>CM066231.1:3378589-5912904 GCA_033675125.1 Athetis lepigone | reverse complement strand
GGATATTGTAATATAGGGGATGTAGTGAGAATGTTTTTACAAATATCGAATGCGCGTTGTTGGGATTCGCCCTAAATGAAAGGTACGTCTTTCTTTAGGAGTCCTGTTAAAGGTTTTGTTATTAGACTGAAGTTTGCAATAAAGCGCCTGTAATAACCTGCAAGGCCTAGAAATGATTTTATGTCCTTGCAAGATTTAGGAATTGGAAATTCTCTGACTGCTCTAACTTTGTTTGGATTTGGCTTCAGGCCTTCTCTAGAAATAATATGTCCCAAATAAGCTACTTCTTTCCGCATAAATTCACATTTATCAGGTTGGACTTTCAGACCGTGTTTCCGAAGTAGACTTCAGTAAGCTTCTGTTCGTGTTCCTGGAGACTGGATGCGAATACTACTATATCATCTAGGTAGACAAAACAGCGTTCACCTTGTAAGCCTTGGAGGACACTGTCCATAGCACGTTGAAACGTAGCAGGTGCATTTTTCAGACCAAATGGCCTTCTAAGAAACTAGTAATGTCCGTGTGGTGTGTTAAAAGCTGTTTTTGGGATATTTTTTGAGTCAAGTTCGATTTGGTGGAATCCTGAGGCAAGATCTAAGGTAGTGAAGTAAATGGAATGGCCTAGCTTGTCTGGAATGTCGGTTATGTTGGGCAAAGGGTAACTGTCTCCTAAAGTGATATCGTTAAGTTTGCGATAGTCGATGACTATACGCCATTTCTGTTTTCCTGACGCGTCTAGTTTCTTGGGGACTAGCCAAATGGGCCTGCTCCAAGGCGATGAACTTGGCTGAATAATATTTTGATCTAGCATCTTTTGGACTTGTGATTTTACTTCTTGTTGGTGCACATACGGAAATCGATAAGTTTTTAAACTGCGAAGTGGGTCTTGTTGGTATCGACTGATTTAATGATGTTTTAGTCTGACCACTAGGGACATTAAATTTGTCTGGCTTTGTTCATGTTCCTTATCTTTTCTTCTTTAATTGCGAAATTTCCCGCATCCAATAGACTCGTAAAAGAACGAACACGAAGCATCATCCCTACGTCTGAACTCAGACCGTTTACAAAGACATTGAAAGCCGTTTCTTCGGTGGTAGCTTTGCGACCCTCTAAGGTGGAATCTGTGATTTCTGTCGTTAGCTTTTCTAAAATTTTACTTCTACACAAATCGACTCGAAGGAAGAAATCTGTGATGCCTTCTTGAGGCTTTTGGAAATAGGACTGCAATTCTAAATTTAAGTGTGCTAGTGTTTTCTGTTTCTTGATGTATCGAAGCGATTTGAAATGCGTAATCACACGAACGAATGAATCTATACACTTGAGAGTTTTGTGAAGTGTCAAAGTCAGGAATTAATTTTAAGAGTGTTCCTAGGTCTAACTCTGAGCTGGAAAGGACCTTATTGTCCGGCATCGTGATTTAGGTTTTTATGAGGTTGGGAGCTGTAGCGAATGTAATGAATAAGATTTAAGGAAATAGGATTGGATAACCGATGAGGAATGGATAGATGTTAGAGCAATATGTACGTTTTAGGCCACTTACCATAACAGTAAAATACTGGTCGCGCTGCTTAGCTTCATCACTCGAAAGTCTGGCGAAGTTGTTCGAAAGCTTTCAGCTACGGTGCTTCTTCACTAGGCGATTTTGACCGTTTGGAATCTACACGTTAAACTTCGTCTTATGCACACGCGATCCTATCGGCTGCGCCAAAATTGTTGTGTTAATGGCGAAAACGACTTTAAAAATAAAATATTATTTTTATTAGAGATCGAATACAAGTTTAGCAATGGAATGTAGGAATAGAACCGACTCTTAAAATTAAGGACTCGTATTTATAAGAAGAAATACATGGGAAAAGTAAATAACAACTGAAATTATTACTTATTAACAATTTAATGACACAGTGAGAACAGTAAATAGTCGTAAGCTTAATGAGGTACATCAGAGGGTTCAAAGATTAAAAGATAAATGAAGTAAACAATATTATAAATATGATAGTAAATAAGATAAGGTAAACAAGCGTATTGGAAGGAATGTTATATTATATAACAACAATATATGAGCGATTAACTCTGCGAACATGGTTGTTTTTACCAATTAGTTCTCATAAAACATTTTCTTGACTATAGAGTTGAGGAATTATTTGATCGAGTGCCGTAAAAGATGTATCACAAAGAGAAAAATTACTAATCTTCTTATGACTACATATTTCTTTAGTTTTTCCATACATATTTTCTATAAAATCAATTTTTCGGTGTATCTTAGAAACATCTAAATGACTAATCAAAGTCCATTCACTATCATACTGATTAATCTTACCTAAATTTTCACTCCTTTATCTATTCTAGTTACATTATATAAGTCTAAACTATTTGCTACTATTCCGTAGATGAAGGCTAGCAGAATTCCAATCACGATGATCATTCTGAAACAAATGCATGTTTCAGTCTATTAATGTACTCTTAACTTATTTTTCTTCATTTGAATTGTATCATTAACTGGTGAGTTTATTTCAATAACCAGTATATGGTCCTAACCAATAGGGTGATAATTTCTTTGACTTTCCTACTTTAATATTTTTATTACTTACATAAACAAAATCTCCTATTTAATAATAATAATAATAATTAAATTTATTTAATGACAACAAAGGTCCAATGGTTAGTAATAACTTATCTACTAAGGGTTAGTAACACTTAAAAACTATCCATTACTGCCGGACAAGCAGTGCTAACCAGTGCCTCAGCACCGGCGCATCGTACTTGCCGGCCATGGTTTGTAGGATGCTGTTAGCGCTGGTCCTAGTTCTACTTAGCAACGAGGCTGCCTTTTTCCTCATGATACTTAAACTGAACGTCTTTACTCTTCTTATCTTACATTTGTTTATTCGTTAATTCCGAAGCTATTAATTTCTCTTGTGCTAATTGTCTAGATTTCCTAAGTTTTAATATACTCGTAAGTTCATCTAAAAAATCGTTATAAAAATATTTAAATTCAGGTTTCTTAACTATCGACGTCGGTAAATTAACTTTATTTCCTAAAACTAATTCAAAGGGTGTATATTGTGTAGAAGTATGAACACTAGTATTATACGAAAACATACCGAAATCTAACCACTTGTCCCAATCAGATTAATCTTCATTCACATAACGTTTTAAATAATCAGCTAAGAGTCGAATGACTTCTTTCCAATGCTCCATTCGATTGTGGTAAGCTTTAGTATTAACTTTCTTCATCTTAAATAATTTGGATATTTCTTTAATTAACGTTGATGTAAAGTCTGCCCCTTTATCAGTTAGTAAAAGATTAGGTATACCAAATTTACAAATAAAATTCCTAACGAAACAATCTGCTATGGTTGCAGCATCATGTTGTTCTATAGGGTATGCTTGTGAAAATTTATTTAAATCGTCCTGAAGTGTTAATATGTATTTGTTTCCACTTTCTGTGACTGGTAAAGGTCCTATTATATCTAGTGATACTTTTTCAAATGCTACTGTTGATGTAATTTCCATAGGTTGTTTATTCTTTTTCCTTTCCAGTTTATTCTCTTAGCATGATTTGCAATTTCTCACAAATTCTCTTATATCTTTCTTCATGGAATCCCAATGATAATTCTGTTTTATTTTTTTGTAAGTCTTATGAAAACCTATGTGACCTGATATTGATTAAGAATGGTTATAACTACGTTGATTAGGATGTTTAATTTGATTCTTATTCCAACATTTTCTAGCTATATGTCCTTCCATATTACAGTTAAAGCAGACTGGTATATCATTTCTATCTGGTATATTAGCTCTATTATCTGGTATATTTGGTTGATGCCTGCAGTTATGATTTGGATTTTGTCTATAATACATTTCCTATCGAGATTTTATTTCTTGTTCTTTTAATATTGCTGTGGAAACTGCTTCTTCAAATGTAGAGGCTCTTTTTGATTTTAATAGTATGTGTAATTATGGAATAAGATTGTCAACAAAAATATTTATTGCCTGATTTTTAATAATTCTATATTGGCTTCTCGAGCATCCTCACTCTGTTTTGGATCTAATGATTTTATTAATTTTATAAAACAATTTTCAACTCTAGTAGAGTATTTTTATAATAGTTTCATTTATTCCTTGCCTACATGAATTTAACTGTAACTGCCATTGCGCAAAAGTTCTTTTTTTTAATAGTTTTCTAATAAATATTCTTTTAGACCTTCCCATGATGTTAATTATGTGTTTAGTAATGTTGGTCTTATATTCCCTTCTATTTTCAACAAAACAACTGACACAAATTCAACTCTGTATATCGGATTTAAAAGAGCCTATGAATATCTGAAATGTTCGGGTATTCAGAAGGGGCGTCGACAAAAAATACACAACAAAAACAATAGTTCGGTAAGTGGTAATAACGCTAAACGTTTATTGTATAAAATTATGACAACTATCTTACTTTAATATATAGCGACGCGATAGGTTACACACACTCGCGTCCGAGTGTGTTGTTCTTTGTCGACCCCCCTTTCTGAATACCCGAACGTTACACCTGTGTCAATTAATAGTACACACAGGTTGACCGTCTTTGTGAAATTTATTGTGGAAGAGATTGTCATGAGGTATGTTTAGAGAAGGGTATACCGCCGTTTACCCGAATTTTATTTGCCCTAATATCATTTGCCATAATAGTCAACAGCCATAATATCATACGACATAATACTCATTTGCCCTACTCTCATTTGCCATATTAGTCACGTGCCAGAATCATTGTTTCCCATAAAGTCACTTACCATAACATCATTTGCCATAATCATTGTAAGCCCTAATTATCACATGTCCTAATTATCACATGCCATAATTATGATATGCCATAACATAATTTGCCATCGACATCGGGTGTATAACGGTTGTTTATATCAAGAGAAATTGGATGCAATTGGGACTTTAGGGCACCCCGACTCGGACAGGTTAGGTTAGAAGGGGATGGCGGGGTCGTGTGAGCGAGCGAAGCGAGCGAATAAACCCCGCCATCCCCTTCTAACCTAACGGGTATCTAACGGTATGCCATAACATAATTTGCCATCGACATCGGGTGTATAACGGTTGTTTATATCAAGAGAAATTGGATGCAATTGGGACTTTAGGGCACCCCGACTCGGACAGGTTAGGTTAGAAGGGGATGGCGGGGTCGTGTGAGCGAGCGAAGCGAGCGAATAAACCACGCCATCCCCTTCGTGGTTATTTTTTTATAAACCACAAAGAAGTAGGAGCCCCGCGAAGCGGGGCTCCGTCGACCTAGCCCACCATCAACCATGCACAGAAAAAAAAAACATTACGGGGCTTAAATATTTGTCTAATACTTGTTATGCCATTTAAATATTATGCCATTTAAATATTATGTCTAATAATTATTATGGCACATAAAAATATGGCAAACAATACTAATGGCATTCGTATCTTATGGTATCTAAAATTCGGGCAATTAAAAGTATGTCATATGTATTTTAGGGCAAATGAAACATTCGGGCAAATGAAATTCGGGTAAATGAAATTCGGGAAAATGATGATTATGGCATATAATCTTCGGGCAAACAATAGACAACCTTAGAGAAGAGATCTGGAAAGATTCGGCGATAGAATTTTTAGTAGAATGTGACTTCTTTGATTTGGGTTTGGAACTTGATTTGGACTTTGATTTTGATTTAGGAGTGAAGGTTGAATTTCGTGGTGATTTGTTAATCTTAGGAATATTTTGAGTTTGTAACAATTTAGTAGGACTGGATTTACCGTGTTTCGACTCATTTCCCTATAGATTGGTGTGTGTATTGACGAACTTACACTTGAAGTCGTAACAGGTTTAGGTCGGTTCAGAGGTCCTTTGTCTTGTAGTTGAACACCGCCGAAGTAGTCGAGCGAAGGACTGTAGCTGTTTCTGAAGAGTTGCTCGGATGTCCGGCTGCCTGTGAGTTTAAATGGTTGACGGTTGCTTGGTTTGCGCACGATTTATTTGATACCGGAGTTTGATTTTTGATTCGTTTAATTGAGGCTCTCTTTCTACATTCGGTTATGTCGTGTTCGGGATTCTAACAATGCTTGCAAATTTATTTTGGTTTTGAGGGATCCTAGGTTGAGCAAGCGGTTTTTGTTGTTGGACGGCAAGAATATAAGCGACATTATGGAATAGTCGTTGTCTGGCACCATTTATTTTACGTATTTTCTCTTCTTGTATCGCGAAATTACCGGCGTCGCGCAATTGTTGGAAGGAATGATTGAGTAGCATTGTTCCTATATCCGAATTAGGGCCGTTTATAAATACATTAAAGGACGTTTCTACCGTGTCGGCTTTACGACCCTCTTAAGGTGTTGTCTCTTATTTCCGCAACTAACTTCTCTAAGATTTTACTTCTACAGAGGTCAATCGGATATGGATTTGTTTTTGGAACATAGATTTTAGTTCCAATATAATTGTGTTATAGTTTGGGAGAATTTTTGTATTAAGTAAGATTTAAGTTCCGTCCACTGGGGGAATTCTTTTAAGTGAATATAGTGTGTTGATACCAACTGTAGAGCTAGCGGAGACATTGGGTTCACTTCTGTGTGAGACATGGTTGTGGAGTTAAATAATCTAAAATTTAGCAACCGATTGGTAATTGGATGTAGATGAATCGAAAATTTGGTTTAAGATGTGGGATTTAGGAGTTAGCGAAAAATTGTGGAAGTAGGGAAAGAGCATACCAGTCTGAGCCACTTACCACAGCAACAAAATAAATGTGCGGAGAGACATCTCGCAGGTTCTGCAGGGATCTTCAAAACCCTTCAGGTACCGCACTGTAGTCACTTTTCACGATCTAACAGATACGTTATCCTTGTCTGACTGCCCTTAGCTATCCTACCGACCGGCGACAGTACCAAATGTGTTACGCGATAAAACTCAATACAACCAGTATATAAAAAATAATTTTATTTATAAAATTACTTATGCTAAGATTTATAATGGGGACAAGATGGTACAGTGGAATAGAAATAGTAAGTCCTTAACTAATTACATAGAAATAGTAAATACAAAAAGTAACTTAATCGTATGAGAAACGTAAATATACATTTGTTTACTTAACTATCTAATAACTAGAAATAGACTAACGAGTTGTACATAGATTGATATAGAGAAGATACAGCAAACATTGGAATGGGTGAACACATAGAACGGGTTAGTTTTCTGAACTATGTTCACATGATTGACTAATTCCTTTGGAGTTCTTCGAGGTAGAATTCTTGGTTTAGGTTCTGGTTTGATATTGTTGTCTGGGCGTTGGCGGAGCTTGAAGCGGTTTCCAAAGATATGCCCATTACTTCGGCTGCTTTCAAGTTTAAAAAGTTGACTTTTGCAGGCGGTGCGACAAATAACGGTTGATTTTGATGAACTGATGACGATGATTCACTAGAGATCGAGATTTATTTGAAGCAGTTTATCTATCTATTTATCTGCTCGTCGACGTTGGATAGATCTGGTTTGCTGAACAGAAGGTAGCAGTGTGGCCAGTTTTTGTTTTGGCTTACCGCACTATTCTTTTATAAGGAAATATCTAGCGTTATTTATATAGCGTTTTAAATTTTGTAGCGCCAGATAGAGACGAAAACTCGCGGATGTGTAACATCGTGCCTATATCTGAACTTAATCCGTCGATGTTAACGTTAACTTCTGTTTCCTCAACCATTGTTTTGCTACCTTCTAAAGTTGAGTCTGCAATTTCCTACGTTAATTTTTCAATAATATATAGACTTGTTTATAGATCAAGTCTTATAAAACGAGTCAGTTATGGTTAACAATGCCCATTATAAAGTAGACACAACTTTAATGGTTTTTCTGTGGTAACGAATTTTTCTTATTTAGATTATTTTTCTTTTTTTTTTTTTTCGTTTTTTTTTTTAATGAATCCCTGAAATTGGAGTCTCGTTGATTGATACCAATAGAGATTAATTTTCGGGTGTCAAGATCTTCAGTTTTTTCGAAACAATCGTTTGTTCTTTACCTTTAGGTGGGGAGGTATCCGTTCGAACACCGCCACCGGTTAAATACTTTGATGAGTAGAAATGTTAACATGACGATACCCATTACAAAGTAGAAACACAAAACGATTTGGTTGATTATGTTCTTATTTTTATCTTGCTTTGAATATTCTTCTATGAATATAGTTCAGTCTCGTTGACACCAATAGGGATTAATTTTGGGTTTTTAAGATCTTCAGTTGTTTCGAAACAATCGTCTACTATTTATATCAGGAATGATGATCGAAATTGTTTCATTTTTCTTATTTCTTAAAATTATATTATTCCGGATTCACTGGTTTGGTACGCTGAAATCATTGTGTGGCTAGTGAGTAGCTTACAGTTTTCTGATAGTAATTTATTCTGGAGCTTTGGATCTTGTGATTGGAGATTTCGTTATAACGTAGAAGCACGCAGCTTTTCAATTTCAAGTAGGTATATTATATATACACAGTATTGCAATATACTTATTTGTGTCTAATAATATATATACCTATAACCTTCATCAGGTATTGGATTCATAAAAAAATTGACCTTGTCTTTAAACTGCAAGTATTTTACTTCCATGTGAAATTTATGGATTGGTGAGCAGACGTAATTCCTTCTTACTTAAAATAAATTGACATAATTAATGATGATTTTTGCCAGAAACTTAAATGTAACATGACGAAAATATAAAAGTTTCTTTTGTACCATTTTCGTACGAGATTGAATTCGTTTCTTTAAGAGCACATCAAAGGTAAAACATAGAAAGTCTAAATTTAGCAAGCCATCAAAATAATATTGATGGATAATGAAAGAAAAATGTTTTTGTTATGTTTTTTGTCAAGGAAAATGTTTTAGCTAAATTGTGAGTAATGTTTAATTTGTGTATATTTTCATATTGATTGTAAAATTATTGGGATGTTAATCATGTTAATTTTTTATATCAGATTGTTATGCTATATTTTCACTCAGGAGTCGTTCTTTAACAATAACAAATTGTATAACTTAAAAATAGTTTATACATAATAATATTAATAATTAATATTAAGTGACATTTAGAATAACTTATATTATATCTGGCGGACCTGTCTGTGTACTGATTGGCTTTGCTAACTGTACATACAAACCTTCACAATTTATAATAAATTAGTAAGATAATGTTTCCGACACCTTATAGGTAATAAGTAATAATCATAAGTATCTCATTGTCAGACGTCGGTGAAGGAAAACATCGTGAGGAAACCTGGACTTGTAGTTAATATAAGTCCGAAATCGCCAACCCGTCTTGAGCAAGCGTGGTGATCAATGCTCGTGCCTTCTCTGTATGAGAAGAGTCCTTTGCCCAGCAGTGGGACAGTTATAGGCTGGTATTATTATTTATTATTATTTATCTCATTGTAAGCGAACTAAAGTTCTTTACACCGACATAGAGTTAAAAGAAATATCTGACGAGACGGGCCGGTTGGTGTAGTGGTTAGTAACCCTGACGGCGAAGCCGGAGGTCGTGGGTTCGATTCCCACTCAGGAAAAGTTTTGTGTGACAAACATGTTCTGTGTATGCGTGTAATTCATATATTTATAATATGTATGTATTTGTATGTGAATAAGTTGTCTGGTTACCATAGTACAAGCACTGCTTTGTTTGGGTTCAGATGACTGTGTGTGAGTTGTCCCAGGATACTATTATTAATTTATATCATCGACTGCAGTTTGGCAAACTTTAATGTGTATATTATTTTTAAAGTAGATTTTGAAAAAATACTTTCAAATACCGTTTCAAACTACAAAGTTATTGTAATCCATTAAAAACCAATTAATAAACAGTTTGTATTTTTTTTGTAAGAAATTTATTGTGGAAATAGTTGTAATTATTTTATTGTCATTATGTAAGAAGAGAAGTCCATCTTAATGGGGGAGAATTGTAATTAATGTATATTGCTCATGAATAAATAAATAAATAATACCAGCCTATTACTGTTCCTCTGCAGGGCATAGGCCTCTTCACATACAGAGATTGATCATGAGAACAATGTTAATTGAACTATCTTATAAGTAATTGATTGTCTGTAGTTCTCATCTAATTAAGTTATGATTGGTTTGTATTTCTAATAGTTGTTGTGACTCTTGAACATTCCTTAATAAATTGTGTTATCTTTACCATAATAACTCCCCTTATTTAAATTACAATAGAGAGTTCGTTCCGATCTAAGATATCACCATCTTGGTTACATCTGGCTATTAAATAACCTTAGTAATATATAATTGCTGTTTTATTTCCCTAAAATAACCTACCACCCATACGTAATAGTGTATCATTTTAGAAACCTATTTTGTTGGTGTATCTAACTGCATACGCGTGCAGTCAGTTGACTGGTACTAGCTTTTGCCCGCGACTTCAACCGCGTGGAATAATAGTTCCCGTTCTCGGGGGATTTCCGGGATAGAAACTGTCCTCTCTGGGGTCCCAGACTATATCTGTACCAATTTCATTCAAATCGGTTCAGTAGTTTAGGCGTGAAGAAGAGACAGACAGACAGAGTTACTTTTGCATTTATAATATTAGTATGGATTTAGACTTAAAATAATCAATATATTATCCATATTTTATAAATCGGAAAGTGTGGCAAAATGGAACCACGAATTGACGTAATTTTCTTAAGTGTAGAAGTGTATGTTACGTAGTTGAAGGGTTGGAGAGTGACATAGGGTACTTTTATCTTTGGCAAAAACTAGCAACAAATAAAAATAAAATAAAGTTAAAAACGAAACCACCCAATACACCCAATTCTGGTTCTTTCAAGTAAAGTAAAATATTTTATGTACGAATAAACGTGCCGAATTATACGAATGAGGTCAGTCTGATAAGTAATTACAAAAGTACTTTTTGTAATTACTAACTACCCTCACGGTAGTCTATGTTGAAACATCACGCATTAGTTACTATAGTAGGTTTTAGGTTTTTCTAGGATTAGGTTTTTGGATTAGGTCAGATAGGTACTAGATATATATTTTTAGCTAGCTGTGCCTCACGGTTTTACCCGCTTATTTGGTAACAGCACTGCTTCCGTAAGTCCTAGCATATTACAATGTATTCTTGCTCGATAAATAGACTACCTACCCGTCATTAAAAAACTTATTATAAAGACTACCAGTCAAAAAACGACGGGTAGTCTTTATAATAAGTTTTTTAATTTAAAACCAAACTACCTAAATATATACACTGAGGCATGCCACCGATATTTACCAAAACAACAGCAAAATGGGTTACCAGCTTTATTAATTACACAGTTTATTTACAAAAGTCAATAACATTTTACAACCCTATCAAAGACAAATAGTATATCCAAACCAAACAAACACAGCCAACAGTTTGGCACCAACAGCGGTGAGGTAACAAAAAAGCTATCTTCCGGCTTTGTAACTAATGCGGTCGAATCAACAGTCAAACGCAAAACAGTACACTTGGAGGTTTGGCCCGAAGCACCCACTTAATCTCCCACTGCTAAACTTGTTAATTTAACCCAACTTGTTTTACATAACTCCTCCCACCAATTGCTGAAGGAACCCTGAAACCAGGGAGCTGTAACGGCCCCTTTATAGTTTCGAAGCAGCGAGCTTAGCATTTTTTCAGAATTAGCTCGAATTAGTGAACCAAATGACCAGACCGGAGAACTTCCGAACAGAGCCCACGTTTTCCTACTGTTGACAGGATCATGTATACCACAGAGTTATCGGGAACGTAATAAGAATTTCCTTTCTTCGATTCAATGCTGCGTCTCTTGAGTTGTCTTGTCAATCAGCGGCTTTCAACTAGCAATGTACGATGCTTGCGGCGGTTATCTCGGAATAAGTGATTACGCCGCTCTTGAGACCTTTCGTAGTAGGTGCAGAAGTGGAAATACGTTCCGTAAGTCTAAGTCAGTATGGCGGCAACGCTACGAGTGTCAACACGTGCTGTGCGTACCACGACGCTCCGATGCGATGTTTTTCGCGCCGATTTCGAATTTGTGTATGGCGAATGTTTCTTTAATGTGTTTTAGTTGAACGGTTTGCACTGATATCTGAGAGTTTGAGTGATAAGTGGTTCAGTGAAGTTTTATTTTCTTAATCGGAAATAACTGAGAACTATTTGGTTTTATAGCAATAAAATACTTATTGCTTGAGATTTTCTTTGATTGTTAGGTAAGTGGAAAATGGATGACAGTTTTAGTTTTGTATGAAGTCTACAAATCGTACATATATACACATTAATCTGGTCCACCTACTACCGAATAATATTGATCCAAGAAACAACTGATAAAAACAGCACACACGGATAACATTGAAATCAAATATTTATAAAGCCATAAAAAATCATTAACTCTTTCATCTCGAGTTAGAAGGGTCATAAAATTCGAGAGCACCTATAAAGTCTTATCTATATAACATTTTAAAGTCATAAAACGTACACATTTTGGTAAAAACATTCATAAAGCGAGTAGATACCTACATATATATGACCGCATCTTCCCATAAGAAGTAACATCATTAATTTCGCCTATAAATTAATTTCATGCTCGATCTAAGAACAGATACGTGAATGTTTCTAATACCAACAAAAACTAGTTACCTATCTGGTAACAAAAACAGTTGATTTTAGTTCATAATCGTGCACAATCTCAGTCGACCTTGTACGGCCGAGTATTAAGTCACCAAGTTGCAAAGTGACTCATAGACACCCACAAATGGGGATCCTAAGACTTCTTAGTCTGACTAAGTTATCATATAGATGCTAATTAGTAAGAAACGCTACAATAATATGCAGTTGACAAATTACGTAAGTAGTAAACATATAAACTATTTACGTATGCCACACAGTGATGTTTGTGTTGTGTTTGTTTTTTATCAACTGGATAACGAGTAATATAAGTCTTTAGTAGTTTGTATTAAAAACAATTGGAACGCTATTTTTATATGTATTGCGTGTGTTCGATTTACATTATCGTGTGTACATATGCATGTATTATGTACACTACGCAGTAGTTACATAAGTAACTGTACCAAGGTTATGTGTTGTTTATATAAGATAAATTCTAAAAGAAAATCGTCGTATTTTTGCCGTATTTTTTTCCAGTTCAGATATTCCAAGGTTACTTTCATTTCAAGAGATACGATCTACCGTTGTTTATTTTATTTATTCCCCGTTTACATAATATGAAATCATGTTTTTGATCAGGAGGATAAAAACCAAATTATGCAGTGAAAAAATCCCAGGGTCTGCTGCCGTAACCGCCCTTTGAAATAAGGATCTTTTGACCCTCAAAACCTTTCATTAAGGGTATTAAAATCAAAGCAAAGGGTGTTAAAGTTACCGGGGTTTAAATCCTATTCCTAATTGATCGAGAGTTGAAACGAGTTGGAATTCTTTTTTGGGATGACCCTGAATTAAATATTTATAAGAGCAGTGTTACTGTCTAGAAAAAAAGGATTACAATATTTTTTTACCCTCGCCAGAACGGTGAAGGTGTGATTAGGTGTGAGAGGTTGTTGAGGGATATTGTTGTGTTTGTCTGTCATAATTCTTATAACACTTCACTAAGTGTGTCGTATAATTGTAGGTGATTAGAGGTGTAGGTCTAATATAAGCTAAGTAGCTTAGACTATACCTTGTAAATTTTTGACCGTCATCATTATAATAATAAGAAATAAGAAACATAAGAAATCAGACCGATTGTTACAAATTAAAATTAAAAATTAATATGAGTATCTAAGCAAATCTGTTGTTTAAATGAAACTAGCCTTCGCCCGCGGTTTCGCCCGAGTGAATGTCGATACTCCCAACCCCTATTTACCCCTTTATTTGAAATTTACAAAAATCCTTATTAGTGACGACTCTTTGCAAAGAACACCCCCTGCAAGTATCGTGTCTCTAAAACCAGCGGATTGAATTGTGCGTTGATATATCAACAGTTACTCAATCAGTCAGTCACTTTACCATTTTATAATTATTATATACATATGTATGTATATAGAAGATGTGTCGAACACTCCATTGGTATCTGAAATGAATGAATAGATTCGTGCTTACTTATTCAGTGATTTCAGTGCGACGGATATACCTGCTGGGAGCGTCACGTGCATTGGAAGTGCACTCTGCATTATGTATACATGCGTGACCGATGCACTTCGCTACGGTAGGATTAAGGTTAAATCGTATGTTATAGGTTTGTAAAATAAAATTATATTATTTGGGTTATGTTACACGTTGACGTTTATACTGTTTTTAATTAATAATGATAGGGAGTTTTTAGCTGTCTAGTGACTACTTTTAAAAGAAATATTCATACAAACGTAAAGCTTTAAGTCACTTTTATCAAAATTCAAATCAAGCGAGGACTCCTCTAATTTTTTTTGCACGTAAACACATAGAATTGGGGTTAAATTTAGAAAAACGAAGTTAAACAAATTATATAAATATACATAAAAAATCCAAAGCAATAAGCTTAGTAGAACGGCGAGGTTAACCTAGTAATGAGTTTTTTTACACCAAACTTTATTATTGCTATAGCAAGTTTGCAGTAACTTAGTGTAACAATAAGACATTTAACTATAGACCACAATCTGATCTAGCAATCGCAAAGAGCTGCAATCTGAAAAGCTATACCTGAATCTTTTAAAACAAATATACCACTTGGTTTTTATATACAATTAAATTCAATTCCATTTGTTATGAGAGTAGTATCAAAATGGAGTTTTAAAACTGTTTTTATTATATTTTTTTTTATTTATTACTTTTGAAATTGAAAATCTCATGAAATCAAAACATGTTTCATTTATTTTTTGGTTTCAGTCAACTACTGTACCCTTTTGATTGATTACCTGTTAATTACAGATAGTTAAAAAATTAGTTTCGTTGCCTGTCGCAAAGTCAATAAGGACTAGATTTTGCAATTGACTAACTATGTTCCGCAAATTCACCTTTGTGGAAATCAAATTGGGGCCCGTTGCAAAATCTGTTCAAGTCTGCTGACATCTCGTACTTAAAAACTATTTCACTGCCAAGTTTCAACTACAGTGGTCAAGTAGTTTTCGAGATATTTACTGTTAACAGAAGATTTTTCAGTAAGAAATAAAATGACTTTTATGTGTTTTTGGTCCTTGCCGCACATAATGAATTTCATCTGTACCTCAGAGCGTAAACATACATACGAACTCACCAGACTCGTAACAAATTACTTTAGATCATGGAAATATTTATCCTGTGCGGGAATCGAATCCGTGACATACAACACACTGCTGTGTTCCGGTCACTCAGAGAGTAAATGTATTATATTTATCCTATTTACAAAAATGATTATGTGTATGTGTGTTCCCTATAAACTCCAAAACTGCTTGAGTGTTTTTAAAGAATTGTTTAAATAGGCTTTCGATTAACCCAGCGGATGATCCTAATGAATTGAGGAATGGAATTCCCTGCCGGCGTCTGTGTTTCCAAATTCATATAACCCGGAAGTATTTAAAAAACGATGTGCATAGGCATCTATTGGGTAAGCTCGCTCCATCGTAGGCCCCGTCTATGCCCTCGGGCTAGTCTGGGACCAAGAGCAAGCCCATAATAATAAAAAAAAAACCTGTAAAGTTTTACAGCAAAATTTCACCCGTTTCGCATGGAACATATCGCTGAATTAACGTTAAATATTTACTTCGCAGTACTCAATTAGTTAGCGAAAAATAAACAAGAGATACATTTTGATTTGCTTTTACATCAAGATTTACGTTGTTTGCTTGCCTTACAAAATAAACAGACACATCTATCACAGGTTCTGGGTCAAAAAATATATTTATGATATTACTTCTTCAGTGAAGCTTCGTTTTTACGATTATTCTGTACCGAGGTTGAGCCAAGAGTTTCCTTGTTTTATTATAATTTAAGTATATTCTTCTCCACTTTTACATTTCAGCTGTAGAAAAGTTTGTGTGGTATTTTTTTTTTTTTTGTGAGTGGGCAATCATCCAATGACTGCTCCCGTCCTGGGTGCGGCGGGAGGGCGTGTCAGACTTTTACTGACTAAAACCCACTCATGTTCCTTCGATTGCCCTTTATGTTCCAGGGTCACGGTAACTATGATAAACATTCCGCAACAGTTTGTGTGGTATTGTTTTATATTTTTGTTAGGTTCATTTTTAAACTAGCGATTTGCCCCAACGTCTCACAAGTGTTACATTATTTTTTATTCTCGACATATCTACTGTCAACATAGTTTCTAGTTGTTTCTTTTTCTTAAAACGACATATAAATCAGTTCAATAGTTTTTGAGGTTATCGCAAACGCGGCGGGTGATCTTGTGTTAAAAGTAAGGATCATTTTAGTATAAAACGAGTAGGTAGGTATTTGTTTTTTAATTTTTATTACGCTTTTCATAAACGTTTCATGATATTTTCCTTCGCGTCGCGCGTCGCCAACGTCAGTGTTGTCCAAGATAAACTTAGGAACCTGAACTTAATTTACTGGCTATCCTCCATGAGTCCTTAGTTATTGCTTCGCTCTAGTAAGTTATAGTGTGATGGTCAAATAATTATTGCAATCCGACTGGTAGATCCAGACATTAACATAATATTTAAACAAATAAACATTATTATCTCATTAGTTTATTTATATTAGAACTAATTGTTTCCTGCTGCTTTGAACTCAAGCATTTCAATCTTCAAAATTATTTATAAACATTCACATACTGTTAACGTCATAAGTGAACCTTCATCTTTAAGCGTGTGCATTTAAAATTAGCAAACGTCGAAACGATGTACAAGGTTTGTGCTAATTTTGACCTAGTCTGAGTTTTATATAGCTTCGACATACATTCATATGTCACTAAATGTAAGAAGCTGTGAGCAGTAAATAGAAATTATACAAACTTTCGCGTTGCATGTTTATACTTCACTGTTATTCGGGATTAATAGTGGACATCTATCAACATCATCAATCTATTTTATCGACGGAGTAGTACCGCCGAACAGTCTGCTTGTGACCATGGCAGGTGTAACCCTGCCAAAACGTCAAGCAGAAAACAAATAAAAAAAGTACGTGCGCGTTAAATCCCGAATAACAGTAAAGTAGGTATAGTAAATAGAAACTTAATAAGTTTAATAGACAAACTATAAGTTTAACCATTTTATTTTTGTAATAACCTTCACTTCAATTCATACTTCTGTACTAATCTTATTAATACATAAATCTATTTGTTCAATATGTGTGCTCGTCACTTCTCTTCTACAAAGCTAAGCCAAATATGCTGAACTTTTATAAAGATAATTAGATCTTGACACGGTACATAGGTTACTTTTTACAGCACGACTTTGTCTGCTTCTTCCAACATTTATGCAGACAAAAAAGCGCCTATTAGCTAGTTTTAATCCTCATACCTTATGTGAATTTGAAAGATATTCTGTACAAGCAGTGGGACAGTAATACACCAAAATTAGTAGACCCGGCAGACGTTTTTCTGCCATACTGGCAGTAGCGCACACACCGAGTCGAATTATGTTTTCTATCCATTTAGGAATCCATTGAAATATACATATCTATACTAATATTATAAAGAGGAAAACTTTGTTTGTTTGATTGTAATGAACAGGCTCAAAAACTACTGGACCGATTTTAAAAATTCTTTCACCATTCGAAAGTTACAGTGTCCACGAGTAACATACAACTATATAACATCACGCTATGTCCCACGGGAGCGAAGCAGTAACCAAAAACCTAATGTAACGTGGGTGAAACCGCGAGGAGCAGCTAGACAAATATAATTTACAAATCGAGAGGAGGATGAGTTGACGTCAAACACACGAACAGCAGATGAGTATCAAGGAGAGATTTTTTTGAATAAAACATTTAACAAATGTGCACCAACTCTTGCATATTATTATAAAAATAATATATTTAAAGCTTTATTGTACCAGCCTAAGTACTTAATTACTTTACATGTACGTCTTTATTATATTAACTTCCTTTTTAAGATGCGGTGAAATCATTTTTATAAGAACGTTATTACATAAATTGACGATTTATTGTTTGTTTGTAAATATTCTTCATTGGATTTAACTCAAGTACACGTATAGACTGACGTGGGAGCAAAACATGGTTTCCGTTCTTACTGTTAATTCGCATAAGTTTAAATTCCCAGAACGACAATACTATAGTTAACTTCAAGTTTATTTTGTTACTTGTACTTTTGTTTGATCGGTTTTGGCTATTAACTTTACAAAGTTTTATTTTTATTTTAGACCTTATTGTTAGTCACAAATGGCACTATTTTAAATGGTATATAAAAGTTATTTCGACCTAGTTCCTACAACGTTAACTGAATATTTCTTATCGATAGTGTAAGGTAACCTTATTTGAAGTTATCGCTTACTTGAACACTAATTAATTACGCAACATTTTATTTACGCCACTTGGGTACCGTATACAGAAAACAGTTTTTTTATTGCATCTCACCTTGTATTAATTATCTACGTAGAGCCTGAAGTACTGAAGCTAAATATATTTTTTCTCTAAGAAGTGATATTTGAAAACTCTACTCCTAATTGGAAAAAGTTTGAGGTGAAAATATATTTGTGTGTTAGGCGGGCGAAGCCGCAGGATGATGCTAATAATAGTTAGTTATGTATCTTAATCGTCTACCTTGCATCGAAAAAAACTATTCTCAAAGCTTTGACCTTCTTGGTTTACGAAGAGATCGTTCCCCTGCTGTGGGCCAGTAATTGTCTGGTATTATTTTATTTACATTATTTCTAAGTAAATTAACTGTCTTTGGTGGTAGACCACATGTCGTATCGTCTTAGAATCCCGTAGCTTAAAAAATAAATTCCTGGTAAGGAGATATTATTGTCGTAGAATTTTGCGTACGAATTTATTTAAATAACGCTGTTTCTTTCAACTTCAACTTCAACTTTTATATTTATGGCAATCCACCGAATTTTCGGTGATTTCTGCCAATGTCCAGTTTGAAAATAATATTTCAGTTTAAATGACAATTGTTCGGTTATTAAATTACAGTATGGAGATCATACACGTGTTCTTATAACCAAGAACACGAGATGACTCCGCTGTTTCTTTAATAAACGTAGTAGACGAATATCTGACTGTCAAGTTCTGCAAAAACTTGACAGTTACATTTTCATGCTTTTAGTGCTCTACTGTACTTAAAAAAAACTACATCATTTTTCCGGCAGTACTTAAATCCTTTTTCAATTTGTATTGTTTGTGATGGAAGTACATAGCTTTTATATTTATGTTTTGCTTACGATTTTGCCTGCGTAAAATTGGTTGTCATGGACGCAGACGAAATAAAATAAAAATAAAATAAATAAATATCTTGGGATAAGTAGGTAACACACGGACATCTGATACCAAAGTGGTAATCACTACTAAGGTAATCAGACAACAAAACATACATAATTATATAATTTATAAATACATCACCACAAAGGTTTGTTGGTGGTATAAACGACCACCGCCTTAGCAGCTGGCTGCTAAACTGAAGGCTAAGTCCTGTTGGCTAGTGGCCTCAGGGCCACTAACTACGAGACCAACAGGAAGACCAACAGGACGATCAAAATGGTGAATAGATCGCTAGTTAAAAATTGTCATCTTTTAAAGATCTCGATGTGATATAATAAAAACCGGCCAAGAGCGTGTCGGGCCACGCTCAATGTAGGGTTCCGTAGTTTCCCGTCCGTCACAATAAGTGTACCTACTTATAAGTTTAAAAAATTACGATACACGGTTTATGACGTATTAAAAAAAACTATTTACTAGATCTCGTTCAAACCAATTTCGGTGGAAGTTTACATGGTAATGTACATCATATATTTTTTTATTTATTTATCATACTCTTATTTTGGAAGTTACAGGGGGACCAACATTTAACCACTTTGAAAGTGTCTCTCGCGCAAACTATTTAGTTAAGAAAAAAATGATATTAGAAACCTCAATATCATTTTTGAAGACCTATCCATAGATACTCCACACATATGGGTATGATGAAAAAAAAATTTTTGAGTTTAAGTTCTATGTATGGGCACCCCCAAAATGTTTTATTTATTTTCTATTTTTGTATCAGAATCTTAATGCGGTTCACAGAATACATTCACTCAGCAAGTTTCAACAGTATAGCTCTTATAGTTTCGGAAAAAAATGGCTGTGACATACGGACGCACAAACAGACAGACAGACATGACGAATCTATAAGGGTTCCGTTTTTGCCATTTGGCTACGGAACCCTAAAAACAGACAGACAGGGTTACTTTCACATTTGCGGTTTCACACGCATCTTTGGTAATAGCTCCCGCTGGTCGTAACGAGGGTAAGTTTATAGTTTTCCTCTATAAATGGGCTATCGAATAGTTTTTTTTTTTCATTTAAAACCAATTTGACTAAGATTTGCGAGTTCAACTAAACAAACATTTTTTTTTTTTGGTGAGTGCGAAATCATCCAATGACTGCTCCCGTCCTGGGTGCGGCGGGAGGGCGTGTCAGACTCTTACTGACTAAAACTCACTCATGTTCCTTCGATTGCCCTTTATGTTCCAGGGTCACGGTAACTACATATTATAAACATTCCGCAACAACTAAACAAACATACTCTTTAATTCATTAGTATAAACATTGTGCGTGTTTTTTATATTCGTATCAAAATAACGAGTACGTGACAAAATCTAAAATAGCATTTTTATAAAAGGAAAAAATGTTATCGCAGTTTTCATTCTATGAATAACGTTGCTGCCCTGTCGCTATAAAAACTAGGGTTTCTTTTAATAATAGGTACTACCTATCTTTTGTTGGGACTATACCGCTGAAATACACAAACAACAAAATACCCCTACACACCATATATTTTCTTTTAGAAGTAATAGTTTTATTTTTATTTTTTGCTTTTACTTGGAATCGGTGCGACACGGTGTTCTTCTCTAAATTGTTCTATCAAGCAGCGTGCTGTCACTCCTTCTTTTTTCCTTGGTATCATCCTATCATTCTTCAAACATTTCACCTTATCCACATTCTTCCTCTTCACTATATTCATTTCTATAACTGTCTTAGTTACTTATGCTTTTTACCCCTCCTTATTTTTAACTTTTCTGTCATCTGTGCCACTTACAAGCTTCCACTAAGACATTTAATTATCCATTCTAGTTACTCAACTCAACTTCAATTTCAACTTAAATATTTAAAAACCTCTCAAATATTTTATAAAATCTGGAGACCTAAAATGTAGCAGCATAATCTTAAAACGTGTGACGTAACTATAATAAAAGACGACCTTATCTGGAACTTTGGCAGGCACCAGTCATGACCTGAACGACTTTCCCTAACAACTTATACACCCATTAAAAAGTTTAGCCTTTGTAAATACGAAGTTTAGGAGTAAACTTGCACAGTCTGTGAGTTAGTGCGTCTCGGCTCTGACAACAGAATAACAGTCTTCTTGGGATTGCGCTTTGTTGCTCTATAGAACAGATGGAACGGCCTCCCCTAGCCAAGGCCGGTCTACTGAACTATAAATAGATACTGCTTTTGCTAGAAGAGCCGTTAAAATGCCGCTGTTGTTTTTGTAACATCTCGTGTTGTGTTATGATAAACATGTTCGTGTCGTGTCGTAAATAGTTGTAGTAAAAGAAAACATTTGTCAATAAACAGTGTAAGATATTACATGCAGTTGAAAACACTGTTTTACTGCCTGCATCCTGTACAAATACACATTCGTAATTCGAACACATTTAACGCCTTCTGGTTATACTATTATATTAAAAGAGGAATTAACGAAGAGACATTTATCATTGAACATACCGGGAAGGGATTTCTACCTTCATTTAACATCATTCTGTAAATAATTACAGTCTCCGGGGATGTTTGCGGAGTCCCCGTAAAGGCGGTAAAATTTAATTTATGTATACCCAAACACGTAATTGACGGCTTGATCATGCATAAAGCCCTATTTCAATTAATGAGTATACTCAAAATTATGTCGAACAGGATAAGTCTGGGAAAACCCTCGGATAGATCAAAAGGTTTCGGTCTTTGATCATTATTTATGTCTAAATACACATGACATGAAACTCATGTCTATTTTATATGTTATATAGTAGAATGATGTACAGATAATTACGGCACAACTTTATGAAATGGAACTCCTATTTATTTTAATTGGATTGTAAATAATTGTACATCGATACTACAACCAAAACACCAATAAAACAATGTTATCTTATCTAGTAAGCCTCGTATAGATATGTATTGAATGCATTAATTTGAACTTTATTAGGAACTAGCTTTTGCCCGCGACTTCGTCCGCGTGGAATAATAGTTCCCGTTTCCGGGGGATTTCCGGGATGAAAACTATCCTATGTCCTTTCTCGGGTCCCAGACTATGTCTGTACCAAATTTCAATCAAAATTGGTTTAGTAGTTTAGGCGTGAAGAAGAGACAGACAGACAGACTGGCAGTCGCATTTATAATATTAGTACGGATTAACTGTGGAACTATCTTGAGCGTACACAAAAAGATTATTGGGGTTGTATAAGCGTGAAAGAGCTACATTGACCATGGTAAAAGCATCCAAAACATATCCAATGGCGTTTTTATTTTTGATGGATAGGAAATCATCGAATGACTTCTCCCGCCCCTGAAGAGAGAAGGAGGGTCAGACTTTTACTGACTAAAATCCAATAATGTCCCTTCGGTTACCCTTATATATATTCCGGGGCCGCGGTAACTTAGCATCGACACGCCGTCGACACGGGTCTGGTCCTACTCGGGCGGCGAGCTACCTAACGCTCGCCTTCCGCAGGCCCACGCCTCCAGTGGCCATCATCTTGCGACTCTCGACAACTAAGCCTGGGTCTCTGTCCGGGGCGTGAAGCTTGACGCTGCCTCACTTGCCCCGCCGCTTTCGTCTCCAGCGTGTCTGCTTCGCAGGAGGCGACGGCTTCCTATTCAGTCTCGCCCCGAAGCATGGCCTGAACCAGCGCCGATCGCCTATGCAGCGACACGGTGGTGGTTCGCCCAAGCGGGGCCTACCTCCACCGTATGCTACACCGTGTCACGCAGGCGTCACTTCCGCCCGAATCCGACATAGGAACCTCCCAAAATGTCCGTGTGCGGTGAGGACCTGTGTCGGGCGATACGTGAGAGTGTCGAGGCGTCATTCCAGCCACTCCTCAAAGAGGGATGACCAGCACTGAGTTGCGACAATCGCAGTCTTCATGAGATCCCGCCGGAGCTCTGTGTGCTGAGTGTGTGTGAGTTTCGCCCCAGCGTTGCACTTCCACGCGCCACTGTGCGTGGTACCCACACCGGTATGCTGGCAAGAATCAGGCAGGCAGGAGATCTTGCGGTATCCATGCACCATCCGAATGGTCATAACCTTCTAGGACGCCCTCAGTAGCCAGGCCGGAGTCAAGGCCGGGTTGGGCGCCTACACCGGAGCCCCGTAGAGGGCCATGGACCGCACGATCCCCGCGTACCCGCCTTATGTTAGACTTTTGATTACTGATCGGCTTTTGGTTACTATAGGACAATATTATTGTGTTATTCTGATGTAATCAGCCTTTTCCCAACTTTGTTGGGGTCGGCTTACAGCCGAACCGGATTCAGCTGGATACCAGTGTTTTACGTGAAGCGTCTGCCTATCAGACCTCCACAGCCCAGTAACTGGGCGACGATACCCTTTGGTTCGACTGGTCAAACTTTCTGGCTTCTGAATACCCGTAACGTCAAAGTTCTACGAATGACAACCGGGGGGCTTAACATGCTTTCCGAGGCACGGGATGTCAGTGATGTCCAAGATAAACTATAGTAAAGTAAGTATAGTAAAGTCACATTGGTACTTGCCCGGATTCGATTGCCCGGATTCGAACCCGTAACCTCTTACACGCGCCTTTATGACGACCCAGATGTGTTATTCTGATGTATAAGCTACGAATATCTTGAAAAGCCATTGGCCAATATTCTTTATTGTACACCAATAGGACAAAAACAGTAGAGGACAATACAAACAAATATGCAAGAGTACAATAGGCGGCCTTTTTTCGCTAATAAGCAGTTTCTATTACATACTATCATTTATATTGCTTGCTGCGGAGTAATATTAAAACTGTGAATATCTCCGAAGATATTTTTTGAAATTATAAATGACTTCCGCAGTTCCGCACAATGAAAATTACGCTAGGGGCATTTTGCATTTTAGTAATTTTATATTATCTCCGAAACTATATGACCAATTGACATACTGTAAATGGCAAATCTTATCTGTATGATGTCCTTGTGATACTGAAATAATTTATTGTCATAAGAATTAATATTTTGTTGCTCAAATAATCAACCAAACGTAAGTATGCCGAAAAATCATTTTTTTAATGCAATAAAAGAAGTATAAAATATAAAAGATAGAGATATGGTATCGCGGACTTTTTTGTAGAAATAATTAAGACAAACCAAGTTGCCATACATTGTTTTTAATTTTAAGCAACTGTTTAGGCAGCGCACGCAAATAATTCTGCTTTATGAGGATTTTTTTTCCGACTTGCTAGACAAAAGTTGCAATAGCTCGGTTAATATACATGTTATAAAAATAATTTATAGCCTATAGCACTCAGGAATAATGTAGCTTTCTGCCAGTGAAAAAATTTTTGGAATTGGTTCATAAGTTCCAGAGATTACCCCAAACATACAAACTTACAAACTTACAAATTTTACCTCTTTATAATATTAGTATAGATTAGTGGTAGGAATCATAATAAATACTTTTTTGCCAATCGACACCACCTTAATGCTCTAAGGTCTTCCCGAAGTCTTGCACTGAACACTATGTGTTACCTTCTCTGACCCATCTTCGATGTCATCCCGCCGCGCCCAGCATTGGTAGTGCATCTTAGTTTACAGATATCATATAGCCAACTACCTTTTGCCCGCGGCTGTCGAACTTCCATCCTGTATTTACCCCCTTTAAGGATCGAATTTGCATAACTCCTTTCCTGTTTAATGTTTCTAGGACCAGCGGTGTGGGTTGTGATGTGATATATCAACGATTGCACAATCAGTTTATCATTTGAAATTTATAGATAATACCGTTAGCAATTTTGGTTTACGAAGAATTGTTTATTTTTTTATTTCATTTAACCTAGTAGGGTTCTTAAATTACCACTTTGGACGCCATAAAGTTTCAACGAGAGACGCCATAAAGCGTCCTTCGATGTCGAAGAACTATTTATTAATCTGTGGTCGAAGTCCGACTTCTAGCTTCCACTCCGTAACAACTCTGATCGTGATGATGCTTTAGCCGTAACAAGCTCATGGCCAGAAAGATGATTTATTTAAGTTGTAGGCATGAAGAGTGACACAGGCTACTTTATGTCTCTTTCTAACGCGAACGAGACCATGGTCAAAAGCTAGTAACTAATAATAGTGAAAATAATTATGGGCTATCCAAAAAAAAAAATTTTTTTTTAATTTGTATCAGTATTTCCGGAGATTAGCGGGTTCAAACAAACAAAGAAACAAATTCTTCAACTTTATTATATTAGGTACAGATTCTTAAATGCATATAGCAAAAGTCTGTTATTTAGATATTACAAACGAATACTTATTTGTGTATATACATAATTTATAGCCTTTGAATGCAAATACCAATATCAGTTTAGAACACGTGGTCGGTGGCTAAAGAGATTGATAAGGGAATGAATAATGCAACGATAACCGTACAGTTAGCCGCAAAAATATCTAGACGAACACACTGTTCACAGTATCGAAACATCTATGAAAATCATACTTTAACTCAATGACACAAAAAATGTTTCAGAATGAAAACAGTACACGACAACTGCCATTCTGACAAGAACTTTATTTTTTCGATATTTTGTACAATCCAGCCACACTATTCTAACTTTTAGCTTGGGGTGTAAGTGGCCCTACCATTACCTCCAGGGTCAAAGCCAACCTCACCTGCACGTGGTACACCCTGCTGATTCACTGACGGGGCTCTGACGGAGCAGGTCTCTTCACAAGGAGGAGACCATCGCAGTCATATTGCATATATTTTTGTTATATTTTTCTTCGTTTGTGATTGTAAAATAAACATGGTCGTGGCAGAGTTGTGGTGTGTTTTCCGCAAATGCCAATAATAAAGAGTTGAAAAAAAAAACTTTTAGTGTTTCTGGGGGACTCCACTGTTGATTCTGAAAGCCAAAATCAACAGTCCTCTCAGAAAAGCGCAGATGCAATGAAGCTCGATAAGTCCATGAGAAAAATACCAACTGTCTTGAATCCCGAAACGAAAGAGGAACTCGGTACTAAACGGCAGAGGTACTCCTCTGCTGCTTTTTCTGTTTAATTTCTTTCTGATTAAAAGAAAAAAAAAATGTTTTCCACTTGCCTCCATATCAAGCAGAAGACAGAACAGAACTAGGCCATAATATTTTGAACAGTCTGTTTGTAACAATATTTTTGATGCTGACTGTAGAAAGATTTACGAACTGCACTCCACGTTGCATAATGTTTTGGCTATCGTGCCGGAATGTCACCGGATACGGATCGAGGTGAGCCGTTCCGCTTTTCTTAACGGATGGCGATAAAAGTGATGTGTGAACGTCAATAGTGTGTCGGTGCAATGCGGTACAAGGTGTAGTACCTAGTTTTAATTTGTACATGTGAAGCGAACTCGGAAAAGAGACCTTCCTTCCTAGACAAGTGGCATTGTAGAATAGATGGCGGAATAGAATAGATTGTCAAATGTATGGGGTTGACAAAAGCTTTCGCTAAATAATTTGACACCTCCATACATTTAACAATCTATTCTATTTTACAGTTAATTCTACATTGCCACTTGTCTAAGAGGGCTTGTTTAGGCAAATGTGACTCACAGACAGAAATAAGATCGTGGGATGCACTCCGGCCTTTTTTAATAAGTTACCAAACAATTAAATTAAATTTCATTGTTGGAATACATTAAATAATAATAATAATGAATATAGCCGTACTATTCATTTATTTAGTAAGAATAAAAATGTTGTTGTGTGTATTGTTCCTATAACGGCAAAGGCTTGTTCCCATAGAAAAAAGGAAACAAAAATTAAATTGACAGTCTTTTTAATATAAGTACTTATTAAATAAGTACTTTCATCTCTACTTACGTAATTTTTGAAAACTACATTCTCGTGTAAGTGACTGTACTGTCTTTTATGAGAATGAATTTCTTCAAACACATCTCCAAAATCGTTTGTTTGACACATTTAGCATCTCTAACTCCATAAAACCGCCGTTTCTTTGCTTATTGTTCAAATGGAAAATGAAACGTCTTTGCGACAAACAAACAAACTTCGCGACTTCTTGAAACAAACAATAATTGTTTCACGAGGTATTCCTGATGTGGAACGTTGTTGAGTTCACGACATTAAATAAACAGACAAATAAAGTTAAATAAATTCAATGTAGTAAAGACGGGTTTGCCGTAAACAAAGAATATTTATGTTTTGTAAGTTTACTATTAATTTAAATAAAAGTATTTCTACTTGGAAATACAAGAGAAAAATAACTGATTCGAAAGTCGATAGTTGTGCTAAACAACAAAAATATCTTCTGTAAATAGATATATTTTTCTATTCTAAGTTTTGCAGTTTTATTGTCGGTAAGGTAAGTATTTTCAGTATAATATATATTATTATATCTTAGAAATTGTAAAAAAATAATAATCAGAGTTTTAATAATTATTAAGCCTTAAGAGACTAAATTCAACTATCTTACTTGTAAATAACGTTCCAAGGTGTTATAGCCTAATGCAAATAAACAATTAAAGTTTCGATTTTAACATAATTAAGTTGTCTTGAAATTAATATTCAAATATATTCAACTGATTAATATTATTAAAGTCGTTAAGTCGTCAGGTAAATCGTTTAGTCTATAATTCACACAACAAAGCCCTGTAAGCTAATGTTTTATTTTAATAGAAGTTATCAAACTATGCGATGGGCGACTGTCGAAAAGATAAAGCGAGAAACTTCATAGCGAGGAGATTTATAAAATACGAGTCAGTTTAGTAGGAAAACTTTAACAAGTTTAAAATTAATGAAATAAGTTGTCTTTTGTTCAGAATTAGAATGCTAACAGTTATATTTTGGAAGCTATTCGTCTTTCGTGTCAAGTTATGAAACTTTTTTAACTTAAAATAGAGGCTAAAAATGCTTGGTTATTAATGCCTTTGTTATTAAGTCCGTGTTTGTTCATCATCACTTTTGCAGGAAGTGGAAAAAAATACAAATCTCGAAAGATATTTTAGGCAGTGTCAAGGCTTGCACAAAAATAGATAGTAATAATCATGCTTGTCTACAGCGGATTAGCAATTTTCGTCTATTAAACGTCCTGGTTTCCTTATCATCAATCGAAAGTCAGTCATTTCGGTTATTTCTATACTAATAAAAAATAAAGTTGAAAAGATGCGTTTGGTTGAACGTGCTCTCAGAAACTACTGGTCTGAATTAAAAAAGTCTTTATGTGTTGGAAAGCCCAGTTAAAGAGTAAAGTTATCGGCTATGTAACACCCACGGGAGCGGAGCAGTAACCAAAAACATGAACTAGTATTTTGTAAACAGACTTACTGCCACATAAATATTGACTGATGTTGGCTACGAAACAAGGATCAAATACAGTTTTATTAACATTTACTACGGAAGCATAATGAAAAAAATTACACAATTACGCGTTCTGCCAACATGCGCATGAAATAACTCTTTCATGAAATGCCAATTAGAGACTATTAGACAGAAATCAGATATACTATGCGTCACGATCTTACGTCCAGACGTTAGTCAGACGTGTTAATGGGAAAGGAATGCAGAAAGCTTAAAGAAAAAAAAGCTTTTTTAAAAAAAATATAACCGACTTCAAAAACTAAAAGCTCAAAAATAACTATTTCGGAAGTCGGTGGCAACACAAATCGACCGGCAGAAGAGAAGCCACCGACTTCCGAAATAGTATTTTTTGAGCTTTTAGTTTTTGAAGTCGGTTATCTCTTTTTTAAAAAAGCTTTTTATTTTTTACTTTTCAGTTAGAGTCTCAGTGTCTGGCTACGTTTTAGGGTAGCTCTCAAAATAAACTTATAATCTTATAAAATGAAAACGGCACTATGCGCGCAACGTCACAGGATATCCAATAGTGTTATATACTAAAACCTTCCACAGAATGTTACAAAGACTTTTCTGAAAACCGCATCGAAATCGGTATAGCTAAACGCGAGATAATCGCTGTCAAACATACAATCGTCTTTGAAAATCTACAATCCAAGAAAGCAAAACGCGATCTATGCGGGCAACGTCACGGGATACCCATTAGTGTTATATACTAAAACTTTCCCCAGAATGTAACAAACACTATGCTGAAAACCGCATCAAAATCGGTTCAGCCAAACGCGAGATAATCACGGACAAACATACATACATACATACATACAGGTCGAACAGAGAACCTACTTTTTTTTTGAAGTCGGTTAAAAAGTAATACCACTGCAAGGCAAAGGCATCTTTTCATACGGAAATGGTACGAGCGAGCATTGACCACTCCACTTGCTCAAGGCGGATTGACGATTGTAGATCCTATTAATTATAAGATCAGGTTTCCCCACAATGTTTTCCTACTACACAGATTTAACGAGACTTATCTTATTTATCAGAAAAATAAGAGTGTTTTACGGTGGCTTAGGAGCTTACTCTCGTGTCGTAAGATTAGTATAATTTGATTTCTTTCGTGGTAAAATTTAGATGTTTACGTTATTTTAATAAGGTTTTTATTTCAACACAACGCTTCGACTTGTTTACGACAGTTAAAAGTTTGTTTACTCGGTGTTAACATTTCTTAAAATTGAGCAATATTGATAGTTTTAGTTAGTGATCAAATCGTAATCACTAGATTATACAAAAAAAAATTATACCTAACTAGTGATCCGCTCTAGTCTCACACGGGTATTCATTCACAAATCTTGGATAATCCTTCTATTCTCTGCTATATTATCTGTGTATTATATAAACCTTCGGCTTAAATCATTCTACCTATCATAAAATCATAAAAATCATAAAATCATATTTATTTTTTAAATAGGTTATATATATATAACACTTTTACACGTCATTTTTTATTTATTTTAAGCGAACGATGGGGCCGGTGTTTCTTAGCTAGACTGCTCTGAGAAGAAACATCCGAAACAAACTCAGAGGTCAAAGTCTCTTTTAAAGTCCATACAATCGTATTGGTCAAAAATGTGCGAGAACCATGGAGGTTAATGTCTGAGGCACTATCTTGATGAGAGAAGGACACAGATTTGAGTGGACCTGTCCAGACAGTGCAAGCATTTGTCAGTAATCGTTAAGCTCAACTAAAAACTAAGGAGCCCAACGTCTTGACGAACAGTACCAAAGTAAGGACATTTTGGGTAGGCCGCATTAAATACTCAAACCGTCAGACCGCATATTTAAAAAAAAACCAACGACTTCCATAGTCCTCACATTCACAAAAAAAAAATGTCACAAAAACATATACACAATACTTTAAAAGGTACATATCAAAGTCAAATAGAAATACATAAAAAAAAAGATTATATACTTTAAAAAGTACACATCAATGTCAAATAGAAATACATAGAAAAAGATTATATACTTTAAAAGGTACACATAAATGTCAAAATTATAATTGAAATGTCAAAGAGAAAAGAAATGTAAATAAAGTAAATAATGGCCAATGTATTAATCGAAACAGCTCAATCCCAAGCATTTGAATCCTCAATGTAATCTTTGACAGAGTAAAAAGCTTTCTGACAAAGTTTACGTTTTATAAATAATTTAAATTTAGTAATGCTAAGTTCTTGAATTTGTCTGGGTAGTTTATAATAATATATCTGTTGAAAAAAATGCATCAAAGTCCGACGCGTAGTTTTAAAGATCTAAGCATACATACACAGGAAAACAACTGTTTTATGCAGGTTTCATCTGCTAAGATTCGCCCGGCGTGGTCGAAACAGGAGTTTTATTATTATTTGTATTTTTGAGTGGTGTTTCAGACGATACTTTTTTAAAGCTAATTTTATACGATCATAATTAAAAACCTCTTCATTATCTGTACAAGTTAAACCATATTACCTGGCTAGAAGTAAGAAAGTTCGTTCTTTCGAGCTTGAATTTATTTCTTAGGCTCCTGCCTAAAAACTTGTTTTTTCAAATGTAATATAAGCAATAATTACTTTTGGTTATTGTCCAATATAATCTGTCCAATGATCAGTCTGGCTGTAAATTATCACGCCATTTGCCACGAAAACTGCAATATCGTAAGTTATCTCATTCAATACTTATTTCGTAATACATTAGTCTAAAATAACAGCTAGCCTAAAATAAGCCCATGTTTATTGTACAACTGACTAAATAAATACACAAAGTCTCATAGAGCTGTCTCGAGCGGGTTAGTGATATAAGTAGAAATACTAGTTCGTACTTATCAAGTATTGTCCGTGCAGTTGAGACTCGGTAACAGGTGGCTCTATTTATTGCGGTTCTCGGCATTATAAACGTCTAATGTATTGTGAACTTACTGCTTTCCTGACTGAGCTTTTAGTATCTTAAGAATGAAATGTGGACTACTTTATTAGTACTTGCTTTTGGTTTACGGGCTTCGGATACTAGTCTGGTTTAAATATTTCTGTTTGAGAACATAGTTTTTGGGCACCTATGCATTTAGCACAAAATTTCAACCACAACAATTTGGTAAATATTGGTCCTAAAAAATAAGTGCTCATAAAATAGATGCTCCAACGGGAATACTTTGTCCAGGACAGTTTCGGATGGAGTGAGTTTTTAATAAATACTAGCTCCGTACGTATTAGTTGTAAGTCGCAAAATTGAAAACTATTTTTGTAGGTATATGGGTATGGTAATTAGTTAATTATAATTAGTGACCGATAGTTATTTCTTTATTTATATATTTATAACAATAAACATTGTGTCGTTCATCATAATAAACTTCCCTTAGATGATAGTACCAGCTTTCGTCCGCGGCTTTTCCCACATGGATGTCTTGCATGTACTACATATTTCACCCCATCAGTAGTCGAATTTCCAAAAATCTTTTCTTAGTGGCTACCTACTCCTCACAAAGAACACACCATCTAAGTTTCATATCTCTAGGATCTGCGGTTTGGGTTATATATTGAGTTATCAACAAACAGTGGGTTAAGCTCGCCTTCGTATTTTTATATTGTTTAGCTTCTTTTTTTTTGTGTCTTTTTTTGTGAGTGCAATAAAAAGTATGGATATGAACAGTCAATCAGTCAGTTTACCATTTCATATACACATATATGTGTCAAACAATCGTGCCACTAAACTAAATTATAAGTATTAAAAATAGTTGCACTAAATTTTCACCTCTACTTATTCGAAGTTAAGATTTTCACTCGTATTTCCTAAGGTCACGTCACAGTCGGTTGAGCGCATCCGACGTTGCGAGTGACGTCATCACGCTGCCATCTCCCAGATGTCGGAAAATCAACAAACTTCATCTATACTAATATTATAAAGAGGTAAAATTTGTAAGTTTGTAAGTTTGTATGTTTGTAAGTTTGTAAGTTTGTATGTTTGGGGTAATCTCTGGAACTAATGAACCAATTCCAAAATTTTTTTCACTGGCTGAAAGCTACATTATTCCTGAGTGCTATAGGCTATAAATTATTTTTATAACATGTATATTAACCGTGCTATCGCAACTTTTGTCAAGCAAGTCGGAAAAAATTACCTCATAAAACAGAATTATTTGCGTGCGCTGCCTAAACAGTTGCTTAAAATTAGAAATAATGTATGGCAACTTGGTTTGTCTTAATTACTTCTACAAAAAAGTCCGCGATACCATATCTCTATCTTTTATATTTTATCTTTTATACTTCTTTTATTGCATTAACAAAATGATTTTTCGGCATACTTACGTTTGGTGGATTATTTGAGCAACAAAATATTAATTCTTATGAAAATAAATTATTTCAGTATCACAAGGACATCATACAGATAAGATTTACCATTTACAGTATGTCAATTGGTCATATAGTTTCGGAGATAATATAAAATTACTAAAACGCAAAATGCCCCTAGCGTAATTTTCATTGTGCGGAAGTCATTTATAATTTCAAAAAATATCTTCGGAGATATTCTAAGTTTTAATATCACTCCACAGCAAGCAATATAAACGATAGTATGTAATAGAAACTGCTTTTTAGCGAAAAAAGACCGCCTATTGTACTCTTGCATATTTGTTTGTATGGTCCTTTACTGTTTTTGTCCTATTGGTATACAACAAAGAATATTAGTAACCAAAAGTCTAACATAACGCGGGTACGCGGGGATCGTGCGGTCCATGGCCCTCTACGGGGCTCCGGTGTAGGCGCCCAACCCGGCCTTGACTCCGGCCCGGCTACTGAGGGCGTCCTAGAAGGTTATGGCCATTCGGACGCCTGATTGTTGCCGGCATACCGGTGTGGGTACCACGCACAGTGGCGCGTGGAAGTGCAACGCTGGGGCGAAACTCACACACACTCGGCACACAGAACTCCGGGTTCTCATGGAGACTGCGACTGTCGCAACTCAGTGCTGGTCATTCCTCTTTGAGGAGTGGCTGGAATGACGCCTCGACACTCACGTATCGCCCGACACAGGTCCTCACCGCACACGGACATTTCGGGAGGTTCCTAAGTCGGATTCGGGTGGAAGTGACGCCTGCGTGACATGGTGTAGCTTACGGTGGAGGTAGGCCCCGCTTGGGCGAACCACCACCGTGTCGTTGCAGAGGCGATCGGCGCTGGTTCAGGCCATGCTTCGGGGCGAGACTGAATAGGAAGCCGTCGCCTCCTGCGAAACAGACACGCTAGAGACGAAAGCGGCGGGGCGCGTGAGGCATCGTCAAGCTTCACGCCCCGTACAGAGACCCAGGCTTAGTTGTCGAGAGTCGCAAGATGATGGCCACTGGAGGCGTGGGCCTGCGGAAGGCGAGCGGTAGGTAGCTCGCCGCCCGACTAGGACCAGCAGTGCTATTCCGTAAGAAATCCCGTGCGAATTCGATTTCGATCTCATTCCCGATTTCTTTTAAAACTCACCTGAAGTGATAAATATTTAGTATTTAATGCCAAATTATACAAGTTTTCACTAAAAAATTACCTACGTTCTCATTGAGTGGCGCTAGCGTAGTTTTTATTGGGTTATAGTACTACCTAATATAGTTTTCACCGCGGAATCAGAACTGAGAACTGAAGTGAGATCTTACAGAATAGGCCAGACCCGTGTCGACGGCGTGTCGATGCTTCTAATAGTTACCGCGGCCCCGGAATATATAAGGGTAACCGAAGGGACATTATTGGAATTTAGTCAGTAAAAGTCTGACACTCCTTCCCTCTTCAGAGGCGGGAGAAGTCATTTGATGATTTCCTATCCATCAAAAAAAAAAAACGCCATTGGATATGTTTTGGATGCTTTTACCATGGTCAATGTAGCTCTTTCACGCTTATATAACCCCAATAATCTTTTTGTGTACGCTCAAGATAGTTCCACAGAGTAATCCGTACTAATATTATAAATGCACACAACTCTGCCAGTCTGTCTGTCTGTCTGTCTCTTCTTCACGCCTAAACTACTAAACCAATTTTGAATGAAATTTCTTACAGACATAGTCTGGGACCCGACAAAGGACATAGGATAGTTTTCATCCCGGAAAACCCCCGGAAACGGGAACTATTATTCCACGCGGACGAAGTCGCGGGCAAAAGCTAGTACTACATAAACGTCGGTAGTTCTAGATACTAGCTTGTGTACATACTCGTATATTAAGACGTCGCCTAAAGTTATACGAGTTTGTTTGTGAGTAGCAAGTATTATAATTATTACCCCTAGTATGATCTTAATTAATAAGGGTTTACTAGGAGTTCTTTATAAACTAGGTTTATCTTAAAAAAAACGACCAAATGCAGGTATGGTAATGCTTTATTGTTTCTGTATTATTATTTTGCTTGTACGGGTAATCAGGAACGAATAACAATAATAGCTGCATTATTCTTGAGAAAAAATTACGAGCAGGTAAAATTCGGCCTAAAGCTAGCTAAAACTCCTCTGTTATATGCGTATATAATAATTTTAATCTCCGAATTGGCTAAATGTTTTTTATGAAGTTAAATATGCAGAGGTTTTGGTGGAGATAAATATACTAATTTGGCTAGGTTAAAAATACCGAGTGAAGCTTGGTCATCCAGATTTTTGTTTATTTGTAAGATCTAACCATAGGTATTATGTATATAAGTACTTAATCAGTAACCATTTCTTAATTAAGGTTGCGAGAAGCCATTAGTAACAGACGGCACAAGCTAAGACACATTAAGGCAAAGATTTCTATAGGCAAAGACAATGTCAAATATTTTAAGAAAAAATTGCTGCCGATTTTTGCGCCGAGAAACTTTGCACCCTATCCCTCATACCTTTAAATACCTATTTACTTGTACATTAGTACAGACCTGTCGAGTATGACAGAAGTAATACCAAGCTACGATATTACCAAGCAGACTAGATTCAACTTACCGTTTTCAGTTAAATTCATGCTTCAATATTCAGGTTCTATATTAAATTATATCCGTTTTGCGGTAGATCTCGAGTACTTTAACGCAATAGATTCAGATATTAATTATTTCGACCTTGTTCAAATGCATAGATTTAGCGACCGACCTGCCAGTTCAAACTGCATCAAGTTATATTTTCTAAAGCTAATCGAAGTAAATCCAATGTTATCGAATACTTATCTTTTGCTTGACCGAGTTTTCCAAATCTCTCGACATAGAAATAAAAAACAAGATTATGACACACCTCTGCTTAATTCAATTTCCCCTTAAATAAGTTTTTAGTTGGAGGCTAACTAAAGACTACGACGTACGGGGCAAATTTACAGTATATACCCCCAAATATCATCCTATAAAAAATCAAATTTTAGTATAGCCATAAACATACAGAGCTTATATAATTATGTGTTCTGTTGCATCTGGCAGGGCGTGTGTCCGCGTGTAAAAATAGCCGCCGCCTTGAAAAGTGCCCATGCGCAGGGCCGCTCTTGAACTGTACGTCTAAAGTGCCGGCGCCAGTTAAAAATCAATCATACTGTACTGATTTAGATATTGGAACATGACGTGTTTAAGAAATGTTCGGATACTGAATCATGTCTTTCATGATGTGTTGGAAATTAATAGCTACTTACTTTATTCTAAAGAAACAGGTTAATTACTTTGTTAAAGATGTATCGAATTTTCCTTCATTTCGCCGAAATTAGATACCGATTACATTTTGAACGTTTTAGATTATTGGAATTAGATATTTGATACCGTTTACTAAAAATTCCTTGCCAAAACTTCTGAAATAATGCTGTAAAGTTTCCATCCTGATACCTCAATTCATTAAAATAAATTGTAAAATTTGATTTCTGGCGACTTTAAAATCAATAAATACTTAGTTAACCATTAAGTCCGCAAAAAAATCGCGGCTGAAAGCTAGTTAAAGTGTATTTTTAATATGATGAAGACAACAGCAATAATTTTTCAGTGTGAGTGAATAGATTTTCAAAATAAAACAAAAAGCTTTCTACTGTTCACTTATTGAAATGCATGAACAATTTCAGCAGACCCATTTTTCTTATCGGTCAATTTTCGAAAGCTTAGAGCAGCTTTATACAAAATGAATTCCAGAATCACTTTCATTTTGAATAAAGCGTCGTTCTTTTAACTTTCGCAAAATCTATTCCGATCTTTTTTATCTCCCAAATCTAACCGTCTAACGACCCTCGCTAATATTTTTATTCATAAATCAAACTTTGACTCTTTTATGACGTCTAATTATAAAGGGACTGAGAGTTTTTCCATTTGTGCGAAATTTTCATTTTTTAAACTTTAGAATAATTAAGCCGCCTCCGTTAATTGTACTTAGGATGATTAGACAATTTCCTCCCCTTTTACGAGAACTTTGCGAACGTTGTTCCGCTTTAATTAATAGCTTGAATACTTTATTTTAGTATGTTGAATATTTAAGTGAACGCGAGAAAATTCTACTTATACTCAGATAATAATAATGGATGTCCCTCTGTTGGGCAGAAACCTTTTTCTATTATTATTGGTAGAAAAGGTAAACCAATGATTACAGGAAAAAGTGTAATTTCGATAAGTGTAAATAAAAAAAATAAAATACAGCTAACAAAAGTGTTGATAACTTTGAAACGGCTGTACTGATTTTAAATAACCGCAAACTAAATAATCTCCTTTCAAATAATAAAAAAAACGTTTTCAAATCGTAGTAGGTACTACGGTGTCACAGACAGACAGGCAGACTAAGAGACACACACACATAGTAGTGAAACTTATAACACTCTTTTTTATTGGTTAAAAAAGTAACAAACTAAATTCACAATTTAAAGTCCACACCAATTCAATATCTAATATAGCCAAAAAGCGTGTTTCCTAGTCATTTGATCACAATTTGTTTCTCGGAGTGGTTGGCTTACCGACCGACTCATAACATTTTGCTACGTCAGCGATCCGTCGCTCGATAGTGGACCCTTCACCCTGCCATCCTTTATTGGGACCTTACGTCCCGGTCAAACGGACACCCATCAGCCAAATTGGGTATGTACTGAAAGGCTGAACCCGTCTTTTTTCGCGTAAAGAAGTTTTTAGGGCTTTACATACAGGTGGTCGGATTTATTAGTAAATGAAATGGTAGGATAAGTTTTTGAAATATTTGCATCTATTTCGCTAGAAATGGTGAGGAAATGTAAAGGCTTTTGCTTGAGGCTGTATGCGAGTATGGTGGAGCGGAATATGCTAGTGATAAACAAAGTTACTAACTGTTTTTAAGACAACGCTTTCCCTTACACGAATCACGAAAAAAGTGCCTTTCTTTCTCAAGGATTTTAACCTTAAACAAAACACTTAGCTTAAAACATAGAAGATAAAATACAAAACGCATTTAAACAATAAAGACATCTTAAATTAAAATCCCGGCCAACTGCTCGGATTTGTAAATATTTATCTCTTCAAAAACAAGTCTAAAACAAGGATCTAAATTGGCCGGGGCGTGACCAATGACGCAAAAAAGGTTGTTGCTTCCACTTTCAACATTTATTTATTGTGACATTTTGTTTGTGGTCGGAAAACTGTACATCACCTGAAACATTGTGAACAATACTAATAAATTCAGACAATATGGCGGCCCTAATTTGTTGTAAATTAGACTGGGTTTTTATTAAAAGACAATTTTTTAGACATTAAAAACTGAAATGCAAAGAAAAAAATTGTGAATGTGTATTCGAAGGGTCGTCGATAATCGTGTGATAAGCGTGGTATAGTGTTACAAACGCCCATAGGCTACAGTGACCACTTACCGCAAGGTAGGCTCGATGCTTTTTCTCCATCATAGTAGCATAAAAATAGAAGAATATTAAAGCTTTTTGCATTTTCTGACGTTTTTGGTACTCGAGCTATGCTGCTTCCATAAAAGTCGTTAATCATCAAAAAAATTTTCTTGATAAATACAATCTATTTTGAAATACTATGAGTTGGGATTAAAATTCCACATAAAAATATAGATAGGTTGTTTTCTAAGACCGTTTTCATGTATCTGCAACAGTCAAGGTTCTCCTTACAACCCGGCCGGTTGAAAGTTTCCACCCTGTTCCTACAAAAGATACGCTCAGGGGTACACAGTACACACATTCTATCCGTTGATCAAACTTTACATGAAAGACGCCAAATACCTTGCGGGTTATATTAAGGCCTACCTTCCCTAACAACTCAATCTCGGGATTGATATCTAGAAGTTTCGATCCACACATTTACCACAGAGTATCCAATATTACGCCACATAACTACAATCATAGTACATGTTTGTACATAACAACCCGAAGCGATTGTGTTTATATTTACAAGGTATGTAAGGTAATACCTTGTTATCTATATTTATGTACGTACTAGCTTCTGCCCGCGGCTTCGCTCGCGTTAGAAAGAGACAAAAAGTAGCCTTTGTTACTCTCCATCCCTTCAACTATCTCCACTTAAAAAATCACGTCAATCCGTCGCTCCGTTTTGCCGTGAAAGAAAGAAAGACAAACAGACAGACAGACAGACAGACACACTTTCTCATTTATAATATTAGTATGGATAACAATACTAGTTCTGTCCCGCATTTTCACTCACATTCAGTTACTTCTTTCGTTACTACGACGCTTTCACGGTCAAACTCAAACTCAAAACTATTTTATTTAAATAAACCATTCACAGGTACTTTTAAATCGTCAAGGTGTCAGTCAGTCAAAAAATGAAGCTAAAAGCTAATGAAGCCTGCTCGTTCCAAAAAGTAGGTCCACAGCATGATGTTATGTAGCCTATTTTTTATTCCGATATAAGTACTCTGAAGTTTCTTCTCTATTTATTTCTATCTTAATCTGTTCAGTAGAATTTGTGCGAAAGCAACAATCATCAATTGGATGAATAGACACACACACACACATACTATCTATTTTTTAATGTGTGTGTTAAGATGAATAGATATAGTCTCTAAGTTAGTTTTTCACTTACTCAAAATAACTAACATGTCCGGATCCGGGGTTGCGGAATAGTTATAATAGTTACCGTGGCCCCGGAACATAAAGGGCAACCGAAGCCGTGGGAACATTAGTGGGTTTTAGTCAGTAAAAGTCTGACACGCCATTGACTTCTCCCGCCTCGCACAGGACGGGGAAACGAGTCATCCATTTCAGTCTCCATGAACTCTGGTTTATTTCCCTACTTGAACAATGATGGGTATAGAACGCCTTCAAAACGCAACACAGGTTTTATGACCGACACAATATAAGGGAAAGGTATATACTTCTTGCTTTTATTGTTAAACCTGATGTTGACGTTGATTTCCTCCATAACATTGGGACACCAAATTGCAAGTTTTTTTTTTCATTTTTACTAAAACATCATCTCTCTAGGCCTTTTCCTAAATATGTTAGAATCAGCTTAGAATCTAACCGGTTCCAACTAAATACCAGTGTTTACATGGAGCAATGATCAATCCGATCTCCACAACCCAATTAATCAGGAATACGATACCCCTTAGTTAGATTGATTGTTAGACTTTCTGGCTTGTGAAGCAACGACTTCAAGTTCTATGAATGGCAACCAGGACCAATAGCTTTGGTGCTTTCTAAGGTACAGGGTGCCAGTGTTGTCCTGAATAAACTACATAAGGCCGGACACAACATGCATAGAACCTCGCCACAATTGTAGCGCCGCAAAGGTTTTCTACAAATAATAATGTAAAAAACCTTTATTTCTCACCACTAGCCAAAAATTACAGACTATCGTTCACAGAGAACCATTAGCTGACAATTTTTGATTGTGGACCGCTCGCTGGTAAATGGATGTATACGTACGATATGTAACTAAGTTTATGTCGCTCCCGGGGCGGGCGATTATAACTGAGACACAGTTAACAAACTAACGCAGTATTATCGTAAACAAAAATTGTTACATGTTTTATATTCCTATATATGTTTTGTATTTGTACGGGGGCGAAAAATGTGTCACGCCGCAAATATGGCGCCACATTTACCGAGATACAAATTAATGTCCGATGTGCGGCCTGCTTTAGAAAGTGCATATAAATTAAAAGCCCATGTGACGCGATGAAGCTTTTTATGAAAAAATAGGTGAGCAAAGTAGCAGGATACAGCAAGTACTTCAATAAAATATTCAAAAGAATGAAAATAACGTAGGTAGATTTCGCAAGGGTCTGGCCAAAAGATGAAGGATGCTCAACAAATGTTCGTGACATTTTTTTTATGTATCAGCTATATCTCCAATCATATGAAATTCGTCGCTGCCACGGAAAATAAGAAATCTTTTTCATACTTGTATGTTTATCTTATAAATCTGGTTTTGTAGAAAGGAATAACCAAAATTGCTCGTAATATTTTAGCTGGTATTTTGGGTTTACTATTCGTTTTATTTTAAACTAAAAAAAAACAGAAATTCATATTATTGAGAAGAATGATAAAATAGACGATCAATTTCGTTTCTCATTCGAACTTACAACATACGAATTAAAAGTCTCACTTTCCATTTTGTTTCTCTCACTTACACACACACTATTCATGCATCCATTCACAATCACTGTTTTCATTAAACAAAATTACATGCGTTCAGATTAACGCCTTCCCTACAATTCTTACTCTTATTTACTTCCTAGATCTCCCCCGCGGTTTCGTCCCGGTTAATTTAGGTCTTTGCTTACTATTCCGCTCCCGTGGGTCTCAGAATGATGTTATGTAGTCCGTGTACTAATAGCGTATTGACCAATGATTTTGCCTTCCCTATATGAGAAGAGACCTTTGACCTTCATTACAGTCATAAGCTGATATTGTAAGAAAAAGAAGTCTAAGCGCCTTTTTCACATTCCTCTGATAAGTCCATACAAAATCTATTCCATTTTTGAATTTATCTTGTGGATAAAGACTATTTTGAGTTTGTGTAACAGGCTCTTAATATCAATGTGCCTTATTGATAAACAAAACAAGAAGGAAACAACCCTCCGATTCAAAAATCGCAACTCGACAAAACCTTAAGACAAATACAAGCCACACAAAAATAACCCCACTAATATTAAGTTGACGAACGATGACACTAAATCTCCAAATTCATGATTATTTATCATCTCCGCTGTCGTGTTCCACTCTCCTGAACCACTTTCGCTAATTGGTTGTGGTGCACAAACTTAATGACGTAATGAGATGGAGTCTCAAACTAATTAATTTGTGCCACATTACGGGTTGACAGACAGGAATCACGTTTGATCATTTGCAGAATTCCTAGTGCACTTAATTAATGAACAAGACAAAAAGTTTGTGTTTTAATTAGTGAAGTGAAACACGTTTGAAAGGCTCCTGGTATCTAGGGCAGGGTTGCGTTAGTTCGTGCCTTGATTAAAATGATTCGGTAAACAGTAGAATGGTTAATAGTAATCATCATCTATTCTTAATCATCTTTAGGACTATATGGGTAACTTTGAAGATGGATGTAAGATTGTGTGTAGTGGATATGAGAATGTTGAGACGGATATGTATAGTGACTAGAATGGATAAAGTTAGAGAAAGGCGGAAAGAAAAGAAAGAGAAATAAAAGAAAAGTTTGCGGTATATGCAGTAGAGGCGAAACACATGTGACTGAAGGAGTTATAATATGAATGTAGAGGATTGAAGAAATTGAAAAGAAGAGAGAGGAAGTTTGAAAATAATAGGATGTATTACGGGTAATATGAAAGGGAAAGAAGTGAGTGATTGTGATGGCGGTTGACAGGGAGACTTGAAAGAGGAAAACGTGTTGCTCCAGACAGTATTATATGAGCGTGATAGGAGCAGGATGATAAATTATTATTATAGAGATACTTCTGCCAAAATGAATTATCCCAGTACTTTTGGTTGGCTCGTTTAAACACACTTTGGCTCAATAAATCTAAAGTTGGTTGCAAATTTTCAACTTTATTTTGATGAATTTTGCTGTGTTAGTGACGTATTGCTATTTAACCTTTCGACTACCAAGCAGCGGGACAGCCGGCAGTCCTGCTGCTATTTTCTTTTTATTGTGTCTCGAATCACGAGTGTCCGAAGGATTTATCCGACATTTATAAATCTAAATCCTAGAATGTAGTTCTCCTAGCAGAATGTTGAAGGTAAGCTCCATCAGAAGTAGTTAGCAAGTTCAAAGGTTCATCAAGCAAGTTTCAGGTAGCTTCCCAAGTCTGCCGATCTTTGATAATTTCTAGGCAAACTAATTAGCTACGCTAATGGAACTTAAAGTCTTGAGGTTCTCTAAATAGTTTTATAAGTTACGGTTGGATTCATAATTTAGTAGCAGTAGACGAGTTTATCGTGGTACTTCAGGAGGTAATTTTAGTGTTACTTTAAGTGTTTTAATGAATTAGTTTAGGCACAGTTAGCTAGAAAACTCGATTAGCACAGTTACTTTTACAATTACCTAAATGGACACGAATTGTAACGATGATAAGATGTTTTGTATAACATTTCAGGTATTATTTAAGGCGTTATTTTATCCGGCTTTTACACCAATTCCATATTTTGGTTGCTGGTTGCTGACCTTTAGAGTATCTCATAACTTTATAAGATTTTTTTTTATAAGAATTCTTATGTTCGTTTGTCACAAATCTATTTCTTTACACACATATACCTATCGCATCTTATTTACACTGACAACTGGCTCCTAGAGAACAAAACAAAGAAGAAATATATCCATTTGCTAGATGTAGAGGATACAAACGAACTATTGTTTCGCAGCCGTTAGTACTGAGACAATAGTTTGTGAGACAAATGACGTCACTGCAAGTAATTAATCATTGCATGTTACATCGTTGACAATTTGGGGGCGTGAAGAGTCTCTTAGGCTTTGGACCCGGTACAAGAACTCTGAACTTAGGGGATGTTGGTGAAAACGTGAGGCTGTGTTTACGCTAGTAATTCATGTGTTTATTTGGCGAGAAACTGCGTGCGCATCGCTTAGTTGCTTCATTTTCAGAAACTTAACAATTTATCTATTTAATAAACTTTAAGCACAAAATGAAACATTGCACAAAAGTAGATACAAAAGTACATTGAATGCCATGGGAGTTTTCTGCCAGTCTAACTTATTTTTGTTTTTTTTTTTATGGATTTCCCTCTAGGGAAGCATCAAATGTCTGGGCGGGGCGGGTGGAAGTGTTTGACTTTTACTGACTAAAACCCACCCTTGTTCCTTCGGTCGCCCTTTATTCCGGAGACGCGGTAACTCTTACAACTAACAACCTGCCAGTCTACCTAAGGGCGATGCTAAGCCAAATATGGTAGGTCACACAACTTATTGTTAAAACTGTACGTCACCTAGCCTTTATGGAGAGAGAACAAAGAGAAAGGCTTTTTATGGTAACCACACAAAGCCGAAACTGAGACTAGGAACATAACATTTGCATAGTAGTTTGTTTATATGACATGGAGGCGCACTAAAAAGCAATGTTTGAAATTCAACTTCTACTAGTACGTATGCTAGTAGGTACTTAATGGTCAAATACAGGCGGTGTTTGAGGCGCGGGAGCTATTCGAATTCTGAGCGTGCCCAATGTTCTTGATTATTAACGATTATGTACTTACTGTGTATGTTAAGTGTCACTGTCCACGTAGGCGTAGCTGCATAGACGCGTACACGTCAATTTATGCTCTGTGTACGCCTGCTCGCAGCTTACATACAAAACTATAAAACTCTGTCGACTAAACGTACGCGTAGTACGCCTAGTGTTTTGTGTAAACTGCAAGCAGGCGTATACCAAGCGTATATGACGCGTACCTACGCGTCTATGCAGTTACGCGCCGTGCAGTGATATGTCGTGAAGTTAGAATTCTAAAGGCTCTGAAGAGAGAACATCATACAATTTCAATTTACTATCAGGCCGAAACCGCTCCACCTTGTAGCAAGCTAAGGTGTAGTCGGGTTTTACCCTATGACCGATGGACGAAAGAATCGACGTGTTATCTGCGCCAAGTCGCAAATTCAACGCCAAAACAATAAAAAATGGGAATTCAACGAGCACGTCGATAACAAATTAATTATTGAATTTTAGTAAAACAACTGTTATTTTAAATAACTAGAAAACAACACAGGAAAGTTTACTTGTTTATTTTTGTATGTACAAAAACAAAGGTTTTGTTTTGACAGTCTCTTGCCGACGATGGCATATTGAGCACATATTTATTGGTCAGGCAACTAAGGCGATCAAAGCTAACCCTTAGACCGCAAAGCAAAAATCACAATCCACGCAATTTTTATGTACATATCTTAAAAGAAACCCAACTCGACTTTCTGAAAACAAAAGAACCACGTAAACAATACGTACTTGAAAATAAAATAACGAAATATTGAATGAAACCTTTTAGCCAAATAGAAATAAACAGCTCAAAGTTTTTTTCAACAAAATAATCGCTAGCCGCACGCCGCCTCGCTTTTACAATTTGTTCTGTTCCATATAGTTACATCTACCCTTCAGCCTTTCAGCAAACCGCTCTAAAATTTCCTTTAACTTTATTAAATTTGTTTCTAGCATAGTGCCTTGTTATTACGATACTACTCTATGAATCGATTATTCCTCCTGAATCGAGTACTTTTGCAAAGTTTTCGTTTGTAATTTGTGTTTGGACAGTATTTTAAATCGATGGTATCGATTAAATGTAAACTGAAAGTAAGATTATTGAAAACTTAAATTGATAAAGTTGAGTAGATTAGGGTTATTACAATGTTTTGTTTAAGTTTAATGTTTTAAGTAATTGAACATTTTGTAGACATTTTTGGCAAACGAATGATTTTTATTAAAATAATATCATTGATCTCCAAGACTTATACTTGGTACTTGACCAGAATCAAATCCCCCTTATGTATGTGAAGCGGGTGCCTTAACCGATGGATAATAACGACATACGAGTATTACAAATATTTGGTAATTCCGATTATAGTTTTATTTAGACTTTAATGCCCTTACTAATAATCACTGTGTAAAGTTATGTAATGAATAAAGCTTGTGTAACCATACATTTTTTGACGTATAAACCTGTCATAACTTTATGCAGCGATTATTAGTAAGGCGCTTAATGTAATTAGGCTGTACAATTAATTTGTTCTATTTTATTGAATACCAAACTAGCAATAAAATGTGTGTAAATTAGAATCACAAACCTCGATATAGTATTAATAAATTACCACAGTTATTGAATTACGTATTCCAGGCTTGATTTATAGCGAACAATTATTTAACACTGGGCAACCCCGAATTCAATATCAGAATTATTATAGCGTGCAATTCATTCCTGACTTTTCATTTAGTTTAATACTTCGTGTGCTATGGTTTAACATTTCGACGACCAAGCGACAGCCGGCTGTCGCGCTGCTATTGTCTTTCTGTTGTGTCTCAAATCACATGTGTTCGAAAGTTACAAGCAAGTTTTTTGTATTGTTTGCCAAACATTTGTAACTTGTCGGCTCTGCCTTGTTCACGGAATCTATTGTAGAATATACGCACTGTTGTCCCTTTTTTTTTTATTTGTGCATCAGTTTTTTATCCAACTGCAAAAAACAAAGGGTTATGTTATGACTAACGAATTGAGCCCTTTGGATATTGATTAATGACATCAGTCTATTTGTTTTTTAGGGTCGCAAAGACTCTCTTTCTCTTTAGATCTTTTTTAATGTCTCAAGTATTGTTGCATGTCAAATGATGTCAAATAATAGGGTAGAAAATTTGTTTTAAAGGTACTAAACGTCAAAATAATAGTTCTTCTATGTTTCTATATATATAGTAGAGTTTTAGATTTTAACTTACTTGTTTTATAATCATTTCCACCTCAAGACCGACGGAATACCGCAATGGAGTATTAAACGCGGAAATCCTTCCTTTGAGCTTGCTGTACGTCTTTCGTAAACAGATCTGAAAGCAAACAATAACGACCATATATCGCAGTCATAATGCTGTTCTGTGGCAACGTAATTAATATACTGAGCATTAAATGTGACTGTGATATAATTGTACAGATTTATTACTACATTTTGAACTAGGAAATTTTGCTATTTATTATTCCGTCCCAAGATGCGTTGATATGATGATATTAAGAAAATACTTGTATTGAATTTATGGTGTGGCATGAACTGAAAGGAAAAAAATATATTTTTCGACATAAGACCAGATAACTGGTGTATATACTTATATAATTTTATTACTGTCCCACTGCAAGGCAAAGGCCTCTTCTCATACAGAGAAGGCACAAGCATTGATCACCACGCTTGCTCAAAGCGAATGGCGATTTCAGACATATATTTACTATAAGTCCAAATTTCTTCACGATGTTTTTCTTCACTAATGTCTATATGTCCAAGATAATCTTTAGAAAGTACATGAAATTAAAAAGACATATATACAATTTACCTATAACAATATAAATAGTATAAATATACAGTCCTGAGAATCAAACCCACGGCCTCCGGTTTACCCGTCCAGAGTCTCCACTAGACAAACAGGGCAGTCAAAAGAAGAAAGGGTATAAGAATACAAAAAACTTTGTTAATTCGCAGTATAAAATTCCTAAAAATAAAGACAAATGATAGATTATCAAAAGGGGCCAAAGTAACAAAGTCTTTAAAAAGTTTTAGAGGTTAACTTAAAACAACTTTGGGTCCGCCTTTGATCATTTTTCGATAAGGGGCGGACTTTTGAAGTTATTTTCCAACAGTTTTTCTCGTAATTTATTTGACGTGAACCCGTAAAGAATATTGCAGTCAATACAATCTGTGAAGGGGACGGTTCGGGTATCTACTGCTGGGAATAGGGATATTGGCTTCATCTATCAGAGACAGCTTGTGGGAATTCTCTCTTTTACGTTGTAAATTTCAATCGTATTTAAGGAGACTTAAGAGCTATGTTTGATATTAAAATTGGGTATTATTTCTACATACATTGTACGCAGCAGCTTCCAATTAAAAATCGTGTCGGAAAAATCTTGTGTACCTACTTACTTGTTTTTTATTTGAAAGTGTCAAAAATTATTGTTGGCAGAAAAGTACCGTCAAACACTTTTTAAGTCCCAGCTAACATTCGCTTTTTACCTACAGTATGTTGTTCCTAACGAAAAAAAAACTCTAATGAAATCATGAGAGCTGGAAAATCTTTCATCAAAAGCCGGTACGTCAAAACATTGAAATAAATAAAAATGAGTATTTGCATTATTTATTTATTCATATCAACATACACATCTACACAAGAGCATCAGAATTTTTAAGTCAAACAGAATATTCATCACAGGAGATCGAGTATAAATTATTAAACGTCGTTAAGCCGCATCCGGAGTACCATCAATGTATTGACGATGCGATCAAACTGACATACTATGTAAAACCATGTAGTTTATAAATATCAAAAGATAGAACCTACAAGATGCTTTAAAAATCAATTTTATAGAGCCGTTATCCTTTATTTAGACCCTTAGGAATAACGTTTCCAACTTTTATTAGTAGAAACTAATACAACATAAAAGGCGTTCACTGCCAAATTATTATTTTATCCATTACAAGGTCAATAATATCAGTAAAAGTAAAGAATAATTGTACAAGGTGTAAAGTTGTGGCAATTAATACAACTTTAAGTAGGTACATAATTTTATCTATAGGTTTAACTAGGGTGACAGATGCAGGGTACGTACACACGGCTACACATCAAGCTATACAAAACCAGTTTTAGCTGACTTCGCATTGTGTATGTTTTTCGTAAAATCAGAAGTCAGCTTATACTGGTCAAGTATAGCTTGATGTGTAGCCCACCGTACATGTCTGGAATCCTGTCTGAAGTATTATTTCTTCTTTCATACTTGTTTGATGACTTTTTATATTACAGTGGGTTTAAAGTTACTTTTTTACTCTTACATTTTAACAACCACTTAGGTCAGTGTGTATCGGGCGCATTGACTACTTTTAATTCCACTCTACCACTACTAAAAGTACCAACAATTTCCTACCTTTATTTCCTACAAATGTGCTCCAACGGTACCTAAAGTGCTTGGAAACTAAAAATAAAGTACAACAATCTGTCGGCACTAAGCAATGAAGCGAAAACATTCTCCAGGGAAATCTGGAACTGTCTCACACTGTGCTACCCATTTAATCGGAACAAAATTTGGTTAGCTCAGAAGAAATTTAACTTAAACAATCGGAATAGGTAGGAAATTGGGTGTTACATGAAAATGGTGCAAATTACTTTTTGTACTCATTACTATACAACATGTCCCGGAATAAACGCACACCACCAGACCAATTAGAATATTATGTTATAATCATAATACATACACTGAATTTTATTATTATGTTTAAAACACTGTTTTTTTATACATTAGTTGTACAGATTGTGGGAGAAAATTATAGTCATACCAGCTGGCCCGTGCCCACTTCGTTGGGCGCCAAACATTTTAACTTAAAACTCGAAAACATGCGCTTTCTCAGACATAAGACTGAGCTAGATCTCGTCCCCGAAAACCCCCACATTTTCAGTGAAATCGTTAGGGTCGTTTCCGAGATCACATGCTTTTTCAAGCAATTAGCGCCATCTGCCGGGCTGATTTGTGAATCTAAACCATCCAGGGCGCCACTCAAACGCATACAGAAAAAATCATTAAAATCGGTCAAGCCGTTTAGGAGGAGTTCAATGACATACACACGCACAGCAGAATTATATATATAAAGACTAGCTGGCCCGTGCCCACTTCGTTGGGCGCCAAACATTTTAACTTATATTTTATTTTTATTTTTTTATTTATTAATAAGGTTTACCAACAATTGTATACACTTAGTAACAAAAAACATAACACAAATACAAACAAAGAGATAACAATGTAACAATCACTTATAGGTAAACTCCACGTGTACATCTATGCCCTTACTAATAATCACTGTGTAAAGTTATGCAATGAATAAAGCCTGTGTAACCATACATTTTTTGACGTATACACCTGTCATAACTTTATGCAGCGTTTATTAGTAAGGCGCCTAGACTGTAACATTCTTATAAAACTAAATTAAGTTTAAAAATGAGAGAAATATATATAAAAAAAAGTATTAACAATAAAACAAATCATTCTTTTTTTAAACATAATAAGAGGGTATTTTTCATTTTGCCGAGAGTGTCGTGATAAATATCTACTTGGTCGCTACATTGGTTTATAATTTTGCATAATCGTGAACATGGGGAGTTACTACCAAGAATCGTTTTCCTAAAAGGAGGACAGAGTGGTGTGATAGGATTGCGTGGACACCTAGGGGGGACACGGAATTTAAAAAGAGACAATAACTGGGGTGAGTCTAAGTTGTGTGTGAAAATTTTGCATGCAAACATTGCATCATATAATATGTGGAAAATGTTGTAGTTATTACATTTACTTAAGTTCTATGTAAGTTACTGATAAGTGTAATATGTAATGTAATATCGTTTTTTTTCCCGAATAAAATAAAATAAAATAAAACTTAAAACTCGAAAACATGCGCTTCCCCAGACATAAGACTGAGCTAGATCGATTTCCCGTCCCCGAAAACCCCCACATATCAAATTTCAGCGAAATCGTTAGGGTCGTTTTCGAGATCACATGCTTTTTCAAGCAATTAGCGCCATCTGCCGGGCTGATTTGTGAATCTAAACCATACCCAGATCCCCTTGAACACACACAAAAAATTTCATCAAAATCGGTCCAGTCGTTTGAGAGAAGTTCAGTGACATACACACTCACAGAAGAATTATATATATAAAGATTACAAATCTACGCATGCACACAGTCTCGCACTCGCATAAGGGTCTAGCATAGTAGGTGTTTCATCCATTTTAGTTTGTTTTGACTGTACAGCGGAAGTGTGACAGCAGTTTACGTAGTTTTAATTATTTTTGGGATAAAATATTACCTATATTTAAAATTACAAAAATCGATTCAGTAAACGGTTCTGAACAAACTATTTTCATAATGTGCATTAATTCAGTTACACATTGTATAATACTGTCGTTTTTAATACATTTTGCAATCTTCCAATCGTTAATGAATATGCAAAGTTTTATGACTGCACTACAGTAATAAATGCACGAAAAAATAATCTAATTCACCCTAAACGCATGGGAACTATGCGTTTTTTTTAAGTAAATATTTTTTTTATATTATTAATTTGGGTTGGATATGACATACTATTTTGTAAGTTTGAATGCTATAATATTGTTACCGGTTATCCACCCTTCGACAATTAACATACTGTTATAGCGTAATACGTTAATATAATTATCTAGATGTAAGTATTAGAAGATAAGAAGTTTTTAACCTAATTTATACCACGCCGACAACACAATATTATTTCTAACCCTTCCACTAGCACCAATCCTTTGTATACTTAAGAGTTTTGCCTTAATTACTTTCTTTACCTCCACATTAACTTTTTTCTATTTCTCTTATCACGATCCTACTGATTATATCTCCACCGTGACCTAATTCCACGTAATGTTTAGCAAAAAAGAAAATGTATAAATATAAATATCTTGGGAGCGCTTACAAGCAGTCATCTTATCTTAAAATACATAAATTCTATTTTAACCAGACAACTGATACACATTCTTAAATAATTCATAAATAATATAGATGTGTTACACCCAGACATAACAAATAATTATGCGCATCCCACAATAATCTGTGTGGTGGTAAACAAACCCAGGACATCTGACTTAGTAATCAGGGTTACAAGCCACTAGACCAACAGGACAGCCATTTAATAAAAAAAACATTCGAAAAAAAAAACCTAATATAATATTAAAATTCCTAATCGAGCTTCAGATAAGCGAATAAAATTAATAACGCTGTCTAAAGTACTAAGCATCCAATTTATCAAACAGGAAGTTTAAGGAAAAAAACCAGTGGAAACATAGATTTTTTATGTACAGGCTTTCATGAGGGCGTAAGGATGAACAAGGGTTCATTTGTCAAAGGCCTTCGATGGGCTTCGAAGAAAATGATCAACTTCCACTTACCCCTCTTTCGTATAGTCATCCATAAATATTCCTTTTTTAGGCTCCGTTTATTAATCAGTGTGACAAGTGACAGCTTGTCCCCTTAAACGCCTATATTTGGCATAGCAACCTGTTTGTCTCCACGGTCTTAAGAACTGAACTTGGGTTAATCTTTACATAAAAGGAAGTCTCTTCCGTTGTCTGTTCGCTTATATCTTTCAAACTATGCATCGGATTTAAATTCAGTTTCCAGTAACAGAGAGAGTGGTAAAGAGGATGTATTTAATACATGCATAATATACATAAGAGAACTCGAGATTTTCAAAAAGCTTCGTAACATCCGTGCGTCGCTATGGCGGATCGCTAGTGGTTTATAAAAGGGCATTAAAAGTGGCCCTTTTTATTGACTGGTAAAAAGATTATTTTAGATTAAAAATTACCTGAGTTATATCACATACGAGTAATATATTATCACAATTGTCTTTTCGACATTCATTCACACGAGTGATATGTATTTACAAGTAAAAGAGTGAAAGTCTGCTGTTTCATACGAATACACCGTATTGGTGTAGGCCTTTTGTACAGACCTGAAAAATTCTGTTATTTAAAAAACTTGTACCTACTTTTACAGTCATGAACCTGTATTGTCAATAAAAGTTTTCGTAACAATGTTTCTTGTACCGCTTATTGTAAAAAAAATCCATGACGGTGAAAAAAACAGATACCTATATTATATTCAGCATGAATATCTATTATAGTACTCCAACGAAAACGTCAAACAATACACACTCAATCAATTTGCGTTACGTTTTAACAATCCTGCATTGGTTGTTACATCCTGACTCAACTAAAAGTTCGATGCTTCATCAAATCAGTGTTCGACGTGAAATAAATAAAATAAAATAACTTTACAGTTCACTCGACACCGTCCAATATGTGCCTTTACATACAACCGAGCCTTTTATATATGTTACGGCTAATACCCGAAGTGCGGCTACACCTAGTTTTAGCCGGTTAGAACTAGGTGTAGCCACGTACTCTTGGTTAAACCTAGTACGAGCCGATTGTTTTCGGGTAAAACTAGGTCTAGCCTTAATCATGCCGGCTACAACTAGGTCCAGCCATTCCCTGTTGGATAAAACTAGGTCTATCCGATATCATTCCGGCTAGAACTAGGTCCAGACAATCCCTGTTGGATAAAACTTAGATACGTGTCCCGCAAAGCCTTCCGCCCCGCGTCACACTCATGACTCACAGCATCTGCAGCAGCGGCGCGGCGTGGAGGGCATAGCGAGGCACGCGCCTCTGCAGGTTGTGAGCGCCAGGTGCTGCTGACCTACTGCAGGTCTACTAGCGAGTGTGACTCACAGCGTCTGCAGCAGCAGCGCGTGTCTTCGGGTATTAGCCGTAACATATACATACCCATAGTACATACCTAACAATACCAGCTACTCGCAACTGGAAAAAAAAGTCAAATTTTCACTATAAAGAAGGCATAAGCATTAATCACCAAGCTTAGTCAAAGGGATCAAGGTCTTAACTAAATCATCACCATCTCCAAATCGTATTAAAACGTAGATGATATTTTTTGTATTATTTATTTCTTTATTTCAATTACAAAAGGGGAAAAAGACATTTGAAGCCGTAAGTATTCTACTACCACGTTCTTCCCAACAATGGGTTTAAATGACCACACATGGGAATATAGACTTGTTACCTTTGAAACACGTTTTGTTCTGAACATAGTTAGCTCAAAACAGGCCCATGAACTGTTAACGCCATATCAGTGATACCAGCACGAATTTATGAACTTCGATGAATTGTACGTTCATTACGTAGTTTCCGAAAACTGAGCTACACGAAAATCGTGCAAACCATTGAGCTGTAAATTAGTTACCGGACAAGCGAAAGACCATAGACGGCTATACGCGAGTAGTTTATGTCGATACTCCACCAACAACCTCAATGGTTTGCGGCGGACAAAAAACAAGCGGCAAAAAGTCGCAACTGTGGCTATCTGTCGCGTCTATGTGCGCAAAAAGTCTATGGAGCCAAAGAGAAGGGATGTTCGTGAATATGGAAATATTTGACAATGTTCTATTTTGAATATTTAACTTTTTCGAGGTGACGGAAACAGTTTCTATTCCCAATTTCCCAATAATTCTACAAAATTAAAAAGAAAGGTGTTTGTCAAGATGTAGCGTTAATATCAAGTACCATGTATCTCATTCACCTACATTCGAAACACACTTTTTACATCCATTGACGATTGAAATAAGAAGGAATAGGCCACATTACATAAACTGTGTCTCCTTTAGCACAGATTACTAAATAGTTACTGCTTTTAGTGAGCCTGGCATTACCTAACCCCTCCTTGAAAGAATGCCAGAAGAAAAGAGGATAGGGCACTAAAACTGAGTCGCACTATCGCCTATTGATAAACCAACCAGTCAGCAATGGTATTGTTGTATCCACGAATGTACGTGTTCTATTATCTAATCGGGCAGACTATATCGACTCAAATGGTTGTAGAACTGCAAAGCTTTATTGCTGATTCGGCATTCCGTTCCGTCTCTAGGTAATCATTCCGTTTTCAAGCCAAAATAGTTCAGAGCACCTGTGTTAACGACAAACAGTAATGTAATTTATGGTCTATGGTCTGTCTGCATGTGTGAGTTTGTGAGTTTATAAACGCTCCTACAGTGCGACAGGTAAAAAATGAATATCCTGAAACAACTCACACAAGGCCATTTGATCCCAAACTAAGCAGATCGTGTCAATAGTCAAATCATTTATTTACATTCATTAGACCAAAAAAGACACTTTGAAACGTCAATTACAAAACAAAAGTGAATCTAGTTGCCTATGCCAAAATGTTGTTTCGTATGGAGAAGAGTAGACATCGAACCCTCTACCTTTGGCTTCGCATTCAGGGTCAGTAACCATTCGACCAGCAGGCCCGTTAAATATACGATAATTTTGTTAGTTACCTAGTTAAGTTACTGAAACCTAAACATTAACATAAAGTGCACCTGAATTCAAATAAAATTGTTTATTATAAAATTATTTTTACACTTCACATTTTTTTAAACTATTTACAGTAGGCATTATTTTGTTTAGCTACTTCATTTTTGAAACGAACTTAAGTATCATCGTCTATATCTATAATATAACTAATTACAACGAGAAGTCGACGCACAATACAAAAGCTATCTCCATACAATACAAATTTCACACTCCATCTCCACACCCATTCACATATCAAAGTCAGATTCAACACGCTATAGTTTACTGACTTGAATACATACGTACTGGACCCTTACTTTCTAGTAGGGTCGGCAGTTTTTAAGGCGTTGTATTTAAGATTTGTATAGATACATTTATTTCGAAAATTCTTTAAAAAAAAAACAAAAATGATCATTAGTGTTCAAAAGTGTGTAATGTAAATATTTCTATAATGAAAGCACAAAAAAAATGTTCCGATCTATTTGGGAGTTCCAAAAAATAGCAAACATCTCTTTAGCTTTCTTATCATAATATTAGTAAATGAACCTCAAAACCTGAAATAAATCGTGTAGGTGTGCCTTGTCGTTGAGTTGTGTGTGAGTTGTCCTAGGATATTAATTAATAAAAAATAAAAAAAAAACCAGCCTATAACTGTCCCACTGCAGGGCAAAGGCCTCTTCTCATACAGAGAAGGCACGAGCATTGATTAATGATTATATAATTATTATTCGTGGAGTTAAAAGTAACCTATGTATGTCCTCAGTGTATAAATATGCCCTGTATAATTTAGTCTAAGTTCTTCCTTGGGGCTTAACCTTATTCCGTTTGGCCTTGAAATAGTAACACATCGACAAATAGAGATACTTTCGCATAATAATATTAGTACGGCTAAGTATCGACGTAGAGTAAGAAATCTTTTATATCATAAATTAATAATAATAAGATAACAGACATCAAGTTTAAAAAAAGCAAAGATAAACATTAAGATAATTATATTTATATTATATTTATTTATTTTTTTATTTTTTATTGCATAATTGTGTACATACAGTTCTTAATCATCATCTCCCTAGCCTTTTCCCAACCGTGTTGGGGTCGGCTGCCAGCCTAACCTGATTCAGCTGGATACCGGTGTTTTACGTGGAGCGACTGCCTATCTGACCTCCACAACCCAGGAACTGGGCGACACGATACCTACATACAGTTCTTAATATTAAACATATTATTATTTTTGTTCCAACAGTTTACGCAGGTCGAATATGAAATATTATTCTAAGAAAATAAAAAATAAACACTAACTTTTCTCATAATTAAAATACTGTATTTACCCATCCCTGTTTGTATCCAAGTGCATCCGAGTTCCAAGCTTCCTGACTCATTCGTGATAATGAAACTGCAAATGTTTGTTTATCCGTTCAAGGTAACTGCGAGACTGTCTGCTAATAGAACACATGCCACGGTAATTAATGGGAATTGATAAGCAATTAAATTAATACGGGCTTACGCTCTGTGTGGGCGTTAGAGTGTGTTTGGTGGTACTTTTCTGTGTAATAATAATATCATTTTAATAATGTTCTACTGCAGAAAAAGGTTTTTTTCGTATAGAGAAGTTGCGAGTATGATTGGTCATGGTGCATTAGTGGTTTTAGTGTAAAATTAATTATAAATCCAGGTTTTCTCACAATGGTTTTCTTCACAGATGTCATAGATATTAGAAATAAAATTACTACCTACTTTCTTAAAATCATTGATATTCTGTACCTCGGAAACCACGTATAAAGCTGTTGGGCTCGGTTGTCATTTGTAGAACATTAATAATCTTTACACGTAGTCAGTAAGTCTGACAAATTACCTCACAACAATTAAGACTATTGTAATGTTATCCAGTAGCTGGATAACATTACATTGAGGAGCCATAGAGGTCTTCTGACCAGGTAAAACACAGGTTTTTGATCCAGTTACACAGAAGGTCGACCCTTAGGTTGGAAAAGACTAACAACTAACTGATTGATTCTTATCTAATAAAAACTCATAAAACCTCTATCATTATTTTTTTTCTTCCAAAATTAAAAAAAAATACGTTAACATTAAGTTGCCTGGTAGAATACAGTAATAGTCGTACGCAATTTTTTTAACCAATATTAACAATTTCTGAACACACTTGTAAATTATGCAGTAAAAGAGTTATGTTGTTCAATTACGTGTTACGACTCACACAGCCACCAGTCGTTGAAGTTAAGCTGTTCACACTTGCCAAGTTTTCAGCAGTTACTAGAACGGCAGACTTGGTAGCGCGGCATCGTTACGGCAAATGACACCATACACTTTAACTCAGGGGGTAAACTGAGGAAACTTTGTTATTTTCTCACAAAGTCGGGTTAAACAAACTCCCATACCATAAACTGTAGTAAGTTGAAATTACCCCTTTAAAATTTTAATTATTATAAATTCTTCTCCCTAAATGTTGGGTTTAAATCTGGCAGGAATGTTTTGACACAAAAAAAAAAGAATTTTTGAAAACACTGACTTAATTTTTTTTTGTTGCTCGATTTAATTTTCAAATATTTTTCGTTAATAATGCGCTGCTTACATTTATTATTTTATATTTTTCCTCATTGCCACGATTCGTTCTATCGTTAACGTTGACAACGACCCTCTGTAGCGTTTGATAAGCAAAAGTTAACCCTTTTGATACTTACAGTAAAAAAAATCCTGAACATAGAACGAAAAGCGCTGACGTTAATGAATATTTACCCTTTCGCTACAACCTTAATAAAATACTTCGCATTGTTTTTACGAACAAACAAACATTGTTTAGCGATACACCGAACAAAATAAACGAATTATTCTGCTGTTATGGAACAAAATGCCGAATGCCGAAACCCAAACGTATTATTCTCATAGATTAAAATAATACATAGAAACAGATGTGCGATGGGAACAAAACGAATGTGCACGATTCGTAGAAAGTATGTTTTTTGAGGCAGGAATTGCCTGTGGGGTACTAAGGCTGCGGATACGAAAGCAGCGGGAGCGATGCGGTGGTGTCTATCTAAAACCAAGAGCAGCGAAGCGTTTTAAAGCATAGATTTATATGGAAGTGACTTCAATTGCGGCGACGCGGGGAGCGAAACGACTCTTGCGATTTATCTGTACAACTCACGGAACTGCGACCCTTTTCCCGCTTTCCCGCGTGTTTCCCTGTGTCCGCCTCGTTCATTTAGTAGCGAAAGCATTCCGTCAACGTTACGTCACAGAGCGAGGTGCACAGGGGCAGTAAGACAGTCTCACCACAGCCGCCCCGCCTATGTTCGTGTCCGCAGCCTTATAGAGGATAAAAAAAGATATTTAGAGATCGTATTTTTTATTACCTATAACATTATTCTCTCTCCTCAAACGTGAGGGTACTAAAATGTGAATTGAAATAAAATTGCTATAACAGATTCGTTTTACATTGTGACCGACGACGGTAGTAAAATCACTTTTGAACCAATTTATGGGAAGAGAAATCTGGAAGAAGAATGTAGTCTTGGAATGCCTTGGGGGATAAAGTCAACTGAATGAGACATACATTGTGTGAAGCGAGGAAATGAATGAAGCCTAAATGTAGTAACGTTAATTAAAACATCTTCAGTTCTTTATTAAATACACATGCAGAAAGCCAAAACCGGATTCTGACAATATATATATCACGTACTTTTGTTCGTTACATGAGCAATAAATTCATTGAGAGACCACATTTTCAATTTGAAGATGAATCTCATATTTTAAATCTTTTCCACGAAAACGAGAGCTACCAGAAATGTTATATTATGAATTTACTTTTGTTTTACTTTCATAATTAATTACTTTTTGAAACTTCTTTTTCCTATACTACATACATATTTAATAGAGATGTAAAAATTACTTGAGAAGTTCCTTTTAAAAAATCAGCCAAGTGCGTGTCGGATTCTTACACAAAGGGTTCCGTTCTGATAAGTCAAATAACCTTTACTTATCTAGATAGGTCAACGTTCGAAAAAGTTCTGCCGGGGTTGCGGAATAGTTCTAATGGCGCGGCCTCGGAACATAAAAGGCAACCGAAGGAACAAGGGTGGGTTTTAGTCAGTAAAAGTTTGACACTCCCTCCCGCCGCGCCAAGCGCAGGAGAAGTAATTGATGATTTTCCATCCATAAAAAAAAAGTTTTAAGGTTTAGAGTTTTCATCCATACTCACAAAACTTTCACAATTACAATATTAGTAGGATTCAAAAAAGTCTCTGCAACTAGCTAGGCTTTTTTCTAAAATCAAATCAATCCTAAAAATCTATTTGGCCTGTAGCAATATGACACCAAGGCACGCCACTGCTATTTTACTCTCTCCTCTAGTGTCAAGATAAAGACCTGTAACCAAGCATCAACTGGTGTCCATTCCTTAACGTTCACCTCTTTTAGTTGATTCATAAGACAATTATATTGATAGATCGGTTGGCTCCAACGCTATGTGTGTACTGATTGATATATTATGTCCCTTTAGAGGAAGTGGAGCGGAACCGCTTTTATGCGACTATACTTCCAACTTGAGCCCGATGTAGCAATAACGTATTCAGTTTACAATGATGAATAGATATAATGCATAGGTGAGTAAGTAATTCTTTATTACAGCTGCTACTAGGTATCTACGCACATTGATTTTTCAAGTAAAAAATCCGTAGATAGACCTACGTAAGTTTTAAACTTTTTCCGAGTCTTTTCGCAGTGATTTCAAGAGCAGAGATTACAAACGATATACTAACCGGATTAAGTTGAATACCAGTGTTTTACTCGTACAAAGAGCGTTTAGTTAATACACTTTCACAACTCACTAAACGGTACTTCTTGATTAGACAAACTGACAGATTTTCTGGCTGCTTACTACTCGTAATAACTGTCAAAGAAATAACACTTTTTAACATTTTTGTTGCAGGTAAGAACACACGCTGTTAAAAATAAGATTGCAGCTAACAACAAGCTAATTGTAAAAATATGGGTGCAGGTAAGAACAAATCATGTTAAAATAAGGTCGCAGTAAAGAACAAACAACAACAAAAAGTCCGCTGCCTGACAAATTGACGAACATACAGTTGAGATTTTGTAATAAAACAATTGGCATACTTCGGATATAGGATCCTAAAAAGATATTGGTATTTGCCCAGAGAAGAGAGAGAGAAGAGATAAGCAAGTTTTTCTTCTGAGGTTTATACTCGTATAGAGACATAAGGAAAAGAGCAATGACCGCTATTGCCATGCGAAGACGCTGCAACTATAAGCTAGGTCAAACAAACAAACCGACAATATAAAACCTAGTTTCAATGACACTCAAGAACCAAGGACTATTGACGACCTAATTAGGTAACTTGAATGGTAATCAAATCCAAAGAAACGGTCAAATGGGACTGATTCCGATTACTATCGACATTACGTGATCACAATGTTAATACGACCGATCAACAGAATTGGTAACTAGTTTCTCTTGACTAGACGTTATAGTAAAATGACTTACAAAACAACACGAAGTATTATCTTTGCTTTAGAGATGCGATCTTTTTATTCAACGGGGACAGTAGTAAATGAAATTGGAAATACCTAACTTGAAATATGTTTGATATCTACGGAGATTTATATTATAGATCAAGTTCGAAAGAAATGGAACTTCATTTTCCGAATATGAAATCTTCTACAGGTCACGGATTATCTTTGGCCGCTCGTAAAGAAACGCCATCATTATTACGTCTGGGGTAGCATTTCCGAATTGGATTCCGAAAACCAGGACTGTAGGTAAGATTAATCAGAAGTTATCTAGGAATGTTAGTCGTTTGCATGGTTTTTAGTTTTCTGCATTTCGTTTCTCGTAAAGTCCTGGCGATCGTTGTCAAATTTAGAATTCCACAATAGCTTTACAAGTTGTTAGCAAACGTGCAACCAGAGCCCAGGTTAAATGAATGGCGATCCATCATTTCGCCAATATTGACGTTAAAAAACGTTTTGTCTGCGTGAACAACGCCAATGTCCCCATATTGAACGCTTGTACCTGACATATAAAACATTTTCTCTTCCCAAACATTTTTAGGAATCAATTGAACCTTTTCCAAAAACGGGGTCTTCAAATACAATGCAACATTTTACTTCGAACGTACATCTTTATGAAAACGGTGTATTAAATTTTCCGAATGAATACATGAAAATTTTTGCACCGCGCTCCTAAAGCATTATGTTAAGCTTTCCTTCTAGATATTACAGATGTATATTTGAAATTCTTATGTTTTTTACTTTTCGATAAGTACTTCTCTTTATTATTGTAAAATACTATTTAGTAAGTAGTAAGAGAAGAAAATACCATACAACTTAAGATTTATGAAAACGTGTCCACATACCCACTGTAAAACTCTCAACATGAGTCCTAATAAATATAAGATTTTGAAGACTTTAGCCCCAATGAAATGGAAAACCAGGGGTCAGTGAATAATCGCAAAATAAATCAGTCTGGCGGGTCACAAGACTGTTGGTAATTCCTCCAATCGCAGCGCATTGGTCCAACGGTACCGACTTATCATACGATTTACGACTCTAACTTCCCGCACGATGTTCATATGTTTCACATAGGCCTTCAACCCATATATCACCTAAGTTTTATTGAACGAACGCCTAGACTTTAAGGTCTATTTTCGTATGTTATTTTACAGTTTTGTGAAAATAGAAAACTTTACATTCTATTCAAAATCACACAATGGAAAGGGCTATTTTGAATATTTCATCAAATTAATCTCCCGTCTAATATTATGTTTGTATATATTCAGGTAAAACTTGTTATCAAACGCTTTCAATTCAATTTGGAGCGGTCCGTGCTATTATTTTTTATTAGAATGGCTGCCGTTACCGTACTAAGATTATGTGGGTATGTTTTTGTATACACGTCTCGACAATGTGGTCGGCTTTTGAATGCCGGCAAGAATACGGGCTTACATGCTTGAACACAAATAGAGATACGGTCAATCTCCACTTGATAATTTTTGCTATTCATGAAATGTAACTCGCTGCTGTCGGCGGCTGGCTTCGCTCGCGTAGATATCGTGCTTATTTCGATGAAAACGAATTAAAAATTATTAGAAAATGTTTACCCTATTTTACCACTTTTAATTCTTTAAATTGAAACTTTCATGCTCTTTAAATAAAAAATAACGGATTTCGAATAAAGGGATGAAATTCCCAAAAAAGATAAAGGAAGGAAAGGCACAAAAGTTCTAACCAAAAACTAACATTTTTTTAAAAACGTTGTTAGTTTTTTTGGTAAAAATCTAACCTTAATAATGTTAGAGCTTCGGTCAAACTTGTGTTTCCCATGGATAATAATATTTTTTCTCTAAATTCTTAAAAAATAATCTCAATATTTCTAATGCCTCTACCTACACCATAAAAACAAAGTTGTGCGAATTGTTACTCTATCTAGTTTCAGTAGTTTCGGCTGTGCGGTGATAACCACCAAAAAAACTGTCTCTTATTAATATATAATTTGTACACATAATTATTTCGTATAATAATTATATAATGGACGTCTGACCTCGCGGCTGAGAAAAGATTGATCATCTTAGCCCGCAGTGACTATTCAATAAGACTGTAGACGTGGCTACAAAAAATATGTTTTATTTGTTTCTATAATACTCTACTTACAACATTTTTATGGTGCCGTCCCGAAAGAATTTGATATTGGATCCTACAATGACGGTCCTGTGGGAAGACTCTGACTGACTACTTAGCGGAGGTCGTGGATGCGATTCCCGCCAACGCCTGCCAGGGTTAAGGAATAATTATAATAGTTACCGTGACCCCGGAACATTAAGGGCAACCGAAGGAACATGAGTGGGTTTTTATCAGTAAAAGTCTGACACGCCCTCCCGCCCTGCTCTGGACGGAAGAAGTTATTTGAAGATTTTCCACTCACCAAGCAAAAAAAAAAGGACAAACTTTTAGTGCTGAGCATGATTGTTAGTTCTGTGTATGTATTTATAAATTATACAAGTCTGTATGAATATCATTTGTCTGAATACCATAGTACAAGCTCTGCTTAATTTGGGGTAAGATTGGGCCGTGTGTGAGTTGTCTCAAAATATTTATATTTATACAATCGTTTCCGTCAGCTCAATCTATCCGTCTGTCACAGGACTGTATCTTGTGAACCGTAATAAGTAGTTTAACCCTTCAAGTACGAGTCCTACTCGCACTTAACCACTTTATGCTTTTTTTATGGACCTCGTCGTAATATGAGTTAAGCACGTAATTTATTTATTATTAAAACTCAAGATACAAAAAAAGTGTTACCACATCATCCAACGCTGCGTACTCACTTTTGAGCTGACTTGTATCACTGACCTTAGTTTGTGCTATCAGTACGCGGGTCTATGTATACGCGGGTCTATATGCGGGTCTATTCTACAAAACCACTTAACTGATTGCAATGGAGTCTTGTTCCACGAATACACGAAAAAGGAAATGTTAAGTGTTAGTACCAGAATAAATGAGTCAATCTTAAACACATGTATATATAACATTTATATAAAAGGATAAAAAGATAAAAGTTGTTTTATTTGTAAATCTATTTTAATAAAACTGAATGGTTTTTGTTTTTCTTTTTTCTTTATCTGAAGCCAATATGATTAAAAAAAATCTTTCTGTACAAGTACTTATAATATGGTGGCCAGATTTCTTAGAATTTCCAAAAAAAAGCTTTCTCAGAGGATACTTACTCTTCACAAAGAACATATACGTACTCTTCAAGTTTCATGTCTCTAAAGATCTGCGGTTTCGATTGTGCGTTAATATTTCAACGATCAGTCAGACAAGACAGATAAGTTAAGTATACATTGGTGCCGATTCTCTTGTGCACAAACTAACGTAAATTTAAAGTTAAGTGCATCTTTCTCTTTCCATTTCATAAAGAAAAGGACAGAAGATAAATTTTAGTTTAATCCTGTCAAATTAGACAGCGCCTGATGACAATTGACGCATATTTAGACGCCATGTTTTTAAATTGCGTCTAAATTATCTATGGAGTGTCTAAATTTGACAGGACTTAACTAATATTTGATCTTCTGTCCTTTTCTTAATTAAACGGAAAGAGAAAGATGCATTTAACTTAAATTAACTTTAGGTTGTGCACAAGAGAATCGGCACCATTATTAGATTACTATAGTACTTAAGTCAAGAGAGGTAGGTAGTAAGTTGTATTTACAGTCGTATTTATCGGTTATCAGATGCTTGACCCTAATGACCTTATTAACTTCAATGAAGTTCATGGGTTACTTTTTAATCTGACACATAATAACAAACACTATATTTAACAACCTATATCGATCTAATCTCATCACATCATCTAATCTGGCTTACAAGTCCACTTCACAGTTTTTTTAAACTCACAGCGAAAAGTTATTAATATTGAAATGTTTACAGCGCTGAGCTGTTCCCGGTTATCGTGCTCGCCAGTGCGCACTGATCTGAAAACCAACGAGTTTGTTTTGCATATGAAAATCCTTATTTAGTTTAGTTACTAACATGTAGTGCGAGCTTGAGCCAACTTTCCCCAGATAAGTTCAGCCACTCGAATTTTCTCTCAAAAAAGTAATGTTTTTTTTTATTTATTCTTAATGTACAAAGGTGGACCTAAAGCCATAGTCATTCTTTACCAGTTAACTAATGGTGGTGAAGAGATGAAAAGACAAGTGCATTCTATGAGAAAATTTCAATAAGGTACTTTACAAAATATTAAAAAAATCAAACTTAATTGACAGAAAACTAAGATGATTGCGAAATGTTAATAGTTACCGTGACCCCGGAACATAAAGGGCAACCGAAGGAACATGAGTGGGTTTTAGTCAGTAAAAGTCTGACACGCCCTCCCGCCGCACCTAGGACGGGAGCAGTCATTTGATGATTTCCCACTCCCCAAAAAAAAAGACTACTTACATAATAGACACGTAAAGAAACAAATATAAATCTATTAATTAAAAGAAAAAAATATGAGACAACTCTTCTTAATTGACTTGTAAAATCAATTCAACTCAACAAGTACTTTCATCAAGGAATTAGAAAAAAGATCAGTTAAAAAAGTTGAAATAAGTTGCCAATTCAAAAACGTAGACGGATATCTATGGAGAAGAACAAGCAAAGCAAGAAACTAACTCCACAGACACTGTTTTCAAGTTGGTACAAAATCTTGATTGCATTACCCTTGTTGCTTTTGTTACGTAACGGGCTCCTGGCACAGCACTCAGGAATAATGCAGCGTTCTATCAGTAAAAACATTTCCAGAATTGGATAATGAGTTCCGAAGGTAACATCCTACCGACGAATAAATAAAACAAACGTTAGCTTTGTATTATATTAGTATGAGAACGAAATTAATTTGCGGGGTTGTGGGGTTTGTTTTAGGTTCGCATAATTAAACTTACATAATTAAAAAAAAATAAGTTAAGAGAATAGCTTCAACTGAGAGTACTGATCCACTTACACCAATTATGCTTATGAACGGGCTATAAACATAATTGGTGTAAGTGGATCTGCCCCCCTAGACAAGTGGCATCGTAGAATAGATAGCGAAAACGAATAGATTGTCAAATGTATGGAGATGTCAAATTGTTTAGCGAAAGCTTATGTCAATTCCATACATTTGACAATCTATTCGTTTTCGCTATCTATTCTATAATGCCACTTGTCTAGGCCCTGTACCATTTTTGTGGGTACCGATTGGTTCGGTGATTTTTGATTTCCTTATGATTCAATATTTGTTCCATGTGGGAATCGAACCTTCACAGCATAGCAACCAGTGACAGCACAAACTCTACGCCAATTGTTTCCACAAAAAAATAAATATCTTACCTCGCTGCAAAGTTACGTAGGTACAATATGTTTAGACACCTACCCTAAATCTTGGGACTCACAAGTCATCCAATTGTAGTGGTAACTAGGGAAATATGTCCTGATGTATGTGCTACAGTATCATAAATGGACGCAGACAAATACATACCTTATATTATTTTCTTTTTTATTTTTTTGCTGAATACAGGTACATTTTTGTTAGAAGTCATAAGATAAGGTATACTTATATTAGTTTCTTAGATCGCGCTGTATGTATCATTTAAAGTCTAGGTACTGTGTATAAGATTGATTAGAAATTATAATTTTTAATTATATTTTTAAGATTCTAGCGGTTTCTTGAGGCTTTTCCCGCCCATTTTCATATTTCACCCTGCATTTGATCCCTAAGGTCGAATTTCCAGAAAATGCTTCTCAGTGGGGCTCAACGTCTTAAGGAAATGGTTTCGGCAGTGTGTTGATAACCATTAACTTGTCTTTTAATACATAAAGATCAGAATAGCCATCTTCCGTCTTCATGCGTAGCTTCATATGCATTCAGAAGAAATTATTATATTTTACATAAGTCGTACTACTTTAATTTCATTCAAAGAAGGGTTCTAGCCAAAGGGCACATGCTTCGACGATTTTGTGGAAGGGTATATGACATCGTTTACAATAGTTTTGCAGCTGTTAAGCCTATGGCTGGCTTATCGCCATACATAGAGACGCGACGTTAACGCGACGTAAAAGCCGCGCGTGTCAAATGAACGACGATGTCAGACGTTGGAGTAACGCCAACGCTCATAAAACGCCAGTGGGATAGCGGCCTATGTTTTGATGGCTCGGTTGGCATATTGGCAGAGTGATTGGCTGGCTTAGTACGTGTTTCCACCGCTGAATTTTGCCCGCTACGGTCAAAACAGGAATTCAGTTATTGTTAATATTCCCGCTCTGGCCAAAACAGGAATTTAGTTATTTTTTTGTGGTGTTTCAAACGATACTTTCTGAAGCTGATTTTGAACGATCAAAATAAAAACCTTTTTATACTCACCGTTCAAAATAAAGTTAAATTAATTAATCTTAAACTATCATCCGAACTACCAGAACTATTTGTTTTTAATCCCGTTGTTTATGTATTAGTAATTTAATCTGCAAGTATAATAAGTATTATATGTGATTTAATTACAACTGTATTCTGATCTGGCCCTAAAAGTTCACTACAGTCAATACCATTCGAAATAACAGAAGGAAATTGAGACCAGAAATACCCCTATCTTGTAGCACGTAAATTACCTCAGGTTCCGGTAAATTCAACATTTATAAATAGGTAGAGAAAGCGTTGTAATTACCACTGTTTATTTATGAAGCTTGCTTGCTCAGTACCTCAAGAATACAGCATGTGTATTTATAGATGGCAGCGTTCAAGGAAGCGAGAACAACGCTATGTTAACAGTCCTGGTACACTCAGTGTCCTGCGTTACTTGACCCCTCTTTCCTTCGTCTCCTTCTTCTTACGAAGGGTCTAGTAACGCAGGGCAATGACTGTACGTCCTGAGACGGCTAAGATAACGTCCTGAAATGAGTTAGGTTTACGTTATTGTATGCGATGGGTAAACTCAATATGGGTTGGTAAATTAGTAATTTCTAGATAATTTTATGGGTCTTTTTTCCGTCTTCATAAATGAGGAAGTTGTCAATTTGTCTGTATGTTTGTTTCGAGGTTTCTTCGCCAACTGTGCGTCAGTTTGAATGTTTTTTTTATTTATTTGAAAGAATACGCTCTCGCTCAAAATAATATGTACATACATATTATTTTGTTATTTATTTTAAAAGTGCGCTCTCAATGTGTCCCCAAACATAATTTGTTAAGTTATTCTGGCACAGACCTACGTACTTTAACTAGAAGTATTATGCACATATTTAACAAAAATGTAGAAATAAAACGAAAATAAAGTAATTTTTAAGCCGGTTTTCTTGATACACAGAGGTTTTTTTTTATTTCATATGTTTTCAATACGAGGTGTAAAATGTCGCATCGTATGGCCGTTAACTCTATTTATTGCCCATCAAACACCCACATTGAACGAAAAGCGACTTTCGGCTTTGTTAAGTGTTCTGTTACTCTGTTACACTCTTTAATGTCGTATTAGATTCTGATACTGCATAGGTAAGTTGGTGTCTTCTTAGTGTGAGAAGAGCTTTTGCTTAGTTGCAATATGCTAGTAATATTTGTAAAATATATATCTAGTGTTTTTAATGTATTGTAGAGAATACAATAAAGACTGCGAGAAAAAAACAATTTTATCGACTGATACAAATAAATTATACATTATTATAAGATATGACATAATCTAAGAGATATTACGAAACAACCCCGTATATAATTTAAAAAAAAACTTAAACTCCTATTAGGAAATAAATATTAATAACAAAACATTGTCAACAAAAATCTTCTTCAGGTACGAAACATTCTTAACAAGAATAGACGGAACATAATGATTTATTTCCTCATTATCTTTCCATTCACGTAACCCATGTAATCATTATCTCCCCAGCGGCACCGCGCCTAAAGAACCACCTGTTAATATTGAGGCACGCCATCACCATAATCATTATCTTCCTTCGTTATGGCGACGTTAATTAAACGTTTAGGTAAATAACCAGATTTAATCACTCGCGTCTCTTCATATTAGGCTGTATACTTAAGAACTTGATAATCGGTGACAACGATTATGTATGGAGGACCCGTCAAAGTACTGGTTTGTTCCCACTCGTTCTACGGAACAGTTCAGAACAGGTAGAATCATGGGAATAGAGAATCCCACTAGTTCTAGAATTTTGTTATACCTATCGTAGTACTAGTAAGAGCAAAAGCTCCCATCAGTTCTACCGTGGAACTGTTCAGTGGGAACAAATGGGAACAAACCTACTAATTTTGACCCCTAGTTACGCAACAGGTTTTGTTCGTCAAAATTAGGAAAGAAACCCTTAAGAATCACTTCGTCTGGCTAAAAATTTTGCCTTTTTCTTAAAATCCAGTGAAGGTAGCAGATTAAAAACGAAATAAAACACTCAGGCCACAACCCATTAAAGCTTTGAATAATCAAACTTATAAGTCCCATATCATGCATTAGATTTTGAAAAAAAAAACTACTTACGCCAATTGTGAAAACAACTTATTTATTTAACAACTGTGGAAGACTTATAGCAAAACACAACTGTAAAAAGTAATATAGTAGTAAACTGACAGCTAATTACAAGTCTCCACTAATGCAGTTATGAGCATCAGCATTCTTTAAAATGCTAATACTGCTCCCGAAATTATATTTCAAATAAATAAGCGTTTTTGCTGAAATTACTATTCTGTTCGTCTAAACCAGAGCTATATTAATGTCTGGACAATGATAATCTAATGGTAAAGAAAATCGAATGGGAATTTAGCATTTTGTGCTTCATAAAAGAAATCAACTTAAGATTTTTCTTTTCATCAATGATTTTGATTGTCACCAATTTTTCGATTGAGTTTTTGGTCTAATGAGAGAGGTTGTAGGTTTGAATGGTAGATAGGTCTGTGTTATTTAGGTATTGGGTTAGGCAAATGGAAATCCTCAAACTTGATTTGTGGTTAATTGAAGCGAAACTCGGCCTACCCATTCGATGTAATGAAACGTTTTATTGTACAGTATGTTATCACAATAGGGTATTACACTGTATAAGAGAAAAAATATAAAAATATATTATTGAGGTAGCTTAAGCAAAAAGCAGCCGAACAGTGTTAGTTTTAGTTCATAAAACTAGAAAATATTTTTTTAAATTCAATTCAAAGTTTTCAGTTTTTTTTACCTGTTCTTGAACACACCGAAATACAGACCATAGACAGTGACAGCTGTCGACTGTCAACAGTGTCAACTAGACGTCACTATTTGTTTTATTTATAACCTCCTAATGGGAGTCATCTCGTGTTCTTGGTTATAAGAACACGTGTATGATCTCCATACTATAATTTAATAACCGAACAATAATTGTCATTTAAACTAAAATATTATTTTCAAACTGGACATTGGCAGAAATCACCGAAAATTCGGTGGATTGCCATATAATACATATAAAAGTTGAAGTTGAACCTCCTAATACGATCTTTATTATAAAAATATACTTTTTCATGGAAGTTATTGTGAAAGATATTTTAGATGGCTAATGCACATGTGTACTTACATCAAAGTGATATTTACAACAACAGTACAAACGGTACAAACGGGTTTTTATGGTGTAATAGTTGGAATACTCTTCCCACAACTTTTAACTAAGTTTTTCTTAAATTTGAATCAGTTAACACTAGAATTCACAATTATTCCGATGTTTTCACACTTGTGTTCTTGCATTCCGAAACGCACACCAACGGTAAGTCGAACAGTAACTAATTTTTGAGATAAAAACAATAAAAATTATGTTAAGTGTCACAGCGCGTTTGTTTATTTACATGACGTAAGGACGTCATATCGCCAAAGCAAAACCACGCCCACGGCGTTTTCCGTTTTTGGAAATTTCCGCGCGAAATGTGAAAATACAATTTTTAAAAGCGTTTTTAGGGTACTTAGCGCTTAAATAAAAATTTAGGATTTTTTTTTTGTGGTTTCTTAGTACTGTAGGAGTTATTTGAAATACTTAAAAAAAAAGAGTGTAATACCCTATTATTTGGCCCTAAAAATTAGTTTGTTTTACGTTTGGTCAGGTAATTATGGCAACATACTGTAAGTACTAGTTGTTTCCTGCGTGTTCGCTCACGGATTTTTGTACAAGCTTTTATCAAAAATTTTACTCCCTTAGGGGCCAAATGGCCAAAAATCGCTTTTTAATTTACGTCATAAAAATATACTAAACTGCAAAGGAAACAATTTTAAACGGTAACGTATAATAATCATTTTACACATGAAACAAGTAGTCACCTTTTTATAATGAACCCACCAAAAACTATATAGAAATCTAACGAAATCATAGTAAAAAACTGTTACGGCAAAAATGCTTGTTTAGGAACCTTTTTACATTTATTTTAACGTGAAAATAAATATGTGAAACGGAACGTAATTAACATCCCGTTGCAGATGCTCTGTGGTACAGTTTCAATCAATTTGACACTGACAGACTACATTATTAGGCTAAGTCCATACCACAGCTGCGCGGTACAAGATCAAAGTAAGCAGTGATTATCGTAGGCATTACCGCGCGTCCTACGTTCGTTAAAAAAGCATCCTATTTTAAGTGAAAGACTTTCACTTAAAATCCTATTTTAAGTGAAAGCCCAGCATTGTCTTTGTCTTTTTCTGCGACGGCTGAGTCGTCGGCTACGGTATAAAATCCATAAGCAAATTGCCCCCTCCTTGTCTGTTGTCAAGCAACGTTGACGCCCGAGCTGCACGTACATATTCATGCGAATGCCCCAACCACGCGGCGACGCGCGGCTTCTCGCGGTCATGTAAACTTAGCCTTTTTGTTTCTGATAGTTAGATGAGTGCTCATTCTGTTCTTTTCGTATTTTTATTTAATAGAGTTTATGAAAATGGCATCTGTAGATACAGTGCATAATCTACAAAGCTGTTGTAACACTAACTTGTACAGCACGATTTCAACGAAATGTGCGACAACTTTACTTATAATATTATTGACTACAACAGTAAAAAAAATAATCGTGTAAATCACATCAAAACCTGGTTGATTATACTATATTATTATTGAACAGGGCACTATTCTAACATAAAATACCTAGGAGACCTACTAACTCATTATACAATCGCTCTTGTGAGATTTTAGGTCATTATGAGAGTCATGTTTTGAGTGTCGTATTTCACAGTATTCCGGTTTCGTAGAGTTTTGCTAATATTGCCACTGTAATCTAGAGATAATAAAGAATAAACGAACGTGCATTTCAATAATAAATGCCACAACTTGTGGTGGGCCTATACCCCGAACAAAAAACAATTGTCTCCTTTCATATTAATTTCGGCTGTTTGTGTAATGTAAACCTATGAGTGTGTTACATTATTTGTAGTAACAAAAACCCATAACATATTATATACCTTACAAAACAACATACATATTTAACTCAAATATGAAAACGATTGCACATTGGTGTATACATGTATGTGTGAATCTGATTATTTCATGAAATGTTCGCCAGTATACGGGTTTCTCATGATATTTACTTCTGTTGATGTCATAATACAAATTATTCCAAGATCTAACCACGACGTATATTTGGAGATTACTCAACTTAAGTACCACATAGCTTATTTAACAGAAAATAAATTATAAGCACTCTTAACATAAGTAGCTATATAGTTTGTTAGTAATAATAGGTTGAACGGTGACTAGTCTCGCTAGGATCCTCAGAGCGACACTTGACAGTCTATGCGAGTCGTAATGTGCACTCGAGGGCGACTCCAAGTGACCCTGATTGTTACCCAAGTACTTCAAGTGGGACGGATGCGTTCAGACGGTCTTTTTACGACTTTTTGATGGACCGTTTGAGATAGCCTTTTTTGGTTACTTGGCTATAAGTAGGTAGTTTAAACGAGTTACTACTCCCTTGAGAGGAAAACGATCGCTTGTCTAACGGTAAAATTGTTACAAAACCGATTACCTAAACTATTCAGTAAATGGATATTTCATACAATATTGTCATGATCCGCCTCCAATTATTATGTTTACCATTTTATATTTCAATTGTTACGCAAATATTTTACAAGATTTGACGAAGATTAATGAACAGAATGTTATGATGGCGCAGTGGATAGGCCGTTCGCTTCTCTGTAGATTCGAATATCGGCCAGTATCAATGTGGCTTTTTAAATCATCTGTATTTTCTAAAGGATATCGTGAACATTTTTGGCCTGTAGATGTATAGTAATAGGTTGGTATTAGTATTTTAGTGAGATCATTTTCCTTAATTAGACAATAAAAGTATGAGCAAGAATGAGCACTTTATTACAAGATAATTCCTTGGTAGAGTGAAATTGGTGAAACGGTTCATCAAACTTGTTAAGTTAACTTAAGTTTACTTGCCCCTGGCTTACTCACAACCTAGGTATTCCCATTTTTACATTACACATCTATCAATTCAAATCTTTGTTTAAAATTCAATTTCCCTTCTTCCAAACTTTTCTCCACGTAGTTCCGACTTTGCTATTAAAACTCTCAGCATTCGTTGAGTAATGTTCGACGAAAACTTTATTGGTGCTACTTCAAACTTCATTTACATAAGGGAGCTCAAAATCGTAATATTACCGAGTTTGATAAGTAAACAATAGACGGTGGTGCAATCAGTGACTGATTGCTCTTCGAATTTGGTCGGAATTTACCGCTAGCTAGTTGTCGTACGATTATGGAGTTTCTTGTCCATTCTTCTCCATATAAAACAACATTTTGGAATGGGTGATTAGAATCAACTATTTTTAATTGTAATTGGCGATCCAAAATACATCCATTGTCTAATAGAAATAAACATTTTGACTTTGGTTATAAATATATTGTTCTGTAAGCGTTCACGTCAACCGCTAAATACAAAATGTATGGCGTCACGTGACCTCATCTACCATTTAACTCGCGCGTCTATTCTAAACATGTGCGGAAAACCGAGTCGAATTTTGAGCCCTGCAGATGAATCAGACTAGTTACTCTGACATGCGACTGTTCCTGGAATACTTTCTGATACAATTCTCTGGCGTAATTTTATTGTAGAATTACTACACTGCTAGACAAATTGTATGTAAAATGTATAATGTTAAATGTAAGGGATTTTGAGTAACTTGATATTATCTAGTTTCGAACCATATTCTATTCTACAATGCCACTTGTGTAGAAGTGATGATCGACTTTCCCTAATAAATCGTCGCACGAGCCAAAATTACGCGACGAAGGCGATTACGACCTCAAATCTTCTAAAATATTTTTTTCAGTCAGTGTTAAAAAGTGGTATTAAAATTAATCGAGATTATATTGGTCATTGTTTTACTGAACATGTTCTTCTTAACAACACTTTCTTCTTCTTCTTCTTTAAAACACATCACAATAGTAATTTTTTAATATTTGTCAACAAGTGGTAAAGTTCAAAATTCTTTTTCATTCCGAATGAGAAAGACATAAAAATATTAAGACATTAAAAACTTTTAGGTCGTTAAGCAACACAAATGTTATGATTGCAACACTTGCTTTATCTCTATATAGCAGTTTTCTGGGCTTAACACGGCTTTTTAGTCAGAGGACGTCCGAAACTTTTAAGTAAACCCTCGTCTAACTTCGCAGGAAAGCAAGGATATTTAAATTATTTAAACCTAAACCTAGCACAAATTTGTTAACACTCAGTCTAAACTCTTAACTCAAACCGCAAGCAAAGCATTAGTACGAAAGCATAATGAATATACGATACATTTGTTTACCAAAAACCAAATTGTAAACGAAAACGTGTTTCCGAGTACCGACGTCTACCTAAACGTGGGTCGCTTCCGAGATAGATAAGGCGATAATTAACGCGTAGTAGTTGCTGTAGAGGATAACTTTGAATCAATCTGTTGTATTGATAACAATGTTTTGGCAAAATTTTGCGTAGTGGAGACCTATAAATTAGCTAGTCCAGGGAAATTGCGGCCGCCATATTATTGCTTAGCAGCGTTGCCGTTTTCGTGCGTATGGATATGACATCAAATTCCTCGTAAAACTGTTATCAAAAATTTGCCGTGATTAAAATCTGAATGATTCTTGGGGATTATACGTCTTTTTTTATATTTCACCCATAAAAAAATATTATATAAATTAGGCCTTGTCCATGGTTCTATTCCAAGTCCTTTTTGTGAATTCAAAGAGGAACACCTTACGGTTTTTATTTAATTTTATTTAATACATATTTAGCATGCGATAATATGACAGTTAACGAACTAAATAAATATTAAGCTATATGTAACTTTTTAAATAATTCAATTAACTTTACAAGTGTAATGCCTTTCGATTTAACTTTTCTTTCATCTAAAACCGTACATTCGGCGACGACTTTAGATGTCAGAGTAAATCTTCCTCCTACACAGAAATTTGACTCAAAGTTCATATATCAAAATGGAGATAGCAAGCGCAATCACTTTAGAATGCCGGGCATGCTGGACTTTTGAGCTTCGTCGGCAATTTGTCGAGTTGCAGCTAAACGGTGTCTCTGACTCGTAGGTCAGACTACCAGACCAGAATGTACTCGTAACATGCATTAGAATTATTTCAAATCCTGGATATACTGAGTGGAAAGTTTCAGAGGGCCCTGGAAGAAAACTACTTTAAATCGTAAAATTCTTTAACTTATGTACTGTACTGTACTGTATAATATGGTAAGAGGTATGGTAAGTGAACAATACTTAAAAATAATTGTACCTATTAAAACAAACACCTTTTAAAAGAACTAAGGTTATGAACTAAAACAAAATATTACAATCTACCATAGCCGCAGAACACGCGTACAAATGCATAACAATGGTAATAATGTTCTAAGATACCGAACTCGCCAAGTCTACGTCATTATAGTATGACTGAAATTCATGCTTAAGTTATAGCTGGAACACAAAAGCATTTTTTTTTAACAATAAGTATCTTTCGAAACAATTAATACATTTAAAAATTAGACTCAATTACCTCATACGGTTCAGTTGCAGCATTGATTTATAAGTTGTTACGCATACTTTCTTAACAAATTACAAAGTACTGAATTTGCAATTCGGTCTATAACAAGAATTGATATTAGTCGATCCAAGAAGCAATGCTCAAATTGTGTCTGCGATAGACAGGATTAACCGCAGTCGACCGATTGGACACCCTTGAAGATGACTGGTAATTAGTGATACTAAATGATAAAAAATATAAGCATTTCTAAAACCTCACCATGTTTATAAACAAAAATATATTTGATTCAGTAGGTACGTTGAATGGAGGCAACATATTTTTCAGTCAATAAATACCAGTTACCTACCCTAAATTCTTAAAATTTCACCCAAAGAAATGACGTAGACATAACAACTAACGATCTCAGTCCATAACTTACAATCAATCAGAAAACAATGACCAATATAATCTCGATTTATTTTAATACCACTGTTTACTGTAAGACGCATTTGTAGTACATTCAGAGCACGAACTCTCTTGGCCTTGGCTTGCTCAATCACTGCGATAACAACCACTGAACTATTAACAACCAACCAATACAGGCCTCCGTCAACCGTTCAGATAACCCCTACAGGTTCGAGATAAAGGAGGTTTGGGGAGGGAAGGGCAGTTCAAACAATATTGGTCTGTTTTCAAAGGGCTTTACGTTGTTATGGTTTAACTCTTTGTGGGTAGAAGCACTCCAGTTTTGATGGAAATATTGGAGAGCTTTAATTTCGGCGTGCTTCAATGAGTGTTGGAACAACGGCTCGGTTTGTTTTAAGGAACTTGAAACAAGTAATTTATTTAATTAACTTCTCTTCAAATATAACTTGGCCAATTTCGTGTCGTTACTCGAAAATTCAACAGGTTTTTGTTTTAAACATTGTTTTAAGTCATGATTATGTTGTTACAAAAAGGTTATCGTAGAGGGCATCAGGTGACAGGTTATCCTCACAATAAAATTACGTGAATTATTGTGAAGGCCGTGGAAGATTAATTCTAAAACTACAGTGGAATTATCTTTTTAACCCAGCGTACACAGTTTCATCCCATGTAAATGTTTGCGATTACATATAACGTATGTTCCGTGCTCACAATACATAATGATTCTGATTTAGTTTCTTTGTTACCAAAGATCCGAAGGCCAATATTTGTTATTAAATATTTCTTAATCTACTTTCAACGACTGTCAGTGTTAAGTTACTTCTCGGAAATTTTTGTAACTTAGAGACGTTTTTGATTAATTGAGACTGAGATTATAAGGCGAAAGTTCAAAGATGCGAGAAATGTCCCGCTGTTTATAATTAAATAAGCGAAAATTGTATTTGTTCGAATTACAATGAGTACAACATAGACAGAGTAAGTCGTCAGTCGTGCAACACAAAAAGTCTTAATTATTTACAAATTACTCAACTCAATTTCTAAGTTTATCTTAGACATCGCTGGTATTAAAACCTGGACTCATTAGTAACGTCTAAAATTGCCTTACAGTGAAGTACACTCTTAATATAATATTCTTAGCAAAAACGTTTCATCAAATTCACCCTTACATTGCTTCAAATCTCAAGCTCATGTATTTCCCAACTCCCACGCGGTTACCTCTAAAATTAGACTAGAGAGACGAACGTCTTATCTGACTACATTTTGCAAATCTTCACCGATAATTCTACACGTACAAAAGGCCCATTGTTCTGTATTGTGAACGTGGAAACTATTCAGTTCGATGTGATTTACCTATGTCATTTTCGTTTTGTTTCATAGTATGCTGCAATTAATGAGCATATTGTGTAGTTTGGACTTTGTTGTGCGCCTTTCTTTTATTCAAATATGTGAAACAATATATTTAAAAGGCTTCTTCTCATATAGAGTAGACACTAGTATTGATCACCACCCGGGCTCAAGGCGGATTATAAAAATGTACTTTAATTCAATAATCTAGGTTTCCTCGAAAATGTCTTCCCTAACCAATTTATGCCTTTAATAAAGAAAGTATGTTGCTGAACAAATTACATTTGTAATGCCATTACTCTTTATTGGATCAAGTTTTCCCTAAAAGGGCAGAAAATAAAACACCTACTATATTTTTTGTACTCTTTAGAAAATACTCAGACAAATGTTATGTATGTAAGACACCTAATGACTAAAAACCCGTTGTTCTACAACCTCTGGCCTTGCTCATACATTTATCTCCAGCGACAGGTATTAGCCTGTCAGATAGTCAAGCGCTCCCCGGACCCCAAATTACACCTAAGATTCCTAAATCCCATCTTGATTAATTCTGTTACCAAATCTGTAAACAATCATAAATGGTACAAGTTAATTTGTACACTGAAGATAACCAATCAGAATTAAATAGTAGAGTTAGAGTCAGATTTACAAATCAGAGACTCTCAGAGAACGGTCAAATCCCCTTTTAAGATAAGAAAGGGCGACGTCTATTTTCGGCCAAAGATTTGTTTCCAAGTTTAAATTATCCATTTAAAACTTTAAGCCCGTTGACACGTCTTCATTTTGTGGCTATTTTTAGTGTTGCTGAGTTATGGATACCAATAGAGATGTGTTTACATTACGTCTGACAAACGAATCCTTTATAGGTTCACATTTTTGATAGTCGGTCGCTCTGTTGCTGAAGACATCACACAGTAAAAATCAAATACACAGCCAATTACACGTACTCTGGACTTTCCATTTCGACGTCATTTAGTACAAAATATCCACGGTCATTTGTAAAACTTTGATAAACGCTACAAGTACCCAGAAGCTAAAAAGTCTGACAAGTCTTACCAAGGAGAATCATAGTACTAAGTCTTGCATAAGTTGTAAATTGAAATCAGGTAAGCATTTGCATAATTTAACAGGCAATTTCCCAATTACTCTAGAAATCGGCAGTCTCAGACTAGGAAAAGGATAGGCAGTTGATAATAAATGGGAAACGGTTTGGATAAAATAAATACTTAGTTCTGCTTATTTCTCCAACAATCTTGGCAATTTTTGCTCAAAATCTCTAATTCATGACAAGCGTTACATGCTCGAAATTAATTAGATTCTAAAGATAAATTACGACGTCGATCTCGCAGACAATGGTAGCGGGTATTCATTAGTGGAGCACCGTACACGGCACTACAAGTACAATATCGTTGTTAATTACATTATAAGTTTATAACTATCCTCTTCTGTATTCTATTAACGAAGCCGCAGGTGCTTGAGTTACGTTGTCCGTTTCTAAGTTTAGTTTGAGTTAGTTGTTCAAAGTCAAATACAGAATAAAATTGTTAGTTATTTCCATTAGACCAATAAAAAGACACATTGGAATTTGGAACATCAAATTATGTACTTTTAAAAATAGTTAATAATAATAAAATAATAAATATACTGGGACAACTCACACACGGTCTACTGATCCCAAGTTAAGCTCTGCTAAGAGCTTGTCTTATGGTAAACAGACACCTGATATACATACTTATATAATTTATAAATACAATTATATTACAGATTAATTACACCCAGACACAGAACAAACAATCATGCCGTAGTTAAATTAAACCTGTTTGTAAAATTGATAATATCATTAATATCATTTTAATTGGAACATAAAAACTAACCTAGGCTGCTTACATTCTTATCATGAAGAATACAAAACCGACAGACAGACATAAAAAATAGGGTCAGTGGGTCAGTTGATACGAAAAGAGGTTAATGTCAATCTTGCTTTGCTTTACAATTATGAGATAAATACTGCATGTTTCTGATTTATTTCGAGACACGTGGGTTAAGCAAAGTCAAGTATACTTTATAAGGGAAATAAGCTTAAACAGAAAAATGAAAGAAATTATTCATGTTGTATTTTGAAGTGAAAACTTCTTTAGCGGCGTTGAGCACTTTTTCTGTAATGGGTATAAAATCTTAAACTCGCGTCAGGACACGTGACCTGATCGAAAAAGCGTAGGACGGATGGATAGTAGACAGCTGTCACCATCCATGGATGCGCGTGGCACGCTGTTAATAATCAAGTTTTCACTTCTGCCGGCACTCCCGGAGTGCAACCCGTCTTTTTTTTCATATTTTTCCTCTTAAATGGTTTTAATAGGGATTTGTGTGAATGAAAATGTTTAATTCAGAAAAACGAATTAATGGCTAAAATCTTTTTAAAAGGAAAGTATTTAAAATCAAATAAACATTTTATAAAAAAACCACACTTGCACGTAAAAAGGAAAAGTTTTTAAAAAACACCATTGAAAAGGTACTTAATTAACTTTCTCTAAATCCGCACCTTTTTCTACAACCTAATTTTAAATTTCACTTGAGCTTCTGAAGCTCTCAAAAGGATTTTTCATAATAAAAAAATGAAATTACCACCCCTAATGTTTATGAATGTTTATGTTCATTGTAATTGACGTTACGAAGCGGACATTTTACTTCATACTAAGTAAGAGCAGAACCAGGGAGTCGTGGGGTCATGACCCCCGGGGTTAGGCGGATCACTGATCATTTTATCATCGGATCGCAGCCAATATTTGACTGGACTTCGACTATATGATTTTTTTTCTGGGGAAGTCTTCATGGATGCTATCCGTCTGGAGAGAGCAGAGGGATGTCTGACTCTTATCAGCTAAAGCCCCGGTTTTTCTGCTACCATACATTTGGAGCACTCACTTGATGTTGCATGCATGTATCCGCGCTCCTGACTGGTATTGGCCATCACAAGCCTGCATCTGCTTGGTTTGCTTGACGGGTGGCGAACTGTCCCGCGGACCCCTCTTTTTTATTGCACCCAGTTGCCCTTCTGATGCGGGCGGATTGAGGGATTTGCTTCCACTCTCTTTCCGCTGCCTCTTTTGCATGCATCACCTCTTCGCTGTGCATGCATTACCTCCCATATGCCTCTGACTCCCCCTGACTTCCAAGCATGGACTTTGCCCCACCCACCCTTACTTGAAGGCAGAATCCACACTACACACTGAATTTTAATTAGATGAGTAGGTATTATTAATAATGAAGTTGAACGTAAATATTTGATTTTCTGTGTAGGGATACCTTTTGGAAGGCCTGAAAGGAATATATTTTGTTTGTGGTCCGTCGGCGAACGTTGGGTTATATTGAAAAGGGTCCAGTTAGCGTAGCGTACATGACTTTTAATTAGACTTAGGTAAAACTTTGGGCGATAATATTATTTTTAGTTATTACGCAACCGATTTTTAATTAAAAGCTGATACAATGTTTTTTCAGGGAAAAGCTTTAGTATTTATTGCGATGTACATTTATCGAGGATCCCGTATCGGAATAACATGGAGCTTTAATTACCAGGAACGAAACCACAAGAGAAAAACGTGTTAACTTCGTTACATACTATTGTATGTACGTACTATTTTTATAACAAACAATAAAACGCTTTGACCTCTGTAAACTATTTAATAGAAAAAATAATTAAAGTTCTAATACTTTAAAAAGCCGAAAACTTGTTTGTTATTATGGGTACAAACATGTATTTATGCATCAGTCACATTTATCAGTCACCCTTTAGACAATTTGCCAACATTGATTTAGAAAATTCTAGGCTAACCGCTAAACTAGATTTAATTACCCTTGTACAAAGTACACTCAAATATACTTTGTGAATTTCTTTGACATTGCTTCGTTATCCATACTAATATTATAAATGGGAAAGTGTGTCTGTCTGTCTGTCTGTCTGTATGTTTGTCTTTCTTTCACGGCAAAACGGAGCGACGAATTAACGAGATTTTTTAAGTGGAGATAGTTGAAGGGATTTAGAGTAACATATGCTACTTTATGTTTCTTTCTAACGCGAGCGAAGCCGCGGGCAAAAGCTAGTTCATTTTATAAAGAAAACTCATATAAATATATAAAGGGTCATGAATAAAACATGTACCATAACTAATTAAATCGTACGTGGGTCCTCATCGTATGGTAATCACAATGTAATCTGCTCGGAACAGAATGCTTACATGACCCAATCACAATTTCGCTTACATTTCAACAATGCTTTAATATTTTTTCAATTGTCTTGTTAAATGGAATTGCTACTCAATATGCAAAGGTTAAAGGTTAAGCTAATATTGAAAGGGTAAGTGAAAAATTCACACACGGTTCAATGGTAGCTGGTGTGGTTAAAACAAACCTAATTATTATTATGAGTATCGAACGTATCTACGAACGTACTATCTCACAGCCAAAGTGTGAATACAGTTTTGTGGGACTATTTTTTACTTCAAAATCAAAATCAAAATCATTTATTCATTGCAAACACGGGTAAAATATACTTCAGAAGTTAATGTAATGTGTTTAATAAATAAAAACTACTATCTGGAAATATGGAAATATTAATAACTAGCTATTCCCCTTGGTTTTACCCGCATAGTTCTTGTTTTCATGGGGTTTTAGGAAAAAAAACTATCCTATGTCCTTTCTCAAGCTATGGACTATCTCTGTACCAATTCATGTAAATCGGTTCAGTAGTTTTGGCTTGAAAGCGAGACAGACAGACAGAGTTACTTCCGCATTTATAATATTAGAATGGATGTTTAGTTATGGTTGATTCAATCTTATAGGTAGTGACGGACTTAAGTCAAGATAAATAAACGTTGATGTCAGTGACTAAGAGAAACTTGGAAAAAACATATTAATTGAACGTGATTTTGGTATTTGCCCGGCTTTGAGCCAGTGACTTCATGAATGAAAGGCGGCCTACCACTGAATCATCAAAAGTTCACTTTTAAACATCATTCTGGTAAAAGAAAACCAGCCAAGAGCGTGTCGGGCCACGCTCAATGTTGGGTTCCGTAGTTTCCCGTCCGTCACAATACTTTCTAGTGCTAAGGGTCACAGAGATTAAGCGAGGACGGACGGACAGACAGACAGACATGGCGAAACTATAAGGGTTCCTAGTAGACTACGGAACCCTAAAAATAAGAATATAGTTGCCCTTTGAAAAGCTTGCTTCGTATGCAAAAGAATATGCATTTAGACATTGTAATACAGATACCGTAATCTCTGCCAGGCAAGCCACATCAACTGCAATACCTAATTATTACATTAAGGAAAACACATCTGTATTTATGCGATAAGAAAGTTTGTTTTGGCTTAAAATCCAATTCAATAGTTTATCGGATAGTTCTAAATTATGAATGGTAGTCCGATAACCTACTCTAGTTTTTCGCAGACTCGATACAAATTATATACAAATAAATAATTCCTTTTCACGTAATTTATTCCAGACACACACAGAACTATTTGACAGTACTAGAGCTAAGAGGACAAATAATATTGATACAACAAATTGTGACAACAAAAATGATGGAGAATTTTCTAGGCGAGTAATATAAATAGTGGTACAGGCGCCAGCACATCAATCTATTAGAATCTGTCAATTTTCTTATTTCATTGCTAACTAGAAGCCGGCTTAGCTTCGCATGGGTGCGTTACAAATGTTTGTTATTTTTTCTCTACTGAAATACTCACGTATAATACATGTTAACCTTCCTCTTAATATATATCTTTAAGAAAAATGCATCAAAATCCGTTGCGTAGCTTTAAAATTTTTAATTTTGTATAAACATAGGGACGGAAACACTGAGGACAGCGACATTGTTTTGTACTATGTAGTGATAGTGAAGAATTACATTCATGGTTGTCTCCAATAAGGAAAGGACTTTTAGAGCTAGTACTATTAAATCGTTTTTGTTTAATATCAGGTATATCAAATGATAAGCCACTAGATTTCTTTCAACGACCAAGCGACAGCCGGCTGTCCCGCTGCTATTGTCTTTCTATTGTGTCTCGAATTACGTGTGTTCGAGGGATTAATACATTTGTAAATGTCAGTCTAATGTGCCATTTAACATGATCTATAATAATAGAAATAAAATAATTTGACTTTGATGTTTCTCCGCATCTGGAAAACCGAATACAATTAGTCTGTCAAAAAAATAAGACAAATACATCCATTTCAAAGGAAATGTGTGGGTTAAGATAATAATAATCATGATTGATGTGACATAAAAACAAAACACGATTCAATATAGATATGTAGGTAATACTTGTTCTGAAGACCCATCACTCATAGGCCTTTATAGGAATAAAAGAAAATTGTTTCTGTTCATTCCGTTTATTATTGATGATACCCATTAAACTGGCAATTATAATGGCGAAAGCTCATCAAATTTACGGAAGAAGAATAATACAATAGAAGCCCGAATGGCACGACCAGCTAAACAATAGAAAGCTATTTGGGTGAAATTTTTTGAAGTGAGTTTAAGGTTTGGTATTTTTCCTCAATAGATTCCTCTCACAAATTGACGCCTTTTAATGCCTTAAATAAACGAGATATCAATAATAGATTTACGACTAAAACACCTTAAATAAATGAGAAAGATTTAACAGATTAATACTAGTGCTTGTTGTCACACATTTTCCGTAAATTAACGAAGTTATGACGAATATTCTAGACCGTAGAATTGGATTATATCTTAATCAATGACACTCTCAAGTGCTCGGCGAGTTCGAAGTGCAGTTAATTGATTTGATTATTAATCGAACTTAGTAACCTAGTTCACGAAGAAATATAGCGCAAATGTACTTTGGATAGCGTATTATCATTCATACATATTTAATATATAATCTATTTCTTTTTCATGTTTCCTTTTTAATTGTCATGTTTGTTTTTATCTAAAAATTGTTTATTAACATAAGCTGTATTAAACACATTAGTAGCGCCTAACTATACGAGTAACACGTTGTACTTTCTAACAAATTAACTGAGGGAGGAGCCTGGTGACCTGTAATTCAGGTTGTGCTTTGCACAGACCTACATCGGGCACCAGTCTCTCACAAAGTTAACCTTAGATATATAACATAAATCTCTCCTGTTACATTTTTTTTCTTCTAAGTTAAGGTAACTATTGTGATGAGAAATAAATCAATTATTAATTAATATAAAGAAACAGGCTTTCAGATGCTATTCAACACAAAGCTGAAACTTCTGGAGCTAAAAACATGAAACTTGGTCATAAAAACTAAAAACCTATTTTCGGAAAATCAACCTCGGGGTAAATCAGGGAATGAAATATGGATGACAAAGGGCAAGTAAAACCGCAGAAAACGTCTAGTGGTTCATGTTCAGACTTGAAAGGTATGCGCTACAGCTGCTGTGGTAAATACCTCCATACCGCGCGGGATTCGCTCAGGCATTTAGTATGAAGTTCCGTATTACACGGCTATATCGAAATAGTTAGTACTTGCCGTGGTATCGCTCGGGAAGGCCGCATTATTTTACTTGTTTGGCGTAACGGATGCGCAAAAACTTCATTACGAAAAAACCCGTGCGGAACATTCCACTTCATTTAAACACATCATAATAATATCATATCATATATGCTATAGAGGTTATCTACATCGTTTGAGTACATTTTATGAACAGTTGGAATATTTACGTACCCAACCCAAATGTAAATTGTTAATAGAGACGTTGAGCTCCTTACGTTTTTAGTTAAACTTAACGATAACTGAAAACATTTAATTTTGAACTTTGCTTTGACAGGTCCACTCAGTCTGTGTGCTTCGCTTATTAAGACCACCTCACCTCCTCACCTTGGTCATAAACTTAATAAATTGGTCCGCGTATGATTTGGCCAATACAATTTGTATGGGCTTAATTCTCAATTGTTTCTTCTCAAAGCACTTACTCGGATAAAAAACCTTCAAGCGCCATCGTTCGATAAAAACTTTTTTCAAAAAAATAATAACCAGCTTCAAAACTCTAACTACAGACGAATTGAAAACCTCCTCCTTTTTGAAGTCGGTTAAAAAGTGTTACTTTAAACCAATTTTCAAAACAAATATCATTTTATTATTTTATATCATAATATCAGCCTATTGCCGTACACTGATAAACGTAGGTGTTGTGCTAAAGAGCGCTAACCGTCCTTTGCATTACATCCGTGACTTTAGTTCTTTGGCGGAAGACTTTAACCCCCAAACCCCGAGCATTGTCATCTCTTTCGCACTCTGACCTTGAACTTGTGGAGCAACCCCACGATGAGTGTTCACGTTTCAACTCCATAGGTCGTTACCGGTAGCACTGGTAGAAAACATTGGTCTTCAGGGATTATAATTATGCCCATAGCAGTTATGAAATTATTTTGGTGTAAACAGTAATATTATTATTTTTTTATGTCTGGTGGAGGCAGTAGCGAATATCACTCAGGTGTGACTAGAGCAAGGCTTTTAAATCGGATGTTTTTACTTTACAGTAAGATATATTTGAAAGAAAAAAACCTTTAGGGCAAAAGGTCTCTAGGACCAGTGGTTTGAGCAGTCAGTCAATCAGTCAGTCACTTTCCTATTTCATGTATATGTTACGGCTAATACCCGAAGTGCGGCTACACCTAGTTTTAGCCGGTTAGAACTAGGTGTAGCCACTTACTCTTGGTTAAACCTAGTACGAGCCGATTGTTTTCGGGTAAAACTAGGTCTAGCCTTCATCATGCCGGCTACAACTAGGTCCAGCCATTCCCTGTTGGATAAAACTAGGTCTATCCGATATCATTCCGGCTAGAACTAGGTCCAGACAATCCCTGTTGGATAAAACTTAGATGCGTGTCCCGCCAAGCCTTCCGCCCCGCGTCACACTCATGACTCACAGCATCTGCAGCAGCGGCGCGGGGTGGAGCGCATAGCGAGGCACGCGCCTTTGCAGGTTGTGAGCGCCAGGTGCTGCTGATCTACTGCAGGTCTACTAGCGAGTGTGACTCACAGCGTCTGCAGCAGCAGCGCGTGTCTATGTTTTATCTAACAGGGATTGGCTGTACATAGTTGTAGCTGGTATGCTATCGGCAGAGCTTTTTTAGATATTAAAAAAACATCCAATAAAAAGAAACGTAGAGAGTCTTTTTATTCTTGTAAATATAAAGTAACATAAACTATTTATTAGAACAACTTAAACTTGAGTGACATTTTGAGTTGCACAAAATACCAGCAGCTTTGCAGAGGCACTTTTTGTTTCCACATTTGGTTTTAAGACACGCGCTGCTGCTGCAGACGCTGTGAGTCACACTCGCTAGTAGACCTGCAGTAGATCAGCAGCACCTGGCGCTCACAACCTGCAGAGGCGCGTCTCTCGCTATGCCCTCCACCCCGCGACGCTGCTGAAGATGCTGTGAGTCATGAGTGTGACGCGGGGTGGAAGGCTTGGCGGGACACGCATCTAAGTTTTATCCAACAGGCCTTGTCTGGACCTAGTTCTAGCCGGAATGATATCGGATAGACCTAGTTTTACCCGAAAACAATCGGCTCGTACTAGGTTTAACCAAGAGTAAGTGGCTACACCTAGTTCTAACCGGCTAAAACTAGGTGTAACCGCACTTCGGGTATTAGCCGTAACATATATAGATAATAAAAGTACAAATAAGTTGATTTTAGAGAGTACATCTCAGTAACATCGGTAAATGTCAAATAGTCTAAGAGCCCCCGCAGACCACAGACTTTTTATCGGCCGATAGTTTAGTCGGGTTGGCCTGCTAGTACGCACACCGAGCCAACTAAACAGTTCAGTCGGTGATGAGTGCGCAAACTATCCAACAGTCTGCCGACTATTCTCTATTTGCTAGTTTCTAACCAACTGGTGAAAAGAGTGGTCGCACCGCACAATGAAAATTAATAAAACATTGTATAGAATTGTTATTATTACTTCCTCGATCAAGTTTACGATCAAAGATTCCGAAATAAGCGACTGAGAATTGGGCGACGCCATTTTACAAAACACGCGCGGCCGACCATTCGCTGTCAAAGCTCGGAGCGAACTGTCTGAACTATCGGCTTAGTCGGCCGACTAAAAAATCGTCGTGTGTGCGCGTGTGGTAGGGAGCCAATACTGATTATACGGTCGGACGATAGTTTGCCGACAGTATAGTTTGAATTGAATCGGGAAGCCCATCAAACTTGTTTATCGGCCGATACCAAATCGTCATAGTGTGCGCACTTGCTTACATCTGCGTACTGATTAAGAACCCCACCAAACTATCGGCCGATAAAAAGTCTGTGGTCTGCGGGGGCTCTAAGGGTAAAGTTAATCATCTTTACATAGTACGTGTTTTTGTTTAGCTATTCTACCCACCGGTGTTTGACAATTAATGCGACAATGACAGGTATAATGCTACGCCAGGCACGTGCTTAACATAATCGTTACGTTAACGTCTCTTTATTTCAGACTGTGCAGTAAAAACTTGCTTCCCCGAATAAAAAGCGTTGTCTAAAACCACTCACAATACAGGAATAATTCCTATTGTGGAGCTTTATCTAGGCTTTATCTAGGTTTTCAAAAAAAATACATTCCCTAAGTTAAATCATTAAGTGATTCGTGAATACAAAAGAAGTTTTGCGCGAGTCTACCGCAACCAACCTAGTCTACAATTTATCACCCGTTTCTTGTTTATTCACACGTTTTTTATCCTCTTGTTTTTTTACGCCTAAATCCTTATAAAACGGGCCTATTTTTCTCAGAGCACACGCTTTCATTTATTTGGTTTACTTCGTAATTCGACACGTTTGCTTCTTACATTGTTCACTTGTACATACCGGGATAGTGTTACTGTCTTAAATGGCTTTATATTTCTGTATCTTCAGAATTATAGAATAGGAAGAAAATTTAGACTTTCGTAGTTTTTCTGAAGTGATTAATTTTCAATAAATTCACTGAATTAAATGTACTTAAAATTATGCCCTTAACTTTGAACAATTTTTTTTTTATAAATCGTTTGCGTATATCGTGCCATTCCAACCTTCTCTTAACCTTTCAACGACCAACCGACAGCCGGCTGTCACGCTGCTATTGTCTTTCTATTGTGTCTCAAATCACGTGCGTTCGAAGATTTAGTAGTGCTGACTGCAAAACCATCAATGCTGTCCCGCTATCTACGCCTAGGCATTTTGCAATGTCGTGGTAGGTTTTCCGTCACCCACAACGTGGTTAAGTTAGCCCATAATGCGTCCGACATGCGGCAGACGTAGCTGGCCCAGACCCTCTTAAGTTTGGCTGTCCTTTGGATGACATCAAAAATTAATGTCTCAGACATAACTCTACTAAAAGCTTCTTATATCAATAAAAGCGCTTAAAAATTACTTATGTCAACTGTCAACACCCTAATACCTTTTTAAATTTTTCTTTAGTAGTAGCAGAACCCTATATGAACGATCTCGTCCAGAGAAGCACTACTACCACACCTAATCTTGCTCTAAAGTAGGGTTGCCGTGTTCCGGTTTAAAGGGTTTGGGTGCTGGTGTATTTAAAAGGATTCAGGTGTATCATCTTTGTTTCTTTGAAGGCCCACCAAATGCTCAACTACTGATATAGATATGTATAGGCGGCGATGATCACTTTACATCAGGTGAATCATGAGCCTTTTAGCCAATGAAAATTTCATTGGAATTCAGTTTTATTTAATAAAAATAAATAATAGAAACTTGAAAATAGAAACTTCAAAAACTTCTTGATAATAGAAACTTCAAAATAAATAATAGGACCATGAATTGATAGATATATATATATCTAATGAATGAACCACTTTCTGAAGGCACTTAACAAAATAAAATGGAAAATATAATCATAAATTTAAAGGACCTCATTTTCATTTTTTTTAATTATACGCGCCTTGTATTTTTAATATACATAGATCCTTACAGTAACGTTATGTAAAAAAAATAAAAGATAAGCCACACAAGAGTGTTCACGCAAATGGGTACGTACAGTAAATACACTACACTATGATAATGACGCTAAGTTCACAGAACTAATAAAAAAGCTGCCAGGATGAGAAAAAGTAATTAGATGTATGATTAACAATTATGGTATTACCGCGAAAAATGCTTCGAATACACAGAGAACCTACTAGCGCGATAAAGTGGTGCGAATATTTGTTCCCAAAGGAACGTGGGACAAAATTCGAGAAATGAGAATTCGTATAGATGCCAAAATATCATACTAGGTGTCATTGTAACGGCGGTAATACTTACATTTTTTTTTAAATTATGTGGCTGGCATAAGTATATTTTTAAGAGTTTTGAGGTTTAAAAAAGTGGAAGACATTATTTCAAAAACCAATACCATGAAGTCATAACATTTTTTTATGGAGGAAGAATACCAAAAGGTCGTTAAACTTTGGAAAAAATTTACCCAATTATACAACAAACTGTATTACTAACTTCTGTAATTAAAACTACATACATATTTTGTCCCGATTAGAAATAATCACAACTCCTTCAAAATGATTTTAAAGATAATTTAATTATTTAACTTAATTTTAGAAAATAAATGATGGCTCCTTTAAAAACGCTTCTGTGATCTCTGGCAGAGCTTTAAATTGAGACTATTGGCGACCCGCTGGAATATTTTGTCGCTAAACGATAACTTTATTGCGCTATATAACACGGTAATATGATAAATGGTCACCTAGCAGCGGCAACTTATTACTTTATTAGGTAACCACACGTTTATAGCACTTTTTATTTAGTAACTTCGTTCTTTCTCGATGTTATTAGAATTAGTTTTATTGGTTGGGAATAGCATTACCTGTGTGGAATGTTTTTTTACGTTTTACTTTACTTAAAGCTTTAATTGTTACAAGTTGTGTAATATTGGCTGTTTATAGTCAGTGCATTTGTTCCTATTAGGGAGATTTCCATTTATCACATAGGTAGAGGAATATGATGATTTGATCTGTGTAAGTTCACAGACTTTGCAACGAAAACATCTTAAACTACCTACTTACTGTGATAGATGGTATGTACTGACTGTTTAAAAAGCGGCTTTAGGTATGTAGTTGTATTGCCCTACACTAAAATATTTTTTTTATCGTGTGTGAGTTTTCAAACACATAAACTCACATATAAAACGTCTAAAATCGAAACAGATATCTCTAATCCATACAAAAAACATGTCCGACACAGGATTCGAAGCTGTGAGACAAAGCACTGCCTCCATTCGCTTAACAATTAAACCAACCATGTCATCATTTCCACATTATTTTTCCACACGGGAACATTTTGTAACACATTAGCCAGAAAACTGGAAAACAAAATCATAAAGCATATTTCTCCGGTGTACCGTAAACTTAGGATAAAGAAACAATATAACAAGGGGCGCGGGAACCATTTTGAAATAATCTGAGCAGAGATAGTGTTATAAAACATGGATGCGACGAGCGTCCCGGGAGAGCCACATATTCATTCACATCACACGCTCCAATCTTTTATACAACCCGTTATCGAATTTAGTTACGTGTGTAATATACTTGCAACCTGCTGACTTATCTGACTATTTATGTCTCTTTCTGTTTTTCCTCCCGTTTATGGCCAATCGGCTAATGGGTGGCCAGTGGCCGAACGGTAACAAAAAGTTAATAAACTGCATCTGCTGTTTATCACGCTGCCAGAATGTAAGCATATGGTACAGTAATCGATAGAAGCGACTACAGTTTTGCAGTACCTATTTATGTAGTTCTGAAAACTTCGGTCCCCATTGGCTATTAGATATACGATAAAACTCTTTCATTCACTCTTTTGAAAAGCTCTAGAGGAGCAGAGGAGCAGTGTTTATTTTGTTTGGATCTATTACAAGACTAGCATAATCCTACAAAGTTAATAATTAGCTTTAGCTCGCTTCTATAAAATAATATAACGGATCAACGATTCAACGAAAACACTACGTGGGAATTAGCTTTTACTAAATAAAAGCAGAGAGAGAACGTTTAACATTACTTCTTGGGAACATAGATACGTGGGAAGCTACTTCTCAGACTGAACCTCTCAAATATCTTTAGCTCAAATTGAAAGCTTTCTGCAGTTCTATTCACGTATGATTGAAAGCTCTCAGAAGCGGACAACATAAAAGAGACTTCTAGGAAGAAAAATATAAGTATAAAACATAATAAAACAAATAAACATAGGGAAAACTTGTATTCCTTGTTCTAGCAATCTTCTATTTCTTGTGTATCCTTCAGTGTTTGTGTTGTATTTGTTCGTTCAATCGAACACAAACATCGTTGTTACAATCTGCGAAGCGATAGGAATCCCCTTGTTACCTGTAAGCTTGATAAGAATTGAAATATTGTGTATTGTGAGATTAAATGTATTGTACATGTACAAGGTTGGTGTGTTGAAATATCATAATGATCATCATAATCACAAATCTTTATTTATCTCAACGTTATGGGTACATTATTCATACTGGGATTAATAGAGGAAGGTGTCTGAGATAGGATAGTACTGTGTAACACATTCATATTTATTTATTTACTAGCTTCTGCCCGCGGCTTCGCTCGCGTTAGAAAGAGATAAAAAGTAGCCTATGTTACTCTCCATCCCTTCAACTATCTCCACTTAAAAAATCATGTCAATCCATCGCTCCGTCACAGTTTTACGATCCATACAGTTGTAAAACGAATGTACTTGCATAGAGCAACGGCGGGGATCTCGAGGGGAAGTGGGCGGCGCGGATCGCTGCCCGCGAGTGCGCGTAGTTGGCGGGCCAAACTCTGGGGCTAACAAATCCGTGTAAATCGCGAGCGAGTTTTCAAGAATCATTGAATAAACTAATTATAATGGTGCACACTTCTTGTTCTGTGTACGGATGTACCTCGACAACGAGACACAATAAGGATTTAAGATTTCATAGATTTCCCCGTGACGCGAGGTAAGTTTATTCTTATAAATTCGTATTAAACAGGTGGGTATCTACTACTAATATTTATTTTGTATAAACTCGTCGTGTTTATAGTTACGTATATAATAATTTTATTATAGTAGGTACGAGTAAAGTTAAGCTATACACGTATTCGTATACGTTATATTATTACAATCGGAAAAACATTTCAATCGGCATCATTTATATTTCGTATTGTAGGTATATACGCTTTGCGAACGGGCTATCTCAGTCACTTGGACACTGTTCACGCAATGTTAGGTTATTTATTTAAATATACAAAAGTTAAAAAAACTAAAACCTGACTACGAAAAACCCGGATAAAACAATAAGCAAAGGTACTTAGGTACCTTCTGTCCTGTGTACCAGTCTGTTTTCAGGTTATGACCGTAGTCGCATGCCGCTGTGACCTGTCTTTTTTTCTTCTAAAGCTTGTATCTCGAAAACGGTGTGTCCTATCGCAAAAATAATGAAAAATTTGCCCCCCTTTATAAAACCCCACAGCCGCGTAATTCTCACATGTAGGTAATATTCAATTATGAAAAAAATAAAGTTTGTCTTTTTTGACAACCCTTGCACATTTGCACGCGGCAGCGTAAATACCTACACGGGCGGCGGCGGCGGTGTCGTCCGACATCAAAGGCGTTTACGAACTGTATGGATCGTTAAACTGTGGCTCCGTTTTGCCGTGATAGAAAGACAAACAGACAGACAGACAGACAGACACACTTTCCCATTTATAATATTGGTATGGATTTGTTTTTTGCAGATAACCTAGTTCAAAAATAAACATGTAATTTTAATAACAGCAACTTTTTCGGTTAGTGATAAAGATGGGTAGGTATAAAGTAAGTGTATTTTACGTATTTGTAAGAAAAAGAATAATTTATAGGGGCAAAAAAATATATGAAATACGTGATGACTAGCTGACACCGACAGACCTCAATCTGACTAATAAGAGTGGTTTCAATTTCACACAAAATCACGTAGAAACATGAATGTTTAGTTTATTTCCGAATTTTGATTTTTTTTCCTTCTTTTTAAGAACATTCCTAGAAATTCAATGATTTTGAATTGAAAAATCCAAACCATTTTCGTGTATTCTGTATTTTTAGTGATAAATTTTTATTTATAAAAGTTAAATAGATGGATTTATTTGATCTTTTAAGTATGGTTCAATGATTTTATTCAGTACCTCCCCGTTCAAATGTGTCCCTAGGTGAAGTTTTGATAAAGATTAATAGCTCACCTAAGTCCACTTATGCACACCTGAATTCGCTAAAGATTTTCACTCTTGTTCTTTAGAGCATAAGTATATCAATTCTAACTGTTTTTACAAGAATATTCCTCATGTAAGGCAATTTTAAAAGCAGACACTTTTACTACTTTAATCTGCGAACCGCGGCATTGTAAAATATGAATAATATTACCAGTATATTACTGTATCGTAATCGCAGTCGATTTCTACACCAGTAGCTAATTCCCTACCTTTTCTCAACGATATGTGCTTCTTAGTATGAAACGGTAGCAAGCGTAATGAAAAGCGCAAAACGATTTGCCCAGTGGAAATCGACTAACAACCTACAGCGTGCATTGCTGCACATCACTAAAGTAGTTAGTGATTACACACATCACTATTGAGTCGTCAGTTCGCTAAAAAACATGGAAGTGCGCGCTCCACGAACTCCACGTTAATCAATTCTTTAAGTGATAATAATTCGGGCGGCCGCCCAAAACCCTTCAAAATCATATAACCCTGCAATCATAAAGTACCTAGCGGACGAGTGAAGACAGCCTCCAGACCGGGGAACATCGAATTTTGGTGAGTCGTTTCATATATTGCTAATCGTTTTAACTAAGCCTTCATATCGTTGAAAGTCTATCACTAGATTTTCCCCCCTTATGTTGTGTTAATCCTATTCCATAACGCGACATAATTCTTGGTGCCGAAACCCGGGACTCTTTAGATAAGATATCCCATAGAAAATAGTAAATTTAAAATTCCCAATTCAATTTTGCGTCTCGTCCGCCATCATTGTTAAGTGACCGCGGCGTATTGCCGGCCGGCGAAAATTATCTATTTAAATCTCGAATAGTATTGAATATTTCTCCTTAGTATATGAACAATTCGTCTTTATTCAATATTATTTAATTATTGCAGGGTATATTTTAATGCCAAATCGAGAATTAGTGAAGAAATTAACAAACATTCATTCATTCGATTATTTGAATTTGTAGTTAACAAGGCAGTAATGGCTGCCCAGTCATCGTGAGTGACCTAATTAATACGTAATTCTAATTTCAAAAGTTAGTTTGGAATGGATGTGTATTTCTTCAATTTGGACGGCTCGCAATTAATTCGTAGTGTTTATCACGGATATAGACCAGTGATTTGTACCTAATCAATGTTCAGAATTGTTGCTTCGTACGTAATAAATTTTATGCAAATTATCGTGTTATTTCAGTGCATAGAAATTTGTGCGTACAACTTATCGTCGCAACAATTAATAGCAGGTAAACAACGTGTTTCCTAACTTAGTATACGTGTAGGTACAGATCAATCGTTTCGGTTCTTTGTTATAGTATCGTAATATTATAACATTGAAGTTTGCATGCATTTATCATTGACAAGTGAAAGTTTTATTGTGTTGACGCGAACTGTAGGGTTCCGTAAGCGTATCCGTGTGGTTCCGTGGGTGAATTAGTTCAGTGTTTCACTATATATTTTCAGTTTCGTGTTTTAAATATTTTAAATCAATTTCAGATAGTGATTCATCATGTCTTATCTTACTAAAAAACGTTGTAGTGTTTCAAAGAAATCTAAATCTATAGATGGAGGTGGTCTGTCGTATGACGACCTACCGGTACTACGTAGAAAGCGTACTTTGGCCCTAAATCGATTAAAAAAGACGTTGGAAGTGGCTGAACTGGCTCAATCAGATTCTTCTCGTTCGGATGAGTTTCTCGCTTATTATTCTACCATTGCAAAGCATTCTAAAAGTTTTGAAGAAGCTCATTTAGATATTTTAAGCGTGATTGATGATGAACATGCTGAGCGTGAGGATGTCATTCGTTCTGAATTCGACAATATTTATTATAAAATTGTCGCGATTTATAGTTTACTCTTTCCGTCTGTCCATTCAGTTGTTAATTCACCGTCTATCAGTCAGCCGCAGCCCTCGTCAGCTGTACGTCTACCAAAGTTAGAACTGCCTAAATTCGGAGGTAACATTAAAGAATTTTCAATGTTCTATGATGCGTTCAATAATCTTATTCATTTAAATAAGTCACTTTCGGACTCTGATCGTATGCAGTATTTGCGGTCGAGTTTATTCGGGGACGCATTAGGACTCATTCGTACTTTTCCTGTGGAAGGCGAGTATTATTCTCAAGCCTATCAAACATTAGTGAATCGTTACCGCGATAATCGTGAACTCGCTTTTACTTGTTGGCGAGAAATGATAAACATTAATTTGAAACTTAGTCCACCTACCGAATTTAGACGCACTTTAGATCTTTTTAATGAAAACTTAATTATTTTAAAAGGCCTTAATTTACCTACGGACCAATGGAATTTTATCCTTTGTTATCTACTATTGTCGAAATTAGATTCGAAGACGCGTTGTGCGTTCGAAAAGGCGCACCCGTCTCCTGAGTTACCTTGTTTCAACACACTTAAAGACTTTCTTGAATCGCAATGTGTAGCCCTCGAGCGCGACACTCACTTCGTGGGTTCTCGCGAACATTCTTCTTCTTCTTCTAGTAAAGGTGTCAAGTCGAACCTCTCTAACAGTGATAAGAAAAGGGTTTCTTCGTCACTGTTAGCGAATTCAGAGAAGACAGCCACCAAAGCGTCTGTCTCCGTTTCCACTGGACGAAGCGAGTCTTCTAAGTGTCCGTGTTGTTCAGAACCTCATTCAATTATGCAGTGCAAATCATTTGCCGCGAAGTCCCCTCAGGACAGGCGTGATTTAGCAAAACAAAATCGTTGGTGTTTTAACTGTTTAAAACCTTCACATTTAATTCGTGACTGTAAATCTGTTTTTACTTGTCAGAGATGCCGTCAACGGCATCATACTTTGCTTCACCATGATATAGATTCGAATAGTTCTGAACAAAAGCCTTCAGCCAGTGAACCCGTTAGTGTTATGACTAATTTAGGAGATAGTTCGGTTGTTCTTCTATCGACTGCCGCTATTGATATTCGTGATTCGACGGGCAACTACCAGTCTTTCCGTGCTGTTATCGACACTGGTAGTCAAACCCATCTAATTTCAGAGCGTGCAGTAAATCGACTAGGACTTGACAAACGCGTGACTTCGCGCCAACTTCGTGGTGTAGGTCAATCGCCAGCCTCCATCTCTGGAGCTGTTACTCTTCAGATAGGTATTAAAGGTCAAGTGGCTTTCAATATTGAAGCATTGACTATGCCTAACATATGCAATGATATGCCTAAAGTTCATCTTGATAAATCGTCGTGGCTTCATCTTCGCGGTCTCAATTTGGCGGATCCAGATTGTGACAGACCTGGTCCGATCGACGTTCTTCTTGGCGCTGAGCTCTTCTCCTCACTCATCTTACCTGGTTGTGTGAGTGGTGGACCGAGGCAGCCTTCAGCGTTGAATTCTGTGTTCGGCTGGCTTCTCATAGGAAGTGTGTCTGATAAGCACACAGACAACATCGATTCATTCTTCGTCTCTGACGACCAGATCTTTCAGGAAGTCAAGAAATTCTGGGATTTAGACATTATCCCTACCGTGAACAAGATGACTTTGGACGATCAACGTTGCGAGCAAATCTATAGTGAAACAACTACTCGTGATTCTACCGGTCGTTACAGCGTAGCCTTGCCGTTCAAGGAAGACAAGGAACCATCATTTCCTGGATCACGAGCTTCTGCATTGAGACGTTTTCATTCTTTAGAACGTAAACTTTCCACTGATTCGATTCTAAAGCAACAGTATTCCGACTTTATGTCTGAATATCTTCAGAGTGGCCACATGAGTGTTGTACCCAGTGGCGATCTACTTAAAGGTAAATTCTACATACCACATCATTGTGTTCTTCGACCTGATAGCGCGAGTACAAAACTGCGCGTCGTTTTCGACGCGTCGAATAAAGACTCAGTCAAAGGCGTTTCGTTAAACGAAACCTTACTCGTAGGTCCGAAGTTACAAGCTAACATTATTGAAATTTTGTTAAGGTTTCGTACTCATCCTGTAGTATTCTCGGCAGACGTTCGTCAGATGTACAGGATGATTCAAGTTCATGAAGAACATCGTGATTATCAAAGAATCTTCTGGAGATTTCATCCATCTCAACCTATTTTAGAGTACCGACTTAACACCGTTACTTACGGCATTTCTTCTTCACCTTTTCTAGCTTGTCGCACCGTCAGGCAACTCGCCGAAGATGAAGGCACTGGCCTTCCGTTAGGCAAATCCGCTTTATTGAATGACGTGTACATTGACGACGTAGTAACAGGTTGTTCGAGTTTAACTCAGGCTTTACAAACAAAAGCAGAAGTTATTGAACTTCTCAGTCGAGGTCAAATGGAGCTACGCAAGTGGGCCAGTAATAACCCAAAGCTGTTAGCTGATCTTCCACTAGAACACTGTCTTACGGACAATGTTTCGATGGATGTAGAGAAATCTAACACGCTCAAGATATTGGGTTTGAAGTGGGACCCAAAGTCTGACCATTTCGTGTTCGAAGTTAAACCTCAGAACCGTGCCTGTAGTAAACGTACCATTCTTAGCGAACTCGCACGCATCTACGACCCACTCGGTTTCTTATCGCCCTTGGTATTCTTTGCCAAGTATCTTGTACAACGGCTGTGGGTCTTAGGAGTATCGTGGGATGACAATCCTCCTGAGGACATTCAACGTCAGTGGAATCTCTATATTTCTGAAGTTTCTATAATTCAAAATTTAAAAATTTCGCGTTTCCTTTTAGTTCCTCAAATCAAATCGTGCGAAATTCATGGATTCGCCGATAGCAGTCAGCGTGGGTATGGCTGTGTCGTGTACCTTCGTGTTGTAAACATTCAGGAAAACGTCAAAACCTTCTTCGTTATTTCGAAAGCAAAAGTTGCCCCTCTCAAAGTTGTTTCACTTCCTCGGCTCGAACTTTGCGCTGCAGTATTACTTGCAGATCTTCTCAAATTCGTTGTTGAGGTTTATAAGCCTCTTCTTCCTGTTTCAGCAACATATGCGTGGTCAGATTCAACTGTCACCCTCGCCTGGATTCGTTCACCTTCCTCGCGTTGGAAGACATTTGTGGCCAATCGTGTCAGCCATATTCAGGATGCGATCCCTGGTGCAACTTGGCGTCATGTACCCACGGCTGACAATCCAGCTGACATAGCTTCCCGTGGGCAAACCCCAGCGGAACTTGTCAACAATTCTCTATGGTGGGCGGGGCCTCCGTGGCTCACGCAAGATTCTCAGTTCTGGCCTTGTACCAGTTCAGATCTTTGTGGTGAGGACTGTCGTGCTGAAGAAAAGATACAGGTTCTTATCACAAACAATAATTCTTCAGATTTAATTAATGACCTTTTGATTAAATACTCTTCAATTCGTAAAGTTCAACGTATCTTAGGATTGTGTTTACGTTTCATTCATAATTCGCGTTATAAACATAATCGCCGTTCTGATCTTCATTTAAATCGTACAGAACTTCATAACGCCTTGTTAATAGTCGTAAGACATGTTCAGTCTCTTCACTTTTGCGAAGAAATCAAAAGGTTGAAGGAAGGTAAACTTCTTTCCAAACAAATGCGAAAGCTTAATCCTTTCATCGACACCCTAGGTATTCTCAGGGTGGGCGGTAGGCTTACGCGTTCAGGCTTAGCCTACGCGCACAAACATCCGGCTTTGCTTCCTCGTCAAGCTAAGTTAACTTTCATGTTAATCGATGCCTTCCATAGAGAGAATTGCCATCCTGGCATTAATACATTACATTACTTAATTAGTCAACAATTTTGGATATTGTCGGCTAAGCGTGCCATACGACATCAGGTTTCGAAGTGTTTACAATGCTTTAAAACAAATCCAACTTCACTTGAACCGTTTATGAGTGACTTGCCTTCAGCACGCATTAATCAAGTCAAGCCTTTTAGTATTGTAGGTGTCGACTACGCAGGTCCGTTCCGCATCAAATCCGGTAAACACCGCGGTGCTCGGATTAGTAAAGCGTATCTCTGTCTTTTCGTTTGCTTCACAACAAAAGCAGTTCATCTAGAAGTGGCTACTGATCTTACATCCGACGCCTTTATCGCCGCTCTCCGACGTTTCGTAGGACGTCGCGGTCGAGTTTCAGTTATCCACTCTGATTGTGGTACTAATTTCGTAGGTGCTCACCGAGAGCTGTCGCCTTTGATGCGAAACGCGACACACATCGAGAAGATTGAATTCAAATTTAATCCTCCTGCTAGCCCACATTTCGGCGGAGTGTGGGAAATTCAGGTGAAGGCAGTCAAGTCGCTACTGTATCGCACCGTTGGCAATCAATCGTTAACGTTAGAAGAACTGTTTACATTATTCGTTCAAATAGAATCGGTATTAAATTCAAGACCACTTTACCCGTTGAGTTCAGACCCTAATGACTTCGCGGTTCTTACACCAGGTCATTTCTTAACATTAGAGCCTCTGACGTCTATTCCGGATGAGGACCTGTCCTCATGTAATATAACTCGTTTAGGGCGATGGCAGCTAATTCAACGTTTTCAACAAGATTTTTGGAAGCGTTGGAAAAATGAATATCTTCATTCGTTGACTCAACGTGCAAAGTGGACGAAACATTCCCAACTGCTGGAAGTGGGGTCCATGGTAGTTATCAAATCTAACTCTTCTCCGCTTCACTGGCCTATAGCCCGTGTAGAACACTTGCATCGTGGTCCGGATGGAATAATACGTATCGTTACTCTTCGTCTACCAAACGGTTCTTCTCTCATACGTCCGTTGACAAAGGTATGTCCTTTGCCAACTTGCACAGATTAGCTTTTCATACGTTAATCTCTTCACGTTAGGTTAGTTTTTAATCGTTAAGTTAGAATTAAGCAAATTGTTCATATACTAGGATAACAGCCATTGGCTTCTATTTAGTTTACATTCTACCGGCGCCAATGAGCATTCACATTTCCCCTTTCCTTTTCATGAGTAACTAATTTTCTTTGAAAATACGACTAGCGTGTATTTTGATGGGCGGAATGTATCGTAATCGCAGTCGATTTCTACACCAGTAGCTAATTCCCTACCTTTTCTCAACGATATGTGCTTCTTAGTATGAAACGGTAGCAAGCGTAATGAAAAGCGCAAAACGATTTGCCCAGTGGAAATCGACTAACAACCTACAGCGTGCATTGCTGCACATCACTAGTAGTTAGTGATTACACACATCACTATTGAGTCGTCAGTTCGCTAAAAAACATGGAAGTGCGCGCTCCACGAACTCCACGTTAATCAATTCTTTAAGTGATAATAATTCGGGCGGCCGCCCAAAACCCTTCAAAATCATATAACCCTGCAATCATAAAGTACCTAGCGGACGAGTGAAGACAGCCTCCAGACCGGGGAACATCGAATTTTGGTGAGTCGTTTCATATATTGCTAATCGTTTTAACTAAGCCTTCATATCGTTGAAAGTCTATCACTAGATTTTCCCCCCTTATGTTGTGTTAATCCTATTCCATAACGCGACAATTACTCTTATTGTAGGGCCAAGACCTCTTCTCATGCAGAGAAGGCACGAACATTAATCACTACGCTCGCGCTAGCTGAAGGCGAATTCAGACTTATATAATATAGATTTATATGATAAATAACTTTATACATATTACAGTACCTGCTTTGCCTAGGAAAATTATGTGACTTCTAGAACGATCTTGATGCTAATACTTTTTACCCATCCATTCCCAAGACCAAATTTCTACATTAATACTGCATTGCGTGATCGTTGACATTTAATAGAACGTTGAAAACATCCTTGAATTTCAATAGCCCATAAATACACATGTAACGTTTTAACTACATGGACTTATATAAGTTATTTACGACGCACTTCGAACTCACTTCGTGGACGCTGTAACTCCATATTAACTGATAACTGACCGCCATCATTTTTATATCGGTTACGCAAAACCAGATCTTATTTTGGCGTATGACTGGATGAAAAGAATGTAGAAGGCGATGTGTAAGTTTCTTAATAATGAAGATATACATACCTGTATCAAGAGATTATTGATAATAAATTTTCCTAATGTTTTCAATATTATTTGAATATGAAAAGGCGTCGTGCTGGCTGCTTTATCACGGGTGGACATTTCTCAATTACCAGACAACACTAGATGGAAATAAGTAAAGGTTTCTCAGCACTTATTTTGTAGCTTTTTGTGGTTCGACTTTCGAGGCTTTTTATTTAACCATAGTAGCAGTGCAATATGAACATCACCCTTAGCTTTGCAGTGAGTTTCAAGCTAGCGATTTCTGAGAAAAATGTAGGTAGCGCATTAGAAATTCACCGAGAGATTGATCCAGAATACTACCGCCGATATTTGTTTGGAAATAATGTGGGCAAGCAATACAAAAAGGACACATTGAAAGCTACCATAGAATTGGAAGGAAAGATAATATTGAAACCTAAGCTCCCATAGAACTGAATAAGGCATGTGACAGCTAGCAAAGCCACTGATGCAAAAGGGCCGGCTCTCCAAACCACTTGGCCAGCGGTAAATACTAGAAATAGGTAGGCAGCTGAGATTTAGTAGTTGGGCTGTACTGAATCTGGATATAGTGGCAATAAGGGTACCGATAAATCAGCAGCTGAGCGTAAAGCACTTCCGAATGGATTGTTGCAATAAGCACGTAAGGGAGCATCGGTTACTGCTTGTAATACATCTAATATTAAATCTTTGTTTATCAAGAGACAGGCTTTTGGTGGTAACTAACGCAACGCTGAAACTACTGAAGCAAAAAACATAAATTTTAAAGTTTTTTTTTTATGACGAGGTGACACCCTAGAAGCGCTTTTTTAGTAATTAAATCTCTTACAAGGAGGATAAAAGTTTATTTTACGAAAACTAGCTTACTAACTTATAACGCGTAATTTATGTAATATTAAAACGGGTGAGCGAACCTATAGAAAACAGAAATATTGATAGAGCTAGTAATAATATCAATGTGAAACTGGTGTTTGTCATGTTTTCATGTTCAAACCGCTGTGGATCAGCGATTTACGCTTTGACGAATTTTAGTACACAGGTAGATTGATTGGATCCTGGCGAAAGACTAATATTGTAGATTTTGTCTGCGTATGGTATTACGAAGTCACAAGCAAAAGCTTAGGTCTTGGCTGAGTAATATAATTTATTTATTAAAACTTAATGAACGGCGGACTTAATGCCTTCAGCATTTTCTGCCAGTCTACCTTAGGGTGATCATCACATCATCTCCCTAGCCTTTTCCCAACCGTGTTGGGGTCGGCTGCCAGCCTAACCGGATTCAGCTGGATACCGGTGTTTTATGTGGAGCGACTGCCTATCTGACCTCCACAACCCAGTAACTGGGCGACACGATACCTCTTGGTTAGACTGGTCAGAGTTTCTGGCTAACCAGTAACGACTGTCAAAGTTCTACTAATGACAACCGGGACCGGGACCGGGGGGGGGGGGGGATGTAGAGAAGAAATATTACTACTACCGTTGTGTAACTCTCAAGCTATGGTAAAGTACAGTCTGAGAATAGCTGAGCAAAGGACGTGCTAGTAATACTTTGAACTCAAAAATGTATAGGTGTGTCTAAATATGGCCCATAATATCTAAACGCAACGTATCTGTTAAGAAGCCACAAATACTTTTACCAACTTCTTATTACTCAATAAAGAAGTTATAGTAACGATTAACATTTTGACGCACAATAAAACACGGAATACTGCTCAAAAACATAAACATTACTTCTGATTTGTGACAAGAAAGTTACTGAAATCGTAGTAAACTTAATATTATTATTGCCCCTCGAACAGTCTATTAATGTCTGTCCAGCAATGGCCAAAGTTTATAAGTTATGGCGAACTTGAAGCAAATTAGCTTTTCAAACACTATGTATTTATTGGACGGCCATCAAACAATTTACTTTGAAGAGAAGTTTCAACGAGTTGTTTTTGAATGTTGAACTAAATTTAGAAATTGGGAAGTTTTAGTTCGCGTTACATTTCTTTTTTGAAGCATATCGGTTGACACATCTTTTTCTTATTTCGATTTGGGTTACTAATGATTCGTCTACAAAATACTTTCAACAAATTAGTTTTTCTTCCGCATTATTTTCGTGGTACTCAAAAGCTAGTCAAAATTAAAATAACATGAAATGTTATATTTATGTTATCAATATTTTATGTTATTTGTGAGTTTTCCTAAGCATTTTTTTTCTAAAATTATTTTCATACATACCTGCCACTTATTATAATAAAAACGGTAAAATAAAACTTTTTTTTTTTGTTTCAGAAGTGAATTCACGCAGTGCTGATATCAAATCTCAGTTATTGGAAGTTTACCCGGAAAAGAAAAAGGTAAGATTTTTTATACATATTAAAAAGTGAAATATCTTTAGAAGTTTAATAAGATATCTTGATAACATTGTGCTCTATACCTGCAGTTTTATTCCTAGAAAACCAAACAATGCTTGCACAGAAGAACTTTAATGAAATTGACTCCTTGAACAGCGAATACAAACAATCATGGGAAAATAGTACTTATGTATTAGGTACTACGGCTTTTATTTATATTACATTGATTCACTTCCAACAGCTTTATAATAATATGTATTTTATTATAACTATAGATATAACTAAATACAACACTTTTTATGCTCAATCAAAAATATATTTTGACATTCCACATCAAAGAAACAAAAAAATAAACATGTTGTTTTTTTTTTTAAACAAAAAGTGGTTTGTACCAAATCGATGGTCCTATATTAGGCAAGGCCACACGATGCGGTAACGGTGCGTCTTCCTACATACAAATCACTGAACTGTGACACTTGACAACCGCTGTGGGCTGCTGTGAGGCATTGCACCGCAGGCGTGTCGCACTTGCGGCCTCAGAGATGATGCATAAAGGGATGGTACACTGGTGACAATAAATTGATCAGAGTATTGTAAGTGTATCATTTTCTTCGTCGCGATAATCTACGCACGACTGAATACGAGTATTGGGAGCTTCCTAGGTACTAGATCACACACAGCTGAAACACGGGCTTCGTTATTATCCTACTGCAAGGCAGATGCCTCTTATCTTGCAGAGAAGGCACGAGCGTTGATCACCACTATTATTTTAATATTATTAAATTACACAGGTGGTGCACGAACTCGTAGACTTGGTGTTACTTTACTAGGTTTGCGTAATGTAGAATTCATGTTTAGCATAGATTGTGTCTACGATGTGTTTGTTCGATATTAGGTATCGGTATTTTAGTAATGCTTGTTACTAGTAAAACGTTTTTATTGTAGAAATTCAAACCAATATAAACGCTATCTAAAAGAATACAAAAAAAAGGTGACGCTTTTAAATAAATTATTTATATAAATTATGATCACGTACTTCAAAAGGGTCTCAACTTGCGGGACTGTAAACCCGTAAAACGTTTAATAAAAGTTGAAAATTGCAGCGAGGTATTGTGAAAAAGTTTTTAGTCTACATACTTTTACAAAGTGGGGGGTAAGGGGTTGCAAGGGGTTCCCAATTACAGCCTAGGAACTCAAGCCAACCTCACCTGCTCGTGGTGCACCCTGCTTTCAACTAACGAGGCTCTGGCGACCTGCCAACACGCACTGGACCAGCGCGGCAGGTCAGGGTCCAAACCCCTCATAATGTACAGCACAACAAAAGATTGTCCCCAAGTGCCCGGCGACTCCAGCAGCTCTGCCTGCGTGGACGGGCGCCGGTTAAGCGCTGGAGTCAGGGGCGAGATGAATCTCCGGGTGGGATTGATTAACCGTCAAACGACTTCAGCTAAAATAATAAAGGACTCCGATAATCTGAATATTCTTACTTACAATGTCCGCACTCTGATGATGGAAGAGCGTCTCATAGAACTAGAAAACGCTTTGAAAGACATCAAGTGGGACATTATAGGACTGGCAGAGGTGAGACGTCAGGGAGAACTTACCGAAGAGAGAAACGACGCTGTGTTTTTCCACTTTGGAGAAACACAAGGATGTCACGGTGTTGGGTTTTTAGTAGCCAAGAGGTGGAAGGACAACATAATTGAATTTGTAGGTTATTCTGAGCGTATTGCGGTGCTCAAATTTCGAATCACGTCACGAAAAACACTAACAATAGTTCAAGCTTACGCCCCAACATCAACACACACAGACGACGAGGTGGAAGACTTCTATGACACACTTAATAAGGCATGTGATGACAACCGTGGAACATGGAATATAGTTTTAGGGGATTTCAACGCTAAAGTTGGACAAAGACAAGAATTAGATGTCGGAAACACTCTTGGGTTACATGGCTTAGGAGAACGCAACGAAAGAGGTACAAGACTACTCCAATTTGCATTTGCACAAAATATGCATGTAGGTAACAGTTTGTTTCCCAAAAAACCTCAGCGCAGATGGACTTGGATTTCACCAAATAACCAAATTAAAAACGAGATAGATTACATTTTAACTTCTGACTCACAAATAGTAAAAGACGTAGGCATTGTCAACAAAATTAAATATAGTTCTGATCATCGACCACTCAGGGCAAAAATTAGGTTTAATTTCAAAATTCACCGTGCTAAATTATTCAAAGGTAATATAAAAAAGCTCACAAGGGAAACTCTTTTCAATCATTCAGAAGAATTTAACAAGTATCTCTCCAATTACTTTGAAGGTCTTGATACCGATGTACCAGACGTCGAGGCACAATATAATAGAATAGTAGATGGCATCCGCAAATGTTCTGACCGGATTATAACGAAGAATAAGAAAATATCTCTACTATCAAAAACAACTACCACACAAATAGAAGAAAGAAATAAATATAACATCGGTACAGAACATCACAGAATCTTAGACAAACAGGTGAAACGAAGCATTAGACGTGATATTCGAAATCAGAACACCCACAACGTAAAAATAGCACTAGAAAAGAACAGATCCTTAAGAACAGCTAAAGAAGGCATTATCAAAACCAGGCAGTGGATCAATACTTTACAGGACCCCAACGGCATTAAACATCACAACCGGGATAAAATTATAGAAATTTGTACCAACTACTACCAGAATCTATATTCCGATCCATTAAAAGTTCCTTCTGAAATAGCATACAAAAGTCCCGATCCTGACAATATTCCTTTTATAACAGGATACGAAGTTAAAAAAGTTTTAAATAGCATGCACTTCGGTAAAAGTCCAGGTGAGGACGGCGTAACAACTGAGGCCCTTAAATTTGGTACTCCCGCACTCCTACCCCATATCACCAACATGTTCAACTCCATCTTACAGACAGGAAAAGTTCCAGTGAAGATGTGTCACTCAAATATCGTCCTACTTCATAAAAAAGGGGACAAAAGCGATGTCGCCAACTACAGACCAATCAGCTTAGTGTCACATCTGTACAAGGCATTTGTTAAAGTCATTTATAACCGCATTGCATCACATCTAGACTCTCATCAACCACCCGAACAAGCCGGATTCCGCCCAAGTTTCTCCACCACAGATCACCTTCAAACTTTAAATCAAATTATGGAAAAGCATATAGAATTTAGAAAACCTTTGTACTTGGCCTTCGTAGACTACACAAAGGCATTTGACAGCGTGAAACATTCGGCAATATTTTCATCTTTAGAAAACCAACAGCTAGAATCAACTTACATAGACATCCTTAAGATCATTTACCACAATAGCACAGCAAACGTAAAACTAAATTTTTCCGGTCAAAATTTTCAAATAGACAAGGGCGTGAAACAGGGTGATCCCCTCTCTCCTAAATTATTCACCAGTACTCTAGAAGAGGTATTTAAAGGCCTAGCAGACCAATGGCTTAGTAAAGGTATCACTGTCGGTAGCAAAAGACTCACCAACCTCCGCTTTGCTGATGACATTGTGCTGTTTGCACCGACAAGTACCGAATTACAACATATGCTCCAAGATCTGAGCACCGCAAGCCTTGAGGTTGGACTAATGATGAATCGGTCAAAGACAAAAGTCATGACCAATAGCACAAAAGGTAGGGTCGTGGTAGATGGGCAAGAAATCAGCTATGTCGATGAGTACATTTACTTGGGCCAGCTAGTTTCCTTCGACTACAGGCAGGATAAAGAAATCAACCGCCGTATCGAGAACGCCTGGAAGAGTTACTGGTCCATGAAGTCTCTGATGAAGGGAGACCTACCTCTATCCCTGAAGCGCAAACTCATCGACATGTGCATCTTGCCTATCCTAACCTACGGTGCCCAAACATGGTCCCTGACAGAGTCTCAAAAGTCCAAACTCAAGGTTTGCCAAAGAGCGATGGAGCGTAGCGTGTTAGGTATAAAAATCAGCGACCGAATACGCAATACCACAATACGCTCCATAACGGGAGTCGCCGATGTGGGATGTAAATCTGCAATGCTGAAGTGGGATTGGGCGGGCCACGTATGCCGGATGAATGGGGACAGATGGGCTCGAGTCGTTACGCAGTGGGTGCCGGAAGACGGGCGTCGTCCCCGAGGGAGGCCCAAGAAACGTTGGCGGGACGACTTGCAGTCCTTCATTGAAGATTGGCAAGATAAGGCGTTAAATAGGGACCAATGGAAGGCTTTGAGGGAGACCTTTGCCCAGCAGTGGGACAGTATAGGTTAATAAAAAAAAAAAAAAAAAAACTTTTACAAAAAATAAATAACTTATAATCCCCAAAGCGAAAAGAGAAATTTTGAAAAGTTGAAAAATTGCCGGAGGAGTTAATATAAAGTGGAGTGTTCACGGGGTTTTTGCGGGTCTATTAAAACTGTATACCATTGTGAAAATGCAAAGGTTTAGACAGAAATCACGCTACAAGCGCCCCGCTAATTAGCCCAAAAAAAAATTGAGGGTTGAAATTAAATGAAAACAAAGGAGCTCCTCAATTTATTCAGAGAGCGCTTTTGCCGCGCTAGCGCTGCATTGAAGCGCTTTAGAGGGAAACGGTCTATGATGCCTACATCTACAGGCTGTTCTATTTTCCGAGTTGCAAGATGTTACGGGAGTTTCAAGCAAAGCCTCTTCCGCATTGGATTATCCATTAATCTTTCCTGTAATCACGTTAATTTTGTCGTAAAAACAGCTCAACGTCCAAAGCTTTGTAAAAACCAAGCCATTTATAATAAAGTATTCATTTGTTGATGTAGCTATGTCACTTAGTAGTAGAATTTCCGTTGCGTAAACAGTGAATTAGTGCTTAAATTACTGTCTAATAAAAAGATTTGTGAATATACCATTAACAAGCTTATAACGCACGATGAAAGCCTATTCGAACTGCAGTTTGAAATAACTATTTAAAATGATACATAATCAGATTTTACATCGTCCGTAAGAGCACTAAAGTAACCAACAATGCTTGCAAAATCAGTACGCTGAAGTGGAAATAAGCCGACCATATTTGCAGACGTTAAAGTAGATAAGTGCTAATGGAGAACAAACACGTGGCCGACGATTTTAAAATTATGGCCCAGGACCTTCCCGGTGATGGTTGGCGAAAGAAAACAATGTAAGAAGTTTAAAACTCAAATGAGGACCGGAAAAAAAGGAAAAGAAAGTTAAACATATAAAATATACTAGTGAATATTGCCTGTTTTCTTTGTTTATGGTGGAAAAATCATCAAATGGCTTCTCCCGCCCTTAGTGTCAGACTTTTACTGACTAAAACCCACCCTAGTTCTTTCGGTTGCCCTTTATGTTTCGGTGCCGCGGTAACTATTATAACTATTCCGCAACCCCGGTAGGAGAGAAAATTACCTTGTACGTTTTAAGGTACTTGGATGAAAAAAAAGAAGACCGTTTGAATGCCAGAGTCACGTTTACGTGATAAGCGAGCGTATGTACACTAAAGATACAAAAATCTGACTAAAAACATAGTTAGATAGAATTCCAAAGAATATAACATTGTGCTTAGTGTACAGGACACGTGCGAATATTTTGGCAGTCAAAAGCTTACACTTACTAATTATTCGTATTCCTCAACATATTCTCAGTATTTCATCAAGTTAAAATGACACGAGTCTGAGAACTCTTAAACTCATTTTAACTCATCGACCTGTCTCGCAACGCGCCTAGTAACATTGGTGGTGAGTTAACGAGGCAGCAGTAACTCATTCTGAGGCACGTGCCGCTATTTATCGCATTCTCAGCACATTACACGTGTTTAATTGTTATGAATGAGTGGGCTTGAACACAATGCTTTTCTTTGCCGTTTGACGGGAGAAATATTGTGTTTGGGGATTATTGTAATTGTGGTGATTTGTTTTGTTTTTTTTTTTGGTGAGACGTGTAGGGAATTAGTGGTTTAGAGGTATGATGAATCAAGTGTAAAGTTCCACAATTGATATAGGAGGATTCTCTAACCAGACAGGTGTTTTGTCTGGTAGAATATTGCCTAAAGTTTAATCGGGATTTTGCTTACACGTTAATACGGCTTTAACTCTGATTGCGCTATGTGAACATCTTAAGTTGGATTTCATGCGTATAGCGATAGATGTAATAACATTAAAAAGACTAAAATATTTATTTGGAAACTTCTCCGTTGTACTTGTGGTTGTACAGTTATTGTTTTGTTGTTTTTTTTTTCTCTTCCTTACTGACAGTTTTGAAATCTACCTTGTAAACATATTATTATATCATCTCTTCCAACCTTAGATTATTAACCTCTAGATGTAACCATGAGGTTGTAAAGAAGTGTGAAAGTGAGAAGCATATATACGAATTTCGTAAGAAAATTGAGACAAAGCATAACATGCTTTGTCTCGTTCGGCGTGGCCGGTTTTCGCTTGGCGAACATTGAAAAGTTAGCCAAACAAAGGGATGTCACTGTCATTGAATGGTCGGCTCGTATTCGTTTTTACAAATTTATAACAATTTCGGTAATTAAACCAATAGTTTTAATGTATATTTGAGAAATTGACTCCAGTAGTTAAGTGTTTAGTGCGTTTTCTGTGCTATAAAATGGGAGGATGCACTATTTTAGGCTGCAAAAGCCGCACAGAAAGAAAGCAAGATAAGAATGTTACTTTTCACTCGTAAGGATGCAAATATTACAAGTTATTGTGCATTGATTGAATAAATACATTTGTGTGTATGTAATTACATGGCTTTCGATCAAAATTAAGGACATTTTCTAGCGATATCGTTTATATTTTTATCTACATAACCTATTACTTGTTTTTCAAAGTGTTACCATACCTCAGTTCTATTTTTCCCATAACTTGATAATAAAATTGCAACTAGTTAAATAAATAAAATTAATCAGATGATTAATTAGTTCTTTGATGCCCTGTGAGGTATCCTCTCCCTTTTAAAAGGAATTTTATATAATTTTTATAGTTGGACATCACAGACATCAGTGAAGGAAAACATCGTGAGAAAACCTGGACTCGTAACTTAAATAATACTTACGATATAAATAATTTTGCACTCTTAATAAGAATTATGATACGCAACTCAGTACATGAATGTAATAAGTAGTTGTTGCAACGGAACATCTCACGGTTTTGGTCATATTTCGGGAAAATTTTACGTAATGACAACATTGAAATTTTATAGTGCTGTCTCATGTGCGGCCACGCGGTGGCTCAATCTAGAGGTTAATAATCTAAGCTTCCCACGCATAGTTCGTCGTCATACGTCAACTCTCTCACTCACACCTTTATATCTAAATCTTTTACACGTTCCGTTCCAGGAAAATTAATACTTATATGTTAACACAAACATTATGTATTCTCAACCTATAAATTCCGGAAAGCATGTATCCAAATCCAGTAAATTAAACAGGGAGTCAAGAACTTTTATAAAAAACAAAATCCATGCATAAATAATGCTAACATAAAAAGCCATTAGCTCCTTAAACATCAAAATGTTCATGTTAATAAATACTCTTCCCGAATGTTTAAGTATTCTTTCAAAACGTAAACATAAACAAATGCCTATCTCGGCGCAAATGCGATTAAAGTAGGATAACATATTAATAGCGAGGATCCGACCAGCAACCCTTCTTACCTTCCTAAAACGTTACAAGACCCGCCCACTCGACAAAGGATAAAAGCAATTCTTTTTCCCTTTTAAGAAAAAAAAGTACAACAAAAACAGCGCCTACTACGTAAATTATTTCCAACCTCATTCGATTCAACTCGCAGTAACCTTTCACTTGTTATCACTTTGAGCAATCTACAGTAAGAAGACCCTAATTTCCGGTAAAACGTCGACGTATTCAGTGAGGATTCTTCGGCGCCTTTTCTGAAAGTTAACTTTTTAAGGCGTTACGGTGAAGGAAATACGACGGCTCGTTGTGTTGCGTTAAGCTATGACAGATAATGCTGCTTTTAGCTACGGTTAGCGATTTAGTCATTTTTCAGAAACTTGATATTGTGTAAACGAAACAGAGAGACAAGACGCAATTCTGATTTACCAAAACGGCATTCTACCTTGAGCAAGCATTGTGAGCAATCCTTTTCTAGAATTTTACTACCACATTAGCACGCCAATATAATTACAAGATTTAACAATTAAGTAATCAAACGTAACAATATATTCTGAACAGAGACATCACACATGAGACATAATTTGCATCTTTGTATTTGGAATCGAAAAGCATTTGCAAAGCCTCTAGCACTGCAAATGTCCACCGGTGGCGACTACGACTTGGCATCAGGTGGACCCTCAGCTTGTTATCCATCAAATTACATAAAAAAGTAGGGCCCCAAGAGAGCCCGTCTGGTGTTCTGCCACACGAGTAGAGATCAAATGACTAATGATCCAGACCTCAACCGCAATACTTTTGTTCTGACATCTATCGTTCAGTTTTTTCAAGGACATGACCGCGTTACACGTGGCTACACCGGGTGAAATAAAAATAGAATGACATTTTCACGGAAATTGCAGCTGTCGTATGCATTGTCAACATCCTATTAATTTAAAGAACAATTTTTCAGCAAAAAAAAGTCTGACAAAATGTGAAAGGAATGTTGGGGATTACTTGGAACTGTTTAAATACAACGCTTACTTTATATTTTATAACTGAGTGCGTAAGAAATAATGTCAAAGAACAAGGTATCCATGTGACTTTTCAATTCATATATAGGCTCACTTAAGACTTAGAAAAGCACTTAAAGCCGTTGATACCGGATGACATTCGTATACAAAAATAGGACGGGTATGTAGTAGGAGCAAGGAAATCTGACAATCGGTCTAACTAAAGATAGTATATTGTTACCAATAAAGCAATGGTGTTCAGCTGATCAAGTTAGAGACGGGAAACCGATCCTAACATAGAAAAAGTCTAGTCCACTTAAGAGATGACAATAGGCGAGACGACAAAAAAAAGTAATTAGTCCGTCAGATAGATTATTAAAAAAATGTTGACACGTATTTTTTCTTTTTTCTCGTAAACGAAGAATGACGAAGATACAGTGCGTCAAAGTTGCGCATGACGTCACGATTAGATACATATTTTGCATGACGGTGACGTCAAAAGCCCCCACTCCGGAACTTTGTTGCTCTTTATCTTTGTATTTTTTTATTAATTTGATCAAGCAAAAAAATACATGTCCCGTATTTTTGGCCGATCTATCAGACAGACTAAACCGAATGCCATTTTTTTAATGTTGTCGTCATCCCTATTATGTGTATAATTAGATATTGTTCGAGAATATAGACGGTATTGCGTAGTGCCTACCTACGTTTTTTAGAAGAAAAACCAATTCTATGTCTAGACACTCGATAACCTTGGACAATCTCTTGTCTCTTGTATCAATATAATTCCAAAACTGTAATCGTTTTACTTTGTCCACTATTTCTATTTTATCGTTGCTAATGGTATCTTATCGATCGTTTTACGATATTCCACTAGCTACTAGGCCGTAATTTAATAAACTATTAACTCTAATTAGTGAACATTGATGTTCCTTTAAGAACTTTTTACGGGTTATTTAGAGATTATTATATCATTTTATAACCTTCAACAAGAAGTTGTTTCAAAGATGTAGGTATAAGTTTTGTTCAAGCGTCTGGAAAGTTGATAAACATCGTTAGTAGTTCCAGCATAAACACATAATAATAAGTCGCTGTTTGTTTAGCATCCCAGATAGTAAATAAGTATTTATTCTATATTGCCCAATAACAGGAATTTGTTTAAAAAGAAAAAGTGCAAAGAGATTACTGTTGTCAATAGGCAGAATTTAGAGAAAACTCCATGAACTAGTGAATAAGTACAAACATAATAATAATCTAAAAAATCGCTTAGCATTACGAGATTCTAAACACCATAAACATTAAACGAATCTCCTTCAAAGACCAATTCACCACCAAAAGAAACTGAAAGAAATATTACATTTATTTTCCATAAAATAAAGCTTGTAAGTGTAATGCACCGAAAATGTTTGTTCAAAGGGACTAGACAAAGGCGAAAGGCGTCATGTGGCGCCTTTCCGCAGGGAACGCTTTTGTACGACAATAGAAACCACAGTTTGTTTATAAAAGTATTTTATTTTATGGAAACGGTTAATGGTTAATGGGGTCTGTAAACGACGGATCCGGAACGGTAAATAAAATTCACCCTGTATAGAATCGCAATAATTCATTTTTTTGGTGTCATTAGATAACAATAAGCTGACTATAGGCAATGACAATACCAGAAACCTCTCAAATGTGATACCCATACCCTTCAAATCGGAATACATCGACGTTAGTTTTAGACAGAAATAGCTCCTCCGGACAAATTTCTTCACAAAAAGCTCTACTGCGACACAAACTGTTACGACTAAAACTATTAAAAACTCCTATAAAACCATCGAGTAAAATTCTGAGCTGTTAACTCTTGTTTTCGTAATTAAACTTCATGTTCCAACATCGCTTTAAGTAATCTTTCCATATTATTTAACTGGCACTTTCGAGTGGTGATCCCAATTCACTTCAAAAGCACTTTCATAGTTCCCCAATAAAGCATTTACTGTTATAATTAATTGACTTTATCGCGGAGTAAATAAATCTTTATTCGTATTCCATGGAACATAAAACTGTGACGTCATCAGGCGAGATATCGCCGCGTCACGCTAGGGTTGCCACCGAGCACTTCGCTGCGCTCTAGTTTCTACTTTAACCCGGGCCATGTATCAAAAACGTCGGGATTATGCTAATTACTCAATCTGTTCCGAGTAGCAGATGCCGAGGAAACAAGCTTTGCATACTCAATTACCAACTTGTTATATTTCATTTCGCAGAAATTAAAAAAATACGTGATAATGTCATGTTCTTTAACAAAAGAAAAAGAAAGATAATTCAAACAAAACAACGCGGCAGTCAAGCATTTCCTGCGCCTGATTTTTATTTTATTGCAACTCACTCCCAATTTTCATAGAGCCCAGTATCATTTCTTAGCAACAAAATGTACGAACCGTTAAACAGAAGTGCCTATTTTGCCCAAAAAATACGTGCTCATGCTTCTCCATTCCATTTTTTTTCTGCAACAATTCATGCGTTTTTGTCCGTCGTTTTTCGGATATGACAACCCTAGGCGAGGCGTGCGACAAGTCCCGTCGTGGCGCGTCGCCAACTTCCTGAAACCACTGAAAAACTTTCCCCTAGTACTTCATATCTGTCCACCAGTTCTCGTAGCACAGTAACCCTGATTTTAATTAATAGTGTGCTCATGCTTATTTATAAGTTGGAGACTTATTTAGGGTAGTTTTATTTTTTGTTAACGCAGCTTTTGTGTCTGGATTTTTTCCTGTGCTGTGTTTACGAACATTTATAGTTTTAGATTTTTTTATTATCTTTAATAATTTGAGCTAAAAGTTTATTTTAGACTACAGTACTATAAGATTGTTTTTCTTGTGGAAATTACAATATCTGCTTGTTACTTCTAAACGTTTCATAATAGTTTCAGTGTTCTGCCCAAGAATAAAAATACGAAAATAAATTATTATTAAACATAAAATCCTAATCACCATTTAACATAAAAAAGTACCAAACTAATCACAACACAACTCAATCCACAATATGACGTCACCACTTTTTAGTCGGCTGGTAATGGGACCCAACTAACCATCCGGACAAGACATCAAAACCAGATGCCGCCCACATCTGCCAGATACAAAATGAGCCACTCTCGTAGATAATACGTTACGGACCTAGAACGCGTGCTACGGGCAGAAACTACCGCAAAAAGTATAAATCCCTTCTAAGGGTGTAATAAATTGGTGTAACGGGCGACGGGATCTTGTTAGGTCGAGGCGGGCCGTAAACCGACCAGTCGCCCGCTGTCGTCCCCTTGCGGAGACATCTTGCCTCCTGCGGGATCCACTACCCACTGCTAACGGACAACTAAAGGTTAAAGGTTCGAACAGGGACACTTTGCGCTACGTAATGTGTATTTATGCCGTCTGCAGATAGTAAAATTTTATGCGCACGCTCCTATGGCCGAATACTTGTCTATTGTACATATAAAACCTGTTCCGAGGGTAGGAATGTATTTTTTATTTTCTTTTATCTTTTTTTAGTGTACTCCTGCAGTTTATTATTTAGTGTAATTGTAAAAAACGGTTTATCCCAACGAGTTATTACATGCTTCATAAAGTTGGCAAAGGTAAAAAAATAATAATTTTGGAAATGGAATAAAAAACCTGGGGTGCTGTCACAAATATTTAAATTTAAAAGCGTGCCCTCAGTAAGTCTGGTTGATCCAGATTAATATTCCAACGGGATAAATTAAAACAAATGCTGTCAGAGATTGAAACACGTCTACGTATTGATGAATAGGTATGTCCGGGGCAAAAACAAAAGAGCCAATTATTCTTTCAACACTCGGCGACTATTCATAAGGCCCACAAAGCTATTGTTTACTCTCGCTCCCCTCTTTTCATCCATATCCCCTTGTTAGAAAAATTCGAACAATTTAATTCCTCGTCTTAAATTTTATGTAGACGCCATTTAGTTTGATATATTTGATTGAGGTTTTTTTGGGTTTGTTATTTTTTCATTTGTTGCCTTCTGATTGTTAACCAAAAGCAATCCATCTTGTATAAATCATAAGAATATCAGTATCATAATATTCTAATTCATTATTAAAATTAATTTATGAATAGATAGGATTGGGTAATTGACACGATACTCGTGAAGCACGATACCATTTTAATTGTGTCTAATTAAATAATAAACGGATATTTTTTTCTTATATGCGTGCAACCTAATTGGATTGTGTCTACTGCCACTCAAGCAACTCATATAACTTATTTCTTTACAAATAAGGATAAAATAATTGGATAATTGAAATATCCGTTACTTTTTACCATTTATAATATTCAAATAAATGTTGATGTAAGTAACTATTTATGTAAGAAATAAAACCAAGCCGAAAATCGTGAAGAGCATAAAATATTCTATATAGCTGGTACAAAAGGCACCGGACTGACTGCTATAAATATTTTACGGAGTTTTTATGAAAGTTACTTTTAACGACACTTGTGACGAGAAACTTCACAGCGAAACGTTTAATTTCGGAATAAATTTCACCTGGCTGTCAATTCTGTACAATCCTCCTTTTATGATTGAGGTGACCTGTCATTTTCGTTTATCAGATTGATAATGTCCTTCTATAAAGTATGGCAGGTTTTGTAAAATTTAAAACTAGCAATAGTTAAAGGTTCTTATTTTTTAAATTTAAGTATATTTTACCTCAGGAATCATTGAAGTTTGAGTTTTTCCCTCTATGGGGAGTTAGCGGTTAGTTATTTTGTCGTTCCCACTTTCACTCTTTTTGGGACATTTTAGAGGTATATTTCCTCTTACCCTTTTCCCTCTAAGGGACATTTTTTAGGAGGCACGTGCCCCCCTTTCTATCTTATTTTACCTAGGTGGAAAATTAAATATGATCGGAATTGACAGGTCAAGAGTTCATTACACCTAAATTCACCAATACAGACTTTATCACACTTACACTGGCACTGCAGACCAACACATAAATTGTCAAGAAAACCAAGTTCAAGTACATTATTCTATGAAAACTTTCCAATACATTGTTTCGTGACAAATCTCATTCAAACTGAGAAACCCTAGTAGTGAAATTTATTGTAATTCCAAAACATAAACAAGCCTATTTTCTGGCTGTAAAACAATTCGGTGTGACACTACTACTACTATTTGTTTCCCGTTATCTCACTCGTCGAGATTTATAAGTCATGGTGCGTAGGCATTCGTTTTTTTCGCTTTCCGAAATATCCGGGTACCGTGGGTTTTTACCCGACTGCCGAAAATAGGGTTATATTTTTGGAGCATATGTTTGTATGTTTCACAAGGCTCTTTTACACGCTCTACAGCCTAAACTATTTTTGGTGTAAGGATTTCGGAAGTTGATGGCAATTACATGAAACAGAAAAATAGCCACCGACATCCGAGGTTGCAGTTGGGTGCATGATTATTTAGTGTTGAAACTGCCTCATTAGTTATTTACTTATGTTTGACCGTCTATTGTTTTAAGGTTCTTTCGCATTAGGACACCAGTTTGCGCAAATCAGGTTGCGTCACCAACAAAATGTATGGGTGTCATGCATTTTGTTACTAGCTCGACTAAGTTGCGCACCTGGGTGTCCTTAAGAAATATGGCACATATTGTGTTCGTTGAACCTACTATTATAGCAATAGGGTACGAGCTTTTGCACGAGGCGAGGCGAGTAAACTATAATGACGTGGAAAAGTATATTTTTTAGCTATTTATAAAAATAAAATCATTTTCTTCCAAAAGACCGGGCACAGTCGGGTTCGGGTGGATGCGACGCCGACGCCTGGCTGTCACCATTGCAGCAACGGTGGTCTGGAGGTCACGGTGGAGCATACAGTGGAGGTATGCCCCGCTTGGGCGGACCACCACCGTGTCCATGCAAAGGCGATCGACGGAGGTGTTACTAATACTTTGACCATTTATCAGAAAAAATACAAAACCTTTTTTTAAATTTAAAAGTAACATAAACGAACGAATATTTTAATAACATAAATGCGCACCCACGCTACAGTTTTAAACGTAAATATTTAAACTGCCCATAAATAAAGTCTACCAACCGATTTATCGTGCACTAACACCCCTATTTTCTCTCATATATGTTGGACTAGGTTAGGAAAGCTTTAAATATTTTGTCTTTTCAGGGAATTCTTTGATGTAGGTATATACTGGGAATGTGAACGAATCAATACCCTAGAGGATTATCTCCAATCCTCCTTCAATTTACCAATCACTCAAATGTCAGGAATCCCAAATAGATGCAGAATCAATTTGAGAAACTTTATGGAGCGATATAAATCTCTGAGAGATTACTGTTTATCCTGTTCCCCAGTCGTTGTAAATATTTCATCTCTATCACAATTGTTTGACATAAATCGGCAAAGAAGAAAACATAAAAGGGTTAACTCCTTATAAGTAAGAGTGATCATCTTACAAAGTTCTTGTGTTTAGAAAAACGGCTTGAAATAAGGAAAATGTGTATCTCAAAAATAAAAACAAAAAATAACACTGTTTTCTACTGACGTGTGTACCAGTTATGCCGATATCTATGGCCGACACGGTCCAGTAGTTAAAGCCTGTCATGCATGTGATTTTGAGTTAGATACCGTACAAGTACTAACTTTATAAACTTCAGCAACAGCTTACCAGCTTCAGCAAGCGTGGTGATCAATGCTCATTGCTCGGTCCTTCTCTTCATGAGAAGGGGTATTTGCCTTGAAGCGGGAGAGTAATGGTTTGGTATTACTATTAATTTAATTTTATACTTACTAACATCAGGGCCAGTTACTCCGACTAACACAATTTGGATTTATTTTAACTTAAATAAAATATTTTCAAATAAATTAAAACGTGATGCAGGGCCGTAATAAATATTGCAAGTACTACTAACTTTACATTTAGTCAAAAACTCATAAAACTTCATTTGGTTAAACATTGCCTATGTCAAAACGAGACGGAGCAAGTCCGAAGGTCAGATTAGTAATAGATATAACAAATGCTTTCGCTACTCGACGAAATCATGACTTTTCCAAGTTATAACACTTATTTATGTCCTTGATATCTAACGGTATTGCCTGAGTTAGAAGTTTGAGAGCACTATGATATTGATGAAGATGTAATATTTCTTAAGTTACAAGGTTACAAGTTTATTCAAGAGTGAAATCTGTATTTAATAAACTCGTAACTATTTGTATGTATGTAATAAAGTAGATCATATGAGTACCTACTTTTTGAGGAGTGGGAAATCATGGAGTGCGTGTCAGACTTTTACTGACTAAAACCCACTCATGTTCCTTCGGTTGCCCTTTATGTTCCGGGGTCACGGTAACTATTATAAACATTCCGCAACCCCGGCAGATATGAGTAGGTACCTTCTCATATGTGTTCCTTATGTCATTGTGTAATATTTTAGAATCTAAGAAAGAAAAAAAAAGGAATTTAAGACGAATAAGGGAATTAGAATTCAAATATTGTGTAATTTTGTTTGGTAAATTTATTCGTGGAGGTGTACTAATGTATTCGTTGATATTTTAAAGGTTTTAGGGATGTAGACTTGGAAACTTAACTAAAACAGGCGCCATCAATATCCTCCAAAGGCATTACATTTGGTATGTTTATCAGTCCATCTAAAGAAAAAAATTGTACCGAATTTTAAGACCACACGAAATTGTGCTAATTTTGCTAATTTTTCCGAAGTTGCATAATTTACATACAAATAGCGAAAAACAATTGCCTTAAATTTTACTTGTTATTTGTAAGCCTACTAGCGTCCGTTTTGTTGCAAACTATTTAATTATATATTATTATATTCCATTCCCTAATTTACCGCTTTAGAGTTTCTATTTCCGAAAATCTTTTCATATTGTTTTTTTTTTTTTGGTGAGTGGGAAATCATCAAATGGCTGCTCCCGTCCTAGGTGTGGTGGGAGGGCGTGTCAGACTCTTACTGACTTAAACCATGTTCCTTCGATTGCCCTTTATGTTCCAGGGTCACGGTAACTATTATAAACATTCCGCAACAATAAACATTCCCCAACTTCATATTGGTAACCTACTCTTTATAAAGAACACACCCCTTAGTTTCATGTCTCTGAAATCAGCAGTTTGGGGCTGTGCGTTGATATATCAAGAGTCAGTTAGTTTACTATTTTATATAATATATAAATAAAAAATATATAGTAAATTATGTGTTTAGTTCGCGAACTATCTAAGAACAATAAACCATAATATTGTTAACTTATTGAATTGTTAAATTTTGTACAAAGGTCAGTGAGTTGCGCTGATTGGAATGATGGTCAGACCCTAATTAACCACAATTATTCAACCGTTACAGAATTCAATTAATTAGATAATACTGCTAGTCCGCAAATCTATACAGCGGTCGCGCTATTTTAACAATTTGACATGATAAAAAGAGGACTGATTATAAATACCTAATTAACACTTACCCCATGTACTCGTATCACTCGCACTTTTTTTGTTTATTTTTTTACTTTTTAATTTATGAGCACTTATTATTATCCCGATTATTGTTTATTATATGTTATGAAATTGTAACTAAATATACTACCCTCGACAACACAGGAATTCCTAGTGTGGAGGATAATGTATTTACATTACATAATATGTTATGTCTTTTCTATGACTAACTTATTATTATAATTATCAAAATATCATAGGACAACTCTCACACGGCCTCTCCTAAACTTATCAGAGCTTGTACTGTCAACTATTATGCATACGTAAATAATTTTAAATAAAACTACAACCAGCCACAACAAACAATCATGTTCGTCACACAAAGTTTTGTCCTAGGTGGGAAATGTAGCAACGATTTACCGCTTAGCAGTTAAGGCCACTAACCACTAGCACCAACAATCATGAGGTACGAGCCATACTGATAGTCATTGCATAAAAACAAAAGACGGCAAGCCACCAGAGAGGAATTACAAAGAATACATAGAAAACGTGTGAAGAGTACATTATATATTATGTTTGTGCCTCGGTTCCCAATGAATATTCATCTACACGCTTAACAGTCCACGAATGACACTCAGAATATTATAGCCATCTCCATATTATTAACTCCTAATCTTCCGTTGACTGTAATTACTATAGGTCGGAATTAGGTATTTATTAATGTTTTGCATCGACATGTTGATGTTAATATGGATCTTCTTGGGGATAATGGACATCTCGTTTGGCCAACATAAATATTACAAATAGATAATAATAAAATTCTCAGCGAAAGAGACAAATAAAACATGGATAAATAACATCTTTTTTACTTTTTTTATACGTATGGGCTTGCTCTTGGTCCCAGACTAGCCCGAGTGCATAGACGGAGCCTACGATGGAGCGAGCTTACCCAATAGATGCCTATAAACATAATTTTATTGTTATTATTTCCATAGTTTTATGACGTAAACGGAAACGCGCGGTTGCCCACTGCACGCGTTTAAGTTGTGTAAAGGTAAATACCTATTTTTATTCCGTTCTTTAAAATTAATCTCGCGAATTAGTAGCTTAATAAGTTTATTTAATTCCAACTTAAATTAATTACTCTTGGAAACTAAAACGGTTACCAAACTGTAATTTGCCCTTTGATCTGGAACAAAAAAAAAGCGTCAACGGAATAAAGTTTTGAAAGAAAGATAAAGACTCTCAGAACTTTGTAAAGAAAACATATTTATCTTCGTTGAAATTTCAATCAACAACGAGTTTTCTGTTATTGAAACTGCAGAAGCCTTTATATTTGTTTAGGTAAGGTTTAAAATTGAAAATGAAACGATGGATGGATGAATTAAATTTAAGAATACTTAATTCAGTTTTTGCAAGAATTCTAATAAATGAGAACAGAATATTTCAGGCAGGCTTAATATTATCTACTGTGTTTTTACAATCATAAGTAATTGGCCTGAATAAAATTCATACCACACAAAAAATCTAGTCTGTTTATTTTAATCTTTGACAATTAAAACTTGTTAAATCAGAAATCAATGTAAAAGTAATTACGTTCTGGCTAAAGCAGCTTTTTTTAATTTATAATATACACTTCCTATTTATATTAGAAATCACAGATCGTTAAAGGAAACACTGTGAGGAAACTTGGGCTGATAATTAATATTTCGCAATCACCCTGCCTTGAGCAAAAGAGAAAAACAGACGTATTCCTACGTTACATGTTATTACAACGAAAATTCCCTCAATAAAATATCTTCCGCTTATTTTCCCGGGATACAATTCCGCGGTACCATTACATTACAACCATACGGTCTAAAGTCGCGGCAGTATCGTTCGAGGCACGAGCAGCAATAACCTTGTGAACATTACGTACAAAACAATGAGTTCAATTGATGTGACAGCTCAGTAGTTCTAGAACGTTCTAGAACGACCGAGTTACTTCGAGAAACGGGCTGCTTGGGGCGATAACGACTTTGTTTTTCTTTAATTTGCTGATCGTTTTGAGAGAGGATTTTTGGAAGTTCTCAATTCACGCTTACATATTCATTCTTTAGGGCAGTTATTTATACTAATATTATAAATGGGAAAGTGTGCCTTTTTGTTCGTCTTTTACGGCAAAACGGAGCGCCGAATGGACGTGATTTTTTTAAGTGTACAACGTTGAAGGGATGTAGAGTGACTTTTTATCTCTACGTAACGCGAGCGAAGCCACGGGCAAAAGCTATTTTTAATAAATACGGCCTGTCTGTACTCTTCAGTGTCTGAAAAAGCATTCACGATATTTTTACATAGAGCGTATAACTGTCGCCGTTATATTTTTTTTGTAAAGTTTGTTTCAAGAAGCGTGCTTGTGAGTACGTAACTCGCACTTGACCTGTTTTTTTTTTAATTCTTATTGGCTTGCTCCTGGTCCCAGACTAGCTCGATATGTTTTTTCAAAGAGGAGATTTTTACCTACTAAACTCACAGCAACTAATCCTGAACGTTTTTATTCCTTACGGGCTAAGCTTCCAGGCAATTTAAAAAAGAAAATAGCTTGGCTTGGAAGAATGAACTTCTGGGGCAATACAATGTTTGTATATATTTGTATTTCTAACTTTTCTAAGCCGTGAGCTTTTTTTAAACAAAACGTAACAGAATTGAGTCATTAATGTGTTCGGCCTTAAAAGTAAATGTTATCATTTACTTTTAAGGCCGAACACAAATGAAAACATAAATCTTTTTCGGAGAAAAAACGTTTCAATAACCCTTCTACAGGTACATAAAACATTTAAAGACAATTTTTTGCGACTATCTAAAATTATGTTAGTTTAAAAGCAGCCTTAATCATTTGGCAACAGAGTAAGAGTGCATTCAGCTGACAAATTATAGTGAGTCGGGTTAACTGAGCGGCAAATTGTTTCCAACAAAGAATAGAGCTATAAATATTATTCAGGCAATCCTTCTTGTTATGTATTTCAGACAATTGTAGACCCTCATCTGAAAGAAAATGTCATAATTTTTTTTTACATTGTTAGAGATAAAACTAGCTATCTTCCACGGTTTAGCCGCGATTTTACTTTTTGGGTACTACGAGAGATGTTATAGCTATTCATGGTTAAGTATATCCCATACAAAAATAAATTATTCCAAATTGACTGGTAATTCCAGAGATTCAGCTTTATTAAGAACTAGCTATCCCTCGCGGTTGTGCCCGCGTAGTTCCCGCTGCCTTGGGTTTTTTCTGATAAAAACTATCCTATGTCCTTTCTCAGGCTATGAACTATCTGTCCAATTTCATTTGAATCGGTTAGCTTTGGTTTGAAAGCTAGACAGAGTTGTCCTCCGTAGTTTCAGCCTCATCTTTGGATATGCTCAACTCCTGAAGATCGTAGCTTATTTTTATGTAACTAGTTACTACATATGTCTCATGACCTATGTATACAGCTATATTATACAAAGATAATTAATCCAATACAACTGGTAGCTACTGCAATGGTAAACCCGTTCAAACAAATAATATAACAAAAAAAATCTCTTCAGTTTTATTGTATTTGTACATACACGCGCAACTTTACTGGCTTTCGATCGAGTCAAATGTTTTCAGTAAAACAAACGCTGGAGTTTACAGAAAACGTCCAATCTGGGAATAATTTTCCATGGATTCATTTCCGTCGGGTTTTGGCTCAAGTGTTTAAATTTGACAAAATAAACAATCGGTGAGTTGGACGTTATTAAAAAGATCAATAGAGAGAGGGCTGACCCTGTTTAATATAACCGACAATGAGACATAATGCGAAGCACACAAAGAAGATTTTTGGAAATTCTATCCCCATCGGAGTGAAATAGGAGATGAAAACTGGTAAGATTATGGACGGGCGAAGATGCAGGAAAGGGTCAGTAAAATTATAAATTTAATGTGAAACATAAATTTGTTGGTTTGTTATATTTTCATGCCGCTGTGGTTCAGCAATTTACGCTTTGACGAATACACAGGTATAATATAATAAATTTAAAGAAATATATAAATAAATAAATATATAAATCGGACAAATATTTCAGGAAAATAAATTATGTCTGTCCGTCGAATAAAGTGTTTTTATATGCTATCTAACATAATATATAAAAAATATTGGAAGATTGAATATGATAAAAGTACGGATTATTCAAGCCCGGACACTTAAAATTTGCTTATCGGAGAATGGCCGATTTGTTGGTTTGTTATATTTTCATGCCGCTGAGGTTCAGCGATTTACGCTTTGACGAATACACAGGTATAATATAATAAATTTAAAGAAATATATAAATAAATAAATATATAAATCGGACAAATATTTCAGGAAAATAAATTATGTCTGTCCGTCGAATAAAGTGTTTTTATAAAAAGTACAGAGTAACCTTGCACTATTTCTTGTAGTATAATTATACTATGTACTTTTTAATCTGCGTTTAATCCGTAGGTAATTGTATAACCGCAAAAAACGCAGAAACGCTAGACAGACCGCATAAATATTTGTACCTTTCCTATAACTAAGTCCTAGTTCAAACGAACGACTTCTGAGAAAACTTATCACAAATTGAACATTTTCCAACCCACACGCAAAATACGCTAACTAGCAATTCCACGACTTTCCGACTTTACTAGTCACCCGTTGATTTTTCCGTAAATACAAAATACGGAAAAAGATAGAAAACTTTGCCGTGTTGCTTATGGTAAAAATATTGCCTGGAAAGTCTTGTAACATTCGTCGACCTTGTTTTTCGTTTATTTGACGATTGAGCAGACTTTAAGGCTAGAAAACCTCAACTTTTGGAGAAGTTGGTGGGCCCTTAGTCGGGATATTAACGCTAATAATGGTAGCTTGGTGCTAAACTTCCCTATTCTACATATCTAGTAAATATTTTCTGTTACTTTGAAAGTTTTAATTATTTGGATTTTAATTTAATTTTTTAATTTCGAAAATTCTAACGAACTGAGACCCAAAAATTTCAATCTCAATTATTTTCTATTAAAAGCATTCTCCACAAAACAATAAATTAACGGGTGATACATATCTCACGTCACATAATATAGTACGTATGTAATTAATTATTGTTATAACGTCGTATAGCAATTCGCGAGTACCTGGGGTTCTGTACCACAATTAATCTTAAGTAAGTAGGTAAGGTAAGGAATGGCTGGTCGCATCGTCGCCTGCGACCGAAATTTTATTAATGATCGTACTAATAACGTAGGTAATTTACAGATCTGTTTACTGCTGTTTTACAAAGGAAAGATTTTATTTGATCTTCCGTCATCTTGAATCGTAATTTCGACATTAATATTTAGTCATTATTATTCTTTAATTGGTTCATTTATTACACAATAATTTAAAGTTGCAGATGTAATCCTGGTCAGGTCTCTTTAATAATGGAAAAGTTTATTTTACTGGCAGAAATGTCTAAGGTATTAAGTCCGCCCAGATACCGTTTGTGTATGAAGTTTAAATAAATAAGCTGTAATTAATGTTACAACGTAATGAATGTTACAACATCAAACCGCAAGATGCTCAACTTACATCATTAGCAATTTCAGCCATTATTTTAGAGTCTCTAACGAAGACTTAAAGGCAGTGGAAAAGGCATTAAACATTTTGAAATACTATAAATTACTATCCTCCAACCATTACTAGCCACTAACTCATTGTAAAATACGTGAAAATTTGGAGTTCTTGGTTTTAGTTCAGTATAATTTATTTTAGCCTGATAAAATGTTGCTAATAGTGGTATTTCTCTTTATTTGAATTATGTATTATATTAGAAATTGCTTCGTATTTAAATAAATACCTCCCACAAATATTACGCCTTTGTTTTAATTATTAATAACTTATCTCCCTATTTGTAACAGCGCAGGATTGTTAATGATTTTTTGAAGTAATAAAAATTATGAAATATTAAGTTTAATCTTTGCCCTACACTAGGAATTTCTCGTGAGTGTTAGGTGACACTAACAACCAAACTCTATACCATAATAATATATGGCTCTACATTATATACTTTGTCCTGCGCGGAAATCGTATAATGGAAACGCAGAGCAACAGCCAAGCGCTTAACCACTTCACACCCAGTCAGTTATTTGCGATGTTTATAATTTTTTAACATTGGTAATTTACAAAATCCTGTACTAGTCAACAAAAGAATAAAATAAAATAAATATGAAACGCCAACACAGCGTAAAAAACATATTATGTTTCTGTTAAGCGTAACTTCATACAATCAGATCCAAAGTAAATTAACAGTATTAATCAAATAGTCGGTGCGGTAATTAATGAACAATTCGCATTCAGCTGAATAGTGAAAACTTTTGATGCATGGCTTGAATTTACTGTACATAATAAACTTGTAAACAAAGTCAAAACAATAGAATATACATCAACAGAATCCTTTAGATTGAAGGGTTTCCCCAGGGAGCGATGCTCGGACCCGAACAGTTAACGATCCTTAAGAAAGAAAGTGTAGTATTTATGGGGACTCGGCAGGACATTACAATGTTTAAGAAAAAGAGCAATATAAACAAAGAAACAAGAAGGTTTTGTACAACATTAAGAGGGTTGTATCGAAATCGTTTCTATAAGTAGTTACATAGAAACTAAGTAAAAAGCACAGATATAATTTTAAATTACAAATGTATTTAGACGGGTACGTTCTGTTAGTCTAGTGGTTAGTGACCCTGACTGCGAAGTCGGAGGCCGTTGGTTCGATACTCACCCAGTACAAACTGTGTGATGAGCAGGATTGTTTGTACTGTGTCTGCGTGTGATTTATCTAAAATATGTATGTATTTATAAATTACATAAGTGTGTATAAAGCAGAAAAGTCTGTTTGGACCCGCTAGGCTCAGGAACTGCTGTCCGATTCGAATAATTATTTTTGGGTTGGATAGCCCATTTAATGAGGATGGCTATAGGCTATAAAACATCCCGCTACGACCCACGGGAGTGGAGCAGAAGCCAAAAATGCAGGTGAAACCGCAAAGGGATAGCAAGTATACTTATTGTATTTTTATAAAAGTATGATGTAGATACAGTCCCCTTAACATTTATTCAACTCGCGTAGTAAGCCCCTTGTAAGGGTTTCCAATTTATGATAGCTTCGATATTCATACACAATTTGTCGATAAACTTGACTTCTGGCCGCATTATGCAATAAATCGGTCCGCTGCCTCTCAAGAACCTCCGACTTGCAAAGTCAGGGCATTAGAATATTCTACGGTGGTCAATTTTTAAACCGGTATACAGTATCGGAAGTAGTGAATGTGAAATAATATTTTAAAAAACTTTGGAGTTACTTCAACGTTCATTTCATATAGACAAACGAATGTCCTGACGAATGTACTGACTACTTCTGACGCATAGTACAGGAGGAATCACTAGTTTTTGCAAGCTAATTGCTAAGAATCTGACATAACTGCATAGTAGGTAGTAGATACGAGGATTTTCACACGCAAAAAAAGGTAAAATGAACATAAAGTAAAGGGACTCAAATTCACTCTACCAACTGACTACACTTACTAGCAATCTTTTATAGTTCGTCCACCCACCTAACTTACGGCCAACCAGTTACGGCCCTAAAAACTAAATAGACATTTTTATTACAACAAATATTTGCATATCACAATTTATACTACAATTACAAGAGTGATTTATTTTTATTGTAGAGCAAAAGCTGCCTTTGTTCTTGAATTCTTTAAGCGTGTCATAATTTGATTGTGATCCTTTTTAGTATGTTGCCTTGATGGCCCTTTTTCGTAAAGTTATGAAGTCAGTACTCCATAATGAGATGTAATGAGGACCTACTCAGCACCGCAATTTGAATAATTTAATTCGTAGAGGGTCCCAAAGTTTAGAATTGCTTGAATTTGTGAACAGTTAAAATATGAAACGTATAACTTCTGGCATCTTCTTGAAGCTGCGTTTGTAACTAGTTGTAATTTTCCGGGTGTGGTAAAGCAATGAGATTATGCACGACTTATGCTCTGCTATACAGTAGCGTTAAGGCGGCATTAACTAGTCTTTGTATTTATATTCGTAAACAGAGCTGTTTTCCGTGGTTTTAATTGTGAATGAGACGAAAAGAAAAGAACCAAAACGGGAAAACGGAGCAAAGCATACAAGCCATCATCTTCATTGCTTTGTATGATCGGCTACAATTTTATTTAATACGACAAAACTGACCCCGACTCTATTAAATGGTTGAACCATAACTAACATGGATAAAAACTGGATTAAACAGGAAAAAGTCCGTTGAAAGTAAAATTAACGTACTTATACGGACTTAAAAACGGATCAACATCGGCACACGCCTTCTCCCCGAAGGTCGACTTGAAATTAAATAAAGTCCCTATTCCTAGTAAATCTTATTACAGTTAGGATAGAGAGGCATCCTTTCAAAATAAACAACGTCAATAAAAGAGGGTTACTTTGTAAAAAGTTTTTTGTTGACGACCAATTTGATCTTGTAATAAAATCAAGTTGGGATATTGTGGAGAATTTTATTGGTACTGGCACAACCGGTCCGGAGAAGAAGAGGAATAAACAAAACTTACGGTTTTGTAAAAGTATTTACTTCGCGTAATATCTTTTACAAACTTTGGATTTAATCTGGGGAATTAATGAATTTCCAGTTCAATTTTGTAGTTATACATATGCAAGGTAATTTTGTAATTATGGTCGGGAGGGATTGAACTGTTGTTAGAAACTGCTGATATTTTTTTCGCGATTTCAGTGTTAATTCCTTAGTAAAAGTTGTTGGATTTCATGGGTAGAATCATGTTCTAGCGGGTTGTGCAAGACCAAAAATACACCTAGTATTATTACCATGACCATAGCTGTCTGGCATTTTTCAAACCGGATCAGCAGTTCCTGAGATTCAACTTTCAACCAAACAAACGAACTCTTCAGCTTTATAATATTAGTAGTTTTTAGTATAAACACGGATATAATTATTACAACAAAAGGAAGTGCGCCAATGCCTCCCATGATGAACAATCGCGATCCATGTATTATGTTATATATATATCATTGCAATTTGCTCTTTGACTGTAATGTGCATTGTACTTGTCGTTACCTGAGATTAATATATATTCAGTAGGCAAGTGTAAACTGCAAATTGAATACATGTTACGTTAATGATGAATACGTTACATACAAACTTTGTAGTTGTACACGTACTTTTATTTTATTTTTATTAATGCATTATATACACACACTATAAAATAAATATTTATTCCGAAACAAACGCAGAGGTAAAAGTCTACCTCAAAGTCTAACCAACGTAACCTTTCGACGACCAAGCGACAGCCGGCTGTCGCACTGCTATTGTCTTTCTATTATGTCTCGAATCACGTGTGTTTGAAGCCACAGATCTTCGTGGGCCAGTATATTAACAAATCGTAACATTTCTCCACTAGAAAATTGTTCAGCGAAACACAATTTATTTCACTCACGTTACATTAATTGAAGGAACCGTTATTTATTTATATACCCGCCCGGACAGAGAAGCTACAAAGCTGACCGCCCAATTAATGTGTGATACCCATGAAATAATGCGAATTAAGTTGTATAATAATATCTATGCGGTTGACGCAGTGGTCGTCCACCGCAGCGATGTTCAATATATTTTCACTGATTTTCAGTATAATGCTGTTGCCGCTTTTCTGCTTTTTACTGCTTTTAATATAATGGTTGGGTTTAACAGAAACTAAGCTGTATAAGATGTTAAAGTGCTTTCGCCTAGCTCGTGTCGATAAAACATATATTTTGAATTGACTGAAACAATATTCTAGCTTTTCAATCTCTATTTTCACTAAAGGCAACACGACCCATGCTCATCTTGGGGAAATTATGGACTGTACTATTATGTGTGACGTAAATAAATAAATAAATAAAAAATCGTATTATTGAAACTTTTAATAGAAGAAATGTAAAGACGTTTTGAAAAAACTAAATAAAATAAAATTATAAATAAGGGACTACCTTCTTGTAGTAGGAAGCGCGTTCAAACAAACATAAAAGAAAAAAACCCTCTTCAATTTTGTATTACATTTTCCAGTTTTTCTAAACCACCTCCCCGTAATTTACATACAATATTTATTTAGATAATCGACAGATAACGCAGCCACAATACAAACTACAACCATATTTTGCAACAAACTGGAAACAAGCGCAGTCCAATATGTAACTAAGCGGAAAACACACTGTACTGATACTGGTACAGTCAGCATCAAAAGTCGATGACCACATTTAAAATTTCATAATCGCTGTACACCCTATTATACCTAAATTGCTCAACATGACAAGCACCAGAAATTAATGATCAATATAAAAGAGCATAAGTAGGTGACCACCACTTTTCAAAAGTCGCTAAACAAAGTTATGCCCAAAAAAGCATGACTTTCTTCGTCTCTAAAGTCACTAAACAAATTTTTGACAAAAATAGCAAGCTCAAAAGTCCCTGAACAGCATCAATTGTTTTTTGGGTTTAATATTTGTGTGTACTCGTATTTTTGTGAAGTGACATTAATATAACATTCCTTTCCGAAGTTTGACAACAAAACATCTGGGGGCACGGTAGTACCTCTGCCAAGATGATAAATTATTCTGATTAGTAAAACCGTTTATAATCTACCCTGGGTACTTGTCGCAGATATTTATCAGTTTTTTTTGTATTAAATTTTTTACATCAGTGTAGATAGTCAACAAAGTTATAATTAAGTGGAAATATTCTTTTTATATTTAAGGATAAATATTTTTTTAAATACTATGTTTCCTAAACAAATTATTTAAAAGGGAAACTGCGTGAATTTTGTAAATGAGCCATTGGTTTACAAATAAGGCTATATTCAATCGTAATATGGAAAGTTTAGATGACTTTGAAAATGTGCTTGTTGCTTGATCACCCACTTCGACTATTCTCATTGGCTCTAAGAAATAAAAATAATATATTTTGGAAAGTTAAATTCGAAATTTACATCCATTAAATATTTTTACATGAGTTAGTTTTGATAGGACAATATTGGATTTGTAACTCTGAAGATTGAAACAATCACTTTTTAGTTTTTGCAGTTCAGTATTCGAAACAAACTTTTGGTAGTTATGCTGTTAAGTTATTTTTGGACGATGCCATGATTACACTAGATACCAAAAGAACCGTTTTATTTTGTTCAGTGACTTTTGCAAAACTAATTGTTGTGTTATTTTTGGATGTTATAACGATCAGCAATTTTTGACAAAATGGTGTTCAATTAATTTTGAACTTTAATGATGTTCATTCAATACTGGCGCCTATCTTGTTGAGCGATTTATGGATGATATAGTGTTCAGCGGTTTTGAAAATCTGAATGTGGTCAGCGACTTTTGATGCTGACTGTACCAACTCGAAACCAATTGCCGATTTGGGAATTACTTCTTACTAACCCAACCTTTTTATTCGTACTACACAAATATGTTTTCGTACAAAGAGCGCGTGGGTGCGACCTATGACATCTAACGCAAACTTTTAGGTTAAACCTCTTTTGTAATCGAATTTCTGTTTTTGATCTTTATTTGTGTTGTACGTGTTAGGTGTTTCTGATTGGTTTTTAATACTTTTTGGTACTTTTATATTTTTGAATGAAATACCTAATATTTTAGATTGGTTTTTATACCTTTTGGTACCTGTTTTCTTTAAATATTTTTATATAATAAACGCCGCGTTGTTGAAATGAACTCTTTGCAGCTCTAACATTCGGAACATCAAGGGAGTCGTGATTGTTTTTTCAGCCCTATAAGAATGTGTGGACTCTTTTCTTGAAGGTCTCTTATAGTCTTGAAACTTCTCCGTCAAAAGTTGATTTCACACGATGGTCGTGCGTGGTAAAAAAGCAACAGAAAGAACACTATGGAAGACCGCCAAACATAGAGTCTGTTACGGGTTGGATTCTCACAAAGAAGATTATTTGTATAATACAGGTATTTTTTCAGTATACATTGTTATATTTGAATGTCATGCTGGAACGATATAGAAAAAAAATACTAGTACGGGAAAACTTTCAAAATCAATGAAATCTCAGACAACTCGAAAAGTTTGATGTGTACACTGTACAGTACAAGCTCTCAGTTAATGTAAATAAAATAACAAAATACCTTTCATATTCCTAAAATTCCGAAATAAAACCACATTACTGTGATCAATAGAGGAGCCTTCATTGGCATCAGCATTGGAAAATTGAGCTCTAATCCAAACTCGCTCATGGGAATGTCAAAACGAAATTGATGGAACCGCACATTTCATCACAGCTTTATTCCCCTCTGAGATGAAACACAGATATTGGTTGTTATCATACAAATTGTGAATTGCTGAATAAGAAGCTATACTTCAGACAAAACAAAAAAAAAGCAACAAATAATAATGTGATCACTTTTGTTATATTAGAAGCTTCTTTGGGAAAAATAAGTAAAAAAATAATATTTTCTAGCTAATCGTATGTTTTTATGAGTACATTCAAGTGTTTACGTATCGGTCACACAAGTCACCCTACAGGCACAAATTGGTGTCCGCTTTAAAAAATAGTTCATTCGTCATCCACAGAAATCAGCTCCACAATGTTCCGGTAATTAATGTTCGAAAGAGCCCCCGGTTTAATCTACAGCGGTACAGCCAAGGTAACAAACTAGCCTTTATACCGTAGGAATAAGGGCTAGTTTTGTAGGTCAAAGTAGGTGCTACCGCGGTTATGTCTACAACAGATGCGGTGCATTCACTCCATGTAATTAAGCGGTGAAGGATCTAGCCTGTTCTGCTTGAAGATACCATCTACTGAAGTGTTCGGTCAGGTTTAAATTAAAGAGAACTTTTTTGTTTCTGTTTTGGTAAACAATATAGAACGTGCTTTTTAGGACATTAAGGAAGTTAGATGATGCTGAAAGGTTTTGCTCTGTATAAAGTTGCATACTAAAAAGTGACTTAGGTACTTAACCTTTCGATGACCAAGCCACGACGGCCGGCTGTCGAGCTGCTATTGTCTTTCTATCGTGTCTCGAATCACGCGCGTTCGAAGGATTAATTGGGGCTAATTTGTAGGTGCATACATCGTACACAATTTCATAAAAAGAGGCGCAATAATTTACTCTTGAAAGCGTAAATGCAGATACATTCCATAACATAAGAAAAACAATAGACATACAGACAAAGTTACTAGTGGTTAAATTGTTCCCAATGGTTTCAGCAGAAAATACAAGGAAAGGAAAAACGTAAGAAGGAATAACCTCTTACCATAAATTCAGTATTATGACTACCACACATCGTCGAAACTTTTTTATTAGTTTGTTTATAGGGTTAATCTCCGGAACGATCAGCCTGTATATTTGCTGAGTACTTATAGGTTTAAAAAATGCTGCAGTACATGCTAGCTTTCAAATGACAAAATTTTAACAACGGTAATCATACAAAAGCATGCTCAGGTTAAAAAGTGTTCTCTTTTAATTATACGAGTGTACCAGTGCACCAGCTGTGTGCCGCTTCCGCTGCGCTGCGCGCTGAAAAGGTGGCAAAAAATAACAAACACAAACTCGTTTCATCACCCTAGCCTTTTACCAACTAATGTTAGGTTCAGCTTACAACACTAATATTGTGTAGTGTTTTCCATGCTTATCGGACACAGCCCAGTTACTAGAGAACACGATGACTTTTGGTGAGACTGAATGCCACACTTTCTGGCTTCTTAATACTCGCAACCACACAGATTTACGAATGGCAACCAGAACGAACGGCTTAATGTGCATTTCTAGGCATGCCAGTGATGATGATCCTAGATAAAGAAAATACATATATATGGAAGGTACCTTTTGCACTTGCCAGTTTTCGAACCAGAAGAAGCGGGGTCTTCCATCACGACATAACTTGAAGATGAACTCGTTTGTTCAAAGGTAATCGGAAAAATCGTGCCCAGCACCGCCTTTCATAACCTACAGTTTGAATCTTAGCGTCTTACTAATAATCGCTGCATAAAGTTATGACAGGTTTATACGTCAAAAAATGTATGGTTACACAGGCTTTATTCATGACATAACTTTACACAGTGATTATTAGTAAGGGCATTACAATGTTTCAAATATAAGAAGTGCAATTTGACGTTTCATACTTTTCATGACGACACAACTTTGTACATGCGTAACTCAAAAATTGACATTTATTTCATCCGTAAAACCACGTAATTTTAAAGTTATTTTTATTTTATCACAAACTGCACAATTCTTAATCACTTAATTTACATTAAAAAATTTCAAACAAAGCAATATAACCATTGTTGACAATAAATAATATTTTTTCTCGACGTCGTGTCAAAGTCACGTAGTAAGGTACGATACCGTAGTGTTGTGACTCTTCAAATTCGCTTGTATACCAATAATCGTTAAAAATGACCGAATAATCGAACTTACTAATAACGATCGTTTTCAATGAAAGCGACATTTATTATTTAAATATATTTTTGATGATTTCTAAATGTCAACGAAAAAGCATATTTAAAATTAAACATATAGTTATTATAATTTTAATAAGTTTTTGTAAGCAAAATCGCTCGTGCTCAAGTCTTGACAAAAAAAAATTTTCTCTTAATTTGGCAACACTGGCAAATGAGAATTTGAGAATTTCTTTCATCTAAAATTCAGAAATTCGTCGAGCGGCTGATGCGGGTGGGGCCGAATCTGGCGGACGGTCAGTTCGGTTTCCGCAGGGGACGCTCCACGGTGGACGCCATCATGCGCGTACGGGCCCTCACGACAGGGGATGCGGTAGCACAGGGCAGGGTCGTCTTGGCGGTGTCTCTCGACATCGCCAACGCCTTCAATACCCTGCCTTGGGGGTGCATAGGGGCGGCACTCCGGTATCACCGGATGCCTGCCTACCTCTGTCGTGTGGTCGAGGCCTATCTGACGGACAGGGCCGTCATCTACCCCGGTCACGAGGGGGTGTGGAGTCGACGAGGGATGTCGTGCGGTGTTCCACAGGGATCGGTCTTGGGGCCGCTTCTGTGGGACATCGGGTACGACTGGGTGCTGCGCGCCGACCTTCCCGAAGGCGTCAGCGTAGTGTGTTACGCTGACGACACGCTTGTCCTAGCGCAGGGAGGGTCGTTCCAGGCGGCGGCCGACTTAATGTCGAGTGGTGTTGCGACAGTCGTCGATAGGATCCGGCAACTGGGACTTGAGGTGGCCCTGCACAAGTCCGAGGCCATGTGTTTTCATGGCCCTCGGCACCGGCCACCTCCGGGGTCTCAGATAACGGTGGGAGGGGTTCACATCGGTGTCGAGTCGACGATAAAGTACCTGGGACTTGTCCTCGACAACCGATGGAACTTTACGGAGCACTTCCGACGTTTGGGCCCCAAACTGGCGAAGGCCGGAGCTGCCCTCAAGGGGCTCCTGCCCAATCTCGGTGGCCCAAACGCCTCCTGCCGGAGGCTCTACACGGGGATCGTGCGGTCCATGGCCCTCTACGGGGCTCCGGTGTGGGCGCCCAATCTAGCCGCGGCTCCGGCCCGACTTCTGAGGGCGTCCCAGAGGGTCATGGCCATTCGCATGGTGCGGGGATACCGCACGGTCTCCTGTGAGGCGGCATGCCTCCTTGCCGGCGTCCCGCCGTGGGATCTGGAGGCAACAGTCCTTGCACACACGTACGAGTGGCGCGTGGAAGTGCAACGCCGGGATGAAGTCCCGATGCCGCGGGTTATCGCGGCACGGCTCACGGAGCTCCGGCGAGATCTCATGGCGGAATGGAGACAACGACTGTCGCAACCTAGTGCTGGGCACGCCGTTATAGCGGCGGTAAGACCCCTCTTTGAGGAGTGGCTGGAGAGGCGTCATGGCACTCTCACGTTTCGCTTGACACAGGTCCTCACCGGACATGGTCAGTTCGGGAGGTTCCTGTGTCGGATTCGGGCGGAAGCGACGCCTGGGTGTCACCACTGCAGTAACGGTCGCCTGGAGGACACGGTCGAGCACACAGTTGAGGTGTGCCGCGCATGGGCGGAGCATCGACGTGTCCTCGTAGAGGCGATCGGCGGCGGTGACCTCTCGCGCCCGGCGCTGGTTCAGGCCATGCTTCGGGGCGAGACGGAATGGGATGCCGTCGCCTCCTTCTGCGAAGCAGTTATGCTAGTGAAGGAAGCGGCGGCGCGCGAGAGGCAGCGACGAGCCTCTCGCCCCGGACTAAGACCCAGGCGAAGACGTTGAGAGTCGCAAGACGACTACCGGCCACCGTAGGCGCGGTTCTGCGGATGGCGAGCGATGGGTAGCTCGCCGCCCGGCTAGGACCAGGACCGCGTAGACGGCGCGTTTTGTTCCACGCGCGCCTCAAAGAGAAGGAGTCAGCACAGGAAGGGGCCCAACAGGGCCAACGCCTGCCGGGGTTGCGGAATGTTTATAATAGTTACCGTGACCCTGGAACATAAAGGGCAATCGAAGGAACATGAGTGGGTTTTAGTCAGTAAGAGTCAGACACGCCCTCCCGCCGCACCCAGGACGGGAGCAGTCATTGGATGATTTCCCACTCACCAAAAAAAAAAAAAAAAAAATTTACAGTAAAAAAATAAATAAATCTGTAACTTAAATCGATTATAAATTACAAAGAAATGAAATCAATATCTCTTATAAATCGGATATTGTAGAAATCGATTTTTTTAACCCAATCCCTATTTTTCAGTAGGTTAGAAGTGTCAAATTGCACTTCTTATATTTGAAACACTGTAGTATTGTACTTTTTGATGTAGCCCAGGAGTACATAAACGACCTTACCCATATCGATATTGTAAAATTTACATCAAAGTAACTCTGACTGTTTTTCTGTTACATTTTCACGGCTAAGCCATGGATCCGATTTTTATTAACGTTATTTTTATTTGGTACGGAGGAAGCTCAAATTCCGAGGATGGATAAAATACTACAACACTTTTTATCGGACTTTAACTGGTCATCCCTATCCGCGATAACCAAATTTCATTCGTATTGGTAGCCGCATCAAAAGTTACTCACATTCTGTTGTCTGTCAGTGCGTCTGTAACTAAAACAGTTGTGTTTTAAACCGTATTACTAAGTACTACAAATAAATAGTAATTTGTATTTTTTAGTGTATTTATTTGGGCGTTTCGACCACAAACATAACAAACAATAGTCAAGAATTATGGAAGGCAAAAATAAGAAAACAATATTTTTCTTAATATTGTACGATCTTAATATTTACTTTTTGCCTTAATATTGTACGATGGTACCTTTCTAGAGCGATTTTTTTTTACTTCTCTAGAAAACTATTTACTGGGAGTTCTTAACAGCGCGAGCACTTCGTTTTCTTCTGGGAAAACAATTACTTACAACTCTTAGAATTCAAAGAAAACGTTTTTAAGAATGTTTGAAATCTATTTTATACATGTAACCCATGTCTGTGATTAAAATATTATTGCATAATAAACCATTTAACAGTTCAGATCAGTTGTTAATGGAAATTACAGCTTTAACAACGGAAATTAAAGCTTTAACAGTTTATATTGAAAACAAGTGAATTGAAATTGTTAATTATACGTAATTTATCTGTAATCACGCGTATAAATAATTAATTGTATAGAACAAACTGATGGTATAATAGAAACATTGAGCTGTAATAAGAGGCCAGATATTTGTAATGAATTATGCAATTAATTTGACGTTTTGTTTAAGAAGTAGATTATAGCTATCAGTGTACCAATAAAAATCTCTTGTATCTTGCAACTTCACATAGAATGCACGAAGTTTTCAATTTGGCACGTAATCGCATTGGCGATTTCGGAAATAAGCTTTGGCAGGTCGCTAGTATTCATTCAAAATTAAAGTTTCCTCACGATGTGAAGGATTCACCCATGTCAGTATTATCTAAAATAAACTTTAGGAAGTTCAAATGAATTCACGTTGGTCCCGGTCTCAAACCCACAGCTTTTTATATGAGAGGCGTCTTAAGTACTGGGCCATTACTTCATTAATGTTTTATTTATTCAGGCAAATGGCAATTTTTATTCTTTGTAAGTAAGTACAGCATTGTATGTCCGTTCCAATTTTTCCATTTGTTTTGTTAAGAAACTATTGGTGGTTGCTGATTAAGGAGACAACCCTGGTAACTTCTTATTTTGTTCACTCATTTAATTGAAATATAACAACATTTTATTGCTCAAACCTTATAGAAAACCAAGTTTCTTCAACACTAAGATAAGCAAGCTCTAATCCGCTGCTAAAAACTCTCCCATTAAAAACAGAAATCACTTTTGCAATTTACCGTTAATCCCGGCTAAATGACCCGCCTTAACATTCAGTGTCCCAAACGCACGACGAACGGAAATATAACTCTTTATTGTCTAAGCCGAACTGCCCATATAAATATATTGTAAGCAATAAAGATCCTCAAAGGATCCGTTTTCGAGGTTTTAAAGATCCGAACAGGGTTGGAGTGTACGTAACGGGGCACTGAGGAAAAAACACTTAGAAAAATTTTGATGAAATTTTCAAACTTAATAATACTTTCTTTTTATGGTTTTATCGTATGGGGGACATCAAAAGAAACAACTTTTTCCCGGGATTTTTTTTTGTGAGGTCAATGACCGCTGAGATAGGAGGCAAAATCTAACCCTCATTATTAAGGCGTCTGGGACTTAGAAAAATTTTCTTTTTGACGAAATTTTCAAACTTAATAATACTTTCTTTTTATGGTTTTATCGTATGGGGGACATCAAAAGAGACAACTTTTTCCCGGGATTTTTTTTTGTAAGATCAATGACCGCTGAGGTAGGAGGCAAAATGTAACCCTCATTATTAAGGCGTCTGGGACTTAGAAAAATTTCACCCAAAAACAACGCCTAATCAAGCCTTCGGGATCCGGTGGGATGTGGGAGTACTAGGGTGGGGAAACACCGGGGGGCGACCTTAAGGTTAATGACCTTGACCCTAGGGTCAAGGTCAAGGTCAAATTCATGAAAACGCAGGAAAATTACGAGGAACGCTTGAGGTCAGTGACCTTGACGCAAGGTTGATGACCTTGAACTCAAGGTCAAGGTCAAAATTCATAAAAAACGCAAGAAAATGCGGGGAACGCTCCAGTTCAGTGACCTTAACGCCAAGTTCAATGACCTTAAACTCAAGGTCAAGGTCAAAATTCATAAAAAACGCAGGAAAATGCGGGGAATGCTCGAGCTCAGTGACCTTTACGCCAAGTTCAATGACCTTGAACTCAAGGTCAAGGTTAAATTCATAAAAGGCAGGAAAATGACTGGGTTTTTTTTTTGTGATGTCAATGACCTCTGAGATAGGATGCAAAATCCAACCCTCATTATTAAGGCGCCTGGGACTTAGAAAAATTTTCTTGACTGACATGACCGCTCCAGGACCCGATGGGATATGGGAGGGCAAGGGCGGACAAACACTGGGGGACACTCAACATGACCTTTACCTCGAGGTCAATGACCTTAGCATCAGGGTCGATGACCTTGACTTCAAGGTCAAAGAACAAATATGAGAGTAATGCAAAGGGACAGCCAAGGTCAAAGTTTAAAAATGAGAGAACACGCGAACACTCAAAGTCAATGGCCTTGACCTCGGGGTCAATGTAACCTTTACTTCGAGGTTAAATGTTTAGAAAGTGAGGTAACGCCAGGGGACACTCAAGGTCAAAGACATTGCGGGCCACTTAGGAAAAAACACTTGGAAAAATATCCGCTGAGATGGACGGTAAACCATCATTATGAAAGTGTCTGGGACTTAGAAAAAAATTCATGAAATTTTCAAACTTAATAAAAAAAATGGTTTTGTCGTCTGGGGCACATCACAACGAGCAACTTTTACCCGGATAAATTTTCTGTGAAGTCAATGATCACCGAGTTAGTTAATAAAATAAGAATGCGCAGTGAGGTGAGCAATTGGTTACATTAGCTTAGAACTGTGATCCCTTCGTACTAGCCCAGAAATTGGCGGGCGGCTAACGGCATGACCTGCATCTACAATTAGTCGCTCTGATACCCCGTCTCCCTATTCCCGGGTACAAGCGGCAAATATCTTTTAAAAAACGCCTAAATCGGGCGGCCTCTGATGGCAATTCTTTTAAAATATTGTGACGGTACATGTACTCGCCCATGTACCACTTCAATTTGTTCTGGCTCCTGCAGGTGTGGCAATGCCGTTTTAACTCTAGCCATTGCCGTTCTATTGTGTTTGTATGAATTTTTACCCTGACGTTACCTGTTCCATCGGAGACCGGGGTACCTAAATTTCTATGCACCGGGATATCGACTGTGCCTGCGACAAAATTTAAACTATGATTCACAGTGTAGTGTCCCCCCATATTAAGACGTAAATCTACTCCATGATATGCCCGGTGCATATCGGACATAATGTATGACCCTTGTCGTACATTAGCCGCCATTATAGGGTCAAGTGTCTGCCGTGACTTGTTTGGAATTAGTTCGACGACTATTTTTTTTGATAGGCGGCTCATACATCCGAACGACCATGTCTGACGTTGCAGAAGTCGCCCCCTGTGGTATTTATTTGTGTACTATCGACTAAAGTTCCGCTTGCCCATCTCTAAGGCGACAATCGCATAGCACGGCTCTCGGCTCGATCGCGCGGAGCTTGAGTTTCGACCAATAGGAATCGTATTATGATAGTGTTTGTCTACACAACGACATACAATGAAGTTTAGAAGTGAACACTCACACTACTATGCACGTGCTTGTTAGCAGGGTTCATTCATTTGTTTTGTGGCGTGTTTGTAATTCTTACTCGGCCTGCGTAAACTCTTTTGTCCTTACTAATAATCACTGTGTAAAGTTTTGTCATGAATAAAGCCTGTGTAACCATACATTTTTTGACGTATAAACCTGTCATAACTTTATGCAGCGATTATTAGTAAGACGCTTTATGAATCATTGTTAACTATAAGTAATTACGTATTTATACATTCTGATTGTTTTTGGCAAAATGTTTTATTGATATTGCTTTATTTTAATATTTAGCTATACTCTTGGGATAAATGTTTAAGACATTATAAACTTAATTTAAACTGTAATAAACTAACTGTATTCCGTGGTCTCACCCGCATTATGTTGTTTTAGATTACAGCTTCGCTCCCATAGGTCTTAGGACCAGCACACACCGCTGAATGCGCAGCGGAGCGCATTTGTATACAATAATATAATATAAACCTTAACTACCTTGACATACGGTCAATATTCGAGCGCGCTCCGAGCACTGCGTGCAAATTTATTCTTTTATTGACCGTGTGTCAAGGTAGTTAAGGTTTATATTAGGTTGTTATCTTCAAATGCGCTCCGCTGCACCTTTAGCGGTGTGCGCTGGGACAAATCATGACGTCATATAGCCCATATGTTATTCTGGCTATTTTACAGTAATGTTCATAAAAAATCGTTTCTAAGTTTTTGTGTGAAAGTGTAACAGAACAAACATAAAAAAAAAACACATTTAATATTAGTGGGATTACATCTAACGATCTATTCTATTAACTCTGATGTTATTTTCTTGCAAAATGTTATTTCGTTTATTTTACGTTTAACTCTGCATGCCATTTGGCTGCCGGAGTGGAGCCAATATTACAAACCTGAAGGGTTGTGTTTGATTAGTTGAATGAGTCAATCTCAAACTACTGGTTCAAATAGAAAAAATATTTTTGTGATGGATAGTACAATTATTAAGAACCTACGTGTTTAACTTACGTGAGCGAAGCGGGGGACAGTTATTACAGCAGGTAACAGACAATTGTATGGGCATAATAAAAGAGTTACTATGTTTTATTATACAGATGTCGAACACGGGCGTGGGTTGAAGATTTTTTACGGCATGTTTTTTTTTATTTGTCATTAAGTGTTAAACATTTTTGCTTTTTGTTTCAAAATCTCTACAGAATTAGATTTCTTATAGGGTTATTAGGGCGTTAAATAAAATATAATATAATTTTAAGGATTGGCATTTGTAGAAAAACAACGAATTAACTTATAAAGCATTTATTTTTTTAAACACAATTTCCTAATAACAATAAAAACATGTTGCAATTAACATAAGATAATATTGTTAAGTAAATCATATATTTTGGTTTCTATTTATATATTACATTATAAACCTTTTCAGTATTACTAACAACACATAGACACATAATAACATAAACTAAAAAATAACATAATAATAAGTGTTTCGTCTGGTAACATTATTGTTAATATTAAGAAATGACTAGAATGCATTCAAAAAAAATCAAGACAAGAAAACGTAAAATGCATGAATATACGAACGAATAAATACATTTGACAAGTAGAGACTGTGTTACAATGCGGTCTCTGCTTATAGTAGGTATTTATGTTGTACTGATTTAACATGGCGTATTCAAAATCGTTGACAATATTAATAATAACATGCTGATATTAATTTATTAACAAATTTTTACAGATTAGTAAAAACACAACACATAACATTTACCTGCACATAAATAGTTTCTTTTTTTAGGAATTACTTTTTATGTTAACACTCCTGAAAAATTATGGTTTACTGGAACATATAATACAGAATATAAGAGCAGGAACCTCTTCTGGTAAGTTAATTACAATAAAATGATTGTTAAAAACAACAGGGCTTAAAAGTGAACCTTTGAAACTCATTATTTACTGTGCAATGTTTTATTATCGAATCAAAATAAACTTAATTACACTCCAAAATATGGTCATATTTTATGGCGTGGGGAAATAACAATTATATTTATTTCAAACTGTGTAATGCAATTTAACCGGGTGGTTTGAACAGGCACTATTATATATTATTGTGAAAGGGTAAAAAAAGTTACAATACAAGCCATTCTGTATACAAATATGATTATTATGTAATGTTACACAGTTATACAAGATGATTTTGATTACTCAAACTTCACTGTATAAATTATAATTTATTTTGGTATCGGTAACCACCTATCCAACCGGATATAATAAAACAAATGAGAAAAAAGGGCTTAAAGGTGATATCTTAAACCAGTTCGTAATTATTTAAAAACAAATTTGTTTTCAATTTTCATAATTGTTCATCTTTTAATGCGTAGGGATAAAGATTAAAATTTTATTCATATTTCTCATAAGAATAAAAAAATTAAACTATAATTCAATTATACAGGATGGTTTTGTCTGATACTTTATTATTATTGGAAAATTGCAAAAAAAAGTGAAAATTGGAACCAACTTGAATTAAAACCTTATTGTTTAATATACAGCATGGTTTTGTAATAATCAAAATCTTTCTGTTGAAAAATCTAATTGTTTAAGGAATATAATTACACAACATGGTTACGATATAGGTGGTTAGATATTAGGTATGGTGATTTCATATAGGTTAAATATTACACAATTAGTTTTTTTTTTCAATCATAAAAAAATAAATTAGAATCATCGTATCCAGCTGTATTAAAAAGAAACATGTGTAATCTGAAAATTTTAGTAGTTTCGAGTTAAAAATATTTTTTAAATTCTCTTGATTATTTATAAGTACTGCTTTAAAAACTTATATTATCGATATTTTTTGCATTTTTTACTGTTATAAATTTGTGTAAAGTTGTTTCCATAAAAATTAAGAGGTATTTTAAAATACACAGGGTTGAAAGTTTCAATGGGCTCTGGAGGAGAACTACTTTAAATCGTTAAGTCAAAGAATTTTACTTAAAGGAAACATTCCTTTATTTTTGAAAAGAAATAAAATGGCATCCATACTCGGACACACATGATAATCGAACTGGCTAAAATTAAAAAAAAAATAACGCCCTGTATTTTTATGACAACAGACGTCAAGGACGAAATTTTTGTAACAAACATGGTTCATTAAATTAAAGAAAACAATAAATCTGAAGAATTTTATGTATTAAAAAAAAAACAAAAATTAATTTAGATTTTAAAAGTTGAAATTTTATGGTTTTGCTCTAATTTAATTTACTGTTTGTTTGAAAGATTTGATCCTTATGAGTGACCCTATCGATTGATGTCATAAAATACAGAATGTTGTTTTTTTATATTTTAAGCCAGTTCGATACCCGGGTGTGACACATTTTCAAAAATATTTTAATGCACTTTTATTTATTTTTTAAAATAAAGGAATGTAAAAAAAAATCTATTAAAGATTTAAAGTAATTTTCTTTCAGGGCCCATAAAAACTTTCCACTCTGTATATAGGATAATATATAAACCCGTTTACACCGTAATACTGTTCAAAATTTTACTTTTTAATATTTTGTTGCTGCTCCTTCTGCATCTATTACAGCATCACACCGGTTACGCATGGACCTTACAAGGACTTCACACAAGTTGGAACCTCGTAACGAATCCCAAGCTTGTTCGCAGTGGCTTACAAGTGCTTCTTTATTTCTTTCTGCCCTGTTATCCCATTTTTGAACCATTAAACCCCATAAATTTTCAATGGGATTTAAATCTGGCGAGCGGGAAGGATGTATTGATCATGTTGCTTAATAAAATTGATTTTGACTAATAGCCCGCGGTCGAGGTGCACAAGCGCGTTCGAGGATACTCCCTTCGTCTTCATATCTTCGCAACCAGCGGCGAACCGTGGACCTCTGCAAAAAATTAAATCACGATTAGCGTTATATTGTAACTTAATATTTCCTATATACACTACAAGCAGTTTATTAAAACTATAATAAAATATTGTGTGTAAAAGGATTAAGTTCATGAGAAATATCCCATACGCTTTTAAATAATATTATCTATTTTGGGTCGTAGTAACAGTCTTATCTGTTTTATGGTTAGTAAACAACAAACAAACGTGGGAAATTCCATCCGTGTATGAAACTCTTTTAAGCAAATGTGTGCTTTATTCAAACTACTTAAGAGCGCAAGCACAGTTTTAAACAATGGTGACGAAGAGCCTTTGTTTAAATGTTGAAAGATTTCTTATAGGGTCATAAAAGTCCCAAACAATGTCTTTGAAAAAGATAGGAAAAAAACAAACTTTCTGACTGCATTATACACGATTACAATAAGATCTTTAAGCTTAAATATTTTGCATGATAATATATATAAACGAAAATAACAAAAAAAAAAACTAAAAAACTAATCCAAAATTCAATCGGAATTGCTGACGCAGCATAATACTCAACTCAAAATATAACTAAATTAGCAACCATTTGCAGCACTATTTTTTATGAACGAAATTAATTAATCAAGGACGGAAGGAAAGATTGACGGAGCCTCGCTTTGCAGGGCTTCTACATCCGTCTGTATAAATAAAACGGACTCAATAAAAACCTACTTCGGGGTGCCCAAATTTTCATTCAAAATACATGCACACTTGTTATTTTTGATGTGCAGTTAGAATTTTCTTTTGAAACAAAAGATGTGTTTATACATTGTTTCCCGAAAACCACCAAAGGGTCATTATTTTATCAATTTTTTTTATTACCGAACCAACCATACGATTGTAAAAACCTGTTGAACTAACTTTTTTTCATACATTTAGGAATATTTCGATATTGCATCAGACTATAATATATTTAAATCACACAAAAAAAAATTACATATGAAAATTATATACGAAACGAAGCGTCGTCAGAAATTTCGTTAGTAGTTTAAAGTTTAGTATTGAATGTTTGACAAATTTTGTTTATGACATACAGAAATAATGCGATTTATATAATTGTGCCTACAATGAAAATATTGGTATAGTACTAAAAATAAAATTAAAAATAAAAAAAGCTTTATTGACACACTTTATAAATACTTTCATGGAACAGTACTTAATAATATAAACCTTTATTGTTAGGCAACTGAGGCCCATAGAAAAAAAAAATACACAAATAATTTGCTTAAATTAATAATTCACGCCCCCACAATAATATGGTAATGTGGCAACACTATACTTTTTGTGTTATTGCATATTCGGTAGTCAGAGCATTTATTACACTCTTGCATTTTTTTTAAGATTCCTCGAATTTTTTTATAAGATTTATTAGGCGGCCTACCTTAATTTCAATAGTTTCGTAAAAAAACAATTATTATTCTCTAAACATCTAAATACACTTTTTTTTTTTTTTTTTTTTTGGTGAGTGGGAAATCATCCAATGACTGCTCCCGTCCTGGGTGCGACGGGAGGGCGTGTCAGACTCTTACTGACTAAAACCCACTCATGTTCCTTCGATTGCCCTTTATGTTCCAGGGTCACGGTAACCACTATAAACATTCCGCAACCCCGGCAGGCGTTGGCCCTGTTGGGCCCCTTCCATCTAAATACACTTCAATACCACAAGAAATTAATAAAAAAATCCTTTTTTTTTTGTGAGATCTTTCAATTGTGAGATTGCTAACTAATCGGTAAGCTATGTTTACCATTAAATCATTCGCGTAAGAAAATAACATCATTTTACTAATTTACAGTATCTTATAATTAAAATTTTTAAAGGAAAATATATTACTATGCACTACCGCTTAGATTTCACAGGAATACTAAGCTAAAGGTTTTATAAAACATTATTTAAACGAATAAACTTTAATGTATGAATATTAACAACGAAATCGTTACGATTCTCGCTAATAAAATGTTTATGATGCATTACTTACTAAATTTCTGCCCTTTAATTACAGTAATGTTTTTTTTGTAAGTAACTTAATTTTATCAAACTATAATATATAAAATATTGTAAAAAAAATGCTTTGATTTGACGTATAAATGTCTAACTTGCGATCTACCCATGCTTAGATAATAATATTTCCATAAAATAGTTTTTATGTATTCTGTAAAATTTATTTATCCTGTAATATTAATAAAAACAATTACCATTTTATTCGGTGGGAGGAGTGAATTTATGTTTATTTGTTTTTGAATAAAAAACTATGACTTACTTGCAAAATTCAACTCCACAGCAATTTGTGATATATTCAGCCCTTGTCTATACAAGACAATAATTTCGTTTCTTTCTTCTTGGTTAAGGTTTCGCGTCGTCATGATAAAGCGGCAGTAGGCACAATACACAAAGTCCAGGATACGAGCAAGAGTCAAAAAGAGTTCAACGATCACAGTCCGATATACAAAACAAGGGGTCACAGTTAGGCAGGCAATCAGTCCGGTAGAAATAAACAGGTCGTAAAAATTGAGGCGGGAATGACAACGGGAGGCGTGAACAATGAGCGAGTAGCAAATTCGCACTGGCTAATGTTTGTTGTTATTTTTTGTGACACGCACACACTGCACTCACACAATCACGTATTGTCTCTAATTGGCTGGAGCAAAGAAGGGCGTGGTTTGTCACTTGCTGCGCGTTCGCAGGAAAATTTTCATAAATGGGCATGCCTAACCTTTGTTGATAGTACATGTGAGTTTCATCGACTTCCACAACGTCATCAGGACCCCCTATCATTTGATGGTCATGGGCCTCCGCCACTTCACACACTTCACGCAGGTAGTGGTATATCTGGATTGCCGTTTTCTTTGTTACTCCCACATCCCTTGCCGCTTGTGTAACCTTATCATTTCTAAAAAAATGATAAAGAAGTCGAAGGGTCGATAAAATTGACACTTTCGATTTTTCAAAAAAAGTACCTTTGGTTGACGGTATTATTTCGTTACAGCCACGACGTCGACATCTCCAGCGGAAGCCAAACTTATAATCAGCGCGTTGCTCCGCTGTCATATTCTGCCTACAATTAGGGCAGCGCACCACCCTGCTTGGCATTAAAAGCCAAGCACGAGCAGCTTCTACTGCGTGCTCTTCACTGCTGATGCAAGCAGCGTAATTCCATAAGTTAAAATTACGCGCTAAAATTAAATTAGTGGGATTCATTATAACTAGACTACAACTACAACTAGACTACAACTATAAAATAAAATATACTATAAAACAAATTAAAACAAACACTTACGACTAATATACAAAATGAAAAATAAAAAAGTAATAAATTAATAACTAATTAAAAAACTACAAAATAAACAATCTAACTAACTAATAAAAAAACGAATAACAATAATAAGCAGGAAAAAGCAATCTGAAAACCCCAGAATCACGAGAAATATCGAAAATTCGGAATAATTCAAACAAATTTTACCAACGGTATATTGATTCAAACTTTACCGTAACGAGAGCCGGCGCGGCGGTCTCCACCGGCTAAAGATTCATGTGAATTTTAAGTTTCATAATATTTTAAGCTATTGCATAGCTTCTATCGCGGGCCTTGAGCGTGGAGACCGAATTCAGAAATTCCGTAACGAAAATTTTATTACACACTCACACAGGCACAGCGGTGATCAATATACTTTTTAGTTTTGCCATCTATCGATGAATAGCAGAACTTTTAATGACTTTTTGAAATATCACGCTTGGGTGTCGTTTTCATAGTTTCTATGGGTGCTAAGGTCAAAAATGAGGTCGATTTGAGAATCCAAGATGGCGGCCGTGACTTTTTCACAACATGCATCATGGGTGTCGTTTTCATGGTTTCTTGGGGTGCTAAGGTCAAAAATGAGGTCAATTTGAGAATCCAAGATGGCGGCCGTGACCTTTCTCACAATATGCATCATGGGTGTCGTTTTCCTGGTTTCTTGGGGTGCTAAGGTCAAAAATGAGGTCAATTTGAGAATCCAAGATGGCGGCCGTGACCTTTCTCACAATATGCGTCATGGGTGTCGTTTTCATGGCTTTTTGGGGTGCTAAGGTAAAAAATGAGGTCGATTTGAGAATCCAAGATGGCGGCCGTGACCTTTCTCACAATATGCATCATGGGTGTCGTTTTCCTGGTTTCTTGGGGTGCTAAGGTCAAAAATAAGGTCGATTTGGAAATCCAAGATGGCGGCCGTGACCTTTCTCACAACATGCATCATGGGTGTCGTTTTCATGGTTTCTTGGGGTTCTAAGTCTAAATTAAGCCCCGCGAAGCTGGGCTCCGACTGCCCTTTAAGCAAACTAGTCCAAGAGCGAGCGAAGCGAGCTCGGGACATGGGGCACCCCGACTCGGACAGGTTAGGTTAGAAGGGGATGGCGGGGTCTAGTGAGCGAGCGAAGCGAGCGAATAGACCCCGCCATCCCATTCGTGGTTATTTTTTTTATGACCATTAAGCCCCGCGAAGCGGGGCTCCGACTGTGCCCTTTAAGCAAACTAGTCCAAGAGCGAGCGAAGCGAGCTCGGGACATGGGGCACCCCGACTCGGACAGGTTAGGTTAGAAGGGGATGGCGGGGTCTAGTGAGCGAGCGAAGCGAGCGAATAGACCCCGCCATCCCATTCGTGGTTATTTTTTTTATGACCACTAAGCCCCGCGAAGCGGGGCTCCGACTGTGCCCTTTAAGCAAACTAGTCCAAGAGCGAGCGAAGCGAGCTCGGGACATGGGGCACCCCGACTCGGACAGGTTAGGTTAGAAGGGGATGGCGGGGTCTAGTGAGCGAGCGAAGCGAGCGAATAGACCCCGCCATCCCATTCGTGGTTATTTTTTTTATGACCATTAAGCCCCGCGAAGCGGGGCTCCGACTGTGCCCTTTAAGCAAACTAGTCCAAGAGCGAGCGAAGCGACCTCGGGACATGGGGCACCCCGACTCGGACAGGTTAGGTTAGAAGGGGATGGCGGGGTCTAGTAAGCGAGCGAAGCGAGCGAATAGACCCCGCCATCCCATTCGTGGTTATTTTTTTTATGACCATTAAGCCCGCGAAGCGAGGCTCCGACTGTGCCCTTTAAGCAAACTAGTCCAAGAGCGAGCCTTTTAAGCAACTTTTAGTGATCAAGGTTATTCATGACGTCAAGGTCACTGACCCCTAACGTTCCCCGTCATATCCCTGCGTTTTTAGTATTTGACCTTGAGCTCAAGGTCATTGATCTTGGCGTCAATATCATTGACCTCGAGCGATTCCCATCATTTTCCTGCGTCTTTATAAATTTGACCTTGACCTTGAGTTTAAGGTCATTGACCTTGGCGTTAAGGTCACTGACCCCTAACGCTCCCCGTCATTTTCCTGCGTTTTTAAGTACTTGACCTTGACCTTGTGTTCAAGGTCATTGACCTTGGCGTTAAGGTCACTGACTTCGGGCGTTCCCCGTCATTTTCTTGCGTTTTTATGAATTTTGACCTTGACCTTGAGTTCGATTTCATTGACCTTGGCTTCAAGGTCACTGACTTCAGGTGTTTTCTATCATTTTCCTGCATTTTATGAATTTTGACCTTGACCTTGAGTTCAATGTCATTGACCTTGGCGTTAAGGTCACTGGCTTCAGGTGTTTCCCATTATTTTCCTGCGTTTTTATAAATTTTGACCTTGACCTTGAGTTCAAGGTCATTGACCTTGGCGTCAAGGTCAGTTACTTCGAGCGTTCCCCGTCATTTTCCTGCGTTTTCATAAATTTGACCTTGACCTTAGGGTCAAGGTCATTGACCTTAAGGTCGTCCCCCGGTGTTTCCCCACCCTAGTACTCCCACATCCCACCAGATCCCGAAGGCTTGATTAGGCGTTGTTTTTGGGTGAAATTTTTCTAAGTCTTTTTTTCATAGTGCCCCGTTTCGTATACCATGACCCGCTTTTCACTCGGATAAAGTCTTAAGCGAAACGTCGACTCTCAAAATATTAATTAACCAGCACATAGCAACAGTCTGCAGCCAGCTGCCTAGCCTCGGAGAAAATGAGCGCTCTGCTAAGCACCAGTGATTAACACTACTCAAACTTAATAGAACGGATATTACCTCCCTATTAGGAAACTTCATATCCTTCCACATAGTTTCATACTGAAGAGGCACGACACTTTGCCACTCACTCAAAACCGCGAGACAGCATTAAATCAATTTAACTGTCAATCACAGCCTAGCAGAAATGGAACACTCAGAATCCGGCAAAACCATTTTGAAAACTCGGCGAATTCGGGATAGTGTAGCGCAGTAGCAAAGTCATAAATCCAATCACTTTTCAACGCGAGAAAACCGGCTCGTTCTAAAGTAAACGGTTAAAAAGAATCCAACACGTGTGGAATTTATCCGCAGCGGCCGCTAGTCCGGGCATGTTGCCTTTCCAGTCTTAATACATTCCGAGAAAATAAACTTTCCTTTTAGCTAGACATTTAAGTGTAGAAACTAGAACTAATTTCTCATGCCATAAATATCTGCCTATTATTGGAATCAATTGTAACAGCTAATTCTTGTTTCTATTTCTTGTTTCTATTGTCGAGTTACACTATATTCGTGATCTACCCGCATGTTGATGTTATCCTTGTTGTACTTATAACACGAAGTGCGTTAATTACTGTGAAGCGTAATATGTAGTACTATAGTCCTGTATCAATGGAAGCAACTAATATCTAAGATACAGGCTCGGCCTAGTTTAGATGTTAGTATACACAGATTTGTATTAATCTATTACATCTTAAGTTAAGTGCTCAAAGAAGTGTAATATTTTTGGTTACAATAAAATACTTTTTATTATTTATTAAAAAAAAAAAAAGCTAACATTTTGGAACTCAGTAATTATACCTAGTAAATTTTAATCCCTGGTGCTAAACAGTCTGGCATTTTTTTAATGTTATCGCCCCTTTGATCTATTGGTCTCTCAGAGGGAAGTGGAGATTAGGAAATTATTTGCTCCTCCGCTGTTCTTTCTTGATTAATTTCATTGCGGCATCTAAGACAGTTGAATCGTTTCTCCGAGACTCGTCATATTTTATTATCTCGACTATTTTCATATGGTGGCAGTAGTTAGGAACAATTCTATATATAGACATAGCACGTGGCTATCTCCACCATTTAAAGCAGACTGTACGTACGCAGTGTAATACTGTTTTAATTATTCCAGGTGCACGTTCCTAAACAATGGTTTGTTTAGCTAATAGGGGTTATGAATTCATTTTCAGAATTTTGCATTTACAAATTAATTTGTCGTGCTTGCATTGTTTAAAATTCTCTTTAGTAGTCGAATAATAAAATAATATACTCTGGGCATGTATTTCAATTTAACCATATATTTTACACTAGCTTTCGCCCGCGGCTTCGCTCGCGTTAGAAAGAGACAAAAAATAGCCTATGTTACTCTCCATCCCTTCAACTATCTCCACTTAAAAAATCACGTCAATGCGTCGCTCCGTTTTGCTGTGAAAGAAAGACAAACATACAGGCAGACAGACAGACAGACACATTTTCCCATTTATAATATTAGTATGGATTTTTGAATTAACATTTTTTTAATGAAAACGAGAAAACTCGATACATATACCCATAGGTCATTCAAATATTTGTCACGTACGGTAATCCAACTTCTGACATGAAACGCAGTAGCCAAAAGCTCTACCATTGCATTAACCGTCAACTCAGAAAGTTTATAAGATTTACATCATAAGCATTTTTTTGCTTTATTTTTTAGGGAAACGAAACATCAATACGCCCCTTTACCGAGTATGTCATTGACTTTATGAACAAAACATGTAACTCGGATGTCCAATAAATTCTCCAAACTTTATGATTTACGAACAGTACTAGCTGTAAACAACACAAATATATTTTTTTATATCTCGCCATTTACCGAGGTCGTTATAAATGAGCATTAACTTAGTTTTTGTTGTTTTCTGTTAGGGAACCTATTTAATGTGCTTTCTTTATGCATGTCAATAATATTCTTACACAAATAAATAAATGAATATCTTGAGACAACTTACACACGGCCATCTGATCAAAACTAAGTAGAGATGGTAACCAGACAACTGTTAAATATACTAATAAAGTTATAAATACATACATATTATACATAAATTACTCCCAGACACAGAACATACAATCATGCTCATCACATAAAGTCTGCCCCGGGTGGGAATCGCACCCACGACCTATGACCCCACATACCTATAGCACCAACTTTAAAATAATAAAGATGTAATAATAATAGCAGCTGCAAGGCAAAGGACTCTTCTCATACAGAGAAGGTTCGAGCAATGATTACCACGGTTGCACAAGGCAGCAAAAAGGCCCTACTAAAATACCATGTAAAATTAGTCATCCATCTTTCAATATAAATTCTATATAACTTGAACGTATTAATAATACGAACAATCTCCATAAGTACTCGAAATTCTAGCAAAGACTCCGTACTCAATGGAATTCTGAAGAGGTGCTTAGCGGGAACACTCAAGCATGTGAACACAAATTATGTAAGTAAATAGGAGACAGAAGTACAGTAAGTACTGGAGTGGAGACGTTAATATGAAACAATGAACTTTTCAAAGAGACAACATAACACTTTTAAAGTCAACTTTTTCAAAAACTTGATGCGTTGGGTTCAGACAAATAACTTTTTTGTAAGCGTTCACGCCCAACGATGAGTATAAAGTGTACCAAGAAATCACATGATTTTTTCAACCGTTTATAGAAGGCAGGCAACACATTGGGCACATTTGCAGCTCCGTAAATGTGGCGCCACATTTGTAACGAGACGTGACACACTTAACGTTCGCGGGCCCACACTCCAAGGGCACGTTTGTTGCGGGCGTAAACAATACATTTGTAACATACAATTGCGGTGCAACAATAGTACCGATGTAAATGTTCGATTCGTGTTGCCTGTTGCGCCGGTGTGCAGAAAACTGAACAGATGAACTTAGTCCAGGCCTGCAAAGTGAACAATTAATTACATGGGAGTAGTGGACGCCGCCGCCGTCGCATTTGGATACTACAGCAACGTTTTCGGACAATCGCTGTTAACGTTGGTGAGACATACATAAATTAGTAACTACCGGAATATCATTAATTGTCGCAAGATCATCTCACCGACCATTAATGTCGAAACTAAAACACTGTTGTACGAAAATAAACTCAAAGATATCTTATACCATGACAAGCAAGAAACAAGTAAATATTTGATTTAAAAAATGTGGTAGGCGGGGCCCATTTCTTGTGTGGAAAATAGATAACTGTGAAAGTGGAACGGGAGGAGCTATTCTACGTTCCCGGCGTTCTGTCAAAAATCAGTTTTTCTGTTTTTTTTTACACTCTTATACCCGCGCAATATTACGAATCTAACGACTCCAAAAGGTCTGTGAGCGCAGCCGCTACTTGTCCGTTCAGTGCGGCCTGGCTTTAACTTTGAGAACTCAATTAAGTTTATGTATCGTCTCAGGCCTCGCGCTAAGAATGCTAAGCGTGTTCTGATGTCACGTTGTTCATGACACGCGTTTTTAAGCCGCGCATTAAAAGAAACGTTATGGTTGGTTTGAGACATTGTTTAAATTTTGACAGGTTGAGACGGAGATTAGAAAGCAAACTTTACAAAAAATTATTACAAATTGTTCCTTAAATGCGGTCGTGACTGCGCTCGCAACTTACCCGTTCTGGTATGGCCGGGCTTTAACTTGCAGAACTCAATTAAGTTTATGTATCGTTAGGCCTCGCGCTAAGAATGCTAAGCGAGTTCGTGTGTCACGTTGTTCACGACACGCGTTTTTAACCCGCGCCTTAAAAGACATGCTACGGTTGGCTTGAGACTTTGTTTTCAAGTTTCTTGTGGGGAGTTCTCGCTTGTCGGATTAATTCCGGCAATCACTAAAAGTGCGCTCTTTTAAAAGCTTCCTATTGGGTGTCCGTTTACCGTTTATTTTGTCTCTTTTATCCCGATATATCTTTGTACTCTGTAAATATAATATTTGGTTATGAGTATTTACTCAAAATAACGTTGTTTCGATTATAAATTACAATAAATTGACCAATTAAGCCAAAGTGTGCTCATAGTAAAGTTTTTTCATAATCATATAATTTTGCTCAGATAAAGTTATGAGTATCACATCATATTAATATTTAATTTGACTTTTAATATTTTCTATTGTGTTTATTTTAAATCTACTTTGTTTAGTTTCTGCTAAATAATACACACATCAAAAGTGTCTAGGGATATTTCAATTAAACCTAAATTACTAAAATTCTATTAACTTTTTGTTAAAACATGTACACATTAAAATAAACCTTGTTTAATAGACTATTTAATCTGATAATAAACTTTTAGATAAAGTTAAATAAAAAAAAAACTTAGAAGAAGAGGAAAAACTCAAACAAAATTTCAATCTTAACTTTATTTTTGAAACATCAAAACTCAAACAAAACAACAATTTTTTTTATAAAAATTCTTGAAAACTTAAAATTAATATTCCGTGGATCCACCTAAGACTCTCCTGACACATCTGCAGCGGTTCTGCATACTCAAAACAAGGGTGTCAATATCCTGTTGTGGAATACTGTCCCATAATTGCCGTTTCTAAAGCCATGAAGACCAGTCAGAGCGTAATATCCAGGCTTTGGTCATGTTATCGTGTCACGGAGGAAGTGGTGGAACGGCACCGAGGACCTCAACTCATTACAACACATGTACAGGACCGATTCTTAGTAAATGCTGCACGAAGTCAACTAAATGCAGCGGCGATGCAATTGGTTCAAAGGCTACAGAGAGAGTATGGTTTGCTGGTAAGCGGTCAAACTTTGAGAAGGCGACTGCATGAAGTCAATCTACGTGCTCGTAGGCCATTTTGGGTATCAGCACTAAGGAGAGGTAATCGAGGAAGAAGATTACAATGGGCTATTGCACACGAAAACTGGAACCATTCTCAATGGTCACTTGTGCTTTTCACTGATGAATCTAGGTTTGGATTTCATCCTGATTCGCGAAGAGTACGCGTTTGGAGAAAACCTGGACGTTGGAATCGACTGCAGCACCCACAACAAGTTCATGCATATTAAGGTGGCACGATTATGGTTTGGGCAGGAATTCGTCTCGGCGGTAGAACGGACCTCGTTTGGATACAAGGCAATATGACTGCTCGAAAATACCGAGATGAGGTGCTAGAGCCTGTAATCTTGCCCCGCAAACAGCAAATGGGACAAAATTTCCAGCTAATGCACGACAATGCCCGTCCACATACGGCGCGTATCGTTACAAGTTGGTTACAACAGCATGTTATCCAAGCTTTAGACCGGCCTGCACAATCCCCTGACTTAAATCCTATTGAGCATGCCTGGAATATGCTTCAGAGAAGAGCTCGTAGGAATTTCCCTGTTGATATTGTGCATCAAAACCAGCTTTTCTTGCATCTTAGCAGGATTTGGGACAGTACTCCACAACAGGATATTGACACCCTTGTTTTGAGTATGCAGAACCGCTCCAGATGTGTCAGGAGAGTCTTAGGTGGATCCACGAATTATTAATTTTAAGTTTTCAACAATTTTTATAAAAAAAATTGTTTTGTTGTTTAGGTTTTGAAATTTCAAAAATAAAGTTAAATTGAAATTTTGTTGAGTTTTTCCTCTTCTTCTAAGTTTTTTTTTTAATTTAACTTTATCTAACAGTTTATTATCAGATTAGATAACCAATTAAACAAGGTTTATTTTAAAGTGTAGGTGTTTTAACAAAAAGTTAATAGAATTTTAGTTATTTAGGTTTAATTAAAATATCCCTAGACACTTTTGATGTGTGTACTTAATGCAGGTGGCGAGTTTTATGACCTCGAAATACATTATTACCGTAAACAATTTCATAGCGCACGATATTCTGAATGTCAGCCGTTGCAGAATGCGCTCAATGTCAACTTTATGCTCCAAATGATTAAATACCTAAAATGACAAATGGCGCCAGCGTTCTCTCATATATATTAAAAACGTCGTATTACTGCTGCAATGCAATTTTTCATCATTATTACGGATCTGCTTAGGATAAACATAATAATAATACGATACTGAATCATAAAATCTTTTATATTTTTATCGAACCGAATTTGGGTGCTATTTGAGAAGATATCACTACCCTTTCTTAGTGTTTATCTACTCTTTTCAAAGAACACACCCTGCAAATTTAATGTTTCTAGGAGCAGCAGTTTGAGCTTTGCGTTGTTATATCAACAGCCAGTCAATCAGTCAGTTCACCATTTCATATACAGGGTGTCCCACGGCTATGCCACATGGAGGGAAAGTACCTTAAATATTGTAGATAGAACATTTTACTGAAAGAAGACATTACATGAATTTTGAAAACATTTTAAACTGCATTCATAGATATTTAAATAATGACATAGTTGAACCGGGAATCGAACTTGATCCACGAGAAAAAATTATCATCCTGTAGTTTTATCATACCGATCGAAAGGATTCATTATAAGAATCATTTTTTGCTAAATAACATAGTGTCACAAATAAAAGGAAGACCGTGAATCATAAAATCTTTTATATTTTTATCGAACCGAATTTGGGTGCTATTTGAGAAGATATCACTACCCTTTCTTAGTGTTTATCTACTCTTTTCAAAGAACACACCCTGCAAATTTAATGTTTCTAGGAGCAGCAGTTTGAGCTTTGCGTTGTTATATCAACAGCCAGTCAATCAGTCAGTTCACCATTTCATATACAGGGTGTCCCACGGCTATGCCACATGGAGGGAAAGTACCTTAAATATTGTAGATAGAACATTTTACTGAAAGAAGACATTACATGAATTTTGAAAACATTTTAAACTGCATTCATAGATATTTAAATAATTACATAGTTGAACCGGGAATCGAACTTGATCCACGAGAAAAAATTATCATCCTGTAGTTTTATCATACCGATCGATAGGATTCATTATAAGAATCATTTTTTGCTAAATAACATAGTGTCACAAATAAAAGGAAGACCGTGAATTTTAACATACGATGTAAAATATTTAAGGTACTTTCCCTCCATGTGGCATAGCAGTGGGACACCCTGTATATATATGAATGAATAACTTCTTCTTGTCTACTAAAATTTATGGTCCAACAAATAAAGAGGTTAGTCTTTTTCAAAACAAACAATGAAGAAAGCAATCATTTTAAAACAATTAAAATAATATATCAGCAGGATATTGTTATTACAAGTAAGTACACATTCAAAATCTTAAAAGCCTATTGTTACCTCACCAAAAGTAGTCACAATTCCTTTTGTTTAACAAATTAAATTTCCTCCTAACAGCTATCTAAACTTTCTTCATTGTTCCTTAGGTGGCTTGTAGAAATAAATCTCTACCAGCAATCGATTAAGTTCTACAGTAATAAACTACCAGAACCCAATTAAAAATATCGACGGGAAGCGAGGTCAGACGGTAAAAGAGCAAAAGTATGGGATGTTTTTCATAGCAGTAAATAAAAGCTCCGACTTCTGTTCACTACAGTGAACAAAAGCCCCGATTTTTGTTCACAGCAATGCAGTTTGTCGGGTGTCTTAACTGTCAACTAGGGAACCGATTCCAATTTCACAGTATTGCCTCGGGATTTGTTACAATCGTACCACCCTATACATTGACTATAAGAACTAGTAATTGGCTATCGACTACTCACAAACCAGCTCTTTCAAATCTAAATGTAAAATCGTTTCATTTTTTTTTTCATATCTTGTCCATAGTCAATAACTACATTTTCTAGTAAAGTGATTACATTTTAAAATGAATGGTCAAGACTATGACACATTTCATTTACAGATTAATTGAATTCTAACGGTCATTTGATGCTAATGGCCTTAATGTTTTTATGTGAACTGTTATTACAGGCTAATTTAATGGATACCATAGTTAGTGATACCTACTAATCTGGAAAATGAAATAAGTAATTATGGAATCAATAACAAGACGTATAAGCACAAATGTATCGTCCTTTATAAAACAGTTTCCAAGAAAATGTAAATAAACAGTAAGCACAGCATGTTGTTCGGAAACCGCTTTACAATTCATATAACCAATAAATCCCAATTTGACACTCCTGAAGAATTCATTTCCTGTCGGAATGAAAGAAGAATTTTTCAGAGTACGATAATGATTGCCTGAATTATTCATACACCGACACCACCGAGGGAATCAGATACGGTTGCCACGAAATTTCGTATAAGTAAATCGGCGATTAAGCTTAATTATCAGCTGAGATCACGCGATGTTCCGACACCTTCGGCTCGTTTACACCCCATTGTGGATACCCCTCCTCCCTCCCCTCTGAAGGGGTAGCTGTTCCCTTTATACGCACACCCGATCTTTATAACATCGTCTAGTTACCGAGAAACCCAAATATTTTATGTCTCTATTTTACTACTCTGTACGTCATATTTTATCAATATATCCCACCAAGTGATTCTCCCGAGCTCGTCGCTTGTCATATTAAACTTTCACAAACATTACTTTGCAGTTGCCAACGACTGTGATGTCGTAACTAACTTAGTAGAATAACTCAAACAGTAATAGTTGTTCAGTCGACTGTCGGCAAAATAAAGTTTGTGGAACTGTTGCAGTGTAAAATTTATGACCGACCCTTCCCTATAGCCTCAAGGAGTGAACCTTCCTGTTTTCCTTGATTTCGGATTTTTGGCGAACAATTTCTCTGAATTTATTTCACGATGAACTGAAAATCTATAAGGATTAATACCGACGATAAACCTCTTACAAAACTTCGAAGGTTATTACAGATCGACGCACGTCGCAACAAATTTAATTTCTTGCCGAGCGTTATATTTATTCTGTGGAATTTTCGCCATCTAAACAACAATTTAAAGAAGTTTTATTGTTGTTTCGTGTAAACAAGTACTGAGTTAATTGTGTTTTATCCTGTTTGGGGCGAGTTGGGATCAGTAACTCAGCACATCACACAGGCTCCCAAAAATGGCTCGCGTCGTCTTTGTGACTCCACGTTACTTAGCTAACCCAATTTGTGTTTTATCTGTTTGTTCCACTTCTGGACCACAAAAGTAATCAAACTAAACCTACTGTCATCAATTTCATATCCGGGGTTTATTCGCATGACGGAATTGTAGTAATATTTTACTCTGTCTGAAGTATCTCTATCTAAATCTTTGTTAAGTACTGTTGTTTTTTTGGAAAACTAGTCTTCATTAGTGTGTGTTTGTTTTACTGAAAGTGGACTCTGACATAGTTGAAATGTTTTTACAAGCTTACACTTTAAATAAAGAGTCCAATTTTAAAATGGTTACTATACAGTTAGTTTACAGGACAAGCAAAAAAGTGCGCACAAAAAGTGAAACAAATTACTCTGCTAGTTCCTAGCAAGTAGCTCTAAACTAAAATTGCTTCATTTATCCTGACAATAACCTTGTTTAAGACCGTTCTACTTTTTATAGGCAAGAGCAAAATTATTCTATTTTAGCTTAATGTAAACCTAGTAGAAACCAGAACACTTTTTTCGTAAATATTTCAATGTTAAAACAAATGTAATTAACATGTCTAGCTCATACATTTATGAATTGGTTAGCTAAAATAGAAGCGCAGACTTTTACAACCTTATTAGATAGACTAGGAGCAATAGAGGCCTTTTGAAGAAACTCGTCCTGAGAAGTATTATCACCGCATACTCGTACTTTCAAACTCAAACTCAAAACTCAAAACTTTTTATTCAAATAAACCATTTACAGGTACTTTTGAATCGTCAAGGTGTCAGTCTGTCAGAAAAATGAAGCTAGTTGCTCGTTCCAAGGAGTAGGTCTCATGGAGAAGAGCGAGCAAGAAACTCCATGGACACTCTTTTAAAAATCAATAGATTACAAAAATTTGGTTACATCATTCATTGTAGAATTTAAAGTACTATGTGAGAACAACGTAACAAGTCATAATTTAAGAAGAGATATTGTAAATTTAAGGAATCAAAACAAAATTGAAAATAACTGTGGCAGCTAAGAGATGACCAGTCTCAGCAGACAGCGCCCGTTCACGGACATGACGTGTGGATCGGCACCAAATAGCTCAACCATTTTGAAGGGAACCAAATGATCCAACACACACGCCACCGTCAGTGAGACATTTGAGTGAGCATGACAAACTCCCAGCTGCCAGAGTACATTCAGTCAATGACAGACAGAAGAAATGCAAAGAACATAGTGCTCACATTGTATGCTATGTGAATTTATATAAAACAAACACTTTGACTCGACACAATACTATTATTTTTGTAGTTTTACAATCAACACTAGCGTTGAATACTAATTAATTACACGGTTGTGGAGCAGGACCAGCAGTCAGCCAAGCATTTTGGTCATTAATGTAATCCCCTAATTTATAATAAGCTCGGCTACATAAAGTGCGTTTTATATAAGATTTAAATTTAGTTTCAGTTAGTTGAGTAATTTGGAGAGGTATTTTATTATAACACTTTAAACAGTACCCCATAAAGGAAGTATCTACTTTAGCCAGCCTAAAACCAGGTTGGATTAACTGGTCCCTATTTCTTGTATTATAATTGTGTCTATCGCCCCTTTTACCAAATAGATGGAGATTTTTCCTAACGTACATGATGTTTTCATAAATGTATTGAGAAGGTACCGTCATAATGTTAATTTCCTTAAACAGTTCCCGTAGGGAATCGCGCATACGAAGATTGTAAATGGCTCTGACTGCTCTTTTCTGCAGAATAAAAATAGACTCGATGTCTGCAGCTCGTCCCCACAGTAAAATCCCGTAAGACATAACACTGTGAAAATAACTAAAGTAAACTAACCTCGCGGTGTCTACATCAGTGTAATGCCGGATTTTCCTAACGGCATACGCTGCCGAACTTAGGCGTCTTGCGAGAGATGCTAAATGAGGACTCCATTGTAGCCTTGAGTCAAGCGTGATCCCTAGGAAAACAGTTTCAGTGACGAATTCTAGTTTCTCCTTATTCAATACTATGTCATAGTTATTGCTTTTGACATTTGGCAAAGCGAATCTAATGCATTTAGTTTTATTTCCATTTAATACTAAATTATTTGCCGTGAACCAATTATGTACTTGAAGTAAAGCATTATTAATGTTATCAAAATTATTGGCTTTCCTGTTTATCTTAAAAATCAAGGAAGTGTCGTCGGCAAACAATACCATTTGTGGCTGGCTTTTTAATAAGTGTGGGAGGTCATTTACGTAAACTAATAAAAAACTTTTTACAAAAAAAAATAACCGACTTCAAAAAGTAAAAACTTAAAAATAACTTAAATTTCGGAAGTCGGTGTCTTTTCTTCTGCCAGTCAATTTGTGTTGCCACCGACTTCCGAAATTTAAGTTATTTTTAAGTTTTTACTTTTTGAAGTCGGTTATTTTTTTTTTGTAAAAAGTTTTTTATTTTTTACTTTTTAGTGTCGAGTTAATGTTAGTCCTGTTTAAAATGAGCCCAAACACGACTACTGTGCTGTAATTTCAAGGTTTGTACTTTTTCTGATGCTCCTGGCTTCAGCATCAGGTCTCTATGTACTTCGGTGTTCCTCACTAACAGTACGTTTATCCACACATCGAGTCCTTTTCAATGAGCCTAAACACGATATATCTGCTGTTATTTGTCGAGGAGTTAGGTACTCTGCAGACTATCCTGACTGCAGCATCAGGTCATGACTTGATGATCATGAGCCCAAATGTGGCAAATGCCCTATCAAACATCAAAACAATTTACTAAAACAGTCCTTGCCTGTTCGAGTAACTTTTTACTGTTAAGGAGTTGTACCTTCCATCATCAGCTCAGCTAACTGAGATGGTGACAACCATACGCAAATACACAAGATACTTCATAAAATATGCGAAAAACAATAAGTGAGCCTATAAAATTTGAGGGTTGCCTTCGATTTCTCTAAGATCCCATCATCAGATCCTAACTTGGTGACAATGGGACCACCTCAGAACTATCTGCTTTCGAACAAAAAAAGAATTTTGAAAATCCGTTGACAATTGACGGAGTAATCGATGAACAAACATACAAAAAAAACATACAAACAGCCGAACATAGTACCTCCTCCTTTTTGTGAAGTCGGTAAAAAGAGAAAGGGACCCAGAATTGAGCCCTGTGGAACTCCCATTTCTACTTTTAAACCATCAGAATTTACCCCATTTATCTGAACTGTCTGGAGCCTATTATCTAAATACGATTTTACCAAACTTTGTGCAAGTTTACCCAGTCCGTAATGCTGGAGTTTCAAAAGTAATGTGTTATGATCTACGCAATCAAATGCTTTGGAAAGGTCACAGAAGATCCCAATGGCATCGTGTGCTTCTTCCCACGCAGTATATATGTGTTTTAATAAAGTAACACCGGCGTCGGTTGTGCAACGCCCCTTAGTGAAACCAAACTGCTGATCATGCAAGATTTTATTGGTGTTAAAATGAATCAGCATTTGATTGAGCATTATCCTTTCGAACACCTTGCTGAAAGCAGGTAATACGGACACGGGTCTATAATTGTTGGTATCTTTACTGTCTCCGGATTTGAAAAGAGGTACAACCTTACTCAATTTCATTAAATCGGGGAAGACCCCTTGGTCTACGCACATATTAAAAATAGAAGCCAAATATGGTGCTATTGTCTCAATTATAGACGTACAAACTTTAATTGACATTCCCCATAGATCTTCAGTGATTTTTATTTTTTTTAGGCATATCATCTTGTATCTGAGATGGCAACGTATCTGCAAGGCCTCTGGTATTTTAAATGTCGATGGTTAGGCTAACTTGTTTACCATCCAATGATATACATAAACACTACAATATTGTAGATAAGTACATTATCCTTGACCCAACTTGTCGTAACGCTAATTGAAATCGACATAAAACTCCCATTTTCTTGTTCACAAGGAAAACTAGGACGAAACAGAAACCTTCGCTTAATTTCGAATTATTCACACAACGTTTCAATCTAAACTGATAGGAGATTTTTACCTCGCGCACCTTATATTTTATCTTTTGGACTAAATAATTACCTGCTAATTTAACGTTAAGTACCGTGCGTGACCCAAATAAATCAGTTTCGTCCTTCCTTTATGTCCAACCTTTTCTTATTTTTAAACCTTCGAAAAGGGAAGTGTTATAATTTACACCGTGGGTCCTGGCTTAATGCGACGCGCGTGGTGTAAGAACCAACCTTAATAAAAATTGTTAAAACATGACTATGAAATGGTTTATAGAGCTCTGCAATTAGTTGCTGTCATCCGAGTATCAGTTCGATTGCCATGCGAATTAAATATTTTATTTTTATTTGCATCTAAGTTTATACGTTTGAAAAATTTGATAAAATAAAATGCAATACTTTAAATTGGAACTTTAATATAATATTTGGATTCGTGTATTATTGAATTTTTATCCATTTTTTTTGGAGAGTGGGATATCATCCCTGACGGCTAAGCCAGAGGTCGGGGGGTCGATTCCCACCCAGGACAAACTTTGTGTGATGAGCATGATAGTTTGTTTTGTGTCTGGGTGTAATTTATCTATAATACGAGTATGTATGTATTTATAAATTATTTAAGTATATCAGTTATCTGGTTGCCATAGTACAAGTTCTGCTTAGTTTGAGATTCAGATGACCGTGTGTAAGTTGTCCCAGGATAATTATTTATTTATAATCAAATTACTTCTCCCGTCCTGGGCGGGGCGAGAGGGCGTGTCATACTTTTACTGACTTAAACCCACTCATGTTCCTTCGGTTGCCCTTTATGTTCCGGGGTCAAATTAACTATTATAACCATTCCGCAACCCCGGGAGGATTTCTACCCTTCACTTGCATTTCAACTGAAACCGTTTACAGTAAAATAGCATTGAATTTTCATAATAAATAAAATAAAAAGAAAAAGCACTAATACGCAAAGCCTATGCTAAAATAAAAGGAATTTTATATATTTCTAAAGATTCAATTTTTTGTGTTTGCTCAAAAGGAACAAAGGACGCTATTGGAGCCAAATGATCCAATAAGGATTCCTTTTATTTTCCGTGTGTCTGTCCATCGAGGTCTTCTTCTCTGAGATGGATACCTTCTTATCAAGTAGAAGTAAATATCTATAAACTGAAAACAACCCCAACTTATAAGTCAATACAAGTCACGGGTCAATTTTATATTGCAAAAGAGAGCTATCAGAGCCATTTACGAGTTACGTCGCCGCGAATCTCTTAGGGAACTGTTTAAAAGGATTAATATTTTGACGGTTCCTTGCCAATTTATTTATGAAAATATTATGTATGTAAGAAAAAACCAACACATTTTTAGTAAAGTAGGGGATAGACATAATTTAAATACTAGAAATAAAGATAAAATAGCTGAACCTTATTTTAGGCTGTCTAAAGTAAAAACTTCTTTCATGGGGTACTGTGTTAAATGTTATAACAAAATTCCATGTGAAATATTAAAGCTTAATGAAAGGAAATTTAAAACACATATCAAAAAGACACTATGTCAACAAGCATATTATAAATTAGAAGATTATATTCAAGATAAAAATGCTTGGAAGCTTGATGGTCCTGCCCCACAGGACAATTTGCAGTGTAAACAAATCAAACTGGTTACTAAATTAAATTATTATTCATAAAACATAATATTAAGCATACATTTTTTATTTTATTTTTTGTTGTTCTAATTATCAATAGGTATATAAATATACATTTTATTTTCTTATTTTGTTGTTGATTGCACTGGCTCGCACACTAATTCTGTACTTTGTTGAAAGTGGTCGTCTACCATCTCAAATTTTGTAATTTGTTTACACTATGTACCTCGTAAACGTGACATAGCTTTCATTTCTAAACTTAGACCTAATTTTTTTACATAATTATATTTTAACGTACCTACTTTTTTGACAGATTTGACATTGTATTCACAATATTTTACATATTGTATTAATGTATTTTAACGTAAATTTTTGACAGCTTTGACATTGTATTCATACTTAATTTACACATTGTAATCATGTACGTATACTAAATATTGTAACACATATATTTTTAAAAGAGTACGTATGGAGTTTCTTGCCCGTTCTTCTCCATATAAAACTACCTTTTGGAATGGGCGACTAGAATCAAATTTTTTTTTTTAAATGTAATTGACGTTCCAAAGTGCCTCCATGGTCTAATGGAAATAAACGTTTTGACTTGACTTGACTTGGTGTTTATGTCGCAAGGAAAACAAAACCTACATTGTATATCCCATTACACCTAGAATCACTTTTAGAAAGAAGCAATTTGATATCACAAGTTATCCGAAAACCGTAAATTGGTACATCACATTTCGATTAGAAACTTATTTGCAGTTTGTAAACAGACTGCAAACTATGTCAAAGTACGGGTACAACAGTTATCTAACAGCTAAATCAAGTTTGTCCTGGAATCCAGTTTATTCGTTTAAGCAATCTTCGAGACTCGTTTTCATGATGAACAAACTTTTTACGTACCTACAAGTTTGTGCAAAACCTTCGGTGAGCGAAACTGACTTGAACTTTAACAAATATTGCTACTATTACATCCATAACCTACAATGAATGGTTAAAAACTCCACTACAGTACTTGCAACTCATACCTTACTCTTTATTACTCCGGTTATTGTACATGTTTGTTGTGACGAATGAGACTATTCTCCACGACACAGGGAATCCTAGTGTGGAGGATAGAGTATTTTATCACTATAAGTTGTGTTTTCTGGACAATAAAGATTTTATTATTATTATTTATATTAACTAAGTTGTACAATTTTAAAATGAAATGAAGCTAAACCTGGTTGCAATTTTAACAATTGCATGCTTGGAATAGTTGGCCAAAATTAAAGACCGCATAAACGAAAAAATTTGGCAGCCTCTAGCAACATTTGGCAAAAACTTCCCTGTACAATAGTTTACCAATAAAATAAAAAGCCTAGAGAAGCGCTGAAAACTATTCCGGTACAAACCCACTTTTATGTTGGTACTAGTCTCTTCTTATATATCACTAGCTGTTCCACGCGGTTTCACCCGCGTAGTGATAGGTTTTTAGTTAACTGCTCCTATGGATCAAAGCGGGATGTGCCTATTGGTAAATTTTTCCCCGTTTTTGTCACATTATTACTGGTGCTCTGGTTCTATTGGTCATAACGTGATGTTATAAACTCTATGTTACTCGCTGATAACGTAACTTTATATTATTATAAATATATATTTATTTTTTATGGATGAAACAATTTTTCAAATCAGTTCTGTAGTTACGAAGTCCATTCAATGCAAACAAACAAGCAAAGAAACAAACAATCAATTCTTTCCCCGTTATAATATCAGTATAGATTATCACCTCACCTGACAATAAGTGGAAATTGTTTTAGTGTCAGCTTGAAGTCTAATGGTTGCGGAGGTCTGATTAGACCTCCACCACCTAGTTACTGTGTAACACGATTCCCCTTGATTTGTATAGGTCTACAAATTATCAAAGTTGCTGGCTTCTAAAGATTGTTCTGACCATCTTTAGAAGCCAGCCACGTTGATAATTAGTAGTTAGATCTACAAGTAACAACCGTGACCAACAGCTTTACGTGTCTTTCATAGAGAGTTACTAATCATCATAATGGTCATGTCTGTAGACAGACAAACAGTTGATGAAATAGACATGGGCTAGAGTACAGATCACGTCATCATATGCAAACGTTGTGACACTACTGCACTATGTACTGACGAATAAAAGAAGGTGGCGGACGATGGAGTTATCCAAAAACGGAATAGCAGCAGCTTTTTGGGTCGAGGCCTATGTTGAGTAGTGGACGGCAATAAGCTTATATGATGAGTTACCATTAGTGCAATGTGGTAGTTTAGTCATTAGACTGAATATGTAGTCGCTTACCTTATTTTAATAAAGTATCAATTAAAAACAAACATACAACGGTATCTACCTAACAATAGACATGAATTTTTGTTCAAAACAGTGTCACTACGCTGAAAATTTTCTTCATAACAGAAGCATTTTCTTGTAACAAAGTCACGACAGGTGTGTGAAGTATATATGTATGTTTGAAACAGGCTGTATTCACGCCGCCATTTATACTCTAATGTAGCCGTGAGCGAAGCAAGAGGCACCTGTCACCCCGCGCTTATTACAGTTAATTAAGAACATGTGTATCATCGCATATTTTCTTCAGTGTTGTTCATAATTTTGTTAATTTACGTCGTACAGACTAAACATGCGATGTTTCTCTGATGTAATATCCTGATTTATGTATCCTACAAGCAATTTGTATAAACTTCGGTCGGTTTATTGGCTAGCACTGGATTCGATTCAAATATTTGACATGTTATTAAAGTTTACATGAGGATGTTTTCGTGTTTTGTGTCAGCTTTATTTAAATGTCAGTCTAAATTAAAACGTGGACTCGATAGTGGATCAACGGAAGACAATATTTCCCTCGGGAAATATAAGTAGAAATGCAACTGCTATTGTCCTTTCGTATTATGATCTTAAATATGAAAATCTGGCCAAATGCGAGTTGGACTATACGAAACCTTTGGTGTGCGCCAAGGGTTTCGTAAATTGTTGTAGGTAAAGAAATCTCTTGTAACTCATTTTTATAGATCCATCTACCACGGTTTACTTTACTGGTGATATATGACATTGATTTGTGCCAAATTTCATAGTTTTAGGTCAACGGCTAGTATCCTAGGAGTTTTGATTCCCTTGAGACTATCGAAATATACGATATTTGCGACATAAAAAGTCGTAACTTTTTTTCCCGAACTTAGAAGTTTGATTTTTCTATAGCGTTAAGGGACCACAGACCGAAGTATACAATTTTCACAGGAAGGGGCCCAACAGGGCCAACGCCTGTCGGGGTTGCGGAATGTTTATAATAGTTACCGTGACCCTGGAACATAAAGGGCAATCGAAGGAACATGAGTGGGTTTTAGTCAGTAAGAGTCTGACACGCCCTCCCGTCGCACCCAGGACGGGAGCAGTCATTGGATGATTTCCCACTCACCAAAAAAAAAAAAAAAGTATACAATTTTAATTTCAATTCGAAACCTCATAAAGAGTCTAAACACAGACAGACGGAAAACAAAGTGACGGGTTTAAGGGTTATAAGGTTTATTTGATGATTTCCTACTCACCAAAAAAAAAGGGTTATAAGGTTTTAATTTTTTCGTCTGAACTACGCAACCCCTTATAGCGGGTGACTAATTGATTCAAAGTTTTTGATTAAAATCAAATGAAGTGACAGCGTTACAATGTCACAAAAATGGACGTCAGACGTCACATCGTCATGTAGCCAGGCCATAATTAACATCTCTTTTGCAATTTATATGATTGTGAACCGAAATTCATGTAATGCATGAAAATACATGAAGTGTAAATGTTTCCCAAATATATTGTTTCAGGCAATCGATAGGAACATGATATGTTATCATCGTAACTTTAATGAACATTCCAGAATTTCAATATTAATTACGACTCGTAACAGTAATTAATTTATTGTAGCATCACATGTTTCAACATACTATTTGTGCAGAAATCTGATGTAATTTGAACAGGGAAATTATTGGATCGTTTTCAATAATTGAATTATTCTTTTAAAATTTGTATTAAGGATTAAGTCCTTAGGTGGTTCGGCTGATAAATACCTCAAGCTCAAATCAAACACAAATTATTTATTACCGTAAGACCATTTCGAGGCATTTTGGAAAGTTACTTAAAAAAAAGCATATTTTTTCCAAAATTTTGCTTTATGTCGAAATAAAAAAGACCAAAGAACTCCATACTTACTGAATTACAAAAATATTCAGTGTCAAAATCCACTTATGTCAAATACATGTATATGTATACATGTATGACAGAAAAACTACATGTAAAATAGGAAATGAAAGCTGTCACATTAACGGGATACATAGATATCTATGTACAAAAATACCACCTCCAGCAAACAACGAATATCTACATATACCAACAAATTTCTATATTCCTACGTGATATCTCTACCTGACCGGATTTCAGACAGCCTGCGTCTCTTATCAGAGAAGGAACAGACATATTGGGCTTGTTCACCGAATCTTAACAACCCCAAACCGCTAAATCCACAATTTCTCACAATATTTTCCTTTATCTTATTTCAGTACTCCAAAGGCAGGCAGTTAATCTTTTTAAAACATAAGGAGTCGTTGTCCAAATGATATATTACGTTGTCAACAAAGATGAATGAGATAGCGACAGATAAACATTAGTGAATGCTGACATTATTTTGATTTCTCTTGAGGTTCTACAAATTCTAGGAAATTAACGGAAAAAATCACCTGTAAGTTGCCTGCGTGTACAAAGAAAAGTTTTCCGTTTTATAATGTATTGTGTGCCCATCTCTAAGCGTTGGCTCCAATGTTTGTCAACGCTATTTTTTCTATCTAGACAGACATTGGCCGATTGATGTTGGAACCAATACAGCTGGTCAAGGGGAACCACATGCCCATCTTTGTTTAGTCAAAGTAATCTTTAGCTTTAATCTTAAAGCTTTAAAACAAATTAGAATAGATAATGCTTTTGCTAGTATTATTAGAAAAGTTTGTTTAAAAACTAATGTCTACATAACTGATTATTTAAACAACCTAAACTACTTTTTCATCTAAATCATTAACAGAATATACTTTATTAGTGCTAGCTTTTGCCAGCAGCTTCGCTCGCGTTAGAGAGACTCAAAAAGTAGCCTATGTCACTCTCAATGCATTCAACTATCTCCATTTAAAAAATCACGTTTTGTAGCTTCATTTTGCCGTTAGAGACGGACAAACAAAAACAAACACTTTCCCATTTATAACAATTAGTATGAATTCGCAGAAAAGTTCGTTTAGAAATTAATGTCTACCTAACTGTTTAATTAATCAACCTAAACTCTACGTTTTCATTTAAATTATTAACAGAATATCCTTTATCTAGTATTCTCAGAAAACTTTGTAGAAATTTATGTCTACGTAGCTGTTTATTTAAACAAGCAAAAATTTTCTTTTTCATACAAAATGAAAATAGCTCTCAAAATACAGCTTCTCTAAAATTTAACTAAAAAGCCTCAAAATCAATTTGGGTACGAACTTTATGTGTTTATATTATAAGCTGTTAACGTATAGTGGTTTTGGTCGGCGGTCTGTGGCTCCGCCAGCAATCTGGTGCTACGGTGAATTATGCACTATGCTTTATAAGCGTGCTTGTTCGCTCGGGGTACAGGGTGAGTGTGGACTTTTCTAGAAGCAATATTGATCATAGATCTTTTTTTTTTGGTGAGTGGGAAATCATTCAATGACTGCTCTCGTCCTGGGTGCGGCGGGAGGGCGTGTCAGACTCTTACTGACTAAAACCCACTCATGTTCCTTCGATTGCCCTTTATGTTCCAGGGTCACGGTAACTATTATAAACATTCCGCAACCCCGGCAGGTGATCATAGATCTTGGTGCAGTTATACCGTAAAATCAGTTTAGTTAGGGTTTTCTTTAAAGTGCAAAGAGAAATACGCTCGTACATTCTTCAAAAAGAAAACATAGATATTGCTGGGGCTTATGGCCGAATACCCAAACAGCACTTAATTTTAAGCCGCTGTCAAATCTGTAGCTGTCCTTACTTCATCCCTTTAAAATGACAAAGACAGCAACAGATTTAAGTATTCGGCAATAAGACTGGTAAACCAAATAGGGATGATGACAACATAAAAAAAATGGCATTCTGTTTAGTCCGTCTTGTAGATCGGCCAAAAATACGGGACACGTATTTTTTTGCTTCTTCAAAATAATAAAAAAATACAAAGATAAAGAGCAACAAAGTTCTGGAGTGGGGGCATAGTGAGGGCTTTTGACGCCGCCGTAATGCATAAATTGTATCTGATCGTGACGTCACGCACAACTTCAACGCACTGTATCGTCGTCATTTTTCGTTTACGAGAAAAAAGAAAAAATACGTGTCCTAAATTTTTTAATAATCTCAATGACGGACTAATTACTTTTTTTTCGTCGTCTCGCCTATTCTAAGGAGTTTTTAAATAATACGTGCTCTTGATTTTAACCCAATCAAGCACATGTATAGCCTCAAGGCGTATTCCCAAAAATGACATAAAACAGAGATACATAATTATGAAAAGTAGTGTATACCTTCTTAAATAATCAAATCCCAGAATTGAGCGTTGTCCAACAAAAATAAAATATAATTAAGGTTTCGATGAATTTTAGTCCTGAAAAGATATGAAAATGATTTTACGTTAACGTTAACAAAAATACCAGAATAATAAGTACGAGGAAAGCGTTAAAATAGAGACCATGTACTGAAAACCACGGTCCTTTTTATTCGACTATGATATTTGAATTCGTTATTTTTTTTTAGGGTTTCTACCTATCGAACTCGATATTTCGTCCACCCTGTATACATCAGCGGTCTCGCTACACAACCCGGCAAATTGGCCGCCTACTGCGAAACATTCGTTGTATTTTATCTAGCCATAAAATATATGCCTGTTTAACATGAAGAGTATACTTCACTGCCTTGGCTGGGTTAGACACGGCACGCACTGACAACGTAAACTTTTGTTTACCGAATATCAAGTTTTTTTTTAACTTAATTACCATTAAAGTACCCTAATTTATGGACTCTGTCTGTTCCCGGTTAAATAACGAAACAGAGTTTGATGCTGAGTACGTATTAATATTTTAAATTAGAAGGTAATCTGTCTTCCTGTCTCGCTCTCACACCAAAACTACTGAACCGATTTAAACGAAATTTGGTACAGAGATAGTCCAAAGCTTGAGAAAGGACATACAATAGTTATTATTTCAAAAATCGTAGTCTCAGGAAATAATGATCGTATGCTAAAAAAACCCTAAAGCTACATTATTTCTAAGTCCTACAGCCGCGGGCAAAAGCTATAGTCAATATATCTACTGCTTAAGCTTGGCATAATTTGAGTCGGTTTGTGATAGTTTCTGAATACAAATATGACAATGAATATGAGCAGCGGCGAACCCTTAAAAGTAAAGATAACAACATGAGCCTTTTTGAGTTAGTGAGTGGGAAATCGTCAAATGACTTCTCCCGTCCTGGGTGGGGCGGGAGGGCGTGTCAGACTTTTACTGACTAAAACCCACTAATGTTCTTTCGGTTGCCCTTTATGTTTCGGGGTCACGGTAACTATTATAACTATTCCGCAACCCCGGCAGGCGTTGGCCCCTTCTCGTGCTGACTGTTCTTTGAGGCGCGCGTGGAACACTAACGCGCCGTCTTTCTAAATCGTGAAATTTGTTAGGCTTGTACGAAATTGGACTTCTATCTATGACGAGATTCATAAACGATGCTTAGCAAGTACTTCGAGCCTTACAATATAACCATCACCATCACCCAGCTGGCAAACTGCACTAGCAAGAAAGAGTCGGAGAATACCTAAGGTAAAGGTTTATGCTAAGTATCGAATAATTATGTCGATCTAATTTTTTGATTCTGTCAAATTGAGACACTCCAAAGATAATTTAGACGCGATTAAAAAAATGGCGACTAAAAATACTTCAATTTACTTCAGGCGCTGTCTAATTTCACAGGTCTAAACTAATAGGTATGTACCTTCTATACTTTTCTTTATAAAATGGAAAGAGAACGTTACAGTTTACTTAAATTTAGTTAAACTTTATGAACAGCAGAATCAGCACCATTATTTAGTGAACTAACCACTACCGGAAACTGCAAAACGTAAGTACCAGGAACGTTCCTTAGAATCGCTAGAATGGACGCGGTCGTAGTAATCTATTTGTGGCAGGACCACACAGCACGGAATTATTCTGAATACACTGCGAAGCACTGAGTTAAGAAAATATCTACAAAGTAAGTAATGTGCGGTGACCACACACCTGCTTTTTACAGTGCTATAACAGTGTAGGGTCCATTTTCTAAAAATATAGTCATGGCCCAATGGTTAAAACTCTCGAGCACGAAGTCCCGGTGTCTACTATTTGAAGTCATTTTACTTTCTAAGGCCGTATACAGAAAGAAAGCTGGAAACTTATAAGCGCTAGTCGGCGCTTGCCGTTGCTGGTCCGTTCTACACAAAGGAAGCAGGTTGAGACAGATTAAGCAAAATGTCGGAACAATTTGCTTGCAGTTGCTATGGCAACGCCCAGCGCCGACCAGCGCGTGTTAAAGCTTGTCGATGTTCATATATTTTCCTGCGCGGATTACCACCGTTGGCAAGCGCCGGCAAGCGCCTATAAGTTTCCAGCTTTCTCTCTGTATACGGCCTAAGTTTGCAGGCATTACTGATATCCCGTGCCTAAGAGCCAGGCCACATGGTGCGGTGCGGCTCCGGCGCAGCGCCTGAGCGGTGCCGCATCGGTTTTTTACATATAAAAATGAATGGTATGCCACACGGTACGTCCGGCACCGCTCCGGCATCGCACCGCATGCACACCGGACAACGGCGCGAGGCAGACGAGGCGGGGAGGGGTGCAAGCAATGCGGTGCCGCAGCGGCGCCGCAGCGGCACCGCTCAGTTGTTTATACGGCATAGGCAAAAGTGCTCGCTCGTTGATAAATAATTACATGTATATCATACGGTGCCGCAGCGGCGCCGTAAGAACATTGCGACGCCGCACTGCTCGTGTGGCCGCCGGTGCGGTGGTATTGCGAGTAATGCGGTGCGGTGCGTTGCCGCACCGTGTGGCCTGGCACTTAAGCAGTAAAGGCTTTTTAGAGTAGTAAAAGGTTTTTAAATCCTCATGGGGATTGTCGCAAGAAATATAAAACATTCAAAAATTATAGATGTCTGCATAACTCGAATCAGGTTTCCATCGTCAAAATTTTAGGCTTAATTTGTGTTAAACTCGTGTGACCTCACTTGTCGGGTAAATCGTAGTTTTTATAGGTTGAGAAAACAATCAAAACAGTAGCTGAAACCCAAATTGCGCCATTACTCTCTGGTCTACAGTCATTGATATTATTCTTTTCAACTTTAGATTAAACTTTCTATACAAAACTGGGCTTTAAAAAATTCACGACAGAACTTCTATTTCAGAAACTTTTTTAACTGAAATTCAATAGAATCGTAAAATGAGATTTACATTTTTGTCGAGAGCACTCCTTATGCTTTTGAGACGTGGAAATCTCTTTCACATTTTGAATTTATTTAATCCTCAAACTTGAATGCAACATCAGAACGACAAAGATGTGATTTTCTCGATATTGTGGCACGAGCACGACATGTGTGTCTTATTTGCCATATCCTGCCGGGGTTGCGGAATAGTTATAATAGTTACCGTGATCCCGGAACATAAAGGGCAACCGAAGGAACATGAGTGAGTTTTAGCCAGTATAAGTCTGACACGCCCTCCTGCCCCGCCCAGGACGAGAGAAGTCATTTAATGATTTTCCATTCACCAAATAAAAATGCCTCCACGCGATTATAAGCAAGTGATCCTACATAGGTTCCTGTTTTGAACGAAACGGGACCGCGTAACTGTGATTATCCCTTATGGCGTGCACCATTACAACATTCAACACCATTAATTAAAGAATAAATTTTCCCTTGAATAATTTACTTCGCATAGTAACGCGTAAAACACACGTCTAACAAAAGCCCATTCCCTACTTACGGAGTCCCTTTCAGGTTTTAAATGGTGCTAACGTACTGTAAAAAGGGTTACAATTTGTCTCTGGACAACTGACCGCCACTGAGTTATATTACTGCAATATAACTCAGTGCTGACCGCACGTTTTTCAGGTGATGGTTTTCGTCGCATTTGTTTATGTATGTACTAACTGTCTCCTGTGTGTTCACTTGCTTTGCATCTTTACTATTCTTTATAAACTGGGCTATATTATCATGCTCTTTCGCGCCTAGTTCGGTCTTTTACATGTGCAATCTATAGGCTAGAGTGTGCAAAGATTATATATGATGCTAACCGCGTTTAGAATCGCGTATATCTTCGCCCGCGACTGTTTTTTTTTGTCATTACTCCGTTCATATTCATAGATAACTATTAACAAATTATTAAACACTAATGTGGTAAGCCTAATATGCCTACTTATATCTTATTTTGTACTATATATGTTGCCCTGTCCTACCAAAAGGTTGCCGACCACTGATTTATAGTGATTATGGATTTAGTAATAAAGAATTTAAGAGGCCGTGGACCGCTTTTGTACCGCGACGGAGATGTTCGCAGACGCCCATCTAATTCCTTTTGCGCATTCATGCGTGTCTTATACATATTCACGTAAGGTTTACTTACACAATCAACTAAATATAGATTGTTGCTCGAATCCTGAAATGTATTAAACCCTAAAAGATATTTTATACTTTACAGGTTTGATAAAAGTATTTACCGTCATTATTTTACCTTAATAATATTTCTACAGGAAAGTAATTCTTTCCATTCTGTCGCGTTTTTCTTCCAACAACGAGTATTTTTATACCAGGAAAATGCCGGCAACCCTTTAAAAAAAGTGGATTTCCACCTTTCCTTCCTGCTTCTAATAAAAGGCTTGATGACAAATAGACGGTGAATCAACCGGACAATTGAAGCTCATCATTGCAATTACGAATAAAATATGAGACGATTTAGTGGACACCAGCGGATTGGAACTAGATGGCCCACTCAGCGTAACAATGCTGAGATTGAAGGATTTCGTTTTACACGTGTAAAAACCGGCCAAGTGTGAATCGCTTTCGCACACGAAAGGTTTTGTACTTATCTGTTGCTATATCACTAATATATTATGAAACTTGCTACTTATATCACCAATACAAAATACTTTACCTACCTATTACAGGTTGAAAAGCCTTAATTTAAATAACTACAGTTAATGAGGTGAATAGTTGTATGTTTTTATTAAGCTATTATTTAAGATTTAGCGCTCTCGTTGACAACTATCTTTGCTATCTCAAAGTTAAAGTAACTTAAAAAGTTCGCGGTTCTGCGGATGGCGAGCGATGGGTAGCTCGCCGCCCGGATAGGACCAGGACCGCGTCGACGGCGCGTTAGTGTTCCACGCGCGCCTCAAAGAGAAGGAGTCAGCACAGGAAGGGGCCCAACAGGGCCAACGCCTGCCGAGGTTGCGGAATGTTTATAATAGTTACCGTGACCCTGGAACATAAAGGGCAATCGAAGGAACATGAGTGGGTTTTAGTCAGTAAGAGTCTGACACGCCCTCCCGCCGCACCCAGGACGGGAGCAGTCATTGGATGATTTCCCACTCACCAAAAAAAAAAAAAAGTAACTTAAAAAGTTTCGTTTCCATGCACCTTCGCATTGTTGAACTTTAACTGTGCTCAAGACACTCACACCTCTATTTATTTTAAGTAAGTTATGGGCATAACAAAATATATTATTAAACCGTACAAATTATTTTCAAAAGACAAATAGTAACGAATTTAAACCATTCATTGTGAAATTGGTATAGTGTTATCATAACTCAAGGAAGAAACCAGTAATTTTCCCGCTGTTACACTAGTAAATGCCACAGCAATGCACCAAAATCTTACTTGAATCCAGACCACACATAACTCCACAAAGCCAGCGACACTTAAACCCTTGTTTCAGTACGTTACGTGCTAACACAAGGGTCGTCACTCGCGCAGGATTTAATTAATCTCATTGTGGATTACTCCAGTGCCCCAATAACCCAGTGAACATCCCTGTGATTGAATCCAGGGTTTTATAGCCCGTTAATCCCTCACCTGTTCCACGTGCGACAGAAAGAAAATGGAGTGGAACTGGAACACGAAATACTAATATCAATAAATATTCCCTTAACTTTTCTCTCTTCGGCAACTTTTGGCAAAAATGTTCAAAGTGACATGTTTAATACTGCGAGCTCTTACAAGTTCTACGGCCAGGTGGAATTCATTAAACTCTATTACCTCCCGGTTTTTTATTTATTTCCGTTGGATCCCACTTCTGAATCCTACTTTAATATTAACGCCACTTCAATTTAACGATAAACCGTTGAATCCCTTAAACTATACATATATTTTATTAATCTAATCACAAAATATTATAATATATCCCAAAGCAAAAGAATTTCGGTGTTTTACCGTTGAATCCCATTACAGTCTTTATGTGCAGTTAGAGGTCAAAAGCCTGATTAATGCGTAACCCATTATCTGGGTTCTGAAGGTATTCAAACGAATCCAGGTAATCTGGAAGTCGACCTTACTGCTGTTGGTAAAAGGATAGGATATTTTCGTCGTCCGCCCTAATTAACAGTCTGGTACAAAAGGGTTAATCATGGTACTTTATTATAAGACTAGCTTTGTCCGCGACTTTGCACATGGACTTAAATGTAACGGAAATAGGTACTAAATATTATATTCAGCTTTGTTTATCCTTCACCGCAGGTAATGTGATAATTTTAGCCTCGAGCTGAACAGACCAGTATGAAATTAGGAATTTTGAACATTTCTACATCGTAGTATATATTTTTTTGTATATTTAAAGATAAAATTGTTTAGATACAACTTTCACAAGATGTGAGTAAGTATCATATCCAAAAAGTTTCATGTTTTCAGTTTGCGATGTTTTTTTTTTTGGTGAGAGGGAAATTACCAAATGACTTCTCCCGCCATCAGGCGGGAGGGCGTGTCAGACTTTTACTGACTAAAACCCACTCATGTTTCTTCGGTTGCCCTTTATGATCCGGGGTCACAGTAACTATTATAAACGTTCCGCAACCCGAGTTTGAGGTATTACGGCCTACACATAATCTTGTAGAATTTTGTTTGAATTTTTATCTGAACACCACACCTAGTATACCTGTGTAGTAAGGCTCATCCTCCTTAATCAAAGTTTCTGTTCATGTACTTACATCGAATTGACAATTTACATATACGATTGTAACCGGTAGTACAGATGAAAAGATGAGTTTGTGTAGAATTAAGTATAGATGAATACATTCATTAAACGAAATTAATATCCACACATCCGATGAGTGAGTGAGGGGCCTGTAATAATTCAATTACACACATACACGTTCCTAAAACAGATAGGTATTTGTTACATTTGAATTCCATCGCAAAAGTTGTCTAAAGCCCCGCCTCAGTGGTTCCCTACATTCGAAATGTACGCTTCGAACACGTTTTCTCGATCAGCATTTGACTTCGACCGTCAACATATTAGTCAGTGTAACTTTATTTACTTTAAATTGAATTTAAAAGGACAGAAAATAACCTGCTAGTTTCCAACTTCGAGAGGAAACTGGGACAGTACCTATGTAAATAACGGAAATTGTATTTAAACTTTTCTTCAAATATCTACCTGTTACCCGTACCTGTTAACTTATGTTGTTCTTTATCAACTACTAGTACGTATACTTTTTGACAAATTCTTACAACAAACTCCTCTTTCTCATCTGACAGTTTGTTCGCGATATACTCAAAAAGTTCTTAACAGATTTTCATGCAATATTTATCAATAGACAGGAAAAAGACTCAAGAAGAAGGTTTCAGTATATAACACATGCATATTACAGTAGAGAAAAGCCGAGAATTTTAAATATGTATTAAACCTGTATGCAGGGGGTCGGTAGTAAGCTGTAAGCTCATACTTGTCTTTACAGAAAGTAATATGTTATTCCCTTTACAAACAACTAAAAGGAAGGTCGCATGTCATGTACCCGTCGCAACTAACTAGCATATGTTTTGCAAAACCACACCTACATAACAAGACACATGGGTCACGGCTTAGTTGTGCTGCCGACTGTACACACGCTACCACAATGTGAGGCGGGAGCAAATTGACAACGCACGCAAATCTGTCATTCTTTAGCTCTTAGCTAGAAGAAATTTTATAGTAGACACACATTTTCACCAGATAAAAGTATTTTTGAGTCGCTGACAGCGCTCCAACGTCACAATGTTTGTACTTGCCACTCTCTCGCTTTTTAAAAGTTTATTTTGAATTACCAAGGACTCTTTGTAGTTCTGGGGACAATTTCAAGTTTCTTTTTAGTGGTTGTACCACTAGAAAGAGAGATTAAACCATCTCACAAATCCACTAATAATCTTCTACGATTGCTCAAACTTTTGAAGAGTACGTTCAGCATCCAATGAATATCGATGACTCGCAAAAAGCTCGCAGTATTATTGAATTATTCATGGGTTCTCGTTTGCATTCTGATCGCAGGCATCCTCCATAAGTCGGAACTAACACGTCTGACTAGGAGCACCACAAATCCTTGGAACATGTAAACAGTACCGCAGGGTTCCGTCCATATTCGTAGAAGATAATCTGATTACGTGGTACAGCACTACTGTCCGTGTGCACTCATGTTTTATGGAGCACCGAAATTGGCCGACAGCGCCCGAAGATCCCCGAAGGTACGGACTTAGACTCTAACTACACCCGTGTTAGAAACTTTTTTAGTTTGTAGAAACTACACGCGTAAAGCAAGCCTCAAGTTAGATTAGTTTTTATATGTACGATTCTTAGAAAATGTACCTACTGAGCTCAGAACAAGCTGAGGTACTGTGATACATAATGGTTACAGCTTTCTTCACTTTCTCAATAGACACGATACTCTTTTATTTATGTGTCGATAAAAATACACTTAATGCACAAGGAAAAGTTTGTTACGTCATGAAATATTGATCAAATACAAAGGTATATTATGATACATATTCAAAGTAGTTTCGTTATTTTATTCAAGTCTTCGTCATAAAAGTACTTAGTAAATATTATACATGTATTTCAGAAGTTATTTTTGTAACCAAGTCCCCAACCCAAACGAATTAATTTGGACTAAAAAGATACTTGACAGAGTAGCCAGCTTCGTGTATTTTGTTATTAAAATAACTTTACATAGCAATTTCGCTATCTCTTGTCGCTTTTATAACATAAAATAAATTACTCGCTTCATATTTTCAGCGTTTCACTGAAAATGTTTGCAGTGAGTAATGGCATGGTAACATGACACTATTAGATGAATTCGCCCACATCCATTTATAGCTGACGACACGATCACGATCCGATATTTATGGGATAAACTTAGTTGGGGTTCATAAATTGTAAAAAAAAAAAAATATTGTTGCATTTCCCAAAATTTAAACCTCATCTATAAACTATTGTCGCTTTCGAGCGTCAAACAAGACAAAGTTATGCCAACTGGATTCCGAAACGCATTTATATTTAAATGTATGAACATATTCGTATATTATTTGACGGAACAATTGTGCGGTTTTATCCGAACGTTTGACGTCACGTACGATACACGTGACTTTATTCCTTTTAAATTAAATTGTTCTGGTTATAAAATGAGGTATTATTCTGATTAGAAAATAAGGTTGGGCAATGGAGCAGTGACATCACAGATCGCTAGGTGTAAGCTATTAGCTCTCAAGGCCTAAGCCTCACCCTTTATATAATGAAGGCAGAGCATCATGCGACCTGCCAAATTAGTCATCACAGTAAAATGTTTGTACAATTATACTTTTTGCTAACTACTTCACCAAGTAAAATGTTGGCAGTGTCATGGTGTAATTAAAAGGGTGTGACTAATGTTGAATTCGGTGGCACTTTAATGGACCTATTTAGAGATGTCTGAAAAAGGCTTCTAGTTAGAAGAAAATTAAAAAAAAAACACGGTTTCAAATGTTGTTTTTAGCTGTCCTCCACCCCACCGTTTGCTCTCCTAACGTAATGTTATGATTTTAAATAACCTAAAGTAAATAGTTGGGCTTTCTTACGACATTCAAAACGATTAATGAGAATAATATACAGGGTGTCCCACGGCTATGCCACATGGAGGGGAAGTACCTTAAATATTGTAGATAGAACATTTTACTGAAAGAAAACATTATTTGAATTTTAAAAACATTTTACACCGCATTCATAGATATTTTAATAATTACATAGTTGAACCGGGAATCAAACCTGTTACTCGTGAAAATTAATCAACCTGTAGTTTTATCCTACCGATCGAAAGGCTTCATCATAAGGATTATTTTTTGCTAAATAACATAGTGTCAAAAATGAAAGAAAGACCATGAATTTTAACATTTTTAATACAAAATTAGTTAATTTTTCAAATGCTCAAAACTATCCCCTACTTCTTGATTACAAAGTGATAACTTTTGATTATTTCGTTCCCTGACAATTTTTTGGTCTTGTTGTGGTGGATATTTATTTATTTAAATGATGCGTACTACTCAAGTGGATAGATTAATTAGTAATAAGTAGTTATGATTGTCAATTGTATGTCCTTACGGCAATGTAAGCTTTTTAACCGACTTCAAAAAAGGAGGAGGTTCTCAATTCGTCTGTATGTTCTTTTTTTTTTTGTATGTTTGTTACGCGATATCTCCGTCAATTGCAAACGGATTTTGATGGTTCTTTTTTTGTTTGATAAGTCATGATTCAGGGGTGGTCCCATATAAATTTTGTGGCGATCGGTTCAGTGGTTCTCGAAAAATTCACCAAGAACAAAAAAAATTGACGAAATATTCATAGACGATGTGTGTTTTTTCTTCAAGTTTCTATATCTACATTGGGAGTCGACACTAAAAAGTAATAAATAAAAACTTTTTTTCAAAAAATAATAACCGCCTTCAAAAACTAAAAACCCAAAAATAACTAAAATTTCGGAAGTGGGTGGCTTCTGTTCTGCCAGTCAATTTGTGTTGCCACCGACTTCCGAAATTTTAGTTATTTTTGGGTTTTTAGTTTTTGAAGGCGGTTATTATTTTTTGAAAAAAAGTTTTTAACTTTTCTGAACAAAATTTTACATCTAATGTTATAAATTTCACGGTCTTCCTTTTATTTGTGACACTATGTTATTTAGCAAAAAATAATGCTTATGATAAAACCTTTTGATCGGTATGATAAAACTACATGGTGATTATTTTTTCTCATGGAACAAGTTCGATTCCCGGCCCAACCATTTAATTATTTGAAAATTTATGAATGCAATTTAAATTGTTTTTAAAATTCAAATAATGTCTTCTTTCAGTAAAATGTTCTATCTACAAGATTTAAGGTACTTTCCCTCCATGTGGCATAGCCGTGGGACACCCTGTATAGGAGTTGAGGAGCTCGTTTACCTTTGTCTTTAGGACGGCAACGCATCTGCAAGATCTCTGTGATTGCAAAAATTCAACATCAGGTGGACAGGCCTGTTGGTTTAGTGGTTAGTGACCCTGACTGCTAAGCCGGAGGTCGTGGGTTCGATTCCCACCCAGGACAAACTTTGTGTGATGAGCACGAATGTTTGTTCGTGTCTGGGTGTGATTTATCTATAAAATGTATGTATTTAAAAATTATATAAGTATGTTTATCAGTTGTCTGGTTACCATAGTACAAGCTCTGCTTAGTTTGGGATCAGATGGCCGTGTGTGAGTTGTCCGAGGATAACTTAACGTCAGCTGGTTTACCATGCAAACGAAATCTACTACTGAAAAAAGCGTTACTTTCACTTTTACAAATGTCAACATTACTCCAGCTTAAATTAAGTTCATTTTGTTTTTGCCGCTCGCCACCGATTTTTAAAGTAAAGCAAAAAGGTTTTGAGCGTCAAGGCTTGTGACTTTCGTGTTAGATATTATCAGCAACGTCCACTTTTATAGTTTGAAAACAGAACTAAAGACATTCCTCAGAAGAAAATAGTAGTAGCAAGTATCAAGTTGAGTTGACCGCTCACTCAAAGAGATTTTTACGGAAGATTTTTACCTACTAACAACAGTTTACTAGAATGGTCCACTCGTATCTAAACCTGGCAAATGCCTCGAGGGTATAAACCAAAAAAGGCTTACTAGACCTTTACACACGTAAGCATGAACATTGGGGCAGCCTTGAAAACAACCCCGTAACAATGGCCAACCCTTTACGTGAGTAGAATTGAATTAACATGAAGTTAATTAAAAAGGGCAAAAAATATTGGGTACCTTTCGCAAACCGGAAAAAATATTCTGAATATACTCGTACATCATTATCCTGTTAAACAAGCCTAATAATGTTTAATAATGCGAGTATATCAAAGACATTTTCGGTTCATAATCATTTATTTCTCTAAGATTTACATAATCACTTATCGAGAAACAATGTTTTATTACTTAAAAATAATTATAAAAATCCAGGGCGCACGTCGCACAAATATTAGTTTGTTACTTTATTAAATCTGGGTAAACTAGTGGGTACATCGAAAAATACAAAAGATATAAAATACTTGAACGCGCTCGACCTTGGTCGAACGTTTTGTCTCAATGAGTACTATTATTAAGCACCGTGCACATTACACTAGGTGATATTTTATTTATTTAGGTTGAAGCTGTCGAAGATATATGCTCTTTCAATAATTTTTTAAAATGTAAAATTGTTTTGGTTTCTTTAATATTTTTAGGTAGGGAATTATAAAGTTGTGCTCCTTCATATTTGATGTTTTTTGTTCCGTGGTTTGTTCTAGGTCTGTGTAGTAGTACGAGATCATTTGCCCGACGTGATGATCGTGATTGTATTTCATTGTTCTTTTTGAATATCGTTTCTGTATGTATTTCTTTGGTAATTATTTTTCGAATTAACACACAGGTATTGTATTGGTAAATTTGGGTAATGTTAAATAGCTTCGTGTTTTTATAAATTTCGTTTGTAGATGTTAAGTAGTTATACCGAAAGAGGGCTTTAATAAATTTATTTTTAATTTTAATGAATAGACTCAAGAAAATACCACCAAGAGAAACATAAAGCTAATCCTCTTAATTAAAATCTAAATTAATAATTACATTATAATAAGTTACAAAAAAAATAAAATAATAAGTAAATAGAATAAAAAAAATATAAATCAATAAATTAAGTAGAATTTGTAAACGTTTGATCCAAGGCTAAAGAGTTTATTTGGTTGAACGTGCTAATCTCAGGAAGTACAAGTCCAAATTGAAAAAAATCTTTTTCGTGTTGTATAGCGGTGTAATGGCGGAAGTCGGCTATACAACCTGCCGGGGTTGCGGATTGTTTAAATTAGTTACCGTGGCCCCGGAACATAAAGGGCAACCGAAGGAACAGGAGCGGGTTTTAGTCAGTAAAAGTCTGACACGCCCTCCCGGATGATTGGATGATTTCCCACTCCCCAAAAAAAAAAGAGTGAAGTAGTAGCGAAACCGCAAGAGATAGTTAGTATTATATATAATATTAGCTATCTCTTGCGGTTTCGCCCGCATCTTTGGTTAGACTTCATTTAAATGACATCGTATATATACGATGTCATTTATCATCATCAATCCGCCCGCACTCTTCCTAAAACATCTTCTTCCAGCTACTTCACTTAGTTATAGAGAAGCGACGTGAAAACTTTCTCTTCACCTTACTAGCCAGTTCTGCCTGTTATATCATTCTCAGAGAATTAACGTGCTTTTGGTGTCATCCTAACTGGCACTAAAGAGTACTAAATCTGATCGAGCGACAAAATGGTCAAAGTTAGCCGCAGGCTTCTCTTTACGGTAACCGACGGTAGTCGAGTTAAGCACTAAGCACACTTGGTCACCGTCATGTGACGGGATTGATGGGCTTGTTGGTCTAGTGCTTAGTTCGTGGCCGTGGGTTCGATTCCCAATCAGGACAAGCTTTGTGTGATGAGGATGATTGCTTGATCTGTGTCTGGGTTTAATTTATGTATAATATGTATTTATTTACAAATTATATAAGTATGTCCATCAGTTATCTGGTTACCATAACACAAGCTCTGCTTAACTTGGATGTAGACCGTGTGTGACTTATCCCAAGATATTTATTACTATTATATAAAATCAAAATAGCTCAACCTTTTGACGACCAAGCGACAGCCGACTGTCGCGCTGCTATCGATTTTCTACTGTATCTCGAATCACGTGTGTTCCAAGGCTTAAACAGATCACCCCCTGTTCTCTTCATCAAAACCAGGTTCACCGGGTAACAGTAAAACAAACGAACACATCTAGTGAACTCAGATGCTGAACAATAAATCCGAGACGTGTGTAATGGGCCGGGAGCTGCAATAGATAGCGTTAAGTTGTTCGTAAGACGTTTAAGTGTGGCACAGATGCATGCTCGGGCCACAATGTTCACCAAAACTGTTTTAAGTCAAAGTTCTTACACTGTTGAAGGAATTTGTGCTTTAGAAGAATGTACCTTTAGTACATGGCAGTTAGATTCGTTTCCTTTTGCCTGTAAATTAACCTTTCAACGACCAAGCGACAACCGGCTATTGGGATGCTATTATCTTTCTATTGTGTCTCGAATCACGTGTGTTCGAAGTTTTACTTGTTAATGAATGAAAAGAACACTTCAAGGCTCTAATTGGAATAAATAATTTGCCTTTGTTTTTCTGATGTTGATTTGTTAATGAAAGAAACGTGAATGAGGGAATATTCTTGGAAAAGCACTGTACAGGTTTACAGGCTCTCGCTTTTGCTCTCGGGGACACGGGCTTAGGTTGTCTTGTAATGAAGTCTGTACTCTCTTCCTCGTAAAAGTCTTGAAATTTTATTTGTTCTAGCCTTTTTTAATGTGCGTTTAGTTCGAAAAAGAAAAATATAATAAGTCTTAAAAACGGGGAATATTTTCGTTACTAATATTTCGTCAAAAATTAATTAGTCTTAAAAACGTTTATTTTAGCATAATTAATTAGACTTAAAAACGGAAAATATCAGCAAATATCATCGTTTTTCTAAGAAAACTCCTTATTAGGTGGTATAACTATTTATTTAACTTTTAACACAACACCAACGACACCCGTATTTCAATTTGACAGCGTAAATAAAGCAATGGTAGAGCAATTGGTTGAAGAGCTGTGTGTTGCCCGGCCTACAGGAAATATTGCTGAGTTTGGTTGTTTCTATGTTCACGACATAGGATAATTTCCTATTGCCTATTTATATTTCCTATTGAAGCACTGTTTTTTTTTAATAACTTTGCATTAAAATGGTTAAGAATAACTAAACATCATTGTACACTTAGTATACTTACGGCTCTTAATACAGATTACAAACGAAATAAGTCTCATTGTAGCAATGCCAATGTAACTACAATTACTGTACAGTACTAAATGTATTTTAATTTATTCTATTGTAAACGGAAAAGCAATTAGGGCGGAGGGAAGGGAGGGCTGTAACAAATTAGTGCTCTTCCCAAACCTAGCCAAGTAAGGGTTGTCACGCAAAACAAGACTGATGATAGCAGTGAGTGACACTGATTATATTACTTATGACGCAAGTGACACCCCTGAAATACGAAAGCAATGGAAGGTTCTGGAATTTAGGAATGTTCGAAAGGAGTTGTTGAATATTTTTTAATAGATGTCAGTATGTCAGACGCTTTGTACTGTTAGCGTGTTAGATGGGAGCTATTTCTGAGTTAAATGTTTTTTTCTCAAGCCTCACAACTGACTGTACAAAAGCTTAGCAACTACTTTTTTCTACAGTCACACTGTAGAAAAAAAATTATTGCTAAAATATTTTTATTACTAATAAAAAAAAAACGAAAAGCTTTTAAATGATTACTATTTTATTTTTGTGAACTATTAATAAAAAAAATATTTGTAACCGCACTCGCAACTTTTTAATACTGTGTCATCATAATCCTCCAAGTGACGTCGACATCTTAGCTTAGATTCAGTTGGGTCCAAAAATCCTACAAAAAATATGTATTAATAACCATTTTTAGCGTTTAGCAACCATTTTATCGTAATATTTTTTTCCTAATAAACATTACCGACCTACATATAAATCAAAGTAAATAACCACTCTATATATTTTAATCAAATCAACAAGCAGATTCCTTCAGTAACGCTCTACAAAGGAAGTCGAAGGGAACATAATTCTGTTACGAAATATTGTCTTCATCCCACCGCAATATTCATTGAGTATAGATCAAGCAAGCTATTCGGTCCCAATGTGATTATGTTTGCACGACATCCGCATTTCCATAAATAAGGCAGACTACATTGAACTTACTTCCTAAGTAGGTAATGTATTGTTTGTTATGATAGATTGAGTGGGAGGGTTTTTAATCGTAAATAGTGTGACTGGTATTCTATTCTACAGGTGTTCCAAAGAAACTCAAAATTTAAAATGAAGAAGTTTAACTTACTACTTACCTAAAAAGATGCAGTCTCTATAACAACATTGAACCAGACTTCCACATTTAGAATATTACTAATTTTTTCCCACGCAGTGCATACTAAGTCATAAGTAGCCTATGTCCTTCCTTGAAGTTCAAACTAACTATGTAACTACCAAATCAATTTGTTATTCAACTTCGAAAAAATAATGTTAGAAACATAGAAACCCCATAGATATTAACCTAAAACAAACAAACATTAAACCACCTAATTCCCTACAATATAAGATCCACAATTCTCGATGAAAAGGGGCTTCTGCAGTGAATGACAACCATTACCGTGGCTGTCGAACCGATGCTAATTGCCGGCAGTTGGGCGCGCTCCAACCCGACTGGGAATGGTCATCTTGCTGCCTCTACGATAAACCATAGACTAAGAATTATGAGAGAACGGTCTGAGGCGACAGGTTTTGATTTTGTAAATAATAGCAAATATTAACACTGTACAGTCAAATAAATAGGTCAAAAGGGACAAATAAATAGGGCCTTTACAAGATATTTCATCGTTAAATGTAGTGATTTATCAAAAACGGCCGTTAAAGCGTTTTTTAAAAAAAACCTATAAAAGAAAAAGAAAGAATATTTGTGCTTCGCAAGTTTACATAGAAAAACAGAAACTTAAATAAAAATAAAATATTACACACTCACTTGCACGAAAGGGCTAGCCTATATTAATTCTACGATAAAATCATCCCTGCCACACACACTATAGCCCGTTTGATAGCATATTCTAAGCTCCCTTGTACGTTTAGCAGTTGTACATCGTTTGACGTTGACAGTATTGGGTATACTTAATACGTTGACTGCACATTTCAGCGGATCTTACCAAACCATAAAAAAACAGTCAACCTTTGAAAAAAGGCTTGGTGAACCACATTAAATATTTAACTGCAGTTAGTTATCAGTCAAATAATACATTAGTATACTCTTCTACGAATTTTCTTGATCTATGGCGGAACAAACTAAAATTACACCCCGCTCAATGTTCCTGCGATTTCGAAGTTTACCTACGTCGTAACTACAGCGCGACTGTTAATGCGTGCATTGCCCTGTTTTTAAACTAATCTTAGCGCTATATTTGGAATAGAAATATCGTTTATGATTTACTGCTTTCCTCTTAAGGCCCAGTCACACCAGCATGGACTATTGAGTGTGCGGCCAGATACGGCAATTAATAATATATGATAGTACTTTAACCTGCGTCTTCACCCGCTTGGTTGTCGAATCTTTCATTCCCTATTATACCCCTTCAGGGGTGGAATTTCCTGAAATTCTTTCTTTATGTATTCTTCCTCTTTACAAGAATACGCACAAGTCCAAGTTTCATGCCTCTAGGATCAAGGGTTTGGGCTGTGCATTGCAGTTAGCTCCCCACCCGACTAGGACCTAGCCCGTGTCAGCACGAGGAGGGCCAATGCCTGCCGGGGTTGTGGAATAGTTATTTATAATAGTTACCGTGGCCCCGGAACATTAAGGGCAACCGAAGGAAAATGAGTGGGTTTTAGTCAGTAAAAGTCTGAGACACGCCCCTCCTGCCGAGCCGAGGACGGGAAAAGTCATTTGATGATTTTACACTCTCCAAAAAAAATGTGGTTAGGGCTGTGCGTTGATATCAGTCCTCGTCAGTCAGTGTACCATTTTATAATATAATAGCTATTCCTCCCGGTTTCACCCTCGTTACGTCAGGTTTTTGGTTACTGCCTCTCTCCCGTGGGACATAGCGTGATATTATATAGCCTATGTTACGCAGGAATAATGTAGATTTCGAATGGTGAAAGAATTTTCAAACTCGGCCCCGTAGTTTTTGAGCTTATTCATTACAATCAAACAAACAAAGTTTTCCTCTTTATAATATTAGTATAGAAAATATAGATCAGTATGGACTGCGCGCAAGCCCACCGTGGTAGTGTGGCTAGGACTTAACAAGTACTCGAAAGCTTTTTATTTTTCAAGCTCATATACAGTTATTAATGGGCGTGTAATTTATACTAGAATATGTAATGTATTGTCTCGTATTGTTCCAGGGATGTAAAGCCCTAACGCTTTTATTTCTGGTTTCATAATTTGTACTTGTATGAGCTAGACTAGCTTGCGTATTGCATTTATTTTTAAAGAAATATTTAGCAGTATATATCAGTAGCTTATACATAAAAACTTAAACTTTTTATATCAGTAAACGAATTTTAGTCCCTGGAACTGTAATTCCAGACCTCTTTGTAATATTAGTGTAGACAAAGGTCCTCCTTGATTCTAGAAAAAAGGGCCTAATTATGTACATACATAATAAATAACTTGTTAAACTGTCACGCGAACTAATTTCCAAAACGGACAGCAATGTAATGGTTTGCTCATTGAATAATTACACTACGCTACAATCGCTACCCTGTCTCTAACCGTCCAAACGTGACACATTACCTCCATTGCTGCATTACGGACTACATTCGTCAACGTTTGCCGTACCTACAGAGCAATGGACGGCATTCCCTAGGCCTAGGCTCGCGTAATCACAACGTTACCGACAGTTATATAGCCTACGCGACAGGAGGGGGATCCTCAAAACCGTCTCTAGGGTATTTTAACTTCAAAATTTCGATTAGGACGCTCGTTTTCGCGTTTCCCTACCATTTACTGTATATAAATGAACGAACTAAAAGTACTGTAGTATAATTTAACGCGACAGCTAATCCTTCCAGTAAAATAAAACTGAATATTCTCTGGGGAAAATAAAATAAATTCTTAATGTTAAATTATTAAAACCGAAAGCTTGTTAAACAAAGTAAAGCTCCCTGATGAGCGCTAGATTTGCTCTAACTGGGAGGGCATTTCGATGTTTGTGAGCTTAAAAGTTATTTGTGTTAAAAATTCGTGCTTCTGGCTTTTCTATCCTCGCTTTGAGGTTGTGTATTGCTCCCTTTTCGGCGATCAAACGGCTCTTCTGCGAAAACATCTTGAATTTTAGGGACTTTTATTTTTCGTTAATATTTAACCTTTTCGTGGTCGAAAGATTTTAATCCTATCATTACAAAAAGAAAGTTCAAAAGTTTATATTAAGGTATAAGTACACTGTTTTATTAGTATTTAATCATTAATATTGTTTCTTTGTATTTATCTTTACTGTGCCGCATTAAATTCTGTCTGTACGACGCGTACACTATTTAAAATTATGGGCCCACTTAAATTTAGAATTATGTAATTTAAAATTAGAATAGGGTATTACACTCTTTTTTTTTAAGTATTTCTAATAACTCCTACAGTACTAAGAAACCACTAAAAAAAATCCTAAATTTTTATTTAAGCGCTAAGTACCCTAAAAACGCTTTTAAAAATTGTATTTTCAAATTTCGCGCGGAAATTTCCAAAAACGGAAAACGACGTGGGCGTGGTTTTGCTTTGGCGATATGACGTCCTTACGTCAGTAAATAAACAAACGCGCTGTGACACTTTACATATTTTTTATTGTTTTTATCTCAAAAATTAGTTGCTGTTCGACTTACCGTTGGTGTGCGTTTCGGAATGCAAGAACACAAGTGTGAAAACATCGGAATAATTGTTAATTCTAGTGTTAACTGATTCAAATTTAAGAAAAACTTAGTTAAAAGTTGTGGGAAGAGTATTCCAACTATTACACCATAAAAACCCGTTTGTACCGTTTGTACTGTTGTTGTAAATATCACTTTGATGTAAGTACACATGTGCATTAGCCATCTAAAATATCTTTCACAATAACTTCCATGAAAAAGTATATTTTTATAATAAAGATCGTATTAGGAGGTTATAAATAAAACAAATAGTGACGTCTAGTTGACACTGTTGACAGTCGACAGCTCTCACTGTCTGTGGTCTGTATTTCGGTGTGTTCAAGAACAGGTAAAAAAAACTGAAAACTTTGAATTGAATTTAAAAAAATATTTTCTAGTTTTATGAACTAAAACTAACACTGTTCGGCTGCTTTTTGCTTATACTACCTCAATAATATATTTTTATATTTTTTCTCTTATACAGTGTAATACCCTATTTAACTGTTACGTACTAACTTTAAAAGTGGGAAACGTTATAGTTTGACAGACAAAGCTACTTCTGCATTTATAATACAAGCAAAAATGATTAAATACAGATCAAAAATACGAAATATATTGAAATATTTGAAGCCGCGTTGGCGTACATAATGCGGTCACCATATTGGTTCATTATTCAGGAATCGCAATCACCCGCTGATTGGCTTTCGGTGACAATTGGTTCAGCTACGTTTTACATACGCGTGACCAACTACAATCCCGTTTATCCGATTTTCAATAAAATCAACTTTTATAATATTCACGTCAGTAAAACTCGCTGCGAATTTTTTATCAATTTAGTAGATGCGTACAACATTTATATATATGTATTATATATATAGCATTGGCATATTTTAATTCCCAATGGCTTAGGGCCCGCCTCTCATGCTTCAGACGTTTCCTAATGTTCAGAGATTTTTTTATTGTTAACATTTCTGATGCGAGCGAAGCCGTAGGTAAGGGCTACTTATAAATAAATAACTAATAAGCTCTACACTTAATGGTGATTGACTATTTTGATTTGTTCTCCAAGTTAGTTACACAGGCCACATCTTGTAAAATATTTGTAATTCTTGTTTTGTGCTTAGGTATACACTATTGTATTAGGAATTCATCTGTGATTTGTGAGTGGTAAATAAATAAGTTCTCAATATATGTATACTATACTCTTAGATCTTTTGAACTGCGAAACGGTTTTTTACGCGGTTTTCATCAGTAGAGTGTTTTAAGAATTAAGTAGTAGAGAAAAACCGACATTTGAAGACGACGTTTGAAGACGGATCACTAGTAATAAAAAAAACCGCCTTCAAAAACCAAAAACCCAAAAATAACTAAAATTTCGGAAGTCGGTGGCTTCTGTTCTGCAAGTCAATTTGTGTTGCCACCGACTTCCGAAATTTTAGTTATTTTTGAGTTTTTGGTTTTTGAAGGCGGTTATTATTTTTTTTGAAAAAAGTTTTTTATTTATAACTTTTTAGTGTCGACTCCCAATGTTTGACTGTGTATTAAAGTATCTTTCAAAGTAATTTATTTTCAAAATAAAACTACTTACAATCTTATAAAACGAAAATAGAAACTTGAAGAAAAAGCACTAATCGTCTATGAATATTTCGTAATTTTTTTTTGTTCTTGTTAAATTTTTCGAGAAGCACTGAACCGATCGCCACAAAATTTATATGGGACCACCCCTGAATCATGACTTATCAAACAAAAAAAGAACCATCAAAATCCATTTACAATTGACGGAGATATCGCGTAACAAACATACAAAAAAAACATACAGACGAATTGAGAACCTCCTCCTTTTTTGAAGTCGGTTAATAAAAGTTGTAATTTCACATCCACATTTATTTCTTAGTAGTATTAACAATTTTACTAACACATCATTTTCTTTATTTTCAGGTAAGAACAACATGTTTCAAACCAAAACATCAGACATAAACGTAAGTTTCATCCAGGGAAGTGACGTACGCAATCCATTTAATACTCTAGATGCAGGATAAAGCGCATCGTTGGCAAACCCTTTGAACTTTGTGTCGAGTTAATGGAGCATTAGAGAAGTGCCCACGGGACTTACCGCGAACATATCTCTACAACCTCACACGTCAATAGACGTAGGGTAGTTCCACACCCGCGAAATGACTTGAATACGTTTTTCTGGTATTTAATCTATGGCTGGATTCGGCTTCTAGCCTTTGGAGTTAGGAGATCATGTGTTACCCTGATAAAATGCATGCAAAAGTGTAAAAACGGTTATCATAAACACAGTTGTATAAACAAAATCGCCTTTCTTAAAGTTCAAGCTTACTACAATGTTGCGGAATGTTTATAATAGTTACCGTGACCCCGGAACATAAGGCGCAACCGAAGGAACATGAGTGGCTTTTAGTCAGTAAAAGTCTGACACGCCCTCCCGCCGCACCCAGGACGGGAGCAATCATTTGATGATTTCCCACTCCCCAAAAAAAAAGTCTACTACAATAGGTATAAAAAATTGTATAACAAACAAACAAAGTTACTTCCGTAATTATAACACTAAATACTCATAAACACTGTTCAAACTGAATACTAACGCTCCACTAAAGCCTAAAACACATATTGGCGCAATTTCCATCACCGCACCGCTACCGCGTATCAGTATTAAACAAATGAAATCCTATTAATTATCGGTATTTCAAAGTAGCTGCTATGCAAATTGATTGCCAGGCACAGTAACAAATCTGAGCTGAAACAAATTCCCCTTTTCATTGGCCGGCCCGCTAATGATGCCACTCTACGTGGCACTGGGAAACCGATACACAAATGTACTGTAATTAATTTTGGTGTAGACTTTAATTTATGTGCTCTTTGCTTTGACTATACTGATATTGTAGAGGTGAAGTCTAGTCTAGTAGAAAAGGTTGCGAGTTTAAAGTTCCAATTTGACTTTTTTGTAAACATCCCACGGTACAGGAAAAATCCTAATTACTAGGAAACGTTTTAAGAAAAGTACTTGCTAAGTTTATCTTGGATTTTCAAGTGCATAAAAAATGTCTACGTCATTTTTCAGTTCTTTTAAACAGTTATAGTTTAAGGAAAAAATAATAAAGAATTTTGTTCTTAAAAGCATACTTTACAAACAACTTAAGTTCAGTATAAAGCCTACGCTACGATGAACGGAAATTCCACTGACGGTGATCCAAGCAGAACGCCAACCATTAGTTAAATAAATTGATAAAATTACTAAAACGAGCACACTACACCGATGCTGATTGCCCCGTATGATTAAAACTCCGATGGCGGATAATCGCTGACGGTTTTTTTTTTCAGTGTATATGATTTGGTTACAGAAGTTTTATTCATCCACTACAGACCAACAATAATGCAATGGCTTTCAATACTAACTGCAACATTTTTAGTTGTAATATTGTTATCGATCTTAGAGTAATATTATTTATTACTTACCTACTTTCTTTGATAATCCTTTTTATTTCAAAAATCCATATCGTGTACTTCGAAAGTTATACACTCTTTATCGAATTTTGATAACAGGAGCAATCTAAATGGGGACTAGCAAGAGTGTGTCTTTCCTCAAAGATTACTTTGAGCAATATGCGAATCGGGCTTAAAAACCCACGTTAGCATCCATATGACCAAACGACAACACACAAAACTAAAATGAAAACTAAAGTGCATTCAATCCACAATGTAACGAGCTAAAAATTCCCGCCATGTCAGTAAAAAGAACGCAGCGAAAAGCCAAAGACAACAGATAAAACTCTTTTTTGACAGATATTGCTACTCAGAAAAATGCCGCGTTTAATGTGAAAGAAAATGCCCCGCGAGGTTCTTATAAACATATGAACGTGCTCCGAAATGAAAACAGACGATGAGAGAGCTTTCTACAGTTACATTATGAAAGTTTCACAAAAAGGTCCGTTTTCTTATTTTGCAAGGCTTGTTCAGTTGCTCGGTTAATCGTTTTCAGTGACGTATCATGTTGGGGTTTATAGTTAAACATTTAGGTTGGGTTAGAAAAGCAACGTTTTATTGAAAACTAACTAACTCCGACAAACGTTGTCCTGCCAAACGGAGTTAGCACAAAATGCCAATAATTATCATTTGTGCTTGCTTATTTTCTGTCTTGATTTAAATAGGTCTTTTATTGCTTTTCTCTTAGTTGAGACAACCAATAAATTGAATATTTTGATAGTCAACTGTTTGACATTACTTATTATCGATAATTTAATGTTTTTTATTTTATTTTTAACTGTTTGACATTCTATTCCTTGACCATTCATTTCTCATTCGATGACTTTGTATTGTGTTATATAGCCGGTTCATTATTCGGTAATATAAGCTATTTTACTGTAAAGTTAAAAAAACAGGTTCAGTAGTTTGATCTTTATGATTTTTAATTAATAAAACTCACGAAAAAGTTTCTCGTCTTTCAAATTATGTCCAAAACTGGCCGTCGTATCCAAAAAAAAAGGTAACGGCCATTAATGGTTTAGAGAAATAAGAAATAAAAAAAACACAAATGGCATTTTAAAATTTTTTTGACGGAAAAAGGCCAATGAGGTTCTAATCCAAATTGTATTAGAACTTTTACAAACTATGACCGTCGTATTAAGGATTTTCCTGTAAGGCGTCTATCGTCATAATCACTATAGTAACTACGTTACATGAAAAGTCGCATTTCATTTTTTTTTATATATAAAATTGCCAAACAGCATAGTTTTATATTTAAAAAAAAATGAAATAAGACTTTTTAAATAATTATGAAATAATGCCTGTCGCCTGTTTTACTGATACAAAATATTTGTGATATATTTATGATCTGTTTGAAGTTGACATTTGTTGGCTGAACAACTGAACGTAACTCAGTCTTATTCAGCCACTTTTCATTTATTTTAAATCTGTTTTACACAAACTGTGTGATAAAAATAACAAACACAAGAAGAAAAAATCATCACTTCGGCGATTCATTTTTATTGATATTAGTGATTTGTATTTTATGTGAGGTAACCCGAAACAAAATGAATTCTAATAATATATAAAAAAAATCTGTTTCATGAAATTCGCCCTTTACAACATTTTACTTAGCCTGCTTGTGTTATTTTAAGTGATGACAGTTAGGTACAACCAGGTACAACCATTTCACCTTTTACCTTAATATAGTATGGTAATGTAGGAACTTTATTCGGCAACTCATTAATGTTGAGACGCCTCTGAAGTAACTTCTTAATAGTATGTATTATTAATGAGGCAGCTACGTATATAAGAACGTACTCATGAATATGTTTCTTTTGCCAGCACGGAGCTATATTATAGTATCTACTTAGGGCTGATTTTACAATCGCCAGATAACTTTTATCTGAAGAGTATGTTTGACATTTTGACAGCTTTTGTAAAGAAAATATGTCAAACCGTCATATTTATTCCTTAGATAGAAGTTAACTGATGATTGAAAAATCAGCCCTTAGTGTATTATATTTTTTAGAGTTCTGTTATCCCAAAAAAAGATACTGTTATAGGACCGTGTTGTTGTCTGTCTGTCTATTTCAATGTCTGTAAAACAACTTTTTTCTCAAGAATTCTACATTCCTTTAAAACTGTAAAAAATCTTAACTTCTAAGTTTAGCCATAATTTAATGTAAGGCTAAGTACGCTTGACTTGAGTATGCTTGACACTTTTACAGGATTCAACCTAACAGATACTTCCTGTTATTTTTAAATTTGTCTAGAAACAAAATATTATAGCACAATGGCACAAATAAACCAATTTTAGTAACGCACTTGTCTTGGCCAATTGTTATGACTTAGGAACTGAAACCACCCGTGAGACTTTCATAAAATTTTGCTGAATACTATTTTTATTTTAAATTACTATTCAATATGGTAAGTCATACTCATTGAGGAGTTTAAAATTGAACCTTTAAAATTATTGGTCTCCAAACATGCCACAGGTAGAGGATAAATTAATCATGGCAGCTTTTTTTCTCCTAAAAAGTTGTCAGGATTAGTTGAAAGTGAGTAAGCAAAGTTTACCATACTGACCCTCTGACTTCTCATGTAAACTAGGAGCTGCGCACACACAAAGCGATGTGATTAATTTCTTCCCCTTCCCTCTCCTTACCCACCCCCACTCCCGTTCCCCTTCGTTCTCCAGAACGTTACGCATAATCCCCACTAGTTTCTCAACTAAACTCCACGCTGATAATTGTTTTCAAAAGTTCTGTTTCATTGACTTTGTTAACGACACTCGAAAATTTGCAGGCGGAGATTAGAAATGTGAGACGCATCACTAATGTTTAAAGGTCATTCTGAATTGAAATGTGCTGGCATTTATGAAACGTGGTCTAGAAAGTGGACCAAGAAAAGCAACGTTGTTCCATGTAATGAATCATGGAACAGCAATGCACTTTAACCGCCTTCAAAATGAGAAGGTTCTCAATTTGTTGGTGAACATACATATAATAGTAATTTTTTCTAACTTGATTACTTGAAAACTTGTAGACCGATTTAGAAAACGTCGATACGCATAAAATTCGCTTGTTATAAGTAAGTACATTTTGAAGCGCAGCGGGATTATAGGTACGCGACAGAGCACGCAAAAATGCTCGCCAGACCCGTTGCGGCACGGCCCCGTTTTTCGTGGACGCCTACTTTTATGATGAGTGGAAAATTGCTAATAACTTGGAGGTTCTAACAAATTTCTGGCCTGTAGCTATCTAAAGGTTTTTTATTTTGCACTGAAGTATCTCAGTTTGTATATAAAAATCGCACATATGAGCAACGCGTTTCCGCGCGGTGCGCTTGCTCTGGGCAACGCGCTTCCACTCGGATTTACGATACAGTGTGACAACCGCTATAGATGTCATTTTGTACGGACACCACAGTGTAGTACTTAACCGTCATACTTATCATTTTATTCACGCGTAATTCTCTCTTTAACAATATTTTTATCATACAATACCAATTTACCCCTTTTTTCCTGCAATTTAGGTAATAAACATTTCCAGAAAGTTCTTTAAATCTAAAACCTCCATCAAATAAATAAAATGGGTTGTTAAAGCCAGCTTTCTGAGGACGGCTGGAAGCCGCGTCACCTGTCCCCTGTCGTCTTGGACTTATCTGAAGGTAATCCCTTGAGGAACAGAAAGAGTAAACTGTCACCAATGAAAATTGGCCACCTCAAGTTTGTAGAACTTAGAACTGTAGTTTATAGGTACATTGCTATGTAACGGAAAGAAAAGGTTCATCGAAAGATGTTTAAAAAAGATTTTTTTGAAATATAAGTACACTAAATAATACTAGCGTGTAACTGTCTCACTGCAGGGTAAAAATCTCTTCTCATTCATGGAAGGCACAATATTGTGCACATTAAATATCTAAAATCACTACAAGTACTGAGAAATATGTGTTCGTTATACCTAATCATACAACATCTAACTCTATCCACGACACCACTGACGTCCCGTGCCTCGGAAAGCACGTAAAGCCTAATCTACTAGTACGAATAGTAAAATTATTCGGAGGGAGGAAGGCTATATAGATAAAAGTTGCAGACAGTTTGCTATATACTAATAAAATCTTTGATGCAGACTAAGTCAGACTGTAGACTGCCTGTATTAATGTCTTATATCATTGACATCAACAAACATATAACAAACTCTTTAAAGGTACATTATATATCACGCTAGGCCCACGGATCAGTTAGTAGTTTTCAGTATTTAGATTTAAGAACGCTTTTTTATTGAAATAATAAAGTTGATACAGTCAATGAAGTAGATTGACTGTATCAACTTTTTTCTCTTTCTTTCTTTAAAAGACTCGGATGAATCCACGAGAAACAGCTAGTATTAGTACAGAGAGAATATTGAAATACACTACAATGTCAGTCTATAACGCGCCGAGTAACAAATAGAACTGACAGACGATATTACACCGCAGTTCAAATCCGAGTTGGGATATCTTCTGAACCGTACAGATCGAAATTGTCGTGACGCCTTTCTTGAAAGCCACGAAGCGAACCAAGAATTTAATAACGAAATTTCTATTTCCAGATATAGTATGGACTAGCGTACCACAATTGCTAGAATTGTGTCTTATTATTGTCTTTTTTGGAAAGGTATATTTGCAGATGCTTTCAATTTTCGTGAAAAGCACGGCCGCTATAAAAAATGTGAACTAATTACCACTCGGGGCTCTGTGCAGATTGTAATGATAGCTAATTAGAAGTATTGGTTGAATAAGTAAACCCATACACATGTTAGACATATATGAAACAGGAAAATTATTTCTACGATGATATCCCTTTATAAGAAAATATTATAGGCTATATAAATCAGGTCTATGTGTAACCATGGACTGTTTTACTTACAATACCCATATACACGTGCTATTTCCATAAAAATTGAAGCACACAAAAATCTTGCGATTCTAAAATCTTGGATTGGTAACCTACATTACAAGTTTATTTCTAATTTATCAACCTCAAAATGCCAATTTTCATTTAAGGCTCGACCTTTTGGCATCAACCGTCAATGTTTAACGCAAATCGCGCCTCTCGGGTTTACGTAATTTTTTTTTTCAAAAAAATAAACAGGAACCCTGAAAGAAATAAGCTTAAGCAGTATTGAAATCGGCTTTATTTTCGGTTGATTTGAGGAAAATCATAAGCTTACGCCGTACCAAATTTGACGTCATTATTATAATAATATTGAACGGACCGTAAAACGGTATTGTGTTCAATAATCGCGGGATGTGCGGTAACGTTGGCAATGTTAACATCAGGTCCTTTGCCACACATCATTTAACCCGGGCCCCGACGTCACTCGACGTCAGAAAGGGTATTATTCATTCTCGATTCCATTTCGATTTGCAATAAAATATGCGAAAACTTCCACTTGTCGTTTGAAATTACTCCCTTTTATATTTCGACAATCGGCGTTAGGCGGCACTTTAGCCCGAGCTCGGGGCGATAAAGCGCGCCTGCGAGATGAGATAAGACGAAATCCGCCGATAACATACCTACCCCTTTATCGAGGTGTTCACACGGATTTATCTCTCTCCAGAGTTCCTGCTGCTCGCAAATGACTCGCATTACAGCAAAATGGCTTCGTTAACCGACTCCGCAACCCATGGTGGTTACATACAGGTAGGATACCTCTGAAAGCTAGCTCTATATATAGAAAACTTCATAAAATATTTAATCTATGATACTATGCGTAAAGACGACCATTTGAGCTATTTTTAACTAATGAATAGAAAAATTAAATTAAACCTAAAATCAGCAGCCTGTTGCTGCGCGCAAATTAAAGAAATAAAAAATTAAGAGAATTGAAACAACGCTTATTGGAATTGTGATTGTAATTCGAATACTTATTAATTATTCGAGCAATCCCTCGTGAATCCCAATATCCACAGTTATTATCGAAGTTTTTTCGTGATGAATACGGCACCGGGATTACGTATCTTGCAGAAGCCGAGCCATCGCGATAATTGCGCAATAATCGCGCAAAAATTGCTTCTCAAACGTCAATTCGTATTGCGTATCAGCAATAGCAATGCGATAGCAATCTAGCAATAGTGCTGCCTCTGTGGAGCAATCAGTTAACTAAAACATGCATTTTTCGTTTGGTGGTTTCGTATTAAGTATGGTTTTTAAGAGCAAAGTTAAGTTTTTTTTGTTAAAGGCGATATTTAATTAGTTCCAGCGATTGCTACTTTATCGTCATCGTAGCAATAAGTGCATTAGAACAATCAGCGAGCGATTAGCAATCGATTCATACATAATACGATTTTTTTGTCATTAAGCGGTTAATCGCGCGATCACTGCGCAAATATTGCTGATTGCTGTTTCATAGGTAATAAGCCAGCGGATCAACATTTCACTCTGAAAGCCAAACATATTGCTTGTGTAACGTCAACGGACAAGGGGGTTCATCTCTCATCTTTACCGAAATTATTCGACGTTCAGACGAACATTAACGATAGCCTTTATAAGTATCGGGTCAACAAGCCCAATCCCCGATTGTGTGCATAATGTATTGCCTCGAGGCGTTATTTAGACAGGCAATGAGTCTAATATTTTATGCGGTAAAATTGTGAGTATTTTTAAATAATTTCCCTTGGCGTTTAAGAAGGCAATTTGTCAACGTCGTAGAGCGGAGGCTCAGTTCATGTGATGCAGAGCAAATTGCCCGCAGGCGCGCTCACCACAAATAACTTCTCTCATTGAATACACTTTTTATACAGCCTCTTTCCATTTCATCTACATTACCATACGTATTAGCTGATTTCCTGATTACTTCCTTCAGACGACTTTCAAAATAATTCAGCAAATCCGAGGGATCCTCTTGTAAACCGCAAGATAGACCGGCAAGAGAATCCGCACTTCACATACTCATATATTTCTCTTGAAACTGAATAATATAAGTCTCGCAGTTGAGTCTTCTCATCATCACTGACATTATTCCCTGAAAAAGCAAAGTGTTCAGAAAATAAATTGGATATAAGTAAAATAAATTTCATCGTAAAATAATAAACGAAATTCTGAAACAATCTCTGAACAATAAACTTTTAACGGCTCGTGTTATTTCATTTGTACGGTTTTAAAGTTTATCAGTTTTTGTTTTATTTCAATAACAAAGTTTATTTGAAATAAAAAATTTTCCAGACCGTTTAATACTAATACGTTTTATGTAAACGTTAACGTAACGTATTCCTAACCGTTAGACGGTAATAGACTCAACGACTTGACTTTACATTCCTCACAAGATGATCATCTTCTTATCCTTTTTTCTTCGTTAGGGTTTACCTCCAATCTAACTGGATGCAGCTAAATACTAATGTGTCACATGAGACTGCTTTTAGTCGCCCCATAACTACATCAGTCTACAACTCAGTTAATGGACAACACAATCAGTCTTAGTAAGATGATTAATAGACTTTCTAGCTTCTGATTATTCATCGACTGATCTACGAATAATGTCAACCAGGACTAACTGTTTTACGTACTTTCTGATGCAGAAACGTTACAGCACTAATTTTCAATCCCTGGACAGATACAGAAAAAATCCCAATGGAAAAATCCAGTATTACTTTTCCGACCAAACCACGAGACAACGGGGCTGTTCACAGGATTAGACAAAGTAAAATTAATTTTATTCCTTGGTGTACACTCCTGTGAACAACTGATTTGAAATCGATAATTTGTTCGTATAAATTCTTCGCCATGTCTCAATATTTGCGGCTTCAATGAAATACTGGAGTCAAGGTTAACTGAAGGGTTTTTCAATATATAATTCTCTTTGTGAAAACTCGTCTGTTTGTGAAAATTTTTGACCTGTCATTTTAAGTCTTATTTTCATACATACACATAAAAAAGTCTCAATGTTCTACATGAATCTATTAAATATTTTTATGTTTGTAACTTAGCATGGAACTGACAGGAAAACTACCTAGTCTTTGCTTGAAAATACAGCTTTTTAAAATACTAACCCTCTGATAACATCAAAGTAAATTGCTCCGACTCTCCGAGCAAAAACGTCGTCGTTTGCCATAAAAATAAATAAAACACGGCTAGTTTCTATTGTTTCAACTAAATTGTTTTTCCCCCAGAAGCTTCCATTCCGACCATAGCTCCTAATTAAACTCTTGACAGTTCAACTTGCCGCGATCTCGGCTTTTATCTTACAAGATCCACTTGGAGAACAAAATATTTGTTGGTTTTATTAGCAACAAACCGCGCCTTATAAAACGCGTTAACTTTGTAACCACGGCTTTAAGTTTTTAAGTAAAACATTTCTTCTTAAAGTTTTAATACTCAAAGGCAAAGTCGTACATTATTGCTTACAAAACACGTACAACAGTAGGTACGTACTTTAGATGGCCTAACAAGAATGTTAGTGATCCTTTATCTAAAGAAAAAAACAAGGATTTAGTATTCACAACTCGTGCAAAAGCACGCTACTCAACCGCAAACAAACTTATTTCAATATTTTATTGCATGAACATGCAGAGAAACCTAGGTACGACGAACTAAATCCCTTCACGTAAATGTTGAAGTAAATATACTGTCATATTATAATAAAACATGACATTATAAAACTGAGATCAAAGGAGCTTACTTCGAGTGACAAGAAACACGAGTAGAATGCGGCGAGCCGAGGCTTGCGACGGCTTGTTGTCTAGGGACATTTTTTGTTCACCACTTTATTGTCTGTAAACAACGAAAACTATTATTATATGACATCGTGCACGTAATGGCTCTAACACATTCTTGGATATTTTCTATGAGTAGCTTTTACCATTAAACAATAATAATATTTCAGTGGCCACGACCGATGCCTTTATACAACACCCTTTTGAGCTTAACAGAGAAAATTTAAATGAAATATTTTCAGCTTTTCTCACCGAAATGACCGTAACATCTGAGCAAACTGCATTTTCTGAACAAATTATTGTTTTATTGTTCCTCTAACTGCGCCGCTGTAAGGCCGTAATAGTGCATTTTCCTTTTACGCCAGAACGCGCGCACTAATGACTACGCGAGTACCAACAAGGATTTAAGTAAATATTCCCCAGCTCTGCTTTTGAGTAACTAAATATACAATGACGTAATATTTGTAGTCATCATTCGGCGGAGAAATTAAAGGCTCCGCTTGTAATTGCACTACTATAAATCCTTTTAAACTGCGCAGTGAAAAGGCGGTGAGGGTCTTACACAAGCATCGCAACGGCCATGTGGTTTATATTTGCGTTACCAACTCAATTAACTGGCCTCTCTAACCACAGCCTGTACTACTTAGGGTTAAATAAGCGTATGAATTACGATTATACAGATGTTAATCGACAGAGCGCAGACTCCATGAAACAGGCATGAAAAAAGACTTGTTTATATTTTAATAACGGTTATTTTATTTATTAAATACGGCCGCATGCACGCTCTACAAATATGGCTGGTATTAAGGTGAAGGCGTCTGTTTATTTTCATGGAATTCTGATGCTCACATTCCGTGTAGTTCAAAATATCGGCAGGTAAGGACGAGCCTCGTGTGTTCGTCCGTCGCCGGCTGCCTCTTCAATCATGCAAGTATCTCCGGAATGCCTGAAGGAATTTTTCGATTAAGCCTACGTCCCACTGACAAGAACTCGCCGTCATTGTATTAAACATGACTCGACAACACCTAGCTTCAGGGTTACTTTTTCCCGCATGAATTTCGCCTCGGTAATTCACTTTTTGTTCACCCATTTGAGAAGACAAACTTTTTTAATTTGATTAAAGTGTCCAAAGTAACAATGTAAGACATACTTTGTTCGCTCACTCGCGGCTTCACATAAAAATTCTAACCGAGCATGATTTGACAATGTAAAAGGTTGGAATAATGTATGAGTTCCCTTATTTGTTGTAGATACAAACGTCATGATGATTTTCTTAGAGAACACAAAAAAACCTTGACCCGCTCTGTAACAAGTCGTAAAAGTAAGAAGATAAACGTGGAAAAAGAAAGAATGAAAAGTTTTTAGTTTCCGCGAAAGTTCATCGGAATTGCGGTTGAAATTCCCTTAGTTCTAGTTGGGTACGTGCCAAATGAGAATTCTCCGCAAATTAAATATCCAAATAGATGAATTCGCTCTTTTATTATTACTTGTAAGAATGGCCATTTTAGCCATTTATGAGAAAATTATGTTTTATCAAGTCGTAGACTGCAGAGATAGTTTAATAGATCTGTGTTTGAATTGTCCTAATTGGCGAACGGATTCATTTATCTTTCCGTTCTTTGTTTCCTTATTGACTTAGGTTGTTGAGGCTTGTTGAGTTAGGCTCCTACTAACAACATCATTGTTAAACGCTATCAATAGATACCTAAGTTGTAAATCAGCTTTCGTAGATAAATAATCTACAAATTACACAACCAGGTAGCATTTCATATAGTTGTTACCTATATCTGCCGTAACGATACACATACAATTGAAATCAGTCCCTAATCGAGATCGTACGTCCATTACGCAGAGTTAATTATTACAATATCATAGTCAAGTAGAGCACCTCTGGGAAATCACTGGGTCAAAGGGAGATTGCTTGAGATTGATAACAGCTCATGTAAGAATAATTATGCAATGGGAAACTTAGAACGAAGAAGCGTAGACCGGGGGACTTCGGAAATCCCGTGGGGAACCTACCTAACCATCAAATGAACAGACGGTGAGAATTGCTCGGTGTAGAAAAAGCTTGAATCAACGTTTGTGAAAGCAAATATTCGTTCCAAATCGATCGGGTCGAAAGTAAAACGATTTGATTAATACAGCTCGTATGTAACTCGAAGATTCGATGGCGGAGACGTAGTCTCATAAGTCAAAGGGGGCCGTCTGTCAACCACACAGACACTTCTCGTTTGATATCGACTCCAAACAAATCGACTACTTTAATTCGTTCTGTCTCCGTAGCTATGTTCTATAAGAATGACGCATTGCCGTTCTACGCTGCGAGGCACTTTGTATTGGAAAATATATCACTTCCACGATGTGCGTTTGACGTTCGCTATCGACTGGAATTATACGTAGACATTGTTTTGAAAGTTCCAAAGACATGATGTACGAGTTTAGTTTTTCAATGTCCAGAAAGTATCGGTTCGTTGTGCTCCAACTATTCGAACGTGGGGCTAACTAAAAACAAACTGGATGAAAAAACACAAACACAGAACAAAGTAAATGTACTGGACCGTGTCACGCTCCGCAAATTCTGTTGTCGACGAATCTAATTGTATTTGTAACGATACCCAATCTTCGATAAAATGCTTATAACATTTAATTATAAGAAACGCCGCCGCGAGCTATAAAACTCAAGGGTCCTTATAAAAGTGATGTATAGCGTAGTAATTAGGAATAAAATAGGACAATTTCTGTCCACAGATAGGTATGGCGTGTGGGTGCCAGTCATGAATATTAATTCGTACTAGTTAAGGAGCACAGAGACACCTTGGACCATTTACATTTTGTATTAGCACCCTAAGGAATAAAAGCTTTACGTATCATTATTTTTACAGAAATGTTAACCACACCTAAATTCCCCGAAGTCATTACAAGGAAACAGAGGTACAAAGGGAATTTAAATACAAAATAAATTTTGTTTTCGATCTTACTTTAATAACGCGTTGTGAATACACGTATATCGAGATCGAATTAATGAACAAATCGCCTACTAATTAACGATCAGTCATGTTTTAATAATTAATAACATAATAATAACAGCCTATTACGGACCCACTGCAAGGCAAATGCCTCTTCTCATCCAGCACGGGCATTGATCTTTTAATTATTATGAGTCCAGGTTTCCTCACGATGATTTCCTTCAACGACTTATAAATATTATAAATATATAACATAAAATAGCTGTCAGGGTCACCGACCACTAGACTTAGGAAATACGGACACTTATTTAGCTCTTTGGAACGAATTTGGTCACACTTATACAGCTCGACTTCTTTTAGACGTGTTCAGCGTCATAAGAATGAGAAAAGTCGCCAAGTTAAATAGACGCGGAAAGCTGAACCGACGCGTACGCGTCCTTATACAAAATCGTCGTTTTCTATGGACAGAAGCTGAATATGTGCACGTAGTCCCTTACAGGCCAGTGAAATATTTAGAAGCCAATTGTTCCCTCTTCCTTATTTATCCCTCTTTGTCCAGTAAATACAGGATAACATCCAAACTTTCCCCGTAAAATATAAATATATTTAAAATAATTACATCATCGCCCGGACAACCCATAAAAGTGGAGGGCATAATCTAATCGGCAATCTATAAAATGGAGATTTCATTTCCATAATCCCGGCAATAAACGTTTGCTTCACAATTTTCTTAGAGATTGGGCTACAGTATTTATTTCCCTGTCCCAAATGAAATTGTTTCATACCTACCGAAATTCTGTTGGCACCTATAAAACTTCGTGGATTGAATTAATAACGTTAATTGAAAATTTAAACGAGTTTTACGTTGTTTTAACAGTTTTATTTTGTTTTGGTAAATGATATGGGAAATAGGGAATTCAGGGGGTAATGTGTAAAGTTGAGATATTAGGCCACTTAATTATTTTACTTTGACTTACGAAGTTGAGTGTTTGTGTGAAAGATTAGCTTTTTCTACACGGAAGATATTATATGATATATATGTATATTTGTTTTATTTTGCGTTGGCAAACTATTTTTTCTCCATAATAGGCTATGTTACTCCTGATAATAACCGTAACTGCCAATCAAAGTTTCATAGAAATTGATTCATTTGTTTCAATGATAATCTGGAAGCAAACATACAGACAGATAGACAATTATTATTGTTTTGATTAGAAAAAAGAAGAAAAATAGAATAAAAACGAACCTTCGTTTTTATTCTATTTTTCTTCTTTTTTCTCCGACACATATAAAAAAAAAATCTATTGATATTATAAAGTTGTAAGGTTTGATTGATGAGTTGAACACGCCATTGGTCCGAATTAAAAAAAATATTCAGCCCATTTATCGGAATCGAAGGATACCAATACTAAACCGAAAAATAAAAATACTCTACTACCTATTACCGTTCAAGAGATACAGCCAGCTCACAGATAGACGGACATCAGAATCTTAGTAAAAGAATTCCATTGGTACATATCCCTCCAATTTAGAAGAACCCTAATGACACAACCAAAACCATTACTGTAGGAATGTGGGAGATTTAATTTCGAACAAATCACGCTCAACTAACAGCAAAGATATTTTTCTTTCCCTCTGAAAAGTTACTTTACGGGAAAATAATTTTATTTTATTTTCTTTTCCCTCTCACTTACAAAAGCCTACAATTAAGACTTGCACACAAGACTGCTTAGAACGGTCATTGGTGACCATAACTCGGCTTGGTTTAAGCCCACATTTTTCTGGCTTAAGTTTGTGTGCTCAGCTCTAGAACAATCTTCGCTTTAAGGCTCCTTATAGTAAGCAATTAACTACTAGACCATCACGACATTCTTAAGAGTCTACCACTATTTCTAATTAAAAGCACTAGGAAACTACCCTGATTTATTTTAAGTCTCCTTAATTACATTACTTTCCGATTAACGATATAATTATAAAACTAAGCTAATGGCTGTTAGGTTTTCATTTAACACTGGGCCGTCTGGCAATACAAGTTACTAAATACCCTAAGCGTTAAAACTATTTAAACCATCGTTCTATTTCAGCCAATCATACCAGGTTGACTGAGACAGAATGATGATTTGAATACGTTTAGCGCTAAATGTATTTAGTGACCTGCAATTGACTGTAACCCACGGTTTTACTCGTGTTTGTGTTAAAATCTATGACGTTAACAAATCCATAAACAGATCAGACAAACAAAGATTACAATCTGTATGTGTAATAAAAATTAATTGCTCCATAATAAAATACTGTAGAATGTTTTCCTGAAGAGAAAAGATCTAAAAATAAACAGGACAAGGTCTGTTATGATTGAAAAAGTAAGAAAGGAAAAGTAAAAAAAAAAATTGTGATGTTATTGTATAACTCCAGAACTCATAATAAGGAGTAATTACTTCTGTGACGGAAAGATCGATTAATAATATAATAATAATCGTTAGGGATTGTTTTATTATCTCAGGCCATAATAATGAAGGCGGCGGTCATTATTTGCGTGACTCGACATTACGGGAGAATGCTATCTTAGTTTTTCGCCAAATTAAAGGTCAGAGGAAATGGTTGAGCGTTTTTATATGGAAAAATCTGCAATGAGTCTAGATTTGCGTCTGATTACTGCGGCGGTATATTTTAAGGGTTCATTGCAAGAGGGAAAAAATGACAAAAGGACCACACTATTAAGTCTTCGTTATGTGCAATACGTAGAATTCAAATAAAAAATAAGAATAACCTAGGTTTCTACCATACAAGAAAAGTTATTATTACTCTCGATTTAACTTCTGAAGGACTCTTCATGGACCGGATTTTCAACGGTGCGCGGCGGTGATCTCGGCGGCGGTGACCTCTCGCGCCCGGCGCTGGTTCAGGCCATGCTACGGGGCGAGACGGAATGGGATGCCGTCGCCTCCTTCTGCGAAGCAGTTATGCTGGTGAAGGAAGCGGCGACGCGCGAGAGGCAACGACGAGCCACGGACTAAGACCCAGTCGAAGACGTCGAGAGTCGCAAGACGACTACCGGCCGGCGGCCACCGTAGGCGCGGTTCTGCGGATGGCGAGCGATGGGTAGCTCGCCGCCCGGCTAGGACCAGGACCGCGTCGACGGCGCGTTAGTGTTCCACGCGCGCCTCAAAGAGAAGAAGTCAGCACTGGAAGGGGCCAACAGGGCCACGCCTGCCGGGGTGCGGAATGTTTATAACAGTTACCGTGACCCTGGAACATAAAGGGCAACCGAAGAAACATGAGTGGGTTTTAGTCAGTTTAAGTCTGACACGCCCTCCCGCCGCACCCAGGACGGGAGCAGTCATTTGATGATTTCCCACTCACCAAAAAAAAAATATGGAAAGGATTTTTTTTTCAACTTTTTAATGTTCCACGACTAAGTAATTGCCTCATAGAAACGAAATAATACTACGAGTATGATCCATAATTAGATCAAACAGGATCCCTTAATATTACAGTTTGGAATTTAAAGGGTAAATATCCTACGCATAAACTAAAATTCCTATCATACCTACTTTTGCAGACAGGCTTACGAGCTAACATTGATAACTTAATATTACGTAATTTTTATTCATAACAAAATTTTCCCACTAATTAATAAATAAGTGGTACCGTACTTAGGTTTAACGTTATTAAACTTAATTCACGAAATCTCAACGGCTAATTTCGGAAGCTTAGTACTAAGCCGTCCGGTCCGGCCCGGTAATGATCTCCCGGGATGAGAAGCGTCATCTCGTCTAGCTGTGTTGGGCTCTCGATTAGGACACCGAAGGATCTTGACCGCCGAATAATTGCTGACATAACTCAGACTAATGCATCCTTGCGAGGTGCTATAAACCGGACTAGATTGCGCTGAAGTTGCTCACTTGTTCAACCCCTTAACATTCACTGGTCCACTGACGCTCTCTGACGTCATAAGACGAAATATCATGTAGTATTAATCGCATGGAACATTTCTTTACTGTACTAGTGAGCTATAACAAAAATACAGCAGTACTCATACTTGCGAAAAGAGCGATACCCATGGCGTTATAGAAATCGCTTATGCGAATCGCCGAAGCATTAGTCGATCAATAAATATTATGAATAAACCGGTCAACTGACGCTGCTTCGAGTCACAAGACGAAATATCACGTGACGTTAATCGTGAGGTGCGTTACGTGACTGTTCTCGGCTTCAGGCACTTAACTGAGCCAGAACAAAGATACATTGGTACTAATAATCGCGTTACGCGAGTAGCGATACGCATCGCATTAGTGAAAACGCGGTGCGTACCGATGCCTCGGTTTAGATAAGGGCCTTGGTGGAAAATACGCAATAAATTAAATTGGAGCAATAAAGAATTCTGATCTACATGGATGTGAATGTGGAATGGAAATGTGGGAAGATAAAGAGAATTGCTAAGGAGTCAATTAAATGGGAGTAGGATATGAAGGTGACAGTTAACATGAGTTACATTTTTAAAATGATAAAAATTAAAATAAAATAAAATGATAAAATGACTTTATTTTGTAAATAGGGAAAAAAAATACACTTTTACACGTCATTTTTTTTTCTAATTTTAATCGAACGATGGAGCCGGTGTTTTCTGGCTGGACTACTCTGAGAAGAAACAACCAAAACAAACTCAGAGGTCAAAGTCTCTTTTGAAGTCCATACAATATTGTATTGGTCAAATTATGCGAGGACCATGAAGGCAAACTGAAGTGATCTCTTGATGAGAGAAGCACACAGATTTGAGTGGACCTGTCCAAACAGTGCAAGCATTTGTCAAAAGTCGTTAGCTCAACTTTATGACTTAAAGATCCACTTCCTGGATCGAGAGTAGAATTATTGAGTTCTTCCATTAGAAATTTCTCTGCAGCACCTTGGAACAGCCACGTGTCTAAGAAAGTTAGTGAAGAATCTTGATGTCATTCTTAAATATTTGGCAGTCAATACGGGGTGTCAGAGGCTAGAAAGTCCGGCTATAAGCTAGTAGAGTTGCCTAGTCATTGCATAGTGGAGGTCTGATACACTTCATATAAAACACCGGTCGAAAAAACCCCGAATAACCCTCCTTTCGGCAGTCGAGTAAAAACCTAAGATGCTAGAGGTGATTCCAAAGAAGATTACTTCGAACACATTAATTCTAATTATTTTATTGTATTACAAATGATAATATTAAAAAAAAACTTCTTTTCTTCTAACATTACTATTTCACTTTCGTAAAGTTTCATAAGAATGGCCACTGAATCACACAAGATCTTCCTTTCCTCTAATATCTACTGTCAATTAAGTAGACACTACCCATGTTAGGGAATAAACGTTCTAATAAACCCGTGCCTGTCACATGCAGTAATAAAGGCTGTCTTATATTAAGTCATAATAAAACTACGCTGTGACGTTACCATCTGTTCTACCCTTTGACATGGCAGTTATTGGCTTTCGATTAGTGTTGATTTTTATTTCCTGGTTAGTAAGCGTTGTATGTGCTATTCAAGGATAAGTTGATATAAGAAGACGTTTTTGATTAAATAGCTCAGATTGTAAATAATAAATAAGTAATTAGTAGTAAGTTACTTAATTAGCATTTTCCTGCGGCAATGCCCGTACATTTTCATACTTTCATGAACATTAAAAAAAACACTTCTAAATGCACACATGTCACGTAGTTTCTGTTGTATAAAATAATTATTTACTCAATCTTTATATTAAGACGACCATTACAGCGGTAAAAAAATATATATTTAATCTTTTCGTACCAAACTAGATATTTTAAATATTAAAATATAGAAACGAACCTGGCTTATACCGACTTGAAGTAATGCGGCATGTAAGATCACCTCTGCACCTCTAAAATGCTCGTCTCAATATAAAAAAATAGTAAATAATAATTTATATTCCAAATGAGATAAAAAATGTAATTGAAATCAATATCTAACATGTATCTGAGACAATCAAATACCGCAAGCACAATCCTCGATTGATCACTTGGTTAAATTCAGATATAAGTGTAGCAGACAATACGGCTATGTTCGACATTGCCTGGGAGTGTCCGTGCCAATGAATGAGGACTCTGTCGTATTCAGGATTTGACCGTCGCTTGTGGTTATCGGATTTCAGGCCGATGAGAGGGTCGGTTAGTTACTCTACATTTTAGAAGATTTCTGCTGTGAGGGACCATGTCGCGATCAGAAATGCGGCTTTTAATCAAGTTTTGAGGTTTTGAAAATCAAAAGATCAAACCAATCCATTTTATCAATCCCCGACGCAAAAAGAGGGTTGTTATACCATTTCCCGAGCTAAAGCGACTACGGGGCTATTGTAACTAAATTAAACATTATTAAAAACCCTATAACAACGAAGTTGTTAAAAACCTCCGAACACACGGGATTCGAGACACAAGAGAAAGACAATAGTCGGCTGTCGCTTGGTCGTCGAACTACGTCGATGGTTAATTTAGTTACAATAGCCCCGTAGTCGCTTTAGCCCCGGGGCACTTAAGTGTAACCGCTATGTGTATCTAGGGCTCAAGTCTGCTATTGCAATTTTTGCCTCAGTGATCAGTCATTGACTGGATATTTGACAACTTTCACAGTTTTTAATAGCAAATGTGTCAAAAGTTTGACGTTACACGTCAAAAATCGACCGTTGCACCACTATGCAATAGGAGACTTAAGCCCCTTTTTGTCTGTCTGGCAGTTGCTCCGTAGCTCTTTAACGAGTGAACTAATTTGGATGCGGTTTTATTTTATTTGCAAGTAGGTTTTCTAGCGATGATTCTTAGATATGATTCATTAAAATCGGTTCAGCCGTTTCGAAGTTATCATACTCTTTTGGTAGATGGAGAGATCTTAATATCTTCAAGGGCGGGGGATTTTTGTAAAATTTTTAATTAACATTTATTTCTAACGTTTTTTTATCACGATATTTACTTTTGAGCCCAAAAGACCTAATAAAAATGATAACATAGTTTGTGCCAATTCACTCGTTATCGTCCTTCTACAGACCATTACAAGTCCTTTACAGGAATCGGATAAATTTCTCACCAGGAAGTCTGTGTTCCTAACCAAAGCCCATTTATCACTAGACTTGTCACTTATAAAACGACCATTTGTTACGGTCATGTATTTTTATAACTCGACTAGAAAATAAAGTAATGTTTTACGGTCGTGTGTGTGTATTTTTGCCGTATTTCAAAACTTTCTTTTAATATTTTTACTGAGCAACTTATTGGAGCGTGTAGTCATACCGCGTTTTTGCAGGTTCTATTACCTTACCGTATTTTTCTTTTCACAGCCTTGTAATTTTACAGCTGCTCACTGTATACCTAAGTTAATATTACAAAAACTTGCAAAAAAAACGCCTCCTAAAACTAAAAACAGAAAACTAACTTGAATTCGGAAGTCGGCGGCTTCCGTTCTGTTTGTTGTTTTACATTGCCACCGACTTCCAAAATTCAAGTTATTTTTCAGGAAATAGTTTTGAAACACAATAAAAAAAAATTGTGCGATTTATCCTTAGAACCTACCTAGAATGTTTTAAAAATCGACTTAAAAATAAGTCGATTATTAAAACCTTCTCATAAAATGTAACAAATAGTTTTTTAAAAGCGGTATCAACATCGGTTTAGCCTAACACTGGATAGTAGGGATCAAATAAACATACATACAGGTCAAACTGAGAACCTCCTTTTACTTATAGTCGTTTAAAAATTTAACTGTTTTTCTTGTCTTTTACTGGGAAAATGGCGTTGAAGTGATATTATCGAGGGGGAGAGACGCAGCGTGTTTGTTCTACTTTGATTGTTTGCTCGCAGTCTGGTGTACTTTACCAAGTTAATGCTGCATTACCGTCTATATGGATACAGGAACGATTGATGTTGTGGGAAATTGGCGCGAAATGCTAAGGCGCCGTTACAGGACACGCCAATCACAGTCAAAGGCACAGAGGCAAACAAATCATAAATTTATAACTACTAATGGCGTCAATGTCGAAATTTGATCACAATTCGTATTTTATCAATATTATTTTAGCTTTCTGCACTTCTTCTCCTTCTATAATAAATATCTATTGAGGTTTTAAAATATTTACTTTACCGTCTAAGCCTGCTACTGTCTGTTTATTGACATGATGTATCTGTCGCAGTCATCTGGTTAAATCAGCTATTTGATTGTATGACTAGCGCGTTCATTGAATGACGACATTTAATTGAATGACTAAACGACAACTCGTCAAGTTGTTTAATGTAACGTTCAACAACTTGACTATACGTCATTTAGCATTGTCGTTAAATGGGATATAGTCGACTTTGTAATGTTTGTTTAGGGTGACCATAAGTTCGCAACTTAAAAACTTAACTTCCTTTACATAACATATATGAGGACATGACATGACACACTTTATTATGATTTTAATTTAATAAAAAAAACTTTAAAAGTAGCCGGAGGCGGCGTATTTATAGGTAAATCCATGCTGTCACACTATTTTATCAAGAATAAGTCACTTTAAAGTAAATTTAATCAAAATAATATCAAGTCAGTGCTATCTGTGCGAGCTATTTTACGCCATATTTGTTTTGGTGACTACTAACGCCGCAGTAGAAAAAAAATGAACTAAATTACAATCACTTGACTGATTTTACGTCCGCTCTGTTCAAAGGGCTATGCTACAATCAGCTATCTAGTTGGACGTTGAGCGAGGCTTGTTCAATCAGCTTTCGGCCTAGTCATTCAATTAAATGTTGCCATTTAATTGAATGACTAAACGCGCTAGTCATACAATCAAATAGCTGATTCAACCAGATGACTGCGAAATGCCTGTGTCAAAGTGTCAAATAATGACTGTGTTTGTAATCACTAACCATACTTTTTTATGTTTCTGCCTGTAATTACTTTACACAGCGATTTTCAGCAATAGGGATAAAGTATAATAGGTTCATTATATCGAAGGAAAACATACAACACTCGCATCCACTCTCCTAAGCCGGGTCGAAGCAATATGTACCCATTTCCGCAAACAATCACGATGGCATGACAAGTGAAGCGAGTTTTCCATTTCCGCAGTAGTCTCTCCAAATAATACTCTTAGCTAGAGCAACATTTTCGTTCATGTAATCACATAATCACATAGCCAAATTTTTTATCGCTTAATTGCAAAATTAATAGTTAGTTTGCTACTTTTCACTTTTCCGGCCGAAGCACTTAAAAGCGTTGCGATGTCGTCAATGGAACCGAGTCCCTTGTTCACAAACTAAATTAAATTAATTTTTAGTGCATCTTTTTCTTTTCAATTCATTCAGAAACGGACAGAATATACATTTTAGTTTAATCCTATCAAATTAGACAGCGCCTGAAGTAAAACAACGTATTTTTAATGGCCATGTTTTCAATCGCGTCTAAATTATATATTTTATCTCCTATCCTTTAAAGAAGATACATTTATCTTAAATTTCGTATAATTTGTGAACAAGGTAATCGGCATCAATATCGGCGACTGCGCAGCACGCTACACGTAACAATAAACAACCTGCAACGCTATGGACATTTCAATGGTGAACTCATATACGTCCAACACAAAATCGTAATCGTAATTGACATTTAGCGAGGGGGCTACACAATGGGGAGCTACACAACTAAAGCTTACTTTATGCACAAAGGCGCAATTAATATGAATCAATCAATCAATTAAATCCTATACATTAATACATTTTAGTTGTGCTATATGTCCTACCAAAGAAATTGTGGACAAATATTTAGATTGAACCTTTCAACAACTAAGCGACAGCCGGCTGTTGGGCTGCTATTGTCTTTCTATTGTGTCTCGAATCACGTGTGTTCGAAGGTTTAATATGTTACACATTTTCTACCAATCAAACATTAGTACGTCGGAAAAGTTGCAATCCGAAATCCATACTAATATTATAAATGGGAAAGTGTGTCTGTCTGTCTGTCTGTCTGTTTGTCTTTCTTTCACGGCAAAACGGAGCGATGAATTGACGTGATTTTTTCAGTGGAGATAGTTGAAGGAATGGAGAGTAACATAGGCTACTTTTTGTCTTTTTCTAACGCGAGCGAAGCCGTGGGCAAAAGCTAGTATTACAATAAAGGATAAAACCGACATTCTTTATCCGTTTATCCTTTGCCCCTCCAACCAACTATGCACATGTGTTCAACTGCATTCAACTAAGGACTAAATTTTGGATCAACTTAGGCACGTGCGGCCCCGACACCCCACTTCCTTTGATGTGTGTTTACTTTTTTGTTAAGAACGTTGGAGCCGCGGCACTAATAAAGGACTGGTTAGTTTGTAATTTGAAGACGTGCTTGTTTGTGAGAATGTTTTACATGTTTTTGAAGATGACCGTAAGGAGGTCTAATTGCAATGATATTATGTGTTCACCACACGGTAGATTCTTCGTCAATAATTTCCGAAAGTCACGAATGACGAAAAAATGGTGGTTCGATTTGATAGTGAGTCATCAATCACTATCATGCAACCATCAATCATTATATTAGCCGGTCAGTCACAATTCCTGATTGTGGTAAAACTGACAGCAAAAATCTTGGGTCCTTCCTCGTGGTCAAACTATTTTGTCAAACTGATTTGGGGTATTCCTCGGAGCGCTCCTGTTTTGAAGCGCTCCTAACCAAGCGCTCCTAAAATATTCCGCGAAGCGCTCCTGTTGGGAGCGCTAAGAAAATCAAACTAAAAATATTATTATTTTATTCCTCGAAGCGCTCCTATGACGAAACATAGAGAAGAGCATGAAGTGTTCGTAACAAATTATATCGATAAACATTTCGACGGCTACTAGTTGTTTATATTAAAACTAGAAATAGCTAGAATAACTAAATAGTAAAAATAAAAGCTGATGAAAAGTACCAGGGTGGCAGAAATTGCCAGGAGGCACCTAAATGATCTCATATAAATTATACACCAACGATTAAAGTCTAAAATTATTTTGTTATTATTCACTATAACGATCTTATTATTTAGTAATTGTTTATAACTAAAATGTAGTTATAAGATATATAACAGTACATAACCTATAGCTATCAGGAAAACAGAAATGAACTAAAGGTAATTCCTTATGCGATACTACTCAGCCCTTCAATGGTTGTTGTACACGCATGAAAATGTTACCATTGAATTCGATTATAAAAGTACTATAGTGTATTCACGGAGATACGTAGTTCCAGTTCATTTATGCTTCCCTAGTAGTTTAAAAAAATTAACAATTATGGTAGTTGAATTTTAAAACGTCTATCGATATCGTTTCTTACAAATTCTTCATGCTCTGCCCTATGGTATCTTCACGTCATAGGAGCGCTTCGAGGAATGAAATAATAATATTTTTAGTTTGATTTTCTTAGCGCTCCCAACAGGAGCGCTTCGCGGAATATTTTAGGAGCGCTTGGTTAGGAGCGCTTCAAAACAGGAGCGCTCCGAGGAATACCCCACTGATTTGACCACGAGGAATTTCATCATTCTTCGTGGACAAACCATCTCATTTATTGAAAATTAACCACCTGTACTAGTGTTAAGAAAACAAACTGTACAGTCATAACCAAAAAAATATTTTTAACGTAATTTAATTAAAAAGTAACCAACACTTATTTCGTCGTGTAATAATTGCATTTGACAATTTATTATGAATTTGTCTCGCAATATTTGTTCTTGCCGATGAGGATATGCTTTTGGACCAGTACTTTAATTTTTTTGTAAAGTTCCCAGTATAACCGAGCAATGGTGATTGGATGATATCGTTTCATCGATTTATTCAGTTGTCCATTTCATGACTCAACTATATTATTTGTACGGTGTCTCTGAACGTATACCGACAATAGGGATGACGACAACATAAAAAAAATGGCATTCTGTTTAGTCCGTCTTGTAGATTGGCCAAAAAAATACAGGACACGTATTTTTTGCTTTATCAAAATAATAAAAAATACAAAGATAAAGAGCAACAAAGTTCTGGAGTGGCATAGTGGAGGCTTTTGACATAGTATAAAGAGAAGGGAAGTAGGTTATCTTCATACAAACGTACCCCGCGCGGTTTGTATGTGTGTGCCATAGTATCTATGCGTCGAGGCACGCACACTTTAACAAAATCTCTACGCGTTTCTCCTAGCGCCAGTCGGGGCTAACACTGCTCGAGGTTCGCGCGTCACTGCTTTTCGACACCGCTAAACGAAACCAAAATGTCGGATAATCGCAGGAGAACGTATTGCTGTGTGTTTGGGTGTCTAGACAATTCATCGATTCCAATATTGTCTCTGTTCAGATTACCTATTAAACAGAAAAGGCAAGCTAGTCACTCATTCTAGCATAAAATTTTTACTTGATGTTCAGATACCTACTTACTTATTTTTTATTGTATTAGTTTTCTGTCACACACATAAGGAAGTAGGTAGGTAGGCCTAATTTCCTGCTAGAATGTAAAAGGTACTTTTGATCTGTCAATTGATTTGCTGCTATTGCTTTGTTTTTCGCTTAGTTATGCCGATTTCTCAATATTGTAGGTATTGTAAACTAAGTACTTACCTACTTACAGTTAGAAAATCGTAATAAATTGTGTCGTGTGTAAAAGTGACAACCCTAAGACAGTAGGCAATTATGTCGCGGATTGGGCCGGAGATAGCCTACTTCCCCTTCTTTATACTATGCTTTTGACGCCACCGTAATGCAAAAATTGTATCTGATCGTGACGTCACGCACATCTTTAACGCACTGTATCGTCGTCATTTTTCGTTTACCAGAAAAAAGAAAAAATACGTGTCCAAAATTTTTTAATAATCTCAATGACGGACTAAATACATTTTTTACATACGCCAACAACTCTCTTTTCATCTTTACTTTTTATGTTTTATTTCTTTGCTCTTCGCCATTGACTGTTTGTGTAATGATAAAAACAATGTACAATTTAGAGTTCTGGAAAAATTTCTACACAACCATGTTTATATGTCCTCAATTTATAGTACTGATGCCCACCGAAAAGCAATACCGTTCCTCTTTTTCGTTTTATGTATTTTAATGTCCATATTAATCGCAATTATTGGAACACGACGGAAAGGACAAAGATGATAATCATTATTACTATAAATAAAATCTGTACAAGACAGGAAAATATAATAGGTGACGTAAAATTGTCATTTTATTTTTGTTCTTGACAGTACAATGCGTCTGCATATTATACAGCATGTTGAAAGAGATTTTATGCTAAGAGTTTGTCCACGAAGAATGATGAAATTCCTCGTGGTCAAATCAGTTTGACAAAATAGTTTGACCACGAGGAAGGACCCAAAATCTTTTCTAGCCTTATTTAAGACGTTGACAAAGAAAAAAAAGATTTGTCAGGCGGTTCTTGCCTTTAATACCTATCATGAGATGATAAGCTAAAGATATAAAGGCAGAGGTATTATACTCTGCTTAGATAAATACAAGCGCAATATTATGTATGATAATTCATTGTTAAGTTCCAGCCCAACGAATGTCAGACAGAGAAAGGAGGATTTCGAGGATGAAGTGAAATCTCTAGGCTTATGTAACTTCATCCCGGCTGTTGTCGTGTTCAGCAAGCGGTCATTGAACCTGAGGACAATGGAACTTATTGTTTCAATAATATGTAAAGTGTCCCTCGAAAGGGGAAGGAGCGATACTCGTATTATAATAGCACTAGCTATTGTCCGCGGCTTCGCCCACGTGGATGTCGAAAATTCCATCCCCAACTTAATGGGTATATGGAACTTCCAAACATTTTAACATATTTATAGTAACTTTCTTGCTAAAAATAGAACTCCAATCTACTTTACTGAAGGAAAATAAAAAAAACATACCTCTCCCTTTTATATTAATAACACAGAAATGACTCAGCAATAGAAACAAGTAAACGCTCTCTACATCAAAAAAGAAAATGACAAAAATAAACATGAAAGATTTGTTATTACTTAGGGAAATTGAAATATAATTTAATTTTATTTGACCTTTTCAAAGGAAAATTCAACATCAAGTAATAATTATAGTATATACTAGCTTTTGCCCGCGGCTTCGCTCGCGTTAAAAAGAGACAAAAAGTAGCCTATGTTACTCTCCATCCCTTCAACTTTCTTCACTTAAAAAATCACGTCAATTCGTCGCTCCGTTTTGCCATGAAAGAAAGACAAACAGACAGACAGACACACTTTCCCATTTATAATATTAGTATGGATGGATATTATTTAAGTTCATAAACATAATTATATTTTCTTAAAATTGCGCTCACATTTTCTATTAACCACTTCACACAACTGCGCGCCTAGTACTTTTGATTGATTTAAGTACTAAGTATCTCAGTATTTTAAATTTTCTCAAATTATCACTTCACATTACTGCGCTCCTAGTACTATTGTTCTCTTAAGTTTTCAATCTTTAATTGAATTTAGAATTAACTATAGGGGAAAATGATTCATCTTTTATAATTATGTTCTCGTCGATTTTTCATTATTTTTAAGATGTATTCTGCTATTCGGGGCGGGGACAAATCCAACGAACCAAAAACCATGAAAATTGGTCTAGCCGATCTCGAGTTATAAGTGTTGTAACAAACCCGACTTTGTTTTATATATATAAATTTATTTATTATATAACGGCGTACGAATTAATGTCCCTTTGGTAAAGCCGTATATTTACCGATACTTTGGACTTGAAAGTTTACAAGTAAATACAGTACCGACGGTAAATGTGATAGCTCGGGAAAATTAGGGCAGTTAAGGACGATCAGCGGAAATTGCTCGTGTGGTTTTGGAATTTAGCACAGTAATTCTTTGAGGCTTACTGATGAACATACTAAAATTTCCTGAAGGTGAGGGCAGAGCTAACGCGGGGGAGGCGGAAACGGTCCATTTTAACCAAAGGAACATGAGTGGGCGTAAAAAATATCAATTCAATTACTTCTACAAAACTAAACAACATTACATGAAATATGGTTCCACGGTTTTCTTTAATTATATTTCAGTATTTTAGTAGCTAGAAGAAGTCAAGGTGGAGTGGAAGAATAGTACAAAGTAATGAATTCAAGCCTAATTTATTAAAACGTATAATTTTATACATCCCACGCACTGTATGAATTAAAATTACCTTATTTACTTTTTCTAAACCATAAAACCTTCAAAACGTAGTAAGCAAAATACTGTTCGATAGATAAGTTAATTAATTTTAAAGAGAGTTTTTGCGAAAGTTAATTATCAGTTACCGTAAATGGACATTGATCTAGATTAATGTCATTTTTATCCCAATTTATTTCCCGGGGCATAATTTAGTACCTTGTTTTAATTCCGAATGTCCTTTGTCTGTTAGTGCAGATAAAATCCCGAACTCGAAGATAATGTCAAATTAACACGCCCAGCTACGTATTTCTAAAGTTTGTCTACCTGTAGCTCTTAAACGGGTGAACCGATTTTAATGTGGTTTTAGTAAGGATTGATGGCTCTTACACATTTTTTATGAAAATCGGTTCAACGGTTTTGAAGTGATAGTGATCAACTGTTTTGTTGCGGGGGCCAGGGTTTTTTTTAAGTTTTAATTTACACTAAACTAGTTTTTGTAATCTTCATGCCATGCATTGAGTAACAAGACTAAAGCTGACAATAAGGTAGATACATAAAAATAACGTGTAATATATGTCGCGTCAAAAACTTAACAGTACATAATATTGGCACTGGTGGAATGTAAGCTTTTATTGTCCTTACATTTACATTCAATTGTTTTTACCTACGTGGAATATATTTTCATGCAATTTTGTCAAGTTACATGTTTTTAATAGGCAAGACGACAAAAAAAAAGTAATTAGTCCGTCAGTTAGATAATCAAAAAATTTGGGACACGTATTTTTTCTTTTTTTTCGTAAACAGAAAATGACGACAATACAGTGCGTTGAAGTTTCGTGAAACGTCACGCCTTAGTATAATTTTTACTGAGGAGTGACGTCACAAGCCCCCTCTCCGGAACTTTGATGCTCTTTATCTAAGTATTTTGTTATTAATTTGATCAAGCAAAAAATATGTGTCCAGTATTTTTGGACTGTCTAACAGACGGACTAAACAGAATGTCATTTTTTTGATGTAGTCAACATCCCTATTGTTCTAGAATTGTTTTTATGCTAGTTCAATGTAACAAACGAAAAAAATAATCATTTTCTAAAAAATAATAGACTTCACCCGAATATTTTTGTTGTAGTCAAATTTGAATCGGGCTTGAACAGAAAGGGTTCGTTCTTTTAGATTTTTCTGTACCTAATCTACTTATGATTACAGAAAAATCCGACCGTGTACAGTGATTTTTATTTGTTCATATTTTTTTTTAAAATTAACTTTGAAAAACTATTTATGGTATTTATTTCAATATATTGAACTTAATCGTTTTGGAGATTAGTAATAATTTCTTTATTTTCCATCAAAGGTTCAAAAACTTAAAAAATAATCATTCCCCAGTTAAATTATTTCCTAAATTCGTAAGAACATAGCATATAGTCTTTCACATTTTTAAAATCACATAAAATGTATGATTACAGTATCGAAATATTCAAACTAACATTATCTTTATTGCATTTCAGATAGCGAGCGACTAGAGCAGGTCAGTATCACAAATGTCCAACAGCGCAGAACCGGAAGGGTCCGGCTTTACTCTGGAGCCGGAACTTCAAACCCTTTTTGATATATTCAGGGGCGCCTTCAAAAATGTACACTAAAACGGTGTAAAGCTGCGCTCACATCGGTTGTTTTTATTGAATGCTTGACCACATATGGTACAAGCTGATTAGGCGTATTTTTCTTACTCCTCCGCAGTTCTTTCTGATTAATTTCGTTGCGGGATCCAAGACAGTTGAATCGTTTCTCCGGGACTCGTCGAGCTTCATTGCTTCGGCGCTTTTCTGGCGGACTCCACTGTTGATTCTGGCTTTCAGGAGTTGCAGTGGTTGGGAATAGTGTGGTGGGATTGTCCCAAAAAGCTGATTAGGCACAAGTTATCGATGCTAAATCACTTATGCCACTCATGAAAACACAAGGACTTTTTTTATTCTACACTTATTACAATATTTTTAACTAGTTCTACATAATCGATTCTATCCGAAACTGCAAACACATCTGGTTTCCACGTCAATCTAACATTATGTATGAGAATTTCTGTGAAACTCTTCAACAGTAGTAACCTCCTTGTTAGGGCTCGTTTGATTGGCTTTGGTAGGTTAAAATCAAAACAAAAATAACAAAATATACTCGTAGATTATAAATCTATGTTTATTTAAAAAATAGTAAACTGACTGCCTGATCGACTGACTGTTAATACGCATATCAACGCACAGCCCCAACCACTGGACATATCCTAAAGACATGACACTTGCAGTGTATTCTTTGTTAAGATAAGGTAACTACTAAGAAAGAATTTTTGAAACGGGTAAACGGGTAAAGTAGGGGATCGAAATATCGACATTCACGCGGGCGAAGTCGTGGGCGCAAGCTAGTTAGGCAATAAATAAGCGAAGATAGTAAAAACCTATTTAAAAAAACCTGTACTAAAGAGCAGTCTGGTCTCCGACATGAACACCGCCCGCCGCCTACAAACTCCCCCAACACCACGGGAGTTGCGGATGCAATGCCAATCCTTTCAGAAGGTGTAGCTTCTTGAAGGAAGTGGTAACGGTCCGGAAATATCCCCATTGATCCATTCCACAAGATGGCCGTACGAAGTACAAAAACCATCGAAACCGCGAAATGTTGAGATGGTATTTTAGAAAACTACGGATGGTAGTTTGACAAAATCCAGCGGTAGGTAATTATTAGAATTTTTCAGACCATTTCCCGTGGTAAAGGCGATAGAACACGCATAAAGAAGCAACGTCCCGCCGCAGGGCAATGAATCAAGTCGACCGGAAAGCACCTGGTCGCCTAGTTGTTTGTATACGGCCAAATAGGACGAACTGATACTAGCGTTGTTCCACCTCCGGGGTGAAATCCGTATTTCATGGGTGACCGGTTTATTATTTACTAGCTTCTGCCCGCGGCTTCGCTGGCGTTAGAAAGAGACAAAAAGTAGCCTATGTTACTCACCATCCCTTCAACTATCTCCACTTAAAAAATCACGTCAATTCGTCGCTCCGTTTTGCCGTGAAAGAAAGACAAACAGACAGACAGACAGACAGACAGATAGACAGACAGACAGACAGACAGACACACTTTCCCATTTATAATATTAGTATGGATTCGTTTTTAAAACCGGCTTTTTTTTGTTGAACTATTTCTCGGCTACAACAATTAAAAAGTACTGGTAAAATGTAATTCGAATTTCAAAATATATGTACAATTAATGGTTTTTTACAATATTACCTCCAATACGGTATTTGACACTATTAACCGATAAATCTAAGACATATTTTTTATAAAACCTATCTTTTTATTAGTCCTAAGCATCGAATTTGTTTTTAATTTACTGTAAAATTGGATTTTTAATTGCTTTAAAATCAATAAATACTTAGTCAATAGGGTTGCTACCTTGTGACGTCACAAGCTGGTATTGGCATACAAAGTCTATTGGAGAATTGCGTTTTGACAGCTCATAAAAAGTACGTCAATTGATGATGGTGTCAAATACCGGATTGAACATATTACTAGTTGTTTCTTGCGTCTTTTGTCGTCCATTTTTATCCTGTTAGGAGTTAAATTTCCTAAAATGGCATCTTAGTGCGTCTTTTCGCACTAAAAATAAACTACTGTAGGTACGAATTTTATGTTTATAGCAGGATTATTCTCTCAGTAGTCTCTCAGTCTATTCACATATACAGATAGCATTGTAAATGAGACTGCTGCCTAGTACATAACTCAATACGAGGTGGCAGAATCACCAACAAGAATTACTACAAACTGCAAATCTATTAAAGCTTTGCGTCGTACTAATATTTGAGCAAATTAAGTTCTCTATATAAGCGTACGTTTACTGTACAGCTTTGAAACATGGAAACTCTCTCAAAAGGTCGGGCTTTTAATGAGATGAATACGCTTTATCCGGATAAGCCTTTCAGTCTCGTAGTGTTGAATGTTTCTCCTTCATTCAAGTCAAGATATCCTTTGTTTGCTATTTCTACGATATTTTCAAGTAATACTATTGCTAACGCGTTTATATTTAGTGCTTTTGACTCTCTTGCACCAATCATTTAAACTTTTATGTGCTAATTTCGTCATCGAGCTATTAATTTCAACATGTGTCAAAGTGTATTTTTGGTCTTGCACAACCCGCTAGGAAATGATTCTACTCCTTAATTATTCAAAAAAATATTTAAATCACACTCTTTTACGTTACCGTTAGAAAGGATTTTGTTAAAATTGATTCCACAGAGTATCCTTGAAGTTTCTAACTCGCTCTGCGGGAGATCTGATACGTTTTGCTTCGAGATCTCTCAGACATTAAAACGTGCCGAAATTAAAGCTCTGACTTTGACTTAAAACCATCTTGTTAATACTGTAATCGGAATAATTAATTACATATTTCAGAGTAATTGTTTTCCAACAAAATCAGAAAATGATTATTCTATATCCTCATCAATTCCCCCGGCTCCAATCTTAATGAATTCTCGATTAGAGACTCTTGTCAGCTTTTTTCTTTCTTCCAAAGTTAATCTTCAATGGCGGAGTGTTAACTTTTCTTTTAGCGAACGATATAATACATAATAGGTTTTCTGTTGAAAAATTTTGGCGTGCTTTGACATTCACGCCGATTCTGTGTAATTTTCTTTTTATTTCAAGAACTTTGAAAACAATAATTTCTGGAAAGTTATTTCTTTTTGCCTTTTGTTTGGATAAGTAGGTCAGGAGTTGATTCTTTTCGTCTGTGTTAGATACATTAGCCTAAATAAACATTCGTTTCAGTTACTCCCTAAATTTACATTTCATTAACAATAAAGTTTATAATAATATGCGTAGTGGTGCCTAGTATGAGAAGGCCAAACTAAATCTCTCTCCAGTCCTGAAGTTCGTACATTAATCATGACTCGCTAAGTCACGGACGTAATTACACTGGCTAACAGGATTTTCATTGTTAGATACCTTAATAATCTAACTAGCTATATGTAAACTTTGACCACAGACCCTCTGTAGAATAGTAGAACAAAAGAATTCATCTTGTTTGGTTTCCATTGTATAGTTGTAATAAAATGTGGCACTGGATTAGTATTTTTTTGTTCTATCGCGGTTGCGTTTACAAACATATAAACTAAACGACATAAATAAATAACCGAAAAATACACATGTAGGGTTTGTTTGTATATTTGTCTCGTACGGGAATGGCTTGAGCAAAACGCAGCGTGGCAGTCAATCGCTCGGTTCCAGGGTTAACCGTGCCGACAGTAAATCGAACCCAAAAAACGGAAACGTAAATTATTAAGCTCAGTGATATGATGACACAGTGTACAGTTAAAATTAAGGCTAATATAAGTTACTGTCTAGAAAAAACTTAATTTTAAAATTATACAGTCAAGAATATATAATACTAGCTTCTGCCCGCGGCTTCGCTCGCGTTAGAAAGAGACAAAAAGTAGCCTATGTTACTCTCCATCCCTTCAACTATCTCCACTTAAAAAATCACGTCAATCCGTCGCTCCGTTTAGCCGTGAAAGAAAGACAAACAGACAGACAGACAGACACACTTTCCCATTTATAATATTAGTATGGATAGACAATATTATATACTTACAGATCGCGCTCTCACGCAGCATAACAGCTCTCATAAACTGGAAAACGCAAGACCAAGAATTTTCAAATTAAATTGCGTTAAAAGTTATAAGTACCCTATTAAGAAGTAGCTTATTTCTTTTTTCCCCAGTTTTCCGTAATTAAATACATTTGCTTAGAAATTTATCTTTATTTACTACCGTTTTACTTAATTTACTGTATATTATACATGATAAAGCAGCAGATGTTTTTATAATAAAGTTTATAATATTCTTGGTCACGACGACTAATCTTAGTGAAGGTTAAACATGAGGGCTGCCGCTGCCCTCACTCTCTCTCTCATAGTTTGATTGTTCAGCAATCCGACACGAATGGGGAAAGATAGGCGCAGCATCGCTTTAATATTTCGCTGATGGCGACACGTATGTAGGATTCCTTCAAAATAGATACACATGTCATACGCGTGATCGGGCCCTGTCAGGTGAGATTGATAATTGATCTTTTAACTGCCCATGCCTATCATTTTACGTTGTTTTTGTCCTACGTTAATAGTACCTATATTGTGCATAACAGTATGCATAATGCATGTGCATTAATAGTACCTATAGCATTTTGTGCACATCATTGGTAAGAACAGCTTCTGTGGAGTAACTTGTTGCTCTACTCCATAGAGGTAAACATACGTTGTTTTGGAAAAAGCAACTTTCGTTACCTGACTCATTAAATGACTGAAAATTAAATTGAAATTAATTTTTCAAGGAGGTGTCACATCACCTACTTCTAAACTTCCAGCTAGTACTGAGAAAGTCCTAATGAAAAAAGTCAATAAATCTTTGCCAAAAGAAATAAAGCTTCGCTGTAATTTACATAGCTAATACACAAAACGAAATAAAATTAAGGAGTCCTCGGGTGTAAATCGAATCACAGTATATCAGAAAAGACGCTCTAATATACTTACCTACTTAACTGAACCAAACACGTTTAAACGAAGCATGAAATAAATATAAAATCTTTATGTGCCACGACAGTCACATACCTCACATAAGTTGTCCGCCATTTGCATAAAATAATTCCATTTCAAAGAAAATTACGTATGTAACCTCATCCTCCGGGGTATTAAACGTTTAGTGGAGCGAACGTTTGGCGCGCCAATTTTGACATTCTTTAGTTTTCATTTTTCCTAGTGAAAAAAGGCTCGGGACCTCTTGAATTAGAGAGATAGTTATTGTTAGATCGAACGTGTGTTTTCAGGAGACTAGACTGTAGTATATGTGTTATTCTGAAAATTAAACCACGTAACTATTTAATTTTCACATAAATCGTGACGTAAAAAAGTAAAATAACTGTGTCAGTAATTTCAACGTAAAAGAGCATCTAACAATCCACACATGAATACTCATAACCTTCACATTTAAGTTTCACAGCTATTTTAAACGTAAAGCAAACTTCATAACCGCATTTCCCAGCTGCAAGTATGCAAGCACTCAGCTCCAACTGTGATCTGTGACGACATTCGTCTACACTATTACAGAACTCCAATCGACCTCGCCAGACGTCTGCGGCTCGTAACAAAGTTCAAAGTGCACTTCCCAGCAAATGTTACACTTGCAGTAAAACTTTCAGCCGCCCGATACACTTTAAACGGACAAAACCGTGCAATTTCAGCGCTGAACAAATTATAAGAACAGCGCTAACTTTTGTATTAATTGATGCTTAGCGGCTTGCTTTCAATTTATTCTTGTAGTTTGGTGTTTGACGATAGTATGAACTACTTTGAGAATTCAGACTCGTGGCAAACTTATCGGTGGTGCCTATAAAGTGTCTAAATAAAGGACTAGGGAACCCTGATGCTCCAGGTGGTTAAGGCCTCTCATGTTGGTTTGGTTCGAGTTTTTTAATTCATGTACGTACTTTCTATAGTTTATTTTGACCTCGTAAAGAACGTAAAGTCTTTTGTCTCGGTTGTCATTCGTATAACTTTGGTAGCCGCCAAGAGTAGTCAGAAACCAGAAAGTCTGACCAGTCCTAATCAAGGCGTATCGTGTGACCCAGTAACTGGGTTGTGAAGGCCTACTATAGTATCCTAGTCTCTCTAGATCTAGTAGATCCTAATATAGTTGGGAAGAAGGCTAGGGTGATGATGGGGCTTCTATTCTGGGGCCCTAGCCATTTTGCAGATCTTGCCACCCTATAGTTTTGCCACTGACTATTAAGAGCAGAGAAATGTTGGCAACAGCTCAGATTCTGTCTTTAACTCGCCACTTTTCACACAGGTCGTAAACATAACGGTCATAAATTACGTCACACGTTAAGAAGGGCGTCAACGAACTGTGACATAATGTGACAAGGACTAGAGGTAATAAGCTTTGTAACGTCACATGTAACAGTATATCACAGAGCATTAACTGTAAACGAAACATTGTTATTTTTTATGTTACATTTGATAATAATGGTTTAAACGGTTCTGGTCTTCGGTCAGTGGATACTACTCCTCTTCTGTAGCTCTTGGCGTGATACTAGCCTTTCACGATTCTTCATGAATCAGGCTAGCATATCAATACATATATATTTAAAAAAACCTCTTTTGTTTTATTATGTCAGTATTAATAATGTGACTTTATCCTCTCCTATTCCTTAATGAGTATCTACATGACTAAGCTTCAATGCCACTTACCGACTCGCCGTCGAAGCGGCTTTGATTCTGACAATTTGCTTTCTAGAAAAAAACATTTATGGAAGCCGATTCTAATTGGGCACGGGCTTAAAAAATAGGACTTAAGAGTCTCTAGAATGATATTGGAAATTTATTAGCGTTTCGTCTATACTTATACAATTACTGTAAAACGCTAGTGTAATATAAGTACATAATTTTCTCCCGACTAGCTACTGTATTTCAATCTTACTTGTCAATCAATGAGAATTATAGCCAAGTATGCAAGAAATATTATCGTGCACAAATCTGTGCAAAGCACGTTCCTTTACTTACAGTTTTTTAATTCGATGGGACAGATATCCGACTAGGCTAGGAAGGAGATCAAGCTTTATGAAACCCACACGGGTATCAGTAACTGAGATAATATACTAATAGAAAAACTGAACAAAAGTTTGCCTAACTTGTGAAGAAGGTGTAGCTGACCCCTGCATCTTTAATTACTTCTACTGTATGTTAGCGTGATGTTAAATGTATGGTCCACATTCTTATTAAGTCCAAAATTAATCATTCCAATCCGACTGGTAGTTTCAGATTAGCAAAAAGAAACAAAAAACTAAACATTACTTCAGGTTTACTGTATAAGCATAGGTGTTAACACATGATAACTTTTCACCGCTTCTTGTAACAACAAACAAAAACTGCTATGAATGGACCAACTGTTCCGCTGTCTATCATTCACCCAGTCGAATATATCACCTCTGGGAAACAGCCCGTATGCAGTTTACTGTGATAGTTCAACAACACAGACGAATGCTGTTATTTTCGTCACCCAATGCATGCAAATGTAATCCCAATACGAACCGAACGCAAATCAAGCTATTTATTATACCTGTGTTTGTAACAAATGATGTTTTGGATGGATGGCAAATAAAGTGACGACTCTCCTGACGGTGACCACTTCATTACTACCGGCTATACATCTGTAATACCAAATGCCTCGCAATAGACATCCCGGATACAAGAATTCTCTACGACGCTTTTCAGGTGGACTCCACTGATGATTCTAGCTTTCACGGGATTGTCCAAAAAAAATCCTAGGTACAAAGATGTTACGTGCAACCTATTCCTGTAACTACACCGCAACCCAACCCCTTCCAACCAAACTGATAGAACTATACCGAACGAGTTCCTTTACAAAGAACTAGTAGGGCTTTTTGTGAAAGAACTCCTCTACTCTGTAGTTATGTACGGAGGATTAATCCTGGGGCTATTTTCAGAACCTAATATTTTACATTCGTGGAGAAAAAATATCAAAAAGGTTGACCTTTTGCGACTAACATCCTTAGGATAAGCTTTAATCCTACGTAAAAAATATGGCTGACGAAGTGAACACGTAAAACTTTGCTACTAAGTTACAAAAAAGTGTACACAAAATGTAAAACATCTATTGTGTTTTTATATAAACCTATTTCACGTTTTCATATCCCGCGTGGCGAGCACTTTTCAGTTTTCCAACAACGGGCACGGGTGAGTACACTCAACGCCCAATTGTGTCGCTTTTCCACGATAAAACGGCAACCTCGCATTTGATTATTTTACATTGTAATACCGTGGCATGTCATAAAAACTAATTACTTTATATAAAGGAGCGTCGGTTTACCTAGCCTATCTATCTGATATTAAGGAGTACCCTTGAAGACCGTGACGGGGAGCGAAGCGTTTTAAATGTAAATTAAAACGTTACCTTACACAGGGCTTTTAGATTTCACTTTTCTTGTTTGAACACAACTCTGAACCACGGCGTTACATAACCGCTGAAATTTTAAAAGATGGTACTTAAGTATTTAACTAATAAAGTTTTGTTACTTAATTTGTTGTATAACAGGGCCGTATAGTATTTCTAGATGAACATGCCAACAAGAGACAGACATAATGGAATAGGCAGGAAAAGTTATACGAGTATAATAGATTTATGAGATAACTCCTGCCCTGTTTTTGGTTATTTTTTTACAGTCACAGTTTTTTGTACTGCCACAAGGATAGTTATACCAAAAAACTTCTCTAGAAATATTTAAACGAACTTGATTTTTGTTCATGTATAAACAGGAACTAGCTTTACTATTTAACCAAGTGAGTGCGAGTATTCTCTTCTATATTTCAAATAGTTTGGCAAATAAATGGGAAGTGGCTCATGGCGTTAACAAACAAAACCAGCGCCACGTTGAAAATAGAAGCTATCGGTCGTTGCAACATTTTGATTTAGTACGCCATCACACATTTATGACGTGAATAGTGGATCGGGTTGGTTGGAAAATATAGCGGGCTCTCTAAATTGGTTTAAGCTAGCCACATCTAATCTGCGCTCTTTGCACTGTAACTAAATGTATTTGTACAGATTTTTTTTTATTTATTTATTTTTGTTGGCTGCGTGGTTAAAGATAAAATAAATTTTTTAACCATAGCGAGGTCATAGTTTCATAAATAATTGAATAAAGCTCAATTTCGACGTATATTTTTACATGTGACTCTCTTAAGTTATGCTGCGGACGCCAGTAATCTAATTCGGCATTTTTTATTCTGAAATATTTAAAAATCATCATCATAATAATTATTTCAACCAATTTTCACAAAGCTTCAAACAGTTTTGCACTTAAATCTTTCTTATGAATCAACTTTAGGAAAACCGTATGATAGTCCGATCGGGACGAAATAACTATTAGTTTATATTATTTCATTAATAAGCCCATCACTTTTATGTCCTTTATCAAGCTCTACGTTCAACGTGGAATAAAATGATCTTCGAAGTTACAAACAATTACATCATTAATATTGATCCCTACGGAGACAGCTAAACAAATCAGCATCTAACGCACTTGTTGACAGTATTTTGTAAACATTGCCAAGACAAAGTGTAAACAAGCAAGTGGCGCCTTCTCTTTACCTATAGACAAAATCTTCCATGACACACTTGAATGGTGAATCTGAAATTGAGCCTTTTCGACAGCCTGTCAATCAATATCAAATGCAAATCGGTTATGTTTCTCGTATCTCAGGCATCCGTCTGAATTTGTTATTTTGAATAAATAATAATACCAGCCTATAACTGTCCCACTGCAGGGCAAAGGGAATAGGATTGATTAATATTGGTGCCGATTCTCTTGTGCACAAACTAACGTAAATTTAAGTTAAGTGCATCTTTCTCTTTCCATTTTCGTAAAGAAAAGGACAGAAGATACATTTTAGTTTAATCTTGTCAATTTAGACTGAGACAGCGCCTGATGAAAATTGACGTATATTTAGACGCCATGTTTTTAAAATGCGTCTAAATTATCTATGGAGTGTCTAAATTTGACAGTACTTAACTAATATTTGATCTTCTGTCCTTTTCTTAATTAAACGGAAAGAAAAAGATGCACTTAACTTAAATTTACGTTAGTTTGTGCACAAGAGAATCGGCACCAATTTCTGTCAGCAATGTTCCCCCTCTTTATAGCTTCCTGAAGTCGTTTTAAATGCATTACTCCATAGCAATTTAGGTACCTACCTGCCTACAACGTCTGTACTTACACAAATGTCAATTGAACACTTAGGCGCGAAAATCGACGATGTCGTTTAAAACACATAACAGCAAAATGGTGGAATCAATTTTTGCTAAATTCTTGCCTAAAAGCGTTTTGTGTTATGATAACATTTATATTTATTTGACTGGTACCTGATATTTTTATTTATAGATATTTTTATGAAGCTGAGTCTATTTTCTTTGTAAAATGCCGTGTCGATGCTATCTAATGTTAGTCTATGATCAAGATCATAGGTAGACACTTATTGTCATAATTAAAAACGCTCACGATTAGGACGCATTTTTATTTTAATAAAAAAAACTTTCCCAAAGGTAAATGCAAAATGCATACACGCCTTATTTAAGAAGAATAGGAAGCTTAAGGATAGATACATACAAGTGTAAGGTTTTCACTTCCACATACATTTTAACTAGATATCTAATAATAAAATCAGTCTATTGTTGTCCCACTACACTATGCATATAAATCATTCATACAAACCAGGGGCTCCTAAAGTATAGAATAAAATGGGGCGCCAGCCCATCATGAATTGAAGCTTTTGTTTACTCTTCTCCGGATATTTAACTTACACTACAGGCTTTAAGATAACATACGAAACCTAAAAGTGCACCGTCTACTGAAAAAGTTTAGGCTCCTGATTAAGACTCAAAATAAATCTATGGACTGATGATCATCATTTCAGATAATAATCTAGAATTTATTTAAATTCTCAATTATTAGTAACTATATAAAACTGTGAAAAGTTAAAAACGACTTTAACCATTAAATGTCCACGAATGGCACTCACAAAACTAACGAGCTACGATATTGCATTATTTTTTCACACTTTACTACTACACTCTACTACCCGTCCAATAAACGTCAATGTAGACTTTCAGCGATTCATTATCAGCATTGTAGAATCAAAATTAAATCTCGTATTTATTCGAATTCAAAATAAGAACGCAATAAGTCTAAAGCCAAGTACACAAGCATTTACATATTCGTTGATCGCAATAAAGCGAGGAAGCGCAATAGGTGTCAGCGCTTTAAAGCGTGACCTCGATGTAGGCAGTGCAGTTGTCTGCCGAGCTCCGTCGGACGCAATCTGTCGCTGTCCACGACAGATGTGCCGTAACCCCGGGTTCCATGGTACCCTTTCAAAGCAGGGTTAACACGATAAAGTTTTCCGTGAACTTCGACACGGTTGCCTGTGCATCGCCAGTGTCTGAAACTCCCATTAAGTAATTTTCCGCAATTTGACTTCTATGTAGTTTCTAATTCGGAAACTCAGAGCGTAACATTACAGTGTAGTTTTATGTGTTGTGCTTGTGATCTGAGGTGTTTAATAATTTTAATGCTAATTATTAAATTAACGGAATTATTATCGCTGATAAACTTTAAATCTTTTCAATCGAATATTTAGATATTGTGGGTTGGATCGTTTTTTGTAGAACTGAGCTAAGGTTAATTTTAAAAAACCGGTCAAGAGCGTGTCGGGCCACGCTCAATGTAGGGTTCCGTAGTTTCCCGTTCGTCACAATAAGTGTTCCCACTTATAAGTTAAAAAAAAAGGCTATTTGTTACGTTGACATACTAATACGCAGAAATTATTTTGTACAACCTTTTGTCTTTTTTGTACAAAAACTGTTCTTTGTATCAAGTTCAAAATAATTTTCCTAGAAAGTACTTATAAAGTTCTTCGCTTCGCTTTAATTTTTCCTTTTGGAGCGATTATTTCCGATATTATTGACATTATCAAAAACTGATTTTAGTAAACCCCTTTTCATTTTTAAATACCTATCCAACAATATACCACACGTCAGGGTTGAAATTAAAAAAAAAATCACTTCCCTCTTTACATATAGGGGGGCTACCCTAATAAAACATTTTTTTCCAATTTTTATTTTACCACTTTTTCGGCGTGGTTGATATACATATTTGTACCAAATTTCAGCATTCTAGTGCTAACGGTCACAGAGATTAAGCTAGGTCGGACGGACTATGTCCATTGATGAAAGCCGTTACGAACTTAGACCGTATCTATCTTCAATTAAAAAACTGAAACACTATCGATGGAATACTTAGCAAAAAATCAACGCCTTTAACTTTGTTAATCTTGTTAAATCTCTAAGATATATTCATAACGAAGTTTTAACAAGATAAACAACTGGTACCGGGCTGGAGGCAGAAAACCAATCGTTTCTAGTAGCTTGTAGAACCAGCGTGCAATTAAATTGATTCGGGCCGGCCAGCGCTGCAGCGCTCTCAAAAGTGCTGTTAAAGCTATTACAGTTTGCTACACTTCACACACTAATAGGTTTCCATAACGAGGCTCTTTGGTAACTAGAATGTGACCGGACAAATGATACGTAGATAGATACTTGAGATGAGAACTGCTTATGTCTTAAAAGGAATTGTGAAATGTGCTGCTTCTAATCGTTTTGATTTCATTGTAGCTGAGAAGCTTTTGAGTCCGGATGTACTTACGTTCGTTATTGGTTAAGAAATGGAAGGACAAAGGAGCTTACCAAGCTTTTTAATTGTACTTACAAAGTCAAAATATTTCGATTGATTTATAATTCTAGTTGTTATATAAATTGTTCATAAAAATACGTAGGTAACACTTACTAAACTAACATTATCAAATTAAACCTAAATGCTTTATGAGTCGAAAGAACTCAATTCAAAAATAGAACACCAACGACTTCATCTTTATCAAGTCAATTTCCCGCCAATACCTGCTAATGACTTCAATAGTTTAACTGTTCCCTAACAAAATAAAAACTTTTTTATTGGCTAAATACTTTCACAATGCCATATGAGAAAAAAAATTAAAACTCTTCAACTTACAATTCTACGGTGGCAACCCTAATCATAAAGCAGAAAGTTAGTTTCGGAAGAAACACGTGGTCTGCTTCCTTTGTTTACGTGTGGAGAGATAGCCGCCGGTAATTGTGTTACGTTAATTAATCGACGTTTGTTTACAAGATGTAGATACTTGCTATATCCCCGTTTGATCAGCTGTTGGCGTGTCAATGACCCATGAATGATTGAGGAGCCGGATTATGTATTCACGAGTAATGTTCCCTTCAGTATTTTTGCTATGGAAAATTTTCCGTATGGTGAGTGTGGTAGAAATCTCATTTCAAAAGCAGTACCTTCTGTGGGAGGTCTTCCGTACTTAATATTATAAATGCGAAAGTAACTCTGTCTGTCTGTCTGTCTTTCTGTCTGTCTGTCTGTCTGTCTCTTCTTCACGCTTAAACCACTGAACCGATTTGAATGAAATTTGGTACAGATATAGTCTGGGACCCGAGAAAGGACATAGGATAGTTTTCATCCCGGAAATCCTCCGGGAACGGGAACTATTATTCCATGCGGACGAAGTCGCGGGCAAAAGCTAGTTATAAAATAATTCAAATAATCCGTCCGATTTTCTAGTTAAAAAAACTTAAAAAGTTTTAAAAATGCAACATGTTGGCGTATTAAACTGTTATATTAATTATCATATCAACCTATTACCGTCCACTGCTCCACCTTTCAACGACCAAGCGACAGCCGGCTGTCGCGCTGCTATTCTTTCTTTAGAATCTCGAATCACGGTCGTGTGTTCAAAGGATATAGGTACATAGGTATAGGCTTTGCCAAAATTTATTTATTTATCCTTTCTCTGTTAACATTAAAATAGCGCCAGCCATCCCGTACTATTAACCGATAGCACTAACTAAACCAATTAAATTAATTGAAATAAAGCTTTGCATAAATCTTTTCATGCTAAACTGAAATCTTGAATGAAATACCGGGAAAAATCTCCAAGAAAATTGAATATAATAGAGGAATAAGCTTTGAAACTGAGCGTGAAATATCGCAGCTAACTTGACAGCCGTTGTCCAGCCCACTCGGGGTCATTGTGACACATGGCGCTAAATGTTGCCAGTCTTAAATTTTGCTATTTTATTTTAACTCTGTGATTTTGTTCTACAGTCGCAATATGGAATGAGTTGACAGGAAAAATGCCTTAAGGAACTCAACCCATAATTGTACGTGGTTGTATTGCCGGCCAATACGGTCTACCGGAGAGGTTACCTGCGAAGGTTTGCCACCCGCGTGTGTTGGGATGTTCCTGTGCAGGTACGCCTGCACAGGTAGACCTCTCCGTTAAAAGATAACACTGGCTGGTGCAATTGGTCGTTTTACAGTTTTATATTACAGGCCGATAAATACTAGTGCCTATTTTCCTACTTTAATCAGATAGTTTAGTTCTACTTTGTTTACTGTAGGCCCTGCCAGAATACCAGCGCTGCGTCTCTTTGACGCAGCTTCATGCTGAGGTAGGTGCCTTTTCTGGCCTCGCACAGGATCTATTTTGTAAGCTTTGTTTGTTAATTGTTATTGTTTTAATTTGTGTCTGTGTGTGTCCAGAATAAATGTGTTTTCTTTCTTTCTTTCTAATGTGCTTACTTTGCAGGACACAAATTACATACAATGAGTCCTATCCACTGTATGTAAAGCTCCTATCAGATCAAACAACTTATAACATACTAATTACTTACAGAATACATTCAATATTAAACCAATTCAACAGCTTATTATCAAAGTCTCAGTCCCCGCGATTAATTTATATTAAATCCAAGTACTTAGGTACGTCGCTACTCGAAGTTTTGATTAAACAAAGCTTAGCAATATATTAAGAGCCCCAAAGTTACGGAACCAGACAATGATTGCAAATTCTGACACAAGTCAAACAAAGTAGTTATGAACGTTGAAATTTCAGCTTCCTCAAACTCCAATATCTATGGAACACGCTTATAAGACCCTTCTTGCGTAAAATAGGACAGAGATCATTATTCATGGTGCTTATTCAAGCATGAATTAGTTCTATGATACATTTTCAGATCAGTTATTTGTTTGTATATAGAGAAAATTCTTTCTTTAGTAACTCTTATACAGGCTGAAGCCCAAACTCGCAGCAAAAGTTCAAAACTAAAACAGTTTTAATAAAAGTTTAGGTAAAGTTCGTGCTTTAGGTTTTCTTTCAGTTTTATGCAAAAGCCTCACAAGTCCAGATAACCGCTTACCCTAAAAACCTGTATGTCAAGCCACTTTACGTAAAGACACGAAGTTTTCCTGTGAGCTTAAAATAACTGCTCAGAATTTGTTAAGGACTCTTTTTCAACGACCATCGACAAATCTCGTGTGCCTGGTGACCGCACCGAGTTGAATCTCAAAGCAACCTGCGGAAAGGTAAAGCAAAGCCTCGTAAGCCTCGCTATGGATCCTCTCCCCCCACCATACCACAAGACTTCTCCCAAGTGCCCGTAAAGCGGAATAAAATTCCCACCGCGAAGATTTACGACCTGTTTACAAAAAACCTTCTTGTATTCATTTAAAATTCACACAAAAACTCAAGCTTTAATTAGTTTCCCTTCATATTCTAATAGATTTCGCGAAGTGTTCTCATCTAAATAAATATTTATTGTCTTCACATTTGCTGTTATAAAAAGATGGCGGTTTCACAGGACATTTTTATGGAGGGCTATGAATCAAAGCGTGCTTCATTTGCTGAAAATCTGCAATTTACATCTTGTTTCAACAATTGCTTAAATAGTAGCCATAAATATCTGTGGGCGCGTGAAATTTTTGACGTAAGCAGTATTCGTTGGCTGTGGAGTGGGCTGGTTTAATGGACCATTTGGTCGGGAATGACCGCATTTGGCAAACGAGCAAAACTGAATCACGCAGCGCTCGTCGTGCCCCGATAACATTTCCACTACTGTGCTTTTTTTGCTTGCATTGAGAAAATAGAATGAACTACTTATAAGGTTAAGTTGTTCCGATCTTTCAGATCTTCCTTATATTCCAAATTAGTTTGTACCTATGTTTGTTACTTAATCTGCTTGCTTTACGTTATCTGAAATTTGAAATAAAGAAATTGCTAAGTATCCAGCGTAACAAAAAGCTTAATGTAAATTATATTTTTGTTGGCAACCTTTATTTATGAATTGACAATTTAATTCTATATTACTCCTGTATTATATTTATCAAAAAAAACTAACCACTACATAAACCTTCTCTTTTAAATAAAAACTTTCATAATAAACATACCTAAGAGTAAGATAACATAAAAAGGAAATCGACAAGTTAAAACTGAAAATGGCAGGCTTGAAAATAATCTAAAAGAAAGAAGCTCTCATTATTTATGTATTTAACAACGGAAAAACTGCCGTCGACAAACGAGTCCTTTTCAATACGAAAAGCCGGCTCCCAACTGCAAACAACCAAGTTCTTTCACTTTAATTGACTTCACTGCAACTTACAAGTTCTGTACGGGTTCGGAATGTATAAGTTGGAACAATTAATGAATGCCAGGTTTGCCAACAATACCTTTTCTAAAATCAGAGTCTTGGACAAACAGCTTCTTTTCAAATTGAATTATTTTAAGGAACTGAAAATGCTTTAAAGAAGAACGAATACCTAAAGCAGCCCCTAAGCGGTCATGCATGCCGCATGACATGCATATCGTGATGTCATACATGTATGCATGATCGTTTAATTTAATTGTATAGATTGATGTTTAACTGACATGTAATTATCTGCTGGTAAGTGATTGATATTCTTTTATATTATATAACCTGCAAGACCGACTGAACTGGCTGAGACCGTATTATGAACTGCCTATTTAGTTTTTGCCTACTTACGACTTTATCCGCACCACTTCGTCCGACACTTTGAAGACGTCTCTGATTAATAAGTCTTTCTATATCCTTTATTCTACCTCTATCTCAAAATCAACGGCTTATACGTAAAATATGTAACATTCGCATTAATAACACGTAGTATGGGTGACCTTCATACCATAAATACGGAAATAAATAGCAATTCAAATCCTCTTCATAGAACCCAAATACAAAACGTAAGAGGATTAGGTAGTTTAATTAGATCTTGTTAATTATTAACAACGCACGAGAGTGAACACAATTATAGCCGTGTAAACGTTAACCCAACGTTGTGTAACTTTTGAATCTCAACTGTAATTTTGTTACAATTTGTGAGACATGACTTCAAAGCTACTGCAACTGTAAGCTTTAAGTTTATGCCTGCACTGCTGTAATCACTCGTTTAGATGCATCGTGCAATAATTGTTGATGCCACTATTCCTCTTTACGAGAACCTAGTTAAAGCTGAGAAAGAGAAGGAGATGAAAGCAAACATGAACACTAATAACAGAGAAAATACTTTACTATCTATCTATCTCTTTATTATTATATTATCTCCAAGTTTTTCCCCACGATGTTGGGTTCGGCTTCCTATCAAACCGGATCCAGCTGATCCTGTGTTTTACGTGAAGAGATTGCCTAGCAGACCTTATGACTTTGGTAACATCCATGGGATTGTCAGACTTTCTGGCCGTACGATCCTTAACAACTGTCAAAGATCTATGAATGACAAGGCTTTACTTGCCTTCCGTACGTCATCGGGTGTGCTAGAGTTAGAAAGTGCATATGAATTGATATAGTCACATTGGCATTTGCCCACTTCTAAACCCGCAACCTCATGCATGGACGCCTTTACCACTAGATCCTCGCAAGAGCAAAGAATGCTTCTATTTAATAATATAACAAATTACAAAGTTTCACCAGCATACAAGTTCAAAAGTAGTAAAGTAGCAAAGACTTCAGTTACGTAGATTAGTGAGACAGAACAGATTATAAAGTAAATTGGGTTATGGGTTGACGGCTATAGACATTAAAAGGAACTTATTCGTTTAAGAAAACTTTTAATTATTAGTACACTGCACACGACATGATACAACACCCAGTAGTTCCGCCATGACATGACTATGTATGATAGACAAACAAATATTTGTTGATACATTCATAAATCTCAATAAAGTAAGATGAGAGTCGCTTCATCCTTTTCGTTATGTTGCGTTTGAGTAAGACAGACTATTTCACAACAAAATTAACTAAATTAAAACAAAACTGTGTCAAAACCACAAAGTAAGCAAACGCTTTAGCGCAATTTAGTGGTCACATTTAATAAGTACTTATATAAGTAATAGCAACTTGTAAATGACATGGATATCATAATCATTATGCTCAATTATTATTAAAATATCTAAAGGTTCTAGCCTGATATATATATTAAAGTGGTGTTATTTTAATATGTAAGAACTTTAAATATGAACCCAACGGACTGAAAGGTTTGGACTTCAACTACGTAACCCCTCCACCCCAAGACTGGATCTGCCCTTGTAGACCTCTTTACCGTACAATTTCGTCACTGCTTTAAAATGAGTAGCTGTAATACAATCGCCATCGTCAGGTTTCCTATTCAGAACAAACGACTCACTGGTCGAGAGCAAAATAAACATAAAAATCCAATTATTCTAAAAACAATGAAACGCTCCTAAACATTTTCCGAGTAATTTGTTTTAATCGAAAACTCGGATCTGTACAGAATTCTCAATTTTTACCTTGTTGAAATAAGCAAGCCTACTTACCTAGCTATACGAAAAATGTGGTACCTCTATATACCTAGAATTTATATCTGCTGAAAATCCACAGATATCGGAAGGGGTTTTCAAATTCACAGGTCACCGGACATTCAACTGAAACGGGCTGGTCAATGTATTGGCCAATGATGTTATTATAAGTAAATTACTTATAACATCATTGATTGGTACCATCTGTGCAAATGTGACGTTACATATAGCTATGTTAACCAGTAACCTAGCTGAACAACCAGTATACAAATATGTGTATTAACGTAAAATTTTGATAAGCACGCAAACACTCGATTTACTTATTTACTTTATATCCCATTCACGTTAGACAAATAAAGTTAACTTAAATTTAGTCAAGTTGGTGAGAATTAGCACCATTGTCTTTCCATTGTGTCTCGAATTACATGTGTTTGAAGGTTTAATTGTTTTTAGTACTTATGTTTCTTTAACATCCATTTCATTTAATATTGTACTCAGAAGAACAAAATAAAAAACAGTGTCAAGCGGCTGTCGTTGCTGACGGTATCTAGGTAGGATAGGCGGGTAGAACATACCTAGTTTTATTTTTACCTTTTGGTCAATGAATTGGAAAAGCGGCTTCGCTGGCTTCGTATTTAAACTTGAAACATTTTAACTTTTTCAAACAGCTCTTCTACTCTACCGCTACTCGTTGCTGGAAAAAGGTTTTGGACGATAAGAAACATAAAAAGTATATTTTATTAAAGTTTTAGCTATACCGACGAAAATAAATTCGTTGTCCTGAAAACTCACCGAACTAAGGCTTTTTTCGATGCCGACACTAGACAACATGTAACACTCTGTAAATATGGTGTATTGGATTGGATTGTGTAATTCTTTGCAAATAGCTGGCTATCTGACCTAGACATCATTACTCATCTATGGCCACGGTAAAAATTATAGGGGTAAAAATTTTCTATATTTCTCCCCACAAATGAAAATGTAAGTACAAATTAGACGCATCATCCGGCACTTAGAATCTGACGAGAATACGTGGTTTGACAAACCAAACGATAACTGAGTTTGCACGTCCTATCATAATGAACCAAAAAATATAATAGGTATTTCTTATAACTAACTCTAATTAATTATTACTAAAATTAAAATCCGTACGGTCCTCCTTACCGTTCGCTTTCGCTCTTCAGTTCAAAATGTCATTCTTTTATTTCTTTAAAACAGCGCCATCTCTCCGCAACTATGAACATCTTCACAAAACAACGACGCAAGTTCATTCTCGTTTCTCGTTGTTGTTTTAAACCTGTTTTACCATGATAATGATTGGTTGCCCGTAGATTGTACTTCATTGTGCTGCAAATGAAACGTATTACTAATACGCCATTGGCTATAATACTTTATTGCTCATATGAACCAATCAACGAGTCTAATATTTCAGTTGATTTGCCACGTAAACGAGAACAACATGTAACGAAAAACAAATTCTTTGTGATCTGTCAAACAGATGACTGTTAAATCGGTATATCCGCCTTGAAATAATTATTTTAAAGTGATACAAGTAAGTAGAAGTCCTTGTTTATTGTATTATCAGATTGTTTGTAAATGTGATTTTGATATTTGTATAAGTTGTATTATGAATAAGTCAATATTCTCTGTGAATACTACTCGAAACACGCTCTCCAAATTGACGTCATTGGTTTGATTTACATCACAAAACCAAAAGATTTTACAATATAATGCACTATTTCTGTATTTTGCCAAGTTCTAGTCCCTAAGTAATAGCACACAATACCTACTGGTGCTGGAGCCTACTCATTAATATACTTTCTACGTAACGTCTGTGTATCGAAAACAGGTATTTCTACGTTGAATTTGTATTTCCATGGTAATGTTATTGTGTTTTATCGCAATACAACGTAATATTTAATACTATGGTCCAGTTTTTTCTTCAAATTTGACAGCAAGCACCACATTTATACCCCTCGAACATTGGGCAATTAGGTTTCAACTACGCTTAATTAGGGGCTATTAGGAATATGTGTCAACGCCTTGCAGTGTACGACGCCCTAAATCGTACAAGCCAAGTCTGTGAAAATAATGAGAACAGTATTTGTGCGAACATAGATAATATCACATAATATGTGCATACTCCCTACTTTTGTAGATAACAATGATAAGATAGTAGGCTGTCAGTTGTAAATGTTTCAAAATCCGTCTTTATATAGAGTGTTGACTTAATTTTATAATCTTTGAAATTGTTTTAGGTGAGGGGTCCCAAAATGACGACCCAAGTACAAGCACTGTACGACTTCTCAGGGGAGCCCAATACCACAGAGATGTCAATAACCTGCGGAGAAGTATTAACATTAATTAATACGGAAATTGGTGAAGGCTGGTGGGAAGGAAGGAAAGCTAATGGAGAGACTGGTTTATTTCCCGCTGCTTATGTTCGCAAACTAGCACCTGAAGAATCAGCTCAGACTAAAACAGCTCCTGCTGCTCCCCGGTATGACCAAGCAAATGATGACTGGGGTGACCAACAGTTTAGTGCCGGTGATAGTAACTTCCAAAGAGGTGCATCACATGAAGAAGGCTGGGACGATGATTGGGATGACGACACATACTCTGAAATAGGACCAGTCCCGCAACAAAGTAAACCTCAATACAATCAGCAGCTAACCCCCTTACCAGGGATGCCTATTAGTGACTTTAACCATCAGAATGAAGAAACAGCTTCTAACTATGGATCATCAGTAGGAACTGTCAGAAAGAGTAAGTTTGCACCCTCATCTAAAGTAAGTGGTGAGAGTTATTTACTTGCCACATTAAATGTGGAAGTTGCAGATTCTGAAAAAGTTTACATAGTTCAAGAAGAAGACAGATATGAATGGTGGCCAATTACACAGCCATACAATGTCACTGTGGCCTCTCCAAAGAAAGAATCCAAGTTCAAAGGGATCAAAAGTTTTATTGCTTATCAGTTAACACCATCTTTCAACAACATTCAGGTTTCTAGGAGGTACAAACATTTTGATTGGCTGCATGAAAGATTGCAAGAGAAATTCACACTCATTCCAATCCCACCATTGCCAGATAAACAAATCTCAGGCAGGTATGATGAACAACTAATAGAGCGCAGAAGAGTACAGCTTCAAGAATTTGTAGACTGGATGTGCCGACACCCAGTGCTATCCAAATGTGAAGTGTGGCAACATTTTCTCACTTGTACTGATGAAAAAAGGTGGAAAGCTGGTAAACGGCAAGCTGAAAGAGATGCCTTATTAGGTCTTAATTATTGCATATCAATAGTAGTACCTGAAAAAGCTTTATTACAGTCTCAAGTAGACCACATAACTGAGCAATGCCATATGTTCATCAACAGTATGGACACTTCTGTCAAGTCCGTCTCCGGCATGTGTGTAGCACACACCAAAAAACTTCAAACTGCATACAGAGCTGATTGTCAGAAAGTTGGAGAAGCATTCTGTAGCCTTGCTGCCTCACTAAGTCTGGATGAAGGATCACTAGCATCTACTTCAAAGCTAACAACAGCAGTTAAAATGACTGGCAGTGCATACATTGACATAGGCAGGATGTATGGAGACCAACCAACATATGACTGGGAGCCCCTAGGTGACAAATTCCATTTATACAAGGGTGTTGTTGGAGGTTTCCCTGATGTGCTAGCTACCCACAAGAGCGCAGTGCAGAAAAAGCGGGAATGTGAGAGACTGACAGCTGAAAACAAGATGGAAATAGCACAATTAAATGAAGTACTGCGCAGAACCGATGTTATATCTTATGCACTTCTTGCCGAAATAAATCATTTCAAAGCCGAGAGAACAAAGGACCTGAATGCCACCATGCAAAAATTCTTGAGGCAACAAGTATCGTTTTACAAAAAAGTGGTTGAGAAGTTAGAAACAACTCTCAAATATTATGACGAATAATAACGTGATGAGCCAAGAATTTGATAATTAACTAACTAATAGCTTATAACTAGATCCATCACAGAACTTTCCAACGTGAATTGTTTCGTAAATATAGTGTTACATAGTGCCAGGGTATACTTTATACAATTTGACAATGGGTAGGGTTGTGATAACTCCTCATTGATAATAATGCAAGTTGTCCAGAATATAAGCTAGCTACATCGACATAAATAATGAGTAAGAACTTAGGAGCATTTATTTATCAATTCTGATAAAACAAGTACTAATAAATAATAATCAAACAAAGCTTGAGTAATCATCTAAAATGTATTTATATATTATTTTATTAGGAAAAGGCACACCTTCTTAGGCAGACAGAACTGAATAAATGCTGAGCTTTGTACTATACCAATATGTATACCAGTTATATAAGCTCCAATCATATTATTAACAGTTGTTACTAGGTGGTGTGACCCTCCTTTACTTTCTACTTGTCTAATCTAAATTATTAAAAAACGAGTATTTTTTATGATAATCAAATATAATATGTATTCACGTAATCCCAAGGATTCCAAGGCAGTATTGTAATAAGGTTGCATGAATTTTTACATTGTGATGAAATTAAGGACTGAATGAACTGTAATAATGTTAACCATTATTGCTTAACTTTACAAACTCAAATTCCTGTGTATATATTTTTCGCACTCTTACAATTTCTTCATAATACAATGTTTTTATTATATATACATAGTTTTTTTTTATTTTATTAAATGTACTAACTGTGGATCAATTATTTTGAGACATTTTGTTGTATAATTATTTAGAATAATAAGTGTTGTACTATATTCCACTTTTATAAGCTATTTTAGGAATTTAATTAAATAAACAATGTAATTCGTTTTCGTGTCTTTCAATTGAAATCCTTGATGTAGTTTCCAATAAAGATCTCGAATCCAATCTGTAAGTATATTAAAATAATTGCATTTTGAAAATACGTAAATTATTTTCCGAAAATAAATAAACCTTCTTTCTATTTCAGAATTGAAAACGAACATGAAAAGAGAAATCAGGTGAAGAAGATCTCGTGACAGGCTTGCTGACGATGGCAGAAGAGAAGAAGAAGGACGCGAGTGCACTGCTGGCCAAGAAGAAGAAAGTGAAGCCGCGCAAGTCGAGAGATGCTGACTGCTGTAGCGTAAACTTCTTGAAATGCGTCCTACATATCTTCAATGTCGTGTTCCTGGTGAGTTAACTTTTTAATTAAGCAGCTAAGTACTTCCGCAAGGGTACTAGTAAAAAAATGCTAAATAAGTAAATGGGGTAAGCGAAAAAATACATTTCTCTTCTTTTTCGAATCAACGCGCCCTCTGAGTGCCCAGTTACGTTTATACCAGCATCAGCTTACTAGGTCTTCTGAATGCAGATGAAGAGACACTGGGCACTATAATAAATAGGACATTGGCTGGTTAGGAGCACATACATTTCTCTAATGTAATAACGCACGCTGTAGCTCTGAGACCTGATTAATTTTAGATTTTCTGTAAATTTTCATACTAGACAAATAAAGTGACGCCACAGTTTGCTATTGGGATACCGTGAGGTACTCACGTTCGAAAGATTTAAAAAAGTACCTCAGTTAATTAGTGGATTTGCACCATATCGCCAGGAAAGTACCAAAAGAATACGCAAGACTGCGTTACTTTCTTTTTCGTTACGCATGTGTTTCGTTTCGCCATGTAGTCATAGACTCATAGTCATGGTGCACATAATCTTGCCCCCACACTATTATCCAACACGTAGCCGTGTCGTTTCATTGCAAAGAATGGGTATGATACGACCAATTAGTACTTATCGGTCGTTACAGATATCACGAGTTTATATTAATGCTAGAGTTGAACTTTTTTTTATTATTTGTAACTGCTTCCGTAGATTCACCGGCTTTATGGTTAGTCTTTGGTTACTGCTCCGCTCCTGTGGACCATAGCGTGATGTTACGCAGCCCAAGTGTTATTCTAAGATTAAATATATATGTAATGATTCTTACTAGACTTTCAACCAAATCCATTCAGTAGTTTTCCGTGAAAGAGTAACAAACAAACATGCATACACAGACACATCATTCATACATCCTTCCTGACAAACGTTCTAGTTTATTAATATACTAGCTGACCCCGCGAACTTTGTTTCGCCCTATAGGCAACAAATGGTCACATTTATTACTTTTTAAATTAGAATAATTTTAAAAAATTGACTAATAAAATTCAGTGATACTTTATTTGCTATTTATTTTTTTGCATGGATTGCACTTTTCAGTGTAGCATCCTTATTTTTATCAAATGACGTCTCCCGTCCTGGGTGCGGCGGGAGGGCGTGTCAGACTTTTACTGACTAAAACCCACTCATGTTCCTTCGGTTGCCCTTTAAGGTCATAGCTCATTACAGCCACCCGGCAGCCACTCCGCACCGACTCGCCTCCTGCGGCTAGTATTCTTTATATAGACTTGTATGGGCATGCGCTCACTATATCAACTCCGTATCGTCACCGGATCGCCTCGGTTATAAGGCGAGTCGGTGCGGAGTGGCTGCCAGGTGGCTGTAATGAGCTATGACCTTAAAGGGCAACCGAAGGAACATGGGTGGGTTTTAGTCAGTAAAAGTCTGACACGCCCTCGCCGCACCCAGTACGGGAGACGTCGCGAATGCAGGACGGATTGGAAATTGAAGTCGTTTAAACTCGAATGGTATGTCGGTTGGGATCATGGGGATTCTCGAAATGAGAACTTCCTCACCTTTGAATTTTCCTGTATTGTGGCGTAAATCAAATAGTTCATTAATTTACTTACCACCAAACGTGTTCCGTTGCACAGTTTTGGTTGGTTTAAGTTTCGAAGCATGATTACTACAGAACCAATCTTTAGTTGTTGATTGTGCGGTGGTAAGCCAGGCACATCCAAGGAGTTTAATAATTGAATTGGATAGTTGGTGGGAAAGAATGCATTTTGTCATTATTTCTGAACGCATGTCAACCATTACTTATAGTATTTGACAGGATGGACAACAAATGTTTGACAGGTACGAAACAAAGTAACATTAAGGGAAAATGATTCATCTTTTATAATTATGTTCTCGTCGAGTTTTCATTATTTTTAAGATGTATTCTGCTATTCGGGGCGGGGACAAATCCAACGAACCAAAAACCATGAAAATTGGTCTAGCCGATCTCGAGTTATAAGTGTTGATACAAACCCGACTTTGTTTTATATATATAGATTAATGAGATATAAAGGCGATACTTGGATTATAGATTCCTCATCTCTGGTACATAAGTACTTCAATGTTATTCAGATATTTTTTCTAGTGTTCCACTTTGCTAATATTTATAAACGGATTATGTAGGTATTATGTGAGCCGCCGTTAGGGTGACTACTAACTAGGTCATTAGGTTTCATGGCCACCTGATATTTTGTTACACAACATAGAAAACAAAAGTATATACTTTTGTTTTCTGGCAAAACGGAGCGACGAATTGACGTGATTTTTTAAGTGGAGATAGTTGAAGGGATGGAGAGTAACATAGGCTACTTTTTGTCTCTTTCGTAACGCGAGCGAAGCCGTGGGCAAAAGATAGTACTTTTATATACTATCTCATCAGTGAAGGAAAACATCCAGTGAATAATCTAAACTTAAAATTAATATGACGCTACAATGGTCAATCCTCTTCTCGGTGTTGCGGAATGTTTATAATAGTTACCGTGACCCTGTAACATAAAGGGCGATCGAAGGAACATGGGTGGGTTTTAGTCAGTAAAAGTCTGACACGCCCTCCCGCCGCACCCAGGACGGGAGCAGTCATTTGATGATTTCCCACTCACCAAAAAAAAATCCTCTTCTCGGTATGAAACCAGTTTTGGCCCTACACTTGTACAACAATAGACTGGTATTATTATTGTCAGCCTGTGTTGTCCCACTGCAGGGCATAAGACTTTCTTCCTTCCAAGTACTTGGAGGCAAGATTAGCATCTAGCTCGTCTCGCCATCTTCGCCTGGGTCTGCCACGATGTCGTTTAACGCCTTCTGGGATTCATATTGTTGTTGATTTTGCCTACGATTCGTCCTACATGCGGCAGAAGTGGCCGGCCCAGCCCACTTAAACTTGGCTACTTTTTGGGTGCTGTTGGCGATTAGTGTCCTGGAGCACAACACTGTATTACTAATGCGGTCTGTTAATTTGATTCCCAACATACTGCGTTTCATTGCTCGCTGGCAAACCTCGAAACACCCATTAAATAGAGCGCGTGTAGAATACTTCCTGTAACGCTCATTAAGCGATAACCGAGTTATTTATATAACAGGAAGAAATTTCAGTAATCCCATCATGAGTGATCTCAAATTTAGACTTTAACTAGGTGAATATATGTAGTTATCAAAAATAAGGAAAATATTTCTCGTTTAGGTACACATGGTTTTTCTGTTTGTCGTTTTCTTTCTTATCAATCTTTCGGTACAGATGTTTACTTTGAACCAAATATTTGGATAAACCCATTACAAATAGCGTTATCGATTTCCCATTGTCCGTCTTTGGTAGATCAATTAAACCTTCATTTAGCTTCCATAACTTATTAAGTATATATTTTGGGGTAGCCGCTATTGCTTTTGCCTCATTATTGTTTTTATTTGACTTTAACCTATTGTAACTTCTTTCTGTTAGGTAAAGAGAGTGCTTTAAAACGTTAGCAAATGGATTTCAGGAGGCCCATATTAATTTATTAACACCTTGCTACTTTTAACCCCACATAAACACAAAATAATAATATTGCACATAATTAAGTTCTTGCCAGTACAAGATAAGAAAAAAAACCGGTCAAGTGCGAGTTGGACTCGCGCAACGAGGGTTCCGTTAATTTGTTTTTTAGTGAAATAACTTCAAATTTACGGTTTTCGGAGTTTTCCTTTTACTTGTGCTACATGACCTTGCTTCTTGCCAAATTTCACGATTCTAGGTCAATGGGAAGTAGCCTATAGGTTTTGAGTTTTGATTCCCTTGAAAATGTCTAAATATTTATTTATTTATTTATTTATTTATTAAACTTCATGTACGAACACAGTACATAGGCGGACTTAATGCCTTAGGCATTTTCTACCAGTCTACCTTAGGGTGATGCAGAGATAAAAACATAGTAGTAGGGGGTGGGTAAATATGCAGTATAACCCGCCGTATCTTTTTATTGCGTTGATTTAGAAACTTGATTTTTTTCACTGCTTTAAGAGATAGCAGAGCTGAGTATGTGATATTAATTTCAGCTTGATATCTCGACGCGTTTCTGAGAAAAAGGGTCTTGACAGACGGACGAACGGGAGGACGGACGGATGTGAACTAACTACAAATTTACGGTTTTCAGAGTTTTACCTTAACTTGTGCTACATGACCTTGCTTCTTGCCAAATTTCACGGTTCTAGATCAATGGGAAGTACCCTAAAGGTTTTGAGTTTTGATTCCCTTGAAAATGTCTAAATATGCAATATAAACCGCCGTATCTTTCAATTGCGTTGATTTAGAAACTTGATTTTTTCACTGCTTTGGGAGATAGCAGACTTGAGTATGTGATATTAATTGCAGCTTGATATCTCGACGCGTTCCTGAGAAAAAGGTTCTTGACAGACAGGCGGACAGACGTACGCCTGATGTGAACTAACTACAAATCTACGGTTTTCAGAGTTTTTCCTTTACTTGTGCTACATGACCTTGCTTCTTGCCAAATTTCATGATTCTAGGTCAATGGAAAGTACCCTATAGGTTTTGAGTTTTGATTCCCTTGAAAATGTCTAATTATGGAATATAAACCGCCGTATCTTTCTATTGTGTTGATTTAGAAACTTGTTTTTTTCACTGCTTTGGGACATAGCAGACTTGAGTATGTAATATTAATTTCAGCTTGATATCTTGACGCGTTCCTGAGAAAAAGGTTCTTGACAGACGGACGGACAGACGGACGCCTGACGTGAACTAACTACAAATTTACGGTTTTTGGAGTTTTTCCTTTACTTGTGCTACATGACCTTGCTTCTTGCCAAATTTCACGATTCTAGGTCAATGGGAAGTACCCTATAGGTTTTGAGTTTTGATTCCCTTGAAAATGTTTAAATATGCAATATAAACCGCCGTATCTTTCTATTGTGTTGATTTAGAAACTTGTTTTTTTCACTGCTTTGGGACATAGCAGACTTGAGTATGTGATATTAATTTCAGCTTGATATCTCGACGCGTTCCTGAGAAAAAGGCTCTTGGCAGACGGACAGACAGACGGACGCCTGACGTGAACTAACTACAAATTTACGGTTTTCGGAGTTTTCCCTTTACGTGTGCTACTTGACCTTGCTTTTTGCCAAATTTCATGATTCTTGGTCAATGGGAAGTACCCTATAGGTTTTGATTCCCTTGCAAATGTCTAAATATGCAATGTAAACCGCCGTATCTTTTTATTGCGTTGATTTAGAAACTTGATTTTTTCACTGCTTTGAGAGATAGCAGACCTGAGTATGTGATATTAATTTCAGCTTGATATCTCGACGCGTTTCTGAGAAAAAGGGTCTTGACAGACGGACGGACGGACAGACGGACAACAAAGTGATCCTATAAGGGTTCCGTTTTTACCTTTTGAGGTACGGAACCCTATAAAAGTAGATAAAAGAGAAAAAAAAACTTTTAATTTTATTGTGTGACTCCACCTGAATTCTATGAAACAACAAAGTAAACAAAAGTGAAATCTCACAAAATTGATAGATAACGCGTATCAGTCATATCACTAGATAACACTGTGTGACTCAGTTCGCAGGCGCCGGAGTGTTAGGGGTGGGGGCGTGGACCGTGTCGTACCGGCACCGCTACGTGTCGCTATTACCGACACCCACCTACCCGGCTATTGCGTACCTGCTGATAATAGCCGGGGCTATGGGCGTCCCCCTCTGCGCGCTAGGCTGCTGCGGCCTCAAGACTGAGAACAGAACCAGCTTGTTATGTGTGAGTATCATAGTATTTATATTTTCATTCAGTACTTGACCCGTAAGGCAGGTAAATAATAACAAAGTCAATTATGTAATTTATAAAGGTAACAATTAATAAACATAATAAAATTACCAAACAAACACAAGTTTTATTCCCATCAAATGTAATTTCTATTGATGTTTTAATAATGTATAATGTTGTTTTGTTTTTTTTATGTATGAGAACTACAGTTTTAACGGTTTAAGGGAAGGCCTTCGGTTAATTAACATAAAGTATTAGCATAATTGCTGTGAACAAAGTTCAAATAACAATAAAACTAGCCAATATCGAGAATTCAGAATCATCACAATTCATACCAGATTGGGGCCTTTCGGGTGATAAACATTTAATTTTGTGTTGAGCTTGTAGAGTGCGCTTAATTAGTGACACACATGAAATAATCATAATTAGTCTGCATCATTAATTTATTTATTCTTTATTGCACACTAATAAAAAATATACAAATGTTAAAAACGTCAGTTATGAACATAGCCATCATGACCTACTTCGGACTTACCCATAAATTTCCTCAATTATTAAGGAAGTAGGTCATTAAGTTTAATGATTACCTGAAGGTAAGCACTAGTCCTTTCTTGCTTACTCTCATAATTAACCAGCAAGTAATTTTTGCATAAGATTTAATATTGCTCTCTGTCGTACCCTGCTGCTGGTAGGCCTCCCAATTCTCCTTCCAAACTTCGAGATCTTATGCAATCTCCGACCCCCTTTGTAATTGTTAGAATTCCCCAAACATATTTATCGATCGCTAGTAAAACCTACTAAACCACAATCATATCTAAATACGTCTAAAAAATATATTTGTATTAATCCGCTGCTTCCATGTTCCAGTATACATATTTCCTGCTGATAACGTTCATCCTGGAAGTCGGAGCCGGCGGCCTGGCTTACTACTACGAAGTCGCTGTGGAGGATGAGCTGAGGGCTGAGCTTAACAACACTTTCCTGTCTAACTACGCACTCGACACCACTATCACTAATGCTGTGGATCGAATGCAGACTGAGGTTGGTGCATTGATGGCCAATTTTCATATGTAAAAACGTTTAAAGCTTTAATCAACGACAATGGATGGGAAGGTATACACCAAAATTCTAACATTTAATGGCGTTCTTATACTGGTATCTACCAGACAACCTTATATAGACTTTCATTCATTTGATAGTAAGATCTTGGTTAAGTTGATCTGACATCTGCCACATCAGAGCCGTTGCTAGCTTCGCTATTCAAGAAACAAGAAATCACCAAAGACCCGTAGGAAATTGAATGAGGCCTCCATGCCTATTATTTGTATAATTCGAAGTCTGGGTGCCTCAGCTATTCCACTGGTGTGTCATGTGTTCTAGCGGGCCCTCCTGATGAAAGCATTTTGATCATCTTAACATCCCATTGTTACCCCCTGGTGCAAATGATTGATTTCTTGACATCAGCTTCAGAAAGAGTAATGGCCAAATACTCATACGCCACTTAACTTTGAGACGCTCTGAAATCTATTGCTGTCCTTACTTTACCCCTTTAGAGTGACAAAGACAGCAACAGATTTGAGAGCGTCCCAAAGTTAAGTCGCGTTTGAGTATTCGGCCCTAAGCCTTTTTTCATTCGTATTTTAATTCTTTCTGGAATTAAGATAGACCTAATTGTGTAACAGTTTGAACACGTCCATAATTGCGGCACGTAGAACAATAAGTACCTGATAGATAATATTTGACCTTGTGCAGTGCGGTCAAGGGTGATGTTATTTAATTAAACTACTTAGCTCTCATAATAAACAGTGTGTCGTTTTGCTGCGTGACTCATTTTGTAACAATTTTATCTATAAGTATTTGGTTAAATGTATATAGACGCTGTCACACACTGATATTGTGTTTTCTTGGCTGAATGCCTAGAGTTATAAAAAAGATTGATACTTAAAAGATATCTGGCATAGGTACTATAGATATCACAACAATGACCACATTGTTATGTTTGTTCGTATTATCTTGTCTTCAAATACCTTCTATTTGTTATTTTTATCCTTTATATATCTTCTTTACTTATTGATATGTATTTTATAAGATGTCTGTTATAAAAACGCAACTGCTTAAAAATTGCCATAATAGTTGTTTGTTAATACTTTCATCTATTAAGCTATTGCCTGTAACGACCATTTCGACACTCAAAAGAACACCTTATTTTTTATTATTATTGTTATAAGATATGAATGACAATAGGAATGAATGTATGAATTTATGAAATAAAGTTCAAGTTATTTCAAGACTACCGATTTGACTTCATGAATTGTAGCCCGCTAATTGAAAAATTAACAAGTTACAAGGGGGTTCTAGAGGTATACTTCATTAGGGCAAGAATTGATTTATTAAATTAAACTTAAGTCAGTAAAATCATCCATACAAGATGTGCCAATGCCCTGGCAAATTAGTAATGTTTTCTGCATTCAATTCACTTGAACCTGGTTCCTCGAACAGTGCATGGTCGCGAAGTGCGCACAAGACATTTGTTCGCTACTGGCCTACGCAGAACAAATTCAGGTGAGCGCTCTCCGTTACACCGACTAGTGGACACTTACAATAAGAAATTTAGTGATTTTGACATATTACATTTAAATAAATTAAGATTTAAAAATAGTATCATTAAAATATTAAAGGATCAACAGCAGGCGCTGTATTAATAAGTATATTTAAGTAGGTATATATTCATGTATAATTTTAGAAATCAGTTAACTCTTACTGCTGGAGCCTGTGTTTAACTTATATTCCCTTTTTAATATAAAGCTGTATCCCGTAGACTATCAGTGTTTGCTTACAGATAAATTTGCATGTAATCTGTGAAAAATGTAGTGGGTAGCGTATTCATTAAGTCTATTTTTTAAGAACTCAATGTATATTTCTAATATGCTACTGTTTGTTTTTCCAATAAATAAATAAATAAATAAATGAACTAAATAATGAAATTAGGCGTTATTGAGAACTCATAAATTGTTTCGACATATTTTGATCTTCACTCGACATAGAAATACGGTAGTTTCCACCATTATCAATTGACGTACTTTTTATGAGCTGTCAAAACGCCATTCTCCAATAGATTTTGTATGGCAATGGTGATTTATGACGTCACTAAAATAACAACTCAGTTGACTATCTATTTATTGATTTCAAAACAACTAAAAATCAAATTTTATAGCAAATTGAAAATGAACCGAATTTATTAGGCTGAAATTAACAGAGGTTTTATAGGAATTGTGTCTAACATTTATTGGTTAATGGTGGAAACTACCCAATTATAGCATGTCATTGGTATACTTTAAATTCATGTAGGTATGTCTAATAACTTTTTCAGTTTAAATGCTGCGGCGCGGTGCGGCACTCGGACTGGCGCTACAGCCCGTGGCACGAGCACGACCCGCGCCTTCTCGTGCCCGACTCGTGCTGCAAGACTGTCACCAACCGCTGCGGCGCGAGAGACCATCCCTCCAACATACACTATCGTGTAAGTATATATTGTTGGTCTGGTCTACTGTAACTGATATTGTCATACTCTCTTTCATTGACTTTCATACCATAAATAACTTAATCGTTTTCGTATAAAATTAATCCAATGTTATCTAGGTGATAAAATGTTTTTACTTGTGTAATGCTTCTATGTTTACAGTAAAACAAACATTTTATATAAATATAAACACCCCAAATGTCTTATCTATTGGATTAGATGACTTCGATATGTATTGATAGCAAATATTTGTATGATCCATTACACAAAAGAACATTCCTATATTCCAGGGCTGCATGCAGCAGTTCACGGACCACATACGGGACCACTTGATCATCTTAGCAGCGGTGGGGGTGGGGATGGCGGTCATCCCTATATTTGGGTTCCTCTTCTCGTGCGTGTTGTACGTGAAGATAAAACACGTGATAGACTGACAGCGGGCCGCGCCGGCCAACGCTAAGAACCGCAAAGTGTTCGACAAGTCGGCGCGGCCAGGCACGGCGACGCGGGCCCCCCGCGCGCGGCCCTACCCGCGGCCCCTCGCGGCTCAGGGGCCCGCACTGGGGCCCACACAGGGGCCCACACCCGCGCCCTGCCCCGTGCACCCCGAGCACAAGCGGGCCCCCATATCCACCATCAGCGACAACGTCAGCATATAACCGCCTCGTCACGTCTGTGATCGTGAACCGTTAGTGACGACTGCGAACTCGACTTAGACTTAGATCATGTGTTCATCGGATATTAATCGATTGTTATACAGAATTAATGTTCGTGTCTAAATATAGTGAAGTAGAAACTGTGACCGAATTTATATCAGAGTGTAACCGAGCCGGAGCTCGATTGTGACTAATATTGTAAGATGGTGCTATACTATTTTGTTAAAGAAACGCGGGTAGCTAGCGCATCAAATGGGGAGGGAGTATTTTATTATTTAATTAATGGGCCATTTGGAATTGCGAATATATGTAGTAGTTGTGTAATTAAATGTAACTATCACATGTGAAAAAAAACAAATCCTAACTGTTATTATTAAAATTCTGAATCTCAACACAATGCAAAAACGCTGCTAAATATCAAAGAAATCTTTCACGTAATCTATACACCTGCTTAATTTATAATCTTTACCATTTATAATTGCTTACAATGCTATTATTTCTGAGAGCAAACACAAAGCAATTGTTTCTGGCGTGATGACGACATAATTCGTTCGTTCGTAAAATAAATATAGTCAATGATTTTATTTGTTGTTATTACATCTGCGTGTGAAGCATTCTATTTTATTATTATAATACATACATTTAAAAACCTAGTCATTAAATTACGATGATAATGCAAAAGAGGAAAGAAATCCGTGACTTGGCTTCATAACTGGTCTGGTTATTTTTTTTTAAATCCATCAATTGTATGCCGACTTCAAATTGATATTCTAATGTTACGATGTATCTAGAACCCCAGAACAGTGTTTAATCAATTACACCTAAAGGAATATGTGCCTTATTACTTTATAAGATTGTATATAAAATAATGTAATAAATGTAATTTAAACGACAGTCTGTTAAACTATATTTAAATTATTTGTTCATATTTTAATAATGAGTTACAAAGGATGGTGTCCAAAGTTTTATTGATAATGTAAATTTTGTACTGGTGGCCCCGCTATGCAGTCTAAGAGCATACTACTCAATTAATGTATTGTGTACTTTGTAAAAGTAATGAGAATCTAAGTTTATACAAGTCAATAACTTCTAATAGAAAAGGTTGTGACGACAGGGCTGTTGCAATCAATTATTGTATATGGAAAGGCTACTCTTTTACCAATTGCACAGGATTTGATTAACACAAGTTTACCTTACCGGAAGTCGAAAAGAAAAAACTAAAATATCAAAAATATAGCTTTCGATAAACAAAACCAAAAATTTTTGCTTGATGCCAAAATTGGCTAACTGTTAATCTGACTTACACACAAAGGGTTCCGAATCGCTGTATAATAATTACTATGCGTGCGAGCTAACATGGCACCTGGCTCGAATGATTGACATTTAAAGTAATAAGTGCAAAAAAGGAGATGTTCGATTTTGTGCTAACACCATGACAGATGGCAGGTACACGATAACCTTTCTTATTTGTTTTTCGCTTGACGTTTCCAGTGATTGCGAAAATCCAGCATCGCGATTTTAAGTCGACAAAAAAACCGGACACAGTGAGTGTAGTGTGTACGCGGCTTTATAGTGGACAATCGTCAACATTGAGGGTAGATGAAAATCTATCTTCATCTTCATCGACGGAGTAGTGTCGCCGAACAGTCTGCTTGTGACCATGGCAGGTGTAACCCTGCCGAAACGTCAAGCGAAAAACAAATAAGAAAGGTACGTGCGCGTTAAATCCCGTAGAACAGTAAAATATTAATATGCAACGCGAAAGTTTAAAGTATAATATAGGTACACGATAACACCAATTAAAAAATTATAAAAAATAGGAGACTCATAAAAATAACAAATTAATTTAAAGAAACGAACTGCGGCTTAAATATGATTTTTTGGATAGTTTTTTCAAACTACTAAGTTTACGTTACGTTAAGTTTTACGTTTTTTTTTTACAAACTATTTAGAAACAAAGTTGTAAAAAAATATCACGTGCACGCCTGAAAATCTGTTTTTGCACATCCGCCATTTTAGTTAAACTTGTGCCGTATACTGTAACAGTGATGCTACTAACGCTACTCGCAAGACGAGAGCGGGGCGCCGCGCGGGTTGGTGGGGGAGAGGTTTGTTTTCGAGCCAGGTGCCATGTTAGCTCGCACGGGTAAAATATATATATATACATAAATATCGAGTAAAATATGTCAAAAATGTGTCAAGTTGTACTAGAAAATTTCAAGTATCAAACGATACAGGCCTGTGAGAGACGAACAGACAGCGGAGTCTCAGTACTACAGTACCGTTGGGACCCTTTGGGTACGAATTGCCAGTCCCTCGAAACGAACTCATCTTTTGGTAAAGAAGTATGCCCATTTTGCTTCCCATTTGTATGGTAAGCCACCAGTCACCCGCCATGTTGGCGTTTATGTTTATTATACAAGAAAATGTTTAAAGCCAAATGTTATGATAAGTCAATTGTTTTGTACGGGTACGTCACTGTTACTATGTCTATTAATGTTTCCACTTAATTTACTAACATTTTTATTATACTTTCTTATATTCTATTAAATATCATTACTTATTAAATTATGTGCTTTTACTGTAATTAATAAAATCAAAAATATTTGGAACAGTAGACAATCAAATTTTTTTTTATTTAAACTATCGCAAATAGTAATATTGTTAGTATGGAGTCGGAGTGCACAATAATAACATGTCTCCGTCTAATCAGAATACATAAGATTTTATTAATTACAATAAGTGCCCCTGTTAACTTTGTCTTCACGTTTTAAAGTCCTTGTTAATTAATACAGTTTAACTAAAATTGCAGTTGTTTTAATCAATTTATGAAAATTATCCTCAACCATTTATTTACAGAATAATAACCTTGAAAACAAACGCAAAAGATAAAGCTGCTAAGCCTCTACCACACAGTCAGGTGCGATATTATCAGATGCGTTAATCCGTCCCAATTCCTTGTCCACAACTGCTTTTTATAGTGCGATAATTTATTGCTGTGTGTAACTTCATAGCTATTCTAACACATAATGTACTGAAAGAGATATCGCAATAACGAACCCGATATTATCGGTAGCTGTTAAATGTTTAAAATGCCATTGATGCCGATTCTGTTGTTCACAAACAACAAAATTTAAGTTCAGTGCATCTTTCTTACATTAAGAAAACAATTATTAAATTAGTCAGCCCTTGGCGTAAATTGACGCAATTTTAGTGGTAGTGTTTATTGCTTCTAAATTGTCTACAGAATACCATAATTTGGCAATACTAAAGTAATATTATATCTTCTGTAATTTTTTTTATTAAATAGATAAAAAGATGCACTGAACTTAAAATTATTTATACGCTCACATAGATAACGTGTCTCTGACACAATAAGATCGTGCCTAGGTATACCTATCTGGGGGCACGGGAGTGCGCCCGCCAAGACGAGCCAGCGAAGGGCACGACCTACCTTCTCTCGAAGTGTTTCGTCGTTTTTTTTAACCCTCATAGAGCTGGTTCCCGATATACCAGATCGTTCATATTCTTAAGATATGATGTCAATAATAGACATACAAAGTCTCAATGGAATAGCTCTAATACTTTAGATTTTATTGATATCTGAAATATACCGAATTCGTCACTGACACAATGATGATCATCAAAATGTTTGGCTACTTCCTAAAGTGCTAGAAAGCTGAAATTTGGTATGTAATATAAGTTTAGTATACAACCAACAAAAAAACATAAACTTATAACCTTAGCCACCCATCCCCTCAAATGGGGGAGTGGAAGTTTGTACAAAAATAAGTAAGTCATCAAAGTAAATGGCAAAGACAGAAAAGAGTTTGTACAGAAATAAGTAAGTAAAAAAGCAAAGACAGAAAATTGGTAAATCATCAAAGAAAACAGGCAAAGACAGAATGGGCTATGAAAACCAGCACTGCCGATGTGCAAGAAATATTCCCCAAAAAACGAAGAAAAAAAAGACTGCCTAGCAACTTACAAAAAGAACTGAAATCCCACCAAAAACACTTCATGTAAAATGTTGCCATGGCGACGCTTGGATGTTTAGTTCAGAAACTAAAAATAGTATATTTGCATCACCTCCACGACGACGGTAGCGAAACGGCGAAGCCATACAATTTTACTATTATTTAGAATATGTGAAGTTGGGGTCGGTAGATTTAGGCCATGTAGATTGAGAAGCTGACATGTGGTCGTCTTGGCAACATTTTACATGAAATGATTCATGTAAAGGTGCTCCTAAACGGGCAATTTTTTACTGCAATTGTGTTGCTGCGATACATTGCCGGCATTGCCCGGCAATGTTTCCGAACTCTCGGCAATATTGCCGGTATTGCCGGGCAACACTTTTTGTATGACAAAAAATTTTCGTCGCTCCTACACGAGCAATATTTTCCGGCAATTAGTTGCTGCAATATATTTTTTGAGGGTCCAGCCACACTAAAATGATGTTATTAAATTAACAATGTAAGTCCTTAGTGTGGCGGCACTGCTTTGGCAAGTATTGCTGCAACTTTTTTTGGATTCGACCCCCTGTCGATATCATGGGAAATGTTGCCGGGCCCGGTAGTGCAGATTTTGATAGGAAATTTTTATATAGCTTTCTTTAGAGTTTTGGGGTTGTCATGGACTTCGAAGATGCTGGGTTCTTCATGGATATTTCTCATCGGTGATAACCAGTCACTCTTTTTTAGATAAGGTTATACTCATACAATCTTCAATATAGAGAGTTCGATTTCAAAGCTCAATAGAGCGGTTATGAAAATTTTCTAAATATACGTTTTCAAGATGGCGGCCGAGAGATTTTTTGATCTGCGCCTTGGCCTCACGTTTTGTGGTTTTCGGAGGCGCTGAAGCAGAAAATGAGGTCCATTTAAAACCCAAGATTGTGGCTAAATGTTTTCAAAATATTGGTCATGGGTATCGTATCCGAGGTTTCTGGGGACACTGATGCCGAAAATAAGGGTCATTTCAGAATCCAAGATGGCGACTATTATTTTTCAAAATATCGGTCATGGGTATCGTTTCCGTGGTTTTCGGGGACACTGATGCCGAAAATAAGGGTCATTTCAGAATCCAAGATGGCGACTAACATTTTTTTTTCAAAATATCGGTCATGGGTATCGTTTCCGTGGTTTTTGAGGACACTGATCCCGAAAATAAGGATCATTTCAGAATCTAAGATGGCGACTAACATTTTTTTGCAAAATATCGGTCATGGGTATCGTTTCCGTGGGTTTCGGGGACACTGTTGCCGGAAATGAGGTTTATTTCAGAATCCAAGATGGCGACTATTTTTTTTTTCAAAATATCGGTCATGGGTATCGTTTCCGTGGTTTTTGAGGACACTGATCCCGAAAATAAGGATCATTTCAGAATCTAAGATGGCGACTAACATTTTTTTGCAAAATATCGGTCATGGGTATCGTTTCCGTGGGTTTCGGGGACACTGTTGCCGGAAATGAGGTTTATTTCAGAATCCAAGATGGCGACTATTTTTTTTTCAAAATATCGGTCATGGGTATCGTTTCCGTGGTTTTCGGAGACACTGATGCCGAAAATGAGGTTTATTTCAGAATCCAAGATGGCGGCTAACATTTTTTCAAAATTTCGGTTATGGGTATCGTGTCCGAGGTTTCTGGGGACACTGATGCCGAAACTGAGGTCCATTTCAGAATCCAAGATGGCGGTTAACATTTTTCAAAACATCGGTTATGGGTATCGTTTCCGTGGGTTTCGGGGACATTGATGCCGAAAAGGAGGTTTATTTCAGAATCCAATATGGCGACTATTTTTTTTTCAAAATATCGGTCATGGGTATCGTTTTCTTGATTTTCGGGGACACTGATGCCAAAAATGAGGTCCATTTCAAAATTCAAGATAGTGGATACCCATGACCGATATTTTGAAAAAAAAATAGTCGCCATCTTGGATTCTGAAATGAACCTCATTTTCGGCATCAGTGTCCCCGAAAACCACGGAAACGATACCCATGACCGATATTTTGAAAAAAAAAATAGTCGCCATCTTGGATTCTGAAATAAACCTCCTTTTCGGCATCAATGTCCCCGAAAACCACGGAAACGATACCCATAACCGATGTTTTGAAAAATGTTAACCGCCATCTTGGATTCTGAAATGGACCTCAGTTTCGGCATCAGTGTCCCCAGAAACCTCGGACACGATACCCATGACCAATATTTTGAAAACATTTAACCACAATCTTGGGTTTTAAATGGACCTCATTTTCGGCTTCAGCGCCTCCGAAAACCACAAAACGTGAGGCCAAGGCGCATATCTAAAAATCAGCCGCCATCTTGATTTAAAGACATAATCAAAGATTTCCCTTGTTTGGAGTTTATAATACAGGCAGCCAAACTATAACTGTAGTGTAAATGAAAAAATTGCTGCAATATATGGCCGAGCAACACCGGCAATATTGCCGGAGTTGCCGGGCCATGCTCAAAAAATTGCTGCAATAAAATTGCAGCAATTATGTTGCCCGTTTAGGAGCGCCTTAAGATTCATGTTCTATGCAACAGCAGAGGAGCTAAAAAAGCTACTTCAGCAAATCATAATAATATTAATTACATTGAAAATCATTAAATGGCCCTGCGTAGCCATTTGTGATCGTTTGGGTTGTGGAATGAAAAATACAAATATCTAAAAGTGATTTTTAAACGGTTGACAGCGGTAGTCCGCGTTCAAATCTTTGAACGTTTTTTGCAGTTAGCCGCTCAGTGTCTGAGTGTGTGTTGATATAGAACGATTTGCAACTGTAAGGGTCATAGCTCATTAGAGCAACCGAGCACCTACTCCGCACCGACTCGCCTTATAACCGAGGCGATCCGGTGACGCTACGGAGTTGATATAGTGAGCGCATGCCCATACAAGTCCATAGAATAGAGTAGAATACTAGCCGCAGGAGGCGAGTCGGTGCGGAGTGGGTACCGGGTGGCTCTAATGGGCTATGACCTTAATAGGCCATTATACCTTGAACGGTGACGCACAGGCAAAAAAGGTTGTCGTCCCATGAGTACGCCTACTGGTAAAACTGTACAATACCGGACATCGATTAGGTATTTATTTATTTACAGCACACACACGGTCATCTGATCCCAAGCTAAGCAGAGCTTGTGTTATGGTAACCAGACAACTGATATACATACTTATATACTTAATAAATACATACATATTATAGATAAACACCCAGACACAGAAAATACTATCATGCTCATCACACAAAGTTTGTCCTGGGTGGGAATCGAACCCACGACCTCCGGCTTAGCAGACAGGGTCACTAACCACTAGACCAACAGGCCCGTCAATTATGGACAACCAGTAGCTGTTACATTATTTCTTAATCTAAACATTAAATAATAATATACAGGGTGTCCCACGGTTATGCCACATGAAGGGAAAGTACCTTAAATATTTAAGATAGAACATTTTACTGAAAGAAGACATTATTTGAATTTTGAAAACATTTTAAACTAGACTTATAGATATTCAAATAAATACATAATTGAACCGGGAATCGAACCTGTTACTCGAAAAAATTAATCAGCCTGTAGTTTTATCCTACCGATCAAAAGGCTTCATCACAAGGATTATTTTTTGCTAAATAACATAGTGTCAAAAATAAAGTAAAGACCATGAATTTTAACATTTTTAATACAAAATTAGTAAATTTTTCGAATGCGCAATATGAGTCCCTTCTTTTTGAATACAAAGTGATATTTTTTTATTTCGTTCCTTGACGATTTTTTGGTCTTGTTGTAGTGGATATTTATTTATAATTATGATACGTACTACTCAAGTGGGTAAATTAATTAGTAAATAGTAGTTATGATTGTCAATTTATGTCCTTACGGCAATGTAATCTTTTAACTTTTCTTTCTTTCTTTTAAAATTTCACATGAAAAGTCAAAATTCTCGGTTTTCGTTTTATTTGTGACATTATGTTATTAACCAAAAAATAATTCTTATGATGAAACCTTTCGATCGGTAGGTATAATAAAACTACACAGTGTTTTTTTTTCTCTTGGAACAAGTTCGATTCCCGGCCCAACCATTTAATTATTTAAATATCTATGAATGCAGTTTAAATTATTTTTAAAATTGAAATAATGTCTTCTTTCAGTAAAATGCTCTGTCTACAATATTTAAGGTACTTTCCCTCCATGTGGCATAGCCGTGGGACGCCCTGTATACATGTAAACAGTTACTGTATACATAAATGTACATTTAACTTTGTTACCGTATATATTGAATGTTTAGACTTTGATGATTTACCAATTATCTGTCTTTGCTTTTTTACTTTGATTACTTACTTATTTCTGTACAAACTCTTTTCTGTCTTTGCCATTTACTTTGATGACTTATTTATTTTTGTACAAACTTCCACTCCCCCATTTTAGGGGATGGGTGGCTAAGGTTATAAGTTTGTTTTTTTTCTTGGTTGTATACTAAACTTATATTACATACCAAATTTCAGCTTTCTAGCACTTTAGGAAGTTGCCAAACATTTTGAAGATCATCATTGTGTCAGTGACGAATTCGATATATTTTAGATATCAATAAAATCTAAAGTATTAGAGCTATTCCATTGAGACTGATGTATGACTATTATTGACATCATATCTTGAGAATATCAACTATCTGGTATAACACAGTTCCGTAGTTTCCGCAGGAAATAGCTTTTTATTTTTTACTCTCAATGTCTGACTGTGTATTACAGTAACTTTCAAAGTATAAAACTACTTACAATCTTATAAAACGAAAACAGAAACTTGAAATAAAGGCGCTCCTAAACGGGCAACATAATTGCTGCAATTTTATTGCAGCAATTTTTTGAGCATGGCCCGGCAACTCCGGCAATGTTGCCGGTGTTGCTCGGCCATATATTGCAGCAATTTTTTCATTTACACTACAGTTATAGTTTGGCTGCCTGTATTATAAACTCCAAACAAGGTAAATCTTTGATTATGTCTTTAAATCAAGATGGCGGCTGAGAGATTTTTTGATATATGCGCCTTGGCCTCAAGTTTTGTGGTTTCCGGAGGCGCTGAAGCCGAAAATGAGGTCCATTTAAAACCCAAGATTGTGGTTAAATGTTTTCAAAATATTGGTCATGGGTATCGTATCCGAGGGGGGTTTCTGGGGACACTGATGCCGAAAATGAGGTCCATTTCAGAATCCAAGATGGCGGTTAACATTTTTCAAAACATCGGTATGGGTATCGTTTCCGTGGTTTTCGGGGACATTGATGCCGAAAAGGAGGTTTATTTCAGAATCCAAGATGGCGACTATTTTTTTTCAAAATATCGGTCATGAGTATCGTTTCCGTGGTTTTCGGGGAGACTGATGCCGAAAATGAGGTTCATTTCAGAATCCAAGATGGCGACAATTTAAACTACATTTTCGGCAACAGTGTCCCCGAAACCCACGGAAACGATATCTACCCATGACCGATATTTTGAAAAAAAAATAGTCGCCATCTTGGATTCTGAAATAAGCCTCATTTTTGGCATCTGTGTCCCCGCAACCCACGGAAACGATACCCATGACCGATATTTTGCAAAAAAATGTTAGTCGCCATCTTGGATTCTGAAATGACCCTTATTTTCGGCATCAGTATCCCCGAAAACTACGGAAACGATACCCATGACCGATATTTTGCAAAAAATGTTAGTCGCCATCTTGGATTCTGAAATGACCCTTATTTTCGGCATCAGTGTCCCCAAAAACCACGGAAACGATACCCATGACCGATATTTTGAAAAAAAAAATAGTCGCCATCTTGGATTCTGAAATGACCCTTATTTTCGGCATCAGTGTCCCCAGAAACCTCGGATACGATACCCATGACCAATATTTTGAAAACATTTAGCCACAATCTTGGGTTTTAAATGGACCTCATTTTCTGCTTCAGCGCCTCCGAAAACCACAAAACGTGAGGCCAAGGCGCAGATCAAAAAATCTCTCAGCCGCCATCTTGACCAAAACGTACATCTTGTTCAAAACGTATATTTAGAAAATTTTCATAACCGCTCTATTGAGCTTTGAAATCGAACTCTCTATATTGAAGATTGTATGAGTATAACCTTATCTAAAAAAGAGTGACTGGTAATCACCGATGAGAAATAATATCCATGAAGAACCCAGCATCTTCGAAGTCCATGACAACCCCAAAACTCTAAAGAAAGCTATATAAAAATTTCCTATCAAAATCTGCACTACCGAGCCCGGCAATATTTCCCATGATATCGACAGGGGGTCGAATCCAAAAAAAAGTTGCAGCAATACAGTTTGCCAAAGCAGTGCCGCCACACTAAGGACTTACATTGTTAATTTAATAACATCATTTTAGTGTGGCTGGACCCTCAAAAAATATATTGCAGCAACTAATTGCCGGAAAATATTGCTCGTGTAGGAGCGACGAAAATTTTTTGTCATACAAAAAGTGTTGCCCGGCAATACCGGCAATATTGCAGAGAGTTCGGAAACATTGCCGGCATTGCCCGGCAATGTTTCCGAACTCTCTGCAGCAACACAATTGCAGTAAAAAATTGCCCGTTTAGGAGCACCTTTACACACATATCGACAATGTATATTTCGTGGTTTCTTTTTGTTTTTGTTAAATTTTTCGAGAAGCACTAAACCGATCACCATGAATTTATATAAGAGCACTCTTAAACATGACTATAATCTAACAAAAAAGAACCATCCAAACCCGTTCATAATTGGCTGAAATATCGGTGAACATACATACAAACGAATTGAGAACCTCCTCCTTTTTTGAAGTCGGTTAATATGGTTAATGATGACAACACTGCAATCAAAATGCACGAGAAAATCCTAAGATACACGTACACGTATGTATTTGTTGTAACGAATACATACTAAACGGTACTTAGTAAAAACTAGCTGTGCCCCGCGGTTTTACCCGCGTAATGTTAGGTTTTGATGGTTACTGCTCCGCTCCCGTGGCTTTTAGCGCAATGTTATAGCATAATAATTACAGAACAGAGGAAGAGGCACTATTCTGTGATCAAAATAATGTATTGTATACATATGCTACAAATATCTCGATAAGCCACCAAACAGTTTCGTTATTGCCCTTAGGTACGTAGGCAATCCTTACTTTGTTGCGGAGTAATTTTTTAAACAGTGATATCCGAAGATATTCTTTAAAATAAAATGACGTAAATGGCAATTTCGTTCAAAATTAAATTCTTATTCATTTTTTAAAATTAAATTCTTCTTATTCTGAGTAACGTATTTATATGTATTAATAAGGATTAATACCTACTATGTTCATAAAAACACCTTCGCAAATAATACATTATTTTCGAACTAATTTTATTGCCATAAAAAAGGCTATAGTGAAGTAAACTATAAAAGTTAGAATTTTTAAAGTTATACTTTTTTAGAACGTTTAAAGAGGAACAATTCTCTAGTACAATAATATTTTATGTGCTTATATATGTAAGCAGCGCACGCAACGAAAGCTCTCAAAAGGAATATTTTTTTCTCTTTTTTGTCACACTTTTCATTGCTGCTCCCCTCCTATTGGTCGTAGCGTCATGTTTTAATAGTCTGTAGGTGTAGCCTTCCTCAATAAATGGACTTTTAAAAAAAAGTATTTTTTCAAATTCTCTCAGTAGTCACGGAGTATATTCAATTCAAACAAACAAACAATCAAAATTCTCTTCTTCGTAATATTAGTAAAGATAACAAAACCGTTTTTCAACAAAACAGTTATATAAAATTACTATTTAATCAATGGAAATATTTTATTTAAATATCAATTCTATCGTCCTCAACCTAGTTTTAAATATATTTAATTTACAGTTGTCCATTACATGGAAGAACTGGATTTTTGTGTTATCTCTACAACCATAATTACTAATATAAAATGTATAATAGGTGCTAAACTGTTTGTAACGGGTAAAAACCATTTACATATTTAGAAATAATGGTCGACGAATTCTAAAGCACCTAAAACATAAATTTCGTTTAACGGACTTTGAGAAAGATCACGTAGTAGGACTCGCCAATTCTCTCAACGGCGCCGGTTGCGTCGCTGATCTATACTAATGTAAAATGTTATAAAGAGGAAAACTTTGTTTGTTGAATTGTAATGAATAGGCTCAAAAACTACTGGACCGATTTTAAAAATTCTTTCACCATTCGAAAGCTACATTATCCTTGAGTAACATAAGCTATATAATATCACGCTATGTCCCACGGGTGCGAGGCAGTAAAAAAAACCTAACGTAACGCGGGTGAAACCGCGAGGATTAGCTAGTATAGAATAAATCAACAACGCTCACACTACGAAAACTAGTAATAATATTTTTTTAACATAATATTAATAACTCTTGCCTATTGCTGCCCCAGTGCTGGCCAAAGACTTCTCATGCAGAAGGCATCATCATCATTTTACCAGCCTTTTCCTAGCTATGTTGAAGTCGCGGCTTCCAGCCTGAACCGGAATCAGCTGGATACCAGTGTTTTACGTGACGCGACTGCCTATCAGACCTCCACAACCCAGTAACTGGGAGGTTAGACAGGTCAGACTTTCTGGCTCCTAACTACCTGTAACGTCTGTCAAAGTTCTACGAATGGTAACCGGGACCAAAGGCTTTAAGTGCTTTCCGAGGCTCGGGTGTCAGTGATGTCTAAGATAAACTTTAGAAAGTACATAATATGAATTGAAATAATCGCATTGGTACTTACCCGGATTCAAACCTACAACCTCTTAGATGACAGGAAAATGCAAAAAGCATTTTTGCAGATAATTTCAAGATTAATAATAATTTCCTCTAAGTATTGACATCCGAACAAAGGTCGTGAGATGTTTGCGAAAATCTGATTTTCGTTCTTTTGGATCTTTAGGTTTTTAGCCGGTACTATTGGAATTTAAATTCCCAAAAAAAATAAGTAAACTATTATGGGTTTTTTTGTAATAGAAGATTAAAGCAAGAGCCTCATTCTCATAACACATACGTGTTTGTATGCGCTGTACTATCAAACTGAACTGTAAGTATCAAACTATGATGAACTTGTGATGTGTCCAACAAAAATAGGAATGTTGAGCCGAGGCTATAAAATTTTGGACAAATATTACAGACTAGCTTTTGCCTGCGGCTTCGCCCGCGTGGATGTCGGTTATATCGCGTTTTCAAGAGCACTCTTCAAAAGTTCGGGATAAAAACTATCCTATGTTCTTTCTCAAGGTCAACTCTATCTCTGTACCAAATTTCATTAAAATCAGTTCAGTGGTTTAGACGTGAAAGCGTAACAGACAGATAGAGTTACTTTTGCATTTGTAATATTAGTAGGGATTAATCACCCTGATTCTTTGTCCACAAACTAAACAGTTTAACTAAATAGTTTTAAGTTATTTATCTTTCCATTTTATTCAGCACCTGAAGTAAATCGACATATTCTTAGAGGCCATGTATTTAACAATATTTTGACAGTGCTAAACTAATATTACATCTTCTGCTTTTTTCTTAATAAAATGGAATTTTTTTTTTTCGAAAGATTCGTTTCATTTGTGTATAACGGATTTCACATCACTAGGTATACAAGGTGGAAAGTTGTTATGGGCCCTGGAAGAAAACTACTTTTAATCGTTTAGATAGATTATTTTACTCAAAGGCAACATTCCCATATTTTTAAATTGAAATAAGACTGCATTTAAATAATTGGGCCTGAATTAAAACTACTTTAGATTAAGTATAAGAAATAGTTTCCCACATCCACATCCTGTAGCATTGGAATAGGGTCCAAGCTACCGGTGGTCAGGGCTCCAGAGCGGCCCCGGAACGGAAGGGAAACTGAAGGAACATGGATGGGTTTTAGTCAGTAGGTCTGACTCTCCCTCACACACCGCCCAGTCATTTGATGATTTCCCATCCATAAAAAAGCTTTTTCCAAAAAAAGATGTGGTGGCTTCTTTTCTGCTGGTCGATTTGTGTTGCCACCTTTGTTGTTTTTACGAAATTTTTGTGCTTTTAGTTTTTAAAGTCGGTTATCTTTTTTTTGAAAAAAGCTTTATATTATTTACTTTTTAGTTAGAGACCCAATGTCTGACTACGTTTTAGAGTTATTTTTAAAATAAAACTGCTAATAATCTTATAAAATGAAAACGGCTCTATGCGCGCAACGTCACGACTCACGGGATATCCATTAGTGTAATATACTAAAACCTTTCACAGAATGTAGCAAAGGCTTTTCTGAAACCCGCATCAAAATCGGTATAGCTAAACGCGAGATAATCGCAGACAAACATACATGCATACATACAGGTCGAACCGAGAACCTACATTTTTTAAGTCGGTTAACTACTTTTTTTTGAGTCGGTTAAAAAAGGGCTCCAGCGAACGAAAAGGAAAATCCGGACAATGTGCTCAGTTTCCAGGAGTACCGCCTTTTGTATCAGACCCTTGATCAAGCTGCCTAGCGCGAGCCTTGTCTCAGGTTGGTGGTGGTTCTCGTCATGCGGAACGGTCTTATCGACCTATCACCACTATTTCGGGTTTATTGGCAACAATAGTCCTGTCAGTAATGATAGGTCGATCCCAGTACAATGCGATATGGCCATTCTCAAGAACTGAGTCGGGCACATACCTGTTGTACGGTACTTCTGATTAAACAAGACTGTATTTTAGGGCAATTAAGTTGCTTATGAACAATCCTAGTAGGTTATTTTTATTTTAATTGTTAGAAGACATGCCAATTAATAAAAATGATCGGGATATTATAAATTGCATATCAAATAAATAATCGCCTATCAATACATACTCATCGTTTATATTCTTTTTTACATCAAATAACTTACTTCACTACAAATAAACTAAATGTTTAACAAAACTCAAACTGCAGATAATTCGAAATTAATACATCAATTAGACATTACTTTTTTTCTCATAATGCAATACAGAAATATTTTATTTTTGTACAAAAATACTACATACATAGCATTAATACTGACTGCACAGCAAATTTTCCATATTTCATAGTAAAATAACTATCCCAGTCGCATATTAACCAGTAAGCACAACAAAACCTGTTCATCATAATAAAAAATCATTACCTAGGTTTAATATAAATATATGCTACCGCCAAATCGATTTTAGGACAAACTAGTTTTGCCTAGGCTAAACTCAGGGCACTCCGACTCAGAGCACCCCGGCTCGGACAGGTTAGGTTATACCTTAGCCTTCGTGGTTATGCCCCGCAGCGGGGCTCCGTGGACCTATCTTAGTTAGTTTTCATCATATTAGACCAAACAAGTTTTACATCTTTCTGTGACTAATAAAATGCTGTTTTATTTAGAAAAACTGCTGTAAATAATATAAAAATTGAAGCTATATTTAAAAGAAAAAGAGTTAACATGTATAAGGTGCATTAAGATTATTAGCTGTGCATTGATGAAAAAGCTTTTGCTTTAGGAAGAATCGCTGTACGCTGCGAAAATAAATTGAAGTGTGTTAAGCGATATTTTTATTTGAATATTTTGGTGTGCAATCAGTAATTTTAATGGGAATTTGGAATCTTATTGCATAGAAAAAGGATATTTTTTGATTTGCATTTAAATAGTACCCAAAACGATCGACAAAAACCTGTCAAGAACAACATAAGAAGACTGATTGACAAACGTTAGAATGAAAGAAAGGGTTTCACTACGGGTTTTTAACTCCAATCTGTTGAAAAATGTCTGTATCTTGTGTGCAACTTGTTCTGCAGATTATATTTTTATGACTTAGTCGAACGAAGAAGAAGCGACAATCCTAATTAAACAACTTAATTATCGTGTTAATATTTTTAAATGCACTTTAATAATTTTGTTTTTTTTTTTAATACTTATTTTATGTAAATAATAATAATGTCATTTTATGTAAATATAATAGGATCATTTTTGTAATTTATTTATATTCAGTCCCAAATGAGAAACACATTTAACGGATTTTTTTAAATAAGGATATTAATAGATTTTTAAATGAATATAAAGAAAACTGTATCTTGACTTTTATTACCTACTTCTGGAAATTCCTGAGACCGCTTTATTTACTACCCAATTAATACGAGGAGGTAAATGGACGCTAACGGTTAGCGGTCACATAATACCTACTTCATTAGGTTTAATGATTAAATCATGACTTATTAATTATTTTACTCTTTAACGAAAGGCACCAAAACCAAATTGCATAAGCCAGTAATAATTTTGTATTCCCGATAGCTAGGCGCATTGATTTGTTATATAAAATGGTGTTTCGTGTGATACTGATATGTGCAATAATATTTTCAGTTTTTTGTGATAAACTGATCAATCCAGACCTCGGTTCAATCGACGATGTTCTAGATATTATACACAAGACTTCTGAAAAGCCTCCTGAACACAGGATTCATGAGTCACATGAATGGCCCCATGCAAGACGGCGGACTCATCATACAAGATTCCCGGATGAATGGATGTACGAAGATCCATCAGACAACTTAGATTATTTCGATCAGAATACAGACACCCTGTTTCAGGAGATTATGGATGACATGAACAAGTACATCAAATCGAGTATGTTTCCAATAAACATCGGTTTGAAAACTAAAGAGAAAAGCAGTTTTCCAAAAACGCAGCCAAAAATTGTGATCTCCAGACCGTTTCAACCTCACGCCGCGTCTACCAAGAAGCGACCTCGAAAACAAAATCAAGGTGAACTAACTGTCCACGGTGGAACGAGTTTGTCCGATAAGCCTGCGAATAATAAACCTATACAAATTAATAACCAAGGTATCGCGTCAATGTTTCACGGGACTACTAAACGTCCGAAAGGAAATAATAACTACGACTATGACTACGATTTTGATGCCCGAAAAGATAGTGTAAAGTTATCATAAGAATGCGATTGATTATGTAATAAGTAAGAGTAATAAATACGCACATAATTATAATTTATTTTGTTTGTTTTCACCCTCCAGTAAATAACTGGCAACTTCGATACCTTCGATTTCTGGCGCTTTCGTTAAACTAATAACTTAATACCGGTATAATAATTAGGTATTATAATTTTACCTTCAATCCCATTTTAAATAAAAATTTAATCACATCTTCGTATCGTATGCTAATCTAACCGAACGTCGTGTAGTGGAAACAGATATTTTGTTGCGGTCATCCCCCTTAGATAGTGGTATCATTTAATTTTCTCAAATAAACTTGTCACGCGAACAGGTTTGCAAGAGAATAGCAATCATATTGTCTAGATGAGTCTTAAAAGCTGTGCTCACATCGTGAACGAACATCATAGTCAGATAGACGAGGACGAGAGCATCTGCTCTCCGCCTTTTTAATTATTTTTTAAAAATGAAACCCTGTTTGTTACTGATTGTTATAATAACTGTGAGTAGACAGTGTAACGCAAGTGAATTAAAAGAATTATTGAGTGAAACTGTAGATCTAAATTCAAAAGTGCATCATGCGGCCCCTAGCTTTCCGAGTACCCTATTGGGAAGTGAGTCGCAGATTTTAGGCCACCACCACGAATCGGTATACGGGGCAGAAACATCGACGACTGAAATCGTTAAAAACAGACCATCCGAAGGAACAACTCAAAACGGCCCTCCAAGTAAGGAACCCAACAAACTTCCATCACTTATCGGTGGACACCACCAATCCCACCACCTTCACGGTCACCACAAACCAGTATACAAGCCAGAGATAACCACAACTGACAACGTAGACGAAGTGGTGGACCACGGGCCAAATCAAAATCAAAATGAAAATGGCTCTCCAAGTACAAATCCCATACTATCAATTATCGGCGGACACCACCTTCATCACCATGACTATCACAACCACCTCCACGGCAACCAAAGCCAAGTATACAAGGCAGGGATATCCACAAGTAAGAGCACTGAAGAAAAAGTAGAAAACGGAATGTCCGGACGACGCCACAAACTACCTAATCAAAGCGAAAACGGTTCTCCAAGCAAGGATCCCAACAACCTTCAATTACTTACCGCTGGTCACCACCATCACCACCACGACCACCATTCTCACGGCCACCACAAACCAATATACGAGCCAGGGACATCGACGAATGAGACAGTAGTCGATGTTGTGGATAACGGAAGCTCTGAAGATTCAAGTGAAAATAGTTTTCCAAGTAAAGATCCTATTCAATCACTTATCGGCGGCCACCACCACCATCACCACAACCACCACAAACCAGTATTCAGTCCAGGGACATCGACGAATGTGACAGTAGTCGATGTTGTGAATAACGTAAGCTCCGAAGATTCAAGTGAAAATAGTTTTCCAAATAAAGATCCTATTCAATCACTTATCAGCGGACACCACCACCATCACCACAACCACCACAATCCAGTATACAAGCCAGAGATATTGACAAATGTGACAGCAGTTGAAGTTGTGAATAGCGGAAGCTCCGAAGATTCAAGTGAAAATAGTTTTCCAAATAAAGATCCTATTCAATCACTTATCGGCGGACACCACCACCATCACCACAACCACCACAAACCAGTATACAACCTAGGAATACCGACGATTGACACAGCAGTCAAAGTTGTGGCGAACGAAACATCCGAAGCACCAAATCAAATCGAAAATGGCTCCCCAAGTAAAAATCCCATTCTGGCCCTTATCGGTGGACACCACCACTATCACCACAGCCACAGCCACCACAAACAAACATACAAGCCAGAGACACCGACGACTGGAGCCGTTGTCGTAGCTGCGGAGAATGGGAAATCCGAAGGTGGCCACGGACTACTACATCAAAATGAAAGCGGCCCTGTTAGTAAAGAAAGCAACAACCGTCACCACCACAATCACAACTCCCACAGCCACCACCATCACCACCACCACCACCACCACCACAGCCACGACCACCACAGCCACAACCACCATGGCCACCATCACCACAACCATCTTTCGCATCATCATAACAATCCCAATCTGAACCCTAACAACACAAACAATCAGAATGGAAATCCTAACAATGAGGACGGAAATCCAAACAACCAAAAACCTAACAAAGGTGATAAAGATAAAACACCTGAAAACATAACCGAAAAGCCCCTTGTAGACGTAAATGCAACGGTTGGCGGTAAAGATCCCCTAATAGACGCAAACATTGGTGACTTAATAGACGTAACAGTTGGCGCCAAAGAACCCCTAATAGACGCAAATGTTGGTGACTTAATAGACCTAACAGTTGGCGGCAAAGATCCCCCAAAAGACGTAAATAAACCAGATAGCGGTAAAGAACCCCTATTAGGCATAAATATTGGTGATGGACTAATAAACGTATCAGTTGGCGGCAAAGATCCCCCAAAAGACGTAAATAAACCAGATAGCGGTAAAGAACCCCTATTAGGCATAAATATTGGTGATGGACTAATAAACGTATCAGTTGGCGGCAAAGATCCCCCAAAAGACGTAAATAAACCAGATAGTGGCAAAGAACCCCTAATAGATGCAAATATTGGTGACTTAATAGACCTAACAGTTGGCGGCAAAGAACCCCTAATAGACGCAAATATTGGTGACTTAATAGACCTAACAGTTGGCGGCAAAGATCCCCCAAAAGACGTAAATAAACCAGATAGCGGTAAAGAACCCCTACTAGGCTTAAATGTTGGTGACGGACTAATAAACGTATCAGTTGGCGGTAAAGATCCCCCAAAAGACGTAAATAGACCAGATAGTGGCAAAGAACCCCTAATAGATGCAAATATTGGTGACTTAATAGACCTAACAGTTGGCGGCAAAGAACCTCTAATAGACGCAAATATTGGTGACTTAATAGACCTAACAGTTGGCGGCAAAGATCCCCCAAAAGACGTAAATAAACCAGATAGCGGTAAAGAACCCCTATTAGGCTTAGATGTTGGTGACGGACTAATAAACGTATCAGTTGGCGGCAAAGATCCCCCAAAAGACGTAAATAAACCAGAACCTAATTGCCATAATAAAAAACCGGGCAACCAGAATGGAAAACCTTGCAAGCCTTGTAAGACTTGTAAAAAACCTAACAAAGGTGATAAAGATAAAACACCTGAAAACGTAACCAAAAAACCCCTAGTAGACGTAAATGCAACGGTTGGCGGTAAAGATCCCCTAATAGACGCAAACATTGGTGACTTAATAGACGTAACAGTTGGCGGCAAAGAACCCCTAATAGACGCAAATATTGGTGACTTAATAGACCTAACAGTTGGCGGCAAAGAACCTTCAGAAACCATAAATAAACCAGATAGCGGTAAAGAACCCCTACTAGGCATAAATATCGGTGATGGACTAATAAACGTATCAGTTGGCGGCAAAGATCCCCCAAAAGACGTAAATAGACCAGATAGTGGCAAAGAACCCCTAATAGATGCAAATATTGGTGACTTAATAGACCTAACAGTTGGCGGCAAAGAACCTTTAATAGATGCAAATATTGGTGACTTAATAGACCTAACAGTTGGCGGCAAAGATCCCCCAAAAGACGTAAATAAACCAGATAGCGGTAAAGAACCCCTACTAGGCTTAAATGTTGGTGACGGACTAATAAACGTATCAGTTGGCGGTAAAGATCCCCCAAAAGACGTAAATAGACCAGATAGTGGCAAAGAACCCCTAATAGATGCAAATATTGGTGACTTAATAGACCTAACAGTTGGCGGCAAAGAACCCCTAATAGACGCAAATATTGGTGACTTAATTGACCTAACAGTTGGTGGCAAAGATCCCCCAAAAGATGTAAATAAACCAGATAGCGGTAAAGAACCCCTAATAGACGCAAATATTGGTGACATAATAGACCTTACAGTTGGCGGCAAAGAACCCCTAATAGACGCAAATATTGGTGACTTAATAGACCTAACAGTTGGTGGCAAAGATCCCCCAAAAGATGTAAATAGACCAGATAGCGGCAAAGAACCCCTTATAGACGCAAATATTGGTGACTTAATAGACCTAACAGTTGGCGGTAAAGAACCTCTAATAGATGCAAATATTGGTGACTTAATAGACCTAACAGTTGGTGGCAAAGATCCCCCAAAAGATGTAAATAGACCAGATAGCGGCAAAGAACCCCTTATAGACGCAAATATTGGTGACTTAATAGACCTAACAGTTGGCGGTAAAGAACCTCTAATAGACGCAAATATTGGTGACTTAATAGACCTAACAGTTGGCGGCAAAGATCCCCCAGAAGACGTAAATAGACCAGATAGCGGCAAAGAACCCCTAATAGACGTCAATATTGGCGATATTTTAGACCTATCAGTTGGCGGCAAAGATCCCACAGAAGACGTAAATAGTCCAGACAGCGGTAAAGAACCTTTATTAGGCGTAGATATTGGTGACGGACTAATTAACGTGTCTGTTGGCGGCACAAATTCACCAGATAGCGGTGAATATAAACCAGATAGCGGTGAAGATCCCTTAATAGACGTATATAAACCAGATAGCGGTGAAGATAAACCAGATAGCGGTGAAGATAAACCAGATAGTGGTGAAGATAAACCAGATAGCGGTGAAGATAAACCAGATAGCGGTGAAAATGGTGGCAGAGATCCCATTATAGACGCAAATATTGGAAACTTAATAGACCTAACTGTTGGCGGAAAAGACACAGAAGATGGCGGCAATAATCCTCTAATAGACTTAGATGTAAATATCGGCAAAAAACCCCTAATAGACTTAAATGCATCCATTGGCAAAAATCATGACACTACCACCAGTCAAAAACCAGCCGAAAATGAGAATTTGCCGCTAGATATTAGAATTCAAGATCAAGAAACGTATTAAAGTAATTATAATAAAAATGTTAAAATTTCTATGTCTATGCCTATCTATTTTGTACTATTTAAAAAGTTAAAATGTCTACTTTAAGGATTTATAAATAAAAAACACGTCTAATGGTATATTTTTTTTATCAACTCTACCTTTTTTGTCTGTTTCATCTGATCAAACCCAATTAACTTACATATTTGTTTTTGTTAAAATCTATATTCTAAACTGTTTATACATTCATAGTAGGAAGGTACTACTGGTACGTCAAATTTTTTGCTACTATTTAATTTTCCTTCAAACCTGTATCTGTTTTGAAGACAATCACTATAATTATCTTGTCTATAAATAAATATCTACGAGTATGATTGACCATTTAAGGAGAATATGGAAATTTTAATAAATATTTTTATCAGTGGTTCGTGAAATTCGTAAATACCTACTATGGAAGTTACTACCGAAAGTTATTTATTTATTTATTTATTAATACTTTATGCACAACGGTACATAGGCGGACTTAATGCCGCAGGCATTTTCTACCAGTCAACCTAGGGTGGTGAAGAGATAGCATGGTAGGTGCATTTATGATGCAAAAAACTAAAATGATAGAAATATGATAGAAAAATGAAAATAAAATTAAAAGTAATACATAAATAACAACTATATACATAAGTAAATAAATATATCTGAAATATATATACAATATATATAACAAAGTTAACAAAGTTACCATCTGGAGGACTGCAATTGCTGTGTTGGTAGCTAGATGGTGGCCACTTATGATATACCACATTTTAGTAAGTACAAAATTAATACTTCTTGTTCTGTAATTAGTCCTGCTGTAAACACGCTTCTGACTTTTGCCTAATGATGGAACTCAGAGGGAAAACCGCACACTAATTTGCGTAAAACAGTAATTTCATGACAATATTTCCTAACTTAATTGAACACACATCTAAATAGTAAATACTATGTATAACATAAAGTGTACCAACGGAATAAATTATATAAGTATACAACTAGGCATGTTGTAGGTAGATGAACCAGCTAACTGCTATTGTGATGTTCCATCATTATGTTCACGAACCCGTCATTAACTGTCTTGGCCTTAAGTGCAAAAAGCGTGAAGCCCAATGAACAACAAACAGATTTACTTATTACGCGACCAGCTGTTTCCCAGCCAACACATAATTTTCTGTGTATTACTTATAAAACAGTTATTCTATCGTAGTAAAAATCCCTTCAAAGTAAAATAACCGTGTCATGAGTGAATTACTCATCGTATTCGCATTATTAGCAATAGGAAAAATCCACAGTCAAGAGCTAGTCGTGTCGCAGGTTGACTTACGACCTTTGCACGTGCATGTGTTTGCTTCGAAACCTCCTACGCAGCTGTACACAAATCCGCCCCGACCAGCTGATCGTGACCTGCCACAAAAAGTCAATGGAAGTGGCAAACTTAACCTTCTGTCGGTGACCGTGAGAGAGAACCCACCGAAACGGAAACTATACCTGTCATCTAAAGCCCCAGACAAGATGAATCGACCTTCGAACGATAGTGTTCCAGTAAATAAAACAGAAAATAGTAACGATGTGTACGAAGATATCACTTTTGTGAAAAACAAAACCCCGGATCACATCGGTAATCCAGTTTTAGGAAAGAATACAGTAAATGTGAATAGTGAAAATGTAGTGACAATGAATCCAGCGCTGGTGAACAACATTCCGAATAACGGAAGTTTTCCAGCAATCACTTTGGAAGATCGATCGTCCTTTAACGGCGACCAGTGTCCCACAGGTTTCGCAAAGGTAAACGGACAGTGCGTCAAGAAGGACCCGTAAAATAAAACCTGTTGACAGAAATATGAACTGTGCAGTGAATTTAAATGATTAATTAATTTATAACAACTATTGTGTAAGAAGTAGGTTCACAATCTAAGGTAGGTAAGCTAAACAATTATGAAGGTATAGTTTTGTATAATTGTTGTAAAATCGTTTTAAGAAACTATAGTGTTATATTATCTTATTGTGCTTAAATCTTTCGATCTTGTGATAAAATCTTTTTTTTTTGTGATCTATTAGTTTTATTACATTAAGTACCTACTACTCAATATAACATTCCATTTATTAATATATCTTATTACTGGTCTCTACAGTTTTTGTTTGTAACAAGAAAACTGTAAATTAAATAAAAGAACAAGTTTGATAAAGATAGACTTAATCTATATATATTCTATATCTATATATGTCGCAGTCATCTGGTTAAATCAGCTATTTGATTGTATGACTAGCGCGTTCATTGAATGACGACATTTAATTGAATGACTAAACGACAACTCGTCAAGTTGTTTAATGTAACGTTCAACGACTTGACTAAACGTCATTTAGCATTGTCGTTAAATGGGATAAAGTCGACTTTGTAATGTTTGTTTAGGGTGACCATAAGTTCGCAACTTAAAAACTTAACTTCCTTTACATAACAGATATGAGGACATGACATGACACACTTTATTATGATTTTAATTTAAAAAAAAACTTTAAAAGTAGCCGGCGGCGGCGTATTTATAGGTAAATCCATGCTGTCACACTATTTTATCAAGAATAAGTCACTTTAAAATAAATTTAATCAAAATAATATCAAGTCAGTGCTATCTGCGCGAGCTATTTTACGCCATATTTGTTTTGGTGACTACTAACGCCGCAGTGGAAAAAAAATTAACTAAATTACAATTACCTGACTGATTTTACGCCCGCTCTGTTCAAAGGGCTATGCTACAATCAGCTATCTAGTTGGACGTTGAGCGACGCTTGTTCAATCAGCTTTCGGCCTAGTCATTCAATTAAATGTTGCCATTCAATAAACGCGCTAGTCATACAATCAAATAGCTGATTCAACCAGATGACTGCGACATATACATTTAATAAAATCGTAGGAAAGTCAAAACTGTACATTGAATATTTTTTTAAAAGAATACTTGTGGCGTGATCTACAATCGATACCAAAGCCAAAAATATAGTTTTTAAAATTTTGTCTGTTTGTCTGTATGTATGTCCGGGATAAACTCAAAAAGTACTGCATGGATTTAGTTCAAATTTTGCAGGGATATTACTAAGAGGTCGAGTCAAAACATAGGCTACAAATTATCACGCTATCACCTACGGGGGAGGAGCTGAAGCCTTCACGCTGACGACGTCGCGGGCAGTGGCTATCTTCGGAAGTACTCAACGGATTTCAATGATTTTTTTTGTTGTATAGGTATTAAGTCTTGGCGACATATAGGCTATAACTTATCCTGGAAACTTGAAACCCTGGTGCAGGACCGCAACAGATCAGCTAAACTATAAGAGATACAAAAATGGTATCTTAGCAAAAATTGCTTCACGTGATAAACAATTTCTGTTGAAAGAATAAATTTGAAGATCTGGAACACCTGAGGTGGAACTCCATGAGCCCAGCTAAACTATAACATATACCGGGTGTCCCACGGCAATGCCACATGGAGGGAAAGTACCTAAAATATTGTAGACTAGCTTTTGCCCGCGGCTTCGCTCGCGATAGAAAGAGACAAAAAGTAGCCTATGTTACTCTCCATCCCTTCAACTATCTCCACTCTAAAAATCACGTCAATTCATCGCTCCGTTTTGCCGTGAAAGAAAGACAAACAGACAGACAGACAGACAGACAGACAGACAGACAGACACACTTTCCCATAATATTAGTATGGATAGAACATTTTACTGAAAGAAGACATTATTTTAATTTTGAAAACATTTAAAACTGCATTCATAGATATTTAAATAATTACATAAAACAATTAAATAATTATATTTAAATAATTACAACAAAACAGTTGAACCGGGAATCGAACCTGTTACTCGAGAAAATTAATCAGCCTGTAGTTTTATCCTACCGATCGAAAGGCTTTATCACAAGGATTATTTTTTGCTAAGTAACATAGTGTCAAAAATAAAAGAAAGACCATGAATTTTAAAATTTTTAATACAAAATTAGTCAATTTTTCAAATGCTCAAAACTAGTCCCTTCTTCTTGAATACAAAGTGATAACTTTTGATTATTTCGTTCCCTAACGATTTTTTGGTCTTGTCGTTGTGGATATTTATTTAAATAATGCGTACTACTCAAGTGGGTAGTTGTCAATTATATGTCCTTACGGCAATGTAAGCTTTTTACTTTTCAGAACAAAATTTTACATCAAATGTTAAAATTCACGGTCTTCCTTTTATTTGTGACACTATGTTATTTAGCAAAAAATAATCCTTATGATGAAACCTTTCGATCGGTATGATAAAACTACAGGTGATTATTTTTTCTCGTGGCACAAGTTCGATTTCCTAATGCAATTTAAATTGTTTTTAAAATTCAAATAATATCTTCTTTCAGTAAAATGTTCTTTCTATCTACAAGATTTAAGGTACTTTCCCTCCATGTGGCATAGCCGTGGGACACCCTGTATAAGTATGACGTCTTAGCAGGAGTTGTTCAGCTTGATGAGCGCCCTCTGTTGACGTATAAAAATTGAAGATCTGGAACACCTAATGTGGAACTCCAAGCACCCAACTGCACCATAACACAATAAATAAGAATGCGTCTCAGCAAAAGTTGTTCGGTCTGATAGGCATTTTCTGGTTTATAAAATCGAAGATTTGAAACATCTGATGAGGCAATCAAAGCTATCACTGATTTCAATGTATAAAACAACTTAAGCTGGGAGTACCTTTTTGTTTTTTTTTTGTGAGTGGGAAATCATCCAATGACTGCTCCCGTCCTGTGTGCGGCGGGAGGGCGTGTCAGATTCTTACTGACTAAAACCCACTCATGTTCCTTCGATTGCCCTTTATGTTCCAGGGTCACGGTAACTGTTATAAACATAACATTCCGCAACCCCGGCAGGCGTTGGCCGTTGGCTGTTGGGCCCCTTCCTGTGCTGACTCCTTCTCTTTGAGGCGCGCGTGGAACAAAACGCGCCGTCTACGCGGTCCTGGTCCTAGCCGGGCGGAGAGCTACCCATCGCTCGCCATCCGCAGAACCGCGCCTACGGTGGCCGGTAGTCGTCTTGCGACTCTCGACGTCTTCGCCTGGGTCTTAATCCGGGGCGAGAGGCTCGTCGTTGCCTCTCGCGCGCCGCCGCTTCCTTCACTAGCATAACTGCTTCGCAGAAGGAGGCGACGGCATCCCATTCCGTCTCGCCCCGAAGCATGGCCTGAACCAGCGCCGGGCGCGAGAGGTCACCGCCGCCGATCGCCTCTACGAGGACACGTCGATGCTCCGCCCATGCGCGGCACACCTCCACTGTGTGCTATTACGATGAGGCCTTAACTTATAAAATCGAAGATTCGAAACATCTGATGAGGCAATCAAAGCTATCACTGATTTCAATGTATAAAACAACTTAAGCTGGGAGTACCTCCACACGATGAAGGCGGAGAAACATGCATACAAACAGGGAACCTACTTTTTTGAAGTCGGTTAAATCCATTAGTGTTATATTCCCCAGAATGTAACGAACACTTTACTTAAAATCGCATCAAAATTGGCTCAGTCAAATACCCAAACAAACAGGTCGAACAGAGAACCTACTTTTTTTGAAGTCGGTTCATTGATGATGATCATTTCTTCATCAATTTCATGTTTTTAGTACTGAATCAACATTGACTGTTAATACTTTTGTTCGGTATTTATCTGTGCGATTATTGCTTTGTAAGTTATATAAATGTTCATGTCGTTGTATACCTAATTATGATGATGATGATAGTCCCAGTCGCATGCATCATCTGTTTGCCGTCATCTTGGTGTTTTGTGGAGTCGACCGTGTGAAGACCGTGGAAATCGGGAGTACACCGCCGAAACCAATTACGATTCGGGTTTAATGACCACTATCCGAAAATAGGTTCACCTCAGAGCAAAAACACATATATGACACTGTTCTGGGAAGCATTAGGCTCGACCAGGCTGAAATGTTTTTTCTAGATGCTCCAGGTGGAACAGGGAAAACATTCATTTTTGGTGGCAAAACAGCGCATGCCATGTTCAAAATACCCATAGATTTAGAAAGCGCCGAAATGCCTGTTTGTAATCCGTAACACTGACAAGGGACATGTGCTCAGGGATTGCTCTCTGATCGTATGGGATGAGAGGCCGTGAGCAGAACCCTGCAGGACAACAGCAGGAATGAACACTTGATGGGTGGTGTTACAGTTCTGTTCAGTGGCCATTTCCGGGAAAAACTCCCTGTAGTGACGCGGGGGTCTAGGGCTGACGAGGTAAATGCTTCGTTGAATGTTGTGGTCACTAATTCATAGGCTGCGCTTGACCATCAATATGCGAGCTCAGCTCGGTAGCAATACACGTGCCCAAGAATTCTCAGATGTCTTTCTAAGTCTCGGCGAAAGCACTCTACCAGAGGAAAGAGGTAAACACTAAACAGGTGGTGCTCCCAGAGTCTCTCGGTAGAGTGGTGGCCTCCTTAGAAGAACTCATTTGTTGTGTGAATGGGGACATCAGTCGAATACCAAACCAACAGAATTTTTGGGTGTGCCAGCGAGCCATTTTAACACCCAAAAATGATCAAGCTGCAGCCATCAACGAAAGCATTCTCTCGTAAATTGAGGGAAGCGAAGTAGTTTATATGTACGTCCATAAACACTGTAGTCGATCAAGATGACGCCACACCTTATCCCGTAGAATTCCTAAACCCCCTTACAACAAGTTGGTGGTTATTAGTTTTTTTTCTACTTACCTCACAATCGAGATGTAAAGCAGAGTAGTTAGCTCGGGTGTAAGCATCAATTGCACCCTCGAACTATAGGCGCCCTCGCTGCGCTCGTGCGCCTAAATATTATCTCGGGCTGCAATATTGATGCCTTACAGCCCTTGGCTACTAATCTACTATTAATGGAAATAGTTTTTTGCAATTCAGTTTTGTTGTTTTTTACAGAACTAGATTTTGTTGATGACCAACATTAGGTGACAAATTAGTCTCCTTCAGAGACGCTCTGTCTAAATAATTAATCAACTAGCACAAATAGGCCATTGTGCAATATTTTCTTTGTGCATTAAGTTTTAATAAATAAATAAATAGACCACACAGGCACACTTGCTTTGATTTTGGCGCTAATTCTCTTGTACACAAACTTCACTAAATTTAAGTGCATCTCTCTCTTTCCATTTCTTAAAGAAAAGGTCAGAAGATACATTTTAGTTTAATCCTGTCAAATTAGACAGCGCCTGACGAAAATTGACGTATATTTAGACGCCATGTTTTTAAATCGCGTCTAAATTATCTATGGAGTGTCTAAATTTGACAGGACTTAACTAATATTTTATCTTCTGTCCTTTTCTTAATGAAATGGAAAGAGAGAGATGCACTTAACTTAAATTTAGTGAAGTTTGTGTACAAGAGAATCGGCACCATTGTTGTTCTTATTTAGAAATTTTCTAGTGGAATCTTTCTCGATTTAAATACGTACTGAAAATAAAGTAATTAAGTGTAACTTAATTATTTTAACTTACTTCCCCGTTAAGTTAGTAACTTAACTTTCTAATTTTAAAAGAATTAAAAGGAAAAAGCCCAAACTCAAGAATTGAACTTATGTTATCAAGAACATGAAGGTGCAATTAACGAACTATAGTTTCTTTATCGATTACCTGATACTTGCTAGATGGAGGTACCGATTGACGTTACGGAGGAAGTAGGCTACAAAACCTTTTAGACTTTTTAACGTATCTATGTGCTCCCCATAAATGCTCTAGCTACCCATATTTATGAGTGCCTACTTTTGCTTGCCAGATGGGCGGGAAATCCGGGATTGTACTAGTTTTTTTTCCGTTCCCTTAATAACGTGGTGTTATATACCCTTATTGGTTTCAGGACTAAAGGTAGAGTGTTGCTGTTGTGTAATAAGTATAACTAGTATTTTTTAGGGTTCCGTAGTCAACTAGGAACCCTTACCGCCTTATTACAAAACAAGGTTTTTCTCTAAACCAGGTTTAAACCATTGAGCTAGGTTTTGTATTTCGAATCTTGAACGTATCACAATAAGATTCAAATTACAAAACCTGGCTCAATGGTTTAAACCTGGTTTAGAGAAAAACCTTGTTTTATAATAAGGCGGTTATAGTTTCGCCGTGTCTGTCTGTCTGTCCGTCCGTCCTCGCTTAATCTCTGAGACCGTTAGCACTAGAAAGCTGAAATTTGGTACCAATATGTATAACAATCACGCCGACAAAGTGGTAAAATAAAAACTGGAAAAAACGTTTTATTAGGGTAAATAATTATGTATGGTTTTTTTTTTAATTTCAACCCTGACGTGTGATATATTGTTAGATAGGTATTTAAAAATGAATAGGGGTTTACTAAAATCATTTTTTGATAATGTCAATAATTTCGGATATAATCGCTCCAAAAGGAAAAATCAAAGCGTCCGTCCCCCCCCCCCCTCTAACTTTTGACCCGTAGGCTTAAAAAATATGAAAAAAATCTGGAAAGTAGAACTTTATAAGGACTTTCTAGGAATATTATTTTGAACTTAATAGAAAAAACAGTTTTTGTACAAAAAAGACAAAAAGGTTGTACAATATAATTTCTGCGTACTTAGTATGTCAACGTAACAAAAAGCCTTTTTTAAACTTCTATGTAGGTACACTTATTGTGACGAACGGGAAACTAAGGAACCCTACATTGAGCGTGGCCCGACACGCTCTTGGCTGGTTTTTTTTTATTGTTCCGGATATGATAGGTTTCTATCTAGCTACCCTTCTGGTACTTGCTGGCAAAAAACCAGTCAACAATTATTTTTTGTGACTTTACTTGGGATGGGATTAATCTCGTAGACTTCATTAGTTTCATGGACCTTACGGGAAACAAAAAGCAAACGTGGACCTCTGGGAATAATACGGAAATCGTATTTTTAATGTTTCGAATCAAGTTTTTTGTTGTGCCGATAGAGTGTCAGGCGTCAGGGTATAATAGCGAAAAGTTTTGACTAACATTTTGAAAAGCTTTCGCTCAAGATTCAGTTACAGAAGCATAATATAAGTAAAAAGGTGTAGATAGGTCGAGTCGCAGATGTACAAACCACGCAAGGATGCTACCGGAGACCCTTCCGGCGACTCTGCCCGCTACCCGCAACAGAGCAACTCATCGAGGGTTAAAAGTCGGAGACTTTTAACGGGGCCCAGGATGTTAGCGCCTAGCGCCTGGAAAACGCTTGCGCAACGCTCGGTGTGCGCAAGCGTTTTCCAGGCGCTCCCTCGGCGTCAGCGTCAGGCGCTTGATAATGACTGTGGTTGAAAAAACTCTACTAAGGAAATATTACTAAGGAAAAATTTCTACCTTACAAATAAATAAAATTACACTTCATAATTTCTAATACCGGACGAACATCTAGTGCCGCAATTTGCAGTTTTAATCATTATTTTAACTATTTTAATAGAACAAAGGTTTGTAAAAACGTTATTAAATTCAGTGTATCGATCAAGTACTTTCGTTTTATTGAGTCTCTGGCTCCAGCTCCAGTGTCTCGGAATTTTAAGAATTGTACTTTTAAAGGTTAGGAATATTGGAATTATAAAAATAGGAGTTATTATAAGTCGGAGTTGTATTATATGGGAATTTCGGACCATTCAGAATTATGAAAAGCTGTATTTTAAATTTCGTATTTGTGACTTTCGGAACAAAGTTTTTCGTATTTATGTAGTGTACCGATACTATATCTCCCTAGATTCTGTTTATGTATTAAGCCACGTCATGTTTTTCCTTTCTTGGGGGCTTGTGGGTATTTACTATTATGAAAAATAAATGTTTTACATTTGTTTTTGTTGACTACTAAAATTATAAATGCGAAAGTGACTCTGTCTGTCTGTGTCTTTTTTACACCTAAACCACTGAACCGATTTGAATAAAATTGGGTACAGATATAGTCTGTGTCTGGAACCCGAAAAAGGACATAGGATAGGTTTCCCACCGGAACGGGAACTATTATTCCGGGTGGACTAAGTCGCATAAAAAAGGTACTAAAATATAAACCTATTAAACCTATCTTTTTGAAGTTTGATATATGTGTCGTTGTGAGGGCCTAGAGGTTAAGACTCTCATGTAAGTGGATTCACACCCGAGCGAGTGGGGTGGTTTGGGTCTACCTCCTAGCGGTCCACCCCGGACAACGGCACCACTTGTGGTGACGGCTGAACGACCCAACCAGCGGTGGTAGGTCTCGCAAGAGTCCGCCTGGTAGCTACCACCTTCCCGCCGGAGTCAGGTGTCAAGCAGCTTGCTGTGTTTCATCTGTGCGCGGGAACACCAGAGCCTTCGGGGGATGAATGGTTGTTAGTTGTGTTGCATATAGCCGATTCTGTGGGTCCTTAAGTGACACCGGACCGGGTAGCTCACGCTGGAAGGTAACGGGATCCGTGGCACGGTCTTGCCGGTGACCGACCGCAGGTAGTTGGGGGCCCAAGTAGCGCGCGAGCCACGTTCCAAAGACTGCCCCGCCACCTCGCGAAAAATCCTGGAATAGCTCCACCGTGCCAGCTGGCGACTGGATGGGAGGACCCGGTGGCTATTTCGGGGGAGCTCGGGTGTCCCCGCAGTCTCCAAGTGAGCTCCTCATTATTCGATTTTTACTCGGGGACTTTAACGCCCACCACAAGGAGTGGCTGTTCCCGTTTGAGAAAACCTGCCACGCTGGCAAGGAAGCACGCAAATTTGCGCTGTCGTTAAACCTCACCCAGCTGGTAAACATTGCGACGCGGGTACCTGATGTTGCTGACCACACACCCAATTGCTTGGACCTTCTACTGACAAGGGATCCGGATCGGCACTCTGTCTCGGTGTCAGCTCCGCTGGGGTCGTCAGACCACTGTCTGGAGAAATCCGTATCGGTCTGCTCCCATCCGGATCTCAGCCCAAAGGGCACGAGGAGAGTGTGGCGATACAAGTCAGCAGATTGGGATAAGATGCGGCATTTCTTTGCGTCTTTCCCTTGGCGGCCGGTCTGTTTTTTCTCTGGCGACCCCTCATGTTTTGCTAATGGCTGTCGTAGATGTGATTCGGCAGGGAATGGAATATTTCCGGAGACTGTCAAATTTACTCCAATTTAATAAAATCTATATTAACGGAATTTAAACTTAACTGTTATTAGTACAAATAACTTTTTTCCTTGTCAAATCAGTGTGTTTCATTCAAGTCATTTCAATACTGTATTAAACTTGCGCCGACGCAAGCGGTGTGCGACTCTGCCCCCCGCAAACCTCAAGTGTGAGTGAGACGGGCTCCCATAATAGCGACGACGACGCCGACGACGTCGGTAAGCGGTGACGTAGCTTCTTACGTAGTATTTTGAAGGAGCTTACACACTTATATTTTATTGAAATTGAGTGTTTTACGATCTCCATCCGGAATGAATATGCGCGGTGGTTCGCAACCAGATCTATCTAATCTCAACACGGAGGAGGAGATGCTTCCACAGGTGACTTGTCGAAAACGGAAACAACCACATCAAGATGATCTTAAGCACGACCTTGATGAGTTTCGCAAAGAGATAATGTCAACTTTAAAAGAGTTTATTGAAACTCAAAAACAAATATTGAAAAGCATATCTATCTGAAGACTTATCGTCGATTAAGAGCGAGGTTAAGGGTCTTAACCTCGCTCTTAATCGACGAACTTAAATCTGAGATACCTGAACTGAAAACTTCAAAAGTTCCAACGCTGCCACAAGCACTAAAGTTTCTGCTCTTGAAACCGAAATTCTTAATATAAAGACAACTTCCTCGCTGCAAAACCAGACAACCTTATGTCATGTGAAGATGCAGTAGCCGAACTTCAGGAAAGGCAATCAAGAAGCAGCAACATTATTATATTAGGAATTCCGGAAGCCAAAAAAGAGAATAAAGAAGACAGAATAAATGCTGATACTCAAGAAGTAACCAAAATTTTAAAGTTGATACACCCTGATTTCCCGACACCACAGATGATACGTCGCCTCGGTAACTACAAACCTGAAGCAATTCGAAACATCAAAGTTTTCCTACCATCTCCAGATCTAGCAAAAACAATTCTTCGAAATAAAGCTGCGGTGAGTCTTAAACCCTACAAAATGAAAACATAATATATGAAACTGCGAATAATTACGACAGTTTATGCTCGACAACAAAATCCCTAAAGTGTTTTTACTCAAATATACGTAGTTTAGTTAAACCAGAAAAAATCGACGAACTGAAGTGCATTATAACATCATTATAAGATTATAAGCCGGTTAATTAAAGAAGGAATCGTAAATGGCACATGCCGCCATTTAAGATTCCTAGATGACTTGCGTTGACAGATAGTACAGTCTGCAAAAGTTGAAGTTTTTTTTTTCAAATCGGAAATATTATTATGAATTTTTATTGTTTTCATCGGAAACAGTGCCTACTTTTACTACAATAGCAAATAGGTAACAACCGAAAAATAACAGAAAACTATAATAAGATATTCGTAAAAATGCGTACTGAGCGCGTCAAGGCAGCGTGGAAGAAAATCAAGACAATTTTTTATATGTTGATGGTACGCGCGCGAGTGAGTAGACGGCACTAGTGTGTGAGCAAGAGAACATGATAAGCGCCGCCATTTTAGATTCCTTTCTTTAATGAACTAGGTTATACAAGATGTTCATGTAGTGATACTGGTGGAAACATGGATTAAATCAGGCTCAGAAGCGCAAAGACTACAGTTGCCAAGTTACACACACTATACTACAATTTTAGAACCAATAGCAGAGGAGGTGGTGTCGCAATCTTTATTAAAAGTCAAATGAAACACGAGTTTATTAGTCAGACATTGGAAGACGATAACCATTTTCTCTGGGTCCATCAGTGGTCTCGAACGTCATAGAGCGAGATCGGTAGAATTGCCAGCTAAAATCGGTATATTTGTACCCAAATTCGGTATTTGACAAAAAAAAATACAATATTCAATAATATTCGTTTATTTATTAAAAAAAAACTTACAGACTAATTTGTAACAATCATAATTATTTTTTATACCAATATTCTTTGGCCATAGCCGCGGTCATCTTCGAATTAATTTCAAAATCGTAACAATTAGTTGTATTAAAGAGTCGTTTTGAATGTAATAGACCAGTGATTGATTCAGTAGAGAACCTATTTCGCTGCTTTGTTTTCAAAAGATTAATATGTGAAAATATGCGTTCAACGTTAGCGGATGAATGGGGAAGTGATAAAATATTAAAGACGAAATTAGACAACAATGGAAACATTTGAGTTTCATCGCCACGCTTTAGTAAACTTACTTCATCCCAAAATAGTTCTACATCATCAGGAAATGCTTTGATTTGTTCACAATTTCTTAAAATGCGCCACTCAGTATCAATTTCCTGGAAATCATTGCTGTGAACAATATTGGGAAAGAGCCTACTCACAGAACCTATCAAAGTAGTTTTGCCAATTTTAACATTTTTTGGATTAATTATGTCTAAACCTAATTGGGTTATTTTTCAATGGAAACCGCGTGGTTATTTGTTTACAAGCTTCGATATAAAAATCTAGGCATCTGCATTTAAACTTTACTTGATCTGAGTTTAGATTTTCTGAACTACTTAGTAGTGTATTAGACGCAGCAGTACCATAGTATACGTCATCAATATCCATAAAATTTCTGGGATTCTTATATCAATATTTTCGATTGAAGTGCTAGTTAAATATTCTCTTTTTAAAAAACAATCAAAAATAGTTTTTAATGTTCCAGTAATTTTTTCATTATAAATTATGTGTTTTCGGGTGTTCTGTGAAATCGTAGAAAAGTCGTTATATTTCGGTATTTCGGTAGAACAGAGCCCATATCGGTAGAAATACCGAAAAATCGGTAGGTTCGAGACCACTGGGGTCCATCTACAAAAATGTTCTCTAAACGTATGTGGAATATATTAACCGGAAATGACCAACACAAGTAAAGGAGGTGTATCTTTTTCCCTACAACTTTGGCCCTGGCATGTACCCTAAAAACAAAAGTATCAAAATACGTGAAAATCGTAGAATCAGAAAATAAAATTATTGGATTTATTTGCGCATTTGTACCACCGGCAATATCGTCGATCGAAGATGTTGAAAACCTGCAACCCAAGAAATTCAGTCTGGCAATGTCATGATTTACTTCTTCGATAATGCGTTTCGTTTCGTACTAGTATGTAAATGAAATTATATTTTGTGTTTATTTAATGTGGACTAAATACTGTTTAATTTTATAATTTGGTGCTGTATATTGTGATTGTTATTTCATAGGTATATTTAACTAACTAGGCATTTCCTGACCTGAGTCACAGGTTTCTAACCTAGCTCATAACTAATGGTCTATTACAGTAGTAGCAACAAATCATTCTATTATACAGGGTGTCCCACGGCTATGCCACATGGAGGGAAAGTACTAGTAGTATATTGTAGATAGCACATTTTACTGAAAGAAGACATTATTTCAATTTTAAAAACATTTTAAACTGTAGTCATAGATATTTAAATAAATACATTGTTGAACCGGGAATCGAAACTGTTACTCGAAAAAATTAATCAGCCTGTAGTTTTATCCCACCGATCGAAAGGCTTCATCACAAGAATTATTTTTGCTAAATAACACAGTGTCAAAAATAAAAGAAAGACCATGAATTTTAACATTTTTAATACAAAATTAGTCAATTTTTCAAATGCTTAAAATGAGTTCCTTCTTCTTGAATACAAAGTGATGACTTTTGATTATTTCGTTCCCTGACGATTTTTTGGCCTTGTTGTGGTGGATATTTATTTATTTAAATGATGCGTACTACTCAAGTTAGAGTTAGAGGAGGCCTATTGTCGAAAGACAAGCTGTTAAGAGGAGGGATAAACCGAATGCCGAGAGTATATTTTAGTTTTTATTTTTTTATTATTATTTTTAACTTTTTAAAGTAAAGTGTAGATATGTAAGTTAGTAGTTGTATAAGTTAAGGTGCTCCTAAACGGGCAATTTTTTACTGCAATTGTGTTGCTGCAATACATTGCCGGCATTGCCCGGCAATGTTTCCGAACTCTCTGCAATATTGCCGGTATTGCCGGGCAACACTTTTTGTATGACAAAAAATTTTCGTCGCTCCTACACGAGCAATATTTTCCGACAATTAGTTGCTGCAATATATTTTTTGAGGGTCCAGCCACACTAAAATGATGTTATTAAATTAACAATGTAAGTCCTTAGTGTGGCGGCACTGCTTTGGCAAGTATTGCTGCAACATGTTTATAGAAAATGTATAAGTAGGTAAAGTTTTTACTCCAACCAGAGTTAGCTATAGAAGTTTTTGATAATAATGGATATAATCGAATAATCTCTTGGATTCTGAAATGAACTTCATTTTCGGCATCAGTGTCCCCGAAAACCACAGAAACGATACCCATGACCGATATATAAAAAAAAATAGTCGCCATCTTGGATTCTGAAATGAACCTCATTTTCGGCATCAGTGTCCCCGAAAACCACGGAAACAATACCCACCACCGATATTTTGAAAAAAAAAATTGTCGCCATCTTGGATTCTGAAATAAACCTCCTTTTCGGCATCAATGTCCCCGAAAACCACGGAAACGATACCCATAACCGATGTTTCGAAAAATGTTAACCACCATCTTGGATTCTGAAATGGACCTCATTTTCGGCATCAGTGTCCGCAGAAACCTCGGATACGATACCCATGACCAATATTTTGAAAACATTTAACCACAATCTTGGGTTTTAAGAGGACCTCATTTTCGGCTTCAGCGCCTCCGAAAACCACAAAACGTGAGGCCAAGGCGCATATCAAAAAATCTCTCAGCCGCCATCTTGATTTCAAGACATAATCAAAGATTTCCCTTGTTTGGAGTTAGGCAGGCAGCCAAACTATATCTGTAGTGTAAATGAAAAAATTGCTGCAATATATGGCCGAGCAACACCGGCAATATTGCCGGAGTTGCCGGGCCATGCTCAAAAAATTGCTGCAATAAAATTGCAGCAATTATGTTGCCCGTTTAGGAGCGCCTTTAAACTCTAGCAGCAATAAAGGCTTATTTTATTTTATTTTTTTTATTTTACTACTCAAGTGGGTACTTAAATGAATTAGTAGTAGGTAAGTAGTTATGATTGTCATTTGTAAGTATGTCCTAACGGCAATGAAAGCTTTTAACTTTTCTAAACAAAATTTCACATCAAATGTTAAAATTCACGGTCTTCCTTTTATTTGTGACACTATGTTATTTACCAAAAAATGATCCTTATGATGAAACCTTTCGATTGGTGTGATGAAACTACAAGGTGATTATTTTTTCTCGTAGAACAAGTTCGATTCCCGGCCCAACCATTTAACTATTTAAATATCCATGAATGCAGTTTAAATTGTTTTTAAAATTGCAATAAATTCTTCTTTCAGTAAAATGTTCTATCTACAATATTTGAGGTACTTTCCCTCCATGTGGCATAGCCGTGGGACACCCGTATATCAACACTCAGACACAGAGCGGGAAATTGCAAATAACGCAACGTTAATAAAAATTAATTTCGCGGGCTACCGTGAAGCATCCCCATAACTACAAAGTTAAGTTTGTTTATTATGAATACCTTTATTAAAAAAACTATAATTATATTGAAATAAATTAATAGGTACATAGTTCCGTAATCTGATATTAAAAAAAACAGTTTCAATTTCGGATCTCAAAACTATACATCTGATTCAGATACGATTTTACAGAAAAAACAATTTGATCCAGCCAAATTATTGACAATAATTTTATATACCCTTAATTATGGGCCGGCCTCTCAATATAATTGATCATTTATTTGGGGCCCTCAAGTATCGATATTTGAATTAGGTAATTTGTTTGCAATGTTGTTCAACAAGTTTAATCAATTTTCTAACAGCAATCAACTCTCTATCGTTACATCAAACTAGCAGATGCTACTATTGTAGCTATTTATTTTTCGGTTTTAGTAATGTGGTTGACAACCCTGAATATGTTTCTTTCTCTCAACGAATAAATATGGCAATACTAGATTTCAAAAGTCAGTGTCATTTTAACAGAACGTGGAGTAGCCGGTATTACTCTTTTTTGTAAAAGATTTACTATTTTTTCGAACATCTATTTTAGAGAATATACCTTATACCACGCCAACTTTACAAAGAGAAGAAATCATACATCCAGGCCTGACAATATTACTGTTTAGAACAAGTTTTAAGTTAAAACAAACACCACGTGTGCAGTTCTGTTCTACAACACATCGTTCGGATCCAGTTTCCAGATCAAGTTTCTTTTAATGTGAACGACATTCCTACAGTGTATAAATTCGAGATTACTGTATAATAAAGACGCTACAGAACCACGTTCACAGTACACGTGATATCAAAATGTCTGCCAAGGCCGAGGTAGACCTTCGCGACGGGCTCTCTGCAGCACAGATCTTCGAAAACCGAGAGGGCCTAACCTACAATGATTTCCTGTTGCTGCCCGGGTATATAGATTTCACCGCTGATGAAGTAGACCTGACTTCTCCTCTTACAAAGAAAATTAACCTGAAATCACCGCTTGTATCTGCTCCAATGGACACCGTAACCGAAGCAGACATGGCGATAGCGATGGCGCTCTGCGGCGGCATCGGCATCATCCACCACAATTGCACACCGGAGTATCAGGCCAACGAAGTACACAAAGTAAAGAAATATAAACACGGCTTCATCAGGGATCCTGTATGTATGGGCCCTGAAAATACCGTAGCTGATGTTATTGAAGCAAAGAAAAAAAATGGTTTCACTGGATATCCCATTACAGAAAATGGCAAACTGGGAGGACGTCTCATTGGTATAGTCACTTCTAGAGATATTGACTTCAGGGAGGGAGATCCTCAACTAAGTCTGAAGGAAGTGATGACTCCTATTCATGATATGATAACTGCTCAATCTGGTGTCACTTTACAGGATGCCAATTACATTCTTGAAAAGAGCAAGAAAGGAAAATTACCTATAATTAATGGAGATGGTGAGCTGGTTGCTCTCATTGCAAGGACTGACTTAAAGAAGGCTCGCAGCTACCCCAATGCATCAAAAGACTCCAATAAGCAGCTTTTAGTAGGAGCTGCAATTGGTACTCGTGAAACTGACAGGGAGCGTCTCAAGTTGCTGGTGAACAATGGAGTGGATGTGATTATCCTTGATTCATCACAAGGAAATTCAGTATATCAAATTGAAATGATAAAATATATCAAAAAGACTTACCCTGACATTCAAGTCATTGGAGGCAATGTGGTAACAAGAATTCAAGCTAAGAATCTTATTGATGCCGGTGCTGATGCTTTGAGAGTCGGCATGGGCAGTGGCTCTATCTGCATAACCCAGGAGGTGATGGCCTGCGGCTGTCCTCAAGCCACTGCAGTGTATCAAGTATCATCTTATGCTCGTCAGTTCAATGTCCCAGTAATTGCAGATGGAGGAATACAATCCGTGGGACATATTGTCAAGTCACTAGCATTGGGTGCTACTACTGTTATGATGGGTTCTCTACTAGCAGGAACATCAGAAGCACCTGGGGAATATTTCTTTTCTGATGGAGTAAGATTGAAGAAGTACAGAGGAATGGGCAGTTTAGAAGCTATGGAGAACAAAGATGGAAAAGGAGCTGCAATGAGCAGATACTTCCACAAAGAGTCTGACAAGCACCGAGTGGCACAAGGAGTGAGTGGAAGCATTGTGGACAAGGGCTCGGTCCTGCGGTTCCTACCATACTTACAGGCGGGCATGCAACACAGTTGCCAGGACATTGGTGCTCGATCAGTTGGCATATTACGTGAAATGAGCTACTCTGGAGATCTGAGATTCATGAAGAGGACTTACTCTGCTCAGTTGGAAGGCAATGTGCACAGCTTGTTCTCTTATGAGAAACGATTATTCTGAAATTGTTATTGTCTCATGGACTCAAAAACAAAACCAATATATGTATATCTGACAAATAAGAAAAGATCTAGTTAATTTTTGATGAGAATAATCAATTTATTTTGTAAGACGTAAGAATTTGTATGTAATTAAGTAGATGTTATATTATATAAGTGTATGTTATCCATTGCAACAGAGTATTCCATTTAAATATTTTATCATTTTAATTTCTTGGTGTTTTAAGATATAAGCAGTTTGTTGCTTTGTGATAAAAATCAAGTTTTCAATAAATGAAGTGTGAAATAAAATATATGGCTCTTCATTTGTTACCACACCCATAGGAATAATATGCAACCTACACTTACATAGGTATGTAATACTTAAATGTTAACAAGATCATTCATTTATCTTGTTAGTAGCTGAAAGCCAAGACACAAACCTTACCTGCAGGGCTTCTTGCTCCTAATATAAATAAATTGGGGTTTTATCAAAACCTCACATACCTACATAATCTTGTACCTACATTTGGTGTTTCCCCCTGAATGTTGTAAAAGAAGCAATTAAAAATTGTGCGTACCAACTTTGAAAAAGTACGTATTTTGCTTCATGTATTTTTACTAACATTTTCTCCTCTCATGCATTGGCGAAAGGACAAAATATTTTATTTGAGAGGGCGTCATACCGATAAAAGCCCATAATAAGATTGTAAATCTGATTCCGAAGGTGATGATTTACCTCCGAAAATAGACACATAATTGGAACTCCTCAATAGCGTTTTTTTTTTGGGGGGGTGAATCATCAAATGACTGCTCCCGTCCTGGGTGCGGCGGGAGGGCGTGTCAGACTTTTACTGACTAAAACCCACTCATGTTCCTTCGGTTGCCCTTTATGTTCCGGGGTCACGGTAACTATTATAAACATTCCGCAACCTCAATAGCGTATTGTGATTCCAGAGAAAGACGGTAACGTGTGAAGAATTAAAGACTTGCTGGTTGATTTGTTAGGTGGCAAGTGCAAATATTGATTTTGAAGAAATGATTTTTGTGAAAATGTTTTGCTTCTGATTTAAACATTCTTCAAAGTAACAAGAATTTGCTCCAGGCTTCAAGATAAGCTGCATAAATTAGCGAAACCTGGTTTTCAGGGTTTTCTGGTGTGTTGTTTGGAAGCAAAAATTTTTTTTGATGTGAAACATCGATAGCCGCACGTAAAACAAGTCACAGTCTTGTGTACTGTGTGGCGATGATGTAATGTCGATGTTTCACATCTGCCAGGCGTCCCGGGACGGCTCACTTTTTTTTTCACATTTTTCACATTCTTTTCACAATTTGCCACGATACGTAGTATTGTGGCAAATTATGGAATCTATCAGAATTCAAATAAATTCATCAGGTTGGGCTAACAGAAGTAATACATTGTGTTGGCATTTTTATTGTACTTGTTTTTATTCATAACTAGCTTTTGCCCCTTTTGCCGGCTTCGCTCGCGTTAAAAAGACGCGACAAAAAGTAGCCTATGTTACTCTCCATCCCTTCAACAATCTCCACTTAAAAAATCACGTCCATTCGTCGCTCCGGTTTGTCGTGAAAGAAAGACAAACATACAGACAGACAGACAGAAGCATTTTCCCATTTATAATATTACTATGGATACTCGCGTCACGGATGACAAGTGTGATATGTAAGTAGAGTGATAGACAAAGAAAACAACACGATCTAATAATCACAATTTAATGGAATTATAAATGCACAAGCTGCGCAGTATGATTATTTTAATTTGACAATAAATATCATAAAAGTGCTAAATAACTTAATAAAAATTATATGTGCTACAATCTATGATTTAGACTGGTGCGTCCAAAAACGTTATGCTTAACATTTTAAAAACTGCATCCTAGCTAGCAATACTACCGCAGCTGTACGTAATATTATCGTCTGTTGAATACTCCGTCGTCTTAGATTAATAATTCGCCGGGTGATATACTCGTTCAATTAGTAATCTAAGTCCCTTGCCTTCAATCAAATTCATTGGTCGCCAATACTGTCAAACAAAATATAGTCGACCTCTAGAGAGCGTAGCAACCATGTGATAAGACAAATACTTCATAAGTACCTAATAATGATATCAAGTCAGTGTTACATTAGTCTACAACAAGATCTTGGCGTCGCGACTACTGAATTAACTATTAGTAGGTATACCGTTTACATTGTTAGCCTCAAAACGCTTAAAGTTGATCTTGCTGACTATATCAAGACAACCTAGCTGACAAGTCTACCCTGACGAACCACAGATGTAGGAAGCGACCGGCTAAGTCTCAGTCGATAATGTGGTTATAAAATCTAATGAAACTACTTCAAACTACCAAAGCGATAAGTTTGTTTATCAGTAGTTAATAAATTCAAGGCTGAAGCGACTTAGCAGGTCTCAAATTTCATAAGCGCGCTCTAAGATTAGAGTGCACGCTTCAATGTCTGTGTGTTACTTCTCAAACCTAACGCACCAGTCGGAATGCACGAAGTCAAGCGACCAAAGCGTATAAATCTTACTGAGATTACATCTTAGCTGAATTCAGCACGTTTAAGCGTGTGTTTTTATTTAAATCATTGATATTGACTTAAACTAGAGCAAAAAAACCTCGTGGACCTAGGAAAGAGTGGAAGCGCCTTTACAAAGCTTTGTTTATTTATTATGGTGCTGTTTGCGATAGCGACTATATCTGCTAGGCGAATAATGTTTGTGTTGGTATAAATAGGGTTCATCCACATTTTCTAGGGCCATGGAAGCGCGGCAACTCGCTCAAACGTGCTGATAGGATTGTGTCGCTGCACGGTGCCGTGCCTACTCCTTGGGTGCGTCGGCGTCGCCGTCGTCGTCGTGCTCGCGCTGGAACTCGGGCCCGTGCGTGACGTCATCCTCGAACACGATCTCCTCTGGGTCGGGGGCGCGCGGCAGGAACTCCTCGCCTGGACAGATCTTCTTGAAGATCTGCTCAGCCTGAGAAAAACGCACAATGTTGTTATTCCATTGATAAGACTTTCGTGCACACACCGAAACCATTAGGAATTTCGGTTAGGTGTGTTTTCGTTGATAACGGCCTGTTACTTTAACGTAGGTAAAATAAATAATTAAAACTTCATATCACATATATCTTATGTAAAGTATAGCACATTTTTTTTCTGAAGTAGATATGCTAAAGCCCAAGGATTTGACTATTAGATTTAATGTATGCCTAGTAAATAAAGCAGATACCTACGACTATTAGAATACTGCCGTCTCAATCAGGGAGATGGCTTTTCCAGGGTTTCATATAATTTAAACTAATTATATAGATTTCAGAAATGGCAACCCTAAACATAGACGGCGAAATAAAAAGCATCAATCAATTTATAAAAATATTAATAATTATTAATTAATATTAGTTGTATAGTTCGACTGCAGTCTATTGTTACACCACAATTTCAACTCACCATAGGTTAAATTTATTAATTACTACCTAAACCATTTTATTTAAATTTAATTACTCAATAAATCAAATATTCATCAATCGTTAACTGTTTTAAACATTCATTAGAACAGGAGATAACTTATACCGAAAGATAACACTAAAAAAGTTCAAGTCAAATGCGTTTAAGAAACGCTATGGGTTCTGTAGAAGCTGTCTGCCAACACGATAAAATATAAATAAAATTGAAATTACTAATAATAATGATTTTAAAAGTTTGCAAAAATTCCGACCATTGCCTTCCAATTTCGCTGCTAACCTCTTCTATTTTACTTTTTTACCGAGAAAATGTGTCACTGAAAGATTACAAAAAAAATCAACAAAACAAGTACAAAAGATTGTTGCATCATTCGATTTTTAACCGACTTCTAAAAAAAGGAGGAGGTTCTCAATTCGAATGTTTGTATGTTTTTTTTTTTTATGTTTGTTCGCGCATATCTCCGTCGTTTGCCAACCGATTTGAACAATTCTTTTTTTGTTTGAAAGGGTAGACTTCCCAAATGGTCCCATTGTCATCAGGTCCAGGATCTGATGATGGAATCATGCCGAAATCGAGGGAACTCCTCAATTTTTTTATAGGAAATGGTACATTTTTTTTTAAAGTTACTCTAAAACGTAGTTGGGACTCTAACTAAAAAGTAAAAAATAAAAAACTTTTTCCAAAAAAAAGATAACCGACTTCAAAACCGAAAAGCTCAAAAATAACTATTTCGGAAATCGGTGGCAAGGCAACACAATTCGACCGGCAGAAGAGAAGCCACCGACTTCCGAAATAGTTATTTTTGAGCTTTTCGGTTTTGAAGTCGGTTATCTTTTTTTTGGAAAAAGTTTTTTAATGTTCGTAAGATGATACAAAATCAGTTAAGACTTGCGCAGACGAGGGACAATGGCGGAGAAAATGTCCGCATTTTTTTTTTTGCACTGAACCCTAGATATTTTAAGTAACTACACCAAGATCGTACAATCTTCTTGCTTCAGTGAGTATGGAAAACAATAACAGCTGTTATAAACTATTATTGGCCACACAAAATTTTGTTATCAAAATTATTCTCATATTAATTATATAACAAACGCAAACGCAAGGAGGTTGATAATTAAATTTATGAAATGCTATGTCCTTGACTGTCTTTACCTATATACAGAAAAAAAAAATCTGTGCTACGTATACATATGCATTTTTTATTCTTTAAACCAGCGGTTAGCGGTCCCGTGACATTTTTGTGAGAATTCCTCTTTAAATAAATAAATTTGTAAATAAAAATACAGTTCACCTACCTACCAACGTAGATAACTAGATATGTATATGTCACCGGAAAATAACAAGATCCGTAAGTTTATCAATTTACTAGGAAATTTATAAACTTTCGTAGGATTCTAAACGGGAGATAAATTGTATTATCTTACGTCCACGTTTTCGTAAATTGATAAACTTACTGAACTCACTCGTAAAATAATAAGTAAGCAGTAACCAAACGCTACGCGCGATCTGATTGGTTGACTGTCACGTGTCACTTCTCCTTCCTCGCGGCCGCCATTGTTCGCTACGGAACATAAATAAACCAGTTTGCTTGTGCGTTTTTATTAGTTTTAAATGTTGAACTGTGTTGCAACTCAAAGAAAACTCAACTCACTACATCCGTGCCAGAGAGGAACCAGGCATTGTTGCTTCCAATTTATAGTTTGCCAAGTCTGATTATACCAGTATCTGGACACAAGCATTGCCACTATGAACATTGACCAATCAGAGAGCAGAGTTTCTGTGATTGGTCAAACCGTTTAAAATCTTACGAATAGATAACCGTTAGTTTATAAATTTACCGTATGACGTCGGAAATTGATAAATTTACGAAAATGTGAACGTAAAATATTACAATTTATCTCCCGTTTAGAATCCTACGGAAGTTTATAAACTTCCTAGTAGATTGATAAACTTACGGATCTTGTTATTTTCCGGTGACATATACATAACATAAATTACTATCAAGTAGGCCTTTTTGTTGCTATGTGGCCCTTGTTCACCAAAAGGTTGCCGACCGCTCCAATAACTTGTTAATAAAACGTTGACCCACACTACGTTTTACATATATCTTAAACGGATTTACAAACATAAACGGCCATAAAACAACAAGATCTGGAATAACGACCTGTAGGTCATTTAGTAATAATAAATTCTTTGACGGAATCGAACACGTGGCGTAACAGCTAAACAATCAGTTATTTAGTAAAGCGTTCTTTAAGAAATGCAGTATCCTTACATATTATATAACAAAGTCTCCCGCCGCGCCGCCTCTGTATGACTAATCGCGATAAACTAATAAACAGTGATTCATAAGGAAGGTTATACCAGCAATATTTTAAATCTGTTATTATAGAAAACAAAAAATCATTTACGCATATTAGGCTACACAGTAGAGTGCGGTATAATAAGTAGCTTAGTGTACAGCTTCAATTCACTGCTATTAAAATTTACGCGCACGAAACAATTCATGAATTCAATTACATTGATGGTAGTATGAAACCGTGACCCTGAGGTTGTTTACCCTAGGTCATCTGTGTGATGAAATACGATAACAATGCGGACATCAGTGTAGGGAGATAAAAAACTTGATAACAATGTAACTATGCATCAGAAATTTCGTTGCCTATTGGTCTGGGGTGAAATTAGTAAGCTTTGTTACACCTTATTAGGTTAGATAATTAAAAATTATATCTATTTATAACATCTGGTTATGTCGACCTGTATTAAGCAAATAAATAATTTGATTGATTTCATTTTACACCAAAAGTTCTAAAAAATAAGGGCGAAGTTTCTCTCAGTAAAAAAAAAACACAAGTATTTTCCAATTTTTTGCTTCTTATGAACGTTCATTTAGACTTCGTTCGGGACACTATGTATTGGCAAAGTTTTAACACCTAATGAGAAAAGTTGATACACCATATTGTCAGACTTGTAGAAAGATTGAGGATGTGTAACATTTGCTGATGGGTGGTGTGTGTCTGGAACAAGATGGAGCTAAAGTCGTTGCTGAGAAAGTATGGCAATTAGTATGGTATGCTTTATTTATAGTTATAAGGTACAATGGGTTTGATATGTTAGTTATTTACTAATTAGACAGCTCCTGAAGAAAATTAGCGTATATTTAGTCGCCATTTTTTTAAACGCATCCAACTTATCTACAGAATGGTGCCGATTCTCTTATTCACAAACTAACGTAAATTTAAGTCAAGTGCATCTTTCTCTTTCCATTTAATTAAGAAAGGACAGAAGATATAATATTAGTTAAGTCCTGTCAAATTTAGACACTCCATAGATAATTTAGACGCGATTTAAAAACATGGCGTCTAAATATACGTCAATTTCTTCAGACGCTGTCTAATTTGACAGGATTAAACTAAAATGTATCATCCGTCCTTTTCTTTAAGAAATTAAAGACAAAGATGCATTTAACTTAAATTTAGTTAAGTTTGTGAACAAGGGAATCGGCACCAATGTCTAAATTTGATACTTGATAGATTACTCTTAGTTGAGATAGATTTATTTAACTTAAAGGAAACATTCCTTTATTTTTTTAAAGAAACATAAATGCATTCAAGGATTTTCGAAAATTTTTGAATGCAGTGTTTGTTTTTATAAAATAAAGGAATGTTTTCTTTAAATAAAATAATCTTTCTCCACGATTTAAGGTAGTTTTCTTCCAGGGCCCATAGAAACATTCCATCCTGTATATGAAATTACGAACGTACGTACCTGTTCCACAGCGCGGTCGAAGTCGAGGCCGGCGTCGGGGCCGGAGCACACATGCACGCAGTCCGCCGCGCTCGCCACGGGAGCGCTAGTATCCTTCACGTTGTAGAACAACGACCACAAGCACTGCAACAATGTACTTTCATTTAGAGTTATTTCTTACAAAAAGATCCGACCGGTCCCTTAGAGTGATTTCTAAAATGGATATAAATGTGACACCGGCAAGGCACACAAACCTAGGCTAAGTACCTCTGACTAGTATGACAGCAAGGGTGTGGAGGGGCGTCCATGAATAACGTAAGGCGTTTCTGTTAATTCTTGATCCCGCTTCTTCCTCCCGGTAAGATATTTGGCAAGACAGGTAATTTATGAACGCTCCCTTAGAATTATTCGCTCAGTTAATTAAATACCCTGGACTGACGTACTTTTCATGAGCTGTCAAAACGCGATTCTCCCATAGATTTTATATAACAATGGTGACGGTTCTCCTATTCACAAACTAACGTAAATTTAAGTTGAGTGCATCTTTCTCTAGCCATTTAATTAAGAAAAGGACAGAAGATAAAATATTAGTTAAGTCCTGTCAAATTTAGACGCTCCATAGATAATTTAGACACGATTTAAAAACATGGCGTCTAAATATACGTAATTTTCTTCAGACGCTGTCTGATTTGATAGGATTACACTAAATTGTATTTTTTGTCTTTTTCTTTAAGAAATGGAAAGTGAAAGATGCATTTAGCTTAAATTTAGTTAAGTTTATGAACAAGAGAATTAGCACCAATGGCACCTTATGACGTCACTAAGTAAGCAACTTAATTGTCAAACTATTTATTTTTGAACCAGGTTTTTAGGGAAAAGAGATTGCTCAAAATAGCCTACGAATTGGCTGGCATGGAACCTTTACAGTAATTACTATTTTTTTTTATAAAGTGCATTACGACTATTACAATATAATGGACAGGTGCTAATTTCGAAAACATTATAAAAAGTAACTCAATTTAGTTTCAATCTCCGGTGTCTGATATTTTTGTTTAATTTAAAGTTAGTAGTAGACTAAGGTATCGTAGCTCATGCAGCCTAGTATTACAATAAGTATGTATAGCGAAATTAAAAAACTCAATACTCTGTGCTTGATCTATGAATAAGGTTTTAATACGAATATATTAAAGCGACAGAAAGTACTGTGTGAAATGAGCAAGCCATTTATTAAAAAAAAAAGATCAACATATTAGTCTATTGTCTTCCGTCAATTGAATTGACAGATGCCAACATTTGACCAGGTTCTGGGTAATTCTGTTGTTTGTGCTCGTTTGAATTTTATTATTATTCCTTGCCGGTTTTAAGTAATAACTTGGAATATATAATATATAACCTTGAAATATCGACCCCTAGCTGTGATTGACTAATTTACGGACCTACTAAGAACGACCTGGCATGTCGGTGGGTGTCAAGAGGTTAAACGGACTTTGCGGATTTAACATGGAATCCCAAAATGATTCTATATTTTGTGTAAACTGCGGATCAGCTTCTGACTCCATGTTACTAGAAGGTGAGCAAATTCTTCATTGTATACAACAGTGGACTGCTTCTCGATTGGTTAGTAAAACCTCTCTTTTTCTCGAGGCTCGAGAAATGCTGACGATTCGTAAACTTATTTATCAAATCACCCTGCATCACTCCAGCTTAGTGTGGGACCATCAAGAAGTTTATGTTAAAGATGATAGGTAGTGTCGTATCCATGGTGACAATTAAACAAAGTAAAAAATAATGTCATATCTTGTGTTGTTTTAAATAAAAGTATTTTCTGGTTAAAATGATATATATTATATAAGAGGGTCTTGCAGCACATATAAAATACTAAAGGTAGCAATGGTTAGTGATGGCTGTTTAGTAATTCCAATCTTTTTTCAGGTTCATACACATGATCTTCTTTGTCGGAAGCCAAGAATATAGGTAGAACACCAAATGTAAGTCACTTTGGTGAAGAATGTGCTCTGCGTTACATTGCCACCATATCGTGCACGCTCTCATCAAGTAATTGCATTGAGGATAGACTGATACCATGTGAATATAAGAAACATTGTCTTGGAAAGACTTCTGCCACTGCAATTATATTGGTCGAACATATATATGATACCTGGGATGTGACATGATGTTGTTATTAAATAAACATTTTGAGAAGCAAAACATGTTGTTTTAATCTATGATGTATGTTTGTAATGGCATAATAATAACCTCAAAATCCGAAAGTATTTTGATGGCTTTTAGAAGTCTCAAGTGTCCGTAGTTTTAATTTAGTTTCAATCGAATATATATATATCATTTAGAACTCAAAATGTTAAAACACCTCCCTGTCGGTTCTTAGGCCAACAATGTACGGACGCGTAGCAATGTCCTTTGTTGGTTAATGATGTAAAATACCCCATTGTAAATTAATTAAGATTGAATTGCAAATTACCTTGGGTTTCTCAGCGTCTTCAGTTTGGTCTCCGCCTGACATGTCAAAGATCTTCTCAGCGATGCCCATGAGGTCAGACTCAGCGTCCTTCACCTTGTTGGTTATGAAGTACACCACAACTGCAACACACATCATGTCACCTTATCAAGTATTCGATTAATTTAACATGGGGGGTAGTAATGGTGAGGATGCATACTTCTCTATCTTTGCTGCCTACTTAATTTTTACACGAATTCAGGCCATTGAACTTAAGTCTTTTCCGTTATAGTATAGACTATATCCAAACAATTGATCACTATGTTCAATAGGGTATTACACTGTATAAGAGAAAAAATATAAAAATATATTATTGAGGTAGCTTAAGCAAAAAGCAGCCGAACAGTGTTAGTTTTAGTTCATAAAACTAGAAAATATTTTTTTAAATTCAATTCAAAGTTTTCAGTTTTTTTTACCTGTTCTTGAACACATCGAAATACAGACCACAGACAGTGATTGCTGTCGACTGTCAACAGTGTCAACTAGACGTCACTATTTGTTTTATTTATAACCTCCTAATACGATCTTTATTATAAAAATATACTTTTTCATGGAAGTTATTGTGAAAGATATTTTAGATGGCTAATGCACATGTGTACTTACATCAAAGTGATATTTACAACAACAGTACAAACGGTACAAACGGGTTTTTATGGTGTAATAGTTGGAATACTCTTCCCACAACTTTTAACTAAGTTTTTCTTAAATTTGAATCAGTTAACACTAGAATTCACAATTATTCCGATGTTTTCACACTTGTGTTCTTGCATTCCGAAACGCACACCAACGGTAAGTCGAACAGTAACTAATTTTTGAGATAAAAACAATAAAAAATATGTAAAGTGTCACAGCGCGTTTGTTTATTTACATGACGTAAGGACGTCATATCGCCAAAGCAAAACCACGCCCACGGCGTTTTTCGTTTTTGGAAATTACCGCGCTAAATCTGAAAATACAATTTTTAAAAGCGTTTTTAGGGTACTTAGCGCTTAAATAAAAATTTAGGATTTTTTTTAGTGGTTTCTTAGTACAGTAGGAGTTATTTGAAATACTTAAAAAAAGAGTGTAATACCCTATTTTGCCTGCATCAAACAAGATAATGTAATGTATCTTGGTTTATCTAAGGATACCTGGTAAGAATGGGCATGTACTCCATAATACGCATTCTTAATTGTTCGTTAAAGAGAGCACGAGTCTCTTACCGGCTCCACCTCAGGGCAATAGGTCTAACGCCATTATACAATGGCATAGGCAGTAGTGTCTATCAGTGAAAGCAAACGCCGTGATCCTTATGCTTAGCTAAAAAACAAAGCTTTTAAAGCATTAATGTTACGAACTAATCTGTTGCGAGAGTCGCCGCATATTCTGTTGCACCTTGGGTGAATTAACAAGCTCTTTGTAGGATTAGTTATAGTATTTTTAAGTGTGCTACAGTATCGCATTGGGTATAGAATTTAAAGATATTGTATATTAAATAATTAAACAAATATTTGACAGTACGATTGGTGTCGCCGGTTCTATTTTCTATGGGTATTTGTCCCGAGTAATAGTACAATGCACTTGGGTTTGTAAACGCGCCCACAATACAAAAAAAATCTAGCGTGAAAAATAATGTGCTTAGCTTATCATCTTTGCGTATGTTAACTTTTATAAGTATTCTCAAACTCGTCATTTGTTTATTAACTTATATCTAGAAACGTACACTATAACACTTCTACGAGTATCAGAAAGTGTGACATTAATAACTTGGTTACAGAGAAATAACAGGTAGCCGATTCATGTCAAACACATGTTCGGTTAGGCTGGATGGCGATCCCCATATACATAGTTGTGTAGATGGTGACAGCAAAAAGGACAAGAACTTAGCCAAGACCTGTAGACCGGAGTTTCGCAGCAGTTAAAGCTGCCACTGGTGTCTACAGTTTACTATTTGACCATCCGGTCTAAAAAAGATCTTTTTGACACTAGGGACAGGATAATGTGATCGAAATGGATCGAATTTGCCATATGGCGGAATAGGAGAAATAACCCTGGACGAATTTATTACCTACACTTAGATGAACCCTAAACCTCAATGAGCAGTGAGACCAGTTATGAGTACAAACATTGTCCAAAGAGCAAACATTCATATTGGTACTTGGCCAGTATCAAAACCAGAATATCATAGGTAGGAACATGAAAGGCGCCTTAACCAATTTAAAATAATAACAACGATTACTAATCGGTAATAGGAGCATGAAATCGATATTTGATATATTTTTATCATAGTTTATTCATAAAATTATCCATAGTCGCATAACAGCCACCACAACCAATGGGTTATACGTAGCTAACAATACTTTAATTAAATTAACCATGGTCACGTACAGAATAGGGATACCTGAGGATAATTAAAAACCCATTTCAATATCTAGATCGAAGTGGTTCGGAATGACTCACACATTACTCAACAAAAAGTCTGAAGTAGGCACTACACGTGTCTGAATGGCGCAATGGTACAAAAAACTGCAGTAAAAAGTTAAATGAGCTTGTGACCCTGGACGAACATTCGTGAGTACTTCGCCGGCTAACTGGAAGTCTCAAGCGAGTTTAAATATCGTCAGTGGCGCGGCCATGATTTATCTGATCGTAAAGAAAAGTACCACCGATGATTCATGCGTTGCCAATTAGCAGATGTTTTTTTAATTGCTCTGAAATAAATGGTAGTGGTATCGAAAAAAGTATGTTAATTAATGTAGTTTTACTACTCTAAAGATATACAATACATATTGATGTCAAAATAAGTGTTGTCTTGTCAAGTTATGCATGACCCAGAACGTCGGTCGTTGAGTCACTTAAATTAATTCTACAGCATTTACCGGATTCAGCAATGTAAATACGGAGAATTGACCTAGCAGATATTTCAGCCAGCTTTTATTTCTTTACCTCACCGCGTCTAGCCTTCCTCGCTGATATTTTTCTCAAATTAAGGTCAACAGAGAATGTTTAAAATACTGACGGTTGCGGTCACAAACCGCACAGAATACTTACACAGTCCTTTGGGGCAGGAGCCGGTGGCGGGCCCGACTTCCAGCACCGTCACAGAGTGGTCTCCGTCGTTGAGAGGGGGGAACCGAAGAAGCGTCAGCGGCTCCTTGTCACTCTTCATTATAGACCCGTTCGTTATGAACACCGCCTTAGATATGTCGCTACTCTCGGCCGGCTCCGGTGAGATCAAGTCCTTAGGACACTCGTTGATACCGATCACCAAGTGATCGCAGTTCAAAGTCTTTGACTTGCTATCAATCGTCACTACCGTCCTCCCTTCCTCTACAGTCTTTGTTTGAACCTTGTCGATCGGCCGGTTCAGACAATACACGCCACCAAAAACAGCGCACAATCTAAAAATATAACATAAAATTTATTAAAGAATGCTTGAACCAGTGGAATATTTTGAAGCACCCGTTTCGGACCACGTTCATAAAATATAGACATTTGAAATTTCGCCGAAGTGGTGTGAGATTCCGCTATTCGACTTTTATAGCCAACGAGCTACATTCCGAAAACATCAATCTAGAATCTTTTTTATTTAATAAATTATGACGATTAATCGGAGCTTACTAACAATAGACGGAATTTTAATTATAAACTTCCTCAGTGAATAACCTTGTGAAAAACACAAATAAACCGGTTCAATAGTTCTATGAACATAAAAGTTTCAGCGTGTCTATAAAAGTCTGTTTATTTTTGACCCGACCCACATGTGTGTCGTCTTTGTTTCTCTTCCTACGACCTACACTGAGGAAAAATAGAAATAAATTGTTGACCACAATATTATGTTTGAACAATGATTAATATTTATACTATTACTTTGATGTCGTTATTATTTTAATTTTCCATATATAGAATGATACTCACATAAATATTCAAAATAATATTATTAGTAAAATTATTGGATTTTATATAAGTAAAAACACATAACCCTCCTTTGCGTCGCGCAGTCGGGTAAAAAATGGGAGTGGCAAACTCTCAACATTCTTTAATATCTGATACGGTTGTGAGTGTTGATGATTCAGCGACGTTTTATAAAAATAGCCGTTACGCGCAAATATGTTCACAATTAAAACACCTCAGCTTCATTGATCGATCAGCCATGTAACAAAATCGATAGATTGGAATGCCAATAACATAAATGAAATAACAAAGTATTAATGAAAAGTTGGATTTATAAATTACGATATCTTAAATCGTGCTGCATGCAACAATAGAAAGTTGCTTCATTTTTGTTTGCGTAGCCGTGCTGTGCACATTTGGGTCATTGTACCGGCGCGGCGACCATCGAGCCGGCACTTTCATGGTGCACTTTTTTGCAATAACAATTGATAATGTAACATCAATCTGCCTGCAAAGTGAAATGGTCTTACATTTTGAAATAATCAATCTGACTGACACTAATTGGTTTACTAATGTGAATTAATCTCATAAAAACTAAATAAGATTCGTCTTATCGAATTCCGTTTTGAAGACTACTCTAAACAAATTATACTCACAGGTGTTGGTTGAAATGGTGCTATAAAACCTAATAGTATGAAGCCTCGTGATAAACAAATGCTCACTCATTCATGTACTTTCTAGTTTGGGTAGGTACCTGCAGAAGCACTGCGGTAGTTCGCCGCTGCCGTACATGGGCCAGAGGAAGGGCGTGTTGCCGTAGCGGCCAAGACTCATGAGGAACTTTTTGCACTCCTTGACGCCCTCGAGGCAAGGCATGTTGTTGGTGCCGCCGGCGATCGCGTACAGCACGTAGTGGATCAGGTTGGGAGTCAGACCCTTGTGTGCTAGGTACTCTTTGAAGGTCTTGTCGTTCCAATCTAGAGGACAGCATTATGTTAAGCTGAATGATAGTATTGAACCTCGTAAAGTTCAAAATATTCATTTAAGGAAAATAAGTATAAATAAAAAAAACTACTGGGGCTGGTAAAATTTAACAGTAGGTCCTAGAATCGCACATAAACGTGTAGGTTAATATTTAACCATTGGATTCAACTCTATACATTATCAGACGAAGTATCAGTGATACTTTCTAAGTATCCTGCTAGAGGCAGATTTTAATTCACCTTTAAATTCGTTATTCATCTCCTCCTCATTATAACCGACGATAGACGTCAGCATCTTCATGAGCTGACGTTTCTCGACGATGCCGACGGCCTCTGTCGCGAACACGTCAGCTCGGGAACAGGGCACCGGCATCAGCTTGTCACTGAGCCACGTCAGGACACGCGTCACGCAGCGAAACTCCGCGTAACGAGCGATGTTCGACGATATTAGCAACTCGACGAGCGGACCGCGGGAAAACAGCAGCTAGGTGATGGAAACGATTTTGTAAGAACTGATCTATTTCTTAGGCCCGTATTAATAGACGTCACTCAATTCTGAGACGCTCTCAAGTTTATTGCTGTCCTTATTTTTTCCCTTTAGAATGACAAGGACAGCAAGAGACTTGAGAGCGTCTCGGAGTTGAGTGACGTCTATTAATACGGGCCTTAGCTTTCAAGAGTACAAAAGTGAAGCAAAGAACCTAACTGTTACCGAATAATGTCAGAATGTTGTTAAGGAAAGCCCCGGTCAAGCCGCAGTGCACCGCGCGGCTTTGCCGCAACCGCAAAAATTAAACCTTTTCTTAGCAAACGCCCGGCACTGCCGTTCGGCAAAAGGTCCGCGGTCTGTGCCGTCAGCATTTGTATAGCAGCTTTGACATTTCTTACATTAGGTTTCTATTAAGAACAAATAAGAAACTCAATGCAGACATATTTAATTATTCACAGCGTTAAAACAATGTTACATAGCTTGTTAAAACAGGTCTACAGTAAAAATAAAATAGCGATGGTTGGTAAGGGATGCCAAATAACACCTGATGTAGTTTAATAACCAACCTAATAATTTGGTATTGTAGCCTGATATGTATCTATAATATTTACAGAACTGGGCTCCAAATATAAGAAACTGGAAGTATTTTTTTTTTTCTTACCTTAGGCGTCATGTCAATGTTGAACTTCCTATATTCTGAAGCGAAGTTGGCCTGGCTCCATACTTTCTTTCCCGGCTCCGCTTTTGCATCTTCAGGCTTTTCCTCTCCTTCTTCCTTTTTCTCATCTTGTGCAGATTCCCTTTAGAAAATTAACAAATGGATTCACATTTTGTTTGTTATTAGCTCATCAAATTTAAATACCTTTCTTCTAGTGATATTGATTCCTATTGATAGTGATTTCTATTTAATTATGTGTTATGTTTCCTCCATAAATGGGAAATTCTTGGGATGGGAATAGGAAACTTCTATTAGCAAAAGAAAACACCTAAAATATTCTGGTTCTACTCACTTTTCAATATACCATTTTTCAGCTAAATTGTACACCTGTAGTTGTCTTTTAGGATCTGAGTTGACTTCTTTGATAAATTTTTGCAGACCATCAAAGTTGTAGGAAGCCCATAGGCCTCCGTAATGGTCACTGGAGTCTAGGTGCAAGACATTCTTTCCTATTCTGCTGCAGGCGGCGGCCACTATAGACTCCACCATTCCTAGACAAAGGTAAATATGTAAGTTTTTACTTTAAAGTAAAAGTTTATACAGTTTGAAAGATATTAGACAAGTTTTCAGACAAAAAGAAATAAAAATATAGACCTTTTAGTTAAAATATCACTAAAAAACAAATCAATTATATGATACTAGCTTTTGCCTGCGACTTTGTCCGCATGGATTAATAGTTCCCGTTCCCGGGGGATTTCGGGATGAAAACTATCCTATGTCCTTTCTCGGGTCCCAGACTATATCTGTACCAAATTTCATTCAAATTGGTTCAGTGGTTTAGGCGTGAAGAAGAGACAGACAGAGTTACTTTCGCATTTATAATATTACTAGCTTTTGCCCGCGACTTCGTCCGCGTGGAATAATAGTTCCGGTTCCCGGGGGATTTCCGGGATGAAAACTATCCTATGTCCTTTCTCGGGTCCCAGACTATATCTGTACCAAATTTCATTCAAATCGGTTCAGTGGTTTAGGCGTGAAGAAGAGACAGACCGACAGACAGACAGAAAGACAGACAGACAGACAGACAGAGTTACTTTCGCATTTATAATATTAGTAAGGATAGTATGGATTATAAAGATCTTAAGAAAATAGATGTTGGAATTTTGCAATAGTAATATAGACCTGTAATATAGTTATGGATTTTTCTGACACAAATATGTTACAGCCATGTTATCAACATTTTGATTTATGGTTAATATTAAACCTTCCCCTCTTAAACCCTTTAAACCTTTGAACATAGGTGATTCGAGATACAATAGACACAATAGCAGCCCGACAGCCGGCTGTCGGGCTGCTATCTATCTATCTATTAAAACATTAAATAAAAATGATATTCTATTCTATTTTTATATAATGGCAAGCAGAGCCGATGTCGACTATTCTGCCAATGTCAAAAGTGATTTGGAAATGCAAGAGTGAAGAGAGAACGACAAAAATAAAATTACATTTACTAAGTAAAAAAAGGAAATAAAAAAGTGACTAATGCAGTTGGAGTTAATGTAGACCTTGCTGAGTTAGTACTGGACTGAAACAAACAAAAAATAAAAATACATAAATATTATATTATTGTTAAAACATTAAAATATATGCCACATCCACATAGAAACGAATCATAGTTTTATGTTATTGTGGCGGATAAAAGTCATCAACGCCACAAATAGATCAGGAGAGGAGTACGTTAGTAGGGAAGGGAAGTTAATCGGGAGAGGGATCTTAAATCTGGGGAGACGACTATATAGGTCCAGAGGAGGGATATTGTTGGAGCACTCAAAAAATATGTGTTCTAAAGTACCCTCCTCTAATCCACACTCGCAGAGGGAGGAGTCGCGAATACGGATTTTTTGCAGAAAAACGGGAGTGCAGCAAAAACCTATACGAATTCTACATATAACCGATATTACACATTTTGACACCTTCTTGTAAGCATAAAACCAAGGCTTTGGCTTTATGGTTGGTTGAACCGCGTAGAAAAAGCGGCCCTTCTTCTTACTTGAAGTGTTCCATTGCTCCTGCCATGAGTACTGCATATCCGATTTTGGGAGTGTTAACAGATCGTAACCTAGAAGAGTGTTATGTGTGAGATCAGCCGTTACAGACGCACAGGCATCTTTAGCCAGACCATCAACACATTCATTACCCTTAATGCCACAATGACCAGGTATCCAAACTAACTGAACATCTCTCCGACTAGTAGCGCAGGAGTGTAAACAGTTTTTAATTTTTAAAATGAGAGGGCTGTGTAGCTTGGATTTAAATGGGTTTTGAACTAAAGCTTGTAAACAGCTAAGAGAGTCTGTAAAAATTACAGCTTTTTCAATATTAGTGTGGGACTCTATAAAAAGACAGGCTTCCAGTATGGCCACACATTCACCAGTAAATACAGAAGCTTTCCTAGGACATTTGTACTGAAGGATAATTTTAGAGCTCTGATAATAAACCGCGGCTCCAGTGTGACTAGACTCATTTAATTTAGAAGCATCAGTGAAAAATAATTGAAACCCGTTCCATCGCTCACCCACCACCGCATTGAAAATTGAGTTAGCTGCAGGAGATTTCTTGGTGATACCAATATCAAAAAGAATTTTTGGTCTTAAATTAAGAACTTCATAGGGAAAGTGGAAAAGAGGAAGACTAGGATATTGAGTAACAGGACAATCAAAATTTTGAATAAGTCGAAAGGATTTTAGTACTAGAGGGATTTCTTTATTATTCCAGTACTTTGAGTTTCTGCATAGGGCATCTAACTCATTTAATTTAGCTATGAGGGGATGAGAAGTTCTAGGGATTAACCTGTACAAAAAACGGGAAGCCAGATACTGCCTCCTCAGAGCCAAGGGAGGTTCAGCACACTCAACCTGCAATGCGTTAATGGGGGAGGACTTCATACAGCCACAGATGATCCGAAGACATTTGGACTGGACTCTATCCAGCCCAGCCAAAGCACCTTTGTTGCAGGGTATCAGGTGATATGTTCCATAGTCTAAAACACTGCGAATCAAGGCATTATATACTAATTTCATGGTGTAGGGGTGAGCTCCCCACCACACTCCTGCAAGAACTTTTAAAATAGAATAGGTTTTCTCACATTTTTGAATGAGGAAATTGACGTGGTGTTTACCGGTTAATTTATTATCTAAAATAACACCTAAAAATTTTACTTTACTGACTATGGGAATAATCTGGTTTGAAATGCTCAAGGAAATATCGGGGATCTGTTTTTTACGCGAAAAAATTACTGCCGAACTCTTAGGCGCAGATAACGCCAGCCCATGCTTTAAAAGCCACTGATTCAAAGAATCCAGAGAGAGGCACAAGGATGACGCAGCATCGGCAATGGAGGAATGTATAACATACATAGCTATGTCATCGGCGTATTGTAAAATCTGGCAGTTGTTATTAAGGCAGGACCCAATATCTGCCGTATACAAGTTATACAATAATGGGCTAAGAACAGAGCCTTGCGGAAGACCCTTCCATGTATGCCTACTACTGAAATCCTCTCCCTGGACTCTTAGATTCAATGAGCGCGACAACAGCAGACCACATATGCATTGTATCATCTTTGCTGGAAGACTCAGCTGTTGCAATTTTTGCCTGAGCACCGGAAGAAGTACGCTGTCATATGCAGAGGAAATGTCGAGGAAGGTGGCAACTACGGATTCATTCTTGGAAAAAGCTATGCGTACATCCGTGACTAAAATGCCAACACTATCCATAGTGCTAAGCCCTTTCCTAAACCCAAATTGGGAATTCGGCAGTAAACTTCTCGATTCCACTATCCATTCGAGGCGGTTTTTGATAAGATGCTCTAGTATTTTGACTAGGACTGAAGATAGGGCTATTGGCCGAAGGCCATTCGGGTCATCTGCATGCTTGCCAGGTTTCAATATTGGGATAACAATCTGCAATTTCCACTGATCTGGGGCCCAGCCAAAAATAAAACTAAAATTAATTATATTTAAAAAGTAATTTTTTGCCTTATTACCAGAGTGAGTAATGAAGGAATATGGCACCCCATCTATACCAGGAGCAGTGTCCCGGAGGTTTCTGAGAACCACATTCAACTCATCTATGGTAAAAGGTGCGTCATACGGGTCATCTGATGCGTTATGCAGAGGTTCACACAGACATTCAGATAGGAGAGGGACATAGGGTGGTGCTATTTTGTCAAAGAAATGTTCAGCAGTTTCCCTAGTGATGGGTGACAAGATAGACGGGGAACACCCACGTCTAAACCTGTTGATCTGTTTCCACACCACTGACGGTGGAGTAGTGGGGGACAGTGAGGAGCAGAACCTAACCCAACCTGCACGTTTCTTCTTGCGAAGAAGACGTTTGGTTTTGGCATTGGATTGACAATACGCTAAGAGGTTTTCCATGCTCATATTTCCGTTGTAGCGTTGCTCTGCTTCATTTCGTTCCCTAATAGCCGTCGTGCATTCTGGGTCCCACCACGGTGGTGACGGGATTTTGTTACGGGCACTGTTTTTTAGCTTGAAGCTGGTGTCCGCACTGGATTTGATGGCTGCAAGGAAGCCCTCATAGCAATTTTGGGCATGGTAGTGACCAGGGGCATCTGATAAATATGAGTTTAAATTTGGAAGGGAATCAATTTTTTCCTCCAATGATGATACAAATTTTGGCCAATCTGGATTGGCCAGGTTATATTTCAGGAGTGGAGGAGAAGTTTTTTCTAAATAGTATTTATTAAGGATAGATATAACTATAGGGTAATGGTCGCTGCCATGCGTCAAAGATGTACATTCCCAATAAGTAGATGCAGCAAGTTCGCGGGAACAGAATGTAAGGTCCACACAGCTTTTTTGCTGACCTGGGGGAGATCTACGTGTTGAACAGCCATTGTTTAAAATACACAGATCCAGATCATCCAACAACTCTACTAGGGATGTGCCAAAGGTATCACAACGCTCTGACCCCCATCTATAGTGATGGCAGTTAAAATCACCCATAACCAGAATTGGTCCGTGGGTGTTAACAAGAATGTTCCTCAATATAACAAAAAAGTCTTGGTGGGGGTGTGCAATATAAATGGAGAACACCGTGATACCTTCGACTATTCCTGCAACAATATTCATATCTCCCGCAAGTGCAGGCAAAGATAAGGGAGCAAGTGGTACCCGATTATTGACGAAGAGAGCCGACCCTCCGTACCCATCGGATCTATCGCATCTAAGGATGTTATAATGTGGCATACGAAAGCTAAGACTTGGTATGAGCCAAGTCTCAGCTATAGAGCAAGCCAGGGGCTTGTACTTATTTAAAAGGAATATGAGGTCGTGCTTTTTATGCCACACGCTCCTCACATTCCACTGTAGAAATGTTTGGCGAGACGCCATTTCTAATATCTAATAAAAGAGAAATAAGTTTATCGGCAACGTTGGACGGTATTTGAGGGGAACTAGGGGATGAAGAAATAACAGTTGGTAAGAGGTTTATCAAGAGTTCTATGATAGAAGTGGTATTATTCGGGGGAATACTATTGTAATTGAGTGCGCAGCCATTAGGCTGTGAGGGTTGGGGAGAACTTACTATTTGTTGATGAGCAACTTTATCATAAGATGGAGAAAGCGGGGCATGGGTCTTAGGCTTGAGGAACACTGTTTTACGGTATGACTGAGAAGCTGGAGTTTTGGCGGCATTAGCATAACTGCGAGAGGGACTTGGGATGAGCTTACTAGCCTCAGCAAAAGAGATAACTTTCTCAGCCATAGCGGTCTTAATTGCCTTTTGCCTACCATGTTCCGGACATGACTTGCTATTCGCAAAGTGATTTCCCGAACACAGCACACAAAACGCCTCACCCTCAGAAATGCTGCAACCATCACCGGGGTGATCGTGGCCACACTTACTGCAGCGAGGTTTAGACCTACATAGGTTTGCCACATGGCCAAATCTGCAGCACTTGCGGCACTGAATGGTTGGAAATATGTATTGTTCTACTGGCAGTGACGTATAACAACAATATATCCGCTTAGGAAGAACCTGACCATCAAAAGTAATTACGCATGTTTCAGTGGGCTTGAACTCAGTAATACCGTCTGTGTGAATTTTCCTATTTAAACGCCTCACTTTTAGTATCCGTCCACACCCTGAGGGCACAGACAGGTACGACATAATCTCTTCCTCAGTAAAGTCCGAGGGAACCCCGGAGACAACACCCATCCGTGTAATATTAAATGTAGGAATGGATGCATTGTACCCATGTTTTAGCAAGACACTGTTTACCAAAAATGAATTAGCATCCTGAGGGGATGCAAACTGCACAGACACACGGTTTCTACCGACTCTGCAGACTCCATCACGAATTATATTTGTGATATTGTTCTTCATGAGGAACTTACCGAAATTCACAGGGTGCAAAGTGGCACCTGAGTTTGGTTGACTCTCAACCCGAGTGACATGAACAATATATGGGGCCTTATCCATGACCGAGTACCTTACGCGGCCAATTTGTTGCCTTTGCTGTTTGTTGGGGGACAAAGAAGTTTCATCGGTACTGGGACGTTTACGGGATGTTTGCGGTTGTTGTGTTTGGGAGACGTCCATCTCCGAAACACTGCACACGACGTCGGCGAATTGGGACAAAGGATTTGGGGAAAGAGGAGATATGTCAGGGGGCTCAGGATCGGGTGGCTTTTTCTTGTCCATTTTGACAGAAACTGCTTACAACTAGGACAATCACAATACTAACCTATTAACAAACACAGGGACAACACACTTATAAGTAAACAGGTCACAAAAAGTACAACAATCACTCAAAAAACTATAAAATTCGAAACACACGTGCACACCAATGACACTATGTGGCGAGAATCCAATAAAAATGATATTTTATGTATTTATAATGAAGTTGTTTTTCAAATGTGGGATGTCCTAGATAAAACAATGCTGTTTTTACGCTATATTAGATTAAAATACTATGTTCAGGGGAAATTAAATACTTTCCAAATAACTAAATTTGACCTAAAATAAAAAAGCCCTATAAACTTTTTAATGAAAAGTCAGTTTTTATGAATTTTACAATAATAAATTAAAGCTCCTTTAAGTATTAAATATACTGTTCCTATCTTAATCATATTATTATTATATGGTATAATACTTTATATATCATGGCTACTGCCTATTGGTAATCATATATTTTTTATTACAAGCATACCTAGACTAAACCTATTAAATGTTAATCAGATCTATTTCTTTTATTTATTTGAATTCTTTTTTCGTATAATGTTAACTACTAATTGATATCCCATGGTAAAATATGTAAACTATTATTATAATTATTTCAAGCCATTTTAAATGGTTTTATCAGAGCTGTAAATGCATAATCAGTTTGAGTTTAGATTCTGAAACGGTTGAATGTGTTACACATTCAATGTAGACAATGACAGCACCTCGACTGCTTGTCTGTCTGTGCAAATATTTAATTAATGACTAAGCTGCAGTAACAGTGCCACTTAACGTTTTACTGCTACTTTTTAAGGATTGAAATACGTTGATACAGTATCAAAGCAAATAATTCTTCAAATAGCCCATAATATAGCATGCTCATAAGAAAATTTTGATGACTAGACACCTATGAAAAAAAAAGGATCGATAAGTAGGCTGCTATCGCCATCATGACCGGTGCAGTATTACAAGGATAATATAGCATACCTGTCCCCACAACGATGACCTGGAAATCGGTCGGTAAATCGTCGTCCATGATTCCTGCTTATTTTCTATCCACAAAAGTTAAAAATTACGAATTTACAATTACAAAATTTGAACAATATCACTTCACTTCCCTTTCCTAAAATTTGCTACTTGACACTTTGACAGTGACTTGACTGTCAAAACGATGATGACGTTTGACAACAAAGCAATGCGAACCATAGAGTTACACCAATGAGCTTTACTTATATAGATACCATTATGTGTATATTGGATGTATAATGTGGAGTCAATGATTTGTGATTATACAGAAAAGCATCATAATCAAATACCGATTAGAGAAAAAGTGGTTCGATATGTATAGTTTGTTTTAAATGTTTAAAATTTTTTTTAAATAACCTTGAAATAAAATATAAACTATTCTTTATGACCAACTCAGTTTGGTTTGCTTATTTTCATTATATACATTTTTTTTTGGGCTTGGATTGGCCAACACAATGGTTTTATAATTTACTATTTATACAACTTTTACTTTGGTAAACAATCCACAACTCGTTAACTGGTATTAAAACCATTTAAAAAAAATGGTTGCCTGTAAAGTCGGTTTTACGGGCGAAGATTTTACGTGACAACGTCTTTCATATCGATCATAGTTGAGTGGGAGAGAGACGCAAGGCATTCGGCGGGCCTCTCTCTCGTTCGGTGACTCATCGTAACGTTACCGAGCGTTACACTTTTTCATAAGTGACTCCCAGCCGCAACCTAATTTAAGACGTTGTCACGTCAAAACATATTATTATCTTTACAAGGAATACAGCATACAGCCACAATACAGCGATGTGCGCGATCTTAGAATAATAACGTGCGCGATATTATTATAACGATCAATAATAACGCACTTGTGTGGTAGAAACTTTACTATTTGATCCGATCACTTAAAAAAATCGCTATAGCTTCGGTACACCCATAGGTACTACTCTACGATATAATGGAACAATCAGGGATCAATGTACAATTAATTAATGTCAAAATAGTCACAATTACCAAAACTTGCAGATTTCAGATTTTTGCGGGAAGTTTAAATTTATTGTGCAAAATCCCGTATACATAAATTATTGTTTTTTTTCTGAAAAATGGATTCTATGTATGATCGATAGTTGTGGGCTGATGATGATGATGACTATCAAAAAACTAATACCTAAAATAGCTGTTTACTATTGTGTAGTGTCCGCAAAAGCATATACCTATTTTAATTTATATTTTCATCAAAAACTACCGATGTCAAATTCTCAACTTGCTTTTTTTTTTTAAAAAAAGCAACCTTTAATCTAGGCCCGTGTACGGTGTACCTGAATTTGCTCGTAGAGAAGACTAGTTTCGTTCAATTACCTAATTCTACAGACAAATATAAATAACAGTGGGCATAGGGGCATAGACATGTAGGCAAACAAAACTAGATAATTGGGTTTGTTATAGCAGTTTGCCTCTATGATATTTGGTTTACCTAAGGCCCTGTCCAGGAAGGGCGAATTCGCCGCGATTCACTCGCGCGTATCACGCGCGAATGTTGCGTCCAGAAACGTTGGTGTGGTGGGTGCTCTATTTCCCTCTCTTTCTCTTTTATACGTGCACTCGCTCTGAAATTCTCGCGAACTCTGGACGCAACAAGGCGGCCCTAGTATCTCGACTCGCACGCATTACGCGCGAATCACGCGCGAGTCGCCAACGCGCGAGTGAATTCGCGCGAATCGAATTGCGGCGAATTCGCCCTTTCTGGACAGGGTTTTATAAGATGTACGTATCGTATGTATGAATTCGATCGCGCGTTGGCGAGATACTAGGCACCAATACATCGCCTCCACAAGCATCGCGCGAATAATAAACTCGCGCGTAATACGCGTGCAATTCGCGGGACTCTCGACTCGCGCGTGATTCGCGCGAGTCGAGATACTAGGGCCGCCTTGTTGCGTCCAGATTTCGCGCGAATTTCAGAGCGAGTGCACGTATAAAACAGAAAGAGAAGGAAATACGACTCGCGCGTACTGCCCACCAGAGACTAAAGAGCAGTAACAGCCCTTTTGTGATTTTTCGTTTTATTAGTGATTCTGAAAGCGGGTTTCTTAAGCTTTCTATTGAATTAACTTACTTATTTCTAAGACTATTAGAATGGTTTTTATTTAACAGTTTTCACTTACTGCAAACGAAAAAAATTAACAATTTGGCGTGATTTCCCAACTAAAATACAGTATAAATTATACTGCAGATAAAATTTTTAGGTTTCATAACTAAAATGCAGTAAGCAATATAATTTTACAGTTCTTTAGATAGTTTTATATTTCTGGAAAAAAATTAAAAAAAAAATTAATACGCAGTAAAATTTACCGCCATACAAGCTATTTTTACTGCAAATTAAGAAAATACAATTTATTGTCACGAACTCCCAACTAAAATGCAGTAAAATCAAAGCTTGTCGCATTTTAGTTGTGAATACTTAACATTCTTTTATCATTATAAACTGACTAACACGCAGTAAAATACAGCATTACTGCAGATTAGTTTGGATAGCATAATGACACAGATATGATTATTCCTAGCTAAAGTGCAGTTAATGTTTTAATGTGCAGTTAATTATTTTTGATATGTAAATTTTACATAAGTGAGTTGAATTATTGTGATTAAATAATAAGAAATAAACGGTCTTTAAAATGTGAACTAGCTATTTTTCTTACTGCACTAGTAAATTGAACACTTTTTTCTTAAAAAAACTAACTAAAATGCAGTATTTTTTTGACCTTACTGCATGTTAGTTGGGTTTCTTGACAAAATAACTGATCCAAACGCAGTAATAGGGCTTTTTGCTGCATTTTACTAAGTTTAAAACATTGAGTTATTATGTACTTCGTACTAGAGGAGTCACCTCAACTAAATTTTTTGTAACACGAGTTAGGGTGCATGCACCCTAACTCGCTTAGTCTATGTCGAGCGCTTGCAGCAGCTAGACTATTTCGAGTGCAAAGTTTTATTCAAAAAATATGCCTTCGTGTGCATTGAGATACTGTTCAAACAGCTTGAGAAATATAAATAAAATTCAAGGAGTGATTTTTTACCAGTAAGTTCAAAATATTATCTTTAAAACATGCCTAATTTTATTATTTGTAATTATGTATGACTAGTCACCTCGACGGCGGCCATGTTGATGTTAATATCAAAGAGTTAAATATTTGTTGCATGCGCAGAATGGACACTAACGTCGGGTAACGTTAAACAATTACGAACAAGAAAATGTTATTAATAATCATGAGAAAAAAATTATTAAGTAATATTAATATTTTTTATTTATTAATTATATATATTTTTTTAAGGTTTCGTCGACCGTGTTCTAGTACTAGAGAATTATTTTGGATTAAATTTATTCAGAAGAATCGCAGCAAAGTCACGTGATTGCCAATAGAATATTCACGAATATGTTCCGTTCATTTCAAGGAAAACGAGAAATACACCACAAAGTCAAGAAGAGTACTTATATTATTTCATGGGAATTAAATTTTTTACAGTTTAAATTCGTTTCATTTATATACTATCATACAAGATAATTATTGTGAGGCAACTGAAAATATTATGTATCTTCTAAAATCACGACTTCCCGACTAATTTTGCCTCTGCTAAGTTCCACGTATACACTGACTGACACTGATACTCTATCTCACACAATCGACACTACACTTCCTCATTACCCTTTCAATATTTTTTTTATTTTGTTAAATTATTATTTTCCACATAATTTTATGTTATACATTTCTTATTTTAATTATAACTATTTTTATAACGATACCCATAATGCACATAATATTAAAGAAGCATATAGAAGTCAACTTCAAAAATATGTCGCATCTGCGCGCATTGGTGTTATCTATGGCACCCGCTTGCACTGCGCATGCTCCGCTGTCACCAAATTACGCGCCATATTTTGTTTGAAATAGCTCCTCTAGTACGTAGTACATTATAACTCAATGGTTTAAAATGGTATTTTTTACAAAAAAGGCTATGCAGTAATAGGCACCAAAAAGAATAAATGGCCATAATAAATTCAGTTATTAAGATATATTTTTTTTTATTGCTTTAACGTGTGAACCTATGCCTTTACAACCTTTCTGCATTCAAATTTTTTTGCTTATACATTCTGTTGATTTTTTAAAATCAATTCTTAACTTTAAATGCGTTTTACTCGAAATCGTGATTTTGCTGTTACTGCACTTTAGTGTATGGTGGGCAGCGTAGGTACGCTCTATACGCGTTGGCTCTGGACGCAACATTCGCGCGTCGTATCACGCGCGAGAAAATCGCGGCGAATTCGCCCTTCCTGGACAGGGCCTATGTATTTTATTGTCGTGGAGCAATAGTTGAACGCTTGACTGCTGCGCTGCGTGTCGCAGATTCGATTCCACTCGGGACAAATATTTTGTACAAGTATTTGGTCCAAATTCGCAGTTTGTGTACTTTATTTGTACTCCTGCAGTGGCACAACATAGTCACATACACACATAGGTACAATCGACAAAATGGAATTATGACCCACTATAAGCTTATTTTCCTACAGACATTCAAATACAATTGGGTTGACAATTTGGTTGCGTAAACATGTACCTATTAAAAGTCACACGTCTAGTCTTATTATTTTAACAGCTTCAAACGATTTGTCGTCGAAATGGGTCATGGTTCAATTACGTCGATAGTACTTTTAAGGCCTTTGGGAGTGTCCAAAAACATACGGGCAAGAAGAAAGTTATTTTTACTAACTATATTCGTTACTAATTACGCAAATTAGGTACTTTTTGAGTCATGTAAATGAAACAATCAATGAGTTATATTTTATATTTACATTTTTTTACATACATTTCAACATTTTACAGACTACAGGGAGCTCTTTTTAATTCGAGCAACGAACATTACATAAACTAACACGTAAATCTAAATCGTAATAAAAACGACTTATGCGTAATCAATCTACTGGGCCCGCGTGTGGCTGTGGCGGGATCGAAACACCCAGAATCAATAAAACCCCGGTGTCCGCGTAACATTGTTACCAACAAGAGCTTACAGTGGCAGTTTACTTGGAAAATGACATTGGTTCGAGCAACATCTTAGGCCGCTTCCAACTTCAAATTTTATTGTTCAAAGGACGTATTGGTCTTCTGTGCCCTTGATTTCTAAGTAAAACTGTAGTTTACAAAACTAATTAAGTATTATACAAATACACCTCAATTGACTTCACTGACGATTATCTACCCTAACAAGTTAATATCTACATTGTACAAACACCATGTGAGTCGGCAATGCTTTGGTTAGAACATCAACCTCACTTTGAGTGGGGTTGGCAGTTAGCCCGGTAGAGTTGAAAACTTTGTAAATAGAGTGGCGATTTACAGAAGTTAAAAATTCGTCGAAAACTATTATATTAAATAATTACATTAATTTAATGTAACTACAAATGACTAATTCGGCAAATCTTTACATATTACTTTTACATCGAATCGAACACTATGGTGAATACCAGCGGAATTTGATAAGTATGCGTGGATAATTAAGTTTATTGTACTGATCAGCCGTTAGCAAAACAAATACACATGAGCAAAATTTAACTAATTTGCTACCTACGTATACACATACGCAACATAATATATATAAATATTATTATACAATTAGTACATTGTTTAAAAATTTTCCGTGGGCTGGGAACATCAACATTATGAAACATCAATTTATCAACAAAAACAATCTATGTACATAAATGATTATTACACATTAAAATATCACCTTTTTACGTTCCAAATTGTTAGTCAAAAATATTACGCGCATAAGCTAAGAAACATAAAAATCATGCTTGTCAAGAAGCAACAGCAGTTTCATAATATTTATTTTACAGTGCGATAGATAAATAGAGCATGAATAAAATTTCAATTTGGTAGTTTTAAAACCAAATGATATGTCGAATTTTATGATATGTTAAAATACAAATTAATGATTTTGGAAATGGAAAATGACGATATTTTAATGTGTTACCTAACATTATTTTGCCAACGATTATACATACTACCATTCGGCATAGACTAGAACAACGTTTCTCGTGAATGGGACGCACGCTCCAGCTGTAGTGGCAGTGTAGTGGGACGACTAGAAAGCTCGGTGCATTCGCCTATCAACGTAGCTTCACCACCTCCACTATCCGTCGAAAATTGCTCTACTTCATCATCGGTGGAGTCCGCATCGTCCTCTGCAAATACTGAATCCGCACCCACTGACGCTAATTCACACTCTACCGCATAGGACGGGCCTACACTGCCCACTGACGCGAGAGGCGCAAGTCGCTCACTAGGGCAAGGTGATAAACGGCGTTCCGGCAAAGCACACACTACTGATGAACCACGTCTCTCTAAGTAGGAGCTTCCTGAGCTGGAACAAGTCGCAGAGCTCAAGCGCCGGTCGCGAGGACCAGCTGATGCTCGCCGCTCTGCAAAACGTAACGCTGATCCAGGAAGCGAATCACCGCGCACACCGGCTGACAACCGACGAGGGGGTGTTAATAAGCTTCCATAGCCGCCTCCATATGAAGCAAAACGGGCAGTTCGCGGCCAAGGGGGCTCCTCACTAATTGACGGACGAGAACGCGCACGCTCTGATAGCGCTTCTTCTAGCGCTGCCGTAAGTTGCCTCTCCTCTTCAACTGCCTGCTCCTCGGCTACAACAGCTTCAGCCATTTCCACGAGCTTTGGGTCGTTTAAAGCCTTCACGGATTTGCTACGGCTTTTATAGACGATCAGAAAAACCATTAATGCAAAAAAGCCGCCAAGTGTGGCGGCTATTCGTACGCCCGTCATGACGTCATAAGTGGCATAGAACTCGATGCGCACCCGGTCGCGTTCTGCTGCCCGGGAGTTATTATCAGTAGAGTTCTCGGTCGCCACCGGCTCGACGCCAGTCCATCCATCTCGGTGATCCATCGTGCGGTCAAACGTTCATCGCCTGCGAACAATGAAACCAACTATATTAAACTAGCCTGATGGACCTACTTTATCTTTTTTAATTCTACTGAATCCCACATGACGCCATGAATAAATGAAAGTGGCTTGTTTATCAAATAAATGTAAAAATATTATTGTTCGGATCAATTTATCTCTAGTGGAGTAGTGGACTAAGTAACAGGATTGTTTATCGGATTAATGCACATATTGATAGTACATCATGATGTAAACTTTCATTGTTTATCTCATCCACTCTACAAATACTTGCAAATAAACAAGAAATGCGACTGAAAAAAAAAACATGATAATACCATATTTACTTCAGCAGCATTTCTTAAATCTCCCAATTCATAAAGTCTCTACGATAAATATTTCAATCTATGAAAACCCACCTAATAGATTCGATACTTTGCATCAAATCGATCATGTGGATGAGGTTTACGTTGGTACTGGGATACCTATTTCATAAGTCGAACAAGAGAGACCGCGGAACAATGTTGTCGCTGAGCGATTTCCGTTCGGCAGTTGCATCGGACTACACTCCCGACATATCTGGGACACGGCGTGCATTCTGTAGGTAGACTGGTTCCTACATTTCAAAATTTCATTGAAACATTTACTTTTTATCACATTTTCTTATAATAAAAATACTGTGTTTTAAGCTAATTGCTATTATAAGCTTGAAAACACACATATATTTTTATTTTCTAGATTTTAGTTTGAGTTTTAAATTTTAATATGCACCGGGCTGGTCTTAACTAATCATGAGTGCCAACACTTCTCAGGGCTATTAGTAACCGTTGAAAAGTTCCACAGGCTGAATCAAGATACAGCATACATAATAATGTTGTATTGGCTTAGCAGAAAAAGTTGTTAAGTTTAAAAGCGGCTTTGTCCCAAAATTTGAAACGCGAGGCAAAGCCGAATAAAACCGTTTAAATATCACGAAACTTCTACGTTTTACAATGTTTCTGCTCCCTGGTTTGTCATTATATATGAAGAATTTCGAATTTCTATTGTTCAGATTACTACTTTCACTACTACTGTACAATGACTATTGAGGTTTATTTCGTTCTAGAACCAGAACCCTATATAAATATTTTTTATAAATAGCTTATATATACAGTACACCTAGCTTGCCACATTTAAAAAAACGAAAAGAAGGACAAACAGGCACAACAAAAGCAAATATCGGCTCCAGTGATCTTCCGGAAACAAATACATAGTAGGATGGGCATAACAAAATGTGTCATTATCATGTAATTTTCAAACGGTTTGTGAAATAAACATCCCATCTTTGTCCGATTTGAGCCAACAACATCGATCTTCTACGAAAATATACTATGAAGTACATTCAAGGAATAGGTAGGCGGCCAAGGTATGCGCTAGACAGCTTACATAAATTCAATTTTGAATTTGGTTTGACCCTTCAATCAAGTTAATATTCGCAAGGGCACATTAGGTGTACTGATATCCAATGATTTGTATAATAGATTTGCATACAATTTACGACTTGGTAATAACAGATTTCTGGAAACCAAATATCTCAAAATGTTTATCCATAAATATTAAGATATTTATCAACGTGAAACATAAACCAAGAGTTCGTTACCTATTGTTATGTAGGACAAGTATTTAGCTCTCATAATATCGGGCAGTCTAAAACAATGAACGGATCGGATATTCACGAGAGGCCGAAACCGACAAGGGTGCCTGTCCTAATTTTGTAGCTACCTATTGAATCCAGATAGCTCAAAAAATAGCAGAAAAAGCATAGAATATTATGTTGGTCGTTAAACACCAAATTATAAATGCATTTTGGAAGCTTTTAAAAGGGAAATAGATAACGACTTTAATAAGAAATAGAAGGAAATAACCATACAGGAGAATATGCGATCAAGTTCGTAAACGAAATATTACATGCCATCCTGTGTACCTACATAATAACGCTATATGTATACAAGCAGTTCTAAATTGCACGGCAGATCGATGTATTACACCCAACACACAATGAAACTAAATATAGCATCGCAGGTGGAGCACTCGGTCACTCATGAACTCATGAAGGAGTAACAGCTCAAATCATTACTGACAATATGGGCAATGTTTATTTCGTTAACATTGAAGCTTTATGCACCCACGAAACAAAGGAAGTTAACAATTTTATTTTATAACGTAAAACTGCTGGACCTAAATATACATTTTACGGACGAAAACACCAGATAATATGAACAGAAACGTGAATTATGTTGTTCGTAATATGGAATTTTATAAAAACGAAGAGCGTGGCTGTACTTAAATCATTGTTAACTGAATACGATTCAATAGGAAACTGTTTAAGTATGTTATAACAAATTATGTTCTAATCCAAAGATAATAAAATCATCCAAAACTAGCTTAAAGCCGTAATTGAACGCCACATAATCGGTAAGGCCGAAAAGCGTCCAAAACTAAACAAAAAGTTTTAGACTAGACTTAAAGCAAACATCTACATAAATTAAATGGACCAAATTACTTGAGATTATATTTCTTAACGGACAGGACTCACATAAACTTGATAATTGATTAGGAGCACCAGTAATAACCACGGCAAGTTTAATAAACTAGACAGGAGCATTGTACAGACACGTGGAACGCCGAAACAAGACAACGGAAAACATAACAGATTTATCGTTCAACAAAACTACTGGCGATTGGTAAAAAGTAACTAAAACAACATCTCGCGAAAAATATTCAAAACTTTTCAGTTTCATTAGAAAAATTATGGATAAGCTTACCTATACATATACCTACTTGAATTTGGGTAATCATATCGTTTTGTTGGTGGCTGTACAATAGTAACATTCAGTGAGACTTGGCAAGCGTACAAGAAAATATTAACATAGTGCATACCATGCGCATGGCAAGAAATTACAAACGTGAGTCACAAAGGTCTAAGGTCTGCCCATGTCACGCAATCCTTCAGGAATCTGTCACAATCGTGGGCACAATAGTTTTTTGATCTAAAATTATAATTACGTTCCCAATATTTGCCTATTCGCTTGGGATATTATAGGGCTTAAAATTATTGTATTAATACCCAATGCCAGGGCGCCCAGAATAGTCAGACGCCTTACTAAACTTTTACCTGGCGCTCTTGCTTGCCTATAAGAGAACGTTCAAGGTATTTTATAAAAAAGGTTTTATAAAATTATTAAACTGCAATTCCCGCCAGTGTTGTTCTTTGTTAGATGAATTTGCTTATTTTAAGGGGGTGCCCATTTTGTCATGGTAATTGGGTTATGTTAAGCCTCGATGACACTGGGCTAGTTTTCAAGCTGCTAGTCGGCGAGTTCGCGAGTAGCTTGTAAACTTGCTCCGTGTCATTAAGCTTTTTACAATCTGCTTTTAAATATCCTATATATTAAATATCGCTGGCTTTTAAACTCGCCGACTAACAGCTTGTAAACTAGACAAGTGTCATCGAGGCTTTAACGACCGGTTTTGTTTTCGAGCACGTTAGCCACGCACGCGGCGTAAAAGTGATGCACACGCGCCGTTTATTAAGTAAGGAATACACCTCAATACTATGCAAACTTTAACGTGTTTATTTTATCAACCATAACTAGATAATTTGAAAATAATATTTTATCCAGCTAATAGTCGAGCGATACTATGTAGTTCCCTAGACACTGGTGTGCGTTCGTTGGCGATCTACGTGTCAAGCGGAAGGTAAGTGGGAACCTCGAAACTTAAGATTTATTACTAGCAGATTCCCTGGAGGGGTCACTGGGTCCATGAAATTAGTTCTTAATGATGCTGTTTTAGAAGCTAAATCACACAATTTGAAACATTTCACAGTTTACTAAATAGGAAGTTATAAAATTCGAAAAATTGGACAATTTACATCGAACCTAGTTTTAAGTCAGTTTTTTAACGGCTTTTTTCGAACTATTATTGAAGACTAAAACTAAACTAAAAGTTATAAATACATTTGTTTTGATTCAAATAATACTTTTGAACTTTTCGAATACCTTTGTTGGTTTATTTGCTACAGGGTACTGGGACAGCATTTTCTTTTACTTTTACTAAACATAATGTCACGAAATATAGCCTCGTTCCAGGCGAGACAAGAAAAAGAGCTGAGACTTGTTTTATGTACCGAAAACGCCTGGAAGAGCAATTGTTTGATGGCACCTATGAAATGAGATCTTCCAATCTTCCATAAACGCAATTTGATGGACATATTATGCATTCTCCCTACACAATTCAATTCAGCAGACGTCTAAGCTTAAGGTTTGCCAGTGAGAAATGGAGTGCAGCATTTTGGGAATTAAATTAATAGACCGTATGAGAAATACGGTGATGCAAGACACAAATCTACGAAGTCGCCAAAAAGCAGCCAAGCCAATTGGGACCTGAGTCAGCCAGATGGGTCTGTCGCATGACGGACGAATCATGGGCAAAATCAACCATAATGTGGATCCCAAAAGATGTTCAACGACATCGTGGCAGACATAGGCGAAGTTTGCGAGACGAGTTGGATGCCTGGAGGCAGGATTGGCCTACATTAGCCTAGGATAGAGAGGATTGGAATGGAAGGAAGAACAAAAGAAAGGAAGCCTTTGCCCCGCAATCGGACAACACAGGCTAAAAAATAAAATCGTGTTTGAGCTCGTTCAGATGTCGTTGACGAGCTTTTTACAAGCCCAAAAAGTAATAGTTAGAAAATAGGTACCCTTTTATTTGTGGGAGTTTCGTGATGGCCAGTGATGGCCTAGTGGATAAAGTGCCCGCCTCCTGTGTAAGAGGTTGTGGGTTGTGGGAACTACTGGGAACCCACAAGCTCCGTGTTTTCCTTTGATCTCATAAAAAAATCTCATAGTTTGGCTCGGTACTTTTTATTTTATTAACATGTTTGTCTGGTATATATTGTCGACGTCGTCGGTGAGGCGAGTCAGTGCGTCTCGGTTAAAAATAACCTTAAATTCGGAAGTCGGTGGCAATGCAAAACAACAAACAGAACAGCCACCAGCTTCCGAATTTTAAGTTATTTTTAGTTTTTAGTTTTAAAAGGTGGTTATGTATTTATAACTCAAGCTTTTTAGGGTTCCGTAGTCAACTAGGAACCCTTATAGTTTCGCCATGTCTGTCCGTCCGTCCTCGCTTAATCTCTGTAACCGTTAGCACTGGAAAGCTGAAATTTGGTACCAATATGTATATCAATCACGCCGACAAAGTGCGAAAAAAAAAATTGGAAAAAAACGTTTTATTAGGGTAGCCCCCCTATATGTAAATAGGGAAGTGGTTTTTTTTTTTTAATTACAACCCTGACGTGTGATATATTGTTGGATAGGTATTTCAAAATGAATAGGGGTTTACTAAAATCATTTTTTGATAATGTCAATAATTTCGGAAATAATCGCTCCAAAAGGAAAAATCAAAGCGTCCCCCCCCCCTCTAACTTTTGACCCGTAGGTTTAAAAAATATGAAAAAAATCTGGAAAGTTGAACTTTATAAGGACTTTCTAGGAAAATTATTTTGAACTTGATAGAAAGAACAGTTTTTGTACAAAAAAGACAAAAAGGTTATACAAAATAATTTTTGCGTACTTAGTATGTCAACGTAACAAATAGCTTTTTTTTTAACTTATAAGTAGGTACACTTATTGTGACGGACGGGAAACTACGGAACCCTACATTGAGCGTAGCCCGACACGCTCTTGGCCGGTTTTTCTATGTTTTTTTAAGTCCCGATAGTAAATTTAATAAATCCACTTGAGCTTCACAGGTAGGTAGACCGGTATAATACCATTTGGACTGCGGCCTTGAGTAGCTACCAGCACTAAGTGCGTCGATTCAGCCTGATAGAAGGTATATTAAGGCCTAATGTAATGTGTACCTAACGCTAATGTATTTAGATAGCCACATACACTGAGTGTATTCAAGTGTCTGTGCAACAGTGCAATTATTGAAGTGTTATTATTTAATTATAATGGTGCATATAAGTATTCAGATGCATGCAAATGTTGTTAAAGATATTATTTACTAGACAAAAATTTAATAAATAATTAAAGAAGGAGTATTTATTATGTCTTTAGATGAGATGATGCTAAATGCTGATATAGCTTTTCTCATTTTTAGACACATGAAAATAACAACAATATCATAAAAGTATTTTAAAAAATGCTTCATTCATTATTTATTTATCTATAATATTTTTGAGAATAAATTTTATCCATGAGCTTTGTGTTACAGAAACAATAAATTTCACATTTTTGCTATATGTATAGAGAACCACCACAATTGACAAGTATTGTGTCGAATTTATTAAGTTACTCTTAAAATGCTCTTATCTATTGTTATGTCTATTGCCAATATAACAATTTACAATACACACATGCACACCTTGGAACCCCTTTGTTTTTTTTTATTTAACTTATTTTTACCCAACTGCTGAAAGGAGGGTTATTTGTTTTTATTATTGTATCTCTAAACCAAATTTCATTTAAATCAGTTCAGTTGTAAGGCATGAAAGTGTAACAGACAGACATAGCCACTTTCACATTAATAATATTAGTATGAATCCATACTACTACTATTATTCTCTGTAAGCCTTTTCAAATATAGATTCCCAAGGGTGCCAACATAGCCCTATCACTAAACTTGTCTGCCCTGATAATTTGTTAAAACCATTTGTGTGTCGAGTCCAACTCATACTATATTGATATTTAATAGTACCTAGTGAAGTACCTCCTTTTGATTTGCCTTGAATCCCAAAGAGTATGGAGGATATAAGGGACATAGCTCGAAATTCATTGGTAAAATTAAAATGTTTAGCAACCTTGCTCTGTTACACTATTTTGTATTGCATCATTAGTATTTTAAATTTATTTTATATAGCTATTTACATGTCATTTCTAAAGTTTATCTTGGAAGTCACAGACATTGAACCTGAACTTTAGTGATATAGGTCCGAAATCCAGAGATGTCCAAAGACATCAACAGTGAATAATAATACAGCAAAATATGATAACTAATGCGGATTTAAGAAAAGTGTTAAAATAAAGTGCTGTGTCAATAATTAAAATATTGTGGATTATCAAATTCTACTATGGCTATTTTGGATATTATTAAATAAATATAAGAGATGCCAGTGAGTTCTAAGAAATGCTTGAAGTTAGTGTTAGAGAAATTATTTTATGACAAAGAAATAGAAAGTGGAGACAGTCTTGATTCAACTGCAGGGCACAGTTATTGAGTAGATTTGGTAAAAAGTATTCATATGTTTAAATATAATTATAGTACATCAAAATCTGAAACATTGCAGAGTTCAAAATAGACATGCCGTGTGAGTACTTACTGAAATGTAATCAGCTGATGCATCTCTAATATTCCCATCATGGAAAAATTATCACTAGTGCCTAATTTAGTACTTACTAATGAATTAAAATAAAGCTTTACTTTACATTATTTTGATTTTGGTAGTTAAGACTCCACACCTTATTTTTCACGATCTACGAGATGGTTAAAAATAATACGAAAGCACATTCAAACAATCCACAGGTCAAAGAAAATATAAAATAAGATTCAGGTATTTATTTACCAGCTGAATAGCATGATTCGTCGCCCGCAGAAATTGAAGAACGTCGTGAGTAACGATGATTTAATATGTACATGTCCTTGGTAAATTATTGAAAAATTCTATACACCCATTCATTGAAATCACTTAAAATAAAAATAACTACATTGTGCACTGATTAACAAACGTTTTTATTAATGAATTTTAACGCACCAATGAATTTGAAATTTATTACTACACTGTGTAAATCACGTTCCAGACAATATTTAAATATAAGTAGGTAAATAAAACTCTAATTGTCATCTCTGTTTGGTTTTTAGTGGATATGGAATCTTTGGATATTATTTTTTGGTAATTTTATAAAAAAAAATGGTAATTCACTCTATCTCTTCTAATCATACGAATGACACAAAAAAATGAAAAAGTGTAAAAAAATCACGATTTTTCAGAGGAACTGTTCATTTTATGGTTCACGATGTTAGTGTCGCCACTCAACAATAGTCAATAATTTCAAAACTATTCAAATAAAAACTAGTTCACGTACCATGGCCCATCGACATTCCTTGTCGATGCCATGACCACATAAACTAAGTGAATATTATTCCCAAAATTTTATTGGACTTTTATTTAGCTAAACAGACTAACATTTATTATTGTAAAATAGTTAAAAATACCAAAAAATCTTCCGGGCGTGTAAGTTGCCTTTATAAGGGTGCCCGAGACAATCAACAATCTGGCATTAGAGAGAGAGCTCACGTTAGACCCCACGGTATTAGGGGTGCGTTCCAAAACGTGCGAATAATTCACTCGGAAATTAAAAAGAGATAGAAACAACGAAAGAAAGAGAACGGCTATACTTACTGTTTTTGAACGCTACAGAGCGATTTACTGTTTTGGAACGGGTTAGGGTCATGATGGTTAGGGTCGTATGATGACACTGTCAACATAACCTTTTCTCTCTATTGCAAAGAAGGAAAATCGTGTTTTTTAAGCATATTTTGCAAATAAATAAGTACTACCTGTTCGTTTCTACTTTAAATCCATTCTTCAACATTAAACTTCAACATTGGCGCACATATGATTTTGACATATGTCAGGTAATTTTTAACGACGCTCAGCCAAGGGTGAGAAATCGCACTTGTCAGTGCGAAAATTACTCTACCGAAAGCGTTCCAAAATACTGCTCGGGTAGCTGTCGAGTAATGGTTCGGTTACCCTCGGTTTCACTCGGCTCATTTCGGAACGCTCTAGAGTAACTTTCGCACTACTCCGTGTAATTTTTACCCGTTTTGGAACGGACCCTAGATTTGATAAATTGTCAAGCCATAAACTCCAAAAAAAAAATGACAAATTGATTGACAGTAGACTGACATTTGTCAGTTTGACAAACCTACGAACCAACTTGACACTTCTCTACAGTTTTTATTTTTTATTTTTTATTCAGTCTCACTTGTTTGAACTTGAATCTGCTTGCTAATGGCTTGCTACTGCTACTGTGCTGTGAATCTGGGGTGCGTTCCTAAAAGGGTAAGAATTACACGGAGTAGTGCGAAAGTTACTCTAGAGCGTTCCGAAATGAGCCGAGTGAAACCGAGGGTAACCGAACAATTACTCGACAGCTACCCGAGCAGTATTTTGGAACGCTTTCGGTAGAGTAATCTTCGCACTGACAAGTGCGATTTCTCACCCTTGGCTGAGCGTCGTTAAAAATTACCTGACATAATTATGTCAAAATCATATATGCGCCAATGTTGAAGTTTGATGTTGAAGAATGGATTTACTAAAGTAGAAACGAACAGGTAGTACTTGTTTATTTGCAAAATATGCTTAAAAACACAATTTTCCTTCTTTGCAATAGAGATAAAAGGTTGTGTTGACAGTGTCATCATACGATCCTCCTAACCATCATGACCCTAACCCTTAGATTATTAACTTCTAGATTGAGCCACCGCGTGGCCGCACATGAGACAGCACTATAAAATTTCAATGTTGTCATTACGTAAAATTTTCCCTAAATATGACCAAAACCGTGAGATGTTCCGTTGCAACAACTACTTATTACATTCATGTAATAAGTTGCGTATCATAATCCTTATTAAGAGTGCAAAATTATTTATATCGTAAGTATTATTTAAGTTACGAGTCCAGGTTTTCTCACGATGTTTTCCTTCACTGATGTCTGTGATGTCCAACTATAAAAAATATATAAAATTCCTTTTAAAAGGGAGAGGATACCTCACAGGGCATCAAAGAACTAATTAATCATCTGATTAATTTTATTTATTTAACTAGTTGCAATTTTATTATCAAGTTATGGGAAAAATAGAACTGAGGTATGGTAACACTTTGAAAAACAAGTAATAGGTTATGTAGATAAAAATATAAACGATATCGCTAGAAAATGTCCTTAATTTTGATCGAAAGCCATGTAATTACATACACACAAATGTATTTATTCAATCAATGCACAATAACTTGTAATATTTGCATCCTTACGAGTGAAAAGTAACATTCTTATCTTGCTTTCTTTCTGTGTGGCTTTTGCAGCCTAAAATAGTGCATCCTCCCATTTTATAGTACAGAAAACGCACTAAACACTTAACTACTGGAGTCAATTTCTCAAATATACATTAAAACTATTGGTTTACCGAAATTGTTATAAAATTGTAAAAACTAATACGAGCCGACCATTCAATGACAGTGACATCCCTTTGTTTGGCTAACTTTTCAATGTTCGCCAAGCGAAAACCGGCCACGCCGAACGAGACAGAGCATGTTATGCTTTGTCTCAATTTTCTTACGAAATTCGTATATATGCTTCTCACTTTCACACTTCTTTACAACCTCATGGTTACGTCTAGAAGTTAATAGTCTAAGCCCTAACCCGTTCCTAAACAGAAAATCGCTCTGTAGCGTTCAAAAACAGTGTAGCCGTTCTCTTTCTTTCGTTGTTTCTATCTCTTTTTAATTTTCGAGTGAATTCCTCGCACGTTTAGGAACGCACCCCTGAATTGTGAACTTGTGAAGTGACACTGACAACAGTGACACCCTGTCTGTGTCCCTTCTCCCCGGCCGAAGTGTTCAGTGTAAGAAACTTTATAAACTTTGTTTTTAGCTTAGCTCAAATATTAATTGATTCTAAAATGGCAGATGAATGGAGTTCATATGTTAATGATCCTAGAACTGTTTGTAAATACGCAACTAAATGTTATCAAAAGAATCCGGAACATCACCAAAAATTTAAACATCCACCTCAGAGCACTAGAAAAGATGTAAATCGCCACAAGAGGCGGTTCTCTCCGTATACTAGAGGTTCTCCACGGCAATCTCCTAATCCTCGTGGCACAGACGAATCCCCTAGCGTTAATAATGAGGAAAAAACGGTTATCGAAGATATCATTATCAGTGAAGAAAACGCGGCAAATGATGCAAAAAATGATAGTCATTCTGCAGACCCTGAAACGCCCAAACCTGAAGAAAACGCATCAACAATAGAATTACCAGATAATATCGAATTTTATGATATAAACACAGACAACAGTATTATAAAAGAACTGTTTTTAGTAGAGATGCCTGAAGACTTCTTTAAATTTTTTGAGTGTATCAGTGAATGTGGTAAACCAGTAGAGGATACGTTAGCCAGTGTAAATTTGTTGCCAATTGGTCCTTATGAACTACTTTTAGGCAAGCTCCCAAAGTTGGAAGATAAAAAATTGTACTTAACCCACTGGAGATTCTTTTATGATCCTCCAGAGTTTCAGGTAATAATCATTTTGAATATTGGAATTCCCTACATGATTTATACTTACATATCCTAGTGACCGACTCCCATCTCCTGAAAAGTATTCCTTGTTACAATTTTTTTACTAAAACTGCATGAAAAACGGTTCAGTAATTTTTGGGTTTATTTCAAATACAGACTCAATTTTATAAGTGAGGATTTAAGCAGCGGCATAAGCAAAAAATCAGAATGCCTAGTAATATAACAGAAAAAAATCACTGCAAATAACAATCCTTGGCTAAAAGAATTTATAATTTCATCATGTTTGTACCTATTTTTGTTTACAGGCTGTTCTTAAAAAGAAAAAGAATAGTGAGTACCATATTGGATACTTCCGAGATGATCCTGAGCAGAAACCAGTATTTGTAGCCAGTAATGACAGTGCAAAAGGGTACCAGATCTCTCCTATGGCTCAAAACATATTTGGTGCTGTCTAGTGAGTATCTATTTACAATAATTAAATTATTAATAGGGTAGCTACTTAATAAATTTTTTATAGAGATTTTACTAGTCTATTTTAGCAAGTTTTCATGCATAGTAACCTATTACAATAAAGACTGAACTGAAAAACCTTAATTTCATGTTAATTTTGGTTAGTGAGAAACACTGATAAGGATCTTGTTCTTCCTGCTGTTATCCCATTTTACTTGGGGATGGTGTAATAAATTTTAGTCTTTCATGTTGAAACTGACTTGCTATTACTCTGTTCTTCTTCTTATCAACCTTCCTCAATCTTTATTTCGCCTTCATTCCTTCTTTAATTCCTCTACATTCATTGTCATTATTCCTTAGAAACATAAGTGAACATAACAAATAACAACTTATGTGAAGAGGAGGGGGCCTCTTCACATAAGCATTGCAAGACCAACAAGTTCTTTTGAACTTTGAAAAAGTGCTTTTAACATAATTATATGGATGATTTCTATATTTACATTTATAACAATACTTTTTCTTCAGTGTGTACTTGCAAAACGAAAAGAAACAATCCCCTTTCACTGCAATGACCTGTCAAAAATTAATGGATAAAATAAAAACTTATGCTGGAAAAAACAATATTTCCCTGGATGAATATAGTATGAAGCAAAGAGCACCTCATATGGTAACAAGGTCATTCCATGGTGCGGGCATTGTGGTGCCTTACAACAAGAAGACTCAACTAGGATACAGACACTTAGTAGAAACTGATGGTATGATATTTGACACTATTTGTTTTATTTCATGTGTGATTTTAGATTTAGTAAGGCCAGGCCAAAATGTTCATGCCATGTAACAAAATTTCAATTTTTTGGCAGCTTGTAAGCATGAACAGAGTACACTAAGCGCATGAACAGAGCATAAATGTGGATGGCGAATTCTTTTATGGCGTGTAACATTAATTCATGTTACAGCTGTCCCCCGCGGTTTCACCTGTATCTTTAGTTACTACTTCGCTCCATAGGTTGTAGCATGATGCTATATAGCCTTCCTTCATAAATGGGCAACACAAAAAGAATTTTTCAATTCAATCCAGTACTTCCTAAGATTCAAACAAACTCTTTGGCTTTTTAATTTAATGTTAGTATAGATTACAGCAGTCTGGACACGCCCTTAGATACAGCAATTAAAATAAGCACAGATCACTCTTTTTTTTTAAATATTAGACTGATCACTCTTTTTTGTGAGTATTAAAATTAGTAAACAACTGCAACCAAATCATCGTCTGATGAGTCAGACATTTTGCTTCGTCTGCTTGAACCTGCTTCCTTTGTTTAGATCGAACCAGCGCTGTCAAGCGTTAAGCGCTTATAACTTTCCAGCTTTCTTTCTGTATACATACTTAGAGGATTTATTCACCAGAAAAAAATTATACCTACTGAGTTATTATCTGAGAATTTACTTACCATTTTTTCTTTATTTTAACAGCAAACTTGAAGAAACTGTTTGCCAATCTGGAGAAAGCAACCGATCAAAATGAAAAAAATAAGTTGCTGTCGGAACTTCAACCTGTGATAACCTATGCTAGCATTGCTGTGGACGAATCTGACTTCGGAACAGGCCTCGAGGTGGGCATAGCCCTCTTCTGTTCAGGTCTCAAGGAACTGGAGCCCAGTGCTATGAATAGTCTCACTGCAGCTTACTCAGTATTGAACAGATCATCATTTGGCGAGATTATAAAGGTAGGTGGTCTATTTCAAAGTTATTTTATATTTTTTAAAACTAATATTTATCTCTTTTAGAGAAAAAAAAATCAGTCAAAGTTTTGACTACGACATGTCAAAACTTTTATTTGAAAGAACATGCAAAATGCAATATTGATTCTTCTGTAAATGCTCCAAAAACGGTATGAAAGTGCAGAAATTAATATATTTTCATTGAGTTATTATGTACTTCGTACTAGAGGAGTCACCTCAACTAAATTTTTTGTAACACGAGTTAGGGTGCATGCACCCTAACTCGCTTAGTCTATGTCGAGCGCTTGCAGCAGCTAGACTATTTCGAGTGCAAAGTTTTATTCAAAAAATATGCCTTCGTGTGCATTGAGATACTGTTCAAACAGCTTGAGAAATATAAATAAAATTCAAGGAGTGATTTTTTACCAGTAAGTTCAAAATATTATCTTTAAAACATGCCTAATTTTATTATTTGTAATTATGTATGACTAGTCACCTCGACGGCGGCCATGTTGATGTTAATATCAAAGAGTTAAATATTTGTTGCATGCGCAGAATGGACACTAACGTCGGGTAACGTTAAACAATTACGAACAAGAAAATGTTATTAATAATCATGAGAAAAAAATTATTAAGTAATATTAATATTTTTTATTTATTAATTATATATATTTTTTTAAGGTTTCGTCGACCGTGTTCTAGTACTAGAGAATTATTTTGGATTAAATTTATTCAGAAGAATCGCAGCAAAGTCACGTGATTGCCAATAGAATATTCACGAATATGTTCCGTTCATTTCAAGGAAAACGAGAAATACACCACAAAGTCAAGAAGAGTACTTATATTATTTCATGGGAATTAAATTTTTTACAGTTTAAATTCGTTTCATTTATATACTATCATACAAGATAATTATTGTGAGGCAACTGAAAATATTATGTATCTTCTAAAATCACGACTTCCCGACTAATTTTGCCTCTGCTAAGTTCCACGTATACACTGACTGACACTGATACTCTATCTCACACAATCGACACTACACTTCCTCATTACCCTTTCAATATTTTTTTTATTTTGTTAAATTATTATTTTCCACATAATTTTATGTTATACATTTCTTATTTTAATTATAACTATTTTTATAACGATACCCATAATGCACATAATATTAAAGAAGCATATAGAAGTCAACTTCAAAAATATGTCGCATCTGCGCGCATTGGTGTTATCTATGGCACCCGCTTGCACTGCGCATGCTCCGCTGTCACCAAATTACGCGCCATATTTTGTTTGAAATAGCTCCTCTAGTACGTAGTACATTATAACTCAATGTATATTTTTTGTTTTCTTTTCAGACACATCTCAAGTACCGTCGCAAAGGTCCTAATGTTTCATTACTGCATGCAAAATAGTTGAAATGGGCACCTAAATTAATTGGTTATTTATAATGTAAGTTATTGAAATTAATTCAGCTGTCGATTTTACAACAGAACAAGCTGACCAACTGAAATCTTGCAACTATGAGTTTGCTATGGTTATTGTTAATACAGTATTGTTATTTAGGACTTAATAGTGTTATTTTTAGCGGTAAATATAATCAAAATCTTAGATAAATGTTTAAACATGGGACACTTAATAACTCATTTTCATTGAAGTGAGTTAACACTTCACTTGACGTCAATAAAAGTGAGTTAATATGCGGTATCATGATGAACTTGCTAGCTTGACCATAAATCATTGACCTGTCTTTAGGCGGACTCTGAGCGTAACACATGGGCTGAGGTTATAAAGTGTAAACACTAGGCTTATGTAATAAGCTAAGCACAGTAAGTGCAAGATAAAAACGGGAGTAGTTCAAGCAAGGGATTGCTTTATTTAGTATGTACCTTACGTATTAGTGATGCGAAACAAAAGCGTATGCTTTGCTCCAGTCTATTGCAGGTCGCTGTGAAGTTTACTCTAAGAAGCCTTGTATTTGAAACTCTTGTTATTCGTTTCTCAGCGACTCGAGCCAATCTTACCAGGAAACCTCAGACTACTGTACTTAGTTTAAATAAAGTCTAAGCCTGTTTTGTATTTATTTCTCAACATATAGTAATTGTATAGTTCTGCTAGTATATGTTTGTAATACAGCTTTAAATAACACGATATTACGAAATATAGTGCCTTTGAATCCATATGGGAAAAACATATAAGGTAATTTGATATTTATGAAATGTAATGTACTATCGACAAATTGGACTCATGACCCATTTTAACGATAAATCGTTTGAGACTGTCAAAATAATAAGATGTGATTAGTGTCATTTTTAATAAATGTTGTATGTGAATGTCGACCTAATTGTATTTGAATGTTTGTAGGAAAATAAGCTTATGACGGGTTATGAATCCAATTTGTCGATAGTACAATTGACCTGTTGATCAAGCTACTTGGTGTACCAACAGTTAGCTAACTTAGCAACTGCTTTTAAAATCATGTGTGTGCAGAATAGTCAATTTTAATCATCATTACTTTGGGAAGGTTAAACTTAAAAAGCTAGTATGTATGCAATTGTGAAAACGTAAAACGGCATTGCACTGATTTTTTTTAGTACTCTACTAAAATGCATGCATGTTAGACCCTGTCCAGGAGGGCGAATTCGCCGCGATTCTCTCGCGCGTGTCACGCGCGAGTGTTGCGTCCAGAGCCAACGCGTATAGAGCGTACCTACGCGCGAGTCGTATTTCCTTCTCTTTCTCTTTTATACGTGCACTCGCTCTGAAATTCGCGCGAAATCTGGACGCAACAAGGCGGCCCTAGTATCTCGACTCGCGCGCATTACGCGCGAGTCACGCGCGAGTCGAGAGTCCGGCGAATTGCACGCGTATTACGCGCGAGTTTATTAGTCGCGCGATGCTTGTGGACGCGATGTATTGGTGCCTAGTATCTCGCCAACGCGCGAGTGAATTCGCGCGAGTCGAATCGCGGCGAATTCGCCTTCCTGGACAGGGCCTTAGACCCTGTCCAGGAGGGCGAACTCGCCGCGATTCTCTCGCGCGTATCACGCGCAAGTGTTGCGTCCAGAGCCAACGCTTATAGAGCGTACCTACGCGCGAGTCGTATTTATTTCCTTCTCTTTCTTTTTTATACGTGCTCTCGCTCTGAAATTCGCGCGAACTCTGGACGCAACAAGGCGGCCCTAGTATCTCGACTCGCGCGCGTTACGCGCGAATCACGCGCGAGTCGAGAGTCCGGCGAATTGCACGCGTATTACGCGCGAGTTTATTATTCGCGCGATGCTTGTGGACGCGATGTATTGGTGTCTAGTATCTCGCCAACGCGCGAGTGAATTCGCGCGAGTCGAACCGCGGCGAATTCGCCCTCCTGGACAGGGTCTTAGACTTTATATCGGGCCGTTAGACACAAGCATCGCGCGAGTAATAAACTCGCGCGTAATACGCGTGCAATTCGCCGGACTCTCGACACGCGCGTAATGCGCGATACTAGGGCCGCCTTGTTGCGTCCAGAGTTCGCGCGAATTTCAGAGCGAGTGCACGTATAAAAGAGAAAGAGAAGAAAATACGACTCGCGCGTAGGTACGCTCTACACGCGTTGGCTCTGGACGCAACACTCGCGCGAGAGAATCGCGGCGAATTCGCCCTCCTGGACAGGGCCTTACGTTTCCAAGATCCATCGATTTGTATATGTTGCAGTCAAAAGCCTTGACCAGTTAAAAACGTAAACGTACGTCAAATAATTTTAAAAAGGTAACTCCTACTTTTTTGGAAGTATTGACATTGCAGTTTCAAATATACACCGTGTTAGGTAAGTCGAGGGACATATTTATGGACGCGATAATATATGCCAACATATGACCCATAAGGCTCAATTCACACGTACCACAACCACACCACAACGACGCGATGTGGTCGTGCGTAAATTTTGTATTGAAAATGACGACACGATGTCCACGCGCGCCTAGCTGGCGCCTGCGCTCCCCCGGCCTTCTTTCATTCTGCATAGTATTGCGATGCCGCGTGGTTATCAGTATGAAATTGGCTTTGACTTTTGTTTTCCAATAAAGGATGTACACAATAAATTCTATTTCGACGAATACGCTGATTTCGTCGTCTTCTTCTTATTAATAAAAGCCATAACAAGGATAGCAACAACAATCTTTCCTCCATGACTATTAGGTTGACGTTCAGTCAAGCCGTGTTTCCTCTACGAAAGCCAGAGTATAATTGCACATGACCACGTGGTTACCACATCGCAACGACAGCGACAACGCAAACATATCGACATTTTGTCGCTACCATAACGCAACTGCAAAAAGCCGCTGCGACACTATTCAGTTTCACACGTAACCACAGCTTGACCACATTTTGTCGCTGCGACGTGGTGTGGTTGTGGTACGTGTGAATTGACGCTAATATTGTAAATAATAATAATAATAAAACAATATAAAATCGTAGAGAAAACCGTTGTTGAATTATCGCAATAAGGCCCTGCGCAGACGGCACACTTTTTGTGCGATCGAGTCTGCGGCGCACAAAAAGTTTGAACTAAGACTATTTGCGCGTCGTGTGCGTTACTGCATTTAATTGCATAGGTTCTATTTTCACAGACTAAAAAGTGCGCCACGGATAGTCTGTCGTCTGCGCAGGGCCTAAGGCTCTCTAAGTTTTAACGCACACCCCACTCGTGGATGCATCGGGTCACTAACCTATGATACGGGAGTGAAGTAGGTATGATCAGTAAGCCATTAGGTAAAAAATAAGGTATTGTTTACATATTTGGAATGATCGTTCAATATGTCCCTCGTCTGACCTAACACGGTGTATACAGACTTAAAATTAATACCACTAAGCTAAAGCTAAGCTATGAATTGTCAAGAATGTAAGATTGTCTGCAAGGCAAGCCTCTGTTACACGTTCCCAGTGAGATGCTTACTTCTTGTTGTGATTTGTTAAATAACCAGTTGTAAACACATTTTTAATATAATTTTGATACTTATTTGTATTCTTATTATACACAATACACAATCGTAGAGGAGAAAATAAGAAGGGCCCTTAAATCTTCATGTTCACGATAAGTTGGATAGCTAACTAATCGGTCAGCATCAGAAAAGCTATTTTAAATCTTCGAACACACGTGATTCGAGACACAATAGCAGTGCGACAGCCGGCTGTCGCTTGGACTTGAACGAAAGGTTAAAGCAGTGTGAAGAAATAGAGGTGGAAGAGGTTATCGAGATTTCTTGAACTACTGACTGGGAGCTAGGGAGGCCTCCCAGTTAGGCTCAATTCACACGTACCACAACCACACCACAGCGACAACCACACCACAACGCCGCGATGTGGTCGGGCGTAAATTTTGAATTGAAAATGAATATTACAATTCACACGCACCACATTTTGTGGTTGTTATCGACCACCTGTGTAATACGACTAGAGGATGCAATCGAATATTCGAATTATTCGAATACTCTTTCCAAATTTATATTCGAATAGTAAATAAATATTTATTCGAATATTACCAAAAAAAAAATATCAGTTTAAAGTCTATGTTGATAGAGCTTGAAAATTGTTGTTGGCAACACTGCTTGACTCGACGCCATTTTGTCACTTACAGAACACGTTGTTATTTATGTGTAAAGTGGTGCATTTTCTTATTTGAAGTGATTTAAGAATTTTATACTTAATATGTAAATCTGATATTTTTCCGAATTAATATTGACGAATTTGATTTTTTAGTGACATGTGATAGTTTTTCTTTTTATTATTAACGAGCGAGAGAGAGATGTTTATTTTGTTTTTATTATTAACAGAAGAGTTGAATTTGTTTAAAAATGTTATAATAGGTAAATCTGATTTATTTCCGAATTATAATTGATGAATCTGATTTTTCAGTGTAATATTGCATATTATGAAAATAATACTGTAACGTTTTTACGACGGTTCAGGCCATGCTTCGAGGCGAGACGGAATGGAATGCCGTCGCCTCCTTCTGCGAAGCAGTTATGCTAGTGAAGGAAGCGGCGGCGCGCGAGAGGCAACGACGAGCCTCTCGCCCCGGACTAAGACCCAGGCGAAGACGTCGAGAGTCGCAAGACGACTACCGGCCACCGTATGCGCGGTTCTGCGGATGGCGAGCGATGGGTAGCTCGCCGCCCGGCTATGACCAGGACCGCGTCGACGGCGCGTTTTGTTCTACGCGCGCCTCAAAGAGAAGAAGTCAGCACAAGAAAGGGCCCAACAGGGCCACGCCTGCCGGGGTTGCGGAATGTTTATAATAGTTACCGTGACCCTAGAACATAAAGGGCAATCGAAGGAACATGAGTGGGTTTTAGTCAGTAAAAGTCTGACACCTCCCGCCGCACCCAGGACGGGAGTAGTCATTTGATGATTTCCCACTCAACAAAAATAAGGCATTTATTTTATTTTTATTATTACCGAGAGAGAGACTTTTAAATTTGTTTAAAAAATATATAATTGTTTTGTTTAACATTTTCATGTATAATTGTTTTAAAATTTTGTTGAATAAGTAAATAATTATTGTGCTCGGTTTACTTATCTGCATAAAAATATAATTCCTAAATCAATAAACGCTGATATTCTGGGATTTATTATTTTTTCTTAAATATTCGAATATTCGAATAATATTCGAATAGCACTGAAAAAATATTCGAATATTCGAAAATTAAAATTATCGAATTTTTGCAACCTCTAAATACGACTACATCGCAACCACATCGCGACGGCAACGCGGCCACATCGCCACGACATGACGTCCACGCGCGCCTAGCTGGCGCCTGCGCTCCCCGGCCTTCTTTCATTTTGCGTAGTATTATTAGCCATAACAAGGATAGCAACAACAATCTTTCCTCCATGACTACGTTCAGTCAAGCCGCGTTTCCTCTACGAAAGCCAGAGTATAACTGCACATGGCCACGTGGTTACCACATCGCAACGACAGCGACAACGCAACCACATCGACATTTTGTGGCTACCACAACGCAGCTGCAAAAAGCCGCTGCGACACTATTCACACGTAACCACATCTTGACCACATTTTGTCGCTGCGACGTGGTGTGGTTGTGGTACGTGTGAATTGACGCTTAATAGTCGACAACATAAACCCAGCAATAATCTAGTGCTTCCCGGCTTCGCTCATGTATTCTCCGAGCGCCCTTGTCTCTCCACCCTTATGGTTTGCTATCCAAACGAAAAAGATACAATTTCAGTTTTAAACTGTTTGCAGACCGAAAACGAAGCTAACTTATTTTAGCTTGGTTTACGTACGACAGCTAAGCGAGCTAAGCTAAAACTAATTCAGCCCTTGGTCTGTCCGCAATTCGCATAAACAAGACTAACACTCAGCAAATCATTGTCTCGTGTCTCCCCTAGGCGGGGGAGACATCAAAACTTGCTAATAAATTATATATATGCCCGTTTCATCCGCTCGGCCAACTCTTCCCGCCTTATTACAAAACAAGGTTTTTCTCTAAACCAGGTTTAAACCATTGAGCTAGGTTTTGTATTTCGAATCTTCAATGTATCAGAATAAGATTCAAATTACAAAACCTGGCTCAATGGTTTAAACCTGGTTTAGAGAAAAACCTTGTTTTGTAATAAGGCGGATAGAATTCGATGAATCTTTGCCAGGAATTAGTTACAATTTGTTACTACACAAACGTCTTTTCCTGAATTTGTTACAAATAAAACAAAGGCGCTATGACCAAAAATAGTTGGCCGCTAGAACCGCCACTTGCCGAAGTCATGGCCGCGCGGCCAACTAAAATCGACTCTCAACAAATAATTGAACCTATTTTATAGGGTTTTTCTTGTTTATTGGCTGTAACAAATTAGTAACTGATTGTCCATGCACATTTGGCTCAATAAAAGCCCTTAACCCGGAAACGAAAAATAAGATAACTTTTTTAATATTTACGTTTTGATGTTTTTTATTATTGTAACAAATATAACAAATTGTTACCTTTCTTTTGATGTATCATTCGCCTATCTGCGTAATGTAGATTTTGTGTAATCACAGGCCATGACTTCGGCAAGTGGCGGTTCTAGCGGCCAACTATTTTTGGTCATACCGCCTTTGTTTTATTTGTAACAAATTCAGGAAAAGACGTGTGTGTAGTAACAAATTGTAACTAATTCCTGGCAAAGATTCATCAAATTCTATGAGTTGGCCGAGCGGATGAAACGGACATAATTATATTTTGAGTACTCGTATATCCCCTGATAAAAAGCCCGTCAAGTATAACGTACCTACTACTATCTCTACCTATTCACTTTTGTCTCCTCAAACGAAGCTACCCAAGTGAGATCGCTTTTTTAGCAGTAGGTACCTACCCATATTTGTAAAAGCTCATGTCATCAATTAATCAGTTTGCTTATACAGGGCGTAACAGAAAGGATAAATATTTCAAGACTTAGGTATTTATCTTAAAAAATAATAAACATACAATGTATTAACGCAGCTTTTCCAAAAAAGTCCAACACTGATTTCTTTCGCGGGACGAGAGAGGTTAATATAAACGTGTAATATGGCTAAAAAAAAAGCGATCTCTCTTGGGTAGCTTCGTTTGAGGAGAAAAAAGTGAAAAGGTAGACATAGTAGTAGGTACTTGCATCATGCTTGACGGGTTTTTTATTTTATGGTTATTATGTAATGATTCACAGGGGATATACGAGTACTCAAAATATAATTATCAACAAGTTCTGATGTCTCCCCCGCCTAGGGGAAACAATAAGATTTAAAAAATCCTGAAGTCTCCCCGAGGGGACCCATCAGAGGAGACACGAGACCGAAATCCTATAATCTTATATTAAAAGTTTAATTTTAACTGTTTCCTTTTTTTCGGGTAGGAAATCGTCAAATAATCCCGTCCTAGGCGGGGCAGGATGTCAGACTTTTACTGACTAAAATCCACTCATGTTTTTACGGTTGCCCTTTATGTTCCGGGGTCACGGTAACTACTATATATTTTATATTTTGTTTAGGGATCTCATGATAATGATATAATTTGAGCTGGATGGCCTCTGTGTAACTATGGACAGAAAATGTTGCATCAAAAGTTAAAACACACAATTATATTACAAACTAAACGGTTTAAAACGTTTGTACACTCGCCCAGGACGAAGAGGTGTCTCATCAATAAATTAATTATAAACATCTATAAGTACAGAGTAATGTCTTTATTTTAAAAGTGTCCTTAGTTTCACAAACAATACAAAAATATTAAAAAAAAATGTTGATCATCTCAAAACGTAAAAAACCATGAAATGTTGTGATGTTATTGAGATCTATGACATTTATTCCTTGGGTTTGTCAGCAGTACTCAAATGTAAAAATAAAGTTAAAGGACAATGGTCGCTACCATACACACTGTCTCTTATAACGTTATCACACAAAGCTGGTAGCAGTCTTTCTGATATTATAAAGTAATCCAAACGCCTGAAACAAAAATAAAATAAATACTAGACATTATGCAAAGTTGCAAACGTTATTTTTATGTGCCAATATCCTCCATTTGTATCCATGTGGAATATTAATGAGGTAGGTATTTGACTACGTTAGGTAAATTTAGCTCAGAATAAGTAGGTAAGTATTCAAGTTATAGAATTCTAAAGGTCAAAAACATTTGTATCCCGTTGGTCTTACGTCAATTGAAAAACTACTTATAAATCGTTTTGTTTTTTTTTGTTTTACAGAACTAAGCAAGTATAATCAGAAAATCTTACCATCCTACGTTTTTCGCGCGGCTGTTCATCATGTAAGTCCAGAAGGTATAAGCGCCGGTCTTATCCGGGTACAAGTGACGGAACGTATCGACGAAGCCGTCCCCGAGCAACTCGGTCATCCCGGCGCGCTCCTCATCAGTAAAGCCAGCATTCTTTCTGTTTGTTTTGGGATTCGTTAAATCTGCAAGTGATTCATTAGGTACATTAGTCAGATTTTCAGTAGTAAAGAAAGTAGACCACTTATCATGCGAACAGCAGATATATTATCAGCACTAAAACTACATACAGCTTACCTTACTTTTAAGCGAGAAATAGTCTTATAATAACTTGTTTGTTAGAAACCCATCACATTACGAATAATTATATTGTTATTAATCAAAACAAAATATGTACCTATTTCATTGTGTGAAACATTCATGTCACCACAAATTATCACAGGCTTCTTCTTATCTAACTCCATAACATGTCTACGGAACTCTTTGTTCCATTGCAGTCTTTTAGGAAGTGTGACTAGTTTCCGTCCCGAGTTGGGCACGTATGTACATACTAAATAGAATTGCTCGTACTCTGCTGTTATAATACGACCCTCGCTGTCCAATTCCTCGTTTTCTAGCCCATACACAACGTTCATCGCAAGTTTTGTTGTATAAATGCCTACGCCAGCGTAGCCATCTTTTTCGCCAGACACCCAGTAAGCGTGATAACCTGGTATGTTCGCTACTTCAGCTGGCAGTTTGTCTTGTGAACATTTCGTTTCTTGCACACACAATATGTCAGGTTTCTCGTATTTGAAATAATCAAGGCAACCCTTAGTTGCCCAAGCCCTTATACCGTCCACATTCCAGCTTGATATTTTAAAATTCCATTCTTTACCCTGACTATTGTTGGAAGAATTCGAGAAGTCAATAGATTCGAAATCTGTTAGGGATTTATTTTTAGGAGGTGCTTTCTTTTTCGTTTCTCCTGAAGGCGCTGAAATACATTACATTACGAAACTGAATATACGACTATTTAACAAGTTGTTTCTATTAAAATGTCGTATGTTGTCTCATTTAGTAAAGATCGAGGGCATTATCGCTGTTATTCTAAATTGATGATAGCCCAAAATAACATGCACATATTTATTTCACCAAAATTCTGTAGTTCATTTTCTAAAAGAAACTTCTATGAAGACAACACACCTATCGTTCTTGAGCTCAATAGATCATGCAGATAAATATATGCTGGTTTTGTGTACTCATCTTAATTACCATCAATTAGTCACCACATTTGAAACCCAATATTAAGTAATGTTTAATACCAATTAACTACATTTTACTCAAATCTATAGTGTGCTTGAGTGTTAGTCTGTAGTACCTTAAAAATCCATAATAATAAACTCTTTAATTTAATAAGCAGATCAAGTGCAGCATTACTCAAAATATTTACCTATGTAAATTAATATTGAGAGTTGAAAGGTAGAAAAAATAATAAAGCATTGAACATATACATTTGGAAAAGTTTTATTATGAATAATAATATTAATAATGATAAAACACACTTAATAGTAACTCAAAACAATATTTGTCAAGTTAAATGTCTAAATTATAATCAATAGTGTACTAATTACCCTTTTCTTCGGCTCCCTTGCGCCGACGTTTTGATGTGGGCTCATTCTCTTGTTGTTCCTCATCAGTCTCTGGGGTTTCTTCAACTGCCTTCTTCTGACCTCTCTTACCTTTGGCGGGTTTCACTTCAGGAACTTCTTCATCTTCTGCTGAAAAGAGTAACATATATCCATTAGTTTAATTGATAATCCTTGTTTCAATAGAGAGGAGAATGATATAGTTTTGTTATAATTTACCTTTTTTGGTCACCTTTCTCTTCTTAGAAGATGGTGCTTCATTTTCTTCTGTTTCATCTTCATCATCTTTAGGTTGTGCTTTCTTCCCCTGATTCTTTTTACCTCTTGGTTCTTTCTTTTTAGGCTCAGGTTTGTCTTCTTCTTTCTCATCCTCCTCATCATCATCTAAATCTAATTCTTTTTCTTGGGCTTTAGCAGGAGCTCTTTTCCTGCCTTTAGGTGCAGGTTTTTCTTTGACCTCCTCCTCAGTAGTATCAGACTTGTCTTCATCAGCTTCAGCCTCAACTTTAGCTTTTCTTCCCCTACCCTTAGCTGCGGGCTTTGGCTTTTCTTCTGCATCATTATTTTGTGCATCTTCACTTTCTGGTGCTTCTTGCTTTGCTTTCCTGCCTCTGCCAGATTTAGGTTCTGGTTTCTTGGCTACAGGATCTTTCTTTGCTGGTTTCTTCCGACCCCTACCTGAAGCTGATGCTTCCTCAGTGTGACCATTGGATTCCAAATTATCATCACTTTGTTCATTACCCTCTGTTAAGGCTACTGACTCCTCTTCTGACTGATCACCATTTGATGCTGGATTGTCTATAGAATTTGTATCATCTACAATCTTCTTACGACCTTTCTTGGCTGGAGGCTTAACATCTTCAGTTTTGTCATTGACCTGTGGATCACCTGAATCATTGGAGGCTTTCTTTCCACGCTTAGGCTTTTTTTCAACAACTGGTGCAGCTTTTTCATTAAGTTCTATGTCTGCAATAAGGTCCGGCTCTGGCACAATTTTTCCTTTTCCTCTACCTTTTTTGGGAGCATCATTTTCTGTTACTTTAATGTCAGCAGCTTTCTGTAAAAGTTGTCTAAGCATGTATTAATCTTTCACAGCTTAATGGGAACCAGTGATAGGTTTGGTTTAATGGTTGCAAAATTTCTTTGAGTGAAATTACAACACATAAATTGTTATAATGATTTGTTTAGTTTTAATAAATTTAGATACAATTTATAGGTAAATAAATACAAAGAAATACCCATTAGGATACAATGTACAAATAACTAAAGATACTAAATAAATGATAACTTATTTTAAATACAACAAGACAGATAAATCATATTATGCACAATACTAAAATAGTTGATAAAACATATTCTACATAGGTATATGTAATAACAGGAATAACGGCCAAGGAAACTATAAGTACGGCAAATGCTTCAACAACAAAAGTGGCGCCAATTGCCGCCAATGACTTTCTTATAGCCTAAACATGTGTTCGTATAACCGCGACGTAGTATCAACGGGAAAATTATGAATATTATTCGCGAAACAAATGCAGAGCTCATGAAATATTATAGCGCTGTTTTCCTCTAGATTGAAGTTGAATAAGTCTGACACTAGCACTGTTTAAGTGCCCATCGATAACAATGCTAAACCAGTTTGTAAATTCAGTGCAAATACTTGAGATTACAAGTGGTTTACAACAAATATAGCATACCTTGGTTTTAGCAGACCTGGGCGCCATTGTCACGAGGCAAATGTTTCAAGAAATATCACCGATTTTACAATAATTTTAAGCAAATCTTTGCTTCACCCGTCTGAAAGAAACGCGTTGTTGAGAGCAGGGGTAGCGGGCGAAGTTTCCGGCAAAATGACAGATATCGCGCACCGCCACTGCCGCCAAATTTTTGCGAGATATTTTTTTTAACGTTTTTTTTTAATAAGTATCACTAAAGCTTTGTACACATATACTATTGTCTATGAAAAACTATTTTTTCCAATATTCTTTATTACAATGTTAAGTAAAAAACAGCATTATCTATACTGTACTATAAAGCTAAAGAGTTTGTTTGTATGGTTGAACGCACTAATCTCACCAAATACTAGTTCAAATTGGAAAAAAAATTTTGTTTTGAATAGCCCTTAATCGAGGAAGATTATAGGCTATGTACTATCACAGGGGGCATAAAATTTGAACCATCTAGTTGACTACATCCAGTACCTACTTTAATTAAATCTAGTATTTACTAGTAGTACTAAGAAGGAAGAATTTTTATTAGTTTACACTACAATAGCAACTAGTTGACTTGTCTTCTCAAAATCACAATATTCCTGAATTTTTAAGCTATTGCATAGCTTCTATCGCGGGCCTTGAGCGTGGAGACCGAATTCAGATATTCCGTAACGAAAATTTTATTACACACACAGGCACAGTGTACTTTTTATTTTTGCCATAATATCGATAAATAGCAGAACTTTTAATGACTTTTTGAAATATCACGCTTGGGTGTCGTTATTATGGTTTTTTGGGGTGCTAAGGTCAAAATGAGGTCGATTTGAGAATCCAAGATGGCGGCCGTGACCTTTTTCACAATATGCATCATGGGTGTTATTTTCATGGTTTTTTGGGGTGCTAAAGTAAAAAATGAGGTTGATTTGAGAATCCAAGATGGCGGCTGTGACCTTCCTCACAATATGCGTCATGGGTGTCGTTTTCATGGTTTTTTGGGGTGCTAAGGTAAAAAATGAGGTCAATTTGAGAATCCAAGATGGCGGCCGTGACCTTTCTCACAACATGCATCATGGGTGACGTTTTCATAAAAAAACTCTTAAAATACTGAAATTTGATGCATTTTTCCTATTATTTTGAACTATTTATGAAATGGAAACACAGTATATAAATTTAGTTGGTTGTAAGCATTTATTTAATATAATATAAAAAATATTATTAACAATTAAATTATTTTTTTAATTGTTAATAATATTTATTAGTTACTATGAGCATACATTTTATCAGTTAACACTAATCAAATCAGTAACTGTTACTATTTCATTAAATACTAACATGTCATCAGTTCCACCGAAACATAACTTCTAAAGAATGTATGCGTCGGGCGCACACGCGCTGACTAAGTTTTGTTGCTACAAAGTTATCCAAACGGCGCACGACAATTCCTGAGCAAGGCCGACAGCGTCGTCAAAGCGCTGCCGCGGGGAACGAAGTTAGGTGAGCATGAACGCGCGTGAATGCGCGTGAACTTGCGACATAAGTTTCGGTTACGGCAAAAGTTTCGGCCGATTTTGGCCGAAACCGAAACTGCCACCGAAACTTAATTCTTGGCCGAAACAGAAACCGATCCTCTAAGCCTCTAAAAGTATCTGTGTATCACTAATAATAAGCATGGATTATGCCCTTCCTCTTGCTTGAATCACTCTTTCTACCTTCCTCTTGAAACATTCTTTCTATAAAAAAATCGCATCTAAAGGATTTGTCACACTGGGTGCGTTCTGCGGCCTGCGGTCAGGTCAAAGTGAACGCAGCCCGCATTATGTATGAACAACGCTGTCGGTCGCCGCCCCGTCGTCGGCCCAACATGCGTTCTTTGGTTGTGCTCACACGGTCAGATCGCATTCTTCTCATTCATATACAATATATTGATACCGACAATGTTGTTCATACATGATGCGGGCTGCGTTCACTTTGACCTGACCGCAGACCGCAGAACGCATCCAGTGTGACAAATCCTTAAATCTGTTCCGATAAAGAATTAAGCATATACGGATATACGACAGCAACTTTGTTTTATATTTTATACTATGTAATGATTCGCCTAAATCTTCCACCTATAGAAGGTAGAATCATTCCATCTATAGAAGGTAGAATTTTTAAGTCGCACCCACTCCATGTAGTAACGGATATGTTGCGATGATAGTTTGATATTGTGTACCGGGATTTAGAACGCAGCTGTTCGAGTGACATATAATTTGTCAATTCTGACACTCGTGGACTGATTTGACTTGACCGTCAAGTCCGTCAAGGCGTCAATTCTGTCAGTGTCGTGGCAACGTGCGAGTCCTTCCTTTCCTTTTAGTAGTTTTAGTGCCAGTATTTCTGTTCTGTATGATTATAATTGCTGACTAAAACCCTGGTATAATGGTGAGATTTTTGAAACTTAATCGGATTTAAAAGCCCTTTCTGGTATATTTTTAGCATTCGGCCTGATAAACTGATTTACACAGTAGCTATTTCCCTCAACCCGAAACCGGGATTTAGAAGGTAACTTAGCATATGTCGTAAAATACATAATATTATTGAACTTTCAGGCTACTTTAGATCGCAAAGGCACCTTTAAGGTGGAATATCTGCAGGACATTGAGAAGAAAGTCCAGGCAAAATGGGACAGTGAGAAAATATTCGAAATGGAAGCACCGGATGATGGAAAACCTTATGAAAAATTCATGTGCACGTTTCCTTACCCGTATATGAACGGGCGCTTGCATCTTGGTCACACATTCTCTCTATCAAAGTGCGAGGTGAGTCAAAACCATAACATAAGTCAATGTTTACAATATCCAATATCAAGATAAACAAGCTGAGTACCTACTAAAAAGCATGATGCAATCATATTTAAAAAATCTCAATATTGTAAAACTACATTTCTTGCATTTTTTTGTAAACAGGTTGATAAATACATATCTGTCACTTTTGGTGTATCTCAAGGATCAATCCTTGGCCCTCTTTTGTTTTTGATCTACATTAATAACATATCTCAGATTGGCCTCAAGGGAGACATCTCTCTTTATGCTGATTTTTTTTTTTTTTTTTTTTTTTTTGGTGAGTGGGAAATCATCCAATGACTGCTCCCGTCCTGGGTGCGACGGGAGGGCGTGTCAGACTCTTACTGACTAAAACCCACTCATGTTCCTTCGATTGCCCTTTATGTTCCAGGGTCACGGTAACCACTATAAACATTCCGCAACCCCGGCAGGCGTTGGCCCTGTTGGGCCCCTTCCTGTGCTGACTCCTTCTCTTTGAGGCGCGCGTGGAACAAAACGCGACGTCTACGCGGTCCTGGTCCTACCCGGGCGGCGAGCTACCCATAGCTCGCCATCCGCAGAACCGCGCCAACGGTGGCCGGTAGTCGTCTTGCGACTCTCGACGTCTTCGCCTGGGTCTTAGTCCGGGGCGAGAGGCTCGTCGTTGCCTCTCGCGCGCCGCCGCTTCCTTCACTAGCATAACTGCTTCGCAGAAGGAGGCGACGGCATCCCATTCCGTCTCGCCCCGAAGCATGGCCTGAACCAGCGCCGGGCGCGAGAGGTCACCGCCGCCGATCGCCTCTACGAGGACACGTCGATGCTCCGCCCATGCGCGGCACACCTCAACTGTGTGCTCGACCGTGTCCTCCAGGCGACCGTTACTGCAGTGGTGACACCCAGGCGTCGCTTCCGCCCGAATCCGACACAGGAACCTCCCGAACTGACCATGTCCGGTGAGGACCTGTGTCAAGCGAAACGTGAGAGTGCCATGACGCCTCTCCAGCCACTCCTCAAAGAGGGGTCTTACCGCCGCTATAACGGCGTGCCCATCTTTATGCTGATGACACAAGCATTTTCTACTTTGGGCATTCACTTGAAGCTATGGTACCTCACATTCAAAATGATTTAGATTCATTAAATAATTGGTTTCAATCTAATTTACTAACCATCAACACTGCAAAAACAAATTATGTTATAATTGCCTCTAAAAATAAAAAAATATCCGATAGCATTCAACTTAAAATAAATGATCAATTAATTCAAAAGAAGACTAAGGAGAAATATTTATGTTTAATCTTAGATAACTACCTAAGTTGGAAGCCCCATATAAAGAAAATTAAAACTAAGCTAATATCACTTACCGGAGCTCTTTACAGTATAAACAAATGTCTACCTCGTAAAGTTCGTTATATAATTTATAATTATTTAGTTAAGCCGCACATCGATTACTTAATAGAAATCTGGGGAACTGCAAATAAAACTAATCTAGAAATATTGCAAAGGACTCAAAACAGATTAGTCAAAACTTTGTTTAATTATAATTTTCGAACACCAACACGAAAATTAAGATTATGACCATTTCCCAAACATATATGTACTACACATGTATTTTAATCCGCAAAATATTACATAAGGATATACACACGTCGCTAAGTTTTACCAAAAAACATCAAGTGCAGAAAACTAAACTAAGAAATTCAAATTTTTTGATTACACGTCCACCTAGAACGGTTAACTACGGGAAAAAAAGCATTGAATTTGAAGGTGTCAACATGTATAATAAAATACCGATGGAAATTAAAGAAGTAAAAAGTATGGCTAGTTTTAAAAGACTGTTAAAATCTTATATCGTAAAATTTAACAATAAAGAATGAAAAAAAAAAAATTAATAATAATAATTAAAAAACATAAAATATATTTTATCAAAAAAAAAACATAAAAAAAACATAATAAAAAACATAAAAAAAACATAAAACAACAATACCAATTATACAAAAAAAAAAAAAAAACCGGTATTGGTACTAACAGCATTGCATGCCACATCTAGTATCTTACGCTTACTCTAGATCTGTGTTTATTTGGTTGGTTGTAGACAATTTTGCGATCGCCTACCTACATTAATATTTTTATAAATTTACTTTTAAACTCGATGTTTCTGTACGTTTAATGAGATAACCTTTTGTAAACTTAGTTTCTCAATAAGTGAATCATTGTATTCTTATGAGAAATAAAGATCTTTAACCATAAATACTATGAACCAAATTTGAATAGCTTCATTGGTCTTCTGGTTAAAGATGTGACTGCTAACTCCTATACTGAGTTTGATTCCTAGGTTGATCAAAGTTTTATTTTTGTTATATTTCCATGAAGAATATCTTAGTAGTAGTGAATCTTGAAAGTTGGTGAAACCCCCTTGCTTCAGAAAGCACATAAGGCATACTTACTTAAGTTCCCTTCTCTGCTTTTGAGAGTAAGAATATAGATAGTACACAAGTGTTTATACAAATATTTGTACTTTTCTACTTGCTACAGCTTTTGCTCCAAAGATCACAACACATTTAACCATGTCTTATATTTTTAGTTTGCCTCGAGATACTATAGACTAAAAGGCAGGAAGGTGCTCTTTCCATTTGGATTCCACTGTACCGGTATGCCCATAAAAGCTTGTGCTGACAAGTTAAAAAGAGAAATGGCTCTCTATGGTTGTCCTCCAGTATTCCCTGATGAAGAAGAGGTTGCAGTCAAGGAGGAAGGTGATATTGTGCCCAAAGACAAAAGTAAAGGGAAAAAAAGTAAAGCAGTGGCCAAGACAGGAGGAGCCAAGTACCAGTGGCAGATTATGCAGAGTATTGGAGTCCCAGATGAGGAAATCAAACTGTTTGCTGATGAAAGCCATTGGCTTGAATACTTTCCCCCACTGGCTGTTGCTGATTTGAAAAGAATGGGAATTCATGTAAGGATTTTTTATTGTCTCAGTACTATAAATGGTACTTTGAAAACAACACAACCTGATATCTTACAGATCTCCCTACTACTAGCTAGTTCATGTGTGTTCGGATTGAACCTTCAGATGAAGTTGTGACTAAAGAGTTACCTATTGTCAAGCTTAAAAATTAATACTGCTATTTAGGCACTTGATCCATAAACAGGTAAAAGTAGTATTTGTAAAAGTCTAAAAAAGCTTTAAAAATAATGACAATCGAAACTAAAAATAAAACTTTAAATTTTGAAGCTCTACTCTTCGGATTTTAAGTGTTTTTTTTTTGTTTTTTAAGGCGTTATTTTTTTGAAGCCTTCTTTTCTTATTTTTGAGTCCCAAACATTGTCTGAATATATATCTACTCTTTCTTGAAATTTATTGTAAATTTAATAATGCTAAGTTATTTTTTTATTTTAATATGTAAAATAAAATATCGCCAAGTAGTGAGTAGGACTTGCCCTTGAAGGGTTCCATACCATCATGGGCAAAAAATGTTTGAATATTTCTTTTGTCCACTTAAATTATAATATTTATTTTATCGATAGTGGAGTCTTGTCTAATAGGGTTCAAAATTACCAAAAAAAAATTAACTGTAGATTAGCAGAAAAATAAGAATGAAGATTACTCCAACATTAAAATGTAATAATAATAACTGACATTGTTTCACAGGTAGATTGGCGTCGCAAATTCATCACCACTGACGCAAATCCCTTCTATGACTCATTCATAAGGTGGCAATTTTATCATCTCAAAGAGCGCAATAAGATCATGTATGGAAAACGGTACACCATATTCTCACCTTTAGACAAGCAGCCTTGCATGGACCACGACAGGAGCACAGGAGAAGGGGCTGGTCCTCAGGAATATACACTCCTCAAAATGGAAGTGGTGGAACCATTTCCAGAAGCTCTCAAGTAAGTCATTAAAATAATTGACTGCAACATTTCTTTTTAGAGTACTTTCCTACATGAATACTTTATCCCTTTGTCCGTCGAGGTCATATTTCTTTGGGATTTGTGGAAGCAGAAATGAATATCAAATAGGCAAAAAACCAAATTTCTGTGTCAATTAACAAGCCTTTATGCTGTATATTTTAACACTTCCCTTTCAGGTCTCTTAAAAGCAAAAAGGTGAGTTTAGTTGCAGCAACCTTAAGACCAGAAACAATGTACGGACAAACCAACTGCTGGGTGCATCCTGATATCAAGTATATTGCCTTTGAAACAGTCAATGATGGAGTATTCGTTTGTACAAGAAGGGCGGCTAGAAATATGGCTTACCAAGGTTTCACGGAAAAAGATGGCGAGTTTACAGTATTACTAGAAGTAGTAGGACAAGATCTAATGGGAGCAGTATTGAAATCTCCATTCACTTGTTATCCAAAAATATATGCTCTTCCTATGTTAACTATCAAAGAGGATAAGGGCACTGGTATTGTCACTAGTGTTCCTTCCGACTCTCCTGATGACTACGCGGCACTTGTCGACTTACAAAAGAAACCTGCATTTAGGGAAAAGTACGGAATCCAAGACGACATGGTTCTGCCATTCAAACCTGTGTCGATACTCGAAATTCCCGAGTATGGCAACATGTCTGCAGTATTCGTATATGATAAGCTCAAAATTCAAAGCCAGAATGACAAGGAGAAACTAACACAAGCCAAAGAGATGGTTTACCTTAAAGGATTCTACGATGGCGTGTTACTAGTTGGAGAATACAAAGGCAGGAAAATTCAAGATGTCAAAAAGAATTTACAAGCCAAGCTTATTGAGGAGAAAGGTGCAGTGATCTATTATGAGCCTGAAAAGACCATTATGTCAAGATCTGGGGATGAATGTGTTGTGGCTCTTTGTAATCAGTGGTATTTGGACTATGGCAATGAAGAGTGGAAGAGTCAGGCAGAGAGGGCTCTCCTCGCCATGAATACTTACCATGATGAGGTTAGGAAGAACTTCCAAGCCACCCTGAAGTGGTTACATGAGTATGCTTGCTCCAGGACATATGGTTTAGGTAAGTAGTTTATAAATAGGGTAAAGTTGTATATTTCTTATAAACTGGATATATAATTATGCCTTTTTCTCCAGGAACTAAATTGCCCTGGGACCAACAGTGGCTAATTGAATCTCTATCGGATTCGACTATTTACAACGCGTACTACACAATCTCACACTTTCTGCAAGGTGACACGTTCAGAGGGAATAAAGAAAATGCTCTCAAAATCAAGCCTGAAGACATGACCATGGCAGTATGGGATTACATCTTCTTCAAAGACGCACCTTTCCCTAAAACTTCTAAAATTCCCAAAGCCTCTTTAGATCGCATGAAGAAGTCTTTCCAATTTTGGTAAATAGTCTTTCGAACTTTATAATTTTCATTAACGTATGTAATGCTGCCGTCAAAACTACTATATAGCGAAGTGCCGCGCATACCATAAGTTTCAGTTCTTGGAAAATTTAATTAATGTTAATCATACACCACAGCAAATGAGGAATTCAAAATAAACTGATTGGTATGATTTGGGTTTTGCATGAATTTTACTATCGTTCTACTCAATATGGGATTAGCATGTATTGGAGTAATAGACAAGCTAGATGACTATGAAGACTAATGGTTGATGTATTAGGTTACTCTCATCTATCTTAATTTCTATCAGTCATTTTAATTTTGACTTTGTTCCTTCTATCTTCTATTGTCATAACTTATCATTCTTTGCTTCTAAAGGTACCCTGTTGATCTCAGAGTGTCTGGAAAGGATCTGATCCAGAACCATTTAACGTTTTACATTTACAATCACTGTGCTATATGGAATAAAGAAGAGGACAAATGGCCGAAGGGTATCAGAGCTAATGGCCATCTTATGTTGAACTCTGCGAAGATGTCGAAGTCTGATGGAAATTTCTTGACGCTGACGGAATCTATAGACAAGTTTAGTGCGGATGGAATGCGTCTCACTCTAGCGGATGCGGGAGATTCAGTGGAAGATGCAAACTTTGTTGAGAACACGGCTGATGCTGCGATTTTGAGGCTGTACACTTTCATTGAATGGGTGAAGGAAATTATCGCGACGAAGTCTACTCTCCGTACAGGTAAAGTATTATTCGTATTACAAAACACAAGTTTTTCTAGTACACTAAAAATAACAATAAAAACAAACAATTAACTTTTCACAGGAGAACACAATTTCCACGACAAAGTATTCGTAAGCGAGATGAACACTAAGATCAACCAGACTGATGAAAATTACAACAAGATGTTGTTCAAAGAGGCGTTGAAGACTGGTTTCTTCGAGCTGCAGGCGGCTCGGGACAAGTACAGGGAGTTGTGTTCCGAGGCGGGAATGCACGCGGAGCTGGTGACGCGGTACATTGAGACGCAGGCCAAGCTTATGTCGCCGATCTGTCCGCACGTAGCTGAACATGTGTGGGAACTGCTGGGTAATGTAAGTGGATTTTTATTGATTTAGGGCTTGTTTAGCTACTAGAATTCAACTGACTTATAATCAGTACTGATACATAAACATATGATGGTACTCATGAAAACTATCAATTTTCCTAAACAAACTTACTTAAATAGACAATGCACCTTTTGAGCCGTATTCATTTCCATATACAATGCAAGCCTTCATTTTTATATGTAATATTTTTTTCATTTTATAAAAGTAGAGATTTAATATAGCCCAAAGTAATATAAAAGGCGCAAAACACACATATTTTGAATTGCCTTCTATTTACCAGAAAACAATGCTCCTGCACGAACTCTGGCCGGTAGCTGGTGAAATCGACGAGGTCTCAATCAAAGCCAGCAACTATTTAATGGACGCGGCGCATTCCTTCCGTATCTACTTGAAAAACCATTGCGCTGTGAAGAAACCTAAGAAGGGAGAGACGCCCAAGCCTGAGAAGAAGCCGAATAAGGCCGTTATCTGGGTTGCCAAGGAGTACCCTAAGTGGCAGCATATCATTTTGACCACTTTAAAGGAAATGAATGGGGTAAGCAAGGGCGATTGTGCACTACAAGGAATTTTACTGTCCGGCAGTCCGATTTTTTACGGTCTGATATGGCACGTCATATAATGTATAGGTTGACTGGAAGAGATCTCTTCTAGAGATAAGTCCACCTTTGTAAACAAATTACAGTTAAGTTCTCTGTTAAACAGTTATGTGCAATAAAGTATATTATATGTCACCGGAAAATAACAAGATCCGTAAGTTTATCAATCTACTAGGAAGTTTATAAACTTCCGTAGGATTCTAAACGGGAGATAAATTGTAATATTTTACGTCCACATTTTCGTTAATTTATCAATTTCCGACGTCATACGGTAAATTTATAAACTAACGGATATCTATTCGTAAGATTTTAAATGGTTCGACCAATCACAGAAACTCTTTTAAATATACGCATCTTTGAAATACGTAAAATAACACACTACTCTCTGATTGGTCAACGTTCATAGTGGCCATGCTTATGTCCAAAGACTTTGGTATAATCAGGCTTGACAAACTATAAATTGGAAGCAACAATGCCTGGTTCCTCTCTGGCACGGATGTAGTGAGTTGAGTTTTCTTTGAGTTGCAACACAGTTCAACATTTCAAACTAATAAAAACGCACAAGCAAACTGGTTTATTTATGTTCCGTGGCGAACAATGGCGGCCGCGAGGAAGGAGAAGTGACTCGTGACAGTCAACCAATCAGATCGCGCGTAGCGTTTGGTTACTGCTTACTTATTATTTTACGAGTGAGTTCAGTAAGTTTATCAATTTACGAAAATGTGGACGTAAAATATTACAATTTATCTCCCGTTTAGAATCTTACGGAAGTTTATAAACTTCCTAGTAGATTGATAAACTTACGGATCTTGTTATTTTCCGGTGACATATATACTAGTTTGTGCACTATACATACGTAATTTTACTGTCCGACATTTTACTTTTCCCCATTCCGGAACATTTTTTATTTTAGAGTAATTTCGCGTGCGTTGCGTGTAGTTTCAAAGACAAAGCTACCCTAAACTGAGGCGTATCATCCGAGTAAAGACGGACAAGTGCACAAGCCAATCATCCGTTTTTTTTCATGCAACTCCAGACCGTAAAAAATCGGATGTTCGGACAGTAAAATTCCTTGTAGCAATCAATTCAATCGCCCTAATACTTGTTTCGAAATGTAACTGATTTCTTAATTGTAACTGTAATTGTATGAAACCTCAAACCGCGAGGCATTACATACCTATGTTTGATAATTATAGGAATGTTATCTTACGATTTTATAAAATACTAGCTGACCCGACAGACGTTGTCCTGTCAACTATGAATATTGAATTCGAATTGACATACTACCCACCTACTACCCACCTACTACCCACCTACTACCACATCAAAGAGACGTTCCTTTACATTTCAAGTGACATTTTACGTAAGATAATTCGTGTTTGACGACGATACGATACTAACGTCACTCAATTGTTTTGGCTTCCCGAAACCTCTCGACTAACACTTGAACTTTATGGTATGGTGTTAAAGCTCAAATTGACTCTACATTTTAGTTAGAAAACGTTTGTATGGGAAAAAGAAAAGGGCTGTTTTTAGGGCTTTCCCGACAATTATTCGTTTTTTTTTTGCCGTATAAACCATCCTTGAACTGCAACGAACATTTAAAAAAAAAAGCAGCCAAATCGGTCAAGCCGTTTTCATGCCAAGTCGTGACAACGGAAAACGGGTTTCATTTTTATATATAAGATTCTGCTTTACACACACCACTTTTCATGAATGTGTATAGAATAGAATAGTTAGTATTTTATGTCTAAACTATAATTATCATATCTGTTAAGTCAGATCTTTTTTGCATTTGTCTCCAAAGACAGGACAGAGCCCCAACATTACCTAAACTTCACTTAAACTGCACATAACAACAAAAACATAGAAAAACGGGAAGGAGTCATTGATCTGAAATTATATTTTCGACAATATACTTTGCTGCATCGTAAGTTGAATCCGCTTCCATTCAGCCGTGGAAGAGTAGCTATACTCACAAACATCAGATTCGATTCTATACATAGTAGGATGTTATACTTATTTTCTTTTTAACTATTTTGAATATCTTTTTGCAGCCAGCTGGTCTACCCGACAACAAACTGATATCCAGCAAGCTGGGAGCTATCCCTGAACTAAAGAAGTACATGAAGCGAGTGATGCCGTTCGTGCAGGCGACCAGAGAGAATATAGAGCGCATCGGCATCGAGGCGCTGTCTGTAGGGCTCCAGTTCGACGAGGCCGCAATACTGCTGGAGAATAAACTGTATTTACTTAACACTTTAGATGTGAGTAGTTGTTTCCTACTTCCTGCTATTTTAAAATAATCCTGTCACACTGTGACGCGACCTACCACGATTATATGCATTTATGATCTGTATCTTGTCGTTGCACTACGACTACATGATCTGCCTTAATTTGTCCAACCAAAATGTAAAATAATTTGGGATGTCGTCCTTTTTTGTCAAGTCAGTAAATATGTTAGAACTTGGAATTCAAAAGTTATGCATTACCTTCTAGGTCGACGTAAAATGAACTTTCTTCTAATAACTTTAACATACAACTTGTATCACAGATCATAAAATACCTCTTCGTCAAATTTCATTACGACGAGTTCATTAAGTAACAAACATACAGGGTTGCCTTCGCATTCATAGCATTACTATAGTATGCTACAATACTATACTAAACTACAATCTCTTTCCAGCTCGACTCCATAGAAGTAAAATACACGGATGACCCAGAAGCGCCAGAGAAGACAAAGGAGGACTGCGCCCCGGGTCAGCCTCACGTGTCGTTCAGCGTGGAGGCAGGAGTAGACGCCACCTTCATTAACCCGACCGCGCTCAACGGACTCTTCACCGTGTCCACTACTCTGTCTGACGGAGATACTATTGAGAAAGTGAAGGTCAAGATCGCTAAGGAAGTTAAGGCGATCAAAGGTAAGAGTATTTCGGGTTTGAACTCTTACACGCTGTTTTGGATTATATACCACTTGAGCTATATAAGTGCAGTAATAGGGTATTACACTCTTTTTTTTTAAGTATTTCAAATAACTCCTACAGTACTAAGAAACCACTAAAAAAAATCCTAAATTTTTATTTAAGCGCTAAGTACCCTAAAAACGCTTTTAAAAATTGTATTTTCAAATTTCGCGCGGAAATTTCCAAAAACGGAAAACGCCGTGGGCGTGGTTTTGCTTTGGCGATATGACGTCCTTACGTCATGTAAATAAACAAACGCGCTGTGACACTACATAATTTTTATTGTTTTTATCTCAAAAATTAGTTACTGTTCGACTTACCGTTGGTGTGCGTTTCGGAATGCAAGAACACAAGTGTGAAAACATCGGAATAATTGTTAATTCTAGTGTTAACTGATTCAAAGGATCATGGGCATTTTTGTATGAGAGCTGGGCGTAAAACCAACAGAAATAAAATGTGTTGTAATTTACTTTATTGTACTTCTAAATACCCCCTAAATACTTGTTAACCCCAATATCGACCGGGTATGACACCAAAAAAATCCCAAAGATTGGTTAAATAAAACACACATATTTGTTAAAAACTATGATACCTTTTATTTAAATATCAATGGTTATCATCAACTATAACATCTAATAAACGTTCTGCGGGTGCAATGAAAGGCTCGTGCCGTCCTAACCCTAAAAACCACAAAACTGAAACTATGTGGGCACAACTTCCTACTGTTCTTCTGCCTGTTAAGCAAGTACAATAATGCTCAACTATCGCATTTCTACTGATTTGATCTTTATCGATCAAAATGTAAGTATTACATATGCGCGATCTGACATGCCGCGACTGTATTTTAATTCGGAGCAACCGCACATTAGTTTGCAGAATATTACATCTGTTTAAATCATCTAATGACTCCTCTCTATATAATTCTCTCTATATTTTTTAAGTGACAGTGTCAGTATTTGTCAACCAATATATTGGTTTCTTTGGCCCTCTTTAGGGTATTATGTTCTGTGCTTTGGCCTACCTCTGCACCACATCGTGTCGTGTTATCTCCGTTGTATTAGCGATTGTTTTGGATTCTATAACAAATACGTTTGAACATCACTGAATATCTCTGCTCACCGGTTGTTTGGGTGATTGCCGTCATAGTATAAAATTAAGTAATAGTCATTAGCTTTCACATAAAATATATTTTAACGCTGTTGGTTTTACGCCCATTTTGACCGTGACTCTTTAAGAAAAACTTAGTTAAAAGTTGTGGGAAGAGTATTCCAACTATTACACCATAAAAACCCGTTTGTACCGTTTGTACTGTTGTTGTAAATATCACTTTGATGTAAGTACACATGTGCATTAGCCATCTAAAATATCTTTCACAATAACTTCCATGAAAAAGTATATTTTTGTAATAAAGATCGTATTAGGAGGTTATAAATAAAACAAATAGTGACGTCTAGTTGACACTGTTGACAGTCGACCGCTGTCACTGTCTATGGTCTGTATTTCGGTGTGTTCAAGAACAGGTAAAAAATACTGAAAACTTTGAATTGAATTTAAAAAAATATTTTCTAGTTTTATGAACTAAAACTAACACTGTTCGGCTGCTTTTTGCTTAAGCTACCTCAATAATATATTTTTATATTTTTTCTCTTATACAGTGTAATACCCTATTGTTTTCAAACTATGAAAATGACAATTTCTCGCGTTCTGTCGTGGGAAAAATCAAATGTTATTTATAACATTTCGGAACTGTTGACGTTACTCCAGTGGGGGTGGGGGGTTGGGGTAATCTCACAAATGTGAACAGCAGTGACAAGGGGCAAAACATGAAATTCTTATTTCGTAATAATATGGATGGCCCGGTCCATACTAATAATTAATGCTAAATGTTTTCTTCTTTTCAGATTTGAGCAGCCTAAAATTGTGGAGGTACAAAGACCCCGTGTTAGGTCCCCGAACGATTCCCGTTCCTGGAGACCACGAGAGCAAATGTGTTGTTTTAGATAGTGCGTCGGTATTAAAGGTAGATTTAACTACGGCTACCGTGGAACTAGTCTGTAATGGTAAAAACCTGCCGGTGGGCACGCAAATGGTTTACACTTACGAAAAATAATTGTGTTCTAACTTATTTAAGAATAAATTATTTATTGTAATTTATGTTTGTTGTTTTATTTGAGCAAATGTTTGGATTATTAACCTACACGAATAAGCGCGAGTTAAAGTGGGAGTGTAAAACGATTCTCCTGGAACATGAAGGTAAATAGGACGACCATCAAAAACTACTAAGCATTTAGTTCGCGAGCCCACAATTCCCGTAGAAGTAAAAGACAAGTTTCTGAATATAAATCAAAATCAATGATAAGTTTTCGTATAAATAGATTTAATTCATAATAACTCGTATGTATAATGACATAGTAAATAGTCAACAGGGTTGGGCAGCTAAGTAGGCGCGCTGGGAGCAAACAGTCGTTCTAGCCCGGCGCCCTCGGGCGCGTCCAGCGCACTGCGCGGCTTGTCCTTCACCACGTGCATCGTGGGCAGGTCCAGGATGTACACCTCTTTCTTGAATAACTGGCCCACGTTGCGGCCAATCAACTGTTGCGAAAAAGGTTCTAGTTGTAGTATGACAAAGGAGAATGGAGAATAAAATTAGTACAGTAGAGGTTTCTATAAATGACCAATGTGCCCTAGAAATCTGTTTATCTATACAGTTGACAACCCTTTTTATTTATTTGTCCATAAAGAATTAACCGACTTAAAGAAATGTGCGCGGTTTTTTTTCCAAATAATACTGTTTTATCGTTGTATAAAACAACACCACTATTTTCAACTTTATCACTAAAGGTTTAGGGTTCAAGGTTGATTGATAAAATTTGTCAGTTCATATCGTACTGATATCGCGGTCGTTGATAGCTACAAAACCATGTAGATTCAAAATAGTGAAAAAAAAAAACAGTAACGCAAATAATACAAATACTGTCTAGAGAAAGGGATAAGTGGAAGGAGGGCAGGGAGGCCTTTGCTTTGTTGTGGGACACCGATTCGGATCGGAAAACGCAGCATGGGCCTCCCTCAAGATAGACCTATGAACTCATCAAGATCCGGGTTCCGTTGGATGCGGGTGGCACAGGACCGATGCATACCGGCGGGGGAGGCTTTTCTCCAGCACTGGACGTCTATCGGCTGATGGTCTGGTGTGGGATACAGAATATGCCTAATAATAAGAACAAATACTTTAATAACACTTACCCTAGACGTGATCTTCTTGAACAAGTCTCGTTTGCTCTTGTCTATCTTGGAGGGCTTGGTGTTGTGCGCGGTGAGTTTCTCGTCCAATCGTTGCAGGTCGTGTGCGTCCGCGTCAGGAATTGAGCTCAGTACGCCAAGGATACCCGGGAACAGGGGACGCAGGATCTCGTATGTCTGGGGAGGAAATGGCTTGATTTACAATTCGGATATAGATTCAGCCAATAATGATTATTTTATTTGAATAATTTACTGCTCAGCTCTCACATCATTAACCAATAAATTTAAGACATAATTTCTATACAGAATCTACTAACTTCAGCGCTAAAAATCTGGTTCATATTCAATCTACCGTAAAATTAGATTTTTAGATGCTTTGTAATCAATAAATAGAATGAGGGTTTTTTGGCAGCACGTAGGCGTCAGGTCCAACTGCAGCATGATTGGTGAATTTTGACATACCTGTCGATAAAACGGCATGACATTGACAGATATGTCAAAAATTCACCAATCATGCTGCAGTTGGACCTGACGCCTACGTATTGTCATCTAGCGGATTTCTCATACGCAAAAACCCTCATTTAGTTGTTTACTTAGTGTCGTCATAAGATGTTTTGCCATACAAAATCTAAAGGATATCGTTTTGACAGCTCATAAAAAGTAAGGTACAGTCAGCATCAAAAGTCGATGACCACATTTAAATTTTCAAAATCGCTGTACACCGTATAATACCTAAATCGCTCAACATGACAAGCACCAGAAATTAATGATCATCATAAAAGAGCATAAGTAGGTGACCATCACTTTTCAAAAGTCGCTAAACAAATTTATGGTAAAAAAAAGCATGACATTCTTCGTCTTTAAAGTCACTAAACAAATTTTTGACAAAAATAGCATACCATCGTTCATCTCAAAAGTCCCTGAACAGCATCAATTGTTTTTTGGGTTTAATATGTGTGTGTACTCGTATTTTTGTGAAGTGAATTAATATAACATTCCTTTCCGAAGTTTGACAACAAAGACTTCTGGGGGCACGGTAGTACCTCCGCCATGATGATAAATTATTCTTATTAGTAAAACCGTTTATAATCTACCCTGGGTACTTGGCGCAGATATTTATCAGATTTTTTTATAATATTTGTTTTACAACAGTACACTGTTGTAAAATATTTAATATAAAAAAATCTGAAAAAACAGTACACTGTTGTAAAAAATTATAAAAAAATCAGCTGTCAAAAAAGTTATAATTAAGTAGAAATATTATTTTTATATTTAAGGATAAATAGTTTTTTAAATACCCCCAACTATATTTGAATTTTGAAAATGAGCCATTGGTTTACAAATGAGGTTATGATTCAATCGAACTAAAACAATTTTTAATTAGGTCAATGATATAAAGGAAATTGACCAACCCACTATAGGACGCCGTTGCGCATAAAAAAAAATGGTATCTTAGTGTAAATTGGATATAAAAGAGGGGAGAGGTCGTACTTTCCAAGGAAATAAAAATTATCTACTTATTTTCAGGGTTTTTGTTGAATTTTGATTTATATGTTCAAGTTTTTAGGTTAGTTTTGTATCATAACTTCTACCAAAAAAAGTACTAATAATAACAATAATAGAATAGTTTTAACAACCCAATGAAAGTCCCCAAGTAAATGGTAATTAGGTCATACCGTCATACGAAATCAAAGTGGCTTTATAGGCATAAAGAGTAGGTACAAAATATATAGAATAGGGTTTCCTATCCACTTTCGAATTGTTAAGATTTATTTTGAATACGATGAAATCGTAATTTTTGTACGAAGTTTTCGAAGTAAGTTCATTTTACAAGTTAGGTCTCTTTTAACTCCTGAAATAATAAAGAGATCTTAGCCCTTATAGTTTTCCTCCTATTCGGCTATCGCTTGGTTGTCGAAAGGTTAACAGTTAATAGGTAAGACGAGGACGGACGAATGGACGAACGGATAGGGGGTCGGACATGACGAAACTATAAGGGTTCTTTTTGTAAAAACCATTCGTAACTAATTTATTATTGTAAACAGACATAATTTTATTCTAGTCATCATTGCAATGCGTGTAATTAAACATTTGTAATATTAATGTGTGGAAATAAAAATATTCAAAAGTCAAAGGCATTTATTTCACATAGATTATTTACAAGCATTTCTGAATTGTCAAAGAGTAGGTCGGTTATTCAGAATACTGTGTGCTCTCAATGTGGAAGATCTACAGACAAACCACGCATGTTGATGTCCATAAGCTCGTTCAACACTCATTACACTTCAATAATATAACATTCCTGAGAGAAGAAGAGGATGTTCTTCTGACAGCTGAAAATAAATACTATAACATATATTGATTGATCTTAGCATTAGTTTAATAGGAAATTCGTCCGCGTGGAAACCGAAAATGATTCTAATAGGATTTTCAATTAGTTTTTTTTTCCTTACCTGCTGTTTATTTATTTATTTATTCTTTATGCACAAAATTAATGTACAGAGGTGGACTTAATGCCTTAGGCATTCTCTACCAGTCAACCATCGGTAGTGCACAGCTGTGCTGTTACAGTTAGCTGTACAACAAAATACAAATAGTGCTATTGACTTGTACCATCTTTGGTATTATCCATAATAACATATATAATGTTGATAATTAACAATAATGCACTCATTTCCCCCTACACTAATGTCAAAAAAGCGTGTCTTGAGAAAAGCGATACAAGACACAATACTATAATATTATAAGATACTAACCGTTGCCGGAGAAGTCCAGTATCGTAGAATTGTAACCATTGCATCCGTTGCTGCCCCCAGTTGGCGACGGGGTAGAGGATTTTTTAAAGGGTAGTATAATAGTCCACACAGCGTGTCATTTTTTTAACAATATTGTCGGTACTGCACAAAGAGAGAAATGATCCGAAATCATAAAAACGTCGACTAATAACGCAAAATAAACTCAATTTTCAATAAAACATTCGTCGCTTTGTTTGACTTGAAAGTGTCAATTTTGACTGTTAACATTTGAATTTCCGTGGCAGTGCTACCCACAGCTAATAAAAATTAACCATAAGTAATTACTTAGACACGTAAATGCTTTTTGTAAGTAAAATAACATTATTTTAAAAATGTTAAATAAATATAAATTGTTGGTAACGCAAAAAAATGTTATAGTCGTAATTATTTTTAGAATTATTTTTAGACATCAACGTGTGCCCCTAAAATATAATATGTAATACCATCAGTTAAGACTGATTATGGGAAAGTTTATGAAATTGGCAACACTGTTTTCACTTAAGTACGCCATTAAAGGAAGAATGCAACAAAGTCGAATAAATAACTAATTAAATATAAAATATTAACCCCCGGAAAGATTTCCATGAAGTTATTTTAAGAAAGTCAAAATAATATGTTATGATTTATGAGTATATTTTTGTGGCTATACCCTCTTATTTTATAGCGATGCTAGATTTGGTCATACTCCTTTAAACATTAATAGAACCTGCGTAATTTTTGATAGTGAGACTTATAGTTTTACAAATGATAAGGCTATATTCAATCGTAATATGGAAAGTTAAGATGACTTTGAAAATGTGCTTGTTGCTTGATCACTCACTTCTACTATTCTCATTGGCTCTAAGAAATAAAAATAATATATTTTGGAAAGTTAAATTCGAAATTTACATCCATTTTACATGATTTAGTTTTGATAGGACAATATTGGATTTGTAACTCTGAAGCTAGCAACAATAGAGATGAAACGTATTTACTAGACTAGATACAAGTACTAGGTATTTTACAATACTAGGCCGCACCTATTCCAACTTTTAAAATACGCGATCCACCTAGTCCCTACTCCCTACGCGGCGCACGACGCCGATCTCCTAAGAACTTAAACCCATTCACGTGCCATTCGAATTTGAACCGTATTTTAATGCATATAAAAGTAACGCGACGCACCCTCGGTGTTGTGCAAGAAGTCAAGAACGTATTCTGTCCCTATTTAACTTCACTATTTGCAATCTCTCCATCTTAGTCTGATAATACTCGGTACTAAGTGGGACTTGAAGTCCCGACTAGTACGCGATACTATGCGGGACGTCAAGTCTCGCATACTAGGCAGACTTTATATACTAGGTACGCCGTACGCGATGCGCATGAAGACAATACTCGGGACTAAGTGGGACTTGATTGACGTCCCGACTAGTACGCGATACTATGCGGGACGTCAAGTCTCACATACTAGGCAGACTTTATATACTAGGTACGCCGTACGCGATGCGTATGAAGACTATTTGTGATGGATGGCCCGGTGGACGCGGGATCGCCGTGCCTGCTGAGTGCTGTATTGATACGATACCTACCTACTCAACGTCGAAATCGGATGTACGCTTATCGGAATTATTTTAGTAACGAACTTCTAGTTTTAATATCAATTGTTTTAAAAAAGAGCTTTCTAAATATGTCGTAGGTACCTTTTTTTTTTGGTGAGTGGGAAATCGTCAAATGGTATCTTGGGAACCCCGTGTGTTATTTTTATCTCTCCGTAATAAATATTTTCTGTCTATTATTAGGTACTATGTGACTAAGCTGAGAACGTAAAAATTAAAATAATAAAAGTCCTTGAAAAAAAAAGTATAAAGGAAGGATTGAAATTCATCTGGGTTGCGGAATGTTTATAGTTGTTACCGTGACCCTGGAACATAAAGGGCAATTGAAGGAACATAAGTGGATTTTAGTCAGTATAAGTCTGACACGCCCCGCTGCACCCAGGACGGGAGCAGTCATTTTATGATTTCCCACTCCCAAAAAGAAAAAGATTGCAATTCATTACTTTACTACGGATCACACTAAGAATATACTAAGCGCACTTGAAAGTATACGTACTTCATGGACTAAGTGGAATAGGTATTTGGACCTAGTATTTTTACGGACTCGGACTAGGAGTACCTAGTACAAAATTTACCTAGTACGACTCATCTCTAAGCAACAAGCACTTTTTAATTAGTTCACAGTTCAGTATCCGAAACAAAGTAATGTTCAGCAACTTTTGGTAGTTATGCTGTTAAGTTATTTTTGTACGTTGCCTTGATTACACTAGATACCAAAACAACCATTTTATATATGTTCAGTGACTTTTGCAAAACTGATTGTTGCGTTATTTTCGGATGTTATAACGATCAGCAATTTTTGACAAAATGGTGTTCAGTTAATTTTGAACTTTAATGATGTTCACTCAATACTGGCGCCTATCTTGTTGAGCGATTTATGGATGATACAGTGTTCAGTGGTTTTGAAAATCTGAATGTGGTCAGCGACTTTTGATGCTGACTGTACCTATGTCAATACGGTAGTTTCCACCATTATCAATTGACGTACTTTTTATGAGCTGTCAAAACGCCATTCTCCAATAGATTTTGTATGGCAATGGCGACTTATGACGTCACTAAAATAACAACTCAGTTGACTATCTATTTATTGATTTCAAAACAACTAAAAATCAAATTTTATAGCAAATTGAAAATGAACCGAATTTATTGGGCTGAAATTTATAGAGGTTTTATAGGAATTGTGTCTAACATTTATTGGTTAATGGTGGAAACTACCCAATTGATGATGTTGTAAAATACCGAAATATTCATAGATAGCGTTTCGACCGCGCGACCACGGCGTCATATTAAAAAAAAAACATGTCAAGATTATGTAAAAATTAGTCGAAGTTGATTCCCAAAGCCATAAATTTGTCAAAGTTATGGTCAAAAAGTTATAAGGGTTTGAACGTGGCCGCGCCATCGAAACGCGGAGAACCGCGCGGCCACGGAGATCTCTAAAACTAAACGTTGCAGAGACCTGAAATTCAGGTAAAATAACAGATTGAATTTGTAAAAAAAATTTAAAAAAATTGAAAAAAATCCTAGGTTATTATTTTAGGAGCTATAAGACTAAAACTCCATGGCCGCGCCATTGAAACGGTGAAGAACACGTTATCGCCAATATCTCGCTGAAAAAGCATCGCAGAGGTCTGAAGTTTTTTGTAAAACCTAGATTTGAATTTGTCAAATAGTGTAAAAATGCACAAAAAAGTCCTAGGTTAATATTTTAGGAGCTTTTAGACTAAAACACCATGGCCGCGCCATTGAAACGTTGAAGAACACGTTAGCGCCGATATCTCGCTGAAAAAGCATCGCAGAGGTCTGAGGTTTTTTGTAAAACCTAGATTTGAATTTGTCAAATAGTGTAAAAATGCACAAAAAAATCCTAGGTTAATATTTCAGGAGCTGTAGTACGGTATCGCGTAGAAATATGTCGTGATTATCTACCGAAGAAAGTAAGAGTAAAGCGAGTTTTTTATTGTAAACAACACCTATTAATATATAAAACTACCGATACCAGGCAAAATGATTATTTTTTTCGTTATTTGTAACTTTCAGTACGTTTTGAATATTTTGATAGGGTGACCATGGCTTTTTGTTTACAGAAAACTTTCCACCTATCGTTTTTCAATTAATCAAACGATAACATACAAAAAACATATGTTTATTCCTTTTTAAATCATATAAATCACATTATTTACTTATACTAAGACTTAGTAAGTATTGCTTTTAAAGTCACAAATCACAGATTTTTTACTTAAACTAAGACATGTATATATTATATCAAAGTTACACACGTCTGTCTGTTTGTTTGTCCAGGATAAACTCAAAAACTACTGCATAGTATCCATACTAATATTATAAATGGGAAAGTGTGTCTGTCTGTCTGTCTGTCTGTCTGTCTGTCTGTCTGTCTGTCTGTCTGTCTGTTTGTCTTTCTTTCACGGCAAAACGGAGCGACGGATTGACGTGATTTTTTAAATGGAGATAGTTGAAGGGATGGAGAGTAACATAGGCTACTTTTTGTCTCTAAAATTGCGAGAAAGATAGAGTAAAACAACAATTCCATTTTCCCATATAAAAGTTGTCCATGTTTTGTTGGATGTCGTTGTCATAGTAACCGGCAAATCAAGCACAGAGAATATAATCACTACGTTATAAATCAAGTGTCAAAACAGTTACAACCATAGAGGTTACAACCCGTCAAACCTGACACAAATAAGTAATGTTTAATTGTTTTCAAAATACGAATGGAATCATTTTCATAAATCCAAATCATGCAAATAAAAGCCATTTAATACGGTTTGAAATAACAAAAAGGCGTGTAATATGCTGTAAAAAATAATACTGTAACAGCTTTTCTTATTTCCAACGTACAAAAATAATATTAAGATAAAAAAAATATCTAGATTTAAAATATTTACTAGCCTTCGCCCGCGGCTTCGCCCGCGTGGATGTCGAACTTCTACCTACTATTTTAACCCTTTAGGGCTATTTTTTATATTCTTCACAAAGAATAAACCCTCCAAGTTTAATGTATTTAGTTAGTTATTGTTATATATTAACAAACACGTTGATATCAGGCAGTGAGTTTACTATTATATACATACTAGATGACCGGCACTGGGATTACGTATCTTGCAATAGCCGAGCGATCGCGATAATTTAGCAAAATTTGCTGCTCAAACGTCAAATTCAAAATACGTCACGTCAAATAGCAAACTAGCGATAGTGCTGCCTCTGTGGAGCAATCAGATAACTAAAATATGCATTTTTCGTTTGGTGGTTTCGTATATAGTATGGTTTTTAAGAGCAAAGTTAAGTTTTATTTTTTAAAGGTGATATTTAATTAGTTCCAGCGATTGCTCCTTTATCGTCATCGTAGCAATAAGTGCATTAGAACAATCAGCGAGCGATTAGCAATCGGTTCATACATAATACGATTTTTTTTGACGATCGCGCGGTGATCGCGCGATCACTGCGCAAATATTGCTCATTGCTGTTTCATAGGTAATAACCCCGCCGGTGAACTTCGTATCACTTACCTATTAATGTAAACAAAATTTATTTAAACCATATCACCTTTATTCATAAAAGATTTGTATCGATTTCCCCCCCCCCCCACATTATCACAATCTAGATTCACGTGTATATGAGTGGCCTAATAGTTGTTTAGTAATCTGGCAATACTGTCATTGTCACCTAACTTTTGAACAAATGATCGTTGAAAGGAAATGTTATGAAATGGGCTTTTAGTTTTAAAAAAAAGTCCAGGATGGCCATACAAAAACAAAAAAAATATTAAAAGCACCATTATTTAATCAATACATATAATAAAATCATTATATAATAAAATCAATCCATACTAATATTATAAATGGGAAAGTGTGTCTGTCTGTTTGTCTGTATGTTTGTCTTTCTTTCACGGCAAAACGGAGCGACGAATTGACGTGATTTTTTAAGTGGAGATAGTTGAAGGGATGGAGAGTAACATAGGCTACTTTTTGTCTCTTTCTAACGCGAGCGAAGCCGCGGGCAAAAGCTAGTTCATAATAATTTTGAGTTAATCGGGTGGAACTGCGAGGAACAGTTAGTGATTTCTAAAACGGTAGGTGGAAAGTTTTCTGTGAACAAAAAGCCATGGTCGCTCTATTAAAATATTCAAGACGCATCTAAAGTTATAAAAACTGTTAAAGAAAACATTTTGCCTGGTATCGGTAGTTTTATATATTAATAGGTGTTGTTTACAATAAAAAACTCGCTTTACTCTTACTTTCTTCGGTAGATAATCACGACATATTTCTACGCGATACCGTACTACAGCTCCTGAAATATTAACTTAGGATTTTTTGTGCTTTTTACACTATTTGACAAATTCAAATCTAGATTTTACAAAAAATCTCAGACCTCTGCGATGCTTTTTCAGCGAGATATCTGCGATAACGTGTTCTTCACCGTTTTAATGGCGCGGCCATGGTGTTTTAGTCTAAAAGTTCCTAAAATATTAACCTAGGACTTTTTTGTGCATTTTTACACTATTTGACAAATTCAAATCTAGGTTTTACAAAAAACTTCAGACCTCTGCGTCGGTTTTCTAGCGAGATATCGGCGATAACGTGTTTTTTTACCGTTTCAATGGCGCGGCCATGAGGTTTTACTCTTACAGCTCCTGAAACATGAACCTAGGATTTATTGTAGTATTTTACAGTTTTTGACAAACTCAAATCTAGGTTTTACAAAAAACTTCAGACCTCTGCGATGCTTTTTCAGCGAGATATTGGCGATAACGTGTTCTTCACCGTTTCAATGGCGCGGCCATGGAGTTTTAGTCTTATAGCTCCTAAAATATTAACCTAGGATTTTTTTCTATATTTTTAAATTTTTTTTACAAATACAATCATAAGTCATAAGTAAGTCATAAGTCATTTATTTCATAACAAAATACATTGTGTTGAAAAAAGTTTCATTAATTACAGTAATAACAGAATATTAAGTTGATTAAAAAGATTCAAATGTAAAAAAAAAAAAACATAATAATTATAATTGCATAAATAAAATGATTTAAAATAAATTAAAAGATCATTAACAATAATTTAAGAAACAATAAATAAATTTTAGGTAATTCAATAACAACATTCATTTAAAATATCTAAAATAATTAAATTAATTAAAAAAAAAAAGATATATAATAAATTGATAACATAATTTCTTCCAAAACAAGTTAATAATAATTAAATACCCATATATTATGATAGATTAAAATTCCAAAAAAAAAAAAAAATGTTCGTCATTACATTGTTTCGTCAATTATTGATGGTCATTACCGAATTCGTCAATGCTATAGTAGCTTTTTCTCAATAAATATGCTCTCAATTTGCTTTTAAATATGTTTACACTATTTATTGTCTTAAATTCTGTTGGTAACTTGTTATACAGGAATACGGATTGATACCTTGTGCTATGACTGACCACTTTCAGTCTGGGTTGAATCGTGTAAGGTAAATCTTTTCTACGAGTTAAATGTCTAGTTTGCCTTTGCTCTTCCGTTTCCATTTTGTGCAAGTGCCTAACAAAGTTGGTCAACAAAACTAGAATATAAAGGCATGGCACTGTTAGAATTTTTAGCCTAATAAAGTGATCCTTACACGAGTCCGTCTGTTTCATGCGAAGCATTGTCCTTAAGGCTCTTTTTTGTATAACAAACGCCGACTGGATATTGTATTTGTAGCTGTTGCCCCAAAACTCAATACTATATCTGAGTCTGGACTCAACCAAAGCAAAGTACACCCCTCTTAGTTGACTTAAAGTTAATTCGTCTCGCAGAGTCCTGATTGCATAGCATGCTGAGCTAATTGACTTTGTTATAGACAATATCTCAGCTTTCCAATTTAGTAGTGCATCAATGTTAACACCTAGGAATTTAATGCTATCAACTACTTCGACTTTTTTACCACATGATATCACCTCAATCTTAGCGTTATTTTGCACCGTCGACTTAAATAATATACAATTTGTTTTATTAATGTTGACTTTTAAATTATTTGTACCAAACCAGTTTTCAAAAGCTTTTAAAACAGTATTAATCTTGTGTTCCAATTCAGTTAAGTTAGGTGCAGATACTATTGCATTTGTGTCATCAGCAAAAATTATTAGTTTAGCTTCTTTTAAGTGCTTGGAAATGTATTGAATCAAGTCATTTAAGAAAACTATAAAGAAAAAATCAGTACTGTAATCTGAATTTCAGGTCTCTGCAACGTTTACTTTTAGAGATCTCCGTGGCCACGCGGTTCTCCGCGTTTCGATGGCGCGGCCACGTTCAAACCCTTATAACTTTTTGACCACAACTTTGACAAATTTATGGCTTTGGGAATCAACTTCGACTAATTTTTACATAATCTTGACATGGTTTTTTTTTTTAATATGACGCCGTGACCGCGCGGTCGAAACGCACACTTATTGTAAAGGCCCGAGTCACACCGAAATGGCAGCGGCCGGCGGCGGCCGCCAGCGGTGCAAGAAACGCGAGGCGCGCGGCCGCTGGCGGCCTCGCGACTTTTTCAATTATTTCAAGCGATATTGGTCTTTGAAGTATGTAGTTAAAGTTTAAAATTATTTCACACTGAATGTGCTCGCCGCGTCGCTGCCGGCCGCTGCCATTCCGGTGTGACTCGGCCCTAATAGTATAGCTAAGACAGCATAGATTACCTGCACGGCGAGAGCCAGCAAGGCGGCCTGGTTGGCGTCGTGTTGCCCGTGCACTCGCAGCGCCTGCAGCACTGCGGCCAGCGCTCCGTCCGCTTCTCCCGCGCCCACTCTGCCAGCCGCCAGCGCGCCGCGTAATGCCGGGGTAGCTAACGCCGTCGCGCGGAGAGATGATGGCGAGTCGTTCCACGTTAGAGCTCGGATCACCTGGGATATTGCATTTTGTTGATGTGAATTAATAGGGATGACGACAGCATTAAAAAAAATGGCTTTCTGTTTAGTCCCTCTGACAGATCGGCCGAAAATACGGAAAACGTATTTTTTGCTTGATTAAATTAATTAAAAATACAAAGATAAAGAGCAACAAAGTTCCGGAGTGGGGGCTTTTGACATCACTGTGCTGCAAAAATTGTATCTTATAGTGACGTCCCGAGCAACTACACCGCACTATATCGTCGTCATTTTCGTTTACGAGAAAAAAGAAAAAATACGTGTCCAATATTTTTTGATAATCTGGCTGACGGACTAATTACTTTTTTTTTGTCGTCTCGCCTATTGTCCTTTGAAATTGACTAACTGTCGATAGCTATTCGCAATCTATCCAATTTTTATCATCATCATGAACGTTGCAAAGAAAATGACGAGATCATGAAAATCAAATTCGATTTTCCTTTAATTTATTTCATGACCTCAATTAAGTGTTAGTAAAAAGTTTTAACTATGATTATTTTTTTGCTGGCGAACGGTCCACGCGATTATGGAACGCTAATCGTTTCACAACTGCATGGACCGCTCGGCATTACCACCTCCAAGGATGACAATATTATACCTAGAGTAGGTAAAGGTAAACTTTGAAATACTTTTAGGCGATTGGCGTTCAGAAGTATTCCAAAATAACTCTATTTTAGGATATGCTCTCTTGAGAAATGTGCTCATGGAGATCCAATACCAGTCAGTCAGGAGCGCGGATCATGCGTCAAACAAATGCAGTTCTCCCGCCTTATGGTAGCAGAAGGAACCATGGGGTTTTAGCCTGTAAAAGTCCGACATAACCCTGCATTCTCAAGGGGTCAGATATCCACGTTCATATAGTTCAGTCCTCACCGTGTATAAAGCAGCAGGCCCGGCACAAGGCTGCGCTAGTACCAAGGCTCCTAGTTCCGACACAGTGTCGGAAGACCGCTGTTGTGTGCTGCCTGTTGTGGTGTCGTCATCCATGTCGTCTACACTGTTCTCCACGCTTAAACCGCCGTCTACTAGCGATATCTGAAAATTTATATGTATTTTTAGATTACATATTATAGGGTCCATTAAAGAAGCTGCCAATTAACATAAGTGCTGCTTTTATAGGTTATACATAAAATTAAAAAGTGAGATCAATCTTTATCGGGTTTAAAAACTTTTGTACAAGAATAGACTAATAATAAGTTATACTAATTAGATATTGAGTTTGAAACAGGAAATTAGATGTTAAATTCATTAATACATTGCATGAAAGAAACAACCACATCAAAAAAGTTTGTAGAAATGAAAAATGAACCGACAACATATTTTTATATACCTTTAGAACTTCAAGGTGTTCCCTGGTCAGGTTCCTAACGAGGATATCTTCGAGGACCTCCTGAGACTCACTGCCACCTTCCTCCTCCAGCTTGCCAGATTCATAGAGAGACGAGATGTAGTCCCAACGTGATGACAGATGGGTCAACACTGCAACAATTCATGATGGCGTAAAAGCAGATCCCCTTTATGGGTTTATACAGATCTCAATATACATTTTTGTTAAACAACATAAATATTAATGTTACAACTATGAAATCCGCCTCCGTACATGAATTTTGTGCATAAAGTGTAAATAAATAAATGTCTATTCTTTTGTTCTAGTGTGAAGACAACAAGCTAAAATTATTTTTATTTTTACAACCAAAAACAATTTTTATTGTATTATTTCTTCGGAAAATACACTACTGGATTCGTGAATAATTGTCCATCATTAATATAATTTTGGTAAAGACAGAGATTATGGTTTATAGTAGGACATAGAGTAACTTACTAAAAGGCGCAAAATGCTCTAACAAGGGCAGCGCTACATCCGCATAATGAGCGGGAGGACAATGATGTAACAGCGGTTTGATAGCGTTCCTCACGATGGGACGCAGCCAATGATCAGGCAGGTATTCTAGCCCGAACAGTAGAGAGTCGGCGAGGAAGTTAGCCAGGCCGGGAACAGCGTATAATTCGCGGCCAAGTGTAGTCGCGGCCGCGCCTACTAGGTGGCACACGTTCTCGTGTAGCGTGTGTAGGAAGCTTTGCATGCGGTCCTGTGGAAGTAAAACACGTTATTTGATGATATGGTCTTTATTATTATCGAAAAACCATACACACTCTGTGTTGTGTATTTGTGATTTTAATTAAGCCTTTATTTGTATGTATTTATTTTGCGTATACTACTTTAAAATATTAATATGAGAGAATCTGAATAAATGATTTTTTTATCTTTGTTGATTTTTACTTATAAGTTAGCTTTGCAATGAACTTTGATTAATTAAATAACAAAAAACCCCTACATATGTCAAGTTTTAGACAGAGACAATTTGTTGGTAGCAATGAACACTTAATTCTGTTGTGTTGGTAACTTTGTCTCTCTCTACTGTCATGGCCGATATTGTGTGCATTGTAAAAACTTCCTGAATCATAATTAAAGTTTGCTATAGTTGAACAATTGTTTTACTAATATACCTGCGGGCGCGTAGAAACCGGCGGTTCATGGTCCCTCTGGCCCAACAAGTTGCGTCTCTCACTGGCGGGCGGTGCCAACGCCCGCGCGTGTGCGGGGTGTCGCAGCGCTCGTGCGTGCGGCGCGTGCAGCGCGTGCAGCGCGCGGGCGAGCGCGAGCGCGGGCGCGAACAGCGGCAGCACGTGCGCGGCGCAGGGGTTGCGCCACACGGGGTGTCCGGCGGCCGACAGTCCGGCGCCGAAGCCGCCGCGCGCCGCCTTGTCCGGGTCCAGCGGCACGCACGTGCGCTTTACCACGCCTGGCCAGCGGGAATGATGTTCATGTTTACATTGATAGCATCGCGCTTTAAACTTACGTATCACTTGTAATTTAAACCTAAACCTAACCTAATCGGCGAAATTGTCATTTATAACATTCATCAATAGTTGCAAGACTAACAAAAAATTACTGTAGCTAATACAAAAGTACTCCCAAATCTGTTTTTAAAGACATAGGTCAAAAAATGATTAAAATGAGTATGAAAACATGAAATACTTTCGATGGCCATCCTTTCAGTCCACATTATAAAAAAATGTTACAAAAATTCGTTCAGGGGCAAATGCGCATGTACAAAAATATTAATTACCAAAAATATTGAGAAATGCTTGGCCATTTTAACTTGTAATCAAATTTAGCTGGCAGTAAAAAGTATTCTAAAAAGAGCCTGTTTCGCCTTTAAGTAAAGACGTATTTTCTTTTTCCATAATTCCAGAAAATCAAAAGGTTACAATAATTCTCCTTCCTACCTAGTAGTAATGTAAGCGCATGTAGAAGAGTGCGTCTTGCTCGTCCACATTCATCCTCTTCCTCAGTGGGCGGCGCGTCCAACCCCACTAGTCGAGCCAGGCCTTCTGCGCTCGACAAATGTGGACTTAGGCTCGCCCAGCGCTCGCTGCAGTCGCCAAGAACCTGACGAAAAAATATAAATTGATTTGATTTGTAACATTTGGTTATGTTATACTAGCTTTTCCTCACGGTTTTACTCACGTTTTTTTTTACGGATGGGAAATCATCAAACGACTTCTCCCGTGTCAGACTGGTTGTCCTTTGTTCCGGGGTCGAGGTAACTATTAGAACTATTTCGCAACCCGTCATATATTACTGCTCCGCTAAAACGAAACAATACATGGAAGTAAAGTGAGGCCACACTAAAGTGGCAGCCTCAGGTGTATCACCGCGACGCGCTGGGTGATATAGTATAGAGCCGCGTCGGCACTGCTGCGGGTGCCGCGCTTGTGAGCTGCGAGGTGAGGTGGGAGAGGTGCGTTCTACGTCGGTGCCGCACCGCTCGTGTGCCGCTAACGCTGTAAAGCTGGTGAAACCACGATGGACCATCCTCTCATTATCATTTTTGATGGGCAGTGTACCTGAGCCACGAGCGCGCTCTGCCTGTCGTAGCAGCAGAAGTGGTTGGACACGAGCAGCAGCGCCTCCTGCAGCGTGACGCTCTCCACGGCGCTGAGGTCGAACATATCTGTACCTGAGCCACGAGCGCGCTCTGCCTGTCGTAGCAGCAGAAGTGGTTGGACACGAGCAGCAGCGCCTCCTGCAGCGTGACGCTCTCCACGGCGCTGAGGTCGAACATATCTGTACCTGAGCCACGAGCGCGCTCTGCCTGTCGTAGCAGCAGAAGTGGTTGGACACGAGCAGCAGCGCCTCCTGCAGCGTGACGCTCTCCACGGCGCTGAGGTCGAACATATCTGTACCTGAGCCACGAGCGCGCTCTGCCTGTCGTAGCAGCAGAAGTGGTTGGACACGAGCAGCAGCGCCTCCTGCAGCGTGACGCTCTCCACGGCGCTGAGGTCGAACATATCTGTACCTGAGCCACGAGCGCGCTCTGCCTGTCGTAGCAGCAGAAGTGGTTGGACACGAGCAGCAGCGCCTCCTGCAGCGTGACGCTCTCCACGGCGCTGAGGTCGGGGCGCGCCAGGGCCGCGCGGCATAGCTCGTGCAGCCGTCCGAACACCGGCAGCAGCAGCAGCGGGTACTGCAACATACGTTACTACTTAGGTTTTTTGAAAGTAAGAGGAAAAGGCTCGCGCTCGCAGCGTGACGCCGTGTCGCGCAACACCGTATCGTGTATCATAGTACAGTGATTTGAATGTAGATGCCGCGACGGCAACGCACAGTGTCGAAAACACGCGAGCACGCCGTACTTAAGAGCTGTAAGGCAAGGCGGTAAGAGGTGTGTCCTATCGCGCCGCCGCACCGCCGAGTATGGCAGTAGCGACCTATATTTAGGAAGAGCGTCTACACGTCGTGTGGCCTCCTCCTCTAATATATCATAAACTTAAAATAATATTACACTTCGTTAATCCGCCCCCTTAAACTTGTGACGTAATTTATGGACAGTCTGTTACAAGACAGGTTCCTTTCCACCAGCGATGTCAATCCATGCTATTACAACACCACTATTAAATTCACAACCTTCATAAATAAACTGACCCAAATTGAGGAACAGCCCCGCAGCATGTCGGCAGCTCAAACAACAGCGTCTAGATCTAGTCCAGCTCGTAGCAATCTCGACCTTCTTCTACTAACCTTAGAGCCCAACTTCACAAGCAGTCCCGCGGCATGGCGGCGCACGTTCTTGACGGAGCGTGAGCGTCTGTCGTCAGGCGGCGTGCCCTCGTACACGAGCGCCGCGAAGATCTTGTCCAACACGCGAGGAAGTAAGTCCGCGCCTGCGTTGCCCACGCCTGGACCTGGGGAAGACAAAGGAATAGCAGAGTGTAGCTGAATTTTCTGTTATAAGCGGCGCGCTCGGCGAGCACACCACGCAGCGTGACAGTACATGTCTGTGCTAGACCTACCTGCCAGCTGACTGTAGGCACAGCTCAGGAACACGAACAGCGCGGAGATGAAGGACAGTAGCAGCGACAGTATGAGCGGCGCGCTCGGCGAGCACACCACGCAGCGTGACAGTACATGTCTGTGCTAGACCTACCTGCCAGCTGACTGTAGGCACAGCTCAGGAACACGAACAGCGCGGAGATGAAGGACAGTAGCAGCGACAGTATGAGCGGCGCGCTCGGCGAGCACACCACGCAGCGTGACAGTACATGTCTGTGCTAGACCTACCTGCCAGCTGACTGTAGGCACAGCTCAGGAACACGAACAGCGCGGAGATGAAGGACAGTAGCAGCGACAGTATGAGCGGCGCGCTCGGCGAGCACACCACGCAGCGTGACAGTACATGTCTGTGCTAGACCTACCTGCCAGCTGACTGTAGGCACAGCTCAGGAACACGAACAGCGCGGAGATGAAGGACAGTAGCAGCGACAGTATGAGCGGCGCGCTCGGCGAGCACACCACGCAGCGTGACAGTACATGTCTGTGCTAGACCTACCTGCCAGCTGACTGTAGGCACAGCTCAGGAACACGAACAGCGCGGAGATGAAGGACAGTAGCAGCGACAGTATGAGCGGCGCGCTCGGCGAGCACACCACGCAGCGTGACAGTACATGTCTGTGCTAGACCTACCTGCCAGCTGACTGTAGGCACAGCTCAGGAACACGAACAGCGCGGAGATGAAGGACAGTAGCAGCGACAGTATGAGCGGCGCGCTCGGCGAGCACACCACGCAGCGTGACAGTACATGTCTGTGCTAGACCTACCTGCCAGCTGACTGTAGGCACAGCTCAGGAACACGAACAGCGCGGAGATGAAGGACAGTAGCAGCGACAGTATGAGCGGCGCGCTCGGCGAGCACACCACGCAGCGTGACAGTACATGTCTGTGCTAGACCTACCTGCCAGCTGACTGTAGGCACAGCTCAGGAACACGAACAGCGCGGAGATGAAGGACAGTAGCAGCGACAGTATGAGCGGCGCGCTCGGCGAGCACACCACGCAGCGTGACAGTACATGTCTGTGCTAGACCTACCTGCCAGCTGACTGTAGGCACAGCTCAGGAACACGAACAGCGCGGAGATGAAGGACAGTAGCAGCGACAGTATGAGCGGCGCGCTCGGCGAGCACACCACGCAGCGTGACAGTACATGTCTGTGCTAGACCTACCTGCCAGCTGACTGTAGGCACAGCTCAGGAACACGAACAGCGCGGAGATGAAGGACAGTAGCAGCGACAGTATGAGCGGCGCGCTCGGCGAGCACACCACGCAGCGTGACAGTACATGTCTGTGCTAGACCTACCTGCCAGCTGACTGTAGGCACAGCTCAGGAACACGAACAGCGCGGAGATGAAGGACAGTAGCAGCGACAGTATGAGCGGCGCGCTCGGCGAGCACACCACGCAGCGTGACAGTACATGTCTGTGCTAGACCTACCTGCCAGCTGACTGTAGGCACAGCTCAGGAACACGAACAGCGCGGAGATGAAGGACAGTAGCAGCGACAGTATGAGCGGCGCGCTCGGCGAGCACACCACGCAGCGTGACAGTACATGTCTGTGCTAGACCTACCTGCCAGCTGACTGTAGGCACAGCTCAGGAACACGAACAGCGCGGAGATGAAGGACAGTAGCAGCGACAGTATGAGCGGCGCGCTCGGCGAGCACACCACGCAGCGTGACAGTACATGTCTGTGCTAGACCTACCTGCCAGCTGACTGTAGGCACAGCTCAGGAACACGAACAGCGCGGAGATGAAGGACAGTAGCAGCGACAGTATGAGCGGCGCGCTCGGCGAGCACACCACGGAGCGTGACAGTACATGTCTGTGCTAGACCTACCTGCCAGCTGACTGTAGGCACAGCTCAGGAACACGAACAGCGCGGAGATGAAGGACAGTAGCAGCGACAGTATGAGCGGCGCGCTCGGCGAGCACACCACGCAGCGCTGCAGCAGCTGCAGGCCCTCCACCACGCTGGGCCGCGGCTCTGCCTGCAGCAGGCGAGACAGTACCATGTCTAGTACCTGCGAAAGAAAACATACAATAATATACAGGCAATTTTATTTTTGCAACACACATGCTGGCGGCTCTTGTCGAGCGGCAGTGCCGGGCGATTATGATTTATGTTTATGCAAAGGCTTTGAATGCCGCCGGGTGCGCGGCGGCTTGCCCGGCGGCTCCTCTAAGTGATATTTTCACTCTATCTTAAATTCCTGCGATTACTGTTTGTATATGCTTTAGTGAGGGTGTCATTGGAGTGTCACAAAAAAAAAATGAATGAAATAACACGAGAAAACCGCGGTGTATTAAACTCGGACACGACCAGTTCCGTATTACAAATATTAAGATCGAGCAAATTACTAATCAAATCGGCAATATAATTCTAAAAATATATCATGCCATTATGCATACATGCTAGCCCAAACGGTTCATATAATACTTACTTGAGATAGAGCCTCCCACTCGACGTACATAGGATGGTGCGTGTCGAGCTGCTGCGGACAGTTGTCCACCTTGTCGAGCGCGGCGCGCGTCCACTGCTCCACGTAACCCCACGTCACCAGCGGGGCTGCTGTCATGCAGAACCTGACCGGTTTCATTATTTATTATTATTTATTCGATTTTGGACCTTACGTTGACGACTAAGGCTCTAGACAGACGGACCGCGTTTCAACTGCAATCCAAGTTGGTTAGTTCACACGATTGCACATCGACTGCAATTGAACTGCAATCGGGCTGCACGTTTGGTTTGCAGTCGTGTCAACTGCATTCAAACTGCACTTGAACTAAATTTACGGTTGGATTGCAGTTGAAATGCGGTCTGTCTGTCTAGAGCCTTGAGAATCGTGAAGTGTAGCGTTCAGAAGCATATCTGATCCAGTCAAATATTCTATAAATACTATTAGATAGTCAATATTTCCAACTTTTCTAAGCTATATTAGGGCCGAGTCCCACCGAAATGGCAGCGGCCGTAAGCGGCCGCCAGCGTCGGAAGAAGCTCGCGGCCGCTCGCGGCGCCGCGGGCGGCCTCGTGACCTTTTAAAGCGTCTTCTAAGTATGTAGTTAAAGTTTAAAATTATTTCACACTGACGGTCCTCGCCGCGCCGCTGCCATTCCGGTGTGACTCGGGCCCTAGGGCGAAATGCAATGGCGAGCCTCCGAGATCAAGATTTTTGTGATTTAAAAAAGCCAATAACATTTAAATAACAATTGGAGTGCGTCAGCCACTTCTTATATTACGACTTTTGTATTTATGTACTGACGGGCTATGTTGTGATCTTGTTAGGGCAAGCATGGCTTTTCGGGACATTGTATGAAGGACATGCCACTGCCCTGCCGTAAGAAAACAATAGACTGGTATTATTATTGACACTGTTTGTTAACAAGAACAAAATATTAAAGACAGCATAAATCATAAAATCACCACATACAATCCCCAATATTTTTCACAATAAATAAAAATGGGACTTACTTAAAACTCTCTAATATTTCGGTGCGGCACCGCGAGAAAAATATGGCAAACTCCTGCTCACTGTCGTAGTCCATACAAGCGTATGTTACGGCGTCGTTTGCATTGCTCACACGGGATGAAGGGTACGACACCTGAGGGGTAAATACAGGTTTTAAGCCTTTTAGGGCGAATTTTACCAAAATTTCTGCAGGGTATAAGTTTTTTCTGTGTAGAATTAAATTACATGTCAGGTTACTAATAATTATTAAGGTCTTGGTCTTGGACCTTAGTTATAAAATATACTTTGGGATATTACCAGGAATTGATTGTACTGCATGAAATTACATTATTTTCGTTGTTTTTAGGTTTAATGAACCTAAAAATAACCTAAAAGAGATATAATAGAAATGTTTGAATAAACTTTCTCAAAATTAACTTGAGGTCTAATTAATATAATAATATCTTTTTAGCTGTCTGCATGTAAACATTAACTATACAAAATTCAAAATTGGTATTGAAAAACACATAAATTGAAACCTAAATCAAATTGGAATTGAGTGAAAAACACTATTTGAAACTCCATACTAAAAAGCAAACAAAAAAATATACACTATCAACATCTTACCTTCAAAACTTTAGGCGCAGAAGCCTGCAACCATCTGGGAACAACAGCCAGCACATACGGAAGCTTCGATATCTGCTCGTGCTTCAGAAACGCGAGCCACACAGAGTTGGCTGTATGCGCTAGCGTCAGTGACGGATGTGACGTCAGAAGCAACATGGACTCCAGAAGGATTGGTAGCCAGGACTCTGCGTCCGTCGCGTAGCTCCAGAGTTGAGTGAGTTGTTGAGCTAGACCTGCTAGGACCTGGGGAAGTTTTTTGCAGTTTAAAGGCATAATAATGATAGGTTTTCAGTCAACACAACTTAACATAATTTTAGACCGATCCATACTTAATATTATAAATGCGAAAGTAAGTCTGTCGGTCTGTCTGTCTGTCTCTTCTTCACGCCTAAACCACTGAACCGATTTGAATGAAATATAGTACAGATATAGTCTTGGACCCGAGAGAGGACATGGGATAGTTTTCTTCCCGGAAATCCCCTAGGAACGGGAACTATTTATTATTTCACGCGGACGAAGTCGCAGGCAAAAGCTAGTTTTAAATAAAATTTTCCTGGGGACAAGAAATTCTGCTGGTATATTTCGATAAAATTCAATAATCTTACTAAATCTTCAGGACCAAATACAAATATTTTAAAGTTACTGAATTAAAATCTTCATAATAAACTTTGATTTTTTTACCAACCACTTCTTAATTAGCTCTACACATTTAATTAACTGATGATACTGTACAAGCTGGTTTGCTTGCTTACCTGTGAGAATTTCTTTAGGAACAAATAATGAGCTTCATCGACAGTATTGATGCTAGCGACTGCAGCTCGATGCATACACGAAATCGCATCTTTACTAAACAATATTACAAGGGGTTTCTTTTCTTTTGTCTGAAAAAAAAAATATAATTATTTAAATACTTACTATAAATTCTGCTCTAATAAATATTAAAATATTTGTAAAAATTCGCCCATAGGTATCTAATGCGAAACTCTAAAATTATTAGGTACATAAACAAAACAATAATGCTCATTCTTACACAAATATTTATCTTTGGCGGGAATCAAACCTTTACAGTCGGGGTCACTAACCACTAGAGACCAACAAGCCAGTCGAGTTATTAATTGGGAATTCGTAACAAGTATAAAGCCGCAAGTAGATTTCTACTTACCGATCCCTTCCTATTAACTATTTGCAATAAACATTCCGCGGCGGGTAGCTGGAAGACGTCGTCTTGCAGTAGAATGCAAAGAATTTGAAGCAAGCGGCCGTTGTTCGACACGACGTGGTTAATGGACACCCATTCCACGTAACCCGTCAGGGTCAGTAACACAACCTAGAATGGAACATTTTTATTATTAGAGGCGTTTACATCGCATTACATCTCATATCGTATGAAACTTGCGAATCTAAATCTTGGGAATGGAATTTAATACTATTTTAAAACTTGGCAAATACATTGTAGGAATTCGCGCATTGGGGGATAGGGAGGTTGGTTTTTATTCACAACTTCAAGAGACAGTGCTAGGCGTTTCTCATTAATTTGAACCGTTTTGGAGAAATTGCGTCTTAACAGACAGGCTATGAAGTGATCCTTTTCACGTTTAAGGTCATAGCTCATTACAGCCACCCGGCAGCCACTCCGCACCGACTCGCCTCCTGAGGCTAGTATTCTTTATATGGACTTGTATGGGCATGCGCTCACTATATCAACTCCGTACCGTCACCGAATCGCCTTGGTTATAAGGCGAGTCGGTGCGGAGTGGCTGCCGGGTGGCTGTAATGAGCTATGACCTTTAGAAGTAAAGAACCCAAAATAGGGTTGAAACGATAATGTAATTCATACTATTCAGTCGTCCATATTTTACGTATACCTATCTGTGTATTTTTAGTCAGAATAAGTTCATAACTTTAAACGATTTAGGGCTCGAGAGTTTGAATGAATTTCCATGTTGGGTGCTTCTAGGTACTTTTTAGAATGTTTCAATTCAGGGAAGGCTAGATAATAACGTCATTTACCTGAACAACTTGCCCGTGGCTAGCAGCGGCAGCGTAATCCCCTGCGGCAGTCTTCTCTCTAAACTCCTGAACGTGCATCTCAATTAGACGCATGAAAAACGCGAATATTTCCGACATGTTGCTAGTTAGGCCTTGGTTTATATCCTTCCGTCGTTGATTGTTTTCTAAAGTCTGAAAGGAATTCGATTATTGTTTATTTTCGTTATATTAACCTTTGTGCGTGACAACCTGAAGTAGTAATGTGTCCGTACCATTTTGATCATAAATTAACTCTTATTATTATGTATATGGTATATAATATACCATATACGCCATTATCTTTCGGGTAATAACAAACTGATATTGTTTAACAATATACTATAATAAACTTAATCTGAAGTTGAGGGCGGGAGTCATCGAGGCGCAAAAAAAATCTAGGCTACATAACACAATATCACGCTGTAGCCCATAGCAGCGGAGCAGTAGGCCAACATTGAGCAAAATTTTAATAAGGTATTTTTATTTGGGAGTGGGAAATCATCAAATGATTTCTCCCGTCCTGGGTAGGACGGGAGGGCGTGTCAGACTTTTACTGACTAAAACCCATTCATGTTCGTTCGGTTGCCCTTTATGTTCCGGGGTCACGGTAATTATTATAACCATTCAGCAAACCGTAACCGGAATGGTTTTCAACCCAAATTTTAATAAGCTAACGTTTTGTTAAGTATCTTTTTACGCCAGTGATGATATAATTTTTAATTATACATAGAAGAGCATTGTGTCATCCTTGTATTAGATTATTTTTTTACTTCATAAAATCTAAAATGTATACATGTATAGAACTGCGATAAGCCGCTAAAACATTACACGTTAGTAATCACAAGAAATTGAAATGCTTTTTCTTGCATGTTTTAATAATTATTAATCATGTGAATTTGAAATATGCGAACATGTTATTAAAAGAGTTGACAGTACATTGAAATACGGCAACAATGAATGATTGTAAAATACAGCGGATTCGAAACTTGTTGTCTATCGAAAGATGTATTTTATCTATACTAATATTATAAAGAGGAAAACTTTGTTTGTTTGATTGTAATGAATAGGCTCAAAAACTACTGGACCGCCTTTAAAAATTCTTTCACCATTCGAAAGCCTGAGTAACATAGGCTATATAATATCACGCTATGTCCCACGTTGTATTTGTTAATTTTGCATGACTCAAAATTTATAACTAGAAATAAATATTAAAATTGATAAAAGTAAATCGAGTAAATTGCATGAAGTGTTAAAAAAAAAATATATATATAATATAATAATTGTAATTATGTGAGTGATGAACCTACTCAATGCATATTGTAAATGTAAGGAATCAATAAAGCTATTTTTATTTATTTTTTATTTATTTATTATGTCCCACGGGAGCGAGGCAATAACCAAAAACCTAACGTAACGCGGGTAAAACCGCGAGGACCAGAAACTGTTACCCTAATAAAAACTGAGTAGTTTGTTTGTTTGAATGCGCTATTCTAAAACTCCTGGCTCTACTGATTAGCATATAAATAAGAAGGAGGAGTTGAGGAAAGCCCTTTTATAAAGGAAGGTTGTAGACTACAACAACACAACGACCTACGAAAGTGGAGCAGCAGGAGCCAAATAAGGTGAAGGCTGTAAGGTATGTATAATATTAATCATAAATGCAAAACTAACTCTGTCCGTGTGCCTGTTATGCAGTCACGCCCAAACTATTGAATAGACATAAATGAAATTTGGCACAGAGATAGAGGTAGTTCACAGCATGAGAAAGGATATTTTCACGCGAAGACGCGTGCATTAGCGAGTCTTGTACTCATACATAAAAATCTCGTGTCACAGACATATAAGTTTATCTAATTTAAAATATAGGCTATATTGTATTTTGATAACAGCCACAGAACGCGTTGCCGGGTCAACAAGTGATTTAGTAAAGTTTTACGTAGTTAATTGATTTTCAACTCGCCGTTTTATCAACAAAGATGCGAATAAGAAACGTTTCATGCGCGACTAATGGTCACCTACATGCTACATTAGTGTCTTACTACAGGAAACATAAAAATTGGACGCTTACATAAATAATACTTAGTAGTTTCTTACTCCAGAATCCTAATCTATTTTCAGTCAAAACAGAGTGACATCATCGATGCATTTTGTACATAAATAGACGCATTACGTAACTTTTGTATCGAAAGTAAATCTAATATTTACGTGTAAACGAAGGTTAGTCGAGACTTGGGACATTAGATACATACAATAAGTATGTATAATCAACGCTGATATCATTAGCTGTTATCTAACTTTCAAAAATTTGGGACTTCCTCCTTCCTCATAAATATTGTATTAAAGAGGTATATTTATTTAATGCAACACACTTTGTTGTATTTGTTTATAGAAATCTAAAAGTACTACTTAATAATAATACAGAGAGATAATATAGAGTTATCTCGTGTTTTCGGATATAATAACAAGTGTATGATCTCGATACTATAATTAATATCCGTACATCGTCATTTAAACTAAAAATATTATTTCCAACGTAGATATTGGCAGAAATCACCGAAAACTCATAATACACTCATAAATAGAATAAAGCTAAAGAGAGATAATGGTGCCGATTCCCTTATTCACAAACTAACCGAAATTTAAGTTAAGTGCATCTTTCTCTTTCCATTTCATTAAGAAAAGGAGAGAAGATAAAATATCCTTTCTAATTTAGTCACTCCATAGATCAGGGGTCTCCAAACTTTGAAGCCTTCGGGCCATAATGATTTTTTCAGTTTGTTACAAGGGCCAAACCAGTTTTAATTTTTCTGCCATCCATACTAATATTATAAATGGGAAAGTGTGTCTGTCTGTCTGTTTGTCTTTCTTTCACGGCAAAACGGGGCGATGAATTGACGTGATTTTTTGAGTGAAGATAGTTGAAGGGATGGAGAGTAACATAGGGTACTTTTTGTCTCTTTCTAACGCTAGCGAAGCCGCGGGCAAAAGCTAGTTAACTATATTTCTAGATTCATTGACTGTCGCGGGCCAGATTGATGACAATAAATCATTGGCTGTCGCGGGCATGACACTGGCGGGCCAGATTTGGCCCGCGGGCTGTAGTTTGGAGACCCCTGTCATAGATAATTAGACGCGATTAAAAACATGGCGACTAAATATACGCCAATTTTCTTCAGGCGCTGTCTAATTTGACAGGATTAAACTAAAATGTATCTTCTGTCCTTCTCTTCAAGAAATGAAAAGAGAAAGATGCAATTAACTTAAATTTAGTTAAGTTTGTGAACAAGAGAATCAGCACCAATATAGAATATTTGTTTGTAAGAGCTAATGCCTGGAATACTAGTTACTAAAAGATATTTCGGTATAAGAAAGCTTCAGATTCTTTAGTGTCATAGGACTACTCATCATTCAGGTGTCACAGTTATATTAGCCACGTGTCTGAGCTGCGCTTACACAATCCTCATCATTATTATTATCGAACCATTAACAACACCACTATCACAGTCATAAAACATACAACTCCTGCACTGCTGAACAAACAGACAAAGTATGTACTCTGTAAAGTCTTGATTAAAATGCTTAATGTGGTAAGGCTTGCTCAATCTTTAAGTAAACTATGACTATGCCTTTCACACAAGCCGAAAAGCCTGGCTTCCACTAATAAGACCTGAGCCTATCAATTTGTTAACAAATATGTAAAGTTATGATTAAATTTTTATAGTTATTTAAAGCCATCAAGGGGACATTTTACTAGCCATACAATTATTTGGATCCTTAAGTCCACTATTGGATTGGTCAAATTTTCAAAAGAAAATTTTTCATACTCACTTGTAATATAGCTACATCTTCAGCCAGCCTCAAGAACACATGCAGTACTATCTGTGTATGCCGATGTCCTCGAGAGCAGGCATCACTCAGCTCGGCCAGCAAGGTGGGCCACTGTTGAGGCCACTCCCGCTTTATCATCTCCACGATGACGCGAGCCAAGGCATCATTCAAGTGGCTAGTCTCCCAACCACCCAAGTAAAGGAGTTTCATGGCATTCTCCTATAAACAAACATACATACGTAAATATCAACTTAAATTTTTTATTATTTGGGCGTTTTTAGAAAACCTCAAGAATATTATTTTAGCACCTGACCACTTAAGAAGATTTGCCTAGGGTCTTGAGTTGAAAAAAAATATTATTAGTGAATCAATAGTTAGATCAAAGTTCAATGTTAATGCTTTCAACAGTGTTCCTTCCTTTGAGTTTGATTTGCTAATTTTACTGTAAGTAATCTGATAAAAAACAGCAACCATATTTAGCATAACAATCATTAAGATCTAAAATAGTGTTATCTTTAGAAACTGTTCAATTCAAAAGACTGCTGTCAACAAAAAAAGTAATTTAAATAATAACAATAACTTTTAGTCCTCTGCTCAGAGAATTATTAAAACATTTAACTCTAGTAATAACAATTTACAATTGGATAACAGATGTGTATAGCTCTCAACTAGTTAAGAATAAAAATAACATTTAGTTTTGTTAAGAATAAAATTTAGTTTTGTACATTCACTCATTACAATATTGGCCACAAGGCTGTGTTTGACTAAAACATGAGAATGTAATAGATGCATAAGAAGACTTGGTTAAATTGAAACCAATCAAATACAATCCTAGTTTAGCTTAAGTTAAGAAGTATTTGATGCATGCCTTGCTATGAATTCTTGTACAATGCAACCTAATTCAAATAATATACAGATATTTTATTAGCATATTGGTATATATGCTGCCTATTAACACAAGAACATCAAAAAATATTCTTATATAATATTTATGTATTTAATAAAATCTTTTTGTTATTATTCTAAGAATCCTGAATGTAAGCAAGATGTTTATATTTAATTAACATTGACCAACATATTTCGAAAACAAGAAAACTGCTAAATAAATTATTATTCAAAATAGTAGTGAGTAATATAAAGTTACCTTAATAAATATTTTCTCAGCTTGCGTAATCTGTGTCCATCTATACTTAACAGTATGTTCCATGAGCTGGAGACCAAAGTGTTTAACACCCGGTGAGTATTGGTTGCCACTGGCGAGCAATAGACCAGCTTGGGCACACCATGGAGAGTTTTCTTTAAAACTACAAACAATAATTATTGCTTTAAGAGGGGAATGTGCTGTTTCGGTTGAAGTTTGTCTATCTTAAAACTGACTCGTCTGAATGGCATTGGGACATTTCGGAAATCATACTTTTTTTTTCCACTACTACTGAAGTTATTCAATATTGGGACCAGTACCAGTAGTAGTAAATTATTTATTAATAATTTTACCTTTCACATGCTGTATAGGCCTGGCATCGTTCTTCATGAGAAACAGTGGGGATTAAAGTGAGCTCAACAGCCCTGCTGAGCTCATCAACTAGGAGAGCTACCTCCCTGGGAGCCTCGCTACCTACACCCACTACGTTCATTGTAGTTCAATACTACACCTAAAACAAATAGAAATATATTATTATTATTTTATTTAATATTATCGCATATGATTTTATCTCATAATACAAGAGAATGTTTTAAAGCACCACTAGAAACAATTGTAAGTTATAAATTGTAAATCGCTGCAACTTTAAACCACCCGCACCATGCAACGCAGACTATAAGTACCTAATATTAATCACAAGAGCATACTTTGTTAGAAAATGTAAAATTAATGGGTCTAGTTTGTTTATGTTTTTATTGGTAACCTCTGACTGACACATTTGTCTTTGTTGATTTAAGAATGACAAAGGATTTTTATAATTTCTTTTTACATGATATTCTCAAGAAATGTAAATATTTTTACAACATAAATTCTGAGTAAAAAAATCTTTCATGTCATGAAACAAATTGATTTGTTATGAAATTTAATTTGAAATACTGATGAAAGATGAAAAACTTACCAAAAGCAGTCAAGAAAATAATCCCCATAGAATGTTTTTCACTTCATATTTCCGTTCGCGAGTCTGAAATTTAACGGAAATATAAATTGTTACACACTCGACAATTATTTAATTTTTTTTTAATTTCTTCGTAAAACAATTTACGAATGCAACCGGCAGGGCATGCAAATTTTACAAAAACAAATTGCTAAATAAAGTAATTGCAATTCTAATTACGGTGAACGATTAGGAATTATAGTAGTAATTATTTTACCCAGTTCTATATGGAAAGTATTCATTAAAATTGCAGAAATAAAATTCAAAACATTGGAAACACCTCGTGTCCACTGAAAAGGATTCGATTATTGACCACAGACTAAAGTAAAGAAAGAGTAGGAGTAGAGACTAGTTAGAGTAATAGAGAAACTACATAGAAGTTACCACTCTATGGGCGTTTGTGCCGAAATTACGGTCCGATCCGAAGTGGATACCTATCATACCTATGGCTATTGGAGAGTAAATTCTTCCCGTTATTTATTATTATTTATATTTATTTTACTCATTCTTCGTGAAATTGAAAAACAACTAGAGGACTAGAATAAAAAACTTTTAAAATATCAGTCAGTGAAGCAGGCAAACCGCGAAATTTGATTTTTCTGTTTTTTATTGCGATTCGCATCTCATGTACTTACGGCGGCTGCAGAAGTGTGGGCCTCGGTTGGCCTCGGTACTGTGAACGTTCGGCAAAAGGACCGATGGCGCACTGCGCAATTTAAAAAAAATACCAACGAACATCCGTGCGTCGACCGCAAAACGGCAAACGCAAAGAGTAAAGTAATATAGACTAGGCAAATGTATCGCTACGGCACTGTAGCCGTCCGCGAAAGAACTCGGCCGGTTACAGTGCTCCACCGATCGTCAGTACGTACGGTCCGTCCTGACGATACGCTTGAACCGACCGTCAGTTTCTATCATTCAGTGCTCTCCTGACCAACAAACTGACCGAAATAATTTTTCGTCGACGATGATACGCACATCCGTGCGGTCAGTCCACCATAATGCACGGACGGTCGGTCGAGCTCTAAAATCGGCCTAACACAGCACAGTGGCCGTTGAATATTAAGTAGCTACTTAATTAAATACGTGATATTTTCTTATATTATAAAATATAATTGCTTAAAGATCAGTGTAACCAAGCCTTAAAATAGAAATAAACAAATCTCTCTTTTTAACAGGTTTGACACATATGTCAATGGTTTGACATCAGTTTGATTTGAATTCTGTTTTCTGTTTATATTGGAAACAGTGGTTGGTTTGGTTGGAAACTGTTACTAACTGCAGTTTTACGCGATTATAAGACTGGTTTTGTACTTATCACTACAGCAACAATTGTTTGATGTTTAATTATTTTCCACAATGGAAAACAAGTTTACCTATCTTGAACCATCTTTGGAAAAGCAACTAAAGGGACATCGGAATGCAATAACTGCTTTATTTTTCAGTCCCAATGAACAACAAATAGCTAGCAGCTCTCTGGATAACAGTGTTTTGGTATACAAATCATTCCGTAATATCGTGTATTAGTTACTTCTCTGTAATAGCGCTCGTTAACTTATATTTTACTTATGTTTTAAGTTATGGGATCTTCGCGGTACAATGAGAAGCTACAGGTTTCAAGGCCACGACGAAGCCGTTATGGACGTAACATTCTCACCCTCGGGCAAGTATATGGCTTCAGCTTCGCGTGACAAAACTGTCAGACTGTGGGTGCCCACAGTGACAGGCAGCACTGGCATGTTCAAAGCTCATTCGCAGACTGTGCGATCAGTACAGTTCAGCCCTGATGGGACGAAGGTAACATTAAATAAACAATTTAAAATATTACTATAAAAATTGTCTTGAAAGTTGTTCAACAGTTCCTCAACTCTTTTCAGATAATCACTGCCTCAGATGACAAAATAGTTAAGCTCTGGTCAACTGATAAACACAAGTTCTTATCTTCATATGTTGGCCACACCAACTGGGTGAGATGCGCTCGCATGTCTGGTGATGGTTCCTTAATAGCTTCTTGTTCAGATGACAAGTCTACTAAGCTCTGGAACCTAGATAATGGAGAATGTATCCACACATACAAGGATCAGAAAGGCCATGGGTTATGCCTTGCATGGCACCCATCTGGATGTTACATTGCTGTTGGTACCTCACATGGCAATGTGAAGTTATATGACGTGAGGACCCATAATCTTGTGCAATATTATAGGTAACTATACCTTACCATTTCCTAAAAAAAAATAGTTACTTAAGATAGAGATATTTTCTTATATAAAAATTTTGTTCTACATTTTCAGCATTCATAATGATGCCATAACTTCACTAGCATTTCATCCTAGTGGCAGTTACATCTTAACTTCAAGTAAAGATGGGAAAATGAAGGTATGTTATACAACTTCAACTGCCCACAGTATTGATACAACTGTTCTACTAGCTGTTGAATATAAACACTTAACTATTTTTCAAATTTTCAGATACTGGATCTTTTAGAGGGTCATCCAATATTTACATTGAGTGGGCATACTGGCTCTGTCAATTCAGTCAACTTTTCATCTGGAGGGGAAACTTTTGCTTCTGCAGGGGAAGATAAACTGGTAAACCTAATAAGTTTTTTATAGGTGGTTGTAACAATTTGGTTCTTAAATTCATTCAAGGTGTTGGGACATTGTGGCATGACATAAGAACTAGTGTTCAGTAATATATGTAAATTCTTCTATGCCAATGTATCTATGGTAGGAGGTTCATTTACATGAAAACAAAGAAGGATGAATCATATTTGCACATATGTTACTACAATATTTTTTCATGTTGCAGGTGTTCATATGGAAAACGAATTTTACAGAACTAGCAGAGGATTTAAAGGAAAATGTTGCAGAAAATGGATCTACAATACCTAAGTGCCCTTCTCAAACTTCTAAACTTACATCTACATCAAAAGACAGGAAGCAGGTTGCTCAAAAAAGATTCTACTTGTAGTACAAACAGTAACTTAGTCATTAGATTAGTTATTAGTAATTGATTTGTATATATGAATTATTTTATTTTATATGGTAAACAGAAATACATATTATTCTAAATTATTGATAAAATTCTAAAACTTGTTATTTCCCCATTCAGGACTATTCATTGAGATCCATTTCGAACAAGTACACCATAGCATTTCAGAAAATAGAATTCAGAGAGAACTGCAATAATTACTGTGCATTAAAACGTTCATCTTCATTTTAAGTTTGAAATACGAGTCCAAGTATTAATACAATTTTCATCATCCATAAAATAGGGCACAAAACCTTGGTATCAATGCTATCACACTCTTAAGATTCCTGTTACTACATTTGTTCACTTGGATGATGTCAGCCAATTTAATGAATCTGGAAGGCTTATTTGTTCTGAAGAACCAATTGCTAACAGTACAATGGCTGATTCAAGATTGTGCAGCCAAACAGAACCTTGTTTGCGAGGCTCTTATACAGTTGTTAGTCCACTGCAAATACGTACACCAAAGAGTTGTGCATGTTCAAGGAGCACAACTGCAGAGTCAGAGTGTTCATCTGCTGATTGTTCTGCACATAGTGTTGGGCATGCTAGTCATATCCCTCGTATCCCACCCAGTCCCACTACCTACACACTGCCCTCTTTTTTAAATAAGTCCATAGGAACAGTTTGTGAAGTTGCAAGTGGACAAGAACACATGTTTGGCATGATCAAACTAAAGGAAAATGATGTTTGTTACACTAGTGGCACTATAGAGTGGGTGGGCAGGAAGAGAAGCTTCCCTATAAACAGTGGGTTTAAATTAATAATTGATGAGCAATTTGATTCACCAGTAAAGAGAATAAAAAAATTAAATGCTACTAATTCTTGTCATGTACACAAGGATACAGATTGCAATTGTCCTGATGTGTTACCCACTGTTAATGCTATAGTTGATCATCTAAATGCTCTGCATGAAGCTGTGGATCTTGTTGACTTGAGACTCAACACCTTGGAAGATGTTATGAGCAAGAAAAAAGAAGGAAGTAACTGCCAATATGGTTCATTATAATTTTAACTATTTATTAAATGATAATAATAATAACTACTCGCTTATATTATTGATTATCTTTTTGTAGCAAAAATGATTTATTAAAAATACTGTAATAGTTACATTCTATGTGCTTAATATAATAACATCAATTAATAATATTAACCTCTTAACTGCCGGAACGTAGATCTACGACACAAAAATTGTTACCGTAAACTGCCGGAACGCAGATCTACGGCGCAATTCTAGTATTTAAAAATTGTCTTTATTATCACTTAAAATAAGTAAACTAATCCTCTAAACTAATATATGAATGAAAATATGAACAGAAGAATCAAATACAAACGGTTACTGCCTTCATGAACGAATGAAAGGTCATTTTAAAATTATTTTTCTAACGTGTCGGTACGTGTACGTGACTTTCTCTAAGAAAAGTGATTTTTGTGTGAAAAAGTAACAGAAGCTACGTAATTATTTGTGTAGTAATGTTTTAGGGCCTAAGTTATCATAATTATTTGTCTATCATAAACAGTCACAAGAATTACAAACTTTCGTCGTTTTCAAAGTAAAAAACTGATAAAAAGGGCGCGCGGCGCGCGTTCCGCTCAGTTCGCGGCAGTTGAGCGAGTTACTACGTGAGCGATGCGCGGCAGTCGAGAGGTTAACATACAAGGTATATAATCATAATATATATAAAATATTTTTCAAAAATAATTTAATGTCAACTTTTGGCTGAAGGGATTAATAGAAACCACCTAAATTGGAGAAAGTCTAGATACCATAATATATAGGTATTATTAAAATTAAATCATAGTGTTGATTTATGCTGATCTTGGCTTCTGAACTTTCTATTACTAATTAAAGTTATTATATCACAACACAACTATTGTGGGCCCACATATGTTGTTTTCTTGCCAGTTTTCTTAATTACTTCCAATAACTGGTCAGCACTGAGAGTGGATGTCACTGAAACCTTCTGGTCTGGCAAACTTATTGAAACATTATCCACACCTTGGCCCTTTAGTCTGTTGAGAACTCTCTCTACTGCGCCTGAGCACCCCTCGCAAGTCATTTCAACGTTGAAAACGTGTGTCTGCAAATACAGTTAGGCTTTTAGATATAGGCCTTTAATATGAACACAACACTATCAGCACATATTGGTGATACTTGATAATAGGGTTCACTCACCGATGACATTATTACTAAAGTCCTTTTGTAGACGTGTGATTTCTAAATTGATTTCGAGTAGTGAAAGTCCAAGATACGAATGATTGTAGATTATTGGATTTACGCTTATCAGTAAGCAAGTAGTTCAACAAATCAGTAATGACGTTGTCAAAATGTACTGTATCTATACCGGTATGAAGTTCAAAATGAAGACATATTGCAACACAATATGATTCAATTTTGCTATTTTCGTCAGAATAAATAATACACTTGTTTAATAATGTTTCTCTGTCGTTACTGGATTATTTTCTCTTTCTCGGCAAGATGTCATTGGGTCATTGACACTGACAGTCTGACACTAACTCAAATGACAACACACACAACACAACAGTGAACAGGCCTCTGAACCAGTTAGCAATGTGGGGACAGATCGAACTTTGTTCACTCTTTTACAGTTTCATCTGTCCCCATATCACTGATATGGGGACAGATGAAACTTTTTATTCCTGTTTGTCCCCCACAGAATTTAATACGTTAATTCTAAATTCAATTAAGGATTGAAAACTTAGGAGAACAAAAGTACTAGGCGCGCAGTAATGTGAAGTGATATTGTGAGAAAATGTAAAATACTTAGATAAAGTTATGACAGGTTTATACGTCAAAAAATGTATGGTTACACAGGCTTTATTCATGACATAACTTTACACAGTGTTTATTTATTAGTAAGGGCATTAGTATCAATATCAATCAAAAGTACTAGGCGCGCAGTATCGTGAAGAGATTAATAGAAAATGTGATCCAGAGCATTCCTATTCCACAAAGGGTCCACCAATATCACTCGCATAGTGCGGGGACTAAGTAATAAAACTATCGATAGAAGAAAACATTTATTATTAGAAAAGACTGACATCTTTCAGTTTTATTATATATAATAATGTGATATAATACTTGTCATTTTCATAATATGATATTATTTAAGTTCATAAACATTTCTTTTCTTAAAACTGGATCACATTTTCTGTTAACTATTTCACGCTACTGCGCGCCTAGTACTTTTGATTGATTTAAGTACTAAGTATCTGAAACACAGGTTGATTTTAACCTAGGTCAGGCGGGTCGCTATCAAATATTGCAATTCCGAATTAGTTTTAATTGCACTGTTAATACTAATAATCTTAGTGTTAGTTTATTCTTAGAATCTCTTTATGTATACACTTTTTGTAACTGTTCCCTATGTACACTTTTGTAAACTGTTATTTGAATAAAAATTTATTTATTATTATTTATTTATCTCGGTATTTTAAATTTTCTCACATTATCACTTTACATTACTGCGCGCCTAGTACTTTTGTTCTCCTAAGTTTTCAATCCTTAAATGAATTTAGAATTAATGTATTAAATTCTGTGGGGGACAAACAGGAATAAAAAGTTTCATCTGTCCCCATATCAGTGATATGGGGACAGATGAAACTGTAATAGAGTGAACAAAGTTCGATCTGTCCCCCAGTTAGCAATGTGGGGACAGATCGAACCTTTTTTTCCTATCTGTCCCCCGATGGGGACAAAGCGGGGTGACAGATCGGAATAATAAATTGTCTCTGTTGTTGAAATTAAGCCTCTTTCAAGACACTCCTTATCCTAATCTTCGACTACATCCTGTATGTCTGTGTCTGTGGACTACACACCCTGATACTTTAAGGGACTACGCACACCGGAATGGCAGCGGCCGGCAGCGGCGCCGCGAGACCGCCAGCGTCGCTAGAAACAAGAGGCGCGCGCATGGCGCGCGGCCGCTCGCGGTGCCGCGGGCGGCCGCTGACGGCCGCTGGCAGTCTCGCGACCTTTTCAAGCTTTTCAAGCGATACTAGACTTTTAAGTATGTAGTTAAAGTTTAAAATTATTTCACACTGAAAGTGCTCGCCGCGCCGCTGCCGGCCGCTGCCATTCCGGTTTGCGTTGTCCCAAACAAAAAGACAAATAATTAAAAAAATAACTTTTTAATAATAAAAATAATAACTTTTTAGGGACAACGCAAACCGGAATGGCAGCGGCCGGCAGCGGCGCGGCGAGCACTTTCAGTGTGAAATAATTTTAAACTTTAACTACATACTCAAAAGTCTAGTATCGCTTGAAAAGCTTGAAAAGGTCGCGAGACTGCCAGCGGCCGCGCGCCATGCGCGCGCCTCTTGTTTCTAGCGACGCTGGCGGCCTCGCGGCGCCGCGGGCGGCCGCTGCCGGCCGCTGCCATTCCGGTGTGCGTTGTCCCTTACTCTACAGCAGATGCACTCGCAGAGTAAAGGTGAACGCAGACTTGGCCGCACCGCACGCGCCGCAGTCCCCGCAGTCATCGCATTTTCTTTGTTGTCGTTTCAGGGTCTGCGGCAACTGTGACGCGGGTAGGTGTGCGAGGTGGCATAGAACTTCATATAAAGAATTCGAATGCGAAGACTATTATACAGCTCGGCTTGTTTTTTTATTAAAAAATCATGTCAGGTCGTGGTTCGGGTAGGTATGTGAAGAGAAGAGGGATTAGGATGAGACGCATACCATATAGTTAGGACAGTTATGAATTATGAATGTAATGTAGAGGGTTGGAAGGGGAGGGGAAGACCTAAGAAGAAATGTATGTATTGTGTGAAGAATGATATGAGCAAGAAGTAAGTAATAGCACGACGGGTTTATATGGATGAAAAAAGCTTGTTGCGCCGACCTCAAGTGAAATGGGATGAGGGCAGGAAGAAGAAGAAGAAGACAGTCTTATTGGAAAGTTCAAATGGGCTCTGGAAGAAAACCGACTGACTGACTGTTTTATAAAACAAAACTTAGTGAATTTGGGTAGTTTTGTTCCAGGACCCATTTATTTAGGGTCAACTCACACCGAAAAAGCGGCGAAGGGCAGCGAAGCGGAACGCAGTTTCAATGTCATATAAATTTTTGGCTTCCAGCCTAACCGTATTCAGCACGCAGTAAAATGTTCTGTCTACAATATTTAAGGTACTCTCCCTCCATGTGGCATAGCCGTGGGACACCTCACACCTGTATACTAGTGTTTTAGTGAAGTGAAGCGTGTAGCGACTGCCTATCAGACTTCCACAAGCCACTTACTGGGCGACACGATACCGCTTGGTTAGACTGGTCAGTTTTTCCGGGTTCTGACTACCCGTAACGACTATCAAAGTTCTACGAATGACAACTGGGTCCAAGGGCTTGTTTTACTTGCTTTCTGAGGCACGGGATGTCTGTGATGTCCAAGCTATACGTAGTAGAAAGAAAAGAGAGAACGTAACGAAGTACGTAAAAAGTAGGTACATGTAAATTGAAAAAGTCACATTGGTACTACTCAGATATCAAACCCACAACCTCTTACATGAGAGGTATGTGTCTTAACCTGGCTAATGGCTATTACGATATTTTACTAGTCGATACAAATATTTTTTTGGGTTTCGCACTATCTATGGCATTTAGTCATAGATAATGTGAAAACAATACAATATGTAATGATTGCGTATTTGCGTATAATCTGTTGTACACATTACCGTGGCTGTCATTTCATTTCATTGATGGTGGTGCCGTATGTCTCCGAAGTCCGTGTTTTATTTTTAATTATTTTTCTTGAAGTCATGTTAATTTAACCACTAATGAAAACATGTCACTCAGGGAAAATTTAACTGAACTAGGCTGGTAATTATATTTTTGTAAAAGTCGTGGATTTAATGGAGAATATTCGAATGTTCTCAGTCGAACTAATATCCGATTTTTTCAGGCATCTAAGTGAAGAAGGTTTTGATATTGTTAGTGAAAATGGACAAATAGAGGATATAGATATTCTAAATAAGAAAGCATTAGATGTGAGTGGTTCCCGCAGCTACACTTTATTATTGTCAAGGTCTAGTGCTCAATTGGTTCTGGTTATATTAATTTCCAATTCTTATTGTTTTCCAGTATGATTTAAGAGATATAGGAGATGCAGCGCTACCAGAAGATTTTTCTAAAGAACCATCTAAGTTGGAAAAGCCAGTGATACTCCAAATACAAAAGATTAGGAATGTGTCAGCACCAAAGGCTAATGAGGAGTCTACATCTGCTCCTCGAATGCTCAAGTTGATATTACATGATGGTAAATCAATATACACAGGCCTAGAAACCAGTCCTATTCCCAGTTTAAGTATTAACACTCCCCCGGGTACCAAGGTGTTGTTGAACAATGAAGGCCTGGAGGTCTGCCACGGTGTGGTGTGGTTGGTTCCTGAAGTCATAACAGTGCTGGGTGGAAAAGTCACTCATATGATTGAAAAATGGGAACTAAACAGAAGTCTTGCTAAGCATACTAGAGGTGAGTTGATTTTGATTGTTTCAGAATTGAGAATTAGAAATATAAGAATTATTTATATTGACTGTCTTCTGTCTTCTATAGATAAAATGATAAAAAAAAATTGTCAGATTTTGTATGCTCTACATACAAAATCTGCCAAGAATTGACTTACATGGATTATGTAGGGTGGATTCAAATGGACAGGTGTTTTCATTCAAACATTCTGTGTATTGCCTTGAATGTCTGTGAATATATTTAAATATCTCAGAAAGTTTCTACTATTTTTAGATGATATTCAGTTTGGTAAAATAAAGATCATGATTTTCAATGGATGTTGATTAGATGTTATGATTTATTTGTATTTTGAATAGGTTTGCAGTAACTATAAAATATATTTAAATTAAAATTTCTCCATGAAACTGCACTGAGTTATGGTAGCAAATGGGACTGTTGAGTGTGGGTTCTGGAATTGATTTCCAGATCTGATAAAAACTGTTACTGATTTTTTCTAATATGAATTTCTTAGTAGCAGAGCGGCCCTGAGTTTGGAAGTTATTCTTATGACTTCCCATACCTTGGAAAGCCACATTAATCTGTTGGTGCTGGTTGTCATTCTTAGATCTTTGATAGAAACCTAATAGTCTGGCAATCAGTTACCTTGTTACTTACCCAGCATATCATATTATCCAATAATTGTGTAAAATACAGGTATTCAACTGTATCCATTCGAAGTGGAAACCAACCCTAACATAGTTGCAACAAGGCTAGGCTGTTAATAATGAGACATGCAATGTATATGTAATGCATTTGAGCGTGTTGGTGCCACATAGTATTTCACTTAATGTTTTATGTAGAAAAATTTAACAAAAGTTGGTGAAAACTGTTTTAATGATATTCTTAACTGTCTCTTTAGACTTCACTCCCATCCGTAAAAAATATTTTACTGGGGGTCTGTAATTAGAGGGACTTAATACTCTGTATACTATGTGAATGCTGTGTGGTGCAATTGCACTCACAACAACATGCTAAAAGTCAAAGGTTACCTGCAAGTTAACCTTTTAGTGTTTCAATAATCACACCTAATATAAGTCATATTATTTTTATAGGGGGCATAGGTGTGGACGGAGGTCCTCCACCATGGATACCATTCGGACAGAGACTAGAAGCTCTAACATTGGAGAAGCAGTTCAAGAGTATATCAGAAGCTGCTAAACAGGACAATGCAGAGTTTGAAGCTCAGAGGAAAGGTGCAATCGCTGAAGCACAGAAACTATCCTCTGGTGTTAAAAAAGTATGATTCTTTTATTTATTTACATTCTTAGTTATTACTGAGATGAATCATAAACACTGATAAATGAATTAATGTGCACTAAGGCTACATGATGACATATTCGCATTTGCTTTCAAACCAACAATTTAATGATATACATTGATGAATATATGACCTAGTTGTTGAATCATTTCATTATGGGAGACTTGTTTCATGAAGGTTATTTATCAAAATCCTTACAATTGTTACACTTATGATGTATGAAATTTTTCTTATGTGCAATCCAATTACATCTTTTAATGTGTGATTATTTTTTTCTTAACTTTTTTACAAAAGGGTTTTTTTTTGTTCTTTTTTAATTACAAATTCAGATATGTTTCAACATAATTTTCTAATGAATACAATTAGTTCATGTTTGCTTCTTTATTCATTTTAGGTCTTTGGTGGAGGCACAAAACCTCTATTGGATGCAAATGTACAGAAGATAGTAGATGCAGGTTTTTCAGAAGAGCAAGCTGAAAATGCTCTCAAATATACTAAGAATAATGTTGATAGGGCTCTAAAGATTCTGCAGAAGAGAGACAATTCAGAGAGTAGAAATAAAGAGAAGCAGCAGAAAGAGCCAGAACAACCTAAACGAAAGGGACGGAATAAAGACATGAATGATGAGGACATACAAGTGAAACCATCAGGGAAAGTGTCCTTATTTGACTTCTTAGAAGATAAGCTGCCTAATGTACCTGATAAGGATAAAAACAACCGTCAGAACAACTCCTCACAGGAGGACAGGAATGATCGGAATAATATTAATTATAGAGAGAGGAATAGTGGAAGAAATAACTCTCGTAATCAAGGATCTAGGTTTGATGGTGCCAATAGACAAAGATCTGACGCTAGAGGACATTATTCTCATGATAATCATTCGCATAGGGACGACAGAAAATATCAAGCACAGAGTGAAAAGCCTCCAAGGTTTCAGAGGAAGTTAGAGGAGAAGAACAAGCAACAACAGCAGTTCCATCAGCATCAGAACCAAAATCAGTTCCAAACCAATACCAATAATCTTAATATGCATTACAACAATTCATATCAAAATCTGCCGCCGCCGCAACAGAGCCATTATAACGACAAGAATATGAGGAGCGACAGGAATTATAATAATGAAAATAAAATGCAGCAACAACAACAACAACAACAGCAGCAGCAGCAGCAGCAGCAGCACCAACAACAACAGCAACAACAACAACAACAACAACAACAGCAACAGCAACAACAACAACAGCAACAACAGACGTACCGCAACTCTGGAAGCGCGATGGAGAGTCTAGTGGACGCTACGGCGAACTTGAATCTGTTGGCTACACAACGGGCTGTTGAAGAATTGCAGCAGCCGCGGAACTACCCGCCGCTGGAACAGGTGTACGCAAAGCAGGCGTACCTGGCGGCGCAGGGCATGCCGGAGATACCGCCGTTCAGGCGAGGGAGTGACCTGCAGAAGTACCAGGAACAGTCGTACCAGCGGCGGCAGCAGCCTAACGGTTACGTGGAGTCGCGGCAGAGTGGGTTGTATGGGAATGTGGCGAGTTATATGGGTAATGCGGCCGCGGCGGCGGCGGCAGCGGCCAGTGGGTACGCGGGACGTCAGTACGGGTACGGAGCGCGGCCGCAGGAGTACGCCAACGTGCGCGGCGCCCCGTTCCTCGCCAACTCGCTGCTGGGCTTCCAGAACGCAGCCGTCAACGAACAGGCGCGCGCCATGCTCGGCGTCGCCGACATCAACTGGAAGGTCGGCGACCGCTGCCTCGCGCTCTACTGGGAGGACAATAATGTAAGTTCTAATAATACTGTACTAGTAGTGATGGACCATTGTTAGTGAATGTTATGAAATTGAGCACTAACCCAAAATTTACTGAATTTGAAATAATTTTGACATTTGACAAGCATTCATAGATTCCAGTCTATAAATGCGTTGTCTCGACATACATCTTCGAGAATCTAAAACTCCCGAAGATGTATGTCGGGATAAATTCGTATAATAATATTCCAAATAAAATTGCAGTAAGGATAAATCAGTGATTTGAAATAAGTTTTCTTACAACCCAAATCTTAAAATTTCAGTTCTACGAGGCCGAGATAACGGGCATATCGGCCAACACAGTAGTTGTCAAGTTCTGTGCCTATGGTAACCACGAGGAGATACTCAAGACCAATTGCCTGCCGTTCCCTAACCAAGGTATGTGACCAGAGTCGTGCAATCGTTTATTGCGCTTTCGCTAATGTATCTTCGTAATAATCTGATTAAATAAGTTATCGTTTTTCATTTAATTAGTCGATGTTGTTTACGGAAGCGATAGATATCGATTTAGTTTAATTTTATCTGTGCGAGTTTGCTATCTCTCAAGTTCATTCTACTAATGGTTGAACCTCTACTGAACATTACAGGAACCAGAATGCCCAGTTCGATACTTGTTGTATCATCGTGTTAGGTAAGACGAGGGACATATTGAAGGAGGTTATTCAGTACTTGATGCTCATTCCAAATATGTAAAAGAAAAAAAATTTTACCTTAATTTTTTACCAAATCCCTCGTAACATTAATAAATCCTCGACTTACCTAACATGGTGTATAAGACTATCAATGAACGTCTTTCGCTCGTATGATGGTGATAAAATTTACCTTTAAGTTAGATTAGTTAAGGAACTATGTGTGTAAGCTTGTCTGGAAAGTAAACTTGTGTGTCTGGAAAGCTTGTTAATAGTAATGATCTCGTGCAGGCTCTCACCCGGACAGCGGCGCGTACCTGGCGCAACGCGGCGTATTCGCGGCGCGGCGGCCCTAGTGCTGCGCCGCGGTGCCGCCCGGCCTGCCCGCGCGGCCCGCCAGCTGACCGCTCACACCCGCTGCTGAACATCGCCCGCACCACCTGACACTACACACTGACCCGATACATCAGGGGTGGCCAACTCGAGTAGACCTTAGGTCTACTGTTTACTAAGGAAACCCTGTGCGATCTACCAAACACATACCTACTTCTTGAAATCATAAATGAAACAGCGTAGTTTGATACACAATCATATATTTTTTATTGATTAGTCTTATTAGTAGGTTCTGTTTACATCACATTTGAGATACATTATATCGGTCCTGTGTGAGCATTGCGCTTGAGCATTTTCCTCAAGTTTATCATAATCAGATTTGTAGTTGGAAATTGCCAACTACAAACCTGAACAAATATTTATAATTTTTGCCTGGCTACCCACGATCGACTGCATCAGCAGTCGCGATCGATCGGTTGGCCACCCCTGCGATACATGGTACAGGCAGCTGCAGTGTAACGCCTACACGACGAGACACCTACCCGATACACGATCACAGTGTAACGCCCACACCACGAGACTACCCACTCACAGACCATACCGATACACGATACATGCAGCTACAGTGTAACACGTAACATATTATAACATACATGCACGACACTGTTACAGCGACAGATACAAGAGAAATGTTGTTCAATATTATTAAATAATCCGTTGCTAAACAATGTTGGACAATTATGATATCTCGTATCTACGGAGTTGATTTGCACTCAAGTTAGTAGAGAAATGTTTGACCAAAAACGAATAAAATATTGAAATGGTATCTAATTTCGTAATAACGTTAAAAAGGTTTTTAGTTGTTAATCCGAATTAGAAAATAGTAAAAAATAAAAGATATTTTGGTTCCAATTTTATTGTTAGAAAAAGTGGATTTTTATTGTTTTTTGGTGAATCAACTCCTCAATCACATCCACAACACATCACAATCCATGTATATTGAGCATTTTTGAATCTTTGAAGCAGTGTTTTTGTGACTGTATTGTTGGGTTACATATTTTTATACAGTGCCACGGTGGTATATGCCGACAGACTTCGCGTGCGTATTATTACGTTAAAAGAAATCTTATATTGAGATATGTTGCAGTTATATTATGAATCATCTTGTATCAGTGGCGTGCCCTTTATAAAAACCGAATAGCCAAGTTGCACTAACAAGATTATAACATTAGGCTATCAGTAAACAAATATAACAATATAAAAAAAATATAAATATTAATAGATACTGGAAAATTGTCACGGCATGTGGTTGGGATTTCTCTAAATAAAGTAAAAAACTTTTGGGCTTGTACTAACTTTAACCCTTATGCACGCACTGCCTGCCTTGAATACCATACTACACACATCAAAAGTGTCTAGGGATATTTTAATTAAACCTAAATAACTAAAATTCTATTAACTTTTTGTTAAGACACCTACACTTTAAAATAAACCTTGTTTAATTGCCTATCTAATCTGATGATAAACTTTTAGATAAAGTTAAATTAAAAAAAACTTAGAAGAAGAGGAAAAACTCAACAAAATTTCAATTTAACTTTATTTTTGAAATTTCAAAACCTAAACAACAAAACAATTTTTTTTTTATAAAAATTGTTGAAAACCTTGAAATTAATAATTCGTGGATCCACCTAAGACTCTCCTGACACATCTGGAGCGGTTCTGCATACTCAAAACAAGGGTGTCAATATCCTGTTGTGGAGTACTGTCCCAAATCCTGCTAAGATGCAAGAAAAGCTGGTTTTGATGTACAATATCAACAGGGAAATTCCTACGAGCTCTTCTCTGAAGCATATTCCAGGCGTGCTCAATAGGATTTAAGTCAGGGGATTGTGCAGGCCGGTCTAAAGCTTGGATAACATGCTGTTGTAACCAACTTGTAACGATACGCGCCGTATGTGGACGGGCATTGTCGTGCATTAGCTGGAAATTTTGTCCCATTTGCTGTTTGTGGGGCAAGATTACAGGCTCTAGCACCTCATCTCGGTATTTTCGAGCAGTCATATTGCCTTGTATCCAAACGAGGTCCGTTCTACCGCCGAGACGAATTCCTGCCCAAACCATAATCGTGCCTCCTTAATATGCATGAACTTGTTGTGGGTGCTGCAGTCGATTCCAACGTCCAGGTTTTCTCCAAACGCGTACTCTTTGCGAATCAGGATGAAATCCAAACCTAGATTCATCAGTGAAAAGCACAAGTGACCATTGAGAATGGTTCCAGTTTTCGTGTGCAATAGCCCATTGTAATCTTCTTCCTCGATTACCTCTCCTTAGTGCTGATACCCAAAATGGCCTACGAGCACGTAGATTGACTTCATGCAGTCGCCTTCTCAAAGTTTGACCGCTTACCAGCAAACCATACTCTCTCTGTAGCCTTTGAACCAATTGCATCGCCGCTGCATTTAGTTGACTTCGTGCAGCATTTACTATGAATCGGTCCTGTACATGTGTTGTAATGCGTTGAGGTCCTCGGTGCCGTTCCACCACTTCCTCCGTGACACGATAACATGACCAAAGCCTGGATATAACGCTCTGACTGGTCTTCATGGCTTCAGAAACGGCAATTATGGAACAGTATTCCACAACAGGATATTGACACCCTTGTTTTGAGTATGCAGAACCGCTGCAGATGTGTCAGGAGAGTCTTAGGTGGATCCACGGAATATTAATTTTAAGTTTTCAAGAACTTTTATAAAAAAAATTGTTGTTTTGTTTAAGTTTTGATGTTTCAAAAATAAAGTTAAGATTGAAATTTTGTTTGAGTTTTTCCTCTTCTTCTAAGTTTTTTTTTAAATTTAACTTTATTTAAAAGTTTATTATCAGGATAAATAGTCTATTAAACAAGGTTTATTTTAATGTGTACATGTTTTAACAAAAAGTTAATAGAATTTTAGTAATTTAGGTTTAATTGAAATATCCCTAGACACTTTTGATGTGTGTATTTCATTACATGACCAAATACCATACTTATATGAAAAGTAAGTACATAGTATAATAGCATATACTATAAGAGATTGATCTGATGTTAAGGGCAAGCCCTGGGTCGCAATACTGCTAAATGCTCTCAACTAAGTCAATGTTACCTCCCTAATCAATAGTATCAACGTCGTGTGCTGTTGGATATATCCTATCCGTACAATAGATTTATAGGACAATTGCCAATAATGACTAACCTTCTAATGTTGGTAAAATTACTCTTATCAGTATCGATTTGATGAATATTGAAAAAAGTTTATAATAAGGTATTACACTGTATAAGAGAAAAAATATAAAAATATATTATTGAGGTAGCTTAAGCAAAAAGCAGCCGAACAGTGTTAGTTTTAGTTCATAAAACTAGAAAATATATTTTTAAATTCAATTCAAAGTTTTCAGTTTTTTTTACCTGTTCTTGAACACACCGAAATACAGACCACAGACAGTGAGAGCTGTCGACTGTCAACAGTGTCAACTAGACGTCACTATTTGTTTTATTTATAACCTCCTAATACGATCTTTATTATAAAAATATACTTTTTCATGGAAGTTATTGTGAAAGATATTTTAGATGGCTAATGCACATGTGTACTTACATCAAAGTGATATTTACAACAACAGTACAAACGGTACAAACGGGTTTTTATGGTGTAATAGTTGGAATACTCTTCCCACAACTTTTAACTAAGTTTTTCTTAAATTTGAATCAGTCAACACTAGAATTCATAATTATTCCGATGTTTTCACACTTGTGTCCTTCATTCCGAAACGCACACCAACGGTAAGTCGAACAGTAAATAATTTTTGAGATAAAAACAATAAAAATTATGTAAAGTGTCACAGCGCGTTTGTTTATTTACATGACGTAAGGACGTCATATCGCCAAAGCAAAACCACGCCCACGGCGTTTTCCGTTTTTGGAAATTTCCGCGCGAAATTTTAAAATACAATTTTTAAAAGCGTTTTTAGGGTACTTAGCGCTTAAATAAAAATTTAGGATTTTTTTTAGTGGTTTCTTAGTACTGTTGGAGTTATTTGAAATACTTAAAAAAAAAGAGTGTAATACCCTATTGTGGCGGTACTCAAGTTTATCATGAGTATATTATTCAACATTTTCAAAGAAAAAAACTTTTTCTTTAGTTTCTCGCTCAGCTTTTTCTAGGTTGTACTGGTAGCGGGTTTGGTCGTTCGATTTACTTGGTAAAATTGATTTTTATTCTGAGTACAGACATGTCTTTATGTATCGGTGAAGTACTTTGATAACAATCATATCTTTTGCCCAGATTAAGTTGAAACATTGATAATACAATAGATCTTTGCTGGTTATAACCAACCTGTCCCATATTTTATGTTGTGGTTCATAATCTTAGACACGCGGTACGTAACAGTACCTACATTAAATCTTTCATTTATATATTTTCAAATCGGTATTGATAAGAGTGGCCAGAGCATACAAGCTCGTCGAGTGGCCCGAGATGTTGCGGTTGAATGTTCAGCTACATTTCTAGTTTGGGATGAGTGAATTAAGTTGAAACGTAACTTGCGATTTAGACGTTTGGTAATACTCCCGTACTTTCGCTTACAGCCAACGTTTTAAAATACCACTTTAAGATCTATGTGATAATAATAAGTACGTGTTATCACGCGAATTTGTAAGTTTTCAACTTTTTTCACTTTTCATGTATAAAGGGGGAAATGTGAGGGCTCACGCGTCGCTGCGTAGCTTCTTGATATTTGTAATATTTGTGTATAAAGGATCTGAACATGCGTTTGAATATTGATATAAATTATGAATTCTTTTATTCGTTGTCTTCTATTGAAATATATATTTCTGTTTGTTTCGATTTGGACAAAGTACAGATATTTTATATTACAGGCTCTTTGGGGCGATGAAGTAATAATTTAAGATCACTACGGCTAATGTTTTGGTACAATTCTTCGAAAACTAAGATTGCAAAAGGCAGTATTAGTTTATATCTGTAAACTTTAATAAATTAGGAAATGTATAGATCAAAATTATATGCATGAAATCCGAAACAGATGCGATTGGTTACGTCTGAACATTGTGCCTACATAGACTTGAAACATTATGCTTGAGTTGATCTATTACCACAACTTATTGTCACACAACTTCGACCAGGTGCCAAGTACATAATGGGTCTTATTTTGTCTTATCTACGTTTATTGTTCGTAGTCTGTAGGGATCAGAAACAGACGACAAAAAATATAAATATTATTTATACTATTATTAGGCCACGTTTTAAAAAAATATATTATTTATTGTGTTAAAGTTTTTTCTTTATGCAGGGTGTATATTTTAAGCTAAGGAGTCTTGATAGAGGAGTATGTGTCATTCTGCGTCTAAAACATTGCGTGTACTTTAATCGAGCTCCTCAAAACTGACTGCTTTTTGTATTCGCATGTCGGAAAAGTCTGGGTGTCCGATTAAAGTACTCTCCCATTGTTTTTGGTTCAGTATTGAAACCTCATTTCATTTAGTTGCTTTGGATGAAATATACAGCTTGTAGTTTTATCCTTGTCAATAATTTTATAAGAGAAGCTGCGCAGGTCGTGTTGTGTATCTAGGTCTAATTAAAGCGTTCTTAGTGTTTAAATATAGGTAATATAATGTTGAAGAAGATGTAACTCTCATGCGTTAATTTATTGTCAGTCCGTGTAACCAGCAGCAGTAGCGAGTTGCTTCTATAAGTGTATTACGTTGTATTTTTAGCGCAAAATATGTATTATACGATTATAATTTCTGTTAAAATATTATTTGAAATGTATTTGTTTTATTTTATATCCGTGTCTAAATAGATATAAATAATTGTACCTACGAAATCACCTACCGTTTAAAGCTTCATGTTTAAATTAAGTTATCAACAGATGTATCTATAGTTTTTTTTCTATCATTGATTTATACGCGATCACTGATTATTCGCACTTGCTACTTATTTTATAACGAACGTTTTCTAACTCATTAGTTTATCTGATAGTGTATCAGAGCCAGTAGCAGGTGAGAATATATTGTGGAATCAAATAGGACCTACACACTGAGAAGGATTCACGTTGCTTACCCACTTCTATTCGATATCATGTTATATTTCACAAGTTCAAGCACTGGGTTGTCTATTTATTGCATAGTTTCACTTTCTCATAACCTGCGCGCGATCGTTCTGCTAACTTGAGACTAGTATGCCTTAAGTTTTGTTTAGAGTTATTCAAAGAATTGTATAAGACGGGTATTTTGGTCATATTATATAGTTTTAATAAGTGTAGATAAAGATCATCTATATACTCGCTGAAGAAGTTATAACGATAAAAGATTTATCCACGTAGCGATAGCTGATGTGGTCTGTCTGCCTAAATAAGTAATCTTTACGAACGGCCTTATGTTCCTATCTTTTTAGATGTTTATAACTTTAACAATTAAGTAGAATTAAACCAATTTGGAACCAGTTTTGTTCATTGTCTTTGCTTGATCGCGCGCTGGTTATGTATTTTCTTGAGTTTTTAATCTAAAACTTATTTACTAAACTGATGGCAATATCAGAGTATGATTTCATGTAAACCAAAGCTCAATGACATCTTAGTTGGTAGTAGACGCAGGAATGCTCATATTGATGTAAAACCGCGTTGATTACATTTGTACCACCAGTTTATAATTATGTTGAGTTGAGGTGAACGTTTATTAACAAAAAGCTAATAAAAGAAACCGTGACACACTGTCGTTTTATTTGAAAATTTACTATTTCATTCAATTTTATTAAATTCAAATAAGTGTGGGAATCGAACCTGAGACCTTACCTAACGTACGATATGACATACTTGTAACCACCGCCTTACATTTCCAATTAACACGAATGGGCTAATTAGCTATAGTGTTATTAATGAATAAGTCTACTCCATGCATCGTCCATGATTAAAGTCGGCTTCTAAAAGTTCGTTTATTTGAACCGTGCCTCGCTAAATGACGTCAACTGTATTCAAGTTTGTCAGGTTCTGTTTATTTTGGAAGTAAACGTAACGTAAATTAGTAAACTATCTTTCCTTTCCGATCTTTCATTGTAAATAATAGCCGCGTTACACGCTATATACATGACCTAGTTGTAAGCACATAACAAGTTAGTAGGACCCTTCGAAGGCTGTCCCATTCTTCCTACGGCTTGCTTGGTGGGGCGTCGCCCGCGTGCTCGCCTCAAACCAGTCGAGTCTGTCGTACCGGCCACGACGCACTCGTCGTCTTCAAAACAAACGACTCTTCAATGAACTGTTCAAATTAACTGTAGTGACAAGTAAGAGTGATGTTAAAGTGAAACTGTTCCGTGTAACGGTTCCAACGAGACGATATCGGACTTCGTGACTAAATGTAAGTAACCACCACCGCGACCGACGCGCAACTTATGTTGATGTTGACTCCCAGTTTTTAAAATTACCATTGGCACGTTTTGCCCATTTCCTATGTTATTGTTTTACGTGCTGGTATTAATGAAGCGCCACACAATGCTACTTTCACTTTTAAACAGCGTAAGAGAATGGATTAGATGGACCTTGTGTTATCCGGGGTATCACCTTGAGTGTATGCGTCCGCGCAGGTCGCGTAGATCCTCTTTGCAAGTGGTCGTTATACTTCATGCACGTATGACATACATAGCTTTACAAGTCATACAATGACGACAAGATACACTGTACTCAGCAAAATTATGTAGTGTTACTTTAGGACTATTTGTCTTTGTTATTATGTTTATTTCATAAAATGTATTTTTGTTATAAACATTAATTATATGTATTTGTATCTAGTTATTTAACAATAAAATTGCTAGTATAGACGTCAATTAGCATGATTTTGTTATACTATCAAAATGTACAATTTTCAAAATTACTTAATGACTCAAGCAGGGGTTGCGGAATTCAAAATAAGTATTTAGGTGCTGAAGTGTGAGTATTATTACGTAGTATACGATACCTATGTGTGCGCGCACTTAGCTAAGTAAGCATCATTCTATATATTCCTTTTAATGTCATTACGTCTTAGTCTAATAAAAGACACCAAACCATAAAGTGTGTTTCCTTTACAAAACACCAAGGTTCCAACATCACATGCTCTATTGGCTTTTTGTTTTGATCTCAAAGCCCAAAATTACCGCGTGTTGTTTACAAAAGAAATGAATGAACCTATTCATGTTACTTAACGTAGCTCTTACTATCTTACATTTGAGGGGATAACGTAGCTTTCCTTAGGTCTACCCGCTTTTATAAACCTACCCTCCAAACTTTTACAATAGTATCAAATTGTATGAGAAATTTTAGGTCTATGTTGATTCGCTAAAAGTTGGATTTTAATAAAACCAAATGTAAAAACGAAGCTTAATGAAATACTTTAGTAACATGAGTAATATACAAAATAGTTTTAAATTCCGTTTTAAATTGCGAAGAAAACAAAAATCAACATATTGGAGGTACCTACCTATTTACTATTCCTTTTTTTATTTAAACTCCATGTCTTGTATCTAGCTTTAGACAAAATGTTTCCTTGTAACAATAGTTTTTTTAATGAATATCGTTAAAACTAATTAGGTATATTTAAAAATGCATATAGCTTTACGATGTGAAATAACGGAGTTTATTGAAGATTACATGTTTGTATTGAAATAACGATAGTGTATTTTTGTAATGTTATTGAATGAAATATACCTACCACACTGTGGAATATACCGTGGCCCAAGTAGGTACTGGTGGGCGGCTGATCTTTCAGAGATTCTTGTTCTTTTTATTAAATCGTAAGTAGTGTAGTCATGACCATAAAAAGAGAACTTTAAGACGATAAATTATTAATGTAAATTGCTCAAAAGATAATCTTGTTGTTCGAGGGGTCCCTGCAAGAGTTAGGCCCTAGTCGATGGCCCTGCTAGCCATCCCTTAAACCTTCGAACACACGTGATTCGAGACACAATAGAATGACAATAGCAGTGCGACAGCCGGCTGTCGGTTGGTCGTTGAAAGGTTAAGGTTGCCTATAGGAGTATACGTACATATAATATCACGGCACACTAGATCACCTACAATACACTTACAATGTCGACCACATCCTACTGACATGAGCAATCATATTATAAAATGCAATTAATATTGTAATACATTTGTAGCAGGTACGGTGAATTAATTAATTACTGTGAATCAAGCTTTTATAGTACGTAGGCTTAGATTAATTACAAGGATGTACTTAATTAGATTATGTGCAATATAGAATTAAATACGTGGTCGCAATGACATTGCATTTGTTATTCGATGTTCGGCAAGTATTTTGATGTGTCTAAAAATAGCATCTAGTTAATTATTATTAACTTGTATGTAATATTTTTAAGTACATATTTGTTTAAACTTTCGAACACACGTAATTCGGGACACATAGACGGCTGCCGCGCTGCTGCTGCAAAGTTAAGCTATGTGTACGTTTGTAGTATTTACTCATACTGCTTTTTGGTCAGAATTATTTAATGGAGTATACATTTGAATCCTTTTTAATTCTGCTAAAAATTTGGTAAAATCAGATGAGTACGATATTATAAGGTAGAACTGCAGAAGCTAATAACTAAGTAGATACATTGCCATAAAGTAACGAAAAGATTGTAGTCCTCGCTATGTTTATTTATTACTAGCTTTTGCCCGCGGCTTCGCCCGCGTAGATGTCGAACTTCTATCCAGAATTTTAAGCACTTTAGGTGTTGAATAAAAAAAATCCTTTCTTTGTGGCTTAGGCTTGCTCTTCACAAAGAATAATTCCTCCAAGTTTCATGTCTCTAGTCAATTATGTAAGGAATACAGGTATGTTCTTGCAAAGAGATCACTAAGATTTACAACTCGAATTATAAAGGTCACCTTACGTGTGTGGGGTCAGATCTTGTAAACCTTTAGCTGACTAATTCATTTTGTCATTGACTTAATTATTCTTGTAGAGCTAGGTACATATGCCGTGTATTGAAACTTGCCACATACCTCCGTTTTAATAGGTCACGATCTCAGGATATCTCTATACTAAACAATGGTGCTGATTCTCTTGTTCACAAACTTAACTAAATTTAAGTTAAATGCATCTTTCTCTTTCCATTTCTTAAAGAAAAGGACAGAAGATACATTATAGTTTAATCCTGTCATATTAGACAGCGCCTATAGTAAATCGACGTATTTTTAGGGCCGATTTCACCGTTTACATTGACCGCGATCAATTCAAGCTAAACTCGGTTTACGCGTTGAACTGAGCTCAGCACACAAGTTTGCATTTCACCAACAAAAATTGAACTCCGTTCAGGCTGAACCCTGTTTAAACTCTGAACGCCCGATTTTGGACGATTAACGTATTTGAACCCGTTCAAGATATGCAATTTTCTATTTTTTCCCGAAGAACGTGTTTTTTTTCCTATATTTGTGGTTCAACAATGTGTACCATAAGAACAAAGACACGAAAATACAGGAAAACAATCGCAGATTCTGAAAAAAATATATTGGACTTATTTATGCACTTGTACCACCTAAAATTGTCGATCAAAGATTCTAAAACTTGCAACCCAAGAATTTTAATCTGGCAATCTCGTGATTCTCTTCTCCGATGATGCGTTTCGTTACTTCATTTTATAAACGTATGAAAACCTAAAAATATACTGTTTAGAATTTAGTTTTAATATATAAATAAGTTTTTCCAGTAGTTCCAGTGTTTTTGTGAAACAATATGGGAACATAACATTAAAAAATAACTTTTATTTCACATTTCAGATATTTTTTTGCGTTTGATTAGCTACTGATCAAAAGACAGTGCTCCAGGGCCAGGGCAGGGGGATAATTTAGTATTTTTTATCTGTTGTTTTTTGTTGACAATATTTTGAACATTGTCATTCCGTTTTGCTTTAAATTTTGACAGCTACACACGTTTAGTTATACTGAAATTAATGTCTATTCAAATCCATAATTAATCGCATTAGGTCGCTTCCACATAAATAGCAACTGCAAAACGCATAGCAGTTTGTCTATGATTATGACGAACTGACGAGAACTACATTCTATGTCAAAGTAAACTTAGTTTTCGTAAACGCGATCAAAATGTAGCCGGTGAAATCTGTGTGACGTAAACCGAAATCAGAACCAACGTCTGAACTTGATTAAGCTGAACATAGTTTTATTGAACTCAGTTTTTAATGCGAACGGTGAAATCGGCCCTTAGTCGCCATATTCTTAATCGCGTTTAAATTATCTATGGAGTGTCTAAATTTGACAGGATTTAACTAATATTTTATCTTCTGTCCTTTTCTTTAAGAAATGGAAAGAGAAAGATGCATTTATTTTCAATTTAGTTGAGTTTGTTAACAAGAAAATCAGCACCATTCCCGCATCTGTGGTGACTACTCCGCTCCCGTAGGCCGTAAAGTTATATAGCCTTCTTCGATGAATGGGCTATACAACACAAAAATACTGTATCATTTCGAACCAGTACTTCCTGAGATTAGTGCGTTCTACCAAACAAACTCTTCAGCTTTATAGCATTAGTATAGATTCTAGATATGTCTAATTCTGCCTATATTATGTTAATGTAGATGTTATGATGGCCTAGTTGTTAAAATGCCTACTTCTCATGCACTAGGATGAGAATTCAAATCTGGGCAGGTATCCCGTACCATCACTGTACCAGATTGTCCCTGTACCTTTTCAATTTATAAGTGCTTTTTTTTTTAAGTTTCTCTTTGGTATCACTGGCATCGTTAAAAGAAAACATCGTGACGAATCTGGATTTTTAACCTTATAAACATAAGTCTGATCAATGCTCCTGCAGTCCTGCCTTCTTTGTATAAGATAGGCCTTCGCCCCGTGCAGTGAGATACTATTATTAGGCAACATAGATCTGCAATAGGCAAATATTTATAGTCTACTCATTATGAAAATCCCACAATAGTTCCCCACTTTTACTCTCATTAAGAGATGCCAAAGCATGCTATAAGGACACTGTCCTATGAACGTGAATGCCTTACAAACAACTCTATATATCTATTATTGGTAATCAACTTTCACTGCTTGGTACCCAAGGTCTTTATATTAGGTATCTAGTTATGTATGTACTCTAAGTACTCGATGCACCTGTGATATGACGTTAATCTAACCATCTTACTACACAATATTGTGCAACCTGATCTTGGTAATACTTAACTTGGTAAATGACGAGTGAAAATTATTTAAACCATAAAAAAACGTGTCTTTCAAAGTTCTAAAGGTTTAATTTTTAAAAAGAAACAAATAATGACACTTTTTAATTGATTTAGCAAGCTAGAAGTTATAGGAATACTTCTGGCGTTAAAATCACGTTTAATTTAGATAACTAAACAAATTTTCGATTTGTTATGAAAAATTATGAATTCTCATGAGAATACACTAACCCATTAAACACGTGTAGGTGTGAAATAACAGACGACAAAAAATATAAGCGACGAAGATTGGGCACATCAGCCGTTATAGTGCATCCAACCATTCACCTGCACGCATGGTTGAAAATATATTAAGCCGTGCACCACCGTATCACCCCTTGTCACTCAAACGGCAAAAAAAATTGGGTTGGCATTTTTTCGAAGGGTCGGTGGCCGATGGTAGGTTAAAATTGTGTCAAATTGTCTGGTGTCCGTTTAGTTCAGAATCAGAATATTATTTATTTGTATTTTTATAGTAAGTATTCTTTGTGAAAATAGCACAGTAAAGTCATTGTTTAGCATCTGGAGGATATTTAATATTATTGGCAAGACATTTTAGTATGTCAAGGACAGTAAAACCATTACTGACATACAGAGTTACTTTCTTATGTATGAAAGTACGACAAAGTTTTGAAACAGCTTTCTAATAATTTCTGTTCAACTATCCACAGATTTGCTATGGGAATGGGAGGCGCAATGGACAGTTGCGGCAGATGTATGAAGTTCTCATTAATATGCATCAATGTAGTCACCTTCGTAAGTATCAACTATGAACTACTTCATCTCTCATTTATGGCATAAACATCTTTACAATTTCCGTCCAGTAATCAAGTATTCACGGAAGGTGTAATATGTAGGTAAGTTTAAGGATTCTCAAGTTCTGTATATAGCATACATATGATCTCAGGTAAAAAGCTTTGTGAATAAGAAATAAAACAGGCATTGTAACTTCTTAACGGGCAATCTTAGATTACTCCTTTCAACTTCAAACATGGAATGGAACATCAACGGTTGAGTGAAGCAATATTTCAAAATGAATGCATTCAGACAACAACTTGGAGCCATTAAGATCGTATCTAAACATTAGACGGACATCCACCTGCATGGTCAGTGGAAAAAAATGGCCGAAAAAACTTTACCTGTACCCTACCTACTCTAAGCCTTACATTGTGGGATGCACTATAGAATTGAGAATTGAGAACTTAATGAAACAAAAGAAAAGTCCCATGGGACCAGTAACTTTAGATCCTGACGTTTTGACTGAGAGACAATAAAGTTAAACGATTATATACCAACGTCACTCAACTAAAATCACATTCGGTATCATAGTTGCAAAAGGCAATTTGCAGATGGCGTGTGTCATAAGCATTTTTCAACTAATTTTGCGAGATTCGAAATAGGTTTCATCCTGTTCACTTTCTGGAGGTGGTGGTGGTGATGCAATGCTGCAATAATACCAAATACCTCTTCCTGTAATCAGAAATTACGATGACTAGTGTCATTAGATGAGAGGTATTTATGCATCCGTTACGTGTCGTTAATGTCACGCACGATACACATATGCGAGTGCATAAATATGACCTTAGTTCGTGTATTTATTGCCAGATGCCATTTACATCAATCAAGTACGACCGGTAGATTACTACTCATCACGCAGGCGTAATGATTGAATCTTTCAATTGAATCATAATTATTGTTCAAGCGTGAATTTTTAGTTTAAATTATTTAAAAAAAATGTCGTTCTTTACAAAGAATTTCTGATTCGTAGGTGCGTTTACAAACATCACGGAGACAAAAAACCAAATTGGATGAAATAGTTTTTTACTACAGTATAATTTTTTAGGGCACTTATTTAATGCAACCTCCTTCGTAAATACAAAGTCACCTGTGACTGACAGGCCACATGTCGCCAAAAAATCTTGTAGATGCCATTAAAGTTTTTTGTTGTTTTTTTTTCATGGTTAATGTCATTTTTCATTTCATTTTGAACTGATGTAGCCAGCATGATTCAATTTTCGATCGAAACCTCATTTATGATTTTTTTTTGTTTTAAAACATTTTCTGGTCTTCTTTCCAGATTTATTTACTCTTCAAGACCATACAGTCACGTAATTTCCGCATTCCAGGTTGGTGGTGTGATCGCCCTTGCCATAGGGCTGTGGATATGGATCTCCCGTTCGTTCTCGAGCACGCTAATGAGCAACAACATGTTCATAGCGTCGGTGGGCGTGGTGGTGGCCATGGGGGCTGCCCTGATGCTGTTGTCTCTGCTCGGGTGCTGCGGCGCTGCTAAGGAGGTCAAATGTATGCTGCTTACGGTGCGTTTACATCATTTAATTCAATTTATTTTGACGTATTATAAAAATAGAACTACTATACAATTTACTATGAAACAATCATGAAAAAAAATTGCTGATCTATACTTTTAGTCGAGATTTGTAAGAAGCAGGCATGGATTAGCAGGTTCTTTGTTTGTTTTAGGAAGAATTCTGATAGCTAAATAAAACCTAACGATCAGTAGTTAAAGGCACATCTAATTAATAATTAGTTAACACGGCTTATAGTACAAAAAATAACGATACAAAGAAGAAACTTTCGACAAAAACTCTTTTTTGTATCGTGCTCTATGTATCGTATGTGCGAAGTAGCCCTGAAGTTATTTTATAGAGAAGCATAATAATATGACCTAATATGACGATAGTTAAAATTATTATTGTCGTCCATAAACCGATTTTAAAGACTTTTTTGCTCATCATTATTTTATATCATTCCAGTACTACATCCTCGTCTTCATAATCTTCGTGGTAATGCTGGTAGGCGGGATCCTCCAGTTTGTATTCAGAGAGAAAGTCCTCACCACGTTAGACCGCGAGCTGTACGCCGCCATCCCGTACTACGGAGTACGGCACGAGTACACCAAGTCCTGGGACGACACGCAGACGTACCTCAAGTGTTGCGGCGTCAAGGGGTACAAGGACTGGAACGATAATGTGCCTGAGAGTTGCTGTAGAGAGGTCTATCCCGGGAAGGTAAGGGTTTATGTCAAAAAAGTAATATAAAAACAATATTGGTATATTTACTATGGGCCTCATAAGAAATTTCAAAGTCGCTCAGCGCGCTATGAAAAGACTTATGCTAGGGAAACTCCAATTCCTTCGTGATCGAATTAGAAACGAGGAGATCCGTAGGAGAACCAAAATCGTCGACATAACTCATCGAGTCGTAAAGCTGAAGTTGCAGTGGTCCTGTGATCATAGTTTGAAGAACCGATGGCTGATGGGGGAAAAGGTTCTTGAATGGCGGCCATGTATTGGCAAATGCAGCATGAGACGGCCTCTTGCAAGATGGAAGGATGACCTTATGAAGGTCACAGAACCGCAAGCTGCGGATTCACTACATTAATTTATATTTACATTGTTATTCTTTCTATTTGTAAAATTTTTACTAACCCGTAATTACGTAAATGTTCCAGAGGATGGACTGCAAGGCGTCTCCGAACCCTACTACGATGTACGTGGAGGGTTGCCTCTCTAAGGTGATCGACTTCTTACGAGAGGACGCTGTCTACGTCGGCACGGCTGCTGTCATAACCGCTCTGATAATGGTAAGGAATAAACATACTTAGCTAAAGGATTTTTTTTGGAACAATACGCCACATTTTTCCCTGTCTCTGCAAGTCCGGAAAGCCAGAGTAAACTGTGGAGTTCTCAGAAAAATGCTGAGCACTGCACTTCTCGCAGAAAAAAGTTTTCAACTGTCTCTGATCCCACAACAAAATTAATCAGAAAAGAACAATTTTCCACTTTTTTCAAATGGTAGAAATCCAGATTGTCCAGCACCACAGATTATAATCAACAAAATTATTGAGATACTCTTACAGTGCATTTCACGAAAGAATTCCAGAGTAATTTAATGAAAAACAATTTTGCAGCACTGAATTTCCGTGCCCATTATGGCGAAGGGAATTCTTTCGTGAAACGCACTATACAGTATAGTGTATTTACATAAGCGGCCACTAAAAGTACTGCGGCCACCATTATGTCGTTTATCAAGCTTTCATAATTTGTGCCGTGATGTCTGAAGTCCTACTTCTGGAGTCGAGGCCTGTAGCTGTTGAGTCTAAGTTTTTGGAATAAACACATTATTTTCTTTATTACAATTTATTAATTCGTCTATTCCAGGTGCTGGCTCTGATATTATCATGCGGATTGTTCGTGAAGATAGAATGATGACAACGTGCTGACACCGGGCTCTTGACTAGTGAAGTAAATGAGTATTAATTGTACGATTATGAATGTGTACTTGTGATTTGTTTGATTTGTGTCGTGTGCCTTCAGACTTTTCTATTTATATAAAAAAGTATTTTTGCAATAAAAATGTGATTGCAGTTGTGCCTGATGCTTTTTCTTTAGAAAGAAGTTGCCCAACCTACGCTAGGAAAGTAAATATTTAATCAACAGACAAACGCAAGGAGGTAATTGCTCAGTCAATGCACTACGCAAGACATCATCAAATGTGTTTGATAAGTTTTTTTTCCGATTTTGGAAAGCTGATTAATGTTAGCAACTTTATTTGTCATCCCAGTTTAGTAATTTTGCACGCTAAACACCGCATGATTATACTGACTTGCTTTTGTTGTCTGTTATTTTTGGTGGTGCAGGTAATAATTAACTAGTATAAAAAATACAATTCTCATTCGAGATGTACACCCCCATAGACTACAAAACAAACTAAATCATGATCTTTAAATTTTAATAAAAAAAAATTTTAGTTAAACGAAAATACCCAAAATTGTCAAATGTAGTGTTGTATAAAGATACGCATTAGGAATTGTTTCTATTTCTTTCGCCGGTGCATAAACTTGATGGTGTTCTGTGCGCCCTCGCGGTAGATGGTGCGTGTGAACTAGCCACACGAGCGGATGATACAGTCAGATGTAGGGACACGCCTAGGGCACTGATACGTTCCAAAGTTAATGGCGGAACTGCTATTATCTACTGGTAGACGTGATTACAGCTAATTACCATCCACATTGACTACAAAACAAACAAAATAATGATATTTAAATTTTAATAAAAAAAAGTATTTAGAAAAACGAAAATACCCAAATTTATCAAATGTAGAGTTGTATAAATAAAGATACGCATTACGCTTCTATTTCTTCCGCCGGTGCATAAACTTGATGGTGTTCTGTGCGCCCTCGCGGTAAGTGCCGGTGCGTGTGAACCAGCCACACGAGCGGATGATGCAGTCTGAAGAGGGGGTACCTAGGGACACGCCTAGGGCACTGATACGTTCCAACGTTAGAGGCGGCCCTGCTATTATCTACGGGTAGACGTGATTACGGTTAAGTTTTAGATTTCTGAGGACTATTCTCAATAATTTATCCATTGCCGGAATTGCATAATGATGCTAGAATTTTATAAGTATGGAGCTTATGTCAAATATCTACTTTTGGTAACTTAATTCGCAAGTAGATATATAATTGAAAATGTCTGATAGTGTCTGTTTTATAAAATGAGTTGAAGTTTATAATAAACTACTATCTCCAAGCACGCGTTGCCTAAACTCAGAAGTCTATCAATCAGTTTCATCACGGGAAGCCGTGCTATGAAGTACTAACTGCGATCTGCTATTTTGCTACAGTCTGTCTGTTACTGCTTTTTAGTAGGCTGGAAGCCTATTCCACCTAAGTTGAAACATGGCTAGGTTAGAGCCTCCAGGCCTGAGGAGGTCCGCAGACCCGGGATTGCGGAAGTTGTAGCAGTTCCCGCGATCCCCGGCGTAGGTGGGAGAAGGAACACTTGGGTGGTTTTTAATCAGTAAGAGTCTGACATACCCTTTCTTCCCCCCAGGATAGAGCACAACCATAAGGATTTTCCAGCTCAAATAAAAAAAAAACACCGCTAGATTAGCTTCTGTTGATGATAGACACAAAACTCATTAAAAGTAAAAGAATTGACTCACCCTCCCGAAGACCGTGTGTTTGTTATCAAACTGCGGCAGCGGCTTGAATATAATGTTGAATTGGCCGCTAATCTCACGGTTAGGAGTGACCACCATAGACAATACACCTGTGGTTTATTTAAAAAGCCGCTAAACTAAAACACCTTTTTGAGATTATAACTTGTTAAACTGCAGGGCTTGCTAGTGGTATTACAACAGGGTAGTAGGACGGGCAAGTAGTAGAACGGAGTAGGCCCATGGAAGTAAAATTGATAGGCCAGTCAAATTAGGGTTTCACCTCGGAATGAAAGATAATAAGCTGAAAATTGGTATGAGCCTGTGTCTCGTGGTTCTAAATGTTGTCTCAAAAGTCACAATTGTTATCGTGTCCGCGTCTTGAGATATTTGAGGTCAAAGGTCACAAGAATCGGATTTTCGCAAATATCTCGTTTTCTATTGCTTAATAAAATTTGCACCTTTTACAAAAAATGTGGAGTATAAAATTCTCCACAACTTGTACCTTAACTTTTTTTTCATACGATTAACCGTTTTTGCGGTAGACCGCGAAGAGTGCGCCGCGTACAGTCATTGTATGGCCTAATGCAAGGACAAGCGTGAGTTACGGTTATCAGTTCGTTGAATTAAGTTAGTTATTTACTAAAAAAATATAATTGTTAAACAATGCTCATTTTTGATGTACACGACAGTAAGGGAACATAATTACATACATTTACATATATTTATTATACATACAAATATTTATTTCATTTATTGAAATGTATGTTTAAGTATTAAAAGATTTTTGTTGATTTTAATTACTCTTCTTGTTGTCGCTGGAAAATCCTCATCATCGGTCATACTCATCTCCAAACCTTCCAAAATTTCAGGATCGTATGCGCTTTTTTTATCGGGATTATTTGGATGTAGTAAAGAAAAGTTGAGGCAAGCTTGTCCATTGCACTGGCCACAAGCTAATAAACATAGTAGCCCTGCTTTTTTGCATCCACAGCGGGAAGCACAACCGTGTTTGCAATTACAAAATATTATTTTTAGTAGTTCGGCTTGCGCTGGAGGCAATAATGTTTTTATGGACTCCAGGATTTCATTTTAGAGTATCCAGCCCCATTCTTGAGGTTCTATGTTTCGCCAATTGGGGCAAAACATGTTGAAACACCCTTTATTTTTCACTTTCTTACCTACATTTGCATTTATATGTATAATGTTACATTACACATGTTTACACAAATAAATATATCTTATCTTAAGTCCTTCCCTAACCACGTTTGAATTTGGTAGTAGACTCGATTTATGTGTTGTTGAGCTGCTGCACTTGTTGGTTGAAGTATTTATAACTGTACTGGTTTATATAATTTAATTAATTATATGAATTGCGTGTAGCATAAAAGATCAATGTCGTCTTCAGGTTTTGGAGCATTAATAATGCCAACAAGATACGCACTCCCTTTTTATATAATGTTTGTATGGGGAAGTTTTCTTGTTGTAATGCTTCCACAAATTTATCCAATTGGGATTTTTCTCTGACAATGAATTGAACATTTTCCGGCGACAACAAGAAAACAACGAAGAAGGTGAAGATAACTTCCATTTACAATTTTACTTGTAATTAAAATCAACAAAAAATCTTTTAACCTTTCAACGACCAACCGACAGCCGGCTGTCGGGCTGCTATTATCTTCCTTTTGTGTCTCAAATCACGTGTGTTCGAAGGATTAATACTTGAACACACATTTCAATATAAAATGTATATTTAATGATAAATAAATATATGTATAAAGTATGTTCCTTTACTATTGTTTTAGCTCAAAATATAACTAAAACATACATTTCAGAATATATACTATAGTTAAATAGGAATATTTAAATATAAAATTATATTTAAATTATATTTTTTTAGTAAATAACTAACTTAATTCAACGTACTGATAACCATTAGTCACGCTTGTCCTTGCATTAGGCCCTACATGACTGTACGCGGCGCACTCTTCGCGGTCTACCGCAAAAACGGTTGATCGTATGAAAAAAAAGTTAAGGTACAAGTTGTGGAGAATTTTATACTCCACATTTTTTGCAAAATGTGCAAATCTCAATAGTCCATAGAAAACGAGATATTTGCGAAAAACCGATTTTTGTGACCTTTGACCTCCAATATCTCAAGACGCGGACACGATAACACTTGTGACTTTTGAGACAACATTTAAAATAACGAGACAAAGGCTCATACCAATTTTCAGCTTATTATCTTTCATTCCGAGGTTTACCCCATTTTTTACCTAATTTGACTGGGCTATGACTGTTTATATATCGTGCCGGAGATTACTTACTTCTATCATACGATTTACGTCTTTATAATATTATTATAGACAAAAGGGTGCATCTTGCTACGATCATAGTGAAGATTCGAACCACAGATGAGAAGAACTCCACTATATTTCAAGGAACACATCAGTTCCCAAGCCGTATTACGTCGACGTAATAGGGAGATGTTTACCTGGTACAGTATGGTTCAAGGAGCAGGGCTCAGCCATCATAGCTGTAGGGAAATCTCTGTCATCCTTCCCTGATGGCATGTACAAGCCGAAGCCATTGTCTTTCAGAACGTCGCCGCCGCAACAGTACAGATCACGTACTATTCTACACATGGAGATTTTTAACGTAAATCGAATTATGGTTAAATTGGGGCGTTGAATAAAAACTACTAGAAGTAAAACTATGTGTATGTATTGTTATCAAAACAAAACGAAATTATGGTAGTCTATACCAGTCATGAGCTAAACTGAACAAGGGCAATATCTGTAAAACAAAAAGTAACGCAGAAAACCACAGGTTCTTCTTCTAGTTCATTATTGTGATGATGTTAATTGATGGATGCTCCCACAAGCTTAGCGTAAGTCTTCGCGCTAGTATAACCAGTGATTTCTTATAATAAAAATGAAAGTGGTCCTATCAATAATTTTATTTAGTTCCATGGGCAGTTAGCCTGGTTAACGAATCCTAGATGTTTGGTAAAATAAGTAACCAGACAGTAATGATGACGATAGAACCAGCTGGCTAGTGACCATTGGTCAGGGTATGCTTAACTGGTGTCTATTTTATCACTACGGCCGCACACAATTAGGCAGGATATACCTTAGTACCCACCATCATCAAGGAGTCAAGAAGACTTACCTAAAGAATCTGGTCCCAGCGTAAGCATGGCCAGTATCAACTCCTTTGACGAGTGATAAGAATATTCTGCATGTTTCTGGCACAATATCAACGAAGAGCTCGATTGTGACTTGACCTATCTTCGAGCCACCTCGAACCCAGATGTCCATGGATACTCTGTAACGTATGGATGAGAGCTGTGTATTTTGATATCCTTTTTTTTTGGTTAGTGGGAATTCATCAAATGACTGCTCCCGTCCAGGGTGCGGCGGGAGGGCGTGTCAGACTTTTACTGCCTAAAACCCACTCATGTTCCTTCGGTTGCCCTTTAAGTTTCGGGGTCACGGTAACTATTATAAACATTCCGCAAGTCAATGTTTTATTTTATTGTTATTTTGTTAATGTGGTCTTATAAGATCATGATATTTCGAGAATATGATGTTATGAGAATTATGATGTTTTACGAATATCGTGATTCGCGAATGTGGTATTTTACGAAAGTGATCTTTTGAGAAAATTATATTTAGCGACGGAGCGACTGTCTAGTGCTCCTACTCCTTCCGATCAATCTTTATGACCAATCTGCTCCTTTATACAGAGAAAAATAATTAAGCCTATTTAGAATTCAAGTTCAAATTAGTCCCTGGGGATTTTTTGTGAAACTACAAATACTTACTTAGTTTAATATTATGAACACTATCGACTTACCTAGGTCTGTAGACGTTTATAGGCTTATCAAACGCAGGGTCTTTTATATCTCGATCAAGTCTACCAGTCTTGAACAAAATAAACGGTAGTCTGAAAAGTAATAATATGTTAAAGTACTTAAAGTCGTAGTCGTAAGTATCGTTAAATGCAAAGATTTATAAAGATACACTAGAATTGCCACTTACGAGGCGCCTAAAATGAGCTTATGTTTTGTTTCCTTCCATTCTGCATCCAATTCTTTGGTAAGAAGCTGCTCCGATCTCTGATAAAAAACCATAAGTACATTATCAAAGTTTTTTTTGAAATGCGATGTTTAATTATAACGGGTGCTATATATTACATACTAGCTGTTTTATGCAGTTTCGCTGGTTTATTATCAATAAAAAAATTATTTCCTCCTATTTTTGAAAAAGTCAATTTTTAATGCGACTATACAGGGTGTCCCACGGCTATGCCACATGGAGGGAAAGTACCTTAAATCTTGTAGATAGAACATTTTACTGAAAGAAGACATTATCTAAATTTTAAAAACAATTTAAATTGCATTCATAGATTTTTTAATAATTAAATGGTTGGGCCGGGAATCGAACTTGTTCCTCGAGAAAAAATAATCACCCTGTGATTTTATGATACTAATCGAAAGGTTTCTTCATAAGGATTATTTTTTGCTAAATAACATAGTGTCACAAATAAAAGGAAGACCGTGAATTTTAACATTTGATGTAAAATTTTGTTCTGAAAAGTTAAAAGCTTACATTGCCGTAAGGACATACAAATACAATTGACAATCATAACTACATATTATTAATTAATCTACCCACTTGAGTAGTACGCATCAATTATATCCACCACAACAAGACCAAAAAATCGTCAGGGAACAAAATAATCAAAAGTTATCACTTTGTATTCAAGAAAAAGGGACTAGTTTTGAGCATTTGAAAAAATGAATAATTTTGTATTAAAAATGTTAAAATTCATGGTCTTTCTTTTATTTTTGACACTATGTTATTTAGCAAAAAATAATCCTTGTGATAAAGCCTTTCGATCTGTAGGATAAAACTACAGGCTGATTAATTTTATCGAGTAACAGGTTCGATTCCCGGTTCAACTATGTAATTATTTAAATATCTATGAATGCAGTTTAAAATGTTTTCAAATTTCATATAATGTCTTCTTTCAGTAAAATGCTCTATCTACAATATTTAAGGTACTTTCCCTCCATGTGGCATTGCCGTGGGACACCCTGTATACTTACTCGTATAATAAAAAAAAAAAACAGAATTAAAAACTAACAGCAATGAGTAGTCTCGAGTAAAAATATAAATTGTTTTTCTGCATCTCGTTCAGGTGTCGTTGGCGTTGTTTACAGAGCAGCTTGTTGATTTTACTGCTAGGTTCTGGCCCCCAGCAGTCCACGTAGCCCTGGAAATGTAATCACGTGTTTTATTTTTTCATATCTTGTCACAATGTACCATGATTACATGAAGTGTTGAAAACATCGCAAATAAACCAGAGGGAGTTGATGGTCATTGAATGGAAGACAAGACGTCAGCCTACTTGAGGTCACTGAAACAGATATCCCAGGGACAGAGAAAAATATCTCCTGAGTCTATAATTACACCGGCCATACTTTTCAAATTGGAACTCAGTAACACTGTTCTACAGGAGAAATAACAATAAACCACCTAGAACAAACGTGCACATCTCTTTATAAGAAAGAACTGTATCCTGCAGTGAGACAATTATAGAAGTACTTTAAGACTCACTTACTTAGAGCACAGGAACTGTGTCTAACTACCAGTACCTACATCTCTTAAAGTTGTCATCTTATAACGAAAAGGTCCTAAAATTTTCCACAATTTTAATAATAACAAACGTACTCCAGTCCTTTGTATAAGGTTGATCCTCTTGAGCAGGTCTTTATTTACGATCATGTTGAGCTCTAGCTGCCTGGCATAATAGTCCAGTCTTCTGGGCTTCAAGTACAATTCTGGGAAAAGCTCCGGTGCGCTGTCGTCCACTTTATACGTCACCATTTGTAACTATTAAACGAAACGAACGGAATTAAACTTTCCAAGCGTAATCAAATGTATGAATGGTCAAAGATATGATTAAAACTGACTACACCTACTGATGATTTGGTATATTTAGGCCTTGGAAGGACGACGAGGACTGGCGACGCTTGATATACAAAATATTGATGATGATACTTATAATCCAATGGTTAAAGAACATCGTGAGGAGACCTGGACTAAATCGGCAGAAATCACCTATCTGCCCCAAGCGAGCGTGATAATCAATGTACAAGTTATTTGGGTAACTACAAGGACATTCACACATAAGTGAAAATTTATTCTACAGTGAATAAATATCAGCTTCATAGAAATTACCTCTTTTTGATGATTACACCAGTTTTGATAGAAGAGATCCGTTAATAAAGGAAACTTTGGCGGCTGTAAAATAACAGTTAAATTTTTAGTCCCCAATCGAGTAGGTTTTAATTCTATTTGAATATTTATATCTTTAGACGTTACAAGTTTAAAGACGCGTGGCCTGCGAATGCGCGGTGGCTTAGGCTTCTCAGGTTCGGGCGGAGGTGTCTTCAAGAGCGGGTGTTCCAACAAACTGTCGCATTTCCTTTCGCGTAGAGGATGCATGACTCACTGCTAGGTTGATAAACTAGTATAAGAAAAATAGAACATGAACAGTTTGGTGTCCATTGTAGTTATTACAATAGCAGTAGAATTAGGCCTAATTTGACATTTGAAATCTGGGTTACCTTGAAATTGAGAATTAGCCTGTTATAAATACAGATACATAAATTTCAAAAAATCCTTCTCCACGTCCACTAATTCCAGGTAAAGATGTGACGAGGTGTGCTATAATTCACTTTCATATTTTATTTTATTGATGAGTATTCGTTTTCTTTCATTATCATACTTTGAAAGATGTCATGGATGCAAAAAAGTGTTCATAAAGAGTATATCAATGGTGGTTTCTTTTTATTGTCTTCGTCGTCTATGTACTATTTCTTTCATGGCTTCTTTCAAAGAGGATTGATATAAATGTTTTGTGATTTTGGAATTTCATTTAGTGCTCAGGTCAATAAAAACGAGGGCTCTTTTTCTAAGCTTGCTTTATTTACCGTGTGTGTAGCAACTGGTGTATGTTCATTTTGTGATATAAACTCGAATAATGTAATCTCCTTTTCATATTTTGATTGTTTTAATTTCTATGCATAGGACAAGGCACGGAAAAGAAGACAAAAGAAGTAGGATTTCCGGCAAGATGGAGTGATGGTCTGCAAAGGGCAGCTGGCAGTAACTGGATGCGTATAGCCTTAGAGTGGATTAGGCGCCTTGGAAGATGTCCACGTCTAGTAGTATTGAACTGATATAGACTGATGATGAACATAATTGAATCTTTGATGTTTTTTGTTTCACGTATATTTTCACAAGACACTGTTCTTCGGTGATACAGTGCAACTCTGCTTCCACACAGCTTTCGCCACTATGTCATAAGTCGAGGGGGTGTGGTGCCATAGTCTGTACGCAATCGTTACCACATTCTTAAGTATATCAAAATCCACTTCTGGACTTGATATCGGATTATCGACTTTTACTTTCACGTATGTTATTACGTGACACTGTGGAACCTGAAAGAAATCTTTAATGGTTAGTGCAATGGCTGACATGATATTTTTCATCAAGTTTAACATATCGTTTTATACGACGACGTTATATAAGTTGATTAGCGAACTTTCTTTTATGTCTTTACATATTGCTTATATTAAGTAACTCTGTCTGTTCATTTTACTTTCCTGGTTAAAATGGAACTGGATTTGAATGAAATTTGGTACAGAAATAGTCTGGATCCCAAGAAAGGACATAGGATAGTTTTTATCCCGGAAATCCCCTGGGAACGGGAACTATTATTCCACGCGGACGAAGTCACGGGCAAAAGCTACTTTTTTATAAACGAACCCACGATACACAAGATATAAATAGGTAATAGTTTATTTTCAAAATTAGAAATTACTTACAGACAAGTTAATTTTCTTAGTAAGTTCGAATAAATTGATTTGGCCTTCATTGTGAGCAATTACCACACTGCTTGGAGTGCTATCAACACCAAATTCCCAATATTCACCAAGGACAATTTGTGCAACAGACATCAACAAAACGATGCTGAGAGTCGAGGATCCCATTGCACTACGATCAACGGGTTACCTTCTAGCAGTAATAACTACTAGATTTTCTAACTTTTTTAGTAATGGTGTTGTTTTTTAGGGTTCCGTACCTCAAAAGGTAAAAACGGAACCCTTATAGGATCACTTTGTTGTCCGTCTGTCCGTCCGTCCGGCTGTCAAGACCCTTTTTCTCAGAAACGCGTCGAGATATCAAGCTGAAATTAATATCACATACTCGGGTCTGCTATCTCTTAAAGCAGTGAAAAAATCAAGTTTTTAAATCAACGCAATAAAAAGATACGGCGGTTTATATTGCAAATTTGGACATTTGCAAGGAAATCAAAACCTATAGGGTACTTCCCATTGACCTAGAATCACGAAATTTGGCAAAAAGCAAGGTCATGTAGCACAAGTAAAGGGAAAACTCCGAAAACCGTAAATTTGTAGTTAGTTCACACCAGGCGTCCGTCTGTCCGTCTGTCTGTCAAGAACCTTTTTCTCATAAACGCGTCGAGATATCAAGCTGAAATTAATATCACATACTTAAGTCTGCTATCTCTCACAGCAGTGAAAAAATCAAGTTTCTAAATCAATGCAATAAAAAATACGGCGGTTTATATTGCATATTTAGATATTTTCAAGAGAATCAAAACTCAAAACCTATAGGGTACTTCCCATTGACCTAGAATTGTGAAATTTGGCAAGAAGCAAGGTCATGTAGCACAAGTAAAGGGAAAACTCTGAAAACCGTAAATTTGTAGTTAGTTCACATCAGGCGTCCGTCTGTCCATCTGTCTGTCAAGAACCTTTTTCTCAGGAACGCGTCGAGATATCAATCTGAAATTAATATCACATACTCAAGTCTGCTATCTCCCAAAGCAGTGAAAAAATCAAGTTTCTAAATCAACGCAATAAAAAGATACGGCGGTTTATATTGCATATTTAGACATTTTCAAGGGAATCAAAACTCAAAACCTATAGGGTACTTCCCATTGACCAAGAATCATGAAATTTGGCAAGAAGCAACGTCATGTAGCAAAAGTAAAGGAAAAACTCTGAAAACTGTAAATTTGTAGTTAGTTCACATCCGTCCGTCCTCCCGTTCGTCCGTCTGTCAAGATCTTTTTTTTTTCAGAAATGCGTCGAGATATCAAGCTCAAATTAATGTCACATACTCAAGTCTGCTATCTCTTAAAGCAGTAAAAAAATCAAGTTTCTAAATCAACGCAATAAAAAGATACGGCGGCTTATATTGCATATTTAGACATTTTCAAGGGAATCAAAACTCAAAACCTATAGGGTACTTCCCATTGACCTAGAATCGTGAAATTTGGCAAGAAGCAAGGTCATGTAGCACAAGTTAAGAGAAAACTCCGAAAACCGTAAATTTGTAGTTATTTCACTAAAAAACAAAAAAAAAAAAAAATGATGATTAAAAAAAAAAATGATTTTTATTTCTGTAAATAGGTAATAAATTACACTTTTACACGTCATTCTTTTTTCTTATTTTAATCGAACGATGGGGCCGGTGTTTCCTGGCTGGACTACTCTGAGAAGAAACAACCGAAACAAACTCAGAGGTCAAAGTCTCTTTTAAAGTCCATACAATATTGTATTGGTCAAATTATGCGAGGACCATGAAGGTAATAACTGAAGTGATCTCTTGATGAGAGAATCACACAGATTTGAGTGGACCTGTCCAAACAGTGCAAGCATTTGTCAAAAGTCGTTTAGCTCAACTAAAACGTAAGGAGCCTAACGTCTTGACGAACAATACCAAAGCAAGGACATTCGGGTAGGCCGCATTAAATACTCAAACCGTCAGTAATAGTCAAATATACTAGTAACGTAACAGCCCACATAGTCCTCACACTCACAATAAATAAAGTAAAAAAAAGATATACTTATAAAAGTACATAAATGTCAAGTAAGTATAATAATTACAATGTCAAGCAGAAGAAAAAAAATTCAATTAAATATGGTATACAAGATAATATACTTAATAAAGTACAAATCAATGTCAAATAATAAAAATTTCAATGTCAATAAAATATAATAATAATGTAGACAAATAATTAATGTCATTGACCTATGTAAATAATTGAAGCAGCTTAATTCCAAGCATTTGAATCATCAATATACTCTTTAACAGAATAAAAAGCATTACGGCATAATTTACGTTTAATAAAGAGTTTAAATTTGGTAATGCTTAGTTCTTGAATCTGGCTAGGAAGTTTATTATAAAAGCGTATACATTGACATTTAAATGAAGTACCTATTTTCTTTAGCCTAGTTGAAGGAACAATATATTTGTCCTTGTTTCTTGTGTTTATGTTGTGAATATCACTGTATTTTTTAAACTGATTAATATTTTTATGTGCATACAACAGATTTTCATATATATACTGACAGGGCACAGTCAAAATATTAATCTCTTTAAATTTGTCTCTGAGGGAGTGTCGGGGACTCAATTTATAAATAGAACGAATAGCCCTTTTTTGTAAAACAAATATTGTTTGTATGTCGGCGGCATTTCCCCACAATAGAATGCCGTACGACATCAAACTATGAAAATAGCTGAAATAAACTAAGCGGGCTGTTTCCAAATCCGTTAAACCACGAATTTTCCTAACGGCATATGCTGCAGAGCTGAGTTTTTTAGATAGTTTATCTATATGGGGGCCCCACTGCAGTTTGGCATCTAAAGTTATACCTAAAAATACGGTGGAATCGTCTGGTCTCAATTCTTCACCCTTTATTAGGACGCAATTGTCTACCTGAGTGACATTTGGTAGCGTAAATTTTATAAGTTTAGTCTTCTTTTCATTAAGGAGTAAATTATTTACATTAAACCAGTTTACTATAGAAGCGAGAGCACTATTTATATCGTCAGTTATAAGTTGCTGACGTTTAAGTTTAAATAAAAGTGAAGTATCGTCTGCAAACAATACTACATCATGCTTATCTTTAATGAGATAAGGCAAATCATTAATGTAAATAAGAAACAAGAAAGGACCAAGAATTGAGCCCTGGGGCACGCCCATTCTTACTACAGAACCGGGTGATCTTTCACCGTTCACATCAACTCTTTGAATCCTATCACTCAGGTATGAAATGAGAAGATCCAGAGAGGAGGCCCGGACTCCGTAGTAGTGTAGTTTCCTGATTAAAGTTTCATGAAGAACGCAATCAAATGCCTTGGATAAATCACAAAAAAATCCCAAAGCATCGCATTTGTCTTCCCAGGCATCATAAATGTGCCCTAAAAGTTCAACACCTGCATCGGTTGTTGAACGACCCCTTGTGAATCCAAACTGTTTTGTATGCAATAACTTGAGTTTATTAAAATATATCTGCATTTGATTTAAAATTAGTTTTTCAAAGACTTTACTAAAAGTAGGTAGCACTGAAATTGGTCTATAATTACTGGGGTCGGATGTGCTACCTGATTTAAATAATGGTATTATTTTGCTGTATTTCATTAAATCAGGAAACTTACCACTATCAATACAGTTATTAAAAATATTAGCTAAAGTAGGTGCTACAATATTTATAATAGACTTTACAACATCTACAGAATTACCCCATAGATCTGCAGTCTTTTTAACATTTAACGTGTGAAATACTTTAATGACATTCTTACAAGTAACATGTTCGAAATAAAATTCAGAATCACAGGCCGGAACGTTTTCTTTGAGTAAAGATTCTGCAGCTACAGGTGATGAATTTAAAGATTTAGTAGTCGAAACGGGAATCATTGCAAAGAAATTTTCAAAAGACGCGGCTACTTTAGAATCTGATTTAATAATATTATCATCAATAATAAGGCAATAATCATTTGTTCGGTGGCTGGACTTTCCCGTTTCGCTATTAATAATATTCCATGTCATTTTTATAATATTATTACTATTTTTTATTTTTGAGCTCAAATATCGTGACTTGGCCAAGTAACAGACCTTTTTAAATAATTTAGAATAATTCTTTACATATAAATTAAATTCAGCAGTATTAATGTAAGTCCGTTCTTCATACAACTCAAATAGTCGTTTTCTACTTTTATAAATACCAATGGTGGCCCAGTCACCAAAAGAAGCATTACTATTTACTGAAATCGTCTTCGGAACAAACGTGGTATTAAATTGAGCGCAATACATATTAAAAAAATCATTATATCGTTTATTTGGGCTAACATTAGTTGACAATAATGGTAATTTATTTAAGATTTTAGTTTTAAATATTTCTAACCGACATTTAGATTTGGGATTAACAGTGATATCTTTTTTAGTAATTTTTTTGTTAATGAAAGGTACAGTCACAAATTGCCCACAATGGTCAGAGTCTATCAAATTTATAATTTTTTTGTGGGTAGGTACAATATCTGTGAATATATTATCTAGGCAGGTAGCACAAGTTGGAGTTATTCTAGTTGGCTCAATAAATAGGTTCACAAGATTGTATGATTGAAACAGGGTAATAAGTTTAGTATTTAAACTAGAATTATCTAACAAATTAATATTGAAGTCACCACAAATGATGATGGACTTAGTTGAGTTACAGATTTTATGCAACACTTCATCCATCACCTTCTCAAAGCAATCATACAGTCCTGAAGGAGGTCTGTACACACTTACTATAACATACTGCTCCAATTCCACACAGGCCATTTCAATTGTTCGCTCAACAGAGAGGCTCAAATTAACGGAACCCTCGTTGCGCGAGTAGAACTCGCACTTGACCCGTTTTTTTATATATTAATTTCACACATGAATATTGGTAATATTATGTTACCATCATTCTTCGGTTGCCTGCAAAATTGATTCGATTTGTTCGTTGGTGTAATGTAGCAAATTTGTATTTCCGCGGAGTTTACGCTGCCGGTCGCTATAAATGATCACACGTATTACAATAGCAAAGCCAATATGGCCAGTCTATTGCCTTTTTACCTTGACTTGAAGATTTATGCAGCTTTGTACCCATCTAACACCTTTCTGGTCGAATTTGAGTTTGTAGACCAGATTTGTTGCATATATTATGTTTATGTCTTCAGGCTAGCTTACGAAATGATCTACACAAGGTCTTGGCAAAGGTTTTTTTTCTGGATGTAGTTTGATGGAAGTGGTTGAAAATATGAGAGCGGAGAGATGCAGGTTTAGCATTAGCGTGCCACAGGCTTAAAAATTAAATGTCGATCATAAGTAAGCCTACTAGTTAAGTAATTGAGTGTTTGCGCCTGCGTACACATTTGTATACTTATCTCCTACGTCTTTGGCTAGCCTGAATTCGGTCTGGAAAGTGAAACAATTAAAAGTGTGTGGGAAAGTGTTATACTAAAACTAAAAAGTATCACAATATAAATATATATACTAAAAGGTGATGTGAGCATCCTAAAGCATCTTTCAGCCGATTCTGTTTACCGAAGGAACGGGTTTTCAACTGAACTTTATTTATCTCTTTTTATTTAAAACGGTACGGCATGGTTTTACAGGTAGATAGCTTGTCATTCATAATGCACTCGATAGGAGATGGTACAGCCTGGTATGTGCACAGCCTTTCCAACTATATCGTACGATGAAAAACTGCTTGAAAACGTAGAATATTTTATGAAAACTGTATTTGTTTTTATGTCGAACTCCACCTCCGGAGTGGAGATTAGATTATTGACGTCTACTTTCACGTACGTAATTGCATAACAAGGTGGTATCTGCAAAGAATGTTTATACAGATTAGTGACGTTACATTGAGAGGGAGTCATGGAAATTACAGTCTTTTTGGTTGCACTATTACTTACATTAAGTTCTACTTTCTTATTATGTTCAAATATTCCGATATAACCATCCTTATGAGCGACTCTTACACTTCCCGGAGTATTATCGCTACCGAATTCCCAGCGTTTACATAATGCTATCTGTGTAATCGATAAAAGAATACAAATTACAGATATTGTGTAAGATCCCATTGCACCACAATATACCGACTATTAAATAAGTGAATCCGATTGAACGATCTTGCTTATAACGCTTACACTTAACCATTGATTTTGTAATCTCATTGAAACATTAATTTTATTTAATCAGGCATATCACTACATGTAGTTGGAGTCCCAGGCAAATTGATTAATTCAGATGGATTGTTTGTTATATTTTTATGACTGTGTTATTAATGTTGATTTTTTATGCCTTACACTAAATGCTTGTACATGTTTGCGGCAACTGTTACTTTTTTGATCAAAAACTAAGGCAACAGTACTTTAAACTCCTATTTTAGACTTCTACGCTAATATGCCGAGTTTTTTTCTTTTTTTTCTTTAATCTACGTGAGTAGTTCTTTGATAAGAAACCAGTGATGTATAACATTATGTGTTGGTGTTAGAGTTTTTCTTAAAAATACCCACCAGAGATATGAAGAGCCCGCCTCGTTAACATTTAAAAGAATTTCATAGAATATGGCAAGCTAGAATATAGTTTATTAATAAATTCAGTAGTTTTGGGTCTCAATATGTAATGCAAAATATATGGGTATGCAAAGTGTTGTCTCAAGCAACCCAAAACTGTAAAATATTCCCAATCAACCTTGAACCTAAGGATTTTGCAATAAAGTTGAAAATCTATTAAAGAAATTTGAGAGATTGTAGTTGCTTGATGAGCTAGTGTCTGTACAAATGACAAGTGAGTAGGGATATTATTAAGTTAATATGGCTATTCCATTGGGACGTGGTAAATCTCTTTTCGGAGAATATATTGCTTAGAAAAGTGAAAGATATTAGCCATCATATTTTCCAAGTCTCGAAGTAACATGGTAGCTCCTAATTACTCAGAGGAAGCCAATGTCTGTAATTAAACGAAAAACAATTAGTGTTTGAAAAGCATTGAGTTACGAGGAAGACTACAATTAGCAAAGTTTTAAGTAAAATTACAAACGATCAGGAATGCCTTTTTATTTTCCCTCGCTTTTTCAATCGTACATTGTTGATCAGTCATTTTAAAAAATTACACCATATTTTTAATTATAAACCTGTTGAAAATACGTGTCAGTTTTGACTAAGAATATCAACTAACAATATCTCGTAGAGGCGACCTCTCGCTTTCGGCCCTGGATCAAGGTAGGGTCCGGGAAGAGAGGAAGCAACCATGCCCCGAGAGCACCTGCGTCACCCGAAACGTCAGGGAGCCGTGCCGTCTCCCGAGCAAATCGTCGAGCACTGGTCGGATCGCCTCGATGGTGTTGAGGCTGACTGACATTCATCATCTCCCAACCTTTTTTCCAACTATGTTGAGGTCGACTTCCAGTCTAGTCGATCTAGCTGAATACAAATCAAACCTCCACAGCCAGTTACTAGGTACCGCAATACTTCTGGGTAAGGCTGAAGTCAGACTTGACGATGTTACTATTGGTTAAAGTTAATCTCTAAAAATTAAATTAACCATTATACTACTGAGTTAACTACTCAGCAAATTGTACTGTTGACTTCATTGACACGTATGAAAGAAAAGGACCTAAGTAAACCTAGGCTTGAATCATCATCTCCCTAGCCTTTTCCCAACTATGTTGGGGTCGGCTTCCAGCCTAACCGGACTCAGCTAGATACCAGTGTTTCACGTGAAGTGACTGCCTATCAGACCTCCACAACCCAGTAACTAGGCGACAGGATACCCCATGGTTAGACTGGTCAGACTTTCTGGCTTCTGACGACCCGTAACGACTGTCAAATTTCTACGAATGACAACCGGGAGCAACGGCTTTACGTGCTTTCCGAGGCACGGGCCGTCAGTGATGTCTAAGACAAACTTTAGAAAGTACATATGAATTGAAAAAGTCACATTGGTACTTGCCGGGATTCGAACCCACAACCTCTTACACGAGAGGCAGGCGCCTTATCCACTAGGCCATCACGACACACGGCTTGAATAGAGTGATTAATATTCGTGCCAATCTGTATCAGAAGAGGCTATTATCACAGATTAATAAATAGTTACTACGTAACTATTATCCTGCAGTGGGACAAAATACTAAGTGATACTTTTATTATTTGCTCTGCTAAATAATTACAACTTTTGACGATAATGCATGTTTCAAAGCGGTGATTGGTTTAGCTGTAACTTAGAAATTCGAATTTTCAAACCATACAATTTACTTTTGTGAAAAAATGTGCCATATATTTTAAAAAAACTTCTTGATAATACTATAGATTTAGACTCTTGATTTCGTGTATTTCATCATTCTTACGTGTCGAATTACAACATTGGCTACTAATCTAACTAAGCTTGGGCTAACTGTAGCGTAGGTAGGCCACATATTACCAACACAGTATAGGGGCAGCACACACGAGTGGTTCGCATTGGGAGCGAAAAAACCAACACCGCGCGCACTGAATACTGAAAATGTAACTAATTTAACTCGTGACTCGTATCGAAGGAGATTAGGTGTTTCGGTGATTTGGAGGTGGCATAAACAATAATGAATATGTTTTGCCACATTTGTGAAAATATTCAAAAACGAGAAATTAAGAAATTAAAAGAGAAAAGTAAGAATTCTATGTAATTTAATTAGTATTTTAAGACTAATCTCCACTCTAATCTTATAACTAGTGAACTTTTGTGAGAATATAACACCCATAGTCTTCTCTATGGATATTAATACACACAAAAAATAGTCAAAGGGTTTTGAAGAAAGTTTCCAGCCAACATGATTTGTACATAAGAATAACACACAGGCTAAAATATATTATGGATTACCCACGGGAGAAGAGCAGCAACCAAAGGCCTTACTTGGACCCCAGCCCTTGTCCAATACCTAAGGAACTTCAAATCACGTAGTTTTACCGCACAAGCGTTAAACGCGCATTAATTTGACCTGTTCAAATTAAACCATCGAACACACGTGATTCGATACACAATAAAAAGGCAATAGCAGCTCGACAGCCGGCTGTCGCTTGGTCGTCGAAATGTTAATATACACTCTTCATTGCTTGCCATATCCACAGTTCCTTCCTACATCCATACAATTGATGCACGTATGGTCAGTAAACGGCGTGTGTTTGCTTCGGGGCCGGCTTTTTGTCCGTCCGTGCGTCTCACGGTGCCCACCCACTGTTTAGCCCAAAGAACAAAACACTGTCAATATTCTTAGTAGCGCAGGAGACTGTGGTTTGGGTCAATATGTTGTGTTGAGGATACAAAATACTATTTGTGTTTTATCCTAAAAGTTTTCGTTTACGCTAATATTTATTATGTAGAGGTGTAGGTTTTTTGTGTTGGGTAAATATGTTTCTGGAAACTAAGATATTTTTTTTTTTATGTAGAACATGCTGTTGGGTTCTGTAGGCTACAATGTAAGGGAATACACAGGGCTATATGACACAGACTAATCAATATGGCTAATTAATAACTTTTAAAGATACTACAGCAAGTGTCTGAAGAGAAGATAGACATTAGTCAAGAGGCTATATTTAAAGTTTTTGTTGCCTAAGCCTTTTCCCAACTTGGATCCCAATCTACGCAGCTGAGATGCAACAAGATTTGTTATATATGGAGCGTTTGCCTCTCCTGGCTATTTCTGCAACCCAGTTATGGGGTAACACAATACCCAACGAGTAGTTTTATAGTACTGTCACGAATAAAGGAGAAACATTGCAATACCCACTATTGAGAATTATGTAAATAATAAAATTATTTATTTGGCAATTAATTATTATTATTCAATAAACCAATTCGGTTGCTTGTAATAGAAAAAAAGATATCTGTGTGATTAAAGTATCTGTTAAATTATGTTTTGTAATGAATCAAAAATAACAATACGCATTTTTTTTTCCCAAATATAGCGATTAGTGTCTAAACTAAAAGATTTTAGTTGCTTTGTACTAGATAAATAGTCAATTGACTTGTCACAAAAGTGTAGTTATGGTTTCTATGGCCGCAAAAAATCTTTTGTAAAATTGGAGTTCCAATAATTTACAGTATAAAGCCTCTAACACGCAGGTGCGTTATTATCAGCTGTTGATAATAACTCATGCGATATTATATTGCGTCCCGATACCGTGTAACATTATCGCAGCATCATGAAGCATCGTAGACGTCCTAATACATATACTTTTTTTAAGCAGTTATTATTATCATGCATTTGATTTAATCTCTCTCTCTCTGTGTGGTTGAGGCTTAAGGTTTTACAAATTACCTGTACCTGTAAACCTCTTTGCATCTCGAACTTTTTTTCAATGGAAAGCGAGTGACTTTTCGTTTCTAGTCAATTATTTTTTATTTATATCTACAACCTTTCTACAACATAATCTTGGCTTAAAGGTCTTTGATACCAGGCCATAAATCCTCAAAAAAAAAATACAACATAATCAGTGAGTGACACATGAACAAAGTTGAAGTTTAGTATTGTACCGCCATTCAAGCTTAACCAGTTTAATGTGAATCTTATTCGTGTTTTCAAATTATGTGCGTATCCGTTGTGTGAATTGGTGACTGACATTATGATTAATTGATACAAATTAGCTAGTTAGTTAAATAATAAAAGAACTATCCTACAGTAAAACATACAATTACTACTAGAACGGAGATCAGCGCCTACAGCATGTTCCCGTGTTATTTTATTTATTGTACCTGTAAGTAGGTACATTATTTACGTTTGGCTACACTTTTTGTTTCATATATTATATTTTAAATGTAACGACGTTTTAAATGTTTCCTTTTGGGATTTAGTTATTCGGATTTATAAATAGAATATTATATTAGAAGTTTTAGATTCGGCGCGCCTAATAATAAAACATAATTACAATCCTGACTGACAACTGACAGTTCAGTAATAACAATGAATTTATGATTTTTTTTTTGTGGTTGAATTATGAACAGCTATATAAAACAAAACGTATGATCCCACTAATGTAGTCCTGTTGGTCTGGTAAAGTTTTTCAAATTACCCTGTATAAACCGGAGACTCAAAGATCTAGCGTCGCTTCGTTCAAGTTCCGCTTTCCCGTGTAAAACATAACTAAGTCGCAGCCGAGTATTAGCTGCCACTGAATTAGAATTAACAGAATTATGCAGCAACACGACAAGTCGACAAGACGCATCGTTGCGGAAAGTCTGCCGGCGTCAATGTTGCACGCGTCAAGAGTCGCGCGACAATGAAATTGCGCCAGTGAATTCGCTTTTGTTGCAATGTAACAGTAATTGAGCGAGTTTATTGCTGGGTATATTCGTCGCTTGTTTTAGGAGAATATTAGGGATGCCGTGTAGCTTCTTCACGAAAGACGGGTTATGAGACCAGGTTTGGTATTTCGTTTTAAACCTTCGAACACACGTGATTCGAGACACAATAGTAAGACAATAGCAGAGTGACAGCCAGCTGTCGCTTAGTCGTGGAAAGGTTAATCCTGCAAACATATAATTATGACGGCCAAACTTAACTGAGACTAACCAAGTAGGTATATTACACTAGTGTACTAGTGTGTACGAAAGCAAGTGGTCTTCATCCAACCTCACTGTCATAATAGTCTGATGGGACAAGGATGATGAACAAGACGAACGGTTTACGTGCTTTCCGCGGTACGGGGTTACACACAAGCAACTTTTAACCGCTGGTGCTGAGAAATTCTTTATATCCTCCACAAACAATTCTTGTATTTTGTCATGTCTTACTTATTTTTATCCAAACTCGTGTTGTACCGAGGAATACCATTTAGTGACCAAACTGCAGTTAAACCTTAGCACTGTATAAACAAAACTTCACAGCACAAGGTAAGTTTTTGAGTATTTTTTTTGTTTAATCTAGAGGGAACAAAAAATTATAGACTTTACACTTAGACTACATTTCAGTAATTAGTTTCAAATAAGTATAATGAACCAAATTGAATTCGTTAAATAAAAAAATTGTCTAAGAAAGTACCGAAGTATTTTTAAAAACTTATAAAAGTTATCAGCCACGATAATTTTTTTTGATCGCTTAGTACTTCTTCTGTTTAGAAACACAATAATAAAAGACTCGTGTAAATGCGTTATCTATGAAATAGTACGGGTATGTACCCCATCGACGAATAAGAACCTCGTGGAGAATTGCCTTTCCATCGCTACAAAAACGTGGGGTAGAGAAAGATTTAGACAACCTGCCTGATATTAACAAAAACATAAAAACCATTAACATAAATAAACTATTCAAATGAGATTGAACATGTTTGCGCATAGACGGCGTAGTCTTCATTGGATACCTATGCTGAAACTAAACAAAATGTAGTTAAGTATTTTTTTGCATAAAGCTTTTTAAAAGTTTTCCGTCAAATAAATTAAGGACTAGGTACACATTTAGACGTATAGTTCTTAAATCCGATGCGCCGTAAGGCCAACAATTGGAACTGATGCATGAGTCCATCTAAACATCGTTTTAGCCATCGGCTACTAACTTTCATGCTTAAAATAAGACATAATTTAGCGCTTTCTGCCTTGATCACATTTTTGTCGTAAAATATGAGAGAAAGCAGTAAAAATGTGCAGAATTTTAGCTGCTACTTACTATAATGTGAAATATCTTTTTAAGGAATCGTAAAGCGTGTACAGTACTGAGGAATTGTTGTATAGTATCTACTGCACCTACACCTACATCTCTACAGTATTTTTGAAACCATCATATTTCACAGTACCAATCAGGTGCGATTTCTTTAAATCACTATTAAAATTTTGAAATATAGGTTCGATTTAACACACACTCTGGGTAAATTATTTAGAAGGTAACATATATTTCCCGCTGTACGCTGGGCGTAGCGGCGTACCGGTACTGGCAGTACTACTTGCAGTACGCGCGGCTTGTCATTGTTCCCACACAGGCTCATCAAGTATGCGCCTCTGAATTTTGAGCGGTGTATTCAAACATGTCGCCGTAAGCCTCTACAATACGTATTTTATTGGTGCTTCACACGATATTCCAGTAATAAATGATTTATACGGAACGGTTTGGGATAGTTAGAAACGGGCGCACGTCTCACCTTGACAAATACTTTGAGTTCGCAGAATTTGCGGAACTATAATTCCCTCTATGGCTTCCTATCTATCTAATTTCGGCCCGTAACAAAACTAGTTTACTATCGGTTCCGGCCCGAACCTGAATTATTAATTTCGACATTACGAGTACAGAAATAGAATATCAATTAATTCGGTATTGTATTTGTGACTAACTATATTGATATTTCTGAGCTTGATTGACACGGCCATAGGACAGTTTCACAGTTATAATTTTTTTCATCTCACAATGTCCATCAGCATTAAATTTTATGTTCTTTGGCAACTAAAAGCAGAATACATTTATTTAGAATTTCATACTTTTAATATAAAAAAATGCAGCACAATATCTTCTCCAACATAAAACGTTGCAACTTTTTACCGTATCGAAAAACTAAGCACTAAGTTCTCGTGACTTTTCCATTTACGAGAGCGACTAGAATCGTATTTTAAAATATAATACGCTTTTATTTTGGAAAATTCCGCGAGTGGCTCTGGGGAGAGAAAGCTAATTTCAATTTCATTTAGTTCTGGCGCGATTCCATGTGCCGACCAGAGAGTATGGCACGCCGGTACTGGCAGACCAGATTTTTACTTAGTAGTCTGTTTATGTGATTTTGGTATAAAGTAGAGTGATAAAAGCTGACGATTCCTTAAATAAAGTTATTAAATTCCCACTGTCTATAAATGTAGCTGAACTTAAAGATATTGAAATATTACGGGAACTAACATATCATTTGGGTGCTTTATCAATAAGTGTTTTGTCTAACAATTCAGTAAATTGAAAAAAAATCATAGGAGTCTTCCATGATGAAATCTATAGGCTTAAAGGAGTATTCACGAGAAATTATTGCAAAGTGTGTGTCGAGCCCTTGGTTGTGCAGGAAAAGGGCTTTAAATTATTGATATCATCCCCGATACCTTTTTACTGAAGCAGGCACTCCTCCTTGTGGTAAGTAACCACTGCCGCTTATGGACATCTGCCATGCTAGAGAGCGATGACAGCTACGTCGGCATCAGACAGACTGTTAGCCAGCTATATTTTACCTTATTCCAAAAATATCTAAAATCCAGGTACATTGGAAATAGGCACGCTTTACAGGAAGGCGTATCTAATCTATGGTGGCGAGTGCAGTTCCACGGAACCCTTGGGAGCGTTTGGGTATCGTAGGCAGATTACACCCTGTCTGAGCCCCAATACGCAATTTCATTGCAAGAGGATTTCGCATTTTTATCTGCGAATCTATCCGGTGTCTTTGCTATTAGAGTGCCCTCGCTTGAGAGGGTTTTAAGGTCTTTATTATTAGTTAATGTAAGGGGTTGTGTCGTTTGTGTAGTGGAACGGAGAACTGATCAGTGTTTATGATATTGTGAAGAACTGTTACTTTGACTTTGACTTAGGTATCATCTAAAAGACAATTTTAGACAATTTTCGATTGTTATGTTCGTCACACTTTCCTTGTCTATCTATCAAATAAATATGAATCTCTATTTTTCTTTGTCACGGCATCACGCGCCACTGGCTGGACCGATTTCGCTAATTATTATTTTTTGGGTTTGCTGTTGCAAGTCAGGGAAGATATTTACAAAAGCAAAAAAAAATAGGAAAATTCCGCGGAATATAAGAAATTTCTAAGAATACTTATAAACCATATTAAAGTTTGAATAAGAAAGTTTTGTAAGTTATAAAAGACCTCGTGATTTTTGTTTTTGTAATTAAAAACAGACCTCGTGATTTTTGTTTTTGTAATTAAAAACAAAAATCACGAGGTCTTTTATAATTTAAGAGCAGTTAAGCAACTCGAAACCCGGAATTAAGTGTTTTTTTTATTAATTATACCAATTTGAATTCAATGTTTATTATTAAGACAAAGTCTGTCTGAGAAATAGTCGTCGTAGTTCTCAGTAAACAAATAACAAATAAATCAAAATATATTTGTTCCAACCCCAAATAAAGTACATTTCTTAATACGCCCCATCAAACACAAAGTAATAAAGACAGACAAATAAAGTACATAAATAACTTCTAAACTAAGGTTGAAACTTTATCGTTCCCAGTTCGTCTGAGTGACACGGGGACAATTTAAACCGTGGTACATTCCGTGCCAAGATATCAAACCGCCCTTACGGTAGATGATTCATATTATTCTCCTTCAAGACTTGATTACGCCAGCGATATTGTAAGGGAGCGAGCACACGAGACAGCTATTGTACTGGTTAATTTAAGTGAGACTAGATGTTGAGTGCATTTTCCTGGAATTATATGAACTTGTGTGTAGAAGTGCTTCATCTCGCTGTAAATAAGGTTTCTTACATATATTTTAACTTATGGAAAGGAACACCGTTAACGTAATTTGGTATTGATTTTTATTCCAGAGGGGTTATGTGACCGTGAAACCAAAACAATATAGTCGTGTAAAAGTGTTATTAGCAACCAATCTATAAAATAATTATCGTTATATTTTTTATCGCAGTACCATCACGAAACGCAACTGTGTCGGAACTTAAAGTAGATATATATAATTACAGGAACTTATACGAAAAAGAAGGGTGCATATGAAAAACTCAAGTAGAGCTGTTATTACGAAATGACGTGTTAAATGAAAACACGTCTTATTTGCATACGGAGTCCAACAGCTCCCCTAGGAAATAATGACAAGGAAGTTTCGAGAACGCAATTGGCGAGAAATAAAAAGCTGCGTTGAAGAAAAAGATGGGACAACGTTATACATACATTGTACCTTTATAATACTGGCAATAAAATATAGTAATAAGCCTAAAGAGAAACTGACTTAGAAAACAAAATTAGATAAAATACATATAAGAAGAAAATAGGACTTACAAAGGAAAAAAAAAAAGAGTTCACGTAAACTTTGGTAGAAAAAATAAATATGAAAGTTCTATACTTTATGTTATATTATTAGATTAAAAAAATGGTTGCCTGTAAAGTCGGTTTTACGGGCGAAGATTTTACGTGACAACGTCTTTTACCGATCATAGTTGAGTGGGAGAGAGACGCAAGGCATTCGGCGGGCCTCTCTCTCGTTCGGTGACTCATCGTAACGTTACCGAGCGTTACACTTTTTCATAAGTGACTCCCAGCCGCAACCTAATTTAAGACGTTGTCACGTCAAAACTCTCTCAATTCATCTACAACATCGCAACATAGTATTCAATACATTACATTTGAACCAACTATCAAATTACAAGCAGTGTGCAAGCCTCCCACTAGAAACCACCTCGTTAGAACTTGATTAGAGAGGCCACAATGCGATAACAAGCCGGGCTTACAAGCCAAAACTTCTGATTATCTCGTTTATGGGTTCTGCAACTTTTTAAAGAAATGTCCTCGAAAATTAGCTGTATATCAGGAAATAATGCCGCGGGGCGGGGCGCGCGGGGGCTCGGCGTCTGGGGGAACAAATTGACAATTTATACCGTATTAGCAGACTGTTGCTTGGAATTGCTTCTTTGAGTGAATGGGTTTTTAAAAAGCAATACGGAAGCAGTCGTAAGTTGGTGTCGTATGAAGTGTGTTAGTTGCGCATTGAATTTAAATCTACCTTTTTTCTAATGCAGTATCAGTTCTCACTGCCTTTTGGTGATTCTAGAATTTTTAATTTCAAATTTTATACGAGATTGAAACCGACAGCCGGCTGTCGGTTGGTCGTTGACAGGTTAAGATTATTTGTTTTAAACTATTCCTTTTTCAATATTGTACCATATGAATAAGTTTCTCCGCTAGACAAAGTTGGCACTAAATTGTTCAATTGTATCAATTTTCAAGTCTACACGAATTAATTTGACTGATCGTCCTTTACCTCATTTTTTTGGCAATGAAATTTTCAAAAATAAAAATCAATAAAAAACAAATGTAGGATATGAAACACTCCATAACATAGAATCCCTCGCCAGTTCAAAGTTCTAGTAGATAGTTGAAAATTGGCATATTACCCGACAATGGCAGTGCAATCGCAAATGCATTAGTCCAAGAGTGGCGGATTCACCCGGCTCCTAGCTCCTCGGCTGACCGTATGCAAACCTACTCGGTAATCGAACCGACGTACCGTCTCAAGTGATTCTATACTACTTTAATATACTCGACGAGGAATGGCTTGAGATCTATTTTGGGTACTTATCTATTATGGGAAGATGGTTGTATCATGCTCTATTTTTTTTTGGTCTGTAGTTAGTTCTAAAGATGAATGTCATTTGATGTCGAAGAAGCTTATTAGAGAATGTACTTTTATATGTAACTAGCTTTCGCCAGCAACTTCGCGCGCGTGAATTTCCAACTTCCAACCACCATTACACCCCTTTTTTATGGATGGGAAATCATTAAATAACTTCTCCCGCTCTGGACGGGGGAGTGTTAGACATTTACTGACTAAAACCCACCCTTGTTCCTTCGGTTGCCCTTTATGTTCCTGGACAGCGGTAACTATTACAACTATTCCGCAACCACTATTATATCCCTTTAGGGAACGAATTTCCGAAAAAAAAATTTCATAGTGGTAACCAACTCTTTACAAAGAACACACTCGTCAAGTTTCATGCCTCTAGGACTTCCAGTTTGGGCTGTGCGTTGATATATCAATCAACAATCAGTCTGCTAGTTAGTTTACCCAGTTTTGATATAAGACTAAGGTCGAGATCAATATACGATTCTTAGGTCCGTATGAATAGACGTCACTCAACTCCGAGACGCTCTCAAGTCTCTTGCTCACCTTGTCATTCTAAAGTAAAAAAATAAGGACAGCAATAAACTTGAGAGCGTACCAGAATTGAGTGACGTCTATTAATACGGGCCCTAGAACCTAATACAAAAATTACTAATACTAATAGAAAATTGTATCTAAAAGACTCATTTAATTTGAGACCTTAATCTTAGTACACGTAGGTATATAGTGTACAAATTCCCAGTTCGTATCGGTGGCTCGTAAACTGTAAATACCAGTTAAGAGCCAAAAGATAAATGAAGCACCTTATCCACACGGTACGAAATCAAGACTAATATGCTCACGCTTGCAATTTAAAAGGGTAAGTCAGGAGTTCAGGACGGAACTCTTTAAGACTTTGATGGAGATTTCCTTGTTAGGGAATTAGTTCGTGGAGATAAGGAGTTCTTAGGTAGTACGTAAATGGATAGTCAGTGCAGGGTGTGATTATGTTTTTGAGGTTATATTTGGGTGGCTAGCTGACCTGATAGACCTTCTTTTGTTCAAATTCTTGCACTGGCGATTAGTGTTTCCAGAATATGCTAATAGCTTTTCCACGCAAGGTTTCACCCGCGTCTTTGCATTGTTACTAATCTGGCCCCATTAAATGGGCTATTTATATTTATTCAACACAAAAATATTTTTTGAAATCGGACCAGTAGTTTCTTTGATTACCGCGTTCAATCGAATAATTGGTTCAGCCGTTCTCGAGGTTTATGAGACAGACACATGTTTATAAAGGTGAAGCGAATACATTCACATTTTGTTTTATTAAATTTTTCTTCTTTTCCAATCGGTACCCATGGTATCCAATGGTTAGAGCAACATCAGTAGTGTTAGTAATAATGATACAGTAATCTAAAAGCTAAAATATTTATGCCACTCGTATCTGTACATTTTATTTTATTTATTTATTTTATTGACACACCAACGACTTATTCACTAATTGGTTACAGTAGATGTGATGACATGCTTGTATTGAGCGGTGAATTCGTCACTTATAGGCGTGCACAGCACTTAACGTTAATCAATAAAAGCATAAAATTTTGACTGTTGATTGTGTTTATATTATTCAATTATTTCCCACCATCACCTAAACTCTACATAATATGTACTTTAAATAAATTGTGTATAATTAGATTGTTTTTTATATACACTATTTGTAACTAACTTGTACCCCGCAGTTTTGACCGCTCCTTTGACCACCTAAAGAGCTGCATTGTCCAATCTTGGCCATTTTCAAGCACGATTGAGCACAATGCTTTACATTTAGTGTTTCATGACCCCTAAATACAACCTCGACTTTAGTGTGTACATGGATCCCATGTTAGCACTTTTTTTTTTTCGTGAGTGGAAAATCATCAAATGACTGCTCCCGTCCTGGGGCGCGGCGGGAGGGCGTGTCAGACTTTTACTGACTAAAACCCACTCATGTTCCTTCGGTTGCCCTTTATGTTCCAGGGTCACGGTAACTATTATAAACATTTCGCAACCATCCCATGTTAGCACTGTGATCTGATGATGAGATGAAATCGCAGCTCAGTGTAAATAATTGTGGAAGCTATTAAATTCAAAGGATGTGCGGTTAATTGTACATCATTGGATAGCTCTTCCTTTGGTAAGTTTTTATTACCATTTCACCTTAGTGATTTTGAATAAAAAATCAAACGCATGGTTGACAGATACAATTGTGTGGACTTGAAACTTTGAGTTTGTTTCTAATGTTTCTTGTCAGAGTCGGCTGAAAAACACCCAGTCCATTGTTCGATAAAAATAAAAGAATCAATAATTACGCTTATAAGAATATTTTTCGAATTACGAAATAAATATTATTTTGTTAAAAGAAAGTCAACTGATTGGTGGTGTCGAAATTTCAATTTTAAGTAATTATAACAGAAACCGGAATTTGAAATAACAATTTTTTTTTCTTAGGAATTAAAGTCGGCGTCAAAGTTCTCTGTCATCCGCGATAAAAATTAAAAAGCAATAAATATGCAAACGAACCAAGTTCCCAACTGAGACGATTGGCGCATTGGCGAAAAATCTTCGATTAATAACCCTTTTTATAAGATTGGTGTTTTTATTAAAGAAAATAATTCAGAAATCAAAGTTAATTATTATTCTTTTTATTGGAAATAGGTAAGATCTTGAGTTAACTGTTTACTTTCCTGTTCCGTATAAGGTAGTGAAATCTGATTTATAGGTAGTGGGTCCGACGGCTTTAGGTACGTGCTATCAGGATGTCAGTGACATCCAAGACAAACCAGAACTGACATTTGAATTCAAAAAGTTACATTGGTACTTAAGCCATCTCGACACTTCGAAAACCTCACTACATCCTCAAATTACTGCATCACCTGCGAAAATAGCCACCGCAGTGAGATAAGACAGTTATTTTTCACACTAACACCAAACGTCATAATAAAGACACACTCATAATCTATACGGGGCGTTGTAACTCCCGTCAATACACTATGTAGCTATGATGCGATTCATCATTACACGTCAGCTATGTTTTATGAGGCGGCGTCGCCCGACTCTGCCCAATTTCACGGACCAACACCCGCTATATACTCGGAGCCGATACGAGTATTTCCAAACACGACCTGAAGTTAAACGGTGGCTACGTTAGAATGGATGGTGATTTTTACGCGATATATAGTGTGTTTTTAATTGATTGTTGTGTGTTCATTTAGATTTATATTTAGAAAAAATGAGTTTATTTTGGGATTTTTAGGGTCTTATACGTTCAGTGAAAAATCCTATGCTCGAATGAAAAACGGAATCGTTGAGGATCACTGGCGTCTATATTTTTGTCTGATATACCTCTTATCACAGAATCGAAATTTAATAATGTACTATTACTTCTTTTCTTATGTACATCATAGGGAAACCAATAAGAACTTGTGTTATTTGTTGAACTGTGGAAACCCTTGTGTAAAGTCTGACTAGTATTTTAATTTTTTTTTAAATAAATGTTAAATGGTAGAAAGTTAAGCACTACAAATCTCGTAGCGAGATAGTGTTTATCCATGCTCACACTAAGCCCTTTAGCTATATTCATTAGTATAGCTATTATCCTGTCTCCGCCTTGCATTTTATTGACAGTTGTTCGATAGTGACAGACGTCAAACAAAGGGATCGTCGAATATCTCTTGTTTATTATATTCCACGACAATAATTAACCAATAAAACATTCAGCTAATTACAAAAACCCAGAATTCTTTTACCCAGCAATTCAAACTCACAAATGTAAAACAGTAATAATGAAGTTCCACATTGAGCCCCGTCATTGCACCCCACGCGCCAATAAACCTGAGGTCTAGATTTATGTGAACACACGATAATCATAAGCGGAACACAACACGCGTTTTATTGCCCGCCGGCATTCTACACTCAGCTTTATTTGCATATTATTCCTTTATTACTCTCTCAGAATTCATATGCTAATGTCAACGACGATATTTTCGATCCCAGCGGTATCCTCACGGATGTGACCCTAAAGATTTCGACACGTTTTATGTGTGTTTCAGCGGGTTTCATTTGAATATGTTTTAAGTTTCCGAATTTATTATGTGTTGGGAGTTTCGGTCAGTTTTTTTGAGGGTTATGTGTTGAGGAAGGGTTAGTAGCGTTATGACTACATCTCGATAAGACTAAATAGCAGGTATGGCTAGTTCGCTATAGGACTTAATCTCGATATGACTAGATCTTGTTAGGACTATATCGTGTTTGGACTAGATCGCAATAAGGCCAGATAGCGTAACGACTATATTTTCGTTTGTTTTTTGGAGTACAGTTATCGAGTTAAAGCATTAAGTTTTATTCCATGGTACCTATACTAAAATACTTAAAATGAAAGCATTTCATTGTACCATACTTATTTATTTATTTTAACTTACGCTTTAAATCACTAACGTTTTTTTTAAAAGACAGGAGCGTAACCTTGTCGTCTCAAGTTTATTAAATTCCTTTTTGATACTTGCGATTGAATAATATAGTGTTTCTTCTTTTGTTATTTTTTTTCACTTTAGTAAAGCTATGTAGGTACTCCATGAAGTTCCTATACTTATGCCACTTTTAGATACGATTGTACGTCATATCGATAATGAGTCATTTTGATATCTGGCCTTATTGCGATCTAGTCCAAACACGATATAGTCCTAACAAGATCTAGTCATATCGAGATTAAGTCCTATAGCGAACTAGTCATATCTGCTATTTAGTCTTATCGAGATGTAGTCATAACGCTACTAACCCTTGAGGAAGACGTTTTGTGTTCGCTACTTTGTAAATAATGTTTTCAGCTGTCTTGTGAATTTTAATGCAAGCTCAACGATGACGAATTGTCAGAAAGCATTAAGGTATGGGTAGTGTGTTAGATATATATTATACACAATTGTTTATCACTGCTTAAAATACCCCAAGATTTCAACGCATTAAGTTAATTCATTGGTACCTGCTCCGTTTCAATGGGTCGTAGCTACAAAGCACGTCGTAGCCACGAAATATGTCGTAGCGCACGCGATTTTTCGAAAATAAAATCGGTAGTTTCTGAGATTAGCACTTTAGACAAACATTATTTTTAGCTTTATAGTATTAGCAGATATATAATAAATATCATTACAATTCGAAAAATAAATAAGTCTCTTAATTTATTCTGCCCGTTTTTTTTCTATTTAATTTTTTTCTGGTCAGTGGCGTCAAAATAAACTAGGTTTTAAACCCTTAGGACGAGATAAATAAACCTTACTTAGCAGGTTTGGCTACATAATATCACTTATCCCGTTGTACTGCTGTCCAACTACGCCAAAAATATAGAGATGGGAAATAGCTAAAGATCGTGCTTACTAACGCATATCTAATTTAAGCAAACATCTGCATTGCATTTATAAATTAATAAAGCACCTCAACTGCATCAACGCTCACAGTTCTATTCCACCTCATTCTACCTCCTCGCAAACGCAACAAAGTACAGATAATTTACGCGGCCCAGCCACCCATGTAATGGTTTTATTCCGAACGGCGATACTCTGCCGTCTTGTTCCACGCACCTGTGATATCCCGGGCTTATACCTAACCCGCTAATTGCTAAGAGGATTTCAGAATTAACGAGAACTGAGATCACGTTTTTGCGTTGAATACCTAATTTAGAATTGAGATGGATCGTCTTTTGTTCAGTGTTAAATGTTTATCGGCTGAAGTGCTTAAGTGTTTTCAAACCTTTTAAGTACGCGGTCTTTTTGCTGCCTGTTTTATTTTGTGGAATACTTTCTGGAACTTAGTGGTGTTTAGGTGGCAACGCACTTTCGAATCAATGTTTGATTGTAGGATTGATAAAAAAACTAAATTAAATACATCAATATTATTCAAATTTTTCAAAGAAGTTGTTATGACTTTGGATATTTCATTCTGTTCTTTAAATCCTAACGTAACCTAACATTTAGTACTATGTTTTGTGTATTTCACACATTTGGCATCATAAATTTAATTATTGAACGTACTATACCTCTTTGGTTTGCGCGCTTTTGTGTGGTTAAGTAATTTTGACACCAGAACTGTAATATTTAGAATAAAAGTCGCGTCGTGTTGACCGTGTTGTATACCACGAAAAATAGACTTTTCAGAGTTCCTGAAAAGGACAGTTTTTGTGATGTTACGGCTCATGTATATTTCGATCAGTGGGTTAAATTGACTACATAAGAATATGAATATATAATGGCAAGTTTAAATGCCTGGGATATTTTTAGACATAACAGTTTCAGAAAGTAAAAATATTTGGTCAGGTATCTTCACAATAGTTACTACCACATTATTAAAGAGCCATTGAATCAAATTAAAATAACAAACATTGTACATAAACTGGGGCAGTGTCCAGTACACAAACACCACGACAATTGCGACCAACTGGGCGATTTTAATTTGTAATCCGGTGTGGCGATTAAACGTCGACCGGTAAATACGATTGCCGGATTAAAACTCCACAGTTCATTTAACGGCTGCCTCAGTAATACCGTGAAAGCTTATTTTAATTCGGCTAATTAATGCCCAATTGTTTCGTGTATCGAGTTGCTATAGTAAATTGTTTAATGACCCTTCTTTTTTAGTTGTTATGTTATGTTGCCAGTAAATGTGCCAATGTTTGTTCGCTGTCTTTTGTTTTATGTTACGTGTAGAGACAGGTTTGATGAGAACAGATATGGGTCATAGGTTCGTTGGGGTTTGACACCGATTTGGCAGTGTGTGTCAATCTCTCAATCACGTACGTTCACGTACTATTTTTTTTGCACAATAATAAGTGATAAAGGAAAACATCGTTGCGGATTGTAGACGCTTTGAGCTAGCGTGGTGATCATTGTTGTGCCTCCTTTTTATTAGAAGTTTAGTAGAGAGCTGTTTAATTCAAATGTCAACTTCAACTTCAACTCTTTATTAATGGCATTTGCGGAAAACACACCACAATTCTGCCACGACCATGTTTATTTTACAATCACAAACGTAGAAAGATATATTACAAAAATATATGCCATATGACTGCGATGGTCTCCTCCTTGTGAAGAGACCTGGTCCGTCAGCGCCTCGTCAGTGAATCAGCAGGGTGTACCACGTGCAGGTGAGGTTGGCTTTGACCCTGGAGGTGATGGTAGGGCCACTTACACCCCTATTCAAATGTCAATAATTAACGTTACGTTGAAGTCAAATGAAAATGTCAAATAAAAAAATAAAAAAAATCAAAATTAAACATTGTCTGAAAGTTTTTCCTCAGTTGTTAAATTGAACTTTACTAGTGGTAGTCGTCATTTTCGCAAACATCTAGAACACAATTAATTAATACAACTATACGAAAGACTTCTAAGGTAGCTACAGCCCAACAATTTCCAAGAAAGATATCTTGATGTGAACGATGTATGCGAAGACGCTGAACTTTGGCTCACCGAGGTCAGGTCGAAGGTATCTACGGTGAATATCGATGTTCTATGCTTTTATGGTACACGTACACAGGCTCCTATTTCAGTGTATTTATCGTGTATTTCTGAAGGTTTCATAGCGAAAAGTTGAAATATTTATGAAGAAAGAAAGAAAGAAAGAAAATACATTTATTTCACACAGCAGTGCCGGTATGATGGTACAAATAACATACATACAACATTTGCATTACATGGAGTTTTTTTTTAAAAGTTATCAGCTTAAAATTAGTTAATTAACTTAATATTTGTGCCCCCGGCAGCTGTGTCAAAAAAGGTCCAGTTCAGCAAAATGTCAGGCCTCAAGTGCCTGACGCTGGTTTTCAACTGGACCCTGTGTGACATGTCACAGATGTGTATACCAGCTTTACAATAAATATTAAGTATATACGTTTTCTATGCTCTAAATAAATAACTGGTAAAAAAAACAAACAAAAAATATAAAATAATAATAATAAATATGTAATAATAATAAATATGTATGTGTTGAGTCATTGTGTAAATGTGTATATTTTGTGTTTAAGTAATATAAAAATAAAAATAACAAAGTGAAACGCATATTATAGATTTTTGCACTATCAACATTACGAGATCTACCCGCACAGTATCGAGTATCGAGCAATGCCGATGCATAATCTCGTGCACGGTGACCTCAATTGCAATCACAATGCGCCGCGGACGGCCGACCGCGAGGCGGCGACAGACCGCTTTACTTCAAAATTACTGTCTCCTAAATATGTTTATACTTGGAAGAACAAGGGAAGGACAAGACAAGGAAGGACAAGGGTTTACTTTAAATGTAACTATGTGTTTTAAGTTTTTCTCATTTTCCTGGAAAATTATCAAAACATAAAATTTACAATTCTAATTAAATAGAAACAAAGCACGGACGTACAAGAACGACCGTGCTTGTACGTCCGTGCTTAATAGCAAGTTTGCTACTCATGAAACATAAACTTTTTATGCAGTTTTTTCGGCCGTAATATATTTTTTTTTTCGGCCGTAATATATGTCGGTCATTTAACCAACTGCGTGTAGAAAATAAAACTCTTTGGTGGTTAGTGTTTTTTTTTTGGTGAGTGGGAAATCAAATGACTACTCCCGTCCTGGGTGCGGCGGGAGGGCGTGTCAGACTTTTACTGACTAAAACCCACTCATGTTCCTTCGGTTGCCCTTTATGTTCCAGGGTCACGGTAACTTTTATGAACATTCCGCAACCCCGGCAGGCGTGGCCCTGTTGGGCCCCCTTCCAGTGTTGGTGGTTAGTGTTACGACTACATTAACCACCAAAGAGTTTCTGCTATAATTACGTTATAAATGTAAAATAGAGTTAGCTGGTAATTTGGCGGTAAATTATAAAATGTCTTACATGCTTATCTAATTTTGTATATTTTTTTTTAAGTCTCACGGATTCACTCGATTTTACTGCATCACTCCCAGGCCTCGTCGACGTAGCGTGATCTTTGTAGAAATCTTTCTAAATCAGACTAGTACTTCTAGAGATCAACACGAACAAACAAACATCTCTTCAGCATAAGTATAACTTATAGACATAAACTGTATAAAATAGTTTACCTTGCGTAGCCCAACCTGCAACTTGTCAAGAGTGGCTCTCGCCGTCTGCACCCTGTTCAAACATGGCGGCTTGGCGGCTTGTTATGGTTTATTTTGGTGAAAATCCAGCACTTTCACAGATATGATGTGTTTAAAAAACCAGCCAAATGCTAAGTTTTCCTGTATTGTAAATTTTTCAATAAATAATTATTCATTAATAGCTCTTTACCTTTCGAAGGCCAAGCGACAGCCGGCTGTCACACTGCTATTGTCTTTTTATTGTATCTCGAATCACGTGTGTTCCAAGGTTTAATTGTACCTAGTCATAATGAAATATAGGTACAACCTAACAGAAACCGAAACCGGCAAGGGGATCATTTCACGGGACTAACTCTGTACTGAAAGCTCAGAAAAAAGTAGGTGTAGCATAAATTAATTTTAGCATAAGTTGACATAATATATGGTTTATTTAATCCCATTTAGCGATTCTAGGTCAGATTTGAGCTGGGCTTCAGAGTGGATTTTATAGAAATTAATTAAAAAGGAGGGGCGTTAAATGGTGGAAATGTAAAATCATAATTTTTGAAACGTACCATTTTGATACGTTAATCAAAATGGTACGTTTGAGATAAAGTACCTATATAATTTATTTTAGTTTTAAGTTAAACTGTTTTATAGTTATTTAGGAAAAAAGGTACATGACCCAGGTGATCCAACCTAATCTGACAAAGTGGAATAGTTCAAAGTGGAGTAGTTTTATGCCAGTCTCTGAGACCCACACCTGAGTGTTTTTTTAAACGTAAGTAAATTAGACCGTGACGTAAGTGACAGTCGTTTTGCTTTGTCGACAGAGTTTCATAGTTTTGTATGTAAACTGCAAGCCGGCGAACAACGGGCGTATAATAACGAATACGCGTCTATGCAGCTACGCCTATAGCCGCAATTATATTATGCTGACGCCGCGTGTCGCAACGCGTGGGTAAGCTATCAGTTACATACATTTAGTACACGACACAGCGACACGCAGGACGGGACTAATGTAATCAATCCAGTACTTAATGTATGTAACCGATAGCTTACCCACGCGTTGCGGCGTCAGCATAATATAATTGCGGCTTATTATACGTGTCAATTGGGAGCAATGAAGACCACCAGATTTAAAACGGTATACCGCCGTTTACCCGAATTTTATTTGCCCTAATTTCATTTGCCATAATAGTCAACAGCCATAATATCATACGACATAATACTCATTTGCCCTACTCTCATTTGCCATAATAGTCACGTGCCAGAATCATTGTTTCCCATAAAGTCACTTACCATAACATCATTTGCCATAATCATTGTAAGCCATAATTATCACATGTCCTAATTATCACATGCCATAATTATGATATGCCATAACATAATTTGCCATCGACATCGGGTGTATAACGGTTGTTTATATCAAGAGAAATTGGATGCAATTGGGACTTTAGGGCACCCCGACTCGGACAGGTTAGGTTAGAAGGGGATGGCGGGGTCGTGTGAGCGAGCGAAGCGAGCGAATAGACCCCGCCATCCCCTTCGTGGTTATTTTTTTATAAACCACACAGAAGTAGGAGCCCCGCGAAGCGGGGCTCCGTCGACCTAGCCCACCATCAACCATGCACAGAAAAAAAAAACCATTACGGGGCTTAAATATTTGTCTAATACTTGTTATGCCATTTAAATATTATGCCATTTAAATATTATGTCTAATAATTATTATGGCACATAAAATTATGGCAAACAATACTTATGGCATTCGTATCTTATGGTATCTAAAATTCGGGCAATTAAAAGTATGTCATATGTCTATTAGGGCAAATGAAACATTCGGGCAAATGAAATTCGGGTAAATGAAATTCGGGAAAATGATGATTATGGCATATAATCTTCGGGCAAACAATAGACAACCATTTAAAACGACATACATCATTTTCATCGACTGTCCATTTTGAAGTTTTAAGCCTCTATACCTACCCAAGAATGCCTTATATAAGAGTACGGATGAGTATTTCATCCAGGAATAAAGTAAAACATTTCTAAAAATAACTCCAAGAGTTACGGTATGAGCCGCAGTGTGCGCACAGAGAGCAAATCTCAAGTGTACCGGTTACGTAGCAAACGAGGCTTCTACGTAATTGGTTGGAAAATTCAGAAGGCTTACCCGGTTGGCCGGCCTGTATCGACGTGGTTGTACTGTGGAAATATTTTGCCTACACGACTTTCTGATACTTAGATCTAGTAGTTGGAGGAAATTGTAGCAACATTTTGTAACTGCCGAAAATTTGGCAGGGTAAAAATTGTAAATATAGGTATTTGAACCAATTTGATTCATGAAGATTCAAGAATACCGTTTGAAAAAAAACAAAAACATAATGTTCATAGTTCATGCAAAACGTATGAAAAAGGTGTATGGATATAGTAGAAACAGGATGGCTTGAATCGTTAAGCATCAAAAATGATGTTGTGTAAAGCAGGCATTTTCTTGCTAAAACTAACACAAACATCTATAAATTAATAGTCTCCTAAGATTTTTTCGTATTGCCACTACAAGCGTAAAGTTTTATGAGAATTTGTTTAAAACGGTTCTAAGATTTGAAACAATTAAATAAATAATTAAATGGGTCCAAGTTAAATAAAACCGTTTAAAAAGATACAAAGTAATATTCTAAAAGAAATGAAATACAAAAAAAGTTTCATCATCTAAATGCTGAGTAAGCATATGAGTTTATTATTGAGATTTAATATGAGAAAACGTATCGTAAAACCTAATGTCTGCCTTGCAACTTTTTACCCATCTCATCAGAATTTTTCTATTATAAAAGGGGAAAGATAATTTGTTTCTTTGCAAACGTAACTTTGTTTTTGTTTTTATTTGATACATTTTAATTTTGTTTGGAGTGGTAACACTACGCTCAAAGTGTAAATTATAATCCTAATTTTCAGACTATAAAATAGTCTCTAATCTACCAACTGACGTTTACCTACATCCATTTAACTTTTAAGTCCTTAACAACCCTGAAAGTCCTTAAAACCCTACCATAATTAGTTCAAATTACTATCAAACGAGAATAAAACAATAAACAACTAAAAGTTAGTTATCTACGGCGCGGCGTCGTTTGTCAAAGCTCTTGCGACCAAAAGTTTGGCTATTAACTGAACCTATCGGCTTCAGCTTAACTCCTACTTAACGTGACGGGATCATAATAAAATTGATGCGCTTAACTTGCTTTTGGCATATTTTGGATTAATTAAGTATTGATTGTGATTTGGTTTCTATTTGTTGTTTTACGACCGTCTGTAATTTATTGGTCTCTGGACATGTCTAATTTTGAGTTGGAATTATTAATCATTTCTGTATCATCTCACTAATCTTCTGTCATGTATGTTAGGATTGACTCCCAGTCTTACCAGATCCAGAGGACCGAATTCTCGTCATACCCATGTCTATAACCCAGTTACTGGGTAATATGATATCCTGGGGTGAGACTGATTTTCAGACTTTCTAACTTAACGTAACGAAAGTCAAATATCTACAAATTACAGCCGGGACCAAAGTGCTTTGCAACATGACTGACATACCATAGTTTTAAAACTATTTCTGAACAATATTTTCTAAAAAGCTTCAAAATTAAATGATTACAAAATCAATAATTATTGCTTTAGGTTTTCGAACCAAAACATGCCCCATATTTATGCCTATTTTTTTTCCTATTAAAACAGGAGAAGTATGATTAACTAACTAGTGAAAAATAAGTCCGTTAGTTCAGTTTAAAAAATAACGATTAAAACGATTTTATTTCTGTAAATAGGTAAAAAATTACATTTTTTTTCTTATTTTTTAATCGAAAGATGGGGCCGGTATTATCAGAACTGCAACATTATTTTATGATTGTTCTATTAGAGGCTCATGTTCAGCAATTATCCTTTACGGGCGGTTATGATGAAAGGCACCCGCCCTAACCATTTACAGCCCCACAATAACCCTAAAAAGATAAGTTATAAGCAAGATGTAAAAACTCCGTTTAATCCGCGACCAATTCGCGGTACAAACACTTTTATCGGTTTAGTCCGACATTAAAAAAGAAGGATACCGATATAAAATTAAGTCAACAAGCTCCTCCGAAAAATTATTCATAGAAAAAGATCGCGAGGTGAAAACTGTGGGGTGGGTTTGGGTAAGGGATGAAGAAAGGGAAAAAGTTGGATAACAGCCTTCATGAATTGGAAATGTAATTTGGCGGGTAGGTGTGTGTGTGGCAATTGTTTTCGTTCTATTGCCGGATTACGACGTTTCTGATTGACGACGCGTGAGGCGTGCGTCGCTTCAGCCGGATTGGCGCTAGTTTCGCTACGAATGGAATAGCAGTATCAGTTGCTTGTCGTCGTTTCAAGCTGATGGAATATTGAGTGATGGGGTGTTGTTTGGGACGTTTCCGTCACTAAAGGTCCAACTTTTCTGGACAAAGGAGATTTTGATTTGAGATTATTTTTAGTATGTGTGTCAATACTTGTTCAAAGACTAGTACTGTTTTGTAAATAGGACAGAGCAAAAGTTGTGCATGTTTGTAATAAAATTGATGTTTAATTCAAATCCTAGTCTAATATTGACGAACTTGTTTAAACTGTTTTCGGGCCCTTTAAAATAAATAAATATTAAAAAAGAGAGTTTTAATTGATTGTTTATTTTGTCGCAATACCAGTTCTGTAACTATATCTATAAATAAAAACAACTGCTTATGCGTTTTTGAGCTTCTTCCATTCCGACTCAAATAAACTCAATCACATTCGTGCAGTAGAACACAAACTCAATTCCTTGAAATGGCCCAGTTACAGCTAAGCTTCACATAATAGAGAGTATCCTCACATTCCATCTGCCATCTCGTTGGCAGCACTCGCAGACAATCTTGTGACAGACACGCAGACAACAGAGGGTCTGTCTAGCCTCGTAAAACACACGTTTTACCGACTTATTATACGACAACGTTTTGTAAAAACGACTTTCTCCGAGTAAAGGGAATCTAAATTGGCGTAAATTTTACGACCACTATTTGAAGTGAGATGTAATTTTGTCAGGAGCTGATGGTAGTTTTTTTTCGTGGACGTGAGGACGCCATAAAATGTTTGAAGGGCGGTTTAGATGCCGTTAGCCCGGGCCAGTGATAAACACGGCGGCCATTAAAGTTCAATGTTACCAGGTAGCGTAAAGTTTGTTGTTTGAGCAAAATGAAATAGTGTCTAAGTTACTTGTGGAAGTAATCGACGGAAATAGAACATTGTGTTGTTGGCTAGCTCTCTGTATCAAATGTTTCACTGTAGATGATTATTAATAACTATAGCTTTAATTAGTCTTGTCATTTCAAAGTTAATTAATACTGTCTATAAGATGAGCGACCTGCGAAGTTTCTTGAAACAGTATTTGTGACTAAGATGTTCGATTCTCGCATGTTGCGATGCCAATAAACGTGTGTACGTAGTGTTATGCCTAGCCGATAGTGTCATCTATCTTAGGTAACACTAACAAAGACAGATGACCCGAACGGCCGTGCAAGCTAAGGGGCATAAAAGGTTAGCCTAAGGACATAATAGAAAATGTAATTTACAGAAAAAGCGGCTGTAAAGATACCTTTATCGCTATTTTTATAGGCAGTGAATAGTTTATAAGTACATATTTTATATGGGACCTTTAGAAATGAACTTGGAGGCAAAAATTTTGGTTTGTTTTTAGCTTAGAGTTTGTCGGCACGGTTTGTGCAGTGACTCAGCTTTTAGCTGCTGCGTTACTTGTCGCGCGGTCGGTTCCTGCCCAGTACAAATATTTGTGGGACCTACAGGTATTTGTGCCACGGCTTGTTCTTGTGTACCTATGTTAATTTATGTTTGTAAACGCATCCACGATACAGAAAAGATTCCCAGTGTAGGGCAATGTTTAAAAGAAAGTTATTTTAATAACAGAAAACTAAAATAGAATTCGTAGTAAAAAAAAACACACGCCCAGTTCTTGTTGTTATTTACCCAAAATACCTTTTTAGCTACATAACCAGAAACAACTCAGTTCCAGCCGTTTCAAATCTTAACCAAGTATACACTTAAGGTACAAAATAATGACCAAGTAAATGAAGCAACATAAATGATCAGTTCGTTCTTGCTTTGACTTCGTTCCGTGGGGAGTACAACGGCTGGTTGCGGCTGATAAAATGCGCCTCTAAGGAGACCGGCACACTCACACGCGAGCTACACTGGCGGACATTACTGTTAGGACATTGAGTACTTAATTTTTTTAAACCCGGCCGCAATCCTACCTCTTGTCTTGACCAGATAAAGAATACGATGAACAGTGTTGCATAACTTTTTACTTACGTTTGTTGACATCCGAAATGAAAAGCTTAGAAGTCTTTTGGGAAACTTGTTGTGCTTTACTTAATTCTGGTTAAAGAACAGAACCCCCTTCAAACAAAGGAAAAGTAGTACCAAGTTTAAGTGTGCCAATACTTTTGTCCCCGATTGTAAATATCCGCTTGGTCCTATATACTTAATTCTGTTTTTAATTAAAGTTCAAGTTGCCGTGAAAAAGTTTTCCCAATGCAAATGAACGCATTTACCTTCCAGGCTGGTTCTACCTTCCGGCAAGTTTAGTTATTACTTAGAAATAATTAAACAACTTAATTTCTTCGATCTTATCTTTGTGTTGTGGTTTGTGCTCTATTTTGTATTGTGTTTTAATTTCTTTTGTAACTAATAACATGGGTTGTGATTCTTTGTATGATTAACCACAAATGGGGTTTATAAGAGAGCGGATTTTCAGGTTAGAAAAATTATTCCCTGTTTCTTCTGCTTTACTTTTTTTGACTAACCGTTGGCTCCGTGCTTTGTATTGATTGGGTTTGAATTTGCGTTTTTTACCCACGACGGAGCGGCGAAGGTGTATGCGTTTAGGATGATAGGTTGTGTGTCAGCACGCCAAACCCAATGAATGTTGAATATGCAAAACATATTGATTTACCGTTTATTAAGTTAAACTAGCGATCCGCCCCAGCGTTGACCATATAACACCTGTGGGTATAAATCTTTGAAAATCCCAGCTTTCTCAATTATCATGTGCATTAGACATAAAAACTTTCCTCTTGAATTTTCTTCTATCTATTAAAAAAAAGAACCATATCAAATTTTAAAGATCTAAGCGTACAAAGGGACAGGAAGCGGAAAACGACTTTATTTTATACTATGTGGTAGTGATGATGCGTCACTTACTACAATTACAACCTTTATATCAGACCACAAGATCTTGTGACATTGTTATGTATGACACAAACCCTTTCTCTTACGTCCTGTACGCTCACTTTCAGTAAATACTAAGAATCATACAGATTCTACACGTAAGCACTCCCTTAAGTCCGTTTTCCTTATCCCAAAACTGCCAAGAAACTAGCATATATTTACAACCGCAAACCAAACACATTATATCGTATATAAAGCAGGGCATTCACGGCAAGTTTAAAATCTAGTTGTCTGAAACCCATTCGGCGGTACCTGACTAAAGCTAGGTCCAGGCTACTGCCTATGGTATGACTCTGTAATCAGCCATTCCGATGCAAATTCGCTCGCTGAACCAACTATGGCTTTATATAAAGGGTTGCATTCGCGTTAACTGCGATGCATTTGATTCGAAAGACGATAAAAGGTTATCCTACGATATTATGTGATTTAAATTGAAGCTGTGGCGATGATTAACATTGTTAATTCCTTTGTATGTAGGTTTCTTACGAAATGCAGTAAAATATGAATGCTTTTACACCGAGTGATTGCTTGTCTAATGCCTCCATTTACTCACTAGGTAACACGATACTTATTGGTAAGACTGCTTATTTTACTATACTTTACTTACCTACTATATTTTACTTACTGCTAGCTTTACGAGTTTTCTAAAGCAGAGAGGCAACACATTTCGATTTTCCTAACTCAGAGCTGTTATAAAAAATCTTAAAGCAATAATCGACAATTTCAGTGTGCGACCATGAGTCCTACAAGATGAGATATTATTAACTTTTATTATGTTTAAATCAATTTTGGTTTTGCCAAGATAAGCTTTGTTTTATTATAAGTACTATTGGTCCCAACAATTTCGTCACAATGATACGATACTTTATCTATTGCATGTATCGTAAGCCTTATTCAGATTTTATCACTTAACCACTTAAGTAGCTTATAATAATAAAATTTACAAAAGGTATCACACACTTAATTTGCATCGCGTTTCAGTTGTCCAGTTCTATTTTCCTTTCCAACCAAATTAGCATCAAATCCGGCATCGTTACCGCGACTGTGTCTCCATCCCAATGTTTGGAGCCGCGTCCGCTATAGGAGTAAGTGAATTTTCCCCTTTATGCAGCCACTTGACTCTGGCTACAGAAGGTTTTATCCTTTGATTACACTTGGAGAAAGTTGCGAAGGAACTCAATGAGGCCCCGGGCGCGACGATAGATGAGAATCGTTTCAAAACTTTGTGTTTACATGTCAACGTTGCTTGATCCCGTCTAGATTGTTCGAGAACAATCGAAGATGGAACATGATAGGCTATATTGGGTTCTTAAGAACACTGTGCTTTAGTTTTTTTGTTAAATGCAGTGTGTGTTTTTATTTGGACTTGGTACCCCAAACATGAAGGAGTTGAGCCAGAGTATTTATTTTCTCTATTTAATTATATGTTTGCTGAAGTGAGAAGAAAAAATCTCTATGATGTTTTTGTGTGCCCGCTTGATTTTGATAAAAACCCTGGCAAAGTGTGTGTGACGTCGCATGGCTTTGGGCTCCTTATCAAATGTTGAGAGACCGAAACAAACTTTAGATTTTCTGGTAAATTCTAAGTTTACAAAATATTTAGTTACTGAGCCAAATAAAAATAAAAAAAACTTGGTACCAAAGTTTTGGATAACCTAAGATTACTCAAGAATATAAAATAGACACTGTCTAAGTCTGTGTACTAAAACACTACATCAATGTTATGTTATGTTTTGAAATGTTATGAATGTTATGTATTCACTAAACAAGAGAAAATAATTTCACAAAATTTTAATTTTATTTTACTGGGTTATGGCTATATTGGGAAGTTGCTAATTATGATACAAATTCAAAATATTATAATATTCTAGCTCTAACAGTTTAGCCAGAAAACTTTGAGATTAAGAGTTAGAGCAATGGTACTCTGTTTTTACACTTTAGGTACAGAATCCTATAAATAAATATATATTCTCTTCAACTAATGTCTCAAGGAAAACAAATAAAAAGCAGTTAAAGTTTTATGTACAGGTTTCTGAATAAGTTATTATGTTACTTAATTACGCATGAACAGCTGAACGGATTTGGTTGAAGCTACATAATAGACCACTACATACAAATTCGGGCAAAATCACTACTTAGTATAAAACCAAGTCGCTTTCCACTGATTGACTGTCCTTTTGTAGGCTCATATCTTGAAAAAATCCCATAATACATGCATATTATGATAGAGAAAGCTGAGATTAACAATGATTTATAACACTAGGGCGCAAAACTAGAGCGAGTTGCTGAACTCGCACTAATATAAAATTTAAAAGAGAATAATATGTATTGAGGTCAACTATCACAAAATGACAACCGAAATCCTACAAACAAGTGTACCTAAAGCCGAAGCAACACAAAGAAACTTGTACAACCAGCATATTTGGCCATCACCCATTCTTGTCACGTACGTTGTCGTACGCCACGAAACCAAAAATTGCAGCAATGCCGAAACAGTGTTGCCAAGACGACTTCATTAGGAAAAACTTGTGTTGTCAAGTTTCTGCGGTTTCTCTCGAGCCAAGGCAAACAGAACTGGTGTCGGTTTGTGATCTGCGTTGAAATAACCTAACAAGATTGTTTTTAAGGGGTGTAAAAATTCTTTACTACTTAATTTTATAAATGTAAAAGTTTGTGAGGATAGATGGATGGCTGCTACTATTTTCGCGCAAAAAGTGCTAAACGTTTTGATACAAGAAAACATAAGAGTACTACAGTTTATCAGAATAACGTTTAGGCCACATAAAATTACGCTATGACCCACAGGAATGGGTCAATTTATATGACCTAGTCTTATATTATCTGTATCTATTATTATCTCATACACTATCATTTTATTGTTCCATATGGAACCATCAGTTAGAAAGATACTGAAGTTTCAACCTTTATATTTTAAAACTCAACTGGAAATACTACCAAGCCTTGCATTGATTTTTTACAACAGAAATAAAAATCGGTTTGCAGTAGCTCTTGCCCAATTTTATTTAATTTGATGAACACTGTGATAGTTAATAGCTAAATAGCCTATTTTATACTCCGTGATATGTGTTTGCTAATTTGAGCCCTAGAAACACAGTTTTAAATATGCCTTTGGTGTAGGCAACTTCACGATTCAGAAACGTTACAACGGAAGACGTGAGACAAGAACGTTGATTGTTTTCGAGAAGTTTCTGAGTACAAACTAGCAGCTATATATTGTAAGCACCATGTTTTGTGGCAAACACAAGACTATCGAATTCCAGACCACTTGCAAACTTTTGTAACCATATGAAAATTATAGCTGGAACGAAGTACTAAGTAACAAACTTGTGCGAACAGCCCCAACCCCTAACTTATGCACTAACTGCGTTTAGGTGCTAATTCAAGCCTTTAATTACTATTTATGAGTCCGAAATACATAACCATAAAAAGGGCTAACTTCAGGTTGTAACTTGGTGAGTTTACTATCAAAATGGTTACAACTTAAGCCATTCATTACTAACTTAATCTTAAATACAGCAAGCAACACAAATATTGACAGGAGGGTGTCTGGTGGACGGGAGTGATAAGCCGTGAAGGGCCCAGTCTTATTGGATGAGCACACAGGCAATCACGGCCGGACACAGCCGCCCAACTGCCCGTTTCGCTCCTGTGACGTATAACTGGCCAGATTATGTCAGAAGCGACAGTTTTAATGCGAATATATTTTTGGATGAACTAAGATTTATAGGTTTAATTTGACAACTCATTCGGAGTTTTTTTGGTGGTGTCTCTTCCTTGTATTTTATGCAGGCATCTATTTCTGCAAAAGTTTAAAAGGTATATAACAAAACAGTTTTCGTTGTCACTGGTTTGAGGTACTTTGGCAAAATTGTTATTCATCTGTGAAATAGTGTAGGTTAGAAAATAAATATGCCTGTTAAGTATTTCTTCTGCTTAAATCCATGTAAAATAAATACAAAACAGATAAATTATAAGATCCTCAAAGATGTGCACAAATTCTTTTTGTAATAGCACGAAAACCTATAACATTGCCACGTTGTACGGCTAAACTTCCAGTTTAAATATAAGTTCAAGCTTAATATCGGACAAAAGCTACTCTGGTCATCTTTGATATCGCTCCTGACTTCAATAAGCCTCTAAAGGGAACAGATAGAGAATGGTCAGCATAGTAACACCTTGGTCTTACTGGCCAACTATTTCAATCTTTGCCGTCGAACCTTTAGTCCATTTATTTGCATTGGTAATTCATAATAACGATATTATTGCCAGCTCGACAATGACCAGCTCCCTTTGATTGTCGGCCCCTAGTAATCGTGTTTGTGTCTGTCCAAACTATGTTATATTGATTTTTGTTATTAAATAACACGCTTTAGTTGTCAAGGGACGTATTGACCTTTCGATTTTGTTGTTTCCGAGAGTTTGTGCCTCGTTTGTATAAACTGTAAAGGTTAATTGAACGGTTTGAAAAGGTTCGTGGGTTGTCGGAAATTTACTTTTTTGACATAGTAATGTATTACTTTAAAAGACTGGTCCTACACTTCTTCAATAATATATAAGTTCGGCGATGTGGACTTAAATTTGACATTTCCCTTCCAATTTTCAAGGGGAGAAATCTTTTGTAAGAGCAAAAGATTTTCCGATTTATGACATCCCTTTACTATTTGTGAGAATCAATATCTTTATTTATTTGTTATCGCCCCCTCCGTGACACCAGTAGCTGGCGTCCGTTTGTCTCCCAAGACAAAGCTGCTTTTCTTGTCTAAACCTCCGACGATAAATCCATTGGTGTCCAGTGCAGCTTATGCGGAACCCCGCTGCTTTCTTTACCAACACAACAGCTGCGTATACAAATAAAAACCGCCCTTATTACAACGCCCTACAGTCTGCACGTCCTGAAAAGATATCCCGGTATATCACATCAATAGCAATACATTTTTTGAAGTTGGATCAATGAAAAATGACCTTTACGTCATCGATTTAGAGGTTGAATTGTCGGTATAAACAATTTGCGATTGTGTCATGTTTCTGATCATAGTGAGAGCTTGTTTGTCTTTGCTTCGTGTCGGCTTTAACGTAAATGTAGTAAAAATATATTATTTCAAAATGTAGAAAATTTTATTTTAATGTTAATCTCTAAAAGAAAAGGAAAATGGTATTAATTACTTAAATATTTTTTTCATGTCCAATTTCTGTAAATAAACACGTTCATAATAAAGTCGAAATCTCATTTCAACGATAAATTTTAGTAACGTCATAAACTTGTCTAAAACTAGCTTTGGGTGATTTTTAAGAAATTTTCTAGGTTGAAAATACTAATTTTAGGTAAGGAGGTTTGCTGAAATTCGCCAGTAATTAAAAACAAAAAAAAACTTCAACCATTTACATTTCATGTTTTATAACACAACCATTCATAACAATAAACCCCGTATTTAATTTCCGCACTCCCCCCAGTAGACACCATACTCGTAATTAGCCGTAGGACACTATCCATTGCGGGCGACATCAAATAGTTAGGAGGCGTGACGGCGACGCGTTTGTGATGCTACATTGAGCACGATTTGCGACCGGCCACTCGGAGGCGCTCGGCTATGTTCGGTATACCGATTTAGGAGCTAAGCAAAGCCCGCGAACTTTCGTGTGTTTCTTGCAATTTGCCGGTCATTGCCAGGCTGTACATTGAACAAAATTGATTCGTGATTGAATTATAATCGTTAAAATCATCAATACAACCCTCAAAGTGCATACAATTCGATTAAATGACTTTTTCATGAAATAGACAATCAATCGAGTTATATGTGTTACCGGCCTAACCCGATTTCAGGGTTTATTCCAATCTGTCACCCCGTTTTGTCCCCATGGGTTGGTAAAATACTGAAAATACTGAGATACTTAGTATTTAAATCAATCAAAAGTACTAGGCGCGCAGTAGCGTGAAGAGGTTAATAGAAAATGTGTTCCACACATTGCTAACTGGGGGATAAATCGAACTTTTTTATCCTATCTGTCACCCGTGGGGACAAAACGGGGTGACAGATCGGAATAATCGGATTTCAGGAAAAACTAGTTTTGCCTAGGCTAAACTAGTTTAAGATAGGTCGACGGAGCGCCTATTTCAGGGTGGTTAAAAAAAATAACCACGAAGGCTAAGGCGGGAGCTCCGCTTCGCTCCCGCCTTAGCCTTCTAACCTAACCTGTCCGAATCGGGGTGCCCTGAGTCGAAGCGAGGAAGAACTTGTTCGGGTTTGGCCGGTAAAATAGGCACTTTGAGGGCTGTATTGATGATTTAAATGATTATAATTCTGAACTAAATACCTATTACCGTCGGTCGTGTTAAGTCGTGTACCATACTATATCAACACACACCCAGACACTGAGCGCTAAATTATAAAAAACGTTCAAAAAATTGAATTTCGTGTGTTACCGTGAAGCTTCGCCCTTAATGAACATTTTAAAGATATTTTTGCAAGGTTGTGTGGTTCCTGTGTTATGATTTCCTTGGTGAAGTGTACAGAGGCGCGATTCGACACTGACTTCATTGGAGCGTGACGACAAGGGTGTTCAGGAAAATGTGTAAGACGATGTCTGCTTTATATTTTATTGTCATTTTGACCTGTACCTTATTGTTAAGACATTTACTGCCAATGAATGAACTCCCACAAGTGAGAAAGTTTTGATTGGATGTCAAACTTTCTGAGTTCTCATTGACTGTCAAAGATCGACAAACGAAAACAATGGGCGTCGGCCACAGGTGCGTCGACTACTGGGGGCTTAAGCCACGGATTCAAGGTTTTTCCGTGCTTTCTGAGGTACAGGATGTCTGTGCTGTCCTAGAGAAACTTAAAAGTAAACATGTTTTGAAAAAGTGGTATTGGTTCTTGCCTGGTTTAAAAACCCGTGTCGTGTATGAGGAACAGGTAATTTTAGCAAAGGCACTTCAATATTCTTGACTTTTCGTCGAAATCTAATGACATTCACTAGGATCAATTGGATTGATATTAAATGTTAAAGGCCAATCGGCTATTTTTCCATTTCGGCATTTAAAGGTCACGTTTGTACGTCATTTAAAAGAGTTGTGTCTAGATGCCCTTTCGAAAAACATCAATCATCATCAATTTTCTATTGCTCATCTATAAATTGACTATCACAAAATTTAACCGGCGTCCTTAAAATATAACTATTAATAAAATTATAATTAACTAGCTGCTCCTCGCGGTTTCACCCGCGTTACGTTAAGTTTTTGGTTACTGCCTCGCTCCCGTGCGACATAGCGTGATATTAAGTATATAGTCTATGATACTCAGGGAAAATGTGGCTTTCGAATGGTGTAAGAATTTTTTAAATCGGTCCAGTAGTTTTTGAGCCTATTCATTACAATCAAACAAACAAAGTTTTCCTCTTTATAATATTAGTGTAGATAAGGATAAAAATTTTCTTTGGGTTTCCATGATACCATCGCTCTTTTTTGAAAACTTAGCTGTTGTTGCAAGTTCATGTGCCACAACAACCATTTAATTACCTAAACACATGAATATTTCTAACCAATCAGTACATAACTCTTCGTATTTCATCTAAACCACTCCAAACGCGACACACTTCATTCGAAAACTTGAACAATACGTTTGTTACATACAATTTGCGACAAAACAAAGCGAAAGTTGTCCGTGTATCTGTTTAGCATCTCTGCAGAAGTTCCCGCCATCGGAGCGAGTATGATACACTGGCGATAAATTAAGAGGAACAACAAAGTTGGCGCGGATAATTACTACACTTGCGTGTCCATTCACTTGTACTTTCATTATTCTTGGGGCGCGTTTTCGTGGTTCTGTCGTGTGTACCTGTTTTTGGGCAGAAAATTTGATAGAAAAAGGATAACATAAAGTTATCTAGTTTTAGAGTAAGAGGTTTTGGTAAAAGAGTAATTACTGCATGAGACTCTGGTATTCCAGATGTCTATAAGCGGTGGTGACTACTTAACATCAGGGTCTAGCCAAGTGGCATTGTAGAATAGAAAACGAAAACGATAGATTGTCAAATGTATGGAATTGACATAAGCTTTCGCTAAACAATTTAACATCTCCATACATTTGACAATCGTTTTCGTTTCGCTATCTATTCTACAATGCCACTTGTCTAGGGGGGCAGGTGGCCCATCTGGGCTTGTATAGCAAATTAGCAATTGGAGGTGAGAATGTGTGGCAACGGAATTAAGGCAACTGAGAAAAATATGAGTGACCAGGAGTAGCCGAGAACCTCTCACCTACCTGAATCAGAAGGCTTGCTTGAAGCCGTAGGGCGCACAGCAATCTCCAACCATGGTAAGAAGAGGCCTCCGTTGTCTTCTTTTAACCGTTCACCTAAAGTGTGATAGCTGGAGAAACTATGAGTAGGTCAGGAAAACAATTCCAAATGTCCCGTATCGTATCGTGTGTCCAATGTAGCTGTACACCAGAAGCGACGTACCAGTAGCACGTGTACGTAATGACTCCGCGAACTGTTTGATTTAAAGTCGCAACAATTGTGTTTACGAGCCAGGACACCCTGCCTGCCCCCGCCTGCCCCTGCCCTGCCCCCCGAATTAACACTACCGATGATAAAGCTACACAAGTTTTGTTAAATGGACGGTGTTTGTAACTGGTCCTGTTTTCGGATGATATTGTATGCGATAATTAAGGTTTCAGAAAAGGTAAACTATTTGAATTGGAGAGGACAAAAGCTGTAACATTCAGTATCAGCTGAAAACATCACTTTTTATCAGATAAAGTTACGGAAATCAAGTCTTTGTAATGATTATTTCTTTGCTTCTTGCCAATCAAAATAGACTACCAATATCATTAAAAATGAATCATAACTTTTCTTACTAATTACTTCTATTCAGCAACAAGAACCTTAACAACCCAACCGAGACAATACATAGAAAAAATGGAAACAATAGCCATTTTTACAAAAGACTTGGGGTAATAAACAGGTATTTGTCAAACAACTGGTGCGAACGAAGGTAATGCTTCGTGAAATACCGAAATGAAATATGTATTAAATCCAGGGCCACTGAGATTAAGCTCTGACGGGAGATCAGATATTAATGAGGGTGAACATCCATAGAGAGCGATGCGGGAAATGCGAGATTTTAAGACGAAAAGGTTTAATGATAGTTGGGCGGTTCTTGTGTTACTTTCGACGAAACATTATTTATTTTCGTTTCCCTTTCTGTAGGCTAAGTATAGTCTGGTAGTTTCGTTATTACTTATAAGGACTATCCATTTTTGAACAGGGAATAGTAATAAATCTTTATATACCATAAAACTTATAAATTGTAGTAAATTACAAGCGGCTGGTTGACTCATCCAGATTGCGGGCTTTTTATTAAGATAGTGGCCATGCTGCCAACCTTTTGGACACCTGTCTTATTCACAGCTAAGTGGACGAGTTCTTTGATGCCTGTGAGTTCCCCTTCCCCTTTTTATAAATTTTACATAGTTACTACATAGTTAGAATTATGTAAACTTTGACGTGATTTTTACTACTTTCACACGAAACATTCACCAACCACTGGTTATTTTTCAATATGAATAAATAGATGACGTACCAGGGTGTTATGTACCTAACTAAAAAGAGCCTGTCAACTTAAATCTCTCGCTTCGCTCCTCGTGGACAGTCGCTAGGTGAGCGGGAATCAAAGAATTTAATCTACAATGAAAGAAGTTGGAGGTTCTTTGTGCGTGTCACCCGCCCCGACCCTCGGCGCGGGCGTGATGTGACACATAGAGTGAGGAACTTACACTCTGCGGTTTTTTGACGAGATATGTGAAATTAATGATAGATAGCTCTTTTAAAATGTTTTTGCGTTTAGTACTGACGCCAGTAAAGCTATTAAAATCTGGCAAGTTCCTTTAATATGTAGATTTTCAATTTTATTATGAAGGATTTAAGACCACATTTATATTTGTTGAGGGTGTTAAAGAGTTTCAAATTTCTACATAAACTCTATTCGGCATGTATATAAACTGCTGCAGTTAAAATTTTTCTGTCTGTTCTGTCAACTATAAGAACAGTTCTGCCTTGATTGGAGACACATAGGTAATTTTATCATTTACGTCGTAGTTTCCGTAGTGTAGCGGTTATCACGTGTGCTTCACACGCACAAGGCCCCCGGTTCGATCCCGGGCGGAAACAATAGTTTTTGTGTGTTTTTATAAATAAACAAAAAACATTTTTTTTCTTATACTACCTCATCCACCATATCGTAACTCTCTGAGCCCGTTCCTTACAATTCAATATCATCCCTTTGTTGCTGGTTTTCTCTTTAATAAATGCGGCGAATCCCCAATTTTAGCTCGAATAATATTGTCACCTCACCACGCCCGAGCCACAGTATTAGTAGAAAGGGTAGTTGACTTTCATAGGCTCTTTGTAGATTTTTGAACCGGGAAAAATGCCATTTGAATAGACGTGTCCTGAAAAAGATTGGCTTCTGTGAGTTATCGCGGCTTTAGAGTCAACTGTTTGGTCTTCGAGATCCAGTTTTTTATGACTTCGAGATTTGAGATAGGGTGATTTATTTTTCACTTAATGTATGGTGTGTATTAGGGTTGAAATTTGTACCAATCTGGCATTGCTTTAAATGTCTGTGAAGTTTATTCAGACATTCATTGTCTGTGAACAAACTTCACATACCTCTTAAGTTACAACTTCATTAAAATGATTTAATTATCTATTTTAATATAAATATGGTTACCTACGTGAATGCCTGTCTAGTTCGACTAAATTCTGCCGAGAAAATTCAAAACAATTTAATCAATTGAACCACAACACAGCGATAACAGTAACAAAGTTATAACAAGAATTTTCTACAAGTTAATTAAAATATAGAGAGAGCCAATCAGAGGCATCGAATGAGAGAACTTAGTGGTACCCAAAACGCGAGTATCACTTGACGACTTATTAATTCGTTGAGGCATTTTATTTGCCCGTTGCCCTTTGATTATTGTATTAAAATCTTACCAAGTTTAAAGCTAGTTATAGGTTTGTATTAAATTTTTTATTGCTGATTTTATTCGTAAATAAGTAGGAATTTGTTACCATGAGATCATTAAAAGGCACTTTGAAACGCCATTTACCAGTGAATAGAAATAAATCTTGTTGCTTCTTTCAAAATTACAAAATGTTGTGCGATATAGAGAAGAATGTAAAAGAAACTTACTTTTTTTCTTTACCACATTTTGTATACTTGTTTGTATAATTACACACGTGTATATAGCATTTTGGCATTATAGCAAAATAGCATTAAGAAAAACAAATCAAATTATCCTTATTATTTAATCTTATTTAGATTACAACAGTCAAACATTGGCTATCCACTACATACGATCACAAACATATCGAAGTTACGCGTTAGTAAGCAACAAAAATACAACATAATTACTGCAATACACCATATCAAACCTTCCAAATAAATGGACAACTCAACTCGATTGATGGACCATGAAATCGATTGACTCGATTATTTTTATCGATAATATTAACAATTACGTGGACAGTAATTTCGTAGCGAATGATACATCAATCCTTGCCGAAGGTAGATTAACTCCATAATACGCGGCACTGGGTGACATATTGTATCATTATCATTAATCTGTGCTGAGGGGGTAACACCTGGATATATGTAACATGTAGTATTATGTTGAGCTGCGCTATTGTGTACTGAAATTGGTAGTACTTAGATGGTAAGGGAGCGATCAGTGGTGGGATCTTGGCCAATAATGACATCAGATCCTATACGTCAGGCAATAACTTGGAACCCCTTTTTAAGAAAATTACTTGAATATAGGAGTATGAAATTTTGTACAGTTAAAGTTAATAAACACCATATGTTTGACACACACCATGTACTTATTTATTATATGTACCTATATTTTTCTTAAATGTAAAGTTTGTGCTTTGAGATGAGGTAAATGTATGCAGGTATCGTCAAATAACTTGTTGCGGAATGTTTATAATAGTTACCGTGACCCTGGAACATAAAGGGCAATCGAAGGAACATGAGTGGGTTTTAGTCAGTAAGAGTCTGACACGCCCTCCCGTCGCACCCAGGACGGGAGCAGTCATTGGATGTTTTCCCACTCACCAAAAAAAAAAAAAATCGTCAAATAACTTCCAAATGTTGGCATGATAATTTGTTAAATCTTTATAAATATTAAAAGTACATTTTCGACGAATTAAGTCCATTTGGTGATCACTAGTTTTATTTTTTGGTTATAAAAGTTACAGAAGCCAATATTGTCGAAGTTTGTATTGGAAAATAGTTTTAGTTGCATTTAGTTTTATTCTGTGCAATGATTTTAGCTGAGGTTAGAAAATTTTAAACTGCTTACTGAATTTTCACATTGTAAGATAACTTTGTCTCAAAAATCGTTGATTCCGCCTTTTAATCGACAATGCCGGTTGAGTTTCCCACAGGGTTTATATATGCAGATGCGATCCTGTTCAATCTAGGGCCTCGTAGGCTAGACGTACGTTACAATATTAATTATTCATCGGATCGAGCGAATAAACCAATTTCACGGTTCTTTGGTCGCGAATCGCAGCGAACCGCCGCGGCTTATACAGCGGGCGTCGACATACCTTGGTCTGCAAGTGGCGAGTTTGTTTTTTTTTTAGATGGCTTGATCTGTAAATCTGTAAAATTGTTTGTCTGTAGACTGATTTGAGATCGCATTCAATAAATACACGCAGTTTATATTTTTTACTGAATAATTGTGCAAAGCTAAAAAATAATGATTTTACAGAAAGCGATTATTAGCATTGTAAACTGACATAAATATACGTCTCAAATGAAAGAATTACAATAAATATAAGAAACAACACTGAGAAACTTTAATAAATAAGAATTACGCATTTACGCCGATGTTTATACAATTGTAACGTTCTTGTTCTTTTATTACCTAAATAGAAACTTCTTCCATAAAAAGCTTTTTATTTTTTTAATGTAAGTACTTAATTCTTAGTGCTACGGCAGTATCTACCTCAGTTAAAACGAGGGCGACAGAAACAGTTTTTTCGAGGTAACTTGAAATTAGGTATATACTCGGGTTTCTACTGGGTCAATTAAGAAAAGTTAGGCTATATAAAGATACGACTGTTTTAGTGTTATCAGTTGGACAACTTCTTTTCTTAAACCGTTTCTATACAAAGGGTGAATTTACTTTTATTATAAAGTTTAACTGATATGCTTAATGTTTACTGGTAAATAGTGCACACATGTGACATAATTGAACCACACATTCTTTTGAATTCACAACATTATTTATATCACTTAAATTAATTTTAATATATTTTGACATATAAATAATAATCCATACTTAATATTATAAATGGGAAAGTGTGTCCGTCTGTCTGTATGTTTGTCTTTCTTTCACGGCAAAATGGAGCTATGAATTGACGTGATGTTTTAAGAGGAGATAGTTGAAGGGATGGAAAGTAACATAGGCTACTTTTTGTCTCTTTCTAACGCGAGTGAAGCCGCGGGCAAAAGCTTGTCAATTTTTAAAAAAATGTTGCTTTAAACATCAGCTAATTTGCAGAGCACCCTATAGAACAATAACTAAACGTATCCGTTAAGCCGAAACCGCGCGATCAAATTTGCAGCGTCAGCGCGCACGCAACCGCCCGGGAGCGTGTGACGTCACTTCCCAGTAACATACGATAATTGTACCGCAAAGATTGTACCGGCACTAATTGAAGCTAGAACATCAATTAATGTCACGTTTAAAACAAATTCGCGAAATCGAAAAACGAGGTCGACGCAACTAAAATTATTTTAAATCTGGTCATAAATAATTTTATAACAGCGAAAATCATTGTGAAAAAAGCTTTTTTAAAAAAAAGATAACCGACTTCAAAAACTAAAAGCTCAAAAATAACTATTTCGGAAGTCGGTGGCAACACAAATCGACCGGCAGAAGAGAAGCCACCGACTTCCGAAATAGTTATTTTTGAGCTTTTAGTTTTTGAAGTCGGTTATCTTTTTTTTAAAAAAGCTTTTTATTTTTTACTTTTTAGTTAGAGTCTCAGTGTCTGACTACGTTTTAGGGTAGCTCTCAAAATAAACTTATAATCTTATAAAAATCTACAATCCAAGAAAGCAAAACGCGATCTTAGCGGGCAACGTCACGGGATATCTATTAGTGTTATATACTAAAACCTTCCCCAGAATGTAACAAACACTTTGCTGAAAACCGCATCAAAATCGGTTTAGCCAAACGCGAGATAATCGCGGACAAACATACATACATACAGGTTGAACAGAGAACCTACTTTTTTTTTGAAGTCGGTTAATAAAAAAATACAGGCAAAAGCTGAGAGCGAGCCAAATAAACACTCCTTATTGTAGTTTAATAGTTGTGTGACAGCGATAGCTAATTAAGGTTTATTTGTTTAGACTAGTTATAAAATATGGTGCAATTTGGCTTTTAATTTTTGACTGTCAGACTGCGTGGATTCTGTTTACCCGAACAACTTTAAAGATCGGATAATTATAACCGGAACCAACACCTTTACGTCCTTTTCTAGACACGGGATGTCAGTGATATTCTAGATTAACTTAGAAAGTTCATACCTATGAATGAAAAAGGCACATTGGTACTTGCCCCATGCATAAGATGCAGGTGAAAAACCACTGGGCATGTAATGTATTATTATACGGTAATGGAAACCTCAATAGAGCTGTGTAAAAAAATCCTGCATAGGTAACTTGCACGAATGTACATTTTTGGCATCCTTATTTATGACAGTGGTGCTGATTCTCTTATTCACAAACTAAACTTAATTAAGTTATATGCGTCTTTCTATTTCCATTTCATTAAGAAAAGGACAGAAGATAAAATATTAGTTAAGTCCTGTCAAATTTAGACACTAGATAGATAATTTAGACGCGAATTAAAAACATGACGACTAAATATACGCCAATTTTCTTCAGGCGCTGTCTTCTGTCTTCTGTCCTTTTCTTTAAGAAATGGAAAGAAAAAGATAGATTTACTTTAATTTAGTTAAGTTTGTGAACTAGAGAATTAGCACCAGTGTTAATAGAATGAAAGGTAGATTGAATAAAAGCGCCCATTAAAAAAATATTACTCATAAACATTTGTTTGGTCATAAAAACACATCTCAACATAAGCAGGTATTTCGGGAAAGGTTTTATTTTACTGCTGGACATACGTTTAACCCAACAAAAGTTACGGCACACCTCAACCCGAAATTCAGCTTCAAATTACATACACACGCATTTTAATCACCAAAATAAACAGTCCCAAAACTTCTATACATTCTATTAAATTAAGCCTTTCGGTTTGAATATGATAATGCTCGTTAATTTTTATCCGCTCTGCCGGGCTCCAATTACCCGGCCGGGTGGATCCAACGGATTCCAACGTGATGCGATGGGAACCGGCCCAGCCGGGTGTCTTCGTTTTCACTCTTCGCTGATTCCCTGACTTGGGTACCCTGATTTAGACAATTAAATTAAGTTTTGGGCTAGAGTTTGGTGGATGGGGGGGGCTGGGAGGGTGGGTTGCCAATATGTTGTCAGACTGTATTGACGTAATTATGTGTATGATGCTGTGTGTATCTAAGCCAGGTCTGGAAGTTCATTGATATTCTAAAACCTGTATGAGGATGTATTTTTTAGCATGGATCAAACATAAGGCATTTCAAAGGTATTACAGTCCTGCCAATCCTACCATGCTATGCAATAAAAGGAAAACATATTTTTATGTGGCTATATACGAGTAACTATTCTAATTCAAATTCCGGACCGCTTACAAACCTAATCTGCCAACAGACGTACAGTTTCGAAACACATCATAAACATTTGCTCAAAAATACGTAAAGTTCAGCAAACTTCAATATTTCATGAATGATTTGTGTTCGTCAACTCGTGCGCAACGGGGCGTGAAATCGCTCGCATCGTACGTGAGTCCCTAACTCGTGATCTAAGCAGCATGCGATGCTTCGCTCCCGATATGATTTATATTTAAGGGTAGCTGTCGAATGAAAATGGCCCGAAATAAAGCAGCTATTTTGTATTGTTTGAAGATCTAAGGTTAACAGTTTATTTATAAAAACTGAATTGTTACTAAGGTGCTTATTCGAGCTGAAAGATCTCGTTATCCTGTTGAACACCTCTGATATCTTTAAAACTTCCTTATTCTGTACATTTTTTATTTTAGATGTTCAAATCTTTATATGTTGTTTTTTTTGTTGTTGAGTGGTTTTACAATTTAAATTAGGAATTATTATTTATTTTTGTTATAGCTAAGCTTTCAATTTTATTGATGGCTCCATGACATGCTGGACTATGATTAACTACAGGTAATAGCTGAAGTCTTAATTGAATTGAACAGAAGTAGAACTAAATAAATGAATGTGCTTACCCATTATTGTGTATTACGCAAAACATCTCTTTAATTACATGAAACCTTGTCTTGTCTGTACATTGTAAGCCGTAATTTCGCCAAAATTCGTAACAACTCTATGAGCAATTTTAAGGTTTCTCGAATGGTCAGCGTCCGGTGTCCGTCCGTTCCACATTTAATACAATATTCTAGTTGTCAACTCTGAATTGAGTCGTGCATTTTATGGTTTTCGTTCATTTTGCGTCCGCCATTGTTCGTAGCAGTTCACTGTATTGTTTTAAACAGGGTTACTGAAAATGCTCGTTTATTAATTTTAAAGCCTGTATGGAGAATTCTCGCATGAATTTAATCCGTAATTAAGTTAGAACAAATTATAAGCACAAATCATTCTTAATTTTAAATATTTTCCACACATTTATATTTACTAGCAAATAATTGAACCGAACCAGTAATTTGATTCTAGGTACTTGTACCTTTGTACTCAAAGCTGGAGCAGCTTTGAAAACACAATTAGTGTGGCTAACTAACATCATGTTACAATGTTAGTGGCCACACAAACATTTGACGAAATATGTGTTTCCGAGAAACTAACGCCGTATCCAAACAAACCCTGAACAGATATGTGGTAATCTCTAATATGACTGAACATAAATGATTCGTGTGTAGTAAAATATAGCAATTTTACTTTTAAATGCCTTTGGTAGTGTGTCAATTAAGTTAGAATTCGATCGTCAGATAAAAAAATTAAGGGTGACTAAACTGGTCACGTCTGCCTCATGTTAAAATAAATCAACCACAATGAGCGTTTTAGGAAATGACCTAGCAGGTCTTGGTTGGCGGGGCGAAGAGTCACGCTAAAATGACTAGTTTGATGCTTCTAGGCAGGACTGGTTTGACGACATGTCGAGAAAAATGTAAAGAAGCTAAAGAGATTGAAAAGGTTGTTTCTTTCCAATCCTTTTTCTATTTTTGAGAAAACTGGGAGTCCTTCGTCATGTGAAGATATCTCGCTATGTTGATAAACAAATATTATTAACTTTATTTAAAATTAATCAAAGAGTTCATGATCAGGAACTTCATAATGGAATGGAAATTATGGAAAAATGGAAATATTTTTCCATAATTCATAGTGTATAAGAGAAATCAACAATTACTGGAATAGCAGTTAATAATGAGACAGCTACTTCCTTTTGCCAAAGACATCTAAGCTTCCCATACAATAATCCTTAGCGTACACATATAAACAACAACAAACGTAGGTGTTGTACAGTTACAGTTAAATAAATGCAGTGTCAAATGATAATGTTAATCCGTCACATGCAATGTGTCGGTGTCGCGTCCCACGGGATTTATTGGGGCGAGCACACGGGCGGGTTGAACGCTGCGTTTTTTTTACAAAGCAAAACTGATATTATTGAAAAATGTTAATGTGAAATGATTTCGTTAAATATTGCCAAACATTTCTGCAGTTGAAAATGCAAGAGATTGCATTACACCATACTTAACTTTGTTTTTATAATACTTTTTACTTATCTGCTCTTAAATTTCGCTATAATTCTGCTCTCACACCCCATAAAATATAGCATTTGGCCGATAGTCTGGATTCTGTTAATTTAATACTTTGTTTTATGTAATTGCTTTAGCAAATTAAGTAAAAGAAAAAAGCAACCGTAAGCTTCTCATTCCTTAACTTTTTAAGATAACGAAACATGACACCATATAAATCCTTAAACCATCACAACTTACCAAATACATATCAAGTGACGTCTTATATTACTGCCTTAAATAAAGATACCAAATTAAAATGGTAGTTAAAAATCAGCGCCATAAAACGCCCGTCTGACACTCATAAATCAAAGGAAAATGTGTAAAAGGGGTGCGAAATGACACGTGTCGGTGTGTGCTGATTGGTCACATCGCACCCTCGGGTGCTGGGGCCGCGTGCCAATTATATGCAATAAGGGATAAGCTGATTTCGCTATGTGTCGCATTTCTGCTACTTTGCTAGAACAAGTGACTGATGTAGACGATACTGTTTTGTTTTTATTTTTTAAAAAGGTACCTAAGTACCTATGTTGGGAGGCTTTCGGGACCGGGACTACGGTCTCGATCGCCATCTTGAATTTTTTTTATGTTTCCCCACAATAGGGTTTTCTGTCGTGGCCGCGTTTACAAACATAAACACACATACACAAATAATTTGATTCAAATCAAATACCTTGAAAAATTTTGTGTGTCAGTACTACGTTATATTATATTTACTACGTTATAGCCTAAGTTACTTTTAATCAGTTTAAGCATTTAGAAGTTATGATGGAATAAAGAAACGTATATCTTACACATACATACCTAAAAATACAACACTCCTTTTTATGGACAGTTGTGTAATGATTTAATGAAGCATAATTTTTGCTTCGCATGAAGTAAAATGTATGTGATTATACTACAAAATCTAACCAAATCAGAAGTTAACCAGTAATCTCTCCATTTGTTACTTTTGTATCTTGAGACAAGCTTTTCAGTACCCAATTCTGTACAAAGAAATTGGTCCCTCGACATCCATTCTCCAATTCAACAACACTGTTTATGGAACCGTAAAATGATGTCCAAATGGCTTAACTATTCCGTAAGCAAATACTTCGTTCGATTAAGTTATCACAAAGTGAGTATACTAAATCCAATTTTATTTAAATGGGGTAAAATGAAGGGCGAAAAAGAGCAAAATGTCCGTCAACAACACGGGAGCAGAGGAAGGGTCAATTTATTTACGTATTGATAAACCCTTGGACAGTTGACAATGGTGACGGTTGGACGGATCAACCAGTGTAATTGGACCCGTTTTATTTAGAAATCGAACGTAATTTGAGTTTTTGTTTGTTTATTTTATTTTATTATTTTCATTGATCTCTTTGAGGGTTTTGGCGAGAATTCATCAAGACTGACTTTTAAAATATCAAGCTAAGGGGCATGAACGTCGCACACTTTTAGTTGTTTTTGTAGAAGCATTGGACCTATACAACTTACGTGGTGTTTTATAGGCAAGTGGATACAATAACATCAATGAATGTTATTGTATCCACTTGCCTATAAAACACCACGTAAGTAATTGTCTCTGGGAGGCAAACAAAGCTGCGAGGCCAGATACCACAGTATTGCAGAAATCTGTAATATTTGGTGATGGTGACCACGTAGCATTAAGTGGGCCTTCTGTGGAATTTTCACTACATGTATAAGTTGAAATTACGTGCCATACAATCGAGAAATCAATGTAGCTTCTAAAATATAACAAGCACTGTTTGCCAATAAACGCTTTGGCAAACAGTGCTTGCTAAAATAAGCCCACTACATACAAAAATGCTATACTAACACTCCTAGGAAACTTATTTAGTATTTTCGCATGATAAATCTTCAAAAGGTCAACATACACTGGCGGTAGATATCGGGCATAAAGCGAGGGTCCGTCCCCAAGAGGTCCTATTGATACTGTTAATGAAATCCGTGACCTCCGCCGATAAGTGCGTCTTCTTCATACATTTTTATCTTGGCAACTTTAGAAATGAGACCAGTACTTGAGATTAAGATAAGATTTTAATTTTAGAAAGACTTGTAGGTGTCTTAGATATTTTATACTTATTTTATATCTTTTAAGAGACGTCGATAATGGCTGGTGTAAAATTAGTTTTAGATTTTCGAGCTTGGATAAAGTGCTGTAAAGTTGCCACAAGAATAATCTCCGGTTTTGTTAGTTTAGAGTTGATTTAGGTATATGTCTTCGAATAGAAAAACGCTTTATACGTCAATGATTATAGTGTCTAACACTATAAATTTCGCAGAAAATCTAATTTTATGATCATCACTACTATTTTTTTTTGTTTCACTAACACACTTCTGGGCAAATGCCTTTCACTCCGTGCATTTTTCAATACCGATCTAATAATTCTAAAGAAATATCCACACTATTAGCCACCTTTCATATCGACCATTAAGCATTCAGGTGCCGTGCGATATGTAATGTGCATTTACACATAATGTGAGCTAATTGTTATGCGAACGGTTACGTGGCTAGAGAGGCGGTTGATAATTGGCTGCCACCTACGTGCTCGTTGCACTCCGCGAAAAACACGACAAATCGTTCGCTCTGATGTGAATAATAATAACCTATTTGGTTTAATCATGTTATCGGCGTAATGGCTTAATTTTTCATATTATTTTGCCCATATTAAATTAGGGAACCAACTGGTTTGACATTTATTCTCCGTCGGGATTTAGTGATTTAACCCTTCGACGACTAAGCGACAGCCGGCTGTTGGGCTGCTATTGTCTTTCTATTGTGGCTCGAATGACGTGTGTTCGAAGGTTTAAATGAACACGATAAACGAGAACAATGTACGATTAAATAGTTACGTTTACGAGTCAATAACTTCCGAAGGAGACATATCATACATATCTCAGTGTTATTTATAAAGTCCTAAATGCACAAAACATCAATGTCATCATCCCTTCTCTTGAGTCTTGCATCAACTCAATCTGCATCAAAAAACCGAATTTCTTTAAATCCATCTATAGCATAAGATTATAAATAACAGCATACTGTCTTAAAACAGTCTTTCGCTAATCTTTTCATTCGCAATCAGCCCAATATTTATATTTCCTTTCCACTTAGCATAAACTCATAATGAAATTCAAAGTTTTTCACACGTGCTAATTGTAACGAACGCCGGCGCGTCGCGCCCACAAATTGCATTATCAGACCTCAAAGCTCAGACGTTTGTTTGTACTGCCTTCGTTTGACGTTGCTAACTCATGCTACCCTGGTGTTGACATGAAAACTGTTTGAATGGTTCTTCAGGTTATTCATACAATCTTACGTAGTTTCTGTTACTGGAGTCCTTTTAGTATTTAGTCTTTTAAGCAGCGGTCTGGGCTTTTAGTTTTACTGATTTATGATAAATATCTATGGTGATTAACTGTGCTTTCTATTTGAGAAGATATTTTTAGTAAGACTATAGGCTGATGTATATTTTGTCTAGGTATGTTTAAGTTTATTAATAGAGTGCTTAGGTGTTGGTGCAAGTTGTATATTAGGTGTATAAAACTCCAAAACGGTTTTGTCATTTATGCAATTGATGGTATTATGTAATTTAATAAAAATGGAAACATATACTAAAATAATTTCATGAGTGGAATGGAGGGCGTCCGACTCTCACAGTTTTTTATGAAAGAACTAAAACATATTTCGTTTATAAAATTTCTAAAGAACCCTTCTAATATTATCAATCAATGATAAAATTAATCTGTTTTCATCCCTTGTTGTTTTCCCCTGTCGCTTAGATTCTATTTTAGATATTCAGCTAATCCGATATTAGTTTTAATGAACATGTCAATCATGTATAGAAACATTTTGGTGTTAAAAGTGAACATTATTAAAGATTAATCAGAAACTTTATCGATGAGAGGATGATGTTGGTTAGCTTTGTTGACGACGCCGACGTCTATTGGGGTTAGATTTGTATACTATAATAAACAACAAATATTTATCTAAGTACTCAAACAAAAAATCCACGTGGCATTGGTATGTTCTAACACAAAACTATCACTCATACTTGAATGTAACTCTAAAAAGTATACACGCCGTTCCAATATTTTTTTTTGTCACTCACTTAATCAAAACAGAATTGCAACAAAGCAGGAATGTTCGCTACACGCACTAGCGTCGCTTTGTGCATGAAAAAGAAAGAAAGAAAGCTACCAGCCCTACATCCACATGAATGCGCCTCGACAATAGCCAATTTGACACTTTAAGTGACAATGAAAAACTTAAAAAAGTAACAATTAGGGTTGTTCCCATCGTTCCATTGTACGCTACGGAAGCAAGCATTTAAAATTCCATTAGGCACTTTGAATCGAACTGGTAATAATTGGTGTAACCCTATTGACTTTTCATATTGGTGGCACTCGCGTGCCTTCGACTATGTGATAACCATTTTAGTATTAATAGCCTAAGCGATGGCTCTGACTATTATTTCTGTCCTAGGCCGTAAAACGATTTGATTTTATTGCAGTCGAAGTTTCGGATTTTTGTTAAAAATAATGTTTTTATGAATCTTAGAAATGAGTCATGTGTTCTTTAAGCATACTACTTTCTTTTACTTTATTTAATATACAAGACTAAACTTTTTTATAATTATCAGAGTGGAAAAAACCTAACGGCCAAACAAACGTTCTAATTTCCCCTTCAATAGATTTACATAGTTTTTATATGGCCAATTAATTTTTCAGTTTCAACACGACTGGCTAGCTACAGCCGCAGAACAAAATGTGATGTCGCTTGTCAAATTAGTGACGGTTGTGATCGGCCATTTTGCTTTTTTAAATTTCGAATGCCGCATGATTGGCGACTGTTATTGAACGCGCGCTCCCGGTTGGAAAAATGCGTGCAGTCAGTAAGAAAAGTTTTCACTGAACTTTGTCACATTATTATTATGTTTGATTGAAGGTACTTTTTTATTTAAGCATAAAAGGAAAAGAGGTGTTTGCTGACAGAATAACTTGATAGGATATTTTGTCATCAATTTCGTTAATTTTGTCGTTTTTAATTCTCTACGTCATCACTTGAAACTAATGCTGAAGCTCTTAACAGAATAAACAATTATTACCTATAAAATAAATCATGACCCATTTCATCTCAAAATTAATCCAATCAGGAGAGTTGAATAGTTAAAATAATAGTTTTTGCTTCAACACTATGTTTATGGCCATCGTAAAGTCTCTCGTTCGTGTAAAGCTTATTTATTATTCCAATTAGTGGAAAATTGGCGTAATTAAGATCGAACGTCAACCAATTTTCGTCAGTTGAGTACCATTTATTTATATGGAACTAACGGAACCCGATACTCCACGTGTATAGTAAAGTTGTAACTTTTTAATGTGTGCCCTTCAATTTGTGTGTTTATTTTCAAAAAAACATCTCACAGCCACCCTGCTCGTGAACGCACGGTGGTGCATGTAAAACTTTGCCTTTCTTGGCAATATCGCAGTATGTATTACCTATATTCCGTCAAAGAGTGTGAAATTCATTTAGAAGAGACTAAGTAAAATATCTTCTTATATTTAAAAAAAAAATAGTTTAGCATTTCTGTTAGTTTTTTATTAGTTTCGATGGAGATAAAAGTCGTTGCCAGAATGTTTTTCTCATTTTAACTCCTGAAAGTTGCAGCTGATTTATGTTTTTCAAATGTTCATGCGTAGTTTTCTAGTGGGAAGGCAATATTAAATCGGAACTGAAGATCATTTCTTCCTAGATGCAATCAAGCAATAGGTACAAAATGGCCATTGCTTTAACCTTTCAAAAAAATTCAACTGTGGCCACTTTTTAAAATGGCGAGTTTTATACGGAGTACCGGCGGCGTGGTTCGATGTAATTTAATTTCATGAGTGGCCTACCAAGCCTCGTACGCTGAATCGTAATAAGCAAACTTCGGAACAAGTTTGATAAGCTTTCGGGGCAATTACCAAGATTAAATAGCTGCCGGTAAGGGCTTTCTTAATGTAAACGTTGTACGTTTTAATGTTATAGTGAGGTTTTTGAGTTTTATTGCGAGTTGCTGAAATGGATGTTTTGGGAGGTAACGTTGTGTATTGGTTTCATTAGGGGATAAAAATTCGTATTGTAATTATTTTCTGTGATAATCTTAACTGTTACTGTAAACTGAGTGTATTGTTAATAATATCAATATTTGATTTTTTAGTTGCTTCTGTATGTAAGTACAATATAGGCTATCAACTTATTTATCACAGCACAGACAATGTCAATGTGTCAATGTCAATACAAAATTAATAAGGATGTCAAAAAAGATCAACAGTGTACGTCCTGTCAATTCAAATAAAAACCAAGATTTTTTAAGCTCGAATTACCTTAAACACACAAACAAAGGCACACTGAATCTGATAGTCAAAATGTCCCCTAGGTAGCCAATTAGTGTGCCTCCCGTTCTCTAACGAGCTGTCAAACTTTTTGTAGGCGCACCCTTTGTTTGTCGCAAACTGGCCAATAATGGCAATACTCGCGCGTTTCAACCAACTAAAATATTGAAAATGTAAGAATTTTTAATTTGGTTCAGAAGTGTTGATATCTTTGTAGATGGCTATGGTAATAGAAAGACCACAAAATCAGTTGATTTCAACGTAAACTTAAATAAAGGTGAGTTAAAATATGTTGGGTGTTAGAAAAAAATGCATAGAGGTCATGTCGCGTCTTCAATTCCCACACGGGACAAATTTCTGTGTGATCTTCAGGTATTTATTACAGTATTTATGGCCAATTGTATACTTTTTATCGACGGAAATGGTTTTGACATTATATTCATCCTTCTCTTCACACTTAACAAAGAACATTATTTTAAAAGAGAAAGTATGGAGATTCCAGCCCATTCTTCTCCATACAAAATAACTTTTATTTTTCTTTACTTTTGTTAATGACGTTCTAAAGTACCCTTTTAATGATCTATTAAAAATAAATTATTTGATATTGACTTATATTTGACCGAGTATTTTAATTAAGATGTTTATACATGCACCTGCGATACACGACGCATTCCTAGTGTGGAACAATGTTAATCAAAAAAGAAAAAAAAGTGAAGAAATCATCACAGAGAAAGTAATCTGCTTCACATAAACTATATTTATTATTCACAAACAATATTGAGAGAATTCACCAGTTTAAACTGAAATGTTATATTCAATGAAACGTAACAAATTGAATTGTACCAAGCCCGGTCCGAGTCCGGGTAGATGGGGTTTACAAACAAATGGTGGACCAACGAACCGATGGCACCGTCAGCTTCCTTCAATATTTCTTATTTACATTTTGATTTATATGTGAAAATATTTGCTGGGGTATTACGGGATGAAGTCTGCGACAATTTATGCATAAGTGTGGTGTTTTGTTTGATCCGTGGAAGTTTTTAGTAGGCAGAGCAAATGTGCTGAAAATTTTATTAGTTTTTTATTTGAAATTCTCTGTTTCGAAATTTTATAAATACTTATTTTTCTTGTGGTATAAAATTAATACAAAAGACTATCGAATTTTTATTGAAAATCGCTTTCGTGTTGAAATAACCACAAAGTTTTCGTTTATAATAATTCCTCATGTCACGAAAATAAAAACAGAGAACCTCTCAAAGCCAAAGCTAGCTTAGCGCAGACTGTCCAAAAATAAACGTGACCTAAATAAGACGGCGAAGTATCAAATCCGCGTTAAAGATTACAAGCAACTTTCGTTTGGAAAATCGGACGGCAATAAATTACTCGTCGCGACACCGTGCGATACGCTGCGAACGGCGCGAATTAGCGTGACACCACTTTGGAACTTACCTAAACGATAATGACGAAATTTAAGGAATATTAAGGCCGGCTTAAGGGCTGAATAGATTTTTTATGCGCTGTCCATTCGGTATTATTTGTTTGATATTATTATTTATGATGGTTTTTTGAACAGAAACGAAAATTCTAGGAGTTTTGTAAATTATTAGCGATTTAAAAGATTTCATGTAATGGGAAAATTAAACTCTTGTAATAACCAATTCGTTTACAGATAAAGAGACAGATAGACGGTACAGTGGGTGTAAGGTGGAATTATCAAGTAAATTATTATCATTTATGCTGAAGTCTACAATCACTTGAACCTTTTTAAGACTGTTAGTGTTTAACTCAACGCAACTTAACGCAAGGCAATAAAACATATGGTACATTTCTGGGGAATAGTCATGCGCTGGATCACTCTCCCTTCTTCCTAAGAAAGTGTTCAAAGGTTGGTAAGTACGGCGGCGTACCTCTCAACTGTCGGGCTACTACGGATAAAATTTTTTCCCGACTTGGTATTCGAAATTAAAACCTTGTAGCAATCACAAGAACGAAAATATCCTGAAAGAAATAACGAAAAGAAAAACGCCATTTCAATATTTCCACTTTAATTCCGCAACCATAATCGTTGCAGTTTAAATAAAATACGCTTAAAACGCCACCAGAACTTAAACATTTATCGCGATCGGTATTGACAAATTAAATCGTTATTAATTTGCGAGCGTTCGCCGTCGTCCAGCCGTGACTTGAATTTATAAACACTGGTTGTCAAATATGTGCCTATTGTCTCGTCTGTATTCATTGATTCATCATTTACACGTACAGAAGTGTATGAAGTATATGGCAAAAAGTTCTGAAAAGTTGTGTACTGTTATTGTGGAATTTCGATGTGTTTAGGTATTTTTTTGGTGCAACTTTTAGAGATTTGTGGTATAATTGTCATAAATATGTAACTAAGTCAATATAAAAGTAACTCCGTCTGTGTGTCTGTTACGCTTTCACGGGTAAACCACTAAATGGATTTTGATGAATCTTGATGCGGACTAAGTTTAGACTTAGTTCATGATGGAGGACAAAGTTTTGTAGAACCAGTTTTCATTGCCGTTTCCGAAATGTCACGAATTAGGAACCTGCAAGAAAAAGGCCTAAGTCTTCTTAAAAGATGACTGGTTCGTTTGGTCATTTAAAAAAAAATACTCGCGGACGAAGTCGCCAACAAACTCTAGTTCACTATTAAAGCTTGAATCCTCTTTTGTGTGGTTTTAACTTGTACCACTTTTGACATTTCCTCATAGCACTAATTTTCAGGTTGGTAAGCTTAAAATAAAAGACTACCTGATGCATGTATGTGTAACTAAACGGAAGAGGTTATTGTTTGTTTTTTGTTTACAAACCTACTTTCTAGCTCCCAGTCGGATTACAATAATTATTGTAGTAAGTATTTGTGTTCTTGATAGTGTAATTTGAGGGGAAAGTATAGTTTATATAATATATCGCTACAGCCTACGTGAGCTGAGTAGTCACCAATGACGCAAGTGAAACCGCGAGAAACAGATGTTATTGATATTAAGCAATTTTCATCATGTCTACATTATTACAAATGTAGATGAAGTCATATTATGATTGACGTTACTTCTAACAAGGGCCCCGACCGACACCCAACAGTAATCTTATCACCCGCCCAATTCTCAAAACACAAATTATTCGTACAATCCTTGCGGCCCAAAATCACAGAATATGCATAATTTAGACTTTCACAGCGCAATCTAGTACGTCGACAAAGCAAAACAGTGTGTAATGATCAAAGTTATACTCGCTCGTCACAATCGTCAGCTATACGAATATTTGCATACGGCCCGAGGGGAGTCGCGGCGAGATGTATAGTTTGCACTTAACTACTTTCATTTAAAAGTCATGTGTCGTTCTTAGAGCCTCGTGTTTTTTGGGAGATTGTGAACTAAACACAGTACTGAGCACAGTGAGCCAGAGAACCCATATGGTTCTAATTCTACTTGTATTGAAAAGCAAGTTTTTGTGTTAATAACTTCTGGATAAGTATATTGTATTAATTATTTTATATAATTTCATTTTTTTTCATTTTTTTTATTTATATTTCGATAGCTAAGAACACTTTCTGTCAATTAAGTTTGTAAACGACACTTACGTACATTTCTGATATGTAGACCCATCATTCGCTTAAGATATGAAAAACAATAATGACGTGTAAAAGTCAAATTTACAAAATATATATCATTTATCGATCGGGTTAATTCACGCCACTTAACTCGTTATTCAGCTACACAGCAGATCAGGCTTAGCAGCTAGTCATTTTATTTGGTCCAGGGGCGGCGCTCATCTAAACGTGGCATCCACTGCAGACCACTCTTACTCAAGCTATTGTCAGGTCTTCGGAAGATCTGACCCACCGACTGCCACTTCAGTTTTGTCAAACAATCCCCACATAAACAAGTGTGTATAGGATGGGTATAGAACACCTGATGGAAACCTGCCACCCTCCTCCAAATTGTTAATACACACAGATCGATGTCTCAAAAGATTTTAGCTGCAAATAATGCAGTGAGAACTTTAAGATACAAAATACGGGATTATGTTAATTTTAAGCTACTTTACCATTCAAATCCTATCTCGAGGTGTCTGTATTCGGCTCTCAGAATTCGTGAATTTCGTACCTGTCGGTTTACTCTTAAGAATATTGTTGAGTATCGGGTGTTTACATTGCTTAAGATATACGGAATTGCTAGCGAAATGATTTCATTTCATTCGGCGAGACTAAAGATTTGATGGAGCTGTATTTAAAAGGGCTAAAAATACACTATACACTCGTCAGTGTAGATGTAACGATATTGTCACTAACCATCGTAATTCAAACAATGACTAAGCATTTTAAACCAATCTAAAAAATACAGACCCGTGACTAAAGACATTAAAAAGTACAAAAAAAGTTATTTGGTGACCCTTTAATTTTTTCACATGGGTCCGCCGGTGACCCGTGCAAGGGGCGTCATCCTGAGGGTCCGGTGTATGGTCACCCCGTCACCCCGTCACTGGTAGTTATACGCGTCACTTCACGCATTACAAGGGTTGCTGATTGCCGACGTTTCTGTAGACCTTCGTTATTTTATTTAGTTATTAACTTTTGTTCGGTTGATCTCGTCACGGTGCTTTCTGATCTTTGTCGCTTGGTTTCCTTTTAGGGTGTCAAATTAACGTTGATTTTTGGCAATTTAGGGGTTTTGTCTTGTAAATAAGTTTCGGGAAATTTGGTTCTAGCTGCGGTGGAACTGATAACATTATTATACAGTGTGTGATGTTAACGTGTAAACTTTTAACCGTAGAATCAGATTGATATATTCTACATATCGTCCAAATGGTTTTCACATATCCACAATTTTTCTCGTTGGTATACAGATAGACATGGTAAACTATTAGGAGTTCTTTGTTGGCAACGGACCTTTAAATGCTATGGCTATTTATACATCACAGCTTTGTAAAAACTGTATAATGATGACGGTGCTTAAAAAAAGCTTTATACTTAGATGATCGGCTTTGCCAACCTAATAAATTATGAATCCATGTTTTATTTATTAATCGAAGACTTTCTCAATAAGGGTGCTCAAAAGGAGAACCCATCTTTAAATAGAGTTTATTTAAGATCTTCTTTGGTAAATCTTTTAATAAAGTGAAAATATAACTTCGTAAACGTGGCAATAAGAGAAGCTTTAAAAATCATTTCTTTAACTATCTCGATTCAATCGGGTGTAACGACTCAGTTATCAATTCTCTATATCGAGAGATGAGTTTCCATAATGATGGCAATAGGGAGCTCTCCGTGTATCTCCGCTTGTATGGTGGTGCAAGTTATAAGATAGAGAGTGTTATGAATAAAACTGAGTTTTTGAAATTGAGAAACTCGTGCGTAATTGTAACTTTTTTTTTTGTAGAGATTTAGATAATGTAGTATTAGAGAAGCTTGTACATGGAACTGAGGAAGTACCATCAAGCCTATTTCTGCCGCAAAGCAGCGTTGCTGTGGTGCTGAGGGGTATGAATGCCGGTACAATTAATTACAGGCACATGAGACTTTTCAGGTTTGTTTCCGAAATGGCATCGCATTTGCGAGGGCTTTGATTACCATTCAATTACATTGAGTCCACCTTTGATAGTATATATTTCTACATCTTGCTTGATATATGTCTTATATCAAGATATTGATAGCTTTAAATAAGACACAGAAAATAACAAATAATTATTTAAGGTGGCATTCAGGACCGCGATCTTTCTTTTTCGTTCGAGAAACTCTTGTAAAGTCAAAGCAAATTTAGCTTTTCATATCTCTTTGAAATATATTTTTACCTTGGACCAAAACCAGTCTTAAGCCGGTCATTTGGCCGTAATAATCGTCCAGTGTGCACGTGAAAGAAACAGGCGGGGCGTCCACCCTTTATTATCTTCATTCGCGTGTAATTGGACAAGACGGGTCCTCGGACAGTTGGCCCGTGTGTAGCGGGTAGCTTCAAACGGATTTATATTCTAGAGGAAGTTTAAAATGTTAAGTTGGTAATGTTACAAATGAAACAGGAGCATGTTTTGTTTTTAATGGTAAATACATATTGTTTAATAAATAAATAATAAATCATTTATTTTTAGTCATCTTGACCCATAAAACAGTGCAATACAATTCAATAAATTACAGATCAAAACAATTAAAACAATATGGAAATATTACATTAGCCCGTAATAATAAGCTTTTTAATTCGTCTGTTAGTTCTCGTAAGTTACTCTTATGTAAGTGTTGTTTTCTGTACTCGTGCCTTTTGTGAATGAGAAAAGTCCTTTGCTCTGCAGTAAGGCATTATTTTTATCATTCAATGTTTAGAAGGGTAACTGACTGATTTACGTATTACATTTACATTTAGCCCAAATGTGAAAGACTGCATGCGGGTTCCTTTTACACAGTCAAAGTAAGGGTATTTTGAAGTTCAAATTTTAAGACAACAAAACAAGGAAAGATTGAGAATCCATCCTTTTCCAAGCAACATAGTAACTACGAACTATGAATAAATACTTCCTTAACAAGAAAACTTACGAAGCACTTACCTCACTCGGAACAAACAAGGCAGCTTAAACTGAATTAAACATCACATTTGATTGATACTACGCAAGTAAGAGCGATTCCATTACTCGCACGCAATCTAAGTTGCAAGTTGCGGGTCACAGCTTAAGTTGCAAGTTAGATGGTTCTACGTTTGATCGGATTGAAACGGGCGAAGATGCTTTTACGTTATGAGTTTAGACCGTTCGCTGACTTGCAATCTGTTCAGTTTGGATTGGGTTTTGATTGATTTTGTTTGGCGAAGTTTTACATTTATGTGGTTTAATTTGATAAACCACTATAAACTAACCTTTAAGGTCTCCTCTACGTCAGCTTCAAGTGTAGCCACATTCAGTTGATCATCAGTATTTTACATCAAGAGACTATCAGACTTTCGTAAACCACCACACGATATCACTTGGTTAGACTTTCTGGCTTTTTACTACCCATGTGACAATTATTAAAGATTAACATTTGGTCACAATACAGTATTCATCTATACTTAATATTATAAAGAGGTATTTGTAAGTTTGTATGTTTGTAAGTTTGTATGTAGGGGGTAATCTCTGGAACTACTGGTCCGATTTGAAAAATTCTTTCAGTGTTAGATAGCCCATTTATCGAGGAATGCTATAGGCTATATACTATCACGCTACGATCCACGGGAGCGGAGCAGTAACAAAAAATGCGGGTGAAACCGCAGGGGACAGCAGCTAGTCTATTAATATATTCAATACTTGAATACAAAAGCACAAAAGCTTTTTTAGTTAGTTCATTTGTTTTAACGTGGCAATCTTTAGAACTACCAGTCGTTTATTTACATTCTATGCATCTGTAAGTGATATCTAGTTTAATGAGGAATATTGGTGCCGATTCTCTTGTCCACAAACTAACGTAAATTTAAGTTAAATGCATCTTTCTCTTTCCATTTAATTAAAAAAAGGACAGAAGATAAAATATAAGTTAAGTCCTGTCAAATTTAGACACTCCATAGATAATTTAGACGCAATTTTAAAACATGGCGTCTAAATATACGTCAATTTTCTTCCGGCGCTGTCTATTTTGACAGGATTAAACTAAAGTGTATCTTCTGCCTTTTTTTTTAAGAAATGGAAAGAGAAAGATGCATTTAACTTAAATTTACGTTAGTTTGTGGACAAGAGAATCGGCACCTGGATAGGAGTAATATAATTTAACATCACGCACGACCCATGAGAGCAGAGCAGTAACCAAAAACCGCTGCTGACAGCTGTCACGTTTAGGATGATGAAAAACTGAAATAATTTCTTTCATTCACACAAAAAGTATTTACATACATACAAATACTTAGTTAAAAAAAATCCACTACGTAAACTAAAGAATTGAACTAAAAATCAATTAGAAATATCATCTTGCTCCTTATTACCGAACTTACTGACACTATTTTAAAATTTGTAGGGGATGCAAAATGGATTTCAATGTTATTGTATTACTAGGGGAGTGATAAAGCCGCGTGAGAATCAAAGGGCCAGCGTGAAGTTTTTTAATTTAATCTTTAATCTATTGTAATTGATCTATCTTTGACCAGCGCAGCGTTAGAAAAAGAATTAACTATTATTTTTATTTAAGGTTGACTGCGAAATAACGAAAAATGTGAGTTCATTTATTGTACTTAAGCTAAACTCGCAAAAAAAATTGACAGGTTTTTGCTTATCCCAGTAGTGTGACATTCTAATGTTGCCAAATTAGCTTAAAAAAATATCGTCTGCAACTCCCTTCACCTAGTATTGGAGTTCAGGTTCCGAAAGTGAGCACCATATACACTTTGTAAATAGATATTTAAAAAAGTGTAAATCGATTGTAAAAGCCACATTTATTCTTGACCAAATCCTATCCCACAACTTCATGTATACATTAAAAAGGTAAATAATACCTAGAACTTTATTGTGTGCCTACACTTGCGTCAAGCAACCTAAAAAAACTCTACGTGATGTATGTTTTCACCTGGACTTTGAGTTGTCAATACTTATCAACGATTTTTTATCATTATATTTTTTTTTATTCTTTTTGGTTAGTGGGAAATCATCAATTGACTGCACCCGTCCTGGGTGCGGCGGGAGGGCGGGCCAGACTTTTTCTGACTAAAACACACTCATGTTCCTTCTGTTGCCCCTTATGTTCCAGGGTCACGGTAACTATTATAAACATTCCACAACATCGGCAGGCGTTGGCACTGTTAGGCCCCTTCTCGTGCTGACTTCTCTATATAAGAACTCATTCTCTACATCACTTGAAAAAAACAGAATGGCATCATGATTGACACTACCATAACCTCACTATCCTAGCTACAATTGCGAACATAAAGTGGTATAATGAATGTAGCGGTACCACCATAGTTAACGACCGCAAACAGAATATGAATCGACGGGACGCAATCAGCTACATTTTGTTTGATTTGCAACACATCTCGTTAACACCACGCCAATATTGCCTGTTTCATAATGACTCATTGTCGGACCTCTGTAAAGTGTTCGGTATTTGTTGTTATTGGTACAGGAGTGTAGTGCGTTAGAAATTACTTACAAAGCAGTAGACTGCGGGGTTGCGAAATGTTTATAATAGTTTCCGTGACCCTGGAACATAAAGGGCAATCGAAGGAACATGAGTGGGTTTTAGTCAGTAAGAGTCTGACACGCCCTCCCGCCGCACCCAGGACGGGAGCAGTCATTGGATGATTTCCCACTCCCCAAAAAAAAAAAGTATTTAGACTGGAAAAGTTACATTGATGGCCGGAATCATGATCTCTATGTCCTTGATGTGATGAGATTTGTATATTATTGATGATTTTATTTTTTATTTTCAATAAAGTCGCCCCTCAAGAAACGAGGTTACATTAACCAATAATTATGGCTTCTTAAATTCATACTACCTACTGTTATTTTTAAAGTTTATATCTAAAATATCACTGATATAGGTAGAAAAAACCGGTCAAGTGCGAGTTCTACTCGCGCAACGAGGGTTCCGTTAATTTGTTTTTTAGTGAAATAACTACAAATTTACGGTTTTCGGAGTTTTCTCTTTACTTGTGCTACATGACCTTGCTTCTTGCCAAATTTCACGATTCTAGGTCAATGGGAAGTACCCTATAGGTTTTGAGTTTTGATTCCCTTGAAAATGTCTAAATATGCAATATAAACCGCCGTATCTTTTTATTGCGTTGATTTAGAAACTTGATTTTTTCACTGCTTTAAGAGATAGCAGACCTGAGTATGTGATATTAATTTGAGCTTGATATCTCGACGCGTTTCTGAAAAAAAAAGGTCTTGACAGACGGACGAACGGGAGGACGGACGGATGTGAACTAACTACAAATTTACGGTTTTCAGAGTTTTTCCTTTACTTTTGCTACATGACGTTGCTTCTTGCCAAATTTCATGATTCTTGGTCAATGGGAAGTACCCTATAGGTTTTGAGTTTTGATTCCCTTGAAAATGTCTAAATATGCAATATAAACCGCCGTATTTTTTTATTGCATTGATTTAGAAACTTAATTTTTTCACTGCTGTGAGAGATAGCAGACCTAAGTATGTGATATTAATTTTTGCTTGATATCTCGACGCGTTTATGAGAAAAAGGTTATTAAAAGACAGACGGACAGACGGACGCCTGGTGTGAACTAACTACAAATTTACGGTTTTCGGAGTTTTCCCTTTACTTGTGCTACATGACCTTGCTTTTTGCCAAATTTCATGATTCTAGGTCAATGGGAAGTACCCTATAGGTTTTGATTTCCTTGCAAATGTCCAAATTTGCAATATAAACCGCCGTATCTTTTTATTGCGTTGATTTAAAAACTTGATTTTTTCACGGCTTTAAGAGATAGCAGACCCGAGTATGTGATATTAATTTCAGCTTGATATCTCGACGCGTTTCTGAGAAAAAGGGTCTTGACAGCCGGACGGACGGACAGACGGACAACAAAGTGATCCTATAAGGGTTCCGTTTTTACCTTTTGAGGTACGGAACCCTAAAAAGGATCGTGAGGTTGGTTACTTGAACTTATAGTAATACCAGCTGTCCCCCTCAGTTCCATCCGCGTATTAGCTTCGCTCCCGTAGCTATTAGTGTGATTGTATATTGCCTTAACCTTTGCTCTATAAATGGGCTCTCTAACATTAACCTTTTGACGACCAAGCGACAGCCGGCTGTCGCGCGGCTATTGCTTTTCTATTATGTCTCGAACCACGTGTGTTCGTAGGTTAAAAATACTTTTTCAAATCTAACCAGTAGTTCCTGGATTTGCAGGTTCCACCAAACGAACAAATTTTTCAGCTTTATTGTGAACGAGCGATGTGGTTAATGCTTGTGTCTTTCCTGTCTGAACAAAAGCTTTTGCCCTACAGTAAAACCTTACCAGTCTGGTGTTACCCATCTTATTTTTCTTTTTACATTTTGTATTCCGTTACATTGCATTAAAAATATTTTTTTTAACATTCATTGTAATAGTGAATTTGATATTTAACTCAATTTACATTCATTATTGGTTATAAATTATTTTAGTAACAATGGAATTGCAATCGTTTACTTTGTTTACAGTAATTTATTGATTGTCAATTTAATTTCATATAATGCGTTCAGAATTATTTTAGCTTTATTTCAGAAAATACGATTATAAATTGTTTATCATGAAATTAATGAAATAAAAACACATTGACGTTACATTGGTACTCTAATTTTGACCTTAAAGTGTATAAAGTTAGTTATGACGAATACCATCAAGTGACTAAGTACCGGACTGTCACCTTACATAAGCTCTGCTCATCACATTCAAAAATCAAGACACAATCACAAAGGGGGAACTGAAAACGTAAAACAAAAGGCACGGTTGGACAGCGCAAAAGTTAATAGTGTTACGCGTTACACGTTACTCAGTTATGCAGTTCAGCTACTGCAACGAACGAGCCCATATAAATGAGAGGAAATCGAATGAACCAATGTATGTGTCAACGGGTTATTGTTTGAATTATGATCACGTTGTTAAACTACGAGTTGAATAAGTCTGGTTTGTAATATGGATGTCTGTTTTTTTTAAGGAATTATGGAGAATCTTTGAATGCCGTGATGATTCAGGCACTGCGTCTGGCATACACAAATTGAGGTAAAAAGTTAATTTTAATTCATATGTAGTATATTTTCTAAGTGCACAATTTTTCCAACGGAAAATGTTTTGAAATATATTTTACTATTCTGGCTTGTTTAAAAGGATTAGGACATTGGAACGTTGTTAAGGTTTTATTTATAAATAATTCAAAAGTATAGGGGAAACTTGGTATCGGTGGTTTCATAAACAGAAAAAAAGGTAGACAAAATTTTCGTACACCTCGATGTGTGTGACCTTTCGTGAGTTCCTTCGTTCCTTAAACTGACCATACTTTTCTTAAACCACTTGCACTATCATAGGTACTATATCTTTCAGGAATGAAACCTATATCCTTTATCTTCCACAAAACCATAGTTCACAAATTCCTCGAGGTACCTGTCGGAAGGTATTCCACGATTCCACAAAAGATACCCGCTTCATGAGCGGTTGGATCCGAACACAAACACTCAACTATGCAGACGGTCCCGTCTAAATGCACTCCATTTAATTAATGCCGATTTACTAGTTAGCAGTTGTTAAGCGAGTGTGTAGGGTTGCTGCGAACTGCAGCGGTGCGTTCTATAGAGCAGTGTTAATAAATAAATAAAATTATTTAATTTTTTAGGACCACTCATACACGGCTATCTGAACCCTAAGTTGGCACACCCAGTAATGTGGTAACCGGACAACTGGAAAGGTGTGTTATGTATATTTAAATACATACATATTAATGAGATTTTTTCTTGGGTGGAAATCGAACTTACGACCTTTGTGTTTAGCTTAACAGACGACTGACTACTGGTCACACTCACAAGGCCAGTCAATAAGGCATAGCAGTTTAGATGGGAGACCAAAAAAACCAGTTTCTGTTTTGTATACTTACTTTTTTTTTGTGAATGCGAAATCATCAAATGACTTCTGTTGCCCTGGGTGGGGCGAGTGCCAGACTTTTACTGACTAAAACCTACCCCATGTTCCTTCGGTTGCCCTTTATGTTCCGGGGCCGCGGTAACTGTTAGGACTATTCCGCAACCCCGGTAGGTTTGTGTACAAACATCAGCACGTCAAACTATACACCTACACCTAATGCTATAGCGATAAAGTGGAAAATCTATTAAAGAAAATTAACAGACTGTAGTAGCTCGATTTGCAGGGATTGTGTCATTATTTTCGGAGATTACCGCCTACAAATAAAATAACATAACTAATCTCTTAATTATATGTTTTATTCTATGTTTCCCTAGAGATAGTATCGTTACACTCTAATGTGTTCGAAAGCTAACAGTTTATCGACTTGCTCGTGGTAATCTAATAAAGTCGATGCGTTCGAATGACCAACGGAAAGATGGCCGGCTTACATAAATGCTTTTCAACGAAGCTTTAAGCAGTTCGCACTGTAAATTAAATGTAGTGATGTGGATGTCGTGATGGTCCAGTAATTTAAATCGGGTAGTTAAAGCTAGTTCTCATGTATGAAGTTGTGGATTTCAATTCGTGTTAGCACCAATTGTGAGTTTCTTTACAGATACCAAGTTGACTGCTTACCTGATGTTATGTTATTTGACGGACGGATTTGCTTATTGGTATAGTGGTTAGTGTCATTGACTGCCAAGCCGCAGGTCTTGGATTTGAATCCCACTCAGAACAAACTTTCTGTGTTGAGCATGATTCTTCGTTTTGTGTCTGATTGTAATAAATTTATCTATATGTATTAATCATATAAGTATGTTTATCAGTTGTCTGTTTACCATAGTACGAGCTCTGCGTAGTTTGCTGTGTTTTAGTTTTCCCAGGATATTTATTTTTTTAATACTATGGACATTAGTAATGCCAGAGGCCTTACAGATCTATGCGTTACCGTCCTAAAAAGCAAGATGATATGTTTAATTTGCTCGTAATATACTTAAACCCCTTAACCTGGAATACTACTTTGCAGCAAAAAATGCCATTGTGGTGAGTGAGCTTTCACCTTTCTGAGTTTACCTTGAATATCACTGACGTCGACGAAGACAGAAAAAAATACAAGAAAAAAAATATTTTATACAGGGACACTTTTCAATCACCATCCAAATTTTAAAATCGAGGACTTTTAATTAAATTATTTTCATATGTGAAACAATATAATCAAATAATAACAAAAACAAATAAAAACATTCAAAAGAAAATATCCGAAAGCGGGGTGCAACGTGTGAGGGAGGGGTGGGCGTAGTGCGTGCTTTTGTGTGCGTTGCGTTTCCGAATTTTAAGCGCTCCTGCACACGATGCCGCCACCGCGCCGTCGCCGCGCCGCCGCCGCACAACTACACTGTACACACGAGTCGCGCGAAGACCGCCACCGCGCCGCCGCCGCGCCGCCACCGCGCGCGTTCCCCGTTATTTCATTATCCTGATTCATTCCATTGCCGGCCGCGTATGAACATGCGGCCGGTAATGGAATGAATCAAATAGATGCGCGGTGGCGAGACGAGGACCGCGCGCGGTGGCGGCGCGGCGGCGGCGCGGTGGCGGTCTTCGCGCGACTCGTGTGTACAGTGTAGTTGTGCGGCGTCGGCGCGGCGACGGCGCGGTGGCGGCATCGTGTGCAGGAGCGCTAAAGGTAAGCGCGTGTGCAGTCAAGTTCAACAACCTAGTTGAATTGTATTTATTCCACACGTTTGGATTTTAGTAGCGGACAATAGTGAAAATCATGTAATTTTTTTTATTTTTTTTTATTACATTAATTGATAAGGTTATCGATTCTGAACCATTTCTGAAAATTTGGATGGTGGTTGCAAAATGACCCTGTATTCCTCGCCTTCTCTGAACAAGTCTAATATAAACACAATTTCATTGTTCAACATTAACATGAGAACATTTCAGCTGAGTTGTTTATCCGCACAATGGAATAAAACTTCCTAATCTCCGGCCATGAACAAGATTCGATTAAAACGCTCAAACTCCGCGGCCATAGTTAGGTGTTGTTCGACTTTTGAGTAACTAGCATGAAGTCAAACAACTACACACACGCTGTGTTTTAATTAATGTGAGTAGCAGTTGATTAAATAGGATCTGTTAGTTATCGTTAAATATTAGCTGTATTTGAATTAGTGGTGGATACTGCTTTTATAATAATGAATGGCAGTAGCCAAACGTACGATTCTTTTGCTTGTTGACGGGTGATGTCGTGAGGAGCAGAATAAGGTCGAATTCTATGAACTGTATAAACTGTTTGGTAGAATTAAACGGTCGTGGCGTAGTAATCAAGACCTCTTACGTATGGGGTTGCATCAATCAGTCAAACCAAGGTGTATCTTCTTACCCACAAACTTGGTTGTGGAGGTCTGATTCCAGCGCCTCTATGCTAGTTGGATCCGTTTACTCTGCAAGCCGACCCTAACATACTTAGAAGATGTTTGGTAGAACCATCTGGAAGAAAGAACTCTCGCTGTTTTGATAACTAAACCTCATGGTTGGACAGCAGTCAACAAAAGAAATTGTTATGCTGGAGGGACTAATTTCCTAGGTGGAAGAAATCGTTATACATACATACGTACGTGTGTTCAACTCAAATACAATGACATAACTCCCTTTTTTCGGACTTCGCCGCAGATGGGTAGAGATAATTATGTTATTGACATCGCAATTTTACTCATTTAAACAGTTTAAAACGTTTTACTATGTGATATACATTACTCTGAACAAGGTCACATTCTAGGTGGTGCTCAGCCCACAATGCAAAACATTATCAAAATCTCTTTATTTTATTGTTTTGTTTAATTAAAGCGTAACATACAGAAGCACGCTCACATTTGCACATACATCGTTAATGGATAGGAATTCTCTGAACGTATTAAATAATTCAACTTATTAAATTAATCCGTACCCGGTAAATGTCATTAAATTATTCCTCGCACCGTATTGACACCAGCCGTCATTTACAAATAAATTCGCGTGTGGTTGACGAGTACCCATGGGTCATCCCATATTCACGCTTCATAGCTGATAGAATATTATGTGTTATTTTATTACTAAACTAGCGGCTGCCTGCTACTTTATCCGTGTGGTTTTTGGATATTAATATAAAAGGCTATGAAGTTAATAGTATCAAATGTGTCTATGTGTTATTTTAATTGTCGTAGAGCTCTTTGTGAAGCAGCTTGTTAAGGGAATTACTACCACCATACCTAAAATGCGCTCAAGCATCGTTACTGTGTTCTGGTTTGAAGATATGGCTGTCTCTGTAAAATACAGGCACATGAGACATCTGAGTCTCTGGGACGGCAGCACATCTAAGGGGCCTCTGGTATTGTCAGATGTCTAAAGGCAGCAATGACGACTTTTAATAACAGGTGGGTTGTCTGCTTGCTGTTTGAATGGTATTTATAAAGAAACTCTTTCTTTGGACACTCTCTTCTGTTTTGCCATGGCCCGTAGCTCAGGAGGCTAGGGCACCGATATAATCCTGACATTCTTAGGATAGGCGTAGAGTAAACATGTGGTATTTTTCGCTCTATCTAATATAAGCCGTTAGACTCCGCTCTGTACAGTATTTTTACATTTTGTGCAACATGGTTTAATATATAATCATTTCTCCCGTTTCATTTATGAACTGAATATACACACACAAAAAAAATGATTCTCTTTCACAATTCTTAATAACGTAATTGCTTGTGTAAACAGACAAGGTCGACTATATTATACATTTTTTTAACCATTTGTGCAAAAGTGTAGACACAAGTACATAAAAGCTCAGTGTATATAAAATAATTTTGGTAGGGGATAGTGCCATGATGAGAAATGGGGAGAAACATTGACAAGATAAATGGACCAGATTTGAGATGAGATGATTAATTACCCGATGGAAGTGGGTAATAGCCTTGAAGAAATGTACAGAGTAAGCGAAAATGAAGCAACATTCAAATGACTTGATATTTACGAGATCATGTCCATTATTCGGATTTTGATGTCTTAAAATGATGTATAATCATTTTAAGGGCTTCGTAATCTCTGTTATTTTTGATTAATACATTTATCTATTCAAGTAATTTAAATGTCTCAACATTCTTCGAATTTAAAATAGAACTGAAAGAGATTTTTACTACATGCTGAGCAAAGTCAGAATTCCGAATCAAATATGTTTCCAAACTTTTTAACCCTTAAAAACCACTGTTGCAAAAACCAATCCATCAAATACCAAAATTTTTAAAAGGATATTTTATACAATTCACTGAATTTTATTTCTATAAAATCTGAATTGGGTATCTATCATATATTTACCTGCATGTTTCATTTTTTAAAGTCTTCTTCAACGTTGGCCTACTGAAATACAACATGGTTAACTTGTGGCAGACAGGGACAGGTTGATGTATTTATTGGATGATAGAAAGAGACGCACATAGAGAACGCAATCCGTCTCCATTGCACGAGCGAATGCACCGGCTGCGTACGGTGTACAGATAAAATTGTGCAACTTAATGAATGGAGTAAACAAGTTTATTTTTGAAATTGTCTTCTTTTGTTTTCATACATTTTAATCGTGGGTCTGTCTGTGGTACCAAAAAAATAACTAAACACAAAATTAAATGGTTTTATAATTGCATAAATCAGACAATTAGTCTTACATTTAAATTAAAAGATGTAAGCCAGCATTATCCTAATTATGAAAACAATATTCCATTCCATTTATTGTTTGAATGGAATAATGTTTACCTAATATCAACATAAATTTGTATTTTTGTTGCTTATTTTATAATAATGATATCAGCCATTAATTTCCCACTGCAAAGCAAAAACCTCTTCTTATAAAGAGACTGAATTGATTCCCGTTTCACTTCAACACCGATATCCTTTGACACTTCATTACCGATATCTGTTGTACTTCAGAAATTATTTATAAATACAAAAAATCATCAAATCAATGTGCACTGGGTCGTCACGAAATTACCATTTCATTAATAAATAATAATAAGAGTAAAATGGGCTTGTCAAAATGGGGTCTTGGTATCCCAAGAGCCTGTTTGACAATCTCGCAATAGAGTGTAACAATCAGTTTTTTTAAAGGGAACAGAATTTTTATGACATTATCTGCCACTTATTTTAAACAAAATTTATCAGAAGAATGTGAAACAGTTCCTTAGAATTGTATTTGTGTGTCTTTTGAGAGACAATTATACTAAAAATCTGTTTCAACTCACACTGCAACATTTTGTCCAAAAACTAAACCGTGATGCACCTTGCGCTGCTATCCGTACCGGCCCACACGTGTGGCGCAAACGAGCCGGCCTTATAATGAATAGCCGTCGCCTGCCACCATATTTCAGCGAATTAACAAATGACCCGCTGTCATTGTACGCGCGGCGCACAATTTTTCTGCGCACCGTACCTAACGGCTTGATGTAGGTGCGGTTGGCGGTACTGTTACGTTCACGTTGCTGGTGTTGGTACCGCCGAATTAATGTGGGGTTTATGGTGTTTGTCTAGAGGATTGTTGTTATGATTGTAATTGGAGCTGGCGTCTTGGAGATTTCGAGAGAGTATGGGTTTTTCTCTAGCTTGCTCTGTCCCATAGCTGGGCAAAGGTTTCCAGTAAGTCTTTCTAGTCACTCTTTTTTAATCAGGCACCTTGAACCGGCATTTGCGGAACAAGGGACCGCCTTTCCACCAGGGGTATGGCCAGGGTATGATAGATACGACACGAATGTTTTTACGCAACCATTTCAGGGTCACATTAAAAGCATTATTCGTACAATATGAAACCAAATTCAGGAAGAGATTTAAGAAAAAAAACTTTAGAAAAATGTATTTTTCATAAAAATGAAAATCAATACTGCTATACATCCAAATCAGGCGTAACTGCATCTATATCTTCTATATCATTTCCGAAACAGTTATTATTGGAAAAAATAACTAAATTTATAAAAACCAAAATTCGTTTCATCCATCCCAATATGAACACACGCCATTCACTAAAACTCCACTTTTCTCCTCTAAGTAAAACCAACAAATCTTCCAGCTAATATTTAACAGTTGACACCTGAAGTTTATTCCGTTTCCCGATTCAGACAAAGCCGATTTCCCACTGGTTGGGATCCAGTAGAGTCGCAGTGCCTCGAGCTTTGCCCGTCGGATTAGGTCCGAGGAGCTTACCCGAAACCTATCACTGATTTATACACAATGGTTTTATGATCAGCTTATTCATTTGCTGTTTTTCATTTGGGTCCAGTTTTCCTATAAACTTCTTTCAGGGCTTGTTTAAATATGGGCTTTTGTTATTAACCTTTAACGACCAACAGCCGACTGTCGCGCTGCTATTGTCTTTCTATTGTGTCTCGAATCTGCATGTTCGAAGGTTTAAGTTATTCAGGCTTATTAAGTAAGATGTGTATCTTTCGTCAACAGACCTTAGTAATTTTTATTTAATCTTACATAATTATTTTGGGACATTCTATTTATTCTATTTTCCCTTTTGTTTGACATTTCAAAGTATTTGTACCCAGTAGCCTACTGAGTACAAATACGTGACCACCTACTGGCAGTAGGTGGCCACGTTCATAGCATCAGTGACGTCACTATGGTGAAGTAAAAGTACAGGGGCCCTAGTCTGCTATTACAATCGTGTCCCATTGATCGATTTTTGACGTATAACGTCAAACTTTTGACACATTTCCCATACAAAAACTGTCAAATATACGGCTGATGACTGGTCATTGAGACACGATTGTAATAGCAGACTAGGCCCCCAGGTGTACGGTCATTTTAGGCACTGTGGTAATTGAGGCAATAGTGTCTAGTGAATTTTTGATATTTGGTAGACCCCTTTAACTACTTTCTATTCTTGAAATAGCGACAACGTCGGTCTGTAGAAAACCCCTCATTTCTGAATAAAACCTAATAAAAGATAACAAACAAATGAATAACTAATGTAGGTACCCTCAACGTATCAAACTACTTCTTATACCAATGTTATTAATAACAACCCTTGCTTATTCGACGCCATTTTGTATGCATGGCAAAACACTTAGCAATATTCAAATAGGAGCTCCAATCTAAAGCAATTTATTGTTTGACTTGAACCTAATGGCTGTATTGAGTTATAATGGTGTTTATGTTAAGGTAATACTAGTGCTCAAAGGTTTAAAACATTACATAAAATGTACTTTTCCTTGTCCAAAGATGTGCTAAAAGTCAAACACTGTGAAATTGATGTGTAATGACATGTGCAAAATAGCTCAATATACTGTTACGTTCACATTGCATAATGTTTTGATCAAAGATCGAAATAAGTAGAAAATACTTGTTTAACACGACCTTTAAAATCTCGGTACTAACATTTAACATCGGGTAAAAAAAAACATAAATACGACGATTAAGTCCCAAATATCAAAGAAATTGGAAGTTATTTATTGCTTTTAATTCTTTGAACACACGTGATACATACAAGACACAATAGAAATACAATAGCAGCGCGACAGCCGGCTGGTTGGTCGTTATGGGGTTTAAAATTCCTAACAAATTATTATTTTCAACAAATTATTATAGTAAGTGTATGTAAGTTTTGCTAATGCCGCTCATTTAAACGCAGGACTACATAAGGCTTGTCATTTGATAACTCTAATTAAATAAAACATTTAAGTCTCTGTTCAAATATTTAAACGAAAGTTCTAAAATAACGCACGTAATACACAATCATAGCTAACTATCACGCACGTGACTCGCACGCGTTGTCTTGCAAATCGACCCCTAATTATGAACTAGTGGACCGATTGGAAAGAGGTTCCAATAAAAAAATAACTGCCGTCAAATTGCAGCAATTATACTAGTGGCGTCAAATTCAATATATGGTGATGAAGCAATTAAACATTAATATGTAGTATGGTAGTGCCAAATAATTTCAAGACGCTTCTTGAATAATATTTTGGGGGTATGAGAAACAGAGTGTAAAGTTCCTCATCTTTTCTTGAAAAGGGAGGATCCTCCTACCAGACGGGACACCCGTCTGGTTTTGATGCCCGCTTCTTTTTGACCTGGATGTGATTTATTTGTAATGGGTATTATCTTATATGGGAAGATATTATGTTATATTGGAATAGGTATCATATTGTTTCATAAATTATATTGGAAGTGTGTATATGTATATCAGTTATTACCACAGGACAGGCTCAAGTTTGGGATCACATGGCCGTGTGTCCCCTAAAATATTTATTTAATCTACCAGATGTATTTTTTTCTCAGCAATGGATTAGAAAAACCCAATATCAGGTTCAGGGCCATAATATACACCAGTAAACATCGGATAGCGTAAACCTTGATCTTCAATAGCCACTTCGAAGTAGAACGGTTTGTCTGCGATGAATTCCAATGTTCGAGCCGCCGGGTTAAAAATTGGCTTAGTTAGCACTGGATCTACAAACATAAAAAAAAATCGTACATATTATGTGTAAAGACGTATTACGTTCTGCGGAACAACACGACTTCTGCGGGTCATAGATAAAAATCACACTAACACACACTACCTGAACAAATTGTAGCAACCTTATTTTGGAATAATTTTAGAACACACATCTTTATTTAGTCAAACTTTTAACCAGAGCACTCCAACTCGGATAGAATATGTTACAGTTATAGGCTGGTATTATTATTCATATTATTTAAAAAAAGATTCTTACCTGGTATATGTCTTTTCACGCCCATTTCATCGATTTGGATAAAAACCTTTTGTTTAATTTTACTTAAGGAAATTGATTTGTTGCGAAATTCTTCCTTAAATATTCCTGACAGTTCCGTGGACGTAGAGTTGAAAACTGAGTACAGGCCTAACTGTAAGGTTATATAAAAATATGTTAATTACTTATTATAAAATAAATAACACAACTTTAGAAGTATACTACTACATTTTTGAACTCTAACAACGAATCAATTTAGATATAACAATAATATTAGACTAAGAAAGACAAAAATAATATTGGTGTTTATCAATTCATTGGTATTAAAAAAATCTAATTATGTTCGCACACACGTGATTGGAAACCCTTTAGAAAGACAATAGCAGCCCGACAGCTGGCTGTCGCTTGGTCGTTGAAAAGTTAATTACGATTTGCTAAAAAATTAAAATAATTTACCTCTTGAAGAAATCCCGTCCAATCTACAAAAGTCTTAATTTTAAATCTTGGAATTGTCACTTTCATAAATCTTCTTTCCAAACCGTTAATAAGGCTGTTAATGTAATCTTTTTCATAATAAATTTTTTGAAGTAGTTTCTCAATGTCCTTTGGAGACGTTGGAACTACAAATGTCATAGATGCCATCCAAGATCGAATCCTGATAGTTAAGACCTAAGAAAAAAAAAATGGTCCCTCTTACTTGCGTAAATTGTCGATGGGTTACCGAATAAGTACCAATGTGTTCTTGCATTTTGCAACAAAAAATTGTGACATTTGTCTGCAACTTTGGTGTGCCGTTTTAGAAGTTTAATTATCTTGTTGGAAACGTAACTATGGTTTTTGTTAATTGTAATATTATTATTTATATTCACAAAAAGCTAATCTATTTGATGATGCACGTGCCCGCATTATTTTAAAAGTTAGATACGTTTATTTATATTGTTATTTACCTCACAATTACCATAACTTCTAAATGAAAACTCGTCGAATTTGTTCATCATCGGTACACTAGAGGTTTTGCCATCCATGTGATGAAACTTCCCTGCCTTAGACAGTCGATGATCAAACGGTTCTTCCCATGATGCCTGGAAAATAAATTATGTAAAACCGTTGCAAGCCATATTTCATCAAGCATCAAATTATCTTACATCCTTCCTTGTATGTATCAGAAATCGTATTATTTGTTAAAAAGAATCCTCAACTGTTCCCAAAGACTTCAGATGGTTCCGAAAGAAGTCAACGTGATAATCGGAGATTGTGTTCACATAGTGCTAAAACGGCTCTCATGAGTAAGAGCGTTTGAATGGCTCCAAAATTATGCAACAAGGTACCAAATACATACAAAGATTTATATGACAATAGTTTTATAAAGAACATGAAGCTATTACATTTTAGGCATAGTTTTTTATTCTATTGACATACGATTTATTACTATGTAATTTTGGATTCTTTTTTCTTCTGTAATTATTACATCTTATCTTATCTAAAACCAGTTGGCTCCTGTGGTTTCACACGCATCTTTAGTTACTGCTGCTCTTCCACAGTTCGTGGCGTGATGTTATATAGCGTATTCGTATAGTCTTTCTCAATAAATGGGCTATTTTACGCAAAAATATTTTTTGTGATCAGATCAGTAGAGTCTAATATTAGCACGTTTAACCAAACAAAGTCTTCAACTTTATAATATTAGTAAAGATTTGGATAAAATAAAGAAGAGTTTTAAGGAGTGGACGTTACTTTCTGTACCTGCATACTCTCCGATTATAGAATGAGCATATCAAAATAACATATAAAAATAGTTTAAACAGGTATTTGTAAGGACACACCTATTAGACACATCTAGGAGACACCTATGATTCTGCAAGTGTTGCAAGCACAGAACATGTATACCTCTTTTATCTGTTCTGTGGTTCACGTGTCCATAGGGGTGACCTCTTACTGTCAGGTGAGCCGGGTCCTTTTTCGCCACTTCATAAATATAAAAAAAAATAAGTTCTAAGACTACTACTAATTAGTTTACTTACCTTGTAGTGTGCGCCAGATATAATAATCATATTTGTATCTTTATTTATATCATTATTGTCCACTATTTCTTGTATTCTTTTATATGTCATTGTACTTATCTGTAATATTTAGATTTGTTGTTATAAAATTTTTGTTTTGCTGCTTTTGTAAGGCCGCCCTTCTAACTTATTTGAGGTCGTGAGGTCGAATCCGGGGGAATACTAATGTGCAAACAATTCATATGTTCATCCGAAGTTTATCATATACATTCATAAAAAGACATAAATAAGAAAAACATTGAGGTGTAATCGGGTAATGTATGTAAGTCTGATATCGCTAATCCGCCATAATTTAAGCGGCGAAAACTATGCTGATTTAAAGTACCTTAGTTAATAATGATAAATAATTAAATCGTTTATTTATTAAATAGCGCATATTTACAATAAAGAATATTAAATATTATTAGAAAGAACACAGATAGTGCAGTTAATTTTTACTCATTTTCATGAACTAAGGTGAAACTGTGCTTCTGGCGGTAGTTGACATAGTTGAAGCAGTTTGCTTTATCAAAGAGATTAGAATAAATAGTTAGCAGTCTTTACACAAGTGTGAGGAACTATCAGCTATGCGAGCTTATCTAGAAGTAACTTAGCTAATGGTCTGCAATTTGAATTAATAAGATCCGTCTATCCTAAAAGAACTATAGATATTATGTCCATAATGTAACCTCAAAGTTTCCACGTAACCCTATTCTACTCACCAAATTATTAATATGTGCAATAGCTGCATGTGGATAATTAAAACCAACTTTAGCCACTAGTAATCCATCATTTTGAGAGGCGTTCACTACAAACTTTGGGTCTATTTCGTTTGTGTAATTGACGTATATTCTGTTGGTAATCGTCAGGTCCATTATCGCCATCGCCCTTATGTATTGACTGATTTTTGAATAGCACTGTTTTAGCTGAAATAGAAATGAAATTATTGGACGAGTATAATGTGTTATAGCCAAACATCGAAGCACCGACGTGCGTAGGTTTGGCTCAAACCTCAGATCTGACATAAAGTTTTAGTCAAAGTACAGCCCAATAGCGTTCTTCTACCATTGACTTACGGCAATGTAATATTGATATCGAAACTATTTATTAAAAAATTGTAAAGCGGTCTTCCTGTCCTCTACCTAGGCAACCAGCAACACAGTAAGCTGTGCCCGATAGGGCCCATGATTAATTCTATTATTCATATTCACCACCACTATGTAGCATTAGGGATCGCAATAAATACTAATGTCTTATAACTTATAAGGCGTGTACAGACGAAAGAAATGTAACAGAATTCTTATAGTGTAACCATTTTGTTACATTTTGGGGTCGTATATGATTTTTTGATGATTTTTACATTGCCATTCCTTAGATAGACTACACAAAGTACGAAACAGATTATTTAGGTATAAATGTTTCAATAAATAATTAGATTCTCTAGGTGCCTATAATAAGCTATTCAAAAGTAAATTCTGTAGGATAAGAGGCCATTATTATTATTAAAGGCAGGAGAGTGATGATACATCAACAACAAATGACAGTGCACTTACATCGGCGTCATCTTTGTATCCTAATAGTGACATTAGCTCTTCTTTGGCATCACCAGAGGCTATGGTTGCCAGCTTGCACAGCGTAAAGCGCACCAGTTGCTCAGATGCCACTACGTTTTTCTTCTGCATCACGTTTATTAGGTTCTGTAAAAAAAACAGAATTTTCCCAAATCAGATGATTTACTTGACCGAGGCCCAAATACCAAACGCCTTCATAAAATAAATATATGTACAATAAATTAAAAGTGTGATCAGTCTGCCACCTCCACATATGCGAGATGAACCACTGTAACTTTGACTGAGTTGTTTTATTACATTGATTTCTCTCAGGTTACAGGGGGTAGCAGACATCAACAAGACACATGCCACTTAGACATCAGATAAAAGATAACAACAAATAAATTATTACCATGATAAGTTTCTCTCGTAAACTATTAAATTGTACATCACTATTTGCACACAATACTAGAAAACTAAATATTAAAATAACAATATATTTTAACTTTTCCATGATTTATGAACTCCTTCTAAATACGAAAATAAACTGCGCCAATTTGGCTCGGATGTAAACGAAGTTTGGTTATGCAAACCATTTTATGGGATCGTAAAATATTTAATTTTCTAACATTAATGAGCGGATTGGCTTTAATCATCATCTCGGTCGAAAGACGTCCACTGTTTTACATAGGCTTCCCTTAAAGTTCATTACAGACCTTGCGCCGTTCATACTTAGCAGTTCCCGCGACCTTCATCAGGCTGTCATACCATCTTAAAGGATGCCACCTTAGCTATATCTACCGGTTTATGGTCTCTTTCAGCATCACAGATTACTATAATTAGATTAGGTTGGGGCTGTTGGAGCTCAGGTCATATTGCATTGAGACATAGAGGTGGTTTAGTAAGAGTGTTTCGAACTAATTCTTGTTTTAATGTTGACGTTTGTTAGTCGGTTTTTGGTTATGGTACAGAACATCTATAATGAAAAGAACATTACATAATTCAACGTCGCCAAGTAACTTTAAAGAAAATCAGTAAACAAACAAGACAAAATCTCCTTTAACAAAAAATCTAAAAAACCATCAGGATTATAAATCTTGGTTAGTCTATGCAAAATCTTGTTCTCAAAGAGTGAGGCGATGATACGCTAGTGAGGAGCGTCTAAAGCGAAGAGATAATGTAACCGAGGTTCCCGTAGGACGGGCCGCTTTGACGGGTGAATCGAATAAGTCGTCGGCAGAGAGAATAGTAATAAAATTGAACGGAGCGCCTGCCCAGATGTAGCTATGGATTTATCGCCAACTAAACTTAGGAGCACACTCGGTGCAACGGTGTATTTAAAATAAAATTTGTATTGGAAAAGTACAAACACAACTACTATATAGTTGTGCTCTAGAAAAACAGAAGGCATGTTTGGTTAATATCAGCTAACCTGATAATCCCACCAGACTATTCCAAGTCACTGCGACTCTTAAAAGTCAGAATCAATTATGGCGCCAACTAAAATTTGAGTCCCGGAGAAAAGATTTAACTGACTTAATTATACACAAACATTGACTTCTGAACTGACATAAAAGTTAACTTATTAAAGTGGTACTTTTTAATATTACTTGATAGGTGATAGACCTAACTCTAGACTTTTAATGCAATATCTTATCCACATCTAAGGTACTAACAGTAATTGTTTATTTTCAGTAACCCAAACTTCGTCCATACCCAAATTTTAAGCAATTCAGTACTGCTTCAATGTAACTCTAGCCTCACTTCATTCAGACCAGTTCTGACCCCGACATCAGAAACTACACACGAAAAAGCACTTAAAGAGTAACAAAACACGTACGAAAAGAGCTGCAACCTTGCACTTCCTCGCTCCCAGTGTGGCCCAGAGTTCGCAGGTCGTCTCCGCTCGCTCGCTTACACATTCGTCGGGCTGCATCCAATATGTTTCCTAGCATATTGTCTTTAACAGCTCCATTATACCGACGATAGATTGTGCGGAAACCTTCGCTGCTGCCGCCGCTTCCCAACATATTGCGACGAAAGAAATCTTTTCCACTTCTTCGATGAATATTTTTGTTTGCTTACGTACCGCGTATTGGGGAAATGAATAATGAAGACGTATTTGTCGTTTGAGTATTCGAAGGATTTGTTCTGGTATTGATGGTTCTGTGTACAGACTGTCTGCGTTTCAAATTAATGTGAACAAGACTCATAAAGGTTATTACTGTTGGCTGTTATTGTTTACAATAGGCAAACTCTCATATGTTATACTCGTGTACAAGCACACCTCCCGTCAAAAAAGTAATAATGTAGTTTCAGACAGTAATTTTTTTCATAGTTTCTGTCAGTTCCCCGCATTTTAGCAGCCAAGTAGACAAACAAAACTAACTTTTATTAACCTACCTTTTATCTAGATGAGCTCCAGCTTATAAAAAACAAACCACTAAGTGAAGACCGACAATGTCAATAGAGTAGCTCAAATATTTTCCTTCTGAATAAAGTAGGTAAATACCCTTTAAAACCATAACCCACGAGGTTTCATCTGGGAGCCGCGCTACCATATAATTGAATGAATATTCACGTTTCTTAATCAATAGAGGCATTACTACCGAGGTCCTACGGAAGCAACCAGCCGCCTGTGAAATTGGACTAGTATAGACAGGGACAGATGCATGTGATATGGGGAAGAGAGAAAGGGTCGTGTATAGCGGAGCGAGCTTTTATAAATCATTTTTCCTGGCACGGAAGAGATTTAGGCTGGTTGCATGGTGCAGATTTTATCTTGAGAGGTGTGCCACTTGACATAAGAGTTTTGATGAGGAACGATTTATTTGGATAGGCCAGAATCTGTATAATCTGTGCTTTTAATATATTGCCTCAAAATCTAATTTATTAATATTTATAATTCTATTTTTAGCACATGTTTTTGAGAGGTAAAGGAAAGTATGTAAATAATGTAGAAAAAATGCATCAAGGCATTAAAACACATAAAAACTTTCCCGACTAGTCGCATTTTGACATTGGAAGCAGAGATCAGTGCAGTCGCAATCGTCACGCCGCCCTTAGTTGATAAAACGCTGAATCGCGATTATTTCTCTTTGCGTTTAGTTAATCAATTATTCTAATGTTGTTGGCGGAGACGTGTGCACGTTTGTGGCTTAACATTTTTATGTAACGAACGTCGCACAAATCCTATTATCATTTACACAGATATGTTTTGTATGTAACTAGATAAATAAATCAAAGATAAATTGAGTTACTTCTGCTGTTGCAATAAGAAATATTTTTAGGCAGTTTGTATGTGATATATTGCTAACAAAGTTATGCATTGAGAACTTAAAGTTAATAAAAAAATAAATCGTAAGTTGGATTTTTTTAGTCATGAAAATCTTTGTTATTTGCATTTTGCAGCTGTTCTTTTACAGTAAAAAAATGGAGCATTTAACTTAACAGGAGCTCTGCATGTGTCCGGTCTCTTGTGTCCAGTTAGTGAATAACCCCACCAAGCAGTGCTTCCACATGTTTGTGTTATTTCATTGTTTAAGCACAAACAAAATTCACAAAGTCAACCCCTAAAAGATTCACTACCACATAAACGACAACAAATCCTTGATTCATTAAAAACCCAATCGGCAATCGTTAAAAACATCACAGCATTCAGTCGGTGACGTCTAAAATGAGTCACGAGGCCAGTCCAATCGAGATCGTCCAATCAATCTCGTAGCGTCCGATCACCTGAAAAAAGTAAAGGAAGATCGCCGATAACCCAACGGTCGCTTGCTAATAAGTTTGCGCACTCTTCCATAGCAGAACGAAATTGGAGCAATTCCCTTTTAAAATTCGCAATTGGTCGATCGTGAGCGATTTTTTTAAGCTTTTTTGTTTTTATTCGTGTGTTTAGGTATCATAGGGTATTTTTTGGAGTTTATTGTGCAAAGTTTGCAGTTTGATTTGTGTTTTTTTTTTTATGATATACCAGCAGCGGTTGAGGGCAAATGTCCTGATTTAATTTATTTATTCTTCTTCTCTGCCGTTACACTCTTGGCAGAAGCTTGGTAGCGGTCGCTACATTAGAGAACTAATTTATTTCAAAGGGGCAAAGGCGGATTTTTTTACGAGAATTTGTTGATTTTTACACAAATAAACCGAATATGTTTCCCAATTTTCCGAATGACTACTGAGATAAGCCAAAAAACAAAAGGCTAAACTATTCACACACAACATTTCACCGAATTCCATGCACGCTCTCGCAAAAGATTAAAACGAGCCATAACAACAACCACGGCTTCCCAAAAAAATAAATACGTACCAAACAAGAGACGGTCTTAATTCCACACCATACATTTTCCATCGAAGCCAATACAGTCCCGAAGATAAAGTCGCCATTCGAGCGAAAAGATACGAACAGGGAATTTACAAAGAGAAGCCAAGGGGACCGGCTAAGCCCCTTTTGGACGCCAATAGATTTATTGTTTAAGATCGGCGACCGGACAACTGTGTATTATATACTGAGACGATACGCGTCGGCCCGCGTTGTCACGAGAGAGGTTTTAAAAGAAGATATTTTTATATGATGTTTATTTTCATGCGCGGAAAGCTGTCGTGAGGCTTCTTGCTAACACTTATCCTGTGTGAGACGCGAAGCTGAGTTTGGCAATTAGGAGGCTGGTGGAGTAGGAGGCTGGTTGCGTTTTGAGGGCAGAAGATTTGTAAATGTTAGCTGTAATTTATTTTATAGACCTGGCCAGACCAAGCTTTTTGTTGACGGAAATTTTGAATTGTGAGGCTAAGTGTAGGAATATACCATAATAATAAAAATACGACATACCTAATGTCGTGTTTTTATTGCTTGGCTTCTTTTCTGGTATCAGTTTTAAAAGGTGCCTTACACATTTTAATTCCTACAAGAGGTGTGCTGGTTGTTAACAGCCATACACTATGGCCGACATAACATAAGGTGAGTGGTACTGGTGCCACCATCAAGCTGCAAAACATCAAGTCTGCCAATTCATTTTACATCAATCAAATTGTACCATTCAACTACAAGAAACACAATCATCTCGCAATTCCCATGCAAAACCTTAATGCCAATATTATGACGCTTAACTCCCAGTATTATTATGTTGGCTACATGATCCATGCGCCTCGTCGGGACAGTTCGGCGTGTATTGAAATTCAAATCGTCTTGGACATGGCCGGTGATAATGCAAAGTCCACAGAGGCTATTGCTACAGTATATCAATGAGAGAGAAGTATTCCAGTAAGAGGATTTCAGATTTGCACTCGTGTTTGGAATTTTGTGCATAAAATAAACATGTGTTAGGTGTGTTTAGGATTCTTTGATTTCGTCAAGGTTTTCAAAGGGAAATCGTAGAGAATTGCGTCGAGTTATTGTGTCATCCAATATACTCATACTAATTTTTTAATGTGAAAGTTTGTGAGGATGTATGGAAGTTTGTTATTATTTCACAAAAACCTACCTGACGAATTTTGTTTAAACTTTACAGTATTATAGCTTATATATCAGAACAAAACATTGAATACATAACATCACGTTATAACAACAACAACAACTCACGGTAGTGGAGCAGTTACCGAAAATCTAACATAACGATGGTGAAACCGGACGGACTGCTAGAAGAAAATAAAATAATCTGTTACTGACAAACAAAGCCATCACGATGTCATATCCAAATTAGAAATCTCTATTACTTCAATAAAAACATCAACACATTATTTTCCGTGTGCACGAACTATAGCGCAGTCGATTCCCTATTACGCGTACACACCTACACGGGGCGCACAATGTAATGAACTCAACATAATACGCGTGCATCGGACACTGAATGGCCGAGGGGCTGGCCATCAATGGCGAAGTGAAACGGCAGCTAATGGTAATGGTCGTTTCATATACAAATGGTTCTTTTACTAAAACTGGCGGGGAGGAGATACATTTATTTTCCGCAATCGGGGAGGATGAAAAGATGTCTGCATGTCTGTGCATCAGTAAAACGGAAAACATTAGTATTGGATTTTTTTTGAGCGTATTCAATGAATTAATTAATCCGAGCTCAGCTGGGGTGGGAAAACCAGTAGGTACGTTCGGGCGCTTTCAGTTGGTGCATGTATGTTGTGAGTCGAGGGAAATGCGTCATTGTGTTTCTGACAATATTTACGCCGTAAAATGTGAGACTGAATTCTCGTTTTTTTATTAATTTTCTTTGTTGCTTTTTGTATTTGTAAAAATATCTGCTTATGCTGTGTGTGGGCTAGTTTTGGCTGTAAACCATACATTTTTATTATATTTATATTCTTTTTCAATCATTACGTTAATCCATGTTGCTTAAGATAATACTGATTGCTTAAGATATACTCTACTATAAACATAAATACTGCATTGAAAGCTAGAAACTATACTTCATTGAAAAAGACTGACTCTTCTATGATATAGTATTTTTTAGGGTTCCGTAGTCAACTAGGAACCCTTATAGTTTCGCCATGTCTGTCTGTCTGTCCGTCCGTCCTCGCTTAATCTCTGTAACCGTTAGCACTAGAAAGCTGAAATTTGGTACCAATATGTATATCAATCACGCCGACAAAGTGCAAAAATAAAAATTGGAAAAAAACGTTTTATTAGGGTAGCCCGCTATATGTAAATAGGGAAGTGGTTTTTTTTTAATTACAACCCTGACGTGTGATATATTGTTGGATAGGTATTTAAAAATGAATAGGGGTTTACTAAAATCATTTTTTGATAATGTCAATAATTTCGGAAATAATCGGTCCAAAAGGAAAAATCAAAGCATCCCCCCCCCTCTAACTTTTGACCCGTAGGTTTAAAAAATATGAAAAAAATCTGGAAAGTTGAACTTTATAAGGACTTTCTAGGAAAATTATTTTGAACTTGATAGAACGAACAGTTTTTGTACAAAAAAGACAAAAAGGTTGTACAAAATAATTTTTGCGTACTTAGTATGTCAACGTAACAAATAGTCTTTTTTTAAACTTATAAGTAGGTACACTCATGTGACAGACGAGAAACTACGGAACCCTACATTGAGCGTGGCCCGACACGCTCTTGGCCGGTTTTTTTACCCTATCATAGGACAAACAAGCTGTCAGCCTACCTAATAGTAGGTCACCGTTGCTTATAGACATCTGCAGCAAAAGTGGCGTCGCAGATGCGTTTACTATGCCTGAGATAAAGACGACAGCAACGTTGCTTAAATAAATAAATAAAAAATAGGTGACGACGCTGCAATCGCATACCACCGTAACAATATATTCAAATATCCTCGTTAGAAAAAGCAATATTCTTATGTGAGAAATGAATGAGCGTTACAGATACACATACATACATTATAATATAATAACTCTGTAATACATCAGCTCATTTTTCATGAGCTACGCAAATTAATGCGTAATACCACGGGGTATGAAATCAAACCGTTTCTTCATTCGAGATTGAAAAGATTATTCAATGCAATTGAAAGATTTTTCATCTTAAGAGGTCACCAATCTTTTTAATAATATCATTTGGAATAGGAATCGAATATGTTTTGTGGTATTGTCATGTCAAGCAGTAATGAATATATTATTGTTATGAGCGTTCATTAGTTACAGCGGTTTGGTTAAGTAACCATATGTACTAAAAAATATCCTGAGTTTTTCAGATAAGGCTATCAATAGACCAACCATTCACATAACTGACGGAACCATCTATAATTATTATAAAAAATCTACCTGATTTTTAAGTCGGCTAACAATAGTCTAATAGTTTCTTGGACGTCAACTAGCATGATAGGTTTGTATTTGTGAGAGATCATTTGTTACTAATATGTTCATTGATCTGATTTTGTAATAAAGTTATATATTTTATTATTAACAGTATTTACTGTACATTATTGCCCTTACTAATAATCACTGTGTAAAGTTATGCAATGAATAAAGCCTGTGTAACCATACATTTTTTGACGTATAAACCTGTCATAGCTTTATGCAGCGTTTATTAGTAAGGCGCTAGAATTCACTTACTTTGGGCACGGTCAGTCCCCACAATACTTCCTATAAATCATTTAAATCTTCCCGTCTTTGTAATTAAACACTTAAACAAAACTCACAAATTCAAGGCAGTCTTATAAATATTAATACTTATTAAGCAAAAGTATCCTGTTTAATATGTAAAAAAGAAATTGAAAAGATAAATGGAAAAGTAAATTTTCGTAAACCAGAGTGGAAATCTTAATCGCAAGTTTATGAAGTATAAAACGGAAAATATTCAAGAAATAAGTTTTTTTTCTCTTCTTGGGATTTCTCGATCCGGTCTTACATTTCGATTTAACAAGTTATTACAATTTACATGATGAATGTTAATCATTGCGAACAAATATACCGGGAAATGCTTTTAAAACTTGCTGAGAATTCTTCAGAAGTTTTGAGTGTCGCTTTGGGTATTATTTTTAATATCTGCGGCTTTATTTGTTTTAACATCTGAATGCTTTTTATAAGTTTGAGTTTCTTATTGTGAGATGAGAAACTTATTTTGTGATTTGATGGAGACATAATGTGAAAGATGTCTATGGCTGTATGTAGATTCGTGTTTTTGGTTAATTATGAACGAATGTAGTGCATAATGGTTTCTAACGACAAATAATGGTGTATTGCTCATGTTTCCTTCTTCTCCTCTTGAAACCATTTGTTGTTATAAAACGTAATTAAATTTGTGTAAACCAAAAACACTTTTATTGTTTTTAAGGATTTGCTAAATAAAATGTACGATTTATTATTTTGTTTACAAAATTATTTCCATAACATTAAATGGTAATAAATGCTTAAAAACATTTTATAAATGGTTATACTAGACCCGTCTTTATAAGAAAAAATTGTATGAGTTGTTATATTATGGCCTGTTATAGTCCTTCTTAGTCTTTCACAAAACCTTGGTAGTTACCAAATTATATTCCAATTTTCATTTAGTTTAAACCATTTTTCAAATTATTGACTCCACCAAAAAACGAACTATCGCCGGCCATATTTGGGGGCGCCCTAATTCCGTGCAGTATTTATTCTGTTGATACATCGCGTGGGGCGGAAATAGCGGCAATGTCAATATCCGGTGCAGGCACACGCGTCCAGCGTTTACCCGTCACTATTTAAGGAAATATCTATACTTGAGCTAAATTAAATGACGAATATTTTTAACAAACTATTGTTAAGGCAATAGTGAGAGTGTTGTAATGATTTCTCTTATCTTTTCGAATACTTTATGATGTTTTATAAAAAAAAATGATAAGGAAATACAAGTGATAATAGTAGTATTTATTAAGTCGTATAAAAGTAAATTGGATCTCTGAAAATTTAACTTTAGTAATATGCAAAAGAAGTTACATAGTCATAGTTTTACTGCTTGTTGGTATAAAAGTATTTTTAGATTTAGGCGGAAGCATAGATAAAATTGTAAGGCCATCATATATTACTTAGCACGTACTATTATGGGCCTGGGCCTGTCAGTCTAATGGCCCTGACTGCTAAGCGGGTGGTCGGGGTTTCGATGCCCTTCCAGAACAAACTTTGTGTGTACATTATGTATTTATAAAATATATGAGTATGTATATCAGTTGTCTGGTTACCATAGTACAAGCTCTGATTACTTTAGGTATAGATGGCCGTTTGTGAGTTGTCCCAAGATTTTTATTGATTTATTCTTCGTTTTTAGGTTGTAGCACTTGTTATAAAATATTCCTCTCATAGTCTAACGCCTATATAAATAAATATTTTCTCTTATTCTTTGTAAATAGAATGCTTTAAGAGGCTTTTAAAATTTACGTTTAGAACAAATGAGGTGTTTTGTTTTATCTTTAGTACCAAAGTTAATTTATCAGCAGTGCTATTATCTTAATAACACTTTTCTGAGTTTGTTATTTTCATTCCACTTGACGCTAGGAGTTGACACACATTTCCAGTTTAATTCACTTAAGTTTTTGTTTCATCTTTGCAGAATAAAACCGTGGTGCATAAAAACCTGTTTTACGAATATATTCCCGCTTTTTATTTTTTGGTTTCTAAAATCGTGTTTTGAATTAAAACTTTTATTACCTCTTTTATTTTCTACCATTTATGTTGATGCATAAAAGAGGTTCCTAAAAGCTCAAAAAAGACTTATGTACTACTAGCTTTTGCCCACGACTTCGTCCGCGTGGAGTGCCGTCCCCGGGCGATTTCAGGGATAAAAACTATCCTATGCCCTTTCTCGGGTCTCAGACTATATCTGTACCAAATTTCATTCAAAGCGGTTCAGTGGTTTAGGCGTGAAGAAGAGACAGACAGACAGACATACTTTTGCATTTATAATATTAGTACTTACGGAATTACTTAACTTGATGTTATGTATAGATATTTACAATACCAGAGACCTCGATGATGAGTTACCATACCAGAGACACAGATGATTATGTCACATGTGCCTAAAATTACAGCGACACCCATACACTTCTAACCGAAACAAAGTGACATTTCTTTAAAGCGAAAATATTTGTGTTATTGTGCAACCATTAAAAAATACAAGCTGCTGTAATATTTAAGGGTTATTTAAATAAAAAGCACGCGTCTCTCAGCACGGTCAAATTTCGTGTCCTGACGAGAATAACTTTCGTCGTAAGCACGGCCACCGCCTCGGAAGTAGAAAGTCCCAACAGTACAGAATCCTAACATAGAACAGCGCAAAATACCTACACGTAACTGGCATACTCTCAGATGCTAGCCGAAGCCGTTTATACCGATCCAGGTCGTTCGCTACAATAGGCAGTTAGGCTTTCGGTGGCAGAGCAATTTGCATATTGAGAGGCTCAGTGGCGCCCCCTCCCTGCACACAATGGCCCATGATTCGATGACGGGGGCGATGATTTGATGATTGGTAACCTATTAACGTATTCAATGCGTTTGTAACAAGTGAATAGTGATTGATTGATTGATATGGTCGAGTTTTGATTGATGTTCTATTGTTTTAATTTAGTTCGTCTTTTTGTGTAGTTTTTGTATCAAGCGCTTAGGATCGCTACACTTTGTGATGTTTGAATTATTTTGGTAAAGTTAATGTAACTTTTTCTGTAATGTTAAAATTTGAGAATTAAATTGTTTATTGTTCATAGTCCGTATGAATTTACATATTAATAATAATAATAATAATAAATGTACTCAAATGGACTCAGACTGAACTGGACGCTCTGGATAGAAGGGTCCGCCGTCTGCTGACCGCAAATCGCATGCATCACCCACGATCATCGGTAATGAGACTGTATATCCCGCGGAAGTGCGGTGGTCGAGGCTTTTTAAACGCCAAGACCATGCACAATCGTGAGATATGCAGTCTCAGGGAGTATTTCCTAAATACCGACGTGGGGATGCATCGAGATGTAGTTTCGGTAGACAAGGGTCTTACCCCGCTCTCCTTGGCAAACGAGAACTGGCGCAAACCTGTAGTAATGAATACTGATGACCGCAGGACGGTATGGCAGAGCAAGGAACTCCACGGACGCTTTTATCGGGTTCTACATGGGTCTGATGTAGATTTTCTGGCGTCCGTATCCTGGCTGCGTTTCGGTGACCTCTTTGGGGAAACCGAAGGTTTTGTCTGTGCAATAATGGACGAAGTTATGATGACGAACAACTACCGGAAATACATTGTGAAGGACGGCACGGTTGACATATGTCGGGCATGCCACCGTCCCGGGGAATCAATCCGACACATTATTTCTGGGTGTTCTAGTCTGGCTAACGGAGACTATTTGCACAGACACAACCTTGTAGCCAGGATTATTCATTAGCAACTTGCTTTGAAATACAGTCTTGTGGAATCAGAAGTACCGTACTACAGGTATGTGCCCGACCCAGTTCTTGAGAATGACCATGTCACATTGTACTGGGATCGATCTATCATTACTGACAGGACTGTTGTTGCTAACAAGCCTGACATAGTGGTGATAGATCGATTAGAACGTCGCACAGTGATTGTTGATATTGCTGTCCCGCATGACGGGAACCTCGTGAAGGCTGAGAAAGATAAGCAGACAAAATATCTTGACTTGGCTCGCGAGGTTGTCGACATGTGGGATGTGGATTCAGCAGTCATTGTGCCGATAGTCGTGACGGCCAATGGCATAATAGCGAAGAGCCTCGACCAACATCTGAGGAGGCTCTCGCTAGGCAGCTGGGTCAAGGGTCTGATACAGAAAGCGGTACTCCTGGACACGGCGCGCATTGTCCGGAGGTTCCTCTCTCTGGAGCCCTGACCACCGGTAGCTTGGACCCTGTTCCCAATGCCGGTGGGCTACTATTTTTTATATTTTTAAATGTTTTATATATTTTTTATAATAATATTTAAAAATGTATTGAATATGTGTTAAGAAATAAATGAATGGAATAATAATAATAATAAAATTTATTTCTCTCTCCACAAATTAATATTTATTTCATTTTTTTTTTACAGTGAAATATGCTTTGATTTATTTTGTCAATGATCAGCCTTTGACGGCACGGCTAGCGTAGTGGTTTAACAATTGGCTGCAAATTTTTGTATGGCCTACAGGTAATTGCTCCTAGTTTGGTTGTCTGTAAATCTTTGTAAACGATACGATAGAAATTCGTAGTGTGGAATTTGATATTTATTTGTTACATCTATAAGTATACCAACAAATTCTAGTTATTGTGAATTTACCATTTAAATAAATAAATAGCTATATTTTTTTTAAATAATAATGGAAAAGCGTTGATCTATATATAAACTCTTATTACATACTACTGGTATCCCAATTTCCCCATCCAAATATATCGCACCTATATTTTTAATACTAAATTAAATCGAACAGCAACATTATCTACAACAAATATATCAGTTGGAACTATGCGTTATTAGTTACTCGCTTGATTCCCGAACCGGTAGATAAGGCAATTGCTCTCATGGGCTGTGTTACCATTCGGTGTTATCAACGTTATGCTCACGTAATATCGCAGTGGGAATTATTGATCATTATATTTGCTGCTAGTTTTGTTAGTGGGTCGGTTCTTGAAGTTAATGCGTGTGATTTGTGCATTGGTTTTATTTATTTAGTACTCTATAGTCAATACTTAATAAGTAAGTTGTACATTGAAACTACTAGATAAGTTGGTCAGAAGAAAAGAGTTTTTTTCTTTTTTAACCGTTGCACCACACCAAGTTTTTTTAGTGCGTCTTAAGTAACGTTTACCAAAATATAAATATATATATATACAAGAACAACCATATTTAAAACACCTGTAGGCCATGCAAATACTTGTCGAACGAATCGAACCTGCGACGTAAGTAAAGCTCGGCAGCCAAGCGCAAACCAATGCGCAAATTATGAAGTTATCGGTCGTTGCCGCTGACTCGTCAACTTGAAAGCATCTATAAGATACCCTAACCGATCCGATCAAACGACACTAGACTTCACAAACATTTACATATATTTATCCTCTAATAATACTTGACCACAAGGAGAAGAGCTTAAAGCCGTAACCTTGACAACGGCTACATCAGTTGGCCAGCAGAGAACAGAAATTGTACTAAATTGCACCAAATCCCCACGCCCAGCGGTATTCGAACAAATTTATAGAGTGGTGCCCGCTCTGGACGGATGGACGGACAAAAGATGCATTTACATAACAAATTGAAGGGCTACGAATGTGCTACGCCACTATGCTACGCCGCTACGTCGCTACGTAGCCTCTGTGCTACGAAGCTTACAGTTACATTAGTACAAATGGTTGAGAATAGATATTGTTGAGTAATAGAGTGGACAAAATACTGGATTAAATTAGTCATAATATTCAGTCGTTTATAAAACGATGATTGAGTACGTCTAATTAGACGATTGCCCAAAAACAGTAGTGTTTATGATTTTTACTATGAAGCATTTACGTGGTTGGTTAGAAATTCTTTAACAGTGTTTTTCTTCATCACATAATATCAGGTACTTTGTACACACCTTTTGCCTGCGGTTTTGCCCGCATAGATGTCGAAAAATATACCTTTCTACCCAAACATCCTTTTTTATCCAAAAATCCTTCCTTAGTTTATATTTACTCTTTATATAGAACACTTTCTTTAAATTACATGTCGTTAAGACCAGTGGTTTTCTTAAAATGATCATCATACAGTAAAAAGTCTCCGACGTTACAAAAACATGTTTCCCAAGCAACTTATATAGGAAATATTTGACAGATTGGAAGACGAACCATGGGCTAAGTTTTATGGTAGATGTTTCGCAGGCATTTTGTTTGTATGAATCTACCGTTTATATAATGCCTCGGCATTTAATGAACAGTGTAACGGGGCTCTTATATCTGGATGGTTTAAAAAAAATCGAGTCGAATTACTCTGACATTTTGCCTTCGGCATATTACATAGCTAATTATTTAGCGAGCGTTAACACCGTATATGAAATGCCTAGGCATTATATCGGTGGATTCATACAAAACCTGAAGTGTAACAGATTTTATCGCGGACATAATCGGAGGTAGAAACTAGAGCTTAAATTATTTACCTCTCCACTACTAAAACTAATAAAAGTGAACTACGTGCGTCACTCCGACCCTCCCGTTAAGTTCTGCTTACACTATAACCTGGCATAACATATGGAATGCGCTCTCCATGCCTCATTAACTCTCTCGTGGTGTTTCATTAGCCCAATGGCTCTTTCCACTCTATAGATTTTTACGTTTATAAATAGAAAAGAGTTTTTATGTTAATTTCTAGACTGTGTTAAAGTCTGGCTTCGATTATTTTGTTTTTGGGAAAGGAGTTGGTGTAGGTTTTGATAAGTAGTGCAATCCCCCTTCCTTAGGAAATATTAAATTTAGGGGGCATATTGGGAATAAGAAAATTTGATTTTTAGAGTGGATTTTGGGAACTTGCCAAAATTAGTGGACTATATTACAGGTTGTGCAGGAAGAGTGTACCATATTTGAAATAATCATTCATTAAATCAAACCAGGAAAATTTCGAAATGCTTACTTGACTGATACGCATGTTATGTTTGTGCTTTCTTTTAAGAAAGAATTTTAGTAAAGTATGAGGCAGGCGTTTTTGATTTTTTTTATTTTATACTTGTTGTTGTTTGTTAGAGCTTTAGTACCAGTTGCTATTTACTAGTCAACAAGTATGTATACCATACTGTTATCACTTCTCATGAATTTAATTAACGTATAGGGAAAGTTTTTTTAATGAACTGTTAGTGAAAATGTAGCGCGTTTAACCAAACCAAAAACAAACTAACAATCTGTTTCGCTTTATTATATTACTGTAGATAATTAAATCCAAACTTAAAATATGACTCAAAATCTGTTTCTTCCGCATCGTCAGTAAAATGATACATTACAAAATATCGCTTACACATTATATCTCCTCCCCTGCTTCATCTGAATTTTAATGGAAGCGAACTAACCATTAATAAGAGAACCCTCTTAACAAATGTCGGTTGTTCTCTTTCATGGCGTGTAGGAATCTGTATGGCGTATAAATATTAATAAAAAAACACTTATGTGACTAAAATTACTGCGGTTTATAAAGCTGTGATTTTGGCGACAGTTGCTAGGGGAATTTGAAACGAGTTAAAGGTTTATGGTATGGAAGTTTCAAGAGAAATCTTGTCTGTAGAAAATTTAACTTGGTTAGTCATCCTTTTTGGAAAAACGATTGTATGAGTCATTATTTTATCGGAAAGTACAAAAGCCTGAGTCCTAGGTCGGTCTTGGTGAATTGCTGTAACATTGGACAATTAGACTTAGAGAAGAGATATACTTTACCGACGTTTGCATGCACTTGTACACAGATAGGAGACTGGTGTATTCTAGTTGAAAACTGAGCAAAAATATCCCAGGTGAATTCTCATTTAAACTCTATATCATTTATTGTCAGAATCATATCAATTACTTGACAATCAATCCCTTTCCTCGTAAGTCCCTCATGAAGATGCAAGCGAATTGAATCCAAAGGCGTTACGCCGCCACCATACATACGAACAGGTAGATTTCAAGCCTCCCTTGTAATTAAATTGATTTTACGTTTAAAACGGTCCATTAAACTCATTATCATTACGGTAACGCCACCGGTTATCCGGTTGAAATTGAATCGTTCCGGTAATGAGCGCCAGTATCGGATGCAATGCGGCGCGGATTCGATGCGATAGGCCAAATAAAAAGTAATGGGTCCATACGGCACAGAACTATTAACAATTAAAACATAGTTTGGTGATCATTGTTTCGAGTCGTTCGAAGTTATTGGTTATTATTTACTTACTTATTTCCAGGTGGATGCAATTCGTTCCATTTTTCCTTATCAGCGATTGTTTGTTTTCAATTGTGCTTCTGGGGATACAAACAGATGATAACGCCAACACAGTTATGGTTCTTGTATGGAAATTGAAATGCAAAAAAAAGTGATATTGGAGTTTTCTATAGGAATCAAAATAAATATTCAATGAAGTAAGGTATACTAAGTAAATCAGTTTCGGTAGTATTAACCGTTGCTAAATAATCTAGCATTTGTTTATTTGTCCAATGCTAAGGAATTTTATTACGACCACAGCTCACAGGCAATTCATTTAAAAACCTTAGAAGAAGCAAACGAATAGAATTACAGATAGGAACTCTAGAGCCTGTTTGGCATTGCAAGCACCGCCCAAAACACAGTCACAATGGAAAATACATTCCAGCATTATATACTCAAATAAACAGGTCGTAGGAACTGAAGTAGCAGACCGCGCCACACCTGCGAGACAACTTTGTCCCACAATTTAATTAGTTATGGAGATCGAGCTGGCCGCGGCCGTTCGAGGCGGCCGGGCGCCATGTAAATTGTTTTTGGACTTGTTAGTTTGTAGACAAGTGGATGTTTCTTGATGTTCAGGCATTTGTGGGCATTGGGTTTAGAGGAGTTAAGTATTGGCTTGGTTTTATTGTGGTGTTAGAGCAAAGTTAGAGTGTGCCTAATCTTAATGTCTTCCATTCACATATAACATGTTTAAAAAGCGGTGTTGTCTCTCTTTACATATTAATATAGTAGCCGCGGCTTCGCCGACGTGCATGCCTATTTTACCATTAAGGGGGTGAATTTTTAAAAATCTTTTCTTAGTGTTTCTCTACCTTACTCCTGAAAACCCTGTGCAAAAGTAAAAATTTCTAACCATAATAGTTTAGACCCTGCGTTGATGTTGTATGTCAGGTAGTCAGTCAAGTCTCCTAATAAAAGCAGGAGGGAATATACGTCCTGCGTATGGTCTCCTACAACTTTTCGATGTCCTCAAAGGTGGGCCCGGCGCAAAATTGCGCGATTGCTCCGCGTTCTCCAAAACTAAAGTATCCGTACAAAAACAAACATTTTACAAGCGACATGACCTGTATAAATAGAACGATACAGTTGTTAGGCTATGTAGTGTAATGTACCGCCGGCGCGGGACTCGCCGCTTGTTACTCAAGATGCCTAGGGAGCCTGTAAAGTGAGTCACCCTGTATTTTTTGCGTACACTACATTCATGTTGGTCTTATGGTCGCGTGGAGTCGCATTAATTTTACTTGGTGTGGAAGAAATTGTGCGTTTGGGTTGGAAGAATTGTGTGTATGTTTTAAATCAAGAAGACTCTTTGATCACTGTTCCTAAAACTATTGTAAAATAATAATAGCTGTAATGTTTCTCTCCTCTATATGTATATTACTAAGTAAAGAAAAAACTTTTTATATGGTTCTTCGACGACGAGGATGAGATTTAGCACAGTTTCAGTTTGTATGATATATTTTTTTTAATTTTATGGAGAACAAGTTAAAAGATGTAGCGGATTTACCCGCTTCCATGGGACGTAGCGTGGTGTTATATAGCCTATACTAATTCTCATAAACCTTATTATCACATAGAGATGTACTTTTTCAATCATATTCGTAATTCCAGCCATTTAAACAAACTCAAATCTTTAGCATTATTAAAGATGGCATATTCCATGGGACCGTTTGAATGACTATAATATCTTTTACCTGGGAAATAAAAGAATAAAAAGTGTTTGCTTGAAATCAATACCATTGGTGCTGCTGATCACCATGCCAGCTGTTTTCAGTAAGGTTGTCATGCGCCCGTCGCGCCATCTATTGGACTTTACAGCCTATCTTGTAACTAAAACGTTTTATTATTGTCAGTTATCAAACTTTGAAGCGTTAATAAAGAAGTTCGTTTATAATTGGCGCAACTATCGGTAAACCGACTATTTTTAATCGACTTTAAAAAACCTCATCTTTTTTTAAAGTCGGTTTAAAATAGAAATTAAGTGTTGTAATAAAACAAAGAATAGGAATGCCATGTTAAAGCTTCCATAAGGTAAAAACTTGTTAAGCCCTTATTTATTTTATGAAATACCTAGTGTGGGGAAGGTATTGAAGAAAAAAAGTGATTAAGTACATATGTGTCGAGGGGAGAGTTTTTGGGATTTTTCCTACACTTGAAAATAAGACACTGCTTCTTCTTGAAGGTTAATTTTATCAACCGTATAGGTTTAGACATCAATAAATGTCTCAAAATATGGGTCATGTGTATTTTTTGATTGCTTTGACTTATAAGTTGGATGAGCTCCAAAACACTCAAAGAAAAAACATACTGACATACTATCGTACCAAAAGTGATCCCGTTTGTGTCCCTTTTACCATTTGTGGCAAGAAACCTTAAAAACTACCCACACGGCCAGTTTATCTAGTAAGGAAGTTACTCTCCTTCCTCTTCTAAATATTTTATGTAAATATGTCGTGTACGTTGTCCACTGTTTGTGACATAAAAATCACTGGGGACTTCCCCGCGGACTCATACAATTTGTAATGTAAATGTTTGGAACGCAATCGTCATGTAGTTGCCAGTTAGTTTTATGGACGGTTTGAGGTTGTTTTTGAATGTTTTGACAATTAAAATTCAGGACAATCATACTGAATTTAGAATGAGTTTGTTTGTATGTTAAATGGGATTTTGTTTAATCTGAGCTATTAATAAAATAATAGCTATTAAAAATATATTTATAGAACACTGAAGAAAAATGCTAGAATGATGTGCTTGAAAAAAAATGTTTTGTGTAATTTATTGAAAATATAATTACCACCGGTAAGTAAAAATGAAAAGAAAAAAAATGTCACGTCACAAAAATAAATTACGTTACTTATACTGTAATCGATAAAGGAGTCCTATAAAAACCACGTCTTGTTAACCAGGGCACAGAACCTACATACCGCAATGTTGCCGCCGTATTCACCATACTATTAAGATACACATGATTCCACGCTGCCAATGCTCTGTATCGCCACAGTACGTGACAATAACCAGCTAACATCTAAATTATCAGAAGAAACGAAGCAAATATCAACAAAAAAATAAAGCTACAAGTCACAAACGAGTGTAGTACAAAATAATCAAACAGTAGAACTGCAATTCGGCTGCAGCCGGAATACGATGCTTCAATCAAGGCGCGACTAAGCGGTTCCTATTTCCGCTCATAGATGGCGCTGCGTTACATTCGATGGATCTGAGCGCAATCACGCCTTTGACCAGCCATTGTGCTGAAATACGAAAATGCTCAGGGCCGTTCTTCCGGCCTTTATTTCGGGTTGAAATCACAACGCTCGCTTTGTGCCTTAGCCTTGCACGTGATTTCGTAAATTTCTTTGGGCGTCGACGCAGGAGGCAATAATGGTCGAAGTTTGATTCGTACTAGTTGGAATGCGGAGGCCTATATTCGGCGCGTTCGTGAGAACCGATTACGTGGAACGTGGTCGTCGATCACCTCTGCGATTCAATTGGTTTAGGTTTCCAACGTTTGAAGTTGTATTGGAATCGGTTATTGAGTTTGTTACGTTTGGCCAAGGAATGTTTTTAGGGGACGAAATTAGGGTTTGTTTTTTCTTTGTTGTTGGTACCTGTACGAACACAATTGATTAGTATAGGTTGTATTTATATATTTGATTTATTTTTGATGATAGTTATTTATTTAAACCTCTATTAAAATTGCTACAGACTGTAAAATGAACAACGAGTTATGTATATTTTGTTTTCAAATTATGTAACTTTGAACTAACTGTTATAAGTTACGAGATGACAAATCTCATCTGACAGCGCCCATTCACGAGGATGCCACTCGTTTGAAAACATAACAGATTAAATTTACTCCACAAAATATTCCACCAACCGAACATTACCGACAAAGTACCAACACAGAAACAATTCGCATTCAAAATATTTGACAACGCAACCAGAAACACTATGCCATCACAACAGTGGAACTAAATGCAAACAGTACTACAACTAAAATGTTCAATCAGCGCGTGTGACGTCACATCTCGTGGCCAACTCGCGTCGTGCTAGGCGAGTGTAGGCGACTGTAGTTAGGGCTGCTGTGCCTACACCTATCCTAGACCTACGATATCAGTCGTTACACTGGCTGATAGCCGCCGAGCTCAGTGCTACACCGACGGCGCTCCCCGTAGCACGCGCTTCACATATTTAAAAAAAAGTTACAACTAACAAAAAAGTTTTTAAACTAATGTAAAACTCGCCGCTTCTAACTGGCTGGCGATCGAACGTTCGAATGTAAATTCAAATTTTAGCATAGAGCTTCTCGATTTTTCTAATAGTTTTTATTCTATAGGTGTTTTGGAAGTAATGAAATGTATTTTTTAAAGTAATTAATCAAGTGTTTAGGCTAGTTTGAATAGTTAAAAAGCTACTCACAGGTTGTGAAGTTGTCGTAGTTGCATGTTAGGTCGTGATAGTAAGTGTTAGAGTAGGCTCTTTGTATACGATTTTACTGTAGTTTATAAAGTTACGAGAACTTTGAACGAACTGTATCGAGTTATCGCTAACAGTGGTATCTTCATTGCGGTAAGTTTAGATCTCATTATTTACTAACTTGTTAAACTGTTTTCAAAATATTTGTCACAAACAATTTTCATAGCAAAATGATAATAATTAGTTAACGATATTTGGTATGCCATTCTGTGTACCTAAAAAAGTTTCATTGACTTACGTTTTATAAAGTTTTTGAAGATAGTTATAAAATTTAATTTAGTTATAATATTATATTTTTGTAACAGTAACTTTTTTCTTACTTACACACATAAATGACTAAGTAATAAAAATATTTATCAAGGCCTTCGCAAACTACTTTTCTTCAACTTATTTGCTAAGTCTGTAGCGCGTGTAGCGCTCTCGTAGCTACACGTGGCTACGGCGTAGACGTGTTTGGTTGCTACGCCGTAGCGACGTAATAATTATTTCCTAGTTAATGATACTCAATCATTCTGTTAACAGTGTTTTATTATTAATAAAAAAAAATAGATGAGGTTTTTGTATGTGATCTATTTTTCTATGTAAACTCAATATTTGTCATAAAACAGAAACATAATTGTTTTATTTGTCATGAATAAAGTAAAAAACTATGATTTGTTAGGTAAATTTTAGAAAGCCTCAATGAAAACAAAATGAAGTTTGATTTAATTCTGAAATCAAAAAGTACAATTTTACAAATGATAAACACATAAAGAGGTATAGTTAGTTTTGTTTTTGTTATTTTCTTTATCGGAGAAAATCTTAAGAAGGTTTGTTTTAATTGCATTTTTCATTGATATATCTAGCATGACGTTATTTCTAAACGCTACAATCGAGCGCAAAATAAATTGCGGAAAAAATACATCGTAATATGATTAACGTTGTTACTATTCTGTTTGGATTTTATTTTTTTCCAACTATTACGAAGCTAATTTTTTTTACATAAGCCCTGTATGATTTTATGTGAATTTACGAATAGTACAAAAGAATATTAGTATAAAAAGTACTAGCTTTTGCTCGCGGCTTTACCTGCGTCAGTGTTGAAATTCCACCCACTATTTTACATCTTTAGCTAATTACTAAAAATATTTTCTTAGTGGGCACCTAATCGGCACAAGAAATAACCCTAAAGTTTGGTCTCATCAGCGGTTTGGACTGTGCGTCGAAATGTTACCCAATCAATCACTTAGTCATATCAGTTTACTAGATTATAATACTGATAGCTTTTTCATACAAATACTGAAGTCATAACCAAATATAATCTCATAACCATACAATTATATAAATTGGTAACTCCATACAAACCTCCGGGGGTGTATGTTTGCTCTCTCTTAACGAATATTGACATTGATCGGAATGTAAATCTGACTGCATCCATTCCTTAATGAGTCCTTTAAATTAATTATATGACGGATTGAAAGCTGGATTGTGTTCCCAATGGATTCGGTTTCGTTTGTATCCATTTGTCTGATAGGATAATAAAAATCAAAAAAGAATTGGTTTGTTTAGATTTGACCGCTAAAAGGTATTTGGAACGTCATTAATAGATAAAGAATAGAATTTTGTTGCTACAAGCTAGTTTTATATAGGAAAGAACGGTAAGAAACTTCAAATTAATTCAAACTTTTAGTTTTAATTTTTTATTCACACACATGCCGTGATGGGCGCTGTGTTTGTGCTATGTAAAATTGGCTGACGTGCCGCTCGTCAAGCGTTAGTCTTGCATGGAATAAATACCTTACACTATCGGCATTTGTAACTAATACTGAAATAATTTTGATTAACAGTTAAAATATAAATAATTTTATAAAAATGTTTTTATAGGATGAAATTTCTTTTTTTTTATTTGTTTAATAAAGAATGTTGGGAAAAGTATAAAGTATGCCCAATCAAATTATCAAGAAGTTTATGCAAAATAAGTTTCTGTCCTCCAATGAAACTCATGAAAATGTATATTTTTATGTCAAAATAAACAAATATGTCTAGTATGAACGAACAGAAAGTCTGCTGTAACATTATTTAGAGGTAAAGTGTTTGCTTAATATTATTTAAAGGAAATAATCTCCAAATCCAACTATTCCATAAAAAAATATTCATTGATATAAAACCACATAACTCCTGAATTTCTAGCCTAGAGGCTATACAATTTAGGGAAGGAGACAGTAAATTCCATCAAGTTAAAAAGAAATTGGCAAAAGGCTTTCAAAACTCAGAAAATGAATATTTTACATTGAACAATTTTAAATTAACAATTACCTGTTTGTAGTCCAAATGTTCTTTTTCAGGCTCTGAATGTTTATATTCACGTACGTTCACACCCCAACACACAAGACATTTCCAGGATACAATAAAATACTTAACACAAAAATCTATAACAGTCAACCCGCGCTTATAAAAACTTATTTCAAGTACAACAAATCCACAAACAAGGCGGCCATGTTCATGCTATTACGGTCTAGTACACGCTTATTCCGTATAAAAAATATTTGCTAAGCTTTTAAAGTAATTACATCATTCGCAATGCCGTTTCAGACGTACTTGCGGTGTCGGTGCGTCGAATTTCGGGAAGTGCGGCTTACTGTGGCGTATTGTTGGGTTTGCATCGACCGAAGTGAGTCGTGGGTGAATGTGAATAGATAATACTTGCCAAATACATTAAATAGATATTTACTGTTAATATTGGTGCTTTTATGTTTACAATATTGTTTTTGTTGTATCCTTAAGTGTTAAAACACAAAGTTTAATTCCCGCTGTGTCAGTCTACTTTTAGAATTTTAATTTTCTTTGTTATCATGGTCCTATTCAGGTAATTGTAATTGTATTGGCTTATTCGTATAATATAATTTCGAAGGTGCACTAACTTCTAAGATACAGGGATTTTCCTAGTTTAGAAATCAGGGTCTTTATGCTCTGGCCCACATAGCCATTATCCTAAAAATGTAACATTTGTGATCTTTTTGGTAACAATAAAGATTTATTTATTATTATATTTTATAGAATGCACACAAAAACAGCAAAACGTATTGTCAAGCGCTTTTTACCAATGATTGATGAATAATGTTTTCTTCTAAGTTGAGTGGTAGAAAATGCCTAACGCACTAAGAGCACCTACGTACCGTTCGCGCATGAAGTTTAAATGAATAAGTAGATGGATAGAGTCATTTATGAGAAAGGTTCTACATTCAGTTATAGTAAAAGAAATCAATGTTCACTACCGAGTCCGTTTTTCTGATCGCGCATTGGTATATCAATGGCTGAACAGAAAAAATATTGAATACATTTTCATTCGCGTTTCGTTTCGTTACGATAAAAATGAGAATTGCAAAGTTTTGTAACCCCTGTGTGAAGCCGGGGCAAGTCGCTAGTTACTTGTAAGTTAGTTTTTCAAGATTGAAAAGCGTATCCATGAAGTTTCCTACTTGTTCATCTCCATAGAGACCAACCTACGTCTTAAATCAGGCTACTAGCATCAATTTTCTAACTTACCGACGAACGTTTGACAATTCATAAGTGATAAGTCTATTTACGATTTTTTATAAAATTTTGTGTCTTTTTTTACAATGGCAATTTATTATGGACTTGCTGCAGGGTTGTCCGATGATTAGGTGGTGCCTAATACCGCCGCTGTAGTGGTTAAACAGTCATCTTTAGTCAGCATCTCAAGTTGGTCTGCAATACTCTATTAATCCGGCAACGAGCAACCTCACTTGAAATACATTACACCAACTTACTAAATGAAATTTCTGGGGGAAAAATTAAGAAAGATTTACACTACCGGGAATCAAATTTAAGACTGAGTCCAGCAATAGTGCTTGAATATAGAACACTGCAAAGACAATCAAGAGTTCAGTAATAAGTATCATCGACCGACGCCTGTTAAATAGATAAGTACAAAAAAAAACAAAATGGTTCCAACCAAAAAAAAGTACAATAAAACAGATACACACTATTCTTTACTCCTACGAGCAATTCCAATAGAAAGTATTAACCCTAATACCGCCGATGTAGTGGTCAAACAGTCGTCTTTAGTCAGCATCTCAAGTTGGTCCGCAATACTCTATTAATCCGGCAACGAGCCACCTCACTTGAAATACATTACACCAACTTACGGCGATCGTGCGCCGACTTCCAATCCCACTGTTCACTTATGAATCAATTTGCTACACTCTCAAATTGTTTTATTTTAGTCTTTTTAAGCAATTCTTCGATTATGATTGCTGAGGTCTTTTTAGGTGTAGCGATGTGGGGTTATACGGAATGTAAAGATGGTGCATTCGTATAAGTAGCTTGGAAACATATTAATATTTTACGTTGAGCTTTTTCTTTTAAATGTTAACTATCATATTGACTGGCCTGTTTGTCTAATGGTTACCCTACGATCATTTTTAATATTCTGTATTACATTAAACGTTACTTATAAACAGTTATTTTTAAACAAAATGTTAAAGTTACACCGTAAAATTCGAGCAATAACTTTTACATAATTTAATAATCTTGAGACGCTCGCTCGTACTCATATACCTATTATATGTGTTTTTTTTCTGTGTTACTTTATACAATGATATTTCTCAACAAAAATACACTAATTTACAACCTATTAAGTACATAATAAATTCTGACTAAGCAGCTTTTAAGGCTACCCTTTATACGAGGAATTTATAGGTATAAATAATGGTATTGAAAAATGTTAATGAGAGATCCGATTAAGTTATTTAATTACTTTTTTTTTAATGACAGGGCTTGTTTGTGCTCTTTGATCTTCTTCTTCATCTTCTTCTTCCTGTCCTTATCCTATTTTACTTGGGGTCGGCGCAACATATCTTTTTTCTCCATACCAACCTGTCACCCGTCATGCTATCATTTACTCCTTTTTCCTTCATATCATTCTTTACACATACCATCCATTTTTTCTTTGGTCTTCCTCTCCTCTTCCAACCCTCTGCATTCATATTCATAACTGTCCTAACTATATGTATACCACGACAAACGATTTCCTTTATCAATGCCGACAAGAAAAAAGAAAAACCTAACAGCCGACCTAAATAACTAATGCACAGAAAATTATAACTTCAATTCCTATCTTACATTTAAAACACCATTAAAAATAAACGGAACTAAAAACTTCGCTTGTAAATAATCGCGTCCTGATTTTATCCACCATTTTGGTTGTCTGTCATTTGGTCCATTTCGTTGCAGGATGACGTCAGAAGTGTCGACTGACAATACGACGTGGCTGATGACGCAATTAGACCGACACTTTTAAGTACTTACAGACGTAAAAAAAGGCGTAAATTTTTATTTCTGTATGCATTTACACGATGTAAAAGTGACTTATCGTCGCACGATATCTAATGAGGCAAACGTTTTAGTTAAATGTAATGTTAAATGTTCTGGGGTCAGTAATCTTGTTTTCTTTGAATTTATTTACGCAAGTACGATAGTCAGGGAACTCACTTGCCAACAAAGCAAGCGTTTTGTTATGGAAATTTATGGGGAGGCCTATGTGTTACAGTGTGCCTTCCGGTTGATATGGTGATGTACCTAGTTAATGACTTCTATGGCCAGGATAACAAAGGCTTTCTTCGAGCCCGTTTGTTTTGTTCTTCTTCAAGTTGTAACGTGTTTTAGGAGAGAACTGAAATGAATGTGTATTGAATGATTAGTGTGGTGGTACTCAAGTAAGATAATTATTACAATTATTTATCTGCAAGTTATATTAATTTCGATTACAGATTATACCAGGTAAACTAGTACTTTAGAATTTACCTACCTTAGCATGGAGTTAAAATTGACATGCTCTTACTATGCAGAAAATCCTTTTTTAACGAAATCTTAATGCACCTATTAACCTCTCGGACGCAAGGCGCTTGAGGTGTTTACGCTTACGTACAAACGGTGTAAATATTTCCGAGCTAAGGGCCATTCGGCCCACTATGCAACTGGTACCCAGTTAATCATTACCGAATTTCAAAAAGGGTAAATGGTACTAGGCCCAGTTGCCTAGTCGAAATGAATAAAATATATCTTAATTTTTAATATGTATACTAGGCCAATTTTAGCTTATTGTTTCTTATATCATCGTCACTTGGCTTGTCTGGCTGGCCCTTTGCATTTTCTCATCAGATCATGCAAAGGATTTTTTTGAGAAACAACGTTTCCGTATCCCATCCTCCTACATACGCCTGAAAAAAAGGAAAACCTTTCACAAACGCTCCAGACACAAACCCTTCCTACACCGTCCGATATCCCCCCAAATACATCATAAACAACAAAACGTACAGCAAAACCGAAGGCCATCTGCGAATGTTAATTAAAACAATAAATTAAATACGCCAAGTGGGTAGCAATGAATATGTCACACAGGTCGGTATTAGCAATGCGGAGGTCGGCAACTATGGCTCGCCACCTTTATAAACTAACGCTGTATTTCGCTAATGTGCGGCAATGAAATTAGAGGTGAATAGTTAGATGGAATTTATTCGTGTAATTACGAACAACAAGTGGGCTTAGTGTTTAAGTTTATGGGTTAAGTTAGCGTCTTAGGTGGTAATAAAGTTAAAAATTTGAAGAGTTCTAAAATACCACGATTCTTTCACAGTAGATTTACTTGACGGATGGACCCTGGCTGTGAATCTGGAAGTAATTGGTTCAATTCCCACCCAGGACAAACTTTGTGTAATGAGCATGATTGTTTGTTCGGTGTCTGATTGCATAATGTGTATTTATAATTTATAAAAGTATGTATATCAGATGTCGGGTCACCATAACAGAAGCTCTGCTTCGCTTGGGATCTGACAGCTGTTTGTGATTTGTCCCGAGATATATATTTAATTTCTCTTGCCTTCTCTGTGTGAGAAGAGGCCTTTGCCCTGCAGTGGGACAGTTATAGGCTGGTATTATTATATTATTATTATATATATATTTAATTTATACCAGCAGTTGACTCCACTGTCAAAAGTAGGTTCGATCTTAAATAATATATAGTAGACATAGAGAAGTAAGAAGCTTCTACGCAGTCGGCCTCTATTGAGCTGATTTTAAGTTCATCTCTATTCTTACTCAAATCCAGCCGCGGACTCCATGGCCCAATACATTTGTCCATGTGCGCCCGCGGTGGGCGGAAGACAACGCACACCGGTCGACAGTTAGCAGTGTGTCGCAAAAACTAATTCAAACCGAAGGGTTCGCCCGCCATAAATTTTGTCCAGGAACGCCAGGCGCGTGTTAGTTAACTATAGTTTATTATCTGGTGTCATCGGCCTTCATATTTGTAAAGTTGTAAAACGTAATGATAAATTATACTAGGATGAAAGTAATTTAATAAATTGAGGATTTGATTTAGATAATGAACTGTATGTCACTACATTTAAAGCTGTTGTTATGTTTTTATGCCATATTTTCTTATTAGGGTTCCGTAGTCAACTAGGAACCCTTATAGTTTCGCCATGTCTGTCCGTCCGTCCTCGCTTAATCTCTGTAACCGTTAGCACTAGAAAGCTGAAATTTGGTACCAATATGTATATCAATCACGCCGACAAAGTGCAAGAATAAAAATTGGAAAAAATCGTTTTATTAGGGTAGCCCCCCTATATGTAAATAGGGAAGTGGTTTTTTTTTTAATTACAACCCTGACGTGTGATATATTGTTGGATAGGTATTTAAAAATGAATAGGGGTTTACTAAAATCATTTTTTGATAATGTCAATAATTTCGGAAATAATCGCTCCAAAAGGAAAAATCAAAGCGTCCCTCCCCTCTAACTTTTGACCCGTAGGTTTAAAAAATATGAAAAAAATCTGGAAAGTTGAACTTTATAAGGACTTTCTAGGAAAATTATTTTGAACTTGATAGAAAGAACAGTTTTTGTACAAAAAAGACAAAAAGGTTGTACAAAATAATTTTTGCGTACTTAGTATGTCAACGTAACAAATAGCCTTTTTTTAAACTTATAAGTAGGTACACTTATTGTGACGGACGGGAAACTACGGAACCCTACATTGAGCGTGGCCCGACACGCTCTTGGCCGGATTTTTTTATGATGCATTTGTTCCACTCTTCACTTAGAATCTTAATCATCACATTCTCTCTTTAAACTACCACATAGGTCAGAAGATTGCGATCATGGGTAGTTGAATAGTCTCACAGCCTAATGGTCTAGTCTAGTTCATAGTTTTTTTTACAATAATGTTTGGATCTATTTCCAGTCTAATTGTATTTAGCTGAATACTAGTTTAACATTAAGCAACTGTTTGTCACACCTCCTCCAGTTCCTATAGGTACAACGCTGCCTCTCATTCGTTGTGGGATTTGCCTGTGTGGCAAGTAAAGTTTATTTTTTTCCTACTTTCTATGTCTATCTTGGATATCACTAACTTTAGCGAAGGAACATATCGCAAAGAAACCTGGGACTTATAATAATCAACCAAAGTCGAAAATCGCCAATCCATCGTGGTGCTTTCTCTGTATGAGTCATTGGCCCATTAATTGACTGAAATGATCATTTTATTGTTAGACATAACCGATCATGCGTTAGTGTATCAAGCAAACCCGATGCGTTAGATGCATCATCCTGTCAGGTGCACATCCACCCTAAACGTAACCAAATACTAAAACCAATAAACATAAAGCATTAACTTTTACCAATAAGCACTCGCAAAACCAACTACTATTCATTTACATAATCTACATGCGATCGCAATATTCTCGAAGCAATAGATAACACATCGCACTACCACAATAACCATTCAGTACACAAATCTTCGAGCTATTCAGAATTACGATTTTTTCTCTCTTAGACATATATCACTGGGGCCGTTCGATTTAACTGTTTTCTTACGTTCAAATTTATAGAGGTAGGAGCCGAATTATAGCCGCCAGGTGTTAGCTATAGTCTACCACGCTACTAGTTTTGTTTTGTTAAGCGAAATGGTTTTAAATAAGATTATTTTTTTACATTTGTGGTAGGTGCAGGTTGTGTGGTTGTATGATGTGCATAACTAATAAATGTCGATCCAAACAACAAGTTGATGGTCACGCCTTTTACTGGTTTAATGATTTTAGGTCAATATTATCTTTATAGGTTTTCATTCCCTTGTGAGTGTCGAAATATGCGGCATAAGCGACGTTATCTTTTGATATCATAAACTTAGAATATTGTTTTTTTATAGCTTTAATGTAGACTTAAACATACAGTGATATATCATGTTAATGTAAACATGATATCTCACTGTTTCTGTAAAAAGGGTAGCGCGGTAAAATCTGCACCCTAGTTGGTGCAAGCTAAATTGACATACACATGCACCGAAATAACCCAACACGCCCTGAAAGGACATGTGTCACAATAGTGCGTGCTACGCAAAAAACCTTAATACATAACTCAGGCATTTCTCCTTACAAAATATTCCCTTGCCGTCTAATTTATCACGAGGTGCAAAAACTCCCTAGGCTAACGTAATGAAAATTTGTATCAAAATTCCTGGGCCGGTGTCGCAGAGCATGTTATCAACGGGAATTAATCATTCGCTATGCTAATGTATGTGTAGTGAAGTGATTATATTCAAATTGATGCTTTAATTTTATTCATGCTTATGGGGAAAATGCGCACCTATTTTCAGTAGGTAGTGTAACGGTTTTGCGTACACGATGCGTTTACGTTACGGGTAGTGAATTAACTAATTATGGTGGAAGATTTTTTTGTAGGTCTGGATTGTAAACTACATAGTTTGACAAGTTGTCACTGCTGCCTATCTTCAGTACCATAGACACACCACATATGCATCGTCGCTCCATGGAAAATTATGATTTTTCTTCTTACGTGATTGATTCTTATAATTGCATGATTCTTATGGGTTCGGTAGCTAGTGGTTAAAAAATTAAAGCATCAGCTCATTTTATATGAGTAAACAGATAATTTAGGGTTAAGAGTTGCCCCAAATGCCTTTAAAACGGAGTCGAAGACTTGGTAGTTGCGCTTGCGACCAAACTGCATTCACGTGAATGAATCCTTTACGAATAACATAATAATTCACATTTTTGTTGTTTAGCAGACACAGCAGATACATCTTAACGCTGTATAACCCTCCAGTGCATAAATAACGACATAATTGCCGCGTTGTTTGACAAACGACTAACATTTTGCAGAGTTTGGGGGTTAACTACCGGCACATTAATATTGCGAGCCTGTCGAGACATACCCCTGGCTTGCTGGTATTTGATGCCTATGAATGTTAATGGGGAATTTTACAGGTTAAAAAGCATAATTCCTTGTTTCATCACCCTTTCGTCACCTTCATTAGTATTGCTTACTATATTGGGGGTCTTAACTGGATAGAATGAAGGCAGTGTGTTTTCATCGATGGGGAATGTGTTTTATTGGCACTTATAACACGGTTAGGCGCTTTATAAGGGTGTTTTATGCTGAAATTGTTGCATGTCAATTTCATATAATTGTATTTTACGACTAGCCTAGCTTCTAAATTATGACCGCGTGGAAGTCATAGGTACTAATAATAAAACACTAATAGGGTTTTCTAATAATGTGTAAGATTTTCTGAGTTTTAGTGTCAGAAACCAGTACTTGAGATGGACAAATGATCGTGGAAGTAGAGGATGTAAGTAGAAGAGAAAGATGTACTGAAGTTGTTCCTTCCTTTAATTTTCAATTTAAGACATTTCCCATTTATAGTTTGACAGTACTGTTAAACTATATTGTACAATCGTTTGTCAGCCTAGTATGATGTTGCTCTTCAGTGAGTTGAACAATCTAGCACACAAACAGTGATGAGTCAAAGTCATTCTCGATAGTCTTCATTCACGATAGAACATAGTTATGAACAATCGTAAATCAAAATTTCCTTTGTCGATCTCACATGGAAAACTAATCATAAACTATACATTTTTTCTTTTTACATAGTTTACATAGTTTAGATATAAAGTATAACTAGCTGACTCGGCCACGCGTTGTTGTGGTTGTTATCGAAATAAAATATGGCAAATCTTTTAAGTTGGATCAAACTGCAAAGGGTGTGCAAAAGATTAAAATTGGATTAGTAGTTTATTAGACCATCGCAGACAAACAACGTGACGCGTAATTTGGTATATATTAAGACTAGCTCTTCCTCGCGGTTTCACACGCGTTACGTTAGGTTTTTGGTTACTGCCTTACTCCCGTGGGATATAGCGTAATATTATATAGCCTATGTTACTCAGGGATAATGTAGCTTTAGAATGGTGAAAGAATTTTAAAAATCGGTCCAGTAGTTTTTGAGCCTATTCATTACAATCAAACAAACAAACATACAAACAAAGTTTTCCTCTTTATAATATTAGTGTAGATTATAAATGGCTGCGCATCAGAGTGTAACGAACGAGATGCATTAAGCCTTCATTTATTTCCTCGTACTGAATCAATTAACGGACTGAATAACTAGTAAAGCTTGCATGTAGGTGTATATCTCTTGCACATTTTTTCAGGAACCTACAAGGACAACTTCTTTCAACTCCTGCACTCTAGACTTACAAGATATGGCTAACATAACTCTTGTTTAATGGAGCCATGAGGATATCTACCCATGATAGTGGCGCCCGTTTTTTCAGGAATAATGTCAAGAGGTTGACATTATTCCTCAAAAAACGACCTAGTAACTCAGTGGTTTTTTTCTTGCTGACTTGCAAGCGATTCATACCAGCAAGTTACAAAGAAAAAGAAAAAGCGTTGGTTATTGTGATGAGCTTCATTTCTGCATCAAATATATATTTACGAAATGGTAAATTGACTCATTGATTGACTGGCTGTTTGTTGATATATATTGCACCTAAACCTTTAGTCCTAGAGACAAAAAAACTTAGAATATGTTCTTTGAAAATAGTAGGTAACCACTAAGAACAGATTTTTGAAAACTTGACACTTTAATCCTTCGAACACACGTGATTTGAGACACAATAAAAAGACAATAGCAGCTCGACAGCCGGCTATCGGTTGGTCGTCAAAAGGTTTAGGGGTTGAATAGGGATGGAAGTTCATATATAAATATATATATTATATATATATATATACATATATATTATATATATATTTACTTATGTATGTAGTTTATTATTTATGTATTATGTTTTAATTTTATTTTCATTTTTCTATCATATTTCTATCATTTTAATTTTTTGCATCATAAATGCACCTACCATGCTATCTCTTCACCACCTTAGGTTGACTGGGAGAAAATGCCTGCGGCATTAAGTCCGCTTGTGTACCGTTGTGCATAAAGTATAAATAAATAAATAAATAATTTCAACATCCACGCGGGCAAACCCGCGGGCGTAAGCTAATTCAGTTACAAAACGTAATCTGCTATACATATCGTGCTATCAGCACCGTGGGTTCGATTCCTGCGTATTACCGGTGCTCAGTGGGCCAACAAACTGCCGTATCCAAGATGGCGGCGATAGAATAAATCTCTTAGATAGAACGTATGCGCTGATAAATTACAGGGTTTATTGAATGTGTTTTGTTTCAGTGATAGTGTTGACAAATGTAGTAGAACGATGGACGTGTCGATTGTAGAGAGAAATTGTTTTGTCTTACTTATTCTCTTTCTTTTCTTTATGTTTGAAACTTTTGCCTTTTTTGTGCATAGATGTCGTGATATGATCTCTCTCTTTATGAAGGAGTTCCGCCGGGAAGCACAACTATCCATACTTAATATTATAAATGGTAAAGTGTGTCTGTCTGTCTGTTTGTCTTTCTTTCACGGAAAAACGGAGCGACGAATTGACGTGATTTTTGAAGTACAGTTGAAGGGATGGAGAGTAACATAGGCTACTTTTTGTCTCTTTCTAACGCGAGCGAAGCCGCGGGCAAAAGCTAGTAATATATATTTGTATAATATATAGTTATAAGAACAGGCATGTGAGACATAATTATCATCTTTAGTTTGTTTGACTAACAGCGCGTCTGCGAAGTATCTGATCTCTCAAAACAAAAATTACAAGTATTTAGGCACGACTCCCCACTCAATATCAAGCCTTAACTTGTTTGACATCCGAATCAGATAAAATTTATCATACCTATTTATAAAAATAAATAATAAGATTCCAGTGAAGAAGATCTAAACTGATAATTTAACATTGCCGATTCCTCGATAATTTATTATGGGTCTAGTCTCTAAAACTTACAGAAAGTCTTTTACTCAAGTAAGAGTTATCGTCCCGTAGCATAAAGATCATTTGAAATATTTTCTCAATCCTTTATATTCTATCAAAACTTTGCATACTTTAGACCGACTATTTTCTAATATTTGTAATGTATTTCAAAAAGTAAAAGCTTTAAAACTATTGACTTTTAGAACTTTCTCTATCTATCTATCAGAACTTAAGATCAGCAATATTTTCGTCGCATTGTAAAATTAATGTTTCTCTTGTACTCAATTTTCAAACTACTCAATAGGAATTTGATTTTAATATAATTATACTTTTTGTTGATTGTGTACCTGATACAGATAGGCTCAAAAATAGGTTAAGAATAGGATGCCTAAAATTTAATTAGGGTTGTACAAATATGCTACATACAAATTGTATTAACAAAATTAACCGAACATTTTTTTAACAGTCTTAGTCTTTTTACAGTACGGTTCCATATTTTCTTTTTTGTATTTTTAGCGCAATATTATGCGCATACAGAATGTTTCTCCACATATTAATACCATGTTCACCGCACACATCTTAGCCGTAAATAAATCTCGGAGTTGGCTAATCATACGAACGAACAGGTAATATTCATTCATCTACGGAACAACTTTTTTTAAAGTTTAAAATTGCGCACAACGCAGCTCGCGGCCACTCCGCCGTAAAATTGCACAGACTCGAACCCACGGCCCGCCGGTTACCAACTTTACCAGCGAACTTCGCACTGCCATTTTGTTTTTGTTGATGAGGCTATTTTTTTGCGATATATTATTTTAGGGTATTATTATGTGATTTTTAAAGTTTTTAAGTTAGTTATAAAAAAAACTATATTTTACCTAGTTTTTTATTTAAGTTGTACAGAGACAGTAAAAAACCACAAATATACAGCCCAAATTCGAGGGGTTAAGGGAGATACAGAATAGACTTCTAAGGACAGTTGAGAGGATTTAGAAAACTGCAGCAGCACGAATTAACATAACAACAAATTAACACAAATTTTACAACAGTGTTTTTAATTACTCCTTAATATAGGTAAAATGATTTTGAGGTCACTGACCGTAAGTTCAGTGCCAAAGCATTTATTTCACTTTGCCACTTTGGATTGTCAATGACTTGGTCGTAAAGTCAGTAAGTTGAACTAAGTTACTCATTCCGATGGGTAGGTCTCTATAGAGAACAAATTCATTGACGAGGATTTTTATAGAACAGCATTGCTGATTGTCAATTTTGAATTGAATTCATTTCGAACTTCTATAAATGTTTATGTCGTGATGACCAGTTCAGGTGCCTGCTTTTCATGTGATTATGGGTTGAAATCCATGCAAGCTCCAATGTTACTTTGTGTCCTTTAGCTCGTGTTAGTGTTTTAAATTCATATGTATTTTTTGTAGTTAATTTGGAATATCACAGACACTGGTGAAGAAAAACATCGATCTAGACTATGAATGGGAATGAAATTCCTTAATCGCCAATCGGCCTTGAGCAAGCGTTGTGATGAATACTCGTGCCTTTTCTGTACGGGAAGAGGCCTTTACAGCTGTGGGACCTTAGGTACTAAATTAAAAAGAAAACAGTAAAACCGTCCACATCACCCACTCTTTGCAATAAAAAGAATTTCAACTAAATATACTGCAGCCACCTTCTCAAAATAGAGCATCTGAGGTGAAACCAAATGTATGCACGTCAAGCTGTTTGCACTGACGATGGAGAACTAAAATTTATCTATCGCCAAACATATTCGCCAAGTAGCATCATTTAGTTAACAACTTCTCATGCAAATCTGAACTTTGCTCCTTTAGAGTTGAGGTGTATTTTCTGTTGTGTGTTAACTTTTGTCGTAGTTGTTTATTGGCGATATATTTTTGGGGAGTGCATGCACTTTATAGTCGGGCATTCGAGCTGACACAAATCTTTGCGGTTCATATTTTTACGTATTTACTTTTAAAATGTCGCCGTTTATGTGATACTGTTGTGGCCGGGTTGTGGAGGTGTCCTGGGACCGTTTGTGTTTTGTGTTTGCCGTGTGTTTGTTACTCGAAAACTGGAGCTGCACTGTTTAACGATGTTGAAGTACGTACTGTTTGCTTTTCTTTTATATTGCTATATTTATCTGTACCACTGTGCTCTTTTTCTTTTATGATAATGACGCTGTAGATTTTTTTTATTACGTTTTACATTATTTTTAACAATTTGTTAGTAATTTTTTTTTTGATTAAACGTAGATCTCATGCCGTTTCTCCACGACAACAGGCTTTGGCACTGCAGTGCGATATTAAATATACTAGGTTGTGCCGTCCAAAGCTTAGCTTAGGCTTCCCCAAACAGCGCCAAGCCTCCCACACTCTGTTTACCTAATCGTTTTCTTGACTCTAAGACATGCCCGTCTGTCCGTCTGCAAAGATGATCTGCCCACTTACACTTCAGCGTACTAATTCTGGCAATGTCGGTGCCTTTAGTTCTGTAGAAAGCCTAAATAATATCTAATTATTTACCTTTTTATTTAATTAGGATACGATTTACAAAGACCTGCGCAGCCCACCAATCCATACTAATATTATAAATGCGAAAGTAACTCTGTCTGCCCGTCTCGCTTACACACAAACTGCTGAACCGATTTGTTTGAAATTTGGTACAGAGATAGTCCGTAGCCTGAGAAAGCACAAAGGATAGTTTTTTATCCCAAAAATCCCTAGGGAACGGGAACTACGCAAGTAAAACAGCGGGGGCAGCCAGTTTGCTATAAAGAGCTATATAAACTCAATAAACATAAAACCAACTGTAATGATTACAATTAAATGTAATTATAAGTGGTAATTCAATAAATTGGTATTTACTACCTCCATTATCCAAAATTAGTAATCACTCTAGTTATCTGGTTAAACAAACAGGGATCGAATGAATTCATAAATGATTGATTTAATGAATTTCGCTGTAATCAACATTTACGCATTCCCTGCATTAGCATTGTTCAACATTAGCCTTTTATTTGAAACGTTCGTTTTAATTTAATTAAACCACCGATTTAATTGTAACTTATATATAGAAACTATGTTTTCTGGTTTAAATTACATTACTGCATAGCGGTTTCGGTAGTATTACATTGTTTTTCAGTTATATTTTGTGCTAGCTGTCCCCCGCTGTCTTACCCGCGTTTTTTGCTTACTGTTTCGTTCCCGTAGGCCGTAGCGTGATGTAACATCCATACTTACTAATATTATAAATGGGAAAATGTGTCTGTCTGTCTGTATGTTTGTCTTTCTTTCAAGGCAAAACGGAGCGATGAATTGACGTGTTTTTTTAAGTGGAGATAGTTGAAGGGATGGAGAGTAACATAGGCCACTTTTTGTCTATTTCTAACGCGAGCGAAGCCACGGGCAGAAGCTAGTAGCCTATAAATTTTCTCAATCAAAACTAAAAATAGTTTTGCATTGCGGACCAATAGCTCCTGAGATATGCATGTTCGAACAAAACAAACTCTTTAGCTTTATAGTATTGATGTAGCTTTTCATCCTCTGTAACTAGTTTTCGTTTACCAAAATACCCATCCTCCTTTTCTCTTTCATGAAAGGATAATATTTAAACTCACACCATCTGACCTTGTTCATTTAAAATGCTGACCCAATTTACATTCAGCAAAATACTATTAAATTCTTCTTTTAAAAGAGTTAATTTTCCTGTTTCAGCCTTTACCATTCAGTCTGCCTATCCTCATTACTAGCAGGCTTGAATGTGGGCTCGTTTGCCCGACCCAGATACTCAATGAAACTGTGACGTCTGCATTTTCTGAGTCTTGTTCATTATGAAGTATTATCTACTATTAAGTGAGTGCTGTTTGTGCATACTGAGGCTTCGGAGTTTTATTGTCCTGGGGACTGTAGAAGGTTGGTTAGTTGGTGTGAAAAACCGCAGACGAACAATTGACAGACCTGGCTTGAGATTATATTAGTTGATCGTGGTGATCTATTACGAAACACAGAGTAAACAATAAAATTGACATTAATCTTATGGGGTCATTTTTATTTCTTACACGAAAATTGACATGCGCCAGACCATAGTTTAGTTTACATAGTCTTACACGTTTTCATACGCAACGACATAATTTTTTCAACTCAATTATCGTCTACTCAAAAATATTTTTTGAACATAAAATGTACCCTAAATAATATACGAACGATAAAATAATGAGAAATAGAATAAATCATTTCTAAATATATTTTACAAGAAGCAGATCTCCAAACTCTACCATGTCAGCGATAGCTAATGATCAAACTAATTAATAGTTAAAACTGCGTTAGACGGTTGGTTAAACTAGAAAATGCTTGCACTGGGGTTTTTTTAAATTAGTAACCTATCTATTTATAATAACATCGCAACGAAGTCAAGACAGTAAATTGATTAAAAATTTAACATTTTATAGTTTGCCTGGATAATTGTCCGAGATGAACTCAAAAAGTAATATAAGACTAGAATATTACATTGATTAATATTGATGGTCCTCCGGCGGGATCTCATAGCGGAATGGATACTGCGACTGTCGCAATCCAGTGCTGGGCACTCTTTTAGTGGCTGGAGAAGCGCTTTTTTTTTTTGGAGAGTGGGAAATCATCAAATGACTGGTCCCGCCATGCGGCGGGAGGGCGTGTCAGACTTTTACTGACTAAAACCCACTCATGTTCCTTCGGTTGCCCTTTATGTGTCGGGGTCACGGTAACTATTATAAACATTCCGCAACCCCGGCGGAGAGGCGCTATGGCGATCTCACCTTTCACCCGACGCAGGTCCTCACCGGACACGGGGACTCTTTATTTGTACACTTTTCAAATCTAGGCAAACTTGGTTGAACCGTATGGCCCAGTAGGCGTTTGGTACGTGTAAGCATTGGGTAAATAACAAAATAAATACCTATAGCGATATATTCGCAGAGGAGATAAATTGAATTTTGTTCTACGAAAACAAATCAACCAACATCACCTCTCATGTTTCAAAGTAATTAAATTAAATTTTGGATACTTTACGCTGATTAATTTTAAACGAATACTAAGCATTAGTTTTCGCTGTAAATCGAATGGTTATAACTGGTTATTTATATTATACAGCTTCAGGTGAACTACTATTACCTATTTTATCCCATTAGGGGTCAAATTGCCAAAAAAAACCTTTTTCTAGTGGACACTAACTCTACAAAGAACGTACCCTCCAAGTTTCATAAGACCAGATATGTAAAAGTCAGTTTACAGTAAGTAAATTATCTAAAGCATTAATGATTGACTTATTTAACTTTTTAAATATATAAATGACTTCTCGATAGGACGTATGTGAATGGACCAAAACTAAGCACGTGGGTGAAATAGCTAGTGTAACATAGTTTAAATTAATTAATGACTCCGATATTTCGAGTAAGTTTGTTTTGGCACTATCAAACCCAAATCTAATCCGTACTAATATTATAAATGCGAAAGTAACTCTGTCTGTCTGTCTCTTCTTCACGCCTAAACCACTGAACCGATTTGAATAAAATTTGGTACATAAATAGTTTGGGACTCAAGAAAGGATATAGGTAAGTTTTCGTCCCCGAACTCCCCCAGCAACGGTAACGAAGTCGCGGGCAAAAGCTAGTAAGAAATACTTCAACAATATCATTCTCATTTAAACACACTACTTACATCCTCACAGTGTATCAAGTATATAAAAGAGACCATTAGTTAAAGAGCGCATTACCCTAAGCCTTCACCATAAAGCAAGGAGGGTTCTAGCCATAATCGGCAGGCTTAGCAAGGAAACATCACGGCATGGCGTTACGGCCATAGCTAGAAGTAACCGCACATCTTTTGGTGTAATCTCTTTACCGCTTTACGACTCATTGGGGCGCTGGTAAAGCTTAGCATCATGGAGAAATTGTTGGAGCGAAAATAAATAAGAGATGCAAACATATAACACATTACAAGTATGATATATACTTGTAATGTGTTATATGTTTGTTCTCTTATTTATTTTAACTTTCTTTCTTTCTTTCTTATTTATTTTTTCTTTCTCACTTATTTTAATTTTTTATTATCTTTTTTATTTATTTTTTGTGGCGGGCGGTCTTCACGTGTTCGTATAGCTGTATAAAATATCGAGGCTCTTAGGATTTAGACTGGCCGTCTAATTTGTTTTTGTTACTGATGGTAGCATAATAGTGAATGGTTATACCGAACCAAAGAATATTTCCGGGGTTGCGGAATGTTTTTAATAGTTACCGTGACCCTGGAACATAAAGGGCAATCGAAGGAACATGGTTTTAGTCAGTAAAAGTCTGACACGCCCTCCCGCCGCACCCAGGACGGGAGCAGTCATTTGATGATTTCCCACTCACCAAAAAAAAACCAATGAATATTTTAAAGATTTTTTTTCCTACTATTTTGAATATTTTAAGTAGACTTCCTTTTTTCATTATTACTAGTGTTTTACCTGATTTTTACAGCGTAAATTACCACGTTATCGCGAATGAATTTGAAGTCCAAGAAAGACAAACAAAAAGAGAAATGAAAATGATTTTTTTTTTGTATTTTTGCTTATGTCTTAAAAATAACAAGCCAACAGCTTTGTTAAACTGTAATATGGCGTGTTGGGCAACTTTTATTAAAGAAAAAAAACTTTTACAAATAAATAACGTAGAATCAATGCGAAAGAAACCATGATAGATATACCTAGCTAAACTACGTAGGGAGACTACAGGTAGAGACCAGTCAAAAAAGGTGTACGACCAGGTACTTAGGTAGGTAAGGTACGTCAGTAACTTTTCCACAATCACACAGACAGCTGCCTGAAGTTGTGGGAAGGATAAAATTGCCCTTACAAAAGCTCTGGGGTTGTTAACCTTTATTACAAGTCAGGCTTTCACTATACATTACTCTTGGTCCCTCGGAAAAGCTTACCTGTTCATGTACTTTACATTGTGTCTTCGAAGCCTATTTTGTTATAACCATACTTTAAACGGTACTTAGTTATCCACGTTGTTACCCTGCTCCGCCTACTCCGTCATAAATAATTAAAAAAAAATTGTGACAAATGTTTTTTGCTGAATTTTCAATGTTCTAATATTTTTTTTAGGGTTTTTTAAATTTTAATGTTTTTTTTTATAGGGTCGCAATTCTCGTTACAACGCTCGAAGATTATACTGTATTGTGCGTGTTTTCTATACAAAATGAGATACTTCGGTTCAAAGTTTAATAATTCAGCACTTTGCTCCAACGTGTAATAACTGCCTGTTCGAGAAAATCTCTATATCAGGTGTTTCTCCTTGCAAAACTTGTAAAGAGTGTCTCCACTAATAAAATAAGTTGCATTTTTTCAACGGACACTTTCTAAGATCAAAACCCAGATACAACCACACATTAAAACTTGGCCGGAACAATCGCACAGGGATATATAAACCGTGGCGGCAAGATCGTTTATTAGCGCGAGTAATAAGAAAACTTCCGCGGAATCTTCGTGAATTTGCATTTTATCAGCCGAAGACTACAACTTAACTTCGTGGATGGCGCTATGTGAAATGGTGCGGTCTGGTAAAGAAACAAGAAAAAAGAAATAAGCTTGGCGTTGTCGAGAAATATATTTTTAGACAATTATAAAACATGGTTTTAAAAAGTAAACTTAAAGTTTTTTTTTGTTAATTTGTGTAACACTGCTCGCATCAATCTGTATAATTTGACGAATTTACGATGTAGTTAAAATTAAGTTGCATATTAAGTAATTGTCCCAGAAGTGTTGTAGATGTCTCAGGATAAACCTAAAAAAAGTTATTCACTACTGCCCTTACTAATAATCACTGTGTAAAGTTATGTCATGAATAAAGCCTGTGTAACCATACGTTTTTTGACGTATAAACCTGTCATAACTTTATGCAGCGATTATTAGTAAGACGCTACAGGTATATTTCCTAATACCGGATAATTAATTTAAAAACTACGTTTGTTGAGCCAGCAAAGTAATTACTGAAAAATGCTTGAGTTGCTTGTATAGATCAAATCTGTGTGCTTCTCTCATTTAGAGAACACTTTAGAATCCGTATAATCTGACAATTACAATTGTATCATTTATTTTATTACTTAGAGGTTTATAGACTAGACAGGATTACAAATAATAGGTAAATAACAACACTTTATAAAGTTGTTAATAACAGGCCTCCATAGTTATATAACATATCGTTTACATAAAGCCAAACAATAACAATTAAAGGATTCATTTGCATAAGGACAGATTCTGAAAAATACGGATTCGCAAAAAGACTGATTCTCAGAAGGACAGATTCTCACAAAGACAGAGAACATGTAAACAGACAAAACAAAACAAACATTAGTAGTCTAGTTAGACCCTATAGTTTAGATGTTTCTTATCACAGAGTAAACATCAGCAAATAAAGACCGGCCGAGCCTGTATGAGGCCGATTTACTTAAATTAAGCAAACACATTATTACCGCGTCAATGTCATATTTGACTAATTTATAAAACAAATTTTAATATTATGCATCCATACTAATATTATAAATGGGAAAGTGTGTCTGTCTGTCTGTCTGTATGTTTGACTTTCTTTCACGGCAAAACGGGGCGACGAATTGACGTGCTTTTTTAAGTGGAGATAGTTGAAGGGATGGAGAGTAACATAGGCTACTTTTTGTCTCTTTCTTACGCGAGCGAAGCCGCGGGCAAAAGCTAGTATTTTTTATAAAATTTTCATTGTTCTGGTATCTTTCATAACAGTTGGTTACAGTCGAGGCCACCTTCTTAATATTTTTCACATCGTCCGTTAGCACAATTGTTGGTATATCTTATTTCATTTTCTATTTCTACAATTTTTTACTCATATGCAACGATATATTACCGGCCCAGTAGGCATTAATTTTTAAAAAGTGTTGGTATGTATGAATGTTTAAAAACCACTCTCTGAAACTTTAGCAATCTTTGATTCGTTGTGTGTGTAGTGCAGTAATGAAAAAAAAACATGAACAACTTACCTTACAAATATAAATAACGCCAAGAAATGTAAAGCCTTACTCCATTCAGTATAACACCGTCCACAGTCACCTCGCACCGTGGAACATTATGATAACAATTTTCCTTATTTTTATCTCTTGCTTTTTTATATTATTGCGGTGACAACTACGGGGGACGGCGACCCGCCTTATAACTCCACAATAGAACCGCGTAAATTGTATCGCTTTGTCACAGATTTAAATTGGTAGACGGAATTGTCATGTTTAAAATGACATTTTGGGGTGAGGAAAGTTATAATTACAATGGCAATGAATGGAATCGGGGTTTTGGGGACTTTAGATAAATATGGAATATTTATTGTTTTTTTTTATTTACTTTGTAGAGTCAATAATTTCGTTTATTTTGAAACAGGGGTAACCCGGACGGAGGAGAATTACGAACAATTAAATTTGTTGAAAAAAAACCATATTAGGTAAAAAATGAGTTTGTGAATGACCGTGGTTACTCGCTGTTCAAGGCTGCCTGAGGAGTTACCTAATTTTTCCCTTAGGCATGATATGAATGTATGTTTGCTATGTACATGTTTGCGAACTTTAATAAAATAAATAAATTACCTAATTGCATACCAAAACTTAATGAACCTTAAACAGAATAATAACAATAAACACATAAAAAAGCCTTTAAAGCTTAATCAAACCTAAACCTAAATGTCCAGTGACCGAATAACACCAGGCAAACTAACTACAAACCAAACTGCGTGCAAGCTTACAGCGTGTGCGCAAACATCAAAAAAGTATTTAAATTTTAATGACGTTGAAACCTCCTTACGCAGTTTTAAGCCGCGGGAGGAGAGGGGGGGGGGCACAATTCCGCTCCAGTTATCGTGCGAAAACTTTCGCCCAATCCGATTTACCTGAGTTAATTACATTTCATAGTATTGGAGCTTACAGTCGGCCCGCTGTGGATTGGCCTCGGTTTTTTACTTTATATTTAAAACATGCGGTTCTAAGCTGCTGTTATGCTTTTTGTAGGACTTGTGTGTGACGTTTTGTGTTTGTAAATGCACCCACAGTACTGGTCAAATACTTAATGCCAATGCCTGAAAAAATATGTGTGGAAATGTTTTTTTAAATGCCAGTCCCTCTGTAGTCTAAACTATTCTTCTTATTCTAATTAATCACCTCTTTAAATAAAGCTGTTTCTATGTGCGAGTTTCTACGTCATAAAAAAAATTACTGAAAAAACTACGATGTTTTTAATTTTAGAAGGTTTGGTTGAGCGATGACGAATATCTACTATCTGTACCTGCGGTTTCACTCTAAACAAATATGAATAATATTAAATATGATTTTTAAAATGTTACTTAAAATAACTAAGTTTCATATAAATTACCAACTCCCATTTTGCGTTTTAGGGGTGGATATCTCCAAGAATACTCCTTTAATGTGTGCCCAAATGTTGCTTAAGTGACGTACTGTGGTACATCACTTAAGGAACATTTGGGCATCTGGCAATTTCATGCATCTAGATACTTTTATAGACAAAAATAAGTGTGGCTGCTTCCGATAAGAGTACTGAAAAAGAAAAATGACAACTTGACGGGTTTGTTGGTCTAAAGGTTAGTGACAGCTAAGAGGAGGTCGAGGGTTCGATCCCCACCCAGGACAATCTTTGTGGGAACGTCCGATCATGCTCATTATGATTGTTCGTTTTGTGTCTGGGCGTAATTTAACTAAAGTATGTATGTTTTAAAAAATATTTAAGAATGTGCGTAAGTTGTCTGGTTACCATAGCAAATACCCTGCCTTATTTGTGATTAGATAGCAGTGTGAGAGTGTCCCAAGATATTTATTTATTTAACTGACTTAAAAATAAAATTTACGCCACTCTACGTTGCCCCTACAGAACTAACTTGGAGAAATTCGTGTGTGAAATATCAGAAGTTGTCGAGATCTTAGCGGCGGGTCTTGGGGCCAGATTAAACCTTCGCAGACGTGTCAATTATCGACTGTTGCGAATTCATTACAAAGGATTTCCACTCTAAGTTTGCTGAGAATGTATTAATTGGGAGTTTCTGAAGAAGCTTATATTTTTATGGGCGATTAGGCGAGATCTGATATTGTGTGTCGGTGTCTGAAATTGTATTGAAAAGCGTTTTGTGTGGTGCCGTTGGAACTTTTTGTAGTAAATTTTTAGAATTGTGCGTACATAAAATATATTTTCGGTTTTGGAGTAAGACTTTAAAAAAAAGTTTCCTCAGATTAGGAAATTATTCTATATTATGGAAAAAGCTCTTGCGTATAGTTAAGTGTTCGTACTTTTACTTCTCTATTTCTTACTTAGCAAATCTCGATCGAGACTTGTCGCCATTAAGAATATTTCTTTCTACCATTGCCATGAGCCTAGAATCTTACCTTGTCATCCACAAACCCACAGCAGCATGAAGACAGCAACCTACCTACTAATAACCCCATAATTTAGACGTAAGCAGTGACAGGTTACAATCCCATCGTTTACGAGCACCATAATCACTTCACCCCTCGGAAGGTGAGCCGTTATTTACACGAGTAATTAAACCCAATTTGAAGGCATTATATATTGTGATCAAGCTTTTCTTACAAAATAATTTTCGACCTTAAAGTTCCCTCCCAAATTAATACCTACCAGCAGATTCTCTCATAATGAGTGCAATAAAACAATCTAGCCGTTTACCGCCACAATATATGCCTCCCTAGCGCGTAAAATGTAGTTGCAAGCCACGTTTTAAAATATATGGTCGGACGAAATTAAATGCGCACACCGTCTTATTGCAAACGCAGTTTACGCCTAATGTGAATTATGAAGAATAATATCAGGAGGGGTTTAAAAGCTTGGGAGATGAGAAATATATTAATAAATTCAATATCTGAATTACTTAGGGCGCGAAAATACCAGACGATTGTAATCAAAACTGTGCCACAAAAAACAATCAACATTACATTCATCTGCGTTATTTCTATCAACTATTTCAATACAGAGCACACGAGGATAGTTAGATAGACTTCACCTAGCATTGGAAATATCTAAACTTTATTCGGCGTTGAACTGTACGATACACTCCGCTCGTTCGCATTCAAAGACTTTCTCGCAAATATAAATCGCAATTGTCTGAAGAAATAGTAAAGTAGAACGATAAATTGGATAAAGAGGCAATACTGCCGTGCTCAGGGGCTGGTAATAGGCAATTTTCGACATCCAATCCCAGCACAATGGGACGACTTGCCTGTTTAAATATTTCTAAGAATCATTCGTTTTCAATGTGACCTATGTCACAGTCTTTTAGATTAGCAGGTAGATTGATTGTTATGTTGGTGGTATTTTTAGTTGTGAATCAGTTTTTTTTATGACGAGGCTATTCACTGTTTTGTTGATAAAGTGGCGTATTTTTACCCAAAATTATGTGAGCTTGGCGTACACAGTACAGCTTTGATCTAGCTTTATCTTCAATAATATCCTTAACAAAAAATAATATTACATGATAATATTTTTAAGCACGTAATATCGTTTCTTGATCATCAATACGCTCAAACCTTTTACCATTTTTTCTTACAGCTAAATATTCAAAACTCTTTATCAAGATCGAGTCAAATATCAAAGCAGCTCAGTAAATACCTACCCAAAGCCCACAGCGACTTGTTTCGTACGTCGCATTGTCTGAAATTAATTTTCCTGTTCCGCTCAATGCATCTTTTATAAGATAGAGGAACAAAAGTGGAATGAAAATGCTAGAAGAGGAAAAAATTGTACCGACCGGTATTAAATTGAAGGATTTAATTTGTGGTCTAGCATTTGTAAGTATTGTCAGATTGCTGTAATTGATGTTGTCCCTATTTGCGTTTTAACTTTCGTGGTGTCGCGTGGGCATTGTCTTGAGCATATTTTAAGAGGTTCTATGCATTTTAACGAAGTTAATGTAACTCGGAAACGTAGTTTTCGGGGACAAATATTTTTGTTTGTACTTTATTGATTTAGTACCGCTTCCTTTGTAGTATTTTGATGATAACATGAATTTTACAATACATTTTATTGTTTTAGTCATCACTAAAAAAATGAACCAATTATATAAGTTATTGTTGTAACAAAATAAATAAAAAAGGATAACGACACAAAAATAATAAAAAATGCATTTAAAAATATGATCTCAACGTTAAAAAAATGCTATTTCCTTCTTTTATTTACTCGTTTTTGTTTGCATTGTATACCTCGACGATTTTTTTTATTACTGTAGAGTTGTGAGAATGATTTTGATAATATCTTTCCTTCAATTCTGGAACATTCCTCGTATCCAGTAAAAATGAGGAGCTATCTAGCTCACCGCTCCTTCCAATAGTTTTAGTTCGACCGGTCAAAACGAATAGATGACAGACATTTAATCAAATATTTTAGTTGCTTTAGAAGTTTTAGAAATATGAGTCTCAGGTAGACAGTTGAGAATTCATTTCGATATATTTTACCCTTTCTTCAAAAATGAATCACAATTTTTCAGTGCCACTAAATATTATTAAATTATTTTGTTTAAATCGTTGTTAAAAAAATAAAAATAAATTTTATTCATAATATATAAAAAAATACTGTCTCAATGCCTCTGGTGTATCATAAGTCAGCCTATGTCGTCCACTGCTGAAAGTAGGTCTTATCCATAGATCTCCAGCCATCCCGGTATTTAGCAGCCCGCTTAAGGTACAAGCATTGATCATCGTGGATGCTTGAAATAGAAATCGCTAGACTTGCTTTTAGTTGTAAAAAATTATTTTTTTAAAGCTTTTTTTACTACGTTCTCCTTCATGGGTGACAATATTGAATATTAATTATTTAAGTCAGAAAAAATACAGGCCTGGAGTTTCTTGCTTGTTCTTCTCCATAGAGATAGATCTACGTTTTGGAATAAGCAACTAGCTTCAACTTTCTGACTAACCATCCCACGCTTTGACAGTTCATAAGTGCCTGTAAAATGTAAATGGGCTAAGTGAAATAATTATTTTAAATTTTGATTTTATTTTGTACTTTCGAAATGTCTGCTAGACAGTTGATAATTAACTTCGGTTTCTGAAAAGCACGTCTAATGTGACAAGGTAATTAAAAATATCTGGTGTATTGTCACGACACCTTTATTTTACAACGAATCTAATCCTAAACCTTTGTGAGGTGTTGCATTAAGTGTTTTATCATGTCGCGTCTCCACAAGATGCAGACTGCCACAGAAAGAACGAACCCTCCTTGAGGTTCGTTCGTTCCGTTCATTCATTCATTCATTATGAACGACGAACTCCCTGCCATGGGTGGTGAATACCTCAGTTGCATGTAAAAGCATTTGAGAGATTTTGAGGATGTCTTTCGTGGAAATTCTTAGTGAAAATACTTTATACAGGGCTGTTTTATTATTTTTTTGCCGTTTTAATTTGGATTATGAATCTAGAGTTATAATTAAATTTAACCTTGGCGGTATGTTGTGTTGGTTTGAGTTGTTATTTTAATGTTAAGTTACCCTTTTATGTGTAAGATACAAACACTTGAGCGCGGGTTAATTTTAACTTAATCCCCATACAGGTATGAGTTTTGTATATAATATTTCAAAAATAATTTGAATTTAGTACATAATGCTAACTTTAGCCTTTTTTTTTTGATGAGTGGGAAATCATCAAATGACTGCTCCCGTCCTGGGTGCGGCTGGAGGGCGTGTCAGACTTTTACTGACAAAAACCCACTTATGTTCCTTCGATTGCCTTTTATGTTCCAGGGTCACGGTAACTATTATAAACTTCCGCAACCCCGGCAGGCGTTGGCCCTGTTAGGCCCCTTCCTGTGCATCGTTGAAGCCTAAAGCCTAACGTTAAAAGTTGATTGGGACAATTAGGCAGTTTCGTGGACCCTGATGTGCTGGCGTCTATTTATAAAATAAATCAAAATGGACTTAAAGTTCGGAAATCGGATTATTTTAGCTTTTATTAATAAATAAACAATGTAAAAAAAAACTTTTTCGTTATATTTACGTCCCTATCTATGAAATGAAAACAGCTCCCTATTACTGGCTTAATAGACATATCAACATTGTCTCTGGGATGGCAACGCTTCTGCGAAGTCGTTGGTATATATATAGATGTCTATAGGCGGAGATGATCACTTATCATCAGGTGGGCCATCTTGTTTGCCGTTCATTAAACAGTTACATCTTCATAACTTAATAATACCAGCCTATAACTGTCCCACTGCTGGGCAAAGGCTCTTCTCATACAGAGAAGGCACGAGCATTGATCACCACGCTTGCTCAAGGCGGGTTGGCGATTTCGGACTTATATTAACTACAAGTCCAGGTTTCCTCACGATGTTTTCCTTCACCGATGTCTGTGATGTCTAAGATAAACTTTAGAAATTACATATGAATTGAAAAATTCACATTGGGACTTGCCCGGATTCGAACCCGCAACCTCTTGCATGAGAGGCGGGCGCCTTAACCACTAGGCCATCACGACGTCTTCATAACTTATCAGAACAATATTTTTAGTTTTCGTCACTACTAGAAGTGTTTTATGAGGTTTTAAAATAATTGCTAACACAGTATAAATTAATAAATAAACCCATGTAATCAATTACACATTGAAATACAATAAAAAGCAACTTTTTAACCACTATTATGAACTCAACAAAAAAAAAAAGAGAATTTAATTAATCAAATAGAGTATCAGATATCTTGACAGAGAGCAGTACCTCAATCGAATTCTCCTTAGTCCGGGCATATCTCGATAATACTCTTTGTTAGAAAATCTTTGGGACCATTAGTTTTATTGGTCCACTTCAATCCAAGTCTATGGTCCGCCCGAGGCAGAATACTGGCAGTAAGCAAACTTTTCGCTAAAATGAAATTGGTTTTTGAAAATCCTTTCTGTAACTCTATAGTCTTTGCGTAGCTAAACTAGGTTATCTAGGTTTTGCTACGGTAGTTTGTTTGCTTGTGCCAGTTTTAGGGGCGTACAAAGCTTCCCGATGGCACTCGAATTTGGTTATCGTTTGCTGGTATTGGTTGTGTGAAGTTAGCTACATGAAGTAACGTAGTGTAAATGTGTTTTTTTGTATAGTGTCGTTGTAACGCAAACTTACAGATAACGGTCAGAAGGCCAATTCGTAACCTATTATCAACAATATATGTAAAAAAAAAAATGAAACACTAGCTCTGGTCCGCGTATTTAGGGATTCCAAAAATCCTATCTTACTGGATATGGGCTGTGTATTCATATATCTACAATCAGACAGTCAGTTTACCATTTTCTGTACAAAGATAAACACAAAATAAGGATTTTTAGCAGATTAAGACAGGTAAGGAATTCAAACGTTTATAAACTGCAGAGATAGCAATTTATAAACTCACAATGTGATTTTTTATAGTTCAAAACTGTTAGTGCTACAAACCATAGTGAGAGTTATAAATAAACTTAATAATCTTGCCCCTCGTATTGATGTTTTGTCTTTCCACGTCAGGTTAGGAACAACCCACACTTATTTAGCTTGTGTTCATATTAAACAACGATTCTGTGTGAAGAACTGAAGACGCATACGCGTTCGTGCAGCTTTCCGCGTCTGTTCGGTCGCGTGATGTTAGATTTTATTTCATGCAATGGCAGATTTTACCATTGTATGCAAGTATCTAGTTATTTATTTTGATTTTTAGTTCCTTTTTTACAAACTTTACAATGTTATTTTGTTTTTTTTACAGTGATTTTTAGGTTATATAATGTTTTTTTATTAATTTTACAACGTAAATGTGTTACTATTGCGTGCTCACATTTACATTAAATTTAGTCTGTTGCCACACGTGAAGACTTATAATTGGCTTATTAGAGACTATAGTTTCTATATTATTAAGTGTTTAAGCTGTAAGTCTTCCAAAGTATTAAATAAATAAATAAATCTCAATTTATATAGAAATCACTCATAGCACAACACACTGCCGACGCAGAAATGCGCGGAAAGGCGCAACGGTAAAATCTGCCGCGCGTTGCAGTGGGCGGAGCGCCTTAGGAGTCTGAGGCACTAACCACTAGACCAACATGCCCATCAAATTCTGGGGAGAGTATATTTTAACGTTTTTTTTTTAAAAAAAAACATACTCTGTAAGAAATTACCCATGGATTCGCTAGATAAACAGTAGGAACGCAGTCAGGAAGGGTGCATACTTGCATAAAGCAAAACAAATTACAATGAATTCTAATTTATCTTTCCACAGAGTACAGAGATTACGCTAATTAGCAAACGTAATGACAGTTTCTAAGCAAAACATGTACGTTTATTTTACAAAGATATACCCTGCGGATAAAAACTTTACACAGAAAAATAAGAGTTTTTTTTTTGCATAAAAAATGTACTGGAAATCCTGTGTTAGTCCCACTTCCCCACTGTATGGCTTTAAATGTTTGCTTCAAAAGATACAAAAAAAAAACACACGTTTTCAATATATAATTGAAGTTCCTATATGAAGAGAAAACTCTAAACAATAAATAAACCCGGCAGTACCTATCTAGAACTATTTTTTATTGAATAACCATAATTATGGTATTCTTTGGCAGATCGTGTTTATTCAAGTAATCAAGCTGTTGTTAGAGGAATTTCCGATAGTAACCGAATTTCATATATTTACAAGAATTGCTTTAGATGAATAAGTAATTAATTTTATCCAGAAGTTTTCGTCTCAAAAACGTTTGTTAAAATGAGAATAATATCACATGAGTGCCTAATTTCAGAATGTATTTATTTAACAAATTACATACACACTATGTAGCTCTGTAATAAACTCATTTGCGTTCGGAGGGCGCTATAAATTGAGTCAGCCTGAATAATAAATATTTTGCGGTCGTCGGTATTAGCACAGTTAGACACCGCAGTTTGACGAAAACTCCGTGTCTCCTTACTCCTTAACATGTGTGTATGTTAAATATTTCGCAAGTACCTATTTGAATAAGAATTTACTGGGTACGTAAACTTGAGTTTACTTCGTTTATGTTTTCGTTTTCGTAGGCTCACCAAAATTCTGAGTATAATTATAAAATGTCTGATTGTATTTAACCTTGTGCTAGCAATTAAGTCTTAGTTAAGTTTTTTAGTGTCTTAGTGATCTAGAGCTAATAATAGGTTCAGCCCCGAATACTCAAACATCAGTAAATTTTAAGACAATATCAAATCTGTTGCTGTACTACTTTATCCCTTTAGAGTGACAGAGACGGCAACAGATTTGAGCGTTTTAAAATTAAGTGACGTTTAAGTATTCGGGGGTTAACTTTTTATTTTCTAAATCAGCAGGTGTTAGATGTTGGCTCGCCTTTAATCGTTGGAATAAGCATGGCCATGCTGATATTATGACTAGTGAAGACCACAGTTAGGCTAGCACAGAATGGTATGCCTAGCGGCCAGCTAAAGCAACGAAATGCGCAGGGCAACTGGCAATAACTAGATGCATGAAGCCGAAGATCAGACCAGGAGCCTTAGGAGGTCCAGCAAGACGACTACCGGCCACCGTAGGCGCGGTTCTGCGGATGGCGAGCGATGGGTAGCTCGCCGCCCGGCTAGGACCAGGACCGCGTCGACGGCGCGTTAGTGTTCCACGCGCGCCTCAAAGAGAAGGAGTCAGCACAGGAAGGGGCCTAACAACCCCAACAACAACAAGGCCAACGCCTGCCGGGGTTGCGGAATGTGTATAGTAGTCACCGTGACCCTGGAACATAAAGGGCAATCGAAGGAACATGAGTGGGTTTTAGTCAGTAAGAGTCTGACACGCCCTCCCGCCGCACCCAGGACGGGAGCAGTCATTGGATGATTTCCCACTCACCAAAAAAAAAACAAAAAAAGGAGGTCCAGCAGTATACTGATGCAGATATGATTATGGGTCTGCTGGCTAACAATAACTGATTAGCAAAACGTTCTTTGGCAATCTATTTCCTTGACAGAACTTTACATAAAACCCTAAACACATAAAAGAAAATTCTGTGAATAACATTATTGCCAAAGAGATGTTCGTCTAGATAAGACGTGTTTATATTGCTAAATCATGTAGACTACCAAAAGTGCTTACACCACAATAAATTAAAAATACCTGGGCGGTTTGAGCTCCCAATAGGTAAGGATCAAATCAGCATTTTTTTTTAGAAATAAATTGTAGGGAATGTAGGGATCATTGAAAGATTTTCATCGGCGAAATAATGCGGTGTTCATGCTTTTGGGATTTTTCTGGACACAATATAATGTTAAAATATTTATAAGAAAAAAAAAACAATTTCTAGCTATGGTTAATGGTTTCTAGCATTTTATGATAAAGATAAAATACATAAAATGTCTTTTACCTGTTCTTGTCTTTTGTTATTTATACAAATCCTAAAATAATAATTAGAGATTAAGTTGGTAGTAGAAATTAAGTGGCCGAATTTTTAAGGATCCCATTTTGTATCAAAAGGCTCATATTAACTTTACTTGGAATTCTTTACGATTAAAGATTTACTTAGGTGGTTGTGGTATGTTGCAATACACAACTCATCAAATATCGAGGTATGTGTTATCGGCATACAGTGTTTTTCTCAATCCTGCAAGCGACTGCAAACAGCCAAATTTTCTCCCATTAAAAGCATTCTCGTTCTATCCTCCACACATTTTTGGACACCCTAGCGCAAAATTAACGTGCATTTTCAAGAGCTCAAGTATGGGGTGGGATAAAAAATCGCCATTTTAAATAGGTTCTGTGGCGTCAAGTGATTTAATGGTTTCTCTCGATTTTCATGCAGTGCGTGATACGGCGATAATTTTTTTTTATTCGTAATCAATTCGAGATACCCTCACTTTGGTTTAATTGAAATTCTTTTGAACGGTGTGACTTGAATATCGCTATTAGGTGTTATAATCGATTTAGAGTATCCCTAATCTTTATTGTCTGTTTGCTGTGGTATCTTGGAATTGGTGAATAGGGCTGTACCTATTATTGGACAAAAGATTTTTCTAGACAAGCAAATCCTGTTTAATTTTTATTTTTTTTCTTTAATTCGATTTTAAGGTTAGGAACTAAGATGGATTAGGTTTATTTATCACATTACCATATTTTAAAGGATTATTATTGATTAATAAATAATACGCAAATTTCTTCTATTGCACATTCAAACCTACAAAGTTCAATTTATTCGCGTTGGTAACAAGAGAAGGGTTTTTTATAACATAAATTATTTTAATACATTGCCACTACTGTACCAGCTTGTACCTTGTACATTCGATGGAATGTAATGAAGCTTTGCAAAATATTGGAACTTGTTAGACACTGAAAAATATTAGGTGGTTACGCGAAAATTCACTTTTTTTTCTCAATCACTATACTTCCATGATAATTCAAAACTTAAGAACAGTGGGTAGGTAACAGTACCTATAAATACTCTTTCAAAATCATTAGAATAGCACATTGTTGGCGTACATACAATAACAGAAAAAAATATATACACAAATAATAAAAAAATATATACATAAATTTTTATTCAAAATTTTGTATTTCAATCTGTCTAGTTTTATTTGTGACTTGCTGTCTCCCGCGGTTAGGTCTGAATTTACTGCACCGCCCCTGTGGAAAATAGCGTGATGTTATCTGGTCTCCACGACACAGGGAACCCTAGTGTGGAGACCAGTGATCTGTCTAATCGAACTGTATTTTACTCTGAACAATAAAGATTATTATTATTCATTTATTTATTACCATACACATATTATTTACATTTTTAAATATTTATTTAAAAAAAAACAAAAACATTTAAAAATATAAAAAACAGTAAAATATAATTATTATTATTAATTTTTTAAACTTTAAGTTTCTCGGGACTCTGGGGTCCCGGACCTTTGAAAGGCGTACGAGGGGCCGAAGCCAACTCGCAAAGGGCCCTTTAATAAAGCTTTATAATATGAAGTGGGACACCAACCGGTGATTATCCCTATATGCACCACTCAAGTGCACCTAAGGTCAACCCCCGGTTGGTGGTGGTCTATTGCAGGTCATGGAATAAAAAAAGTATTGAACTATGGGTTTGGGTTGCTAAGGTGGATTAATTATCTGAGACTATTGAATGACTATGACCCCTGCCTGACCAATGCTTGTATACACGGATTAGTATACAACCTATGACACAAATAATGTGGCTTTCTATTGGTAAAATTATTTTCAAAATAGGTTGAGTAGATCTAGAAATTAACCCCTACAACCTCGTCAAACTTAACCTCTTTATTATATTAGCATTTTTATGTGCCGTTCGTCAAATTAGGTACATATATTTTGAATATTAGAGACCAGATTACTGAATGTTATAAAACACCAATCCTAATATACAAAAATTGAATACAGAATCACAATATCATATTTATCTACCTAAATACATATATTACTTAGAGCTTTGTTTCTAAAGAAACAAAGTTTGCCCTTATATCTTTCGACGTGAAGAAAGTTTTGTTGTCAGTATTAATTGCAAGCGTACGAAGGTACTGTCAGGTCTGTTGACATCTAATAAATGGCATTATTGCTATAGCGAACTGGAGGTTATATAGTTTTTCTATTTAAAAAGCTGTTTAATTTAATAAGCAACTAATATATTATAATACTAGCCTATTGTATTGTTCCACTTGAAGGTAAAGGCTTCTTCTCATTTAGAGAAGTCAAGAACATTTACCATAACGCTTGCTCAAGGTGAAGTTGCGATTTCGGACTTAAATTCATCATAAGTCCATGCTTCTTCACCGATACTGTGATGTCCTTAACTATATACCAATTTTTAAACCTTAGTTAAATTTTAAGAACTCTAACTAGTAGGGGGTTTCTTTATTGTCGTCTGGATCTTTACCTCAACACCAAACTAACACACGAGTACATCCCCTTCGTTTAATACGCATGAAACTCACCGTACTTCACATTTTACAGTGCATACCTGAACTAACACCGAGTTCCCTTGAAGGCAATGGCGAATTTCCACGAAAGCAACAGCGAAGCGCTAATTATTATAGTCTAGTGAACTCATGAGAGGCTCAACAGCTACCTGTGCCGATTTCATTAGGTGTAGGCTTTCAGGGGCATTGGCTTGCAAGCCTGCCTAGCTGATGTTCAACGGTTGCGTGATAAAATCCTGTTGGGAGCCAATTAGGTTGGTGCTGAACTCTTTTGTGTGGTTGGCATCAATGGAGTTAGTTGGTGTCATAGTTGTTTTTGTGACTTTTTTTTTGATGTGTTAGATGAAATTAAGGTAAAGGTGTTGAATAAGTGTAGTATTAAAGTTAGGACCCCAAAGCAAAGTTTTATCATATTCGTCGATAGCATAAACTTTATTTTGTAACCAGGGTCATATAATAATATGACCGTATCATTATTTTTAAAGTTTAATTAATGACTGAGCTGTCGTCCTCTTGATGAAAGAAGCACACAGATTGCACTGGACTAGTCCGAGTAGTGCAAGCAGTATACTTAACAAATAAAAAACGTATTGAAGAACAATACCAAAGAAGAGAGCATGATCTGCATTTAATTAAAAACTACATACGTTATTTTGCCTCGTCAGTGATTACGATGCCAGCTATAATAAGCACAAAAAATCAGCCAACCAGAGAAAAAACATAGAAATCTGGGACATATCCGAGGTCAACGAAACGTAATGTTTTCTTTTTCAATTCACTATTTGATATCTGTTTTATATCTTCCAAGTTAATCTGCCTTTCTAATGCGCGCTGACGAAGCGAACACCATTTTATTCAATAAGCCATCGCATCAAAGAAGTCCCATGGATGTATGGTTTTATTGACTCCGCTGGCCACCACAAACCCCCTAATTTCATGCTTCATTTAACAGTCTTATGGTGTACGATCGGCGCCTCAATAGATTTGCCATTAGATTGCTCAATGGGGAGTCCACCCTAGCCACAAATTTTTCTACATATCAAAAGCGAGTTTTGTCTTGTTATTTTGTAGTTTCCGCAGTTTTAATGCGGTGTTCGTATGACTCAATTGGGTTTGTCTAAGAAGTAACTTGCAATCTTCTTTCCCCGTCCAGATAAAGTTATTTTTATATATCTAAGGACCACCTTCACATTTAAACTTTAGGATGGTCGTTTTCCTCCAATTTTTGTAAATGCACGCATGATATAAAAACGAGAAAAAAGACTAAAGGGAAATACGACAGCCATGTGAATGAAATTCTCTCACCCCTGCCAATGGTGCGTGGAGAAACTTCAATAAGTCCGATGCGTCTGGATTATAAACTCATGTCTCTTTTCTTTACCCGTCTGTGAAAGACAACTGTGAATTTCTACAGGCAATATAAAAGGATCACTGTCAACTGTCATGCAATATTTTTAAACAGGGTAACAAATATTTTTATCAAGTGATCAAAAAAATAGGCAACTTTTATTGAAAAAACTGTTGCGGTAATATTTATTTATTTTAAACTTCATGCATAATGCATTCCCTACCAGTCAAGCCAGGCTAGTAATATTTATTTGTTGTAATTTTGAGCGGTTTGTAACTAGCGTAACTTAATAGTATTTTATTTTTATTTTTCCTTTTAGTTTTTTTTATCCGATGCTTGACACACGACAATAATTTATCGTTACGATCTGACAGCACAGAGTAGATTTGTGCAGTTTATCGAACGAACGTCCATTGTGACACGACAACAATATCTGCGCCGTCTTTAGCGCACACGTTTGATAAAACTACACAAACGAACTGCGCGGTCTTGAAACCGAGGGACATTTTGGGAAAGGGACATTCTGAGCCTGAACGAAATCGGGTTTAGCGATAAATTGTTGTCGTGTGTACCGAGCATAACACTTCCACCGTCTTTAGCCTGTCAGAAGTAATATATTTTATATATTCATACAGAGGAAGTCATTCACTAAGCTAAACGATATTATAAATGAATGCACAGACAGGAAACTTCAGTCAAGCATTTCGCAATTCAGATCTGCTGGCTTTAACCCGACAGTTCCTAAATCCACTTTCGTTTATTGATAGTATCCCCCATTCAATAATCGAGACAGGACACCATGGTCCTATAAAACGGCCCGTGTAAAGATCTAGTCACATCGGTATCGGGAGATCTTACGTGGAACGGGGCAATTCGGTCCCTGTTCGATTCTCGGCGTTGTTATCGGTGTTAAGATCTTATGTGTCTGGATGCTGGTGGTAGTCTGTAGGGACTTTTAAGAGCTATTTGTTTGAATTTTGAGTTTGTTTAGGATTGTTGTTTGGGAATTGGTAAGAAGGTTTAATGTAATGATGAAATAAGTATATTTTGGTATTAAGTGTATTTTACTTAAGACAACTTTTTTAACGTTTAGGGCTTGTAATATTGTTATCACGTTATATTTGTAAATTCAACATGAATAATGTTATACTTATCTTTTTTTTATTTAATTGAAAAAGCTGTAAAGCTTCTAAGTTGGAGCTTTTTGCTGGTTCTCTTCTTGGGAACTTACTACTTATTAGGGTTCCGTAGTCAACTAGGAACCCTTATAGTTTCACCATGTCTGTCTGTCTGTCCGTCCGTCCTCGCTTAATCTCTGTGACCGTTAGCACTAGAAAGCTGAAATTTGGTACCAATATGGATATCAATCACGCCGACAAAGTGGTAAAATAAAAATTGGAAAAAACGTTTTATTAGGGTAGCCCCCCTATATGTAAATAGGAAAGTGGTTTTTTTTTATTTCAACCCTGACGTGTGATATATTGTTGGATAGGTATTTAAAAATGAAAAGGGGTTTCCTAAAATAATTTTTTGATAATGTTAATAATTTCGGAAATAATCGTTCCAAAAGGAAAAATCAAAGTGTCCCCCCCCCTCTAACTTTTGACCCGTAGGTTTAAAAAATATGAAAAAAATCTGGAAAGTAGAACTTTATAAGGACTTTCTAGGAAAATTATTTTGAACTTGATAGAAAGAACAGTTTTTGTACAAAAAAGACAAAAAGGTTGTACAAAATAATTTTTGCGTACTTAGTATGTCAACGTAACAAATAGCCTTTTTTTAAACTTATAAGTAGGTATAGTTCGCGTCACGTAAACTTGCCCCTCTGAAGTTAGGCTTTTGCGACAACCGCGCAGGTACATTCACGTAAAAAAGTGTTACCTTGTACCCTCGTAGATTTTTTTTTCTACAGGATCGAATTAAGTTGTAAAAATTTTAGATTACGCCCAAAAGTCGTCGACCCATGCATGTCTTGAGTGTCAGCTTAACTGCGTACGTAAAATAATAGTTATATTTTTGTCTACGAAAGTAGTTACACGATTATCAGCCACGTAAGTAGTTACTGAAACCCATTACGTTAAATAACACCCACATCTAGTTTTATTATTATGTCATTAGAAACAATAGCGTTAATATTTAATTATAGTAGCAGTTATTAGTAAAATAAAATAATAAAAAACAATAACAAAGTTTAACAGTTTTGGCAACAACAGTACTTTCGCATTGAGCAAGCAGGACAGAAGTAAGCATGGAACATATGCGAGTGACAGAGACGCCATTACAGGCGCCATCTTTGGCGAACCCGCGCATGCGCAGTCCACGTTTGGTTGTAAAATCGACTACTGCGCAGCCAATTGCGACGAACTTCAGAGGGGCAAGATTACGTGACGCGAACTATACACTTATAGTGACGGACGGGAAACTACGGAACCTTACATTGAGCGTGGCCCGACACGCTCTTGGCCGGTTTTTTTTAAATTTTCCGGTTGAATCCTTGGTAATTAGAAAGGATCTGTAAATTCTTTAATTGAACTGAAATATTTCGATTTCCCATTACATAAGTAATTTTACTGCCTACCCGCACTATATGCGTAAGTAGGCAGTAAAAAACTTTATATTTGATTTTATTCAATGTGGGTAGGCAGTAAAAGACTATATTTGATTTTGTTCAATCACCCCCAGTTTCCGTTAAACGTGTAAAGTAAATTGACGCGAAATTTGATTATTGTCGTTTCCGATAAATTCGCCTTTATTATTGAAATTAAACCAGCTTTCTTAGCTTTTTTTTTTAATTTCTTCAATATCCTGTCAAGACTAGTTTTCTATACCTACAAGTTTGTGAAACCCGGTTTTTTTGTGAATAATATCACTTATTTCATCGTAATAAAATTCGCGGATCGTGTGAGTAAACCATCTTTATATTTTTTTAAAACTAAATAATGTCGTCTCTAAAGTTAATAAGTTTACTGTTTACATAAAAATGAGGTTGAGTGATTTTTTATTAAATTGTTGCCCTTCGAATTTCATTAGTACAATAAAAATGAACTTTAAAATACTGGGTTCCTATAATACCTACTAGCTCCCTTGGCTGCGGCAGCTACATACGTCACAGCAGCCATCTTTTGTGCGTGCCGCGAGTGCGTGCGTGTGCGACTACTTTGTGCGTCAGTGCGTTGAATCTTAGCCGGTAGAGGACAGCAAGGTTGGACTTTTATAGAGTAGGCTTTCATATATTTAACTATCTCCCGTGGCGTATCGAGATGTTACATAGCTTATATGTTATTCTGATGTATAAGGTATACAGGGTGTCCCACGGCTATGCCACATGGACGGAAAGTACCTTAAATATTGTAGATAGAACATTGCACTGAAAGAAGACATTATTTGAATTTTGACGTGTAAAAGTGTTATGTTTATAACCTATTTACAAAATAAATATGATTTTAATGATTTTTTAATGATTTTTAATAAAAACATTTTTAACTGCATTCATAGATATTTAAATATGTATGGTTGTAAAGTCTAATCTAAATCTGTTCAGTAGTTTTGCATGAAAGGGTAACAAATATACATATATACATACAAACTTTCACATATAATATTAGCTCCTGTTTTATAATATTAGTTTCCTCTCATGCAGAGAAGGCAAGTATTGATCTCTACGCATACTCAATGTTAACTACTCATATTCAAGTTTTTCTCACGATATTATTCTATCGTTTATCTGATGTTATTTTCTGGTTATTAAATATTTCCTTAACAAACATTTAAGTTTTATTTTTCAAAGATTGATTATCACGTCAGTTTATTACGAGGCTTCCACAACAAAAAGAAATGATTTTGCTATATAAACAATTTAGTCACGGCATTAAAAAATGTTACCAAGCTTCTCTGACATATTATTAGGTGTGACGTCACAAACTCAAAACTAACCTACTCCACACTTCCCAATATCTCAACCAATAGATAGGGCTGGTAGTAATTATCTGAATTTGCCGCGTCCAATAGACAGTGGAGATAAGGCACTGGTATAAATCTGACAATGGCCGCGTTCTAATTAATTGTGTTGTTACCACCGTATTATGGGGAAGCGATGGTGATCGCCGATAATTGAGGTGCCACCTTATTTATGGGAGTGTTAGTTTAGAGAAACTTCGTGTTTTGTTGTGTTTTATTGTGTAATTTGGAGATTATAGTATTTATTGTTTTAACCTTTGGCGGCCAACCGACAGCCGGCTGTCGGGCTGCTATTGTCTTTCTATTGTGTCTCAAATCACGTGTGTTCGAAGGATTTATTTACAGAAACAGACATTGCACCATTGAGTATATATATTATAAATACTTTTTTTAATGCAGAATACAAAATACATAATAATTACGGAATAATGATTATTATCTGCCTGGCCTTTTCCTAACTATGTCGAAGTCGGCTTTCAGTCTGTCCAACTCCAGCTGAGGCATGAAGCGACTGCCTATCAAATCTTCGCTATCCAGTTAGTGGCTAACACGATACTCCTTGGTTAGACTGATTGCCAGTCTTTGTGACTTCTGATAGATATATACAAATAACAATTAGGGAGCAATGTATTTACGAGCTGCAGAAAAAACTTTCTGCTGACATCTAGTAGATAGTAGTAGTAGTAGTAGTTAGAAAGTACGCACTCTTACGGAAATCGTCTATTTGTTACCCTTTCACTCAAAATCTACTGAACGGTTTTTATTGAAACTTTACAGGGGGCCTACCATGAACTATTCAACTACCTGCCAAGTACAGGGCAGTTTAACCTGACATGTTCAACCTGACAGGTTTTGTGTTTGTACCATGAGCATTTCCGGCTGACCTGCATCAATTAAACTTTTGTCCTGAGTCTCTGACCAGTACATTGGTAGCACAGATTATATAAGATTATTAGAAAACAAACGTTCTAAAATACTTCAGCGGTTTTACGGTTTTTATAAAAGTAACAAATATTTATATAAAAACAGTTTAACATTAAAAGGTGATGAAAAATAAACATTTTTCTGTGGCATAAAAAGAGTTTGGCACTGATTTGTAAAAGCGAAGGCCTTTACACCAGCTTGTGAAACTTAAAACGAAAAGTTACCATTTTGACACTTCATGATTATTTTCGAACGAATATTTATTTGACAAATGACAAATAGTAGTACATTAATTTACGAGGTAATTTTGAAACTCAAGTGGATTTATTATTAAAATTAAATATTTGTGGCCGTGGTTATGTGTAAGAGTGTCTTATTTGTGACGAATGGATTATTCCCGAAGAGTTTCGTATTTTATTTTATTGCTGGGATATTGCTATGGGCTGTGATAAAAGTGCCCAATCTCGGGAAATACCTGGAAGAATGTAGACTGAGGTGGCGAAAAATCTAAATTCGGTTGTTGGTGGTGCTAACAAAGATTGGACAACTTGACCCGCTGTAAGTTTTGTTACTAAATAAATCATAAACTTAATTACCTAAATATTGAAAATCTTCTTTCTCGTGTGGTAGGAACATTGAAGAGTATAAATAATCGGTAATTAGATCCAGATTTTTATAATAAAACTTACTGTTCCTCGCGGTTTCACCCACGTAACGTTAGGTTTTTGGTTATTGCTTCGCTCCCGTGGGATATAGCGTGATATTATGTAGCCTATATTACTCAGTGATAATGTAGCTTTCTAAAGAAAAACGAAAATTTGTAACCTGTCCAGTAGTTTTTGAGTTTATTCGTTACATACAAAAATAAAAACACTTAAAATATATTTTAATATTCTAGGTTACATCCCACAAATGAGCAATGAGCTGTCTCCTAGTAAGGAGGCCTTGCTGCTGTTCTTGATTCTGGGCTCTTCTGGAAGAATGCGCCTCGGAAGTGACGGCGGTCATGTTTTGGGTACTTTGAAAAACTTCTTCCGGATTCAACACATTGGCTCAATTGCAAATGAAAATGCTTATTTTGTTTTCTCACATGCAACCCAGTATAGTGAGCTTCACGTGAATTTGGAGGTGCATCAATAACTGGAGTCATCATCGACTTCTGTAATGGAAATCCAGAATCACCTACAAAAATGAGAAAATATATTATTAACTGTTACATCTAAATATATTTTTTTTCTTAATGTTTACCTAATTAAAACGTTTTTTTGGGTTTACATGTTCTACTGGCCGTTTTATTGCGACATGAGTTCTAAACTCTAAACTCCAGGCATACCAAACTTGTTCAAAAATCTGAAATAAGTAAAACATAGTTGTACACTCAGAGTTGCACATTTAGAGTCAAATAAAATATTGAAATCAACTCAACTTAGTTCAAGTTAATTTGAAGCATACGATATTGTCTATATTTACGTGATTTTTTATTGTGTATTTATGTGAGAGTTGTTAAAAATGTCGTGCTGACCCTAATTTAAATAAATAAATGAATCAATCCAATGAATTTCACTGTATTTGTCTTTGATAGGTTCCATTCGCGAAAAACGAGAGCGCAATTAAAACCTGAAACCATGCATGCATAGTATCAAAAATAGTATTAAGATGATTAGTCTGATGAGTAGAAGTATAGGTATATTAGTACTAACCTTGGCCTCTCTGTTGAATCTGAACAAATCTGTTGATTTCTTTGGGCGTGGCGTGAATTCTCTTACCTCATTACAGTTCAAGTGCTAGTCTTTTAGTTGGGCCGTAAAGCTTAACAAAAGCGCTGTCTGGCATCTCGAAAAGTTTTATTTAGATTCTTGAAATTCTTTATTTCTTCTTTAAATATTATCTCTTTCTTTCACACTGATGCTACGATTATCTTCTTCGAAAAAACTAAAAAAAATCGTCTTTATCACACATCTAAAATTAACAGGTAAACAAGACACAGCTTACGGATAATTTTCTATATTTTACAATACTTTAAAATAACGTCCGAATTATTCTATATGCATATAATTATAATTACTTACATTTTTGTATTTAAAATTAATTGAAACAGGTCAATTCAAGTTACTTTCACAAGCCTGCAATTAATGACGGCAGGGCAGTTCAACGGTCACATGCGAATTTGTCAAAAAATACTTCATGATGAGTACAATAAACAGGGCAGCCCACTAGTAACCGGCGAGTGACCACGTGACAGCAGTGTAGTGGGCCACTACACTGCTGTCACGTGGTCACTCGCCGGTTTAGATCACGTGATCGCTGACTCGCCTGCTGCTTAGCGCGCTCATGGTACAAACTAACACGGCAGGTTATTTTTATCGTCGAGAATTGACCTGCTATAAGAGTTCATGGTAGGCCTGCAGTACTCTAGACAACATCTGGTTATGACCCACAGGATACCAAATTACTAACATAAACCTAGACAATAATATTTTAAATATACGTTACGTTTACTTAAAGCCTTATGTTTGAACAGAAGACACACAAGTATTAAAACATACTTTTCAACAAAGCACACTAAAAAAACGGCCCAATTTTTACTTAGGGCCACATGGTTACAACACCAACAAAAGCCCTTTACCATGTTGAAAATTTAAAATTTTTCTACTAACTTAAAGGGAAATTGAGCGTTGAAAATGTTGAAGTTTTTTATAGTCTGTAAACATTTTCGCCGGGTGTTTGTAGTGGAATTTTCACGCGTGACCCGAGTTAACTCCAATGATTATGGCTCGATGGACAAACAGTGTTGTTTCGTTGATATCTTGCTAGCCTGATTATGTGGTTGCACACCGGATTATCGGTAGTATGTAGATTATATTCATATTGTCGTGTATACCTAAACTGGTGCTAGAGGTAGCGTTGTTTGGTAATTTGTCTGTTAATATTTTACGTCTTGTTCTTGTGTTATTGTTAAGTTGGCATTTATGTATGTATGTTCGGCTCAAAATTTGCTATCAATTTTTGGGCACTTCTTGGATTAAACTATATATGTAAGCTTATATTTTGTTGATTCAGTTCTGGCGACAATACATTAATTTGATAAATGTATCCTTGTCCTATATCCAAAATTGGCTCCACGCAAAGGAATTTGTCAATAATTAACAGTATATATTATGGATGACTTGCTTTCGCCCGCGGCTTTCTCCACGAAAAAAACGCAACTTCCATCCGCTATTTAACCCTTTAGGGTTGAAATTTTTAAAAGTCCTTTCTCAGTGGGTGCCTCCTCTTTACAAAGAACACACAGTGCAAGTGTCTTTTGATTAGGGGTATGCGTTGATATGTCAACAATCAGTCAATCAGCCGGTCAGTCATTTTACCATTTTATATATACAGTGCGTGCATATATAAAATGGTAAACGTACATACATGCGTGTTCACACACAAAGAAATACTCGTCGACTTTAAAACCTTCCCTTTTGTTTCGTCGTGTAAAAATATTTTAATTTTTTGTAACTAACAGCGAGCTAAAATTATCTTCGCTTGGTTTACTGCATCAAAATATGAAACGTTGGCTTTTAACTGATTACTATGTCTCGAAATAATACCGGAGCTTCACTAGGCATGCCGCAGAGAAGAGCAAAATTAATATTGATGTACGGCTCAGAATATTATCTTTAGCTTTAGTGGGGGGAACTAAAATCAACATCTATAATGTGATATAATAATATACGTGACTGTTGTTTTTCCTGTTAATGAGAATATAGGTATATTATACTAATATTATAAATGCGAAAGTAACTTTGTCTGTCTTTCTTTCTGTCTGTCTCTTCTTCACGCCTAAACCACAGAACCGATTTAAATGAAATTTGGTACTGATATAGTCTGGGACCCGGGAAAGGACATAGGATAATTTTCATCCCGGAAATACCCCGGGACCGGGAACTACGAAAATGTAATTTTGTTGGACATCCTTTATAAATAAACTTATATGTATTAAAAAAATCTTCAGAGCTTTTAAGTGAACCGTTTCCTAGTTGAAGTCGATTTCAAAATGTTAAATTGACAGTAATTTCTCCAATATCACAAAATCCGAACACTTCCAATCGAAGATAACGAAAATCCAGAACTTATTCTCCTAGATACGTCATACGTAAAAAAAAAGGAGACGGCGAAAACTTCCCACGTCGTATCCACACGCACCATAAAGCACGCAAAACTATCCGAGGGAAATAAAAAAATAATAATTTAGAAAAAACACACTTTCGAACAGATAAAAGGAAACGGTAAAGTAGGAAAGTTTGTACAATTCGAGCGGTGCTGGGCCGAAGGTAACTTTGCCAAACTACTTTTGATAGGATCCCTCTTTTGTCTAACTTAGTGTTTGAGCGCGAACTTAAGACTTCTATTGTGCTATATACGTAAGCGGTTGGAATGTGGTTTCGGATACGGCTATCGATGTTACAATGGATTAAATTCTAATTGTGTCAAAGGTGAAGTTTGTGTGTGGTGCTCAAGTTTGGTCATGGTAAAGATAAGGTAGTACGGGTATGGAAAATACATGCACCCAAATTTTCCGCATTTGACTACATGTATTTTTCGTAAAAGAAATAGCTTCATCTCTGTCTAACAACGATGGGATGCTGTGAAGTGCATCGTCGACGTAAACTTAAAAGAACGAACAAATGTTCACTAAAATCCTGACTAGTGCATTTTTTCACACTCTTAGAAATATCTCTTTGACTTATAATATTCCTGCCTCTAATATACCTATCTATATATAAAAGAAAGTCGTGTTAGTTACACATTTTATAACACAAGAACGGCAGAACCGATTTAGCTGAAAATTGGTGAGCAGGTAGCTTAGGACCAGGGCACAACCAGGGGACGGACATAGAATACTTCTTATGTTCTTTTTTTGTTTTTATCCTGTTTCCGTAGGATGTGACATAAACCGTGGTTTCGAGTAAAATTCGAGCGGAGTAGTAACCGAAAATCTAATATATAACGCGGGGTAAACCGCGGGGGACAGCTAGTTATGTATAAAACAATGTTTAGGTCCCATTATTGGAGTGAAAGACGGTGGAAGCCACTAACTATATGTGGCTTAAAACAAAAATGTTTACACAACTAGGTGTCAATAAGGATTGTGACCTTATTGACATCTAGTTGTGTAAACATTTTTGTTATAAGGATTGTGACACTAAGTGCTGAAACCAAACCTCCCATAGGGAGGTCCATGATGAAGATGAAGGATTGTGACACAAATGTAATCACTTTAGAACACCCAAAACAAATTGACACCTAACATTCCAAAACGAGTAACTCGATAAACTTAAAGCTTGTCACAAACGTCCGACAGCACAGACAGACGTCTCCGAAACACACACACACAAATCAGAACGGGCCTTCGACAAGATTGCTAAGTCGGGCTACACGCGACCCAACTACCAAATAAGTTCTATTAATAAAACAATGGTTCATTGCTTGTGTTTTATGACAGACTAACTTTATTTTTCACTAGACAAACAACTACACATTCAGGTGGCCAGTTAGTACATAACATTATTCATGAAGTTACTATTATTTCAACACCACCTCTTAACTGAATGAATAAATAATCCAAAAGCAACACTGTTACAACAGTCTGTAACGATCTGGTTATCTTCTGAATCGTCTAGTTAGTAAATCTGTATTGTTGTCCTCTACACAAACATCTGATGCTGTGTAAACAAATTCTCATCAGAACTTCTGGTGTAAGACTCAGGAATGTATGTACAATCTTTATCTTCAACTTGAGTGTCTGAACTTTAGTTGATTCTTCCATAATTTCCTGTACAACTTCTAGTTCTTTCCGCTTTGAAGACATCTCCGCTAATTATTATTAAATTAGTGTCTGGATCATACATCCCATAGCCTTTCATATTTTCAGTGAGGTATTTAGAGCTTCTGCCCATTTCAGTTCTGTTCTTTCTGTTTCTTAAAGAACCACCTGTTGTTTTTCGCTTTCATAAAATAAACAAAAGCTATTCTGCTGTAATCACACATCTGAATGAATTAACTGCAAAACATCTGTAGTTTTACTGGAACTTAACTGGCAAGATAATCTTCCCTGTTTCCCTTCACAGCAAATGGTGCACTATCTTTATTTGTCTGTATACGAAATACTTTCTGCAGCTCCGTTTTTAATTTTATCGAAACTAGTACTGTTAATCTGGCCCATCCGCCTGTGCCAATATCTGTTCCGTTTTCTTCATGTATAATCTGTACACACCTACTAATTCTGCTACCCCAACTCACGGATAGCCAGTTGGTCGTTGCACAATACATCTGAAACTGTGATGTTATACCTATTCCACACAATTCGCTATTGTAACGATGCGCACATCACCAGAACTCAGCACTGGGACACTTGCTTTCTTAGCAACAATTATTCCTTTGGTTTCAAGCTCATATGATGGATTTACGATGTATTCTTACATCGCGGACATGCATCTTCTTGCCCCACTATCAATATACACTTAGAAAAAATAGCACTGAAAGTTTCTTTCGCTATTTTCAGAGTTGGGCGCTGATTTCTGTAGTGACCGGTTTGTTTACATTTATAATATTTTATAATTTTTTTGCTTTTGACGTTGACACAACATTTTCTTTGGGTTGTATAAGCTGACATTTTGCGACAAAAGCATTCTGCGCAGAACCGGAAACTTTCTTCTCTTCGCTGTCACATTCTAAATCCATCAACTTGGTCTTAATGGCGTCCGAACTAATTTCTATACCCGAATGTTCAATGGCTAAACCCATTGGTCGATTTTGTTCGGTGATCCTGCTAACATACTGCTCCAATCCATTCGTCCGTAATACCAAATCCTGTTCCTTGAAGTCTTTGACCCGCTTCAATTATTTGAGTAACGTACTGGGTCATTGATTCACAGTTTTCAAGACGAATATTTATAAGCTTCTTCTAAGCTTTGGAACGTTAACTAAGAAATTCGACGACATTTTAAACAAGAAACCAAACAGTACTAACAGTAATTTACGCGAAAAATCATTTTTTTACGAGTCTGGGCCCATAACCTATTAATAAAACAATGGTTCATTGCTTGTGTTTTATGACAGACTAACTTTATTTTTCACTAGACAAACAACTACACATTCAGGTGGCCAGTTAGTACATAACATTATTCATGAAGTTACTATTATTTCAACAAGTTCTTTGAATTTAAATTTTCCGAAGTAAGTTGAAAAACAAATGGCGATACGGAATGCACCCAAGCTATGCGACAAAGCTTTGACAATCCGGGATTCCTTGCAGATCCAACTCGGGGCAGGTTGCATACCAAACATTTCAAGTAAATAAGATATTGGATAGTTTTGTGCCATCCTTGTGAATGTTAGGTTTTAAAATTGTTAAAGTTTTTTTCTAGCGTGGAAGCTTTTATGCTGATTGGAATTGAATACGGCTGGAAATAAAGTTGCGAGACAAATGTCGATACATTGATAAAACAATTTGAAAGTATTGTTGTGTTTATTCGTACAGTCTGTAGCAAGCTGCGCTTTGGTTAAGTGAAAAAGCTTGATTACTAACGGTTTAAGATCTAAGTAAGCCATGACTGAAATTACGGGTATATACACATTGGAAGAAATACGCATACTCATAACATACATTCTAGCCCTCTCAATAGAAAATATACAGATACTAGAAATATACAGAACAGCATGCCCAAGAGAATATGAAACTTGAAGTAGTATATTGTGCAAGTAAACTGTAATTTTAGAAGTTGAATTGAACCAAGCATTAATCAAGGCATTTTTTGTTTCAGGTTTCCGTGTGTCTTCAAATACTGAGGGTAAGTTTTTGCAGTCTTTGATGGTTCGAACAGAATTATATACAACTGGTTAGACGTGACCTTTTATATATGAGGTCAACTCGAGTGGCGTACATTCCATTTAATAAATTAAGGATTTTGTACACCAAAAATACATAATAAGAGACCGTGGCCATAGAGATGTATAGTGACCATATCATCGTCTTCCTACCCTTTCTCTACATATATTAAGATCGGCTTTCAGTCTAACCGGATTCCCTTGAGTATCAAAACTTCATAGCTCTTAATAGCCTAGTCACTAGGTAACACGATATTCCTTGGTTAGTCTGGCTTCTGACTGCCAGCATTGAAACAACAATAGGTTAAGTTTGCGACAAGAGTAAAAGGGGTGATAGACGGACAAGCAAGTACACTTATAAATCGCGTAAGTTCATCAGCGATCCAACCAGTTTGAAATCTTGTGTGAAGGCCGCGAGCAACCACATGATTCAAAGCATCTTCTGTGGACGATATAGCAATTAATATAGTGCGAGCAAGCTTCACATGTGTCACCGATGTCGAGCCGAGTAAGTTCGTCAACTCAAAAACCGTTAACTTAAAGCTTGTACGTCTATTACCCCTTTTAGACATCTACTATCTAAATAAACCAATTTTCTACCTCCAAAAACTCAACCATTCCACTCCATGACTGAATTAAAAAAGCAATAAAAAGATAAAACCGTGTTCATTCCACACCACATCAGATTTCAATAAAATTAGAATTTTAAACTTAAGTATGGCTGGCGTTGCGTAAATATTTGGCTGTACTACCGTCGGATGGCAATTAGCCCCTCAACTATTGAATTTACATTTATTACCCTCTGCGAGAGCTACGTTAATATTAGCTCGTTGAATCGACACTTGAAATTCATTAGATTGTCGTATTTAGTTTGATACTCGCTTTTGAACGCGACGTTGGTTACGGATATTAAAATTTTCGCTTTATTCTGGAATATTTTGTGGTATTTTTGAAGGATTTGTATCCGTATTACTCACTTTAAAAGGTTATTTCAGGGACTTGACAGATTTTTAATTAGTATGTTCTTCAAACCTTAGAACACACGTGATTCGAGACACACTAGTAAGACAATAGCAGTTCAACAGCCGGCTGTCGCTTGGTCGTCGAAGGATTAAACTTGATAAAAACTTTATTATTTAGACTTGTGTAAACACATTTACATTATAAATAAATAAATAAATACACTGGGACAACTCACACACGGTTATCTGATCTCAAGTTAAGCTCTGCTAAGAGCTTGTGTTATGGTAACCAGACAACTGATATACATACTTATATAATTTATAAATACATACATATTATAGATAAATTACACCCAGACACAGAACAAACAACATTGTTTGAATACTTTCCATAACTGTCATTCAGTGCTTTTTACGCGGGTTTTAGTGTCAATCTTAAACCTAACTTCAGGATGAGTGATGCTTTAAGCTCTCATTACCTTATTCACTTAGGAACGGCACTCGACGCAAAGGGAGGTAATGTGTTTTGGCCTGTATGAGTTTGTTCGAAAAATGCGTCGACTGATTACGTCGACAAACTATTTTAAGCAGGATATCGTTAAATAGGTACCTAGGTATTTGATAACTTAAAAACAAGGGTAGAATTAAAAACCCATTTTTTTAAAGTAATTGTTTCAAATAACTTTCTAAAAACACTCAAATTACCTGGGAACCTAGTCTGCTATTACAACCGTGTCTCAATGACCAGTCATCGGCCGGATATTTGACAACTTTTGTAGACAGTTTTTGTATGGGAAATGTGTCAAAAGTTTGACGTTGCACGTCAAAAGTCGATAATTGAGACACGATTGTAATAGCAGACTAGGGCCCCTGACCTTAAACAGTTAACTTTAAAAAACATATTGCCTACGACTTTTTTTTTACATAATAAGTCTATTATTTGTATCTGTAGATTTTCCATAGAATGTGTTAAATTTACATAAAAATTAAATTCTTTACCACTGGGCATAAAATATGATCTACAACGGTAATGAGATCAAAACCCAAAAGCATCTTCTGAAAGTGTTTTTAAAATGAAAAACCCTTTATAAATCTTTTAGAAAATATAATAATATATGGCTGTTATTGATCGACATTTTCCTTGACAATTTCCCCCTGTAGGCGGGTAGAATGAGAAATATTTTGAATGATAATAATAACGTATTGGGGCCCGTGCGTGCGGTAACATCAAATTAGGCCGGATTTGTGTTACTGTTGACGTTTTTCTTCGCGGATTTAGGGGTCTGTTGAAGTGCCTTTTTGGAAAAGTTTTGGTTTATTTTCTCCGTTAATCCTTTATTAATATTCATGGAAGAATTCTAGCGAATCCTTCTGCTGCAAGGTAAAAACATCTTCTCATATAGAGTACGAGCATTAATGATCACGATTGCTCAAGGTGGATTGGTGCCTAAGACGACCCACTGACCGTGAAGTCAGGTTTCCTCAAGATGGTTTCCTTCATCAATGGTGTCAATCAATCTATTTATATTATCTGCTTATTGATAACCATTTGCAATCGTTTATTAATCTATTATTCTTTTTCTCGGTGTCGTATCTGCATGCTTTTTATTAGATTATTAAAGCCCATTTTCTGTGTCTCAATTATGAAAAATATTTTGTGTCAGCAAGTAAGAACGCCTTGAAGCTATATGACATTTGACTTAAAATGCGATATATTGAAAAAGTTAAGTTTTCTCCTCAATTATTGAAATAAAGATATTGCGAGTAGACTAATAAAAGGTACGCATTAGTTCCACTTTATCCTGTGGTTAAAATTAAGCAACAACGTTTACAATTACTTTTCAATATGTATAAGCAATTTTTCACGCGGTTTCAAAACTGACTGTTCATTCGAATATGTCTACGGAACCTCACGTTTTAAAAACGTTTTTTTTTTCTCGTAGTTGATAAGTCGTAAGCAAGACAATTGATTTATGTACATTGTGCTTGTTTGTGTTGCCAATAAGGGAAGGATTTCGCCGGTTGACAAAAGGGTGATTTAAGTTATGTTTGAAGTTGTTTAAGATTGGCTTAGGGTTTTTTATTCCGAAGTTGATTGCGAATTGTTTATCCAAAAGTGTAAATATTTAGTGTGCCTTTTTTATAGGGTAAAAGCTATTATAAATTACAGGACAATATTGTTTTAATCGAATGGCGAGACCGGTATTTCCTGCCTGGTTAGTCTGATATAAAATAACCGAAACAAACACAGAGGTCTAAGTTTCTTTTAAGGTTCATAATAATCTCTGAACTCTTAATTAATAAAAGTATTTAATGACCGAATCCGCCTTGATTACTCAAGGTCTCAAGGCGTGGTGATCGATGCTCGTGCCTTCTCAGTATGAGAAGAAAGCTTTGCCCAGTGGGTCAGTAAAAGGCTGGTATTCATGTACAATATTTAATAATAGATTTATGTTAAAACTTATATAAAAGTTTGGATAAATCCAGTCCAATATAAGCCCATTGTATGAAAACTATATCTGCCATATTAGAGAGATAAATCCAGTCCAATATGATCCAATACATGACAACTATATCCGTCATAAAAGTCATAAAAGTCGTCGCCGTCGTAAATTTTTATTTTATTTATTTTAATTAGTATATCCGTCATATTAGTCAAAGGTGTGATCAAAGATATCATACCTAATATGTAAAAATCGGTAGGTACATTAAGATTAGTCTATTCGCTTGGAGTCTGCTAATGGTGTTTCAATGTAATCTGCACCATTTAGCCCTTCTCGCAGCCCCGCGTGTCATATGGGATTTAAATAAGGCTATTCACATACTGGACGCATAATTTAAAACGATTTACTAAAAAAATATTTAAGTAGACAGAAGCGCATGTATATTTTAGCTTATAATATATAGCGACAAAATAGCCAACCTATAATCTGTTTTTTCATTATCATGTTTAGCTACAACAGTAAATAGCGGGTGGGAGTCATCTCGTGTTCATGGTTATAAGAACACGTGTATGATCTCCATACTATAACTTAATAACCGTACAATTGTTATTTAAACCGAAATATTATTTTCAAACTGGACATTGCCAAAAATCACCGAAAATTCGGTGGATTGCCATAATAAATATAAAAGTTGAAGTTGAAGTTGAAATAGCGGGTGACAAAAAAAAAGTTTTAAACTAAAAATAAACGAATAATCTAGCTTCTATCCGTCACGCTACGATGATTGAAGAAGCTTTTCCCTTTCAGGATAGCCTGAGTGCGTCTAGTATTTTTTTGTCGACAAAAGTAGTCGAATAGAAATATATTACTAATTTCAAGGCTGATTGGTGTTAAGTATATGTGAGTCTATGTAAATGCTCTCACGAAAAGAAAAATCCTAGTGTGTGACAATTTTTTTATACTCGTAGCATAAAAGTACCTTTTTCTATTTCTATCTCTCAACCGCAATTGGACAGTTGCGTAAAGCTGAAAATGCTGATAGTGCGAATCCTATGTTCACAAACTAAATTTAGGTTTAGTGCAACTTTTTCTTTTCATTTCTTTAAGAAACATTAGTTAAGATAGAATATAAATTGTAGAATATAGAATATAATATAGAAGATAAAATATTTGGTTAGTCCTGTCAAATTTAGATACTCTACAGGCAATTTAGACGAGATTAAAATCATGGCCACTAAAAATGCGTAAATTTACGTAAGGCGGGTTTTAGTCTTACGCCGACAGCACGCGCACCGTCAGCGCTGATGGCCGAGATATATGAACTTCTAGGAAGCGTTTTTGAATGATGCGTAGCTATCAGCGCGCACGATGGTAGCCTCGGCGCTGACAAACTACGCGCTGAGCTATCAGCGGTGACGGTGAGCGTGAGACTAAAATAAATAAATAAATAAATATCCTGGGACAACTCACACACGGTCATCTGATCCCAAACTAAGCAGAGCTTGTACTATGGTAACCAGACAACTGATAAACATACTTATATAATTTATAAATACATACATATTATAGATAAATTATACCCAGACACAGAACAAACATTCATGCTCATCACACAAAAATCAGCCTAAAGCTCTGACAATTTTGACAGGACTAAACTTATATTTATCTTTTGTCTTTTATTCAATGGAAGAAAAACATGCAATGAACTTAAATTAAGTTTCGATTGTAAACAAGGATACTTGCACCAATAAAATTGATTTGAAAACTAACTTTTATTTAAGGCAAGTCTTTTTGCTAAGCCGCTGATCAGACATTGTAAAACTGGAAGAAATCTTTTGAATTTAAACCCTAAAAGCAGCTCAAAGTCACTCAACAATATCTATTTAGAATAGAACAGATTAGAAAAAATGTTAAATTCACCTCTATAAGTCGTCGTTGTTAAACGCAAGTGTGTAAACGTCCTACGTTCGTCTCCCAGCGAGAAGGATTTGAATAAGCTATACAGCAGTGTGAAGAAATAGTACTCAAGTTGAATCGTGTGAACTGAAACACTGATGGTGAATGACTGATGATGTTGTTTATCTCTGTAACACCGTAGTAATTGGAGAAGTTGAGTATTTTAGATAATAAATATTAATATCCAGTCGCTTATGAAATAACTTACTAATAGTAGTTTATCGCTGCCTCACTGCAGGGGCCAAGACCTCTCCTCATACGTAGTAGGGAAGTCCACGCTTGCTAACGAAGGTGATTTCGGACTGACATTTTCTTTAAGTCCAAGTTTCCGTACAATTTTTTCCTTTACCGCCACCTTATAAACTCAGATTTATATTATGTTTTTACAGGCTTAATTTTAGTTCCTGTTTACCACACAGCCTTTTAGTTAGTAAATATGTATGTAATTACTAACTATTGCAAAACTTTATCACAACATAAAATATAACCTTTCTACTCCACAACACATCCATTTCAATTCAAAAATATTCACCAAATCGAAATCAAATCGTCTTGAATAACGTCGATGTGAAATACACTGTCGAAATATGAAATTTTACGAGTTATACGCGTTGACATGTTGGAAAAATGACGTGTCAAAATGTAAGATAAATCTTTAGGTCGCAGTTATGTGCACTCAGAAATTGTTTCTATTTATCAACCCTTCTGATTGAACCGTGACGAAAATGTTGAGAAGTACTGTCGCGGGGAATAGTGGCGGGAAAATGTTTTTTTTTTGTGAATGTGATTTGAAATTGTGTCGTATATATTTTACACTAGCTGTCTATAGGTTTCATCTGCGACTTTAGTTACTATTTCGCTTCCGTAGGTGGTAGTTATAGAACCTAGTATATGCTCAGTAGTATAAGGAATACTACTGAGTATTCCTTATAAATCAAGTCTACGAAAAGATTTTTTCCACTGCAAGTTGTAATGTTGTTAAAAAAATCTTTTTAGCTTTATTATTTTAAGTTAAAAGATCTTTAATAGGTTTGCGTTATGTTTACAAGCGACTTTTTGTGTTGGTAAAAATTGATACACCTTATTAAAATTTTAAGAAAAATGCTTCATTTATACGTCAGCTAAATTACTTTTTACCTCCCTACAATATAAAAAAGATATCTTTGGTATTAACATACAATGGCAGCTAAATACTTGTAGAAATATTTTGTAGCGAGCGTTGATTTATTTGTTCTGAACGCAAAATATATATTTTTTCTTTTACGGAGCTAGAGGTTTAAATGACACTATGTATAAAGTCCCCGTGAGAATATGTAATAATTTGGAGAGTTATTTGAACCCACTTACGAACAAAAAGAAAATAGTTTTCAATTTTCGTGTTAATTTGCCAATTAGGCCACATAAACGCACTTCATCTATCAAACCTTGTACTTTTGTCCTCAACTGTACATTGCAACAGCTTCTGCCGCTGCAAAAAATGTTATGAACTATGGTAGATGATCAGAAGTACTATCAATAACAGTGTCACTCTCCACTTGGTATGTTTTCTGGGGGACATGACACCATCAAGTTTGTTTAAGACTTTCTTTTATACAGGATGTCGTAATACGTAGTCAATTTTTTTTGCTCGAAAAAATTGAAGAAATGTTTGATATTTTAGAGTTTTAAGAACTGTGTCTTTTTTAGATCTTTACATTCTCTGTCATGTTTGGCTGTCTATTTGTTATAAAAACAAAAACTGTACGGATTTTCATAGCGTTTTCACTTATAAGCAAAACTTATTTAGGAGGATGGTGCCAATAATAATCTTTTAAGGCAGAGTTTTACAAAAACTCAATTAATTATTCCAGTAGAAGTAAACCAGAGGCCTGATAATATGGCTGACAATATTTGAATTATGTATAATTTTACATATTATTATATACCTACTAGCTGCTAATTCTTAATTGAAATAAATCATGATTCGGCAAAAGAAAATCATTCTTTCACAAATAGAATACCATACAAAAAAAATATTACAAAAGAAAAAACGCTAAAACTGTAACACCCCTACAGCGAAATGAGACACGTTCGTTTTTCGAAAAAATCATTTCTTTTCTATTGTGCGGGGAAAAGGCATTGTTAAAATGATCGATAGTATTGTCCACTGTCTATTAGTTTGGATTGCATCCAGATTTGAGCGTATCGTCTATTCGTACGCGCCCGTGCGGGACGAATCGAGCGTTGAGTGAGTCATTTAGATTTATCGATTATTTGATGGTGCATCACTAGTGTTTTGTTTGTTTTTTTGAACCGATGGAACGGTGGAATAAAGCTTCAGGGGGTATCGTATGGTTTTTGCTTTAGAGTGTAGTTTTACAGATTCAGCATGCTGGTTCGTGCAATATAACGGTTTGTATGTATTCAAAAAACAAATTCTTTAGACAATCTGATGTCATGACCAAATTTATGATTTCAATTGTCAGAAGTCATGACAACATAGGGCCACTAAAATAACTCAAACATTATTCTTGTGGATTCACAGATGTTCTACTTCGAGTCGATGGAATATATGAGTCGCCTAGGTGAGTGGCTTCTTTCTTTCTTTAATCTCAGTATCTGTGGCGTTTTCTAATTGTATAAAGCTGAGTTGTACGGACTATTTGGCTACTATCATGCAAAGCTTGAATTTAAACTTTAATAACAATCAATCGTTGAATTTGCGATACGCTTTGCAAATCCACAGCCTAGTACCTTTCCGTAACAGTTTTCATTCCCATTATTTGTTTCATCAAAATTCTATTCCCTACTCATCGAACCTATTAACGCAACCTGTGTATCGTCCATTTGAAATCTGTGTATAATTGAGTATACCAAACACTTGCAAAGAGATCCATTAACGATTACAATTAATCTCCCTGATGAATGTTTGCCAGGATGTGACCACTCAATTTGGACAAACATTTGGTCAAACCCCTCGTGTTAGCATTGCACTCCAGGTCTAATGAGGTCCTATTGTGGATATTGGTTACCTCTGACATCGAGATCTATTGTTCTTGAGAATCGTGTGGATTAAACGCTGAGAGCTGAAAAAACAGTGCTCTTGATTAGAGAAGCTTTGTTGTAGTTTTTCGGTAAATTAACTTATTGGAGATGTGTTCTTTGTTATTTCTTCGTGTGTAGTGTGTTAAATAGTATCTACTCACTATTGTTTTTGAAAGTTTTTTATGGGTTCTGTGCCCGAAAGTTATTAAATGACATAATATTACTAAGGTGCGACGTCTGGCATATGACTTTCTTTTCAAATTGAGATGATTTTTTATTGATACCGTTTGTTAAAGAATCATTGACTAATTAAGCTTCAAGGAAGAAAAAGATTTTTTTTCATTAGAAAACTTTAAAGAACGTTCATTAATTTATGTTAATGTTATGTTAAATTAATGCTGCTCAATTTATTGCGTAATCAAAGGAAAAAGTCTATAACTTTAAGTATATAGACCGAGCTGTCCCCCGCGATTTTCTATCTCCCGTAGGCTCTATCGTGATATCACATACTCTATGTGATATTATGATGTGTAAGCTATATTACTGTAAAATTTAACAAAATCCGTTCCGCTGTTTTTGTGTGAAAGAGTAACAGTCATACATCCATGCATACAAACTTTTGCGTTTATAATATTAGTTACAAAGTAAGGATATAGACATTTGTTTATTCGAATATATCTAACCTAGGTGCAAACAACACCTACATCAATCTAACCTAATAACACAAACCATTACCCACCAACAAATCAAGCTAATCACAGTCTAATAACTGCCACTAATATCAGTTTATGTCCGTCAATAAATCATGGCGGACGATTATATCGGCAACTTGTCAATAACTTGGCTAGGTAATCACTCAGGCGACTATCTGGCAGGTCACCGGCGCTTTGTTTGCAATGCTCTTATCACGGCGCGTATTGCAAACATGGGAAAGCTATGGACTAGTCGCTGTGTATGAATTTGATGGATGCGGTATGTGTAGTGTGTGTGTGTGTGAGTGTTTGATTGAGAAGTACTTAAGCTTACCTGTGCTAATGTTAATATCAATGATATCGTGTTTGTGTCTTATTAATTAATTAACTTGGTCTTCAAGCTTAACTAACATTTTGATTTCAGTTAGTCTTCATGCTGAAATTAACTAACATTTTGATTTTAGTTAATTAATATTTTAGACCGACTTCTTAAAAAGAGGTTATCAATTCGTCAATTGTGCTTTGATTTGAATGAATCTTATTTTGTGTTTTCTTTGAAAGAGGTCACTCACTTTGGTTATGATATGACCTGATATGACATTTTTATTTATTTATTTTAACAGGTTCACCAACAATTGAATACACTTAAGATAATAAAGATTCTGCACATGTAAAATGATAAATAAAATAACAGTGTAACAATCACTTATAGGTAAACACCTCATATACATTTAGACATTACAGTACAATAAGAAATAATAAAAACTATTTTTACTTAATACAATATTCAGCAAAAGAGAACTAAATTAAACTACTCCAAGGGTTTGCCAAGGTACAGAGTATATTTTTTATTTTACGAAGAGTGTCGTGGTGTACGTCAATTACATCACTATAGCTGTTGATTATTTTACTTAATCTAGACATAGGCAATTATACTCTTCAAAAAACGAACAGAGTGTGGATTGTGTTTTGATTAGTAGACACTAAAAAGTAAAAAAAAGTTTTTTCTTTATTAAAATAGCATAATGGAATTTTAGGGGCAACAACCTAAAGTCATGCTTCATAACCTCACAATAGACAGTATTTTCCAAATATATTTTAAAATGGCAAAAAATTGAACGAAATTATCTGCCAGTGATTTTAACTAGAACTTATTAGAAGGATGTGAAACAGGCCCTAAGTATCACTCAATATTAGAATAAATCCTTTGAACTAAGTAGGTAAATATTTTGTGCTAAAGAATTGTTTCATTTTTAATATCGTTCAAATTTACTTCTTCACACATAAATCCTAAAGTCAATGTTGTTGAACTCTGTTTACACCCACTAAAACAGAATGCCGCATCCACGAAAACCGCTCACACATCCCTAGGTGTACAGAACACACACCAGAAGCCCAACTCCAACCTGATTAATAGCATCCCGACACAGCACGTCCAAATGAATACTGTTTAGATCTAGATATTTAGACCGGCAGACATATTGATGAATTTAGTCTAGTGTTGAACTGTGCCGGCAATTTCTACCTCAATAACTTAGGGTATAATTCCGGATTTGGGCTGTGGAGCTCAGCACATTTGTAAAGTAAATTGGACTTCGAAGATTGGAGAAATTTGATTTCAATGGTTATAAAGTACAAAATGATGAATGGACGTATGGCCGATGAAAGTAGGCTGGGCTGATGATATACATAAGAAGTTACTTTAGGACTCTAAAGTAACTTCTTATGTATCAAGCAAGCTCAGATACTGAAGTAGTATTTGTACAAAGATGTCCAGATAAATACCAGGTTAAAACTACTGCAGTGTCAAATCGCGCACGCGTCCGCTGTCACCGCCACCTCTAATATAACCAGACCTTTAAATAATCTGATTCCATCAATGAAACTTCGCGGATATTTTCGATTGATCCCCTTTTCGGATAACTGCCAGCTTGTGCATTGCAGTACAAACAGGTACTGAATATGCTTTTAAAATATAAATATAGCCCAGTAAAAAAGGTCATATTTCGTCCAGCTCATTTTTCTGGCCACTCATATCTCTCGATCAGTTGAAATGAAGACTCACAGCCTGATATAATGAGTCCATTGGCCAGATGCTGTATCATTATTACATGATATCCTGAACGAACATTAAGCAGACAAATGTTCCTCATTACAAGCCGTAAGTAGGTCATGGTATGGTTCCGACGAACTGGCCGGACTCTCTGAGATTGATTCGCGTATTTAATAATAAATCTGGCTTTGTTTTGCTTCTTTCTAATTAGTTATATTAAAAGTTCTTTTATTGAGAGTAAATGCCAATTATTGTGACTAGTACTTGATACGTTTTATTTATAAATCATTTATATTTCTTTAGGCGGTCATTGGTGCCGATCCTCTTGTGCACAAACTAACGTAAATTTAAGTTAAGTGCATCTTTCTCTTTTTTGATTTTGATGGACAAATATGTTTATATTTCTGTCAGTTTTATACAAAAATCTAATCAAAGATAGGCTGTTAATTCTGTATATAAAAGTAAATGAATTCAATTTTCCGTTAAATAACTTGATTTAAAAATGTTAAATAAGACTTTTTGTAAAAAATTGATAAAGTCTCAACAAAGTTTTAATTATTGTAATACAATGACAGTTGATAATTATGCGTAAGCGCCTGTGAATAACGCAGGCTTAACGGTTTACACTTTTCACCGAATATGTAGATACTTTAAAGTTTTTGATACACACTTTTGCCAAACAATAATTTGATGAGTAAGTTATAGCAATATAGGTTTTGATTACATCTAAACATTTAGACACACTCCTCAAAGGAGAGATTTGGCTAAAGGGTCATGTTTCGACGGTTCATAACACAACGCCGTCATTTCGAGTTAAATAATATTACATAAAGTTTTCTCTGAATGTATTCCTTTTTATAGGCACCAGATGCCCAATAAATAAATAAATGAACCAAAAAATCTAATTACAATACCTATTGTCCCTATAAGTGAACCTAAAAAAATGTTGCCCTCACAAACGTCGTAGGTAATTTCTGGCTTGAAAGAAGTGTAGGTCAACCTTGGGCCCAAAATACTAACGTTATGGTCCACTTAAAATAATTGGCTGGTCTTAATGGAGGCTTTGCCGTAACGTTTAATAAGATTGCTGTAAAAGGTTTCCTTCCTGGCTCGGAAAACACGAAACGCATTGGCTAAGTAGATGAATTGTGATATATTAAAACTTTTTTTTTTGTTGAGGGTTTGATAATCAACCTTACTAAGTGGTATCGTTTTACATAGTAACTGGATTGTGTAGGTCTGAGTTTGATGGAATTTAGGCGTCTACAGATCCAAAGAAACTTTAGTCTAAAAAAATGTGACTCAAACTCAAACTCAAAACTATTTTATTCAAATAAACCATTTACAGGTACTTTTGAATCGTCAAGGTGTCAGTCTGTCAGAAAAATAAAGCTAGTTGCTCGTTCCAAAAAGTAGGTCTCATGGAGAAGAGCAAGCAAGAACTAAGACTAGACTGGAAGCCAACAATTTCGAAAAAGGGAGATAATGATGATGATTAAGGAGGGATCAAATGTTAGAAGTATGAGGAACGAATTAAAAGTGCCTCATCATACAACAAAACGGGTGTGGTGTCTGGTGGGCTACTAGTGTCGCGTCAAACTCTGTTTGCGTGATGTAAGATTCGTCAGATATAATTCACAAGTGAGACGATAGATGTCGCTACAGTGATCATATCACTCTTATAATTATTATGCATATACATTTTGACAAATGTAATCTACGTTTAATTGTATAACATTCTAAAAACTTAAAGCTCTCAGGTTAATTCTCGTCTCTAATGTAAGGCTTCATTCATCACAAGATACGTTGCATTACCTACTACATCGCAGGTCTCTATTTTCCGTCTTATTGCAAAATTTGTTCTTAATAAGCTGCATCATTTATTTGAAGAAGACTGAAGGACACCGAGGTCATCTTGATAATGGATTTGACTGAGATGGTGCCTTGTTTTCTTTTGAGATTGAATTTATAAAGCTGCATAACTTTCAAATCCAGTGAGCCTCCACTAAGTTTTCAATTTATTCCCTCATTCTCCAATACGTACTCTAAAATTTTCTACGACATTTTATTTATTCAGCAAAACCTTATTGATAAACGTCTTCGGGGCCCTCACACATGATAGCCCGCTATGCACATAGCCCCTCATTGCATCGCACTCGCCGCAAATTGAGTTACAAAACGATTCTTTGGCGAACCGGATGAGTGCCTCTCAAACTTGCACAAAGGAACCATTTTATTGTTGGACACAAGAAACCAGGGTTTACATTTTTATACAAGGACCTCGTTTTTCTGCAGAATAGAAGTGCTTGATGTCGAGTGTTCCTAGTAGTTATTTTGGTGCTATTGTCAGCTTTTGACTGCACTGTTGGTCTCGGGGTTGCGACTGTTTCGGGCTTTGGATTTTAAGGTCGCGTGAAGTTTTATTGGATTTTCCATTATGAATATCTTGGTAGCAGTGCGGAGTTTGAAAACTAGTGGTATGTTACTTCCATGCTTTCTTGTCGTGTCTGATTACTGTGTGTCGTTCTTAGAGACTACTGACAGAGTGAACTTGCAATTGCGCGCACACTTGTGCACTTTTGTAACTCTTATATGTGAGGTGGCTTGTTTCGACTGAGATTTGTAACTTTAGTAGAAATTCGAACAAGAATACAGTTTTTATTAACTAAGAACTAGCTTTTGCCCGCGACGTCCGCGTGGAATAATAGTTCCCGTTCTCGGGGGATTTCCGGGATGAAAACTATCTTATGTCCTTTCCCGGGTCCCAGACTATATCTGTACCAAATTTCATTCAAATCGGTTCAGTGGTTTAGGCGTGAAGACGAGACAGACAGACAGACAGAGTTACTTTCGATTTATAATATTAAGTACGGATATTCAAATAAACAAAAGTGACTGATATATTTTCTTGCTTGTGTCTCACCCTTGGTGCCACTTAGTTAAATGGGTTATTTGACTAAGTAAATTTTATAATTTAAATAATTAATTTTCACAGCATTATTCTTTGTGTAAGTAAACTTTGAGCACCGATGAACAGTGAAAGCCGGTGTCGTCAGCGCATGTTCGTTACGGCGCTTCATTACGACACACCCTTAAGAGCATCAGCAGGACAGACTGTCCTGTTGTCATACTAATGACGTAAAAATGAACTAAACGGTTTTCTATTAAGAGGGTCGTACCGGTACCATAGGAGACAGCTTTTTTGTTCGTAAACTTAATAGAAAATTGTATTTTTGTAGGTTTTCTTTTAATGGTGTTTTTTTTCGGTTTATGTTTTATACTCAAAGTCTCACGAAGACTTTGTGAAAATTTAGCAGAAGTGAGTTTGACATAAACCAAAGTAAACACCTTTAGAATCAAGTCACTATGATAACTTCATTTAAATTCTTACAGTAAGTATGATAAACTCCTTGTCCTTCAGTCATCAATCTTTATGAAATCGAGTAGGCAGCAATCATTTACAGTTGATTTTTAAAAGAAATTAAAACAAGCCAAGAGTTGAAAGCAAAATCAAAATTACCGCCAAATCTGTCCACACACGCTTTATAAAACCATCTTCTAAATTGAACAACTTTTTAACACACAGGAGTTACTTCATAGCCGCTCCATTTTTGACTTCTTAGCAAAGTGAGTTTGGAGACAATTTTCACGGAGTTTTCTTTCAAAGTTTCATTATACCACGGGTGAAAATGAAGGTACGAATCGAACGGAGTTGGGAACAAAACCGATATATCTTCGAAGTTGAGTAGAACGCTTTCGGGGACTCCAGGGTTCGATTGTAGACTTTGGTAGTTTCAACTTTAAACTGCTTCAAAACCTGTTTATTTTGTAGCAGATCTGATAGTTTGATTTGTGAACTGAGCTTCATACGTTCTACTTTGACTTTTATATGTATTTGAAAACTAGATCTCTTTCGAGTAGTTGTTACTTGCGTAATGGAGTTACTTGTGGCTTGTGTGTTACATTGTAAGACATGATTTCGAGTGAGTTGTGTGAAAATGAGTTTGCTATACATTTCTTTGTAAAGTCAGAGTCCCTTCCAATTCCCCAGAAACCTTCAAAAACATTACAAATTTTAACCACTCGGAAAAGACACTTCAAAAAACAAAAGATAAAAGCAGGGAACAAGAGAGAAAGTGCAGAAAAAACACCCTATATTCGACAATCCTTACTGGGTCGTAATCTTTTAAACCTTGGTGCCCAAAATGTACCAATGTGGACCTTCCGAGCTCTTTCCATAAAAATTCTACTACTTTGAATAATTTTGTTAGTTCTGCAGTCCATCACGCTACGCCTATGTAAATAGGGGTAGATTGAGTTTGAAAGTGTATGTAGCGGATGCCCCTCGAAACAAAATAGTCCTTTTTAGGCAGGAAACTGCTGATTTATGGAAACGAGCGGTGTTATTAAAGTTTATGCGTGTATCAAGTTTTGTGTACTTTTTTCATGTGTGTGTGCGAAGTTTTTTTTCCACAATGCTTACATATCTTGAATATAAGTTTATTTTTGTTTTGAAAGTTTAGTCGCTCTCTTATAATGGATTTTCTATACGACGGGCTTACGTCAAATTAATATAAATTATTATTTTGGGATAACTCACAGGACGGCCAGACTATTGATATAAATATTTATAAGATTTATAAAAACATACATGCTATTATTATTATTATAAATAATTTACACCCAGTAGCAGAAAACACAATTGTGTACATCACATAAAGACTGGACCTAGCCAACTAGTTAGTGAGCATGGCTTAGCTGTCACTGTATTAGGGCCAAATTTCATTAGGACAACAGGTTGTGCTACCAGGTAAGTATGGCGGGTATTTCTCTTGCTGGCTCTAGTTTCGACACCCAGGGACCCTTAAATTGTGATGTTCTTGCGACCCGAGTTGTGCCACTTGCCACCCTAGACAAGTGGCATTGTAGAATAGATAGCGAAAACGAAGAGATTGTCAAATGTATGGAGATGTCAAATTGTTAGCGAAAGTTTATGTCAATTGCATACATTTGACAATCTATTCTAATCTACAATCTATTTTACAATGCCACTTGTCTAGGGGGTCATCTGGTGTCCTAATGAAATATGGCCCTTATACCAAGCGTCTAGTCAAAACACAGAACACCTCATCCCCATAAACATTGCAGTACAATCATCCTTAAATACATAAAACAACGTCTCCCTCCAATTATCTACTATCGTCATAAGAGCCGTCTAAATCAGGCGCTTGCTTGGCTTGTTAATAAAATGCCGATTCGGGAAAATTATCGAAAAACTGTCAGTTTCCAGCCCCCCTCTCTCAGCAGGGGTTTCCCTTCTAAGCGTCTAGCACCGAACTCATTAAAGATACTTAGACAATTGGAAAAGACATTAATTTGTTCGTGTTTGCTAAAATTTGGGACGTATTTTTTTTGTTTTATTACTTTTCTTTTACTTGTATACGTAGAAAAGGTTTTATGAATTTTGCTTACTTTTAGGTGCTTTCTAATATTATTGTTTTACTTAGACAGGTAAACTTATTAAGGTATTTACAGTTGGCCTATTAAAATGTGCGTCTGGTATCAATTGAACTACTCTAAAGCACCTATTTCACTAGTACCACTTTTGACCTTACTTGACATTTAAAACACTATTAAACCTTCGAACACACGTGATTCGATACACAATAGAAAGACACTAGCAGCCCGACAGCCGGCTGTCGCTTAGTCGTTGACAGGTTAATCAAACCGAAAAATGCCAAAAAGACAGATTGGGTTACATTAAACAATTTATTCACTTTTTTTTAAGTTTAAAGAGATTCCATTTTCCTGCTACATAGTTACTTGTAAAAGGGTATGATGGGGGCAACTGTCATTTCAGCCACATACAACTTATCACCGTTGTCTCAGGGGTGATAACTCATCCACAAGCTATTTTCTCGTGGTCTTGCATAATTATGTCTATAGGCGGCGGGGGGAGCACTTAACATCAGGCGGGTAGCCATCATGTTCGCCATTGAATAATAAAAAAAAACAATAAATAAATAAAGAGTCTTTCAAGAATGTAAGTACATATACTCAAGTCAACATTGATTTACGAACGTGGATCAAAGTAAGCACGTTCGGCTTCCGAAAATCTCAAGCACCACTTTAGTGCCTTAGACACGTATAGACCAACAGTTAATTAGGCTGTCTGTCCGTGAGTTGTGTCCCTATCGAGGACCTTACGAGTCTAAATGTATATACATAACTTTTCTAGCTAATTAGATTGGAAGGCTGTTTTTCTTGAAAGTGGTTAATTTTTTTGCTTGTCTTTGGAGTTATTTCCAATTGTATTTAATCAAAATCGTTTAAATTCTACAGTGAATATTCCGAGAAAAATACAGAATATATTTTAAGTTATTTATATGATAATAATTTCAGTTTTAATAATATTTTTTTACCATGTTCGAGCACGGAGCCCAAAACATAACATTCCAATGCGTCGAAAGTAAAAATAACCCTTAACATTAAAAAGTTTTCGTTTGCTAACTTGACTGAATTTACTCGTTAAGAGTTCTAACGAGATCACTAATTATCGATTTAACTGAAGCCGGTACCTTTAAAAGATTACTGTTAAATAACTTTGTGTTAAGTAATTAAGACCTGTTCAGGATATTTCGGGAATTCGTTTTCTGTGTAATAGACTAATGCTTTAATTAAATAGCGTTGTTCCATGGAATTATCTTGGATCAAAAGTAATTGGAATTCTTCGAGATCATATTGTATAAAGGTATAAATTTATGGGGGTCAAATGTAGGTTATTTTGTTGGTTGTAAGTTTGTTTGGGTTGCAACATCAAAGGATTAATTTGATTAGATCGGTACGTATTTCTGACAAATCGGTAAATAATACCTTTGGCATATCTAAAAAGTAATTAATTATCAAATAAACTTACTTAATGGTTGTTACACGAAGTTATTGTATCGTTCTAAGATATGTGAGGTAAATGACCGGATGTAATATATTTGTGTAAGGTTCAGTTAAAAACCTGCATCAGGAACTTTTGCTGAACTGGCCCTGTTTGACATAGCATAGTGTTTAGTTTTGTTTTTCATTACTTCTATGTAGATTTGACAGTGAGTCTTTTTTATCAGTATCGAGTATGAGATAACAAGTACAACACAACATTTTCGGTAATGCAACAGTTTCGGTAATACTGACAAGTTAGCAGGAGATTTTATACGGCACAACAAACCAAAAGAGGCTTGATGGGATCAGGTGTAATATTAATTCTTTTATAAAGTTTATGTATTTTTGAGCTCCATAGTATCAGGAACTTAACAGAAAATCTTAATAGCACTTTCCTTGCTCTGGGTCATAGGACTTAGGGTTCCATATTCCAACGTAGTACACATAGGAATATGGCACCCACGCATAGAAGTCTCAAGATGAGGTCAACGAACAATAACTACAAACGTCCCAGTCTTATCCACCCTAAAGTCTCCATACTCCATTCAACCGCCCCAATTCTGGCTAACAAACATTTTGTTCTCTATTTTTCTTGTACTCACGCCTGAAAAAACATGAAACTAAAGTCAGTAGATCAAACCGGTGGGATTGCAGCAAAATAGAAGCAAACGAACGCCAAACGTAACGCACGTACCCCACTAACAAGTAGAAGCTCAAACATGCGCACCAACCGGGCTAATTTTGGATCATAGAGTAACAAATTCGAGGAGAGTCGTTGTTAATTGAACAATGTTCTAGATTTTCACTGCGTTGACGACATTTATTGTTTAATTTTATATTCCAGGGATGAACACTTTGTTATACGGATTTATTTTGTAAATTAACAATTATTTTTCTGAAACTCGGCTGTCTAATTATTTTAGGTTTCTGGGGAGGTGCGATTGCTGTGACACAGCTATTAAACCATTGAACACATGTGATTCGAGAGTCAATAGAAAAATAATAACTGCGCGACAGCCAGCTGTCGCTTTGTCTTTGAAAGGTTAAATTACTCAGTATTAAAATACACAAAATTGTTACAAAGTTATTGTTCCAATAAATAAATTGAATATGAAACGAAATATCATAAAAAAATCCTGACGTGATCTTAAAGACGTGATCTTATAACAAAGAACATTTAAGAGTATTTTAAACTCAAAGCTATTCTCTATTTGAAATTACAAACGACGTAACCAACTTAGATAATTTGTAAAATCTGATTAACCTTTCTAGTTTTATTAAGAAAAGTAATGATGCACCTTACATTCACTTACTAAAAACCCAACAAATACTTTAAATCCCATAGATTTTTTTACGAATACACGTACTTTCAGAGCTTCGACTCCAATAGGCATAAACCTCGATAACCACCTAACACATCTGTCACGCACTAATCTATGCCCAATATACCTCGTAATTTCTTACCTGCGTCTCATTAATTGTGGGCACGTAGGTACCACGTGACCGTTTGTGTGGCCAACTGAGGGTCGCGATGTGTTATGTCCAAAGTCGGGTAATGGGTGACTGGCTGATGGGGTCCTTGTTTTAGTGGTTTGGGCTTCTCCTAAAGATGGGTTGAGGTGGAAGTGCTAAGGAGAATTTGTGGTTGTTTATGGTGGGTCTGAAATGTTTTTAACATTATTTTTTGTTCTATGTGTTGTTATCAGCTGCCACCGTGAGCTAGTTATCTTTATTATTTTTAAGTGTTTCTAATTAGTTAACAGTATGACAAGCTCTTGAATAATTATATAGTCAAGTCAAAATAATATGGTTATACGATTCACTCTCACAGGTTTAAGACCAAAAGGCGAATTTCAGCATGCTTTATACTTAGCCATTTGATATTTCATAGTTGAAATGAAATTGACGTTTGACTATTTTAGTTTTTTAATTGTAAGCTATCAATAATTTAAAACTTGATCACCACTGACTTTTAACTTTTTTATTTCTAAAACATGGATCCACGCTTAACAAATTGTTTTTTAACTGCGTCTGTAATCAAGGCATTGACTGTAAGGTTTTAAAATTGATTCTAAAAAAATAATGAGATCGAGACTTAAATTTGCCTCTCATTTAGTTAGTAAAATATGCCTTCAGATTCTATGTGAATATCAGCAACAATAACTATATTATATACCGTTTGAGCAAGTCAGCATTCAAGCTCAAAAATCAAAACACCTAGAAGCTGGAAACCAAAAACCCTATACAATACATATCAAACGACGCTGGTTTTAACTGGGTGCGCGGCCGAGCGAATTTTGTTTGAGAGCTCATAAATCTGTCACATGTCAAAGTAAGCCGCGTATCGAACGGGCCAGCCCTCCGGTAAATTATGAACTAACCGCCTTTTGCCTTGGCCGTCGCAGGACGTTGCACGTACTTTTAAAGCATGGTGTAGATTGCACTTAAATGTTTGGAATGGTCCTGTGTGAACAGCACCTTATTACAAGCCAAGAATTATGGCGATACTTTATATCTTTTCCTTAGTATTTTGTGAAACGTTGGTATGTTGAATATCAAGATTGGAGTCATTATTTCTCTAGTCCTTTCCCAACTACGGAAGGATCGACTTTCAGTCTCTTTTCACATAGTTGATATCAACTGAATATCAGTGTTTCACATGGATCGGCTGCCTAACAGACCTCTATAACGCAGTTACTAGGTAACACGATAACCTTCGGTTAGATAGTCTAAGACTTTCTACAACCGGGGCTAAATGTCTAGATTTGAGGAGCAAAGGTTTTTCTGAAGTTCGTCCGTAGACGCCACAGTTCCATAGCCATCTCGTTCCGGTTTCTAGATTAGTGTGTTGTATTTTTGTCTCTGAAATGGCAACGCATCTAAAACGATTCTGGTATTGCAGATCAACTCAATCATTTTTTTTTAAAGATAATTCTGAAGTTTTGACCTTCCAAACGGCTTAGTTTCGGGCCTAAAAACGCACTAAAGTATTACTCTCTACGCAGATAAGTATTACTCTCTAATTTTATGCTTTTTTTTTTGGTGAGTGGGAAATCATCTAATGACTGCTCCCGTCCTGGGTGCGGCGGGAGGGCGTATCAGACTCTTACTGACTAAAACCCACTCATGTTCCTTCGATTGCCCTTTATGTTCCAGGGTCACGTTAACTATTATATTCATTCCGCAACTTTATTTTTATGCTGCGTATCGTACTGCCAATCCAATTGATTGGTATCTGTTTCTTTCCAAGTAACAATTTTACCGATCTACTTTATGTACTAACATCCTCATAATATACGAATGAGGAAAACCTGCAAAAACACATAAGACGGTGAAACGATAAAATGTTTTATTACTTACTTAAAATTCGCCAAAAATCAACAATTCAATTCTATGCGAGTCATAAAGTGGAAAGATGGATTCCGAATTGAATGTCGTACCACGAGCTCTCGATTTCTACCAAGCTTTGTATTTTACTTTGTTTTTGATCGGTTTTGAGTTTACAAGGAGAGAGTATCTTTTAGATTTCTGTCATTTTCGGGCACTTTGAGTGCTACGTTACCTACTAAACGTTTATGCTTTGGTAATATTCATTGGACTGTTGACATGAAATTACTGATACATTTTTACAACGTCTAGACAGGTTAATTAGCCTGTGTGGTTCATAAGTAGTGTCTTAATAATATAATGTCAAGCATAATGTGGTAAGTGTAAATACCCGTATTAGAAGTAGAGATTTTGTTTCTGTATTTCTTTCGAGTAGTCGATTGGGAAAAATCGATTCATCTTAAGACTAATGCGGTATTTTACATCCGCATCATTTGACATACTTTTTATAAGCTCACAAAACGAAGCTCTCTCATAGATTTTGTATGACAATACCACCTTATGAAGTTAGTTAGCCAGCAACTCAATTAACAAAGACCAACTATTTTAATGATTTTAAAGGAACTGCAAATCCAATTTTACAGTAAATTGAAAATTAACCGGATATTAGGGCTAATATTAAGAGGGGTTTTTTATTGTCTTACATTTTACTGCTAATTAGGTGGAATTTCAAAATGTCAAAAATCACACACTCAATTACATAAATCTATAAAACATCTACAATCTATAAAAAATATTAGATTGGGCAGAAATTAGTATAAGCATAGTTTTTTAAAAGTAGGGCGCGACGCAACCTCAGATTTCATAGCTTCATATGTATGCTGCAAGCAGGCGTGTGATGACGAATACACGTCTTCTTGGACAGTAGGCCATAGTAAAACTGTCCACAATAAAAAAAAAAACTGATATATATTAAGATTATTTTTCATCTTTAGATAAATTGATAAAGTGACTGATTAATTGACTGACAGTTGATATGTCAACTCACAGTCTAAAACGCTGATGATAGAGACATGAGACATGCTTGATTTATATACATAGAAATTCTAACCATAAAGGGGTAAAAAAGGGGAATGGAAGTTTCGACATTAAAGCGGACGAAGCCGTGGGCATAAGCTAGTCTATCGTACTAACGATTCAGAAAAACTCTGATAAACAAAATTCGAAGCGAAAACTCACTACAGACTGTCAGAAACGAGTTGCAACATCCAATCTTGCGACAACTCTATTCGAGCCCCAACCAACGGTAGGATCCGTATACAAACACTCGTAAAATACTGCCGATATTATCCGCGCAATAGGTTTAATGTCTTATGACGTAGACGGGAGAGAGCGAGACGGCAAGTGTGTACTGTTCAAATACCCACGATTACTTCGCGCAATGGAAGATCGGATCCTCAGGGAACGGAGACGACTTGAAGAATGCTCTCCTTTATTTTACTGTGAAGAGTTCTTCTATTTTAATTTAGTAAGATTGGCTTGTGACGGTAGTTATTAGAATGGCGTTTTCTTTGCTTTCTGCTTTGTTTTTTGTGGGTTTTAGTTGTGTGGAGGAACTTAGGTTATCTTTGTAAATTACTTTGGCTAATTAAATTAGACGTCTTTTGAATATGACATTGAGTTATTAGATAAAAGTTCAGTTAATAAACTAGTTAGTATTATAAATTCATAAAAAAAATCATATACTATGTATAAACACTTTATAAATCAATTTAAAAAAATAAACCTACGCCTATAGTTAAACTTTTAAGTATTGATTCTTACATTATTTAAGTATATTTAAGTACTTATAAGTAGAGATACCTACTTGTCAATATCCCAAGGGACGCCCGAGGTTCAGGATTCTTTGTAATATAACATTGATGCTTTGTTTGTTTCTCCCTCTTCTTATCAATCGAATACTCTTGTATGTTTTGTGCTAAACTCGCACTTTTTCTATGAGCACAAGAAAACATAGGATCCAGAATGTACTTATATGACACGAAGTGTGAAAAGAAAGCGAAAGAAGTCGTAACCCGTCTTTAACTTATGAAGATTAGAAGCGCTATGCTTTAGATCCTTATACAAAGTTCGTCGAGTTACGTTTGTGTTTTTTTTTTTCAATTTGTGGAAGAAACAGAGGGCCTAGCCAAGTGTCATTGTAGAATAGATAGCGAAAACGAATAGATTGTCAAACGTATGGAATTGACATAAGCTTTCGCTAAACAATTTGACATCTCCATTCATTTGACAATCGTTTTCGTTTCGCTATCTATTCTACAATGCCACTTGTCTAGGGGGGCTGGACTGATTTCAACGTTTCAATAAGTAGATATATATTTAAGTATCTTATTTAAAACTGGACAAAAAGTAGCCTATGTCACTCCTCGTCTCTTCAAACATTATCTCTTAAAAATTACGTATGTTCGTCGTGCCGTGATAGACGGACAAACAAACACAAACACTGTCCCATTTATAGTATAGTATAGTAGTAAGCTTGAATATCAATTGTAGAGAAGAAGAGGGAAGAAAGGCCGAAGAAAAGATCCGTACTAATATTATAAATGCGAAAGAACTCTGTCTGTCTCTTCTTCACGCCTAAACCACTGAACCGATTTGAATGAAATTTGGTATAGATGTAGTCTGGGACCCGAGAAAGGATATAGGATAGTTTTCATCCTGGATCCCCTGGGAACGGGAATTATTACTCCACGCGGACGAAGTCGCGGCCAAAATCTAGTACAAAATATTGCGAATTCTCTTCAACCGAGCCCAAATTTTAAGACTAAGAAAATAGAACCAGAAAGCTAATTCTCGGGCCAAACAATTACTTTGTCACTACGAAATTCTGTTCACCAGGCTGGGCTAAACAATTTTTAACCTTTCAACGACCAAGCGACAGCCAGCTGTCACGCTGCTATTGTCTTTCTATTGTGTCTCGAATCACGTGAGTTGGAAGGTTTAAACTCGACACAATATATGAAATCATAAAATCATATTTATTTTGTAAATAGGTTATAAATATATAACACTTTTACACGTCAATATTTTGTTTTTTTATTTATTTTAAGCGAACGATGGGGCCGGTGTTTCGTAGCTGGACTGCTCTGAGAAGAAACATCCGAAACAAACTCAGAGGTCAAAGTCTCTTTTAAAGTCCATACAATCGTATTGGTCAAAAATGTGCGAGAACCATGGAGGTTAATGTCTGAGGCACTCTCTTGATGAGAGAAGGACACAAATTTGAGTGGACCTGTCCAGACAGTGCAAGCATTTGTCAGTAATCGTTTAGCTCAACTAAAAACTAACCAACGTCTTGACGAACAGTACCAAAGTAAGGACATTTGGGTAGGCCGCATTAAATACTCAAACCGTCAGACCGCATATTTAATAATAAAAAAAAACTAACGACTTCCATAGTCCTCACATTCACAAAAAAAAATGTCACAAAAACATATACACAATACTTTAAAAAGTACATATCAATGTCAAATAGTAATACATAAAAAAAAAGATTATATACTTTAAAAAGTACACATCAATGTCAAATAGAAATACATAAAAAAGATTATATACTTTAAAAAGTACACATAAATGTCAATATAATAATTGAAATGTCAAAGAGAAAAGAAATGTAAATAAAGTAAATAATGGCCAATGTATTAATCGAAACAGCTCATCCCAAGCATTTGAATCCTCAATGTAATCTTTGACAGAGTAAAAAGCTTTCTGAGAAAGTTTACGTTTTTTAAATAATTTAAATTTAGTAATGCTAGTTCTTGAATTTGAAATTTATGAGTGACAAACATTACAAGAAATATTATTATAAACATGTAAAGCATTTGCTGATTAACAAATCAAGTGCACTAAAATAAATCGATATAAAAATATTGGTAGCTAGGGAAAGTCTTGGTAATAATTGGAGCACATCTACGGCAGGTGGTCCAATCACCTCCATTGGTCCCGGAATCAATTAGAGTCCGCACTCGTCGCGGCCGAGACAATGCCAGCGACGTGCTGACACCGATAGCAGAAAAAACGAAGCTGGACTTTTTATTTTTCAAGAATATTCTAGAAAAAAGCAGCTTAGATTTTTCTTCCTTCATAAAAACGCACGGTTGAAGATTTTTTCTATATAAAGAATATTATAGAAAAATAAGCACCTCAGATTTTTCTTCCTGACATTGCAGCGGGAAATAGATGCAACTTTTGTTTGACTTTTTGTAGATCAATGGCGTTTTGTTTCAACGGTTTCTTTGCAGTGAATGAGTTGCGAATAGCAATAGTTAACAATAGGCGCTAGATTTCCTTATTTTTATTAAGTCTAGTATTGTTTTGCTTATTTATTTTTATTTACTTTTGATTAGATTCACAGCTCCGCTCCTATAGTCGTAGCGTTATGTTATATGTAAGCTTAGCCTTTTTCACCATTCACCACAATACGTTTTAAATTCGTAGCTGTAGTTTGAAGTGTGTTGAAATAAACGCGTTCAACAAAACAAACAGATTCTTTAGCAAGATATATAATATTAGTTTAAATAGGAGTCTCCTTTTGAATATGAGAAAATTATGTGCAAGAAGTTCCCGTTTCACAATGTGAGTTAGAGAATATTAGTAAAATAAAAAAATCACCTGTACTAAAAGAGACAAGATGTGGTGTGAATGATGAGTAAGCGGTGTTTTTCCTTTTATTTTCAACTCATACGCATAATCCACTTTTCACAGTAAACATTTGTTCTGCAACCACTACCTAAAGGTGTACACAGACTGAAACGTCCCAACTTGCCGAGTCAGGTCGTGACGACATCGACGCAATGAGTCGCAGGTGCACCCCCAGTAATATGTGCTGTATGTTGAATGAGCCGACAGTGTGCACCGTGCTTTACTTGTAAATGAAAACTGCTGTTTGACATATTACAAATTTTCACCGGTGTTTCGGTAGCATATTGAAATCGTGGGTTTTGTAAAATAACGTCAAACGTGATTTGATAACGTGATTGTATAATGCCTCAGGAGCATTTTTTACGATCACTGTATTTAGACATGCTCACATTTGGTTTGGTCTGATTTTAAAAATAGCTTAGCGAAATATAGCTAATTGAGAAACTGTTTGTATTCTATCAGTCTACGAAACCTTAGGTCATAGCTAGCTAGTAATTAAATCGAAAGTCAATAATTTTAATTTTTACTATTAATATAATATGTCTATTAAATTCCTTGCTAATAAAAAAAATACAAAACTAAATACCTGCCTAATAAGGAAACATATTTAGTTTTTTTGCTATAATTATTCTCTATCTATCTACTTTCTTATTTTTACCTCTGTAAGTAACAATTAAAATCAATAAACTTGGGGTTTTAGTATTTTTTAAATCGCCTATTTTTGTGACGTATTTTCGTCACAAATATCGTCGTCAAACTAATAAAATAAGATCCAGATCATTTACTGCCTTTTTTGTGTAATGATTTCTAAATTTCGGGAACTCGGAGTCTTGTACATAATATCAACATCAACATCAAGTCTAATTTAATCTACAACTAAAAGTACAACTAAAAGTGAAAACAAAAAGGCATAAAAATAAACCTTCAATCGCTGTCAACCGGTAAAGTGGCTAAGAGACTGGTAGCATTGCCACACTGAATCCCAACGATACGACCTACTCCTTGGAACGAGCAACTAGCTTCATTTTTCTGACAGACTGACACCTTGACGATTCAAAAGTACCTGTAAATGGTTTATTTGAATAAAATAGTTTTGAGTTTGAGTTTGGAGTCATCTCGTGTTCTTGGTTATAAGAACACGTGTATGATCTCCATACTATAATTTAATAACCGTACAATTTTAATTAAACCTAAATAACTAAAATTCTATTAACTTTTTGTTAAGACACCTACACTTTAAAATAAACCTTGTTTAATTGCCTATCTAATCTGATAATAAACTTTTAGATAAAGTTAAATTAAAAAAAAAACTTAGAAGAAGAGGAAAAACTCAACAAAATTTCAATTTAACTTTATTTTTGAAATTTCAAAACCTAAACAACAAAACATTTTTTTTTATAAAAATTGTTGAAAACTTAAAATTAATAATTCGTGGATCCACCTAAGACTCTCCTGACACATCTGGAGCGGTTCTGCATACTCAAAACAAGGGTGTCAATATCCTGTTGTGGAGTACTGTCCCAAATCCTGCTAAGATGCAAGAAAAGCTGGTTTTGATGCACAATATCAACAGGGAAATTCCTACGAGCTCTTCTCTGAAGCATATTCCAGGCATGCTCAATAGGATTTAAGTCAGGGGATTGTGCAGGCCGGTCTAAAGCTTGGATAACATGCTGTTGTAACCAACTTGTAACGATACGCGCCGTATGTGGACGGGCATTGTCGTGCATTAGCTGGAAATTTTGTCCCATTTGCTGTTTGTGGGGCAAGATTACAGGCTCTAGCACCACATCTCGGTATTTTCGAGCAGTCATATTGCCTTGTATCCAAACGAGGTCCGTTCTACCGCCGAGACGAATTCCTGCCCAAACCATAATCGTGCCACCTTAATATGCATGAACTTGTTGTGGGTGCTGCAGTCGATTCCAACGTCCAGGTTTTCTCCAAACGCGTACTCTTCGCGAATCAGGATGAAATCCAAACCTAGATTCATCAGTGAAAAGCACAAGTGACCATTGAGAATGGTTCCAGTTTTCGTGTGCAATAGCCCATTGTAATCTTCTTCCTCGATTACCTCTTCTTAGTGCTGATACCCAAAATGGCCTACGAGCACGTAGATTGACTTCATGCAGTCGCCTTCTCAAAGTTTGACCGCTTACCAGCAAACCATACTCTCTCTGTAGCCTATGAACCCATTGCATCGGCGCTGCATTTAGTTGACTTCGTGCAGCATTTACTATGAATCGGTCCTGTACATGTGTTGTAATGCGTTGAGGTCCTCGGTGCCGTTCCATCACTTCCTCCGTGACACGATAACATGACCAAAGCCTGGATATAACGCTCTGACTGGTCTTCATGGCTTCAGAAACGGCAATTATGGGACAGTATTCCACAACAGGATATTGACACCCTTGTTTTGAGTATGCAGAACCGCTGCAGATGTGTCAGGAGAGTCTTAGGTGGATCCACGGAATATAAATTTTAAGTTTTCAAGAATTTTTATAAAAAAAAATGTTGTTTTGTTTAAGTTTAGATGTTTCAAAAAATAAAGTTAAGATTGATATTTTGTTTGAGTTTTTCCTCTTCTTCAAAGTTTTTTTTTAAATTTAACTTTATCTAAAGGTTATTATCAGATTAAATAGTCTATTAAACAAGGTTTATTTTAATGTGTACATGTTTTAACAAAAAGTTAATAGAATTTTAGTAATTTAGGTTTAATTGAAATATCCCTAGACACTTTTGATGTGTGTATTATTTTCAAACTGGACATTGGCAGAAATCACCGAAAATTCGGTGGATTGCCATAATAAATATAAAAGTTGAAGTTGAAGTTGAGTTTGAGTTTGAGTTAATCTACTATATTTAATCTACAAAGTAAAATCATAACAATTTTGTCTCAACTCACAGCTCGCCACAAATGGATCTCGATAACTAGTAGCATTTAAATCAGGCATATACATCAACGTTCATCTGCAGATAATTTCATCACTAAGCCCGCATTTCACACTCGACTCGGCAATTAGGCGTGATCTGTCTGATTAACATGCGTTGTCGGAGTGAGCGGGCGGTGTGTGGAGCTTCTGTGATAGCGGAAAGCGATTTTAGTTAAAACTAAGTAAATTCTTCAGCAACCCTGTCGAGACTTCGTAAGTGTAATCTGCCTATAGAGTTCATATTCCGGTGATACAGACTGATTAAAGTGTGTAATCTTTTCTCTGATAATGTAATGGTGGCGTTATTGGATTCTCGCCCTCACTGCGACCGGACCTCACAAGCGACTAACTGTCGGTCCGGTCGCAACCGACACGTGATCTTTCAGGTGTTACACTCTTGATTAATATGCTGCGCCGTCAGTTAGAGTGACGTCACAGTTTCAAGCCATTACGCCCCTAATGAGGTCCAGTGTAGAGTTATTGCGATGATTTAAATTTTAGACGGGGTCAGTGGAGTAACGTTTTGATTTATTGTTTTTTTGGTTACGTGTCTGTTCTTCAGGTTCTTTCAGGAACAAAGTTGATATTTATGATAAACTGTGGATAGTTAACTCTCGTGGACAAAAAAACCAAAAATATAATAAAATTACAAAAGTACTGCTTCAAACCAATATTTAAATACAGAAAAACAAACAAGCGCAGGACGTCAGAAAAAAAACAGCTTCAACTATTACTTTCAGTATTTTTTCACTGAAACAAAACATTTCTTTACATTTTGACTGTAGTCGTGCCGGATTTTTAACAGTAAATAAATATCAAAGTGACCACAAAAAAATAAATATGCTCCCATTTGTGTATTGAGTCAATTAATTCAGTACGTTAGTCTGCCATAAATCAAAAAACTGTGCATGCAATGCACGCGCTACTTTTTTTTTGCGAAAAAATAAACTCGAAATGTGCAATTTTATTCGTAAATGTTTTCCGTTTAACTCACAAATGGCGGGAATTTATGGTCCGAGAAATTGGTGGCAAGTTTTTGGTACACGCTTTTGAGCGTGTTGCGTAGTTGTTCATTACAGGAAACTATGATATATGATGGTTTGAAAATGGAAAGTGGTGGAAACTAAACTGGTTTTAGTAGTGCAGCAAGATGAGACAATTAATATTACTTTTTTTAACCTTCGAACACACGTGATTCGAGACACAATAGAAAGACAATAGCAGCCCGACAGCCGGCTGTCGCTAGCTCGTTGAAAGGTTAAATCATTGGGTGGCAAACATTCTGATGAGCCATTCAGTGGTCACTGATACAAAATATAGACTCTGAACACTTAAGTGTAAATTATTTTATTGCAAGATTCGTTTATCCATTTACAAGCCCATTTTGATATAAGTATCTTTTTTTGTAAACGAAATTCTAAATGTAAGTACTCGTAAATAATAAGATTTTGAGCATGATGTTGTCCGCAAAATTATGGTTTATATACGCCGCAGACGAAAACATTGATTATAATGCAGCTTTATATATAAGTTTACAAAACTCATTAAAACAAAATAACAACATTTTCACATTTAAAACCTCAACTTTCAAATAAAAGTTTAACACACTGGTTATTTGATTTTCACGGCAGTTGGGAAGAGCCAACTTAACATCCCACAATAAAACTACAAAATCTTACAAAAATCTTCGTCTTAAGGGTCTCAATGAAACTAAGTTTAATTTTTTTACATAAAACGTACTCGGTATTGCTTTAGCGATTCCATCGTCAATTGCACCCGGGTGAGTATTCAAAGAGACCAGTATCAGTATTCAGAGATCACGTTCGCAGCCGGCTTGCGTGGTACAAGTTATAAGAGGAAGCGGGTGACGGCTAATTTAGAATTTTTGATAAAGATTTTTTTACTGCAAAAAACCGACGAAATTGCGTCTGGTAACTAAGTAGTTGTTAATACAAAGTATTACTCTAAAATACATAAATATATAACAATATTAATATATATATATATATATATATATATATATATATATATATATATATATATATATATATATATATATATATATATATATCTTTAATATAAAAATGAATCGCTAAATTTGTTGGTAAGCGCGTAACTCAACAACGCCTGGACCAATTTGGCCAATTCTTTTTTTTTAATGTTCGTTGAAGTTCAAGGATGGTTTATAGGGCGAAAAAATAATCGATCAATTGTCGGAAAAGCTCTAAAAACAGCCCTTTTCTTTTTTCCATACAAACGTTTTTTAGAGAGAGTAGAGTCAATTTGAGCTTTAAAACCATATCATGACGTTAGTATCGTATCGTCGTCAAACACAAATTGTCTGATGTAAAATGTCACTTGAAATGTAAACGTCTCGTCTCTTTGATGTTCATCTATAATTTCTAATTTTGAAGTCACATCCGTACTAATATTATAAATACGAAAGTAACTCTGTCTGTCTGTATGTCTGTCTATCTCTTCTTTACGCCTAAAACAGTGAACCGATTTGAATAAAACTTAGTACAGATATAGTCTAGGACCCGAGAAAGGACATGGGATAGTTTTCATCCCGAAAATTGAAACCTGGAAACGGGAGCGGGAATCCACGCGGACGAAGTCACGTGCAAAAGCTAGTAATATATAATTATAGTCGCAGCTTATCATTAAGCCGTTGATCTTTGTACTTTCTCGAGAATTAAGGTGGAATTTGATGCCATTAAAACGTAAGATAAAGTAACTTTTCCATTTACAATGTTAGTACAAATAAATACTTTGAAATTATTTTCCTTTTCATAGTGTTTATTCAAATATTTTGTAAGGAAAATTAATTATAAGCACTAAATAATTAGTAAACCTAATTAATAAAGTTTCAACGTTTTTAGGGCAGGCCTTTTAAAACCGATAGGTTCGAGTTATTTGTCTGAAAATATGAATAGAATTAAATTGTCTAAAAGCTAGTCCGTATTTATTAATTTTGTGCTCATTTTTGACAAAGAAAACTAGGTCCTTGGAAATAGAAGTCTCACATAATATTCTATAAAAATAACAAATAATTTACGAAATCGTAAGCAGCACGAGTATATACCTCTATTTTACATCTTGCTGTAAAGAATAAAAATAAAAGAAAAAATTTTTTAAAATATAATGATGTGGCTTTAGTATATGTTTTAGAATGAAAGAGAGGATAATAAAAAAACGAACTATATATAGAGAAAATTCTTTCTTAGTGGCTACCAACACTTCACAAAAATGGAACCTCCAAGTTTTATGTCTCTAGGACCAGTGGTTTGGGCTGTTGAAATTTCGTTGAAATATCAACAATCAGTGAGTATATTATTTCTTATATCATGTCTAAGTAAATATAATATAAGAGCACTTTTGGTGTAATTTAAAGTGAGACGACGCGACGCTTTGACGAGAAACGCTTTGTACACAAGATTTTCATAATAATAATTTTAACGTTTTAAGCACTTGCATTGTTAAGCCTTCGGTCAATCTGTTACTTATACCAATCGGATTGGCCGGTCGTTCGGTTTGTTTACTGTAAAATTATATGACTTTAAAATATTATAAAGCATATCTCTTCTGCCTTAGACCACAGTGTAAGTGGATCGAAGGCAGGCGTCGACGGAAAAAAAGTTGTGTCTAGCAAAGGTAACAATGGTTAGAGGTGGTTCGTGAGCTAGACGCCGCGGAAGCGCTTTCAAACTCCTTTCTTATTTAGTTTTTCTTAACTGATATCTGCTTTAAGATTTACGTATGCACGCTTTCTAATAGCAGCTGTGGGAATTAACGTTGTTGGTTTATATCGTTGGTGGGAAATCGCAGGGAACCAGCTGTTTTTTTCCTGTGGATACGTTGTTGAGAATTGACTGCATTTGTGGTCTTGTGGAAGCAAATGTGGTGCTTAGCGTAGTCTACGGTAGGGTGTTATGGGATATTGTAGATTGTTAGTTGGTTGTATAATATGCGCTTTCGTTTAGCTGATTTTTTATAAGTTTATTACGTGATTAAACCTGTCTGCTGTATTTTGTTATCATTATTATCTGAATAATATCGTACAAGTAAACGTGCTTCAAAGAGGCAACCATTGCGTTTTAGGAAGCACGTATAGACGTTGGTCTCGGTTGTCAATCAATCAATCAATCATTTATTTGCGTAATATAGGTTTACAGAAGATGTTTAACAAATTTTTCGTTTCACCATATTCAGCTTATGTTAGCATGCAAATTTTATTTACAGTGTACATAGTCGGAATAATTATAATGGTCGTCTTCAATAAAATAAAATAAATAATAATAATTAAAAGAGTGCATTGCTATAGTCATCCATTACAAATAGTCAAATTTAATAAGTAGTCATGATATCTAATAAAGTCAAAAAAAATATTAAAATTAATTTGATTATATTTATAATTTTGGACCATTATTAATTAATTAATTTGTTATTAACAATAATTGCATTACAGTTTATCATCAATGTACTCCTTAACTGAAAAATAAGCCTTATCTATAAGGAAAGATTTAAGTGTCATTCGTAAAACTTTGATACGAGTAGGTAGTTGTGTCACAATTTTGAGACTTTCTGGCTTTTGTCTAAAAAGCCAAAAAGTCTCAAAATTACTCTAACTAAGTCTGATAAGCAGTTGCTCCATGTAAAATACTTTAGCTGCATCCAGTTAGATTATATTGCCCTAATAAAGCTAGGTGGATGTTCCGGAGACTGTTAGACTGTCAAAGCTAAACCTCTTGAACCCTTAGTCTGCTGATGATCTACACTTATAGACTTATTATATTCGTAGTTTTAAAAGACAACGATTTGCTAAAATTATAAACTATGACTAATATAGGGTAAAAGCTCAAAATAGTTCAGATAAGTATGGGAAAGCGAATGTATTGTTTCCTGCGTCTGAGCAAAGAATTCTTTTAAATCATTCCATATTTTTTTATTGTGATGTATTATCGCCATTTTTCTATTTGACTGCCCACACTAAATAAACATTTGGAATAGGTCGAGAATAATAAATTAAACGCAAAATCATAATTATAAAGCCATAAACACTAAATCTGTACCTACTTATTTTTTTAAATTTCATTTAAAACAACATAATCCACTTGACTTGTTAAAAACGATCGGAGATTTTTAATAAAATTTCCTTGAATACGTAATTGAATCCACATTCAAGTTTCAATACCGAATAGGAACTCAATATGACTCGCAAATGAAAAATTCCTTTGGCGCCGCACTATTCCCGTTAATGAACACCTGTATTCAAAGAAAACCATAATGAGCTCACACTCAAAGCATACGTCTCGACATTTTCTAGAAATTTCTTTTTAAATAACATAGGTCTGAGACGGAATGAACCAGCGTGCAGTACAGTCTGAATGAGTGAGACCTGAGACTCGCATAAGTGAATGGCCCGAGTCGAACGATGAATGGAACGCGGAATGAGACCGACTCCAGATTCTTTCGTGTACACCTGACGTTTGACGTCGACGTTTTTTTTTAAATTTGGTAAAGTGTGTGCTTTAAACCGAGTAACGGTTTAATGGCAAAGTTATTTCTTCTAACGAAGTCAGAAGTAGGGCAGAACTTCTTGTACTGTTTGTTTTCTTATTATTATTATCTTGAATATAGTGCTGGACAAGCTTGAGGAATACTGTCTTGTTTTTTTAGATGTTTCAAAATGTTTTATTAATTTTGTTTTCTAACTTAATATATATCTATTTTTGCAGGTCTTTGGAGTTGATCCAGATTCGTCACAATAAGGTCTGTACACTTTTTAACTCATATTTTCAAACCAACAATGAATTATTTATTTAGCTAGGGACATCTGCCATACCGACAAAGGCATACATCGGTGTCCCGTACCTACACAAGAGGGTGCCTGAACTTTTCTCCAGGTTCTATTTAATCAGCTAGCGATTCTCGCACAAATATAATTTTGCATTCAATGATCTCGCTAAAGAAATTCGTAGTACACTGGAGTGAGAATTTATCGGCGTTCCGCCCACTTAAATAATTTTCTAAGGGCCCAATTTCTCACTGGTTTATTGTTCGACGACTCGTTCTACGGCCCTTAACGACGTTAATTTCGAATTAATTCGTTGATACTCCCGCGCCTTGATTAAAGTCTGATTAGGGAATAAATCTTGTTCTATTTTGTGTGAGGAGTCGTTGCGTTCAAATTGGGAATCTTGGTGTCTAGATAAGAGCCTGGCGGTGGACCCCTTGATGTTATTTTGGGAATTAATTAAAAATTAATCAGGTGGTTATTACTCTTTCAAAGTATTTGGGGTTGTGAGTTTACAAAGAGAATGTGTTACTAAGGGTTTAGCGGGTGAATCACCTGGTAGGGTTGTTTGTTTTTATGTGAAAATCTAAATGATTTAGACAGTTTCCGGAGTCATTTGCCTAACCAATAACTACGACAAGCCTTTAAAGGGGTATAATTTAATAATGAATAAAGAAATCACAGGGAAAATCAAACATGACTGTCACAGTCTGATCCCAAACGTTGCAGAGTCTGTGGTAATCAGACATCTGATATACATAGGTATATACTTACTTAAATCATTTATATGCATGAATATATGCAAACATAAAATTAAAATATGTTCATCTTGTTCTGGTTAAGATTCGAACCTCAGGCCTAGCCAAAGTCACTAATCATTAGACCAACATAATTCAACCAAATATAAATGTAAAAAAACGCGCGTTATTTCTAGATCAATCCGAGCCGTTTAATTTCCACTTTCCCATCTCTAGAGGTGAATGCTCAACGCTCATTAAACATGAAGCAGATATGGTATATGTATAGCTACATTCAGCAATGTTGCGCTTTTGATTCCAAATTTAATAAACGCTTAACACTTCAAAGCTCGCGTGTAAAGCAATTTGGCGCGCACCGAAAAACACCACAGTTTTGGTCTAGCTACGTAATTGGTTTATACTGTAGTCCGCAGAGAAAATATTAATTAGGGCTGCCGACGGTGCAGCGCTTGCGAGCGCTTTCACTGCTGTATCTAAAGTGCATCTTCAATAATAGTTGTTGCTGAGGAACGACTTTGCGCTTCGATTTTCGTCTGTAGATATTTTTGACTTCTTGCATTTTTAAGTAACTACGTAATTTAAGTCACTTGGTATTTTTGGGTATTAGAAATAGGACTAACTTGTCTCCTTTAATGTATACGTGCACGTGTATAAACATGTATACACCATGCTAACATTAAAATCAATTTTCTCTTAGAATAACAAAAAATTAAGTTTTAGGGTATAGTAGTCTGTGGTGTAGTAACATTTTATAGTAGTCTATAATGTAATTACTATTAAACAAGTTTTAACTGAAAGTTATGGCTCATTTAGGAGAAAATTTATTTAAATCTTTGCGTAGTGTATATGTTGTAGTTGACTGCAACATACATAACCAGTCAAAAGTACTATTGACTAGCAAAATCAGTCAAAAGTACTTTTGCACAATGGAGCCGCTTAAAAGTACTTTTGACTAAGTGATTCCGTCAAAAGTGGTTTTGACTGGTTGTATCCGTCAAAACTCTTAAAAAGTTAAGGTGGTCGATAAAAATAACGACTTAGTGCACCTCGACTCGGACAGGTTAGGTTAGAAGGCTAAGGCGGGAGCGAAGCGGAGCGGAGCTTTCGTGGTTATTATTTTGTATTGAAATATTTTTAAAGAAAGCACTTTTAAAGAGTGAAAACCTTTTACACTTAATTAATCGACTAAAAAGAACTAGTTCCCTAATAAATTAAAGTTCTCATATTAATTAATTCTATCAGCATAAATAAAGTGAATCCATGGTAACAAGCAAAGAAAACAGAATTTCCTATACGTATATATGGTAAAAAAATCTTTTATCTATCGAAAAAACGGTGGATTTCAGACGTATCAAGTTCTCGTTTCATCGAAACAGCTTTTTAAAGCGCTGACCAATTTGGCTGTATTGCTTTAAAATAACAGTGCACTGAATTATTACAATAAAAAACGCTTCCTTGGTAGCTTTTATATTTTCTGCACAGTTAGTGATCGGAAAGTCTGTTTGATTTTATGACATACTAGCTATCCCCCGTGGTTTCACTCCCAACTTTGGTTACTATCCCCCCCCCCCTCGTAGGTTGTGATTTTAAAGCTAGCCTTCCTCGATAAAGGTAGGTAAAGCAACTCTTAAGCTTTCTAATATTAATGTAGAATTGACAGGAGGTCATAAAACGGGAAAATACTAAGATAGGTATACAAAACATTTGTATTTTTCATTAGTAAAGAACCTTTTTATTTAATATTTACCAAAATCATACGCTAAGGTGCTCACGTCATTGCATAGAAGTGGTGTGCCCTTTATAAGCCACAACGACCCACTAATAAGATTAACACGAAGATGTCAGAAGTGTTTCAAGTGTATTATTGAACTCTTTCAATTTCCGTGCCCCCTCAAGAATTCCTCGCCATCCAATAACACCACTGTGTCCACCGCAAAGTAGAACTGTTTTAGGAGCCAATTCTCCATATGCAAGATTTTGTAACGTAATTAATAACTGTAGTGATCAAATCGATCTGCACTTTGATTCCTTCAGTAAATTGAAAGCCCAACTTTACAAATATCTTCCCAAATTAGATTAAGCATTTTTCTCTGCTTTTTGGCATATAATTTTTATTAAGTTAGTAAGCTGTTTAAGTAGTTTAAGTTACATAGATTGAGCACTTTAAGTTTTAGTTCGTAGTTTAAATTACAATTTTATTGCTGTTTTTCTTGTACTACTAAATTTTTTGTATGCATGCAGAGTTCACCTTTAAGTGATTATTACACTAATTTGTTATCTTTTTACTGCACATGTTTACCTTAAACATAATACTGGTGTAAATAATTGTTGGTGAACCAATATAAATAAATAAATAAATAAATAAATATTATAAATATAAATTAACTCTCTTTCGCCCACGGCTTCGCCCACGCGAATGTCCATATTTCCATCTCCTATTTTTCTCCGTTCAGGGTTGAAATTTCCAAAAATCCTTACTTATTGAACTCGTTTACTCTTTACGATGATCATACTGGAGCGTATTTATATATAGTTTCATGTTTTCCTGCGGTTTGAGTTGTGCGTTGATGTATCAACCCAATGATGTTATAAGTAAAAAAGTGTAGATAGGTTATATGCAGTCAAAAAGTGGCACATTAAAAGTTTGCCAATTGGCAAACATGATACTGAGTATCGCGTTGACATTTGACGTTTATCTCTTTTTCACTTGCACCACTTCAATCATGTCATTCTTCTTTGACGTGTAATGTATGCGTTAGTGTGCCGTTTTTGAAGATAGAATTTCGTTTGGGTAACCTATCTACACTTTTTTACTTAAAACATCATTGTATAAACCAGTCAGTCAGTCAAATCATTTCATTTTAATAAAACACAATAGAAAGTTATTGGACAAGTGACTTCAGTATGGTTTAACTAAGTCGTAAAAATCTTTTGGGCTTCTAAGAAAGCCTAAGTACGTCAATGTATAATAGCGACCCAATTATTTTCTGATATAATGCGAGAGTCACTGTTTTATTATAATTACTAGCGACCCGCCCCCGCTTCGCACAGGTGTTACAAATCTTTAAAAATCCCGACTTTTCTCTACTATATTATGCATGTATTATACATATAAACCTTCCTTAAGAATCACTCTTTCTATTAAAAAACCGCATCAAAATCCGTTGCGTAGTTTTAATGATCTAAGCATACATAGGGACAGACAGAGGATAGCGACTCCGTTGGAGTCTACCAGGCCAAAGAGGTCTCTCTTCCTTCTTTCCATGTTCCCTATTTTTAGCGACCTGACCCTATTCCATCAGGAAGGAGTGTAGGTTGTCCCGCCAGCCGGACATGGTGAGTCCATAGTGATTAATTCGCAAAATTGAAATAAGTAACATTTGCGTAAATTTTCGTGATTCTTGCAAAGTGTAGAGGGTTTTGTTTATTTGTTGTGCTCTCAAATCTTATTGATGATTACTAAATCAATTGCCATTAATCGTTTTATGTATAATTAGAAGTCAAAATGTTTTTTACTTGAAGGAAACGTAATTACGTTCTAAAAAAAACAACTATTTTTAAACAAAAAAAACATTGGTTTCAATTATCAGATATCGGTTTCATTTTATTAAAAAAATGATCTTTAACGCTCTCGGCATTTTTCTTTATATTGTTGGACATAAAAATACAGTTTATTAAGCAAATAGGCATATAAAAAGTAATAATATGATTTTATCCGGTACGAATACCTAATGGTTTCTGAGAAATGACAGAGACAGAATACAGAGATGTAATCCCGCATTGAGCCGTAAATAAAATTTCTACAAATCGGAAACGTAACAATAGATATTGGAAATCCTTTTATAAAAAATACATCTTTATTCAGTGGGAGACCTTACTTATAATCGTTTTGTACTCTTCCTCCATTTTCACAGGGTTCTTCGCTTCCGATGGAGTATAAAAAAAATAGTAAAATGTTAGAACTAATTTCCGTTATACACAGAACTTTTCCGAAGGCGCTCTCCGCCTATTTTATGCTCATCTGAATCTTGAAACTTTGATGAACTATCTCGAAGAATGGCTGCCGTGAAATTAATTTTACACTTGATAAGCTTCTGCTATTTTAAAATATTGCACTTTAAAAGTTCCCTACGAAAAATGTTTAAATTGACAATGAAATTATGGGTAAGAGAGTTAGGGTGACAGAGAGGCGTGGTGAGGATAATATTGTTCATTCAATGCGAGCTATATCTTTTCTCTCTTTTGTCTTTTTGTCTAAAAAAAATATTAAATCAATTCACTTAAACATAATTCACTAAAATACGACTTTTGATAACACATGTTTTTTCTTCCGTGATAGCCAAGGAAGGAAAAACATGTCTAATCAAATATCCTATTTCTACGAAATAAAAACAAATAAAAGAAAAATGATCGGCAAATTACTTTCTTGATTACCATTATTGAGAGTAAAGTTTATTGCATTTAAATAACACACCCACCTACAAAAAAAATATTCTTAAAGATATTATTTTTACACGGTGACCTGTTTTTATATCAAAGATGTTTGTGAAAATGACGAATCCACTTTTTCTCCGCCTCCTTGAACCATCCGTCGTGGTATGTGTCGACGCGTCATATTGCTACATTTTCTTAGAGCAGTCTGGACATTGCCATCTATTCTTTACTAATGATATTTAATATAAGTAGTATATTTCACATAGTAATAATTGCTTTACCATTTTCTTGTGATATATTGTTTTCTAATTAAATTCTAATTAAGAATCCCAATTTTTCGTAGAAAAATATGTATGTACCACAACCACGAATACCGAATGACACAAGAACCTTGGAATACAAAAAAATAAATACTTATCTCTCGCCGATAATCCAGCACGTTCGAACATTACTGACAAAACACTAGCGTCGCATTTGTATGTATTGCAAAATTCAATAGGATAGCTTATAACGCTACGGACTCATCCCAACCGTTCTTCGGGTTATGAAATTGGATCCAGTGACAATAAAATACATAATTTAGGCCGCCGCCCCACCGTGGGGTGCCAACTTATTGTATTAGACATAGTAAATTCAGCTAAGACGCACGTGCGCTCAATTGTGGCCAGAATTGGGTACGAATGTTTCAGACAATGTGGCCTTTCAGGGTTTCGGTTTGCTAAGAATTAGGCTGCAGGTGCGGCGTGAGAGTTGTCGAGGCAAGCTTTGTAATAAAATAGTGGAAGTATTTTAGTAAATATCATGAGGTTTTTACCTGACTATGGTAAAGCCAAGAAGGGTTATGATTTTTGCAGTCTACGAGTATGTATCTTCTGACGCAGCACTGTTGTACTGGCTTTGATGAATGAGTTGTCAATCGATTCGTTGTTATGGTAGGTATAGACTGTTTTGTGCTTGATGCTTCGAACATTACTTTTTTTATTTGTGTGTAGTGGGATGACAAATTAATGTTATGAAAATTCTTAGTTTGAATTCATCCTAGCATAGCTAGAGACAAAAATCTGTCTTAGTCAGGTTTTAGTTTTAACTTATACTGGTTTTTGTAAATAAAGAGCTGTGTATTATATTTTTAACGGCATTCTAGTGACTGTTACATATGGACGGAAGACGGTTTACACCAGAAATGTAGTAACCGGTAACCGTTAAAAAAACATCTAAATAAATCGTCGTACATTTTGTTCATTAGGATTAAAGTATTTATCCACCACAACGGGCGAAACTAGTTGTGCTTATCATATTCAATTAAACCAATTAGATAATCGTATTTCCAATATGAGCATATATTGCCATCAAACATTTCTATTGGAGCGAGGGCCTCCGAATTTAACAAAAAGTCTGACTGAATTCCAAGACACAGATAAGTAATGAGTATTCATAATCAATAAACATGTAAACAATGGCATCGCATCCATTGACTCGCCCCCTCAGGGACACAGCTTGTATACAGATTTAATTAAGCAATGTAAAGCACAAACACTAACGTACTTAATATCTGTATTGACATGGTCGCTTCAAAACGTCGGTGTTCCGGCACAGCTGTTTAATTATCAGCCGCAGCTATAGACGAGTTTCGTAGACAACTTGTTCCGCCAATCTAGTGCTTTGCCAATCCGTGGAGGTGTTAGTGCAGGCGGAAAGCGGGTGACAGAATTTCGGCGACTTTCTGGATCAGTCGGTTCTGTAACAAATCAAAATAATGTTTCAGTTTTGGTATACCGTCTTCATATTATACTAATTATTAAATTGGTGTTCATGCCTACATCAGTGTACACATAATAATATGAGGTTTTTTGCCGGTTGTTCGCCGTATGACCTTTGGAATAGTTGACTAAATTGTAAAAGATTTTCAAAAGTGCCTTTTTATACGGTATGTTTTCCGACACAGCTGTTTAATTATCAGCCGCAGCTTTAGACGACTTTTGTAGACAACTTGTTCCGCCAATCTAGTGCTTTGCCAATCTGTATAGGTGCCAGTGCACGCGGGACGCGGGTTATAGATTTTCGGAGTGTGTTAGTAATTCAGAAGTGGTATTTAATTCTGATTGATGATCTTTGATTCTAATCGTAGGTAAACCAGTTACGTAAAAAAATTGACCATTAGTTCTCCGCATGAAACTGTCTTTTGGTCGCTTTTGGTCATTTACGATAGTATTGAATCTAGTCGCAACGAGTGACTAGATTGAATTGTTGTTACTTGTGGATGAAGTTCCAAGTTTATTTTAATATGCTTATTGGAAATAAATAGTCCTTCTAATTCAGAATCATGCATATAGATGCAGAATCAGACTATGGAAAATAAACCTGGTGACTAGAAATTCAGCCCAGCACCTACAAATTGTCGCAAACTTCTATTCGCTCTCTCTTTCTCTCCTTAACAAAATCGTTACCTTTTTCTCAGTTAATCAATCCCTTGTCCCGCTCCCACATCAGCCCCACCTTACAATCTGGGCTGACCGCAACGTCTATAAATTCCGACACAATATTTCGACGTCGCTCCCCATCGAACTTTCAACATGGACACATTGCGTACGTCACATAAAACCCTTGTTTATTACGATGTTTTATTAAATTTATATTGATAGTATACGGTTTAGTTGTTAGTAATATTTGGGTGTTTTTTTTATTGTTTTTGTAATAAATATTGTTTGTTAGATTCGGTAAATTGTTATGAAGTGGCATTGTTTATTATGCAGTGGAATGCGCTTCATCTCGATATCAGGACGGCCATTAGCCGTTATGGGTTCAAGGGGAAATTGAGGATTCATTTTCGAAACATTTGAGCAGAGTCTATTAACCAATCACTACCTACACTCTCTGTTGTATATGTATGTATGCATATATTTTTATATAGGTAATATATTTTATATACTTTATTACGTATATAAGTAGGTAATTATGTATGTGTAATCTTTTGTAATTTTAAGTTGTATTCTTCCGATCTTTTTGTCATTTCCTTTTTTTTATAGTGCACCTGTCATGTTACCTCTGTACCTCCCTAAAACTGATTAACATCTAAACCAACTGTAAATTAATTGTACCCTAAATACAGCACGTTTCTTTCTTGCCACGAAATTTTTCAAAATTATCAGACGTTTCTTTTGTTGATAGGTACCTACCCTGCTACAAAGCCACAATATCTTAAAGATAGCCAGTTGATATAACAGGGTGTAAAATTACAAGAACGAAGATAACTGTACTGTAATTTATCATAATGACGTCTGTATTTTTTTAGCTCAACAGCGCCCCCTAGCGGCGACCCCGTACTAAATCACGGCCAAGAGACAAGAATTATCATATAACTCAAGATAATAAGAAATATAACTGTAGCATTTTTTTTTGTATTTATTCATGCTGTGATAGCGTGTGATAGCGTTGTTTTTAGATCAGTAGCAGTTAGTTAAGTTTCATAACGTTTATAAGGTTTGTATTTATGATATTATCCATGTTTTAAGATGAATGTTATGCAATAAAGAGCTGCAATTCTAAGGAAAAGTTTAGTCTTCCTTCTTTTTATTAAGCATTGCCCAACATTAGGATTTTTTCCTGCGCATCTATGATACGTAGGTACACAAATTATAGAAGGTGTATTTTTGGTCTAGCAAAACCCGCTGATTGATGATGATGAAGATGATTCGACCCATAAAAACAAACAACTTTTATTATAGAACCAACTCTAAAATCGCGAAAAAAATATCAGCTGTTTCTAACAAAAGTTTAATGGCCTCCTGACCATAATGTATAAAACAGCTGATATTTTTTTTCGAGATTTCAGAATTGCTTTCATAATAAAAGTTGATGAATTTTAATCAGTAAAAGTCTGACACTCCCTTTCGCCCCACCCAGAGCGGGAGGTCAATTTATGATTTCCGATCCATTAAAAAAATATGCCAAGCGTGACATCTTGCTTATGTTGATCACAACATGCAGTTCATTGTCTATTACAGGAGTATTAAAAAGGATATAAACCTTTAATCTAAAAAAAGAAACTATAATACTGTTACATAACTATGGCTTTTTCCGACATACTGAATAACATACTTCAATGATAAGTATTCATACTATTCATTGAAATCAATCTATCGGCTAGTGTGGCGTACCGTTACAAAAAAGTTGTCAAATTCAAATTGTTAAAATGTCAATTACATTTAAAAATAGTTGATTCTAGTCGCAAATTCCAAAAAAAAGTTGATTTATAAGAAAATATATACGTGCTCTTTAAATATAAATGTGTAAAAATTAATTAATACACGATTACAAAATGTAAAATAAATATGAATTCAATGTCAAAGTTTAAAAAAATGGATATTAAAATACAAATATGTATGTAACTAAAAAAATAACAAACAACATACTTACCCATACAAATATTAGTTACAATCAACCATTAATTTATTAACTGGCAGTGTAAAGTAACTGCGATATGAGCTGTAAATCCTCTTCATAGTTATTATCGCGAAATTAATGCCATCAGTACAGGTAATTATCACCGAATTGATTGTCATACAATATTGATGTTGGAATTAGCCGTATTACTGATTTGTAGTACAAACTTACATCTATCTGGCGTGGTGGAATATCCTGTAGTTATTATGTTAGCAATAAAAGTCGATAAATAGTGCTACTTTTACTTATTGATTAAATAGACACAAATCACTGATCATATGATGGAAAAACATCGTTAGGAAATTAGGACTCAAAGAAGAAAGATATAAAAAAAACTATAAATAATGCCATTTTCTGAAGTAGTCATCATCACTATAGTCTGTCCGAATATAAGTCCAAAATCGTCAACCTGCCTTGGGCAAGCGTGATCAATATTTGTGCTTTAATGTGTAATAATAAACTGGTTACATACTTTCATCGTTTTTCTTGGACATTACTAACATAGTAAATATTGTGAGAAATAGGCGATAAATACGTCATGACCGTAGACAGTGTTTTTTTTCTAATTTACTACATAATATTTTAAAGAAAAATGTCGTGTTGGCCCAGTGGATAAAGCGGCCGCCTTTCGTGTAAAAGGTTATGACTTCCAATCTAGGCAACTTTCACTTTTTCAATTCTTAGTACTTTCTAAAGTTTATCTTGGACATGACTGACATCCCATACCTCGGAAAGCACGTCCAGCATTGGTCTCGGTTGTCATTCCTAGAACTTTGAAAGTCGTTACAGGTAGGCAAAATCCAGAAAGCCTGACCAGTCTAACCCAGGGCTATAGTGTCGCCCAGTTACTGGGTTGTGGAGGTCTGATAGGCAGTCGCGTCACGTAATACACTGGTTCAATCCAGTTAGGCTAGAAACCAACCCCAACATAATTGGAAAAAGGCTAAGGAGATGATGATGAGATAATTTATTAAATACTTTGTCACGAGATTCTCATTTTCAATATTTTAAAGCATTACTTACATTCTTTATTACAGTTTGCGTAGAGAAACGGTAACTCGGCAAAATGGAGAAGGTGGTTGGTTACATAAATGTGAGGAGAATATAAGCGGTTCCTCGAAATCGGTTGTGTTATAGAGCACCACGCTCACCCATTATGAGAAACTTTGTTGCTAACGAGAATAAATATTTGATCCATCTGGAAATGAGATAAAAATTATGTTGTGAGATGAAAACAGACTAAATATTGTGTAACTATTATAAATTTTATTACTAACTTTCACCCGTGGCTTCGCCCGCGTGTGTATCGATGCTTCCATCCCCAATTTTATCCCTTTAGAGTTGAAATTATCATAAATCATTTCTTAGTGGTTCCCTACTTGCAAGTTTCATGTCTCTAGGACTAGCGGTTTGGCTGTGCGTTGATATGTCAACAGTCAGTCCATCTGTCAGTCAGTTTAATATTTTATAGTTATATATTACTGATGATACTTCGGTTCAGTAAGTTAAGTGCTATGGTAAGACATACATTTAGCATAATAAAATCATAAATCTTGCAATCCTTTACATTTTCTCGTTCATTTATTTCATACCAAACCATTTTAAAAGATCTACCAGAGTTATTTTGTCGTTGTCATGTCGTAGATAACGTTAAAAGTGTTTATAAATAAAATAGAATAGAATTTATTTATCTTAATAACAAAAACTCTCCAATTCACCAAGAATTTAGACAAAACACGTTATTTTCTCCACCAAGTAAAACAACGTCATATCCAAATTACCTTCGTAGTTCCTTCATCCTCTTACCAAGAGGTTCTTCATTACACCTCCACGTAGACGAGGTAATTGCAGGGCCGACACACGCGAGCATAACCTCTTAATTTATTGAACGAAACTAATGAAATTCCTGAGCAAAGTTTATTGCTAGAGACAGCCCTGTTTCGCGCTAACAATTTTGGCCTCTGCTCTACAAGGGGTTGAAGTGCTCTAATCGTTTCTTTAATTATTTCAGAATTAATGTTTAGTCTCGTCTTGTAGCGTTAATTTTGTAAAATATCTGGATATTTGTGTCTTGAACTCGGCTTATTCTTCTTGACAATTAAGACTGAGTTCGCACTTTCTGTTTTGTATTTACCCTATTAATGTAAGAAACAAGATTTGTAGGTATTGCTAGTATTATAAATGTGAACGTTTCTAAGGATGGATGGAAGTTTGTTTCTTTTTAACGTAATAATAATGGATCTTATTTTGTTAAAACTTTACAGAAATATGCTTAGAACTCATACTCGTACATCGGAATAAGTATGGTTTGTTCCCGCTAGTTCTACTGAACAGTTCTACGGTAGAACTAATGGGATTTTTGTTCTCACTAGTTCTACGATAATAGGTATAACTAAATAGTAGAACTATTGGGTCTCACTATTTCCACTTGTATGGCGTAGCACTAACAGTTAGTGTTGTCTATGGCGTGTCAATAATATTGTCAAGTTGCTTTCCTTGACTTAAACTGTGTAGTGAAAACTTAAAACAGAATTTGAGTTTCATAATTAATGTTATATTCTAAACTATAAGTGCCCGGTGGAGATGGCGGGATGAACTATCCTTGATCAAGAAACCTCTTGCACTGCAGTGGCAGCTTATATCAATTTAACGTAAATGTGTTACTAAGCGCTAAACTCCAAACACAGATCGGCTATTTTTTCACATTCGATGAAACCAATTTTTCATTTTATAAAAACCTTCATCGGGCTTTAACCAACGACTATAAAAGTCACTAAATTACGAAGCCACTCTGAAATCTTAGAGGTTTTTACGTGGACAGAACAACATCTTTGTGGACAGCTAGTTAATAATAGCACTAATGCCTGATTTAGTCAGTAAGAGTCTGCCACGCCCTCCCGTCGCACCCAGGACGGGAGCAGTCATTGGATAATTTCCCACTCACCAAAAAAAAATATACTAAAATATTCAGCCATAAGAGTCGTATGTGTTGAGCTACATCAATAGCTATTTGTATGAACATTTAAGCAAATTTCGATGTTAGCTTATAATAAACCTGTCGAAACTTTCAGTTTTAATCACAAATAATCGTTAGTCAAGTTGACGGTACCTTTAACAATACAACACATGCATATTGCATCGGCAGGTAATGTCTTTTTTACGAGTGCAGTTCAGTCGGAACTAATATAACTCACCTATGTTTCATATTGACCACAGGCTCTCAACCTTTTCAGTAACAGACAAAGGATCATGGGCATTTTTGTATGAGAGCTGGGCGTAAAACCAACAGAAATAAAATGTGTTGTAATTTACTTTATTGTACTTCTAAATACCCCATAAATACTTGTTAACCCCAATTACGACCGGGTATGACTGCAAAAAAAACCCAAAGATTGGTTAAATAAAACACACATATTTGTCAAAAACTACTGTATATTGATACCTTTTATTTACAGTCCAATCAGAAAGCGACAACAGGTCAAGAAAGCGATGGCAGGGATCAGGAGTCGTAAATAAACCGATGAAAGCAAAAGGTGAGCAAATAACAAAATATGAATAACGCCAGTTATTATTCTTTTTTTTTCAGTGACAGTGTCAGTGTTTGTCAACCAATATATTAGTTTCTTTGGCTCTCTTTAGGGTATATATGTTCTGTGCTTTGGCCTACCTCTGCACCACATCGTGTCGTGTTATCTCCGTTGTATTAGCGATTGTTTTGGATTCTATAACAAATACGTTTGAACATCACTGAATATCTCTGCTCACCGGTTGTTTGGGTGATTGCCGTCATAGTATAAAATTAAGTTATAGTCATTAGCTTTCACATAAAATATATTTTAAAGCTGTTGGTTTTACGCCCATTTTGACCGTGACTCTTTAAAAAAAAACATTACATCGAAGTAATTGCTTTTCTCAGTAACAAAGCACCTAATTCGCGCGATTTGACCAATACAATTTAGCGTGTGGACAACACATTACAATTTTTTTTAAATATTTTAAAGTTCGTGGCATATATTTCACTTAGACCATTTACAGGCACTTATGAATTTATTGTCAAAGAGTCGGTCGGAGTCAGAAAAGTGACGCTAATTGCCTGTTCCAGAACATGGATCTCTATGGAGACAAATATTTTTTTGTAAACAATATTGGTAAATAATAAAATAAACAATTTAAAAAATCAAAAAATAATAAACAGCTAAATAGTTGCTTTTGAAATTCTGAAAAAGAACGCATTACACGATAACAAGTATTTTTCAACTGAGTACAAACCTACGGAACAAGTTACAATTTGGTGACTGATTTTAATACAATACCAAAAAAGATTTTAAGCATGCCATAATTTTGCTTTCATATCCCATGTTGGGAAACCCTGGCCTAGGCTACGTAGTACCTATATGACCTACATAAATGAGTGCTTGTGCACCTGTGTCGTACTCAGTATTCACGATCATTTAAAGTGTCGGTCTGGCTAATTGGCTTTATAACTTATTAGCGGTACTCAAAGGCTTTATTCTGGTTGAGTCGTTTTTGGTTACTGATTCGATTCGAGTGTTAGCGTGTTAGGTATTTCCCAATAATATGGCTATTTTGTAATTTCTATCTGACTTGTAGCTCCTAAAAATCTGATGAGTCAATTCAATCGTCTGCCCGCCGTCCGATGTCACTTAAAGATCCAGCAGAATATTAGCGTCAGGTGCATATTTTATGTAATCGTTACATTGCAACAACAGCGACTTCAGCTAGTCCAATATAAAAAACTAGCTGTCCCCCGCGGTTTCACCCGCATCTTCATTTACTACTTCGCTCCCGTAGGTCATACCGTGATGGTAAATAGCCTAAAGCCTTCCTCTAAAAATGGACTATCCAACAAAAAAAGATTTTTTTAAATCGGACCAGTAGTTTTTGAGATTAGCGCGTTTAAACAAACAAAAAAACAAACTCTTCTGCTTTATAATATTAATAATAAATAATATTAATATTAGTAAAGATAATATTTAATCCGAATTCTCAACCTAAACTGAAAGCCGTGACAGGTATAAAAAGACATTCTAGAATGTTCACTCAACAATGATACAAAAATCCATTTATTAAAAACAGAGGCTGTGATTTTAAAAGAGGGCTAAGATGTTAATTTTCAATGAATCAATTACTTTGATGTGAAGTATCTTAGCAACTTCTGCATTTCTCCCCACCCTCGGTGTTGCAGTTATTTCGATTCTTAAAACGACTTATCATCAAAATTTACTGTTTATTCCGCTGAAACTTCGAAATTTTCGCAACGTGGTCCAAGTTAAAAGATTGTTGAGGGATAAAATTTTCTGAATATGACGTTCACTTAAATTATTATAATTATCATTGGCAGGTGTTTAACATTACAAAACTGACCAGTTAAGGAGCTAAGCGCTTAATAATTTGTTAATCGTTTCTCTTTTTATATATTTTTTGTTTTAACATACGTGGTTTTAAAAACGATGTCCTCGTCTTAACGATCTTATCAAAAAACGATCAAAAGTATCTTTAAACTACCGACAGTGTTACTCTTATCATCAAATATACGTTTTATTTTAAATATATTTATTTTAAATATATCTACTTTTACTTATCATTTTATTTAATTCCAAAAGTCAAAATCAAAGTCAAAGCATTTATTTCCATTAACCAAAAAATACACTACGGAACGACGTTTACAAAACAAAAATGAATTTAGTTGCCTTATAATATGCGTCGGTAAATATAAAGACGAGATAAACTGAAAATTCCAAACGTCAGAAAGGCCGACAGGTTTATACTTCACCCGCTGGAATCTCATCACTTGACACAACCACCTACACCCTCCCCCTGTTACTCGGTATTTCGCTTAGACATGATTGTTAAGAAGAAATTTTAATTAAGCTTACATTTCTAAATTTTCTTCAGCTCTTAATAACGTCTGTGACGATTCAGTTTGTCTCACACAATTATCATATGAAATCTGATTGTTAAACATTTATTTTTAAATGAGTTTGTGAGTTGTCTGTCTTGTTAAATTAAATTTATTTAAGTGTTAGTTGGTAGAGACACGTGTAATAATACTTGTGATACATCAAGTGAAAGTTTTAAGGGTTCTGAACGTAAAGGGTAAAACGGTACCCTATTATAGACTTTGTTGTCCGTCCGTCTGTCACAATGCTGTATACTAGGTGTATTTTTGGTATTGCTCAACCCGCTAGGAGAAGATTCTACTCATAAAAACAAACAACTTTTACTATGGAACCAACTCTGAAATCGCGAAAAAATATCAGCTGTTACTAACAAAAGTTCAATGCCCTCCGACCATAATGTTAGAAACAGCTGATATTTTTTTCGCGATTTCAGAGTTGGTTCCATAATAAAAGTTGTTTGTTTTCATGAGTAGAATCATCTCCTAGCAGGTTGAGCAATACCAAAAATACACCTTGTATATCTTGAAATACAGCCGTGAGAGTTAAAGAGATATTTTTTTCACAGATAATGTATTTTTGTTGCAGTTATAACAACTCATACTAATGAGAATGATATAAATATTTATAAGGGCTCCCATACAACAAACGTTGTTTATTTGGCGTTTTTCACAGATATGGTTCAGACCCTCCGCGCGCGAGTCTGACTCACACTGGACCGGTTTGTATATTTGATCAAAATAAGAAGAAAACCATGCCTATATATTAAAATTAAAAATGTCTAGTTGTTTGTGTGCACCAGTGTGTTACTCGTTTTACCGATATTTCCAAGTACGAATTAAAGGGCAAAAGCTAGCAACTCTTATTATTCGAAGTTACTGTAATTATTGATTAATGACTATTTTTTTTTGGGGAGTGGGAGATCATCAAATTACTTCTCCCGTCCTGGGAGCGGCGGGAGGTCGTGTCAGACTTTTACTGACTAAAGACTAAAACCCACTCATGTTCCGGGGTCACGGTAACTATTATAAACATTCCGCAACCCCGGTGATTAATGACTATGTGACACTGATTATTTTTAGGTATTTATTTTTATCAAACAATCGTTTTGGATTTGGATGAACCAATCTGTCTTTAATAATGTTACAGTTTGGTATATTTGTTGCATGTATATTATTATGCATAAAGGCGTCCAAATTTGTATTTTCTAGCAAGCTAGCAAGTAGACCACAATTGCCCTACCGGGCAATTGTGGTCTTATTTATTATGTTATTAAATAATTTGATTAATTAATTTGATTATTGAGCGTAACTTCGTCGGCAAGTACAAGCAAAATCGCAGAAAATAAATGACTTACACAGTAATTTTACAAATTTCTGTAAAAAATTCTTCAAGTTACAGGAACTAAAGTGATAAATGGCTGAAAAATGAGACGGTAATTAGTCAGCAATCTATCACAATCAGCGTTAATTTGAGAAGTGGGTTCAACTCTCTTTCAATTAAATGTTCAACATTTTTTGTTGAGTTTTTTCGGTTTAGTTAGCGTTTTTTTTCGACACAAAGAAAATTCGAGATAATTTTATCGGTTTTTTTTATTCGTTGTTGAGTTAAATTGATTTGTCTGCGGTTTGGTTTTATTAAAAGCCGTGCTTAAAACCAATTGCTAAAAATTAATTAGGTTAGTATTAAGAACCTTGATAAAATAAATAAAGTTGTTACAATTGGTTTATAAACATGTGAAAGTCCAATAAATGTTGATTTAGAAGATAGCATACTGGATTTAAAGATACAATTAGTTTTTGTATGGAAAACCGCTGAATCTGAGCTCTGATCAGTTCTCGCCGGATCATAATTTATTTGCATAGTCTTTATTTGATTTTAATTTAAACATTAATGTATTAATATTCATTTTAGTTAACTTTATATACAAATAACAACAGTAAATAGTAACACAACAACCAATGGTCATGATTGTAGAGACAGGTATTTCCGAACAAAATGCTCAATGTTTTGCTTCAGGCCCAAGTTACAACTGAACTTACATCTCCGATCCTCGAATTTATCATAGATATTATTTACTTATTGAAGTGCAGCAGGGCCAACGTATCATGCACAAGCACGTAAATTTCTAAAAATAACAGTACCAAAAATATTTCAATCTATGTCCAAATTGAATACTTTCACGCTAAAATAAACACTAGGTTCACATCCCTAAGTATATTTGCATTTACTTTGCGAAATCCTAAAAAATACATGCGTCAACGTTAAATTTTCAGTCCTAGAGAGAACCTAACAAAGGCCAATTCGATAGACAATAGTCGGTGCATTCACCAGTCTAGACTCTAGACCAATTTCTTCGCGTAAATAACACTGTGTTATGTTCTGCTGAGCCTCTAGAGAAAATAACGGTATTCGCCCCATTTGAAAAGATGACAGGTTTCACTTTTGAATGTGCTGACAGTCATTTATATATATTTCAATCCAGTTTTAGATAACTACGTAAATTGAAAGGACGTTGTGCTTTGTCGTAACTCTCCTCTTGCTCAACCAGCCCGCGACGCTGAGCTTGTAGATTTTAATTTGCTCCTAAGTAATAATGTTCAGATACAGCCTGTCTTTTTGCTGCTTCCATTGACGCCCTAAACTGAGGCCTGTACCCATACAGGATGCCCTTAGCGTATAGTCACTTTTTGTGCAGTCGCAGTATGCATTTTTTTCTACCACGACTGGAGGCCTTCACACATGAGGCGTAAACTTAAGGTACCGACAGGCCTGTTCATTTAAGCAGCCAAAAGCTCATAGGCTTAAATAATACATCGACATTTTAACGAAGCTCATCTTATAGCAAATCATGCATTTCAATAATCTATACAGTATTTTTAGCAATAGACGTAGTGGCATGGCGTAATTACAACGCATACGACTTATCTGTGCACCTCGATGGAATGTGACCCCTCTCCCGCTTCTCCACGCGGCGCCCCGTGTTTGCCTTGTTCGTTTAGTAAAGCGCGAGGTGCACAGTTGACTCCTACGGACAGTATAGGTTGCGTACAATGACACTTTGGTTACGTAGAATAGCGTTCATAACAACATGTAATATAGGGGTGCTTAAACCACTGGTTTATTAGAACATTCTTTTCCTTAAAAACTAACCATACTAATATTATAAATGCGAAAGTAACTCTGTCTGTCTGTCTGTCTGTCTCTTCTTCACGCATAAACCACTAAACCGATTTAAATGAAATTTGGTGCAGATATAGTCTGGGACTCGAGAAAGGACATAGGATAGTTTTCATCCCGGAAATCCCCCGAGAACGGGAACTATTATTCCACGCGGACGAAGTCGCAGGCAAAAGCTAATTTGGAATAAGGTCAGTGTTACAACGTTCTCCAGGCAACTGCTTTAAAATTCGAAAGTGCCAATAAATAGTTTAACGGCTGTGAAAAGATATCGCCAGTACAAATCTAGTGAACTGCTCAATTTTAAATTTAGAATCTTTGAAGACCTTCCTTAGGAATCTTCTATGACATTTTCATTAGGACACCTGATTGCGCCATTTGGGAGCAAATTAATGTCTCACTTGGTGGTACCACCAGTGACACCCATACACTCAATGTTGGTGGCGCGACCAGAGTTGCACAACCTGGCGTCCTAATGAGATATAGCCTTAAGTTTCACACAACGTCACCATTTATTTTGCCGATGGTATGGTTTGTCGGCCAGGCCAGCTAAGTAAATCACAACAAAATTAAACAACAAAATGACAGTGATCATAAGGGTAAATTTTGCATGGCAGTAATACGACTCCTGACATTAATGACAGTTGTCACCTTGACATTTATATGTCATATGGAAAAGCAATTAAAATATTGAGTATTTGGTCAGAGCAGAAGATAACTTATAGAATAAAGACGTAGAGAGAACAATAAACATTTCAGTCAACTAATCCTGCCAAAGAGATCGTTATCAAATCGCTTGTTACGATAAACTTGCCCATTGTACTGATAATACTGTACCTATTGTATTGGCATCTAATTCGTAGTATATTAATCCTTTAGTTGTCTGTTAGGTTTCTCGAGAAAAATAAAATTAAGAAGCCTGTTAAGTATTATCGAAAACTTTGTTCTTTTTTTCTAAGAAATTATTTCGATTCTGCCATTTAAACTTTTTGTCCTACTCTTTGTTGTTCAGGGCAAAGTTCACAGATTTTTAAAGGGCATTTAAGATATTTCTTAATTATGCTATCATGCCAATAAAAAGTCATTATTTTCCTAGTTCTTACCAACTATGTTAGGGCCAGCTTCCAGTATTACTGATTTCATTTAAATACCAATATTTTGGAGGGTTTATTCTTTGTGAAGAATATAAAAAATAGCCCTAAAGGGTTAAAATAGTAGGTAGAAGTTCGACATCCACGCGGGCGAAGCCGCGGGCGAAGGCTAGTAAATATTTTAAATCTAGATATTTTTTTATCTTAATATTATTTTTGTACGTTGGAAATAAGAAAAGCTGTTACAGTATTATTTTTTACAGCATATTACACGCCTTTTTGTTATTTCAAACCTTATTAAATGGCTTTTATTTGCATGATTTGGATTTATGAAAATGATTCCATTCGTATTTTGAAAACAATTAAACATTACTTATTTGTGTCAGGTTTGACGGGTTGTAACCTCTATGGTTGTAACTGTTTTGACACTTGATTTGCCGGTTACTATGACAACGACATCCAACAGAACATGGACAACTTTTATATGGGAAAATGGAATTGTTGTTTTACTCTATCTTTCTCGCAATTTTAGAGACAAAAAGTAGCCTATGTTACTCTCCATCCCTTCAACTATCTCCATTTACAAAATCACGTCAATCCGTCGCTCCGTTTTGCCGTGAAAGAAAGACAAACAGACAGACAGACAGACAGACAGACAGACAGACACACTTTCCCATTTATAATATTAGTATGGATTTTATTTCATTCCAAAAGTCGAAATCAATGTCAAAGCATTTATTTCCATTAAAATAAAAAACAACACTATGGGACGTCGTTTACAAAACAAAAATGAACCTAGTTGCCAATACAGTATCCGTTGGTGAACATAAAGACGGGAAAAACTGACAATTCCAAACGTCAGAAAGGGTGGAGAGGTTCTGTGACAGCTAAGCAGCAACCCGACTGGTTTATACTTCACCCGCTGGAATCTTATCACTTGTCACAACCACCTACACCCTCCCCCAGTTACTCGGTATTTCGCTTAGACATGATTGTTAAGAAGAAATTTTAATTAAGCTTACATTTCTAAATTTTCTTCAGCTCTTAATAACGTTTGTGACGATTCAGTTTGTCTCACACAATTATCATATGAAATCTGATTGTTAAACATTTATTTTTAAATGAGTTTGTGAGTTGTCTGTCTCGTTAAATTAAATTTATTTAGGTGTTAGTTGGTAGAGACACGTGTAATAATACTTGTGATACATCAAGTGAAAGTTAAGTAAAGTAAGGTTTTAAGGGTTCTGAATCCAAAGGGTAAAACGGTACCCTATGACTTAGACTTTGCTGTCCGTCTGTCCGTCTGTCTGTCTGTCCGTCTGTCACTATGCTGTATATATCTTGAAATACAACAGATATTTTTTTCACAGATAATGTATTTTGTTGCAGTTATAGCAGGTCATACTAATGAGAATGATATAAATATTTAAATGGGCTCCCAAACAACAAACGTTATTTATTTGCCGTTTTTCGCACATAATGGTACAGAACCCTCCGCGCGCGAGTTGACTCACACTTGACCGGTTGGTATATTGATAAAATTAAGATGAAAGCCATGCCTATATATTAAAATTAAAAATGTCTCGTTGTTTGTGTGCACCAGTGTGATACTCGTTTTACCGATATTCCCAAGTACGAATTAAAGGGCAAAAGCTAGCAACTCTTATTATTTGAAGTTACTGTAATTATTGATTAATGACTAATTTTTTTTTGGGGAGAGGGAATTCATCAAATTACTTCTCCCGTTCTGGGTGCGGCGGGAGGACGTGTCAGACTTTTACTGACTAAAACCCACTCATGTTCCGGGGTCACGGTAACTATTATAAACATTCCGCAACCCCGGTGAGTAATCACTACGTGACACTGATTATGTTTAGGTATTTATTTTTATCAAAAAATCGTTTTGGATTTGGATGAACCAATCTGTCTTTAATAATGTTACAGTTTGGTACATTTGTTGCATGTATTATTATTAAGCCCCGTATTCATTGTAAACATTTGTTTAGCAACTGTTGATCAACTGATGTTGTCGCTCGCCGGGCGTCAACTCTGCAGTATGGCGTGATCAACACCGCAACACAAGTGTTGCCCGTAATATGATGACAGCAACTCGTCAACATGTTTATGCAACCATGTTGCTAAACAAAATGTTTACAATGAATACGGGGCTTTATGCATAAAGGCTTCTTAACATGTATTTTGAAAATTTGGGCATTGGTGAAATACCACCTATCAAGTAGACCATAATTGCCCGGTATTATTTATTATTTTATTAAATAATTTGATTATTGAGCATAACTTCGTCGGCAAGTACAAGCAAAATCGCAGAAAATAAATGACTTACACAGTCATTTTACAAATAATTGTAAAAAATTCTTCAAGTTACAGGAACTAAAGTGATAAATGGCTGAAAAATGAGACGGTAATTAGTCAGCAATCTATCACAATCAGCGTTAATTTGAGAAGCGGGTTCAACTCTCTTTCAATTAAATGTTCAACATTTTTTGTAGAGTTTTTCGTTAGTTAGCGTTTTTTTCGGCACAAAGAAAATTCGAGATAATTTTATCGGTTTTTTTATTCGTTGATGAGTTAAATTGATTTGTCTGCGGTTTGGTTTTGTTAAAAGCCGTGCTTAAAATCAATTGCTAAAAAATAAATTGTGTTGGTAAGAACCTTGATAAAATAAATAAGGTTATTACAATTGGTTTATAAATATGTGAAAGTCCAATAAATGTTAATTTAGAAGATAGCATACTGGATTTGATAAGTTATAATTAGTTTAAGTATGAAAAATAGCTGAATCTGAGCTCTGCATCTATAATTAATTTGCATTGCCTGTATTTGGTTTTAATTTATACATTAATGTATTAATATTCATTTTATTTAACTCTATAAGTGTACAAATAACAATATGAACTAGTAACTTTTAGAGACAGGAGTTTCCGAACAATACGCACAATTTTTTGCTTCAGGCCCAAGTTACAACTGAACTTACATCTCCGATCCTCGAATTTATCATAGATATTATTTACTTATTGAAGTGCAGCAGGGCCAACGTATCATGCACAAGCACGTAAAATTCTAAAAATAACAGTACCAAAAATATTTCAATCTATGTCCAAATTGAATACTTTCACGCTAAAATAAACACTAGGTTCACATCCCTAAGTATATTTGCATTTACTTTGCGAAATCCTAAAAAATACATGCGTCAACGTTAAATTTTCAGTCCTAGAGAGAAACTAAACAAAGGCCAATTCGATAGACAATAGTCGGTGCATTCACCAGTCTAGACTCTAGACCAATTTCTTCGCGTAAATAACAGTGTATTCTGTTCTGCTGAGCCTCTAGAGAAAATAACGGTATTCGCCTAATTGGAAAAGATGACAGGTTTCATTTTTGAATGTGCTGACAGTCATTTATATATTTTTCAATCCAGTTTTAGATAACTGCGTAAATGAAAAGGACATCGTGCTTTATTGTTACTCTCCTCTCGCTCAACAAGCTAGCCCGCGACGCTGAGCTTGTAGATTTTAATTTGCTCCTAAGTAATAATGTTCAGATACAACCTGTCCTTTTGCTGCTTCCATTGACGCCCTAAACCGAGGCCTGTACCCCATACAGGATGTCCTTAGCGTATAGTCGCTTTTTATGCAGTCGCAGTATGCATTTTTTTCTACCACGACTGGAGGCATTCACACATGAGGCATACACTTAAGGTACCGACAGGCATGTTCATTTAAGCAGCCAAAAGCTCATAAGCTTAAATAATACATCGATCTTGTAGCAAATCATGCATCTCAATAATCTATACAACATTTTCAGGAATAGACGTAGTGGCATGGCGTAATTACAACGCATACGACTTATCTGTGCACCTCGATGGAATGTGACCCCTCTTCCGCTTCTCCACGCGGCGCCCCGTGTTCGCCTTGTTCGTTTAGTAGTGATAGCATTTCGCAAGCGTTACGTCACAGCGCGAGATGCACAGTTGACTCCTACGGACAGTATAGGTTGCGTACAATGACACTTTGGTTACGTAGAATAGCGTTCATAGCACCATGTAATATAGGGGTGCTTAAACCGCTGGTTTATTAGAACATTTTTTTCCTTAAAAAGCTAACCATACTAATATTATAAATGCGACTGTAACTCGGTCTGTCTGTCTCTTCTTCACGCCTATACCACTGAACCGATTTAAATGAAATTTGGTGCAGATATAGTCTGGAACTCGAGAAAGGACATAGGATAGTTTTCATCCCGGAAATCCCCCGAGAACGGGAACTATTATTCCACGCGGACGAAGTCGCAGGCAAAAGCTAATTTGGAATAAGGTCAGTGTTTCAACGTTCTCCAGGCAACTAATTAAAATTCAAAAGTGCCTATAAATAGTTTAACGGCTGTGAAAAGATATCGCCAGTATAAATCTAGTCGTGAACTGCTCAATTTTAAATTTAGAATCTTTGAAGACCTTCCTTAGGAATCTTCTATGGCTCATATTTCATTAGGACACCTGATTGCGCCATTTAGGAGCAAATGAATGTCTCACTTGGTGGTACCACCAGTGACACCCATACACTCAATGTTGGTGGCGCGACCAGAGTTGCACAACCTAGTGTCCTATTGAGATATAGCCTTAAGTTTCACACAACGTCACCTTTTATTTTGCCGATGGTATGGTTTATCGGCCAGGCCAGCTAAGTAAATCACAACCATACCACAGATTAAACAACAAAATGACAGTGATCATAAGGGTCAATTTTGCATGGCAGTAATACGACTCCTGACATTAATGACAGTTGTCACCTTGACATTTATATGTCATATGGAAAAGCAATTAAAATATTGAGTATTTGGTCAGAGCAGAAGATAACTTATAGAATAAAGACGTAGAGAGAACAATAAACATTTCAGTCAACTAATCCTGCCAAAGAGATCGTTATCAAATCGCTTGTTACGATAAACTTGCCCATTGTACTGATAATACTGTACCTATTGTATTGGCATCTAATTCGTAGTATATTAATCCTTTAGTTGTCTGTTAGGTTTCTCGAGAAAAATAAAATTAAGAAGCCTGTTAAGTATTATCGAAAACTTTGTTCTTTTTTTCTAAGAAATTATTTCGATTCTGCCATTTAAACTTTTTGTCCTACTCTTTGTTGTTCAGGGCAAAGTTCACAGATTTTTAAAGGGCATTTAAGATATTTCTTAATTATGCTATCATGCCAATAAAAAGTCATTATTTTCCTAGTTCTTACCAACTATGTTAGGGCCAGCTTCCAGTATTACTGATTTCATTTAAATACCAATATTTTACATGGGGCAACTGCCTATCAGGTCTCCACAATCCAGTTACTGGATTGCACGATGGTACTAGCTGATTCTAGTTTCCATTAGTAGCAGTAGTAGTTTAATAGTTAGGAGTAATTTGGCTCAACAAATACTTTCCCTCACATAATCGTGTATTTTCTCTTTCACTGTTCCTTGTATCAAATACTAAGACAAAAAAGCATCTTCAATAAAGAAAATAGCAAGAACTATCAGTACCGAGCAATTTAATAACAACGTCAACTGCACCGTCCTTCGAATTGCCCACAGTAGTCCAAACGTTCCGGGCGGTCAAGTGACGTCGTCTAATCCGAGCAATTAATCCGCTGATTGCTCTAAATGGGGCTTTGTCCTGTGCCATCGTAGGTTATTGGGCTATACTCATGTGGATGTACTGTTATAGATAGTGCAAGATGGTGCAAGATGTTGGACCGTTTGTTGGTAGGAGGGATAAGAAATTTTGCAAGATGCGAGAATTGTGTCGTATCGTTTCAGCATTGAGTTTGTGGATTTTTTTTTACCTTACGAGTGGATGTCGAACTTCCATGCGCTATTTAGGGTCAAATTAAAAAAAAAGTTCTTAGTGCTCTCCTACGTTATAAAAGGAAGCCCAGTATAAAATTTCAAGTTTCTTACTCTTATATGTAGTTTAGGCCCTGCGTTGATATGTTGCTACTGATACTACAGATAAATACGTAAATTATAGGATAATACTTAAAATTATATCTTGCTCAGCATCTAAATCTACTAGACTCTTTCGAGAAAATGCATACGTACCCGATTGCAATTTATGGGATTGTCCTTAACATTATTTGTTTGCTGAACAACTATCTGCTAGATTGGCAATCCCCAAAAAATCAATGATACTTACAATACAAAAAAAATAACTGCTATTTTTTTTACGTTGATATTATTAAACATTCGAACATACGTGACTTGAGACACAATAGCAGCGCGACAGCTGGCTGTCACTTGGTCGACGAAAGGTTAAGTAAAAACAACAGCTATAAGAAAACAGAAACTTGACAAAAAGCTCCAGTAAGTAGATTTCATTCATTCTTACTCCGTTTCGCCGACAAAACTATTAACCCCGTCCACACATAGATATCTATGGCCATTTCCCTAACTAGATAAATGGCTGCACATAGGTTAGGTATACATCAGCATGAGATTAAGTCCACGGGGACGCGTCACGTAATGTCCGTCTGGTGTCGTGCTATGCAGTTAATACCCATAAACATTTAATCAATGTACTATTAATTTGATGCTAAGTGTTAGAGTATGTTAGGTGAAATTTTTAGTGAAACGGTTAAATTAACAAAGACTTTATAAAAACAAGCTATCGCCCGCGTGAAAGTCGACTATGGAAACCGATATTCACGCGGGCAATAGCTACTTTTTATTATTTTACCCCTTAAGGCCCCCCTTAACGGGTAATTTCGAAAAATCCTTTCTTAGTGGTTACCTACTCTTTATAAAGACCACACCCTACAAGTTTCGTGTCTCTTTGGGTCATGCATCTTTGGATGCTTTGCATCAGCAGTCAGTTTCCCAGTTTATATTATACTAGCTTTTGCCCGCGGCTTCGCTCGCGTTAGAAAGTAGCCTATGTTACTCTCCATCCCTTCAACTATCTCCACTTAAAAAATCACGTCAATTCGTCGCTCCGTTTTGCCGTGAAAGAAAGACAAACAGACAGACAGACACACTTTCCCATTTATAATATTAGTATGGATATATATTAGAGGTTTCACTCTCGCAAAGTTAAGTTTTTGGTTACTACTCCTTTTACGCGGACCATAGCGTGATGATGATCCTTTGTGTTAGATAATAATGATTATTCAGACAAATAAGCTGTGTTGCTTTTGATTTAAATCAACGTCCGTTTAGTCTTTTTGCGTAAAAGAGCTATTCTCCTAAACTTTTACATTAATTATAGTATTAGTAGAGTTTACAGCACTTTCGACTCACTAATAGCATGGTAGGGTTGAGTCTATTTTCGTTTCTCAAATGCACTAAAGTTTAATTTTTCACCCCGTCGCGTTAATACAAATAAAATCTAAAAAGTAAATAAATATTATGTACGAACAGCATTTTCAATTTGAATATCGATTGAATTCATTTTACGTTTACTCTGAGCGCGTTTACTAAACCCTCTGTTTTTTTGGTTTTAGACAAATGCATATGATAATAAAATATAGTTTATAAAACAAATCGGATAAAATATGATTGTAAAAATTGGTCTTTTGAATATGAAGTATTTTTAAAAAGCTTATTCTGTAAGACTTAAGTTAGAAAAACAAAAGAATTTAGATAAGTTTTATCTAGTCTATCATTTGTAAATGTAAAAGTCGTAGGAAACTATACAATCAGAATATCTTTTATGTACTGTGGTAAACTTGTAAATTTCTTATTTCTCAACATCGTTATTTTGTAAACAGTAAAGATATTGAGTATTGAGTAGACGCTTGATATGTTTACAGAGCCATTGTAATAACAATAACAAAAAATATAATACAATAAAAAAATGTGCTAAATATGCGATAAAGTCCTTTATGGACAAACTAGCTGTCCCACGAGGTTTCACCTGTGGTAACTGCTTCACTCTTCTAGGTTACAGCGTTATAATATATATTATACTTTAAAGTTTCGCGTTGCATATTAATATTTTACTGTCTTACGGGATATAATATCCATACTAATATTATAAATGGGAAAGTGTGTCTGTCTGTCTGTTTGTCTTTCTTTCACGACAAAACGGAGCGATGAATTGACGTGATTTTTTGAGTGGAGATAGTTGAAGGGATGGAGAGTAACATAGGTTACTTTTTGTCTCTTTAAACGCGAGCGAAGCCGCGGGCAAAAGCTAGTATAGCCTATAAACCTTCCTCGATAAAATATGGACAACTAGCTTTTGCCCGCGACTTCGTCCGCGTGGAATAGTTCCCGTTTCCGGGAGATTTTCGAAATCAAAACTATTCTATGTCCTTTCTCGGGTCCTAGACTATACTTATCTATACCAAATTTCATTTAAATCGGTTCTGTAGTTTAGGCGTAAAGAAGAGACAGACAGACAGGTAGACAGACAGAGTTACTTTCGCATTTAAAATATTAGTACGGATCCAACAAAAAAAGATTTTCACATTTGGACTAGTAGTTTCTGAGATTAGCAAGATGAACTAAACAAACTCTTCAGCTTAATAATATTAGTATAATAAAGAAAAAACCTTACAATTCTCAGTCAAATATCCACCACATTCAAGCAATACTATTCGAACGTTAGTATTTAAATAAATAAATCTAATAACACTTCGGGGTGCAATATCAAATAATATAATAAACAAATAGACGAGATACAGATATCGTTTTTGGCGAACGTGCCTATTACGTTATTGGCCGTTTTCATAGGATACTGCGCAAAGTATAAGATGTAGCGGGTAATAAAAAAAATAAAAATCAAAGAGATTGATTTTATAACATCCATGCTAATATTATAAATGCGAAAGTAACTGTCTGTATGTCTCGCTTTCAGGTCTATTGAACCGATTGAAATGTTTGGTACAAACATAGTTAGTCCACAGCCTGAGAAAGGAAAAAAATGTTACATGAACGGGAACTATGGGGGTACTAGCTCAAACTCACGATACGCAGCGCAGTAATCCAGTGATAACATTTAAAACGTTACATTACACATGCGTACATGTTCTCGTATATTTATGTAAAATTAGATATTCCTATAAATCTCCCCGGTATTTTTAATATGTGAAATAAAATATGATCAAATACATGATTTCCAGGTAAAGCAGCTTATCAGATTGTATCAATATATTAAAGAAGAAAAGAGTTCAATGAAAAATATTATCCTCCAGTATTGAATATTACTTTGCTTGTTATACTCTTTCATTTCAAATTGTTTAAAGGTAAATTAATGTTCAATATTTAACAAAAATATAATTAATGTTTTAGTCGATTTTTCTTGGACTTTCGTCAACTAGACCTTTATTCAACCTATTCTTAACTATATTGCGGATAAATTTTAGTCTCACTAGTCCCAGATAAAGACCAGAGTTTTTAATGTAGCGACTGCCAATCAGACCTTTTTTTTTTTTTTGGTGAGTGGGAAATCGTCAAATGACTGCTCCCGTCCTGGGTGCGGCGGGAGGGCGTGTCAGACTCTTACTGACTAAAACCCACTCATGTTCCTTCGATTGCCCTTTATGTTCCAGGGTCACGGTAACTATTATAAACATTCTGCAACCCCGGCAGGCCGCCAATCAGACCTTCACAATCCAGTTATTGTGGATACCCTATGGTTAGCCTGATTGTCAGAGAGAAGGAAGCCAGTATTCGCCATAGCTGGTTTAATTTGGCGGTCATTCCGATGTATCTTACTCAAAAGACGGTAAATTGAACAATAACAATAACGATTGCCTTGATCACACGTACCAAGCAAACGGGCGAGACAGTAAAATGTTTCTCGGCCGAGACAGCGCTGTACGCGAGTAGTTGTTCACACATGATTTGAAATTAGCACAGTCAGTGCAGTGTAGTATAATTAGATATTAATTTATTAGGTAGACCGTATTTTTTTTCTTTATACAGACACGGATGTACTTCATATACCTAACTGTAGTTGTTTCGATGACCCATTCAATGTTAGCAGACATGGTGTATTTTATTTGGAGTTGTTATAAACAAAATCATCTCTTCTTTCCTAGGTTCATTCGGCTTCCAGTCTAACCTTTTTACAGATGTCAGTGACGTCCTTAATTAATTACAAATGTATAAATAGAATAAGTGACATTGAATTTTGCCTGGTTTAGTTAGAGGAGTGCATTTAACACTAAGACACATTGTGAACACACGTACAAGAATTACAAATGTAAATATTTTTAAAGTTCGAAGACATTTGATATTTGTTTAACCTTTCATCGACCAAGCGACAGTCGGCTGTCGCGCTGCTATTGTCTTTCTATTATATAACGAATCACGTGTGTTCGAAGGTTTAAAATATAAATATTGACCTTGTAATACTCGCCTCAGCTTAACACTTGAAGACCAGCCGGTTTCGGAATAGGCATGTAAAAAGGCAGGGCGCAATGCATGCCAATTCGTCCGAGCCGGACACCGTCCGACATCGAGGTACCGTCAGCAGATACAGTTCATGAAAACTTTTTTTTGAACGGATTTTACTAGTTTCTTTTGAAATGAATGACATTCTTATTGTATGTTATAGGTGTTAGCTATTAGTCCAGCCATTTTAGATATTTTAAAACCCAATCTGCGGAAAAATTCCTAGTGAGCTGAATTTTTGTATACCCCTTTATTATGGCATTGTAATGAAGATGTGAAAAATCGACATTGATATCGTGCCGGCTAAAAAAGTTATAAAGGTCAAAGATCATGAAAATCAGTTTTTCGCAAATATCTCGCGATTTATTTCTCAGAGGTCAATGAAGGTTATTATGAAATTTTTTGTCGTGAAATTGTCCACAAAAAGTGTTTCTTGCATTTTTCTGTAGAATTAACCGTTTTTGAAGTAGAGACTAAGATGAACTCACATACGGTATGTATACCGTACGGCGTATACCAAGGCGTAAACCATATTGCTTTTTATTTATGTTTGTAAGTGTGTTGTTAATAAAATCTACTACATACACAGACATATAGCACTAGTAATACTAGTATAGACAGGACAATTCGTGCCCGTGAATGCCTCAAACGGCCTCCACTGATAGGCAGCTGTTCCGTATTTGTATAAAAAAACTTGTGAGTAATATCTTTTTTTTAAACAGATAGACAGACTGATGGACACCGAAGTGATTCCATAAGACTTTTCACTTTAGGGTACGGAGCAGGAATGATACAACCGAGTTAAGAATCACTTCCTGTCATTCAAGAGTAATATAAAAACACTCGTCTAATGAAAAAGCTTTCTGAACATCAGGAAAAATAATAAAAAATGAAATAATATTGTATCATTCTCTTCTAGCATATTCCCAGTAAGTACCTACAAAAAAAATCTTTAACGTCATATAATTTTTGTGCTTACCGTACGTCCCGGTGTCCAGCCGTGACCGGTGTGCGAATCGGACCGGAGGGCAGTTTCAATTTGCCGTAGGCTCGACCCATACGACTACTAACACTTTAGTGCCAAAGTGAAACCTGACTTCTAGGTGTTGCCTTATGTGTTGGTATTGCTTATCGAACTGTAAATGCTATGAGATTTTGTAATATATTCTTAAGAGATGGCAAAAGAGTTTAAAAGGCAAAGAATTTTCTGGTAATAGAAAAAAAAATCGTTTGTTTGTATGACGTGGAACGATGGTTCCGTTTCGTACAAGGCAATGATTATTTTTGTTTTAGTTATGAAAGAGGGTGGGCGTTATTATGTGGTATTTTTTTCATTAAAATTAAATATTTTTAGCATTAAATCTTATGTTTTATTAATTATTCTGCTATTTTGGGTAAAGATAACTGCAGCAAAACATCACGTTAAATCAATATTGATAACGTGCACTGGAATAAGGCTTATGCAAAGCAAAAATCATTTCAAAATAATAACAAGCATTAACGTATAAATTGTTGCTTTAGCAAAATTTTATTTCTGTTTTATAGATATTCTTCTACCTAAATTGATTCTTAATAAAATGTATCGCTACAAAAATAAGATGAATATAAGTTTAAGAATAATTGAGATCGTTTTGATTCTTGAGGTCACATTTTTATAGTCAGCAAAAGGTCAAGGTCATAAGGTTTTGCTCGCAATTTATTATTGAATTCTTTCTCATCATTCCACAGCTAAGCAATCCTTAGAAATGGTACCCCATTTGAGCATTCAATTTTATGGGTGCACGATAAATGAAACCTAACATATAAAATATATCTAGCTATATTAAAAGAATTTATGAAATGTGTGTCCCTTTGGCCGCTTTACATAATCGATTAGCGTTATATTGTTAAATCTTTTAGAGAAGATGATGATGATTTCTGATAATTTGATTGTAATACAGCTATAAATGCTGTAATACACTTTTGCCTTTCAAACAGGACTATGTAAAATTTTGTAGATTTTTGAAGTGAAAACTTTGAAGTAAAAATCTTAAACTCGCGTCAGGACACGTGACCTGATCGAAAAAGCGTAGGACGGATGGATAGTAGACAGCTGTCACCATCCATGGATGCGCGTGGCACGCTGTTAATAATCAAGTTTTCACTTCTCTCTGGCACTCCCGGAGTGCAACCCGTCTTTTTTTTAAGAAGAATTTTTTTGATGCCTTTTAAGATCAAATATTTAAAGGTTGGTGGCCAGTTTGCAACGCGTTTACGCCATTCATCGAATACACCAGTTAACTTAAGTATTAATAAAATTCTTAAAACGTGCGTGTTCTTTTGAATAAAATGGTTTTAACTGATATATTGTTAACTAGTTTCGAGCTTTGACTTCCAATATCCACCTTGGTCATGCACCAATATATCGTTATAGGTATTTCCAAAGAAAACACAAAAGAACTAAGTTTAAAAATTCCGCGCGCCAAAAACCGATTGTCACGATTTCTCTTACAGTAAGCAAAAAAAGAATACATTTTCTGATATTCGAATATAAATTTCTGATTTACCGGTCGACCTGCGAAATTCCAGATTCAAGATTCTCTCTCTCAAATTGTCGCCGCGCGTGAAGCTTTAAAAATATTCCCGTGAACGGAACGTATGTATTGTAAATAGAATATTTTGTGTGGCATTGGCGTTGTATGATATGCATCTTACGTTAAAATTGAGTATACAGAAAGGCGAAAACGTAAAGCGTGCAGTTTCGAAACGTCATTAGTTAGTTTCCGCCCGGGTCTGGAGATGACAGAAAATGTGTACTTAATATGGCTGTTGACAGTTAATTTCTAAGGAACTAAGCAAAATAAAATTCGTGTTAAAGCTGCTTTTATTCACACTAGTTAGCTACTTCCTAGAATCTGTAGTTTCAGTTGACGTCATCCTATAGGTATTTCTCAAAGTGCAACTAAATTATTCCTCGAAGCGCAATCATTACTTGCGCTCAGAAGTTCAAGTTAACTCAATAATTATTGTAATTGTTTTAATAATAATACTATCAGCCTATTATAGCTGGGCAAAAGCTGGTTCCAACACAGAAAAGTCACGCGACAGACATCATTAAGCTTACCTAAGACGGATTTGTTTTTATGAGTACAGGTCAAAGTTAAAGTCAAACCTATTTTTTTATTTCCAATAGACCAAAAAAGGCACTTTGAAAACATCATTTACAGAACAAAAATGAATCTAAATGGTTTCATCACGAGGGTTTTTCCTTCATCTATCTATACTAATATTATAAAGAGGTAAAATTTGTAAGTTTGTAGGTTTGTAAGTTTGTATGTAGGGGGTAATCTCTGGATCTACTGGTCCGATTTGAAAAATTATTTCAGTGTTAGATAGCCAATTTATCGAGAAATGCTATAGGCTATATACCATCACGCTACAAACCACGGGAGCGAAGCAGTAACGAAAAATGCGGGTGAAACCGCAGGGGACAGCTAGTCATTCATACACTCAAACCATAACATTGGTATGGATTTAAACCCATAAAACCCTATGCACAATATTGTGAGCTATCAAAACCCATTTCCTCGTTTTTTAACCAATAGAGTGCTGGGCACTTATTTGCCAACCCCATCGACTACTCATTTTTCTGTTTTCAAAGTTACTAAAATCTGATGGTATCAGCTACAACCTACTACTTTATGTAGTATCACATAGTATAATTGAAAATAATATAATTGAAAATAGGGGGGGTAAAGTTGTATCTTGATATTTTTGCTTTTAATGGTGTCTACTAACGTATTCTGGTTAGGTTAGGTTAGCTTTTGATTAGGCGCAGCTGGGAGGTATATGTTTATTTTCATTAAAAATATTTAACTACCACAATAATAAACTAAAATCTTAGCTTCCACATTAATTAATTCATGCGAGTTTACTGTCGAGAATCGCCAGTAGCATCCAAAATGCGCCTGTTGCAACGCTAAGCTGTCACAATCGATCTTCGTCGAGTCGCGGCGAGATTTACGAGCGACATGATGCGTATTGCCCGTACATTTGACGTTAAAAGCTGACGTGTGCGAAGTGAGCCGGCGATGTACGTCTGAAATATAGTATCTGATTGATATTCATTGTTTGTTTTGAGTAGTATTCATGGAAAGTATGGAGCCTGCGCTCAAAAGGAAATATCGGTAAATAAGTACCTACCTGTATAAAATTATAAAAAGTGGTTTTATAATAAACAATCATTTTTTAAATTCAGATATCTATCTACTGAGTCACGCAAGTATGTAAATAATTTTTGCAAAAAATTATGATGATTTATTTTACGACTAAAATCCGAACGTCATGTTCGAAAAATTGCACCCCATTATTAAAATTAGCTCGTTTTTTCAAAATTAAGGCTTCTAATTTAACATAATTTTGAAACATAATCGTTATTATCATATAAATAATCGATATTTTCTACAAAATTATAGCAGATCAAAAATAATGACAGGTTCCGGGACTCGAGGGTACAAAATTATGTTAATATTGGGACCCGAGGCGCAGTAAGTTATCAAAAAAGTTTAACCGATTAGGCTAAGAAGTTTTTTTGAGCCGTACCTTCAAGAGCGTCGTAATGTTAATGAATTCATGCGAATTTTATATTGAAGCAGAATGTATAAATTAAAAGAATTGTGAGTAACTTAGAGTTTGTTTTGCACAAGTGGATTAAATGCGCAGAACCCGGCCTTTTTTCCAGTCAGGCTGATATAGCCCAAAAAAGTTAAAGAAGAATAATAATCGGCAATTCTTTTTAAACCAATATACATTAAAACTAAGTAATAATACTGTCATCGCCACAAATCTGTGGCATAATAAAGACGAAGAAAAGTTAAGTCAAACTATTTAGATATAGCCACAATTATTTGAAATGTGGCAACATACTGTACTTGCAAAGAAACATACCTATGTATGTCTCTAAGCGTCTTTTCCGATAACTATTATCGTTTTAATATTGTACTAACTTCCGCCCGCGGATTCCCCGCGTAAAACGACACTTCATCTCCTATAGGGTAGGAAAAAATTAACTAGTCCTAGATGAAAATAGAGAACTATTACTAATTCTATATGTTTTTGACAGCCAGTCCTAACCGTGCACACTTTAATACATAAACTGTGAACTCTTTCTCTTTCGGACTTCATATTTTAATATGTCGCCAAGCGTGAATGGTGCAGCTAAAATTATGTGTTAATTTGTTTACACGCTACAGTTTGACGTGTCACTGTAATTTATGGCGACATTCTGTTTTTGTAGAGTATAATTTCACGCTATTTTCTCTCCTAGTGTGAGCAGAACTTTATATGACACCTACGTACTTTATGTTCGTGACTGCGGTTTAAGTTTTTCAGAACTGTGGAGTTAATTTTAATTTTGTTTTATTAATTTAATTTTGATAAAAAAGTTCATTTTTAAAAGTATTTAACATTTTAATGTTTTTGCATGTTACATTTCTTTGGTCATTTACATAAATATTTTTATTACTGTCCACATACATATAAAATAAATAGTAATAATAGTCTGTCCGATTGTAGATATTGTTATATCAACACACAGCCTAAACCGTTGGTCCTCTTGAGACATGAAAACTTGGAGGCTGTGTTCTTCAGGAAAAGTGGGAAGCCACTGAGAAAGGATTTTTGAAAATTGACCCATTGATTGGTTAAAATAGTGGTTGTAAGGTACGGGCAAAGCCGCGGTCCAAAACTAGTATATTGGGTTTCAGTAATTCATCAGTAATAAGAGACTTCTCGGTACTAGCCAATGAGAGAATTCGTAGAACGGTCGGTATTTATGTAATGTTGAATTTCAATACCCTGGAACTGTGTAAGCTTTTGTTTTTATGAAATGTTGTGAATACTACTGTTAATCACATTTCCGAGAATCAATCACTACATAGTATAAAACAGAGTTGCTTGACTCTGTCTATCCCTATGTATGTTTGGATCTTCAAAATCACGCAACGGATTTTGATGCGATTGCTTTAATCGATAAAGTGATTCAAGAGATAGATTTATAAGTATAATACATACTCGTACTTATTATAGCATAGAAAAACCGGGATTAAAAAAAAATGTTACTCATGCGGGTTGCTAGAGTTTATTTATTAAATCTTCGAACACGCGTGATTCGAGACACAATAAACCGCGTGACAGCCGGCTGTCGCTTGGTCGTTAAAAGGTTTAGAGAAAATAATAGACAGGGTTTTCGGTGATAATCATCGCACATCCGAGAGTACTGAAGCTGGAATCATGACATTTGCACAATTGTTTATTTCTATGAATAATGTAGAGGCTTAACTACGAAGATTTTTTTTAAAATCCAACACCAAAGTAATACATGGGATAAAAGCTTGTATGAAAATGAGCGAGCAACGCCGCAGTAAACAGCTAGTTATTTAAATAAACGAGAACATTGTAAACTCAGCCACAAATGAGTGAAAAATGGGGTTACTTTACACATGGCCCCAGGAAAAATATTTTTAATTTGGCATTTTTCATTTTTCCTGTTCACAATATGCAATGTTTGGATATTCGCACAATATAACAGTGGTAACTAGAACAATATAGTTATTCAATATTGTAAGGGGCATATACAATAGTTTTTGGCCCTCCAGACATATTGCATTAGAATTTCTAACTAGGGCGTTGCAACAAGTTTCTTTGAAACTAGTTCCTTTGTTTGTCGTTGAAATTTTATATTTTGTTTGTCTATGTGCGTGGGTAGTTTAAATTTGGAACCTGAATGTTTCAAAATTCAAAAATGGTATCCTACCTTTTTAATGAAGGGGACTCAAAAGGAGTTTTTTCACAACCATGCATGTATAATCTAGTAAAAATAAACTGTCAACCTATTATCGTTATAAAGTAAGGCTCTTCTTACACAAAGAAGGCACGGATATCGATTCAGCCTTGTTTAAGCCGGATTGTCGATTTCAGACTTATTAATAAAAAAATGTTTTTCTCTCATTTTTCTCCTCCATCAATGTTAGTGATTTATTTATTTATATTTAGTTTAATTTAAAAAAAAGCTTACAGACTAATATCAACTTAAGTGACATGCATAAATAAAGATAATTTTCTAATAACAAGCTTCCACATGTATAAATGTGTGATGTTCTAGATAAACTGAGAAAGTACTTATGAATTTTTGAATTTATCATAATTATACTAAGTTTGGAGAACTGAATTACAGAAACGCCGACCAAGAAAAAATAAAAGCAGAACCAGAATTATTCAAAGCGTTAATTTCCTAAACACGTCACAACTATTAAGACGTGCATACACGAGCCTCGCGTCGCACACAACACAATAACGAAACAAAATAGATCATCACAAGGAAGCTACGATACAAGCAAGCCATTACCCATCGCTTATGGGACATAATTCAAGGGATCGCCCCATCGCGACCGTCAGCACCACCCATTAGTTTTTTCATCTATTTTAAAACGGTCTTCATAGTTGATACGTTTTTTTTTTGTTTGGCTCAGTTAATTGTGTATATGGATAGTTTTATGAGCTTCGTTGTTACTATCTACGTGTAAATTATTTTAGTAAATTGTGTTGGGTTGGAGTGGCCGTCCAATGTTGATATGGTTTACTGTCTCCGAGTATAGAGATCTCTTATAGGTATATTTTCTGCTCGTATACCCTTTTGCTTGGCTAGCGAGAAAACGTGATAAAAATCATTATTAAGCTTACAATATACTTACAATAACATGATTCTGAAAACTATTTCTTGACTATTGTTTTTTTTTACGCGCTAATGTGTATGCTATGAATAAATATAAATGTAAAACTGCAGGAGGCTTTATAGGAGATAGAGTAATCAATGGTGCAATTAAAATCAATGAGAGCAGCGTGTTAAAAAACATGAAAAGAAATTCGTTTAATATTTCAAAAGAACTAAGCCTACATACACTCAGGAAAGAAAGGATTTATAATTTAAACTATGAAAAGAAGACAAACATTTCAATTACAACTAAGAGGATACAATGAACTCATTTCATAACCGTATTATCTTATTTCACTGTTATTATTACCTGTCACACATTCATAATGAGGCGGTCATAACAAATCACGTTATTTCCGTGATGATTATTTTCGAAATTTAAATTTACTGTCAGCGGCGTCGGATGTCCATAGAGTTGGGAATTTACTGTCAGGAGTCGGATGTCTATAGAGTTGGGAATTAATGCTCTCGCGCAGTGCGTTAAAAAAGATTAAATTATTAGTTTCGGATGACAGTTATGATGTTTTATACGTCATGTCAGTGAAGCTTGAAGTTTTTGTTTGTAAATCAAATTTGTTGCGGCCATTATTATAATTAATTGGGTCCAATGTTTGTGTTAAGGAATTGATTGCTGTGCAGGTTCTATTTGTGTTTTTAGGGTTTTGTGTTTCATACGGAAAATGGAACCCTTACAGGATAAGGATGAAGTGATAGTATTTAAATTGAATTAATAATAAGTACACAATTTTCTTCATTATCACTATATTATAATTACTAATTACTACACTAATTATAAGTAGTGAAAAAATCAAACAATTAAGTCCAGTCAAGCAAAGCTACCGCCATGTGTATTCCGATATTAAATGGATTATTTATTATGAGGTCAAAAATAATATATCAATGGGATACAAAATTTTTACATTCGAAAGCCAATCAAAACTTTGATAAAATTAAAAAAAAAAACATTCTGAAAACCGGAGATTGAATAAAAAAATATTTACCTAAAAAATTGTACAGAGCTCTCAGTGCACTTGTCTGTAAACGTGACTTACTTTATAATTACGTTATCATCAAAAAAACCTCGTTTATTAAAACACCTTATAGAATTGAAAACAAGAGATCACACTCCATAAATTCCCGGAACTGAGTCTGTCCCCACAATAAACATACACGAGGTCGTATTTGAACAATACAAAAACAATTCTGATAAATGCATAAAAAATGTGCGATTTAAAAATTTAATCGCGATCCGAATAAAAATCAAAGAGAATGGGTAAAAAAGCCGTATAAAAAATAGGTAGGCTTAACCCTTCAGCTGGCGGGGCGGGTCGAAACGACACAGGTAATTAGTGAACTGGTTGCAACAATTTGTCACGACTATATACGTACGTGTGTGGCTCGCTTTTTTGTTGTTTTTCCAATGGTTTTATTTTGGTGGGTCTATTATTTGTGTTTATATTGGGAGGTGTGTTTTGTGTGGGTTTTAGTTAAATGTTTTTGTTTGTTTGGTTATAAAACTGTTAGTATGAAAATTATTATGAACAGGCCTATTTTGGAAAACATATTCATAGAAAGAATTAGTCTAGTCTAGACTTCAATGATAATGATGCTGCATTATCATTCAAGTCATCGCAGTAACTTCTCGTAGTTAGATGTAATAAAATAAGCATTTTTATGAGGTTGCTTGTTCGAAATCGAGAAAGTAAGTAAAGATTTTAAATTCATATCCTCAAAAGCACGTAAAACGGTTGGTCTCGGTTGTTTTTTGCAAATTTTTGGTAGTCGTCCGGATAGTCACAACTCAAAACGTCTAACAATCAGCCTGAACAAGGGGTATCATGTCGTTTAGTTACTGGGTTGTGGTGGCCTGACACGCAATCGCTACGTGTAAAACATTGGTATTCGGTTAGATTAAAAACTGGGACTTTTGTTAATACAAGGTACCTTAAGGAACTTAAAAAAAATAGTTTATGTATAATAACTAAACTACCTATTTCATAATCGGATTGTAAGTCGCAGCAGGTATTGTATCACAAAGCAGCAACAGCTCAGAATTTTACACGGTTGAAAAATAACTAGCACAGTTTCCATTTTAAAATGGCAATGTATCCAGCATCAAATAAAAACACTTTAAACGCTAAAAAAGCGTTTTACACACCCAAGAAGAAATATTAAAGCAAAACTGCTATTGCACGGTTTTATTCCATTCTTAGCCGAGAAGAGAAAACTCCAATTTTGTCTCTCATTTTGTATTCGCTTTGGACTCAAATCATATTTTAGTTGTCGCCACTGGGGAGCGGGGACGCGGAGATTAATATTTTTATACCAAATATAGCCGTATTGCGAGGTTAAAATGTAATAAATTGTGTGCTTATATTTAGATTAATATTATAAGGAAAAGGGCTAATATAGGCTTAAAACGGAAAATTGGAAAGCAGGTTTCGGGTAACAATAAGCGAAATTTATTGGAAATGAAATCACGAGACCCTTTAAAAACCGTTTTCTTGATGCTGGAGCCCGAGGTTATTAGTAATTATTCGTTTAAAATAAATACTAATGAGCTTGCACCACTTGGTAACCTAAATATTATGTAACTAATATATTGAAAAAAAAACCATAAAGATTTTATTTTGAAAAACATAATATCACAGATTTGAGAATTTAGTAATATTTCCTTCTCCAGATATTAAAACAATTGTGCTTCATATTTTTTTATTGACGCTGGTTAACTTACAACTTTGTGTGATGAGCATGATTGTTTGTTCTGCGTCTGGGTGTAAATTATCTATAATATGTATGTATTTATAAAGTATATAAGTATGTATATCAGTTGTCTGGTCACCATAACACAAGCTATGCTTAGCGTGGGATCAGATGACCGTGTGTGAGTTGTCCCAAGATATTTATTTATTTAATTTACTTTTGTTGTAACAAAGTAATACAATTTTCACTCAGATTTACATAATCCATTCATACAGAATTAATATTTTCTACAGTATTCATTGTAACATTAACCACACAATATTTAATGCAACTTCCTACTTTAAAGAAGCAAAAAACCCTATTTTACACTCGACACAAGTATTTCACGACGCGCATTGTTACTCGGTTGAAAAATATTAATATTTCGTACCTCCTTGCTCCTTTTTGTGGGTTGTTTTGACCCGTGATGTCTTGAATAGATAATATGGATGTTGCATTGTTCTTTGCCATGCGTCTCAGAGGGCACGGGGTTTTAGGCACCTATTGTTTGTTTTTTTTATAGTGAGTGTAAAGGTTGATTTTAATAACGATATGTTTGAAAGTTTAGTTAGGATGGGTTGTCCTTAACGAGACCTATTTAGATACGTCGTACTTTTTTTTTGAGGGTTTATTGTTATACGCAACGTTAACGGCAACGCGGCAGGCCCAGGCGGAGATGGTGGGACGAACTTGACAGTCACCTCAAGGATTGGCCCGAAACCGCTTTAGATAGGGATAAGTGGAAGGAGGAAGGGGAGGCCTTTTTTAATTTTCGTTTTCGACCATTTCCTACAGAAAAAAAAACATGATTTGATCATATTTACCAAAAACTAGACAAAGCTTCAGCGAAGCCGATGATAAGAAATTCGTGAATGGTCAGGCGTTATACGGCCTACTTTGCAAGCTCTGCAGTGTTCGGTTATGTTCGAGGTAAATCGGATCCGCTCGTGGTTTCACTGACTAGATCACTAGACCATAGAGGTGGATCTGACTTGAAGTTAGACAAATTTCAAGTGCGGAAATTTTATATAAATTTTCTAATAAGTTTTCAATAAACTCTTGTTTTAATAATACTTAAAATTTAACCCTGTTTCCATGACTCACATAGGCACAAATCTCCTTTCAGCTAAAAATATGTCGTGTATTTTTATAATATTTGAGCGTGTTACACTCAAGCTTTCACTCCCAAGACACATTAAGAAAGTTTCAACTTCAATGCTCCCTCGCCAAAACAAATGTAAAGATAATAAGTAAGTGTGACAAAATATCGAAACACTCAAAAAAGTATCTGAGGCCGCGGGCAGAACGTGCCATATCACGGAAACTGATAGCAAACTCCATATCAGCAAGGAAAGTTATTAAAGCGTCTACCAATATTTTATACGAGCGAAATCACCGTCTCTAAGGGTCGATGGGAAACTTTCTAAGTAATGAAACTTACGGGAATACAGTGCGTTCGGGAATGCTGCGTTTTTGTAAAAATGAAAGGCAGATAGAAAGATAAAAGCGTTTTATTGGTAGAAATTGTGCGGTTCGGAAATAGTGCGGATATGATTACATTTATTTTTCTCAACTGTAATGCGCACAATAGGTCCAATTCAGCAAAGATGTTAATCCACTTGGGTGTAATGCTGATTTTGTCAACCAGTTAATAAAAGACACGCGAAAACAAATCAGTAATCGGAAACTAGAATTTATTTATTTGTGATACATAGGTACAGCGAAAGATAGAATACATTATAAAATATGTGCGCTATGATCAGCCAATTGGCGGCATACAAAAATATATAAACAGTAACAGTTAAAATTAAAAGGCAGCCATTAAAAACAAAATAAAAATTAATTAACTAAATAATACAATCAAAGTCATGTCAAGAGTCAAGATAATGCATTGCAGTATGTCAAATAATAAAATAAAAAATAATTTAAAAGTCAATTCATTACAACGATAATAATCAATACATTCATAATTCAAACAAAAACTAACAAAGATTTAAAGGTTAGCACTCCCGTCTTTCTTCTTGATCTCTAGTAATAATAAATTTCATTTAAGGATTTTTTTCTTTTGTGTTCATGTTTCCAATCTTGTAAGTAACTCTTCTGAATCTAGCCTAAGTCTGTAAAATACATAGTAAAAATAACAATGAATACTTATTATAACCGAACCGCCAACAATTTTTACTCACCGTATGTTTCCAATCTAAGGACGATTCGTCTGAAACTTTACGAGGGTAGAACAATAAATCAATATGTCGAATAATTGCTCCTCATCGTAGCTCCGGAAAGTCGGATTCAAAAGTTACTAATCACCCGGTCTTTATTAATAAGGCGTGGAGGAAAATATATTCAGTGAGTCGAAAGTTTTCGACGGAGTTTTAAGAGTTCCGGTCTTTGGGACCGATCGCGAAATTTACGGGTTAGACGGTGCGGCGCGTTTTCGATTTGTTAGTTCGAAAATTTAATGTTTAATAAATATTTTGTGCCGTTAGAGTGATTGAATGAATGATTCGATGACGGGGTTTAGTAATGATGCAATATTTGTTGTAAATTGGGATATTTATTGTTTTTGAAGCGTAAAGGACAACAGGCATTTGTCAACTGTTGGTCGAAAAAAAAACCTGCGCGGTCTCACATACCCTAAACTATTGGCTTAACCCCTTAACCTATTTTTAAGTCGTCATTAACATCTGGCAGTTACGGGGTTAAATTCTTAGTAGTACATTAAGGTATGTGTGACCTAACTGAAATTACTTTATGTCTGTCCGCGTTCTTTTATACGAAAATGCCGGATGTCCTTTAATGAGATTTTAAGAATGTGCTGAGTTTAGAGTGTGACAAACAGAATAGGAAATTCAAAGGTTGTTGTCGTTCACGTGCAACAGATGTCGCCATAATATAGGAATGATTCTGTTTTGCCGGCGATCTCGTCTGCTGTCAAACTCATGGATTCAAAAGCGGCCAATCTCCTTCTTTAAGATCGTAACTATCTTCATACCTACTTAAAATCATCAAAAATAATTAACGTAAGTTTCGATGATTGCGTCTTTTTGAACAGATAAACAAACTTTAACACCTTACTAATATCGAAGTAAATGTGGAAGCTTGTATATGAATGAAAACTACTAAACGATTTTTGATAAAACTTACAGTAATATATATGTTACGGCTAATACCCGAAGTGCGGCTACACCTAGTTTTAGCCGGTTAGAACTAGGTGTAGCCACTTACTCTTGGTTAAACCTAGTACGAGCCGATTGTTTTCGGGTAAAACTAGGTCTAGCCTTCATCATGCCGGCTACAACTAGGTCTAGCTATTCCCTGTTGGATGAAACTAGATGCAAACAAGTTTAAGTTGTTTTAATAAATAGTTTATGTTTTTTTTGTTTAAGTTGTTCTAATAAATAGTTTATGTTACTTTATAAAAGTGTGATTTATAATTATAATAACATTCTTTAAATTATAATATGCAACTACTTATTATCTGTTGTTAAAAAAATGTTCCTGATTGTTCCTATTATATTAAAAATTGTACTCCTAATAATTTGTGTTAATTATTACAATGTGATTTATAGGAATAAAAAAACTCTCTACGTTTCTTTTTATTGGATGGTTTTTAATATCTATAAAAGCTCTGCCGATAGCATGCCAGCTACAACTATGTACAGCCAATCCCTGTTAGATAAAACTAAGACACGCGCTGCTGCTGCAGACGCTTGTGAGTCACACTCGCTAGTAGACCTGCAGTAGATCGGCAGCACCTGGCGCTCACAACCTGCAGAGGCGCGTGCCTCGCCACCGCTCCACCCCGCGCCGCTGCTGCAGATGCTGTGAGTCATGAGTGTGACGCGGGGCGGAAGGCTTGACGGGACACGCATCTAAGTTTTATCCAACAGGGATTGTCTGGACCTAGTTCTAGCCGGAATGATATCGGATAGACCTAGTTTCATCCAACAGGGAATGGCTGGACCTAGTTGTAGCCGGCATGATGAAGGCTAGACCTAGTTTTACCCGAAAACAATCGGCTCGTACTAGGTTTAACCAAGAGTAAGTGGCTACACCTAGTTCTAACCGGCTAAAACTAGGTGTAGCCGCACTTCGGGTATTAGCCGTAACATATACATCTGAATAACATATGGGCTACAAAACATCACGCTGGGACCTTTGGGATCGGAGCAGTAATCAAAGACAATATTAAGCCTCTAACAAACGCGGGAAAACCGCAGGGACAGCTAATTAATTACCTAATATATCACAAAACATATTATACGTACCACAATTTTCAATATGGTCTAACATAAATAAATATTATGACTTTGACTATACCTAGCAACATTATTTATCTAGTTTTATTCATTATTTATTTAGTTTAAGTTAGTTCAACAACTACAACCAAAGGCACGAAAATTAATCCGCTTGAAAGATTCAAACATTGAGAGATTTATTCGTGCATTATTATTACAGTACATTTATCAAGCGCTTGGTACGAAAACAGCTACAAATCAAAGGGTTTTAATAATAATAGTGCATGCGAAACAATACAACGCAGTCTGTACAAGAGCGTTTAATGTTTAAGAGCGTGGTTCTGTACATTATTTACACTTCAGACTGTTATATATTTAGGGCTAAAATCTATTTAGGGTTTTTAACCCGACCGACGACGTAAAAAGAGAGTATTTGTTGACAGTTATGTGTCTATGTGTCTGTTTGTGGCACCGTAGAGGTCATAAGGTCATAGCTCATTACAGCCACCCGGCAGCCACTCCGCACCGACTCGCCTCATAACCGAGGCGATCCGGTGACGGTACGGAGTTGATATAGTGAGCGCATGCCCATACAAGTCCATATAAAGATTACTAGCCGCAGGAGGCGAGTCGGTGCGGAGTGGCTGCCGGGTGGCTGTAATGAGCTATGACCTCAAACCGTTTCGACATTCAACTCCCTTGTTAGCCGCAGTTGCAAACTTATTAACTTCGGTGGCGGAGGTTTTATTTTTATAATTACTGTAGTAGTTAATAGTAATCAAATTGGGGACGGTTAGTTAGGTATGCTGTACATTTAACAATCATAAACATTTGATTAATAAAGTTTGCTAGAATTGTTTCAATCTTAACAGAGTCTTCTTCTTCTTCTTCTTTCTCTTAAGTCCCCACCACACAAAGGTGCTACACCCAACCTAGCTGGGAAAGAAAAGCCCGATCAGTTAATTTCATTCTATGGCAAAGTTTTGAATCCGCAGACTTTTTCATGAAAGCGAGCGCCCTAACCACTGGCCCATCACAACTCTATCTTGGCAATCTTAGAGGTTAAAATATCTTAATAATAATGCAGTTTTCTTTAACTATTCTAGACTAATAAAATGATCATTTGAGCATTAACAGAGTATGTTTTAATTTAATAAACGTGTTAAGTTACGAGCTGAACACTTCATCCCGTACCGAGAATTTATCTAATACGCTTTAGTTAATTTTAACTAGGTATTTTAAATACTTAGAGGAACTGGTTGGTACGTTGGAAGTAATTTGATGAATAGCTTAAAGACTTTGCAACACAGAAGCAATAATATGGTTTAGTGTATAGATAGATAAATTAAAAAGTTTATTTTAATGAACCACCTTCAAAAAAATAACAGAAAAATAGGTTGCATTTCGGAAGTTGATGGCTTTCGTTCTCTTTGCTGTTTTACAATGAGAAAAAGAAAAAAAATTCTTTAATATTAGACAAATTGCTTTGCGACTTCATTCATACTAATGTCTATTAAGCAGAAAGTCCCGAATGAAATGATTTCTTCAAACTTTAATTCATATACACCATAATCTAAACATTTTACAAGTTAAGTATGTTAAGTGGTTGACATATTCACAAACACACAGATATCCTACTACTATAATTTTCCAATGTATCATTAAAAGTATACCTGGGAAAATGACCAATTTTTTTTTTACTTTTTTGTGAAGCCAAACATATAATATATATTTTTTCAATTATACAATCGTTTGCCAACATCCACAAAGGAACCCTAAAAGCGACAATCACGAGGCCGGTGGTCCATAAGTCCAATAGCAACAATTCATATCATTGGCTCATTTCATATGTACTCGCAGACAATCGTGCGAGCAATTTGTTCGCCCATTCTTTCGCCGTCGAATTACTATGTACGTGAGTGTGTTGCTAAGCTGAGAACGGGTTATGAAGACATGTGCTGTTGACGGCGAGGCGTGAGGGGTCAAATAGACCGAGCTTGGGCGGTTATACGGTCAACTTTTTTGTTTTTAAGTGGTGTAAATGTTAGTAGCTTGTACTCTAAGGATACCCCTTTTACAATACTTTTCTTCGTTCGGCCTCAACACACGTGATTCGAGACACAATAGAAAGAAAATAGCAGCCCGACAGCCGGCTTTCGCTTGATTGTCGAAAGGTTAATCCCAATTATTTAATTACCAATTTTTACTCGTCTTGTTCGTATCGATGCCCTGTGTCGAATTCCATTTTTTCTTAGCCAACATATTAATTGTTGTCCGAGTGTTATTAATCAAACGATTCATATCGAATATTTTGCGATAAAATATGGGATAAGTACATTAGATATTATAAACTTTACACACTGCACAAAAACGGAGTATTGTCAACAACCAGTATTGATATTCTGATACTGTTTTGTGATGATTAAGGCATAGGCAACACCGAAGGTAGGAATGATTGCTTGTCATGATGTTATTGTATGCCCAAAGATCCTAATTTATCGAAGAATTGGACGGGTTCACAAATCGGTGTGCTTCTCTCATCAAGCAAACATAGTCATAGTCAACCTAAACTTTAACGATGTCCAAGGAATCATCGGCCTTGTCGGTCATCTATACGTCCATACTAATATTAAAAAATGCGAAATTATTCTGTCTGCCTGTCACTTCTTTACAGCTAAACCACTGAACCGATTTGAATGAAAATTGGTACCGATATAGTCTGGGACCCGAAAAAGGACATAGGATAGTTTTCATATCGGAAATCCCTCGGGAACGGGAACGAAGTCGTGGGCAATAGCTAGTTTAAAATAAATAAAACAATATCAATGACGTGTAAAATGGTTATATCTAACCAATTACCATATGAACTAAACCAAATAGATGTAATCTTTACCCGACAACGACAAAAATCGCTACGTTATCCTTTCAACCACCAACCGACCGCCGGCTGTCGGGCTGCTATTGTATTTGTATTGTGTCTGGAATCACGTGTGTTTGAAGATTTTGATCTATGACCCCATTTGGCTTTTTAGTCAGAAAATATTTAATTTTAGCAGTTGTATAATGTCTATACTGATGTATATGTCGCAGTATGACTAGCGCGTTCATTGAATGGCAACATTTAATTGAATGACTAGGCCGAAAGCTAATTGAACAAGCGTCACTCAACGTCCAACTAGATAGCTGATTGTAGCATAGCCCTTTGAACAGAGCGGACGTAAAATCAGTCAGGTGATTGTAATATAGTTCATTTTTTTTCCACTGCGGCGTTAGCAGTCACCAAAACAAACATGGCGTAAAATAGCTCGCGCAGATAGCACTGTCTTGATATTATTTTGATGAAATTTACTTTAAAGTGATTTATTCTTGATAAAATAGTGTGACAGTCATACAATCAAATAGCTGATTTAACCAGATGACTGCGACATATAGACATCATATAACTGCTAATCTAGCTCCACAAAAAAATCTATTTAAAGTTGATGCTTTGAATAGATTTTTTTGTGGATCTAGATAAGTTCTGCTACGTACAAATTGTTTATCAAACTTTGACATCTGCCACTTTTTACTATTTCAGTCATCGTTCTCCCAAAAAATAAATAGAAACAGAATATCTTTTTCTAAATACCACAATTGAAAAACTGTCTGTTGGTACACAGTTATATAAAATATTGAAGAAAAAATCTTCTATACAAAGTATTTCTATTTTTTAGTATTTTATTTAGAGTACTAACTAAACCAAACGTATCTATTTTTACGAATTTCTAAACTATACAGACGGTTTAGAGTAAAAATATAAAAAGTCTAGTGTTCGTTACACGGTAGTCGAGCACAAAAAATGCTGCAATTTTTTATGCGTGCTCGGGTCTCAGGCTTTTCAGCCTAGCCTTTAGAGCCGTAAGCACACGAGTATCTATTCAGTGCTGCCAACGTTAGCGCTAGGTTGCGAGTTCGTTTTTTAAATTTTTCGACTATTCAAATGCGGAATTCTGGAATGTGTTCCTTTTTCGCGCGAAACATGTTGTCATGATTTACTTTTGTTTTTTAACGAAGTCGGGAGTTAAGGATGTAGCAGAAGGCAGAGTATAATTTTATGTTTATTTCACAAAAAAATACTGGAAAGTCTGTGTAACTTTTAACGCAAACTTTTAAGAGAGGAGTTGGAGGGTTTGTTGCTACTTACTTATTTTTAAGTTTAGTGCAATTTTTCACACTGTAGGAACGTTTACGACGTTGGAAATAGTACTAAAATGAAACAGGAACTTATTACTCAGCACTTATTTTGTCTTTTGTACTTTCTTTCAAACTCAGAGCTCTCTTCAAATGAGCTTATTACCTAAAACATCGGGCACGAAAAGGATTTTTCCTTTTCAAATGAATCGACTATGCAACTCTTGAGGCGTTTTCGCATTGATGACGACTTCAGACGTGCCTTAGTCATCGTACTCAAGCACACGGCGGATATCGGATATGCAGGCTACTTAGTTCATAGTCATAAGTATTAGTGCTTCTCTGTCTGTACTAGCTTAGTAGGCGTTTCGGCCACTGAATATCACCCGTTTTGGTCGAACAGAAATTTTATTTTTATTAAGTATTTTGAGGGGTGTTTCGTGATGGCCCAGTAGATAAGGCGCCCACCTCTCGTGTGGGATCGAATCCGGGCAAGTACCAATGTGAGTTTTTTATTTTATATGTACTTTCTGACATCCCATGCCTCGGAAAGCTCATAAAGCCGTTGGTCCCGGTTGTCATTCGTGGAACTTTGACAGTCGTTACGGGTAATCAGAAGCCAGCAAGTCTGAACAGTCTAACTAAGAGGTGCGTGTCGCCCAGTTAGTGGGTTGTGGAGGTCTCATAGGCAGCCGCTTCACGAAAACACTGGTATCCAGCTGAATCCGGTTTGGCTTGAAGCCGACCCCAACATAGTTGGGAAAAGGCTAGGGAGATGATTTTGAGGGGTGTTTATTTGTACTGGCTCAGCCGTAGCGGGCAAAACTCAGGAGCCAAAACGCCTACTAAGCCTTTGAGCTATTCCTGTGGAAAGTGTAATAACACTAATGATAACACCCGCAGTGCCCCTTGGACGATAGGAAGGATGGTGAATGTCTACAATAGCTTTCGGAAAAATAATAGGCCATTCGTTAATTTATATTCACATGTATACCGAACTTTTTATGCAAAATTTACGTTAACAAAGCAATTCATTAATCAAAATTAGAACCTAAATAAATTTCAAAAAAAGAACTAACAAAACCCGCGTACTCGCGACAATCCTTTCGCCAACGTGAACGTTCGAAAATTTAAAATTTAATTAAGGCGCGGCTCCTACAGTCGGTTGCGCGCGTTAATCTCGTAAAGGCGGGGACACACGCGCACACCGCTTACAAAGCAATTTTTAATTGCACCCCAGGCCGGAAAGCGCCGTGTCTTTGACATTTACGATTGATTAAAAAGAAAATGCCGGGACGTAGACTTTGCATTCTGTCTTCGGGTTTAAAATGTCCTACGGTTTTGTTTTTTTTTTATTGAAACCTGTGGCTATGCCAGTTTTGCATGTTCAATAGATTTCTGTAACGGAACGACGTATTGAGAAATAGACCTCGCTTTTCTACTGTTGGTACATACTTCTTTATGAAATAACTAGCTATCCCTTGCGGTTTCACCCGTATTTTTGGTTACTGCTCCGCCCCTGTAGGTCGTAGTGTGATGTTGCAAAGCCTATATATAACCTTTCTCAAGAAATGGGCTATTCAACACAAAAATAATATTTTAGTTCGAACCAGTAGGTTCTGCCATTACATCCATAACATCCAGCAAGTCGACAATAGTGTTGTTCAGTTGTAGTCAAAATGGCATTGTACAAAATAAGTAGTTAATAATTTACACTTAAACTAGTTTTTGTCTGCGACAGCTATCATCTGAAAAATCAATTTGGTCTATATTCCTTGCCCGTATGTCAATAAATGGGCTCTCATACACTAAATATTTTTTCAATTCGATCGTAGTTCCTGAGGTCAGCGCACATTGAACAATCAGAGAAACAAACAAATTCAATTGACAATATTATTAATGTTGCAAATGAATAAATTTCGTTTAACGAACAAAGTAAAATTTTTACACAAGCATGGAATATTATTAACTGTTTTCTGTTTTATTTTAATTTAATTGGATGTATGCTTTGCAGTCACCGTATGTTTATAAATGAACTACACATTAATTAGTGCCTGAAAAAACTCTAATTGGACTTCCGTATTTGACCTTTTATTGGAGCAAAAATCGCAAAAGCTTATGGAATACGGTATTTGACACCATTAACCGATAAATGTAATACTATTTCTATAAAAAAACTCACTTTATTTTAGTCCGAAAAATCCGGTTTAGTTTTAATTTAGATTTTTAGTTGCTTTGAAATCGATAAATAGTTAGTCAACTTCAACTTCAACTTTTAAAATTATGGCAATCCACCAAATTTTCGGTGATTTCTGCCAATGTCCAGTTTGAAAATAATATTATATAAAAATAGTGACAATTGTACGGTTATTAAATTATAGTGTGGAGATCATACACGTGTTCTTATAACCAAGAACACGAGATGACTCCGTTAGTCAATTGGGTAGCTAACTTGTGACTACATAAGGTGACATTGCCATACAAAATTTATGGGTAAATCCCGTTTTAAAGACGAAAAACACCGCATTTACGTCGTCTTGAATACTGTTATGTTATATTAACCGTTTATTTTTTATATGCCTTGACTGGCACGGCTGCAACTGCAGATGATTTCCATTCGGGGGTGCGGAATAGTTCTAATAGTTACCGCGGCCCCGGAACATAAAGGGCAACCGAGGAACAAAGTCAGTAAAAGTCTGACTCCCGCCCTGCTCAGGGCGCGAGAAATTATTTGATGATTTCCTATCCATAAAAAAAGATGCTTTCCATCCCATCTCACTTACCAACAAGAAAGTGGACCTCCATTCACATTCCCACATTTTTCAACGACAACATCAACAAAATTATTCAAACAAATATAATATTCAGGCGAAAAAAGGACGCAGTCACAATAAAATTACGACCAGTTAGTGGAACAAAATAAAAAAAAACTAATTAGGCAACGGAACTACACTGGATGGCTAGAATGTGGGTCAAGAGCCACCACAAGTCTACTTTCACAACTAAAAGTGTTGTTTTTTAACGTAATTAGTGTTGCTACCCCAACTACATCCAAACCCGTGTTCACTCAAAACGCAATGCAAAGCCAGCGTAAATTGATCCCTTTAACCACTGCTATTGTTGCTTTGAAAAGGTCTGTTTATACTGGGAGTTAGTTTTTCAACTTTTCCATTCCGCTTTGAAGCTAATAAGTATGGGTTTATTGAGTGAAAACCTCAGATTGTTGTACTTGAATTTAAGAGTAGTTTAGCTGGTACCACTTGTAAGGACGTATATTTCTTGAAGTATTCTTTAAAAATAGTAACAAAATGTTTAAATATTGTTATTTAAACGTTTTATATTTTATATTCATCATTACTGTGTACCCGGCTGAGTAATTTTGTTAATAATTGGTAAGTATCGACATGATGTCCAAAATTCGTCGAACCGGCTTTACGTCATGGATTGTATAGTTCAAGTATAATTTTAACTTAGGACAAATTAAAAAACGTATTAAGTTGTACATTCCAATCTTCATATTCCGAAACGGGCAAGAAACCACAAACCTCTTTAAAAAAAACTGACCATCTTTATTTATTTCATCCGGAATATCCAACCAGCCAACTTAAAATTCCTACAGACTAAACAATGTAAATTCAAATGGGTCCAAGACCCGAAAAACGAAACAGCTACCGTAGCATGTAAAATTATAAAGTCGGCAGGTCTAAGTTAGGGAGTGCACTGCGACAGATGGCGCTGGCGAATTAAACGGGCCCCGGGAGAACAGCGAGAAGAAAGACAAACACGCAAAGTTGGCCTCAGTGTTGTTGAGATTATTAAATTTCCCCCGCTATAAACTTTGAATAAACTGAATGTGAAATTTTTGGACCGTAGAACTTATCTGGATGTTCGGAATAGCTAATGTCCAGAACTCTGATATTTCTGAAACTGTATTACGGATGAGAAGATAAATATTGGCTGGCATTGACAATTGTTACTTTAGAGGTCAATTGAAAGTTGTACTGGAGCTGGAAGATGTCGCACGAACGATTTCTGTGCGACCGAGTAACAGATTGACAGAACTGGCATTGTGTTTTGTTGCCATGACCTATAGATTTACAAAAGATGAATTCTATTGGGTAAATAAACGTTGTTCAATTTTATTAGGTTTTGTTTCTAGTGAATAACTTAAATATCAACGGCCTGGGGCCTTAGTCTGCTATTATAATCGTGTTTTAATGACCAATCATCGACCGGATATTTGACAACTTTGACAGTTTTTGTATGGGAAATGTGTCAAAAGTTTGACGTTACACGTCAAAAATAGACCATTGAGACACGATTGTAATAGCAGACTAGGGCCCCTGGTCAACATGTCAGAAATACAAAACGATTGGTTAAAATCACCGCAGATTTCTTAGGAGCAATATAAAGCCCATTTCTAACTACCTTTATATCAGTGTAATAAGACACAAGCTCCACACCCATAATGTGTCACAGTTCTATATCTAGAAGTCAAATCCACGAACAACTTAGTTATTGTATCTGCCATGATTCCTTAGTCTGGGTTTACCTGGGTTAGATAGGTTGACGCACCTTTTACCCTGATCACGCTTAGTGTAACTAAATCGGTAAATTGTCAGATTACTGACAGACTGACAAAAACTTAACTGACTTGCCTAATAAAAAATCACGGCAGATATACCTATTTCAGCTTCATTTGTGAACAAGAAAATAAACACAATCGAGGGTCCAGTTTCAGTTCAGAATTAACAGTATTGTACAAAAGGTTCATTGATGGTTTCCAGCTTAAATGCGCCAAACTATTGCATTGCGACATTGAATGACATCGGATCCCCAATAATAAGCATCGAATGCTCTCGGCCATTTCACAGTCAAAGTTAGTCATGTATGCTTTGTGATATGAACGTCAAACTAGGACTGCAATAGCCAAGTATATGCTCAGTTTGACGTACCAAAAAAATAGGGGAACATTTCCGTATTATGCCGATATAAAGGACTTGCTTTTGTCCGTGATTTTGCTTGTGTTAATGACTGTTTTTGCGAATGTTCACAAAATGCTAAAAAGTGGCTTATGTTTTTTTATTGGAATTTAAACTTTTACTTTAACGTTTAGCCATAAAATTCGTCATTGTATAAGAGTATGTGAGTCGTTTTTTTTTGTTGAATTTTTCAAGAAGCACTGCACCAATCGCCATAAAATTTATGAGCGACCACCTCTGAAACATGACCTTTTTTAGGTCATCTAAATTGAAATCAAAATTGATGCGTTTTTTTTAATAGGTAGAGCGATTCAAGAGAAACTTATGTACAATACGTATAATAAATATGTATAATACGAATAATACTATAACAGGAAGCCAAGATTTTTAAATATTTGTAACACCCATGAGAAGCTGGGTGGCTAGTAAGTTATAAAACGGTTATTATCTAAGTAAGTAGCTTCCTCCACACTAAAAATAGCACTGATATTATCTTCTATGGAAACTCGTTTCCCAAGGGTTGTGGAGACGTTAGTAACTACGTGTAGAATCTGAAACTACCCTCATGCTAATGAAGATACCGGTGTCTGAGCAAAACTGATACCTCGCTACCGGTATGAAAAAAATATGATAATAAGAAAGTTAATGTAATAGAAAAGTTCACACTTCCATATTATAAAGGAGATTGAAGAAGATAAAGTTCAAATAGTATGTAGTATAGTAGTTAAAATGTAACTCTGTCGGTCTGTCTGTCTGTTACGCTTTTACGGCTAACTAAAGCACTTAACGATTTTTGATGAAATTGGCGTGGCTGTAACTGAACCTTAAGAAATGATATAGACTTTATTGCTAAAGGTTTATAAAACTTTTTTTTTACTTATATGTTGGATTGGGTGGTAAAATAAAATGGTTGGCGACTCGTAAACTTCTATATTTCAATAAAAACAAAAATAAACCCAAAAAAAACTTCTAACTGCTTCTTCCGTCGTACGTCGTCTATGCACTCTCCGCCATGCTTTTTCTTACTCCCCCTGTCCCTTTCACTCCTATACTCTTCTCACTCACTCCTTTGCATACATTCCTTTCTACTCACAGTTCATTCCACATTATTTAAGTTTATTTATATATATTTTTAATTTTAATTTCCGTTCTGGTTTATTGCACTATTTAATTCTTTTAACAACGATGTGATATACTTATGCTATAGTTAAATCTTTACAACTGTATACATTTGTTGTTTGCGCGACCAGAGTTAGCCCATATTGCCATAATGAAATAGGGCCTTATTGATAGTTTTGTCTAACTATCCCTCGCCACAAAAAAATCACTATACATCTAACACAATATTGACAACGTCATTTCCTTTAGTGTTGCAAAAAGTGTAAATGATTTCACTATACATATAGTTGCAATAAGTAGAAAGAGCTTTACCCTACGCTTGTACGCATGTTGTTTTAACATCTTGAATGTCTAGCTTTACCACTTACTTAGTTTGCTGAATTGTAAACCTTCATAGCGTGGATTTTTGCATCAAATCTTGCAGCCAAAAACAGAAAAAAAAATTAACGAATGAATCAGAACAACGTAATAGAATCATTTAAATCTAATAGAAAGAAAATTTTAACAAAGCTCACTTAATAGTCTAACCATACTTATAGATGGTTTAAGATCGAACAGTCGCCGCACCTGCGTCATTAGACATCCGATCTTTAACCTTTCAACTCCTAAGCGACTGCCGGCTGTCGAGCAGCTATTGTCTTTCAATTGTGTCTTGAATCACGTGAGTTCAAAAGGTTTAAAAAATAAAAGCGCTTAACTGGACTTATAATCCACGAAAAGCTTCAGGTGATAACTAACAGTAGTTTTTTACATGTTAAAGTTTTAACGGTCTTGCAAACAAAGGGCATTCATAACAGTGGTAGAAAGTGTTTGTGAAAGAAAATTATATTATACTATTTGTGCTATTTTAGTTATTCGCAACATTTATTTATTTTGGTTATTTTATCGCAGATTAAAGGGCTAGAAAACACCGGCCTTGTCATTTTAAATAAGCGAAACGCAATATAGACAAAAAAGTGTTATACTAGGTGTATTTTTGGTCTTGCTCAACCCGCTAGGAGATGATTGTATCCATGAAAACAAACAACTTTCATTGTGGAACCGACTCTGAAAATGCAAAAAAACAGCTGTTTCTAACAAAAGTTCAATGCCCTCCCGACCATAATGTATGAAACAGCGGATATTTTTTTCGCGATTTCAGAGTCGGTTCCATAATAAAAGTTGTTTGTATTTATGAGTGGAATTATCACCTAGCGGGTTGAGCAAGACCAAAAATACACCTAGTAGTTATTCTATTCACAAAATAAAAACCACTTTTATCAGAGCACCTTAGGATCTCAGTCTGGTATAAAAGAAGTCTTTTTTAAGTAAGTTACTTGAACTGCGGCGGCCAAGTAGAGCAATTAAATTAGTAATACTACCCCGCGGTTGAGATAGTAAGATCATAATTAAATTACCGTCGATTTTACTGCGAAGGCGATTCTCCGTTGGAAGTTTCGTTTTATTAATGCAATTACTTTCTGTGTCAGCTGATTTTCTGGCATAAGAACCTCTTGCCGAGTGAGTTGTTGAGATCTGCAATCTTGGAAAATTGGATTGTATTAAATGTATTAAATATCTTGGGTAACTTATTATGGTCATCTAATGAATTAAAGAAAGAAAGAAATGAAAACGTCTATTTGAACCTCACACAATCGTACACACAATACAAAAAAAATATAAAAAAGGCCCCAACCGCATATGCTGCGAAATTTAAAACAATAAATATAACACCGCAACATAGGACAGGCAATTATGCTCATTACACAAAGATTTGGTATAGTTGGGAATCGATCCTATGACCTCAACAATCAGAGTCACTAACATCTAAAATAACAGGTCTGTCAAACTTGTCTTGTCCTCTATTCGTAGAATTATTTGGGAGACCTCACTCATCTTTAGCTTAACTAGTACCTACAGGTTTGCTTATAGTACTTATACAAGCAAATATATAATTAGTTTATAATAGATCATCATCAATCAGTACAATGTTATGGTACTGATAGTTGCAATTATTGGCCTTATGATTAACTATTTGTCTTAATTAGCCTTTACAACGCACACGTCATAACGCGAGTAGAGCGGCAACATTGCTGCGGCACGGCTTAGCAGTACCTTGCAATAAGTAGCAACGAGCTGCAGCATCGCTTAACAGTGTATTGTAATGAGCGACAACGTTATCACAACGTCGTTTAACAGTATACTGTAATAAGCGGAAAAGTCGTCGTACTTTCCCTTAGCAGTAAACTGCATTAAGCGGCAACAACGCTGAGACATCTATTAGCAGCACATTGCAATAAGCGGCAATGAGGACACACCATCGCTTAGTAGTAAACTGCTGAAAAGCAACGTCACAGCGTTGTTTAGTAGTACACGGCAATAAGCGGCAACGAGGCCGTATCATCACTTAGCAGTTCGCTTCAATGAACCTTAGTCTGACCACAGTGTCGCTTAGCAGTATACTACAATACATAGCAACGAGCTGCGGCATCGCTTCGCAGTATTTTGTAGGTAATAAGCATCAATGAGGTTACGGCGTCGTATAGCAGCAGGTACATTGAAATGGTGGCAATGAAGCTGCGGCATCGTTTAGCAGTACCTCCACTGCAATGAAAAGCAACGCTACTACTTTAGCAGTCAGCAGTATACTTTTATGAACGGAAGCCTTACTACAGCGTCGCTTAGTAATATACCGGAATAAGCAGTAACGAAATGCGGCATCGTTTGACCGTGTGTGAGTTGTCCCAGGATATTTAATTATTTATTAAACCACTGCAACGAACGACAATGTCGTCACAGAGAAATTTAGCAGTTCTTTGCGACGAGTGATAATGATGCTGCGGCATCGCTAAGCAGTACATTGCTATGCGCTGCAGCTTTGTTGCAGCGTTACTTAAGAATACAATGCAATGAACGGCAACTTTAGTTTAAACGGCAACGCCGTGGAAACTTCACTTAGCAGTGTTCGATAATAAGCGGCAACGAGGTTGCGGCATCGTTTAGCAGTACACAGCAAAGGACGCCAACGTCACAATTTTCTCGTTACATTTTCCAATGACCTGCACTTATCTTGTTTTATTACAGGCATAAAAGTTTGCAGTGACCGTCCTGAACCAGATCTGTTGAAAATTTTATAGGACCAATCAAAATTCAACTACGAATCGATGTCCGATTTTAAGTGCAGTACTTTATTGATGATTTCTTTGAGAGTTTTATTTGTTCGTTTATAGCATGTCGAAATCAGTACAACAAATTACCAACTATAAAAAAAAAATATTAAATAGACTAACTGGATCTGAACTGGATCTCTTCTTCTGCCTCTTCTCTCTTCTTCTGCCTCTTCTCTCTTCTTCTGCCTCTTCTCTCTTCTTCTGCCTCTTCTAGATTATGCTGATGTCTGTTTTCTTGATACGACTGAGGAACTCCTTAACAAGCTTGAACGTCTGCAGAATTTATGTATTCGCTTCATCTTTGGCCTCCGAAAATACGATCACGTGTCGGAGTTTCGGAGGCAGTTGAAGTGGCTACCTATTCGGCAGCGTCGAGATTGTCACACTCTTTCTTTTCTCTTTTCTGTTCTTCACAATTCTAAGGCGCCCTCTTATCTTCGTTTGAACGTTTTGAGTTTCTTGTACCGAGAGATAAACCTTGTCGGTCTACATCATCTCTTCTCCTTCGTTTTCCTTTTCACTCTTCAAGTCGGTATGATGGATCATTTACAGTTCAGGCTGTGCGCCTTTGGAATGCACTTCCGCACTCTTTACGAGATAGCCCTTCGTTAGAGGTGTTCAAGAGGAGGATTAGGGAACATTTCCTGTCTGTTGATTGATATATATATGTATTTTATATTATATGTATTTATTTATTTATTTATTGATGTATTTATTTATTTATAGTATGTATACTTTTTTTTATATCATAATTTAATTTTAAGAAAAAATTGTATTGTTATTGCACACAGCCATATCCTCTATTGCAATCTCTTTTATAGAATTAAGGTTTGCTGGAAGATAACTCAAATTTGGGTTAAGCTCGCCATTGTACATATAACTCCTATATTTTTGCTATTTTTTATGTATTGTTTTTCTTGTGCAATAGAGAATAAAGAATAACTGGTAGGAAATTCATGTAAGGTTAACCGCTAAAAAACGTTTCCTTTCTTATTTGGTTATTATTATTAGCAATACCAAAAGCGTCATAGGGGTTTTATCCCAAAAAATATGACATGTCTCAAATTACAACTGCACTCTCTAGCAACGCTGATTTTCGGCAGGAATACATAAGTATGGTGCTAGTTTTAATTATTTATTTACACATCATGCACATAAAAAAATGTACTATGGCGGACTTAATGCCTTAGGCATTCTCTACCAGTCTACCCAGGGAGGTGCAGAGATAACATGGCAGGTGCACTATAAAAAAAAAGGAAAAACAAAGAAATAGATCGGAAGAATAAAACTTAAAATTACAAAAGATTACACATACCTACTTATATACGAAATAAAGTAGTTCTTGAATTTAATTCAATTTCTTATTTCATTTTTATACATAATAGTTTTTGTTCGCGACTTTGCCGCGAGAATTTTGATACTATCTTCCCCTTAAATGTCCCATTAGAGCTGAAATTTCTCTGCTCATGGTCTTTGCAAATCCTGCAAATATGTCTCAACGACCAGCATTTAAGGCTGCACGTTGATGTAACAACAGTGTAAAAAGAAATAATTACTAAAACAAGATAACCGAATCAAATCTTTCACTAGGCAGCTAAAATGCAGCTAAAAACAAATTAACTCTACCAACTGAATCTAAGTTAATCTGAGTTTAAACCACTCGCTATATATCACTGTGTTTTAGACCTAAGGTTTTAGTCGCTTCTAGGATTACCGCAGATAAGATGTTCCCTAAGTGGGGGTCTTAATAGGGATTCCGCTGTTTTATTTCACCATTTATTTTAGTTTAATGTAATTGGACAAAGTATAATTTCTTAAAAGTTCGCCATGATTGGTTTTTTAAGTGTTTGGAAAAGGGAGGTTTGAGTAAGATGAAATTGTTTTTGCAGACTAGGGTTTGTTAAGGTGACCGGGATTGTTTTAGTCTACTACTGCAAGTCTTTTATCTATTTTAATGGACGTTGGATAAAATTAGTTGACGACTTTTAAAGTTAACAACAATTTTCTTTCTTTTCATAATAAACGCAATATCTTTTTGATTTGGACGTATATTATGACGATTCGATTTCGGGTGCTTTTTTGTGTATGTGAGTTTACACAAACATATATAAACTACTAGCTGTTCCTCGTGGTTTCACCCGCGTTACGTTAGGTTTTGGTTACTGCCTCGCTCCCCTGGGACATAGCGTGATAATATATAGCCTATGTTACTTAGGGATAATGAAGCCATCGAATGGTAAATTTTTTTTTAAAATCGATCTAGTAGTTTTTGAGCCTATTCATTACAATCAAACAAACAAACAAAGTTATCCTCTTTATAATATTAGATACAGTCACCCACGATACAGTTAGAAAAGTTAAAAAAACAACATTATTCAGCAGCTTCCACAAAATCAGAGCATTTTCGGTTCGTACAAAGGCCTCGCTGTAGTGTACAATGTGCACATAAACCCAAGAACACAGACCCACCAAAACAAAACGAACTAATCACGCGTCTAATCCACAACCATGTACACTTTAATATCTTAAACTACTAAGTATGAAAGTTCCATCCCCTTGGTCTCAGATTATCCAATGATAATGAGACGGCCGTCCACTCTGTTTTCATTACTATAACGACTGGTTTTCCGACGTAATGGCCCATAAACATTGCCGCAAATAGAGTGGGAAGAAACCAAGTTCTGCAATAATCTTGCTTTACTTGTATGGGATTATAATTGAGTGTGCCTGGATGGGGCTGAAGACGTAGTCGGGTGTTGAACTGGTCGGATAAATAAATAAGCTTTAGAGACCAAAAGAATTACCGTATCAAAGAAATTCTGAGTGCATAGCCTGCAAGAGATAAAAACAAATGTGGTTCTCTGGTCAAAGAAATAAAAATAAATAAAATAAATAGGTATCTTCGGACAAGTCACATAGGGTCATCTGAAAAATGTTTAAACATAATAATATGCAAATATTTAATCGAAAGAAAACAGGCTTGATTTTATTAATCATTTATATCATTATAATTAGTGATAGTCGAGGTAAATTTTAAGAAATATACATGAACTGAAAAAGTCACATTGTTTTTTACATTCGATAATACCTAACATGAGAGGCGGGCCCTTCATCTACTGCCTCACCACGACATTAAATTTTTATGTTAGTTTCTACACTAATCGTTTTAACAAAAGTATTATTTATAAGAAACTTTCGTAGCAAAAACCTTATACACGAAAAGTCGGTCTTATAGTTCGGACCACAAAAAGCAACACATCTGCGGACCACATCTAGTTACTCTAAATCCCAGCCGTACCCCATAAAGTTAGTTTTGGCCGGATATCTAACAAATTTTACGCCTCTTTGATTACTTGCCGGCTTCTGCCACTGTAGAAAACAGTAGGTTTATATCCATTTTAATAGAGCCCAACTATGAAACAGTTCCTGAAGTTTCATAACTACTAGAGAGCTTTCATTTGAGGTCTGATTAATGTAAAGATATAATCTAGACCGGTTTAACATTTCTTGTTACAAACCTTAGTTGTTTGAATAATTTGAAGATAAATCTGTTAAAAGTTTTTAGTTATTATTTGGTTCTGTTACAACTATTTTGTGAAATGTTCGCTTTGAAATATTTAAGCATATTTTAGTATTGTTGCTTGCAACTTTATCTATTTTAGCTGAAACCTGAATAGGAAGACTGTATTGTAGGTACTCCAAATTATGAACAACATTTTTATATTGCTTACACTATTAACAAGGCCATACACCAACATTTAGCACGTCGCAATTATTTGTCACCTTGTTATTATCCATGTGTCAGGCTTTCTATAATTTTAACCTTCCTTTTTTTAATGATAGGAATATCATAAAAGACTTTTTCTGCCCTGGGCGGAATGGAAGTTAGTATCAGACTTGCCCTGAAAAAAAACCAATCCATGTTTGGGCATGTTTGGCAATCCAGGGCCGCGGTAACAACTAATATTGACCCCTACGCACGCCGCTGAATACAATGTCACCTCAATTTGGCCTGAAATCAAAACAACATCAATATCTATAGCGAGCCGTTCTCTAATAACCGGAGACGCTAATCCACCACCAGCGATTATCACTAAGTCACCATAATTTGAAAATAGTCCCATCATAATGTCACTACAATATAGCAAAGTGTAAGCAGAAAACACCATAGCGGACCTTACTAATGGTCAATAAACGGGATCCTATGGCTGGCGCGAGCGAGTCCCGGGAATTGCACTCGTTGATCCCGACTCTAATCCCGGGACCGGCGGCGCGGCAGTTAAGATGGGTAATGTGTTCGGACGCCAAATTATGACTGTTTTGATATAGGTTCTTATTGGTGTTTTAGTTTGATTGTGTTCTCTTGATAAGTAATTATTTTCTTGTAAACTTTGGAATTTAGGAGCAACAGTTTAGGTAGGTGAGCATTTCTTCAAGATTATGTGACAGTCTCTTCGTCATTCTGCGTTAATACCTCAAGTAAAGGCTTTTATTAATGACAAAAACTTGATTAAATTAAAATGTTTGTAAACGAACCATCGCCACCCGAGAGATTACTGTGAGGCAACGATTTTTAAACATAAAGTCCTTAAAAATTGCGTTATGTTTTTTCTGCAAGCTATTATTATATGCTCTTAGATTTTAACAAATCTTAAGGCGCTCCAACACTTAGATCATTCAAGTTAATCAATACTAGATTTAAGCATCAGAAGTGATCATCATTAAGACAAAATCGTGATGCAATTGTCAAAAAATATTTTTTTTGTAAGATACATTGCAGGAAAATATCCTGGGACATAAAATCACACACGACCATCTGATCCTAAGCTAAACAGAGCTTGTGTTATGGTAATCAGACAACTGAATATCATACTTATATATTTTTTAAATACATACATATTATAGATAAATAACACCCAGACACAGAACTAACAATTATGCTCATCACACAAAGTTTGTCCGGGGTGGGAATCGAACCCACGACCTCTGGCTTAGCAGTCAGGGTCACTGACCACTAGACCAACAGGCCCGTCTAAAAAATACTCCCAGTGAAGCACCTACTACGTTTGTTTTTAATTAAAACCGTCTCAAAATACCACAATATTTAATATCAAATTTTTCGTCCGACCGCCATCGCGGCTGTACAATATTAGTTGAAAATATGAGCGGTTCGTTCATAATGTGGGCTTCATTTGTCACCCGGCATGTGCCAAGTGTTCACGTAGTGTTAATAACCTGCCTTCGTGGCACACGGCCAGATTCAGGTTTTTGGGACCCAGGATTAAGTTAGGAGCTGATAGCGGTTCCGCTGTTGGGCGTGAGGTACTTCTGTTATTACTCGCTATGCGCTTATAGACTTATAGTTTTGTGCTTATAGACTTATAGACTTGTGCAAAAAGCAACCTAAATAGCCAGTTTAGCGTTCAGAATTTTTAAAATACCTAATACGGTTTAATTTATTGATCTCTGAATTTGTTTTGAACGTTTCTTATCGGAATATTTAGCTAAGAAACACCGACCATTGAGGTCGGTTTATCTTCTATACATATATACATATAATAAAATCGTAGGAAAGTCAAAACTGTACATTGAATATTTTTTTCAAAGAAAACTCGGGGCGTGATCTACAATCGATACCTAAGCCAAAAATATAGTTGTTAGAATTTTTGTCTGTTTGTTTGTCTGTATGTATGTCCGGGATAAACTCAAAAAGTACTGCATGGATTTAGTTCAAATTTTGCAGGGATATTACTAAGAGGTCGGGTCAAAACATAGGCTATATATTATCACGCTATCACCTACGGGGGCGGAGCTGAAGCTTCACGCAGACGACGTCGCGGGCAGCAACTACACACATCAAAAGTGTCTAGGGATATTTCAATTAAACCTAAATTACTAAAATTCTATTAACTTTTTGTTAAAACATGTACACATTAAAATAAACCTTGTTTAATAGACTATTTAATCTGATAATAAACTTTTAGATAAAGTTAAATTTAAAAAAAACTTAGAAGAAGAGGAAAAACTCAAACAAAATTTCAATCTTAACTTTATTTTTGAAACATCAAAACTTAAACAAAACAACAATTTTTTTTATAAAAATTCTTGAAAACTTAAAATTAATATTCCGTGGATCCACCTTTAGACTCTCCTGACACATCTGCAGCGGTTCTGCATACTCAAAACAAGGGTGTCAATATCCTGTTGTGGAATACTGTCCCATAATTGCCGTTTCTGAAGCCATGAAGACCAGTCAGAGCGTTATATCCAGGCTTTGGTCATGTTATCGTGTCACGGAAGAAGTGGTAGAACGGCACCGAGGACCTCAACGCATTACAACACATGTACAGGACCGATTCATAGTAAATGCTGCACGAAGTCAACTAAATGCAGCGGCGATGCAATTGGTTCAAAGGCTACAGAGAGAGTATGGTTTGCTGGTAAGCGGTCAAACTTTGAGAAGGCGACTGCATGAAGTCAATCTACGTGCTCGTAGGCCATTTTGGGTATCAGCACTAAGGAGAGGTAATCGAGGAAGAAGATTACAATGGGCTATTGCACACGAAAACTGGAACCATTCTCAATGGTCACTTGTGCTTTTCACTGATGAATCTAGGTTTGGATTTCATCCTGATTCGCGAAGAGTACGCGTTTGGAGAAAACCTGGACGTTGGAATCGACTGCAGCACCCACAACAAGTTCATGCATATTAAGGTGGCACGATTATGGTTTGGGCAGGAATTCGTCTCGGCGGTAGAACGGACCTCGTTTGGATACAAGGCAATATGACTGCTCGAAAATACCGAGATGAGGTGCTAGAGCCTGTAATCTTGCCCCACAAACAGCAAATGGGACAAAATTTCCAGCTAATGCACGACAATGCCCGTCCACATACGGCGCGTATCGTTACAAGTTGGTTACAACAGCATGTTATCCAAGCTTTAGACCGGCCTGCACAATCCCCTGACTTAAATCCTATTGAGCATGCCTGAAATATGCTTCAGAGAAGAGCTCGTAGGAATTTCCCTGTTGATATTGTGCATCAAAACCAGCTTTTCTTGCATCTTAGCAGGATTTGGGACAGTACTCCACAACAGGATATTGACCCCCTTGTTTTGAGTATGCAGAACCGCTCCAGATGTGTCAGGAGAGTCTTAGGTGGATCCACGAATTATTAATTTTAAGTTTCAACAATTTTTATAAAAAAAAATTGTTTTGTTGTTTAGGTTTTGAAATTTCAAAAATAAAGCTAAATTTAAATTTTGTTGAGTTTTTCCTCTTCTTCTAAGTTTTTTTTTAAATTTAACTTTATCTAAAAGTTTATTATCAGATTAGATAGGCAATTAAACAAGGTTTATTTTAAAGTGTAGGTGTCTTAACAAAAAGTTAATAGAATTTTAGTTATTTAGGTTTAATTAAAATATCCCTAGACACTTTTGATGTGTGTAGTTTGAAATAAGCTAAAAACAAAATTGATATTCAAATGTTTCAAAATATTTCAAAAACTTACTCATTTTATATTTACTCAAAGTCTTTGGCAATGCTTAGTTGTAAACAAAACTATGTAGTAGTATATGGTTTATTGATACAGCAGCATGTCAGCCAAAGGCAAACAATGAAGTGTGTTTATTACACAAACCATTTTCAGCACCACAACCAGCTACTGAATAATTTGATTCCCATTTCTAAAATTAACTCCATTGAAATAGATCTATAGTTCAACTTTGTATTAACTCTCTCAGTTAATGAATGGATCAATCTGAATCCGCTTCGCTTTTGACTTGCGGCGAGTCCTAATAGTGCTACGTAAGCGATGAGTGCCCTATTTCGCTACCATAACAAATATTCCTACGTTGAAATAACATCTAATTGCTATTTAAGATTTCGATTAATTAAGCCTTTAGATATTAGGTTTTTTAATTGATGTCTGATAACGGCTAGAGATAAATTGAGAAAGCGTTGTAAGCGATTGGTTGATACTTGAACTCGTTTGCTGAGTCTACTACTTGTAACTTACGTTTACGTGGACAAAGGCTAGGAATAATTATTATTCTGGAGACCAATAATTAATGACGATAGCCAATGTTAATTATTAACATACTTACTAGGCTTTTGTCATTAAACCTGTTATAAAATATTCAGAATACTAAAGTGTATAACAGTTTTCCTACATAAGATTCTTCTATGTTTCTAAAATATGCCCGGCGCTGGTTCAGGCCATGCTTCGGGGCGAGACGGAATGGGATGTCGTCGCCTCCTTCTGCGAAGCAGTTATGCTAGTGAAGGAAGCAGCGGCGCGCGACGAGCCTCTCGCCCCGGACTAAGACCCAGGCGAAGACGTCGAGAGTCGCAAGACGACTACCGGCCACCGTAGGCGCGGTTCTGCGGATGGCGAGCGATGGGTAGCTCGACACCCGGCTAGGACCAGGACCGCGTCGACGGCGCGTTAGTGTTCCACGCGCGTCTCAAAGAGAAGGAGTCAGCACAGGAAGGGGCCCAACAGGGCTAACGCCTGCCGGGGTTGCGGAATGTTTATAATAGTTACCGTGACCCTGGAACAAAGTCTGACACGCCCTCCCACCGCACCTAGGACGGGAGCAGTCATTGGATGATTTCCCCCTCACCAAAAAAAAATGTTTCAAAAATATTTTCATTCTGAGAGACTTTCAAAGCCCGCTGATACTTTACCAGCGAATCTGGCAAAAGTCTTTCCTTTTCAATACATTCCCTAGATAGATATTAAACAGCAAATCCATCTATTGAAGACAGATTGTTCTAATTTAGGCAAACGCATTTTACTAATGAAGAACATCAATTGCGCGTAATTACAATTGAATAATTCATTCGTTTCGTGAAAAAACCATCAGATATCTCTGGGAAAAGTTGAGGTTTTTCGAAGTTCCCAAATCTTTAGTTCATTACTGTTATCTTAAAGTTTTTAAGCTGTTAAAGTGCAGTTAAAGTGTCTACTAACGACTTTTTTCAGCGTTTGGTTTTGAGTGTTAGTTTAACTGGTAGCAGTTTGGATAACGACGATAAAGCTACGACTTATGAGGAGCTTTTAGGCCTTAATTTCCAAGACACTGTTGTTGTCTTATTGCTGAATCGTAGGTATTTTAAATTATTTTTCGATGTATCTAAAGCTGCGTAGTGAAATGAAATCGTTTATAATGCAAGAAAAACTTATTGAATTCCTCTGAGAAGAAATACCGAAATAATATTAGGTATCATTGTCCCTTTTCAGAAACATTAAACATAATCAAAATTTTAGTGTAGGGGCATGCACAATAACATCCAGACTAGCCTCTTAAAAAAGGGCCAAAAACAATTTGGGTAAACAAGTAACATGCGTGTTCTGACAATTATGAAGTAATTCTATTGTGTCTCGAATCACGTGTATTATGAAGTCAACTGTTTACTTAGGAAGCTTAATGAATTAACTTAATAAAAAAATACTATAATATCTACCAAATCATAATGAATCTACTTATAGGTAGGTAAAGAGCTGCTATTGAACAATAGTAGATGAGGAATAACTAAATAAATAGTTTATTAAATAACTCGTGTAAATATTATTTTCTTTCAGTTTCCCCGTTCATCAGTTTAAAAGCTTTTACAGCAACCGATTCGTAGTGCCATCTCACGGCGAGAGGCGTTAAACAAACTTTTGTTTCCTCAACGGACGGTCTTTACGTGGCGCTAGTGAGCGCTTTAATGCTGAAAATGTGTTTAGATTTTAGGCTTCCGTGAGTAATAGTATAACGTAGGTAGGTATATTTTCGTCGAGTAAAGCGAAGACTTAGCATTCCATTACTTCCGCCTAGTTCATCCATAGGAAACTAGACAGAGGCGTGTAAGTGAGTACTCCCACGTTTCACCAATAAAATGTGGGAGCGTATAAGACAGTACGAAATTACATTAATAATTATCATTCGTCTGCGTGTTTTATAGTCTACAGCACTTAAGAATAATGTATATTTTTATCAGTGAGTACTTTTATGGATCTGGCTGATTGTGTTTGTGAGTTTACATGTATGTAAACGCACCAACGATACAAGAGAAGTTTCTAGTAGGTTTAGGTGTAGAGGCAACGATTTAAGAAGAATAGACTATTCTATTGCAGATTACCTCTTTTAAAATAAATATAACAACAGAAAATACCCCTTTATTAAATATTGATGCAGATTTGAATTTAAACAATGCTCAAAACACATGAAATCCAAAACCCAGTCCTCAAAGTAGAAGAGAAAAATAAAATCACTAGCCAACCAAAAAAACACAGTATTTACGCAATACCGTTAAAGAAAAAAAAAACAAGATAATTCGAAGGATTCCCGCGAACAGCGAAGATTTATGTAACGCACACATATCAGGGGATCTCAATTTGTTTCGTACTAGACCCACCGCGTGATAAAACGTTCCGCATTGAACTATCGCACTTGAAGCCGATTTGGTTATTTGTTGGCCGACCGAGGATTTTGGGAGAAACAATGCTGCAGTCATGAGTGTTTAGAATGCGTGGAACTCGCTTAAACGCTTTTTAGGTCGTTTTTTTTAACTAGACACCGATTTTCGGAACCGGTAAGTAATATACCGATTACAACCGGTTTGTATAGTAGGCATTAGTTCTGAACCGAGAATATTTATGTAACGCACACATGTTAAGGGTAACTCATATTTGGTTCTTTAAAGGATCATATTTGGTTCTTTAAAGGACACAAAAATCGGATCCGTATAATAATAGTCGGTTAGAACAGGGTTAAATAAAACCTGTTTTGAACTTTTCCTAAATACGCAAACGTAGACCGAAAAAAATAAGCGTTCCTTAGACAATGCCTCTATTGTGGAATAATGCTTTCACTGCCGCACAACTTATTTTTTACGATTACGATGGCAGGACGGAGAACGTACCAAAGCCAATTTATGCAATATGTGGATAGCCTAAGAGTTTTAAAAATCCTAAACCAATCGGATTATCCGGTAATTTAACACATTTTCAGCTGAACTGAGAATAAACCAGTTTTTTATTATTAGCTGTGCAAGTAAAACCAATATGTGCTCATCGTCCTTTCATCAATGTTATCATCTAAGACTCATTTACCCTTTAATGATGCACTCTCTCATACACATTTAAGTACAATCACGAACCAAGTTAACAACCTGTAAAATATAATGTAATGAGGGGCTTTACCTTCTGAGATTAGGTTAGCTAGATTTCAGATCTCACTCAAATTATTTTTTATGCCTTTTTAACAGTTTGTACTTAGAGAAATATAAAATAAAAATTGTAACTAACTAAGTTATCACGGCTCTGCGAGATTTTTCCGACCATAGTGAACTTTTTGGGCAATAATGGGCTCTGTCGTCTTTCTTGATTTATTTTAAAGAAGGATTTGTTTGTAACTAGCTTAATCGGTAGGAACGTTAAATTACTTTATATTATTTAATTAATGGAAATGTTCTTAATGAGTATAACATGTATTGTGCTTAAACATTAATTACTGATTACCAGCACCTTAAAATCCTTTAAGGTTTAAATTTTATTTAAAAATTATTTCACAATAATTTACTAAGTAAATACTTCAAGATGATCAAGTAAAGTTTGGATTTAATGTAACGCTGAATTTAGTGAAAGCGAAGGACTACGTCAGACTTTCAAATACCAAAATCTCCCTTCCTTTCTCTTCCTTTTCCTCTTGAAACAAGACCTGCTAATAATATCGAAACCTACAGATAATACTAAAAATAATATTACTAACAAGTTAAGCACTCCATCCTTATAATCTTCAATCCTCAACAACCAAACAATATAGAAAGTTTTGTTTCACAAACACTATCTGTAATATGGCCACACTTATTTATTAGACCACTAAATCCAGTCATAAAGGCGAGTAAGGTCTCCAGACTATCCTAGGCCGAAGCTTAAACTTTTAATGGCACTTGACGGCCAAGAAAATGAGGTTAGCAACATTAAAGGCTTTATCACGATTCTTACTTGGCGTACTACACGTAACTGAGTCCTGGAACTAAAGTGATAATTTTTGTTATAGAGACCTATGAAAATGTGCTTGGTAGGCGGCTTTGCGGCTGGATATCAGTGCGGAATGGAGTTTTTTGGCGTAGTAGTACAATCACATCCCTGAAACGATAATATAAAAAAAACGACAAATTGGGTAGTTTACACCATTAACCAATAAATGTTAGACACAATTCCTATAAAACCTCTTTTAATTTCAGCCCAATAAATTCGGTTCATTTTCAATTTGCTATAAAATTTGATTTTTAGTTTCTTTGAAATTAACAAAAAGATAGTCAACTGAGTTGTTGTTTTAGTGACGTCATAATTCGCCTTTGCCATACACAACCTATTGGAGAATTGCGTTTTGACAACTCATAAAAAGTACGTCAATTGATAATGGTGGAAACTACCGTATTGTCTTTGAATTCTAGTGTGGAAAATGACGTTAGTTCGTAATGTAACGGGCAATATTTAATGGTATGTAAGTATTTATAGGTACATATTTGAATATTATAGGTTAATAAATCTTTAAAAGACTGGTTTAAAGGCTAATGTTGACATAAACATAATTAATAAATTACATTTTATTTAATATTTTATGTCTCACAGCAGAAGCCCTTTAAATCAAATTATGCTAATGAATTAGAAAGAATCCAATAAAATCAAATACAATTTTTCTTCACCAAACACGACTTGGAACAAGATTTTAAATGAGAGGCGCGCGCGCACGTCACATAACTCCATCGTCATCTAAATTTATAAAAAGAACATTCGAATTGAAACGTTTATTGATCTCGACAGATGACGCTACTGTTTATTTTGAAATAAGAACGCCTTAGCTGTCTCTTTTTTCTCGCCTCAATTTTGAACTTTTTTGACGTGGATTTAAAGTAGTTAATGTGATGAGTTAGAAATTGTGTTCGTTTTGTAATAACGTGTCAAAGAAAGTTGAATGTTGCATGTAATGAGTCGAGGCGTTAAGTGTCGTGTAGATTAAATTATACGCCATGTTGAATCATTAGAGGTTTGTTTTTATTCTGTCATCTGTGAGTAAGCAGGCCTTGGTGTAATTATAAACTTGGGTTGTTTACGCAACGCGTAACAACTAACTAAGAATAAAAGCTTGGTACTGATTCCTGTGTCTTATTTCCCAAAGAGGAATTAAAGTTGTAGAATTTTGTTTGTATATTTATTTATATATGTTCCTATATACAGTAAATGTTAAAGTAATCTTAATGTATAAAAAGTAATCCTTATTTACTTTGATTGCCACAAATCGAAAACGACTTACTCGATTTCTATAAATAAATAAATAAACGTTTTGATTATCGGGATTTCCCACTCCCCAAAAAAAAAAACCAAAGAGCTCAAAATACAGGTATAATAATGCTCAGCACACACGACAACAATTTATCGCTACGATTTCACCGCGCAGCTCGTTTGTGCAGTATTATCGAACGTGAATACGAAAATCGACGCAAATATCGTGAAATATATTTAAACCAAGAAAGACTTGATATTAAATAATGATTTAATTAAAGAATAATATAATAATATTAACCATAAATGGGTTTAAATGATTAGATTGTTATCCCGGTTTATTTTATTATTATTGAGGTACCTCAGGTCTCTACAGTACCGAGTTTTAAGCTGGACATTGACGGACATTTTTCGCGTCAGTCTAATTGTAAAACTGTCGCATCACTCCAAATGGTTTAAGCGGCCAACCAAATCTGGAGTGACGATTCAACACTTACGATCAAATTTTTGATGGATGTCAGTCCAACTGACGCGCCAAAACGACCATCAATGCCCAGCTTTACGGATCACTGTTGACATTACGTCTTACTCAAAACAAAAAAAGTTGAGCATCACCAAGAAACAAGCCCTACAACCTACGTAATGATGTCTTAACCACCAATGAATTTTATCTAAAACGCGGTGTTATCTAAAGGTCGCGACACACAGCCTCACATTATCATGTCTGCTGATAAGGAGGCGACGGGAACAACACATTTTATTAAAGTGAATTGTCACTTTAGAGATAAGATTATTGTCAAATAATACTTAACCCGCGTTGTTTAGAGCGTGTGGGATCTTTTACATATAGAATTGTTTTTGTGTTCCGTACGTATTAAGAGGATCATTTTAGAGTTACGTACATCTAAATGTATGAACGAATCCTTGTGGGATTACATAAGTGTCCGTCTGTCTATCCCGTACTCCTTTGAAGAAGAAATCTAAACTTAAGTTAGGAACTTTGTTTTCAATATTATGTTTTCTTTTAAAGCTAGTAATTAACAAGAGAAAATTAAAAAAAAAGCTATGAAGATTACGACTGTAGCTTACGGAACAGTTGACAACTTTAAAACGACTGGGCTGATTTTGATAAAACATATCCAAGAATCGTTGGTAGATACCTGCTTTAAAACCACCTACCTACTTTAAAATAAAAAAAAAACCGTATCAAAATTTTAACAGTACTGTTCCACAGTCAGAAACATACCTAACACACAGAAACAACAACACAACATAGGCACACACATGGAGTTCAAACTAACACCCCTTATTTTTCGCCTTTTTTAAAGAACATAAAAAGCTTTTTTCAAAAAAAAGATAACCGACTTCAAAAACTAAAAGCTTAAAAATAACTATTTCGGAAGTCGGTGGCAACACAAATCGACCGGCAGAAGAGGAGCCACCGACTTCCGAAATAGTTATTTTTAAGCTTTTAGTTTTTGAAGTCGGTTATCTTTTTTTTTGGAAAAAGCTTTTTATTTTTTACTTTTTAGGTAGAGTCCCATTGTCTGTCTATGTTTTAGAGTAACTTTCAAAATAAAACTACTTATAATCTTATAACATGAAAACGGCTCCATGCGCGCAACGTCACAGGATATCCATTAGTGTTATATAGGTACTAAAACCTTCCCCAGAATGTAACACTGAAAACCGCATCAAAATCGGTTCAGCTAAACGCGAGATAATCGCGGACAAACATACATTCATACAGATCGAACTGAGAACCTACTTTTTTTTTGAAGTTGGTTAAAAATAAAAAAACCTCGATTTTAATAACACCTGCATTTATTAACCGACATACGTATACAACTCCTCAATCCCATATTCACAGCTTCAAACATCTTCATTGATTACACAGTGATGCGTCTAATTCGGACACATACAAATGGTGCATAGAAAATTGCCGGCCGGAGCGTTATCTTGCTTATCTATCATCCGTGTAGCCATCAGTGATTATCTCGTATCATTCATCAATGTGATTGGTGATTGTGAGATGCACGTTGATTGGTTAGATCGGTGTGAGAAGTAAGGCCCGGTAATATTGGTACTTGTATTAGTATGTTCTTGGGCTTTGTTAATAATTGTTAATATGTTCGAAAATAGGTACTAAGTAATCTCCAAAAATAGGTACTAAGTATTACGAACTAAGTAATTTCATGCTTTTTCTAAAGTTTCCCTAAAAATATCCATTCAATCTAATTTTAAATTAATGCAGCAAGTATGAAAACCGTATTTTTTCCGATTTATTTTATTGCAGATCACACAATCAATTTTGTTTGTCTTTTATTATAAGCAGCTTAGAAATATCATTTATTATAGTTCATTTTAATTTAATAATTCTCGTCGTGATAGTCTATTAATGCGCTCACCTCTGTGGGTTCTAAAAATATGAATATTTCACTTATTTACTATTGTACCTAAACAGAAATAAAACGAAATTTCCTAACCTCACTACGCCTCCATTTTTCCAAATCAAGTTTCTTTCATAAAGCGCGCTTACGCGCTAGCTGCATTCCTACCTGCATACAAGTGCAGACACCCCGTCTCGCCTGCCTCACAATGGCCGCGGAGACAATGGCCGGGCGTGACACCACGCCGGCGATAACGTCTGTATGTTACTCTTATTTTGTTTACGAGCTTTTAATCGGTTTTAATGTTAGTGCTAGTTGTGATGTGTTGAGTATGGTTTTAGCATTTATGAAGGAGCTGTGCCTGTCACTACTGTTCACAGATTTAAAGGTGTTGTAATTTAAACGAAATTGTTTTTTCTTTGAACCTTTCGACGATCAAGCGACAGCCGGCTGTCGGGCTGCTATTGTCTTTTTATTACGGATCACGTGTGTTCAAAGGATTTTTAATTTTTTTTCTTGATTACTGAAATATTATTGAAATAAGCCCTTTTTAAAAATCACTCCTTTTATCGATTTCATCATCTTATAAACACAACCTCCATTAAAGACATCTGTCTTCTAAGATAGTAAAAACTAATATAAAGCCACACTCCCCAAATTCCTCAAGGGCCATGCACTAGCTAACAAGGCGTCAGAAATAAGCGTGAATAATACGCCATGAAACTTCCTCCCCTAGGACTATCACGAGGGCCTCACATTTAACAGCCAAATAAACTTAGCCAGTGAAATAATACTGTTCATTCTCATACCGAGTCATATCGTAAATAAAGGGTCATCCACAAACAGTGGCGCCCTCGCGGCAGTTACCGGAACTAACGGTAATTGTTTAACGACAGTCTTGAGCACCGCGTGGTATGCGCGACCATTCTTGAGAAGACTATTTATATTGTTAATGGGAAGTCCGTTTTTAAGAAGCATGCTAAGCTAAGCCAAAAAGTCAAAGTACGCTATCAATATAAGCGCCTTACTAATAATCGCTGCATAAAGTTATGACAGATTTATACGTCAAAAATGTATGGTTACACAGGCCTTATTTATTGCATAACTTTACACAGTGATTATTAGTAAGGGCATAAGATTCGAACTACAAAAAATGCACACTAACGCACACATATGCAACATAATATTGCTTGATACAGTATAAGTTAATGTCATAGAGCAGCACGTTGTATGTAAAAAGTAAGATTTAGTACAAATGGTAACATTTGGTTTGTGTGTTAAGCATGATTGCTTGTTCTGTCTTGGTGTAATTTTTCTATAATTATGTATGTATTTATAAACTTTATAAGTAATCAGTTACCTGGTTACCATAACACTAGCTTGGGACCGTGATGGCCGTGTGTTAGTTATCACAATATGTTTATATTTGTATTTTACATATATAATTATATAAACCTTCCTACACACGTGATTCGAGACACAATAGAATGATAATAGCAGCGTGTCAGCCGACTGTCACTTGGTCGTCAAAGTTAAAGTGCAAGAGAGCTACTCTAAGATCGCTTACTACATAATTTACTTGTGATGTTATTGGGACCTCTAGTTATTGATAGTCGATTTCTACAGAGCTGATTCGCCAAGACCAATCTTCGAGGTGTATATGTGTCTATTTCCACCAACAAGCATTTTTACTTACGAAGCGGTTTAGGAAAGCCATGAATAATTTTAAAAGAGTTTGTGTGACATAACGTTTTCAACAGATTAAATAAAATATTTTAAGAACGAAACTATGCCCAAAACGGCATCCAATTTGGCAAAGTACATGCACCAAAATAGGTGACTGAACAAAACAAAAGTCCGACCGTCAAATATAATGGAGTATAACTATATTTTTCAGAAACCGATGAATATTATTCTAATACAAACTTTATAAAAAATTGAAATGAAATAGCACCTTAATTACTTTTTTCATTTCTACAAGTGTGTTTAGGATATGTTAAACCATGTGATGGCTCTAGCTACCGATGTATTTTGTCGACAGTACAGCCAGCAAGACGTAACAACAGTAATACAAACCGACTTGTTTATTGTAATCTCGATTGTTTAATATTACAGCTGTCTAGAGGATCGTGAGACGGTTGTATGGTGTCTGGGTCGACCACAACGGTTTTTCACTATTTCGCAAAAATAAAAGTTGATGCAGCTATGAAATGTTCCTATTTTGCGCTGAGATTTTCCGGCAGAAAAAGAAAAAGGTATTGTCTGCAGAAAAATGTTGTTCTTATGGTATTTTTATAGAATGACCTCTTTGGTAGCAAAAAATCTACGCGTCACTTTATCTTGGCTACCAACAACGTCAAAAAATGACTGAAAATGCAAATCTTTGGTTGTTTTGATAATTTTATATATTCAATTTTTTAAAATTCTTTTTGGAAAGATAACTGACATAGAACAATAACTAAATTTCCCGCAACTTTAGACAATCAAAATAATATTAAGGGGTTTAAAAATTTGACGTTTTTGACGCCATAACGCTACATTTTAGAAACAAAAATTAGTGCATTCTAAACAGACACATCCTAAACAGAGACATGATTACCTATTCCAATTTGAAAGAAACACAAAAATACATTATGTAATAATACTGCATTGTATTAAATAACCTATCAGAATTTATAATCGGGGTCACGGACTTTTCAGGTTATATTTTCATTGAATAATACAATACAATAATATTTAACACAACATAAACCAAGCGGAGGTATACTAAAAAACAAAATTCAATTACAAAAATGGCGATCGTTTAGCGAATTCGAGTGCGATTAAAAAACCCGTCGCCGCGTTCGTAAATTCAACTCGGACAATAATCGGAGCGGTGGATATTCTTTTTATTTTCGTTGTGTTGTTTTGTTACTTATTTTTATGTGCTTTGTTTTGGGTTCCTACCGAATTGCGGGGACACCAGTGTATATTGGCGATAGATATGTGAAGGTTAACAGTTCAACACCCTACAATCAAGCATTCATCATGTCAGTACTATTTATATCAATAACTTGTCGAAAATTTAGGTACTTGCTAAACTTTTTCAAGAGATTGAGTTTAAGACTAGATGCAGTTGCAAGCAGCAGTCAGTTTTTTTACTATTAGTTTCAAGGCATATTATATCAGGGTAGACGTCATCTGAGCGATTTTTAAGTCAACATTTTGATGCAATCAACCTTTCAACGACCAACCGACAGGCGGCTGACGGGCTGCTATCGTCTTTCCATTGTGTCTTAAATCACGAGTGTTCAAAGGATTAAAATTAGTAAAGTAACATATTTTGCTGCTTCTTATAAGTAATCTATGTAAAATATTTGTAGTCAGCAACCTTCAATAAAAAATAATATAATTCTTATAAATATTAATATAGTCTCACAGCTTTAAAGGCCATCCAATTTAGCGCAAACCTTAGCTCCAGATGGCTAAACAAAAAATAAACCGTATATGCACCGATCAAGTCCAAGCCCAGATATTTATACCTTTCTTAATGCGGGTTGTACATATTTGGTAAACCAAGTCTTTAGTTCCAGTGTCCTTGCAATTGTGTTTGTTGGTAAAAAGCAACAAAGAGCTGTACGTGGCCCGGCTACCATAAACATAGCGACAGCTGTCGTGGATGCGGCAAAAAGGCGAGCAGTTATGGTGTGGTGCGAGTTTGAAAGTAGATGTGGTATGTGCAACAGTTGGGTTGGTGGCGTGATAGTAAAATTCAGTCTTTTGTATTTAAAGTCAGCAGATAATACTATGGATTTGTGGTTATCAATTGATATCCTATATTCCTACTGAAAGAAACTCCTGTTATTCAGAATCTACAGTGGTGTTTATTATAAAGGCGTTCAGATATTAAAGCTCGACAGTACTCAAAGAAACAATTAAACTCTCTTGGATCCCGCAAAGAAATAAATTTACGGAAGAGTGAGAAAAGCAAAATTTGCATTTTATTTTTAACAATAATGAGAAAATTCGATTATTATACCGATGTAGTTGATCTGTTCTGTATTCGAGTTGAATTGACATCTCGAGCTACTGCACACACTAGTGTCTTACTGCATTAGCGACTAACTTACTAAATGCTTTCTGAAACTTGATTCTCCGATGGAGATTTTTATAGAACACCTTTTCTAAAAGAATGCAACAAGACGCCAGGAATTCAAAAGATTAAAATGTTTCGTGTAAATATCGATTAAAAACGTAAAAGTTTTATAGGATTCGTATTTCTAAAATAGAACAAATTATATGTATCACCCAATCTAAGCAATCGGGAAAAGCCAAAGAGTTGCAAGCAGCATAAGTACGTGAGATACCATTGGACATGTCACTCGCAGAGCACCAAAACGTACATACGTCTTTTTCACTTCTCATTGTTTAAGCTCCATGTCGAAGCGCACTACTATGTCATATCTGCTCATCAGAGTTTTTCGTACTTCGTTGCGTATTGATATCGTTTCTAGTTTATGCTGCCAATGTTACCATACGCGTGCTCTCAATGTTGATTTTAATGGCTATGTTCTTTTTTTTTCTTTGATTTTATATCGTATGATTTAGGGCAAGTTTAACTATCTCATTGCTTATACGGTACTAGTGCTGAGTCCCGTTGTTAAGTGCAAGCAAAGGTGCAAATTCACTGTTTTCTATTTTGCTACACTGATAAAAGTGTAAGGAATTAGGCTGCTTAATTATAAACTTTTGCACCAAAACAACACGTGGACTACAAAATACCAATGTATAATACACACGAGTGTAGCAGAAACCAAAGACCTAATTATCTTAAATTAAAATAATCTACTTTTTCTTTCTAATATGAATACAACTTAATTTATTCAAATACGATAGTCTCGATGCTTTTTCTAATTACACCGTTGCTTTGCCAGACAGGGTCAATAATTGATTCTATTATTTTGATAATATTCGCCTCCTGTATATTTTAAATACTTATGACTTAACGCTTGTAAAAACGCAAGCAACAATAGCATCAGCTTTTAATTTAATAGTTCAGAGTGAGACTCCAGTCAGTCCAATTGGGCAAGACAAAGCCCTGTAGAAACAATTATTCCTCTTACCGACCTTGAAACTATCCAAAGATACCTACCATCAAAGTTACATACAACCAGGCAATTGTTAAACATGGTTTAACTGAAGGTTATCGGCGGTCTCGTTTTACCGACTTTATTAAGACAAACGACTCTTTGTTAACTACCACTTTAATTGGCTATAAAATGTGAGATGACGCTCCCCGAGACGATCTACATAGACGTGTGTTATATGTTACATTATGTACTACAGAACTACGGTTATAGCCTTGCTGGCTATAGGTTTATAGCTCGTGTAACAAGGGCAGTTGATTAAAGATTACTTAAGTTAAGAGGTAGACTCTAGAAGAGAGTTGATAAAATATAATGTGACTTTTCCAATTTTATATGTACGTTATAACTATGTTTTATTCGTCAGAATGTTTTTAGGATTCCGTACTAATATCGTACAAAAGGAACCCTTATAGTTTCGACAAGTTTCGCTAATGTTGGGACTAGTGACCCGCCCTAGCTTTGCACGGGTGTGAAAATCTTTAAAAATCCGAGCCTCTCATCTCTACTATAATATGCACGTATTTTACATATGAATTTTATTCTTGAATCACTCTATCAATCTCTAAAAAGCCGCTTTAAAATTTTTTTTAAGTAGTATTAAACATAAACATACTTAGGGACAGACAGACAGCAAAGAGCGACTTTGTTTTATACCATGTATTTACGCTCATTTAAAAGCCACAACTTAAAATAATAGATACGACAGTATGATGAAGTTGTTACATAATCTCATGATGTTACTAAAACTTAAATAGTGAAATCCGAAACCAAACTTGAAAAGTAAGAATTTCTAGATGAAGCTTTTTTTTTTTTGGTGAGTGGGAAATCATCCAATGACTGCTCCCGTCCTGGGTGCGACGGGAGGGCGTGTCAGACTCTTTCTGACTAAAACCCACTCATGTTCCTTCGATTGCCCTTTATGTTCCAGGGTCACGGTAACTATTATAAACATTCCGCAACAGATGAACCTTTGAACTCGCTGTCGAAAAGTCGGAAAACTGTCTGACTCGACTTTTTAACGAAATATTTTACAGCCCACCACGTTACAAAAATCTGCGTGAATGGACCATGTCAGTGTGGACGGATCCGGTTTATGGTCATGTCATTTAGCGGATAGGCATCCGCCATATTGGACAGCTAAAGAAAAAAGGCGGTAACAGCGTGGCTAGGACGAGTGCATTGATGCTTGCCGTAAAAGATTTTAGAATTCAAAACGAGACTTAACTGTGTTTAGTGTTTTGGCTTAATTATATACGACAAGCATGATAAACAGACCATTCATATTGGCGTTTATGTTAAATACCTATATATTTTGTATGTTGGGGTATTATGTCTTATATTTAAAAATCGATTGAACTTACATAACGTTTTTGTGCTCTCATGTTAGGTCCTCTAATAGCGCAACCCAGTATGGCTTAATTTGATATAAACACGCAGTTCTAGATAAATACAAATAGTCAAGAAGTATTGAAGACTAAAGAACTTTTGTTTTCATTAGAATAGGCAATTACAGGCATCGCGTACTAAACGCATATAATTATTTGCGCGGATCTTATTTCCTTAATTATGCCTTTTAAATAAGGTCTTATTGTAAGTAAATAAGAATCTCCTGTCCCAAATGCAAATAATTAAATAAATATTCTGGGACTACTCAGTCAGTCATCTAAACCTCATGACTTCAAAAATGTTTTGACGACAATTTATTTAAATCGCACCCCTGACATGCTATTCATTGTGATTAATGCTTGAGCCTTCTTTTTTTATTTATTCATTTGTTTTAGGCAACTGTGGACCATAAAAGAATAAACATTAAAACTAATATTTATAGAACAGTAGGAAAATAATAAGCTCATATTATTCTCTATTCAACTTTCCACAAAATTTCACAAAAAGTCTAATGAAAAAATCAACAGCCTTTCACAAATCAACCGCAACCCGTCAAACAAAGTAACAGCTTTTTCCTTAGCCAACACAATTACTTCACATCAAACTTTACATCAAGTTCATCACACACAAGTAAGTTTTGATTGCGCACGCAATGTTTGCCGATATCGTACAATTTGCATACGTTTGTTCGTTCCTGAAAAGTTTACAAGTTTATACAGTTGCTGGAGCCACATTAATTGCGTCGTTAAATTGCACGCTGACGGCCGTTCAAGAAGTAATAAAGGCGGGGTTTTATAATGTTAATTTATTTTCGTTAGAAAGATCGATATGAATTTTGCAGGTTTTTTAGGACATCAGGGCATCTTTTTTTTTTCATCTTTTTTATAAGAGTTTCTTTTATGCTATGTCTCTGCAAATCTTGCTCTTTGGTGCATTTTGATACTTTTAGGTGAAGTAAGACACCTTACAAACTAAGGTGCTTTACTGACTAGACTAGATCAGGCTAGATCTACAGTTACAGTGCATCACCCACTCCACCCCGCACGCAGAGTTCAGACTATTAATCATATATTGATGCAATAATATTAATACGCGCTGCACAGTAAAAATGTTGCCAATAACAACACAAACTCGCTAAAACTTTTCTTAAATCTAAATTTTCATTACCTATTAACTTTAAACCTTAATGTAATTCGTGATATTGTGCAATAAAATTCATCGTCTACGGCCCACCTTAGATTGTGACATAGTGGCGTTCAAGAATAGAAATAAATGGTCACCGTCTGGAGGTGTGGTTAGGGCTAACAAAATAGTGGCAAACGCTGGTAGAACCTATATTAGGCTGGATAGTACTGTGAAGATGGACACTTACAAGAGACGTCTGTACTCAGCGTGGGAGAAGTCGTACTGCGAATAATGAATAAATAATATAATGTCAGACACGTGTCAGGCGTGACCAAAGGGCTAAGTTATGAAAATTGGACTTTTTATGGTTAAAAAAAGCCCGTAAGTTGCTTATTATTAGTTTATTACTTTTCCAATAGCAGTTAACTTTTAATATTGTATTTTTTACATTTGGTTATTAAGATCTTATTTTCGGCTTGTACTAAGGACCCACCACTGGTACGCTTATCTGGAAGGGTCCACGTGGAATATAATTTACCACGCTTTTTTTATTATTATTATTATTTATTTATTTATTTACATATACAGTAAGTTCATTATAACTATAAACTTTGCCCCGCAAAACCGCTACATTCTAGCAGTAGCAAAAAATAAAAGACAGAATTCCACTGCAGAGTATAATTACAGGCACATGAGGCATACCTTCTTTGATTCTCTGCTATTGCATGTGTCTATAGGCAGCGGAGAACACTTAACGTCAGCCAGCCATCCAGTGCTTACCGTTCAATCATATAAAATAAATAATTATTCGGTTCAGAAGTTTTGGCGTAAAAGGAGACAGACAGACAGAGTTACTTCCGCATTTACAATATAAGGATGGATAACAGCACAAATACTAACAGGTTTGAAAAGTTTTCTAAATTACCACGACTGACTACGGCTCATTATAACAGAACATGGACTTGACTTGTTCATGCAACATATTAAGCTATGTAAAAATTGTAATAGAATATTTTGGAAAGTTCTCAGTTCAATTTTATTAGCTTTTAAAGTAAATATTTTGGCAGAGAAAATTCGCAATATTAATAACTATAATGAGATGACTTGTAATAGCACAGACCTTTAAAACATTGCATTCCTAAATTTTACTTTTAAAAGTTGTATCAATTCTGCCTACCGAAGCATGAAAATAGGCGTAACAATTCACGTTAACACAATTAAGAATTCCAAATATTCCAGATTAATCAGTGTCTTGAAGATAACTCAGTTATCGCCACTAAATGGCAGCGGACTGAAATTCCAACTTCACTACGAAGTTACTTCAAAAATATCCAATTATTATTCTAGACTTGGTAACAATTTCTAGGGTTTATGCTAATTCTACTAAGTATTTGTTCATGTTATCTGAGTGATGGATAGAGGGAGCCACTGTCACGCGAACTTAAAGCGTTAAAACAGAGGCTTTTTTCATAGATAAGGCATTGTTTTGACGCGTGCGCGCTAATTAATTAATTACCATTTGTTTTTCTTTTCTTTATTGCGAAGGTTTGTTGCGTCACTTTGATGGGTGGGCATAGATAAGGGATCTTCTTTATCTGTGACTTGAGGTGCGGTGCCCATTTTTTTAATGATAGACCAGTAATCATGGTCAAAACTAGTAAGATAGTGCGCACAAGCTTTTTTTCGTCAATAAAACAATTTGTCTCTTTTTACAGATTACATACTCGCAACGAGAAACTACGTTGATTTTTCCAAACGGTTACAAAGGTTTCTATAGTATAACATAGTACTTACATGCATAATCTGAAATAACTTTGCTTTTCAAATAAAAGACTGTGATTGCGAGTGTCTGCGACATTTTTATAAACCGATGTCTTCATCGACAGACATTACAGATTTACACAAATATTAACACACATTGTTTTTAAAAGCTTTTGAACAGTCGGACAGTTATCATTAAATACAAAGACAGCACCGCAACCAGTTATTCAAATTGCATTCATACAATAAATTGCAAACCGAATCGTCAGACTTGCTCAATCCACATCAGACACGAAGGGAACCAATACTGAACAATATTAAAACATTTCCGGCACTCTATCTTTATAACTAAAAAATACGGCTTTCAGTTTGCATTCGGAGTACTTACAAACTCTTCGGAAACTTGAAGATAATGTTCGCTCGCTGAATAAAATTTTCAGTTGTTGCGAAAACATTCAGGGCGGCTAGGGCGGGCGGCAGTTTGCCGGCTGTCGTGGCGACGGGCGGCTGTGCGAAGCCTCCATACAACCTCCCGTTCTAACTTATAACGCGTAGTGAGTGAATAACTTTAATTCTCGTGAAGAAAATCTTGGATGTTTGGATGTTAGACTGTAGCGGTTACAGACGAACGATTTTTTGATGAATTAGAACCTCTTTCAGTAGTTTTGGATAACAGTTTAAGGTTGTGAATATAGTGTTACTAGTTTATCGTGATAGGTAAGTAATTCATACTTTATTACGAAAAAACACTATTTCTTTTTGCTCATTTACCGTAAGTACTAGGAATCATTATCTTAAACAACAGTCTTATTCGTTTTTATTACAAAAATTAAAGTAAATAATTGAATTAACAATGAAGTGAGTCTTCATGTCTGCCAGTTTGATTTATAGTTGTATGTCTATCGTAAGTTCGGTTGTCATCTTCAGAAGAAAAGAGCAAAAAGTGTCAGCTGGCCACATTCCCGCGGTACTTGGAAGCCAACTGAGGGGAGACTTCTAATGGTGACAAGAAAGCCTTATTATCAAGTGTAAATATTTTGTTACTTTCATTTGTACTAAGTGAACAGTCAACTCTAAGATCAATGCGAAAACGAATTTTGTTTTCAACAGCTGAGGGACTATTTTCAGCCAAATAATTCGTTGTTTTTCGTTTCGATTTTATTCCAACGTGTTTTTTAAATGTATGCCTTTTACGGAATCTCTGGTCAAGTATTCTAAGAGGGCGAAATTATTATTGGTAATATTAACTACCTTATTTATAGCCCATCAATAAAAGGGTCTATATATTGAGACTTAATTTATCAATACTTTTAATTTTATCTCCATAAGTTTCCGTTCATATTCATTCAAGCCAGACCATAAACTTGAAATGCGTAACAAATAAACTCCTTACGGCCTAACTCAAAGTATCAGCTAAAAAAAAAGAAATAAATATATAAACACATGTATCCCGCACTCAATTGGCATGATGCATGCAAAGTGATCTTAATAAGTCCTTACACGCCTACAGTAAGCGCAATCCTCATTAATTTCGACTCTGTTCCATCGTAATAAGGGTGTTAGATTTGTAGCGTTATGAATCATGAGAACGGACATGTGCATTGCGTTTGATTTACACCCTGTTACGATTTTAACCTCGGTTCATTTACACATGGTTTTGGTTTAAATGTTTATGGCCGATTCGCGTTCGGTATGCGAATTTGTAAGACTAATAACGGCGCTCTTTGTCTTTAGTTTTGTTTAGTATAAATGTGTTGGTAATGTTGGTATCAACTAAAGTGAGGTTTGATATGGAATGTAGGCACTTAACTAAATAAGTACTTGTATGTGTATGTCACACAATTTGTATGAAGCGCTTTTGATTCTGATAATTGAAAAGTTTATTACTTCTTGCATCAACCTTTCGGTTTTCATAGTATTAAGTACGTTGTACTCTACATTAATTCCTTGATTTCCTGTCCCGTCTTAACTGTGAACTTTAAATTTAAATCAAATGTGAATAATGCTATGAGGTTACATTAGAAAGATAATAACCATATTATGATCGTTAAGTTTTTTTAAATTTTTCGAATGTAAGAAAAGCTCTCTTATTTTTTCCTAAATAGGAATTTTCTTGACAATAGGGGAAAAATAGACTAAGGGAAACGCTAATTTAATTTGTTGTGTTAAAATGATGACGAAGGTAGATATGGATGACATTAAGAATAATTTATGAAGTAATCAGCAAAAAAATACAAACGAATTGAGAACCAACTCCTTTTTTGAAGTCGGTTAAAAAGAAAAAAAAAATGAATGTTCAATTTTGTTTCTTATATTTCGTATTTTCTCCTAGAACTTAATTAGTATATAATATAACTAACTTAACTATAAAATCTAAATATAATATATACAAAACTTAAATAAATATTTACAAACTAAATTACTAAAATACAAAAAAAAGTAAAAATAAATTAATTTTCTCCTAGCCAATATTATTCTAATTCACTTTAGTTTTATTTAATTGGTAGGTCTCAAATCGGCTTTCGGAGCGTCGTGTTGACATTTCAATGGCTTCTTAGATTTAACAGTGTTCAGTGTAACAGAGCTGTGCATTTATTCAACAGTAACACTAGATAGCTGACAATTTATAAATAAGTAAATTAGTATAGCTTACTGAACTTTATTTAAATACCACAAAGAGATTACAACTCTTTTGAACATTATTAGACTAATATTTCACACTAGCTTTCACCGAATGTCAATGAAAAAAGTACGCCAATGTCGAACTTCCATCGCCTTTTTACGCTTTTATGGTTGGAATTTCTAGAAATCTTTTCTTAGTGGATTCTTACTCTTCACAAAGAACACACCCTGCAAGCTCTAAAGCTCTGCTGCTGGTCTCTATGACCAGCGGTTTAGGTTGTGCGTTGATGTATCAACAGTCAATAAATAAGTTAGTCAATTTACCATTTTTTTTATATACATTGACAAATCTGATCGTATCAAGTATTTCTCTTAGATTCATGCATTAATTAAATTACAGCTACTTATGGCAATTAATTATTGTTTCAAGCTTAGAAGGGAAGTTTGGGACCATCATTAAGTGTACCTTATATAGCTACATACAAACAATGTTATTTGGAGCTGCTTATCGAACCTTCACTACCTAGTTGGAAACACAATATTCAGCCTATCTGGGTTTTTACTGTCAAAGATCTATGACTGACCACCAAGATAAATAATAAAATACCATTTGCTATCTTTGTACATATATAAATCGTACATTATTAATATAAAATATATGAATATGTACGAGTTCTTTATTTTTTTGTTGTTGTTTAAATTTCTGTTCAGTTGTGACCTTTTAGAGATTTTTGGTAATTATGCACCTGCCATGTTATATCTCCTCCACTCTGGGTTGACGGGTAGAGAATCCGCCTAAGGCATTGAGTCCGTTCATGTACACATGTGCATGAAATTCAAATAAATACATAAGTAAACAAAAAAATCAAAGTCCCACTTTCTTAGCCAACCATCTAATACAGCTCACATTACACTATATTTGTATTCCCTTTTTTCCCGTTCTGTCGTAAATTATGGCAATAAATTAGTACGAGACACATTCCCGTTGTCCGGGATTAATTAAACCCTATAACGGTACTGCTTGCGAGTTAATTATTTATTATAAATAAATGTATGGTTAACCTAAAATTTCTGGTTTTTTGGTAAGAAGCTTTGGGGCTAACAAGGTTATGTAGTATTGTCAAAAAAAAAGTTATATTACTAATTGCTTAAATTATAACACTTTAACACTTTTGCCCGCCGCTAAAGATTTTGGTTATTATAAACGAACGCAGGCCGATGTTTCTAATTCAACTTACTGAAAACATAAATAAAAATCCTTGCTTTAACCTAAGTTTGGCTAAAATACTCCATATACTCAGTCAACAAAAATGTAAGAATTTTCAGAAAATACGAAGACTTACAAATTGTAATGAATCTGCAGTTCTAACTCGACTTGACAGATGGCGCTTAGTTACGCAAACTTTTCGATTGATGAGTCATTCATTACGTTGCGATAATTATGTCGCTTGCCAGATTAATCTTAGAAGACAATAAATGTACGAGAGCTCAAATTAAAAAGTTAGAAGTCAAAAAGTAGATAGGTGTTGTCAAAGAAAATGGTAATTAAAAATGTAATTAATAACAAATTGAATAGGTATCAGTTAACGTGGTCTAAATTAAAATCAATATTGCCATTCCTTGTCAGTATTCTACTTTTCGTCTTACCTAGGTGTTCCGTGTTGTCCAATAATTTTGTAGTAATTCAATGGCTATGGAGGTCTGATAAACAGTTGCTTGAAGTAAAACTTGTGGTATTCGACGCATTGACTGTCAACATTATTATCAGGTACAAAGACCAACGTTGCATAGCATTTACTTCTGTTTAGCAATTTTGCTGTAACTGTCGCACAACCGCAGCACACTTTGGCAAAATAGAAACAAAGAGTTAGAAAGCCAAAGTAAGATCTAAGTTATGTTAATTTATTTCGGAATCAGAGTTTATTTGCTTGCATTTCTATCCTGTTCATACTTCTTTACGCAATATATATATCATCATCATCTCCCTAGCCTTTTCCCAAGGTATACCGCCGTTTACCCGAATTTTATTTGCCCTAATTTCATTTGCCATAATAGTCAACAGCCATAATATCATACGACATAATACTCATTTGCCCTACTCTCATTTGCCATATTAGTCACGTGCCAGAATCATTGTTTCCCATAAAGTCACTTACCATAACATCATTTGCCATAATCATTGTAAGCCATAATTATCACATGTCCTAATTATCACATGCCATAATTATGATATGCAATAACATAATTTGCCATCGACATCGGGTGTATAACGGTTGTTTATATCAAGAGAAATTGGATGCAATTGGGACTTTAGGGCACCCCGACTCGGACAGGTTAGGTTAGAAGAGGATGGCGGGGTCGTGTGAGCGAGCGAAGCGAGCGAATAGACCCCGCCATCCCCTTCGTGGTTATTTTTTTATAAACCACACAGAAGTAGGAGCCCCGCGAAGCGGGGCTCCGTCGACCTAGCCCACCATCAACCATGCACAGAAAAATAAACCATTACGGGGCTTAAATATTTGTCTAATACTTGTTATGCCATTTAAATATTATGCCATTTAAATATTATGTCTAATAATTATTATGGCACATAAAAATATGGGAAACAATACTTATGGCATTCGTATCTTATGGTATCTAAAATTCGGGCAATTAAAAGTATGTCATATGTCTTTTAGGGCAAATGAAACATTCGGGCAAATGAAATTCGGGTAAATGAAATTCGGGAAAATGATGATTATGGCATATAATCTTCGGGCAAACAATAGACAACCTTTTCCCAATCGTGTTGGGGTCGGCTGCCAGGCTAACTGGATTCAGCTGGATACCGGTGTTTTACGTGGAGCGACTGCCTACCTGACCTCCACAACCCAGTAACTGGGCGACACGATACCTCTTGGTTAGACTGGTCATAGTTTCTGCAAACCAGAAACGACTGTCAAAGTTCTACGAATGACAACCGGGACCAACGGCTTTACGTGCTTTCCGAGGCACGGGATGTCAGTGATGTCTAAGATAAACTCTAGAAAGTACATATGAATTGAAAAAGTCACATTGGTACTTGCCTGGATTCGAACCCACAACCTCTTACACGAGACGCGGGCGCCTTATCCACTGGGCCATCACGACACGCAATAATTATAATTAATAGTAAAATCTGAAGTATTAACCTTTCAACGGCCAACTGACAGCCGGCTGTCGGGCTGCTATTGTCTTTCTATTGTGTCTCATACCTCGTGTGTTCTAAGGTTTAAATGACTTTGCTGTTGAACATACAACTATAAAGTTATTATTACTGCCGTTTTAAGAGCTAACAAAAATCTTGTATATTCAGTTTTTTAACAAACGAGTACTGAATATTTTGACTGCGTTTTTGTTGCTCCTCGCGTTATTGTTAGTGTTAAAGGCGTTGGCCCTGCCCTGACTACTTTCATTCTTAATATCAAAAATATGCAAGAAATATAATAATAATACCAGCCTATAACTGTCCCACTGCTGGGCAAAGGCCTCTTCTCATAAAGAGAAGGCACGAGCATTGATCACCACGCTTGCTCAAGACGAGTTGGCGATTTCGGGCTTATATTAACTACAAGTCCAGGTTTCCTCACGATGTTTTCCTTCACCGATGTCTGTAATGTCTAAGATAAACTTTAGAAAGTACAAATAAATTGAAAAAGTCACATTGGTACTTGCCCGGATTCGAACCCGCAACCTCTTGCCTGAGAGGCTGGCGCCTTAACCACTAGGCCATCACGACATTCACGGCAAGAAATATAATCAGTACTAATTGGCAAAAAAAACAGGCACAGTAAAAGTACAGGACTACTAGCTGTTTACCAATCTCAGTAGCGGACTATAATAAACAAAACCAAGGTTGTCTACCGAACTTCTGCTGGCAACAGTCCACATAACTTACATGAGAAAACAAACTTGAATTAGGACTGTCATGTGCGTCAAAAAGAAAATTGTTGTTTATCTAAGCCATATATCTTTGTGGGTAAACAATTGTTCTGTATGATAGGAGATAGCCGTTTTGCGCAGGATTCAGATTGAGTTGTTCTTGAATATACTTTTCTCGGACGTCCAGGCGATTCCAATTTTGTCAAAGAAAGTAGTGATAAAATTGGTAGGTATAATTGGATGTAGTTCTGTCAAAATTATACCTTCGAACACACGTGATTCGAGACACAATAGAAATACAATAGCAGCACGACAGCCGGCTGTCACTTGGTCGTTGACATGTTAGCCAGTTTAGTAATAAATAATAAAAATAAATAAATATATAATACAAAAAGCTTGTCTTGGGTGAGAATCGAACTTACGATCTCCGACCTAGCAGTCAGGGTCACTAACCACTAGACCAACAGGTCTGTCATGTCAAAGTCAAAGTCAAAGTCAAAACTATTTTATTCAAATAAACCATTTACAGGTACTTTCAAATCGTCAAGGTGTCAGTCTGTCAGAAAATTGAAGCTAGTTGCTCGTTCCAAAAAGTAGATCACATGGAGAAGAGCGAGCAAGAAACTCCATGGACACTCTTTTAAAATCAATATGCTTTACAAAAATTTGGTTACATCATTCATTTGAATCTAAGGTACTATGTAAGAACAACGTAACAAGTCGTACATGTTAGAAGAGGCATTGTAAATATAGGAAATAAGCAGAACAATTTTAAAATAACTGTGGCAGTTAAGAGATGACCACTCTCAGCAGACAGCGCCCGTTCACGAACATGACGTATGGATCGACACCAAATAGCTCAACCATTGTGATAAAACAAAACTCCGTTAAAAGATAGCATATCTGAGATATTTAAATTGAGTTGACTTATGGGCCTGAAAACCGCGTTAGAAATAACATTTATTTAAAATTATTTCAATTTCAATTTTCTATGACAGTACCTAATGTGTCAAGTCAAATGTCAGTGTGATCTGTCAAATTATTATTCCAGTCTTCCGTATTTCTTTAATACTAGCTTTTGCCCGCGGCTTCGCTCGCGTTAGAAAGAGACAAAAAGTAGCCTATGTTACTCTCCATCCTTTCAACTATCTCCACTTAAAAAATCACGCCAATTCGTCGCTCCGTTTTGCCGTGAAAGAAAGACAAACATACAGACAGACAGACAGACACACTTTCCCATTTATAATATTAGTGTTAGACAATATATTTATTACAAACTAATATTATTTAAAATGAACTATTTAGTTTAAATGGTACAATTATGTTAATAGCCTAAATCAAAATATTATGTTATCTTTGTTAAAATAATTATTGCATATGGCCACCCCGCCTTGTAAAGTTTACCATAGATCCGGACGTGACATTTGTATTTGAATTAAAATAAACTGCCGTGTCGAATGTTATAAAAAGACCTTGCAAACCTCAGTGCAGGCAGTTGCGAGTAGTCAGTCACATCGGTCACATCGGTATCTCTGGTGCACTATTGAGTACAAATCCATCACCTAATAATATAATATATTATAATTCAGCGATAAGTAACTACTATGTTCAAATGTGTTTAAAGTATAAAACAATTTAAGTAATACCAACAGCGAGTTTATATTTACAAGGCCCCTTAAATTCAGTCTCTTCACATCTCAGAAGCCAGGATTTAAGTAAAACTAGGTTTTACTTACCACGTCCACAAAGTAAAAATTTTCAGCCAACAAATTGAGTAAAATGCCGAAGCGCAGTCGACAACCGCACCTGAGGCGATCCAGGCATCCGAGCGAGGACAGCCCGACGCGTGAAAGAGATTTTGCAGCGCGGCAGACAAGAACTGAAACGCCCGCCTTGCGTCGTGGCAGATCACAGGAGCGGCGATCGATGAGAAACCAAGCAAGTAAGGGACACCGTGAGCGACAGCTCCGTAGCCCTACAGTACACAAGGTACGAGAGACATCTGCTGTAACTATTCATAAAGATTCTTCGAGAAGGCGTAGGGTGCAAAGTCCATCATCACGTTCAAGTTCAGATGATGGATCTCCTCGTGGTAAAAGACACGCTATCGCTAATAATGTAGATTTATTTGAAAAACTTTTGGATGTTTTAAAAGTTAAGAATAGCAACGATGTAGATAAATTTCCGGTTTTAAACGTTGTGCCCGATTTTGACCCTATGTCACGTGAGCAGACAGTAGAGATCTGGATACACAAGGTTGAAGAATGCGCACAGATTTATGGATGGTCTGATAAGCATATAGTACATTACGCGATGCCGAAACTCTGTGGCGTTGCTAAAACCTGGTATCAGGGTCTCCCCTCTCTGCTGAACACTTGGTCTGAGTGGAAATCGAAATTAGTTGAGTCGTTTCCTTCACAAACTAATTATGCAGAGATACTTTCTGAAATGTTAAATAAGAGGGCCAAGTTTGGTGAGCCCCTCGAGGGTTACTATTACTCTAAAATTAATCTTCTTAATCGGTGTGAGATATACGGTACAAAAGCAGTAGACTGTATAATTTATGGCATCGAGGACAGAGGTATTCGTTTAAGTGCACAGGGAGCGCAATTTGTAGAGCCAGAACAGCTACTAAAGTTTTTTAAGAGCGTCAAGGCAAATCAATCTAACAATAGCTCCGACCTTAAAGCTAAACAGAGTGATAGGCAAGATAGAAGGCTCAACCAGAGATCTTTGGATAACGATAAAAAAAGGGCACAGAGCTTAAAGTGCTATAATTGCAATGACGTTGGCCACACTTTTTATCGTTGTCCGAAGCCTACGGTTAGGTGTTCAAAATGTAATTTAAGAGGACACTTGGCTGATAGTTGCCCAAATAAACCAAACCAAGGTCCTAGATCAAATACAGAGTCGCAATCCGTTATGAAAGTGCATTCGACCAACAACATTAACGCTAAATACAAAATTCCAATTAAAGTTAATGGACAAACACTGAAATCCCATATTGATTTAGGGAGTGAATGCACTTTGATCAGACTGACCGATGCGGTAGATTTAGGGATTAGCTGGGAAACAAACTCATTGCCAGTTTTAAAGGGGCTAGGTAATATACCATATCGTCCCGTAGGCCGTGCATTCGTAGACATAGACGTACAAAACGTTGTCGAGAAAAATGTAGAAGCCTTAATCGTAACAAATGATATGATTAATGAACCCGTATTGCTAGGACATACATACACAGAACGACCATTAATACAAATAACAAAGACTGATACGGACATAATAGTAAAGCGTTCTGACATTTCAAATAGTTCTAAGATTATATTACTAGCTTCTCAATCTTATAGTCTAAAACCCCACAGTACGAATGCTATAAAGGTTAAGTACAATACTGTCTATAATGGTAGAATTTACGTGGATGGGACAGTAAGGGGATACCCAGGTAATGAATACTTCCTCTTTCCCGGCGAATATAATTTAAATAACGGACAAGGAACCTTACTAGTACAAAACATATGTGATAAAACGTTAAACATACCTATTGATACATTAGTGACGCGTGCTTATACAACAGGTTTACTAGGCAAACAAAACTCCTATAATATATTAGACATAACATTGACTGATGATTCACTCAAATGCGGTAACATAACACCCCAACAGAAAACTAAACTCACAGAGTTACTTAAGAAATATCGGGAATGTTTCTCCTCTAATTTACATGAACTAGGGTACACATCCGGCACAGAAATGGAGATCCATTTAAAAGATTCTGAACCTGTTGTCTATCGGCCTTACCGTCTTTCATATTCCGACCGACAACTGGTTCAGTCGATGGTTCAGGAAATGCTGGAGTGTGGTATTATTCGTGAGTCATCCTCGCCTTACGCCAGCCCCATAGTTCTGGTGCAGAAGAAATCCGGCGAGAAGCGGCTCTGTGTCGATTACAGAGCTCTTAATAGAAAGACTATAAAAGAACATTACCCACTCCCTCGCATAGAGGATCAATTAGATCTATTAGCTGGCAACACAATGTTTATAACGTTAGATTTGGCATCTGGGTACTACCAGATCCCAATTGCTGAAGAATCTCGTGAAAAGACTGCCTTCGTCACGCCCGATGGCCAATACGAGTATAATCGTATGCCGTTCGGGCTAGTAAATGCACCTTCAGTATTTCAAAGGGCAATAAATAGAATTCTAAATAGGGCTAGGAATAAACACGCACTTGTCTATATGGATGACGTCTTGATCCCAAGCCGTTCTTTCGAAGAAGGTCTAAAGTACCTAGAAGAAGTGTTACTGCTTCTTAAAAACGGTGGGCTTACATTAAAGTTAGAAAAGTGTAGATTTTGTTTTAACCAAATAGACTACCTTGGTTTCGAAATAAGCGCAGGCGGAATCAGGCCAGGCTCCTTAAAAACTGATGCGGTCTCAAAATTTCCCATACCTCAAAATCAACATGATGTTCGCCGTTTTGTTGGCTTGGCTAGTTTCTTCAGGAGGTTCGTTAAAGGGTTCGCAATAAAGGCGAGACCGTTGACTGAACTCCTGAGGAAAGATGCAATATGGCGTTGGACAGAAATTGAACAAGGTGCCTTCGAAACTTTAAAAGAAAATTTAATCCAAAGGCCGGTTCTTGCGTTGTACAACCCACTTGCAGAAACCCAATTGCATACAGATGCCAGCAAATTGGGGATAGCTGGCATTCTAATGCAAAAGGGAGAAACTGACGTATACCACCCGGTAGCTTACTACAGCCGCCAGACTACTACTGACGAACAGAAGTTTCATTCTTATGAACTTGAAACGTTAGCAGTAATAGCATCCCTGAATAAGTTCCGTGTTTACCTACTTGGAATTAAATTTACAATCGTGACTGATTGCAATTCTTTGCGAACAACGCTAACCAAACGCGACCTAATACCCCGCATTGCAAGATGGTGGATACAGTTCCAAGAGTACGACTGTTCGATTGAATACAGATCTGGTGACAGGATGGCTCACGCTGATGCGTTAAGTAGGTGCCCTATCCCAGATGAAAACTGTGATACACGGGTATTGGATATATTAAACGTAGGCTCCCAAGATTGGATTGCGACGGTACAAGATAGCGATGATGAAATTAGACGCATTAGAGACGTGTTAACTGATCCGCAATCTGAAAATGTTGCGGATATTATAAAAAATTTCAAAATTAAAAACGGTCGTGTCTATCGCGTCATAGAGCCAGATGTTTTCAGATGGGTGGTGCCAAAAGGGGTGCGCTGGCAAATCCTTAAGGCAAATCACGACGAAATTGGACACTTTGGCTTCGAAAAGACGTATGACAGAATTAAAGCCACCTTTTGGTTCCCTAAAATGCGTAAATTTATAAAGAAATACGTAAGTGCATGCCTCGAATGCGCCCATCATAAGGTCCCCTCAGGAAGAAAAGCTGGTTTACTTCATCCGATTCCAAAAATAGAGATCCCCTTTCACACCATCCATGCTGACCATTTAGGCCCGTTCAATAGGAGTAAAAAGGGAAACTGCTATATACTCGTTATCATTGATGCTTTTACAAAGTATATTAATATAACAGCAGTCCGCAATACCAAGTCCTCTACAAGCGTACGTGCTCTTAAGGAGCATATAAGTTACTTTGGGACGCCAACACGATTAATAACTGACCAGGGTACAAGTTTTACGGGGAAGAAATTTAAAGAGTTTGTTAAATCACTTGGTATTAAACACGTGTTTAATGCCGTAGCTACCCCTCGTGCTAACGGCCAGGTAGAGCGGTACAACCGCACTATCTTGGCTGCATTAGGATCAATGACTCATGATAAACCTAAGGGAAATTGGGACGAATATTTGGCAAACATCCAGTTAGGGCTTAACACCACTATTCATGCCACAACCAAAAAATCCCCAACAGAACTATTATTTGGCTATAGAGCCACCCATCCCTCGGTAGGCGCGCTTAGTGAGGTCTTACAAGACGTAAGTAATAACGCTTGTAACTTAGGAGACATACGAGACACTGCAAAACAATTAATAGATGAGCAACAAGGCAAAGATAAGACACGTTATGACTTGCATAGAAAGAAAGGAAATAGGTTTATAGCTGGTGACCTGGTTAGAGTCCTGAGGAATATCCCTAGCCAAGATGGACAGTCTCGAAAGCTAGAAGCTAAATGCCGTGGACCCTATAGGATTAAAAAGGTGCTCCCAAATGACAGGTTTGTCATTCAAGATACCCCCTTGACTAGGAAAGGTAAAACTTATGAAGCTGTTGTCGCTCTAGATAAGCTGTTCCCTTGGCTAAGTTTCGGTAGTGCATATGATGATTTTTCGTCCAGTAATGACGAGATCGATGATGCTCAATGATCATTCATGTTTATAAGATTTCTGGTTATGTCAAGAACAATCAGGTCGACCTATTCATGTTTATAAGATTTCTGGTTATGTCAAGTACAATCAGGTCGACCTATTCATGTTTATAAGATTTCTGGTTATGTCAAGTACAATCAGAGCGACCTATTTATGTTTATAAGATTTCTGGTTATGTCATGTACAATCAGAGCGACCTATTCATGTTTATAAGATTTCTGGTTATGTCAAGTACAATCAGGTCGACCTATTCATGTTTATAAGATTTCTGGTTATGTCATGTACAATCAGAGCGACCTATTTATGTTTATAAGATTTCTGGTTATGTCATGTACAATCAGAGCGACCTATTTATGTTTATAAGATTTCTGGTTATGTCATGTACAATCAGAGCGACCTATTTATGTTTATAAGATTTCTGGTTATGTCATGTACAATCAGAGCGACCTATTCATGTTTATAAGATTTCTGGTTATGTCAAGTACAATCAGATCGACCCAAGTTTTCAGGCTCCAATGCAGAGACTGGTACTGTCATGGCCAGTCTTTGGGTACTGTCATGGCCGGCTTTGCGCCCATTGGAACCAATGAATCGAATTGGCCACCATGCAACCATATCAGAAGTGGTACTGTCATGGCCAACTTCTGAATGGTACATTCTTGTAAATAGGGTAAAAATGTTAAATGATGCCATAATATGATGTCCAGGATGATGATTATTATAATATTCATAGATGTTAAGATTTGTTTGTCATTCTTTGAATCTCTTACATTATATTAAAATTATATTTTTATTATTATGCTTGGATTGTTATAATGCTTTATATATTAATGTTACTTCCATGATTGTGATTACCTTATTAATTTTAACTATATTTAATTAAGATATATTGTAGAAAAAGAAATATTTATTATACTTAAGTAACTGAAAGTAAATGTCTGTTATATTAATCAACATAACCAAATATGAATTATAATGAATTAAAATAAATTATTTCGCATCTTTACATGTTAGTAGAATTTAATGGAATCATGTTATTTATGTTAATTAAAAGCAATTTTTTTTTGTTTAACGAGAGGTCTCGTTAGTATTTTAGTCGGATGGCCGAGTTGTTAGACAATATATTTATTACAAACTAATATTATTTAAAATGAACTATTTAGTTTAAATGGTACAATTATGTTAATAGCCTAAATCAAAATATTATGTTATCTTTGTTAAAATAATTATTGCATATGGCCACCCCGCCTTGTAAAGTTTACCATAGATCCGGACGTGACATTTGTATTTGAATTAAAATAAACTGCCGTGTCGAATGTTATAAAAAGACCTTGCAAACCTCAGTGCAGGCAGTTGCGAGTAGTCAGTCACATCGGTCACATCGGTATCTCTGGTGCACTATTGAGTACAAATCCATCACCTAATAATATAATATATTATAATTCAGCGATAAGTAACTACTATGTTCAAATGTGTTTAAAGTATAAAACAATTTAAGTAATACCAACAGCGAGTTTATATTTACAAGGCCCCTTAAATTCAGTCTCTTCACATTAGTATGGATTGTTTTGTTTCTCATAAGCGCAAAAGCTCCATGACCTGAATCTAGATCTTTTTCTTAATGTACACCTATTTTTTTATTCGCTCCATTCACCTATTTAAAAGTTAAAAATAAAATCGTAAGTACCTGTTATTTATAAATTCTTAAAATACTAGCAAAAATAAAACTGACTTCAAACGCCCGACCGACTCCGTATCCTGTCTAGAAATACTTTTGATACCTACTTACTTACTCAGATCAAACTGAATACATTTTAATCGCCTTCTCTCTCTTTGCCATATAAAAGGAAAAAGACAGACACAACCGAATATCCAATACTTGTTTCTGTTGCGTGGAAGTACAATCGGTTACAGTCTTATTACTCAAAACGTAACGTAATTTTTAAAGCTGATGGGTTTCTTGATGCTCTGTGGCCAATGCTTCGTACAGCTTGCTAATACTAGAGGCAAAGTTGATAAATGCCTCGTTTGCTTGAATTTACACCGGCACCCATACAACCGAAATAGGTAGGTATGGGTAGTACTGTCCCGGTCGAGAACTCTACTACTACTACTAAATTCATCTATACTAATATATAAAGAGAAAAACTTTGTTTGTTTGATTGTAATGAATAGGCTCAAAAACTACTAGAGCGATTTAAAAAATTCTTTCACCATTCGGAAGCTATATTATCCTTGAGTAACATAGGATATATAATATCACGCTATGTCACACGGGAGCGAGGCAGCAACCAAAAACCTAACGTAACGCGGGTGAAACCGCGAGGAACAGCTAGTTTTCTAAACATAACAAACAATCGACCACAAAACAATTGAAGCCTATATGAAACTGAATTTGAATATCCTAGGTAACTGAATTATATTACCACAGGATTATAATATATCTCTCATGCACGCAGTGCAAATGTGGAGCTGCTGACTTCCCATTAATTACAAAACCTACTATTTCCCAGTACTTGCACTTCACAGAACATTAAAAAGCCGCTGATGTCTCTAATACGACTTCTAACTTGTGACCTAATACTGTACGAGAAAAATAGCCATCGATTAAAAATGAAGAAGTGAGTGAATAAAGCTCCCCCTCCCAAATCTATTAAATTAGCGATTGAAGCTAACAAAAAAACTTGAACCTTCAAAACGGCTCAACAGATTAAAAAAAATACCATAGCTACATTACTGCATCCAAATCGGTTCACTCGGTTGAGAACTACTAAGAGACAGACAAACAGACAGACTGACACACACACAGCGGTCGGACGTATTTTTGCGTCGGGCGTTGAAAACTATGACAAGTCTCAATATTTCGTCGCACAGATTTTTAAAGTTTTAATAAAATATCAATTTATTTTCTTTACATCGTTGTTGGAGAGTGTACTTGACTTGTTGCCAATAAACTGAGAGTGTATAACTAAGGATGAATATGGGCTGTCACACGTCACCTTAAGAAATGGTCGGCATGATTTATATACGAAATGCAATATCGAGCATATTCAATTAGTGTCGGTTTTGGGTTCCGTTGACAAGAAACCTATATAATTTCGATATTTTCAAAGTCGAAGTCAATGTATTTTTTTTTTATAGTGGCTTAATGAGGCCACTATAAAAGGTAATCCGAAAGTTTCTCATTATTCAGTTATTTAACTCCCGATACGATTATTTTACAAACTCAGAGGTCAACGTCTATTATGAACTATAGACAATATTTAAGACTAATATCTGATGCTCTCTTGATGAGATGCACACTGATTCCAAACCCCTTTTTTGATATAGAAGATATTCGTTTGAGAAATATTAGGCCTCAATGCGTTATTAGTAATTTTGTAAGGGAAAACTATCACAGCTTTACAAAATTAAAGTCAACCATATGTATATAAAACTACGGAACCCTCCAATGCACATGGCCCGACTTAAGAATTTGACATGACTCATGATTTATTTCAAAACGGGTGAGAATACTAAATCTCGCGACTTCGTCCGTATGAAAGTCGATAGCGGCCGCAGTTGAACTTGAGAGTTAAAAAGTCACCAAAGTCCTTCTCAAAGCCTGATTTCAACCTATAAGTACTCAAAATTCATCAATACAAACAAATAAACGAACTTTTGCATTCATAGTTGTAAACCTATTTTTAGAATGAATCAATTAAAAACCTCTTCGAATTCGTACAACTTTGAAGTGGTAGGTACATCAACTCCCTTCAGAACCCTACATAGCTCCGAAGATTCTAGAATAATCTAAATAAAACATACCCTATGCAACAGACAATAAGATCTACCTTGCCGTTTTTACTTCCAGTTTGACGTCAGACCACGCCACGTAGGACCGCAGAATGCTCAACGGTCTTAATAAATAGAACGATAAAGACGAGAAACGATTCGTTTGACCTTTGACCTCAAAGTTTTCGCAAACTTGACATCCATGCCTCGAATATGCCACAAGTTATTCCCGATATTGATCCGGCTGGGAAACAAAATAGACTTTGTGTTAGAGTGCGTCAGAATATGACAAAGGTTTGCAATTGCAATCGTGTCTCAATGACCAGTCATTGACCTGATGTTTGACAACTATGACAGTTTTTGTATGGGGAATGTGTTAAAAGTTTGACGTTACATGTCAAAAATCGATCATTGTACCACAATTTGCAATAGCAGACTTAAGCCCTTGGTCGAAGGATATACACAATTTAAAAAAAAAGAAAAAGTAACAAAACTAAAAAGTAAAAAGATAGCCCGGTGTTTTTTTTATCGTTTATTATTTAATACATTTTACAACATAGATTAATAATACATAAACATACCAACACAAACCACCCCGGGTTTAACAGTGGTATGGCCGATTAAGTCACCCGCCTAAATACCAATGTGAATTTTTCAATTAATATGTACTTTCTAAATTGTGTCTTGGATATCACTGACATTCCGTGCCTCGGAAAGCTCGTAAAGCCGTTGATCCTGACTCCCAGTTGTAAGTCTTTTTAGTTGATACGGTTAATCAGGAGGAAAAAGTCTGACAATCAGTCTTACCTCTAGTTACTGAGTTATGGAGGTCTGACAGCAACCAGTTTCTAGCTGAATCCGGTTAAACTAAATCCAAAGCTGTCCTAGTTGCAAAAAGGCTCAGTAGTTACTGCTGTGCGTTTTATACATAATGGTGCAACTTCACCCATTTATATTTACAGTACAGAACATTGGTTTGTGTAAATTAGAAGCATTTTTGAATATTGTAAATGTGAGTACGATGCCGTTATTTCTTTATACATATAAGATATAAGATTATATTATACTGACACAAATGGACATGGCGGTTGGGAGAATTGTCATGCTCGCTTAAAAAGTCTCGCTGATGGTGGCGAGTGCGTTGGATCATTTGGTTCCCTTCAAAATGGTTGAGCTAGATGGTGCTGATGTCACGCGTCATGCTCGTGAACGGGCGCTGTCAGTTGAGATCGGTCATCTCTTAACTGCCATGACTGTTTTATTACTTTTTCATTTTTTTTAAATATTAATTTGTATGTTTATAATTATTAATTTTGTTATTTACTTGCATTGTTTTCACATATAGAAGCACGAAAAGTAATGTAACCAAAATTTTGTAAAACATGATTTTTTTAAAAGAGTGTCCGTGGAGTTTCTTGCCTGTTCTTCTCCATAGAGATCTACGTTTTGGAACAGGCAATTAGCGTCACTTTTCTGACTGACCGACCGACTCTTTGACTATTCATAAGTGCCTATAAATGGTCTAAGTGAAATAAATGCCTTGAATTTTGAATTTTGAATTTCACTTTTATATATTTGCCAAAATATTTGCTAAACTTATATTCTAGACTTATTACAATAAGATTTATATAACGTTTCATAAAACAGGCAATCATTTTTTATGGGCTTGCTCTTGGGCCCAGACTAGCCCGAGGGCATAGACGGAGCCTACGATGGAGCGAACTTACCCAACAGATGCCTTTGCACTCGTTTTTTGAATACTTCCTGGTTATATGAATTAGTTATAATTAGTAAAATAGTTTTACAAATACGCAAAGTAAATCCACCATAAAGATTTATCAACTGCTAGTAGACCCAACGAACATCGTACCACCTAACTGTCAATTCTTTAATTATTTTTTTACTTATTCTGCTGTATGCGCTGCTGAATGGGTCGCACACACCTTGTAAATAGTTTGAAATGATAAGTCACTAATAGCCAAATAACTTCTGGTTTATTGAATAGTTTTAACTACCACGTAACTAATGTAATATGAATGTAAGGTGAATGATCGGTAATGAGTACAATTGACTATGAACGCTGATTGAGTACTGCCGCGATACAATAATTATAATTTGTGCAAGGCGACGGAAAAATGATGATTATGAAAATATGAAATGCGCGCGTGACATGCAGGCGCATGTACGATGTATGACTTGTACATCTGCTATTCTGCACGCTGGGTCAGCTGGAACTAACATCACTCAATGTTTTGCCTTTCCAGAACCTATCCACTAACACTCGAACTTTCTGTTATGGTATTAAAGGTCAAAAAGAGTTTTAAGTTTTATTCGTTTATAAGTGTTGTTTTAGACCTTATCAGACATTTAAAAAAAACTGTATTTTTGTAAGAATTATTCTCATACTTCGTGAAATTTTCTGAAAAGGAATGTTCTCGAGTTTTGCACTTAGCAACAAATTCAGCTATTTATTTTTCTTATAGATTTTATAATGACAAAACGAAGAGTTACGAAGGTGTTCAACATTCCAAGGTCTTTAGTAACTTATTACTCAAAAAATACAATTACTAACGGCACAGTTACACCTCAATATAAATAAAATATGCGTATATATTTACCTGTAATATCTGACGCTCACAGGAACAGATTAGGAAGGCATTTGTCACAACGCACATGCAAATGATCGTGATGGATGACAAGCTCAGAAGCGCTTAGCTGCCTATATACCTAACATATTTAATACTATGTACATTTCATATGTTTACTTATATATTAATACTTTTTACGGTTTGTAGACAAGAAATTGTTATAATTTTTCCGTGTTCTGTCTGTTTGTGATAATTTTAAACCCCTGATGCAATAATAGGGGTGATGTAAGTTTGACTGCAATGTGTGTGTCTGAATGTGGCACCATAGCTTTTAAAGAAGTGAACCGATTTGGATGCGGTTTCTTTCATTTGAAAGTAGGTAATCTAGCTGGCAATGGTTCTTAGATAAGTTTTACCTAAATCGGTTTAGTGGTTTCTAAATTATCAACAATTTTATAAAAAAAACTTTTCATATGTATACAAGGTTTTAGGTTTATTTATAAACTTAACCAAATAAATTATGTGCACAACTTTTATATTTAAACGTAACACCGTCCTGTATATTGGTTTGGTTGATTCAAACCTTGGTTTCCTTTGAAATTTTTTTAAGGTTTTAGTTCCCGCATCATTATGTGAAATGGAATATGATAACATGCGTCGGATAACATAGTCAGGAGACGGACAGTGGAACTCGTCAATGATTAGTTCCCAAGCGAATGCGGCTGAAAATATTTTAAGGACAGCCTAACCAGAGCTCTTTTCCTCTATAGAAAACAACATTTTGTATGAAGTCGAGTACGCTTCCGTTCAGCGTTCGTATATTATTTTTTGTTTTCTATGGACATTAGCTGAATATGATATAGGAGCTGCATTAGATATAGGAACTCCTTTTTATTTAGCTGAAAAATAAAAAAGAAAAACGTTTATGTATGTCATCTATTTCTAGAATACAAAGATGTTACGCTATAAAGAAAAGATTATGTAAGCCACGACCGCCATGTTTTCAGGTCGTGCCTCGGGTTATTTTAGCTCATATTATATTGTATTAATAAATAATTTCAGCGGATACGTAGGTAGAAAGTTTTTAAATAGAGGATTTGACCTCATTTTCGTGACACTTCCATTAGCTTCCCTTGCTAAGTATCGCCTTACAGAACACCTAGTTCAGATATTTTTTAGCAGTCAATATTCGATAGATAGGTTTTGGTTTTATAAGAGCCATCCTCTTTCCTAAGTACATAGCATGTTAACGCAGAAAGAATTTACTTCCTGTTTAGTTTTTTCCACTCGGTTTCACCCGCGTAATGATAGGTTTTAAGTCATATAATCTGCTCCTATTGGTCATAGTGTGATGTTACATAACTTATGTTACTCGCTGGTAACGTAGCTTAATATTGGTAAAAGGAAAGTTACGGAGCATATTCAATGCAAACAAACAAACGATCAAATCTTTCCTCTTTATAATATTAGTATAGATAGTATAGATGACACTCTACGCTAAATTTCCTTTGTCTAATGGTAGACGAGCCTTTGAATTACAATGTGAATTATTTATAACTTGGCATGGCATGCACTATGTATGTGTTCGCATTCGGGAAATAATTAGCACTAAGAATTAACAAGTACTTTTTAAGATCACCTTACGAAATTGGCAGAAATGGGACAGAAAATGGCTGGTATATTTTATACGTGGCTAAAATTAAAAATAACGCAATGAAGATGCAGGTCTTCCACCAAGTATACCATAACCTGATGAAAACCATCCTTGGTTGGTAACGTGAAGCCCAAACGCTTTAAACGTGGTGAAGTTTGCAAAGGGGTGAGGCGGAGACAATCTGTAGAAATATTATTTTGACTGAAAAACAATTAATATTTTCACAAAATAATTCGCTTATATTACTTGTCTTTTAAAGGGCAAAAATAAACCGCTTCCTGTTTATTTTATTTAATTTTGTTTGCTTCTGAGTTTTTTACGTAGGCGTAACATTTTAACTGTTAAGGCTTCGCCATACGCAAGTATTCACACAGCGTACAAGGAAATGTTTGAAAATAACGCCACCTTAACACTTCTGTGTGGCAAAGACTTTATGAGGTGTAATCTTACATACTTATATTGAATTCTAAAAATATTCTTGTCGGAATAAAAAACAATGACAAATTATTCTTTTCGGTGGCTGTGAAGACAATGAACGAATATTCTTTTGCCGTGGGTGTAAGTAGAAAAGGCCCAATTACTTTATATAAAGTATTTGTAGGAGAAGGTACTTCATCGATGTAAATTTCCGATTCTTTTTCAATCCCATTTATAAGCTTTCAGGGTTTTTATGATAATCCAGCATAAGGCCATTTTTTTTTCATTTAAAATGCTTTCTTGTGGTGTTGTTGTTGTTTTCACGAATATCCTCTATCAGTATCATGAAGGTCTATCTAAATCTAGAAAAGGCTTTGACATTTCAATAGGTAAGTGTTGGCAACATACCACTTCTGAATCTTTCAACGACCAAGCGACAGCCGACTGTCGGGCTGCTATTGCCTTTCTATTGTGACCCAAAACACGTGATTTCTAAGGTTTAAGACCGCTTGAAAAGTAGAAATAATCCCTGTAGTTGATAGTATAACCACGCTAGCTGAAAGCTGATTCACTTCAGACTTAATTTATAAGTCTAGCTTTCGTCACGATTTTATTCTACACCGATGTCATTGATATTTGTTCAACTCAAATATACAAATAATTTAGAAAAGTCACATTGTACGTTATCTATCTAGTAGCGCAAGTAATTTTAGAATCTGCCCATTATCCCACCTTTTATACGATTTGTGACAAAGATGAGACTAACATTAGCCAAAAAAAGTAGGTCCATCAAACTCTTTACCTTAATAATTGACAGATTTCGCGTGGACGTTGTACTTCCATCCCCTATTTTACCCTTTAATTAGAAATGGAATTTCCCAAAATCCTTCTTAGGTTATCTCTTCTTTACAAAAACACACCCTCCAAACATGTCCTTAGGACTAGCGGCAGCGGTTTGGGCTGTGCCTTGATATATCAACAGTCAGTTTCCCATTTTAGAAACACAGATAGCTATAAAAGGTTAATCCAGCTAAACATCCTACCTAATACATCCTACACGAGTAAAACAATCAATTGTAAAATATGAAAGTCAGAGTAAATACCAGCAGCATTGATACAAAAATGTTTTATATAAGTTTTTAGCTCGGTATGAATGTTTCATTGATTGAATTCACTGTGGGCGTTTCGTCCGTTCCATTACATGATTGAACTGACGTGGCAGACATATTGCGGATTTGTTGAGCTAGGTTGCTACGATCTGGGGGAAAAGAGGGGTGAAAAAAATCAAAACCTTCCTAACTATCAGTACTAAAATTCGTTGAAAGTGTCTCTGCCTGTCTGGCTACGCGTACGGCTAAAACAGTGAATCGATTTTGACGAAATTTGGCGACTGGAATGAATCTGGAGGAAGGATATAGACGACTGTTTAATCCGTGATTTTGTCTGCGTCCGTTGTGCACTAAATAACTAGTATTTTAAATGACTGTATCTAGAATTGTTACGACGATCTTAATAATGTAACCGATATTTATGAAAATGTTCATTACCTTTATTAGGGATCCAATAAAGACCATAAAACCTTCACCTTCTATCTCGAAAATTACAGTATTGTTACCGTGGAATAAAAAACATCAGCAAAGTCAGTGGAAAAAGCTAGTATAATATTATATTTAAAAGTAAACACAATGGTTGTCGCATATATGTCTGCAATAAATAAATTTGGAAGCACTTCGAAGTGCTCAGAAAAATAAAGTTCTAACTAACACTTATATATCCACATTCGCATTAGTACTTATATTGGAATTTAAGGTTATATATTTTTGCGTGGTATCTTATTTTTCTATAATAAAAGAAGTCGAAGTTACACAGTAATCGATCTAGTCGTTAGAAAATTAGCAAAAAAAATGACGAAGAATTAAATAAAAAATAACGTATTTTTATGAAAGTATACTTTTATAAGAGTGTAGTAAAAGTAGTAGCATGAATATAGAGGCAATTACACAGAGCCTACCTTATATGAACCAAAACTGTTATCTCCATAATGAGGATAGAGTCAATAAGTACAATGGGAATACACCTCAAACTCAAATCATTTATTTCTAATAGATTAAAAGGCACTTCGGAACGTCAAAAACAAAGAAAAATGAATCTAGTTGCCCTTACTTACTCTTTTAAAAAAATGCTTTTACAATAGTATTTGTACATGGTTAATTGTGAAGAGTAGAATGTATACAATGTCAAAACCATTTCCGTCAAAAAAGTATATAAACTTAAAATAATGGTTCATTAGGAAATGGAAGCTAATCGAGTTCACAAACATTTAGTGTAACACATTTTCAAAAAAAAAACCTATTATCTTGTTTGATGCAAAAGTTTATAAGTTGTCAATTGTCATTTTTACGTTACAAATAGATTCGTACATAGACACTTAATTTTATATATATTTTTATAAAAATAAGTGCTGTAATAAATCTACCGAAAAAATACTTACGCAGGCCGACTTAAGACTTTATTATTATTTTATGTGCTTACATTTGACGAGTATCAATGCCGTGTTTGTATTGATTTGATATTATTTATGAGTACATACTTACTCCAGACGTTTTTATTTAACGATGTATTTAGGCGAAGTTCTTTTTTATGTTGATGAGTTTATTTAAGATTTTTTAAAGACATAACGTTTTTATATCTTTGGAAAGCCCTAAAATCAACCTTCAAACTGAAAGCGTTGTAGGCTTTGTATTTTTTTTATACAATATTTTTTAAACTGACTAGGTGCACTAATGACTCAATACTCAATAACTTTATTGCATCCAATAATGTATACAAGGCCCGGGGGTAAAACTAAGGGAGAAACAATTACGGACCCTGTCGGGCACAGCAAGTAAGTTTTAGAAGAGAGGATGAAGAGCGCTTATTTAGGGTTTCGTAGTCAACTAGGAACCCTTATAGTTTCGCCATGTCTGGCTGTCTGTCCGTCCTAGTTTAATCTCTGTGACCGTTAAGGACTCCCATAAAGTAAACGTGACTTTTTTGCCATTTTTTGATGAAAATGTACGCAACCCTCCTTGCGGTAGTTTGATTCATACTTGGCCGGTTTTTTCTAACTTAATTTTTTATCCAAATTTCGAGCTACTAGTGACCCTTTACACGACTCGGAAACAGAACCCAAGAATCCACATTTAGCATCACTATCTGTACCATTTTTAACATATATTATCTAACAACATCTCTTCTCAATTTACAATAAAAATAATTGAATAAACAAAGGACAGTGTCCATTTGTTCGCCTCTCGAGTGAATTACGTTGTCAGTCAGTTTATTGTTCAAAGACGCCGCGATCCATGAGTTACTGCTCCGTTTGTTTATTGGAATATTATACTGGTTTATTGGCTTTAATCTGACTATCGTTTGAAGTTATGTATTGTGCATTATCGGAATTTGTGTGGTCTTGTGAAATAAAGATAGTGTAACTTAATTTGTATTGTTTGTTACTCATTCAACCAATAAATAAATATTTTGAGACAACTCATACACGGTCAACTGATCTCAATCTAGGCATAGCCTGTGTTAGGGTAGTCAGATAACTCACTACATAATACTTACATAATTTATATTACACTCAGACGCAGAAGAAACAATCATATCACAAAATTTGTCCTGGGTGGGAATTGAACCTACGACCTCCGGCTTAGCATTCAGGGTCATTAACCACTAGACCAACAGGCTCTTAACCCTTATTATTTTCCTATCTATCAGATCGGCTTCCAGACAGCCTGAATACTAGTATTTTACAGTTAATGGGTAACATGTTACAGACTTGGAAAATTTTTAATAATAAAATATGTGGAATGGCTACATTTATATTGGCAAGGTTTTGACAATAGTTATTGATGTAATGAGATTAAATTTTGAACATTATTTTTTGGCATTGTCATTCACATAGCACCAAAAAAAATCTAGAAATAATTTTTTTTTTTTATAACTTATGGGCTTGCTCTTGGTCCCAGACTAGTCCGAGGGCATAGACGGGGCCTACGATGGAGCGAGCTCACCCAAAAGATGCCTATGCACTCTTCTCTTGAATACATCCGGGGTAATTCATTATTTTGAATTCCTTAGCTGAACAATCAAAAAAACCTTTCAACAAAATAAAACCAAAATAGACACATAATTTCTATTGTTCATTAAAACAGAGTCGTTTATCAAAGCGTGCTAGTGGTAATTGTGCGCAATGCGTTCGTGGCATGAGTGACAGAAGCACGCTCCCAGGGGCCACGATCATACATTACACTGATTCGGATGGCCTGTTCCATGTTCTACACAAACAGGTACTAGAATTATATTAATGTTTACTAAGTTAGAAGCAGTACATAGTGGTGATTATCCTTTGTTTTTATTGAACTTTGTAGATAAGGTGACATATTCTCAAGAGTTCTAAATAATTGTTCTCCAAACTATTTTTATTAATAGATGAGGCGTTTTTCAAAAATCAAAATTTGAAGTATTTATTTCACTTAGGCCATTTACAGGCAATAAGTCGATTGGTTAGTTGAAAAGTTGACGCTTGTTGCTTGTTCCAAAACATAAGTCTTTTTGAAAAAAAAAAGAGCAAGGCGTGGAGTTCCACGAATACTCTTTTCAAATCTTTTTGTTTTACAAAATTTTGTGTACATTTTTTTTGGGGCTTCTATAAGTGAGAAAACAATGTAGGTAAGAGCCAAACACACAATATAAATTTTTGTTTACGAATTGGTTCTATTACGGTCTATCAATAAGAATACGAACGCTTTTAAAAATTATGAGAATTACCCGGGTGTTCCAAATTCCAATACGTCTTCTATACCATACACATATTTGTTGCTTTGCGGAAATGCAGTGACTTTCGTTCTCTAAAATACTGATAGATGGCGCTACTTGTTTCATTACAGCGAGCTTTTAACTTCAATAAAATATTGCAATTTTTCAAATGTTTTCAGTACAAATACACTTGACTAAAATGTAGCAACAGAAAAGCTGTGTTTCTACACTGTCTACAATATTAAAATTTAACATTGCATTTTATGATTCGGAACAGAACAAACAATAACAATACGAAATTACTGCATCAAAGATTTAAAGTCCCAAGTATTTACTAGTCGTAATTTGTCACTAAAGTAACTCTATTTTACTTACTTACCAGAAAGATGAGCGTTTAGCAAATTTATTACCATAATGCATTGAGTTATAATGTACTACGTACTAGAGGAGCTATTTCAAACAAAATATGGCGCGTAATTTGGTGACAGCGGAGCATGCGCAGTGCAAGCGGGTGCCATAGATAACACCAATGCGCGCAGATGCGACATATTTTTGAAATTGACTTCTATAGGCTTCTTTTATAATATTATGTGCATTATGGGTATCGTTATAGAAATAATTATATTTAAAGTAAGACTAAGAAATATATAACATAAAATTATGTGGAAAATAATAATAACAATATACTTAACAAAATAAAAAAAAATATTGAAAGGGTAGCGAGGGAGTGTAGTGTGAATTGTGTGAGATAGAGTATCAAAGTGTCGCTCAGTGTATACGTGGAACTTAGCAGAGGCAAAATTAGTCGGGAAGTCGTGAATTTAGAAGATACATAAGTATTTTCAGTTGCCTCACAATATCTTGTATGATATATAAATAAAACGAATTTAAACTGTAAAAAATTTAATTCCCATTAAATAATATAAGTACTCTTTTTGACTTTGTGGTGTACTTATTTCTCGATTCCCTTGAAATGAACGCAATCACGTGACTTTGCTGCGATTCTTCTGAATAAATTTAATTCATAATTCTCTTGTACTAGGGCACGGCCGACGTCACCTTAAAAATAATATATATTTAATAAATAAAAAATATTAATATTACTTAATATATTTTTTCTCATGATTATTAATAACATTTTCTTGTTTGTAAACTGTTTAACGTTACCCGACGATAGTGTCCATTCTGAGCATGCAACAAATATTTTACTCTTTGATATTAACATCAAGATGGCCGCCGTCGAGGTGACTCGTCATACTTTCCAATATTAATTACAAATAATAAAATTAGGCATGTTTTAAAGATAATATATTGAACTTACTGGTAAAAAATCACTCCTTGGATTTTATTTATATTTCTCAAGCTGTTTGAACAGTATCTCAATGCACATGAAGGCATATTTTTTGAACAAAACTTTGCACTCGAAATTAGTCGAAATCGTCTTGCTGCTGCAAGCGCTCGGCATAGACTAAGTGAGTTAGGGTGCATGCACTCTAACTCGTGTTACAAAAAGTTGAGTTGAGGTGACTCCTCTAGTACGAAGTACATTATAACTCAATGCCATAATGTCATATTTTGCAATTCCACATTCAAATTCAAAAGTTTCTTTTTTCTTTTTTTTTCAATTGCACGCTACGACAACAAAGCCTGTGCATGCAAACCTCCATTGAATGGAGTCACTCAACGATGTATAGAGTGGCACACTGCCCTGAAATAGTTTAGTTTCGAATAGTTAAGTGCATATTACGTAGTACTGTTTGTATTTAACGTTTGCATTGAATTCATATCTGAACTCAGGTAACTTGAGGTAGCTTGTGGAAACAATTGAGAAGTTAGGTACGTTGTTTGTTAATTACAGTTGAGTGTATTCGCTTTCAGTTTTGTTGAGGTACATTGAAAGGTATTTAGATTTTAATGAACGATCTTGTAAGGTTCTTTATAAATTAATTAACCAAACCAAATTTGTTTGCAGAAAATATGTAGATTACTTTTATAAGCACGAAAACTCAACTTAGAAATACAATATTTTCTCGAAAAAAATTGCTAACGATCTAGCTCCCTAAAAGAAAATGGCGCCGACCTTCAAAGGCTCACATATAAACCCCGCGAAGTTTAAATAAAGAACAAAAACAAACGACAATCCATTTTATTCTATGCACCATAATATTATACGTCTGGTTCCTGAACGTAGCTCTTTGGAGCCCTGACTGCACCAGCCAAGCGGAAAATGTAACTGCTTGCAAATGAAAGCAGCAAAAGGCTGTCGTATGCAATGCATGCGTTGATAATATTGTATGAGGCATTCCAGTTAATTTTAGAAGAGGTGAAGAATGAAGGGATAGTTGGTTGTGATTTGAAGCGAGTTTTGAATTTGTGAGAATTCGAAAGTAGGTACAAAGCTCAAGGTTCGTTCCGTGAATTCCAAATGAGTGTATTGTGATAAAATGCCCGAGGATTTTGTGAAAAGCAGAGTTTAGACGATAGTCTGTTTTCTAGGAACTGACTGTTCTGTAAAAATCTGTTTCGGTGAATTGAGAGCAAGTTGACGTGAGATGTGGATCGCAAATAATGCTTGTGACGTTATTTAGGATCACACTTCTTGTCAAGCTCACGTGTCCTAACTTCATTCACTGAACCATTTTTATGTTGAATACACTAGCTATTCATTGGTAGTAAGTGTGTGTTGTGTATATCAAAAAAATGATTAATCGTAAGATTTGAGTGTTTTAGCTGTGCCTAAAATGTTAAGTATAACTAGGTATCTAAAGACATAGCCAACGACAGTTTTATTATTTCTATGTTTTTTTTTATGTTTCGGAATACATTAATAAAACGAGTTTCAGGAAGTCACATTGCCTGCTGTTTTCGAATACTAATCAGTAAATATTTTCAAAGTATGTGTCCTGCAATAAGCTGCCTGTCCATATAAGAGGAGCGAGGCAGCGGAGCGGTAAGTGTGTCAAAAATCCACCAATAGAATTGCATATAATCCCCGCTCGCGTGTTTATATAGGTGAATATATTTGACTCGCTCTACGTTAGGTCTAAATCTATAGAGTTTTTTAGAACACCATGGCTTTCTAGTTAAAAAAAAAGATTACCCTTCATTGCTATCGTCTATGAACGGAAAGTCAAGACAAACAGCTGACGTCATCCATCACGATATTACATAGAGAGCGTCGACTTAGCCCGCGGATGATTCTACTGCGCAAATATTTGACAACGGCTCAGGGAGTGGGTGCGTTTCCATCGTGCGTACGATACGGTATTGGTTACCTGGTGAAAGCTGTCAATTGATTTTAATAAAGCCAAACTTTAAATAAATTGATAAATATCTCGGGGCAAGTCATCAGATCCCAAGCTTAGTAAAAGAGGTATTATAGTAACTGGACATCCCCATTTTGAGTCCCCTTTTGGGAGATTTGGTTTCCGCCCTTAGACCTCTTGGTAGGGCCATTATACGTGAGCTGTAGCGGCCGCTGCTCCAACCAGCCCACCTCGCTCTAGAAGCAAGATCACCTTTCGTAAACTTCTCAGGACTCCCGGAAATGACTTTAAAGAACCAAAAATCACTTTCCGTACTTCGGTCACGCCTGTACATTATACTTATGTAATTTATAAATACATACACATCTCTTATTATGTTTAATATGTAGATTTAATGTGATTTTTAATGTTTAAATTATTGTAGCATTGATATCTCAGCGACGGCCAATAATGTTTACATTCAAATATCAATATCTGTAAACAGAGGCATTTTGACAGATTTAGCCTAAAATAAAAATGCTAATGATCCTAGTTATAAATACCCCTCTAAATAAGAGACAAAAATCTCGAACACACCATATAATAAAAATAGCATAGAATTTTATTGAACGAATACTGTAACTATGTAAATTTCAAAAAGTAAACAAACTTGAGGCGATTCTGGTGAATAATACATATTAAAGTAATCTACGAATACAATATATTCCTGTTTATCTTTTGAGATTCATCCATATCAAAGGTAAAATCCTGTAAAATCGTGTTACAATGTTCAAAACTAGACTGTGCTTCTGTTAACATGTCTACAAATTTTGTGGATCCCCTTTCTTGAGTAATGTTTTATTACTATAGTTTGAATATATTTTACAGACAAGCTAAGGCCCTGACTAAAACGAACGCAAGTAATTTGTAGACAAAACTAATTTTCTTTTACATCGAACTTATTACTAACAAAATTACGCTTCCAACAAGCCAGTAAGGAAGCTCATTATTTTGATAATGTTTGTTAAAGGAATTTTGTATATAAACGAATGCCTCAAACTTATAATATCTAGACATGTTTCTATAGATTAATAATTGTATACTTTCGCTAAGTAAGGCCTCAGGCCATGTATGATTAGGCCTACATAGAATTGATTCACAAAAGTTTTGTGTTTGTTATTTTCATGGATGTTACTTGTAAGTAGTAACTTGGTTCCTAATTATGTACATATAATCGGCTTTGAAGCTCTTTGAGTTGTTGTTTCTAAGGATTTGTAACAAGTACGGATGAGATCTAAATAGCTTTTTTGATTTTATTAAGGGCCTATTTGGGACATCGATAATAGAGAAATTTAGACTTACAAATAGTCATAGAAATAGTATATTTAAAGTAGCTTTCTAAACCTGCTTTAAAAACAAAAAGTATTTTCCTAAAGATCGCAATGGTGTTAAAATTATGTCAATAATTCCTAAACATTCCATTCAAGTCATACAAAATAACATTTTAAACTATTTAATTTTGTCCTCGAGCTAATTCACGACACTTATAACAAAGAAATTATTTATCTAACCCCTCGAAGCCGGCGTGAATAAACAGAAACCCATTTGTCGAATGCTGAAATAAACCGATTTGGAAAAAATGCTTCTTGTAGTTAATGGAGTTGACAAATGTAACTGTCATTCTTCCCTGTTATTGTTTTACGGTTTACGGGATGTCTGGGGAATATTTAAAAGGTTTTATTGAGTGTTTTTGGGTTTAAAATATTGAAGATCTATATAAAGAAATGATTATACTTGTCGTACCTATATCATCATTACTTAAGATAAAATATCGTTTATTGCTTTGAAATGTATGCTTATAAAAATACCGTGCATAGACTCAGGATATAATGTTGTTAGCAGCTGCACATCGTTGCTGTGATAAGTTACCACTTAGCATTCTTAGCTGAGGTTTTCAGAGATAGGTGCTTTTGAAGTGTTTATCCCGTGAAAACTACGTTTTTTAGTTTGCTGTATATGTATACCTTTTTAAAATAAAATAGTCTAGATTAAATGAATTAAATTTATTCTTCAATGAGGCTATTAAAAATTGGCTAGGTCTAAAAAACGGCAGCAAAAATGTCTTAACTAGAAAACAATAAAACTAACCATACAGCAAATTACCAGGATGCACACAAAAGTAACAGGCAGATTGTCGCAAAATTACCCCTATGAAAACCCTCCCTGGTATCAAAATCAAAACGAATGCTTATTAAATAGTAACCGAACACCCCTTTAGTATAAAAACACAAAATAATATATCAAAAAAGTCTGTCTCGTCTCGAATTAACAACATTTTGGGGCGACTTTTGTTACCGGCCGCATTGTCTTGGCCATGGACAATCTGTGGGGTGGAATGCCCTAAAAACTATTTTTGCGTGCCGGACGCATATACGCACAGAGATGGACCACATCTAGCAAATGTATCGATATTTTTAAACTGCTATTTAATCTGATGACACGACGGAGAGTAAAGTATACTTTTTTTCATTGGAATAACATAAATGACACAACAATTAATTTGAAACTAAGTAATAGGAAACATAATATTCGAATAATATTGATGATAAGGAATACTTTTCAAAAACTGAGATTCCTTTAAAATCATGCGTATTTATGCTTATTTTATCACTACATTTAAAATTAAACTTAAAAAATATTCTTGTCACAAGCGAAAGCATACAATTTAATTCAATTAGTATAAATTAGACCTTTTAAAACTCAACCAAAAAATCGATATCGATAAATCTACAAAGCTACATCACTATCAGCTCGGCGGGGATGGGCGCAAATTGATTTTAACACAATAACGAGCGCCTCTGAATGGCGACCCTATTTGTAGGCGACGACGAGCGATCCATCATCCTTGCTGGCTACAGCTGGTGTGATGTCACAGCTCTGTGCCACTGCATGTATGCTCATCTGCATTTTGTTTGTGCACTGCTTTTCTAGAAAGAGTCTATTAACAGAATAGAAAAACGCTGTAAATGAATTTCTCAAAAACATGGATATTTTTGTCCACCTACTTGCATTCGATCTCTTAACTCTTTCAATTCATACATACATACGAAACGTTTTACATTATATTGTGAAATTTACAAGAAAAACGCAAGTCCTAAGCCATGACTATTACATCAATTCTGTTAAAATAACTGAAGTAGAAAACTTAAAAGATCTCGGTGTTACTTTCGATAAAAAAATGACATTCGTACCACACTTGGATAGTGTAATTAAAAGATCATCCAAAATGCTCGGATTTATGCTTAGGAATAGTAAAGGTTTTCGCGGTAATCGTACTAAAATACTACTATACAATAGTCTGGTAAGAAGTATCATTGAATATTGTAGTATTGTTTGGCGTCCCCATTATGCAACTCATGCTCTGTGTCTCGAACGATGTCAAAAACGGTTTGTCTGGCACTTAGCATTTTTAAATGGTATTACTAAAAAAATACGCTCTTACAACTGTCGCTTAGAGCGTTTTAATATGGATAGTTTGGAACATCGCACAAAGATCAACGAGGCAATGTTTGCCTCCAAGATCCTCCTACACCAAATTGATTGTCCAAGTTTACTGGCCTTGCTTAGATTCAATGCTCCATCTAGGATCCCTCGCAAACCAATCACACCGCTCTGCCCACCTCTAAGAAGGACAGTTTTAGGTTCCAATTCTCCATATGCGAAACTGTCTAGAATTGTGAACAGGCTCAGTGACAGAATTGACTTTCACTATGATACCCAGCCTAAACAAAAACGTATCTTAAGTTCAATCAGTGATATTTAGTCTGTCTATTTATTTAGTATGTCCACTTATTTTTTTTTCTTTTCTATTTTTTTTTGTTAAGTTTTAAGTCTCAATTATTTTATTTTAGTTTAGTATTAAGTTTCTCTTTTATCTTTCTTTGGTAAGCGGTGTTTATCTTTAAGTAATGTTTGCGTTGTTATAAGTTTGCTTTAAAAAGTGTTTTTGCATGCTTGGATTTAAAACATTGTTGGTAGACCTAATAAATAAATAAGCCTTTCCTAGGCCGTGTTTCGTCCACACGAATTTAATAAAACAGACACTTATTTTTAAATACAAAGATCTCCAATAGTTGTAAGGCCATCGATTAAGATACTTTTATTACAAACAAAAGCCATCAATAAAGAAACTCTGTCTCCCAATTTCTTCTTCGAATATTTACCGTCGTGATTTTCAATATCAGACAAATATCCAAGTTCTAAACGTACATACCTACATCATTTTTTCCTTTGAAACTATCATTGGTTATTAAATTCCTTACTCCCAGATAAAATTTCATATATCTTTTATTATATTATGATGGATAGATTTTGTCGTAAACATACTATTTTAGGATGTCGTGTAGTATAGTTAAAAGAATATAAATAACGTTAATCCATACTAATTTTATAAATGCGAAAGTAACTCTGTCTGTATGTTTGTCTCTTCTTCACGCCTAAGCCACTGAATCGATTTGAATGAAATTTGGTACAGATATAGTACGAGACCCGAGAAAGGACATAGCATAGTTTTTATCCCGAAAATCCCCCGGGAACGGGAACTGTTATTTCACGCGGACGAAGACGGGTCAAAAGCTAGTATGTCCCGCTGCAGTAGCTTCATTTCATACAAAGAAGGCACGACTATTGATTACCAAGATTGCTCAATGCATGTATTGTAAACTCGAGTTAAGTAGCAACATGTAAACATGAACAAAGTATATCTTTGATTTCGACCAAAAGTTTTGACCAAACCCAGGTTATTAATATTGAAACTAGAAAGCTTGTTAAATACCATATTTTAAATTATGTCATTCTCGTGATATTAAGATTATTATATTTCTTTTTTGAATAAAAATTATTCATTATTAAAATCCTCCGAAACCCTTACGTTTTTTTAGATCAGAACACAAATCTGATTTTCGCAGTGGCAAAAATTAGGCCAAATTATTTCTACCATAACCGCATACAATTTCGCAGAACTCCTCAAACATTTGCACCAAATATTTTGCTTACCTACCAAACATAACTAAATGCCAATAACCCAATGCATTGATTGACTTAATTACTGAACCATTCGCTCAGAATTTGAATAGAATTCATACGGTTCTGTTTACTGAGGATATAGATCATTTAATACTTAGAAGATTATCTAAGCTGAGCTGATGTTGATAGTTCGTCTGACGCGATTGGTATTTACATACGTATCTTGATGATCACAGCTGGTTCAGTCGATATGTCGGTATTGATGTTGTATTGATGAGTTTTCATAAGCATGTGTCAAGGATATGTCACTAATTGTTCTATGACAAGAATAAAATATAGTATTGTTAGTTTTCTTTGGCCATCATTGTTTTAAAAAATAATGTGTCTGTGTTCCTAATAAAGTTTGAAACGGCTGTTACGATTTAATATTTTTTGGCAGTAGTCTGGATTGGCCTTCAGGTGATCGTGTAAGGTTTAGTAGTAAACAAATTACCAATTTTTACCTATGCCAAGCCGGAGTGGTATTCTTTAATTATCTGGATAAACTTGAGCAAGAATAAATTTTCGATTATTAACCACAACTACTTAAACTGAAGTAGTAGTCATAAACACAATTTGAACCAATCACTGCCAAAAATTTTACTAGTCGACAAGGGTTAAGCAAATTTTAATGATCCTCGGATTCAACCCGACATTTGCAGCTAATTTCGAATTTAACATCGGTCCTATTGTATGATCCTCTAAATCACTATTATTTGTCATCGAAATGTTACTATTTATGTCCGATACACGACGTTACAAGGTTACATTTTGTAAATTGCCCGTGCCACGCTGACACACAATGGGACCCCAATACAACGTCTATTATAAAAACGACCCCCTTTATTATTATGTTACAATTTTAATGACTCGTATGTATGTGCAAGTAACGAATATTTTCGAAGCAAATTCACCCTTCATCGAATATGGACTTAGACATCGTATTCTTAAGGTTGAGATTAGAAATTTTGCTTCTGTTTACAGAATGATTGTCGATGTTTGATGTGAAAAAATGTATTATATGAAATAATATTACTCATTACTTGCACAAAAGAGTTCTTTTTGTAGGTATATCGAAGTAAATAATTATAATGTTCTATTTATATTTCAATGACGGAAAATTAATGAAAGGTACTGCGATCAAGATCACAGTATCATAATTATTTGTAAAAGGCGTTGCTTTTGTATTACATAGATTTGTACTACTCGTATGTGTGTTGTTACGGACAGTCAGAGGCCAAGAAGTCTGACCAGTGTGACATCGTGTTGCCCTGTAACTGGGTTTTAGAGCTCTAATAGGTAGTTGCTTCACGCAAAACACTGGTATCCAACTAAATCTGGTAAAGCTGGAAGCCGACACCAACATAGTTTGGAAGAATGTTATGGAGACAATGTTGAGATTTGTACTAGATGAAACGGAAGATATGGAAGCATTCGTCAATATCCCAAATATTTTTGATAAAATGAATTAAAGAGCCCCGCGATTTCACTCACGTGGTGCCTTCGGTTACTGATGCTCTTCCGTGGACTATTGCGAGATGTTAGGGAGCCTATGTATTAATTATTTATATTTTATACTTACTACATAATTTTTTTACTTTATTGCTAAAAGCAACAGAGATACATATAATGTATTAGACAGGTATTTATATTTTTAAATTCTTTTAAGGCTTGTTTCCCTGATCAACTTCGGTTACTTAAACTATATTCACAATTTTCCAAGTTAATACTATCTTCCCAAACTTTTGCGCTTAGAACATTTGTAAGACTTTCAATTTTAATCACCGCAGCAAAATACACATCTGTCAATAATTTTGAACTAAATTGTAACAGAGAACGAAAATAATGAACAACACAGGTGGACCGACTGTTTATACCTAAATAATAATTAATCCGTAAATCACCCATTACGATACCCAAGGGGTATTGACGGGATGCTCTATGTAATTATTGTATTATTTTTGGGCCATGTAACGTAAGCTGCTGACGTATAACTATGGCAACAAAAAAAAAACAAAATTGAATTTGGAACGTCTTTAATTTCTGTCTAACCCTCGTTGCATCAATCTGAATATAACGAGTCTACGTCATAAGGGTTGCGGTATCTACCACTGATTAAATTCGGGATAATCCCTTACCCCAAACGTGACGTGAGATTATTGTCACTCCATTAATCCTTCGCCTGTTTAATTAGATTACTAATGTTTTGTTCGGACCTCTGGATCTATAGTTCGGTAGTTGGATTACGCGATTCGAAGTAAATTTTGAATTCAGTGATTGATGTCGGGTGTGACCCGAACGTTCTGAAGTTAAGGTTCCAATTGATTTCTAATTATGCAATTGAGGTTGGCTTTAAGGGTTTCGCAGCTGGTATGTATATCTAAATAGAGATATTTTTATATTTTGCGAAACCTTCAGACTTATATAAGATTACACTCTAATAAATGATGATATAAATAACATACTAAACGATGTTTTTCTGTTTACCAAAGACAAGTTTGGCAACAATGCAAAGACGGCCTCCTTACTAGCAGAAAAATAGTAATAAAAGCGAACGATCCTAGTGTACGCTGGCTCCAATTCCTATATCAAATAACCATTTTCGTAGATTGATGTAATAAGACATATCCAACAGACACAATAGTACGAGGGGACTCAAAGAAATTAGCAATACGCCCTTGTGTATTAGTAATATTAATACACGAATCTATTTGGGGTATGCAATCAATAGGGATCTCGTGGATCTATTGATCGTGTCCCCAATTTTTTGGGGATTGTATAGAATAGTTCACCTCATACATACTCCACAGCTTAACGAATGTACTATAATGAAAGGTAAGGGTTCACCTTAGAAATTGATAATATGGATTTGGCATCAATATCCTTCGATACTGTAGGTATTATAATATGTACACGCGAATGAAATTTCTCGAGTACTTCTACTACTACTATTAGAATACGTCTTAGCCCATGCTACAGTAGTATCAAGTAGTGAATTAGAGACAAAGCTAGCCATACAAACCCATTTCAGAGAAGATAAAAGAACCGCACAACGCACTAAAAATTAAACTTCTTTAACCCTTTCAAGTTTAACTACAACAATCATATCATCCAAATATCTTGCGGAACAGCACTTAACATAGTTTCAAGTGTAATAGCGCAGTACATTGTGGTGGAACATTGCCACTGAACAATAAAAACGGAAAGGCTCTTCGGTTTATTTGTGATAATGAACTCTTGCCAGCGACGGGGGTTGGGACAGTAGTACTAACTGAAGATGTAGAAACTTGGTGGAAGTGCTTTCTGACAACGTATCTTTTGGAGATGACTTAAACGGTATTTTTTAAGGTGTTAAGGATTGAGAGAGGTAAAATGGAAAGATTTACGTGTTCTTAATCTATGATAATAAATTAATAATATCAAGATATGTGGTACTACGTAATGGTAATATTTTTTTAGACATTTCAAAATCTGTGGATATAAATGCCTCGAAGATTCAAAAGGTAATTCATTGATTATAGCTAGACCGTATTCTAATTTTACTCCAATGTTATGATGTCCAAGAAGAATCTTAGACTAATCTAACAGGAACCACGAAGGCTATCGAGTTGGATGGTTTTAAAAACCTCCGAATATAAAACGCCCAGGCATAATCTCAACGGTGGATTCATACAAAATGCAACATATACTGAGATGGAGTCCTCTCCTCAACCGCACATCGTCATCCAGTGAGCTTGTACATCCAGGACTCCCAAGGCTAGAAACCGAGCTGTTTGATACAATTTATGTGGCGCGTTGTCGACGCTAATTGGTCGTGAGGACGCCTCATGCGCAAACATTGCCTTTTGATTGCACACTTACAGCACTACTGTTCCATAAGATCCCGTGTTGTGATGAATTCTTATTCTGTTACTTTTTAATTTAAAAATGGTGTAAAAAGAAACTGGACCTCGATTACTTAATCGTTTGAAATCGTTGAATTTTGGAGTGCATAAAGACTACTGTACTTTATGCATAGTTGAACGTGAAACGATACGTCTACTTATCCCAATATTTATGGATAGGTATAACTCCTAATTGACTAATATGAGAAGTAGGCACCGTAAGCATGTTACCGTGTTTATGGCATGTATCACCGTAAATAATAACTTCAATTAATAACCTTTCAACAACCAAGCGACAGCAGGCTGTCGCGCTGCTATTATCTTTCTATTGTGTCTCGAATCACGTGTGTTCTAAGGTTTAATACCGCCTAAACTTTTTTTTTTAATACCGCCTAAACCTCTCAACAGACTGCCGGATTTGTCGCTTCCTAACACCAATTATAAATTTGAATTATTTCTTCGTACCTTTAAACCGCAAAATGTTTTAATAAGTTTTAAAACGATAAAGCTGTGACAAAGAAAAAAAAAGTAATCCTGTAAATCATAGAAAAAAAAAAAACAAAGTAAGACTGAGTTTCAAATGAAAAACACGTAACTAAAATGAACAGCAATTAATGAGTGCTAGAACGATTCAGCACACAATTTTCCGTAGCGCTTTATTTGTTGAACTAAAACCTAGCACAAATAAAAATATGAACGTATGTGATAGAAAATAAGACGCAATTAAAGTTGTTACGATGTAACTAGACTGTTGACAAAGAGGAGAATATTTTCTATACTTCAGTATTTAGGGAATCACTAGAGGAAGAAAACCAGAAAAATTATACGTCGTGTAGGGGCCCGATGATGGTGATCCAATAGGTACTTTTTTGGGCATCGAACGATAAATTGTGTAGGAATAACTGTGGGGTTTTAGTCAGTAAGAGATCACTAAAATCAAAGACTAGTGTTCTTTAGATATTTTTTTCACTCTTAATTTTCTGTTTTTCTATTTCAATATTTTCTCGTATTAATCTAGTCCTTTTGAAGTTGGTGATGTGGAAAATTATCGTCGGCAAACCTCTAATAAAATAAGATAATTATTTGCTTTAACTCTACATAGTAACTTCGAAAGTCTAGAATAAAATATCCGTTTATTGAGAGGAAACTATCAGCAGCAGTAAGGGGAACTACTATAGCCATTGCAGCTATACGAAAGTAATTTTGGGAACTTATCTATAGTTTTTTTGAGAATCGCTGATCCCCGTTCATATAATTTATCAATAAATCAATCAAATCATTAATTTCATTTAGATCATTTACAGACATTTATGAAATGTCACAGAGACAGTCGATTAGTCAGAAAAATAGGAGCTAGAACCAGGCGTCCGTCACTCGCTCAAGGCCACGCGTTTTATGCCTACCGCTTCGCGTATCGTCGACGATACAACGAACACCGGGCTGTCGCGCGCCCGGCTGAGTGCTCGCGCGTCACGGGTACAGCGCTGACTATCAAAATGCCGAAACCACGTAATTATTGCGTGATTATTGTCCAATTTCCCTGTTTCCCAATTCTCCGGTTTCCCTTTCGATTATTTATTAAAATTATTCACGCGGTTTTGGATATTTTCGACACTAAAATATATTGGTCGGGAATTCAAGGAACGAAAAATATGCATCAGTCATTTTATCAAACTAAAAAATATTTGATCAATTAATAAATAAATAATTGTTTTTCTAAAACATTCGTTTTATTACCATTATCATCATACGTATAACCCTAGCAGATTTGCTGGACGACACGCACACACGTAAGTCGCGCGGCGGGCAAAAGAATCTCAACTCTCTTTGTGCGTACTTATGGTACATTTCTCCTTGCTGCAAACAACTGGTATTATTATTATGATTTTGTAGGCTATTATAGCGTAGGTATTTTGGTTTTTGTATTGGAGTGAAGTATCTGTTACGTAGTAACTATTTATTAATCTGTGCTAGAACGTAGATCTCTGTGGAGAAGAACAAGCAAGTAACTCCATGGGCACTCTTTTAAATCATGTGAAGGTTTCTTAAAACCTTTTTGTAGCACGGTTAAAGGTGTTCTCCTTACTGTTGACCAGGACCGCGTCGACGGCGCGTTAGTTTTCCACGCGCGCCTCAAAGAGAAGAAGTCAGCTTTGGAAGGGGCCCAACAGGGCCACGCCTGCCGGGGTTGCGGAATGTTTATAATAGTTACCGTGACCCTGGAACATAAAGGGCAATCGAAGGAACATGAGTGGGTTTTAGTCAGTAAAAGTCTGTCACGCCCTCCCGCCGCACCCAGGACGGGCCCAAGCAGCAAAATGTGGTCTAGTAATTATCCTGGAACCACCATTTTATTAGGACTATAACGGAATAGTAAGCAATTATAACCACGGAAAAGGGCCCAATTTATAGGCGTATTTTACCTTATTAAATATTTATAGTAGACTTGGTGCACACCACTTTGACCAATTACGACCTTATAGATGGACTACGTGGAACTATTTCCTCCCGCGAAGCTAACTATCAGCGCTTAATAGAACCAAACACGACAATAACATACACATTGAATCCCTTACAAGCGCATACAAAGTGTTCTGTATTGGTGAATGTTGGTGCGAACATTTGTAAAGATTAATATTGATCCATTTAATATTATAAATTTTTATATTAACTGGAATATTAATTATGGGTAGAGTGCTAGTTAACAGTAAGTCAAAATATATAATGTGTTTGAATGTACATGGCGCACGTATATTTTCGGTGAAGTATAATAGGTTTTTTAACAAAATTTTGACACGCCCCTTGAAATTAGCGATTTCATTAACTTGAATTTTTAAATAATGTTGGTTTTAGTAAACATACAACGAAAAGTCGCCATTTTGAGAAAGTTGGTTTTAACAAAATACATTAACAAACCGTTATAGGCGTACTTTGTGTATAAAATGGTGAATCTCAAAACCATTTCTTGGCCATATATTAACTTGAACTTATAAGCCCTTATAAAACCAAGTAACAAATTCAAATAGTTTCCAGTATGTTTAGTTCTGTTTATCACTCTTATTAGCGTACTTTACTTATAGTAGTTTTATAACGCTTCTTGTTAGCAGTTATAAGTATAGCCTACCAGTTTATATACTCTTGAGTGCATTTACACCCTCGCGATACTTTTATAGGTTACTCAAGCTTATATTGCGCCCTTAATTTCAACCTATAAGTAATTATAAGTTAATGTATAAGATCAGCTATACTATAAGGCCCAACTAACTCCATTCTTGCTATTACAAGCGTGGCAGCCAATACTAGAACCCTTAAAAGAACGTTATAAGTGCTGGAGGCCTGTAACACCTGCATTATAGGTTAATTTTGTTGCTTGGGGGAGCAGTCATTTGATGATTTCCCACTCACCAAAAAAAAAAAACTTTCCGTGTGATTTCAGGTTATTGTATTGAATTCAATAACCTGAAATCAATCTACCTATAATGGTCTCAAGGCAGACAAAGATTATCCTTGGAGATTCCCCCATAAACAAAATGGAAATATTAGGAATAAACAGAAAATATCCAATACAAAAGTCACATAAGCACCAATAGAACACATACAAATACATACACATTGTACACCTTTAAGCTCTCCTTAGTTTTTGTGGACGTTTTAACGTAATTTATGGTTTTTCTTTTTGTGTGCCGTTTCTGTTTATTCGTAACTCCCTCACGTAGGTCAGTGCATTTGTTATGTTGGTAAAACTGTCTTTATATTTCAGGTAAGTACGAGCTTTCTGATTTACTTGCGTGATGGATGTGGGGGTAAGTTTTTAATCGGCTTTGTCCGTTGATTTGTAATGTTGGTACTCGTTTTTTAAATGTTTGGCACTATCTAAGTTTGGTGGATAGAGAAGAACACTAATAGTTTGTACGATTTTATTCAGGTATTGTTTTATTTAAGTTAGTGCGATACGAGGCGCCTTTTCAAGTTGTTAAAATTAATTAATTAACGATATCGATGTGTTTCATTAATTGAATCGTGTTATTTAGACTGATATTTTTTTAACAATATGACATATTTATAGTAGCAACTTTCGAGCTTCAGACTGCCTGTAACGACTGGCAAAGATCTATGATATAATGTTATAACCAAAACCGACGGCTTTACATGCTTTACGAGGCAGGGACGTATAAGTTTGGAAATTTGTAGTGTACACCATTTTTGCAGCCTTTAACTGAAAAATTTCTAGAAAGAAAATCTAAAGACACTTCTCGATCGACCCTGGAATCGAACCCACGTTCAACAATCACGAACATAAGTCCAACAAAGCAGTCCATAACCATCAAGAATTGAAATTCTTATAACAAACAGTTGACTTGACTCCACCGTTTCACCAAGCCAGCACAATAAACCCCTAATCAAGTTAAAAATTAAACCACCACGATTTTAAAACTCCACCTCGAATAAAAATTACTTTAATACGTAGACGTGCTCAACGTTCCCGTAGAATCACATTAGCCCGGTATAATTACGTAATACTATAACTAAGTTAGCGCCCAGGCGGTCGCTAATTCAAAACTGGACTTAATTTACCAACTGTACAGAACCCGGTGATTGATCGCGCGAGTTATATAAGCGTAACCTTGATTGTATACACTTATCAAGACTATTAGACAATAGCCTTCCTTGTAATTTGGCAATGATTATGATAACATGTAATGCTTCCTGGTATCATAAAGATAACAGGAAACACTAGACTAAGGACCCATTGTAATACAATAGTAGTATATAAGATTATTATCTCACAATTAAATCAGTCTTAATCCGCTCTTCAAGCTGAACACTTGTCTTTTTAAAAAGCCTTTCGCCTCCGCCCACAACCTAACTGGCGCAGTCGGTACGTCGCGTTCTTCGGTTCCAGTGGAAGATTTCCGTAAAACCTAGAATCCGTGGCGTGATCAAGAAACCTACCGTGGGCAACTCGCAGAGACGACGGGCAGCAGAAAAAGCAAGACCAGAAGCAAGAAGACGGAAGATTCACCTAACATCGAACAGCCTATCTTCGGCTATGCTCGTGGGGTAAGCATTTCATCTGATTATTCCCGAGACCCTTTTTAACATTCCTAACACTAACAAAAAACAACTTTTTGTGTGTTCTGTGTTGAGGTATTAGTATTCGTTAAATACAACCTTTATCGCTGTCTCTCACACATAGTTGACGACTGACTCAAGAGATAAAAATGGCTCAAGATAGGAAGTCACATGATGAGAAACCTATTCCTGAAGAGAAGCCGGTTACAACCGACTACTCTACGTTCTCAAAACTGTTGCCAACTTATGACGGAAACAGGAGAACGTTAGCATTCTACATCGAAGGTGTAGAGAATGCATTAGAATTAATAACTAATAAAGATGCTGCAGCCATAGCGTGTCTAATTAGAAATAAATTAACAGGTAAAGCTGTTGAAGCTTTGTCCGAAAATCCCGGAACAAAATGCTGGGAAGATATTAAATACGTGTTACAAAAAAAATTCGGAGAATTTAGGACGGAAATCCAATTAGTCCAAGAATTAATTCTTATCAAACGCGAAAACAACTCAATAGATGCGTTTGGGGACAAAGTCAGGTCCTTGATGAGTACCCTTATATCGGCCAATCCAGAAAAAAGAGACTACTATGAGCAGATGGCTCTAGAAACTTTTCTAGACAAACTCAACCCAATAACAGCTATATTAATAAAATTAAAAAGCGTTACAAATCTGGAACAGGCGATTACGGTAGCCAAACAGGAAGAGGTTAAACTCAGGGCTAGGCGTGGCGAACAAACTAAATCAAATAACTACAATAACCCAAATAATAAATTTAACAAAACAACCGGTCCTCAAAAGAAACCATTCGTTAAAAACAATAATAATGCGGAACAGCATAAAAAACTTCATTTCCAAAATGAAACAGACGAAAACGAAGCAGACGATGCAAATCCAGACCAGGATTCGGAAGACGCGTCCGAAGTAGTAGAGGACGAAAATTTTCTCACGGACCTAGAAAACCAGCTAAGAATATAGTCTTTATGAACAGTATTCAAAACTATAGCCGTCTCCCTTACATCTATATTAGCAAACTAGGCGGCAGATTTTTACTAGATACAGGTGCTTCACAATCGTTAATAAATCCGCAAATTTTAAAAGATAAAAAAGAATTAGATCATCTACTAAAACAAAACTTGGAAAATTTGAGAATAGATCATATGAACGCGGAAGAATATCGCGAAATTAAAAAATTATGTTATAATTATAGAGATATTTTCCATTGCGAAGAAATCCCACTAACATTTACTCACGAAATTAAACATCAGTTAAGACTAACAGATGATAAACCTATTTTCGTACGTAATTATAGACAGGCACCGAAACAAAAAGAGGAAATTAAAAAACAAATTAATCAATTATTGGAAAATAACATAATTCAGCAGAGTAATTCACCGTGGTCATGCCCAGTACACATAGTGCCTAAGAAATTAGACGCTACAGGAGAACAAAAGTATAGATTAGTAATAGATTACAGAAAACTAAACGATAAGACCATAGAAGATAAATACCCCTTACCTAACATAGATGACATTCTAGACAAATTGGGTCGTGCCCAATATTTTACCACACTAGATCTAGCTTCAGGTTACCATCAAGTAGAAATGCACCCAAAGGACGTCGAGAAAACTGCATTTTCTATAGATCGAGGACACTACGAATTTCTCAGAATGCCATTTGGTCTGAAAAACGCACCAAGTACATTCCAGAGATTGATGGATTCAGTTTTGCGAGGTCTAGACAATGTGTTAACATATTTAGATGACGTAATCATATATTCCACATCCCTACAGGAACACTTGGACAAGTGCAAACAGGTATTTGATAGATTCAGAACACATAATCTTAAAATTCAGTTAAACAAATCGGAATTTCTACAAAAACAGGTTAAATTTCTAGGACACACACTTACAGACAAAGGCCTCCAGCCAAATGAAGATAAAATCGCAGCAGTAAAAAATTTCCCCTTACCTAAAACACAAAAAGAAATAAAATCCTTTCTAGGATTAGTAGGCTATTACAGAAAATTCATACAAGATTTTGCAAAACTCACTAAACCATTAACAAAATGTCTAAAAAAGGGTAGTAAAATAACATTAACACCTGAATACACACAAGCATTTGAAAAATGTAAAGAAGTACTAATTAATGCACCAATACTTATATCCAGATTTTGAAAAACCTTTTATATTAACTACAGACGCTTCAGACGTAGCCATAGGCGCAGTACTTTCGCAAGGAGAAATAGGTACAGATAAGCCAGTAGCGTACGCTTCACGTACACTATCGGACACAGAACAAAGATACTCAACCATAGAAAAAGAACTATTGAGTATCGTATGGGCCATTAAATACTTCCGCCCTTACTTATACGGTAAACAGTTCACAATTTACACAGACCACCGTCCACTTACATGGATTATGTCAATTAAAGACCCGAATTCTAAACTCACACGTTGGCGCCTAAGACTAGCAGAATATAATTACAATGTTCAATATAAAAAAGGAAAAGCAAACACAAATGCTGATGCACTTTCTAGAGTTCAAATATTACACCATAATGAACTTAGAGACAACCCTCAGCCAAGTACATCTAATGACAATATAGATATAGCAGACATTGACATTCGCACATTATTAGGTTTACCTACTACCCCGGATAACGTAATTTCATCACAAGTAACACCTACAACTCAAGTTCCAGATAATACAGACATAGTTACAGCCAGTAATCAAGTAGAGTCAACATCAGACAAAATACCACAGATAGATGATGCGATAGATAGACAATTAAAACAATTTCACATCAGAAAGACACCCGGCGATACATACAGAGTAGAAGATAGATCCAGAGGTAAAACAATAATTAAAGACGTATGGATCCCAATAAATAACACTAGAGAACAAATAATTCAATTCTTACAAGAACACACGATTCCAGATAGGGTTTTCCATTGTTTCTTCCATCACGAAGAATATTATCCACTGTTTTGCGAAGTATACAAATCAACATTCAGCAATCGTGGACCGAAACTAATTAGATGTATGAACAGAGTCACACTCATAGAAAATATTTCCGAACAAACAGATATAATAAGGAAATATCATGAAGGTAAAACAATACACAGAGGAATTCAGGAAACCTATAAACATATTCATAGGAATTACCACTGGCCGAACATGCTAGCTTCAATACAGAAATTCATTAATAAATGTGACAGCTGCTTAAAAAGCAAATACGAACGTAATCCTTTAAAATTACCTCTATCTCTAACTGACACACCACATAGACCAATGGAACATATGTTCATGGATCTTTATAGCAGTGGAGGCATAACCTTCCTCACTATAATAGACAACTTCACTAAATATGCACAAGCAATACCACTCACCGCTTCAACTAGCATCCACATCGCGGAAGCCTTACTAGGTTTATTTTCAGTAATAGGAGTACCCAAGAAAATTACCACGGACTCCGACACAAAATTCGATAACGAAGTAATTACTGAAATATGTGCAATGCATAACATACACATACACTTCACAACACCTTATAACCATAATTCAAATTCACCTATAGAAAGACTACACTCAACGCTAGCTGAAATCATCAGAGTACAAAGAATTTCGGACAAGGATGACACCACAAATTTAATGAAATACGCCATGATAGCGTACAATAACACCATTCATTCGTCAACGGGCTTCACACCCTTTGAGTTACTATACGGACACACCGATAGTCGGAACCCTCTAGAGCTTCACTGCCCTAAAGAATTTTACCAAGAATACGTAGTAAAACATAGGCAGATAATGGAAAACACACAGAAACTAATTGATAATAAACTAAAACAAGATAAACAACAAGTAATAGATAAATTTAATAAAGACAAAGAAACGGCACAATTCAAAGTAGGTGACATCGTTTACAAACAAGTAGCAAAGACAGCTAGGAGCAACAAGCTAGAACCTAAATACCTAGGACCATACACAATAGTTCGATTACACCCAGAACAAATAGCTGAGATAGTAGGCAAGCATGTGAACGCAAAAACAATAAGAGTTCACTTTCGCTTACTAAGGCGTCCTGAAAATGTTTCAGAAACGCCATCGCCCTCGTCGCAGTGCTCCGGCTCGCCGCTGCCACAGCAGTCATACAGCCAATAGACAACCACAATGGGATTTTAGTAATCACTGAAGCTAAAGCACAATATCAAGTTGATACATACCACTTGGCAGTAGTTTACAACACAACTAAGTTAAAAGAAATTTTCATGGACATCTGCAGCAACTTTTATACGATGAAGTTGAAACAAAATAGCTCCGAAGACGTAACAGCTCTTATTAAACAAATAGATTACCGCGTAGATACTATAGAGAGTAAATTACTATATTTAGGATTAGAAACCATAGGGTTTAGACTAGTAGTTCGGGAGCCAGGTGCAAATTTGGTTAATTATTTCCTCTCAAGAGATAATTCGTGAGACGCATCAGAGTATAGTATTATAAAGCGTCGTGAAAGTCAGCTGGTGCCCGGTTGGGGGGATGAGCGGGTGTAGCCTCCCACGCATGAAAAAAAATAAAATACATTCACTGATTTCCTCTCAGCTGAAATTTTGTCAAATTGTAGCTCATCTAATATCTCAACGAAAAAAAATAATCAGCTGGTTACAACGTGGTGTATTGTACGTCAGCTGGTGTCTCGAACATGAAAAAAAAAATTATTTTCAGTGATTTCCTCTCAAACAAAAATTTACCTGATGATAGCTTATATGTAACTGTGGATAAATATATAGGTCAGCTGGCTGTATCTTGGTGGAAAAACCGTCAGCTGATACTGTGAAAGTTATTACATAGGAGTTAGGCAGGAGCATCTACTGTCAATTTAAATGCATCAGCTGACTAGCTTTTCCTCGACTTATTGCTAGCTGATTTTTTTTATTTATCGCATCAGTATATTAACAATCAACTCACAAATTTTCATCTGGGAGGAAATGAGGTATCTTTAACCCCTGACAAGCACACATCTAAACCGTATACCTCTTTAGGCATTGAGGGTGAAAAGTACCCAACATATTTCATTTTCAAATATCTTGAATTTTTTTTTAAATTAAAGCTCAAAAAATTCTCTACGAAATAGATATAATATTAAATTAATTAGTGCCAATTAAAAGAGATAAAAATACTATCGAAGTTTAAATATACACAAAGAATTCTAACGAAATAAAATTTTGAGGTGGGTACTTTTTACCCAGTGTGGTTGTCGGGGGTTAATTATTATCGTTATTATAATTATTGTATAAATTGTTAGATATGTTTATATTTTAATAAATTATGATCGTTCATACTTTTTGATTTTTTAACATGTTACACTGAAAAAAAAATTTTTAGTCAATTAACAATTTCTTGGTTCAAGAAACTTGCTAACGATCAAATATTCAATTATTAATAATTATTAATTTCTGAAGAGAAGAGCATCAATATTTATCTGTGGATAATAGATAAACAAAAGAATAGCTTTATTTAAATTAAGTAAAAATTATTATGGAAAAAAGTCGAAAAAAAAATCATCGAGTAAAAGTCGATTCTAATCGATTCAAGAGAGGCTCAACTCGATTCTGAAAAGTCGATTATTTTCTGATAAAAGTCGATTTTTGACTAAAGTCAGAGTCGACTTTCCTATCCCTATAGAATAGACGAGCAAACTTCATCAGTCGAAAAGAATATTCAGATCAGAGCTATATCAGCAATTTTTAAGAGCATGTTACATTGCTCAAATTTGGTCACATGCACACCTGAAGGTTCCAACTTCTCATGATCCTGTAGATTATGGTTGGGCAGAAATCGACAACAAGTATGGATTCACCTGGTTTTCTGGAAGTAAGTTACCATCATCGATTAATGAAATCACTATTCAGCCTGAAAAAGGTAACATTTTTTTATAATTTTGATTATATTATGTTAAAATACGCATCCTAATCCTTTTTTAAATTTTTGTACAGATGATGACAATGAAGACATAACAGCAGACAGCTCTGACAGCGACTCTGAAGATAAATTGGAAAGTGACTCAAGCCAGAGCGAAAACGAAAATGAATAAATCACATTGTTATTCTCATTGTCATTTTTCATCACGTTTATATAATAAATATTATTTATCGAGTAACTAGTTAATTTACACTAAGCTAATTGTTTATTTAATTATTTAAATATATCTAATATAATTTGATAACATACTTATTCGTTTCAAAAACATTGATACAGAATATTTATTTCGACTCAACTCTCATATTGAAGCAGCGCTATGTCGAATAATTAAAGATACGTCATTTCCTCCCAGATGAAAATTTGTGAGTTGATTGTTAATATACTGATGCGATAATTAAAAAGAATCAGCTAGCAATAAGTCGAGGAAAAGCTAGTCAGCTGATGCATTTAAATTGACAGTAGATGCTCCTGCCTAACTCCTATGTAATAACTTTCACAGTATCAGCTGACGGTTTTTCCACCAAGATACAGCCAGCTGACCTATATATTTATCCACAGTTACATATAAGCTATGATCAGGTAAATTTTTGTTTGAGAGGAAATCACTGAAAATATTTTTTTTTTTTTTCATGTTCGAGACACCAGCTGACGTACAATACACCACGTTGTAACCAGCTGATTATTTTTTTTCGTTGAGATATTAGATGAGCTACAATTTGACAAAATTTCAGCTGAGAGGAAATCAGTGAATGTATTTTATTTTTTTTCATGCGTGGGAGGCTACACCCGCTCATCCCCCCAACCGAGTGCCAGCTGACGTTCACAAGGCTTCATAATACTATACTCTGATGCATTTTACTAATTACCGCTTGAGAGGAAATTGGTCATGAAAATCTGTTGCTGGCTCCCGGACTATAGGATATAGATATAAACGTGGCCTTATAGATGGCTTAGGCACTGTAATAAAAGCCATCACCGGTAACTTAGACCAGGACGATGCTACAAAATTTGATAATGAAATTAAATCAATCCAAGCTTCAATAAACAACAATAGAGTAAACCAAAGAAAAACGATTAGTATCATGCAAGACTTTATGAAGGGATATGAAAATAATCTAAAACACATTAAAGATAACCAAATAGAAATATATAGAGCAATAGACAGGTACTCAAACCAGGCAACTGAATTTGAAACCAACTATCTAACAACCAGTATCTTTAATAACATCGCGAACTCACTTCAACAGCTTTACGATAGGCTAGACACCCTAGAAAACGCATTAACATTTGCACACCTAGAGAAAATGCACCCTAGCATTATCGACCCTTCATATCTAATAGAAGAGTTAAATAACATCCAAAATGAAATCAGTGGAAACTTAGCATTTGCCCCAAACCTAAATAACATTCAACTATGGGAAAAAGCTATTACAGTAAAAGCATATAGTACCAATGAAACTATTAACTTCATACTAGACATACCAATAGTTGCAGAACAACCCTATAACCTCCTACACCTGTATTCCATCCCTAACAACAATAATACTATCCTGATACCCAAAAATCCTCTCCTTGTCTTGGGAAATAATGAGTTTGCCTATCCTCACGAGCCATGCACAAGGATAGTGGACGACGAAGTCATCTGCAGACACCTGGAATGGAACACCCTACTGCACTCAGACGATGGCCTAGCTCAACTCGTTCAACATCAAGAACCACACAACTGCACTTATGCAACTGCAACTTTTGAAAATAACATCATACAGCAAATCAAGGACAACAGCTGGATAGTCATCATGAAACAGGAAGAAGTAATCAAAACAACCTGCGGTAACGACGTGCAATATCAACGCAACAAAGGCGTCTTCCTAATCACAACTGACAACAACTGCAAGGTACAAGTCATGGACAGAACTCTTACAACGCATCAAAGGTACATAAACGTAAAGGAAACCATACCATTACCACGCGCACACCAAACCCCAAAAGTTCTACCAATAAAGATAAAACTAGAAAACATCGAACTAGACAATCTGAAGAAAGCCATACAACAGTCAGAAGAAGTGGAGTCTTCAATAATAGATCCTGTAATCATCACCAATACACCTAGTTGGTCATCGATATCATTATACATAATCATCATAGCTACAGGAATTGGAGCAGCAATCTACAAGTTCTGGTGGATACCAAAGTCGGCGCATTCTTCAGTCCTGCAACATCCTGAAGAAGATGCAATCCAACTCCAGGCGCAGCCTTCGGCACGCCTTCATCTTAAGGGGGGAGGAGTTATATAAGCGTAACCTTGATTGTATACACTTATCAAGACTATTAGACAATAGCCTTCCTTGTAATTTGGCAATGATTATGATAACATGTAATGCTTCCTGGTATCATAAAGATAACAGGAAACACTAGACTAAGGACCCATTGTAATACAATAGTAGTATATAAGATTATTATCTCACAATTAAATCAGTCTTAATCCGCTCTTCAAGCTGAACACTTGTCTTTTTAAAAAGCCTTTCGCCTCCGCCCACAACCTAACTCGCGCCCGCTGCAATTTATAGTTTTAGGGTACCGGTGAGAAAGCGCGACAAATTATGAATAATGCGATCGTGTTTGTTTGTAGGTTGATCGATGACGTCATGTTTTTGTGTTTTTTTGTCGTTTGTCTTGTTTGGGGACGTTTTTCTTCACTTGTGGGTTCAGGCTGTGTTCGTTTGCGGGTTCGGGGTGGATTTTTTTTATCTATGAAGTTTTTTACACGTGTTAGGAAATGTGAGAGAAGTGATAACAATACAACTTTTCACGCCAAATGTAACAATAAGACTGAAAATAAAAGGCAATTTAGAACATCATTTGCAAGTAAAAACAATTGAATATAGTCGCCCATTCCATAAAGTAGTTTTTCCGTATGGAGTAAAAATGGGCAAAAACTACGTAACCACACTCTTTTTAATTTAAATAATTGGTTAAACATTTTTTTAGTAAGTGAAGACTATATCTTTTTTTTTATAAATCTACAAAAAAAATACAGGTGTAATATTAGTGCTACAATAGGTATATACTAAATATGGAATGAAATCTAACTAAACGTTGCTCACATTTTTGAAAAAGGTACACTTATAAAATTAAAAATAATATCATTAAAATAGCTCTATCAAATAAATGGACTAAAATGAATATAAGCTACTACTAAGTATCACCCGTTTAACTGTACATTACTGTTTTTTTTTTATTTAAAACTTACGTGCATGTACACTCTAGACCCGGAATAACTAGGTTATTTAATTTACATATTAGCTTAAACTTCAGAAAGCACGAAAAGCCGTTGGTCCCGTTAGTCACTCCTAGAACTTTGACAGTTGTTCCGGATAGTCAGAAGACATAAAGTATACCCAGTCTAACCAAGAGGTATCGTATTGCCCAGTTACTGGGTTGTTCGGGTCTGATAGGCAGTTTCCTTATGTCTACTACCGTAGTTCCGAGTAGTCTTCTGGTGATGATGATGATTATTAGAGCGAACTTGAGACACCTAGCGCACAAATCAATCGCTCAGCCACTGCGCTAACCATTCTGTGATATTGAAAATAGATTTAAAACAAATAAAATCTATACAAGAACCGTTGTATCTACCACAAAAAGCTGTCAAATCAAACTGCAATAAAACTAAAAAAAAAATCGCTTTGTCAATACGCGCTAATCCAAATTTGATTCATGCAACAAAAAACGCAGCGATGTTTTGCCTGTGGGCGTAATGTCGCGCGACAAGGCGTCGCGGTATCGCATGTCACGGCGACAACCCCGCGGGCAATCGCACGAGCGTGCGACTTTTTTACCTTTATTATTCCACTTCCCAATTCAACATTTTTACTGGCCATTTTGTGATGGGTTTTTTATATTTTTTTTTATGTTTATCTTGATGATTTTTTGTTAATGCCTGAACTCTGAATTCTGACTTATTCGTTTGGCCAATGTTTTGGAATATTAATTTATACAGCGCTTTAACGGGGCTTGTTTCTAAACTTAAGATAAATACTATATTAATATGGATTAGATACACATGTAGAAAACAAACCCTACACGCCATTTAGTGACGTCGTATCAAATACCAGGATTGTGATTCGCAATTCGGTTTCACATGGGTAACTACCGGTTTCTAAGAACACCTCTGAGGAACTTGCGTCTCCAATTCCTTCCTCAGTTGCATCTATTTGTATTGGAGTCTTTGCGGTATGACACAATTTTACCGTCTTTATTTATTTTATAACACAGATTAGCCCATCTAACCATTCACAAAATCTTAAATCTTTATTATTTTGACACAGAGTACACAATGTTGCCACACTCGAATTACGCAAGTTTCAAGTAACCGCATATTAGGTACCCAAAGTACGTTTACTTTAAAGGAAAAACCAGAAAAGCTGCCAAAACAAGGGTTTGAAAAGCTTTAACACCCGCGAAGGGTTGCTAGCCATCATTTATAACCAGCAGTGACGGGATAAGGAATTCTTGTTTGTTTTAGCCTTACAGAATGTTGCTTGCTTCACGTAAAGTTTACATACTTTTAAAATTTCCTTTACTTGTTTATGGTGACTGTCGATATCGGGATATTGATGGTTTTTTATTTTGCACTAATAAAATTGCAAATGACTAAATATTTTTAAGCACTGGCTTACTTCTTTTCATATTTTTGCAACAAGAGTAAGTAAAAAAAAAACCACAACTCTGAAGTTATTATCATCGCAACTGCAGCTAACAAAAGAGTCTTCGAACCAGTTGAACTAATTTTAATGAAACATGTCCAACAACCCAATGTCAAATAAATTAAACGTATCGAAGTCGGTTTATCTGTTAAAAAGCTACAATACGACAGATAAACAGACAGACACACAAACGTCTGCATGTGGGGTTAAAATTGCAGTTGTAAAAATACTTTCTTAATAGTAAAAGTCTTACTTTTTTTAGCATATTCAGAAACAGCTAGAAATTCCCCTGAATACCTTATTCCCAAAACTACGTTAAGCTTCAGTTAATAACAAACAAGTTGGCGCAGAAAATAAAGTGAGCACAAAAATCAATGCGAAAGGATTTAAAAATCCTCCTTGAAACATCTCTAAACCGAAGCGTCTGCTAGGTGTGTAAGCGCACACTAATAAGGAGCCAGCAATCCATCAAGCTCCGTGGTTTTTTCGACTTTTACGCCAAAAATTGTGGATTCCTTACGTGTTTCTTTTTCCAGTTTCATTTAGACGGTGTTCTGTTTTTGTAAATACTCCTAGGATAAGTTGATTGATTTTGCTTTCGGTTTTCTGGGTTTTCAGTTAAAAGTAATGAAAGTTACTCATTTGGAAAATATTAACATGGAACGTGGGCTTGCTTCGACAACTTTTAATACGGTTTGATGAAAATATTTTGCGGATTATTTTGTACAAATTTTGTTACATTTTTAATATTAACTGGTCAATAGAGACTTGTATTAATGCAGGCTCCTGATCTATTTATTCAAAAACTGCTGGCCACTCACCGATATTAAAACTTTTTAGCTAACAAATACACTTTTACATTATTTTGCTAATCAGCTTAAGAATCAACAACACGGAGTAGGAAGATAGGGGCTGCCAATCCCCCCGCATGCGAAATGAACACAAACTGATCAAGTGTAAACCAAAATCATTTTTCACACCTGACGCTCTACATTCGAGTTCAAATACACCAATAACACGGTTAAGAACAGCCCTTGGCATATCGAAAGGAATTTATTTCTAATTTTGTCCCCCATTGTCGTTCCCATGGCGACGGCAGATGATTTATCTCCGGCTTCGAGTTGCCTATTGTTCTCAACATACACGACAGGATTTAATATATGAATATTTCTTTGTTCCGTTTTTAGATATTAAGATTCGCTTTACAAGTTTTGATGTAACTCTGTTTTGTAGGAATTCAAGTGACAATAGAAAGAGGGTGTAGCAGGAAGGATGAAAGTCTGAAGTCTTGGTAAGACAATTACTTTGAACTTGAAAGAACTGACTAATACGTTTGTTATTCATGAAGGAATGTAGGAATAGGGTGCTAAGTGCTGTTACTTCAAGGAAAGTTTATTTCCTTATTATAATTATCATCTTTAGCCTACAACAGCCAGGTATATGCTTCTCGAACCTCACGATTTTTTTTGTTAAAACCTTGGCCCTTTGTTAGATATATCTCCCACTGCGCCAATTATGCCATTACACCATTTCATTCGATTTTCGTTTTTTGTCCAGTTGCTATCAGCCGTTTTACAAAGGTCACCCTACCTGGAGGGCATACACCTTATATTTACCAATGTAAAGTCATTATGTTTAAAAACATTCAAAATTCAAATAACATGTGAAATGAAGAGCAGTAACTTTGAATCACGCCTTAAGAAAATATGAATAAATAAGCAAAGAAAATGTTCTGCCATCGCGCATGAAAAGTTTCAGAAAGTGACTTGCCTAAACTCAAATACTTAAAGCCAACTAATCTTGTTTATACAAAAAACGATCCGAAACAAAAATAAAATACGAAGTCTGTAATCTCAGCCAACGAACTAACGAACGGAAAAGTTACAATCAAAAATAGGATAAAAACATCTCAATCTATAGATTACTGAGAAACAAAAGATGGGAGTAATGAATATAAACATAGAAGATACAAATAGGAGAGTGCATGACTTGTTTACAGGATTCCCTAAAAGTGAGAATGCGTCAGCGAGCGGTGACTTTGTGCATCGGACATGAACTAACGTCATCAAGGGGACAATGAATGGCACAGTGTACCCCTGTTGACAATCCACCCCTGTCGCGCCGAATTTATTCTGCCAGCCCCTCGTTTACCGTAAACCTAATAAAGATCAGTGCTAGTCAACAAAATGTCGGGTTAAGAACTGCGAATCCTTGAAGCCCCCAGATTTTGTCGTCACAAATCTTAATCCAATTTGAAGAAAGGGAAACAAGGAATTTATAATTGAATGATTAGTGTTCAATATTTGGTTCTCCCTTGTGGCGTGACCTTGACTTATAATATTGACGGTTCCAGGATTACTTCATCTAAGCGACGTGTTGCGTTATAAGATTTTATAATTTAATGTAAGAGACAGTAAAGTAATATGCAAATTTTACGGTTAAATCAATTATTCCTGGAGCCGTCGATAAGTTTGGGATTAGAATTGATTATTATAACTCTTTTAAAGATAGACATAACAACTCTCAAAATTAATCATAAATGACAATAAACTTCTGAAAGTGACGTAATTAACGAAACGTTTAATAGTAAAAGTAAGCACAAGTAGTTAAAATTCTAACAAAAAGATAATTTACTTCTAAATTGCAACGTCCGTTCTTATAAAAGTAAGCGGACATAGAAAAAAGTTAAAAAGACAAACTTTGGTTCGTTTGCCTTTTACCTCTTTTTGTTAACTTTTGAATTAACTTCGATTGGATTTTTTCAGCTCTAGACAACTAAAAATAGATGGCGTGTCTATGAATTTTGTTACGAGACAAAAAGGTAAATAAATATCGTCTGTGTAAGTCTTTTTTTTACTTTTTTGGTCTATGGTAACAAGATTGGAAAATTAGATTTTTGCCTTACCGTTCCTAGAATCTATCTACATTCTATTGAAATGGTATAGAGATTTTTACATCACACACCATTTTATAGACCAGTTTAGGTCACGAGCAAAAGGAACATTTTTGAAATGACAGGAAAACCAAAACAGAATGAATAAAAGCGAAACCCGTATCACCGCATAAAGCAGGCTATTTAAAACCGAAACCCCAAAATGCCGTTATGTCGACGTTAAAAAGCTCACTAAGTCAACTCAAAGCAAATAATGAACTGAACGAATTTTGTAGGCATCTGAAGTTAAAAAGACCCGATGGAGCGTGTCTAACTTGCCGATATTTCTCTATCGCGTCATAATAGTGAACGTTTGACACTTGGCAGGAAAGCTTACCGTTCAAAACGACTAAACTTACATCGCCTTTTCAATCGAAATTCAATTCTATTTATGCGACTTAACGTGTAGATTAAAGTTGATCTAAAAAGACCGTTGTAATATCCTGTCGTAATTTTTCTGTCAGGTTATGGATGACTGTGGCCTGTGTACTTTTCTTGGTCGATTACAAAGAGGTATAATTACTTTGAACGTTTGTTCTACATTTAGATTATTTTTTATTCAGTTCTTTTTAAGCTACAGGTCTTTTGACTCAGTTGTTTGACTGTGAATATTCTCATTTGTTCAATGAAAATGACGCTAAATCTTTCAAAGTATTCAGAAAATTGTTCTTGTCTTGAAAGTTGTTGAGAAAATCTGGACTTATTATGAATATGGTTCCAAAATCGCCAATCAGTCTTGAGTTAGCGATAGCTTATTTTGATATTATATCTTACATCAATATTTCATCTTTATGTTTTCGGTCTATTTCAGCTTTAAACTCGTTCCCATATTGTCATGTACCCGTATTTTTAGCTCCCTCAACTACTCTCTATGATGCAAGGGGACTCGACGTCAATCAATCATTGCTATCAATTCCTTTCAAACATTATTTATATACAAAAACCGACTTTAGCTTGATAGGTTTGAATGGTGTGTGTTTATGGAATAGTGATATCGGATGTTTTAAGTAAACCTATGCAATTCCATGAGCCACAGTTGTTGAATTGCTTGGCTCAATATGTATAGCACCTATGTTTGGCTAGTGGTAACTCATAACATTATTATTCATCATACTGCGTTGTTTTTTGGAGTTCTTGGATTTCCAAGAAACAGATTATTTCTTTGGGCTTTCGAAATCCATAATTATACGTAAGTACATACGTAAGTCTCTTTTATTACCTTATAATAAGTTCTGATGGAAGATCCTACAACCACCTCGATAAATGGGCTATCCAACACAAATAATGTTTATTCGGGCTACTAGTTCCTAAATGAACGCGTCCAACCAAACAAACAAAACTCTTCAGCTTTATAGTATTAAGTATAGATTTTTCGAGTCATCATGATACCTTCAGTACTCGTTTTTTTAACTATGATGGGGGGAGTTTCTTGTCTCATTGAATCTAGGTGAATACCAATATTTTACGTGGAGCGACTGCCTGTCAGATTTTTACAACCCATATACTGGTTGACACGGTATCTCTAATGTGTATAGTATACGCTATTGCTATGGTATGTATTGGGTTGGTTGTCAGACTTTCTGGCTTTTTTAAGTCAAAGATCTATAAATGACAACCGGGACCAAAAGTTTTTCGTGCTTTCAGAGGCGTGGAAGTCAGTGATATACATTCTTACATAGTACATTCTTAAAAAGTCCATTATGAGTTAGAAAGGTCAATTTGGGATATCCTGTACTCCTGATGGCCTTGAAGTTTACTACTGTACTTTCAGTAGTAAACTTCGAGGCCATCACAACATTCCTTGAGTATGATTATGTAAAACATTTTTGCATCATAACTCTTTGATGTATCCCTAAAGCTAACACCTTTTTTCAAGTGTCAAAGAAAGTTATAGTCCAATGAACCAGTAATACATATTCAAGTTTATGTAGATGATAAGGATTTGTCCAAAAAAAGCCATAAAGAACGTAAGATAAATAGTGAATATTTGAAACCATCCAAGCCAAGGTCACGCAATATTTTCCAAGAAATAGTGATGTTGCCCACTAAAGAGGAAAAATATTACTGTCAATCTGGCTCCGTAGAGCAATATTTAAATTCTCGAATATTCAAGATGGCGGCCGATGGTGGCTTTATCGTTCGTATAATAAATCATCTGCTGTCATGTTGGTGGAAATACGAGATTTTTATTCTTAGAAGTTATGTCTCAATTTGCGTTTAGTTTGCTTTAGACGCAGTGATATTAAGATATTAGTATTGAATACATATGTGCCCTACAAACATTTGAAAGACGTTTAGTTTCGTTTGTATTTTGGGCTACATCTGTAAACATGGTAGTTAAATCAAAGTGTGTTTTTTCCAACAATCTATTCTATAGAGCCAATAAGTATACATTACATTTAGGTATATATGCTTTTGCGGTGCCTAAATTCCGCTTGAAGTCTGCTGTACAGCGAAACTTGTTCGGGCCATAGATTAAAACGAAAGGAAGAGACACGACACTTTTATTACCTACACGCACAGTAATACAAAACGATCGCAATTCGCAATTTATTATTATAACTGTGAAAATACAGTAACACACTAACATTTTCCTCACAAAATAATTTTTCCATTTTCCTCCATACAAATAACACAACTATTCAACACACTATCAAATAAATGAAAACGTAACGAAAATCCCACCGCACACGTGTCGTTGTACGCACGTCGACACAATCAAAAGGAGAATAAAATCGCGCGACTGCAACGCGACTACACGTTTTATAAGCGGACATTAGGCAGGCTGCTCACGTACGACACATTAACGTACACCGTGCGACATACGTGACCGCCAGTCGATGCAGAGGGGCGACTCGATTCAATAATCTGTGCTCTTTTTGTTGTTTTCTGTTTACTTGTTTTGACTTAATATTTTTGGTTGTGGTCCTTGTAACGATGTTTTAATTTAGACTTATTTTGATGTTTTACGGACGGGCCGTGTTTGACCTATTTGTGTGGATCCTGTAATTTGCATTCAAATTGAGCGGTAACGTACAGTTTTTTTGAAAATAAATATTTTAAATGGGCTTGTTGTTGTACCATTGTACACCAAATAATTCTAACTACGTTTTACGCACACATATTTAAACTACAGTAAAGGATTCAAATAAACTAGTGGCCCCATCAGTGGTCGAAATTATTGGGATTTATTTTAGCATTCCTTATTCCTTATAAAGCGTGCGAATTTTCATACTTTTTCGCGCAATTTCATAGTTCTGCTCTGAGGCCTAACCTAACCTAACCCAAGGATACCGTGGGTACCAGTAACCTGGTTCTGGAAGTCAGATAAATTGCACTACGTAAAACACTGGTATTTTAAGGTCAAACGGGAAACCGACTCAAGATGATGATAGAATAGATGTAAAAGCAAAACTCTTACTTATTACCATTTCACCTACATACTTATCAAGAATGCATCATATTATTGCACGTCTTTTTAGGTATAATTAAAAGTTCTAATGGACTTTTGATTCCTCCTGTACCTGTACATACTCACAACCATTTTCGCTAAACGCAAGCGTTATTAATGATTTCATTAGCATTGACGTGTGGAGGCTGACATTCGATTAATACCTATTAATGACAATGCTAGATCACCTGCCGGATTACGCGTATTAGAATTAAATGGTTGTGGTAATGTGCCATTGAGATGTAGGGCAAGTAATTTTAGTGAAAGTGACAAAAATCTTCTGCAAAAGCCTGTAAAAAAAGGTTTTATATTAGTAACAAGTTAGGATATTTTTAAATGCCAACATCTTTTACACATCTTTCTTTGATTTAGGTCATTCACAACATTATTTTATTTCATACTAGCTTGTTGTTTGAAATGTTAGAAAATTTTTGCTTTTGCTTACCATGATATGTATTATATACTCATAAACCTTTCTGTTGAAATACTCAATATATTAAAACAACCACATTAATATCCGTTGTGTAGTTTTCAAAGTTCAAGCGTACATAGGGACAGACAGACAGAAAAATGTAAGTTCTTAAATGCGTTAAATGTATTTAATTATAAAATCTTGGATGCGTATCTTACGGTACTACGCTAGTATTAACAAAAGAAAACTGTAATTGTAAGATATATTATTTAAATAACTACGCCTATTTATTTCAACCAATGTCTTTATCATTAATCGTTTTAAAGACACCCCTAATAAAACCACTTCAACCGTCAAGGTCATTCTGTTCGTATTAATCTGTGGCCCGATTCGTCTTGTGTGGTTGCCGGAAGCGGATGTCGGTGCGCTTCTATCAGCCATGTTGTTGTTTTAGTTACCCACTGACAACTGACGTGCGACGAATTGACGTTGACGACGTGTGACGTCAAGTGTTGGTGACAAATTTATTTTTTTCCGTTTAGATGGCATTAAAACTTGGATTTTGGAATAAATAATAAATTAACTGGTGGTCTGTCGTAATTAAAAGAACAATTAATAAAAAGCACTGTGTCTCGCGTAGATCTGCGCCTCCGACAGTCTAAGGGTTAATAAATATTTTGAAATAACTGATATACATACGTATATAATTTATAAAAAAATATTTATATTAAAGATAAATCACACCCAGAAACAGACCAAACAATCATGCTCATCACACAACGTTTGTCCTGGATGGGAATCGAACCCACAACTCCCAGTTGAGCAGTCTGGGACACTAACCATAGGACCAACAGGCCCGTCAAACAGTCAGAACAGTCCTATATACCTAAGGATATTAATACAGGAGGAATAATTACAGGAACTACATATTTATAGGTTTTGTATAGATTCCAGTAAGTCGCTGAGTCGTTGCTCTAAAATAGCTATTAACTTTTATTATAAAGTACGTTTTTAAATATTAATATTTATTTTCTGACCAACTGTGAACTCATCATGACTCGGGTCGAAAATCACAAATATAATTGCATCCGAAATAGTTTTGCCGTTAAAGTATTGCACCTTGTATTATGACCTTAAAACGAAATAACTTTTGACTACTTTTGTTCTAATTTATAGCTGATGATCTATTAATTTATTGCATTGCGGACGCGTGTAAAAATGGTGAATATTCATGACAATAGCATTTATTTTATTCCATTTAATTATCCATAATTATAATATTATAAATGGGAAAGTGTGTCTGTCTGTCTGTATGTTTGTCTTTCTTTCACGGCAAAACGGAGCGACGAATTGACGTGATTTTTTAAGTGGAGATAGTTGAAGGGATGGAGAGTAACATCATAGGCCACTTTTTGTCTCTTTCAAACGCGAGCGAAACCGCGGGCAGAAGCTAGTCAGGACATAATTGTACGCATATACGCACCAACGCAGTCATTATTTTGTAAAATAATTTATCTAATCTAATTATATTATCTCTCTTTAAATAAACACAAAATCGTAATAAACCTTTTTGTTAAATCATTTTGAATCTAATTTAAATAAATGTTACAGGTTCAATTATTTATAAAGTAAAATTCTACCAACCCGAAATAAAACACTAATTAAATTGTCAAATCCACTAAGGCATGCGTTAAACATAACTGTAGTTAAAATAAGCATGTTTAAATATAAACACGGAACGTCAACGTAAACTAAGAACATTTTACTAAATCTAAAGTTTGTTCAGACTCAAGTATGGTGTAAGTCGAGGACTTTTTACTAGAAGTTGGAGGACAAACATGTTTACACGAACTATTATATGCTTAGTTTTATCTCAGGTGTGGGATTAAAACAGACTGCTAGACTGCACAGCCAAGAAGATCTTATCTTTTACGAGATTGGTCCTCAATTTGTACTTTATTCATTACAGTATTAGAGCAATCTACACTAATATTATTTACGCGCATGTCTAAGAAAGTGCTGTTCCGATTTTAAAAAATCTTTTGCATGTGGTAGCCTATTTATTCAGAAAGGCTAGACCATGCGTATCCATACTAATATTATAAATGGGAAAGTGTGTCTGTCTGTATGTTTGTCTTTCTTTCACGGCAAAACGGAGCGACGAGTCGACGTGATTTTTTAAGTGGAGATAGTTGAAGGGATGGAGAGTAACATAGGCTACTTTTTATCTCTTTCTAACGCGAGCGAAACCGCGGGCAGAAGCTAGTTTAGCTATAAATTAAAGGTAATATTTTTTTGTTTGAGCCTAACCACACAAAAGAATAACTGACAGTTTGTTTGATGATCACACGTTGTTAATGACTACGTTATCTAAAGGTTAAATGATCTTAAATAGCCTTATGCAGAGTGAAATGAAAAGAGAGCTTTGTCGTGCAGTTAGGAAATTTAGGCTTATAATAATAACCATCTGTCCTCCACGGCTTACTCCGCTTCCATGAGTCGTAGAGTAATGCTATATAGCCTACTAGCTTTTGCCCGCGACTTCGTCCGCGTGAAATAATGGTTCCCGTTCCCGGGGGATTTCCGGAATGAAACGGGTCCCAAACTATATATCTGTACCAAATTTCATTGAAATCGGTTTAGGAGTTTAGGTGTGAAGAACAGACAGGCGGACAGACAGACAGAGTTACTTTCGCATTTATAATATTAGTACGGATACAAAAACAGTTTTTGGAATCGGTTACGACTTTTAGAGATTACCTCCTACAGATAAGAAAACAAACTACCTCTTAATAATATGTTAGTGTAGATAACGGTTTCGTGAACAAAATCACAAGCAAAATCAACTCTTCAACATTCAATTTTTACATAACATGATCGCGCTGTTTCAAGGAACCGGGCGCACGCTTCCCAAAACTTAGTCCTCGACGTCTTACAAACGTTTTCAACTTTCTAATTAAGTTCAACAAGTCTTGAGTTAACATTTAGACGCGCTGATTAACTGCTGAGATGGTTGCACTTAGTCAAATGTAGACGGTCTATAAATAAGGCTAACATTTGGAGATTAAGTGCTTCGAGTTTTAATTTAGTCAAGCAGAGCAATGGTAAGTTTTAGGAACGTACTTAGTTTAATATTAGTTTTTAGTCTGTCAGTACCTTTTAGGATGTGAAACTCACGATAACTTAAAATTTGAAGTAAGTGATGTTACCATGAAATAAAGCTAACTGTAATTCATCTCCTTTGCCTTTTGCAACTACGTCGCAGCAGTCTAACCGGATTCAGCGGGATACCATTGTTTTTCGTGAAACAACTGCCTATTAGACCTTCATATTTCACAACCCAGCAACTGGGCGACACGATACCCATTGGTTGGACTGGTCAGGTTTTCCGTTTTTTTTCTACTCGTAACAACTGTCAAAATTTTACGGATGATAACCGGGACCAACGGCTTGACGTGCTAACCGATGCACCAGCCCCCTTACCATGACGTTTAAAGTAAGATTGTTTTAGTCCTGTTGCAGGAGTGTGCAAGTGACAGCGCCAGACACGTTGTCTAGCGCCGTCTCTTTCCCACTGAAAGTAATATCAAAGTAATACTGCTATAAGGGCTTGTGGTACGCCCCCAGATGGGCCATCACAACACAAAAAACTGACTGAAGTAACGAAAAGAATTAGATAAAAAAATATACTTGTATGCTTGTGCACTGTTGGACAATCTGAATTTCAGGCAGGCGTAAGCCTGAGAAAACAAAATTTTAACTTTTTTCACCCAGTCGTAATAACCTAAAAGAGAGGTTAATGTATAAAATTTCAATTTTTAATCTACCCAGAATCGAACTGTCAGCAGTCAAGGGTAAAGAAAAGCACGGGAAAGTGTATAAACCCGGTAGCCGTAGATCGTTTATTTAAAAATGTCTTTGAAAAAAGTTACTGTGTGTGCGATCTAAAGGCCACTGTAAAGCATGAGGTTTTTTCATTCGATTTTCGATGTAGCGAACAGGATTCTGGAAAACTGGCGTAAAACTAAAGTTTAGGCTAGTACAAAACCTCAAAGAATTTTCTACAAGTTGGTTTTAATTTTGAGAACCTTTATGCATCCTCTTGACATGTAGAACGTAGAAATAAATTTTAATATGACATTATAATGAGATCTCTGTTGTAAACCTATGTAACAAAGATGTATTTTAACTTTTTTGGGTTTAGATTTTGTATGGAGGAAGCTTATGTAATTTGCTTCTCTTCTTTGTTTTCATAAACACTCCAAAAAGGGGTAGAAAGTGTTTTTCGTTTTTAAAAAGATATTAACGATTGTTCGTTCTATATCAAACTCCAATGAGTTCAGTCCTTGTAAAAATAGCTCCTACAAAACGTACCCTGTAGAGGCTGTTACAATACATCTTGCCTACAATAATTCTATAAACCAGGAAGTAGAACTTGACCCCAAAACCAAAGAGGTCAAGGCCAGACAAAAATAAAATAATCCAATTTAAAAAAAAAAACTTGTGTCTCTGGCCACTTGGGAAATCAAAGTCTTGAGACGGCTTGAAGCCTACGACGAGAATTTATGGAAGTCCGTCAAGGGAACAGATCGAATCGTACTGGGATGCCTGGCACACACACTGAATTCAAGAGGGTTTTTCAACTACAGTAAAGTTAAATGAAGGGTTAAAAGCGAAATTGTATGTGTCGAAATACTTGTCTAGTCTTTAAACCGTTTCCCTGATGGATTCGCAGAAATGTCGACGGAACACTTAGGATATGTGTAGTAGGATTACAAATTTCTCAGTAACAGGCGTTTTCGGGTGCAGTGTCAAAAATTGTATCTCACCATTTTCGGTTATCTCTTGTTTACGGAAAGTGGAGTTTAGTTTTCTTTATAAAATACACTAAGGCCCATTTTCTAACAATCTGTTATTAGGTGCATTAAAATACTTACTAGAGATAGATAACTGGCATAGATCAAAATACTGTCTTAAGTAGCCAACTCTTAAGATATATAAATGATTGCCTTTTAAATGGTCTATTAGAAATAAATGATTTGAGTGACAATGTCCGTAATCACGTGGTAACATCGACTGAAATCGTACAAAATAAAATTAACCCCTAACAGATTCATCCGCAAAGGCTGCCTTCAGAACATATTTAACAACAAAATATTAACCAAAGAAACACATGTTTCTTAAAACAAGGACAACCACTATCCAATATAAAACACACACATCATGTAAGCCGAATAGGAGAAAAAACCCCGCGAAATATACGAAATGTCAACGCGTCTTTAAATATTTATAACAAAGGTGCTTAGGAAATCTTTCGCAGTACAACACTCATATTGATTTTGCTTGTTATGTCCCAATGCATAATGCTACCTACTGAATATTGTATGGTCCGTAGAGTGAGAGGTGTCGAGGTACTTTGGCTTAGAGATGTTTTTTTGTTATATCAACAGCTTAAACAAGGTCGTGATGGCCCAGTGCTAAGCCACCCACCTTTCATGACAGAGGTTGAGTAGGTACGAATACGGGCAAACACATTTATGACTTTCAATTCATATGTACTTTCTAAAGTCTATCTTGAACAGCACTGATATCCTGTGCCCTGAAAAGTTCATAACGCCGTTAAATTTGATTGTTATTCATAGAACTTTGACAGTCGTTCTGAAGTCAGAAAAGTCTGACCAATCCAACAAAGGGTATCGTGTCGCACAGTTGTTGGGTTGCGGTGGTCTGATAGGCAGGTCTTAACGTAAAACACTGGTATTTAGCTAAATCTGATTAGGCTGGAAGACAACCCCAATACAGCGGGTGTTCGACTTCTACGCGGGCGAAACCGCAGGCAAAAGCTAGTCTAAAATATTCCACAAAAACGACCATAAAAGTCTATGTCACACCACAGTTACCACTTAAACTTAACATAAACTACAAATTAACATACATAACGACTACTGCAGTTTCTTATCCGAGTCCCACAAACCGTTATTACGAACATTTCCTAAGCACACCATAAAAGTTTGTGAGTAGAAACACTTAAGAACTTTAGAAACATGTTTATGTTTGTTTCCGCGTTTCCTTAATCGCCAGAAAAGAAAATTTCCTACTTAAATTTGTCGTGGCAAGCGCTAAGACGTTCTTGTTAGCGAGACGTTCCCACAGGAGTGTCGTTGAGCAAGCTCTTGCTTTCTGCGAAACTCGGGTTAAATTATTATTTTTTCAAGCCGACATATTTTTTTCAAGATGTTAATACATGTGTTTGGCTTTTTTGGAGGTTCATCGAGGTAATGGTTTGGTTTTACTCTGTTTTGGTTTGGTTTTGCTGGTGTTGGAAATGTAAGAATACTTTTCCACCCTCGTATACTATAAAACCCTTTACCCTCGGCTTCATCAGCGTCGATATCAAACTTTTATCCACTATTTTACTCTTTAAAGGATCGAATTTACAAAAATATTTTCTTTCTGAATACGTTCTTTAAAATAAGTGAAGAACCATCAGGATATCAGGACGGCCACTAGTCGATATGCATTTAAGCGGAAGTTGGGGATCTATTTTCATAACAAATGAGCAGAGTTTTTTCACCATTTTCTTCCTTGTATATTTATATATTATATATTTATATATTCATATATATATTACGTATTATATATTACATATGTATAAAGTATATATTGTATATCTCTTCGATAAATTTGTATTTATATGTGTATAATATGTATTAAACTTATATTGTGTTAGTTTTAAGACTACCCACTAAATTATGTGTTTTAATTATTATGTTATTTTTTTGTTTTTCTGTAAGTTTGTGTCCTTTTATTGTTATTAATAATGCACCTGCCATGTTTATATCTCATTATCATGGCATTAAGCCCGCCCTTGTACGCTTGTGCATGAAGTTTAAATAAATAAATAAATAAATAAACCATACTTGCATCTAAAAGTGTTATAATTAACCAATTTACAGAATAAATTTCATTTTATCATTTTTATCCATCAGAATAAATACGGTTTACAAGAACCAGTGCATATGCTTAAGAGTAAAAAACAACTTATCTCCACACACACAAACAAAACCAAGAAAACTCCAAAGCTCGCATTCAGAAGACCGTCCAGACACCGCAGACTAACCAAACTCCTTCATAAATAATCTTTAAAATCACTCATTTATTTACATTACACAGTTATATATCACGGGAAAGTTTAAAATTCCCCGCAATAACAAAACTCGCTGGTGAATGTAACATGGCTAGTACGAAAGTGGAAACTTGCACGATGTAGGGGTATATTAAACTTTTCATTTGATTTATGACAGTTTATTGTTTTTGTGGCTAGAACCCTCGTGAACGCCCTTGGCGACAGTTTTTTTGCGGCAGATTTTAAAATCTTTACAGAGAATAAAATCGTCACGAAGTTGAAACTGTACTTTGAATATTTTTAAAAGAGTACCTACTTGATTGTAATACGTATATATTTATTTTATAAAATCTACAAACGATGTCAGGCTAAAAAATAGTTTTAGACTATTTGGCTGTATATTTGTTCGTGGTAAATGCAAAACATGCTACAAAGATTTCTTTCAAATTTTGCATGAATATTGCTTGTAGGTCTGGTCAACAAATAGGCTATAATTATCGCGCTATCACTTTTGTGGGATGAACAAAATAGTGATTCAGAAATTTTGTATTTTTGCTGCTTTATAGCGTCCACGCGGACGACGTCACGGGCAGCAACTAGGCGATTATCTTACTGATACAAACGGAGCGGGTTGGTTTTAAAGAATGGATATTGCGAATGATATTTCGATTGAAAAAACTTAGATAGGTTTTAAGCGCTCTATGAGTAGCACTCTCACCACGTCATAAAACGTACCACATGGTGAATGTACTAACTTCAGGTACTATTTCTATGACGTTTGCTGATTGTAAGCTGTTAAAATTTAATAAAAAAAAGTCACTCCTGCTATTTCTGTCTCTTTATAACTAAGTTTAATGCACAGTTTTTTTTTTAATAGTAGTGGTTCAAGAGGAAGTGTTATATCTATCGAAAGTAACTCTGTCTGTCTGTCTCTTCTTCACGCCTAAACCACTAACCGATTTGAATAAAATTTTGGTACAGATATAGTCTGGGACCCAAGAAATAATTAAATAGTAGGATAGTTTTCATCCCGGGAATCCCTCGGGAACGGGAACTATTATTCCACGCGGACGAAGTCGCAGGCAAAAGCTAGTTGATAGTAAATGCAAAATATAATAGAGAAAAGCCGGGGTTTTAAAGATTTGAAACACCTGTGCGACGCGGGTCGCTAGTTTTACATTAAATACAAAAACTGTTGACCATATTACCATGTCGCATTTACAAAATTAAATATACCGAGTGATTTTAGTGTACAATACATGCAGACTAAGCCTAAAAAAGTCAATAATTTTAAAGATTGGTAACACGATGCGCAGTTAGTACGGGTCGCAAGTAAAACATAAATGTCACATGTAAGTAGTACATCTCAAAGCACAGAAAAGTAGTTCAAATAAGTTTCAGGAGCAAGTAGAAGCACTCTAACATAAACTTCCAATATACTAGCTACAATAGATGAAGTAGATATAAAGTTTAACCAAAGACATGTGCTTCCTACAAAGAGTTTAAATGTGTGGTATTAAAAAGAAATCTAAGCTATGTTACGAAGTGCCGAGTCTTGAGCTCTTGTAGTAACGTGTAGTTATCGATAAAATGGATGTCGATAAAAATATTAGTCGATTATTTAAAATAATTTCACCTATCGGAAAACACACACACACACACGCACACACCTGTGGGTAAGTACATAGGTGCTCACGCCTAAAGCCCTTCACACGTGTTGGGTGCGTGGATCTATGTATTTGCACCCACGGACACACAACACTCTCCAATACCCACTTATTATATATTGTGTTAAGTTCCAATTATTTTCTTTTCAATACTTGGAGCTTATTTATCATTGTATTACGAATGCGCAAGTATATAGTGTAATTACTTATAGGTTTGAGCGTGGAGATCCGTCACACAGGTCCTGAACCCAGTACAGACTCCAGCTCTCACTAAGGTTAATTTTCTTGTATACGATTTATTATATACCTAATTGTACCTTTTTGAGAGAAATAAAAACCTATTCTATTCTATACCTATTCTATTCTATTCTATTTTGAATGTCATTGATTTATTTATTTATTTATTCATTTTCAGAACTTTAAATAGAATTATTATAGGTTATATATACAGTTGAAAAACTACATGTTGCAATAATAACACAAGATAATTAAAATGAGATACATAACTCAAAGTTTCTAATCAGCTTCCGCTTTCACAAAATGATCTCATTAATAACAGAAAATTAATTATTTTAATGTAGACACCTTTGAAGTGTACGCAAAGGCCAGTAAATATTAATTAAACATTTTCGGCTTTGTAACTTTTATAGCGATGTATTTATTATTTATCTTTTTTCGTCCAATTAACGGTTCTTTTCGAGTCTTTGGGAGGTTTGCGAATCAATACCTTTGTTTTGCCAAGCCTATTATGATTACCACTAATGACGTTATTATAATTTTATTTTATCGTATACACATGACAATGCATTATGTACCTTTATAAATAGTAGACATAATTACTTGTTTTATTGTCATTAACAAAGTTTTCTCAGTTTTATAAAATAAGTAAATATCTTTGGACAACTCACACACGGCCATCTAATACCAAACAAGACAAAGTCTGCACTATGGTAACATATAATTTGTAATTACATTCACACATAACTTTTATAAATAAATTACACTTATATGTAGAACAAACAATCATGCTTATCAACTAAAGATTTGTGGCAATTGAACCCACAAATGCGCTCAGTAGCCAGGATCACTAACCAACTTCAACACACCAGTCATACTATCAATTGACATTTCCCGAATCCCCCCGAAGATTTACCTTTCCATCGACATGCAAATCGTTTACAGCCCATCACTATTTCGCAAGACGAAGACGATAAAGAAGGACGGATATAATGTAGTGCTTTCAAACATTGAAGCGAAGTTTGCCTACAGAGCAGCAGACAAATGACAACCGGCCTGAGGCGGGGAGCTGCGATATTAGAAGCCTTTAAGATGGGAAAAATAGCAACTTTTACTTGAGGTACTTTTTGTATGGTGTTTGAGGGAAGACGAAGCGAATTGTCAATTTTATTGCTAGTTGTTGGGTGGTGTAAGATTTATTTTTGTTTCGATTGTAGTTTTTAATCTGGAGTAGGATATAGTAGATAGAACAGGATACATGTTGGTACATATTATAAGTGTGTTGTGTTGTACTGTCTATATTCAGATATGATATCAGTTCCTTGCTGATTTTCTACAAATGATAGGTAAATGAACCAAGGGCTTATCTGTATGGTGACTTTGGTTCCTTTTACTAATGATAGCTCGATTAACTAGGACAATTTAGCCAGTAAACGTCCTATAAAACAACCGTTCTGCCAAAGGACTTTTTTTTTTGTCTAGTCTATGTTGTCCCACTACTGGGCAAAGGCCTCCCCCATCTTCTTCCAGACTCCTTTTTCCTTCGCTTCTTCGAACCAACCCTCGTGGTGTGCGTCAAGCTCATCACGCCACCTTTTCCTGGGCCGGCCTCAGAGACGACGTCCATCCTCCGGTACCCACAGTGTTGAAACGGTTGTTGCCCGGCGGTCGGTGACCCGCCCAATCCCATTTAAGCCTGGCAGCTTTTTTGCCCACATCCGTAATGCCCGTTTTGGAGCGCAGCGTGGAGTTCCGGATTCTGTTCTGTCGTTTAACACCAAGAATGCTGCGCTCTATAAATTGCATTTTAAAGTTACTGGATTTTTTAGTACTTATAACATTGCGCATATAAAACCGCTTCAGTTCATGCCTTAACCCACACGTCATGCATAAGATGGCAGAGATGTTACACTCTGGGTGCGCCGTGAGAAAGAATTGCCGACGACATTTGTTTCGGGAGCGTCTCTGCTGCGCTTGTTTAGTAAACTTCAGTTACGAGTGAATATCTCTGTATACAACTTATTACCTATTTTTTGATGCAATAATGCTGTTACTAACCTGTTTTCAAAGCAATCACAACGTCGGGTTGTTCGTCAGTCGGTTGTTTAAGGATGTATCAATATTTGTAAGATTTTAAAGTGAGAAATAATAAGTGTTTAAAGATGCTAGAAATGGAAGCTGTGTTAACCATTTTAAATACTTTTATCGCAAGGGAAAACCCCGCGTTTTGGCTTACTGTTCTGATGGGCCGTTGATTTTTTTTTAGGAATCTGGCTACACCTAATATTTTAATCGTATTTAGAAGCTGAAATCTGCCATTTAAAAGCTTGCAATTTTTTTAAATTACATCAATTTCTGCTTTAGTTTTAGGGATCGTGAAAGTTACTTCACGTTCCCTGAAACTGCTTTGCCTGTCATGCCAACCCCGTGTTTTCCTTAGTTTTGGTCATCCTATCGGTGTTACTTTTATTAGGAAATCGATTTTCTGCTAGTCATATCTAAATAACTGTCGAAATAATACTGTCGAAACCTACACACTACTATTATTATAACACTACTATTTTAAAGAGGTAAAGTTTGTTCTTTTGTTAATTTATTTGTGGGATTCGGAACTATTACTCAATAAAAAAAATGTTATAAAAGCAGTTGAAGGGTCTGTAATTATAGTTTACAGTATGTGTGACCTAGCAATTGGAAATAATTCTGGGTCTGGCTGCGCTAGTTTTTTTTTAACAATCTAGTCAATTCTACCACCTAATCTACAATGAAACCTCTTTAGTGGTACTGAATACTATTTCTAAAACATTTGCATAAACATAATTAAGTCACAAATAAGATATTCTAAATACAACAATGAGGCGTGGAGAAAAAGAACAATGCGTTTAGAGGAAGCCCCGCAACTCATGACACGGGTAATGCCAAGAATTCACCAAGCTACGCCTGTTACTGAAGATCATGTGTTTACTGGAAACGTTACCGACTTTGTAACTGGTTATCACGTATTTAAAAAAGCTTTGAAATCTGTCCTAAAAATAGACTAGAGGCGATTTTGTAAAACCCTGATGCAAAAGGAGTGATGTTATAACTTTGATTCCGTTCATGTATGTCGGCCTGTCTGTGACATAGCCTCGTAGCTCTTAAAAGGATAAACTAATTTGAAAGCTATGTTTTATACAAAATAAGGTTATCTAACAATGGTTTTTAGATGTGTTAAATGAAAATTGGTTGAGCCATTACGAAGTTATTAACCCTTTTGTAAACTGCATTCGCTATCTTTAACCTCGCCGGGGACCGGAGTTTTTAAATTTAATTTACACTTGTATTTGAATAACTGAAGGTGGTAGAAAAGGTACTACACGAAGGCAAAGTCTGTGTTAGTCTCTATCTGCCTATATAATGCACACAAAGATTAAAACACTAATGTAGGTAATATTATAAATTCAAAAATGTCTCGTTCTGTTCGTCATGCGCTCATGGCTGAAACACTGAACTAATTTTGATTCGGCTATGGAGTAAGCTTAATAAAGAATTAAAACAATAGACCACTTTTAATCTGACTTTAATTTGGTTGAGATCTCACAAAAAAATGCGGCTATCTAAATCAACCATCCTCAGTCTCTTATCCACTAACTTGCAAAATAAAATTTTAAACCTCTATCTCATTTCTAGATTATTCACACAATCATCAACACTCATTCTCACAACTTCACACAAGACACTTTCAGTACCCTTAGCCGCATGCCTATAGGTATAGTCGAAATAAAAGTGGCGACAACGGCGTCTGGCTGCAGCTTAAAGTTGAAAGGCTTCGGCTAGACGGCACGACTAATTGTCGACACTACTATTGTCGTATTTGGATGCGTATTTACATGTCTGACTGACGTAAAGGATTTTTTTTGCGATTGAGTTTTTTAAGTTTGATGTTTGGTGTTGTCGGTGTAAATATGTTTTGAGTTTGTTTTATATAATGGTGGAATTGTATGTTCGTAATATTTAGTAGTAATGAAGCGATTGCAGAACAATAAACATTGATTTATTTCTGTAATAGGTACACTTAAGTGCGTTACGAGCGACGAAAACAAATAAATGGGAATAGCAAACAAAAATCGGGCTGGTATATTTTCCTGTAAATTTTGAACAGTATTTTAATTGTAAATGATATTTAAAAAGTATACAATAAGTAAAAAAATATATTCAATGAATTTATTCAATGAAAACCGTAGTTGAAGCAAGGCCAAAGTCCTTAACTTAATTTTATTCTTAAAAAAATCAGGTAAAATCCAGTTTTACAATCTCATTTTACATTTCTTTGAATTTCGAGTAGAGTACGGTTTTACGGCTTGTTAAGGACTTGTAGCAAGTTATTACAGCTCATTGTCTACGAACTTCAATATTTGCCTCTGGGTCCAAAGGTCAAACTAGAATCGTTACATCGAAAATCAAAGAGAGACCTTTATACTAATAAAGTTTTCAAATTCGATGCTTCATACAAATATTGTAAAGGACTACGCACGTTTATTCAGCTTCATTTAACAACAATTAACAACAATTTAATACGAAAACTGACAAGACGAAGTAAGTTGAACGGACGCGTACGTGTCTTCATATAAATCGTTGTTTTCTTCTTCTTCCTGCCCTTATTCCATTTTACTTGGGGTCGGCGCAACATGTCTTATTCTTCCACACCAACCTGTCACCCGTCATGCTATCGCTAACTGCTTTTTCCTTCATATCATTCTTTACACACTCCATCCATTTTTTCTTCGGTCTTCCTCTCCCCTTCCAACCCTCTACATTCATACTCAAGATCGTAGTTTTCTATAAGTGGTGATAAGTTTAATTGAGCTGAATAAGTGTGCATAGTCCCTAAATATAAAAGCCTCTGAATCATTTGATTTGGGCATGTTATATACATGGTATTATGTCAATGTCATCAAGTGTCTTGTCAATAAAGTCAGCGAGTAATACGCTAGTAAGCTAGCCGTGGTTTTTCTTGTCCCGAATTTACATATTTAACAGGACATGTGATACTTTTTTGTTCTTTATGGATAGCCAGAAGCGTGAGTATCACAACCAGTCTTACCAAGGGGAATCATTTTGTCCAGTAACTGAGTTGTAGAGGTCTGGGCAGTCATTCCAAGTAAAACACGTGTACCCCGCGGTATATAGTTTGACTGAAAATCAACCCTATCATAATTGAGAAAAGGCTCAATGAAGAATAGTTAATACCGACTATTAACTATTCACATAAAATAAATGTAACCTAACAACTAAGAAAATTAATGAAGCGCTCTTCCTCTGTCTACTTATTTAAAACTTGCTGTGCCCAATAGGGTTCATAATTGTTACTATATTATATTGTTCTATTTACCACCTGTAAGTGTACATTATGGATTGCCAAAAAACGATTTGATTTTATTTATTAGCAGAAATATAGTAAACAAGCGTCGACTAGCATAATAAACAAAAAATTAAAACCCTAAAATCATTAAAAGCGAAATCTAAGCGAAACCGCCCCAAAATGTAGTACGTACTAATATAATTTAATTAGTACACGACATGAATAGACAAAGAGACAAATTAAATGTTGGATTAAGGTATTCCGCGCGGGGTGATTAGAATGATTGATCACTTGAATAGTTGAAATGTTCCGGTGAAACGGGTATCGGGGCCGGATACCGCGTTTTGGTATTAATGTGGATTTAGTTAAATGAAATAAAATAGTTTTCGACTGCATTATTAGAAGTAATAATGGGTTAAATGTGCTTGGTTTTTGTTTATGTATGTCGTGATGGCCCAGTGGATAAGGCGCCCGCCTCTCGTGTAAAAGGTTGTGGGTTCCACTGTGACTTTTTTAATTCATAATGTACTCTCTAGAGTTTATCAAACTCAAACTCAAAACTATTTTATTCAAATAAACCATTTACAGGTACTTTTGAATCGTCAAGGTGTCAGTCTGTCAGAAAAATGAAGCTAGTTGCTCGTTCCAAACAGTAGGTCTCATGGAGAAGAGCGAACAAGAAACTCCATGAACACTCTTTTATAAAATCAATAGATTACTTGCAAAAATGTGGTTACATCATTCATTGTTGAATCTAAGGTACTATGTGAGAGCAACGTAACAAGTCGTACATGTTAGAAGAGGTATTGTGAATTTAAGAAATAAACAAAACCAATTTTAAAATAACTGTGGCAGCTAAGAGATGACCAGTCTCAGCAGACAGCGTCCGTTCACGAACATGACGTATAGATCGGCACCAAATAGCTCAACCATTTTGAATGGATCCAAATGATCCAACACACACTATCTTGGACATTACTGACATCCCTGCCTCGGTAAGCACGTAAAGCCGTTGGTTCCGGTGATCATTCGTAGAACTTTGACAGTCGTTACAGGTAAGCCAGAAAGACTGACCAGTCTAACCAAGAGGTATCGTGTCTCCCAGTTTCTGGGTTGTGGAGGACTGATAGGCAGTCGCTCCATGTAAAACACTGGTAACTATCGAGCTGAATCCGGTAAGGCTGGAAGCCGACCACAACTTAGTTGGGAAAAAGGCTAGGGCAAAGAAGTGCATGGTTTTTGTTCGATCACAACAACACTATTAATCTCAATAAGCTTAAGCTTTTAGAAGTATCAAAAACAAGGTAAAGTTCCGTTTGCTTCATTGAAAAAGGACAATATTTTGATAAAACAAGTGCTGAGTCTGGTAACTAAATGGTAATAATTTTCGTAAGCCTGTAGATATGATTATTATACATAATATATTTTTCAGATAGAGTGACTTGTTGGTTATGGAACAGAAACCATTCAGTGGCGTAAGAGTCAATAAGCCCCACAGATTTTTACGACTTAGAAACACCACAGCACAGCAAATACAGCTTTTTTATATATTTTAATTGCTAGCTTCATGATATATGTAAGCTTACTAGTGCAAAAAAGGTCTTTTAGTTTGTACGAAGAGCCTACCACTGAAACCATTATTTCAATTTACTCTATATTAACTACCTTTCTTTTACAAAATGGAGAATTGAACACATCACATAGTTATAGCTGCGGAGTTCCTTCAAATTGCCAGAGGTTGCCGTCATTATGAAGAGTAAAGCAAACTTAGATTGGCGTCGGAGGCGCCGAGATTGTTATCTTAATGAATGTGTTTTGGTAATATCTTGTAGACATTTACGAAGTTCATTTTCTTTGGTACAAGTTTGGTTTTGTAGTCGGTATGATACTTTTCATGATTAAAATAGTTGTAGGTAATCGATATATGAATACCGATATTTAATCAGAGTTATTATAAATGTTAACTACTTTTTATCTTTAAGATCACACTTATTGCATTAACCTTTCAACGACCAATCGACAACCGACTGTTGCGCTACTATGGTCTTTCTATTATGTCTCGGAGCACGTGTGTTCGGGTTATTCCGATCTGTTACCCCGTTTTGTCCCCATGGGTTGGTAAAATACTGAGATACTTAGTATTTAAATCAATCAAAAGAACTAGGCGCGCAGTAGCGTGAAGATGTTAATAGAAAATGTGTTCCACACATTGCTAACTGGGGGACAAATCGAACTTTTTTTTCCTATCTGTCACCCGTGATCGGAATAATCCGTGTGTTCGAACGTTTAATCATTAAATGGACAAATACTTTAATCCGAACATTTCTCTCTAATTTCGTATTAATGAGACCTTCACCGGGAACCGTTCAAGACATTTATATAACAAATTTTTAAAATCACATTGACCTTACTAGGTCCATTTTCGCTCTCTTTCGCAAGATGCCTTCCGCAACCTACAGTAAGTACTATGTAACCTCTGCTTAAAAAGTTAACGAGAAGCCGAATATTAGCTTGTTTATAATATTATGAAGCATCAGTCACCAATTACCAATCATCATACATCATCATCACCTTCCTAGTCTTTTCCCAACCATATTGGGCTCGGCTTCCAGCCTAACCGAATTCATCTTAATACAAGTGTCATACGTGAAGCGACTGCATATCATACCTTCACAACCAACTGGGCTACCCGATACTCCTTAAGACTGGTCAGACTATCTGACTTCTGGCTACCTGTAACGACTGTCAAAGTTGTACAAATGCAACCGGGACCATCAGCTTTACGTGCATGCCAATTACCATACATATATACTTAATAAAAAAAAAACAATCAAAGAAACAACAATAAAACTTAAGAAGTAAACCAAACCAACAAAAACAAAACGAATAGAATTGAGTCAATAACAACAAGCCACTCGAAAACAAAGATCAAGCTGCTATTTCGTAATAAAAGAAGCAATTACTTAAGTAGTGAGACTCTGAGACAGTATCGATATATTTATAATCGGATTATTTCTCGATGCTAGACTGCAACACAAAGGCATTCGAGTTCTCGTGAATTCAATTCGAAAATTACGAACGATTCTTCAAATTTCGTTTTGGTTAATTATAATTTTAGAGAGACCCATTTTCATTAGGAGTTGGAAAATTTTGTTTTTAGTGTTTTATATGAACTTAACGCTAATAAAGATTAATAAGAATGAGATGCTTTAGAGTTCGTATAATGTATTACGAGTATTTGCTATAATATAGAGCTTAAAAGTATTCGAACTTTGCCAATGACATTATTCGATTTTCGAATTTTACCGTTCATGTCATTGGATCTGGATTTTCCGCATCACAAATCAGTGATCCCAGTACTTAACACTAGTTTGTATTCGACGCCGAAGCCCTCGTATCGATTTACTATATGAAACGCACTTTATACACACCGTTGCTGTCATGCTATCATTATTGCAAAACCGAAGTTTGTCTAACACTAACGGAACATCCTTGATCACACAAACAATACAAACTAAGCTCTCAGCCCCAGCGTTTAAGACTAAAATTGCGTGACAAAAGTAGTTGTTCAGCTGTTTCACTAGTGAAGGGAAACGTAGTCAATAAAGGCGGCTTAGTGGCATCGATAACTTTGTGTTTTGCGATATTTATGCGTTCCACTTGGCTCGGGAACACCTGTTTGTTTGTGTGCACGCCAGTGTGGGCAGACACGGGAATTTGTCTTGTCGATGGTTGTTTGTCACCTAAAGACAGCTGTATCGTCGCTGTTGACATTTTCAGGCATCTACTCGATCATTTCTGATCGTCTTGACGTAAAAGTTAAATAACATTATATTATGCATAAGGTTCGTGTTGACTTGGTAGCTGGTACTCGAGTACTGAGTATACAAATACTGAAGACAATAATTTAGATTGCTTTTACTTGCCATTCAAAGACACTTTGGAACGTCATTATCAACATTTGGAAAATGAATTAAAGCCCATTTCAAAAAAAAGTTTTAATTGAAAAAGAATGATCAAGAAACTCTATCCTTATTTATTAAAAAAAAAAGACGGGTTGCACTCCGGGAGTGCCGGCAGAAGTGAAAACTTGATTATAGCTGTCTACTATCCATCCGTCTTACGCTTTTTCCATCAGGTCACGTGTCCTGACGCGAGTTTAAGATTTTATACCCATTACAGAAAAAGTGCTCAACGCCGCTAAAGAAGTTTTCACTTCAAAAATGTTTTTGTGGATCAATTTAATGATTGAACAGTAAATGAAAACCAAGTTATCTCAGTCATCATTACATCAATATTGACCTTCTCCATAAATAAGAATTGGGTAAAAAAATCAGCAAGCATCGTCTCACAGAAAGGTCTTACTTTCGTTAATTAACAAAATACAATTTAACAACTGTCAATATATAATGCAATATAATTTTCGATAGTAACTACAATCACAATCGCATCCCTACGCCCTCTGTGCATTTAACAGTAACATTCATTGTAATATTTGCTTTATACAATCTGCGTTGAATTTTGACTAGTCTGTTTAATAATTTAGTGAGGTTCGTTTCACGTAGTCAGTGTAACAATATAGTCCAATTTACCGTTTCTGTATACTGAAGTTAATTCTTGGTACTCGAAACTAAAATGATGAAATGAAATTAAGACCGTTTTCAGTGATTATACTTTTACTTGTTTAGGGAATATGTTATGACAATCTTGAATGGTCAAAGATCACTTAAATTGTTGGTCCATTGTGTGGCTGTTCGACCACCATAATGTTTGCCTTCCCGTGGTTTAGACTCTAAAACATATTTTTTTTCCCCTGACCGCTTGATCGTCTGCAGACAAGACCAGACCAGCCCACTTCCACTTCAGCGTACTAATAAAATTTAGTTTTTAAGAAAAATATTAAAAATAAAATTTTATTTCGAACTTAAAATACGGTTAATAATACAACAATGGTTGCAGTTGTTTCCCAAAAAAAAAAACCTAATTGTCAGTAAAAATCTTTGAAAATTCCAGGTTTCTTGTACCCTTTATATACATATAAATAAATAAATAAAATAAAAAATAATAAAAAAGCCTTTTATTTCTTCTATATACATATATTAAACATATAAACCTTCCTATTAAAATCACCATCTATTAAATAACGTATTAAAATTCGTTGCGCACTTTTAAACATTTTAACACAAGTAGAGACAGAGTGCTGAAAGCGACTTTGTTTTGTACTTCTATGTAGTGATACTTAAAAACAGGCTAGGATTGACAATAGTAAGCCTGAAAAACTACGCAATTATTACTATTCACAGAATTAGAGGTCCGATGACTTCATAATGTCATTCCATTAGAACAATCTTTACAACATAATCTTTACAAGAATTTTTCTTTTTTCCCAGGTGAGTGCTGTATGAATGATTAAGACGAGAAAAGGGGAATGGAAACTTCCTGGTGCGAATAGTATGATGTATACCCAAGGTGAGTTTGTTATATTTATTAGTATTTTGAAAGAAAATGAGTGTAAGTTTGTTAAATTTCGCTTTGTCATGTTTTCACAACATTGATTGACAAGAAATGATCAAAATTTCAAATCTTAACTAAAAAAGGATTTATTTAATTCGGCTCGTTGTCAACATCTCCCTAGCTTTTTCAACTAATGGTGTGGTTGTCTCAGACATACTGATTGGCTTACAATTTAACCTGATTCAGCGGAATACCAGTGTATTACATTGAACAATTGCCTATCATACCTCCACAATCCAAATTTGTCCTCTACACATTTTTGACTCTCGTTTGACTCACATATAAAAACAGGTATATTTGGCCAGTACTTGAAATGTTACAGAAACGAATAAATATAATGTTTTAGAACGTAAACTTTTTTGTAAGCACGAAAAGACTATCCCGGCTGTTAATAGTCGTTACCTTTAAGATGCTTGGCAGTCTGACAACCCAATTTTTTTAAAGGTATCATGCTACCTAGGAAGCAAATTAACTGCATCTGCTCAGAGAAGTAGCCTACTCTATCATAGAAAAAAGGCTAGGTAGATGATGAATACTGCGGAACAGATCTACTGCGGAACAGATCTGCTACAAAACTTTACTATGGTGGCCACATCTCAAGGTTCACATTTCGTTAAAATTACAAACCCCTTAAAATTCACCCCTTCCAACCTCAAAGAAATTATAAAATAGGTACCTATACAACCTCAAGTACCTGACATCCCCTGTTACCTATAGCATTACGCTTCACCGGTTAGGTACCGCCTAGACGGGCGGTTTGGTCGATTTCACTCAATTCTCGGCAATATGTTGTCACAATTAAAGGGGTAGACATCCCTTAGGGTAGTTAAAGATGCGCTATACAAAGATACATTCGTTTTTCAGTGATACAACAAACACATGAGTTTACTAACAGCTGGTTTAATTTTTCTGCAAAAAATCCTATTCATATTTCATTTTTTTTTCTGGAGAGAGAGAGCATTGATTTTCATTAGCTTATGTTGAGACCCTAAAATTAATCAAATCATGAAATATTGTAACCTTTACCTATCCTAACCTCTTTAGAAAATGGTCAATAACTGGTAAATTTCATGAAATTGTCAATTTTAAAATGACGCCCTGGCCACCACATTTTATAAAAAATAGTTTTAAATTAATATTTTAGATTATTTATCAAAACAAACTTAATTACTATACATTTTACAACCATAGATTTTTTCATAGAGCTATATCTAAAATACAACAGGCAACAAACATTTCGGTTTCAATTTCCAAAAATTTTCTTTGCACGTGACCTTTTATTTAGCGTTCAAATACCGAAATATTTCACGGAACTTCGTGTACCACGAACCTAAAATCATGAATAGAATCTGCAAACTGAATAAGGGGTGTCTACACAGGTGGGGTGGGGGTGCAAATGGTAGGCAGTCACGTCCTAAACAGCCCCTAAACGAAGGGTAAACGGACGGAAATAAGTCCTTTTATTTAGGGTACCTAGGGTATAATTTTTAGCAGTCTCGAACTAGATTACACTGTGTAAATAGGTGTTGGTTTCGCTTTTTACTGCTTAACAGTTTAACAAATTGTTAAATATCTTTAACTTTTACCATATGTAACAGAATCTACGTAAACATCATTGACAAAAAAAAAAACATACAAATTTCAAAGTTCAAAACATTTATTTGAATTAGGTGATTCACAAGCACTCATAAATTGCCAAAGAGCCAGTCGGAAATTCAAAATCTGGTTGCTGGTTTAAAAACATAGTTTGGTCTTTATGGAGAAGAACAAGCAAAAAATCCATGGACACTTTTTTCAATCATCAAGTTTTACAAAATCTTGCTTATATTGTTCGCGTTGCCTGCTTTCATTAACATTTTGACGACAAAACGACAGTCAGCTGTCGGATTGCTATTGTCGATCACGAGTATTAGAGTTTTTTGAAGTCGCTTAAAAACTAACCCACCAAAGTCTGCCATTGTTAGCTTATCTCTCATAAAGCCTAGCAACAATACATTTCCATACTTATATCTACCATTAAACCTTCTCCGCGTGTCCTATCTTTCCGACCTCCTGGAACAAGTAGTGGCGGACCCTTCGTGTCTCGCAGCAGACTACTTCAGACGGCTGTAGTGCCCACGAGTGGGTGCGAAAAGTACCTTATTCAGGTTCAAGGTTATACTATAGTGCGTGTGATAACTAAAGTGCCATGACTCATTAGGGTATGTGGGAAAATGTATTGTGGTTTGAGTGTTTTAATGGTGGGTTTTTTCTTTTATTTGGTTCGGTTATAAATTGTTTAAAATTTTGGTGTTTAATAGCTTGTGGAAATAAACGCAATATTTTGGTTCTTTATTCTTTATTGCACAAGAAAAACAATACACATAAAAAATAGCAAATAAACATGAGTTATGTACAATGGCGAGCGTAACGCAAAAGCAATATCTTAGCAAACTTTATTTCTATAAAAGATATTGGTTTTACTGAGTGACGTGATCCATTTTTATTTTGAACTTCCCAACCCTGACTGTGAACCTTGAATTCCTAGAAAAAAATCCATAGAACCAATTCAAAAGTAATCCGAATGCCATTTCACATTTTCTTGCCCCCTTTCCATTGGTATGTACTATGAAAATTATTGAGAAAGTTTCATATTGTTTAACAACATATCGTAAAATTGAAAAAACATACTTATTTGCGTTAAGTAAAATACGCAATAATGTTTCAATCTATATACAACGCTACCCTCACTCCCGTTCCAAAAATAATTAATACTTTATTGCGCCACAACACAAACCTGAATCGCAACCGCCATTTTAAATCAGTAAAAACATCAGTAACCTAATCAATCCATTTCATCAAGCTTTTGTTTACATGGACGACAGTGTGTCAAAGTGGCATTTTTGTGTGATGGGAGCGGATCGTAGGCCGCGCGATTCAGCCTGCATATGCATTATTGAGTACCACTGAGTGACGAGACACGCGTCCCGTTGTATCGTTGTAACTGGCGAGTGGACTTGGGCCAGTAACTGTCCTTTGAAAAAGTGGTGGCGAGTTGACTTGACTGGTTCACTGTCCTTACAAATTTATATAGACTGGCGAGTCAAAATTTAACTTCTATGTAAGGCAATACCAACAACAACTCAATAATAGTTCGTTGCAATAAACAATTTATATTTCTGCGTTGTGTAAACAAATTGTTTGCTAACCTTCATTAAACAATGACATGATACAAAATAAAAAGCATTAGTTTTACTCGTTTTATTACAACACTAGCTTTTGCCCGCGACTTCGCCCGCGTAGTTGTCGAACTTCCATCCACAATTTTGACCCTTTAAAGGTTAAAAAAACAAAACTTTCTAAGTGGCTAAGGCTTACCCTTCACAAAGAATAATTCCTCAAAGTTTCATGTCTCTAGTTAGTTATTGTTAAACATCAACAAACGCGTTAATATTAGCCAGTGAGTTTACTTCCAGGGCAGCGGTAGCTATTAGAATAATTATTAATCTGCGCGAATGGAACAAATGGTCCTTATCGGGCGGCGAGCTACCCATCGCTCGCTATTCGCAGTCCCGCGCCTACGGTGGCTGGTAGTCGTCTTGCAACTCTCAACGTCTACGCCTGGGTCTCTGTCCCGGGCGTGAAGCTTGAGGCTGCGTCATGCGCGCCGCCGCCTTCTACTCCAGCATGACTGCTTCGCAGAACTATGTGATATCTCTAAAGATATTTATTGAAATTCAATTATGTACAAAATTAAAAACCTGTATCGGATACCGTATTAATATTGATAAAGATTAATACTATATTCATGAAAACACCCTGGCAAGTCATGTATTTTTATAGAACTAATTTTATTGCCATAAAAATGGTTATAGTGAGTGAACTATTATAAATAATAGCCATATGTTGTTTTAAGAGGAAAAATTCTTTGTTACATATTTTTTGCGTAACTTCGACCATTTACGCAGCGCACGCAATAGAATCTCTCAAAAGGGATATTTTTCCCTCGTGTTTGTCACACTTTTCATTACTACTCGGCTCCTATGCTATAAAACCTATAACCTGCCCAGGAGTATAGATTACAATCGTACTAAGTTTGGTTAAAATCCCTTTAGTAGTTTGAACTCATAGGTGCACATACAGACAGATAGATAGACAGACAAAAAATTTACTGATTGCATTTTTGGCATCAGTATCGATCACCAATTATCCTCAAATATTAATTTTGAATATTATATTCAATGTACAGAGTTGACCTCTTTACAGTTTTATTATATGTATATAGATTTTAATTTACGATACCCACTCACTGTTTATAGCATGCGAAACGACTACCACATACAGTTCGATTGTAAGGGGTTAAAGTAAACAATTAATTAGTTTACTGAATTAATTGAATACTTTTTGTTTTTGACCAAACGTCCCAATAATTATCACAAACGCATAGATAACCAAACACTTTTTACAACAGGGATAGAACCTGCACGAAGAAAAGCATTATTTTCACAAAAATGTAAACGCGGCGTTTTAAGAATTGTGACAGAAGGTACAGCGCCATCTAGCGAAATAAAACGGAAACTACGAAGAAATTCAAACTGTTGCACTTTGGGTTTAATATCTTTTGAATGAAATGTCCGATTTGAGTAATTAAAAAAGTAATTAGTAAAAGTAGTTAGTAGTAGGTGTTGAAACAGACTTGAATATGAAATAATGTATTACGGTGAATACAATTTTGTGGCATCTTATGTTTTGATTGATGATTGATGTGATGATGCGATTCTTTAGATTGACATAACTTTTTTATTTATGAACCGATTGAAACAAAACAAAGACTAAATGTTAATCCCGGCAAACCGCAACGCAATAGTGAAAACCGCATTCAAATAGGTTAAGCCGTTTTTGAGATTAGCCTGAACAAACGTACAGACAAACAGACAAACAGACAAACAGACATACAGACAAACAGACAAACAGACAAAAATTCTAAAAATCATAGTTTTGGGTTCTATTGCGTATATAAAGTTCCCCTAATAAAGTTTTTCTTATTTATCTTCCATGTACAGACACCGACCTGTTACAATTTTATTATATGTATAGATTATAAGAACTAAAAATAATTTATTTATTTTATTTTTAAGGAAAACTTACAGACTAATAGTACAATGCATAAGTAAATAGTAAGTAGTAGTATTATGCAAAGTAAAAACGGACGTAATAGTAATCACTAATTATTAGCCAGTCAGCAACATCGTCGTTGGGCTTACTACATTGAATCGGTATACCTAGCGTACAGCTTAAATAGCTGATGTCAACGCCTAGTTAAAAACGAGTGTGTAAACATTACATCACAGGTAGGGCAAGTGAATAAGCAAGTAAACAGGTGAGTAGCTAGAAGGCAGCACAGTAGCAAGCACTCGGCACCCCATAACGGCAGACACTCCGCCGTAGTTGCGAGCGACGTATAAATAAGTTTGTACACACTCGCGCTATCAACCGTTCTGAAGGCTTATGTTTTTGAACCGACTGAAAACTGACGATTTTCGATTTGTGTTTTATTCTTAGGCAGACAATTTGAGACGTTCGAAAGAGTCATTAACAAATACTAATTTTATTATTTATTTCGAGCAGGATAATTCTGTAATTATGTAATATTATTGTAAGAATTAAGTAATGTTATTAGAAAAACTAGATTGCTTAAAGATTATATAAATATTTGCACATCTAATTAGGTAATGATACAGTGCACTCTATATCAATTTGTAACATCTTTTATACCTGTATTATGCAAATAAATGATTTGATTGATTGATTAATTGATTAATAACCATCAATCTCTTAAAATTAGCAGTTTAGTTACCTATTTGATTGAAACAGCTCTCAGCTAGAAACTTATTACAAACAGTATTAAGAATTAATTACATGAAATGCATTATATTTATTACCTCAAATGTTTTCTAAAACAGTTGACTTATAATTAGTTTCCACCATATTTAAGTAGACCAGAAGAGCAAATATGACAATATTGAATTCTAATCAATCATAAATATGCGAAAACTGTACCATAGCAAGGGAATAAGTGATGCACAGACTTAGTATGGAGACAATCATGTTCAAGTTGATTGTAAATAATCGAAAAATCGTATATTTGAAGGGATGGTATTCCAGAAAGCGTAGACAGTCTTCCAGGATAATTCTGCCAGTATCATCTGCAGTGTAAAACAAAATTTGATGTATTGAAGTACCTGAAATCATCAAGTCTACTTCCACCTGAAAGGATACTTGAGTACTTTTGCATATGTCATGAGGCATATCAGCTTAGTCTACAAGAAATCTCGTGATGTCTCTCTTAACCGAACAACACTAAAAATATTTATAAAATTTAAGGCGCAAGTTTCAGTTTTTTGCTTTGTGTTATCATGCCTCTCATATTGCCCAAATTAAAAGGCAATCTGTTTACCTACAACCCCCACTATAACCAGAAAACATGTAGAAATATTTACCTTTACAAACAAGAAGTTGTCTGTCAATAACTTGTTTCATTCCACTAACTTCTCCTGAAATCAATTCCACCAACACACCTGGCACGCTCATCAGAACGAAGTATTTGAATATGAGCAAAACTTTTGCTTTTACCTGAAATTTCATAGAATCAACATTTTATGACAACGTATTGCCGTAGCTTATTATCTTTCTACATAATCTATTAAAAATATAATGTCATTAATAGTAAATGAGGGAATCCATACTAATATTATAAATGGGAAAGTGTGTCTGTATGTCTGTCTGTTAGTCTTTCTTTCACGGCAAAACGGAGCGACGAATTGACGCGATTTTTAAGTGGAGATAGTTGAAGGGATGGAGAGTAACATAGGCTACTGTTTGTCTCTTTCTAACGCGAGCGAAGCCGCGGGCAAAAGCTAGTAATATGTAAATGTTAATTCATAATATACTTTGTAAAGTTTATCTTGGACATCACTGATATCCCGTGTCTCAGGAAACACAAGTAGCCGTTGGTATCGGTTTGGTGACAGTTGTTACGGTTAGTCTGGAGCTAAAAAGTCTGACTAATCTAACAAATGGATTCGTTGTTGCCTAGTAATTGAGTTGTATATGTCTGATAGGCAGTCGCTTCACGTAAAATAACTATATCCGGTTAGACTGGACGCGTAACCCAATATAGTTAGGAAAATAACTACGAGGGATGATGTAAATGATGAATCATAATATTTTCGAGTCGTCATAACTTATCGAATAAGCAAATTAATGAGACAATGGGCCGACCATATTAGTCGTACAACTGATTACCGAATTTTAAGTGGATCTCTCGAATCGGTCAATCGGAGGTTAGAGCGAGGAACTGCAGACATTTATTTTCTATGGACGAAGACTTAATAGAGCTAATAAATGTACGCAGTCTCTACGCGCTAGAGTAGATGGATCTTCAAAAGGTAGGTAGCAGTCGCTGGATGAGCGGAAAAATAGAGGTAAATGGTTCTTTTCTACCTTGTTGGAGGACCTGAAGTAAGCTGATGACAATAAATTACTTACGTCAAATGTGGAAGATTCAATGATTTCAAAAACCCCGGACATTATAACAGGAAATGAAAATAAAGTATACACTAGAATCTGAAAAAAAAAATCATTATCAATAATATATAATAATAATAATATAATAACAAGTTTACAGCCAAAAGTGTAATGTACAATTAATCCCGATAATAAAACTAACCATTGTCTTCACTGGTGCATCTATCTTTTTAATACAATATAACAATTTCGAGTAATTAAACATGCAGTTTCGTAAATCATTTTTTAATTCCTGTACATTTCTCGTACGTTGAAATTTTAATAAATGTTGTTTTAGGCATTTTCTACACGCTCTTAATCTGTACCATAGCAGTTCAAAAACCATTAATTGTGGAAAACTAGCCATATACACCACGAGTATGAAATAGGTTCCAATAATAAAGGTAAATAGCTTATTTTTGATGCAGGTCTCGTATGTGCAATAAGAATAACGCGTGTACACTGAGTTTATTTGAATATAAATGAATAAAATCCGATTGAAAGGTATATCATTGTCTAAATTAACCCCCATTAAATTATCAATAGATTTCAAATCGTTTAGGTAAGTTGTAAAACACCGTGGATTATAACATAACGAAATTAATGAGTAGGATAAATATATTAGCAAATAAAACATAATACCAACGCGAGCCGATACTGGCATGGGACGAATTAAATTAAAAAGATCTAAAGTATAATAAATGTTACATGCAAGACAATAACCCTTGAAAATTACGCAAATAATTTTGTTAGAACTAATTTCCGTGTACAGTCCAATAGAAAGTCGCATTAAAAATAAAGTTTTCACTGAGTAGACAGTTTTTAGGAAGTTTATAAAGTATTTGTAAATCATTTTTAAGGTTCTTATGAATTTGGACCTCAAATCGATAAGGTGTGTTAGGCAGACGTGAAAAATACTGACTGACCGAGTTCTGAGTTGACTTAGTATTTAGAATTTTATTTCAGTCTAGATTAATAGCAGACATTCCAACGAACGTTGTCCTTCATATAAAGTGATTAGTTATATTTTTATCTTTGTTATAAAGGGGAAAGTTGATGTCATTAAATTAGAATTTGATGATACATAGTAATGGAAATGAATACAATTTCAATAATTATAATTTTCTATTTCAATAAGACATTAGTAAAGGACAGAAGATAAAATTATTAGTTTAAGCCTGCCAAATTAAGACAATTTAGATGCAACTAAAAATATGCCTACTAAAAATGCGTAAAATTTGTAGGCGCTGTCAAATTTGACAGGACTACACTACTAATAGGTATTTGTAGTTTGTCCTTTTCATAATGAAATGGAAGGAGAAAGATGCACTAAGCTTATAGTTTGGTTTGTGAACCTGGCACCATTATTAGTACCTCTCTATATTTTTATCTAAATTATTAGAAGCATCTGACGGATGCAGGCATAAATAATTATCGCAAATGTATCTACCGATATTCCAATAACGTTTGCAAATAAGCAGGTTTCCAATATCTATGTAGTTTCGTGATATTAAGTTTGGCAGACGTCAACTCTGTCAATATAGCTTGTACACACGACAACGATGTTCATGTCATACTTCTCCAGGGAACTTCACTGAAATAGCACTAAAACATTTCACTTCGAACTATTGGCAAAAATTAAATGTATCCACTTTAAGGGTATTTTTTGCTTGCATCGGTCGACCCTAAGAAACAACATAAGGAGCTTTGCATTGTGACTCTGTATTTATTTGAGATAACTCACTTTCTGATGGACGAAATCACAAATTCACAAGTATATGTTAATATTTCTGCTGGGGTTGCGGAATAGTTATAATAGTTACCGTGGCCCTGGTACCTAAAAGCCAACCGAAGATACATGAGTGGATTTTAGTCAGTAAAAGTCTGACACGACGGACGGGAGAAGTTATTTGATGATTCTCACCAAAGAGATGACTCACCAAAAAAAAAGGACTGGATTTTATTTTTAATTTGGAAACTTGATTGAATAAATCAATATAAACTTTTATACGCTTGTATTACTGAAAAACAATTACCAAATTAACAGTTAAAATTTAAGAAACACTGGAAATGGGCTACCAACGCAGCTGACAAATTATGTAGTATTATATTTAACCACAGTTACCGTACTTATTACTCTTATAAAAGGAAAAACTCTTCAATAGAATCCCACAGCATCAATAAAAATAAAATCTAAGAGCCGTACAAATCTTTTAGATTGCAAATGGCTGCTGTAACTAGTAGAAACCAATTTGGCAACCCTTCTTACTGCGTATTTAACAGTTGAGCGAAAACCGGACCTATCAAAAGAGTATAACGCCTTCTTATTACTTCTGTAGGGGTACCATGAAGAAATTACAAGTGGTGATTTAATTTCAACAAAAAATACGGTGTTTTTTTATAAATAACAACATAATACCTTTGCTATCACTAATGAACTTTTAAACTAAATTATTGAAATATGAATTACGATGATCACCTAAAGTCAATATCAACCGTGCCTTGGACAGCATGTAAATTTACATAATTATGAAATAATTAATTAAACACATTCAATATTTAATAATTAATTAAATATTGAATGTGTTTTAGCTTGATTGTGAGCCACTATTATGTTTTAGTTTAGCCTGTTTGCATGCCTTAGCTAAGGTAGTTAGTATAAGGGTCACCTAATTTTTAACACCTGTAACTTGTACCTACTTTCCATGCAAATAAAGTACTATTCTATTCTATTCTAATAAGTTAAATTAAAAAATAAATAAAAAGTAATTAATGAATTTTACAGCATGTATGTATATTTATAGTCATTTTTGACTATAAATGAAAACAAATCTATTATTACTTTTGATACAAATCTATATATTTTACCAAGGGGTACCATGTCACCTAGAAATTAGGTTGTAGAGGCTAATAAGCTGCTGCTTTATGTAAAACACAGGTTTTTCAGGTAAATCTAATCAGATTTAAGTCGATCCTATCACAGTTGTAAAAATAAGACTAAAATAGTATGGAAAAGTTAAATTAGTCTATTTAGGTTAGACTTATTTTAAACTAGCTTTTGCCCGCGACTACGTCCACGTGGAATTATAGTTCCCGTTCCCGGGGGATTTTTGGGATGAAACCTATCATATGTCCTTTTTAGGGTCCCAGACTATATCTGTACGTAATTTTATTAAAATCAGTTCAGTAATTTAGGCGTGAAGAAGAGACAGACAGACAGACAGAGTTACTTTCGCATTTATAATATTAGTACGGATTTAATAAAGCACTTTTGGAGGGCATTTATAAGAACAATGATTTAAATCTAGCTGCCTATTTACAAAAGTAGTTTTATATAGAGAAGATTAACCAAATAACCACACACTTACTTAAAGAACTTACGAAAAGGGTTTCTGATAGATAAGGGCGTCTTATCAGTACCTTTTTGTACTGTTACAGTTTACCGATAATTGAAATCGGATACATGGAGACAGACCGTTTAATAAAGCTATTTAGATTACTCGTCAATACGGTTAATGACTGTGTCGATTTAATTTTGCAGATGTGATCACAATTATTGGCAAATAAATTGGCTTTAAATTCGTCTGTGTAACGTTTTAGTTAAACATAGAGGTACTAATCACTTAACGCTGGCGAGTTTGGTAGATGTATAAATTTATTTATACTTGTCTAAAAAGCTTATTTTGGTGTATACTTGATACATACTAAACTGGAAGCTTCAAACTCTTCTGCGTAATTTAATTTGGACTATTTCTATTTTTGAATTTAACCAATTGTCTGTCTATTGTGTCTCCAATCACATGTGTTCGAAGGATTAAGGTTATGAGCTTGCATAATATGAATATCATTGCTGTGGGTTAACCGTGAAACTTAAACTAATAGACATACAGGCAGACAGACAAGCAGATCATTAGTAATTTTTATATTTTTATTATAAGCTCAAATTTATTTCACTGTAACATATTTTGCCTTTGGTTTACTTTACCTTTGAGTTGGACGTAAATATTTATCAGCAAATGTTTTACAGAAGTGACTCAAAGCCAATTATAGTTTGTAATCGTGCCGAGAAGTGCTTTTGAGTAGAGGGAAATTGAAAATAAATGTGCTATTAATTATGGCTCAAGACATCGCAGCTTTGATAGCTAATAACATCAGACCGGATAACCGAGGTTGTAGCTCCTTATTTGTTGCCACAGAATAGTACTGACAGAAGTCACAAGGAGCAAAAACGAGCGCGCACGCACACATAGACACGGATCAGATAGACGTGACACACACACACGCGTACGTACTGCGATTTCAGTCTATCTCAACAGTAAAACACATTTGTGGGTACAGTACAGACAGCGATAAACTATTAGCTTATTTCTTTTACTACAATTTAGGCGATCAATATTTCAAACTTCTGTATTCCGTGATACAGTCGTTTATTTTACCTTTGTGGTATATACGTTTCGTTTTGCCGTTCAAATTTAAATAAAAAAAATACTTAGTCACCACTTCAACGTAGATGTTCCCATCACTTTCAATTTATTTCTGACTTAACAGTCCTTTTTAATTTAGTTATAGTGACGTAGTATTTGACACACATCTATGGCCGAGATAAAAAAAGTTACTCAAAATAAAATTTCTCTAAGCCTGTTTTTGTCTTTAACTCGTAGTTTGACAGTTGCGCGACAGTGTCAGCAACAAGGCTTAGACCCTGTCCAGAAAGGGCGAATTCGCCGCGATTCGATTCGCGCGAATTCACACGCGCGTGTACGAGATACTATGCACCAATACATCGTGTCCACAAGCATCGCGCGAATAATAAACTCGCGCGTAATACGCGAGCAATCCGCCGGACTCTCGACTCGCGCGTGGTTAGCGCGTAATGCGCGCGAGTCGAGATACTAGGGCCGCCTTGTTGCGTCCAGAGTACGCGCGAATTTCAGAGCGAGTGCACGTATAAAAGAGAAAGAGAAGGAAATACGACACGCGCGTAGGTACGCTCTATACGCGTTGGCTCTGGACGCAACATTCGCGCGTGATACGCGCGAGAGAATCGCGGCGAATTCGCCCTTCCTGGACAGGGCCTTAGTGAAAGCAAGTGCTAAATAATGGTCAATGTATAAAGCTGACCTTCTGAAGTTACTTATTCTGTGTCACATCTTTTGTAAAGCGCACTTCTAGCTTACAAACATTATTCTGATCTTTGTCAGTATCAAAAGATTGAAATAAAAACTCTATGTAATTGTATTATTTATAAGTTTTTTACATATTATGTTTAATTTATATTATTTAGTTTTATTTCTATTATTAGTAATTAATGATTAATTATTAAATAAATAAAATCATTGACAAACATAAAAAAATGTAATTGTTGTTTGTCTAAAATATATTTATTATGTTTGTAAATAAATAAAGTTTAAATTAAGTAAGCTTGCAAACATGACATGTGTACTGTAGCCTGAGTTAGTAGTGGAACCTCAAGTTATGCATTTACTTACTCCAAGTTATATATTTGGTGTACATAAACTAACTTCGTATAAATTAAAACCTCTTTAATCAGACAAGGTAAAGATAAATAAAGTTTCACAATTATTTTTGTATCTAAATTGTTAAATATATGTATTGTTTTAGCCATAATATACATAAAAAATAATGTTTTAAAAAGCCTTTCAAATTAAGAAATTATATATAATTAATATATAATTAAGATTTATTTTGTTTGTGATCTTTTATTAATTAATTCCAGAGATGGAGAGTAGAATTACGTACTGCGTTTTTGTTACTACAATCGGCTTCTATTATATAATAGAACAAATGTATATGAATAATTCATTCATTCTATTTTTTTGTTTTGTATACAATAGTTACAGTCGATCTCAGAAGGTCGCAGAAATATCTACCAGCCCATCATAACAAAACTTTCAACAATTTTCAGTATCAAGTTAATCACGGTCACCCTAGCGAGTATTTCCAGTCATATTTGCTAGCCAAGTCTGAGGCAACTGGCAAGAGGCCTATCAGATGGAGTCGCAGCGGTCCATTGTGAACTATGATAACCCACTTTTAGCCGGAAAATGTTTTGTGTATGACACTCGCGAGATAACGTGTTATGTGTGGCTCGGACCGCTTGGATTTGACTAGGAGTTAGGATGTTCGCGGTGTGATTGCGAGAGGTCTAGTTCTATATCGGAAATCTCGAGGTATTCGGCTGCAAAACTTTTGTGAACTTAAGACACTTTTTAAATATCGCCAAATTGAAATAAATATAAAACAAAAATCATAAATTTACAGTTGAGTCTAAAATCTGTAGGTCGAAAATGAAAATTATAAAAAATTCACTTAATAAAATAAATATTAAGATATATATATATTTACCAATAGTAACCTAATAAAACAAAAGAACAGATAATCGACAATAACTTGTAAAACTCTACAAACTCACCCCATTACACAAACTTACAATTCCATACTTACGCCGTTCGCAATCAGACAATTCGATAGCAGTAGCCACTAATTGATTATGAGGTCCAGAGCCGGGGGCAAGCTGATAAAAAGTTACGCCACCACTGTAATTTGAAAGAGTATTTCACCGATAAGCCAGCATTCGGTTTGCTTGTCTCTGCCACAGATAAAAGTTGTCCTATTATTTCTGCCAGGCTCCGTATCTGCGTAGCTCCCGGCGTTCACAAAGAAAACGCTGCCCGGTAGCAAGCCAACCGATTATCGATACAGTCTTTGTATGAATTATGTATTTAGTTGGAAAAATTTGTTTTATACCATATCTGGTTGAGATTTATCAGGGAAGTTTGTTTGTGAGTTATACTGGGATAGTTTTGTGTCCGTATTATTAGTTATTCAGACGTGACCTCTTTGGTAAATGTTCTGTGATCTGGCTTTAGCTTTCTGGTTTCATTCTGATTGTTAAGTGATAGAATTGTTAAGGGCAAGTGCGAACAGTGATTGGCACTTATTTGTTTTTGACTCTCACTCACCTTTATCAGGACAGCTGTCGGACGGAGAGTCATTTCTCGGAATTAGTAGTTTATCCATTCGATCTTTGTATTACGTAATATTTTTGAACGTTACTAACAATCTATACTGTTCCACTGCTGTGCAAAGGACTCATATAATATACATATAAGTCCATGTTTTAGTTGCCCAATGTAAATGATGTAAAAAGGACGTATACATTGAAAAATAACTGCCTGGATAGAACCAACCACTTCATGTATGATAGGAGAGCGCCTTACTTAATAGACAAATACAACATACCACGAAATACTCATAAATTACTATGTAGAAATTGCTTGCGTGAAACCTAGTATCCTATAAAAGCGATAGTTAATTTATTATAATTATAGGTTCATTGAATTTTATTAACGAGGCAATTTGCGTTATCAAAGAAAACCGCAGTAAAATCGTGATAACAATTTATTGACAATCATGACATTAAAAATATGATTGTAACTAAAAACGTTAAATGTTGGTTCGCGTGTTCGACACTAGTGCTAGGTAATTGAGTGATGTGGGGACTAACTGACCATTGAATAATACATGAACACATCAGTGACCGTTTAAGCTTACAGTTATTTTAAACGTTTGTTTTATTCAGCACTCTAATGCAATACTTCGTTGCCTATTGACCTAGTTTCGTCCTGCCTCCAGCTTGATATAAAGGGAAGAAGAAAACATATTCACTCACAACTCTGCTGGTCTTTTCGAATTAATTTCGTTGCGTAATCCAAGACAGTTGAATCATTTTTCGAGGACTTTTTGAGCTTCATTGCTCGGCGCTTTCCTGGCGGTCTCCACGGTTGATTTTAGCTTTCAAGAATGGCAGTGGCTGGAAACAGTTTGGCGGGGTACTACATTATTACATATTATAGTATTACATTGTCTAATGTAATATAATCACCCTAGTCTTTTCCTAACTATGTATAGGTCAGCTTCCGCCTATAAGCATCCACTGTTGGATATAGCCCTCCCCTAGCTTTTTCCAGTGGTCACTTAAAGTGCTTTCAGAGGCACGGAATGTCAGTGTTGGACTAGACTTATATTGAAAGTATGAGTTGGAAAAATCACAGTGATACTTGTCCAATTTTAAATCAAGATTGAAAAGAGTTTTCGTGGAATTTCTTGCTTGTTCCTCTCCCTAAAGACCAACCTACACTTTGGAACAAGCAATTAGCTTCAACTTCCTTTTGGACTAACCGACCGACTATTAGATCGTTCATAAGGGTCTGTAAATGGCCTTAGTGGAATAAATACTTTGAATTTTGAGAGTGAAATCTCACGCATGAGAGAGGAGCACTTTTACTTAGTAACTATTTATTTTTAATTCAAAATTTAAGGCATTTATTTCACTTAGACCATTTATAGGCACTTATGAATAGTCAAAGAGTCGGTCGGTCAGTCAGAAAAGTGACGCTAATTGCCTGTTCCAAAGCGTAGATCTCTATGGAGAAGAACAGGCAAGAAACTCCACGGACTCCTATGTTTATTAGGTGGCTCTAACATAGTAAATATGTTTATTAGGTAACTGTGCCTAGATACTAGTACATCAGAACAAACAAACTGTTGTTTTGTGCTTGTTACTTTTCCAAAAGTTTGCAAAGACTTGTCGCAAATCGGAGTCAGGCCGCAGCCCGCGGGTTGTATGCTATCGGCTATTTTGTTACTAGACTGTAACGATAGCAACAAAATAAAACAGAGTTTTTTTTTAGTTTCATCTGTATGTTTTTAAGTAACTGACTTTTTGGGGTCGATCTTGGCCTATTTCTTTAAACTTTGCAAACCTGTCGAAGACAGATGAAAATACAATTTGATAAAAAAATCAACTCATAAATGCAAAATAAATAATGGTGTTTCCAACTTAAAAGTAGAATATGAAGTTTAATAATTTTTATTTTAAAATAGTGTAAATAAGAAATCAATGTTATTTTATTGTAAAAAAGCTTGGGAGGAAATTTAAATCTTCGAACACACGTGATTCGAGACACAATAGAAAGACAAAGCAGCGCGACAGCCGGCTGTCGGTCGTCGAAAGGTTAAGATTATCAAAATGGCGATCTTCCTACTCATGTCTGAAAATAAAATGTTTATAACTATTGCCGCTATGCACACAGTAATAATTTGCTGAAGTAAACACATTCGCACGTTTTCGGAAGTGAGAGGAATTACATTTAATAATTTGTCAATAAATTCATTGGAATTTATTCGAACGTGTAATAACCAGTCTAAAAAGATCAATGCCCTTTTCACAAGTGTAGATTAAAAAAAATACACCCGTAGTTACAAAGATCGCGACTCCACCTAACAGAAGATTTGATAACTTCGAAACGCCGGAACCGAGTTTCATGAAACATATTTTAGAACTATCGCTGGATACAGATATATATATATCTATACTTCCAGATAAAAAACATTAATTGCAAATCAGCCCACCCGCTTAAAAGCTATAGTGTCAAAGACAGACAAACAAACATAGCAAACTTAAAACACACCTCTTGGGTTAAAACGAATTATCTTAAAACAAATTGTTACCACTTACGGTACTTATGTGAAGTCTTGTTGTGTATTGAGTTAGTGCACTCGTAGTTGATGCCCGACACTGGCTTCTTTGACACGGGTAACGTCAGCAACTAAACTTTGAAGTTTAGTAAAAACTTTTTTGTGTTTGGTGAATTTAATAGTATAAATCGGCTTTCTAGAGTTTGTATAATATTATTTACAGTGCGACTTTATTATTACCCAAGCAACGCCAATATATTTGTCAAATATCCAAGCAAAGTAGTTGCGGAATGTTTATAATAGTTACCGTGACCCTGGAATATAAAGGGCAATCGAAGGAACATGAGTGGGTTTTAGTCAGTAAGAGTCTGACACGCCCTCCCGTCGCACCCAGGACGGGAGCAGTCATTGGATGATTTCCCACTCACCAAAAAAAAAAAAAAAAAAAAAAAAAAAAAAAGCAAAGTAAGCAACTTTATTGAGAGTTTTTTGCATATGAGAAATCCGCTAGATGGCAATACGTAGGCGTCAGGTCCAACTGCAGCACGATTGGTGAATTTTTGACATATCTGCCAATGTCATGCTGTTTTAGCGACAAATATGTCGAAATCCACCAATCACGCCGCAGCCGGACCTGAGTCCTGACGCCTAGCAGGTAGGACCACGCAGTAGCACCATTTGTATTTCTATTGTGTCTCGGATTACATGTGTTTAAAGGCTTAAAGTCCAATATGAACATATATATTTACTTTGTATATATACTACTAACTGTCCTGACTGATAGACTCAAACTCAAAATGTTATGTCAGAGCATCCTCTATGATACAGTGCATCGATATTTCAAACTCCGATATTCCGAGATACAATTTTTGAGCATATACTTCGCAGGTAATAATCATTGCTTATACGTTTTGTATCGTTTAGCGTGAATAAGGATGACGACAGCATAAAAAAAATGACATTCTGTTTAGTCCGTCTTGTAGATCGGCCAAAAATACGGGACACGTATTTTTTGCTTGATCAAATTAATAAAAAAATACAAAGATAAAGAGCAACAAAGTTCCGGAGTGGGGGCTTTTGACGTCACCGCCCTGGAAAAATTGTATCTAATCGTGACGTCACGCGCAACTTCAACGCACTGTATCATTGTCATTTTTCGTTTACGAGAAAAAAGAAAAAATACGTGTCCAACATTTTTTAATAATCTAACTTACGGACTAATTACTTTTTTTTCGTGGTCTCGCCTATTGTCTGCGAATTATAATAAAAAAGTGGCTTATCTAAGCCTAGTAATAATTAAACATAGTTTATTAAGTTTAGTAGACAGTTTTGATTACAAGTTCTAACTTTCTAATACCTCTAGGCGTAGAATCAAGAAACACCATCAACTCACACCCACTATTGAATAACACACAGACTATCATTAGTTATTACTGTGCATGTATAAATATTACTAGTTTTTGCCCCCGGCTTAGCTTGATAGGATATACTTTGAAAATGACAGACCATATCTGGGGGAAAACAAAGGATTTTACTACGTTTATTTGTGGATAACTAACAATACGCGTATTGTAATTCTGTAAAACTAAAAAGAGAAAAATTTAAGTTTTTCACAAAAACAAAATCACTTTTAAAAATATAAAAGAGTTAAAAACTTTGAGATCGGAAGTTGGTGATCATGTAAATTAGCAAACAGAACTAATCCTGAAAAAAAAATGGTATTATTCCATTTTCTGAAATTGAAAAGACTTTTTTAAATAAAAATGTTTTTATTTCTTGTAAATACACACATCAAAAGTGTCTAGGGATATTTTAATTAAACCTAAATAACTAAAATTCTATTAACTTTTTGTTAAGACACCTACACTTTAAAATAAACCTTGTTTAATTGCCTATCTAATCTGATAATAAACTTTTAGATAAAGTTAAATTAAAAAAAAAACTTAGAAGAAGAGGAAAAACTCAACAAAATTTCAATTTAACTTTATTTTTGAAATTTCAAAACCTAAACAACAAAACAATTTTTTTTTTTAATAAAAATTGTTAAAAACTTAAAATTAATAATTCGTGGATCCACCTAAGACTCTCCTGACACATCTGGAGCGGTTCTGCATACTCAAAACAAGGGGGTCATTATCCTGTTGTGGAGTACTGTCCCAAATGCTGCTAAGATGCAAGAAAAGCTGGTTTTGATGCACAATATCAACAGGAAAATTCCTACGAGCTCTTCTCTGAAGCATATTCCAGGCATGCTCAATAGGATTTAAGTCAGGGGATTGTGCAGGCCGGTCTAAAGCTTGGATAACATGCTGTTGTAACCAACTTGTAACGATACGCGCCGTATGTGGACGGGCATTGTCGTGCATTAGCTGTAAATTTTGTCCCATTTGCTGTTTGTTGGGCAAGATTACAGGCTCTAGCACCTCATCTCGGTATTTTCGAGCAGTCATATTGCCTTGTATCCAAACGAGGTCCGTTCTACCGCCGAGACGAATTCCTGCCCAAACCATAATCGTGCCACCTTAATATGCATGAACTTGTTGTGGGTGCTGCAGTCGATTCCAACGTCCAGGTTTTCTCCAAACGCGTACTCTTCGCGAATCAGGATTAAATCCAAACCTAGATTCATCAGTGAAAAGCACAAGTGACCATTGAGAATGGTTCCAGTTTTCGTGTGCAATAGCCCATTGTAATCTTCTTCCTCGATTACCTCTCCTTAGTGCTGATACCCAAAATGGCCTACGAGCACGTAGATTGACTTCATGCAGTCGCCTTCTCAAAGTTTGACCGCTTACCAGCAAACCATACTCTCTCTGTAGCCTTTGAACCAATTGCATCGCCGCTGCATTTAGTTGACTTCGTGCAGCATTTACTATGAATCGGTCCTGTACATGTGTTGTAATGCGTTGAGGTCCTCGGTGCCGTTCCACCACTTCCTCTGTGACACGATAACATGACCAAAGCCTGGATATAACGCTCTGACTGGTCTTCATGGCTTCAGAAACGGCAATTATGGGACAGTATTCCACAACAGGATATTGACACCCTTGTTTTGAGTATGCAGAACCGCTGCAGATGTGTCAGGAGAGCCTTAGGTGGATCCACGGAATATTAATTTTAAGTTTTCAAGAATTTTTATAAAAAAAATTGTTGTTTTGTTTAAGTTTTGATGTTTCAAAAATAAAGTTAAGATTGAAATTTTGTTTGAGTTTTTCCTCTTCTTCTAAGTTTTTTAACCGACTTCAAAAAAAAAGTAGGTTCTCTGTTTGACCTGTATGTATGTATGTATATGTAAATGTTTTAACAAAAAGTTAATAGAATTTTAGTAATTTAGGTTTAATTGAAATATCCCTAGACACTTTTGATGTGTGTAATTTAAAAATATGTATTTTAACCTTTTACCTTTCAACAACTAAGCGTCAGCCGAATGTCGGGCGGCTATTATCTTCTATTGTGTCTCTAATCACGTGTGTTCGAAGAATTAATGAACTAAAAAAATCACATGAATGACACCTTTCAGCGCTTTCATCCAAACCTCCACAATTATGTCTAAACCCGTATATCTATTAGAATATTACCATAATAATCTATTCTGCCGTCCGTACGGCACACAACAATGTGACGGCCGCGTGCCGGACGTCCGGCCCGGCCGTCTCGACGCCGGTCCAAACTTATTAATTGCCCGGAGCCGCGCCGAGTCGCGCTCGCTTGCGTTCGTTCCACTCTTGAAACTGTTATGCTGGCTGTACGGATTTCAGTTAATAAGGATTTAGGGGGTAATGTGGATTATTTTCTTTTGGCGTTTGGTTTTTGGTTTTGTGTGTGGAAAAAGATTTTTTGGAAAATGTTTTAAAAATTATCCGCCCTCCGCCGCGTCTTCGGAAAATAGTCGTTTTGAAAAATTGAAAATTGAATTAATTCTTCTCTCAATTTTCAATACTGCCAATGATCATCAAAACTCGTTAACCCAAAACAAAATTTTAATTTGTAGGTGGTTTTCAAGTTTCGCGTGACCAAAGGAAATAGGGATTTATTTTTGAAATTTTAAATACATTACAAAAGTGAGTAAATTCGAAGCATATGCTTGTGCAAATATTTCTAGTGTTAGTATAGTTCATAGGCAGGGTAAAATAATCTACTAAACATAAATTTCCGAAACGGAAAATTATCCTAGAAGACCAATTCATCTCAAGTTTAACTCACAAATAACGTACCACATTTTCAAATTATTATCCTAACACCAATCACTGCACTCCGCCATTCATAATTCAAAAATAATAAGTATAACACGAACTGCAATCGTAATTAGTCGGGCTATTTCGGCTGGCGTCGGCTCCGAAGCGCGGGAGCATACGTCAAAACATCGTTTTGTTTTAGAAGGAAGATATATTTTACGACAGTCGCCCACGCTGTCACGATTTTTAACTGTGCCCTTCTTAATTAATGGTGATGTCGGGTCGCAATCGGCAGTTGAAGTTGCCGTGGAGACTTTTTTTAAATCACAGGTGTTGAATCTGTTATTCTTGGCGGAATAATATATGTACTATTGTTATAAGCAATCTACTATTGTTTAGCACGTAGCAAAGAACTATATATTAGTAGCAAGTGTGTGTGTGTATGTTTTTTTAACCAAGATTGGTAATCAGCGTAAAACCGAAGCTAAAAAGAAGTATTGGAGCTAAAAAGCTTGATGCACAGTTCTTTTTTATGACGTACAATAAAAAAGTGATTTTTGGAAATTCAATTCCTGTAACGGGGTAAAATACGGGTTGAGAGTTTGTATGATGTACTTTTTGTTATTTATTAAACAAACACTACTACTGTGGGTGGATTTTCTTTGAATTTAGCTAACTTTTTCCGAGATAAGTACAAAATATTCGAAACAACAACAAACCAACGAATAAAATATGAATCCAGCTTACATTTTTCATTTTCCCGTGATGCGGAGAACATACTTGGGCGGCCATAAATAAATGAAGTTACACAAATAACTACTGATATTTCGGTCTGACCCAATCCGGAACACGCGTATCGCCGAAGGCAGTTGAGAACGCAATATACGTAGCGCTTTAAAATAACTTTTTGAAGCTTAATTTTTTACATAGTCTTGCAAATTTTGAGGATAACATAATTTATTTAAAACTCATTTTATGTAAAATATTTTAGTTTATTTTAGTTTTACTAAAATAAATAAATAGGTAAATAAATAAAATATACCGAGATATAACTAGCAGTTTAATTGTAGTTTTGACCACCCATTTCAAAACAAACTTTTATCCATTTTTTGCCTCGTCGATGTTTGAACTTTCAGAAAATCGTGTTACAAAGCGCCTCAACGTCATAAAAAAACAAGTGTGTTTTCATGATTCTAGAATGCTTCAGTAGTTTCGTCTGTGCGTTGATTAGTTCTAACAGCCTGTTTCTTTATGACCCGCACAAGCTTGGCTCGATTGTAACAAATCTTTGAAAACCTCTCTTTTCTTTACTTTAATATACATGTTATTATACATATATAAACGTTCCTCTTTAAACCTTCGAACACGCGTGATTCGAGACACAATAGAAAGACAATAGCAGCGCGACAGTCGGCTATCAGTTGGTCGTCGAAAGGTCTAAAATTTAAAGCCTTTATTTCACTAAGACCAAATTACAGGCACTTATAAATTGTCATAGAGTAGGTCGGTTAGTCAAAAAGAAAGTTGAAGCTGCAAGGTTAATCATTGAATCTGTTGATAAAAAAAATATTTTATAAAAAAAAAATGTAGTTTGAAAAGATCTAAGTGTGTAAAACAAGAAACTTTATTTTAAATACCATGTAAAGATACAATCAAGTTCTAAAACAATCCATGTTTTTTGTATTCATTCTATCTTGTAGCTTATAAGTTTTACAAATATTCTAGTTTGTTTTTATTGTTTATTTTACGTTATTTAGTTGAACAAATAATGCTCCTACTCTAAACCGACCCAAACGTGGGTCGCCGGAGGCAGGAAAGTTGAACGCTCGGATTTGTTACGAGTCTAAATAATTAATTTGGAAGTCAGTTTTTGGTAATAAAGGATGTTGAGCCGTCTTTAGCCGTATTATCTAGTAGATGTTCTTTTTGTTAACTGTACTTACGTGGCAGTTATTTTAACAAGAGCTTAGTTACTTAGGCTACTGATAATCTATACAATTGTAAAATAATAGCTTAATGAGTCTTTTAACTTAATTTTGGCATATTTGGAGGCGTAAATTTTAGAAAATTACCATCTTATTAAAAAAAATTAAAAATATGATAGTCGAATAAATATTTGTACATCCCCGAATGGAAAACAACCTGGCGGTTCTCCTGATTTTAGATGGTCATTGCCACAGACATCATGTCGATGTCGTAACCATCCCAAAAACAAAGATTTTTATTTGCGATTGCTTGTAATTACACCGACACAATTGCTCTTGCTGTTAAACTAAATCAAGCTACGACTCTTAATGCAAAGCAGCAACCAAACACATTGCCTATCGTAGGGCATAGCTAGTGGATAATGAAATCTATATAATATATGACTGCTAAACCGCAGGTCGTGGGTTCGATTCCCACCAAGGACAGACTTTGTGTGATGAGCATGATTGTTTGCTCTATGTCTAGGTGTAATTTATCTATATTATGTATGTATTTATTAATTATATAGGTATTATATTAGCTCTGATTAGTTTGGGATCAGATGACCGTGTATGAGTTATCTCAGGATATTTATTTATTTTACGATCTTGTAAAAGTATAACTGTAACGGATTATTTAGTTCTTAATTAAATATTTGAGCGCAGCTGCAAAAAAACAAATGTGGTCAAATAGGACATGACAAACATACACATTAAGCAAATCATCCATCACATCACAAGTCCTCCGCCGTATTAACGCATTAATATTGCAAGCGCTGCCCGGAACAAGATCATAACGTATTTATTGAGACACGTTGCCGTGCCGGCCCCGCGCCGGGCCCGTGCCGGCCCCGCGCCGTGGGCGGATCGGATCACCTGACGGATTGTCGCGGTCACTTCGCATCACTTATTCAAGAGTATTCAGATACAGGTGATATTGAAATCGTTTGGAGTTTGAAAAATAAGAGACGAATCTGTGTTTTGTGGCTCTTAGTTTGCATTTTTTTTTTATCTAAAATGAAATTCTACGTTAGGGAATAGTACATTTAACAATTATTTAAATTTCAATTTCCTCTGACAAGACAAATCTATACTTATGTACACCTAAAAAACTAATATAATCCTGAAGAAAAGCGCAAATTTCAGATTATTTTTTTTTGCTTTATAGCCTGTTTGCCGTTAATTTGCTTGAAAAGCATTGTGACGCTACAAGCAACAGAAGAAGTCACAGGGATGCATATTTAGTACAAGGCCCTTCGTGCCCGTAATTCTGGCAATGCCGACAGTTTTTTGGGTAGTCCAATAGATGTTCTCTTTTAAATTAAAACCTCAGCGACAAGGCAACTATAATTAACGCCCAGCCGAAATTACTGCAGCTAAAAACGTAAACTTTCGCAGTACTTTACTATTGGCAGCTATTTTTTGAAATTCAACATCCAAGGAGTTAAAACTTAAGATAAAAGTCTGTATACAAATGGGCTGGCGAAACCAGAACGCAGCCAATGAGTTATAACATTAAAAATAACTGACGATCTTCAATGTTAGGCATAAGATACCATTTCAAAGATGACTCAGCACTCAAGTACATACAGTGCAGCTCTCACCTGATGACTAGGTACCAGAAATATACATTGCCAGAATTTTGATTGGCAGTATAAGGAAAACGCTGGTTCCTTGTATACACTCTCTGTACACAAATTCACCGCACGATTGTCTATTTCAACAACTAATGTATTGGTGCGTCACAATTTGACAGGAATCACCTGATTGTCTTTCGCTATGATTCAGAGCAGGTATGATGAGGTCCTGTTCATTCTTCTGCATAGAACCTATTCATTTGATTCCAATATTTGACTAACGGACTCTTTCAGTCAGTCCAGCAGTGACGTAGAATTCTCGCAATAAACACGCATCCAGTTGGTGAAAGCTGACCTTTGTGCGCCTCTCCGTTTGGCGACTTCAAAAATCGTGCGGTTAAGTAGTAAAATACGCTTTGACTATAATTACCAAAAGCGTATCGTGGAAACAGTTTACATTTGTCGTACCGTTTTTAACGTTCAATAAGCCTGAATATGTATTTTGTCCACAAATGAACTAAACTCTTGCTTTGTGCATAAAAGTATCTTTTTTCAACGAAAAGTATAAGTTCTAATTCATCATCGTCTTCCTAGCCTTTTCCCAATAGTGTTGGGGTCGGCTGCCAGCCTAACCGGATTCAGCTGGATACCGGTGTTTTACGTGGAGCGACTGCCTACCTGACCTCCGCAACCCAGTAACTGGGCGACACGATGCCTCTTGGTTAGACTGACAAGTTCTAATCAATCGTAAAGAAATAACATCCGTATCAAAATCTACATTAAACTTCCCATAGCAACTAAAATGAATCACCCCACCTTCAACAAAACAGCACTTGGACGATGTTTCCCTCTGATTGGTAAACAATGCAAAGCGCGTACGCACGAGGACGGCGGTGAACGCGACGAATGCCGAAACCGTCGCGATCCGATGCCGACCACCGACGACGCGACGCTCTAACGATTACAATGTCGGTACTCTCACCCTCTTGCGATATGTTGCCTAACGATGCAGAAGCTTACTGATCGATTTCATATCCTAAAATAACGCTGAAGAAATTTTACGTTTTTTTTTCTTAGTTTATTTAATCGGACTTATTCCTGAAAGGATCAGTCAGATTGGAATAATTATTTTTTGTATAAGATTGTCGGGTAAGTCTAAGTATTTTGTAATTATGGAAAAATAAATAGATTTCGTCAATTCGACACAATTCATGAAAGACACCTAAATATGAACTCTTTTGGGCACGCCGTTATAGCGGCGGTAAGACCCCTCTTTGAGGAGTGGCTGGAGAGGCGTCATGGCACTCTCACGTTTCGCTTGACACAGGTCCTCACCGGACATGGTCAGTTCGGGAGGTTCCTGTGTCGGATTCGGGCGGAAGCGACGCCTGGGTGTCACCACTGCAGTAACGGTCGCCTGGAGGACACGGTCGAGCACACAGTTGAGGTGTGCCGCGCATGGGCGGAGCATCGACGTGTCCTCGTAGAGGCGATCGGCGGCGGTGACCTCTCGCGCCCGGCGCTGGTTCAGGCCATGCTTCGGGGCGAGACGGAATGGGATGCCGTCGCCTCCTTCTGCGAAGCAGTTATGCTAGTGAAGGAGGCAGCGGCGCGCGAGAAGCAACGACGAGCCTCTCGCCCCGGACTAAGGCCCAGGCGAAGACGTCGAGAGTCGCAAGACGACTACCGGCCACCGTAGGCGCGGTTCTGCGGATGGCGAGCGATGGGTAGCTCGCCGCCCGGCTAGGACCAGGACCGCGTAGACGGCGCGTTTTGTTCCACGCGCGCCTCAAAGAGAAGGAATCAGCACAGGAAGGGGCCCAACAGGGCCAACGCCTGCCGGGGTTGCGGAATGTTATGTTTATAACAGTTACCGTGATCCTGGAACATAAAGGGCAATCGAAGGAACATGAGTGGGTTTTAGTCAGTAAGAGTCTGACACGCCCTCCCGTCGCACCCAGGACGGGAGCAGTCATTGGATGATTTCCCACTCACCAAAAATAAAAAAAAAATATGAACTCTTTTTTTTTAATTCTAGCTTTTGGCTTCGTCAGCGACCTTGGTTAGTCACGTCACTGCAGACGGTTAAAGTAATCAGTATCCTTTGGTAAAGCCTTAATTATTCAAATCTACACACGTTATACTTTATACGAAAACTCATCAAAAATGGTGAAGCGGTTTAGGAATGAAAATTTTATAAACAACTTTCGTTTCAAAAGTTATTGTATTGTCTTTATTTATAGCACCAAAAATAAAAAAAATCTGTTCTTGTAGCTGTCTCTTAAAGTATAATGAAGGTACATGTTACACGTAAATTGAACAAATTATTCCCATTATTATTATTATATTATTCCCATGGAAACAGCCCTGAAGGACTTCCTTTCATGACCAAGGTCGTCAGTTAACATTGTAACCAAACCAACACGCCTAAATGTGGGATAAAACCAGACACGTTATTTATGTTTTTTTCTAACTGCTTATTTTGATTTTAAACTTTCGAACACACGTGGTTGGAGACACAATAGAAAGACAATAGCAGCCCGACAGCCGGCTGTCGCTTGGTCGTCGAAAGGTTAAAAAAGCGATTTTGTGAGGAGATCGAACTACACTGTTTACTTACAATACAAAATCATTTATTATTCTACAATTTTACATATCCATTTAATTAAGATTAATACTAGTGATAATACGCTTATCTTTATGACTTTTGTAGTAATCAACGCACAATCGAAACTAGTGATAAGTTTTGAAAATAAAAAGAAACTACATTAGATTCGTGCAGTAGTTGCACGAATCTAATGTAGTTTCTTTGTATGACATAGAGTCGCACTAACAAGTAAAGTCTATAAAGGATGAAAATAGAGGATGAAGGCTCATATGAAAATGGACGGGCAAAGCCCCAGGAAACAGTAAGATTTTTAAAACAAGTCCAGGAAAAACGTCGCATATTAGCGACTAGCTTTAATAAATGCTTTGCTTATAGTTTCTATCAGCTTACTCTTAAATTTCTATTAAGATTTTCAATAGCAGTGGTTTCAAAGCTGAAGTGTCACTCCTTTGCTTCGGAGAACACGCCAAGGTTCTGGTCCTGACTAATCTCTCCTCGGTTTTGTCGGATTGCCGTCCTGTTGGATTTTGAGAGAGCGAAAATAATAATAATAATAAATAATAATCATTTTATTTCAGGCATCGGAGGCCCATAGTATAAAATACAAAAAAAAGACGGGTTGCACTCCGGGAGTGCCGGCAGAAGTGAAAACTTGATTATAGCTGTCTACTATCCATCCGTCCTACGCTTTTTCGATCAGGTCACGTGTCCTGACGCGAGTTTAAGATTTAATACCCATTACAGAAAAAGTGCTCAACGCCGCTAAAGAAGTTTTCACTTCAAAAAAGGGAGTGTACCTGTGTTTGTGTATACGTGTATTACTTACTATAAAAATCAGGTGTTGTTGCTGTTTCTATTCAAAGGTAAATCGGTCAGTCAATTAAATTAGACAATAATCATGACATTTTATCTTTTAAAAGAAAAGAGCGAACCAAAAACGTGGCAAATTTTCGTTTAATTAAAATAATAATCTTCAGATCTTTGGCTTTTTTTAACCATGTTTGGAATAAAACGAAGTGTTACTTTTTCGGATTCGGATCCGAAGAAGTAATCGTCTTTCGGGAATCACTACTCGGGAGTGTGACAAACGAATTTTGGAATGTCATTTTATTTCTCCTTAAACATAAAGGAATGTTTCCTTTTAGTAAAATAATTTATCTTAATGAATTAATAGTTTTCCTTCAGGACCCGTTGAAACTTTTTCCCTTTTCAACCTGTATACCCTTTTTCTAGGCTTATTTTAGACATAGCTGACAATAATAATAATAATAATTGATTTATTTCTCATCACTATAGTTACCTTAACTTAGAAGAAAAAAAAATGTAACAGGAAAGATTTATGTTATATATCTAAGGTTAACTTTGTGAGAGACTGGTGCCCGATGTAGGTCTGTGCAAGGCACAACCTGAGTTACAGGTCACCAGTGAACATGATGATCTTTCACTACAATGGTGAAGAAAGATCATTATGATTAAACCTAGACTTAGAATCGGCGTAGTGACCAACGCTCTTGCCTTCAATGTGAATAGGTCTCTGTCCTGCAATAGGACAGTAAGAGGCGTGTGTTACATACTATTTTTGCCATAAGGCTGGAAAAATGAAATAGCAGACACTACACTAATCAACCTATTTCGTCTTTCCAGCATATAAGCTACAGTAGCCAAAGAAATTACATCGGCAATTTAAACTACGGCAAGCGACATCGTCCGAACATTACAGTATCCCAATGTTCTGCCCGCTAATGCTTAAACTGTGTTCGGTATATGCATCGTATTTCAATCATTATTAATTACTAACGCTGGGCCTTTAACGCATCTCGATAACTTACGGTCTAAGCATACACGATACTTGCTCGTTGGGTTGTAGCGTCAACAGATATATTTTGAGTAAGTTATTTTATTAAATTGAGTGTTAATGAACATGTTAAAACAGTGGTGTGAATAAGAGTTATTTTCGTTGTAAGTTCTACAGTTTTTTTTGTATGTTGGTTATGAAAAAACCATCAAGTCTTGTAGACACTCCTCCCATATCTATTTGGTAAAAATTAAACCAAACTTTTTAAGATTTTTTTAACTAATATCTTTGTTGTGTTATTATTGTAAAAAACCCAAAAATCTCCTTTGCCTGTGATTTCACCAGCACCTATTTACTTCAATCCATATCACAAGAATGTGTTTTGCGGTAAAATATATGTAGTATTTCCCAGAACAATATATCTTTCACAAAGAATTCTACTGCTTCTAGGAATTTATATTTAACTATCGGCGGCATAGGCACCATGCAGTCTTCATAACTGCGTATTGTTTATGATTCATGTGTCTATCATAAGCCAATTCGCGGTTACGATACATCAATGAGTTCATAAGTGCCTGTAAATGGTCTAAGTGAAATAAATGCTTTGAATTTTGATGGCTTTTGTCTTCTTCAAGTGCCACGCCAAATTCATTGTAAACATAATCGACATTCCAAATTAATAGCAACCTAATGTTCTATCGGTACTAACCCTTTCTCACTGCGGCAGTCTCTATCAAACCGGTATCGGGGTCTGAAGCGCCGATGTTACTATACCCTTACCATACATTATTACTTATGTCTAACCGCCGGATAACTCAATATGGGGCCCCTTCTAAACGATTTAAGATCTCGATGGCTCTGTTAAGTTTTCGAAGCGTTCGAAGGGTTATTTTGATTAATTCTGAGAGCACTTTCAACATTTATTGGAGTTTCAATTTATATTGCTTGAACGTTTAAGTGTGGTTTAAGAAAGGATCAAAAGAGTATTAATTGTTTATCTTCTTGTGTAAACGGGAGAGGTACTGGCGGAAAATAATGTTGCTTCAAGGCGGTTAAATGTTACATGTTGTAAATCTCTATCTAAGTTAAAATACGCACCATAGTTTTGATTTTGCTTCGAATATTTCACAATATAGTCAATAGTTAAAACGAGATAAGTCAACGTTTATTAGCACACTTTTATTTTTTGATTTTGTGTAGATTCTAACGTAGGTTGTGGTCTCCTTTAATTGAAAATGCACAAGAAACTGTACCTACATACTTATACTTTGTTTAATTGGTGTAATCTTTGTTGGAGATCCAAATAAATACTAATAAACACGCAATATTCCTGTCACTGTAGCACAACAATCAGATATACACACAGTGGTCAAACATATAAAACCTCTCTTTTTTCGTCGGGGGTTAAACAATAGATGCACCACAAAGTTATATAATACTGTGAAACTGTGAGTGAGATAGATAAATAAACATGTTATGGTGCGAAACATAAAAAATTGAAGAACCAAATTACAAGTTTAAAGTGACCCACAAAACAGTGCGTTTCCTAAACGTGCACCAAATGGGTGTCCAGCTTGGCATTCATGTCAAGCTGGACACCCATGTGGTGTTAATATGCCTGACGCTATTAAGTGATAAAGACGGAACATGGCTAAACCAAAGTAAGTTATAAGTAACGTTTATTTATCTTGGCCTTAGATTAATTAATAATAGTTGAATAATTGATAAGGATCTTTCAGCGGTTTTCCTTGTAATTCAACCAACTTTCGCGTGGGAGTTCACGAACTTCATGTCGTACGTAATATTGGAAAAAAATCTTACATAGTCTTATTAATTTTGTAAATAAAACCATTTACTCATTAAGTAATCAAGCAGGTCAAAACTTACTAAATTAAACTACATAATTATTATGTAAATACGAATTTCTATGAACACATCTAGAGTACATTAAACACGACAAACGGTCAGCACTTTAAATTTTGCCTCATAAAAATATGTATATGTAATGCCATTACGTACCCCATTTTATGACCGGTATAAAAGGTCAGTTGCTCCCCCAAAAATAAGGGTTGGTTGCATTTAAAACCCCTAAAAATCCTAGGAGTGTCCAAGAAAGGATTTCTAAAATTGCTCTATGAATAAAAATGCGGCTATAACTCTTAATACCGGTCGAAATATGACCGGATGCGTTTCTCCATAGCGACGCATGCTATGTGTAAGGGAGTGTTTTCATTAACATTGTCCGTTTGCGGTTATTTTGACCTGTTTAACACCGCGAAAGGTTAGAATTGCTGGAAGGAGAACGTTTATTTACATATTTACAATAGAGTTGATAGTCTGATGCTGATAGTCAAATGGTTTATTTAGCCCAAATTAATCTTTCTAGCACTAATGGGCCAGTATCAAACTCAATTTCTGCTCTTATAAATAATTGGATGTACAACGATTTGCGCAGGTACGTCAAGCAAAACAATAAAAAGGATGTAAAGAAAATAAACTGAATTTAAAAACAACACTGTTGCTGATTACCAATGCTTTGCTTATGCTTCTAATAATTTATTGATTTATATACTATGATCAATATTTTAACTAATCAGAAGTTTCCTTCACAACAACATATTATATTCTACTTCATGATGTGTTTTACACTCTTAACAATTACAGCGTTGACACGCTCACCTCTAGTTTCGCAAACAAAACCACTCCTCGACCGGTCCGGTAACCGTCCGGCACTCGGATCGTCTGCAGCCCACTTTAATCTAAACGTTTACCTCGATGATCTCCGATGCATAATGCATGAGCCTGCATATTATGTACTAACACAAATATATTCATGTGTAATGCGTCATGCTGTACGTCTTTGTCACCAACTAAGTATATCAGATCACTAGGTACTTACTTACTTTGAATAAGTTTCAGTGTTGGTTTTGGAGAGGTGGAAATTTCGTTTTTCTTTAATACCTATTATAAATTTAAGGTTTAAAATATTACAATTATGAATTGTTATCTCCTACGCATACATTATTATAATACTGAAGCGAAAAATATTGAGTATTGAATAATAATACTGCTGAACGCTCTTCAATAATAAAGCTGAAGAGAACTATTGGAATTATCTTTCAAATTGAAATAACTTATGTTTATACGATAGCCTGACATATAAGGTATAGGCTATAGAACTTCAGTCCGAACCTACGCTAGAGTAGTAAACAAAAATGTATATGAAACCGTTCTGTAACAAAAAATCACTTGCTATACGACTTCGATATACGACAATAGTTCAGCAGAAGTCTGATAATGTAGCTGTTGCCTTTAGTGGAGACAAGACATATGGTGATTTCTTGGAAACCGACTTTTAAAGGAGTGAAATAGTAAACATCCACCCAGGCAAAGCCACGTTTGAAAGCTAGTGGGATTTAATAATTATTGTATGGCATTTTGGGTGTAATTTTTTATCACAAGCTAATTTGAGTCATCGACACGAATTAGATCAAACTAAATAAATATCGTATGCCAAACCAGATTTATAAAAATCATAATCAGTTTATCCTTCCTGGTCGAGGAAGACAGAACAACGCCAATTTACCTCAAAACATTTTTCAACAATGACTCGCTTCACGAAGACCTCCGAACATTAAAAGCGCAAGTCCTTGACACTCACACTCATTTCGCACGTCCGTAAAAGCAAAAACCGCAAGTTACCGACTCACACGTCAATCATTGACTCGTGTACTCCAGTAACATACCGTCTGCCGGCCGTAGATTGTCAAACAATTGACCGCATGTCGGTAACGGTCGAGTCATTCGTAGCTTACTCATTGTTCTTGCTCGCATTAGTAGCCACTGCTAATAGACATCGGTTAACGCTTACTTGTGGTTTTGTGTGTAATTTGTTTTCTATGAATTTGCGTGTGCTTGGGGAATGTTTTGGTTTTGAGTGTTAAGATGATCCGTAGCTGAGAAGAGAGGAGGCAAAATATCTAATAGGACTTAAGTATTTAATTGGCTCAGCTGTGTTCAGCGGCCATATGCGAAACTTATTAGCGCTGTTTTGTTGCTCTTAGCTTCGGTGGCTGGTCACTCTTAGACTTAAATAGGCTGGTCATATAAGGAATCAATAAAATTAAAATATTTAAATTATGTAAAAGTCATAAAAGAAACATTTTGTCCAGGCGATGCTTTAAAAAATCTTAGAAATAAAACAAAATCATCAAATTTTGTGCGATCGTTCGTAAAATGTGTGAATTGTTAAACGTGAAGCGGCGTTAAAAACTGTCACAAAGTCCATTTTACTCCGATAAAAATATCTATAAACATTCGATTATCAGACATCCAGTAGCAAATATGTAAATAGTACCACAATGTCCAAATCCACGGTGGGCAACTCAGAAATTAATTATGTGTCGAATGTGCCGCCATCTGCTGCATCAATATTCAATCCTATTGGGACCGATAGACCAACCAATTCATTTAGATCCCATCCACGTCATTATAGCACCTCGAGGCTAGTTATAAATGTTTGGGCAAGCAAGGGTTCTATGGATCAATGTTTTCTGGACATCAAATTGCGGTGTATTCAATAAGCGTTTTGTGTTGCGATACTGGCAATGATAATAGGATGGATCAATTACATGGTTTCGTACTGACTTTGGTTAATCAGGCTAGAGTTTGATATAAACTGCTATCAAATTTCTATTTATATATTTGCTACTGCTGTATCTGAAGGTGCTGATAACTTTGAGCGTTCGTTTGTAACAGAACGTCGAGCATTCGCTGTTTTGTTATAACTTGATTGTAGGAACCAACAAGCGTTTTTGTGTAACATTCTCCCGAGAAAACTTAGAAGCGTGAGGGAGCAAGACAGGCGACTTTTAAGTCATTTCAACTAAAAGTAGGTAAACGCAAGTTGAAATTTTTTTTACAGATATATGCTCACTCGCCGGTCAGAGCGTCAAGCATTTCCATGAATATTACAATACAACATAATGCTAGGGCAAATGCTCAAGTGTAGACCCACCTTAAAGTTATTTTCCGTTTAGCCTGATTCGTTGGTGCTATTCTTGGTCGAATCCCCAGTTGAGCCAGAAGTGATTTTGAGTTTTTCATTATTATGGATTTATATCGTAGCAGTCTGAAGTTTAGAAGTTGGTATTGTGACACCATCATGCCTTGGCAAGCACGTAAAACCACAGAAAAATAAATGTTGGTCCTGCACCTGATATCTCACGACGTGACAGAGCTCAGCTGTCCCATCGGACTGTGAGTTAGAGAAAGTGAACACACTTGTGCATTACAATATCTTTATGCACTATGTTATATCTGATCACCCTTGGTTGACTGGTATTTAATGCTCATGGCATTAAGATTGTCTTTGAATCTTTGAACACACAGTTTATAAAAAGATTCATACCAATATTATAAATATAAAAGTAACTCTCATCTGTCATGCTTTCACGCCTGAACTACTGAACCGATTTATATAGAATTTGTTGCAGAGATGGTCCATAGCCCGAGAAAGGATATATAATACTTCCAACTTCCACGAGAACAAAGCCACGGGCATAAGCTAGTAATATATAAAAACAAACTCAGGCGGAAAGAGTTATCGAAGCCCCCCCTCCTTTCCTTACCTTATTTTCCTTTTAATCCAAGATCAAAGTGACAGTTTAACAATACAATTGCACCACAAGAAAGCCACCATAGCCGTCAATAGCAAATAACGTTTCGTAATTATCGGGGTTGGTTTCCAAATTGCAATCAATTTGTCCGATTAACGCGGCCACCCCTTGAAACCTCAGGCTACATAGCCAATATATATGTATGTACGTATACTTGACATTTATAGATAATGTTGTAATGTTAATTCCTGATTCGGATTTTTCTGTGTGGAATTGTGCACTTTGTGTAGTTAGGTATCAATGATTTTTTTAGTTAGACTTGTACCTGTTTATTCCAGATATTGGTTGTTGGAAAAATATAAACTAGCATTTTCAGCCCTCAGTGAAAACATTTTTATTTAGAACTAGCTTTCACCCACGTTATGATATGTTTTCGATTATTGCTCCGCTCCCGTGGGTCATAGCGTGATATTATATAGCCTATATCCTATGCTGATGTTTAAGCTATATTAATGTGACGTTTCTTTAAAATCCGTTTAATAATTTTTGTGTGAAAGAGTAAAAGACATCCACACACACATACATACATTCTTTTTGTTTTGGGCAGCTTATATAATACTAGCTTTTGCCCGCGACTTCGTCCGCGTGGAATAATAGTTCCCGTTTCCGGGGGATTTCCGGGATGAAAACTATCCTATGTCCTTTCTCGGGTCCCAGACTATATCTGTACTAAATTTCATTCAAATCGGTTCAGTGGTTTAGGCGTGAAGAAGAGACAGACAGACAGACAGAAAGACAGACAGACAGAGTTACTTTTGCATTTATAATATTAGTAAGGATAAGGAAGTAAGGAAGTAAGGAAGTAAGGAAGTAAGGAAGTAAGGAAGTAAGGATGATATCTCTTGGTATGACTGAATCAGATTTTTGGGCTTCTTTGTATTTAAGATTTAGAAACGACAACCGGGACTGAAGAATACCACGGTTCGATCGTCATTTTGTGTCGCACTTGTTGCTATAACTCTGATATCCGATTTATTCTGCTTGCATAGTGTCTATAGACGTCTCGATGGCAAAGCCAATCGTCATGGTTCAATTATCACAAATTAGCACCAAGTCTCCGTTGTATATCGACGAATTAGACTCGATTCGTTACCCAATAATTTACACTGATCATTAGTTGGAATTTGACTTACTGAAGTTGAGAATCCACCTGCGAATAATTCTCACTAGCTTCTGTTTACGAATGGGCGTCATCCTTGATTTAATACAGATAGTTATTTTTTTACTAAAGGAATTGTGGCTATTCCGCATATGGTACAAGTGTCAGTCTCGTAAAAAACGATCCTGCTGTTTCATAGGTTAGGCTGAAGAAACTTGTTATAACTTAATATTAAAAACTTTACCTCTTTGTAAAAAAAGGGAAAAGAAAATTCGTCCTATTCTGTCACGAGTATCGTTAAGTGCCGATTCTGTGTTTTATCAGTCTAAGTGAAAAACATACGCGTGGACTAAACGGTGGTCGGTTCGATTTCAAAATATAAATAATAAGTCTTTCCACAAATAATATTTATTAATTATATTACAATAATATGAAAAATGAAACCAATTAGAAGAGTTGTTACATTCAGTTTTAATATTTATGAAAATTATTTTGCTTTGACTCTGTAAAATGCTTGGAAAAAAGTAATTTCCAAGTTCACTCCACACCTGAAACCATCACGTGTCTCGACCAATCACAACACTTCGACTAAATGGCTTCTGCCAATGATGGAAGAGCGTACGGCAAACCATGACCGATTGCGCCAATTACGGGGGACTGGCACTAATAATTACTGAACCAAGATCGATGCGGATTCCAAAGAAGGATGGAGCGTATGTCAGGGTGGCCGAAGATAGGGATGAAAATGGGAGGGGTGATAAAAGGTATCTTGTAACACGTTTGTATTTTAGCCACCATGGTTTTCATGTACCTGAGTACATTGACGAATGGGACAAGTTTCTCATTTTAGATTTTGGTCCCTTATAACAACACATTCACATACAATACGGATGGCCTAGACGTCTTTTTGACGCGCCTTTTTGTTTAGTGGTTAGTGACCCTGACTGTTAAGCCGGAGGTCAGCCGGAGGTCGTGGATTCTTACATAAAGCAAACTTTTTGTAGTGAGAAATTTAACCCAGATACAGAACAAACAATCACTGTTTGTTCTATATCTGGGTTTAATTTATTTATAATAAATTTTATAAGTATGTATATCAGGTGTGTCGGGTTATTTAGTTATCTGGTTACCATAAAACAAGCTCTGCTTAGCTTGGGATCAGATGGTCGTGTGTAAGTTGTCTCAATATTTATTTATTTATACATTATACATTTATTAAAGAAATAAGCGCTTATGCTCAGCGTGAGCCTAGTAGTGGTTACCCTGGTCAAACCAGGTGTTTTTGGGTTTTTCTTTTAGGATTTTCTAAAAGAAGCCGCAAAATATGATCAGTCTTACTAAGAAGTAACTTATTACGCGGTAACTGGGCTTTTTATGGAGGGCTTACTTTTGGAGGACTGATAGGCAATCGCTTTTTGTAAAGCACTAGTATTCAGATGCATCCCGTAAGACAAGAAGCCGACCCTAATTAATAAAAGACTACAGAGATGATGATGGCTTTAAAAATTCTAGTGACAGTATAATCCATACTAATATTATGGAAAATTAAAATAACACAACCCGACCCAAAATCCATACTTTACTTATATTATAAATGGGAAAGTGTGTCTGTCTGTCTGTCTGTATGTTTGTCTTTCTTTCACGGCAAAACGGAGCGACGAATTGACGTGATTTTTTAAGCGGAGATAGTTGAAGGGATGGAGAGTAACATAGGCTACTTTTTGTCTCTTTCTAACGCGAGCGAAGCCGCGGGCAGAAGCTAGTGTTACATAAATTCATGTACAATTTCCATTACCATTTACACTACATTTTTAAAGTTAACCTCACATTATTTACCCTGAAAATAAAGTGGTACGAATTTGTATCAGCCAAAATACCCAACTGAACAAAGTCCCAAAGGGTTGCTAGCATCGAAATATACATAAATTCCCGCTGTTCAACGAACCGAGAAAACCGTGCAATCAAAGTTTATCATTAAATTGGTATCCGCAAACATTATTAACGTATGATTATAATTACAAAATATAAAATGGATTGGCTATATAACCTTATATTAAAGTTTGGCAGGCATCATTTTGGTGACCTGTCAGGCGATCAGTCGCGTTCGCTCAATTGGTGACGGCGATTAATTTCATTACGTGAACGAACGGGTCATATACTCGTTCAATTTCATTCAATTGGTGATTGTGATCGTTTGGGTTTTTGCGTGAATACTGTGTTTTTTATTGGGCATTTTATTATTTTGTTAAAGTATTTCAGTGTTTTGGTTTTTAAGGGTTGTTTTGCAAAGAATATTGTTATGGTGTTTTAAACACTTTTTTATGTAAGTATTTATAAATCGTGGTAAATAGAAAAAAATCCACAACTGAGGCGAATTCAATGACATTATCTATGTCGAAATCCGTTAAATAGTTTAGGCTGTAGAGAGACATACTAAAGTTCAAAAAACATAACCTTCCTTTCGGCAGTGGGGTAAAAAGAGTACGTTTTTCAAAAGCGATGATTTTAGCCAGCGACATCTACGACGGTTATAGCAGACGCAGATATAGACGGGGATTATTAAATAGCCCGAAAGTGATCAAAACAGTTTAGCGGTTTAGCGTGAAAATATGTTACGTTTTCATGTTCATGCTAAGCAAACCGACTTTCAGTAAGGTTAAACATTACACATTCCCAAGCCCCAAATTCCAATTTTGATTAAGATTTACTACCAAAACCCTTATCAAAGAAGTGGCTTTTAAAATACTGTAACAATCCAATCGCCTTTATCAATATTAACCAAACCAAAAGTGCACCTTATGGCTACTGAAACCAATTGAATCCCGAAAAAAATTCAACAAGTATTCATTCTGAAACCAAATTCCCATAACACAACTGAGATAGCTCGCTGAATGTTTTAAAAATAGCGTTCTATGGCCGTCGTAGGGGAGAAGAAAAATGGACAAAACGAACGCCTAACTTTTGAACGCATTCCACAATTTTACACAATACACTTAAATGGTATAAAGTTACTCAAATTGAGACCTTATGGTACATCAGATAAGGTGATACGAAAAATTGTATAGTTTTGTGTTAATATTGCAGAATAAAAATCCCGAATCAATTCGGTAAAAACTTATTTGGTTCAGCCTTCTAAAAGACATGTTACGTTTTGACGTTGTGTAGGTAGAATTAAGGGTATAAAACGACTGAAAAGGGTACGAGTAAGATCTATCTGTAGCGTAAATCTTTAGTAAACGAGGTTCTGTACGTGGCCAGTCTTAGTAGCTATGTTTACCATCGCTTTTACTTACGAAGGTAGCTTTATTTACATCATTTTCGTAATATAATTTAGAAAATTTAATACTAGCAGGAGATTACCGTAGATTTTTCGTAACGACAAGCCGGGGTTCTGGGAAAGTGGTCATGAAATTAAAAAATATGTCTTTGATATTATCTGGTTCAAAGTATCTACCGTTTTTGCCGAAATCGTTTACCTTTTTTCATTAAAATATTTCGTCATTCGTAATCCTTAAATGGCAAAATAAATTAGAAACTTGCTGATAATGAATTTCGGTTTTGGCACAGATTTGTATATTAGAAAGTGCACAAGAAGATTCATTGCTGAAATTGAAAATGTTTAAATCTAATTATTTTTCATCTCAGTGATAATCTGTATTAAAAACTTGTCGAAAATTATTAAGTTTTTCGACGTCTTTATCTTGCCACTTTGATTAGAAATACGATAGAATAATAAAAGCGTGTTAACACCGAAAATTTTAAAGTATTGTAACACCCACAACAATCGTGCAAAGTTTAGGCGGGAGCGATGTACAAGATTAAACATAAATAAATCTATATACCTATAGATAATTCTGCCCAAAACGACTGCCGCCTCTTTGCGTAGGCACCACTAAAACAATACAGGCCTATTTGAAGATTCTACATTATCCAAACCTACTTTAATCGGGTTTAACTAAACCACTTAGGGAAGACCTGTAATAAAAACACGAAATATTTCGTGCTACTAAAACCGAGAGCAATGGCATGCTGAGTTTATAGATTGCAATAAAACATAAATAGTAGGAGTTATGGCCTATCGGCTACATGAACAATAATAACTTTCCCTCAATTGACTTTCACAGCTCACGCGTTTTATGTATAACATTGGATACAATCGCTGTTTTCTTTTAGGATTTATTTTATGTATGTTACTACATTCGTCAATAAAGTGTTTAACTTTTTTATCATATTTTATCTGTATGAACGAGGCCGCACACGGGCGCACTCATAGTACATTTACTTCGCCACAATTGTTGTCACAACAACTGTGTCCTTGGTGTGCAAATGTGGCGCCGCATTTGCGGAAACACATATTTATGGTTGATACGCGACCTGCTTTAGAAAGGCCTTGGTCCTGCTATTGGACAATTAGGCTACTAGTTTTCATTCCGATATAAATAGTCACAAATAATAAGAATACAAAGCAGTACTTGGGTTATTTATACCTATTTGCGCAAGTTTTATTTAATAAACAATATAATTGGTCGAATAATAATAAATTAAGTAGATACAAGTAATTAGAGTATGCAAATAATTAGTTCGACTTTGTAATTGTGTTATTTAAACCAATTTGTATCGGAATAAAAAAATCAAGCTTTTAGTTGTGTGCTCGCAAATAATTCTTGTTAATACTAAAACAATTTACTGCGAAAATTAAACGTAGATATCATTACCATTAAAAAGAACGGTCTTATGATGTAGGTCTAAGTTATACTAGTACATGTAATTTATTTGAATAATAAGTTTCAAGATAAAGTTTATTTTGTATTCTTAAAAAGAAAAAGTTTGACAACATCTGTGCCCCTGAAGAGGTCATGATGACATTTTAAATTTTCATCACTCGCAACTTACTTTAGCTTAACTTAATACGTAGATAAAATTTGGCTTATTAATACTGGCTCTGGAGATATTTTTGCATAACAACTTTTTATATTAAAAATACTGTTTTCAAATTATGTTGCTTTAAATTAGTTTCACGATAAATATTTATTTACTAGTCTAGATTGTAAAATTAGAAAGCTATATTCTATTTATTTTATCACATGGTTGACGTCGGAATAATGAAACTTTTTAACCGACTTCAAAAAAGAGGAGGTTCTCAATTCGTCTGTATGTTTTTTTTGTATGTTTGTTACGCGATATCTTCGTCAATTGTAAACGGATTTTGATGGTTCTTTTTTGTTTGATAAGAAATTTTATGGCGATCGGTTCAGTGCTTCTTGAGAAATTCATCAAGAACAAAAAAAGTCAACGAAATATACATTGGCGATATTATTATGTGCGTTACTTCAAGTTTCTATTTTCGATTTCCAAGATTGTCAGTAGTTTTATTTTGAAAATAAATTACTTTGAAAGATACTGTAATACACAGTCAGACATTGGGACTCAACACTAAAAAGTAAAAAATAAAAAACTTTTTCAAAAAAAATAATAACCGCCTTCAAAAACTAAAAATTTTAAAATAACTAAAATTTCGGAAGTCTGTGGCTTCTCTTCTGCCAGTCAATTTGTATTGCACCGACTTCCGAAATTTTAGTTATTTTTAAGTTTTTAGTTTTTGAAGGCGGTTATATTTTTTTGGAAAAAGTTTTTTATTATTCTAATTGGTAAACTTGTTCTTCTAAATTTTTATTTAGATATTCCCATATTTTCCTAGCGTATATATTTTAACGTGAAATAGACAAAAAATAATACAACCAAAATATAAAAGAAAATTATTTTGATTTGGGTTCTTATCCTTTTCGCTAAGAAAAGGCGTTTCTACCCACTGATGTATCTTACAGATAAAATGTCAAGACGAATACTTCTAACGTCTTGTAGTAAACTTTATCTCAATTAAAATATAATGAAAGCTAGATATCTTTTAGTAGTGGTATCTAGTAGTTTTATATTGGTGAACCAAGAGATTTTTCGTCATTATAAGGGCCTCTTTCCAACTACGGCTTTAAAGTCGGTTTTCAGTCTAAATTCCAAGAATTTTCTCCTAGAAAGAGCTCTTATCAAATTCTAGCGGTTGTTACGCAAATCCTCAAATAAACATGACATTTAAAATGAAAGTGAAGTCAAAGTACATGGTATAGCCAGCACTTATTTCCTAGGCAAGTTTCAAAAGTCAACTGAATGAAAAGGATAAGTATAGGTCGTTATAGGTCATGCCGGCTTATTACCTTTGATATGAGGGTGCTGCCTTTGAATTGTATACCCTATAGTCACTATTTGGTAGACTGTGATATTGTCTACCAAATACGTAAGTTTAAGTATCAACGAACTGTGTAGGAGATGATATTTATAGTGCACACTCCCTTTTTCTTCAATATCAAAGTTAGATATAACATGACAATGCGACACGAAGAGATCAGATGCAAGACCAAAGTCTTTACGCGCTTTCTAAAGTAAGTGGGTGTCATACCACAAGCTGCAGAACTCTGAGGTGATAAAGTTCTTAATATTTTACCTGTGAATAAGCCCTAAAACTTTAGGGTGAGCAGGGACGTCTACGTGCTCAACGCAGCGGCCAAATTGACAACTTACCACTTATAACAAAATAACAAGCATCGTAATTATGTGGTTAATCGCCATAAAACCAAAAAAAGATTAATACACGAATCAAAGTGTTACTTCTACATATACTCGTTACTATCTATACAGCCTTACTGTATTGAGGGAATTGACGACTAGAACGAGAATTCCCCGACATGTTGTCCATATCAATTATTCACATTTGATATTGCCAAAAGCCCTACATGACATAATAATTATGATTGCTCAAATATTTACAGTTTAGTACAACATAAACGTGTTGAAAAGCTCATTGTTTGCCTATAAATAAATCAGTAGAGCGAAGTGTACTCGACTCTATAGAACAACAAAAGCATATTCAATTACCTATCTACAACTTTAGCTATCAGCGGTTTCAGTGTTCCAATTAAGGAAAAAACGATCACGTGCCAACTTTCAGGTACTAGATCTAAAGGTAATACAGCCTTGTGATCATTGAATAAATAAAGCGATTCTATCATTGTGTTTCCACCTGCCAATCGCGTTAAATATCCGAACAGCGAACCGCACCTGGCGATAAATCGATAAAAAAAAGAAAAACAAAAGAAATATAGTCTATAAATCGGACCGCAGCGTAATTTACGTCTATTAGGGCCTTCGCTTGAAACGCTGTAAATCTCCGACCATCCCCTACTCTCCTGTTTCACAACTTTCACTCGTACACATATAAGAATGTCTAGAAATTTCCTTTGCGGTGCATTTGATAAATTTTTAAAGGGTCCGTATAGGGCTCGTGGGTTTTGGAAATAGGGGTCTTGCGTCCACCTGATTCATATTAACTTGCCGGGGTTTCGATCCCCTATTTTGTTAAGAATATAAAACTAAATTCTGGTTGTTAAAATGGTTGTTTAAAGTTACATCACGTTTATGGCTACGTGTTGGGTTAACAAGGTTACATAATTAATTATTGGCGTATTTCATTTGCGTCGAAGGTGTATGATACACCTATTTCGTTTTATTTTTGCCTTCAGGTAAAGTGTGGGTCTTTTTTCTGTTAGTTTATCGGTGGTCTAGCAAAATACGTTTACTTTGTATATTCCTTTTTTTAGTGTAGATGAAACATGTAAGGCTTGAGAATTTGTGTGTTGACTTAAACTTAAATAACCGTACTTTTTGATCGATTGCGCTAATTTCTTATTAACACATATGGATAATCTATCCTACATTCCTACAATAACAGTTTAGAGATAAGTTTTACAATTATTCATATCTAGAATGTCTATAAAGATTCTAAAAAAGAACAATTTGACGGTAGTTTATATTTTGGGTCAAACAGACCCGATATGAATTGCAATAAAATTAAAAGAAGCAGTGTTAATAATATAATTGTGAGAGTATTTTAAGACTAATATATTTTTCTGATTACTTCTTAGATTAGTTCTAGTTTTTAGTCTAAGGATTATTTCAAATCGAAGTTAAAGTTTAAAAGCAATCTCATACAAATAATAGAATTTAACTGGCCCTTAAAATATAGTTTAATATTTACTATTTTAAAATAAATATCTTTTACTTACAAAAGAGTCAATTAACTTCGCTAACAAAACCCTATGACAATGTTACCACTCTGTAATTTCTCTCACCGACATCAGGAAATGATAGTTAAGGTGTAATACGTTGGATTTAATTCAAAGGTGTTTCGGTTCGATGCCCGGGCCGCGACTTGCCCGGGGCATCGCGCCTAGCTGCAGATTTATGCGTTCGACTTGCACCAACATAGTTCAACTTTGTTTCTCTGCAAGTTTCGGATTATGAAATATGAAAGTAGACTCGGTATAGTCGCTTGAGAATTGAACGAGAAGTTTTTAGTTTTGATTTGCGAATGGTATGTTTTACAAGAATTTCTGGCATGATAATACCTGTCTACTGTTGCACTGCAAGATAAATGTCTCTTCTCTTACAGAGGAGGTGGAAAGAAGAAGTGTTGGATGGGCGATTTCGAACATATTATACTTATTTTTAAATGTGAACTAGGTACCGTTATACTTTACTAGCTTCTGCCCGCGGCTTCGCTCGCGTTAGAAAGAGACAAAAAGTAGCCTATGTTACTCTCCATCCCTTCAACTATCTCCACTTAAAAAATCACGTCAATTCGTCGCTTCGTTTTGCCGTGAAAGAAAGACAAACAAACAGACAGACAGACGCACTTTCCCATTTATAATATTAGTATGGATGGTTATACATTATTTCTTGCAATGTGATGGCTCACTTGATATTAAGTGTAATCCGTTTTTTAGACAAATGCATTACCAGAGGCCTCCTACTATTGAAGTCTTAGAGACAAAGATGTCTTAATATGTGTTTAATGAGACGTCTTTAGAATGGCACCTATATCCTTCAAACTTGAACTACAACACTGCTTTGCACAATAATTAAGTGTGGTGGTAGTCCTTCCCTGAATGAGCTCCTTTACAAAAACTTCTCTTACTTATAAATATTCCTTAATCAATTGAAACTTGTGGAATCAAGATGAATGGTTCTAAAGCTCTTTTGAAAATCTATTTAATTAAAAAAATTTCAAGAAACCCCTTGAAAAGTAACGGTAACTAACAGTTCTAAGAATTTTTTGATAATATTTTCAAGACGTTTTGTTGATTGAAAGTTCAAAATGAACTAGCTAAAGACAAGGACAAGTCAACCTGTTTGCTATAATTTTTTATTAATACTCATTCATAATTTTTCAAATTTGAATTGCTCGAAAATAGAATCGTGGATTTTTTTTATTAATACAACGTTAGATACTGCGTTCTTATTTCAAAGGTATGGGTGCAGCCGGTGTTAATATAGGTGAGACATATCATCTTTGTCTCTAGGATGGCGTATAGACGGTAATGACCAATTTATTAACATCACGTAGGCCTTTTATTTATTTGCGTCCAAAATACAAAATAATGTGTATGAATTGGCAGAAACCTCGTTTATGGGTTTAAGCTCTTCTGTCTTTATTTTTTTGCTACTTTTATGAAACATTTTACTTTTTGTGTGCAATAAAAAACATAATTAAGAAGAATAAGTGTTTGCAAAAAGTAATCTACAAAAGTGGTTTTTCAATTACGATGTTTTTTGAAGTGAAAACTTCTTTAGCGGCGTTGAGCACTTTTTCTGTAATGGGTATAAAATCTTAAACTCGCGTCAGGACACGTGACCTGATCGAAAAAGCGTAGGACAGATGGATAGTAGACAGCTATAATCAAGTTTTCACTTCTGCCGGCACTCCCGGAGTGCAACCCGTCTTTTTTTAGGGTTCCGTACCTCAAAAGGTAAAAACGGAACCCTTATACTAGGATCACTTTGTTGTCCGTCTGTCCGTCCGTCCGTCCGGCTGTCAAGACCCTTTTTCTCAGAAACGCGTCGAGATATCAAGCTGAAATTAATATCACATACTCGGGTCTGCTATCTCTTAAAGCAGTGAAAAAATCAAGTTTTTAAATCAACGCAATAAAAAGATACGGCGGTTTATATTGCAAATTTGGACATTTGCAAGGAAATCAAAACCTATAGGGTACTTTCCATTGACCTAGAATCATGAAATTTGGCAAAAAGCAAGGTCATATAGCACAAGTAAAGGAAAAACTCCGAAAACCGTAAATTTGTAGTTAGTTCACACCAGGCGTCCGTCTGTCCGTCTGTCTGTCAATAACCTTTTTCTCATAAACTCGTCGAGATATCAAGCTGAAATTAATATCACATACTTAGGTCTGCTATCTCTCACAGCAGTGAAAAAATCAAGTTTCTAAATCAATGCAATAAAAAAATACGGCGGTTTATATTGCATATTTAGATATTTTCAAGAGAATCAAAACTCAAAACCTATAGGGTACTTCCCATTGACCTAGAATCATGAAATTTGGCAAAAGGCAAGGTCATGTAGCACAAGTAAAGGAAAAACTCCGAAAACCGTAAATTTGTAGTTAGTTGACATCAGGCGTCCGTCTGTCCGTCTGTCTGTCAAGAACCTTTTTCTCAGAAACGCGTCAAGATATCAAGCTGAAATTAATATCACATACTCAGGTCTGCTATCTCTTAAAGCAGTGAAAAACTCAAGTTTCTAAATCAACGCAATAAAAAGATACGGCGGTTTATGTTGCATATTTAGACATTTCCAAGAGAATCAAAACTCAAAACCTACAGGGTACTTCCCATTGACCTAGAATCATGAAATTTGGCAAGAAGCAAGGTCATGTAGCACAAGTAAAGGGAAAACTGAAAATCGTAAATTTGTAGTATGTTCACATCAGGCGTCCGTCTGTTCGTCCGTCTGTCAAGAACGTTTTTCTCAGGAACGCGATAAGATATCAAGCTGAAATTAATATCACACACTCAGGTCTGCTATCTCTTAAAGCAATGAAAAACTCAAGTTTCTAAATCAACGCAACAAAAAGATACGGCGGTTTATATTGCATATTTAGACATTTTCAAGGGAACCAAAACTCAAAACCTACAGGGTACTTCCCATTGACCAAGAATGATGAAATTCGGCAAGAAGCAAGGTCATGTAGCACAAGTAAAGGAAAAACTCTGAAAACCATAAGATTGTAGTTAGTTCACATCCGTTCATCCTCCCGTTAGTCCGCCTGTCAAGACCCTTTTTCTCAGAAACGCGTCGAGATATCAAGTTGAAATTAATATCACATACTTAGGTCTGCTATCTCTTAAAGCAGTGAAAAACTCAAGTTTCTAAATCAACGCAATAAAAAGATAGGGCGGTTTATATTGCATTTAGATATTTGCGAGGGATTCAAAACCTATAGGGTACTTTCCATTAACGGAACCCTCGTTGCGCGAGTCCAACTCGCACTTGACCGGTTTTTTTATGAAATAATTAGTAGCTGCATTTTGCTTTACGCTAAACGTCGCTGGTTAAAGTAGGTATTACATGAAAAAAATAATTTAATCTATTAAAAAATAACTAAGGTCTCTTTAAGTCAGTCAGATCCAGTCTTCGCTTCGTAACTCCGACATTTCTCAGCTCATTCGTACTTCGTCAGATAGCGAGTTCATAGCACAGGATTATAATTTACAACGCATGCGCGACCCTTCGCCTCGGTTGATCCATCGCGGCTATTGTTGTTATTGTCTAGCGTTGCACAGATTACCCGGCCGATTCTGTTATTCACGATGTTATAAGGTCTTAATAAAATACTTGTACCTGGATATTTTTTACTTGTAAGAATTTGTTTTATGAAAACAATATAGTTATTGAAAAAAAAATAGATCTAGGAAAATAGAAATGTAAGGAAAAGTTACTCTAATTGAAGCCGGTGCCTCTATTTTTTTTATTTGACACTTTTTTGTGCCTTAAGATTACACTAAAGCATTCTTGCGTCACAGTGACTAAATACAGTAAATACATTTAACGCAAAAAAAAGCAACTTAGAACGATTGGTTAAAAGAGAAAGCTCTTTCAATCAATCGTTCGAAGTTGTCAGAGACAGAATGATGAATTAAAAACATGTAGCGCTAAATGTATTTAGTGACTTGTAGACTAAGATGGTCTAATCTAAATAACCTAACCTAATCAGTAAATATATTTTATCTCTCATACTATAACAGTTTTTACAAGTGTACTGTACTTCAATGAGAAGTTCCTTAACTTAATAAGATATCTTCTAAGTTCATGACCAGTTCGCTACGGATAACTAATTATCAAGCTAGATTTTAACTAGTTATTTTATAATAAAACTGTTTTTGTACTTCTTAACGTCTTTTGCAGGAATTGTTAGAGCTAAGTTGTTCGACACCACTAGACAAGTGGCATTGTAGAATAGATGGTAGAATAGAACAGCTTGTCAAATGTATAGGATTGACATAAGCTTACGCTAAATAATTTGACAACTAGTATATAAGTAAATTGACATCTAGTATCGAACTCTGCCCTTACTTCGACGGGCCTGTTGTCTTAATGATTAGTGATCTTGACTACTAAGCCGAAGGTTATAGGTTCGATTTTCACCTAGGTCAAACTTTGTGTGATAAGCATGATTATTTGTTCTGTGTCTGGGTGGAAATTATCTATAATATGTGCATGCAATATTATACAAGCGTGTATATTAGTTGTCTGGTTACCACAGTACAAGCCCTGCTTATTTTGGGATCAGATGGCCGTGTGTGAGTTGTCCTAGGATATTTATATTTAATCTATTCTACTATCTCTTCTATAATGCCACTTGTCAAGAGGTGAATCTTAAATGTGCAGCTTATCATATTTATTGAGTCTTTGATAGTAAATTGATGTTCTTCAAAACCCCACTTTTCCTTACCGTCTGCATTATCCTTTCATACAACAGCGCCCATAAATTTGTTTATTATTATTATGTCACCTTTCTTTCCTCATACAGAAATTATTACAGCCATAATTTCAACGTAACTCAGCACATACGTTTTATTACAAGGGAAATATCTTTATTAAGTCCATAGCATTTGTCTCTTGTGATACCTTATCGCTTGCCCTCGCTTCCTCCGTATAAGACATAATCTCATAAAACTCTCCTTTTACGACCCTACCTATAACGTATGCGTTTCATTACCGCTTTCCTTCCACCCCCGTTTATGCTCGTGTGTTAAAATACAGCAATGTATGGCGTGTAAGTAATTTCGAATGGGTTAATATAGTATGGGAGTAGGGGGACTTTATTAACCCTAGTCACACTGTTTTAAGTTAACGCGATGTTATGACTACACTTTTAATGTGACTTTTCTTGTTATAAAAGGATTATTTTGTGGTGTTATCAAATAATATTAATCGTTGTCGGTGTCTTTTAGTTGAATTACTTTGTTGCTTTTTTATTACTGCGGCAACTTAATAAGCTCACGTTAAACAGTTCACGTTGATAGTCTTACTATTGCTGTTGTTCTAAGAACATTTACTTGTTCGTTATGTAGTCTGCGATCCTAGACCAGACCTTACGTCATTTTATTTCGTTTGTAGTAATAACGTTATGTTATGCAACTTATTATGTGGAATATTTTTAATGAATTAATAGCTTCCACAAGCGACTTAGCATGCGTGAATCTCAATTACTGCGATCGCTTAAGAAAACACGGATTAGAACTTCATACTATGTATATTAAAAAGAGTCCAGTTATTCAGCCATGAAACCTTAACACACAGACATCTGTCTGTCTGTGTGTGACATTCACAATATTATTGATACTATCGCTGATTTTCATTAAACATTTAGTTAGAGAACCAAAATAATCTATTTGTATTAGATGTGTCAATTAGTAACTACTGAACATCAATTAATTGAGGTAAACTATAGACTTCTAATTATATTAGTCTCGATACTAATGAAGCTAGTTGCTAATAAGGCACAAACATGTCTGCCGTTTATTGAATTAACTAATAATATCGACTAATCACAAGTACTAAATATAGCTGTTATTTAGTTATATTTAGTCGACTTCTCTTTAGCCTATATTTATCAAAAATAGATAACAAATACACTATAATATGTCAAACTTAAAATGTGTTGCCCATTAATGGAGTATAGATTTTAGTGTCGAGCAAAATTATTCGTATTTTCAATAACCGAATGAGTAGTCTACCTTGTCGATTATACCATTCAAATCGGTACTCGATTTTATTGCGTTTGTTATAATGTATTCGTTTCTTAACTTCATTCCTTTATTAATTAAATTAATAAAATTAGGTACTTACGTTGAGATTTTATTAGTATTTATTTTAGAGTACCTTAGTTCTGAAACAGGTAACTACTTTTGATGCCATAAACTTTATCAACTTAAAAGTTTCTAATATTCATAATATATTTTATCATCGTATTTTCCGGCTCAGATAGACCTTGTATTGTCCCAAGAGTAAGTTCTTGATTTTCACAGACCAGACAGTGAAAAAAGCTGAATTTCCTTAATACGTTTTTTTTTTGCGAATTTCATTCTTTCTCTTCATATTTTTGTTCAATGAACATTTAAAAAAGTATTGCCGAATTGTTTTAGCAACATTTCAGTATTTTTCTTTATTCCAATCCAGGTCAATGGCTATTCAGAGTAACTGAAGCAGTGTAAGGAAACTCAGAAAGTGCAATATTTCCTACTTCAAGTGGCATTCAAACCCTCCTTCCATACTTCATGCACATTATTCCAATAACTTCAGATCAAGTATTTACAGAAATAGAATAGAAAGAGCCACTTTCCATCAAAACGATTTCAATATAGCACGAAGTTCCAAAACATATTTAAATAAATCAAGACTTATTTGATCTTCGGCGCGGACTCATAAAGCTGTAAATAGCCGAGCGACCGTATGAACGAGTTGAATGGAATGCGAACGAGTGAATGAAAGAGCTCTGAACACACGGCCATTAGTCAACTACAGCCGACCATTATCCTAATGGGATCTCTAACCGCTTGGCCGTTTGATGAGATAATACAGTCACTGATACATTTGAACATTTAAAATCGTGTGTTTGAACAAATCTGATCTCTGTTAATTTGACTTTCATGATAATCTGTATGAAATTGCTCTGCCGATATTATTGATGGTTTGATTATATCATTCGTCGTTCCACCTGATATTTATCTTCGGTTCCTTTTGTTCGCGACGCGACGTTCCGCTCACATATGAGAATTGCAGGCATCAGCTTGCTCTCCTCTTAATAATGCATTGAAGATCGCACGTGTGCATATTTTCATGCTAATTTATGACACGATTGGAATGTAAAAAGTATCAGACGTCGTTTTGGAGATAATTTTGGCTGGTAATAAGTTCGTTTGATATTCAGCCAGCAATGAATCTGTTCGTTTTACTGGATTTAAATATAAATGAAAGAACATCAATTTAAACGGTTAAGATTGAACATTTTCCAAAAAGCAACAAAAATGTAAGAAAAAAGGATCACGCAAACGGAAGGTATTCCCAAAACATTCGCAACAAAACATCATTCACTCGTTCAACATATGTTCAGAATGAGACGGTCCCGTTCCCGACTACAATCAGATAGACAGCTCATTCGAATAATCGATTCAAGCGCCCGATGCCCGTCACTATACAAACGGACAGTGTTGTCGTTGTCTGTTGTCCGTTGCGAATTCAAATTTGAATTTGAAAAGAATTTGAATTGAACGGTTTCAATTGGTCGGAGTATGTTCGATCATATGTTGTGACGTAGCTGCAGTGAAGTGTGCCAGTTAAAAGTTCTCAATGTTGTATGGCTGTGGAGTTAGTGGAGAAAAAAGCCAACGTAATGTGCATTGTCAGGGATGGGACATGCATGCATGCATGTATATGAAATTGTTTTTAGGTTACCAGTAAAAGTTTTAGGTAAAAGTATGTCTAACTAGTATTAAAAATGAGAAAAAATATGGGAATAGGATGAATGTTTGTTACTCTTTCATGCAAATATCCCTGAACGGTTTTTGTTGAAACTTTGTAGTACTATAGTTATTCATCAGAATTGCTAAATAATATTTATATAAGCTATATAATATCACACTATGGCCCTTGATAGCGTAGCAGTAACTAAGACCTATCGCGGGTGAAACCGCGAAGGACAGCTAGTTGAAAATTAAAGATAATAAGAAATGTTTAAATCTTTTAATCCTGAATTTCTAATAAGTCAATTTACGTGTCATATAAAATCACTTTTAACAATACTGTTCTTTATAAAAATAAGCCATCTTGAACAGGTAAAAAAGAAAACGTGCTTTCAAAACATTTAACCATGCAAACGACATTGTTTCTACATGAAACATTAACAACAAACAAATGGCTTCTCAAACAAAATATACATGTAAGTATACGGCATTACTATAAACCCTACGTTAGCTAAGCGTTTACCGCTCATTCTCTATATAGGTTAAGATGGAGTACCAGCGTACAGTATGAAAACGCATAAAAGCAACGTTGGTAGGCCGTCACGCGAGCGTGGCACGCGAATCAGGTGCCGACGCGGTGTGACGAATGTTGGTTTAGGATTTGTAACATAATTAAAAATAAAAAACCCATAAAAAATGTAAAACTGATACTCTTAGCTGTTGTAATAATGTTGCATTCATTTCATTCTCAGTTAATCTTTGCCTATCACAATGATAAATCATTTATGCTATAGATAGATACACCACAATTTGATCAAAATGTACTGTGTGTTTCAACATAGAAAAACATTTGTTCCATATACATAGTCCCATAATAAAAGTTGGCAATATTCATAAATTCACTCACCTCATTTCATTCTTAATCAAAAGATAGCCGTAATATTACTGTAATTTCTCTCAAACATAATCCTTCCTGATTTTTTCACAATAGCAGCACAGATTTTAATTTTAAAGAAGTCAATTTTATCTCGACAAATCTAACACAAATCCGATCACAAAAAACGTAGCTGCAAATCGTTAAATTACTTCTCCGAGCAAAAGTAAATTATACACAATTCTAAAACGAACATTTTAACGAACCGATAAATAAAATGAAAAAGGAATTACCGGCTTTTTTATTCGGCGTAACGAGTCAGTGACTGGAGCCGGCTCGCAGACATAATGAAAGCTTGGCACATTATTTTCTATGCAATTAAAAACTACACACGAGATAGCACGTTTTAACGCTTATAATACATTTTTAATTAATTCATAGACGTTGATTTAAAAAGATTTCTTCTGGAAGATTTTAATTTCATTAAATTGCGTCTGCTTAATACGAGACGAAATTATTAAAGAGTAAACTTATAAGTTCTTTATATGACATTCAAGATAAGGAGAAAATATTTGAACTGAATATATGCTTTGCCAAAGATATGTAATAAAATTTTAGAACAAGAAACTTAATTAATATCAGACATTTTAAAAGAGAGCTCGTAAGTTTCAATCTCCAAGCTTATAGTCTGGGTAGGTACGCGTTACCTCAAAATGAAAATATAAATTTAATTTTGTTTCACCATATTAATCTTCTTGATGCTCTTGTGGCTTGTTTGTACTCTAAGATTGAAGCATACCATGACATTACATATTTAGTCTTTAAACTATGTTAGGATCAGCTTCCACTTGCAGTCTAACCACATCCAGCTGTAAGACATGGAACTCAAACCAGTTTCTGGGTAACACATAACTCCTTGGTCAAATTAATTGCTAGACTCTAGGTTCTAACTACCCGTATCGACTGTCAAAGATCTACGAATGACAACCGCGTCCGAAGCACCGAATTATGCGATGCCAGTGATGTCCTAGATAAACTTGAAAAGTATTAAAAAAAAAAACACTCCTGTGCTTCCTCAGGAACAAAACACGTACCCTCATACTCGAGGCGGGTGCCCTGACCAATATCACGACATTTTACTAAAAGAAGATTGAAATTTAACCATACCTTCAACATCAAAAATCGAGATGAACATTTTAATAGACGTGAACGCCGATGGTGCCAAAATTATCGCCCATGGCACCACGACCGATCGTTGATATCCCATAATTTTCCGCTCTCAATATCAGATGCAAATTCGTAACATCAAATCAAATCAAGTCGAGTGTTTTAAAAAAAAACCTTTCTTTAACCCCCAGGCCTTTAGCAACAGGTGAACACCGTAACGGCGCGAACGCATCTGTCTCCAATATGGCGGATCAAGTAATAATAGGATGTTATTAAGAAATACGTTAACGAGTTAAAGTCTGTTACCTTTGTTTGTACTTTCTATAATTAGATAGGTTACTGTATAAATGTTTGATAAAGTAATCGGTCTTTTTCTCAATGACGTTGTTTTTTTTGTACGCCGTGTAGTCGATGTCAAACATACAACTACTAACAATCGTTTTTGTTGGTTCTGCACTTTCGATAATGTTAGTTATTGATTTATTTTAGACTTACTAATATGAGCATCGTCTCCATACTGCGAGAACTCAACATCTCGTCGCGGCTGTCGTCCGAGTGTCTACGCAAAATCCTACAATACTTCGGTCACATTGCAAGGAAAGATGGTGATAACCTCGAGAAGCTCATTGTGACCGGGAAAGTAGAGGGGAAAAGACCTCGTGGACGCAGCCCAATACGCTGGTCTGACCAGATCCGCACCACCCTTGACTCCACAGTCCACGACGCCCTCCACACCGCCAGAGACAGAGTAAAATGGAAAAAAACCGTCCAAGAGATAGTGATGAAGAAGGGAGGTCACGACCCTCAGCACTGAGGAATACGACGCAAGGAGGAGAGGAATATGAGCATTTTATATACGTGGTTTTTAATTAGTTTCTTTAAGTGTAATTGTCCCCTTCTGCGTGTTGGTCTAGTTCTCTTTAGTGTCCTGCTTAATATGGAAAGCAGGGGAAATCGTCTCTTATTCCGTTGCTGTTTTTTCTGATTTATTTAATGGGATTCAAGATAGTTGAATGGTTTCTCCTGGTCATGTCAAGCGTTGTTTCGTTAGTTTACTGGTAAACCTTACTGCTTACCGTTGATTCAGACAATCCTTTCACAATGAAGGCCTATATTTGTATAAAAGTAAACTTACTTATATTTATTACAATTTGTTAAACATCTAGAACTTTACCTACAGTTAGGGTGGAATAGATAAGATATTCCGGGTGTTCACGACAAAGTATTTATTAAACTACAAAATTATGAATAATATCTACCTACTACCTAATTATGAATCACTTGCAACTTACAATCAAAGACTAACATAAGTATACACAAGCAGGTCGAGCTGTGCGTTGATGTATTAACAATCAGTCAGTCAGTCAGTCAGTTTATCCTTGTTTTTTTTTTTCCTATTTGTGGTATGCGTAACACACAATACATCTACGTACCAAATTTCATCAGCATAGTTCTTATTGTTTTAGAAAAAAGTGGCTGAAAGTTTCAGCCTGAGACATACTCGACGGACAGACAAATACCTAATATGACACATCACGAATCCATAAAGACCGAACTGTCTTTTTTGCCATTTGCCTACGGAACACTAAAAACGTTTTAGCAAAACAACCTTTTATAATAAATAAACAAATATCCTGGGACATCTTACTCACGGCCATCTGAGACAACATCACACAAAGTTTGTCCTGGGTGGGAATCGAACCCACGACCTCTGGCTTAGCAGTCAGGGTCACTGAACACTAGATCAACAGGCCCGTTTATTTAACTTTAATCTCACACAAACATCTTACACCTAAAAGTATATCAATTCCATTCTTCCTCAATACATTTATACCCATCATTACACTGCTAACACGAATGAATGACCGAATATTTCCGCTCAGATACTTTCATTCACCGCGGAGAAACAGCTTAGTGCGTGTTTCGTTCGCCCGGTCCGGTCGAAACTGGAATTTCATTATCCAGAATAATATTATAAATAGGAAAGTCTGTGTGTCTGTTTGTTTGTCCGTCTTTTACGGCAAAACAGAGCGACGAATTTAAGTATTTTTTTAAGTGGAGAAAATTGAAAGGATGGAGTGTCACATAGACTAATTTTTGTCTCATTGTAACACCGGTCGTGTTACAATAAGACAAAAAGTGGCCTGACTAAAAAGCCACAGCCAAAAGCTATTTATTAATATTTTTGAGTAGTTGATAAGAGTGTGAAGACAATTTAGAAACTATTTTTTTTTAATTTTCACCGTACAAATTTAACTTTATTTTGCTTAAAATGCAAACATTGAGCTAAAAAAATATCGTCCGAAACACCTCTCAAAAATATTAATAACTAGATGTCTCCCGCGGTTTCACTTGCGTTATGTTGGTTTTTTGAATACTGCTTCGCTCCTGCTATGACTTAATAGCGTGCTGTTATATAGCCTATATTCTATTCTGATGTATAAGCTATATTACTGTAATGTTTCATCAAAATCCCTTCAATAGCTGTTGCGTGAAAGAGTAATAACACACACATGCCAACTTTAACATTTATTAAAACTAGCTGCCTCCTGCGGTTTTACCCGCGTTAAAAATGTTAAGGGTTGACAACCCTTATCACTTAGGGGTATGATATAGGTGAGAGATATAAAATTTGGTGAAAATCGGTAAAGCCGTTTCGGAGGAGTAAGGTAACTAACATTGTGACACGAGAATTTTATATATAAGATTAGGATATTGCAGTTCTTGTTTCGGCCGGACCGGGCGAATCTTAACGGCCGAAATACGCACTAAGCCGGAGAAACTCGGGGAAGCCGGTCATCAATCATACTGGCCACACTCGGCGTGATTAGGTAATGAATAACTTTAGGTTATCATTAAAATTTATTGCTAAACACCCTAACTGCAATTAAGCATTCATTTTGTTGGGGAAGAAGAAGAAGAAAGTGTTAATGTACTAAGTGGGGGTTTTGTTAATCTTACGGGTTTAATAAAAAAAGGATTTTGTTGTTAAGGGATTTCCTGCTTTTGTGGTATCGATTACTTTATGAAAGATATTTAAAAAAAAAATTAAGAGGTGAACAGCGGATGGACATTTTACGATGGTTAAGCGATGGGTCGATGTGCTATTTGTCGCGGATTTGATTTCCAGTTGGGCCAAATATTTGCGGGACTTGGTTTTGAAATTTTGAGAATTGAGAATTTCTAACAAATGATTTTATAAGGATTCCGTCTTTATGTAGGCCTTTACGGAACCCTAACATTTGTTCTTTTTGCCTTGTAAAAAAAGAGAATAAAACGCTGTCAGTAAACAAAAATAAAATTATGAACGCCTTGCTAAGTTCAAGAGAAAACAGAATTTCTGAGAATCTCATAGAGAGGTGATTTCTGTAATATGACGAAGGGAAATGTAATGATATCGGAATTCATACAAGATAGGTAGATATAGTTCATTTGTGACTGTTGTATGAAATGGGGAAATTGTATAGGTATATATACATATCTATAAAAGAAGAAACTGATACACTGATTCACTAACTTGTAGTTAAATATAGTAATAAATATACTTCTATCAATAAATTATTATATTAATTTTAATTATTAATAAATAATACCAGCCTATTTAAGTAACGTTCCACTGCAAGGGAAGCCTTCTGTTTTGAAATATTTACAATAAAACCTTGAAAAAATACAATAAACAACATAACTTTAAAGTTTTATAGGAACACGGATTCCAACAAGACTTTCACTTACTCCCTGAATAACAGTTAATAAGCACTCAGCTATATCTTGCTTGATCAATTAACGTCATGCTTAACATGTCATGTTAAAATATAGCAGTCGTTAATGACAAGTTACAAGTCATTGAATGTGCTAATAACCTCTTCAATCAATTGACTGCATGCAAAAGCTTCGCCACACTGTTAACACGCGGTAATGAGGCAAAGTGTAGACAACTGTACAGATCATTTTTAACCGACTTCAAAAAAAGAGGAGGTTCTCAATTCGTCTGTATTTTTTTTTTGTATGTTTTTTACGCGATATCTCCGTCAATTGAAAAAAAAAAATGTCGAAATATTCATAGACGATGTGTGCTTTTTCTTCAAGTTTCTATTTTCGTTTTAAAGATACACAGTCAAACATTGCGAGTCGACACTAAAAAGTAATAAATAAAATACTTTTTTCAAAAAAATTATAACTGCCTTCAAAAACTAAAAACCCAAAAATAACTAATATTTCGGAAGTCGGTGGCAACACAAATTGACTGGTAGAACAGAAGTACCTACTTCTGAAATTTTAGTTTATTTTTGGATTTTTAGTTTTTGAAGGCGGTTATTATTTTTTTGAAAAAAGTTTTTTTTAGAAAGTAATTGTTTTAATAACATTCGACTTGGTAAATTTCGAATTTTGCATTAATTTCCATTCCCTATTTTATCTCTTTAGGGTTGAAACTTCCAAAAATCTTTTCTTAGTGATATTTTCTCTTTACACACAAAACACCCTGCAAGTTTCATGTCTATAGGACCAGCGGTTTGGGCGGTGCGTAGATATGTCAATAGTCAGTGTAATGGGTTGCGGAATGTTTATAATAGTTACCGTGACCCTGGAACATAAAGGGCAATCGAAGGAACATGAGTGAGTTTTAGTCAGTAAAAGTCTGACACGCCCTCCCGCCGCACCCAGGACGTGAGCAGTCATTGGATGATATCCCACTCACAAAAAAAAAATAGTCTGTGTAATAATCTGTCAGTTTATTGAATGTAATATCATTCTAAAAAACTGACGACTCTCCTGATGTTAGAAGTGGTCGCTACCGCTTTTGTCGACTATTTATCTACTTTTTTAATTGTTTTAACATAGCTTTGTATTGATTTAATAATTATAATTCACCAATGCTGTGCACTTCTGTAAGTGACAAGTTTACAAAAAGAAGTTAAATTATACAATTCATTTGTACTTTCTAGAGTTTACCTTCGACATCACAGACATCGGTGAAGAAAAATTGCATCATTATGAAATTAAAAGTTCAAAATCGCCAATCTGCCTTGAACAATCGTAGTGATCTATACTCTAGCCTTCTCTGTGAGAAGAGGCCTTTGCCTAACAGTGACAGAACGCTGATAATAATTATTCTACATAGTTTTACAACAAAGTTGCACCCAAGACATACCTACACGCAAGTAGATTAGATCGCATCCAGTCATTAAATGATTCGCAGAACATGACGCAAGCTTTTGCATGAATCAGAATTAATTAATAATTAAGCATAGTTTTGTTGGAGCTTGAGAACTGTCGGCCGTTCGTTATTTGATGGATGATTTCTCTTGACGGATACTTCTAATGGTTCTTAGATCAGCTAAGTAACGTGAATCATGTGTTAAAGTTCATAATTTATATATTTTTTTTTGCAATAACTGTCGGATGTTTTAAATTAATCATACATTTTCTTTATACTTGGAACGGTTCAAATAAGCCGTTATAATGAGCTATCATGCTTCTTGGGATATGGTGACGTCAGATGAGTGGGGTTGTTATTAAAATTTTATATTAATTAACAAAGAAACAAGATGAGGAAACCTGGGCTCGGAATGAATATAACTCCGAAATCGCCAATTCGCCTTGAGCAAGCGTGGTGATGAATTTTAATTTGATTAATGCTCGTGCCTTCTTTGTATGAGAAGAGGCCTTTGCCCTGCAGTGGGACAGTTATTGGCTGGTATTATTTTTTATTAATAAAAAGTGGTCGTTTTCCTTAACTATACTTCTTCTGGCCTGACGGGCCTGTTGGTCTAGTGTTCAGTGACCCTGACTGCTATGCCAGAGGTCGTGGGTTCGATTCCCACCCAGGACAAACTTTGTGTGATGAGCATAATTGTTTGTTCTGTGTCTGGGTGTTATTTATCTATAATATGTATGTATTTAAAAAATATATAAGTATGTATATCAGTTGTCTGATTACCATAACACAAGCTCTGCTTAGCTTGGGATCAGATAGCCGTGTGTAAGATGTCTCAGGATATTTATTTATTTATTTATTCTATCATGGTTGTTTTTCTCAAAGCCAGAAAACGTTAATTCTTTTATTTTAAAATCAACCCCGTTGCCTTTTAGTTTCGATATAATTTCACTAACTACTACAACACCAATCAAAGCCCTAATTACTAGCAAGGCTTTATCTTGCATACTTCCACTTGCTATTGACTTGTAACATGACAAGCACCTCTAATTTGTTTATACCAACTATCTTTCATACTAAAATAACCGCAGTGAATCTATTGGTAAAATGATGATAAATATTTTATAACAAATAATTATGATTGATTCGAACCTGGACCCTCGACACGCCAAGCTCGGGATATTAATTAAGAAACTAATGGGCGAAAAAGAATAAAAATGTATGGCTGCACGGACAAGTGACGACCTCAGGTACGGTCAGCAAAAAAAAAGTTAATGAGTTGATTAATTTGTGTAATATTTTGGAGTTTTTAGAAATATTATAGCGGTTAGGCCGCCATCGTTTACTCGTATTATTAAAAAAAGTCATTTACAACAAGTGGTGTGAATGTTCTGTGGGTGTTTCGTGGGTCAAAGAAAAAGATTTTATCAAATAAAAATGGGTAAAGTGATAATATTACCCCTAACGAGCTCCTACGCAAGAAGCTGTACTACTATTTATGTTAATATTTGTTTGTGATGAAATGCAAGTTTCCAAACCAATTTAGTCTTATTTTTCCTACCTAATACAAGGGCGGGCTACTAGCCCAAAAACAATTAATAAACTAATAAAACAAAAAATAATAAGTTAAAATATTTAGGCTTGTTTTACTGACGCTCCTTCCTATGGCATCGCTCACATCGGTTCGTTATGACATGGGCGTTATCTCATAAAGCATCTGAACACTCGGGATATAGCACCATTGTGTAGAATCCGTGCATTAATATAAAGAAAATATTTATTATGAATTTTTACCTCACAATATTAATGACTCTGGCCATTGTTATTTTAACGTTTAAGTTATTTTTACCGTAACGTTTTCAAATTTAATTGAACGGTTGAACACTCGTGCAGAACCAACTTAATCACTACGAATCCAAAAAGAACATAAAGTGTTAATCCTTCAAACACACGTGATTCGAGACACAATAGAAAGACAATAGCAGCCCGACAGCCGGCTGTCGGTTGGTTTCAGTATGTGAAACTCCACAAACACCTTTTTTTTGCCCGGGATTTTGTCAATGTGGAAAGCATACTGAAAATATAATCTTTGATAATTACAATTCGACATAAATGTTTTTATTTTATTACTAGCTTTCGCCCACGGTTTTGCGTAAATGATAAAACTGCCATCCCTTCTGTACCCTTTCAAGTTGAAATTTCCAAAAAATCCTTTCTTAATAGTTTTTTTTTTTTTTTTTTTTTTTTGGTGAGTGGGAAATCATCCAATGACTGCTCCCGTCCTGGGTGCGACGGGAGGGCGTGTCAGACTCTTACTGACTAAAACCCACTCATGTTCCTTCGATTGCCCTTTATGTTCCAGGGTCACGGTAACCACTATAAACATTCCGCAACCCCGGCAGGCGTAGGCCCTGTTGGGCCCCTTCCTGTGTTCTTAATAGTTACCCACTCTTCACAAACAATACTACTTCCAAGTTTCATGTCTCTAAGACCAGCGGTTTGCGCTGTGTGTTGTTATATCGACAGTCAGTCAATCAGACAGACGCTTACCATTTTATATATTTACTAGCTGTTCCTCGCGGTTTCACCCACGTTACATTAGGTATTTGGTTACTCCTTCGCTCCCGTGGGACATAGCGTGATATTATATAGCCTATGTTACTCGTGGACAATGTAGCTTTCGAATGGTGAAAGAATTTGCCGGGGTTGCGGAATGTTTATAATAGTTACCGTGACCCTGGAACATAAAGGGCAATCGAAGGAACATGAGTGGGTTTTAGTCAGTAAGAGACACACCCTCCCGCCGGACCCAGGACGGGAGCAGCATTGGATGATTTCCCACTCACCAAAAAAAAAATGGTGAAAGAATTTTTAAAATCGGTCCAGTAGTTTTTGAGCCTATTCATTATAATCAAACAAACAAAGTTTTCCCCTTTATAATATTAGTATAGATAATAGACTACCCCCGAAATTACAAACAAGCATTTATTTGGCAGGAGGTATAGTCATTCCATAAATTCAGATATTTAATCCACTTTAGCAAACCAGAACTACAGTAAGTTCAACATTATTAGTTGCCTTACCTTGTAATACTCCTGCACTACCCGGGAGTTGTGTTTGAGTGCACCTTGTATAATTCGTTCAGGAACTACTACCGGTTGGTGTCTCACTTCATGTTAAGTCACCTAAAGAGTCTCTCTGAGTTAACATCAGCCCAGCATTCGCTGCCTATAGGGCCGGAATAATACTATACTTTCGACTAGACTTCGGCCATGAAACCAATCTTACAGATTAACTAAGTAAGCTAGAGTTACGAGTATTATACTAAACAAAAGTATTCGCAAACAGTACAGGTGCACTCAAATCTTTCCACACTCTTATAATTCGGTGAGACACGACCGGGTACAAATTAGGTCCAACGGCTTTACGAATTTTTCGCACGAAAGTGTCTAACCATTTTTGCCTAACTGTGAGTTATTTCTGAGTAATTCTTGATGAAAAAACTGCTCTGCAGTCACAACTTATTACGATTCATGCAACTTTAAATGTACAGGGCTTTGATTAACTATGTTATTTCCAAACTCAAATTTCAGTATTTTTAGTAACCAAACTTTGAATTTCTTGAAGTTCTGCCTATAACGCTTAAAACCCAAAAAGGGGATATTTGTCAATTTAAAAAAAAACCAGAGCACATTATTACATAAAACATTAAACATTTTAACAATGTAAGCCAGAAAACATTTTTAATAATGCGGTTGGAGCCTTTATATTACTAATGATTATGAAAGTGTCGGTTGTGTGGCCAATTTGCCATTTTAACGACTGTTTTTGTATATAATTATTTGTATGAAAGTTCGCATTTTTGCTATGAGATTATTCGAATAAGTGTTACTTTACAACGTTTAATACTGAATTGCAATGTTAGACAGATGGTAATCGTATAAGTGAGATATATCATGATAGCCCGTAGCCGTAGTTAAGATGTCCATCTCTAAAACCGGGTCGTCACTTGCACCTGTGCTTCAGAAAGCACGTAAACCCAAGTCTAAGTTGTCATTTATAGGTCTTTGACAGTGGTTAGGGGGAGCTGGAAAATGCGTGGGCGGGCCTCCCGCAAGATGGACTGATGATACCATCAAAATCGCGTCGGTTCCGTTGGATGCGGGTGGCGCAAGACCGATGTATGTGGAGATCTTTGAGGGAGGCCTTTGTCCAGCAGTGGACGTCTATAGGCTGATGATGATGATGAAAAAGGAGATAGGCAATTTTCTACCATTTTAAATTTTTGATCATACTCACATCTGAGAAATGCACAACGAATTAAAAGTCTGCTAAGATAACGGGCATAACTGTAGAGTTTAAAGGTGACATGCACTAATAAGGCATGAAAAGACAACTTTCTATGGCAAGATAAAACTACAGTTTTATAGTTCTTGATGAGAGCCTAGACATTCTCACCGGTACCACTCATCACTGTCAACTTTCACTTGACATACCCTGGAGCCAGGAAAAACGGACAAGGAGCTATTATTTCAAGTTTTTATCTTAATAATGTAGGACACACGCTGTATAATAATAAATTTGCTGCTATGAAAAACACAATTTTTCAAATAAAACATCCCTTATTTTACGTAAGGGTTGGATTTTTAAAAAACTTTCCTACTGCACTCTTACAGCATTATAAACACTCTGCATCATTTTATATGAAAATCCGTTCAGTAATTTATGAGTTTATCGCGTGTAGACAAAGATAGACCGACGCGGCGGGAGGACTTTGTCTTTAATAATTAATACTAGCACTTTACCTGCGATTTCGTCTGACAAATAAACTCAACCACCCCTTAAAAGAGGGGTAAGCGCTGGTTGGACACAAAACTAAAATCGTTACTTTATTTACTTAAGGTGGTATTCGTGCCAAGTTTCAAGTTGATTTACCTGTGAAATAAAAATGTTTAAACAAACATAATAAAGGAAAATTTTATGAGTGTAGTTTCCTAAAACTCTATCTTAACTGATGACTTCTATCTATAAAATGGTTGTCTGACTGTAATTCGTGGAAAGACTTTTTTAAACATTAAAATCACACCCGTTTTTACTTAAAAAAGTTTTGATATTACGCATTAGAAAAGGTTCTTTTTGATTTGTTCTTTACTTCTAGGGACACCGTGTATGCATAGAAATATAAATGCAGAGTATTTCCAACTTTAATTAGAAGGCCATGACCACTTGGTTCAGAAAGTAATACAGTTCTAAACTGTCTAACTTTCTGTCTCAGAAAAAAAAATTGTACAAATAGTTCCAGAGATATGAAAACCTTTTGGGGCGTTATATGTACGATAGAAATTGTATCTTTTCAAATTTAGCTTTTGGTAATCTTCTTTATAAGTAACTAGCTTTTGCCCGCGGCGTCGTCTGCGTGTATTAGTTCCCGTTCCCGTGAGATTTCAAGGATGAAAACTATCCTATGTCCTTTCTCGGGTTTGAAACTATATCTGTACCAAATTTCATTCAAATCGGTTCAGTGGTTTAGGCGTGAAGAAGAGACAGACAGAGTTACTTTTGCATTTATAATATTAGTACGGATAAGACACTTTGTGATGGTTGTCGCACAAATATTATTACTAAATACATTTGCACAGTAGTCTCGTTTTTATGACGAGAAATGCACTAAGAAGCGATTTTGTGAAAATTCAACCTCTGAAGTTGTGGATTAAAGGTTGGGGATGAAAGTTATATTAAAAGGACAGAAAACGCCGCAGGAAACTGCTAGTACAGAATATAAAATAAAACAAAGTCGCTTTCTATTATCTCTTTTCTTTTTATTATCTTAACTTAATATTGACAATACATATTATTATAGCAACTTAAGATAATTGCTATATGTATTGTTAAGTTTAAATTTGCTGGATATTTTATTACGGGGGCGACATTATCACTGTGTGACAAAGCCACTTAAAATAAATAAAGATAAAAAAGTCGCTTCCTACTCTCTGTCTATCCTTATGTGTGATTAGATATTTCAAACGACGCAATAGATTTTGATGCGGTTTTTTTAATAGATTGAATGGTTCATGACGAAGGTTTATACGTATAATATATGCATACTTATTTTATTAGAGAAAAGCCAGGATTGTCAAAGATTTGTAACACCCGTGCGAAGCAGGGGCAGGTCGAAAATCCATACTTCCACACTAACATTATAAATGCGAAAGTAACTCTGTCTGTCTCTTCTTCACGCCTAAACCACTGATCCGATTTAAATAAAATTTGGTACAGATATAGTCTGGGACCCGAGAACGGACATACGATAGTTTTCATCCCGGAAAGCCCCCAGAAACGGGAACTATTAACCCACGCGGACGAAGTCGCGGGCAAAAGCTAGTTTTCTATAAAAACACTTTTAGGCCTAACGGTTTTTTATTTAAAGGACTAAAGGGCATCTGTGCAGAATGCCATTAACTCCAGAAAATACCATATCCCAAGCTTCATACCTCACTCTCTAGTGTCCTATTTACTTCTGACCTCCCGGGCACCTCGTAAAATCAAGGTTCATCTACACAATAACTGTATAGCAGTAACCTTACGGTAATTTACCGTACTTTACCGGCATTACCGGTAACAATGAGGCTTGGTGGAAACGTTTTATCGTCTTATAAGGCGTACGATCGTGCCCGATTGGCCTATAAGTGATCTGTGAGTGATGTGATCTAGGGTTCAGAAGTATTAGATATTGTTGTTATTATATAGTAATATTGTAAGTGTGGAAGCGTGTTTGTTACGTTTTTATGCTTGAAACGTTGAACCACTTCGTAAGAATTTTGATATAGAGATGGGTTGGACATTGGCGATGGGTTAATGAAGTGCTTAGCGCACGTTGATAGTGATAAGTTGAATCGATCAAGACAAAAAGTCGTCATTTTCATTTGTTTTAAAGTTGGACTTTATCCATTAAAACTTCGAACACACGTGATTCGAGACACAATAGTAAGACAATAGTAGCCCGACAGCCGGCAGTCGCTTGGTCGTCGAAAGGTTAACATTATGTTGATCTTTAAAAACTTTTGCTGGTGAGTTATCATCATCACTTAAATACACTACGCTGTTCCGACCAAAATAAAGAATCACAAAAATACTTACACAATAAAACCGTAATTCACATCCGAAAACAGACACAGAAAGCCGATACCGAACCGAATTCATCAAATTATGCCCAGTTTTCACACACAGTAACACAATCCGGTAATATTTTGCAACAAGTACATTGAACGCCCGAAGCAAACCCGCTCATATTAATGCAGCAGTGGTTATTTTTTTTACCAATTTTTACCGTAATTTACGAGCGTTCAGTAAGGTGGCATGGATCGTGACTCGCCGTTTCCCGACCGACATTTTTTCCATACAATTTTCGCCAAAAGCCTTCGGCTACATGTTCAGGGACAGTAATTACTCGCTTTTTATAAGAGTTTCAAATATGAACGGTATTCTGTGTAAAAAGGTGATTGCTTAACTTCACGGCTTTGGTGTTCTAGTATGATAACGGTTGTGTGATAAAATTTTAATGTGTTGTGCCCTCGTCAGTTTAAGGGAAATGTAAACAGATATGATCCGTCATCGTACTACTCGGCGCTTCGCGGTGTAGCGCGGGTACTACGTTTTAGCGTCAAAACGGGAATATGCACGAAAACTACGCATCTCAGCGTTATTTTTTATTAAATTTCAAAAACTATAGATAGTTTCTTTTAGTTTCAATTCTATTGATTGTTTTTATAATACTTATTAATATCAATCAATAAGTACCTACTTACTTATAGCTTTACATAAAAAATATGATAACCTCCGCTAAGGAATGATTTTATTTCGACGCTTATTTTTTTTTTATCTGAATTTTAGACAGGTCCATTCAAAATTGGTCCAACGTTCTTAAATGGTTCTAAACGTGAAATCGAATCTAACAGACTTTCGCATATAAGTCTGTATATCTATTTTATACTATCATTATTTATACACTATCTATATCTATTGTATTCACTGCGATGACGATATTATTTTGTTACTATTTACAACACAAATAAACAAAAGAAGAGCAAATAAAATGTCGTGCTCAATTTAATACGGCATTTTCCTTCTTACTCAACAAACCGAAACGGATTAATGTCGTTACAAAACTTTATTATGAAAAAAAATATCATTTCTTTTGGTCCACTCAATAAAAAATATTCACCCTCATTCCTTTATACATAGCATTGAATTCATTAAACTAACGACAAAAAGTTTGTCAAGAAATTCACTAAATTCACTGAAGCGTTAAAGTTTGTAGTCATTTGTTGCAAACTTCATTCTTTCTAGAAGGTTCATTGATTGAAAGTTGCCAGTGCGTAAATTGAGTACAATCACTAAATAATTTTGTTAGATTAGCATCTTTAGACTGGGATAGTGTATTTAAATGTAGGGTTGTCACTTAGTTAAATTACTTACGAAACTTTATTTTGTCTCGTTTCTTCTCCATTAAACTATAATTTGCACAATTAGGTTAAGAATTTAATAGAATTGTGTAAAGGACAGTTTTACGGACGGATTATTTAAAGGTTTACTTGAAATAAATAACTATGATAATGAATAAATACACACATCAAAAGTGTCTAGGGATATTTCAATTAAACCTAAATTACTAAAATTCTATTAACTTTTTGTTAAAACATGTACACATTAAAATAAACTTTGTTTAATAGACTATTTAATCTAATAATAAACTTTTATATAAAGTTAAATTTAAAAAAAAAACTTAGAAGAAGAGGAAAAACTCAAACAAAATTTCAATCTTAACTTTATTTTTGAAACATCAAAACTTAAACAAAACAACAATTTTTTTATAAAAATTCTTGAAAACTTACAAATAATATTCCGTGGATCCACCTAAGACTCTCCTGACACATCTGCAGCGGTTCTGCATACTCAAAACAAGGGTGTCAATATCCTGTTGTGGAATACTGTCCCATAATTGCCGTTTCTGAAGCCATGAAGACCAGTCAGAGCGTTATATCCAGGCTTTGGTCATGTTATCGTGTCACGGAGGAGTGGTGGAACGACACCGAGGACCTCAACGCATTACAACACATGTACAGGACCGATTCATAGTAAATGCTGCACGAAGTCAACTAAATGCAGCGGCGATGCAATTGGTTCAAAGGCTACAGAGAGAGTATGGTTTGCTGGTAAGCGGTCAAACTTTGAGAAGGCGACTGCATGAAGTCAATCTACGTGCTCGTAGGCCATTTTGGGTATCAGCACTAAGAAGAGGTAATCGAGGAAGAAGATTACAATGGGCTATTGCACACGAAAACTGGAACCATTCTCAATGGTCACTTGTGCTTTTCACTGATGAATCTAGGTTTGGATTTCATCCTGATTCGCGAAGAGTACGCGTTTGGAGAAAACCTGGACGTTGGAATCGACTGCAGCACCCACAACAAGTTCATGCATATTAATGTGGCACGATTATGGTTTGGGCAGGAATTCGTCTCGGCGGTAGAACGGACCTCGTTTGGATACAAGGCAATATGACTGCTCGAAAATACCGAGATGAGGTGCTAGAGCCTGTAATCTTGCCCCACAAACAGCAAATGGGACAAAATTTCCAGCTAATGCACGACAATGCCCGTCCACATACGGCGCGTATCGTTACAAGTTGGTTACAACAGCATGTTATCCAAGCTTTAGACCGGCCTGCACAATCCCCTGACTTAAATCCTATTGAGCATGCCTGGAATATGCTTCAGAGAAGAGCTTGTAGGAATTTCCCTGTTGATATTGTGCATCAAAACCAGCTTTTCTTGCATCTTAGCAGGATTTGGGACAGTACTCCACAAAAGGGTATTGACCCCCTTGTTTTGAGTATGCAGAACCGCTCCAGATGTGTCAGGAGAGTCTTAGGTGGATCCACGAATTATTAATTTTAAGTTTTCAACAATTTTTATTAAAAAAAAATTGTTTTGTTGTTTAGGTTTTGAAATTTCAAAAATAAAGTTAAATTGAAATTTTGTTGAGTTTTTCCTCTTCTTCTAAGTTTTTTTGAAGTGAAAACTTCTTTAGCGGCGTTGAGCACTTTTTCTGTAATGGGTATAAAATCTTAAACTCGCGTCAGGACACGTGACCTGATCGAAAAAGCGTAGGACGATTAATCAAGTTTTCACTTCTGCCGGCACTCCCGGAGTGCAACCCGTCTTTTTTTTATTTTAATTTAACTTTATCTAAAAGTTTATTATCAGATTAGATAGGCAATTAAACAAGGTTTATTTTAAAGTGTAGGTGTTTTAACAAAAAGTTAATAGAATTTTAGTTATTTAGGTTTAATTAAAATATCCCTAGACACTTTTGATGTGTGTATTTAAACATGATAATAATTCGCACACAATAGTTGAAAGGGTTGATAGGTAAGACTAGCGCATAGGTATTCGAGAGTAATATTCTTGAAAATAAAATAAATCAATAAGTCTTTTTTGTTTTCCATATTCCATACCCAGATTTCTGACACAAAGCGTAACTTAAAAAGCGTTGCACTGTGTTTAGGAAGGCAACGCAATTTCCAGTCCACTTAACATCCCAGCATTCTATAAAAAAACCTCAATGAATGAAAAATGTAGTTAAATAGAATTTTAACACACAAAAACAAGGAAAAACATTAGAAAATCGAATCCTCTGCCAGCTTTATCAATTCGCGGGTTTCCCAAAAAATAACGTCATGTTTCTTACCTTTGCAAAATCATTCATACAATATTTAATTTCCCGTCGCAGGTAGCAGCCCTATGTCAACATGTCAAAACGTTTTGTCAACCACTTTTCCCTAGTTCCCTACTGCGTCCTTTATCCTTTACTATAATAAACCATAACAACGGTCTGTACTTGTCGACCGGAATAAATATCGTGTTAGTGAATTTTATTTTGGTAGGTACTGTAATCATTGAGCTTTGTAAATGTATTTAAATTAATTAAAAAGCTTAGCTCTAGTTATCATCGTACTTAACCTTTTAACGACCAACCGACAGCCAGCTGTCGGGCTGCTATTGTCTTTCTATTGTGTCCCGAATTACGTGTGTACGAAGGTTTAAAAAGCTTTGTAAGATTTATTGATCGAGGCGATTGATACGCCTCGATCAATACTTGAGGAAGTACTTGTAAGGCAGCTAGATCAAGGGTCTGATACAGAAAGCGGTAGTCCGGGACACGGCGTGCATTTTGGAGGTTCATCTCTCTGGAGCCCCGACCACCGGTAGCTTGGACCGTGAGCTACTAAGTATATTTTCTAACAATATTTAAAAATGTACATTATATGCAATGATATTTTAAGTAAAAAAGTGTAGATAGGTTATATGCAGTCAAAAAGTGGCACATTAAAAGTTTGCCAATTGGCAAACATGATACTGAGTATTGCGTTGACATTTGACGTTTATCTCTTTTTCACTCGCACTACTTCAATCATGTCATCCTACTTTGACGTGTAATGTATGTTTGCGTTAGTGTGCCGTTTTTGAAGATAGAATTTCGTTTGGGTAACCTATCTATAGTGGGGGCGTTATAAGCCATTAATGTATGGGGAGCAATATTTTTTGCATTAAAGCATGAAAATTGGTACACTTGTTAATTAGGTAGATTAGAGCGAAAATCGCCCGGGAGGCAATCGGAGGCACCCCTCTGGGGGGGAGGGGGAGGGGTTGAAGTTTTCTTCTTCCGCGCGCTTTGTTTGTCGTCATAACTCCTAATTTATCGTTACTATGGCAAGTGGGGTATCATTTTCGGATAAATCAAAGATGGCCAATCGTTTTCTGAAATAAAAAATACATGTCTACATACAAAAAAAGTGAATTATGCCCTAAAATGTGAAAATTTCAACCGTAACAAAAATCATTAAATGACCATAATTTTTCAAATCGTGACTATATCGACTTTAAAAAAATATGATTAAAAAGCTATATGCGTATAGATTCTGAAAATATAATATATGTCTATAGTGTATATAGAAAAATCGTTAGAAAAAAAATGAAAACAGCTTGGTGGAGCAGCCAAAATTCATTGTAAAATAAGGACACCAAAATCGATTTTTACAAATTGACCAATCTTTTTCCTAGTAAATATAGAGATTTGATCAAATTAAATAGATAATGATTTTAAATGTTTTCTTTTGTTAAAAATCTATAGTTTTTACCTTTAGTACAAATATAAAAAAATGACATTAGTCATATTTGATCTTATAGCTGAGCGGGCTCTGCTGACTATTTTAAGTGAATCAAACGTCTGTAATTAAAATGACAACATATAACTATGCTAAAAGCTTAACTAAAAGTATTTATAAAATAATGTAAAAGGTGACTGCACCATTCATTAACACTAAGAGTTAGCCCTAATAGCAGGACGCAAAGAATTGTATTCTTTAATGTCGCCATTTTTTACGTCGGATAGTATGGTTTTGCCAGAAATAGAGTTACAAAATATCTTAATGGTAAGTTTTATGAGTTATAGGCCAATATAATAGCTTATATCTGATTGTTCAGAGTGCTGATAATTTGGTGCAGTGCTAGCATTCGAGTCACTGCCCCTATCTCATCATCTCCCTAGCCTTTTCTGGATTATATTGGGGTCGGCTCTCAGCCTAACCGGATTCAGCTGGATACCAGTGTTTTATGTTAAGCGACTGCCTATCACAATTTCATGTTCAATGCTCATCACAACTTAGTAACTGGGCGATACGATGCCTCTTGGTTAGGCTGGTCAGACTTTCTAGTTTGGCTACCCGTAACGACTGTCAAAGTTCCACGAATGACAACCGCTGCCCCTATATTGTTTATTAAATACTTTGCCGTCTGCTGTCGCACAATTCCAATCACATAAGTTCCCGCTGAGAGCATCTTTATCTTTATTTATTTATCTTAACATCATGGGTACATTGTTTACCCTGGGTAAAGTACAATCTTAAATAGAGAAAGGTGTCTGAGATAGAATAGACACCTCAGACCGCCGCACTTCTTTTTACACCTACACCGGATCATTTCCACACAGACGTCGAAAACCACTGTACTGGCAATAGTCTCTCCATGTATGTGAACAGTAAAATAACCGACCTTACTCTATCCTTTATTAGATGGATCAGGTGGATTCGGTGAAAAATGTTCTCAAAAAGAGATGCAGGGCAGATTTTCAATAATAGCGAAAGCCTCGCTAATCCTTTTCTCATATGCTGCCAGAAACTCTTTTGCGACAGTTGGAAAAGCATTCCATGTCTCCGTTGCGCTTTTTTTCTCCACCGTTGAAATAAGTCACAGTGTCACAGCTTTTTTACAGGACCATCACACTGGTGGTTCTGTAAATAATCCTCATCCTATTTTAGTCCTAGGAAGTATATTGCGGATGAAAGAAAATAATTCTAAGTATTTTTAATGGAGAGTACTTGATACCTTGCGGCAAGGAAGGTACTGGTGGGGTTTTCCAGTGCCTACATTACCCACAGCTCCTCTAGCTCAGGCACTCGTCTATACCAAAACGACTGCTAACGAGACGTCAGTATCGACAGTACGTGTACGTATCATTACTTTGGCACAACTCTGACTACTGCGTTAGTCCTATCATCCTGTTGTTCGCCACTTGGTATCCGCCGTTATAAAAAATCTTTTTACAGGACCACTTAAAGCTAGTCTTGCCTCTGTTTTACGCTTTTCCAAAGTGTCACAATGTATCTTGTTTTTTAACTGTGAAGGGGAAAATGGTTTCTGGCAGCATATGAGGGACGGATTAGCGAGGCTTTCACTATTATTCGCGGGCCAGTTAGTCTAGTGGCTAGTGACCCTGACTGCTAAGTCGGAGGTCGTGGCTACTATGCCAACCAGAACAAACTTTGCGTGATGAGCATTGTTTATCCTGTGTCTGATTGTAATTTATCTATAATATGTACGTATTTATAATTATATAAGTATGAAGACCAGTTACTTCTAGTCTGTCATAGTATAGCTCTGCTAAGTTTGAGATCAGATGGCATGAGTTGTCACAGAATATTATTGAAAAGTTTATAAGATAGTTAGAAGTGTTTATTTCTGGTCTTGCACATTTTGCTAAGTAAATGAAACCTAAAATATCTGTTTATTAAAGATATTCGTTAACTAGAAAATGGTGTCTTACAAAAGCTGCCCTGCACCAACATTTCTTGAGCAGTATTCCAAAACTGTTCCTGTATGGGATCAGATGTCTGGAAATCCACCTGATTTGTCTGATTGGGGACGGAGTAAGGTCAATGACAACTGTCAGCCTACATGGACAGACTTGCCAGTGGTTTTCAACCTATATAGAAATTGTCCAGTGCAGATGTAATAAGAAGTGCGGCGGTCTGAAATGTCGAACAACTCTTTGCGTCCTGCTATTGGTGCTAACTCTTAAAGTGTTTATCATTGGTGCAGTCACCTTTTATATTATTTTATAAGTAAGTACTTTTAGCATAGTTATATGTTGTTACTTTAATTACAGACGTTTAATTCACTTAAACTAGTCAACAGAGCCCGCTCAGCTATAAGATCAAATATGACTAATGTCATTTTTTTATACTTGTACTAAGGGTAAAAATAATAGATTTTTTACAAAAAAAAAAACATTTAAATTCATTATCTATTTAATTAGATCAAATCTCTATATTTACTCGTAAAAAGATTGGTCAATTTGTAAAAATCGATTTCGTTGTCCTTATTTTACAATGAATTTTGGCTGCTCCGCCAAGCTGTTTTCATTTTTTTTCTAACGATTTTTCTATATACACTATAGACATATATTATATTTTCAGAATCTATACGCATACAGCTTTTTAATCATATTTTTTTAAAGTCGATATAGCCACGATTTGAAAAATTATGGCCATTTAATGTTTTTTGTTACGGTTGAAATTTTCACTTTTTAAGGCATAATTCACTTTTTTTGTATGTAGACATGTATTTTTTATTTCAGAAAACGATTGGCCATCTTTGATTTATCCGAAAATGATACCCCACTTGCCATAGTAACGATAAATTAGGAGTTATGACGACAAACAGAGCGCGCGGCAGAAGAGAACTTCAACCCCTCCCCCTCCCCCCCAGAGGGGTGCCTCCGATTGCCTCCCGGGCGATTTTCACTCTAACCCACCTAACTAACAAATGTACCAAGTCTCATGCTTTAATGCAAAAAATATTGCTTTTGGCTTATAACGCCCCCACTACTACGCCTTTTTTACCTAAAATATCATTGATTATATGTATGTAAATTAAACAAATTAAATTATTAACGTGAAAGTAACATCCTGACGACACAGATGTCGTATTGGTTGAGCCCTGGACTGCTGCGCTGCATGTCTCAGGTTCGATTCCCGCACGGGATAAATATTTGACTTTCAAGTATTTGTTACAGGGGTGCTTGGACAGAAAACCTCCTCGTGTGCCCGAGGGCTGGAGTTCGCTTATGGATTCTTCCGGGGCGAAGACCAGTCCGAGGGACGGTGCACCCTGGGAGGTGGGCAACGACTCGTCATTGGGTACGTTGTGCCTGTGGGGTCTCGTTGCCCACTTGCCAATATTCTGTCGCGGAGGACTCCACCACCTGTCCCTCTGAGTAGCAGAGGGCAGTGTGTGTTGGAGTCGGGAAACGGGCTCTGCGTGCACTCACCCTGCCGCAGAGCAGGCAGCTGGGGGTCGTCATCCCTAGCTGCCCCCGTTGATCTCGTAGCCCCGAAGACTGTTACGGTCATGTCTCTGACTTTCGACGGGGGTCGAGGGCCTTGGCTTAACCGCCCGGGCCGCGAGGAAGACAACCTCTATAAAAAATTACCTCTAATACCAAGTTCTGGTGCGTGGCGAAGGTACGAATGGCTGAGGAGTAGTGTCATCTATTATGGATGGCGCATCAGTCTTTAGCGCACCCCCAGCCAGGGAACCGGTGGACCCTCTGGTTGGGTTATAAATGTACACTTGCCCAGGGACAGGGGATTGCCCTGGGTGTACATTTTAAATCCCCCATACTCGTGGGATCAAGTATGGACACTATTAAGATGAAAAATAAAAAAGAGAGGAAGGAGAGGAAGAAGGAAGTGCGATCGGCGAAGATGTGCCCGAGCTCAGAAAGCTCGAGCTCAGAGAGCCCGAGGCGTGGGCGGAGAGACCGCAGCAGGAAGCGGACAATGTCGGAGGGCGCGTCGTCGTCCTCCGACAGTGAGGTGATGGCTCCGGCTCCCAAAATCCCCACCAGCAGGCGGGGTGCGGGCCGGATTGGAGGAGGGGGGCGTAAGCTCCCCGCGCAGGAGGCTGCGCAGCGAGCCGAAAGGCTCGCCCTGGAGGGGCGTCACCCCGGAGCGGCTTCTGCGCCAGCTCCGCGGGATGAGCCAGCCGCCGTGACGGGCGCCACGGAGTACCAGACCGAACTGGAGAGGGTGGTGAGAGCGGCGCTGACGTCGGTGGCCTACAAAAGGAAGAAAGGGTCGAAAGACAAGGCCATCGTCGAGGCCACCGCCTCGATGAAGGCAGTGTTGGAGGAGGCCAGCTTGCCGGCGTCTCAGGAGCTGGCCGCAATGCGGGCGGACATAGAGGCGCTCCGCAGAGAGAATGGCGAGCTGCGCGCGGATTTGGCCGGGCTCCGGGGCGATGGGACCCGCACGGAGGAGCCTATGGAGGTGCTCCAGGCTCAGATCCAGACCCTGGTGCAGGGCATGGCAGACCTCCAGCGCCGGTTCACGGTGCTGGAAGGCATTGCCCTCCGGCCCCCGCTCGCGGCCAGTCGAGCGGTCCCGGCGGCGTCGGCGGCAGAGCCAGCGGCATCGTTTGCGCTGTGGCTGCGGCACCAGTGGCGGGGACGTCGAGGCGTGCCGCCGCGCCGGAGCCGGCAAAGAGCAAGGCGGCGAAGCCTAGAGTGGTGGGGGCACCCGCAGCGTGTGCAGCTGCACAGCGCTCCTCACCGCCTCCCCCTCCTCCCACGGATGCCGAGACTCCAACCGAACCCGGTTGGCGCGTCGCCGGGGAGGAAAAAAAGGCGGCCAAGGCGGCTAGGGCCGCCAAGAAGCGGCAGCGGCGGCAAGAGCGCCGCAAGGCCAAGAGCCTCGCGGCCAGGCTCCGCGCCCCTAAGTCTGCAGCGGTGGTAATCACCCTGCAGCCGGACGCGGAGAAGAAGGGGGTGACCTACGGGGCGGTATTGGCCAAGGCGAAAGCGGCGGTCAACCTGGCCGAGATCGGCGCGGCGGAGGGCGTGCGGCTGCGGGTCACAGCGACTGGAGCCCGCATGCTGGAGGTCCCAGGGGTGGCCAGCGGCCCCGTCGCCGATGCCTTGGCCGAGAGGCTGCGGGCGTCGCTCCAGGCGGAAGAGGTGCGAGTGTCCAGGCCTACAATGCGCATTGATATGCGCGTCACGGGCCTGGACGACTCCGTCACGAGCGAGGAGCTGGTGGCCGCCGTCACCAAGGCGGGGAGCTGTCCTGCTAGCGACGTGCGGGTGGGCGCCATCCGCTTCGACCGCTCCGGGTTGGGAGCGGTCATCGTGAGTTGCCCCGTACCGGCGGCAAAGGCAATTGCGGGGAAGGGCCACAGACTACTGGTGGGAGACTGGACCTCGGCGCAGGTCAAGCTGCTGGAGCCTAAGCCTTTGAGGTGCTTCAGGTGCCAGGTAGGACACCATGTCGGTGTCCGTTGCACCTCGGAGGTAGACCGCAGCGGCGACTGCTTCCGCTGCGGTCAGCCCGGTCACAAGGCCGGCTCGTGCACCGCCGCGCCGCACTGCTCCGTATGTGCGGCAGCTGGCAAGCCGGCCGATCACCGGGCTGGGGGCAGGGCTTGCGCCCCACCCGCCAGGACCAGAGGAAAGGGAGGAAAGCCCTCTGCCGCCGCTCCCGCTGCTGCCGCCGCTCCCGCTGCTGCCGAGGCCCCCGCCGCCCCCGCTGCTGCCGCGTCCGCCGCTGCCGCCGCGACTACCGAGGCCGCAATGGAGTGCCAGTAATGGCCCCATTGTGGCGGCGCGTTAGTGTTCGCGCGCCGCAAGGAGAGTCAGCCTAGGGAGGGCCCAACGGGGTCAACGCCTGCCGGGGTTGCGGAATGTATATAATGGTTACCGTGACCCCGGAACATAAGGGGCAACCGAAGGAACATGAGTGGGTTTTAGTCAGTAAAAGTCTGACACGCCCTCCCGCCGCCCTACGGCGGGAGAAGTCATTTGATGATTTCCCACTCACCAAAAAAAAAAAAAAAAATTTTGTTACAAATTTTAATCTGGTAGTACGTTTGTAAATTCACTCAAAATAGAAAAAAACCGGTCAAGTGCGAGTTGGACTCGCGCAACGAGGGTTCCGTTAATGGAATGTACCCTATAGGTTTTGAATCCATCGCAAATATCTAAATGCAATATAAACCGCCCTATCTTTTTATTGCGTTGATTTAGAAACTTGAGTTTTTCACTGCTTTAAGAGATAGCAGACCTAAGTATGTGATATTAATTTCAGCTCGATATCTCGACGCGTTTCTGAGGAAAAGGGTCTTAACAGACGGACGAACAGACGGACGCCTGATGTGAACAAACTACAAATTTACGGTTTTCGGAGTTTTCCCTATACTTGTGCTACATGACCTTGCTTCTTGCCAAATGTCATGATTCTAGATCAATGGGAAGTACCCTGTAGGTTTTGAGTTTTGGTTCCCTTGGAAATGTCTAAATATGCAACATAAACCGCCGTATCTTTTTATTGAGTTGATTTAGAAACTTGAGTTTTTCACTGCTTTAAGAGATAGCAGACCTGAGTATGTGATATTAATTTCAGATTGATATCTCGACGCGTTCCTGAGAAAAACGTTCTTGACAGACGGACGAATAGACGGACGCCTGATGTGAACAAACTACAAATTTACGGTTTTCGGAGTTTTCCCTATACTTGTGCTATATGACCTTGCTTATTGCCAAATTTCATGATTCTAGATCAATGGGAAGTACCCTGTAGGTTTTGAGTTTTGGTTCCCTTGGAAATGTCTAAATATGCAACATAAACCGCCGTATATTTTTATTGCGTTAATTTAGAAACTTGAGTTTTTCACTGCTTTAAGAGATAGCAGACCTGAGTATGTGATATTAATTTCAGATTGATATCTCGACGCGTTCCTGAGAAAAACGTTCTTGACAGACGGACGAACAGACGGACGCCTGATGTGTACAAACTACAAATTTACGGTTTTCGGAGTTTTCCCTATACTTGTGCTATATGACCTTGCTTCTTGCCAAATTTCATGATTCTTGGTCAATGAGAAGTACCCTATAGGTTTTGATTCTCTTGCAAATTTCTAAATATGCAATATAAACCGCCGTATCTTTTTTTTGCGTTGAATTAGAAACTTGATTTTTTCACGGCTTTGAGTGATAGCAGACCTGAGTATGTGATATTAATTTCAGCTTGATATCTCGACGCGTTTCTGAGAAAAAGGGTCTTGACAGACGGACGGACGGACAGACGGACAACAAAGTGATCCTATAAGGGTTCCGTTTTTACCTTTTGAGGTACGGAACCCTAAAAATGATTTTTTTATTACTATTTCTAGTCTTCTAAGTGAAAATATGTTTGTAAATACACCCAAGAAATTCCTAGTCTTTAGAAATGTTAAAAAAAAAAACGCTTGACATAGGCGTTTTTAAGGAACTTAATAAATCATATCCTTTTAAAAGTATGTCTTTTGCAATAGGAGCTTAAGAGTACCCTTAACTTTTTTTTACCGATTCAATGATACTTGAAAAGTCAGTGTAATAAGGATTTATTTTGATCGGATTACGTTCGGATCAAAGACATTTTTTTATTTGATCTCTCTATTAATAAAATTATTCTGAAAAGGAATTGTCATGTGGAATAATACTGTTCCGTAATAATCTCTAAATTCGACAAAAATCTACATTCAGCAATACAAAATTGTGAGTATTTTTTCTATCTATCAAATCTAGGAATTAATTTGAAAATGTAGTCGGTTTCTCGAACGAAACATTAATAGAATAATTTTACAAATGGTCACCGCATGTAACTTACTGTGATTGGTTATTGATAATTTAATCAACCAATCACAGTGGATTACGCGTGCTTGACAATTTGTGACATTAATTTTCCGTTCGAGAAATCGGGACTAATTGCTAGACTGTTTGTTGAATAGATCTAAAAAAGTACGCATGTTAATATAAAGAATAAATATTTCCTCAGATAACAACTGTACTTTGGATAATATTTTCGTATTTAAAATAAGACTTCCCTATACACGTGCAAGTTTATCCGTGCGAGGCGTTTTCAATTTGTGTTTTCCTTATAAATGCTAAGAGGAAATTCTAAATTGAATATGAACTTAGCTATGTTTGGAATTTGTTAGTATTGTGCAATCCTAGAAGTGAAAACGAATTACGTGTTCCTATGTTATTCTTTAGAAACCACATTTATTTTATTTTATTTTATTTTAATTGTATGTGTGCATGTTAATAATTTGGTGGTTTTTCATTAGCACAAAACAATTTTAGTTCAATGGTTTGGAGTCGACAAATTTTCAGAATACAAAGACATTAATTACCTTTTTGAGTTCCGCTGCCATCAGGCAAATATCGCCTTATCCTTTATGAAATCATCTATTACCGAATTTTAATCATAATAGTTAAATATATAACAGAAACCACTACAATCTTCATAGCATTTAAAATTAATTCACTACAAGAGGTACCTATAAATTGTTCAGGCCATGAAAAGTGGTGTAAAGAGACGGCTGTTGCAAAGAGCACATAAATTTGGGACAGCGAGCGAATCTTGTACATGTCAGTGCAAAATAAAGTTGTTCCTTACAATAAGGCCTACGATCGAACGAGATGGTTCTATCGCTGACTGATGTATTTATAAGATAAAATGGGAATCTACCAGACCCGAGATTTATTTATTTGAGACTGAAATAGATATATAAGAGGACATTTTGTAATATTCGGGGATCAGAACGAAAACGGATTTGGAGTTGGAATTGGGCGAAAATGTATTTCTTGAAATACTTTTATCGGAATTTAAAATAATATTTTGTCGTATTTATACAAAAGTATGTAATCGGTGATCCGCTTTGAGCTAGAGAGGTGAATAACCCTCGTGGTTTCTGAATTAGTGAATGAGAAGTAAACGATTTTGCCCTGGAGTTCGACGATAATAGTTTGCATGATACTAAAATAGCTGCTAGTTTGGTCTACATTGAAATATAAATGCGATCTTCCTAGAGAACTATACTCATTGACATTGTATAAGTATAACAATGTATCTTAGAACTAACAAATATTTTAAAGATCTTAAAAGGTTACCTAAAAGTTGTATAAAAATGTATATCCTTCTGTTGTTGCGTTTAGCAAAGGTAAGAGATGCATTTCCTTTTGTAAAGAAGTTTCATATTTTCACCATTGCTCTAATTCTCAGAATAAATTCTACCGGAACGATTCTGGTATTCAAGCAGTAAATTCTAGAATTCTATGAAAAATTTAGTGTCTGAAACTGCTCGAAGCTTGAAGGAAACTACTATTTATTTTAACATTTTAGCAGGCTTAGTATCTAATGTTCGATGTATTTCTAAGTTTTCGATTTGGCAGAAAACCTAAATTTGAGAAGAAACTAAGAAACAATTCTTCTCATATCACTTAAAATATGTAATAAAAACTATTACAAGCTAACGTGAGCATTTATTTTGCAAAGCAGAAGTTTCAAAACCCACTTATTAATTTAAAACCACAAATAAACACAAGCACACACCAACTTAAAACTACGTTACACATTACCATAATTCCCACACTCGCGTACAACTTATGAATTTCTTGCACCAAGTACATTAAGTTGCCAGGTCCTCTCCTTATAAGTTCTTCGAATTAAAAACCCAATCTAAGTTATCCTGCACAATTACCAGGCACTTACCACTCCCTCGCTGTTAGGGGCAGTAATAATAAAATGCAAGGTGCAGACGTCACGTATCCTTGCAAGTAGAGGATTCCTCCAGGGATTAGAATAACTGGTAAGGTGGGGAAAAGACACCCGATTTCCTTTAGTTTTCTTTCGCAATGAACTCCTTGTTCAGTTTTGAAATATAGCTCTTTGTGTAATGTTTTACGTCTAACTTGAAATTTTTATGGCTTGAATATATAGCTGTCATAATAACTTTTGTGTAATTTAGTTTTTGTTTGTGTTTACTTTGCGCTTTGTTCTTGGAAGTGTTAATTTTAAGCTGTGTCCGCTTTTTGAGGCGCAATTATTGTAGTTGGTCCCACTATATCGTTGAGAGAGGCTCAATTATTGTTGTAGGTCTTATACAGGGTGTCCCACGGCAATGCCACATGGAGGGAAAGTACCTTAAATATTGAAGATAGAACATTTTACTGAAAGAAGACATTATTTGAATTTTGAAAACATTTTAAACTGCATTCATAGATATTTAAATAATTACATAGTTGAACCGGGAATCGAACCTGTTACTCGAGAAAATTAATCAGCCTGTAATTTTATTCTACCGATCGAAAAGCTTCATCACAGGAATTATTTTTTGCTAAATAACATAGTGTCAAAAATAAAAGAAAGACCATGAATTTTAACATTTTTAATACAAAATTAGTCAATTTTTCAAATGCTCAGAACAAGTTCCTTCTTCTTGAATAAAAAGTCATAACTTTGATTATTTCGTTCCCTGACGGTTTTTTGGTCTTGTTGTGGTGGATACTTATTTATTTAAATGATGCGTACTACTCAAGTGGGTAGATTAATTAGTAATAAGTAGTTATGATTGTCAATTGTATGTCCTTACGGCAAAGTAAGCTTTTAACTTTTCAGAACAAAATTTTACATCAAATGTTAAAATTCACGGTCTTCCTTTTATTTGTGACACTATGTTATTTAGCAAAAAATTATCCTTATGATGAAACCTTTCGATCGGTATGATAAAACTACAGGGTGATTATTTTTTCTCGTGGAACAAGTTCGATTCCCGGGCCAACTATTTAATTATTTAAAAATCTATGAATGCAATTTAAATTGTTTTTAAAATTCAGATAATGTCTTCTTTCAGAAAAAGGTTCTATCTACAAGATTTAAGGTACTTTCCCTCCATGTGGCATAGCCGTGGGACACCCTGTATAAGGACATCTTTTGTGGACTACGTAAATTGGCAATATTTACTGATGAATATTGCCCACCTACGTGGAAATTTACTGGAAATCATAAATACTTTAATTTATATAGGTCTATGGCTTAGAATTGAGACTTGACCAACAGTAATCTTCATTTATTGGCAACGGTTTTTCCGAACGACAAATTAATGTGACAAATTAACAACTTGCAGCTCACTTGAGCTTGATACTTGCCACATTAATTTCTCATTCGAAAAACCGGTAGCAAATGTTACTGTTCGTAAATTATCTCAATGTCAAAAAGTCATTTGTATAGCGATTTCAATTTATGAACAAAAACATTACATTTTATTTGGCATTTTTTAATTACTTCAGCATTGTATAGTATGTTTATTTGTACGGTAAAAACTACCCTAATTGGCTTTGCGTAATATTTTTTACAAACAAAAAAATTAAATATTTGTTGGTCAAAATTGTCAATCGTTTGTATGAGCCTTATATTGTCGCACTAAAAACGGAGCATTGCACTCGAGTTTGCCGATTTATTGTAGAGTCGGCAAAAATTATTTTAGTGCATGTTTTAATTTAATTTCAGTTTTTGTAGTAGAATGTATTGACAACAGCACTGGATGCCAAATTCTGCTATTTTTTTTTTCTTTAATAGTTTTTCAACTTTATCGCCAAGGCTCAAGGTTCAAGTTGACTGGAAAAATTTTATAGTTTTGGGTAACTCGATATGCTGGCGTGTGTATGTTTACTTTGTAATTAAATGATAACAAATAATATCGTGGGACAACTCACACACGGTCATCTCTCTTAGTTTTCCCAAACTAAGCAGAACCTGTGATATGGTAACTAGATAATTTTTAAAAACCGACCAAAAGAGGGTGTTATAAGTTTGACCGCTATGTGTGTGTCTGTCTGTGGAACCGTAGCTCACAAACGGGTAAATTGATTTAGTTGCGGTTTTCTCTTATTTGTTTAAAAGTTGGTCTTCTAGCACTCATTCTCATGCATGTTTTATCAAAATTGTTTCGTAGATATCAACAACTGAAGTCGAGATCTCAAGAACTTCGGGGGCGGCGTTTTAAAATTCGTTTACACTTGTAATTAAGTTTATGAAATTGAGTCCAACTATGTATAAGAAAAAACTTTTTTCAAAAAAATAATAACCGCCTTCAAAAACTAAAAACCCAAAAATAACTAAAATTTCGGAAGTCGGTGGCTTCTGTTCTGCCAGTCAATTTGTGTTGCCACCGACTTCCGAAATTTTAGTTATTTTTGGGTTTTTAGTTTTTGAAGGCGGTTATTATTTTTTTGAAAAAAGTTTTTATTTATTACTTTTTAGTGTCGACTCCCAATGTTTGACTGTGTATTAACTACTTACAATCTTATAAAACGACAATAGAAACTTGAAGAAAAAGCGCACATCGTCTATGAATATTTCGTCAATTTTTTTTGTTCTTGGTGAATTTTTCGAGAAGCACTGAACCGATCGCCACAAAATTTATATGGGACCACCTCTGAATCATGACTTATCAAACTAAAAAAGAACCATCAAAATCCGTTTACAATTGACGGAGATATCGCGTAACAAACATACAAAAAAAACAAAAAAAAAAAAAAAAAACATACAGACGAATTGAGAACCTCCTCCTTTTTTGAAGTCGGTTAAAAATAGAAAATTTAGAGTATGAGCTAAACTTAGAATAAGAGTTAGAAATAAAGTAGGTGTTTGCTTTTAGTACTTTTCTTGAATTTATATTTCAATGTTTTTACTCCGTCTCACAAGCAGAATCATTGTAAAAATTATTAATTTTTTTTATTTTTTATTTTGTACTGATAACTGAAGTAATTTCAAAAGATTAAGTCAAAATATATTTTCATTTAATATTTAAGAAAACTTCAGTGTTATTAAAGACTTGCTAACCGTACTTATTCAAAGTGCATTGGCGCTATCAATGCGAGTCCATCGAACCCGTGCATACCTTGACCTGTCACACGACCGGGTTACTGTCACACCAGCTTGCCGTTTACTTCGTATCAGTAACGTTAACGCGCACGTTTTATATTTATCGCGTCGGTGACTCGGGTGGGTAGGAAGGAATAATATTCATGACAACCGATTGTGATAGGTCAGTGAATTTATTTGTAAGCAAAGTTGTTCGTAACGCCCACATTGATACATAACTTCACACCTCGATTTAAACGTGGACGTGGACCATTTTGAAATCTGATCCAAAGAACTGTCTTTCTAGTGAACAGAGAAACGAAATCAACAAACAAACGATATTAAACCCTCAAATCCTGTAAATACGTTCTCTAATTAAATGAAAAACGTTTTCTTTGTTTCAGGTAAGACTCCAGAAAGAACTGAACAATAAGGTATTATTACAAAAATATTATTATGATAGAACAAAAAACCGTGAAGTGGCAAGATTCAGCAATAAATTCGCAAAGGGGAAGGCTCTCAAACAAATTAAGCCTTGTAAATATTAGTGGGGCCATCTTTCAAAATGTCAGCGGATTCAAACCTGGGACGAGGCGGCGACGAGACGACAAATAGGTCGAAAGCCTAATACTTTAAAGCTCCAATTCATTATTGTTAATTGGGGGACCCTTAATTTTTTCACCCTCAACGGGTATTTTGGTTTCGCTGTGGTTTCTGGGTCATAAAATTTTGGTTATTTAACGACTCTGCGATGTAATATTTCTTAGCTTTGTTTATTGTGGAAGTAAAAGTTTTCTTTCATGAATTCGTTTTTAGCATTTTACAAAAGTTTAACTATCATGTCGTTAAATTTGTGTAAATTTATATCTCTCCACTATTTATGTAATTAATTACACAAATAACCTCTTATATTTCATCAAAAATTAGTTTAATTTCAACTCAAAATAGGCAATACATAGTAGAGAAATTCCAAGAAAATTCAAGATTTATTATTAGCATCGTTTGGAAGCTGGAACGTGTCTCTAAACTTAAATAAAATAGACTAGGTACTAATTACACATTTTGATAGCTATATCCTCCGCACGATTACAATCCCCAACTATTCATCAAAAATAGAACTAGATCCAGATTAAACTAAGGTCTAAAACTTTTGATTAACCTTCGACCTTCAGTTAATCTGGCAAACCTAGTGCCTCTAAACTCGGGTATTCGGGCCTTAGTACCTACTACGTAAGTACAGATAGAGAACATTATGTAGGTAGACTAGCTTTTGCCCGCGACTTCGTCCGCGTGATTAATAGTTCCCGGCTGTAGATTCACTTTTGTTTTATAAGTATGACGTTTCAAAGTGCTTTTTTTGGGTCTAATGGAAATAAATGATTTGACTTTTGACTTTGACCGTTCCCGGGGGGTTTCCGGGATGAAAACTATCCTATGTCCTTTTCGGGTCCAGACTATATCTGTACCAAATTTCATTCAAACCAGTTCAGTGGTTTAGGCGTGAAGAAGAGACAGACAAACAGAGTTACTTTCGCATTTATAACATTATTACGGATTTGAGTAGCAATCTAAAGTTGCCTTTCTACTAGAGATATGCCAAGCTAACGATAAATGTGTAATCAATCAAAATTTTATTGTTTTTATAAAGTAGCTTGGATTAACACTATTGGAAACGGAATTGAAGCTAAGTTTATATAGAAAAAAAAAGAAAATCAAAGTCGATAGTGATTGTAAACGCCATCTTAGATTTACAATACGTCCATAGCAGTCGAAGTCAGCAGGCGGTATCAACTTTTATAGGTAAAGTTGAATTTTTCACTGAGTCTGCATTCCTATTGTCGCTAAAATAAACCTTAAACAACATGTCCCGGAATAAACGCACACCACCAGACACCCCAATAGAATATTATGTTGTAATCATAATACATACACCAAATTTTTAACCGACTTCAAAAAAAAGGAGGTTCTCAGTTCGACCTGTATGTATGTATGTATGTATGTTTGTCCGCGATTATCTTGCGTTAGGCTGAACCGATTTTGATGCGGTTTTCTGAAAAGTGTTTGTTACATTCTGGGGAAGGTTTTAGTATATAACACTAATGGATATCCCGTGACGTTGCCTGCATAGATCGCGTTTTTGCTTTCTTGGATTGTAGATTTTCAAAAAGACGATTGTATGTTTTACCGCGATTATGACTCGCTTTTATGAAAGATACTCTAAAACGTAGTCAAACATTGGGACTCTAACTGAAAAATGTTCAAAACACTGTTTTTTTTTATAAATTAGTTGTACAGATTGTGGGAGAAAATTATAGTCACATTACAAATCTACGCATGCACACAGTCGCACTTGCATAAGGGTCTAGCGTAGTAGGTATTTCATCCATTTTAGTTTGTTTTGACTGTACAGCGGAAGTGTGACAGCAGTTTACGTAGTTTTGATTATTTTTGGGATAAAATATTATTTATATTAAAAAAATACAAAAATCGATTCAGTAAACGATTCTGAACTATTTTCTCAAAGTGCATAAATTCAGTTACACATTGTATAAATAAATTAAAGTTTTTTTGATTTTATATATAAAAAATAGAAACACAATTTAGTAGCGTAGCTTCATCGCTTCACCTCGCATCTGATGGAAAGACAGCCTAAGGCTCTCTCATCAAAAACTTAAGTTTCATGTTGTACAAAATATAATGAAGATTTTGTAACAATTTTGGTCAAATTCGTGTACCTATCTACGAAAGGGTACTAACAATATAATAAAAGGCCCAAGTAATAAAAGGAAAATGTCCGTAACGAGCCTTAGAAGTAATTTAGTATAAGTAATTATGTTATAGTAATGTTAATTATTGAAAAAAAAATGGGTCAAGTGGCCGGTAATTTATTATGATTAGCCTTAGTTAAGTAGGTAGCTATAATAACGTAGTTGAAGCCTTTTTGGAGAAGGAAGCGTATAATTTTATAAAGGCAAAAATGTTGTTGACTAAACCAGCTTTTCAAGTAAAAGGTTGTAGGTCCGAACCAAATGCGTTTTTTTTTATTATTCATGTGATCTTTTTAAGGTTTACCTTGGACACCAAATATATCAGTGAAGAAAAAGCATCGTGAGAAAACTGGGTTTTATGTTGTAACTAGCTGCCCCCGCGGTTTCACCCGCGTTATATCAGATTTTTGGTTACTAAAAAAAGATGATAAAAATTATTCTATGTTCGCCCCTGGTCTTATGCTTCCTCCCCACCAATTTTAAACCAAATCGGTTCTGCCGTTCTAGAGTTATAAAATGTGTAAACGAGCACGACTATCTTTTATGTATATAGATGTACTTAAGTCTAAAATCGCCAACCCACCTTGAACAAGCATGGTGATCAATGCTCGAATTCCTCTGTATAAGAAGAGGCCTTTGCACCACAGAAGGGCAATAATTTGCTAGTAACAATAGCTTTTTAATATCTCAAAAAAACCTTAAAGGATTAAGTACGTACTTACACACCTACTAATCCTTCTGAACCATGCGGTCTGAGGTAACAACAACTCATTCCTATTATTTCAACAGTCAAAGACCTCTTATTAAATATACGATCAAGTCATTATTATCCAATACATAATAAATAGGTAATTATAAATACCTAGTCATCACCGGATCAATCACTCGCCGATCATCAATCATGACATGACAACAGCTGTCAGCGATCACAAAGCCGACAGCGTGTCTTGAAATCAAGAGTGACGTACTATCAAATAGTTTGTAACGTAAGTAGCTAGCTAGAAGCAGGGAATTTGCATATTCAACTGATGTTATCATGTTGTAGGTCAATGCACTTCGTCTTCATAGCTATTGCCCATCTTTTGTGAGTTTAGCTGAATAAAAGAGTTTTACGTGGAGCGACTGATGTTAGACCTTTGAAGGCTTGGGTTAAGGCTTGATTTAGAGAAGTCAGCACGGGAAGGGTCCCAACAGGGCCAACGCCTGCCGGAGTTGCGGAATGTTTATAATAGTTACCGTGACCCCGGAACATGAAGGGCAACCGAAGGAAATGAGTGGGTTTTAGCACAGATTAATAAATAGGTTTCAGTCAGTAAAAGTTTGACACGCCCTCCCGCCGCACCCAGGACGGAGCAGTTACTTGATGATTTCCCACTCCCCAAAAAAAAGGCTTAATATTTGAATGCTCCTTATAACTGTCAAAGATCTGCCTACTGCGGTACTCTAGAACTACTCCACCACCGTAAGGTGACTGATATAGAATACCTAAGTACAGCATTTTTTCTGGTTTTAAGGGATGGGAAATCATCAAATGACTTCTCCGGGCGAGGTGGGAGGGAGTGTCAGAATCGGGAGAAGTCATTTGATGATTTCCCATTCACCAAAAAAAAAGGGTCTGAATTTTACTGACTAAAACCCACCCTTGCACTTTAAGGTTCGGGGGCCGCGGTAACTATTCCGTAACCCCGGCTTCGGCTTTGACTTTGGCCAACTATGAGTTCAGCTGCTGAATAACTGAGTTGTCAGTGAGTAAAGCGACTGATGACTGGGCCTTTGAAGGCTTGAGTTAAGGCTTGATTTTTTAATGCTCGATATGACTGTCAAAGTGTTACCTACTAAATTGGTTTACTTTCTAAAAAATTACTAGAGAATACCTACGGCATTAGGTCCGCCTGTGTACCGGTGTTCATTAAGTTTAAATACGTAAATTTATAAACTACAACCAATAAAGCAACAATTTCATTTTCATCAATAGACATAGTAATTTATGAGGTAGCAGAGAAAAAGCGAGTAGTTTAAAAATTGGTACACGTGAAATTACTTATTAGGCAAGTCGATTTTTAAAGTACACCTAATGTTTTTTTTAAACACACCGCAACCATGTAATTGGAGGATAAAATTATTCATTTCTATCAAAGATTTGTGGTTTTCTCAGTATTTTCCATTCAAATATGAATAAAAAGAAGCCTCTCTGATATTCACTGTAATCCTCGGTATGGCCATAAAAACTGCTAATTTAGTTTTCGATTAAGTGTCGATGAAATTATATTTGTACTCAAAGTTAATAGTTATAAGTAAAATGACTAAAATAATAACTAGTAAAATAAGTGTGTACTTAAATGAAAGCTCTGTGAAAACTTTATTTGACACAAATATTTAAAAAGATTGAATAATTTTTTGCATAAAAAAACCGACTTCCCTCGGTTTCGGCATGATACCATCATCAGATCCTGGACCTGATGACAATGGGACCATTTGGGAAGAATTTCTACCCTTTCGAACAAAAAAGAATTGTTCAAATCGGTTGGTGAACGACGGAGATATGCGCGAACAAACAAAAATAAAATTTAAATTGATAACCACCTCCTTTTTTTTGAAATCGGTTAAAAAAAGAAAATTCTTGTTTCATTTTTACGTACGTAATTGGCAACCCTTAGGCCGTATGCCCACCACCACCGACACCGTAACGTCACTGAAAACAAGATGGTGGCCGAAGTGCAGCACCTAATATTAAACTCGACCTGAAAAAATCTCGTTTTCGATGACGTGCGGTGACGGTGGACAGACGGCCTTGTGGTACAAACACCATGACAAACGCAACGAGACACCCGGTGCTGTTTGTTCAACGCCTAATTTCTCCCTAGACGTATTGGATTGCCGTCCCATTTAACTGAAGCCTGAGGAAAGACACACAGGGGCACTATAATATCCTGCATTTCCGCACTAGACCATCGTGACCGAATTACAGTGTAGAATTGTTGACCTTTTATGAGCTGTCGAAACGTCAATTGACTAACAAATTATTCGTTTTAAACAACAAATTAAAATAAAATGTTAAGTGGCGTTGTCAACTAAAGGTTGGCTTTAAAACAGGGTGACTTATCTATTGTATGTATTTCCTAAGTTTATTTAGGACAATATTAACTTCCAATTCATCAGAAATTACATAAAGATATTTTTCCCGGTGGTCATTCATAGATCTCATGCAGTCATTAAAGGTGTTCAGTAGCTAGAAAGTTCGACAATTAGTACCAAGGGGTGTGTTATTATTCAATTTCTAAGTTATGGAAGTCTGATAGGTATTCACTTCACGTAAAACACTGGTATCCAGATAAATCCGGTTAGGTTGGAAGCCGACCCCACCAAAGCTGGGGAAAGTTCACAGGTATGATGAATATCCAGCTACAAACGCTGACTTCGTGGCCGCCAAACAGTTGTCTATTCCACAATAAGCCAGCGATACTAAAGGCAGATGCCCGACGTTCCAGTCGCACTCTTTGTTCACGCTAACAATGACTTGCTTCCAAACTGAGCTAGTCGAGTTACGTATTACGCATCTAGATTCTGACGTGATACCAATTATTTAGGTATATTGATCGGAGATGTTCAACTGTCGTATTGGTACCATGCTTAGCATAGGGTGAAACAATTTAAGTCACATACTTTAAAATATCGTACTTTGTAACTCATGTAATTCGCGGTAATGAACTTTGAACATACCGTGCATCAATATTTCAAACTTTGGTTATCCGTGATACGGGGTTTGATTTCAGGATTGGACTTTTTCATCAAGATTTTTTTTGTCATTTAAAAATCGCAATTTAGATTTCGGAGTCGGAGGTCGTTGTTGATGAAACCGTTGATGTCAGTTGGCATCGTTGATCTTTGAGAGTTGTTACAATGATCAGAAGTCAGAAAGTCTGACAATCAGACTAACCAAAGAACATTCAACTTGTCACAATTAGAATTTGGTGCAATATTAGCATAATACATATACCAAATCTTGACTACAATTGATGGTCAATAGAAGCCCATCAGGCACAACACTCGTCGAAATTTGGACGATGAGGATGATGGCTATCTTAGCTGTTCCTCATGCCTCTTAATACATGTACGTAGTAAGTGCTGAAACAGTTAATAACATAAGCCAAAACAAAAAAGCACACTTAACAAAAATACTCCAATTCAGAAACTTCAACATTGTTCTAAATAAAGACACAGCAAAAAAATAAAACAGTCTCCTGAACAAACAATCAAACTTGGTCCTTGTAACAAACAAACAAACGAACATAATTCACTTGAGTGACCCGCGGACCAAGTTTAAACTAATTATGCAGAAACGAAATATATTTTCTCATTCTACGGCGGAAGGCCGGGGAGAGATTTTTTCGCTTTATATAAAAAAATACTGGTAAATAGGTAGCTTTAATGAATCTGTCATAAAAAGCTACGGACCGCGTCTAATGAGGGCTTGCTTTAGCTATAATCAATTTCATGTCAGCAAATGAGAGAGTAGTTATTAAGTTTTCAATTTTGTATAATTTTTCAAGGGATACCTGATTGAGCTGTCTCGACGTGAAGTGGGTCTTAAAGGGTGATGTTTAGATATCAAGTTAAAGTCAAATCGTTTCTGATTAATTTAATTTTTCATTTCTGCCGACAAATTACTTTTTAGATTAGCAGCTACACTATAATAGGTTTAAACGATATGAGTATGTCTGATCGTGGTGGACCAGTAGATCTACGCAATCAACTCTCATGCATATATTTCTCAGCAATATTTTGGTTTTTTTACCGAGTCGGTGACTTTTTCGTGTGCAGGAACGAATAATAATGTAAAATCTCCAACCCGCGTTGAGCAAGCATACGAGGCTATTGACATCATAAACAACAGCTTTTGTTCTGTTTTTTCAAGTAGGTAATCTCTGGAAGTTCGGCTCCAATTGCAATTTTTTGTCACTGATAGGAAGTTCGTAAATGATAAAGCGCTCGCCTCTCATATGAGAGGTTAGATTCAAAGGCGCGGACGAACTCACAAGAGTTTTCAATCGTTAACTTAAACTATGTACCTTTGTGCACGAAGTACAAACAATAATAACGTGAAAAAGATGAACGTGTATATTTGGCAATCATGTGTTTTAGAAATAAGCCCGCATAAATAATCTAATATCTAAAAAGGACGAAAACTTACTTAAGATTCGCAACAGGCCTTAACTGGGTAGAAAAATATTGTAACCTGATTTAAACGTCTTCCTGTCTTTTCTTAGCTTGTCAAGGAAAATAAAGCTACATTATTTTCTACGCTTGAGCAAAATTCTTTTCATACTTACATTTGTTTTGGGTTTTACGTTGTTTTTTAGGGTTCCATATCCAAAGGGTAAAACGGAACCCTTTTACTAAGACTCCGCTCTGCGTCTGACTGTTTACGACAACCACCTCTCATGAATGTTATTTTGGGTTTGTCTCCAGGCTGTATCTCATGAACCGTGGTAGTTAGAAATACATCTTTTTTATCATTTTTAAATCATCAATGATATTATAGGTAAAAAGGCGTAGATAGGTCAGTCGGTGGTCGGCATGTGGCACTTTAGAATGTAGCTATTTGACCAAATTGTAATTGTCTCAAATTATATTCGTCTCTTTTTCACTTGCAATACTTGAATCATGTCATCTTACTTCGACATTTAATTGCATTTGTGCGTTAGTGCGCCGTTTTTGAAGTCAGCATAGCAGCACCGTATTACGTAGCCTATCTTAACCTTTCTACTTATAATTTCATTGCCATACATAATACTTAGTTAAACCTAAACCAATAAAAAGTTTCTGACAATCCTAGCCGGGTGACTGGTGAGAGCCCATAAAACTGGAATACCAATTGTAAGATTTTGTCCATCAATTAGTTTTATAGCGAACAATAAAGGACTTTACCTTATTAGTTTCGGTTCCAGATTGGGTATTAAGCCACTGCATAGTTAAAAAAAAATACGTTGTAAATTTGTTTTTAAATGTACTGTCAATAACAAAATAGGTAGCGCTAAAAGATATTTTAATTGTTTCAATCGGTCAGCCAGTTAAAAAGGTTTTATTATGAGTTTCTTTTGATTGCCTGTTGAACAAAATGAATCTAGTTGCTTAATAGTGATCACCAAAAATTTCAAAATTGTATATCGTCATAAAAATATAAGAGTCTCTGAGTGGAAATGATAGTGACTAGTTTCTGTATGCCTATTGAACTTAATATTTTATCTTTAAGTAAAAAACATGGACTTCAGCGGTTTTAACAATCATAGACATACAGATTGGTAAAAGGCGCAGACGATATATCATTGACGTTACAAAAAATGACGTTTAAAGCCTTATAGGAGAATAATTTTATGCCAGATCCTAGTAGCGTGCATAAGGGTCAAAATTGGAGCCAGCAAAGTATAACGAAAGAAACCGGCAAGGCGCTTAGACACTCCTGTTGATAGGTGTTTGTTCATTGGTAAGCATATCATAAATTATTAGTGCAAACCAGGCTTTTTGCCTTGTATGAAAGATAGAGAAGTGGCAGATTATGTTAATTTACGCAAGTTTTATACGCTTATTGATCACAAAACTTTTATTCCAAAATCCTTAACACTTTTCTTCTCAAGTGTACACGTACGGTTGTCCCAAGATTTATAATGTTGGTTACCAGAAATTAATCAAATTAAGCTTTATACGTTTTGTTAGCACGGGACAAATTAATTTCTGACTTTTATTACGTGGTAGTACATCTGTATCTGTTAGTTTAGAATTTACAGTTTTACCTTATTTATCGTCTTTTGGCCTGTCATCAATTAATTTTAGTGTTTTTTACTGTGTTATCTTGAATCTTTGGTAATTCAATTAGTGTTTCGATTTTAGTTTTTGTTTTAATTGATTGTTAATCTTAAGATTAGTGTCAGGCTCATTTAGCGAGATAATTTTTATAACTTTCTGAATGTTCTTAGCCTAATAATAAAGTAATTTTTTTTACTTCAAATTCAAGTCAGAATAATTATGTTCTCAGCGACTTAAAATACTTGTGTGTGCATAGCACATTTTTTCTAATTTTATCATTTGATAGTTACTTTACACAAAATAGCACGGATAACATATTTATTCTAGTTGTAAAGTATTTTATCAAATTGACACTCCAAAAAATTGTTGATATACTTTGGACCATTTAAACATTTCCATCCCTTTTTTCTCCCTTTCCTTTACTTTAATGTAATAGCTTTACATTATTTTACTTTTTTAAGACATTCCGTCTAACGCCAAAAAACCTAACCATAATCCATGCTGAGTAACCAACTGAGTAAATGAACCATTTTTTGACCGCTAACTTGATTTAACCTTCCTACGACCAAGCGACAGCCGGCTGTCGCTTGGTATTGGCATTTAAAAAAAAAAAATTTCACTACCAAAAAACTTAGCATCACGGATAGAGGGCGTCACGAATTCCTACGTCGGCTTCCAAGGGGCCTACACCCCGGGTCACGTATCGCCCTATTTCCGAGCGTTTGAAGACTAATGTCGGTCGTATAGTCCTAATGGCGCACCGTTTAGGACCCAGTTACAACATCTCCCTTACTTCAAGCTTAAAATTCCGCTAGTTCTTTAGGCTTAGTAGGTGGTACGGCCGCTAGTTTTCGTCCGAATTGGTCGCAACAAGAATTTTAATATAATTAATATTTTTGACGATACTTTTTTGAAGCTAATTTTGTACATTCTAAAATAATAAATGATGTATGGTGAGAATGAAGAGGTTTATCCCTCTGACCGTACAAAATTAGCTATCGTCCAAATCACCACTCAAAAATATTAATAACTAGCTTTTGCTCGCAGCTTCGCCCGAGTGAGTAACGATAATTCTATCCCTTATTTTATCTTTTTAGGGTTGGACATTCCAAAAATCATTTCTTAGTTGTTACCTAATCCTTTGATTCATTCACACCCTGCAAGTTTCATATTTCTGGGACCACCGGTTTGTGCTGTGCATTGATATATGTATCAACAGGCAGTGCATCAGTCAATCGGTTGACCTTTTTATAAATATAGATAATTAAATTCCTGTTTCGACCGGACCAAGCGAAGTCCAGCGGCCGAAACACCTACGAAGCCACTAACTCCCAGCTTAAAATTCCACTTGTTCTTTTTTTACACAATGAAAATACTTCTCCAATTATTATTTTAGGCCGTTTTCTACCGTACCGGATTAGAACTGGATTAAATGTACCAATTGGATTCTTGTCTTGATGTTCCCAGAATAGTGTAAGATGTTTTTAGAACATTTTTCGAATTTGTTCGGTTTAGTGATACGGGCATAATATACGTGAGACTTGTTTTTCTTGAACAACGGAAAAATGATTTTCTGAAAGCTTAGTAGTAATGAAAACCATTTAGACTTTAGGCAAAATTCTCGGTACTAAAACGTTTAGTGTTTGGTCCAGTTCTCATTTCAGTAACTATGGATGCCAACAACGTATGGTAAATCAGAAGTTTCTTTGACTGTTGGATAATAAATGGGATAAATAAATATCCGGGGACAACTAAAGACCAAACTGAGCAGAGTTTGTACTATGGTAATCAGACACTTTAACTGGTTTTTCTTAGTGCTTTAGAAAATGAGTGAGCGACAAACTGTAGTCGCCACAAAAATGAGGTAGTTACGGAGTTGAATTCATAGTAGATTAATGTATGAGTGGCCTAACTATTAATAGTTTTACGTCTCGCCATGCAGTTATTACTTTTTTGACCAAAATGCCTGCATGCCATTTGGATTACGCGATTCATGTTTCTACGTTCGTAAACCTGTGCGATAGAGAACAATACTCTTCATACACCTTTTTAGACATACATTCCCATTACATGTTTCCATATTTTTTTTTTTTTTTTTCCTTATAAATTTTATTACACAGTCATAGTTTTAATTAGATATCTCACCATATTTGTTTTACTTCTAGCGTTGCACAATATGCCTGGGTCGGTTTCGCCTTCGTGAAACGGGTCCACCCGATTCCACTTTCTTTCACACACCAACACTATACAATTTTATGCCACAAACTTTACCGACATAACTTTTTTCCCCTTATTGCATCACAATTCTGTAATCCACTTGTGTCATTGTTTGTATGCGCCATCTTAGATTAGATAATTCTTGAGTTCACGTAATGCAAATGACATAACCTCAATTAACCTCTTCGTTCGGTTCAACTACTTTATGGTTCGGAATGAGAATGCACAGATGTGAGTATGTTCAGACTATCAGTCAGTAATACTGACTGATAGTCTGAACATACTGAACATACTGACTCAGTATGGGCACTCTCTTCTTCTTTTTTATTATAGTGTTGTTTTTTAGTTTAATGTTGCCTGTTTTAAAATTATTGTACTGTTGTTGTGTATTAGTAAGTGTGCTGTGTTTAGTCGTATATTTTGTTTTACTTTTTTGTCTGTGCTCGCCGCACCGGTACGATGTCGTTTTTTTTGTGTTTTTTCTTGTGCCTCGGAACAATGTATAACAGACGTTATTTATTGTTCCGAGGCAAAAAACACATTGTCGGCTAGCGCTGAAAACCAGCGTCGTGGACTCATGCCTATGTATGGGTCACGGCATTATGCTGAGCGCTAGCCGTTTCGCGCATTAGTGACGCTACTTAACGGTTTTTAGTTTTAAGGATTGTAGTATATAAGTTTTTTATTTGTAGTGCACATTGTGCGAATAAATTGATTTTCTTTCTTTCTTTCTTTCTTTTCTTCATTACGAGTAAATAGTGTAAGTTGGAAATCAATGTTTAATATGTTAAAAGAGCGTGGGGTTGTGTTTAACATATTATGAAAGTGATCCTTCTACTCATATCTGTCATTAAAATGTTGACTGTTTTTAACGAATTATTGCATAGGCTACGGTCTTTGACAGGTGTGCAAAGTTTAAATTAAGTCTGATCGTTCAATGTAAGAAACATACCGATGAAACTAATAAAAAAGTGAGAAAATATTTTTTTTTTATTTTTTTTTTCGTATGCTAACTCGCTCCACTATTTTTACAATAATTATATGTAATTACTTTACAATACTTTAACCCTGCACCGAAGTCGACTACTTAACTGTTTTGAGAACTAAGATCTATTCCCGGTTCGGGAAAATATTACTAAGTTTTACCAATTGCAATTTCTCAGTAACATTTCGAATAATGTTTTTTTTGTCGAAAATTGCCCAAAATTAAAACAAAGCTTCAGCCGGTCCCTAATTAAAACATTAATACTAATTTAAAATCCCATTAGCTCGTATGTTGGGTCATTCCGATAATTGAATATCAAATAACGACACATTCAATGTTTGTCCGGAATCGAATCGAATACGGACAATGGCTTTCCGGCTTTTAACTGGAAATGGTAACTACTTACAATAGCTACGTGTTAATTTAATATCTATACTGTTATTATAAAGCTGAAGAGTTTGTTTGTTTGAACGCGCTAATCTTAGGAACTGCTGGTCCGAATGGTAAAAAACTTTTTGTGTCAGATAGCCCATTTATTAAAGAATGTTATAGGTTTTGTAACACAACGATACAACCAACAGGAGCGGAGCAGTAACCAAAAACGCGGTTGAAAACGCGACAGGAAAATTATAAAATAGTCTTGTTATTTTAAAATCCTCCGTGATTTGATCAAATCACTTAGGGAATTGACCAAATCTCTGTTTTTATCATATCTTGCGACATATACATACATACAAAGTTCACATTTATAATATTACTAGGAAAAATAAAAGTATGAAATCGCCTTTCTGATTTGAGCAAAGGTTATACCAGTGTTCTGTAGAGAACCATAAACAGGATTGAATGAAAAAATATATATAAAAAGGAACCCTAGGTTGGACGTACTTATAATTACTAGAGATATAAGTCTTTTTAATTTAGCAAAAAGTCTATTTTATTGTATACTTTATTAACTTTATGTAAGCTTTAGTTTTCTCAACATTTTACTTTTTGACCTTAGCTAAAGTTCTAGTGATTACAACGTAAAACTTCGCTGGAATCCGATTGGAACCCAAAATAAAAATCAACACGTTTTGTTTTTCAATTCTTTTTGTTACTTAATTATCTGTGACTTTGTGATTCTCGTAAATTGCTGTGAGGGCTAACCACCAGAATATTCCATAACCAGCTTTAACTTAGTTAGTCCTTATTTAAACGTCATAAGGTTGATTTTTGCTTGTATATTGGTTTATGAATATTGAGTTACCGTTGTGGGTTAGTGATAAAATCTTTCTTTGAACCATTTTTTTACTGTTTTGTTGGTAATTATTGGGCGCGTGTCGCTTCGGACGTATTTTATAACTCGAATATACTGTCAAATTAAGGTAATTGTGATAAAAATGATAAAAACCGTGGAATATGGATGTTTCCTCACATTTAAGGGTTTGTTATAAAGCGTGTTAATTGTTTGGGAAATTGGTTTGTTAGTGTTGTGACTTTTGATTGGTTTTACGGGTAATTGTTGTTTCAATATTTTTTATTGTCTAACTAATTTGATTTGTTGCCTGATTTATTTTTTATTTGATTTGTTGCCTGATTGATTTTAATACAGCTTTGGTAATACTTTACATGAATACAACTTGTTGTTCTCAGCTGTTTCACCTGCTCCCGTCGGTCATAGTTTGATGTTATGTAGATGTTGTTCCGAGATCTTCAACAAAAGCCGTTTAATAGTTTGTAAAGGAAAGAAAAATATATCCATCCGTACCTCATCAAAAACTTTCACGTTTATAATATTAGCAGGATGGACTAGGTATTTTTTTCTAAAAACCATACACATAGTTATACTATTCTTAATTCCTGACTGGCCCATTTAAAACAAACGCTCTCAATCTTAACAAGCTACTGTTTATCTTTAGACCCACCTCGGTAAATAAATATCCGATTCCTTTATTTTGTTTCTTTCACTGAGCTTCAACGAAAACTGCGGGCGTATGTCCCACCAATCTGGGAATCTCCGATTGATCAGATATTGAGAACATGTGGGCTCAATTAAAAGCCATTTTAAGCAAAGAAAAAAAGTTAAGACCGTGACTAACGATGCGTGTCCCCCTTGTCTCCTTGCCGTGTGAAGTGGCCTTTATTTAAGGGCAAGTTATGTGTGCTTGTTAATATTATTTTTGTACGGAATGTTTTTTGTTGAAATTATTATATAATATTGATTGATTTTATTAACGTTGTGTATTGGCTTGGTTACTTAGGTTAAATCTTACAACAGCTTTTTAACTTTAACTTTTATATTTATTATGGCAATCCACCGAATTTTCGGTGATTTCTGCCAATGTCCAGTTTGAAAATAATATTTTAGTTTAAATGACAATTGTACGGTTATTAAATATAGTATCGAGATCATACACGTGTTTTTATATCCAAAAACACGAGATGAATCTACAACAACTTTCATAGATAATTAAATTAAAAAAATATATAAAAATATGTTTATGAAACGACACTATCTTATGAACCCTAACAATTAGAGAATAGAACTATTTCCGCTGTAATAACAAATAGTCGAAATAATAATATAAAGTTCACGAACATTTTGACGATTTTTCTCGATTTTATTGTATGGTTTTTTACTTTGGAGTCCTAAGTGTGTGAATAGACTTACTTTATTTTATAGAACTAGTAAGTTTGCGACAAATTGTTGTTATTGCAAACAGAAACTGAATTTTCTGTGTCCTCGCTGTGCCGTCACCGTTTTATGAAATTATGAGTCCTTTAGGCTACTAGGTCTAGGAAACTGTTCCAATAAATACAGCTTATTCGTTTACTGACTTCGTTTTGATTGTGTCTCTAAATACCAGTCTATTTCTATCCCAAATACAACTGCAGGGTCTGCAGGGAAAAAACTCATCTCATACAAAAATTCTTTATTGCACAAGAAAAACAATACATATAAAAAAATAGCAAAATATATGATGGTTTTTCTTACGATATTTTCTTGTCTGTGGTGTACTAAAATGTACAGAGTACAATTGGCACTTACAGGAATTTTAACCCCCACCCAATATGCTATCACAAAAATCCAAAACTTCTTTGAAAGTCTTTTTATAGTTTTTAACAATCACCCACATTTGTCTTAACTATAGGTAAGAAAAATACTATTAAATAAAAAAAACAAAGTTCTTCGCCTTAAAACTAACTGACGCTAATTAGCTATGACGTCGCATTAGTTTTCTATTCCTCTAACCTTTTCTATCATTACAAATAGAAAGAGAAGAAACACTTTAAAATTAATAGCTTCCTTTTTTGCCATCACTTTCGGTTTAAGAACCGAGAAATATAATGCCCGTTTTATTTTTACATTTAATGTCAAATAAATGAGGAGAAATCGCTTTTTTAATGTCTTCAATAGTTTCAAGGAATCCCTTAGAATATTTTTCGTTTCGAATATTCTACTAATTTGGTATTAAATAGCAGCATTGTTTTGTTTTAGCTTCTACACAGAAATAACTTAGTCGTTCATTTATATAGCTAATGAAATTTAAAAGCAGTAAAATCCTTATTTCCATTTTGTGGGATTCTAGAGACTTAAATACACTTAAACCGTCTTTTATGTGAGAGGTAGGGTTGATTGAATCCAGGTAAGTACTAATCTGAATTTTTCAAATCATATGGACTTTCTAAAGTTTGTCTTAGACATCACAAATATCACAAAAATGAAAATAATGTGTAATTAATATAAGTACTAATTAATTTTAGTATTAAAACAAATCTGAAATCGCCATTCGTTTGAGGAAGCGTACTGGTCATTTCTTTTGCCTTCTCTATTTGAGAAGTGATCTTTGCCTAGTAGCGAAACAGTTATACGCTGGTTTTACTATTATTATTATTCTTTATATTCAGTAACCTTAAAATATTCTTAAAACCGTGAAAATATCTCCTGCAACAAAAAGAATAAAGTTTTGCATACAACACTTTTGTGGTGATAAATGTCGGGAAGTTTACTTTAAAACAAGTGCGAAGTTTAGCCGACTTACAAAACAGTAGTATTGTGCTTTAACTACATTACAGTTAACGACATCCGAGCTCGTGTTGGGCACACATAATGCTTCTATTTGACGCTATAACTTACTTCCCGCGGAGTTGCTTGAAATTTTATTTCATTACTCTGTCGGCTAGATTTTTTGCGCTTGAAAATTTGTATTGTCGCTGTTTTAAGCTTATGCTTATATTTAAACGAACTTTTTAAATGTTGGTATTTGATTTAAAAGTTTTTATTTATTGGAATGCGGCGTTTACTGGCATTATTCTGGTAGTAACAAGGTAGTTAATTGCGATAGGTTTTCTATTAAAATATGACATGTCCTGTTTCCAAAATAATTTGAAATATTAAAAAAAACAATCTTTTTTTACTTAATTGTTGTAAGGAATATTCTATTTATTGTAATAACGTTCAGTTCCTATAAATAATGTCAGCGGAAATCGGCAAACATCCTTGACCTACTTATAGCATGGTGTACTTCGAAAAAAAAAGTTAATACATGGAAGTGGTGGCATGGTCGACAAGGTGCATGTGCTATTCTTGGTGGCTATGGTGTCTGCTTACCAACAACTTTGTCGTATAAAAAAACCACGTGTGATGATTAATGTGATGTCCTTCTTTGAATGAAAGGTCTTTGCCAAGCGATGTGTTTATACATTTTTCCATAGTACATTTTTCCATAGCTTACTCACAAAACAATTTAATCAAAAATCAAACCAAAACCCTACCAGCGACCGTCCATAACGATCTACTTGTCTAATATTTATGCAGCACAACCACAAATCTACAACAAACGTTCAACATTCGGCGCCAGTGAAAGCAAGTTTGGAAATTATTCGGCTGCGGTGTGCAGACGGTCCTGTTCCAGAAGTATTCACGGAGGCTGCAATGCGGATGCGGATTTACAATAGTGCAGTCACAAACTTGCACCCACCTGCTACTAAATGGTCAACTTCTGCATACAGTTACGTTTAATTTACGTATTGTGCGAGCGAAAGAGATGGAAGCCGTTTTTGAGCTGTACGTGTCGCTAGAATTCCACGATTGAATTTAAGCTGGATAATGTTTTTGTCGGAATTGTAGGTGTTAAGTAAGAGTTATTAATTATGTTTTTATTAAGAGATATTATTAATTAAATTTCCTGAAATTTTCGTACATATGTAATTTCATGAAAGCTGTCTGAATCTTTCCCAGTAATTTCAATACAGGTACGAATTTAGAAAACTACGTTCGAGTTCTGATGTATCCATAAAACCTCTGTACCAGGCAATCAGAACAAAGTATCTACCAATTCATAGATGGAACGGAATAATATAAAATTTTACACCATACATAAATCCAGGACTGTTTTATGTTGGAGCGATGGTCCGCCATGTTTTATTGGCGCGGTATCGCGCGCTAATTTTGAAATGTGGCAAAATGAGACGCGGTAACGTCGAGCCCGATCGCTTATTTATGACCCCTGGGAACCCGCTTCATGTTTTTGCTGACCAATAAACGGTTTAAATGTTGGGTTTTTGAGAATTTAATGCTTTTGACTATGGTTATTTAATTTGATTGTTACGCGAACGGCTTTTCTATTGACGTGTAAATGTAGGTACGACTTTATTGAGTCATTAAATCGGATATGGGTAGGATTCCGTTCAACAGTTTGGTACTTAAGGAAATACTTAAGCCGAGATAAATACACGTTGGTTAGCAAACTGCTACGGCTTAGCAATCTGTCACCGTGTCAATACTACGATACGGCAATGGCAAGACAGAGATGGAGAATAGCTAAGCCAAAATAGGTGCTGAGTTACGTTTATTTATCAGAAATTCATAGATTTTAAATATGTACTTGAATAATGTTGGTGTGGTCGATAAGCAACATCACTACGTGTAATCAAAAATTTAAGAACCCCTAAATTGATCGGGACTGCAGCTAAAAAAAGGAGTCGAGATAGTCAAAACGATTGAACTGAATTTGATGAAAGTTGTAAACTGCATCTAAATCGATTCACTCCTTTATGAACTACAATGCCACAGCCAGGCAGACATGGTCGTCAAACTTATAACACTCGTTCTTTTGCGTCAGATAAAAAAAAACTCAGTAACATTTTATTTTTTTTATTTTATTTATTGAACTTAATGTACGAACACAGTACATAGGCGGACTTAATGCCTGAGGCATTTTCTACCAGTCTACAAGTCAGTCACACAGTCTACGTGCAAGAAAACATAAAAATTACAGGAATCAAATAAATCTATGAAATAGTTACTTAAATACATAAAAATATACATACATACTATTTATTCAGAGTAGAGAGAGATAAAAATAAATAAATGTACAATACATTAAGAGTGAGATGAGTCTGCCAACTCCTTGAGTAAATGATCTCGAGCTTTTACCTTAAAAGTAAACCGACTGGTGGCCATCCTGATATTCTGAGGAAGCGCATTCCAGAGAAAAACTGCTTGCTGCTGCTTTTATCGATGACGTAGGTTAATTAAAAATGTACAAGCTCTCGCATCACCAGGCAGGCACAGTCGGGTAAACACACAAGTTCAACCACAAACAATGTCAAAATCAATTTTATACAACAACGGACGGACAGCATAACATCGGTATACTAAATTGTTGATGCATGTCAACCCAATTTTTTTTGTTCGAAAATACAATTATTTTGAACCCGACCCCTTTGTCGACTAAGCGATGAATATGTGGATGTTGACATACATTGCTTGTTTTGGTTAATAAAATTATTTGGATGATAATGCAATATTTTTTAAAAAAAATTACTCCAATATGCAGGTTTTAGAAATTTCTCTAAAGCATTGTGATTGTAACAAAAAAGTAGGCACATTCTCCATGTAAATGTATAAACTCTTGTTCTCCTGGTGTTAAGTTTATAGTACTTTATAGTCTTAAATACGTTATTACTCTTAATTAAACACGAAAAATACACAGACTTAAAAAAATACTAAGTGTAAAGTAACTCAAAATTTTTGAAAGCGACTTTGGCTTTCGAAAATTAACTAGTTAGCTATTTTTTTATTGAAATAACGTTTTTGTTACTTTAAGATTAATAACCTAATCCAAATTAGAACACTAGTTTTCTCAAAATCGCTAAAAATACAAACATATAGATCAAACACAGAACTTTAATTTTTGAAGTCGGTTAAAACACGCTTCAAAACCAGTGATGTACATCATCCACAAACCAACTACCAATGACCCAAACTAGAGTGAAACAAAGCATCTGATCTCATATTACAATTTAGGAAGACGGTTATAGAACAAGATATCTGTGTCTCGCTCTAGCGGCCATGATTTGACGAGTATCAGTTACCAAGTTTCTTACGAGTGTTGAATTGTAACGAGACGGAATAGGGACCTAGTATTTTAATATTTTTTTTTGGGTTTTGGACCACACTACTTGATGCTTGGCTGTTTTTACCCGACTACAGCGAAGCCAAGAAGGTAATTACAGCTAATTAACAGTGTATGTATGTTTGCAATACGTATGTTCCACCGTAGCGCTCTCATCATCTTCCTAGCCTTTTCCCAACTTCGTTGGGGTCGTCTTCCAGCCTAACCGGATTCAGCTGGATACAAGTGTTTTATGTGAAGCCAATGCCTATCAGACCTCCACAACCCAGTAACTGGGCGACACGATACCCTCTGGTTAGACTGGTCAGACTTTCTGGCTTCTGACTACCCGTAACGACTATCAAAGGTCTACGAATGAGAACCGGGACCAACGGCTTTACGTGCTTTCCGAGGCACGGAATGTCAGTGATATCCAAGATAAACTTTAGAAAGTACATAATGAATTGAAAAAGTCACATTGGTACTTGCCCGGATTCGAACCCGCACCCTCTTACACGAGAGGAGCCACCTTATCCACTGGGCCATCACGACGCCGTAGCGCTCTATACATATCTACACTGATATTATAAAGAGGAAAACTTTGTATGTTTGTTTGTTTGGCTCAAAAACTACTGGACCAATTTTAAAAATTCTTTCACCATTCGAAAGCTCCCTGCATAACATAGGCTGTATAATTTCACGCCATTTCCCACGGGAGCGAGGCAGTAACCAAAAACCTAACGTAAAGCGGGTAAAACCACGAGGAACAGCTAGTTATATGATAAAGTCAGACCTTTATTTATTTGTGGCGATTATATACCATTTTGCTGTAGATGGGTTTTAGTTTATAAACTTTTTTTACTTTTTTTAGTTTATAAACTAGGTCCCCGCGTTTCACCCGCATCTTTATTTGATGTTATATAGCCTATAGGCTTCCTCGATAAATGCTATCCAACACATAAATAACCAAACATTTCATCTTTATTCATAAAACATAATACATATTAATATATCAACTTTGGTTGCGGGATGTTTATAATAGTTACCGTGACCCAATCGAAGGAACATGAGTGGGTTTTAGTCAGTAAGAGTCTGACACGCCCTCCCGTCGCACCCAGGACGGGAGCAGTCATTGGATGATTTCCCACTCACCAAAAAAAAAATATATCAATTTTTATTTTAAAAAACCTAATAAATCTCACCAACTTAAAACACGATCTCAAAGTTACTAAATTCAATGTTACCAACATTTTATGATACTCCAATCTGTGACCGGGCGAATAATTACGACTAAACGTCTAGAAGTCGATCGGGCATAAAACGTTTCAATTATCGAAGCCTAGGCTATAATGTAAATATTATGGCACTTGGGTAGTGTCAATGAACCCATTTTGATATCCCGAGAATGAAGACGCCGATAGTTTATGACTCATTATGAGCGTGCGAAATCTTAAATAAAAATCTGTCAAAAAAAGACCAACGCTGTCTAAAACATGATTTCCTGATTCCCATCTAATTTGGCAGACGATTCATTTCATCCAAAAATAAACTCTACACACTAGTACTTGAAGTCTATTTTTACAATTTCGTAAGTGAGAACCATGGGAATTTAATCTGTGTTTCATCAATCGAAGACGCGACCTTGACATGACGTGAGTCAGTGTGTAAACTTGTAGTACAGGAGCTTGCCGATAAAATATTATTTATATATTAGGAATGACGATTGTTTTTAAAAAAATGATTTTTTTTCTGAGTCTGTCTGTTAGACCGTCTAAAAATACTAAACACGTATTTATTGCTTGATCAAAATAATAAAAAAAAACCGGTCAAGTGCGAGTCGGACTCGCGCAACGAAGGTTCCGTAAATTGTTTTTTTTTAAGAAACAACTACAAATTTACGGTTTTCGGAGTTTTTCCTTTACGTGAGCTACATGACATTGCTACTTGCCAAATTTCATGATTCTAGGTCAATGGAAAGTACCCTATAGGTTTTGATTCCCTTTCAAATGTCTAAATATGCAATATAAACAGCCGTATCTTTTTGTTGCGTTGATTTAGAAATAAGATATTTTTACTGCTTTAAGAGATGGCAGTGTATGTGATATTAATTTCAGCTTAATATCTTGATGCGTTTCTGAGAAAAAGTGTCTTGACAGACGGACGGACTGACGGACAGACAGACGGACGGACAACAAAGTGATCCTATAAGGGTTCCGTTTTTACCTTTTAAGGTACGGAACCCTTAAAAGTACTAAGATAAAGAGCATCAAAGTTCCAGAGTGGGTCAGTAAAAGTTTTACCTAAGTGTGACGTCACGCGAAACTTCAACGCAATGTATCCTCGACATATTTCGTTTAAGAAAAAAAACACGTGTCGATAATTTTTTGATAATTTACCTGACGAACTAATTAGGTTTTTTTTCGTTTCACCCATTTGCTTAGAATTACTGACCTGTTAATATCGTGTGTTGTATTTCATCATTAAAACAATTCGTTTTTACCGAACCTATTAACGTATGGTTGCGTTAATAAGTATGGCATACTACAATGCGGTAATTTAAATTGGATTCAAATACTAGAAACAATTTTATAATTAATTACCTTTATTGATGTGCATTGTAATTTGAGGCTAAAAAAAATGTGTTTACCTTTGCAAAACATTTAGCAACAGGAGTGCCTAAACATAGTGTTTTTTTTTAATTTTGACTAAATGTCAACTTTAAAAAAAGAACACTATGTTTCCACAATTTTCTGACCCACCCCAGAAGAAACAAATTTTTAGGATGGGTTAGATAATTGTGGCTACATACTGTACAACACCCAACAGATTATTACAATTTTTATCATTGACACATTTTTAACTTTTTAATATTCCCTTTTATTAGTTTTTATGTTTGATTTCAGATAGTCTCATTTTATGATCTTACTGAATACAGGTCCAAGAAAGCAGCAACCCAAGGGTGGATGTTTGTTACTCTGACACGCTAAAACTACTGAACGAGTTTTAATGAAACTTTACAGTAATATAGCTTAAACATCAGAATAACACATAAGATACATAACATCACGCTATCACATATGAAACCAGAGCAGTAATTCAAAACATAACGTAACCCGAGTGAAACCGCGAGTAACTATTTTTATATTTTTTTCCAGGATTTTTGGCACACTGGCCAACGGGGTAATTTTTAAGCCAAAACTAAACGAAGGAGAGATCGCAAATCCGTCTATAGAACAAAGTAGTCTGGCTCTTAAACAACACAACATGTGGTTACCAAACGGCTCCTAAGTAAATAAACGAACCTAGTTCTACTTTGGATTGACCAACTTGTGGTTGCTTTGTACCGCGACTGCCAAAATATTAGGTTGAATATGATTTATGTTGGGTTATTATAAGTACCTATATGAGCATGCGGTGATGTGGTGTACCCTTAAAAAGGAATGGAACGGGTTAATAAAATTTGTAAGAATTTTCTTCTGTTTTTTTGAATGGTGTTTCGTAATGGAAGCTTTCGGGATAGATAAAATTATTTTTCACTCGCTTTTATTGGCTTTACCTGTAACAAACCATGTAAGAAAACTTTCAAATTAATCGAATAGTATAATATCGATTTGAAACTTTGCGAATATAATATTTTTAGTTATTTATTTGCATTCAGTTTTGTACAATGCATCGTACTTATTAGTCACCTCTAAATAATATACAAACATCAACAACAATTTTATCGATGAATGGTTTACATTGATTTCAGTCCGTGATTTTTATCATCTTATCCAATAATAAATGGTTTAGAATGATATTAAGAATACAAGCTAATTAATATCGCAATTAAAGGCAAAGACTCTTCTCATAACCAAAAGACACTACCGCACTAGCTCAACGTAGGCTTTAAAATATGAAAATTTCAAATATGACTACTGTGTCATATTCAAAAGAAATATTTATCGTGCGACAAAAGCTATGTCTGTGGTCAATCCAAAGTAGAGTGGTATTCAAAAGTATTATTCACATAATACAAAAATACTCGAAAAGCAATGTTTGATGTGTGTATCCCTGCCTAAACGCCTGTTTTGCCACTTTATACCGTAAGAATATAATTATATTTGTTGGAACCATCTGTTTTACGTCAAGTAGCGTCGTAAACTTTGAGGGGGATATAGAATGCTTTGTATTACATTATAAATAAACTGTTTTAAACTTTTTTACTGTTGTGACTGGGCAGTACCTCACTATACTCTTAGTTTATTTTACATCTTTCATTCTTCGTCTATTTCTTTTACATAAATACCGTACCTATTTATAGTCATCTACATATAGATCACAAAAAAATCCTGAACTAGCTCTTTATGTGCGAATCCGACATGCTCTTAGATGTTTTTTTTTTTTAATTTGGTTTTGATTAAACAGTTATCTGTAAACGCTAAGGGTTACTAGGAACCCAAATTAATTAAAATCGAAAAGAATTACTTTACTAAAATTCATTATACCGGGTTCAGCTGTTTAGACAAAAAAACGTAGTAATCGAACTGACTTGCACACTCAAAAAATACTTAACCTTTCGATAACCAAGCGACAGCCGGCAGTCGCGCTGCTATTGTCTTTTTTATTGTGTCTCGAATCACACGTGTTTGAATATTTAAATACTCGTTCTCAAAACATGGCCTTTGATTGGTCAATTAACTTGTATGTAGGAACTATTTAAATAAGAACTGCACACAAAGATCAAATAAGCACATAAAACCATAAACTTACTTGAATATTCCTTAGAATCGCAGCTTATAAATCCTAGAGATATGAAAGTGGCAACATTGTACCCGTCGCGCCAGAACATCTACCAACAATCTGTCTTGTTCCGTGACTCGCGCGCAGATAACGACCAATACGGTTTATGAGTATTACAGGTAATAATATGCAATGAAATACTATGTCCTACTTAATAGTATGGTGGAAATATTGTTTGATTCTAGTGACTGTTGAATTGATCGTGTTTCTCTGATCTCTTTTAGGGACCGAACAGGCCTAAAATGCCATATGCAATGTAATACTATGTTCTACTTAATAGTATGGTGGAAATATTGTTTGAATCTAGTGATTGTTGAATTGGCCATGTTTCTCTGATATCTTTTTGGTACCGAACGGGCTTAAAATGCCTAATCTCATCATCCTGATTATGATTTCCTTAGGCTTTTCTCAACTATGTTAAAGGGTGGTTTGGGATGGTTGAATATCAGATTTTATAAGTGGTACGACTGTCTATAGGACAACCACTGACTAACTCGATACCCCTTGACTTTCTGATTTTTGACTACCCATACTGAAAGGTAGACATACAAATGACAACCGGGACGGACCAATAGTTCCGAGAGTAGCCGTTCTCATGACAGTATTAGATAAGTATTATTTTTCTTTCCTTTCAGATGAAAACCTTAACTATAAGGTACCAGAAAACTGACAAATAACATCTACATTAATCAGGAATTTAATAAAATCATACTGAAAGGGACTGCGTACAATTTGTTTATAAAGTTTATAATATTCCGAAAATTTCATTCATTTTACGTAATTATAGTAAATGTCTTTTCCGAAATTAAATTTAATGAAATAAGTTAAAACTGTAACATATTTAATTTTGTTTAGGTATTTAACAGTTATTTTTTTTTTATTATTAAAAAATAATCGAATAAAAGACATACAAATAGTATTTATTAATAACCTAACATCGCTATAGGTAATTAAATAATTGTAAACGTTATTAGATAAAGATTTTAGTATTTTTTTAAAAATGAAAGTCATGTCAAGATTGTTAAGCCTATTTAGTTAATGATTTTAAAAATAAGCTAGCTATCCTTTGCGACTTGATTAATGCTCTGCTCCTGTATAAGTCTGATGTTTCAAATGTATTACTGTAAAGTTTAATCAAAATCCATCGTGTTGTTATTAAGCGAAAGGGTAACAAACATGCATATATCCATAAATCCCTACTAACAAAATAAAAACTATAAGATTTTCCAATTTCTATATATCAACCTAAACTCCATCCAAACAGACATGACCATGGCATATCTAATTAAATAAAACAAGAAAATCGTAAATATGTCACCGGACCGCAAGCGCCGCCTGACAGCCTTTTGTCGCGCGTGCGCAGTGCAATTTTTGTCCGCCATCTTGTAATTGCGTGCGCAATAAATTGTCAGTGCTTATAACTGCTGTTGTGTAGCTTTAGCGATACTTCAGAGAAGCTATGCTTTTTTCGGTGGTTGTTAAATTTTGTCTTTCGAATTGCGCGTGGTATAGATTAAATAAATTCTTCCAATGTTACAAATATGATAGTAAGATAGTTTGTGATCGTATATAAATCTTTGTTTATTCTATCACGCAAAAATACACTAGTACAATTTATTTTTTAAAATAACATAACGCTATTTCAACGATGGTGGAGCAGTACCAAAGACTTATTTTAACACAGAAAACACCTAAATAGTTCATGTGTTAAGTAATAAGAGCCTTTAGGTTTCTAACTTTTTCTGAATCAATTAGGTAATTAACCTTTCAACGACCAAGCGACAGCCGGCTGTTGCGCTGCTTTTGTCTTTCTATAGTGCCCCAAATTACCTGTGTTTAAAGGATAAACAGTTAATAAATAACTCAAAGAAAGAGCAAATTAATGGTTTGAAACTAAATTAATTAACACATAATATAGCTTAAAGTGCCATTTTGAACATTTAAATGATTAAAATAAAAAGCTTCTAATAATCAAGAATTTGCAACGCTAAAATACAAATTTTAATTTAGTGCAATATTAAAATACATATTAGTAACCTTTAATATATGCAAGCCAAGCACGCATTGGCATGACTTACCTGAGTGCTATAAAACTTTTATAACCAGAAAGTTAAAGAAACTACAATAAAATGGTTTTATAATGGAACATTTTTATGATTCATTTTACTTAAATTGCGACTGTAAAACATGGTTCAATCAACTGTTATTTAACTGGTATTAACAAATAATCAACTTTGATATCAAACTAATTGATGGCCATCAAATTAATGGCTATTTACAGTCATATTTCTCGAAGCGTGATATCACACTATCATCAAATTGTTGCAAGATCTGTGGTCTCGTTTTATTCATGGGTTTGTGATAAAAAAAAACATTCAATATTGTTTAAAATTAGACAAATACATTTGATAAAGTTGTGTACATCGACAAATAAACGATCAACGCGACAGCTAAAGAAATTGAGGCATAATATATTCCTTTTTCACATGCACTCCAACAGTTTACCTAAGTTTCTATTATTATTTTGGGTTCTGTACCTAGAAGGTAACATGGGACGTATTTGTTGTAGATAGTAACCTCTGCAGTTGTGCTCTAGACACAAAGTATTCTTTTAGATTAAGTTTTTGTATTTTTGATTTTTAAAAGAATTGTCACTTCGATTAAACATTCTTGACAGTGAACATCTACAAAGTAATTTTTTAACAAATCCAAATATTACAACAGTATTACTGAAATTCTGCTGTCAGTCTATCTGTCTGTCTGGCCGTCTTTTACCAGGTTGTATCTCATACACCATGATAGTAAAACAGTTGAAATTTTCGCATTCTCGCGCTCCTATATCTATAGAGTTAAAGTTTCAAATCTGCTAAAGACGTTTGACAGACTGTAGTAGCTTGATGTGCAGCAAAAGCAATCATAGGTCAGCCTTGTAAAAAAAAGTAAATAATATCTATCTCCTAGCTTCATCACTGGTCTACAATAATTTCAATAAAGCTCGGAGTGTTTCACTCTGACCACACGGACTTCGAGTGGGTGGGACATTTATTTATTTGCGAATTTCTTAAACGCACACATACAATTAGCTTTCGTGGCGAGGTCACGTGACTCACGACTTAACTTGTTTATGCGCCGTGTTTAAGATTATAGGGATTTATCGCTGGTCTGATGACTTTGTGAAGTAAGAGCTTAAATTGATTTTAAGTTCACTTTGATTTATGTTGGCATGGACAGAAATAGAGCTAAGCACAATAGTGGTCAACGATGTAAGTGTGTTGGTTATAGGGTCAAAAGAGCTTAAACTTATCAATTTAATCACTTATTTCAGGCTTCTCTGTCCCATAGATTAACACTACAATACACTACTGCACATGAAGTGGCGTCGAGTCGCGCTGCGAGGTGTTGGTAACTAAACACGAACCTTTAAGGAAAGTCTCAAAATGATGAGAATCAAAACGTCTTAAAATTTGTATTGCGGAGCCACTCCAGCTTCTTTTAATGTTAAAAGCAAAGAGGTTTAAAGAAACCTATTGCATTGAACTAGCAAAGGTAACGAAGGCTTACTGTGGTCAGAAATGTTACACATTAGGATACTATGCGTTAAAGTTATGAAGAAAAGCCCTTGAATATTAGAAACATCGCTAAAGCCGAGATACATAAACGATGCTTAGCTCATGCTTTGGTTAAGCAATATATTTGTTACCGTCGCACAACTATCACACTGCTACAACAAGATAGAGACGGCGAATAGTTAAGTTAAATTACGTATACTTAGTATCATATATTATATTTATCGCTTTAAGAACCTAACTTCACCATATTTTCTTACACCACACCTCAAACCACCAATTCAAATCTACATCAAATAACATATCCCCCATAACATCGCTACCCTCAAGACAAATTCGCCCAGCAATGTAAACACAAACGTCTAGTTGAAAAACAAGATCGTCTCGAGGCGCTTTCCGCGATGAAAGTGTATTTTTCCAACAAACGTACGGGTTATGCACTTATCATATGCGTCCGCACGGTATGCAATATGCCAAGATAACGCCGGGACAGCTTTATGCGGCGACGAACCGTAGATTATTCCTACAGAGCTGACACTGCTTTGATGGATGGTTTTAAATTAGGGACAGAATGACTGGCTGACTGGTGTGTGTAACGCTTCGTCACTTTGAAATGAAATGCTTGTGTAATATTTGATGCTTTAACTAAGCGTAATTGTTATGATGATGGCATGAAAAACTAGAATATAGATTACTTCATGTTAATGAGTCGATATTGTCTCTAATTTTCCTTTGCTTTTTTCAGGTAAGCTTTCATCGAGACAATTCTGGTAGCTGAAAACTGGGTAAGTCCTTATAAAATAATTTGTCCTTACATTATGTGACCTGATTATTTAGATACAAATCACAATGTAAATCGACTATTCATAATATTTAGCAGTTAATTTTTGCTGACTTATAATTTTTATATGCAACCAATACCTAATCAATAAAAAAAATCTCGAGCTACCCTCGCTTCACTACGCTCGCGCTGAAAGCAACGTAGGTACAAAACTAATCCACATACCCTTCCTTCTGCCTAAACTTAGTCTTTGACACACGAAGAGAGCGCTCTTCTTATTTAGTACCATATTCTGCGGAGCGAGCCCTGGCCGATTGTTCAGACAGGATTACTGGTGTACCACTGTCCTTCATACCCACAGTCAGCAATGCTTTGTATTTCCTAGGATAGGAGGGAAAATTACGTTGAAAAGAAACTTGACCTAGCGCTGTTGTGGTTGGATTTGGGAGTCGCTCTTTCGGAATGCGTTTTGTTTCAAGTTGTGTTTAGTTTTTGGATCAGTGTAAAGGTAGTTAGGTAGAAAAATGTGGTCGTGATGGTGGTTGTTTAAGCCATATTGCGTACAAAAAATTGTGCCAAAATTCATAACCTTTTAACGACCAACCGACAGCCGGCTGTCGCGCTGCTATTGTCCTTCTATTGTGTCTCGAATTACGTGTGTATGAAGGTTTAATCTGTTTATTAGTTTAGGCGAAAAAGCTTAACAGAAAGACAGAAGTATTTTCGCATTAGTATGTATATCTTTCAAACTAATATGAAACCGTACAAAACACGATCTATTCAAGCGAATTATTTACTTACTTACTTATTTAGAGATAATTCTCTCTCGAAGGTAGAAATAATGAATTAAGTCTATAAGATAACTTCCATTAATTTAACGCTCATTAAAAACAAAGTACGATAATAAAGGATAAAGAATGTCCACACAGGTTTTCTTTACACTCATAAACAGTGAACTCATAAGAGAAAGACAGTAAACCTTTTTGAATTTATGACATTTTTGGCCCGACGCTGAACAAAGGAACCACTGTGCCCCGGCCGCCCATTTCCCTCCCCTCATTTCACGGCTATTAGTTAAACTTGTTACCTACGCGTGGATCTCCATTAAAATGCAAATTTAACGCCCCCGAAAATGTTTATATAATATATTTTTCATTTATTTTTATATTTACGTCTCCGGAAGCCAGCCGGCTTATTTGCTAGTTTTCTGCCGTCTTTTTTGTTCGTTCCTTTTTTTTTCTAGAGAAAATATGTTTCGGAACACTTGGCAGTGGATTCTTTCTTTTATTATGTTACGAGAATAGCTCAGTAGTGGGAATTCTTGTGTTAACAACTGGAGTTCAGCATACCTACTGGAGTTTTCTTAGATTCTCACTTCAAGAGATTGCTTTGTATAGGAGAGTATAATAACGTGATCATAATTGATATAGGAGAGTATAATAACGGGATCATTGTATGTAGTTCTACTAAGAAATAAGCACGGTGTGAGCTCGGACGTTAAGGTTTTCAGATTAAAGCAAATTCCTGTCATTTGAATTGTTTTTAATCTTGTGTGACTTCTTCATTTAGTTAAAGGAAATCGCTTTACAAAGGCTTATGTTTAACTTACCACCTAATATAGTAACATAACGACATGACACTGGCAGTCAAAAATAGTAAATGATCACCACACAATTCTACTAATAATCTGTTTTAATTTTTATATGAATTAGACTGATTTTGACTAAGGTAAATAAAATGAATCACTAGTAGGTCTTGTGTGGTCACAGTTCTAACCTAACCTAACACAATTTGGTGATCATTTACTATTTTCTGGTGATCATTTACTATTTTTGGTACTCAAGAATATTATTTTGGTGAGCGTTTAATTTGTTCCTCTTTACAAATATTCTTGTTCAGTATATGCCAGCTTAATTGCGTAATATACTTTCAGTGTCAATTGCCATTTTGACAATACAAAAGTTTTCATTGCAGTATTTGCATTAAAGTGCAGACAAATGCATACATATCGATTTTGAACTTACTTCTGATTGAAATTGCGAATATATTTATTTAATTACCTCACTTTTGTAAGAAGATATTGGTTCAACAAGAAGCATAAGACGACTAACACTGTTACAAATACAATTAATGTTTTTTCTACATTTCAGATAATAATAATAATAACCAAGATGTTATTTCATTTTGCTTGCACATCCATTCTGTATTTTTTTTCATAATGCACTCAAAAATTAAGATTTCAAAACTCAACCGTCAGAGTTAAAACAAAAGAACTACAATTATAAAAAACCTACCAATAATAAATATGCATTAACCATTACAGCATTACCATAATTGCATTCCCTCCGCAAAACAAAAACGAATGCTTACGCCAAAACGCAGACGACGAAAATTATCGAACTTTCCCGAACAATGCCGACTGATTGCTAACGTGAGCATAGAATCACAAGAATAGGAGAACCTGTAAGGATATGTCCCCCCCCAGGAAGTGGTACACACCGGGTGGAAATGGAAAATCCAGTCCCCGGATGTGACCGGCCCAGGTGGAGATTATTTTCCATGGTATTATAATATGACGTACGGGTTTTGGTACGATGAATTCAATTTATTGTAATGAGATTTTTTGTAGATTTTTTTTTTAAATGAGGAATTATTTATTTATAAGAAACATGTTTTAGAATGAAGATTTTAGAGACAATCGTAAATCGATTTTGATTGGTTAACTAAATTATTAACAATAAACAATTGATTATAAATGATAATCGGTAGAGAAATAATAAAAAAAGAATATGTAAAAGGATGTCTATTTTGTAAATTGGGTACATGTACAGTACCTCTATACGTCAATATTGTGGAGCCCTGTTTTCTAGCAAATTACTCTGAGAAGAAACGTCCGAAACATAAAATAGTATTTTGTCAAATCATGCGAGGAATATAAAATGGTAAACTGACTGCTGATATAATATCGACGCACAGCCTAAACAACTGGTCCTAGAGACATGAAACTTGCAGAGAGTGTTCTTTGTCAAGAGTAGGTGACCTCTAAGAAAGGATTTTTGAAAATTTGACCCCTAAAGGAGTAAAATTGGTTATGATAAGTACTGACATTCACGCAGAAGATGCCACGAGCGAAAGCTTGTTACCTATAAAGTGTATTCAAGCAAAATACTAGGTAGTATCTAGTGGCAAAACTGTGATCAAATGCATTTGAATAGATACAAAATATATTTCTCGACTAGATTGTAACAAATGATTCGAAATTATATTCCACGATCTCCATATTTATGACGAAACATTACTGCGTCGTGTAGTAGCCTAAAGATAAGAGTAATCGGTACAGTTTAGACCTGAAATTGAGATAAAGCATAATGGATTTAGGTGTCAGAATCGATTAATAAATCGATATAGTTGGATTAAGGTTATGGGTGGAGTAGGTGCCGGTACAATTATTATTGGATTAAAAGCAAAATGTGGTCCCAGTTCGGGCGCATACATTCACTGATACCATTATTTATTGATTCTTACATGCACCATTATTCGTAGCTTTTTCTCATTCAGGAATTTATCGCATTGTTATTTTTAAACATGACTTATTTGAAACACAAATCCCAACAACTATGTGTTGTGTAGCAATCAAATAAAACTTCTTGGGTGACGCTAAAAATACTCATACGACACTCTTGCGTAGGCGCCGCTTGAACATCCTTCAGTTAAATTTGATCTTTATTTTAAATGTTCGAGGGTCCTGAATAGGTTGGATGCTTCCAATCGGATTAAGTTACTGGTACAATGCAGTATTGTCGACTGGTCGGCTATAATGCGGCCAAATATGGAGAAATGTGAATTAAATTGGTTATTCTGCAGAAGCAGGCTTGTCTTTGGTAACAACTTCTAAGAGAATGTGGTTCTTGGAACCGCCTTTTATCCTCGAGACATTAACGGGTACTTGGCGGTTATTTATCTGCTTATCTTTAAGGCTGGTGGCCATAATGGAGTGAGCAGTAAATCGATGTCAACAAGGAAGGGTCGCGGCTACATTTGGTTGAGGTGTAAGGTCATGAGCTTCTATTAGCGGTGATGGTGAGGTACATTTAATGTTGTGTACCTTACCTATTTTTTTAAGTGAGTTTTTCTTCTGTGATAAAAGAATTAGCATTCTAGGTTCTTAACAACGTCTCCTAATGTAGCAGAACCATAAGTAAGACTACAAATAGAATAGATATTAACATTGTGAAAATAAAATCCATTTAAGCGTCAGTATTATTGATGGTGTCAAAAACTCAATTTAAAAATCCAGTAATCAAGATTGTTTCAGACTTACGTAAAAATACCAATAACAATAGAAAACAAACTTATTCCAATCCCACAATCCAACTTTATCAGAAAGCAGTCGTGACAGACGTAACAGAGCATTCAGAGATAGACATTTTTAGAGACTTGCCTAAGTGGCGACTCCGATAGCGAGTCAGCCGGTTCAATTTTGTAACTATTTCGAGCATGCATCTGAATTGTTATTATTCCTCCTATGACACATGAATGCCGACAGTCGCGGCCGTAATGGCCCGATAAATTCGTCCCTTTTCATTCCTCTTGCGCTATTTTTGTTTTTATTCTGTTATCTTGTTTGTATTTCTTGGAGGGAAATGTAAATTATAGTGGGAGACTACGCGGGATACGTGCTGCGGTGTCGAAATTTCCGATTTTCCTATAAATTGAAGTATGGTGTGGCAAAAATCGTACGCGTTGCTTTCAATGAAACGATCGTATTTGTTTTCCTACTTTTTTTATTAATAAAATTGTTTTCGTTTGATTAGATATGATAATTGATGATTCTGTAGTATTGTCACAAAAGTCAACTATGATACACGAACAGTTGTCTGTTCAATGATATTGATTTAAAGCTCAAACGTTTGTAATTCGAGACTGTATCAGGCTAGATGTAAATATCAGTCCATGTTTAGATACTCTTTACATACTAGGAATCACTATTTAACGGCCATTTCCAATGATTTGTTGAGCCGTGGATTTGACTCCCAAAGATAGAGTTTTGACACATTAGATAATTATGTAATAGAGCTTGTAACAAATATTCTAACTTTAGTAATATAATCCATCGGTTGAAAATAGCTGTGAATAATACACTATTACACTAAAATTCAAACTACAACAAAATTCGAATTTCGAAATTCGAAATCAACCCCTAACACGGTTACGAAGTGGCGAAAGTCTACACGAATTACTTTCTAAAGCGCGACTCGAACGCGACGTAATCGAATTGTGTGTGGGGCGAGCTTCTCATTCTGTCTAATTGATCAGTGCACCGTGTCGCAGGCGAGATAGTCTCGTGATAAGTTAAGCAATTAGTAGTGGTCTGGTCACTGATCGGACGAACTAATGTTCGTTCGATTTGAGTTTGGAACAGCGGTTTAAAAACGAATTCAAGATGGCCAATTGTCAATGTCGAAGTGTTTTTTTCTATTAGATGGTTAACAGGCTTTTGAGTTAAGAAGAGGTCGGCTAGTTAGTCATACATTTTAAGATGAGATATAAAGACCAACGAGCACAGATAGATCTTGTTAAAACAAATTTTTGAGTATTGAAATTTAGTTTTTACAAAATCTTAAATGCTTGACTAGTATGATAAAACTGAAGAATTTGGACTACATCTCTGAAGCTCCTTTTCTTATATTTATTTCACAAACTGTAAGCTAAAGACATTAATTTCTTGGTCATTATTCATAGTCGTCTGATTAGTAAATTAGTACTGCCTGAATAATATTAATTCTAAGATAGCTCTATGAATAGAATGATAACTTTTTCTTAATATCGAAAGAAGTATGGTAAGGCAAAGGTCGATGCCCGCCACAGAGCAATTAAAGTAACCCCCAAATGAAATAAATCTAACTGCATTAATATCAGAAAAGGCTACTAATAGTCACTAATTTCTAATCATTTCACCCCTACGATGACTTGCAGTGACCGCAGGAAGCGAGAATTATCGTGCGGAAGGTAGCAAGTCATGCTTAATAGGGCTGCCACGCGATGGATATGTGCTTGGACTCGTCCGTGTAATATTTTTTTGTATGTGTTTCATTGACGAGATTGACGGGTATCGGTCCTACGATATTTTGATACGGAACCCTAAAAAGTGTTCAATCGCTAATAGTTTAAACCTTCAATTAGAAACATTTTAATTTAAAACGAAAAATTCTGTAAATAGTGTAAAAAGGTCGTTTCTAAAAATGATCAAACCTCAAAATCATTACCAGACACGACACCATCCGTACTTCCGTACTAATCCATACTAATATTATAAATGGGAAAGTGTGTCTGTCTGTCTGTTTGTCTTTCTTTCACGACAAAACGGAGCGACGGATGGACGTGATTTTTTAAGTCGAGATAGTTGAAGGGATGGAGAGTAACATAGGCTACTTTTAGTCTCTTTCTAACGCGAGCGAAGCCGCGGGCAGAAGCTAGTCCTTACTAATATTATAAATGCGAAAGTAACTCTGTCTGTCTGTCTGCCTGTCTTTCTGTCTGTCTGTCTGTCTCTTCTTCACGCCTAAACCACTGAACCGATTTGAATAAAATTTGGTACAGATATAGTCTGGGACCCGAGAAAGGACATAGGATAGTTTTCATCCCGGAAATCCCCCGGGAACGGGAACTATTATTCCACGCGGACGAAGTCGCGGGCAAAAGCTAATATATTATAAATTCGAAACTAACTTTGTCTGTCTGTCTTTCTGTCTGTCTGTCTCTTCTTCACGCCTAAACCACTGAACCGATTTGAATGAAATTTGGTACAGATATAGTCTGGGACTCGAGAAAGGACATAGGATAGTTTTCATCCCGAAAATCTCCGGGAATGGGAACTATTATTCCACGCGGACGAAGTCGCGGGCAAAAGCTAGTATCATATATGTAAGCGCCAGTGTGCCAATTTAAAATCTAACTACCACTTTTTACTTTACACAGTCACTCTAAAACACACGAGCCTTGCGTCCTGATATTATCCAGTAAAACTATGGTGACTCTAAGTCACACTTCATGAGGATGTTGTGCGTTCACAAATGTTAACAATAAAGGGACGGAGTCGATGCGTCAATACTATTACAAATCGATTTTGTTTAATTATAATAAAAACACAGGGAAAGCGTTATGGATTTTTTATTTTTTGTCACTTATTTTTGTGAATGGCATCTCGGAGATAAACCTTAGAGGTTGTTGGTTGCTTAACTGAACAATGGGCGAGAAGATAATATAAAAATAATTAGTCCGTCATGTAGATTATCAAAAAAAATTGACACTTTTCTTTTTTCACGTAAATGAAAAATGACGACGATACATAGCAAAATTTTCTTGTGACATCACGCCTATACTTGAGCCAAATTCGATAAAGAATAGAGGTAAACAAACCGTTGCTTGGTTTTTCGAGAAACGAGGTAGTATGCATGTGATTCTAGTGAAATATGCTGCAATAGGAATAGGATTTCTTAATAAATAGTTAGCGTGAAAAGGCGATAATCATGTAAATAACTTTTTACAAATTTTTATTGGTTTTGTTTACCTATATTCTTTATTGAGTTTTAACTGAACAGTGATGGCACAAGCTCTCACTCTGGAACTTTGATGCTCTTTATCTTTGTATTTTTTAACAATTTGATCTAGCGAAGAATATGTGTCTAGTATTTTTAGATCGCCTAACGGAGGGAGGAAGGACAAAAATGGCATTTTGTTCAAAAATAACATTTTTTTTTATGTAATCGTCATCCCAATCCTGTGAGTGCTAAAGGCCTCCAGTCTACTGCCCGACGGACCTTGTCAGTTTCCCTTCGTCTAAGTGAACCTACACATACAAAGTACTGACAATCTTCAAGAGGCCATATACGGAACCGATAACCTTAATCGGCGGCTCCCCCTTGACGTCGTTAGCTACTTCAGTAGATACAGACTGCAGAGAAATAAATTAATTAATCTCATTTTTTTTTTTTTAGCCTGTGCTGTCCCACTGCTGGGCAAAGGCCTCCCCCAACTCCTTCCAGACATCTTTATCGCTAGCGGCCTCAAACCAACCCTCGTAGTATGAGTCAAGGTCATCGCGCCACCTTTTCCTGGGCCGGCCTCGGCGACGACGTCCATGTTTTGGCACCCACTGGGTTGATATTTTTGCCCAACGGTCGCTCATGCGGCTTACATGACCCGCCCAATCCCATTTGAGCCTGGCAGCCTTTTTACCAACGTCTGTTATCCCCGTTTTAATCCCATTACAATATAATAATTAATTATTGTATTGTAATGGGAAGTAAGCGTCTTCAGAAAGTCTGGCTTTGATTTAAACTTTACTAGTGTCTCCTTTAGAGATTATCATTTATAAACAAAATAAAAAAAATAAACTTTTTATATTATAGTCATTGACTAGAGCTGTCGTACTTATTATGTTAAGTGGACACTGCTGTGTGTAGTGGATCGTAGCGTAATGGCCTATATGTTATTGTGAGGTAAAATAAAGTTTTGACTTAATTTTTATTAGTTTCTGAGGGATAGAGTAGCTAACGTCTTCAAACTTTCGCATATTAATAACTTTCCCGCGACTTCGTCCGCATGAAATAATAGTTCCCGTTCCTGGGGAATTTCCGGTATGAAAAGTATCCTATGTCTTAAACTGTACCAAAATTTCATTCAAATCGGTTCAGGGGTTTAGGCGTGAAAAAGAGACAGACAGACAGACAGAAAGAGTTACTTTCGCATTATTAGTACGGATATTAGTAGGACGGGTTACTTTCCATAAATATACATATTATTGGCAAGACGTACCACAATATTTCAGGTAGGTAATGAATAAAAAGGTAGTTTTAGCTAGTTTTCCCAAATATATGTAAGAACTAGTCACCATTACTTGCCAAGACCACACAGCAAAGCAGTGCAATAAAATTATGTGATATATTTTAATGTTTATTATTTGCTAACGACACACGGCGAATAAGGCGTGTGGCACACTGCAATAACCTGTGACTTACGTTCGTGGAAATGCACGCTGGAGGTACATTATGAATTTATTAGACTTTATTTGTGAAGCACCGACTTTATTATTTTTGTGACTTTGCGTGAATGTTGGTTGTAGTTGTTGGAAGTTGGTTATTTAAATATCCAACAAAAAAAAAATATGTCTCATAATTTGTTAAAAATTTTTGGGTGTTGAAAGATTACAAACGAACCAAAAGATTTAAGTATTTACACCATTACTTTTCTTTTAAGAATTAATAAAAAAAAAATTAAGTAAAATGTTAATTATTCTTGTGTTGGATAGCCCATAATTATAGAGGCATAATGCCCGTATCTATAGGTTACACACATATAACGTGACAATTCGACCTACGGGAGCGAAGAAGTAACCAAAGACGTGGTAATAGTCAAGAATGGTATCCAAGTCTCTTAAAAAAGTATTTTTTTGTTACTGTGGGTGGTTAGAATCCAACACCATTTATCGATTTGGAAAACAATCTTACAATAAGGAATTAAATTACATTACCTGCATAACAATAAAAATATCCAATCCCAAAAACACTAATTACGTACTTAAAGGGTAAGTGATATCGATTTCCTTTTAAAAAGTACACAAATAAGGAAGAAATCAACACCTCAACCCGAAATAAAACCTACAAGTTCTAATAAATCCTTTGAAAACAAAAACACGTGTATACGAATATCGAATTACTGTCATTCTAAACCAAATAGGTAAACGGCCGAAATCCAAAATCCTAAACGCAATACAGCTCTAAATTCAACATCATTAAATCTAATTACGTTTCAACTGTGTTTTGACGGTTTAATCCGACACTATACATACAAACATACTGGTTGTTTACAATAAAACCGAGTTACGTTGTGGTGGCCACCACTACTTAGTCGGAGAAATAAAATATACGGGATTGTTGGGTGGTCTTAATGTGTCTATAACCTTTTTATGTCTCGTTCTGATATCGTTATTAGTGATTTTTATGTTCGTGTTTAAGTAAGGTGATTTGATATTTAAAGCGTTATCGATAACAGATTAAGGTATCGTTTAACTGTTAATGAGAGTCGTAGCTTATTGTCGAAGCTGTCCCTGCGGTTTTTTCGGCGTCGTTGGTTACTGTCCTACTCCTTAGGTCTCTCTTATTATATGGCATAGCATTCCTCATTAAATGAAATGTTCAATACTGTTTTTTTTATTCTTTTAGTATTTTACTAATTGCTCTACTAGTCTTACGCTTTCGTTCTATGATTACCAGTTAGATTTGTTGTGCTCAAGGCTTTGCTCACATGGAATTCAACGTGTAAAGCTTTTTGATAACCCATTCAACAAAGAGCGAGAGAGAGAGTGGTAGCTTTATTATAGGTAAAAGGATGTAATTATTGCGTTGCGTGGTACTTCACCTTGGTTCCTATTTTATTTACTATTGTGTATGTCATTAAAGCCAAATAGTTTGCTATTGTAGTTTAACAGTAATTGTAAAACGATGACAGTAATATTGGTAAATAAGCAACGTTTAAAGCTTATTTATTCCGGGGCTTGAGAAGGTCACGAGAATCCATTAAATTTGGACAGTATATTAGGAAAAGCATTTTGACTAATTTGTGAGCTTAAAATCTCCAAATTAGGACCACGAGCGTTTGGAACTAAGACCTTTACTGGCTATTGCTATGAATAGAAATTCATAACCCTAGCTTCTTGTAGATTGGGACAGCATCAGGATCATTTATCATAGTGACACGGTTCCTCCGACTAACATAACTTACCCAGATTCAAATTAAAATTGATACAGGAACTTACAGACTAAAACTAATTATACTGCATCCCAATTTAATGAAAGTACTGGTCTTTCGTGGTTTCTACAACATTACTATTACTTTTAAGCACTGATACAAAAACCTGGGTCATAAGTTTGACCGTTATGTGTGTGCGTGTGCTGTATGTTTGTATGTCGATTTTTCTGTCTACCTGTTTGTCTTTATGTCTGTGGCACAGAAGCTCTCAAACGGATGAGCCGATTAGGATGCGGAACATCCACGTTTGCTCAATGCCTATCGTCGCATCCGTCTTTACGGAATAACCTCAAAAACTGAATGAATTTCCATGTAGTGTTTACCAAAAGACAGAGTGAGAAATTAAGAGATCTATGAAGAAGATTTGGGTGCATAATACTTGTGTATTATTAAAGTAAAGCAAAGCTGAGATCTGAAAAAAATTGTAACACGCCAGAAGCTGGCGCGGGTCCGCTATTTATTAATAAAGATTTTCAAATACACAACATAGAGTTTACTGTGCTTTATCAGATTTTATATAGAAGATGGGCTACTTAGTTACGTAAATTCGCCAAGAAAGTCACCAACTTTGTCATACATACTCAATGATCTACCGAGTCTTACAAAAGTTTCACATGCAAATATTTTATTAGCATCCCAAGTTTGGAAACTTTGATACACGTTAATTATTCGTCTCCCCTTGATCCGAAGGCGTATTCGATTCTAGTGTAGGCGTCAAGACACTGTGTGCGGTCCCTACCGGTCAACCACTAAACTGGAGAAAACGATAAACTAAAACAAACCATAAGAACAACCACAAAAGGATCAATTTTATCTGACAAGCAATGACGTACAACCTTTGAATGCCTCCAGTGACGTGCCGAACGAATTTAGGTTGTACGTTTAGCTAATAAAGTTAATTTTAGTTTGGATAATGTGGTTTACACTATTAAAATAATGAGGGCTCCTAAGGGTATACCCACTATTTCTCATGTGTTTGCTTGCTTTATTTATTGTTGCGAATAAAGCTACTGTTTGTCTTTGTTGAGACGTAGTTCGTCACTTGCTAGTTTAGTTTTACAGATTTAGTTCAGTTTGTTTGTGTATATTTTATTGCCATCATCTGGGTTGAAAGAAAAATATTGAGACTGTCGGTTGTTTGTTCTGTGTCAACTGTTTTTACTAAGCTAGCCTTTGCTATGAGGAAGTTGTTGGTTGTGGTATAAATTGTATAGGGATTTGAGACTATTCTCTGTAATACTAGCTAGCTTCGAGGTCCTGAAATACCTATAGGAAAGGGCAAAAGTCTCGCTGATCGTGGCACGTGCGTTAGATAGTTCAGTTCCGTTCAAAATTGCTGAGCTAAATGATTGAGTTGATGCCACTGGCCATCCCTTCGTTATTATTTCTTTGAATATTCTTTTTGTTTTTTACCTATATTGTTTTCACATAATAGAAGCACTTCTTGGAACAAGCAGCTATCGTTTCCGACTACTGACCATTTGACAAATAATATGTGTTAGAATATTTTCTAAGTAAACTAAATGTCATACTTAGTTTGAATTTGATTAGATTCAACACAAGCAGCTTCATTGTAATAATAATAATACGAACTAATTATTACTGCATTGCAGGTCACTGGCCTCTACACATAAAGAGAAGGCACAAGTTTTGTACGCCGCTTTTGTTCAAGGCGTATTGATGATTATAGATTTATATTCAATACTAGCTTTTGCCCGCAACTTCGTCCGCGTGGAATAATAGTTCCCGTTCCCGGGGGATTTCCGGGATGAAAACTATCCTATGTCCTTTCTCGGGTCCCAGACTATATCTATACCAAATTTCATTCAAATCGGTTCAGTGGTTTAAGCGTGAAGAAGAGACAGACAGACAGACAGACAGAGTACTTTCGCATTTATAATATTAGTACGGATTACTAGCCTTTGCTTGTGACTTCGTTCTTCTGAAAGTCAGCTATTATGTAACGGCGACAAAACTGAAGGGTTATAAAAGAGCCTATGCTATTCTCTAAGATCCAATTGAATCTTACATATCACTAAATTATTTATTGCAATCGGTTTAGGGGTTATCTTTAAAAGCTTTCTTTAGCAACAGACAGGCAGATACGAGTAGAAACAAAAAAAAAATCTTGAACACCATTTCAATTACAATAGATAATGTAATTTCTTTAAAACAACGGGTTTTGATGCACCGCAACAGCTTAGAAGTAGGCATTCCGTTATACACAATAATTCAAAACCACAAACAACCAATTACTACCTGTTGTATTCTTATGCATCAACAAAAGTACAGAGTAATCCTGTAACCGGTATAAACCAGATACAAACAAATAGAATGACTTGTATAGCACGTGAACGCTTTCCGCCGAGTCATCGAGATTCACTAACAGGTGACTCGATTCGTGGACCGTTGAATCGGGTGCATGGGCGAGTCAAGTGGAAGATCGCCTGTCATGTTCATTCTAGTGTCAAGATTTGTTCGTTTACTTTTTTGTGTGTATGAATGTTACTGACTTTTGTCTTGACCTGGTTGAGGTCTAGTCAGGTAGTCGGTAAGTTGGTGAGGCTTTTTTATTTAAGAGGTACTCGGTTTTTATTTTATAAATACGCCGTTGAAATTGGTAATGGGTTTACTACATTTGTTCTTTGAAGGCTTCTAGTTGATATGTTTTTGAAAGAGGTTGGATCTTGAACATTTTCTAATATTTTCCTTATGACTCTTAATTACTGTAAGAAGGGCGCTGTAGCTTCATATCTTCTCCTATGCTTGGGGTCTGTGCAACACATCTTCTTTTACCATTTTGCCATAATGCTTTGACTGACTCTTTTTTTCTTTCAAATAAGTCATTTTGTATTTTGCCATTCTTCACGCACTTGGGTATTTTTTTGGCTTCGCTCTGCATCTATTTACATAATATCTTGAATTCAAAGCCACATGTAATTTCATTAAGTAACTTCATAAAAATAATTTGAAACTTATCCCAGTAAAATTAAAATATTTTTTTGGCAACTTTTCGTCTGACTTTAGCCCGTTTTTGGTCCATTTCTGTACGTTTTGTGCGTAAACGTAAATAAATAACTTTTTTCAAATACTTGCCATTCAATGACATCTGTGTTCAGTAGACCAAACGCAGCACAGACAGAAGGGTGCACGGTACACGATTATTGACAGTCTGTCCCCGCGTTGTTCGGACAACCAGTAAACATGATTTGTAGGAATGACGACCGTCACCACTGTCGCCCCCACCATGAGTCCGCCATTCAACGTAGGCTTTAGCTTGATGACTTAATTTCCATACTAAGCGCTTTCGATTCGATGAGATAGGGGCATTATTTTTCATTTGTTTTTGTAATGTCTGACTATGATATCGGATGAAAGTGGAATTAATGATGAAGTATATAATGAACCGATTTGGTTTTGTTGACGGTTTTAGCTGTACTTTCCTTAGATACTTACATAAATAAGGTATGTTTTGAATTTGTTAAAGAAATGATTAGCCAACGTAATTAATGTTTTTTATAGTAAAGATACTTTTCCTTTTTAAGGTGGGCCTTCCCGACTCGCATATCGTCTACGTTGAGCATGGTTTAAAAGCTTGTCGCTTGTCGCGCAAAAGTAATGCCAAAAAGAGAGATAGCACCTGGAAACTCTGTTAGCATTCAGGAATTCTACGATTTACTCGAATGATTCTTAAAACTTGTTCCAGGAAATATGTACTTTTATTAAACCCTTAAGAATTTTTGAAAAACCATGACTACATAATCTCGATTAAATGTGCTAGGCTTCTATAGAAGTACTTTTTTATATTTTTAATATTGGCGTACATTATAGGGAGTCAAAGTTCACGTAAAATAGCAGATTTTTAGAGGTCTTTACTGGATTACTCTTACACAAATTTACGTTTTTATTTCTATAGAAGCCTAGGTAATATCCACAAGATATCTGTGTATCCAAAAAATCTGAAGAAAGATGTGTAATAACATCATAATCACGTAAGAGAAGTTGTATGAAAATGTACGTCGGGTTGGCCGCTCTTAAGAAAATAAACTGAAATGTTTAATAACTTTTTATTTTTAGAATCTTTGTACGATTTACTATCACCTTGACATCATCACTAGTACAAACAAAAACAGGTTACAATCATTAAAAAGAATCAAGTATCAAAATTAAGAAAATTAACAACAAATATTCGTTTAACACTACATGAACATTTAATTAAGTATCAATTACGATCAAGAAGGTCTGACCGTGAAATCAAGTTAATATGGGTACAAAAATGCATGTTCCTTTATCTTTAACACGAATCTTATTAAAACAATAAGAGGGCTATAGTTTTAAAACCACAATGTAGTCCAGGGAACCGTCATCTCGATTTGTTATGGTACTGTGATCATTAAAATATGGTTAAGGGGAAGCTCTTTGCCTTTCATATGCAGAGTAGACTGGGGGAAGTCTTTAGATCTGGTGGGTTACCATGACGTTTAAAGTAAGATTGTTTTATTCCTGTTCTAGAGCGTTCAAGTGACAGCGTTAGACACGTTGTCTAGCGCCGTCTCTTTCCCACTGAAAGTAATATCGAAGTAATACTGCTATACGAGCTTGTGGTAGGCCCTCTGGTATTGACGATCCAGGTAGGACCAAAGTGTGAGTAAGTTTTTCTATTGGGAATTCCTTCTTAGTTTGGAAGTTGGCCCTTCTTCAAATTTTTTCGTCAGTCGTATCGCATTGCCTTCCCGTTGAACTAATGAGGGTCGAAAATTACACACACAAACGGACTCTCATTAAATGGTTTGGACGTATTACGAACCAGTGTTATGAATTAAATAATTTACGTAGCGAAAATTGCCTTTTTTTTGTTTCATAAATTTTCATTGAAACAAAAGTAGTTACTAGTCATGAAAATGGCTTGCGAAACCCAACAAAATAGTAAAAGTTACATTACCTACAGAAAACTTGCTCATTTAAAATAATCACAAGCTACATAGCTTCGCTTTAACAAAAAATTGAATCGCTTGCACAACACGGTAATTCAATCTACCGACAATAAGATCTCTGGTCTCACGGTGCAAATGATCCACTTTTTATATATAAAAATATTTTGACACCATCAAGACTGCAGTAATTAAATATGTTCCGGTCTTAGTATTGTATAGCTGTACATTGATGAATTTCGTATACATTTATAGGTAAGCTAAGACTAGATCTGACGAGAAGAGTTCATAAGTCTAGCACCTGGATGGTAGAATATAATATTGTTATATGTTTATTAACACACGCTTACGTTGAATAATATGACATCTCGTATCGAACTGTATTTTTTCATATATTTTACAAAATAACTTCTTTAGAGGTGCTGGTTTCCTAAAATATTCCTACTAAGTATAATACGAATTGAGAATGCCACACAGGTGCTTTCCTGGATTTGGGTCCGCAATCTCATAACTGAGAACCACCTTATTCATTATCATGACAATTTATCCTTCGAACACACGTGGTTGAAGATACAATAGAAAGTCAACAGCAGCGCGATAGCCGGCTGTCGCTTGGTCGTCAAGAGGTTAATCACGAAACAATTAAAAGTATACAATTATGAATCAGCGGAAAAGGTTAAAAAATATTAATATCGATTAATCGAAGATTGTTTTTACTTTTGAGGAAAAAAAGAGCACTGAACTTAAAAATAAAAATTCCAAAAACGTCCCCGATACTCTAACACACGTATCTATAGGAGAAACAAAGCCTGCAACACAATCAGATCTCCCTCGGCACAAACTTTAAACATACCTTACTATTTACGTAAAACTTTTCATGGACTCGCATTTTTAGGGTCCCGTACCCAGAGAGTAAAAACGGCACCCTATTACTGGGCTTTCGCTGTCTGTCACCAAGCTGTATCTCATAATCTAGACAGTTGTTTTCACTGATGATGTAAATTCATAATCATCACCATGTTACCGCTATAACACCAATAATGGTAGATCCAGCTGTAAACCGCGGTTTAACGCGCATTTTTTATGAGTGATCTGCTCTGCTAGTTTAAAATCTTCCGCAATTAATGGACTATCGATCACTAAAATAATTTTTCTAATCAAACTAGTAGAATCTGAGATAAGCGCGTAAAACCTTCGAACAGACGTGATTCGAGACACAATAGAAAAAAACAGTGCGTCAGCCGGTTGTTGCTTGGCTGTCGAAAGCTTAAACCAAACCAACAAACTCTTCAAGTTCTTAATGTTTAAAAATATAGAATTAATAGGTATTTAAATGTGGCTCCAACTCAACAAATTTGTTTTTTTTTTTGCCATTTTTGACAAATTGGCACGGAACCTGTCGTGCACAAGTTCAGCTCGCGATTGGCTGATTTTTTTCTCTACCTGCATGGGGAGCGCGTTTGCACTCGCAACAAATACTGATAATTCGAGCGGAAATGTCTCTCTTCAGGGGTTTTTCCTATATCTATAAGTTATTTTGTATCAGGTAAATAAAGTAAAAGATTGGAGCGGGATTCTGGGGCGCTTTTTCGAAGGGATTTTTGTTAATCTGTAAATTCAATACGAGTGGCACTAAGACATGGGGATCTGTCTTTTTCTTTACACAAGTCAAACATTGCAATTGTTTTATCTTTAATGAAAACAGCATGAGGGCTTTTTACTATTTAACGTCTGTCTTGCATTCCGCTAGTATTTTGAAGAATGTTGAATTATAACATTGTTAATTTAATTAACAGACACTCTTTTAAATACAAGTAGCAAAGCTCTTCCATTTCAAAGTTCTTGTGATGAACTGCGATATTGATGAGACTGTAAGAGACAGGCTCCAAATGGGACAAACTACAAATAGGACCAATTGGAAATGAATTGTGAAAGTCTTGCATAATACTAATGAAAAGAATTCGCATTACTCATATTGTTTGTTGCATTACATTTGTATACTACTTCAGTATTAGAGCAATTAGAAGTACTCACGTTCACCAACATTAACAAAATTATACACAAACGAAACCCCTTAAATCTTACAACAAAATAAAATTACCGCCAAGCGTAATTGAAAGGTAAAACACAAATCCTCAACAAGATTGGAAGCTGAACCCAAATCCGCTAAACAATTACCAGCTAATCATTAAAACATTTCAAGAAAATGTAATAGCAATTACCAGGAACACAGAACAAAGGCGAAAGTAATTCTAAAGCCGCCAATCCTCATACTTATTCTGCACTCGTTCGGAGATGTTAATCTCACCCCAACTAACTCCGGAACTGAGTTTGGCGCAATAAAAACTGTCACTATACTTATTTACGATGCAATAAAAGAGATTCAGATAGAAATAATAGGAGGCGCCCGCGCACTGGGCTGATAAAATTGCGCTTATTGACGGGTGTGAAGACTTGTGGTGTGAATTGAAAATGTTATTGCTAAGTCTGTACAAATCTTAAAAGGTAACGAAAGCCTTTCTTATTTTGTGATAATATTTCTGTTTCAGTAAGACTTTTTAAAACAAACCGTTGATCTTGTCTCTCATAAATTTACATTTAAGAAAAAAAATGAATAATATCTTGCTGGATGTACATTCTGCTCTTTAAATAAAGAACCATCTTTTTCTGTCCATATAACTTGTCTGTCATGAAAACTCTCTGATATTACTGTGTAATAAAAAAAAAACAGAAAATCTTTCATTGCTGTCAAGTGTGTATACTTTATTTCCACGTCAAAAGTTAGTGGCAACTTAGCAAGGCGGAATTAATATTTATAAATATATTCTCCGTTAATATTCCTTATGTTGTAGTGGTTAGATGTATCGTTTAGAACTTACATGTTTAAACTAATTCAAATTAGACTATGTCTGTTAAACCTGACCACTTGATTAATTTCAAGATACAGTTGAAATTCTTACAACAATGTTCATCAGAAACTTCAGCCAACCTCTAAGGATTACACTGACCACACTTCTTGATAAACTAGAAATTCGACCGAAAGCGTTATTTTAGCTGCCCTTGTGCATTATGTAAAAGCTCGAGTGATGTGTTGTGCTCGATATAAATTATTGAGTTACGATTAAAGCTTAACGTTGCTTTTGTTCCTAAGGTCAAGAACTTCAGGTATCGATTTTATCATTCGAGAATGTTGGATTGCTCTTAAAGATTTATCAGATATTATAAACTTGCTGCGTGTTGTGTATATTGATTGAGCTATTGTTACACTACTACCCGACTGCCGGAAATAGGGTAATAATTATTTTCGAGTATATGTACGTATGTATCATTTTTGACACACTCTGCACCTTAAATCGTTTGACGAATTTTGACATATTATGAGATATATTTTTTTTTATATATTAATTAAACAATAACTGATTGCATAAAAAATAAAAGTGAACTCAAAAGACGGAAACAAGATGTGAAAATTCAATTTACTTAAAAAAGACTGCAATTTCGGAAGTCGGTAGCTTTGTTTCTGTCTCTAGTAATTTCCACGAACTTCCGAAATGCAGGCTTTTATTGGTAAAATGATTATTTTTCTTGCAGTCGGTGTTTTATGCAGTTTTTTATCGTCTTTTGCTCTACAGGCATATAAGACCGTGTCCGTTTATATGATACTGTAATATGCGTGGATGACATATTCGTATCAGGTTACATTCTTCGCAAACATTCGCTGTCAGATAGCTGTCACCTGTCATACAATTAGCAGGCAGTCGGCGGCTGTCTTTGATTGTTCGTACACTTTGACCTTTTAGGTTAGGATGTGTGTCTAACTAAATGTTTGACGTGATTGCGATCTTTTATTTATATAATTATCTATATCTGTTTAAAATAGTGACCTGACTGATTGGCTGGGCGATGTATTTATTTATTTTATTTATTAAAACTTTATGCACAAAGAAAATATTGCACAATGGCGGACTTATTGCCTTAGGCATTTTCTACCAGTCTACCTTAAGGTGATGCAGAGACAAAACAAGGTAGGTGCAAAGATATTAAAGATGAATGAGAAAAAAAAAGAATTATTATAATAAATACATACATACTAATTATATACAGTAGAGAGATATAAATTAAAGATAGAGAAAAAGAATAAATTACATGTGGGATGAATCTGCCAATTTCTTGCGTAAGTATTCGCGAGCTTTAACTTTGAATGCTTGAGCTTTGAATTTATATATATCAAGGCACAAACCGCTGGTCTTAGAGACATATGCCTTGGATAATGTGTGGTTTGTGAACAGTAAGTATACACTAAGAAAGGATTTCGGAATTATTTCGACCTATAAAGGCGTAAAATAGTCGATGGAAATTTGACATGCGGGTGAGGCTGGAGGTGAAAGCTAGAGAAAATATTAAAAATAATATGAAAATAAATCAAAGAACCGCGAACGACGCGCAAAACCATCTTCAATCACGTTTGTTTATTAAGCCACCATATCCAATTCCAAAACAGCGTCTCCCACGCTTTTATCGTTTCTCTTCCTCATTTCATAAAGTAAAACCAAATGATTAACTAAAGGAATAACATAAAGCTATCAGCTGTTTACCATCCCGCGGAAATTGTACAACGAGCAGAAGGAAATAGGGTACTGTGATGTTAGTTGGAAGCGAGCCAAAAACCTGTCGATTTATGCACTACATATTTGTGTTATATTCTTTATAAATTGTAGTACATACGAGGTTATGTACGCCAAGCTTGGCCGAGTTTACGTGGAATAACTTTCCAACTTGCCTGTAGGCCAAGCACGAGTGCGCGAACATTCTAGAATCCGGTTCGATTTTCAAATTAGAAATGGGTCTATTCTATAGCGTTTTGCTTTAATTTTATACGCCAGATAATTTGTAGCACCCATTGATTTGAAATGAGCCTTCTGATTAAATAAATAGAGTTCAAATCGATTATTTGTGATAATCAATTTAATCGAGCGAATTTGCAGTTTATTTCGCGCTCGTGTCTCCCTCTGGTTATGCTTTAAGTTAATGGAGGAACATTTTCGAGTGTAGACACTGTAATTAGATCGTATATCACTTAGGATCAGCTAAATCAGACAACTGTGAGCTTTGGTACTTCCTATCATTTTTCCTAACTTTGGTTGGGTTGCCTTCCAATCTAACCAGATCTAGCTTACTAGTGTTTTACCTAGATCAACTGTCTATCAGATCTATCAGTTGCATTGTATCAGAATTTATAATTCCGTTTAATTGATTGTCAAACTTCTTACTACCCATAACGGTTGTCGAAGACCTACGGATTGTGATCAACGGCTTTTACGAACTAATGGTATAAGAAAATCTATACCCAACAAAGCAACCCATCAGAAATTTGAAGACTAAACACAATAGTAAGCCTCTTATTTGCCATTTCCTTTCAACGTAGTTTTGAATACAACAATACGTTTCGTCTAAATTCTTAGAGACATCAATAACAAAATCCTAATGTAATTGCTAACATTAAATGTTTATTAACGTCAGTTAATCCACTTCGCAAATATCCAATAATGAATATTAGCCGAATTCAAAAGGACCATTAATGCTATATCTAAATACACAGCCATATTGGAATTAATCTTGTGATGACGGCGAATAAAAATCGGGCATCAATAGAACGGAAGGCATTTCTTAATATTTCCCTCGGCCATTGAGAGGACTAAACAAATTCTCAGAAAGGAATTCCCTCTTCGAATACGTCAATCAACTTTTGTGGGATTGTACTAAAAAGATAAGGAGTAGAAATATACGGGAGCTGGTTTTGTGCGGGCCGATTGTAATGATAACTGTAATGAAGAAGCCCAAATCTCAATACTTAATCGAAATTACATCTGATCAATTTATTTGACGAAGTTTTATTACTAAAACTAATCGAATTATAGTAATTAAGGTATTTGGAAGCAAGAGGCTGGTGAAGTTAACTTAAAAATATTTCTAACATTAACATTAGTTAACAAATTACCAAAATGTAAACAACTATCAACATTTTCACTGTCCCATTCAAAATTCATAATTCAAAGCATTTATTTCACTTAGCCCATTTACAGGTACTTATGAACTGTCAAAAGAGTCGGTCGGTTAGTCAGAAAAGAAAAGTGACGCTAATTGTCTGTTCCAAAACGTAGATCTCTATGGAGAAGAACAGGCAAGAAACTCCACGGACACTCTTTAAAAAAAAAATGTTTTACAAAATCTTGGTTACATTTTCTTTTTGTTGCTTCTACATGTGAAAACATGTATTCATCATTATCTAGACCGTTTGTGAATGTTATCCATTACAATTGACAATTACGTTTTAGTCGCAATGTCCTATTTGTATATTTTCACGGACCTAAATGTCAATGAGATTGTAGGAACCTTAACTTAGGCAGGCCAAGCTAATAAAATAAAACGATCTTAGGTTTTGTGGTGACATTTATCGTTCAAAGTGTCAACATCAATAGCCTACATCGCGCAATCAGAGTTTGACGGGACATCAGCATACAAAATTTCCGCGAGCTCACATGGCATAATACTCGTGTTGTCGATGAATTCTTTTTTTTTTATAGGGGATGAGAACTATACACTCTGTCTCTTAAAAATCACTGAAGTTTATTTATCCAATTTATCCAGATTACTCATCGGATAGCTGTCAATATATAGTACCCGTTCTCAATAATGGCGCGTATATTTCCTAAAAAGAACTTTGTATAGAAAAAAATATTTTGATCTATTTAGACGGCTCGGGTATGTCGTAAACGCGAATGGGAGGGTTAAATCTCATTACATTATAGCAGATGTAAAACGATTTATAGAGGTAAACCCGTCCGGTCATATTTTGTTATGTTCCAATAATTCTTTACATTTTACATTCTGGTTTCGGCAAAACCGACGTTCCTGTTTTATTCTTAAAACTTCAAAAACACGTGCCTTGGCTTCGAATAGGTAATTTTGCGAGAAATTTTCTTTTGCCAAATTGGGTCGTGAGTTTTATGCCTTCGCGTAAACTGTAATAGGCAAGGCCCTTTTTAAATTAACGGGAACTACCGCATTAAAGCGGGCTTAAAGGTATGTATGCTCGGGTTTTTCTTGCGCTAAACCTCCGTGCATACTTTTTTCACCTGCAACTTTATATTGATGACTTGTTTTGTAACTAACACACATCAAAAGTGTCTAGGGATATTTTAATTAAACCTAAATAACTAAAATTCTATTAACTTTTTGTTTAGACACCTACACTTTAAAATAAACCTTGTTTAATTGCCTATCTAATCTGATAATAAACTTTTAGATAAAGTTAAATTAAAAAAAAAACTTAGAAGAAGAGGAAAAACTCAACAAAATTTCAATTTAACTTTATTTTTGAAATTTCAAAACCTAAACAACAAAACAATTTTTTTTTTATAAAAATTGTTGAAAACCTAAAATTAATAATTCGTGGATCCACCTAAGACTCTCCTGACACATCTGGAGCGGTTCTGCATACTCAAAACAAGGGTGTCAATATCCTGTTGTGGAGTACTGTCCAAAATCCTGCTAAGATGCAAGAAAAGCTGGTTTTGATGCACAATATCAACAGGGAAATTCCTACGATCTCTTCTCTGAAGCATATTCCTGGCATGCTCAATAGGATTTAAGTCAGGGGATTGTGCAGGCCGGTCTAAAGCTTGGATAACATGCTGTTGTAACCAACTTGTAACGATACGCGCCGTATGTGGACGGGCATTGTCGTGCATTAGCTGGAAATTTTGTCCCATTTGCTGTCTGTGGGGCAAGATTACAGGCTCTAGCACCTTATCTCGGTATTTTCGAGCAGTCATATTGCCTTGTATCCAAACGAGGTCCGTTCTACCGCCGAGACGAATTCCTGCCCAAACCATAATCGTGCCACCTTAATATGCATGAACTTTGTGGGTGCTGCAGTCGATTCCAACGTCCAGGTTTTCTCCAAACGCGTACTCTTCGCGAATCAGGATGAAATCCAAACCTAGATTCATCAGTAAAAAGCACAAGTGACCATTGAGAATGGTTCCAGTTTTCGTGTGCAATAGCCCATTGTAATCTTCTTCCTCGATTACCTCTCCTTAGTGCTGATACCCAAAATGGCCTACGAGCACGTAGATTGACTTCATGCAGTCGCCTTCTCAAAGTTTGACCGCTTACCAGCAAACCATACTCTCTCTGTAGCCTTTGAACCAATTGCATCGCCGCTGCATTTTGTTGACATTGTGCAGCATTTACTATGAATAGGTCCTGTACATGTGTTGTAATGCGTTGAGGTCCTCGGTGCCGTTCCACCACTTCCTCCGTGACACGATAACATGACCAAAGCCTGGATATAACGCTCTGACTGGTCTTCATGGCTTCAGAAACGGCAATTATGGGACAGTATTCCACAACAGGATATTGACACCCTTGTTTTGAGTATGCAGAACCGCTGCAGATGTGTCAGGAGAGTCTTAGGTGGATCCACGGAATATTAATTTTAAGTTTTCAAGAATTTTTATAAAAAAAAATTGTTGTTTTGTTTGAGTTTTGATGTTTCAAAAATAAAGTTAAGATTGAAATTTTGTTTGAGTTTTTCCTCTTCTTCTAAGTTTTTTTTTAAATTTAACTTTATCTAAAAGTTTATTATCAGATTAAATAGTCTATTAAACAAGGTTTATTTTAATGTGTACATGTTTTAACAAAAAGTTAATAGAATTTTAGTAATTTAGGTTTAATTGAAATATCCCTAGACACTTTTGATGTGTGTATTATCAGTTTGTTCTCTTCGTTTAGCATCAACTGTATACTGCTTTATCCTCGGACATTTGATGTGAAATGGCTTATACTAAAAGCTATGCGAGTTGCATTTGAAGACCAGTGTACACTGCACATCAGAAAGGACATGTATCGTGGGTGTGTAAGTTATAAACTTACTTACACGAACAATCAGGACACAATATAAGTACTTATATTTGTTGCGGGAATCGAACACCCAACACACTGGGGTGTAACGCTTTACCATTGCGCCAACCCTGCATCTCTGTGTCTTTGTAATTAACTTAAAATAGTTATTTTAATTATTTAACTATCCTATCAAAATCTTACCTCAGCCCATCGCAATCCTCTTTTAGAAATAGTCGTATCCTTTAGAGTACCCGGTTATTCGCCTTCTGAATCTAGTCTATCTACAACAACACCTTTTATGGTCACTGTAACCGGGGGCGTCTAACGTTCACCAGTAAGTTACGTACATTATAATATCATATATTATGCTTCAAGTTTACTAAAATTATTAATTCTGAGCTTGGTCTCGCGGTCTGTCTTTTACTCTTTAGCGACTAACCCACTAAAATTAGGTACGTGTGGGTAAAATATGAGCAAAAGCTAGTTTCTATAAAATAAACAGTAACCCAATATTATAAGTAAAAAAGACGTAGATAAGTTAAAAGCGCTCCATATGTGACTCGTTAAAATTTTGCTAACACGCTAGCTTGAACCAACTCTGTGACGTTCCTCGATAGTGTCATATTAAAATTTTACGTCATAGGAATTACGTCATATGTGTTAGTGCCATTTTTTTATTCAAATCTCATGTTTGTAACCTATCTACGTCGTTTTGACTTGTTATAATCATGACTGCTGTCAACTCAATATTTATGTTCAGACATTCCCCAAAAAAAAACGAAATAATAACAGATAATTTATATAGGAGGGAGACGGCCATGTTGTCTTTATGCAAAAGTGCGTGGATGTCGCATTGCAATACTTTGTGCATCTGTAACGTGGCGACACATGGCGACTGTTGTTGTTGTGCAGACGAGCGGTTGAGACGCAGCGGTTGGCGGTTGCGGTTTTTAAATAAAATTTGCTTGAATAAATGAAAAATGCATGTGCCTAATAATGCTTTGGTCTTGATGTACCATTTGCAGATGATAGGTTCAAATGTAAGAATTAGGTATACGTTTTTTATATCATTTATATTACGGTATGAATACACTTATTTTCAAAAAATACAAATCACTTGTACAAAAACTAATACTTTTGTTGCCTAAGAGTAGCAGTAACTGTTAAAAAATACATATAAATATTGTCTCCCGCTTGCAGTGCATTGATGCGGTGGACGTGCGGTACCTAATTTTTTCAGTGACCCCATAGATATTACCAGTTTCGGGTTATTTTTGCTACCAATTTATTCAAACATTTATAAATCTATTGACTTTTACCAAATTAACATCAATTACGTGTATCAATTATGTGTTTTAATTTTTTTTTTTGTTTGTTTTTCTGTAAGTTTGTGTCCTTTTATTGTTATTAATAATGCACCTGTCATGTTTATATCTTATCAACTCTGGGTTGACTGGTAGAGAATGCCTAAGGCATTAAATCCGCCCTTGTACGCTTGTGCATGAAGTTTAAAAAAATAAATAAATAAAAATTACAAAATAACAAAACAAACGCCCGTCTGTCCACACATAATCTGTTTACAGTCGCAATGCCTCGCCCCAAAGTTGTCTTTAATTAAATTTAAAACTTGGCAGTGACGTCATTCTGTGCTTGGCTACGCGTGCTGCTCTTCCGGAGATGGTCGCAACTTGTTCGGGCCTGTTGGCTTCAACTTAAGCTGTACTCTCCCTTTGTCAAAATGTAGATAGGCTATGTAATCAGAAAATAATTCGGATTTTGATTTTGAATAGTTAAATATGTTGCGTGCTCAAAACTTGAGAAAAGATGTATCAACTCGGGTTTTGTTTTTGAATTACTTAATGTGTTGTAAGCGCAAATTTAAAAACGGCTACACCAATTGGGATGTTGTTTTTGATCGACTAAATCTCTGTACCACAAACGCAATAATTACTTCTGAACCAAATAGTTTTTTTTTTCAAATATTTATTAAAAAATAAGAAAAGAAAGAAAGAAAAAAGGAAATCGTCCAGATATTTTTTAAAGGCGAATAAAATGTATCGATCGTTTTTCTCTAGCTTTTTCTTTAATTACCTAAATACCTGAGCAAGACAAGGTCTGTCGAGGTCATCTAGTTAATGATAAAATTCTTGGCCGTGAACTTTAGGCTTTGTTAATTACTCAATATACATGTTGGTCAGTCTAGACGTGTATTAAGATAAATTGAGTTGCGTCCACTTTCAGGCCATTTATATTTTAGATCAATTTACTGAACTCTTCAGTTGTTTAGAAGTTAAATGCATCATTATTTTAGTAATTTGCTAACTAACTAGAATAGTTATGCTATTCACTAGATAATATAGTATTTGTTAAAAAAAATAATGTATGCTAGCTGTCCTCTGTGGTTCCATCTGTACCTTTATTTAATACTTCATTCCCGTTCACGTAAAATATAATAATGAATTTTATAGACAACATTTGCTAGTGTAGTTTACTTTTTATTTTTAACAAAATGGTAATATTTAACTATATTATGTATATAGTTAAATATTACCATTTTGTTAAAAATAAATATGGCTTCTGTAAATATAATAAATTATCGACCGATATGGATGTGGACCGATGATCTCATCAAGCTCCTCCAGAAGCCGCATCCGACGGGACCCGGCCCGTTGGATGCGGCGCAAGACCGATGCATGCGGAAATCTTTTGGGGAGGCCTTTGTCCAGTAATGGACGTCTATCGGCTGATAATGATGATAAAATATTATAAAATATAGCTATGGGTTTGGTTTATTTAGTAAGATTTAGGTCTAGGTTTCTTTATGACATTTTCCCTTAGATATTATTACATAACAAAGATCTCAGTTCATAGGATCGCTTCTATAGTAAGCTCTTCATGAGACTTACATCCAAATATTAAATACCAAATCACCCTAAATTTATTTTCAGACTTAAACATTTAGACGAGATTAGCAGGTCCCCAAAGTCCAACCTATTATTATGAGAAGTTTAGCCTGAATGTCGTCTAATTGCGTAATTGTCGACAAGAAGATGAATAGCGGTTGAATTTGGGTTGCTACGTATAAGCTGAAAGCTATCAGGATTTGTGTTCAGTCGGTATGCAGACTTGTCAATTTTGTATTTGTGGTATTTTAAACTAGGTCGACGAAATCGTTACATTCCAGGCACAGATTGCGAGTTTAAAAAAGAGTGTTTGCGTTTTTTGTACTTCATCTCTTTAGTTTTCTCAACTATGTTGGAGCATCCAGACTAACCGGATTCAGATGAATACCAGTGCGAGTGTAAACACATAGAGAGACTCCGTATCAGGACCTCTTCAATACAGTTGGGTTTTTTCAACCCTTTGGTTGCCTTTGTTTTTTTATAACTTATGGGCTTGCTCTTGGTCCCAGACTAGTCCGAGGGCATAGACGGGGCCTACGATGGAGCGAGCTCACCCAAAAGATGCCTATGCACTCGTCTCTTGAATACATCCGGGTTATATGCTTTTGGAAACACAGACGCCGGCAGAGAGGTTTTCTGGCTTCAATCTGGCTACCCGTCACGGCTGTCAAAGATCTTCAAATGACAATCGGGACCAATTATTTTATATGATTTTTAAGGCAGTTCAATGATGTCATAGATAAACTTAGAAAGTACATTATATGTGTTGTTGAAAAAGATAAAAAGTGCTGTGTGTGTAAGTGTAATCAAGTTGTTAATAATGCTTCAATTAATAAAATTATGAATATGCTTTGTCTGGCACAAAGCAAATACAAATATATAATTATGTTTCAAGTCCTCATAAAATGCGGCATCTTTTCCTGGAGTGTATTTATAAACGAAGAAATTTTAAAATTAAAATAAGTATAAATAAAGCTAATACACAATACGGCTTAACTTATCAGAATCTATTAAGGAAATAAATAAAAATAAACCTAATAAAGCACCCCTCACACACAAAGAAAAGTTCACAAGTTTTTTTAGTACGTAAACGTATCGTGCATAATGCTTTTAAAAGCTTCAAAAATCTCGTCGGCTTACGGCAAAATTAAACTAATTAAAAAACTTTTGTAATTATCGTCTTAACAGACACTTGGAGTAAATCGCCTTTGGGGCGAACAACACCTCAAGAATTTTACCTCCCGTGTTCTCGGCCAGTGATTGGTGGAACTTATAAGCTGAAGCGATTTGAAACGGTCCCTTCCTACCTCGCACTAAGTACAACAAGGATGAGATAAATAAATACTCTTCTTTTAGCTATGTACCCGTCTGTGTTTGTGCAGTAGTTTGACAATAGTGATATTATTTTACTACTTACGCACTTATTTAGTAACTAGCTTTTGCCCGCGGCTTCGCTCGCGTTTAAAAGAGACAAAAAGTAGCCTATGTTACGCTCCATCCCTTCAACTATCTCCACTTAAAAAATCATGTCAATTCGTTGCTCCGTTTTGCCGTGAAAGAAAGACAAACATACAGACAGACAGACAGACACACTTTCCCATTTATAATATTAGTATGGATGTATATCATTGAGACCTAAGTGTTTATTAAGGATTGCGTATTACACTCATAATCGTATAGTGTGTTCTTAAGTAATTTGTTAATTAGATATTAAATCTAGTTAATTTAGCAATCTTTTCTTTTTTTTAAAATAAAAGCTAAATTACAGCTAATATGTCTCGAAAAAACAATTAACTACTTACAAGATATATTATAAGTTTCTGTACTAGACAGATAGTAACAATATTCGCAACAAAGCTTCGCAGTAAATTCTTTACCGATTTTTTAATGTATCTTCATAAGTCCCAACCATTGGGTCCCAACTCACTGTTCCAGTATCCAGCGGACTGAACCTTGTTCACAATGATACAGTGCTGATTTAGCGCAACAATCTAGTGATGCTGAAGCCAGCTACTTTATCAATGTAAATCAGACTTCATCACTTGCACCACACAAAATAAAGCTCCTTAGAATTAACACAGTTGCACGTCTGTATTGAATAAAAATCACATTACGACCCTTGATGCCTCCCTATTTCCTTAGGAGGACTCGAATAACAATAAATGTTAAGTTACATTGTTTCAAAGACCTATTACCTTTAGCTTGTACATAATTTCACAGTCTAAGTTTCCCGCGCTCCTTTTATGGCTACAATTTGTAAATTTTACATCGTCTTTTGTGATTCGGAAGCTGAAATTCTTTGAAATCATATCTGAAATCCCCTTCCATTTGTTTTCTTAATGGATTTATTATATTTATGGGGAAATATAAAGTGGTTCATTAGAAATAACAATTGAAAGAAAAGTATTGTTTTTATAGCAGTGCTGGTAGAATCTCTTTCCTAGGTTTTGATTCATGATCATCAGTCTGAGTAAATTTTGGTCCTATGAGCTGAATAAAGACTACTTCCAAGGCGCACCACTAAACCCTCTTTTTGGCTACACGCAGCCAGTTAGAGCGATGATTTGCAAAGAACAGCTGGCAGAAACTCTGTTCATACTGAACCTGATTATTTTTTAAATCTGTTTTAGATAATTGTAACCCCTTTGGTTTCAATTCTTGACTCTCGGAATGCACATGTATAATAGGGTATATCCACTAATAATTTCTGCGTAGCAGCCCGAAATTTTTAAGTAGTCGGTGTGACAACTCCTTGACTTGGAAAGCACGTAAGACCGCGGTTGTTCTAGGCTGTCATTCGTATATCTTTGGCCGTTGCTATGAGAAAGCAGAGTTCAAACTAACTTAGGAAACGGACTTATCTTGTTATTCAGTTACTCTGGTAGACAAATACTTTATGTAAAACAAAGGATTAGCTGGATCCCGTTAAAATGAAAGCCAACAAATATAAAGAAACAGTAGAAATGATACTAGATTTCATTAAATTTGACATTCAAATATCACTCACGAAACTTAAATTAATTAAATTTGTTTATTTCTCTCAAGGTCACACAACTCAACGTAGCTTGTAACACAATAACTTTAAACGCATGGGTAGGGATCGTTTTAATTTAATAACAAGATTTTATATAACTACTTCGTTACTCCAGAACATTCTCACGCTAACATGTAAATTAGGCATCCAATCATAACAGACTTATTATGACAGTTTAATATGAAAATCAAGATCAGAATCCTCCGCACCGTTGCTTCAGCAAACAATCTTCAAGAATCACCAACTTAATTATAATACTGCAAGCTCATTCGTTATTCATCGAAAACGTAGCGAGGCATTCAAAAACCTCCAACTAAGACGATCGTTAAGTAAATTAATACGAGTATAAAACATGATTAAAAAAATTACGTCGACAACCAATGTGGGGTGCAAGAAATAAGGGCGCATCCCTCCTATATGAATGGATGCCTTCTCCCGACAGAGCGCAAAATTGTTTTTGCCGCTCACAAACTACTCCGGAACACAACAATCAACACTAAATTCTAAGTACTAAAGTCATTGTTGTTGTTGCACGACGGCAAACTTAAGTTTGTAATTGTGTAGCAAGTTTACGTTCAAGTGTTATAAGTTCTAATGTCCCTCAACGGTTTAATATAAGTTGCTGGGGGCGAAACAATGAAAATGTTAATGTTTGACTAGCATTCTGTATTTTTACCTTTGCATTTGTTGAATTGCTTTCCGAGGTCTGTTGTTGCCAAGAAATGCAGTTTGCTGCTAGAGATGTTCATGCTCTTTTAACCTTTCTGAGAACAAAGCTACAAGGGGTGTACCATTTATAGAAGTAGTACGTTATCCTCTTTATCGTGGCTCCTTTTCTGGGTTCCAATTACTTGGAGATATTGTTCCGTTATCATTTAACAGTCTATTTAGTGAGAAAGTGAAGAGCTTCTGTGTAAACTCAGATACTACAGATTATGTAGTTTTAGCGTTATGGCTTTTTACATTGATATTATAAATAAGATAAGCTGTCTAGCTAAGTTTTAAAACAATGTACTTAAAGGAAAAAAGCGTGTTAAAACCCGATCTCTATGACGAAACGCTATGTTTATTCCAATTCGTTATTTAAAGAGTAAAAAGCTCATCCTTACCCTTTAACTGAAGTAAAAAAAAAACAATAAGAAAACAAAATAATTGAAAATTGTTGATATAAGTATCTTTAAGAATATCTTCTATCCTTTGCTTGCCAACATATCTAATAATCTATATATAGACCGTTCCATCTGGAGATTAAAAGCAAACAAAGTCAAACTCTAATACGAACTCCAACAAACAGTTGTAACTCCCGTTCCATTGAATGTTCGTACATTTCTTAATGCGCACAAAATAAGGAAAAGTGAAAATATATAAGCGAAATACTCGTTCACCAACGACTATATTAGAACGGGTGTGAAATTGCGAAACGGCCCTAAAATATGCGTAAAAAATCCTGCGAGCGTAAAATTTCAATCAGTCTTATATGTATGCAAAGCGTATTCCCACCAACTGTATGTTGAGGTAAACTTCCAGTGATTGTTAAGCCATCATATTCATAAGGATTTATTTAAGTAGGTAGGTAAATAAAGCACGGCACGCTTACTGAGTTTCTGCATTTTAATTTTTCACATTAAACTTGGCGAGGTATCAAGTATCCTCACATTAAAATATTTCATAGTATAAAACAAAGTCGCTTTCGGCTTTCTGATTCTATGTATACTTAGATCTCAAAAATAAGTTACGAATTATGGTTCGTTTTTTTTTTTAATTCATAGAGTGATTCAAGAGGAAGGTTTACACAACCTTCATTTCCTAAGAACTATTGTTAGATTGCCTACATTCAAACGAAAAAACTGCATTCAAATCGGTCCACCTGTTTAAGGCCTATGGTGCCACAAATAGTCAGTACATATACATACACACACAACGTTCAAACTTATAACACTGCCTAAAAATCTATCAGAACGAGTGCCTTATGTGCAAGAGTCGATGATTTGTTTTACTATTAAAGCACTAGATGTTCCCCGCGGTTTTATCCACGATTTCTCAGACTATGGACTATCTCTGTACCATTTCATTTTATTCAGGGTTATTTTTTTTTAAAGAATTTATTTTACTTTAAATATAATACAGAGGTGTAACTTAATTCTAAACTCGTCAAACTTTTACGTTTGATGACGAGATACGCTCACTACCTTAACAGTGATCCACCTTTGCACATACTAATTACTACCACAACTTATACAATTTTAACATAAATACAGTGCTTTTAATTTTGTTTTAAGTGATCCTTTACTGACTTTAACTTCTTCTCTTAATATATCTATTTTATTAAACACTTCTGGTACCAAATATTTAGATGTTCTCTTACCATAATAGTTACTAGTCCGTGGTTGAACAAGTTTATTTTCTCTAACCCTACGTGTGTTGTACTCATTTTTAACATTGTTTTTAAATTCATCCATAAAGTAGTATTCCAAACCGACCAAATAGTTTACCTTTTTTGATTTTTTGATTGAGTTTAGGCGTGAAAGCGAGACAGAGAGAGAGAGATACTTCCACATTTATGACTTTAGCATGGAAAAGTCACAGATTACGATTTTTATTGTATCAAGTTGATAAAAAGGCCTCCCAAAAAAGCACTAAACCATATACCTCGGCAACAGTTTAGACTGGATACACAGAATAACTATGAGCAATTTGTAAGACACGAGCAAAATTGTTGCTCTGTAATTCTGCCTAAAGCAATTACTTAATATAAAAGAAATTGGGTGAACGTCGTACGTTTGTTAAACTAATCGGAGTTTTTATACTCGCTTGTTTCGTTCACATAATATTTGATTAAATCTTGTCTGCAACAAAATGTTTTGTGTATGTTATTTCAGCTTTTGTACATATTTGAGACAGGCATAAAAGAATCAAAGGTTTTGTAAATTAAAAAAGTACTTTTTTCATAAAGATCTTGTTGTGCGGGATTTTTTTGATATGTGTATAGAATTGATGAATATAGAATAAATTGAAGTTATATTTCTATCTACGACGAATGTTGTGATGACCCAGTGGATAATTTGCTCGCTTTTTATTTAAGAGATTGTGGAATCGAATCCAGGCAAACCAATGTGACTTTTTCTGTTCATATTTATTTTATAAGGTTTTTTAAAGTTTATTGATATTTGTGAAGATAGACCTTTATGAATATAAGTTCATTTAACCCTTTCGAAGTCGTGGTGATTAATTTTCTTTTTCTTATAAGATTTGTCATGCAGTAGGCCATTGAGTGTTATTTTTATGATTAGTGTGCGATAAAAGAGGTCTAAATAATTTACCAGGACCGCGTCGACGGCGCGTTAGTGTTCCGCGCTCGCCTCAAAGAGAAGGAGTCAGCACAGGAAGGGGCCCAACAGGGCCAACGCCTGCCGGGGTTGCGGAATGTTTATAATAGTTACCGTGACCCTGGAACATAAAGGAAAATCGAAGGAACATGAGTGGGTTTTAGTCAGTAAGAGTCTGACACGCCCTCCCGCCGCACCCAGGACGGGAGCAGTCAATGGATGATGATTTCCCACTCACCAAAAAAAATTTGTGTGAAGCTTCCTTGACGTAGCTTTTCCAACAATTGAAGAATCTACATTGAAATGGTTAGATTAATGTCTTGATGACAGAAGCACGCAGATTTGAGTGATCCTGTTCAGACAGTCTTACCATTCTCCAGTACACGTTTCAGATCAACAAAAAAATAATGTTTGTATTAAAAACTACAATGGCAAAGACATATCTTCACACCACAGAACGTATGGCATGCTCCATATTGCATTCACGTGTAAAGCATTAACGAAGCGAAACCATGAAATTTTAATAAAAAATCGCTTTTGGCTCAACACTTCATGGTGAATGGGAATATCGTTGAATAACAATGAGATTGTTGAATAAATCATTAATTTTCGGATCGTTTGGCAGAAGGGAAAATTGCGGTTTGAAGCTACTAAGCTTCATGGTGGCTACCTAATTATGAAATCGTGAGGGTTGATCATCATTTTCTTAATGATAGAAAAGAATAATTGTCAAGAGCATTGTCTTCTTAAAGTTAATGATCGGTAAACAGTTCTCACTCAGGCTAAGTAACTTTAGCCTGAGTTTTACAGCTAATCGGTAACTGTTATAGATTTTACCAGTAACTTCTTAATAACGTTGAAGACCAATCTCCTGACACTACCGAACAATATATAAATATGGGAAGTATAGCAGGGCTTTTTAGACTTTGAAAAGCTATGTCGAGTTAGTAGGTTAAATTTCATTTCAAAACTTACTAAATTACCGACAATAGCCGATCAACTAAAACATTAAAATAATAATTAGACAAAGAAAAAGTTTTAATTCGGTTTTCAAGCTGGTTGGCATGCTGACCATCATTTTGGTGTCATAATTATTTCGAATATAAATTCACAATCTTCGCTAAATTACACAATATTATATTTTTTTAAATGCTGTGTGTAAACTTATGTGGAAATATAAGCTCATTCTAGTAAAAAATAAGCTACGTAGTAGCGTAGCAGGATATTTTCAAAGAAAAAACTTGACACGAAAAATAAATAAATTAGAAAAAAGAAGCAGGAAAATTCTAACTCAATGAAGATAACGTTATCACGGCACGACACATCCAAATAAGATTTTATAAAATTTAAAAAAAGAAGTCACCGGCCATAAATCTCGTTGTGCATTCATTTTGCGCGACCCACTTTTAGGAAAACCGTTTTTTTTTGGTCGGAAAAGGTAAAAGTGAAAAATTCAGATGGAACAGATGGCTGGCGCTATCGCCAGATATCTGGAACGATCTACTAACCTACATAAGCTGTATAGGACGTAGGATGTACTTTGCAAACACGGATTACGGTCTTTCATTTATATATTGAATGTAAGTTTTGGCTTTGATGATATTGAACGGCTTTATATGCGTTTTGCGGATATATAGAATGTCAAACTAGTGATTTGTGGGGCCAGTTACTGTGAGAAAACTTTTGGAAAATGTGTCTTAATCTAAAATATATAGAAGTAGTTTTTGCCTGCTATTTCGTTGGTGTTGAAGTAAGTGTTCCATAAACCATAGCGTTTGACACACGTCAATATTTTCGTTTTCTATCCACACGGCAAAAAATAAAAAAGTAGTCGAGTCCGGTGGTTTGTGTATGTGAGTTGGTATGTTTGTTAATACTCCGTTGTATGTGTGTGACAACAATAAAAAGAAGTAGTTGATTTGTGACAAAGAGGTTAAGGTTTACTAATATGATACTTTATGATAATTTTTATGTTCGGCTTGAAGCCAATTATATTTAACAAGCTTTAGCCCGCAGCTTTGCCTGCGTGGTGGTAACTTTTATTCCTATTTTACTTCTCTAGGTGTAGAATTTCCAATAATACTTACTGTCTTAGTGGACAGCGACTCTTTATAAATCAAGTTTGATGTCTCTTTTTGGACCGTTTTGTGGTAAAACCGTTGAATGAGAACTCTTTATTTAACAAGTTAAAGTCCTAACTTGCTCGTACTAAGTCGGAATTTAAACGTAGTTGGATGAAAACCTAACACCTTGTGTAATAATTTAAAGAGACCGGGTTTAGTGGTAATCAACGCACAGCCGAAAGCACATTGGTTTTTTTCATGACTTAAAGGCGTTCTAAGCGATTCTTGGAAATTCAACCCATAACTAGGAAAAATAAGGAATGACATTTTGCATGAAAATAGGCAGGCATAGCCGAAGGAAATGGTTACAATATATATCAGTAACAATACTACTCATAAAACTGAAATTATTATAGTAGGAAGCGCCCAATTTCCCGTACACAAGCCTATCTGTTATGTCCAGCTGATCAGTTCCCCAATTCGAAGTGACCCATAAAGGTCAGTGCACTCGGAAGCCCTTGCGAACCCCTGCTAAACCAGTGATTTACCCCGTTTTATTTTTCATTTAACTTACAATTGCACGTTTCATTTTTGAATCAAATGTGGTGACTGTGATTAATAAGAAATAATAAATAATAAATTATTAATTGCACAAACAAAGTCAAAATACACGATATGTTACATAATTTCAAATGTAGGAGTTTTTAACATTAATTTTATGAATAATGTCTCCTATACTAGATTAGATTAACTTTTTTAGAATGTAACTTTGGCCTGCGACTGGGTCTGTGTAAAGTTTTCAGCATTTTTTCGTTGATTATTGCATACACGCAGACGAAGTTGCGGAAGACGAAGTAGCCTATTTTTTTAACCAGATTCATCTTTGTTAATTTTTTTCGCCTTTGTCATCAACTAAGTCATGATAAAGTGTTGTTTGTGAATGAAATACGGAAAGAGTTAATTTAGTTGTATTTAAAATTTCACTCATAATGTAATTAATGAAATTGTATAATATGTATATAGTACACAAATATGTGTGCAAACACTCACTTCCAATAAATTAGATAGATAGAACTAAAAAATAAACCAGGCTACCTAATATTATCGAAGAAAATCCATCACCTTATTCCAATCAGAAAGGTATATTTATAATGACATTTAGAAGTAAAAATAGATTAATTTCCCAATGCCTTCTTCCAAAATTAGTTAACAACAATGTAGGGCAACACCGCTCGATAGATACTCGTGGAGTTGCCCTAACCACAATAATTTCAAAATAGTACTGAACCCATGGGAAGCAGTAATTGTATCCCTACTTTGTTCTATCTATTAATTCCACCCTTCTTTGATTAAAATGTCAAAACGTAAATGGCGTGCCATTAAAACATTTGTAAAGGTGACAATTTTATTGTTAACACAAAATGTCTGGTTAGGGTTCTGAATAAAAGGTGAGGCCTTTTGATCTGAGCATTGGAAGGAAAACAAATGCCTTATCTTAATTAGTGTTGCAAACTTTAATGTGGAAGCTTATCTTGTTGTTTGTTAATTTTTAGCTGTGCTCTTTTTTATAAAAGTTATCTTTAATATTTTATTACTCTGTAGCAGTAAGTACCTACTTTTTAATTTTTTACTTAAATTTTAGTCAAATTCAAAGAAAACTTATAATATCAAACATTTGTGGAATTAAAAATAGATTTTCATAAAATGGATTTTTGATACCTAACCTTTAAAGTTTATTCCTAAATATTTTAAGACAATCTTTACTCTATATATTATGTATTTTGCGACTTCGTGTGATTACATAGCATTTACTTATCCTTTGTCCATGTTTGTAGTTAACAATTTTTTATCGAATTTGGCTTAGACTTTTTTAGTTCAAACCCCTTATACCGTTTACAATCATTAGGTACAATTAATTGAAATCAGAATCAAACAATTCAGTCACTTCAATAAAAAAATCGAGTTCCTTACATTGTTTTAAGCCCACATCTTATTTCACATGCGACAGACAAGATAACAACTTATTTAAAGACAAATATTTCAGTACAATAATAAAACTGAACAGTCTTCACGCCCCTCAGTACATAAACCCGCTGAAAACAAAATATAACGTGTTAATACTTGAAACAACTTACATCACTTATTCAACAATAGAACATCGAATATTTTCTTATATAATCAAGAGGCGCTTCTCAGATGCTGAAAAAGGGTTCAGATATAGGGGGAGAGGTAGCGAAAATGCACTTCGAGAATAACAAGATTTTTTGAACGCCTTTCTGTGTAGGCTATTCAAGTCCTATTTTGAGAGTCAAATTGGGAGTATGATATCATTGTAGTCCAATTCGAACCTTAAGCGTGACATGAAAAGTTCAATTCATTGTTAACATTAGTAAATAGGTACTCCGAGTTCTTTAAAAGATTTTAATGAAATGCCATTTATTTATAAAGACAGTAAACCAGATGTTGTAGCCGATGATGTAAGTTTTCCTCCACAAGCAACAATCGCCCCGCTGCCTCCCATCAAAAAGACCCCACAGCGTTGTTTCAAGAAGGGAACGGGCGAAGGTTGTATAAATATTGGGGCCTCGCTTTGAGGCCAAGTGCCGTCTTTGTCTCGACAATAAAAGAATAACACTCATTTATACGAACAATGAAACCCCCCACCACTACGAATAAATTCCTAAAGCTACCCACTGTAACGTAAATCTTCACTATATTGTGCTGGAAAATCGAAAGCGGTAAATGTATAAAGTGCTCCGTGTGAGAAAGGAATAAAGATAGATGTATACAATTCTATTGGAGCAGAAACCAATCAGGTGCCAGATAAAGATTGGTAAGACGTTGCTAAATAGCTATGTTACTGTTATACTTACTTAAAGAGAGATTGGCATCTGTCGAAGTGATCAATGGTTTACAGAAAACGGTTTGATCGTCAGTTGCCCTAGAACTAGTTACTTTTCATGATGCTGATTATAAATTCTATTTTGTTGGCTAAAAAAGATAGGTATCAATACCAAAATATACCATTATATTATTATGTGCTCTAAGAAACATTGAAAAGAGTTTTTTATCATTATTTAGTCAGTCAATCATTTTAGAATGAAGGTTAAGTAGTTTTTGCACGTGTTTATAAGTTAAAAAACACATGGAAAACACACACACCTTAATATCTTAATAGTTTTTTTATTATTATTATGGGCTTGCTCTTGGTCCCAGATTAGCCCGAGGGCATAGACGGGGCCTACGATGGAGCGAGCTTACCCAATAGATGCCTATGCACTCGTTTTTTAAATACTTCCGGGTTATATGAATTTGGAAACACAGACGCTGGCAACCTAAACCTATAAAACCTATTGCAACGATTCCCAACGTAGGCTGTCTAGTCTAATTGACATTTAACGTTTACTCATTAATAAAGTAAAAGTTTACCTGTTGTGAGTTATCATCATCACCTTTTTAGCCTTTTCTCAACTATGTTGGGGTCAAGTCGGACTTTTAATACGTAAAGTGACTGCCTGTCAGACCTCCACAACCCAGTAACTTTGCAACACGATAACCCTTAGCTAGACGGGTCAGACTTTCTGGCTTCTGACTACCCGTAACGACTGTAAAAGCACTACGAATGACAACCGGAACCAACGGCTTTACGTGCTTTCCGAGGCATGGGATATCAATGATGTCCAAAATAAACTTTAGAAAGTACATATGAATTAAAAAAAGCTTATGGTACTTGCCCGTATTCTATCCCACGACGTTACTCACGAGAGCATGCAATAACCACTGGGCCATCCCGACTTACCCGCACCTGTCGCATAATAAAATCCAAAAAATATTATATGCCTAATACAAAGTCGTATTTTCGAATTAACGACCGCGTTCCACCAAAAGATGGGCAAAAAACGTAATATCAGCACAAACATATTTCTAGGCTGACTCACAAGTTACAGTCATCAGTGTTGCTAAAAATGAAAACTTTGAACCTATCGAGTTTAATAACTTGTCAAATTAATGATCTTCATTTTCAGGAACTGACGACGCTCATATTTGACTTAGAATATTCCCAGAGGCATTTTAAAGGCTCGGCCATACCATACCGAACAACTTACTGGTGCGTCTGGTCGCAGATATTGTTTCCTATTTTTGACAGCGGTGGCTTCCATTGACTTGTGCCTAAACACATGTTCTTTACAGTGACTTCTGCGGACGCCATCGTGACCATCGTTTTTTCTTTTAATACTTTCCCTTTCTAGCCTAACTTGTTGCAATGTTTTACACGGAGAGATTACTACTGTTGCATCTATCAGCATCTGTCTACAAATCCATTACTGGGCAACACAATATCCTTTGGTATGACTATTAGACTCCTGACAACCTGTTTTGAACTCAGAGCTACTAAGAAATGTTAAAAGGAGAAGTTTAATAAGTTTTTGCCAGACTCAGGGCTTGAAATCAGTACTCCGTCCTTAGTCGCATTTACAACCATGAGCCTAGCAAAGCAGTTATCACCAATCGCTACGATAAATTGTCTGCTCAGGTATGGCTAGTCTTTAAGTAAAAATCTTGCTAAAGAAGACCTTTACAAAATAGGAATGAAATAAAAATATATAATTAATCTGTCTCTCTTTGTTGATTTTGCAAATAATGTTGAACGTAATGTCCTGTGACCTTTTAGGTCACCTAAGGTGAACAAACATAATAATAATTTTATAAAGAAATGTCTCGTCAGTAACAAATTGCCTTGTTTATTTCAACATCTCCTCTTTTTCGACAATGTGTGTTCTGTTACTGTCTGACCTCTTCTCTTACTGAGAAGATACAAGCGCTTATCACCATCAGGCTTAGGTTTCCTTTGCTGTTATCGAAGGTGTCAAAAGGACATTGATATATACCTGAATATGAAAGCGGGCATCTCATGCAAAATCATGGAGGATGTTTTAAGCATGACGTCATATCGTCCCTGATACTTTAGATATTAAATTATTTTGAGCTTAACCTTCCGCTTAGCAACCTAAAGCTCTCATTTTTTTACTACCAATAAACGAACTATCACATGTGGTCCCTTGATGACGCATATCAGTTCTGAGAAAAACAATATCTTTAATAAGCAGATTCGCAATATGGATATGATAATTTTTCCCTCACATCATTATACAGAGCTTAAAACCGAATGTCAAATAAACTTAATATGTTTATGTGACGTGCGGCTGTAAAAACGTTTATTTTGACATTAGTTGGGCTATTTCGTTGAATTTTGCTCTGAAGCTATCATTGTTATGGCCGGATGGAAGATTTTTAGTTAATTTAGTATTGGTGTAACAATGTTGGTGGGCTTTTAAGAGGTTTAAAAGGCTTTAATCTTGTGAATAATGCTTTTGTTTATGTGGAATGTCAATGGCTTTTATTGACTCATTCTGTAACCGATCTGATTATGGGATAAAATGGGTTAAAATATAGCTGGAACATTCACAGTCGAGAATACTCATAATTATTATACAATGCTTTAAATCTGGATGATTCGTTTCGACTTTAACTCTGCGATATAGTACACTGTGCGAGGCAAATACTTTTATCGTACAGGGAAGGACAAACATTAATCAATAGCTTGCTTAGCAACACAAACTTAAAGTAATTGCGTTCATCACGTTTCTTCATTATCCAATCCTTCGCAGAAATCAAGCGCGTAAAAGATAAAACATAGTTATAACATTGATATTTTACGCGCTTGATAAGATATTTGGCCTGTAAAAACTCTTTTATGGCATTTCATGTCAAAAAGCTGATGGCACATGGGATTTAAGTGCTCATCTCTGCCTTTTATACATAATTATATATGTTTTGTATGTTTATCTATAAGTAATTACATTTTTTGCAGATGCGTTACCATCCCAGTAATAAAGATACCTTATAGGCAATTACACTATCACCTACATCCTCATTCACTATAGAGGAACAATTACCTAAAACAAAAATCAAAGACCCTACCTAACATCAGAAACCCCTTTTCACAGAACATATTGACTAACAAAAACTGCATAATTAAAAAGAAAAATAAAAAAATCGTCGCTCAATTAAGTAATAACCCTACATTGTAGGGCCATCGTATCGAGTATGGTCTAAGTAGAGGGGGGAAATCGTGAGGGAGTTAAAACAATGGCAACCCTAACGTATGAGAATAATTATCAGTTCCTATTGTTTATTTACGGATAGATCCAGACTGTCTTTTTATTGCTATGGGTTGTATTCGAAGGGAGAAGAAGCGAGAATAAGCGAGGATGAAATAAAAGCCGACTTTAGTTAGGCACTTGGCTTTTAATTTGAATGTAGTTAGTCGTAAAAATTACTGTTGCTGTGGCATTTGGCTCTATAGATTGATACGTAGGCATCTAATATTGTGAATATCCGTCGTTGAAAAGGCAAAGATGATGACTTTGTAAAACGCGTTTTTCTATTATTTTTTTAACCAGTGTTTTGTATCTTGCGTTACATTCAGGTGAATACCAGTGTTTTACGTGGAGCTACTACCTATTAGACTTTCACAATCCAGTCACTATACACCTTGACTGTTAGGTTTTCCAGCTTTTGACTATCTATGACGACTGTCAAAAGTTTTTGACTGACAACCGGGACCAACAGTTTAACGTGCTTTTTGATCTATGATGAAAAACAATCACACAACATCATCAGCCAACTTCTTTTTGGTGAAAATTACTAGCTCTCTTCCTATCTCACTACCCTATGGTTGACTGGCTAATGCTGTGACATGTATGGGACAAAAAAGCTTCCTTTTTACTAGTAAATATGTTGCTTTTCGATCATTTGTTCGTCCTATATGCCGTAAATAGATAAGTACACAAATGGGATATATTATAGAACTGAATTTATCATAAATAACTGAGATTAAGAATATAATTTTACATGAAATTATCCTTAACTTCCTTCGTCAAACTTTACTTAGAGTATGTGTAAATCAGAACAATACCCAGCACAATTCAGTAATTTCAATTATTCTAATCAATACCAAATAAAACGGTACCAGAACACAAATCGAATCATTTGAAGCAACGTTGTTTAATTAGGCAAATCTTCGGCCGCGTTCGGACGGTATAATCGAATTTATATTTCATATGAACGGTATACACGACGGTACCGAATATTCTCGTTGTGCTCCCGAATAAACACACATGGCTTCGGTTTGCGCTGGCATTTAGAATGCTGTAACTCTGTCTGTTGTTATGGTAGCCTGGTAAGACTGTGAACTTAGTAAGGCTAAGTATGTGGGCAATTTTGAATACTGAAGTAATTAACCATCATTTGGGTAGTCAGAACTTAAAAGTATTATGGGGAGATAAATCAATGATGCTAAACACATGCTTTGGCTTAGCTGCGTTCCTTCTCTATCATGCACTTGCCGTTTGGCAGTTGTGTAACAGTGACAGGTATAGTGCTAATCCAAAAGTCAGTGCTTAGTAACGTCTGTTTATATCGCCATTATTCTTTACTTAAAAATGTGCGAAAAAAACACTCATTAAAATGTGACCTGTTCGCCAATATAAGTATCAGTTATCGATTAAAATAAGGTTCATATTTTAATCGATAATCGTGTGAAATGCGTGAAATTGCGATCTATTTAGCGTCCATTTTGTTTTCGTTTTTCAAGTTGCAAATAAATGATCATCATCCTCTCATAAATACATAGTCTAGTTCAAACATATTGCAAAGTAAAAAATTATAGCGAACAGGACAAGTCACAATACCGAGATATTATCACAAAGGGCGCATTCGTTATCTGTGACACTGACGGCCGCTGGAACAGCACAGTTCATAACATATTATTTCATTTACACTATACGATACGGTCGCGTCGTGACGTGCAAGAAAATAAGTTATCTCTAAACAGGGTAAAGATACAAACTCTGAAATTGATCCTCGATCCACTTATCTATGAATTAGCCATCTAAAAAGAGATTTAGTATTATTAATGCCTTATTGTTATTATTTACAGTACCTATGCTAAGTATTTTGTATGGTAATCTGTGGATAACGTCGTGGGTAGTGTATTTGTCATTTTGATTATTTGCATATTTAAATCATGTGCCATATTTAATATGCTACTGTTTGTTGTCCTTATAACCATAAAATAAAATAAATCATTAAAGTTCTTTCTTTGTGAGAAAACTTCTTCTTCGTCTTGAGAAAGCTATCTTTAATATCGAGGAAGCGTTAAGATGCAAATAGTTTTATTTTTATTTGAAGTTTCTAATAGAGATTTCATTTACATTGATATTGGATACGTCAACAGACTCAAAACAGATTTATGAGAAGTTATTTTCACAATTAAAAGAGCATGAAAGGCATTCCAATAGCTCAGATCCTAGTGGTCAAAATTTTGACTTCTACGTCGCTCAATAATGGTAAACAAAGTTCCGATTACAAATCGACAAAATCACACATCGTCACAGCTAAAAGTCTTCAACAAAATCAGGTCACAATATCACAATGCAAGTCGGTCTCAGTCTGATGTTCAGTACGATACATCATACATGTACGGTCCGAGCGACCCCGTATGAAATATTAATTATAACCACGTTTATTTCATTTTGCTGAGTAAGCTTACTGGATTAAGTTAGAACCATTTTGGGGCTGTGTTTCTGCTAGAGAGTTTTCGTTAAGAGTAAAATAGTGAAGACTGGCTGGAGATAAAAGAATCAAGGAAACTTTTTATTTTGAAAACATAATAATGTGTATTCTATTTTTGAAAAGATGAACAAATAGGACATTAAAAGGTGTCAGAGTGATAGAATACCGTGCATGAGGTACTTGTATTACAATTAATATTGGTTTAAAATATCCTGCTAGACGTAGTGTACAAAATTATATATTTATTAAGTTATTGTTGTCAAATTACATACAATTACATTATACAGGTTTTATCGACATAGATCTCCTGAATATTTCCTCATCAGCTTTTTCCCAACTATGATGAGGTCAGCTTCCAGCCTAACCGGATTCGGCTGGATATCAGTGTTTTACGTGAAGCGACTGCTTATCAGACCTCTACAACCCAGTAACTGGGCGACACGGATACCCTTTGGTTTGACTGATTAGACTTCGTAAACATTCCCTAAAGTATATTATTCGATTTGCCCTAACATTAGAACAAGATTATCCTAATTCTTTGTCGACAAATTGTCTCAAAAGATTCCAGTAAATTTACTCCGATATAATGCTCTTTTAAGAGTTCCCACAAAAACCGTCTATGATCCGAATTTCCAATAACACGAGAACTGAAGAGCTAACAATTACCTACTTAACATCATAAGAAATAATCGATGAGCTCATAATTGGACTATAAATCATAGCTCCCGCTCTACTTCATTATATGAAAACCACCTAGATGCTGATTCAGTACTTGCTGGCTTTCCTACACTTGCAAAATCATCTAAATTGCCAAAACGTTCGAAATCGCAAACTGACACATTGCAATTTTGAACCGTAACACCGAAATGTAAGGTGAAAATTCCAAAGGTTTGCACACAACGTTACATTCGCTCCAAAATTATACGAAATTTAGCAAGTGAAGCATAATCTTAAGATGATTTATGATGTTGTATGTATGACATTTACGAGTTAACAGTTCTAGGGAGGCCTTTTAATCAACTATGCTAATGTTTTGGTGTTGATCCCCGAGTTTCGGATCTCACTACCGAATGTCAATATTAAACCCTAATTGAATCACCGAATGTGAGCAAAATTTAATTATAGTCCTGCGTAGCGACACGTTTGATGAGACGTGCGGGCACAGAAGGTTCGCTACGTTTACTTATATACTTAGTTACTTAGCCATTTATATCAAACATAGCGGCCATTTATATCCCCAGTTCGAATGAGAATATTATATAAATAAGTATATATAAAAAAAAACAGATTAACTGACGCTAATCAACACACAGTCGAAAGTAGTGTAGCTAGATCCGTAAACGTAAAAGCGATTTATGGAAATTCATCCTCTATGGAAAAATATAGTTGTTGAATGAAAATAAACAGTCTGCTTAACAGTACTCATTGTACAGCCGAAGTAATCATTGTATTTTTTTTGACTAATTAAGAAGAAATTTATAGATATTTAACATAACGGGATAAAAAACGAGATGAAAGATTGCAAAAATGGGCGGGCGATGCCGCGGGAAATACTTAAATAACAGCTGGTCATAATTATAATAAGAAACAAACTGAATGATAGTGTAACCGAAAGTATAAAGCTAGAAATGATTCTGTAATTAGTGACATAGAGACTCAACTATGAAGTGATTTTTGAACCCAACCCCTATATTTGTATGGTTGCGGAATTACCGTGACCCCGAAACATAAAGGGCAACCGAAGGAACATGAGTGGATGGCGAGCGATGGGTAGCTCGCCGCCCGGCTAGAACCAGGACCGCGTCGACGGCGCGTTAGTGTTCCACGCGTGCCTCAAAGAGAAGTAGTTAGCACTGGAAGGGGCCCAACAGGGCCACGCCTGCCGGGGTTGCGGAATGTTTATAATAGTTACCGTGACCCTGGAACATAAAGGGCAATCGAAGGAACATGAGTGGGTTTTAGTCAGTAAAAGTCTGACACACCCTCCCGCCGCACCCAGGACGGGAGCGTCATTTGATGATTTCCCACTCACCAAAAAAAACCCCTATATTTGTATGGTTGCGGAATTACCGTGACCCCGAAACATAAAGGGCAACCGAAGGAACATGAGTGGGTTTTAGTCAGTAAAAGTCTGACACGCCCTCCCGCCGCACCCAGGACAGGAGCAGTCATTTGATGATTTCCCACTACCAAAAAAAAACCCCTATATTTGTATGAAAATCGCAAGCAAAACCGCATGAAACAGCTAGTGTTTACATAATGATACAATTCGCTACGATGCGGGTACGTTTATATTCGAACGTATTAAAAATGTATTTTGTTCGGAAACAAACACAGCCTTTTATAAATTTTTGGGTCAAAAAATACGATAAAATATTTTTTATGGAGGCTTTCTGACCTATCCTATCGCTGTCGGTAGGGCGGGAGTCTGTTTTAAAATTCAGTCATAACTTAGATGATTACGTTCTAAACATCTCACGTACGATCTGTATTGCCGTTTTGGGTAACCGTGCGGAACCCCAAAAATTTTAGGATGATAAGAAAAAAAAGGCAGAGTTTTTGCTCTTAATTTTAAAGTCTGCGCCTGGTATGCTGTTCTGTAAAATTATTTCGTGAATTTATACTCCGAATTAAAAAATGCGTTGTAAAAGCAGTTCTGATTTCAGCATTGTCGCTCTTAATCGGTAAAACTGATTGGGTTGTGTTTTTTTTTTATTAAAATTAGTCTTTAACTTTGAGAAAAGACCTGTCTTATTGCTAATCTATACTAATATGAAGGTGCTAAAGTTGGGACAAAATAAACTAAAAATATTTTTAATACGCCATATCAGCGCAGATCCCAAACCGCTGGTCCTAGAGACATGAAACCTTACCCTCTAAGGGTATGTTTTTTGTGAAGAATAAGTATCCACTGAGAAATATTTTTCCAAAAGGGCAATCGAAGGAACATGAGTGGGTTTTAGTCAGTAAAAGTCTGACACAGGACGGGAGCAGTCATTTGATGATTTCCCACTCACCAAAAAAAAAACCCCTAAAGGGATAAAATAGGGATTAAAATTACGACATTCACGCGGGCGAAGCCGCAATCGAAAGCTAGTAAAGGGCAACAATTTTCCTCCAAAGTTGAATTGGATATTATTCCATTAAACTATTTCACAACCTCATTACTTCTACTAGTTCATGTTGTATTTTAGTTTTCTATTAAACTAGGTTACGCTAAAGTTTCTCTCATTTCTCAGCACTAACTAAAGGCTCTTTGAAATCGAACGAGGAGCACGTTGTAATATCTCAAAGCTGGAATAATGTGAAAGGGAATGCTAATAAATAGGTCAGATCTAATTAGAGCTGAAAAAGTGGCTGACAAGAAGATTTATTTATCACTTTCATTTGTACGCAAAAAATGGTTCTTAAATAACTACAGGACCCTATAAGGGGAAAAAGCAATGATTACCAATCAGAGTTAAACCATAAACTCTTCGTGATAAAGGTGTCAGTATTATTTGTCCCTAAAAAATCGTTGATATATTTTTAGTATTTCTTATCTATTTAAACCTATAGGTACCGCCAATCTTTTTAAACACAGGTGTATATTTTTTAGATAATGTCCCCGATAGTATTCAGATGTTAAGAGTTTTAACTTCAAAACAATTTAACTGATTTTGATAAAAAAAAATTAAGATCATCGATAGAAAATTTACTTTCAAATAAATTAAACCGGACCCAAACAACAGACAAACACACACATAACCGCCAAACTTATAACAACCCTCTTTTGCGTCATCTAAAAACAGACCAAATCACAGTCCTAACAAAAATACTCAAGATAAAAACGCACCACGTCCACAATTCGTTTGACAAATACCAAAACAATAGAAAGGTACCCCTGATTAACATTTCAACCAATCTTCAATAGACAGATGGTGAATCCAGATGTCTTATCGGGGTCACGCATTCAATGGGGCATACTAATGGCAGCCCACCCTATTAATTATGGTTGACGAGAAAATTTCAAGGCAAGAAATCCTAGCCATCAAGCCTAATGCCGAATGAAATGGGTTCAAACTGGACCCTTGTATTGCTCGCTGTTGGGAGCTGAGTTATGAGGGAATGGCGATAAGTGGAAAACATTTTGAAGTAATAGTTGTGATGGTTTGTGGTTTTTTACGTTGTCTGTAATGGCATCACTGTCATTGTTTTACAGTTTCATGTCACACTGAGACACGGTACATTTATCTGTGTATCTTTTTTATATAGTAGGTATCCTTAGAGTAAGCCTCTGTGACTAAGATTTGCTTAGGTATTTAAATAATAACCAGATTGATCAAACAAAAAAAAAAATATTTTGCACTCTGCGGAATGCCGATCTAGTCAATATTTGATTTTAACATTTTCGATATTGCCTTGACCTCATTGTAAATATGTAACGTCATATAATATTGGCGTTTGACCGCCACTTCTTTTACATAAATATATAAGATACATAATATAATCTATAGCAAAGATTTCAAAGTAACTTAACTGAAGCTTTTTTTAAAATCCTTGAATTTAATTGACTAAACGAATTTACAAAATCGATGTTATATGCAAACATTTTAAACAAAATCGCCATAAACTTATCGACATAAAACAATAAACACGCATCCTACTACAACTTGCACCACACTCGGACATCAAATGGACTCGCGGCCGTCATAACTCCTATCGGCCCAGATTGAACGGGCGTGTCGTATACTGTACCGGCACACGACTAAATGCCTACCTCATTGGGCCCTTGTTACAGGGATCACAGTTATACAAACTACTGTCCCCAAAACTTGGCTCAAATTATGTTTACATTTGAATTTCTGTTTGGAAGCTTGTTGTCTGGGTATGAATGACGGTTCATCTGTTGTGAAAGGTTTTGTTTTAAAGGTGAGTGAAGTTTTAGTACATTAGTGGTCGTACAGCTCTGATTTACTAAAAAAAACTTTGACAGTCGTTACTGGTAGTCAGCAACCAGAAAGTCTGACCAGTCTAATCAAGGAGTATCGTTTGTGGTATCGTGTCACCCACTTTGGAGTTTTGAGTTGTGGAGGTCTGATAGGCAGTCACTTACCTGAATTCGGATAGCCTGCAAGCCGACCACAAAATAATTGGGAAAAATTAAAAAAAAAATTAAAAATGCTTTATTTGTGTTTTAGACAATTACATATTTTTTTATACTTCTGCCAAACTGCACAGTAGTTTGTTGGCAGCGGCTAAGGAGATGATGAGTGGTTGTAGAGCTCTTTGTGAAAGAAAAAGGAAATGCTACCATCATGCCTATTTGTTCTGGAAAGCAGCGTTGTTGTTCCAGTTTTAAGGGTATTAATGCCGGTGTAATAGCAGGCCATTATGTCATTATTATTTTTGTCTCTGAGATGGCAACGCTTCTTCAATAACTCTGATTGAGATGCCTAAAGGTAATGGGAACGACCTAAGGCTTCAGATGGACCATCAGCTTGGTTGACATCTTATGAAATAAAATATTAGAATTTTAAAAAAGTTCAAGTTGTATTCGCAATGTCATCAGGCGAACACAGTCAGGGCAAAGGTGTTTTGTCACTAATATTGAGTAACTGATTGTTTACGTCAGAATGTACGTACAAATAGAAAGACCAATGAAAGTAATGAAAACAGTTAATATTAAGGTTACCTACTTATTAGGTTTTTTTTTAAGTATTACTGTATTTTCTATTAATGATTTCCCTATCTCAATAAGAGTTTTTACAATGAAACTGGCAAGTTCTTTGATGTCATAATAAGCTCTATTCACTCTTTTGGAATATTTTTACTCGGTTACTTTTTTTCATAATTATTTATTACACGGATGACGGATGTACAACCACATTAATAGCATATAGGAGCAGTTCCATTTAAACTACCAACGTTCAATTTCATTTTATTTCATTACCAATGTTGCTTAACCATAGGAAGTTAAAAGAAACCAATAAACCGAATTGTAGATCAAAGCAAAGAAAAGGCAGACAGAATTCAGAATTGGAAAAATGTGGGCCGAATATATAGATAAAAGTACAGAGACGCTTTGTCGCAACTCATCTAAAAACAGTATACAGAAAGACAGACACAACATATATACTTCGAGCCCAAAAATAACAAAACATATAGGTACATTATTCGTCCACAAAATCGTACGAAACAACTTAATACAACGGGGACCACAAAAGAAAATTGAAACAGGAAAAAAACTCAAACACAAAGACATGACAGTAAATAGGTAGGGGACAATCAGATGACCCAGTTGTGGACAATTGGATGGCACCAAAAGATTTATCACTAGTACGAACGTATGTATGAGGCAGTTATGTACCGATGGAACGTTGTGATTTAGGATGTCTACTCTGCTTTGGCTGTTTATGCTTGGTTAGAAGATTTCTAGCCCTTTGGTATCGCCTGTTTCACGACCCCATAATAGACGCTCTTTTTCAAATATATTTAAACTTTTGCCCGCGGCTTCGCTCGCGTTAGAAAGAGACAAAAAGTAGTCTATGTTACTCTCCATCCCTTCAACTATCTCCACTCAAAAAATCACGTCAATTCATCGCTCCGTTTTGCCGTGAAAGAAAGACAAACAGACAGACAGACAGACACACTTTCCCATTTATAATATTAGTATGGATGGAATAGAATTTGTGTGAAATTATCTGCCAGTTATATTAATCAGAACTTATTAAAACAATGTGAAACAGGCCCTTAATCTTTCTTTAGTAGGTTCTTTATAAATAAACTAGCTGTCCCAAGCGGTTTCACCCACATCTTTCGTTACTACTCCGCTCTTGTAGGTTGTAGCGTAATGTTATACAGGGCGGAAAGTTTCAATGGGCCCTGGAAGAGAACTACCTTTAATCCTTAAGATAAATTATTTTACTTAAAGGAAACATTCCTTTATTTTTAAAAAGAAACAAAACTGCATTCAAAAATTTTCGAAAACTCGCTTACCACTGTCGGGAATCGAACCGGCCAAAATCCAAAAAAGTAACACATTGTTTTTTTATTACATCAAATGTTAGGGCTATTTATAAGGAAAAAATCTCTCTAACAAACATGGGTTATTAAAATAAAGAAAAACTATAAATTTTAAGAATTTCATTTCAATTGAACACAAATTTCGACAATTAATGTCGTCCTTTGATTTAAAAAGTTATTTCTTTTTTGTTTTTCTCTAATTTAATTTACCATGTTTGTTTGAAAGATTTGATCTTATAAACGACCCTATCGATTAACGTCATATAAAAGTACAGAATGTTTTTTTTTTCTTTTTATGCCAGTTCGATTCCCGAGTGTGACAAGCAAATTTTTCGAAAATCTTTGAAAGCAGTTTTTTTTATATTGTTTCCTATGTGGAAGATAATCTATTTCAACGATTTAAAGTAGTTTTCATCCAGGGCCATAAAACTATATTATTACTTAATAATAAAAATAGTTTTTTCCAGAGATTAGAGCGTTCAACCAAAAAAAAAACAAACAAATTCTTAACCGTATAATATTAAGTGTAAATGTGAATATTAACACTTCGCGTTGAGCAACCATTGCAATCATTTCAAGCATTTCCTTTCACTATGTGAAAATAGGCTTGTCCTTCAGTGGTACAATAATAGGCCAGTATTATATTGTCGCTATGTAACTTGCAATCAAGCAAGGAACGTTACCATTAACATAAAAATATTTTTTCATGACATCATTATTCCAAATAACACTGCTGTTTCATATCCACATTTTGTATGGGCGTTCCTATTCGTATATATGACTCATTCATTATAGGCCAATTTTACTAGAGAAGTATATTTCTATTAAGAACAGAATCCATATCAGTCTAACCGAGAATGGCGTAATATGTAATTTAAGTGAATAATGATCATTGTGTACTTCCTTTATTGCAGTTCAGATATTTGACTTTGTTTCGTGTTTATCTCAGTATATATTTGCGGGTTCAGCAACATAATATGGATGTTACGGTTAATAGGATTAAGAAAGTTAATGCGACATTAATGTTGTCTTTGAAGACATTTTATTGCCGTGCTGATTCAGGAATTATATCCGCTTCTCGACTTATTCTCGTTGATCCTGTAAATTCTGGCGAAGATATATTTAAAGCCGATAAAGCTTAGGCAAAGTACCTAATTGTGTAAGTTTGGACAAAAAAACAAGAAACTTTGGGCTTAAATCGTAATAGGTTTTTCGAGAAAGGCCGAAGCGAAGTTGATCGGGTGATTACATTAGTAAATAATACGATTGAGAATTTGAAGGTCTCGGCTTGTGCGGTAAATAACAAAATTCAAATAAACCTGCTATGCTGAAAATTCCGTAATCGCTAGTTTTTTCCCAATTACATAATAATAATGTCAGTTTTACCAAAGGTTTTCGTGTCGCCCAGTAACTGGGTTGTGGAGGTCTGATAGGCAGTCGCATCTGCACTCACTGGTAACCAGCTGAATCTGGTTACGATGGAAGCTGACCCTAATATAATTGGGAAAAAGTTAAGGAGATGGTGATGACGTCAGGGTATGCTTTCAGTCTCACCGAATCTAGCTGAATACCAGTGTTTCACTTGGAGCAACTGCCTATCATATCTATTTCAGGACTATGAGTACCCGTGCCGACTGCCAAAGATCAACTTACTAATAGTTTTAAACTCGTAACCAACCACATGAATAAGTGGCACCCGAAACCACTACAGCATCACACACACCTACTTCTTTGTAAAGACAAAGAAGTTTTTCTGATCTGCCAAACTTCGATTTCTTGCACATTTTACCGTCTCCAATCACTCAATACCCCAATATTTTCTTTTGCACACCACATTCATCACCAAACACAGATTTTTTACCAAAAACTCATAAACTTCCAACTATTTATACCCCGGAGGTCTACTTTAGGTCCAATTCTTGAACTCAAGATAAGCGTCCTTGTACCCGTCGGTTTCACATTTCGCGATATTTTAAACACTCAAGAAATTCTCAAAAACGTTTAGGGACATACGAACGTGACGTATGGAATCTTTGGAGTAGGGCCACTTGTCTCACGACACCATAACTTGGAGCTCATAAATCAGGCCTGCTTAAAACTCGATTCCGGCAGACAAGAGAGTTTTAGACCTTACGACTTGCTGCTTTTGCAGTTCATATTTTTTATAATGACAGCAGGATCTTAGTAAGTGGTTTTTTTGAAGACAAATTATCATTTGTTCGTTAGTATATGTCTAGACTTTCATTAATTCAATAATACCTTCTACAGGAAATTCATAAAGCTTTCATTTTTATACTGCTTTTTACTGATCACATATATTTTTTTAGAAATACATTTTTTTTATAGTTAGATCTGGCAAAAAAGGTAGACTGTTTGAAGAAAAATACTTGTTCGACAGTTTAAGTTTAGAAGACTTCTATTAATTGAATGACACCTTGTGCAAGAGATTCATAAAGTTTTCTTTTGATACTGTTTGAACTGATCACTAATATTATTTTAGAAATGGAACAATATAATAATAGTTCTTCGGAAAGGCTCGTTTCGCGGGAGAAGTCATTTGATGATTTCCCACTCCCCAAAAAAAAGTATTGACTGAATAATTGGCAAATCATTAGCACAAATTCCGTTCCATTTTTAAATTATTTCTATTAGAGTCTGTTGCGATGTGTAAAAGACCTTTAACCACCAAATTGATTTAATGTTCAAACACATTTACCTTACTCCATCCGAAAGAATTCGGGATTTAAAAATACACCAAAGTCGTCACGTACTCGTCTCGTCTATACAAAATGCATTAGCTTATCTGCAAACACATGTTAGAGGGAGAAATTAGTAAAAAATGACAGTTTTGGAGACACCGGGGGTGGTCTACGGTAACACGTGTGGCAAGTTGCTAGTTCTGTTATTGCTTGTTTGAACAACAATATTTTGCCATAAAAAAGACCTGAGTTTACCTTGAAGGGATGAATTCCAGAAGCTCTCTTTTTGACAGTACTGGTAGAACTAAAGCCTATTCCATCGGGCCTGGTAATTATCTAAATATAAACAATGTTGCCATGTCTTTTTTATCTAAAAACTTCCTTTAATGAATGTCGTATAATATGATTTCGAAAATCGGTTTAGATATATTTTTACGCAAGTTTTAGTTAAAAAACAGGTCAAAATTATTTACATTTAATTACCTTAACAGGTGAAATATAAATAATGTATATAGCTTTTGCCTGTGATTTAATTCAAGTGGTAATCGATTAAAAACCTAAACACAAAATAAGTCAAGGCTTAAAAATTTGACTATATTGTAATAAACCAAGTCACCTATATTCATTATCAACTCGGTATTGCTTGCTACTTTGTCTTTATTTTTTTTAGTTCGCTCATATATTTTTAACGGCATAACCATAGATCTCAAGACTAAAGTAGTACTACAGTGTTTCTTTTATTACATAATATAAAAAACAGGCAGTTAATTCTGAATTTAAAATATTAATTGTATTTGTAGCTAGGATCAAGGCACCTAGTTGACCAATGAACTCAGAGCTGTAAGCCAAAATATATTCATACCATACAATACCATACTATACGCTATACATAGGACACGCCCGCAGTTCTAACCATACGCCTTTACTGAAGTCCACTGAGGCGTGAACTCACGCGGCGTATTGTGTCTTAAATTATCGCAACATTGAAGCGTGTTATGATAAGCTTCAACTCGTTACACTCGGGTACAATTTCACGATTGTACTGTATCTCTAATGAGTTTTAATACGGGTATGATATAATCATTTTAAACAGATATATGTATGGTTTTAGGTATTGTGGACTAAGTTTCTGTTAGTGGCTTATCTTAATAAGTGTTTTTTAGAATTCCTGTATAGTTAGTTGGTCTTCATGATCATCTATATGAAATGGTAAACTGACTTGGTGATTATCAATGCACAGCCCAAACCTTTGATCCTAGAGACATGAAACTTGGAAAGTATGTTCTTTGTGAAGAGTTGGTAACCACTAAGAAATATTTTTTGGAAATTTCACACCTAATGGTAATTGGTAAATGTAAGATCGATATCCACGCTTGCGAAGCAGCGGGGAAAAGCTAGTTTTAATATAAATAGATGCAGGTTTGTCATTTTATGTTTTTGATTCTCCAAGTATTTATAGAAGAGCACTGATGTGTTCGTGACCGTAGTCTTGGTCAGGCATGAATTCCATAAAACGTCTGTCTTTTGTTTTGAATTTTAAGACAGCGTAACACCAATTCCCTTACTGTGCCCAAATTATCATCAAAACATCACAGATTGACCACTAAAGTAAAAATAAAAGCAAAATCAGAAAGAGTTTTATTCATCTACTGCATTTCTTGAACTAGCCAGACAAGTATTTTCGAAAACCAATTGCCAATAACGATATTAGGGGCCAACGTGATAGGAAGCGAGCCGGCTCGTTCACCGGGCAAAGTTCCAATGTAATAGTTTAACTAAACATTTTCAGTAGAATTTTAATCAAGGCAAACAAAATAACGGTATCCTTGATGGGCCAGCCTTCCCTCCAATTGAAATAACTGACACTAGACCTACAATAAAACCACGTATAAAACAATAGTTTATGGCTGCAAAGACCCTCGCAAATTAGCAGTGGTCACTTTCCGCTTCTTAATGGCGCCAAATTTTCAATATTACATCACCTTCACTTTTAATATCAATTATAAACCTTAACACTTTCACACAAAGCTCATTTTCATTAATTGTAAATGGCTGTTAACACTTACGCGAAATTTAACTTTAGTTGTTCAAGGTTAGGGTGTAATTTAGCTTGTCAAAGAATGTAGTGTGTCCAGAAAATTGTTTTTGTTGTCCTAATCGTCTCTGGGTGGGACAGAAGTGACAGCATCGGTTTAACTAAGTGATTTTATAAGGGAAATGCGACCGAACGCCGGCTTAGGCCGCCCTATTGTTTGAATTATAATAATTGCACAGTAGGTGACGTCTGTGAACGTTGTGGCCGACTTTAAACGCTCCGTTCGCCGTCTAACAACTGTATCTAACGACATTAAGTTTCATTTGCTTGATTTTATTTTCTTTGTGTAATTTGATTTTAATAATTGAGTTAAAGGATTGTACTCAACGATTTCTAGTAACTCCATCAAGTTCCAAAAAGCTTCATTTTTATATCTTTTTGATACAGTAGCCCTAATAATAATATGTCATCTGATATTATACCCGTATAATCAAGGTTTCCACACAGTATCTGGGGGCACGGTCAAGATTGATCACTACGCTTGCTGTAGGGAGTTTTCTTCACCGATTTTACCAATATTCAAGGATGTATGAATTTAAAGTCACATTGCCATGACGTGTTACATGAGAGGCGGGCGCTATAACCACAGAGCCACCACGACATTTTATAATTATAACAGTTAATTTCTCATTACATCAATTTTCGACCTAAAATGTTTTCTTAAACACCGACATCAAACTACTATAAAAAAGTCGTTTCAAAGTTAATCCTGGTAGATAATGTGTCGAGTTCCACTTGCGTAAGTTTGTCCTTAGGCCCAAAGCCGGTATAATTTCTTTTCTTCTTATCTCTAGTCAAAAACAGGGCCTTTTTACCCTCTGTTTTGTTACTGGGATTTAGTTTTTTTTAGAAAAATGTTACCTTTGTAGGTTCGGTAGTTTTTTGGATAAAACTGTACAAAGTTTGAAAACACTTTTGGGTGTAATTTAAATTCTTTGGAAGAAAAAATGGTAATACCTTTTTAGGTAACGTTTACGTAACTTGTATTCTTTGTATGTATATTGCAGGCATTTTTTTATTATTTTGTGTACGTCAGAGATATAAAGTATTTTTATTTTTCTTTACTCGTTATCTCCTCTGTCACTATATATAGAAAAGCCTGTCAAATTAATAAGGACAGCTAATATGAGTTAGGCGATGGCACAAATGGATTTCCCAACGTATTTGTTTGGTTTGTAGGATGTTGCTGGCCTATTTGTGTGTTAATTCGTGTTTTTTATATTAGAAAAGGTATCAATAAAACAAGGGAAAAAAATCTTGAAGACAAACAATTTTCGTCAGTATAAGTCGACTACCGTTTTTGTCAATGGGGTGGTGACTGTCCGACGCGTCGAGTTTCCTTGCAAGGTTGCAACGGATATATGTCCGTCGCGTTAACAAAACACCAACACTGACCTATACACCGGCCGGCGTTGCGGAATGTTTATAATAGTTACCGTGACCCTGGAACATAAAGGGCAATCGAAGGAACATGAGTGGGTTTTAGTCAGTAAAAGTCTGACACGCCCTCCCGCCGCACCCAGGACGGGAGCAGTCATTTGATGATTTCCCACTCACTAAAAAAAAAAAACCTATACACTGCTTGTAGTCCGTTATGAAAATCGGTTCGTTGTCGGTTGTCGTCAATAAAAGGCCGGCCGAAACACAAACGTCACTTAATTTTAAGACGCTCTTAAATCTGTTGCTGTCTTTGTTACTCTAAAGAGATAAAGTAAGGACAGCAACAGATTTAAGGGGGGGCTTAGAATTAAGTGACGTTTGAGTATTTTAACACAGTTTTAAATGGCATATTACCTCAAAGGATTATCCATACTAATATTATAAATGGGAAAGTGTGTCTGTCTGTCTGTCTGTCTGTCTGTCTGTATGTTTGTCTTTCTTTCACGGCAAAACGGAGCGACGAATTGACGTGATTTTTTAAGTGGAGATAGTTGAAGGGACGGAGAGTAACATAGGCTACTTTCTGTCTCTTTCTAACGCAAGCGAAGCCGCGTGCAAAAGCTAGTGGTTTATAAATACTACCGACGAGAGAGTTCACATTTTCCTTAATTCTCGTGTACTACAAGTGTCCTGACCTTGTAACAATGACAAGAGAAACAATTTAAAATTTGCGTCACCGGATGTTTATGCTTGTTTTTTTTTAGTTTCGCGGACGCAGCTGCGCACTTGGTATTTCCGGATTTCGACATTTTTTGTTTGAAGTCTCGTAAACATTAAACAGGTTTACATTTTTGGAAGACTTTCGAGATGTAATCAAGGTATTAAAATTTTGATTCTAGTGGCTGGCGTCTTGATGGCCTTTTAATTAGGATGTGGAGAAATCGACATTCTTACTACTACTGAACAGAATGCCTTTTTGATTTAAATGCTGTTAAAATTCAAGACACACTACCACCTCAGCGACAATCAAAATCAATAATCAATCGTATTAATGTTGAATTTCGGACAAATTCGCTTTACAGAAGCTGAAGACCTTCGGGTTTTTTCATCTAAAATCACGCTACAATCACTTAATTGAGGAGTAGAAAAAAATGTTTCATACTCATCAACACTTTCATCCCGTACAAAATGCGTAGTTAATAAAACAAACTGAAAACTTGAAGCACATAACAACAAAGTTCATGTTTGAACTCACTAGTAACACTATACAGAAAGCCTTAACATTTGTCCAATGTTACACGTGTGCCATATCTATTATTAACAATCGCAGGACCAATTTCATTAATTTTAATAAATAGGCTGGGCCTTACTCTAATACTATGTACGATATTCTCACTAGATGGGACAGCAACTCAACCGTGACTATTTATTTAAGCCAGGGCTGTACCCATCAAAATGGAGTCACAATAATCTGTGTGGTTAATAATTCATAGATCACTTTGCGTCAAAAATTTTATCTAGACATAGTTGATATCAACGTGGAATATAAAATGTCAATTGAATGGATCTGGAGTATTTGGCTTTGAGTTTAAAGATACAAACAGACCTAATAATACTCCTCTTAATACTTTACAAATAAAGCCCAGGAAAATGAACGACACAAATGAACATAAACTGCCGATTTGAACTCATACATCGTGGAATAATACCAGAAACCCAGAATTTAATCGTCAACCCTAAATTCTAGCAATGGACACTAGTTTTATTAAACTATAAACTACGTAGTTAGTACGCTGTTAAGGCCTAGCGAAACTGTCACGGTCACCGACCAATTAATTCCAAGATATTCAACGTATAAATTGGTTCAACCAATTTGCTAGTTATAAATTCAAAATGCATCCGCCCGGAAAATTGTATTGAGACCCTAGTTTACCCGAACAAGTTCGGGTGGTGGAAGCTTAAACCGATCCTTATCTCTTCGTGTGATATTGTATTTGGTAGTTTTATAGCGGCTAAACTCGGCTTTTGTCCACCCGAATAACCAGACGTTGGGCACATGAATTTTGGGCGATCTCATTTGTTAGAATATTAGTAATGAGTTTCTGTTACCTATAATTTGAATGGTATGATAAATTGGGTTCGATGTTTATTAATTTTATGTGACAGCCTGAACAGCAACAGCCCAGAGTGTCTATGTGTCACCGCCAGGTTTTAATGACTTGAACAGTCATAATGTAGACAATGCCCATAGTCTCCCCAATTTCATTTTTATTCATTACACCCTCGCAGTGCGTATCTAGGTCATTGCGGCATTTCATCTGTCTTCAGACTCCCATCCATACTAATATTATAAATGGAAAGGTGTGTCTGTCTGACTGTCTGTCTGTCTGTCTGTCTGTCTGTCTGTCTGTCTGTCTGTTTCTCTTTCTTTCACGGCAAAACGGAGCGATGAATTGACGTGATTTTATGAGTGGAGATAGTTGAAGGGATGGAGAGTACCATAGGCTACTTTATGTCTTTTTCTAACGCAAGCGAAGCCGCGGGCAAAAGCTAGTAATAAATAATATTATGCATATACCAAACATTGTGTGCTGTCTTTCATTTCAAAACAGTAACAAAAGATTATGTGGTTGCCACTACTGTTTATCTTTTTATTTAGTTGCTATTAATAGAAGTGACTTTCACTAATGTTTTAGCTAAATACTTTTTTAAAGTTTTGCATCGAGAAAAGACTGAACTGAACTTATCGCTCTACTATTACAATGCAACGACCCAAAAAGCGAAATTGCTTGAAAGTTTGAATTTTACAACTAGCCCCTTTACACTACAATAACATTACAAATTGTACGGGATATTACCAAGCATTTTATATGGAGGACCGCGAGAGCATTATATTTAATCAAGAGACCATATAATGTCTTCATAAACGTAACCCATGACGGTTACATGAGGACCGTAAAAACTAAGCGATGCTTACATACATACCCTAAAATCTGAATTTCTAATAACATCTCTGGAGCGAAAATGAACATGCAAATATAGCGTACACATTAATTTTTAAAGATGCTTTGTTACTGGATACGGTAAGCTTAGAAGCAAGCCCTTAGAACAGGAAAGGTTTGAAAAATAAACACTTTAAAAATGGCACGGACTTTTAAATAATCAACAAAAAACCCAAATGCTATTTCGGAAGTCGGTGTTTTTTTCTGTTTTTTTTTTTTGTAATTGCTACCAATTTCCGAAATTGCAGTTGAGTTTTTGGACTATTTAATTATTTTTTATTTATTGACATAAGTACCCTTTGTCACCGCCACAATTGAGACATTAAATTCAATGAAACCTCATATGTCGAAATCCGTTAAATAGTTTAGACTGTAGTGCGTGCCATATGAGACATACATTCGAAAAACAGAACCCTCCTTTCGGCATTCAGCCCCCTTACCATGACGTTTAAAGTAAGATTGTTTTATTCCTGTTCAGGAGTGTGCAAGTGACAGCGTTAGACACGTTGTCTAGCGCCGTCTCTTTCCCACTGAAAGTAATATCAAAGTAATACTGCTATAAGGGCTTGCGGTACGCCCCCAGGTGAAAAAGGTGTACCTACGTAACCTTTTCTAGTCAAGAGTAAAGCATGCAAATGGTCTGTGTGCACGTGTGTGTGTGTCACTTACATTGTCGCGCAGTAACGTGATAGCCGTGGATTACCTATAGGATGTCAGAAGTACATTATGTGTCTGGAGAGATTCCATCAACAAGGGCAGCCGTGCCGAAATGTGGCCTGATAAATCCCGCCGTCAGCCCTCAACTTAGAAACTATGAAAAATATTATTCAATTATTTTTCCATTTTATCCAGGAATAATGAGCAATGTGTGTATTTACGTCTACTATTCAATAAACCGTTGTTAATAATGTTATAACGAGTTGACTTATCTCGGAAACTTGGCACAGAAATGAGTCATTATATATGTGTATTATCGTAAACAACGTTATAATAGAATTTAATTTTGTAGCAAATAACTTTACTATCGCCATCAATTCTATGGATATAGTAAAGTTAATTAAATACATACTAATAATTATTTATTTTTACATGGACGGACTTAATGCCTAAGGCATTCTTAGTCAGTCATTCACCAGTCAACCCACAGTGGAGGAGATATAACATGATAGTATGACATATTTGACAGGCCTGTTGGTCTAGTGGTCAGTGACCCTGACTGCTAAGCCAGATGCCGTGGGTTCGATTCCCACCCAGGACAAACTTTGTGTGATGAGCATGATTGTTTGTTCTGTGTCTGGGTGTTACTTATCTATAATATGTATGTATTTATAAATTATATAAGTATGTATATCAGTTATCTGGTTACCATAACACAAGCTCTACTTAGCTTGGGATCAGACGGCCGTGTGTGAATTGTCCCAAGATAGTTATTTATTTATTTATTTATTTGATGCAAAAAAGTATACATGAGAATGTTTTCTGACTTTGGGATCCAAATGGTGACAGAAGAGATCATATAAGTGTGTGTGGTATATGAATATAATACGAATGGTAAATGTTGGAAGTATACGATTTCTGCCACTTAACGCCTACAAGGGTTTTATAAAGTCTTTGGAACTAATTGAACTAATAATACAATCTTTTTAGACAAAAATATTGAGAATTTTGGACTATATATACCATATTAAATTTACTATAGTTACATGCCCTAAAAATGTACCGTATGAAGGTCAACGGCCTGAAGTCAGCAGTTTATATCTCATCAATAATATTATTTTGTGCTCTTACAAAATGCAGTAAAGTGACACTTACCAGTCGTTGCACCATCCAGTATTTCTATACCCCACATACAGTGTTAAGATCGTCGCACACGTAACCCGTTAGAGCCCCAAAATGTTTAATTTCGTCCCCCATCTACCCTACGAGGGTACCAAATAGGGGGAGGGAACTCCCTCGAAGTCACCCGACCACTTGCGACGTAATATATGATAGGTATAGTGCACCTTAATCACTTAAATAATTGCATCATTTATTTTGTTGATTAAAATACTTCTTTTATTGTACAGTCTGTGAAAATAGTGATTGTCGTGTTTTTTTTGCTGTCGCTACGAGTTGTGGAGCCAGGATTTTTATTTTTTATTTTGTGAAATTGTTTTTAGGGCTGTCGCGTATGTTGGCGTGAGTGAAACCGTTGCTGTCAGTTGTTTTTAAAGTGTATGGTGTTAGGGCGTTATAGCAACGTTATTTTTTGTTATAAACTAGTGCTGCGTTGAAGTTGTAATTGTTACATTGTTAAAAGCACGCTGATGTACGTTTTAATAATTTACATAATATTTCACTTAGCTTGAGTTTTTATATAGCTTCATTTGCACACTCACACAGAACTCTTGCAAACATTACTAAAGCAAAAGATAAAATTAGAGATAAAACAATTAAAACTGGGTACGTTTTAAAGAAATTTCCATAAAACGTTGAACAAGAAATGAAGGAAATTTTATGACTTTTCTGCTGCTATTACAAACCATAGAAGAATGTACGGTTAGCAGCGCTGAGCGTCGACAATTTAAACGCTCTCACTCTTCACGAGACTCAAAGTTTATCGTGGATCGTAACTAGGAGCCCCGATGTAGGTACAGTCCCACCAAGATATCTTGATCTCCCTCTCCCTCTGTGCATTACCAAAATTAAGGGAGAGAGATGGAACAAGTTGAAAGTTAGGGGCTCACGTTAGCCTGGTAGTTTGGAGCAAGGAATTCCAGATATTAAGCACTTGTGCATTCATTCGTGTGTTCTTGTTAGTACTCGCTGTTAATACGGTATAAGGAAATTTTGTGAAACCTAATGTTCTGGCATTTTGTTTCCAAATGGATAATGCGATGGTATGTAATTGCTGCTACGAGAGGACGGTTGATGATAATGCAATACTCATTCGGATTGTTTTAGAATTGTACTCGTGTACGAATTAATGTCAGGTGTTAGACATTGTTCACAAAGTAAAGATTAGGAGATTGTTTACACCTATCTTAACGCTATGTAACAAAGATTCAGCGGTTGACCGCCGTTCGGGTCTTCATACATTTTGAATTTTTCACTCACAGTCAGCGTCTGACTTTACGCTTAGTGTGAACAATGCCTTAAACTGTACTCAGTCTACTATTACAGAAAGTATAATAAGATGAATATAGAGCTGACGAGAGCTAAATAAAAGTGTGTAGCCCACACACATTTATTTAACTCTTAAGCTTATGTCAACGAGCAAATTATAGTCCCCTTGTCACCGACTGACTGCTGAAGATAACTGACCATCGGCAATGAGTGTCAACAATGCTTTCAAACGAAACCCGTGTTCGTGCCTGATTTTGCATCGACAACTCACCTCAAGCTCATTCTGATGTCCCATCTCCAGCGCTATGCTGTTGTAAACTTTTATTTAAGAATGAGAAAGTACGAAAAGGATCCTCTTACAACGTTTGGCTTTAATTGTCCAAAGAAATAATTCAATTGTCCAATTATCAATTATCTCCATAATATCATAAAATCTCCTGAAAAATAGAGGTATACGCTAAAATGGCGCTATACGGTCTTTTGCCACTGTTGTTCTTTGAGGTCCCCTGGGAAGGTATTGGTCCTCCTGAGTTACAGGTAGACCCCACAACCCTCTGTGGCTGTTACCTTTAAGCTACAATAATTACTTTTGGAGGGCGCCACGGACCACGAACAATTCGTGTTGTGTGTTCTAAAAAACTACTTATAGTTGGATCATTCACCCTGAAGGAATAAGTGCGGAAACAAAACTCCTTTGAATAAACCTTTGTTTATAAAGAGGAATCAAACACTTCGGTGATCTATGGATATTCAAAGACAGGAACCACGTAAGACCACCAGCAGGATACATGACTATTATAATAAGGGCCTGTTAGTCTAGTGGTTAGTGACCCTGACTGCTAAGCCGGAGGTCCGGGGTCTATTTCCTCCCTGGACACATTTTGTGTAATGAGCATTATTGTTTGTTTTATGTCTGGGTGTAATTTTTCTGTAATTTATATGTATTTACAAATGTTTTAAGTACTAGCTTTTGCCCGCGACTTCGTCCGCGTGGAATAATAGTTCCCATTACCGAGATGTAAATTTGTTTATATCGATAAACTCTCCAGCGTCGATGAACTTTCAGGACCTTGGATACCTAATATAATTAGATAACCTTTGCCACTACAAACACAAATACCAATTCTTCATTGACTAACCAGTTTTACATTTGTACCACTTATTCATTCTTTCATATAATCAGATATTCCTATGAGAATAATACACATGTAAATATTTCATTAGGCTAAAATGTAATGGAGCTTAACAGAACCTTTTACGAGGTCGCTTCAAACGTAAATAATGTTTGTGTAAAAAACCTATGTTTGTGTAAAAAACCTTTTTGTTGTGATGGAGAATTACTAGAGATACTTCAATATTCATGTACTAGTGATCAGATGTATGTTGAAAGGGAAAAAAGTAACTGAAATTGTTGCCCACGCCAAGGAGAGAAAGGTGCTACCTGATTTTTGATATTTTGAATATTCGTTATTAGTATTTATTTTGCGATAAGCTAGAATGTTTTAGGGCGATTTTTGATGTAGTAAAAAGCCCAATGTATTTTTTTTTCTATTGATGTGTGTTATGGTAACATGTTAATAAATACATTAAGTAAGTTTAAGATGAAGAAATAATTTATGTATTTAAACAAACGAGATGTCAACAACATCTTGTTTGTTTGTTTGGTTACGGTTACATACAGCAATGTGTACTTTTCACTGGTTAGACTAGGACATTATTAACATGTGTGAGCTTTTTATTGTGAACTATTCTTATATAATACTAATTATCGCTAGCTGCTTGACTTGTGAAAATATGGAAAATATGCATTAAAAGACGATTAAATTCAAAGATTTAATAATAAACCTACACTTTCATTGATCACAACAATAATATGTTGTTTTTATATTCCTGTGTTGAAAACACCGACCTAGTAGTTTCTGCTACTCGTTGATACATTAGTTAGTCATTATATTACCCTTTTTCGGACTTATTTTTTACTCTTTACGATTGTAGACTCCAACTAACCCTACCCATAAAATCAAACGACTTACCTCCCCATAAACGCTTATTAAAATAATTACCAAACAATCCATCTTTGCACCAAACACCAGATGACAAGAGACACAACCTAAGAATTCACGTTGTCCCGTATCGCACACCGTACACCATAAATCAAAGTCACGTTGGGTCTATTCAATTAATTCCCACTTGCGGCCCGTGATATATTTGCATCAGAATATGTAATCGGTCTAAGCGGCCATTGTAGGTTGTACTTAGTAAAAAGGGTCAAGAATTGTTCGCCTACGGTCCTATTGTGCGATACACAATGTAAGCCCGTGTTTGTCTTACTCATTTCGTAGGAGCTCATATTTGATTTCGACTCATTTTCTGGTCTGTTGCCCTGTTAAGGCAACACAAGTCTTCGAAGATTTTCCGTTTCGTTGCCGTTTCTGTTTGCTCAGGGTATTTTGCGGTTGATTGTTCTAGATATTGTTTTGGAATAATATGTTCTTTTTGTTTTCTTTTCAGGTAAGTTTGGGGATGTTTTGCATGTTCCGTGACTTTTGTCTGGAGTTTGAATCTTTTTAGCACAAGTAAGTAGTAAATATAGGCTAAATATATCAAAATCGTTAATGCTAAATTCTGAAGTTACTAAATTCTTAATTAAGTAAGTATATAACTATTTACGTATTTTTTCAACATGTTTGTCTCATTAGTATCTGAGATAAAGCGGTATAAATAAACATAATATATGTTGATAATAACTCAATTAAAATGATCTTTATTTTGTAAATAGGTTATATGTATAACACTTTTAAACGTCAATAATTTGTTTTTTTATATATTTTAACCGAACGATGGAGCCGGTCATTCGTAACTGACTACTCTGAGAAGAAACATCCGAAACAAACTCAGAGGTCAAAAGTCTCTTTTAAAGTCCATACAATTGTATTGGTCAAATTATGCGAGGATCATGAAGGTTAATGACTGATGTGCTTTCTTGATGAGAAAAGCACACAGATTTGAGTGGACGTGCTCAGACAGCGCAAGCATTTGTCAGTAATCGTTTAGCTCAACTTAAGACGTAAGGAGCCCAACGATTTTAAAGATTAGACAATTAAAAAAAACTTTATGTTACTTTTTTTTAAGTAGCTTCAATTAGTAACTTTGAAAAAATATTCTACCTTCATTTAGTCTTTACCTTGTTTCAACAAACAAATATAAAACTCCAACAAACTACGCATACATTCGTCCTTCGTTTCAAAACATTAGGTATTAATACGATAACACATTAATTTCCTAGAACTATTATTAATACCGCTAATAAATACTTCTACGAAATAACGCGGTTTACACAATCGGTAGTAATAATACTAGAACATTGCCGTAATAGGTATTTGTATATAAAGTCACATGAACAGAGTCGTAATTATTACTATTTTACAAATACTTACATAATAGGCAGTGTATAATTAGGTACTGGGTCAGGATATAGTTTTGAAGCGGTACTTACGCCAGATACCATGATGCTATTTCCTTGACCATATCCTTGTGTATCAAAATCTGATTCGGAAATTTAATAAAAAAAAATATTTCATGCTGTCTATTGATTCATGGTTCTTTCTACACAGCTTTGAACAGTCCTCTTTAAACCAAAAATTTTGTAGAACTTCGAAGTTTTTTCTATATGACCCTTCTTATGTTTAAGTGGTCTATGCCATCTCCAATACAAAAAAAAGTGTTATTTTTAACTAACCAGATTACAAAACAGCCATTATTTCGTCAAACTTTATAACATTAAAAATAATGTGAAATGGGCAAAATTTTCATAGGTTTATGTTGGTTAGTTTTGACAAAACTCTGAGAATCGCGAAAAAAATTACCTGACTATCAAAATCTGATTTGCAATTATGTCTTTATCAAATACATGCTTATTTCTGAGAATACCGATTGTACGAACACTGTTTTGTTGATCCGTTCTCTGTAATTGAATCGTTGGACGGTGTCACAAGGGAATACAAGGACGATTCTGAATGTTATTCATGTGGGAAGTCAACATCACTAGAGTATAGTATCATTAACAATAACTGTGTTATAAATTACTACTTAGATGAATTTCATGATAATGTTAAAGCCTGGCTACAAGGCAGCGTACATCTAATATTAATAACACAGATAATTGTCGTGCTAAATCCCCAATAAGAGACTACGCACAATTTGGTCATACTTAAGCCGCGTTTATATTTGTCTACACGTGTTGTGTCGTAACGCATCAGAACGGTATCGGTTTCATACAATATCAGAAGCCGTCACAACACAGAGCATCAGACAAATGTGAACGCTCCTATATTAATTGTATGAAACCGATACCGTTCTGATGCGTCACGACACAACACGTCAGACAAATATAAACGCGGCTTTATGCAATTTTACTTCTACCAGCATTCAGCGTCAAAGAATAAGAAAAGCCGTCAAGCTTAAGAAACTATGCACCATAGAAATATAAATAACAGGAGAAGTCGCAAGTGGGCGTGTCGCTGTCCGCGCAACATGCAATCGTGCTACAGGTTGTACGTAAGTGGCCGTGTCCGCGAACTAGTGTGCTTTCGAACGCCATCGTGTCAACAAATTAAAATACCTTATTGTTCAGCGATTTCTTGCAAAAAGTGAAGCAGATACCAAAACTATGTCAACAATGGAATCACATTTCATATATTTTTTCCTATATTTGTCTTTAAAATCATAAAAAATAACAAATCGAATAATATTTTCTGTTATTTTGTTTCTAAGCATCACAGCGACTGCATTGTTTCTGCTGAAATACATTGCTCCTTCACAACTACGCAAGTTTGTCACTTAGTGACAAGACAAGCAATGTAAAAATCACAAAACGATATTTAACTAAACGCAAGAATCGCGTGATGCGGCCGCTGGTTCTTGCCGTGAGTTAATGATGTCCATGTGTAAATCCTTTAGCGTAAGTTATCGACAACAAAGTCGCCTGACGAATAAAATATTGTTTGGGAGTTATTTTTTTTAATTTGTCCACCGTTTTAAACCGCTTGGAATATCAAAGCAAATACTAATATTTACCCTGTTTTAATTTTGTTTTATTATTATTAGTCATATGTGACCAAATATTACAGCGTCCTTAAATATTTCCCTCGGCTTACCTAACACGATTTAAGTGCATGTCGCGTGGCATCTGGACCATCGTGTCCATTTTGTATCAGTATTATACCATCGTAAAAAATTAATAAATAAATAAATAACTGCATCGTATTCATATTTATAAAATTCAAAAATGCTTTTAAGTTACACAAACCCAAATTTATCTATTTACGCCATCTTTTTATTTAGTTTTACTTCCGAGAACCCAAAAAGGATTTGGTCGATAATAAATAGAAGTTTCGATAATTTTCCGATTTAGTCAATCACTAGCGTAAATGTAAAATAAATTGCATTTGCACAGCACAACGATAGCCATTAATGTTAATGTGTGAGTAAGTTTTTCGGTGCATGGTAAATACACGCTGTGTAGGTGTTTTAAGGTTCATAATTGATTGTGTTGTACGTTCTAGTACAAGAAATGCAGGTGTGTGCGCGTCTGCGTATCTATTGCTTTTACTGAACTGCGCGTGTAGTAGTTGCCGTGTGGTAGGGATAACAGGAGAGTACAGGTATCCGATACATTTTCGTCTACAGGGCATATCTCCTTCTTTAATATATATCTATGCTATGCACATTTGTCCACTGCAAATAAGTGAAAGGCTAAAATACCAGGCTTCCAGAACGTCATCAGTATGGCAAGGTTGAAAATTATCGGAATGGATAGAGCAATTTGTCGTTGTGAAGGTTATGTATGAATTGTAAGCTTCGATACTATGGTCCCTTTTAAGTCTAAACGTGATACCTGAAAAGAAGCCAAAACATTGAAGTTGAATTATGAATAACAAGTGAAAATAGAGTTTACTGGCTTTATAACCTACTAGCTGTTCCCCGCGGTTTCACCCACGTTATTTTAGGTTTTTGGTTACTGCTCTGCTCAAGTGGTTCATAGCGTGATGTTATGTAGCCTGTCTTATTCTGTTGTATAAGCTTGCTGTTAAGTTTCATCAAAATCCGTTCAGTAGTTTTTGCGCGAAAGAGTAACAAACGTAAATACATACAAAGCTTTCCTCTTTATAATATTATTAGTATAGATATATCTATATATTTTTTTATTTGCATTCTATATAATAAATCAGTGATGTTTTTTTTTCAATTTTTGGAATAATGAGCGTGATTACATTGGATATTTTTATAACAAACATTTGACGTTAGTAATTTCTTCCTATAACGTTCACAACAAACATTAACAGCACACACAACTCTTTAAATGCATAGACATTTCAATCCTTTTTTCTTAAACCGCCAGCCATCTTGGAAATCGAAAATTAAACATATCCAAAATGGCGACTCAATCGCAATGGAGGTCGGCGGTAAATTGTCGGATCACGCGCCTCTTGAGGGTTAGGCATACTTTTTCTGTGGCCCTCAGGCTAGAATTTACTGCTTACAAACATGTCACTACGAAACTGTTTTTGTGGATAGGTTGTTACAATAATGTTTTACTCGAATTCTCTTTGCGGGGTCCGGTTTTTTGTCTCCGTCGTAGGCCTTTTTTTTTCTTTTCGCTTTTGTAAGTAGTTTTGCTAATCAGCGTTAGTGGGTTATGATATTTTTGTTTCATTCAAATTGTGACTGTTAACTCTCAATACCGAATGCCGGTCAAGTGTAAAAGGTGCTCGCACATAACAAGCTCCGTACTTACCATCATACACATACAATAGTAAGATCGAGCCAAAATGCTGCAAAGAAAAATCAAGTTTCTTCTTAGGATACTTTCTTTCTTTAGGTAAGAATTTTACAAAATAATACACTAACATCATAGTTAAAATACATTTAATAAATAATGAGCGTGTAGTAAATAATAAAGACTAACATCAGCAAGAATTTTGTAATCTACTATCATTGTCTCGACAAACAATAATGATTCTTGTAACTATACTCGTATCTATACAGTGCGTAATTTTTAAGCAAGACAAGGAAACTACAACACAAAATGTATGACATCACTCACAAACTACATCCAGACAATGTTAAACTTGCCATATCGCCATCTTCCTATATTAATGTAAGGACTAAAGGAGCTAGTTTCCCCGTGAGAAATACCCTGGCAGTAATGGCGGACCGTGATTTCGGTATAGACTTCAGATAATTGAGAATTTATATCCAGTTAATATTGTACTGCTAGCATATTTCTATGAGTGAAGGTTTTGATCGAAGAACAAGCTTCAATTCTTGTATATAGGTATGTCATAATTAGTGTATACTAGGTGTATTTTTGGTCTTGCACAACTCGCTAGGAGATGATTCTACCCATGAAAACAAACAAATTTTTTTATGGAACCAACTCTGAAATTGCGAAATAAATATCAGCTGTTTCTTATATAAGTTCAATGTTTTTTTAAGTTTGACAGATAGTTGTGTGTGTCTGTTTGACCTCTCTGTGGCAGCTCTTAAACGCGTGAATCGACTTGAATGCACTTTTTCTAGCTATGGTTCTTAGACATGTTAGCTTAACAATTACTACTTCTAATCACTTTAAAAAAATACCAATTACCAAGTTACATTTTTCATCCATTAAAAACTTCGATTCTACAGCTAATAGTGCATTTAAACAGTAACGTTAAACAGTTCAGTACTAGTCGTTTAGAGGGCAATGTACTTACCACGCCAATTTTACAGCAACTTCTATTTAACTACTTCAGGTATCAATTTAGCACCTGTATGGTTTCCAGTCATTTGTGGGTTATTTATACACTGTTTATATGGTCGCGTCGACTCGGCTATTATTTTTTCAGAGGTGGTAAATGTAATTGGGGATGACTTGTAGAACCTTTATTGTACATGTTTTTAGGGCACGGTAGTTAAATAAAAATAAAAAGTCTTTATTTGGAATTTAAGAATGTACTTTATAAGTAACGATGATAGATGCAGTAGTTAGAAGCTGTGACACAACTATAAACGCCAGTTGGAAATGATGTACTTTAAAAACTTCTATCTTTTCTGTACTTTAAATTCAACTAAGTGTTTAATAATCTTTTTACTAATTTGTAAAAAAAATACATACTATATCACTAATATGTAATAATAAAATTAAAAAAACTAAATAAAATACGGCATTGCCACGTTAGGCAATGCTTTGCCGCCGGCCAAACAAAAAACCAGTCCTTGGGTCACGGAGGAACACCAGCTTCTTGGTCATTTTTTTTAATGAGATAGGCAGTCAGACCCAACTGTTAGAGGTTTTTAACCCCAAACTGCTCAAAAATATTATTATTTTGTGACCAGCATGATAACTAGTATACTTTCAGCGCATCTGGTCTTTTACAGCACGCCGTACGTACAGGATGGCAGTAAAGTATCGTCATATAAATCTATCCATCTTCCATTGGCCAGTCTAGTCAACGTTCGAAAGGTGGAAAATTTCAGCAAATCCACCAAACTTCTGATTTTAGTTCTGTTACAAAATCCTTTATTTACGTTCCAATCTAAAACTCCCTGCCAGCCCCATATAATAGACAATTTATTTTTAATCCAACACAATATCACTGCATCTAGCAAAAAAAAAACCGAAAAAACAACAACAATTCAGGAGCACTTCACCATTCATTCCATACTGAAACTTTTTTAATTAACTGCCACCATAACAACGATATATCACTAATCTGGCAACACTGAACATAACAGCTGTTTCGGCATTACTGCAGCCACTAATTAAAAACAAACAACGTACAAACGGACGCGTGATTTATTATTTATTACTCGTTTTGTCATCGGACAGATTATGTGTATAAGTAATGAAACATCGATTTGATTTCGAATTTGTGGCACTGGTAACATTTCTTATCTGCTATCGTTATTTTCTATTACGGTTTTTTTGGTGGATGTTAAAAAATATAGTTTAGTGTTAAATCATAAAGCTTTATTTAAAAGAAAAACATTACTTACTTTATATATTATTAAAAATTCATTTTGACGTTCCAAAAATGTTGTCAAATAAGTAAAACCCTTGTAAATTGTTATCGACAATTTTTAACATTTAGAAGTGAGTTCTTAGTTACTCTATAGAGTAAATATTCTCGCAGTTACTTTTTGTAGTCTATCAGTTACATTAAATAATGTCACTAAAACTAAACGTCGACCAAAATGTCACAAAAATGTACATTTCTATAGCCACTGTAGCAATTCATTCTATTCTTTCCTCTCTTCGCGTCGTCATCTCATGACTAACACTAGGTCATCTAGCGACTTCAAAAAGCGACTCGATTCAAGCGTTACGTTTCACAAAGGCGACTTTAAGCAAGCATCCTTGTCGTTCGACTTTGATCGTGGTCGACTTCAACGGAGAACGTAGTCGTCTAGATGTCTGACGTTTTGGATGGGCCATTGGATGTCTTCGGTTGACAAAATGGTCCTATCAGTCGCGTATAAGGCCCAGTGATCTCTTCGGTCCTTGTAAGTTTCATCAAACTTGTATGCCTTAGTAAATGCTAAGCTTTCGACGGCCAAGCGACAGCCAGCTGTCGGGCTGATATTGTTTTTCTATTATGTCTCGAATCACGTATGTTCGAAAGATTATTCTGAGAATAAAATATAGTTCATCGATACAATGACTGTCAAAATGTTTTTTTTTTCTGTAGATAAAAACTAAAAGTTTGATGAAGTTGGCCTCAAACGTCACTATCACAAGGTATCTTGACATTCGTTACTTGGTCTTACCTTTCGACGACCAAGCGACAGCCGGCTGTCGGGCTGCTATTGTCATTCTATTGTGTCTCGAATCACGTGTGTTGGAAGGTTTAAAGTCCTTTTACATTTGACTAACTTAATCTCAGTTGTACACTACCCACTACTTGCACCATAAGGCGGCAAGAACACAAGCCAATGATCGTATTAAGACAATAAAGTTCTCAAAAGACGAAGGCTCGCTTCAACGCATTTATTTTACGACAACTAGTGTGAGTACTGAATTAAAATTAACCCACACTGTGTTCAGTGGCTCAGTTATGGTGTAAGTAGGGGAACAGTCGAACAGAAGCCTTGAATGATGTATAAGTACCGACTTATGAATATGAAAACATACGGTTGAAGTTTTTGTTGAGCTGTGTTGTGGGTGTTTAGGTTAGTAGATCGCAAACTTGTCTTTTAAAATGACTAATTGGCAAATTGTATTCTATTATAAATGAGTTTTTAAATGTCAATAGTTGTAATACATAAAGTTTAACTAATTTCGTTTTATTTTTTGTTACTTTTTATGATGTGAAATGTTGTGTAATCCAAATCTCTAGTCTTGGCCAATAATATGTTTAGGTCTTACTGAAAAATCTTTACTTGCAGTCATTTTATGTATCGTTATGACCAGTTTAGGCATACGCCCCTCCTATATAACGTTGTGGGTTTAAAACTGAACAAGTACTCGTACACTGTACTTGTTTGGATTTAAAGAACTCACATAGGTGGGTCCCTTAATTCATATGAAATATGACCTTAGGATGATAAAACATAATAAAGAACAATTTATTTTATAGCAGAATTACTTAATTTAAAACCATAACTGTAAATTTATGTTATAACAAATAAATCGATTTACAGAATCGGTATGCATATAACAATATCGGGCTAAAAGTTTCCAAAAGTAACTTAAATGCTCGACCGAACGTTCAGCCGTGTATTCTCCAAATGTCTTAAGCGCTTCTGGGCTTAAACCGAGTTCACCCGTACTTACAAATCAACACGGCTATTATAATAATGCATCGGCCATCATTATGGCCGCTTTCTAAGGATAAACATATTATTTATCGAGGTACCGTCTAAACTTTTATGACCCATTAAAAATAAAGCACTTACATTTATCGACTGATTTATATTTTATTTTGGAGTCTTGTTTTGGCTTATCCGTGTTAGGGGTGGTTTTTGGGGAATGTTTTAAATGTATTTATTTGGAAAGGGTTATGACCTCATGTCGAACGACCAATGGGACCGAAGAGTCAAAGATTGGTGCCCAAAAATGGCGAGACGTAGACGTGCCGGACCTTCGAGGTCTGCCGCATCTACGAGAGGAGATGGCGGGACTACTTGGTCTGCTTCCATGAGAATCGTCAAGACCTAGAGCAAAGTGAAAAATGAAAGGAATGGAGCTGGAGGCTTGGCCGGTAGTGGCACAATACAGGCTAGTTATAATAAAAAAAATGGCAATGTAGCTTTAGACTTAAGCGTCAACTGCGTGTACTGACCATCAAAGTATGAAACAAGTGTCATGCAATTTGAATAAAAGACTAATTTAATTTGATTTGAATTTTGGAGTATTATAAAGACAATGTATAATATTATTGTAATACCACAGATTAATAAATAGTTACTACGTAACAGATACTTCACTCCAATACAAAAACCAAAATACCTACGCTATAATAGCCTACAAAATCCTAATAATAATACCAGTTGTTTGCAGCAAGGAGAAATGTACCATAAGTACGCACAAAGAGAGTTGAGATTCTTTTGCCCGCCGCGCGACTAACGTGTGTGCGTGTCATCCAGCAAATCTGCTAGGGTTATACGTATGATGACAATGGTAATAAAACGAATGTTTTAGAAAAATAATTATTATTTTATTTGTTGATCAAATATTTTTTAGTTTGATAAAATGACTGATTCATATTTTTCGTTCCTTGAATTCCCGACTAATATATTTTAGTGTCGAAAATATCCAAACCACGTGAATAATTTTAATAAATAATCAAAAGGGAAACAGGAGAATTGGGAAACAGGGGAATTGCACAATAATCACGCAATAATTACGTGGTTTCGGCATTTTGATAGCCAGCGCTGTACCTGTGACGCGCGAGCACTCAGCCGGGCGCGCGACAGCCCGGTGTTCGTTGTATCGTCGACGATACGCGAAGCGGTAGGCATAAAACGCGTGGCCTTGAGCGAGTGACGGACGCCTGGTAATACTACAAAATCCAATTAATTGACTGCTGCACTGAGTAGTGCTCGTAATATTGACCCTAGTGTGAACCAGAGAAACTATAACTGAAATAAAACTTTAATTAAATTATCGAAATATTCACCAAATAGATTCAAACCAATACGTGAATTGATAGCCCAATAAGTGTAAATTAAATTTTATAGAACCGACAAAGCTTTTATAAAAAAAATATTTACTCCAAAGTTTTTAAGATCACGACTGCGACTAACAAAATGGTTAAACTTCCTGAACCGTTTTTAATATACGTTTCTGGTTAACCAACGCTAGATAATCCATTTTCAAATTAAAAACTGCTTTTAAACCGGTTCAACTATTTAAAAGCTACGGGCACATAACGGTCAAAATCCCTTTTTTTGCGTAAGAGGCAAAAAAAAATGGAATGCAAGATTCTTTTGTTTTAGATCTGACTTTAGAATTCCTGCCATCCTGGTACAATAAACACGCTGTTACATTATGGCGCTGCCGTCCCCAACCGGTTTTCAATAGAACAGAGGACCAAACAGAAACTACCATATTTTACTTTGAGAACTTACGAGGCCTGATAATCAGCTCATATCATTATCATGTCTTTCTTACCTACTTACCAATATTGGAAACAAAAAGAGGTAACATAATCTGACTTGATTTACTTCCATTTTAGTCTCGATACAAGCGGGGTTTATCCAAATTTATTGCAAGTATACCAGTACTTATGTACTGGTTACCAAGTTACCGAGTATTTAATCTTCAATGTGGAGCGGCATTAAGCCTTCGTAATGACGCTATTTCGATTCCAAGTTTCACATTAAAAGTTATGATGAACGTTGTGTGGGATTACGTGTGAAACGCTCGAACAAGTGTCGTCTTTAACACTCGTCCTAATTTAATATCAAATCCGGAGCACTTAAGATTTTTTGTCCTTGAACAAAAAATACTTGTGATCAGTTATGCTTTTTTAGTACCAAGTTAGATGTAATTTCAAATTCATTTGTAACATCGTGATATAAAACCTGACAGGCCATTATTTTCAAGTTGATTCGAGCACTATCTTCGCCCGTCCCTCCGCTAATGACATGAAAAATCGTACAAACTTTTACTATATACATTATTTTCACCACGCCCGAAACTTTTTCTCTCAAGCGACAATAGAACTGACTGGAAGTAATAACAGATGCCATTTCTTACTTTTTCACGAAAGTGTGTTTACTGTATATTTCTAAAACTAATGTGAATAGACGACGTGTGTATAACTCACTGGAAGCCGAGATTATGATTCTTTGACGCATTTTATAAGAGACCTCCTAACGCAAATATACGAGACACTGGACTTTGCACTTTATCCAATCCAAATATAGCTTAAATTGGAATGAATGCCAGTTCACTTATAAGCCGTTCTGTTTTCGTTACCAAAACTCGCGACACTGCTACACATTTTTCTCATTTCAGATGCATATTTTATGGAGCACGAACGCATAATGAAAGGAATCTCGTTGTGACAAACAAATTACAATATCTGTCGTAGTATTGCGTGCCCCCATAGAAATTTGAATAATAGTGCGATTCAATATGGCTCGTAAAATAGTTCGTCCTTAAAATTCTTAAGGACTGCTTGTTATGGTAATTTACGTAGACAGATTCGTGTATGGAAACGTTTACAATTTTATTTTCCTCAACGGCAAAGAAAAGTATCCAGATTTGAATGCAAGAATTTAGAATACGGTGATCATCCCACACGAGCCATTTGTGAGGAAACTGGTAATATCATTACTATTGATAAGGATCGAAAGTCATTTATTGTAGATTGCTTTACATTGAAAGTATGCACGTTGGCATCAGTATTTTATGTCCGATCTGACACCTGACGTCTCATATAATTTTAACTTGTCTGAGATCATTGATGCTATCTTAGGTCATCCGGTCATCGTCAGTAAGAATTTTATAAGCCAACTAGTGAGTTCCGTACTGTTTGATTTTGTTGCCTTTATTTTGTTAAAACCGTTTGCTAAAACCGTTGGTTAGAGCTTTTACTTTGATTTTTTGTAGTCGTTATAGAAGTATTTTGTCGCCTAGTAAGTTTGTTGTGAAAGTCTGATTATCAGTGGCTTCACGTAAAGACGTACAGCACCATGATTCGATATCCACCTGAATTCGGTTAGACAGCCAACCACTTCACTGCAAGATAAAACTTCTTCTCCTGAATGAGGCAGTCACATTGAACATAATTTTTGGTGATGTCATTTTCTGAAGAACCTGATGCTCTGCAGTATCAGTCCCGAATGCGTTATTCTACATAGCGCAAAATCTGTTTACGCTTTAAAGCCTAAATAAATGAACGTTGGTCAGCAAGTACTCCGACCAAGCAATTACGGGTACACCCGTACACCCACAAATCTTTAAAAATCCCGACTTTACTATAAAAGGTACGTATTAGTCGACCGTAGTGTGACTAGCGAATTATAAATATTAACCTTTGTCTTGAATCATTCTACCTAGAAAAAAAAACAGCATCAATATCCTTTGCAGAGTTTTAAATATCTAAACATACACGTGCTAGGAATCGTATGTTCATTAACTGGACATAAGTAATAATTAATTAGATTATCGACGTATTAACAAAAAAGTTAAGAAAAGACTACCGAGACTTATTTAGACACAGAAACCCACAAAAAAACAATACCCTAACATCAATTTAAACATCAATCTTGAATGGTTCAGCACTTCATGGAACCACGTTTATTTTCATATTGAATGCTTATATGAATATTTCAGTTAGTAGGTCGCATACGAAGTGAGGTCTGACGACCTATGGTCATGCAATTCAAATTATATATTGTTCGTTCTTCAAGAAAAAATAGCGGGTATCTTTTGTTAATATTGCTGCATGTGGTTGCGAGTTGGTTTGCGATAAACGTTTAGAAAATGTCGTGAAGATACATGAAGCAAGTTAAGGCTTATCCTACGAAGTTGAGGGTTCGAAGCCGGGAAGAGCCAATGTGACTATCAATTCATAATATGTAGTTTCAAGTATATTAAGTATCATTGATGGCAGTTAAGCTCTTCATTTTAGTACCAGACAAAATAGTTCGATGTTATACTGAGAATATATTTCAAAATAAGTAAATCATTTTCAAAAAATAGTACAAGGAAGCGATGAATTTGTCATCAGCAATAACTAAGACAAAGCCAGGTCAGGTACAAGCTAACATCACAGATAGGCCGACATACATACAGCGACATGCATCGCGCGTGGGACGGCCAGCTTCGCTCCAGGCCCTTATCTCCACCATAATCACTTTGAACAACCGAGTGGCCCGTGATTACAATCTTAAATCCCCCGTAAATTTTCTATTCCGAAGGGCCATTATAATGGAACAACGTCGGCGGGTTTGAGGGAAAAAATATACACGAATAATTTCATCATACCACTCCCCCTGTTGATTGCAAAATTTCAATCAAGCTCGTAAATGGTGTACAGTTTCGGATCGACACTCGAAACGATATTTTTTGGGGTTGCAACTGTAAAAATTGTGTGCATTCCATTTTGAATGCTAAAACAATGTCGGCAAGATACGTTTTTGATTGGAAACAAAACTGCACACGCATTTTGGCGACGGCCGAAGTACATGACGTAGATTTATTTGTAGTATTGAAATGACAATTGTAGGAAGGATTTATTTAGCTGTATAGAGTTGACTGCACTAATTATGAAGGGATCATTTGGATTTATGCCATCTGGCAGTAAATATTCTGTCTGCACTTCAGGCTTGTGTCCGAAATGAACTATATTTTCTAGGAAGCGACGTTTTGGACACGTGCAGTCAACAGCGGCGATTCCAAACGTAACAAGCTACCCTCCTTGAATAAATATGAATAAAAATGTGACTTTACAACGTCCGAGCTCCTGCTGTGAACACGAGGGCTTAGAAAATAATAACGGAACTTAAATTATTGTTGAAATAGTTCACCCCCGTACTTTACATATTAAAATTATCATCTCACCGAGGGGTCAAAGAACACATTTACTAAATTTTAACATCAACCTTTCGACGCGTTTGCAGCGTTACTTAATAGTGATCAAAACTTGAGCCTCGGTCGTTATAAATATTATTTTGCTAGGGTAATTTCTACCTTCTACCTTGAACGTAGCATTGAAATTAGTTGTAGCTTTATTGGAAACATCTTCAAATTATATTTGGTTTTTGTAGGCACTGCAATTTGTTCCATAATTTGAACCAGTTAGGGTATAACTTTCAGTGTCACGAAATTGGGTGTTGTGTTCTTTTCGCTGGGGTGCTGAGTGGAGCACGCGTAAGCACGTGCCGCTTACTCCCCGCTGCTACGCACTCCTTGTTACAGCGGGAACTGTACCGCTCTGTAATTACACACAAATTAGACAAGATTTATAGAGGGGTGGAACACCTTGGCAACTATTGTAGGTACTAATAACGGCTGGCCAGGTTCGATATTGCGATTAATCGCAGGAACGATTCCCTAAAAGAGGAATAAATTACACCAGCGGAAAGCGAATTGTGAACTATTTTCCATTACAGCCGTAAGTCATACCACACAATTAACGTGTCACGGAGTTTATGGTGTGCGAGAATGTGTACGTTGGAATTCAAGTTCGATTTTTATTGCGTCATAAAAGAGTTATGGGTGTGTCATATCGACACCCTGTGACACGGATGTGCATGTTGCGAACTTTTGACAGGTTCATTTAACAAAAGGTGGACATTTAGCAAACAATAATGGCATTTTTAGTGCGACCTTTTCATATTTTATGGCGTGTTTATTGGACATTGTAGGAAGTTGGTCGGGCGCCGGGCGTTCCGACGGGACAGTAAATATGATTCATCTCCAGAGGTAAGAATTATCTCGCATTGTTCACGTCCTTACGGCTTAATAAGCGTGAGGAATGTGTTTTTGCTGTGGTTTTATTTTTTATCTCCGTATTATGGAGAGTAAGTTAGTGCATTCTCAATTAGTTACTAATGGATGGTGTTGATACGGTTTATCTTTGGTTAAGCCTTTAAGATATTATCTTCTGTCTCACAATATAGAATCCTACGCTTCAAAAAGCATGTGAAGGCGTTGATCCCGGTTGTCATTTGTAAATCTTTAACAATTGTTACAGGTTGCTAGAAGCTAGAAATGCCGACAATCAGTTTATCCAAGGGATACCGTGTTACCCAGTAACTGATATGTTGGGGTTTGTTAGGAAATCAGTCCATGTAAAACAATAATATTCAGTTGGATCTGGTTGGAAGCCGACCCTAGCATTAGCTGGGAAAAGATTTGGGAGATGAATAATCTGTCAATAAGGCACCGCGGATATTTTAGAATTGATGCAGATATTTAAAAAGTAGAATAAAGATAGAATAAAGACCTACTTATCAGTTGATAACGCCATTATTATCACGATTCTGATTTCTCCTTATCCATATTTATTTTCGGCCGACCTTATTTTCACAAACAAAACTATCTAACCGATCGCACTTTTTCTCTTTATTGACTCAACAAATCACATAAACTAGGTTAAGATAACCCCACCGAATGCAAACGTCAAAGCAATTAAAAGAAACTCTATACAAATACAACTTCTGAAGTTGTACGGATTACACTGGGCTGTGTTACCTGCTTATCCTCTGAGGAAATAAAAAGTTATCAACGAACTTTGTTCCTGGTTATCTTCGGGCGGAGTAAACAGTTTTTATTTTATGACCTCCCGCAGTTTTAGTGCCGTGAACTCCGCTGGAACAGGCTGTTGTTGCTGTATACAGGGTGAGTGTGGAAAACAAGAGATAAATCCCATGCTGAAAAAACATATAAGGGGTATTTTTTTTTCGATAATTTTACTGAAAATAATTTTGTGCCAGAAAAAGCTAAGAAAATAAAGATTTTTATTAATTAAAAACCAATACTTTACAGTCGTGATAATAATAAAACCTTTTAGTTAATGACAAGGATTTTTATATACTGACTATCTACCCTAAATCCCAAAACGCCATCTTTTCACAAAAACATCGAAAATAAAATAGCAATCATGATAATAATACATTAGACACTTAAATTAAATAACAGAATAATCAGCATTCTTAATTGCAAAAATCCGCAAATGCAATTCTATTTTTTATCCACCCTGTACACAAGTACTTGTAAGAAGATTGGAAACAGTTTGTTGTACTCGTTCTAACCTTCGTATGTACAAACAAAAACAAATCTTTGTATTTTAGCCGCCTAGCCAACTAGCTCATACTTGTAAAATATATTCAGCCAAATTAGTTTAAAACAAAAGGTTTTCAGAATTCAGTAATTGATTTCAAATATGCTTTTTAAAATTTAAAAGAATTATTAAAAAAATAAACTTGAATGTCTACTCGATTCAAATTGTATTAAGACTGGCAGTTATTGCTAATACATTTTATTTTTTTAAGAAAAAGCTATTAAAAGGATCTGTTATTTTAAGTGTATTTTAAAATACTTTGGAATTTTGAATATCAATGACCTGAAAGCAAAGAGGTTTTATAAAATAAAATATTGTTAGTGTTATGACTTTTGTAAAATGATGATACCGGCTATCAAATATCTTCACCGTAATGATATTCAATTGTGGGTACGTACTGACTTCAAAATAGATAAGTATTCAGCACCTTCAGATAAATGGTATTGTTGAATAGATGGTAGCATAGAGCTCGATAAGAGATACCAGTTACTAAGCGTAAGCTTTTGTCAATCCCATACATTTAACAATCAGACAGAGCCGTCAGATATAGGTACTTAATTCTTAAAAACATATAAATAGTTGTTTTAAAAGTCATCTTTTTGTGATAATTAACACAATCGAAAGCTAGAACTTCTTTATATGACGAAGCGGTGCAGTAAGAAGTGATTTTTGAAAATTCGGGTCTTTAAGGGAATAAAATACGGAGATAAAAAATTTATTACTTACTATATTGTTTGTATGAAATTTCTGGGGTGAAGCCGCAGTTTGACAGCTAACTTAATATACATTATAATTAAAGCAAAAAAAAAATTATTTAATTCATTTAATAGCTTCGCTGTTGAAGAAAACTTGAATAATACCTTGCTGCTCTAATAACTTATCTACTTTATTGACAGTACATTGACATTAGAATTGTATGAGCACCCTTAGAATTTTCACTAAGGCCATTTTCTAAGAAATTTCAATACTTATCTGTCTCCAAAATACCTTAGTTTTCCTATTTTTCCCCGCTGGGAAAAACTGACCTCTATTGCCTCGCTTATGAATAGAAATTTGAATAATATTCATAACAATATTGGAGAAGTTAACACCCGCTTATCTGCTTGCACATATTTTATGGAACAACTGTTTTAGGTTCCTGTGTATGTGATGGGGTTGTAACCCAATACGGTGGAACACGTGCCAATTCACTTGCCGATAACGCAATGCAGTCCAGATTAGGGTAATCTAGCTGTATACCAATCTGGGTTAGCCAATTTGACATGCTAATGGAATTGGATCTGTATTGACATACTGTTGATACATTAAGGGTGATTTTTTTTTGTATCCTCTTCTACCTAGATGATGTTATGGTCACCGCCACCTAATAATTACCTGCACCTAGACAAGTGGCTTGTAAAATATAGACGGTAGAATTAAATAGATTGTTAATTTTATGAGATTGAGGTAGGAAATTTCGTATCAAGGACAGATAATATGTTTCACGTAATTACACCGAATCTGCTTACATATATTTTATTTTAGAAACAAAATGTCTGACTTTACTGTCAAAATAAAATAAGACGATACTCAGAAGAATATGAAAATTATGTAAACCAGGTTTACCAAGAAATTGATATCGTGTACCTATTACCTGTGTTGTAGGGGTCATACAACACAGCACAGAGGTCACAGTCGGTCAAAAATAGTTTTCTACTGTGTCTGGGTGGATTTGAAACTAATATCAACGATGTTGTATACTCATAATTTGTTTTATAATTATAATTTAGTTTAAAAACCAGTTACCAAGCTTGCATGTTTGTCTATGAATCACAAAGAGTTTAAGTAACTAAACAGTTATTTTCGTAAATAAAAAAATTTCACTATCAGCGCTTTTTTAGTACCCAATTCAATAAACAAAAAAATCGTCTAGCCCATGTAAAGGTAGATTGACGTCCTTATACGAATAAATCTAACGTTATCTCAAAAGAGATACGGCGGAGGATTTATTTTTTAGCGAAGGGAAGGACAATGCGTTTGCCGTGTTTTTGTACCAAAAGACAGGCTTTACGTATATAAAGATGATAAGAGCCATTACAGATAGGAAAGGGGGTACAATATAAGGGTTTTTTAGTGTTATACTATAATAAAGTATAGGGGTTGTGAATGTGGATTTGCCATGCAACGGGGCTTAGTTCCTACCAATACCCAATCAATATGATAGAACTCCTTATCGTCTGGGTTACTGAGTAAGTGGGAACTGTAGAGATATAAAATTTAATGGCTTGCGACCCATTTGTACTTGAATTTACTATTTTGATATTTGGGGATGGTACGCTTCAATGGGTTTTAATTAAATCCTGTACTAGTTATATTGATTTTCGGTATTAGTTTGTTGTGTATAGGCGGTTTTCATGTGTAAATCTTATTATTAAGGATAGCTGTTCCCTGCGGTTTCACCCGCATTTTTCGTTACTGCTCCGCTTTTGTGGGTCGTAGCGTGATGGTATATAGCCTATAGCATTCCTCGATAAATGGGCTATCTAACACTGAAAGAATTTTTCAAATCGGACCAGTAGTTCCAGAGATTACCCCCTACATACTAACTTACAAACCTACAAACTTACAAACTTACAAATTTTACCTCTTTATAATATTAGTGTAGATTAGTAGGATGGAGGTTTTCAGAACTATACATATTGCATTAGTGGTTTAAAAATAAACAAGACAATGTAATTTTATGTAACTGTGTAAAAACCGTTGAACAGTATTTGTTTCATTTAAATAATTATTTATTTTATTAATAATACACAGTTTTTCAAAATTATTATTTAAAATACCCAACTAAATAAACAGTTTATTACAAATAGGTAAAATAAAGATTAGTACAATTATTTGTCCTAACTTTTGTTCTGTTATTAATTTTATTTTAATAATTTGTTGTTGAAATCATCAAACATCGTGTGAATATATGAGTAAAATTAACAATTTAATAATAACAAAAAAAAAACAAGGATCCTTATTTCTATTATAGCAAAAAGTAACCAGACCACCATTTCTTTCATTAAAATGTACTTATTTATTATAAAAAAAAGCCGTCAACGCCGCCTCTCTCCCATAACCCTCTCACAGAAATCCCTGCGCAGAATCCAATGAATTCCATTATAAATTGACGAGAGCGGCAAATCAATTCATTAGCAAAACCAGTGGCTTAACACTATCCTACAATCGATACTGGGGTACGTCTAGGTGTTCATTTAAGTCAAGATTGAACTGGAGATTAAACAGTGGATGGTTTTGCCCCCTCTGTAGTGGTACAATTTGTTGCGATGAAGCGGGGTGTATAAAGTAGTGAGAAGAGTAACTGATAGTTTGTGGATCTAATGATGATTGTACATACTTGTGAGTTATAATTCTATAGAACGTTTTTTCTTTAGATACCTACTTAGGCTTTAGTGAATAGTCCTCTAAAAAGAATGGAAGAGATGTCGGGCTCTTACTGGTTCAACAGAGTTTGTACAACGGGAATTTGCCTGACGTGTAGTTCATGTAAGGTCCACTCCTCATCAGACATTTTGTGGATTTGAACCACCGAATTCGCACCGCAAAAAACATAAAAAATTACCAATTGCTTGTGGCGACATCTATCGTCGAATATGTAAACTACAACTCACATCCTAAATCGCGATATGAAAGTTTTCGGCGACATTAACACATATACAAAAACCCCGACTAGAACCGTCGGGCAGTAGCCCACCAACAACACAACACAACACCGGTCTGGTCGGAGGATCCTCCCTTTTCAGCGGAGGATGAGGGACTTTACACTCTGTCCCTCATACCTCCAAAGCTAGTAGTACCACTCTACATGCGATGATCTTTGAATGAATACAATAAAGATAAACATTCTTGGTGGTTTTGTAATTCTTGTGTACTGGGGGTGCCATGCTAAGCACAAGTAATGAAAACATTCTCTCCTCAATCCTTTGAGATATTTATTTAAAAAATCCTAACACGCTGTCTCTTTACTACTGGTCTACCATTACACACTCTTGACGTTGTTTCTTGTATTTTGTACCAACAAACACACTGAGGGGCATTATGCCTCCTTATCGACACTCGTTAGTCGCCCCTAATAAAACCCCACCCTCTATCTCAAGGGCTGCAACTCTCAAATTTAATAAAGGCAACTTTAAAAAATAGAAACAATGATGCCGTTTGTTTACTCCACAATTTGTTGATAATAAACAGACTGTTCTAGAAAATATTTCCCGAGAAACTAGAGATTATGATCTTCCTAGAAAGCTTTAAAAAGTATTTTACCGTAACATTAAAACGACATCAGACAATTTTCATATTATGTTGGTCCTAGAAAATTTCAATTGCTTAACTCAATTCACATACCGTAAACAATTACTACAGGACCCTTTGACTGTTTTTCCTTAATAGTATTTCAATTAAGAAAAATAATAAAACTCACGTATTTTAAATACTTTTTTCTCAACTCACTTTTTTTTTTGGTGAGTGGGAAATCATCAAATGACTGCTCCCGTCCTGGGTGCGGCGGGAGGGCGTGTCAGACTTTTACTGACTAAAACCCACTCATGTTCCTTCGATTGCCCTATAGGTTCCAGGGTCACGGTAACTATTATAAACAATCCGCAACCCCGGCATTAAATGTATTCAGGAGTAATTTTAGGTGTAACCGCGCTTTTTTTTACCAAAATTCCTGATGGCCTTTGGTCGTCCCGTAACGTATTTATCTGTAAGTTTATGTATAGGTAAACAGCAATCGTGCAATCCCTGGCAAAGTTCTTAATACTATTAAAATGTTTCAAACTATATTACAGGGCTAACTGTGGGCTGCACAAATATTTTGATACAAACCTATCTAAAACAATTTAAATTACCATTGTATCCCTATAACTTTTCTAATGTATACGTATGCGATCCCAAGTTATACAACCTACGCAAAGATGAGTAGCTTTATATGAGACGTGCAGGAATATTATTAATTTTATGACGTACTTTAATAAATTTAACATCGCAACCCCACACGCATTACTTTAGATTGCTGACTCACCGTCATAATTATAGAACACACATACGGTAGCTTCGTCGAACCGAAGAACAGATAGACTTTGATATAGATATGTAGCCTTAGTTTTATTTGTGTAGCTTTAGTATTTTGTAAACAAACATTAGTACACGTAACTTATACTTAATGTTTACTCTTACTATAATAGTTCATGGAAAACCTAATAGATCCCGAGTAGACACTAAGTATAGCCCAGAATACTTAAAAATTCTAACCTCTTAGGTAACGCTAACATCTGCAGAGCCGTAGCGGTACGTTTGCCATACGGCGCGCGTACGTTTGTATGTTTTTGAAACCCATAAATTGAAAGAGACCAAAAGACGAATTTGAACGTCTGAAGCTGCCCTTAACACTATTGTGATTTATCGTGATATGATAGAACTTTCGATATAAAGCTATCCAACGCGATAAGTCATCAGTTAATTTCCTATAAACACTGAATGAGACTTAATGTAAAGTATCTTCCAGTGAAGTAACTTACAGATTTGACACAATACAAGGGACGGGTAGAAAAAACTAAACAAAAGATTTTAACTACTGCTGGCAGTCAATACACAATGAATCGTAAAAAACCGGCCAAGAGCGTGTCGGGCCACGCTCAATGTAGGGTTCCGTAGTTTCCCGTCCGTCACAATAAGTGTACCTACTTATAAGTTTAAAAAAAGGCTATTTGTTACGTTGACATACTAAGTACGCAGAAATTATTTTGTACAAACTTTTTGTCTTTCTTGTACAAAAACTGTTCTTTCTATCAAGTTCAAAATAATTTTCCTAGAAAGTCCTTATAAAGTTCTACTTTCCAGATTTTAATCATATTTTTTAAACCTACGGGTCAAAAGTTAGAGGGGGGGGGGGGACGCTTTGATTTTTCCTTTTGGAGCGATTATTTCCGAAATTATTGACATTATCAAAAAATGATTTTAGTAAACCCTTATTCATTTTTAAATACATATCCAACAATATATCACACGTCAGGGTTGAAATTAAAAAAAAAACCACTTCCCTATTTACATATAGGGGGGCTACCCTAATAAAACGTTTTTTTCCAATTTTTATTTTACCACTTTGTCGGCGTGATTGATATACATATTGGTACCAAATTTCAGCTTTCTAGTGCTAACGGTCACAGAGATTAAGCGAGGACGGACGGACAGACAGACAGACATGGCGAAACTATAAGGGTTCCTAGTTGACTACGGAACCCTAAAAAGGCAGCGAAGACAAAACGATTTGTCATCCTTGTTCCTCAAATACTAATTGTAGACAAACCTTTTAAACAGTGTGTCCCTTTCAAATCACAAACGGATCGCGTTAATGGTTGAATCTAAAACATTAGTTCTACACTGAGTAGTCCCCTGCAAGCGAATCTAATGAACGTTGAATTTATTTGAAAGTCATCCACTATCGCACTACGATTGTCATTTTTGACAATGATCGAGTGAATGAGGACCACGATCCCTGTTTGAAACTCATTAGAAGTAAATTTAGTTCTAAAGTTTAGAGGGTTCATAAAACAAGGTGATATTGTGAAATAACAATTGAATTTAAAGGTGGTGTAGATGATAATGGATCTGTCCTATGACCCATTATTGTATTTGAGATTCTAAGAAATAATAAACTCTAAGTAGAGCACTTAGCAATGGCAAATGAGCTTTGTGAATTTCTTAAGATAGGACGAGATATTATAAGGGCGAACTGGAACAAGAACAAAAGTTGACAAGGGTTGAGGAACTGAGCAGGAGACATTAAGCCTGGATAAGGCTGACATTGGGGCATTGAGACTACATTCATGCAAAGAAAGTCTACCCTGCATGCAATACTTGTGATGATAAAAGTTAACATCTACCGACTCTTAACCAACAATGGTCAACGTTAATAAAACAACAACATGATTCAAGCATTCGAAACAACACTTTCTATTCCTTTAATCCATTGAACGGGCAAGACAATGAGTAGGTCCACTAATTAACGCAAATTCTCACCATTGTTTTAGCACTAACAAGATCCACATAAGGTTCTTAAAAAGGGCTTGATCTTCATTGTCAGTTTGTACAGAACATAATTAGAATAAATAATTTACTACTAATACCTACTATGCACTAACATACTCCATTTGTCATAGCTGTCCATGTGATTACTTTGTGCAATTTCTTCTGTTCTTGAAAAATAAAATAGATCACAAAGAGAATTTCTTCATCTTTGTATCCTTTCACGAAATCTAGAAAAGTTGAATCTTCGCCGAAGATAGCAAAGTAAATATCACTCATATCTACTTTCAACACAAAGACAATAGCATGTTGGAAACGTATTGTTCCAACTTCGTGATTCAACGTAACTATATCGACATTAATATATATAAAGGGAATGATAACATTTTGAACCACAGATGTAGGCGCTTCTGATAATAGAACAACAATAGCTTTACCTCTCTCTTCTAGGAAATCTTAGTATTCTAGGAGTCACTGAGTCGTGTTACAATAGTTAGTCAACCGTTCAATATGTTGACCAATATCTGTGTACATACAAGACTATTTCAACGAACCATCATAGGGCTTTAAATATTCAGAAATTTCATCCAAATATTCGCAATTTGTTGCTTGAAAATTTCTTATAAAAAAATGATTGATTGAACCCTATCCTGAAAAAGGTTTAATATTCAAATCTTTGGAGTTTTAATATTCACAAATTCATACATTTCAGTTTTGATTGGAACTATTAGAAAAGTTTGGATTGATCGTCTATAAATAAAAGCTTTAGAATTCGAAACATGATTGAAACAAACTTTATTTTTCTATCTTATTTTAATATTTTGATGGATTTCTCATTTTCTTATACCTTCTTTTATTTAGACAACTGACTAAATGATCAGGTTCTATGAGAACTAAAATAAAATCATTACTTACCATGTATCAATTAACGTTATGAAGTAACAAGTTTGCCCTTATTCCGTAAGTTACCAACCTTGGAAACTACATCTTGTACAAGTTGACCTGAGGGTACCAGGATAGAGAAACTAAACTATGAACTTGGCCTGTGAGCGATCGCTTAGGAAGCCAACGAACGACGTACTAAACTTACTCTTAGATTAAAATGGAAATAATTACGACAATATAAGTTCTGAAGTAAGGGGCTATAGTGAAAGTGTAATAGAAGATAGGTATAAAATTAAATAAAAACAGGTGTACAGCAACAGTGATGAGCTTAATGTCAGGTTCAAAATGTATGACAAAATATTTGAAAATCGTGATAATCCCTTGAACGACGCGACGCACAAAATCCAAACAAAGATTTACTTTTGCCATATCACATAAATAGTATATTTAGAACAAATACCTACTTAGAAAAACAAAATCTAAAAATTGTTTCTACGGACGATGCGGCAGATCAAAGAAGTTGAAACTCGTTTAACCTTTCGACGACCATTCGACAGCTGGCTGTCGGGCTGCTATTGTCTTTCAATTATGTCTCGAATCACGTATGTTCGAAGGATTAATGATGACGTAACCAAAGTTAAATTGATTTAATTATACATGTCATGTCAAAAAGTGGCATCTAATCGATGTATAGTGTGATGATGTTAGGGTATGAGCACACGACCGATTTTGGTCGCACATTGCCCGTTGGCCGGTCACGATCGAGGATATTAAACTGACGTTTTGCGTTCAAATAACAGTTCTGTCTGGTCGTCCGCATGAGTCTTTAGCTGCTGTTACGGCTGGGTGGTCCGTTAATGTGTAATTTCAACTTAATGGATCCTCGTATTTGTGTTTTGCGTCTTCTAATGATTTAGACAGATCGTAATATCAGCCATCTCTTGCATGTACTCTATGTTATTTTTTGATATGATTATTTAATCTACCTTGACTTGAAGCGCCTGCCTATTTATACATGAAAGGACTGATTTTATAACAGGCAAGTACCAATTTAACTTTTTCAATACATATTTAATTTTATTATGAATTTCTCTAATATTGATAAACAAATTTTGAGCTAACCTGGACTTATATATTTTGTAAGTTTGAAATTGCCAACCCGCCTTGAGCAAGCGTAGTGATAAAAGCTCGTGACTTATGTTTTTTTTTTGAGAATGGGAAATCATCAAATGACTTTTCCCGCGGGACGAAGTGTCAGACTTTTACAGACTAAAACTTTTACCCTTGTTCCTTCGGTTGCTTTTTATGTTCCGGGGCCGCGGTAATGATTAGTAACTATTCGGCAACCCCGTGTGACTTTTGTATGACTGACATATTAGGTTATATTGACATATTACTGCAGTCGGTCAATAACAAGCTAGAAAGTATTATCTTTAGTACCGTGTGCTTAGACCACTAAAATCGCATAAAATTGTCTTCAAAAATAAATCCTTTTTTGTTGTATCCTACTTGTTACCCCGTTTCCATGCTTCGCCTCTACGGACCAATACAAAGCCCGCGGTGTTCCTTGTTAATTTGGTGATCAATTCTCGTTTAGTCAATCAGTATTGTAAGGTGCGCGAGAATAGAGGGACAAAGCAGCTTTTTTCTTCTTTTTCTAACACGTACAGCTTAGAGATATTCTTTTTCTTTTTATTATATTCGTACATGTAAGGATGTTGCTTTCATCCGATTATAATTTGGGTGTACTTAGTAACGGGATTTAGAGTAGGTTTTTTTATTTGAATGGAGTTTGGAATGTTTTAAATGGAGGTTTTTGAGGTTAAATGTTGTATGGGATAGAAATTATAATAGTGTCAGCTTCCTACAAGCTTTTCTGTTACCGTTTTTTTCTATCTTGTAGTAAATTTATCAAAATCTATTGAGTGGTTTAGCGATATACCGACAGAAAAAACAGACAAAGTTACTTCGCATCTGTGATATAAATATTGATCAAACATTATAGCACTTATAAGTCTGAACTTTATGACTTCTGCCAATACTGAAATTTCTCACAAGAATTCAATTAATTACTTACTTCTACTAAATAAATATTGCAAATATATTACTTTACTAACCAGTACTGACAGTTAATTTTCATACATGACTTCACCTATTGTATATAGATTTAAAATTAATCAACAATAAATATTAAAAGTTTCCCCGAAAATAAGGTGCTTCATAGAGCTCTATTTAAAAAATATATTAACATTTTTATAAATATCAAAATTATTCTCGCGTGTATTCCGTTTTGTTTTGGCCGCTTGATGCTGCTTTGTGCAGCACAAAGCGTATGTATCGTTGTTTTTTACTCGATGCACCAAATTGACTAATAGCTATTATTTTTACGTAGCAAAAACAATATTAGAATTAAGAGATATTATCAGCGTTTCTGTAAGTTATTAGAGTAGTATTTGAGTGAGTTATTGGAGTAGTATTTGAGTGAGTTAGGTATTTGCGTAAAGAAATTTACTCTTACGCATACCTGTGTGACATGTGTTCACGTTTAACTAATAGCTATTTTTTGTCTCTACCATTGAACAGTTGTACGACAATGACAGTAATAATGCCCTGACCAAAGCACTTGATAAGCAATTTTTATTTATCTTTTGTGTATCAAGTAAAACTTGAAAACATGGAAACAAAAGAAGACATTGATTCTCCAGCCCAAATAAAAAGAAGAATTTGATACGGGACACCCATGTACCGCGATGTCCGACACAGTGTAGCGGTCACTTCAAAATAGTAGACTTTTTATGAACCTACCAATCTTTTTTCTAACAATCAACCTTGCTATCTAAACAAGTGTTTTAAAAGAGATATTTGTTTGTTACGTATGTTGTTGCTTGACAGCTTACAAAATTTTGATGGGCTTTGATATAAATATAAAGTGAACCCTGAATAAGGATGTAGGCTAGTTTTTAATACATGACTTCGTCTGCATCTGTTATTACCATCATTTCTGCAAACAAAGTCGCGGGAATAATTTATGTAAACGGGTTTCACATAAGACATAGGATGAAACTCAAACTCAAACTCAAAACTATTTTATTCTAATAAACCACATACACATACGTACGTATTTACAGGTACTTTTACATTTGCTCGTTCCAAGGAGTAGGTCTCATGGAGAAGAGCGAGCAAGAAACTCCATGGACATTCTTATAAAATCAATAGATTACAAAAATTTGGTTACATCATTGATTGTAGAATTTAGTACTATGTGAGAACAACGAAACAAGTCATAATGTAAGAGATATTGTAAATTTAAGGAATAAACAAAACAAATTTTTAAATAACTGTGGCAGCTAAGAGATGACCAGTCTCAGCAGACAGCGATGATTTCATAAAGAAGGAAAATAGTTAAGTTAAGTATGTAATCCAATCCTTTTTGCGACAATATGTCTGAGTATGCAACGCATATTTTTGCTAAAACATTGAAAAGAACTAACAGAATCTACATACATAACAAACAAACTAAAATAAAATCCGATACCGGACACCCACGTCCGATGAAATATCCGATTGACAATGCCGTAGTTAGTTCTAGCTATCGGAGTTTTTATCAAGTGCCTGTCCTCCCAGGATATAAGATCAGTCGTAAAATTGGGATATAGGTTTTATTACTTCTCAGTTTACATTGCTGGCTTTGGAGTTTTATTTCAACGATTTTGATCTATTTTATTTGTCCTATTTGAGGTTCTAACTTTTTTATAACCTCTTTTATAAGTCAGCATCCATTTTGAAATTCAAATCTTTTGCATTTGTAACAAGTCACTTCTGTGTGTATTTATACCTTCATCCAACGTGTCCTCATCAATATGAAATTACTAAACAGATTCTAACAAAGATGACAACCTCAGATATGTATTTATTCAATAACCGAAGCTTACAAAACCTACAAAGAATCATGACAAGTCACAATGCAACCAATTTCGATTAACGCCTGCGACATGCAAACAAAAAACTATTATCCGATCGTGTGCATCCCACGTAAACGCATGTTATGCGTTATCTCCATACATTGTTATACATCTCTGCCCGGTACCATTTTACAACTTCATAGTTCATTTTGATCACAAAGACAAAGTTTGTACCTTCTTTAATAATTCACGTGCCATGGGAAAACCAACTTTAACCGTGTAAATATAGAGGTGATGCCGTCGATTGCAGGGTTGTATTGATTTGTGTGTGTACATTGTTCGGCTCTAATATGATCATTCGTCAACAGTGACGGCTTGTAATGGATATTATCACGCTCATGTTTGGTTTGTTTGTCCGTGAGTGTGCTGCATCACTTGTAACGGCAATTCAGTTGTGTTTATTATGTTATTGACACAATCTTGTCACTAGACATTGGTATTATGAGTGGATCTTGGCTACTGATAGTTTTGTCTTTTCAAGTGGAATTGTCATAATGTCACAATTTTATCACAACTTGTATAATGATGCGGTGATTTTTTTACCCGTATGGATATTAAGTTGCTTTTTTTTCTGTATCGTACGATACTATTATATTTAGTGTACAATTTCCCAGTAAGTATTTTAGGTAATTGTATTTAATAACCGTTACTTAAATATATCAACAACAGCGTTTCCAACGAAAGTTTTTAAATTAAGTAATTTTACGTATCGCATTGACTTCTGCTCTAATTTTAGATAGGAATAGTAGTACAGTTAAACGAGAACCCAAAGAAAAAATGTATTTGATATTATTAACATAATTATATTTTTATGAAACCACTAGTTATAAATAAAACCGATAGTTAAAACACTTATCGGTAGTTAAAAATAGCAACGATTTTTTTTAAACATAACCAGTGGCTAACCGTACAGTATATAAATAAAAACATAAAAAATACGAAGACAAAGTATCACGTCACACAATTTTATTTTCCCACAGTCGACAAATCATGTCGACTGAATTCAGTCAGTCAACCGTTAAATTAAGTTGTTTATGAAATCTCGATCAAGATATTGAATGTCTATGTGTCATCGCGAATTTGCATTGAATGGTCGAGACATCGCGTTTACGTTGCAAACGTTCTCGGAAAATACTTGACTGTAATACTAAAAGGGTTTAAACCACATAAAATGAGTGTTACATGGTTGTTGACGGTGACAGGAATCACTGATGATCATAATAGAATGTTGTTCGCTAGATGATGGTACGCATTTCTGAACATGAAGATAATTATTTCCAGTAAGTCCTGGTTCGGTACAATCTTGGGCCAAAATCCACAGTTTGGATTAAAGACAGTAACAAGTGAGTTTTTTAACTTTTGACATGTTTTATCACCGTTTTTAGGGTTCCGTAGTCAACTAGGAACCCTTATAGTTTCGCCATGTCTGTCTGTCTGTCCGTCCGTCCTCGCTTAATCTCTGTGACCGTTAGCACTAGAAAGCTGAAATTTGGTACCAATATGTATATCAACCACGCCGACAAAGTGGTAAAATAAAAATTGGAAAAAAATGTTTTATTAGGGTAGCCCCCTATATGTAAAGAGGGAAGTGATTTTTTTTTTAATTTAAACCCTGAAGTGTGATATATTGTTGGATAGGTATTTAAAAATGAATAGGGGTTTACTGAAATCATTTTTTGATAATGTCAATGATATCGGAAATAATCGCTCCAAAAGGTAAAATTAAGCGTCCCCCCCCCCCTCTAACTTTTGACCCGTAGGTTTAAAAAATATGAAAAAAATCTGGAAAGTAGAACTTTATAAGTAAAGAACAGTTTTTGTACAAAAAAGACAAAAAGGTTGTACAAAATAATATCTGCGTACTTAGTATGTCAACGTAACAAATAGCCTATTTTTTAACTCATAAGTGGGAACACTTATTGTGACGGACGGGAAACTACGGGACCCTACATTGAGCGTGGCCCGACACGCTCTTGGCCGGTTTTTATTGTTATTTGTAGTTTAGTTTCGGGCAAACGAAAAGAACGAAGAAGTGTTGTAATACGCTGTTGCTTGCAGCAAGAATCTTAGTATTTATACCCGACAATATCACCCCGAAGTCATCCCTTTAAACGTAAGCCTTCGAATGATCGCTACAATGAATTAGTAAAGATGAAATTTCCATATTCACACATTTGGCAGAACTCATGTACTGCTGAATCGTTTGTTACAATAATACATGTAAGTGCTCACAAAGAGCAAAATATTAAACTACTTGAAATAAATCTAAAAACAAATAGAGTGTAAAATTGCGTGGTTTTTGGTAGTCAATGTGATTCAGATTCATTTGTGTAACCACAAAAGTGTTATGTTTTCATTTTAGTCCAAATAAGTAACTGCGTAAATTTTATTTTTCCTTATTTGATATTCTACTGTAATTTTGAATGACAACTCAATTTAAGCTTGTCACAGCATGGTTTTGTAAGATATTTTCTGTGAACAATTTCAATTAGAACTACAACTTCGCAGTTTAAATGACGCTAAGCTAGAAAAAACTAGACTGTATCTCTAACGTTAGTAATTGACTGCCTCAGCGTTTGACTACCTGATTGGACACTGTGGTCGCAAGCGCATCTGATGAGGCAGTCGCTCCATGTAAAATGGAACTCAACACTAATATACTTGGAAAAGAACTTGAAAGATAACTTTAACATTAATAAAATCACCATCTAAATTAAATTGGTTGCGGAATGTTTACAATAGTTACCGTGACTCCGGAACATAAAGGGCAACCGTAGGAACATGAGTGGGTTTTAGTCAGCATAAGTCTGACACGTCCTCCCGCCACTAAGGCGGGAGAAGTCAGTTGCTGATTTCCCACTCCCCAAAAAAAAAAGGTATAATTCATAATCTTATGAATATTGTTTACATTTTCTAACCATAATAACCAGACCAGTTTACACTGCTTTACATAGGTTACCTTTAGCATACCTCTAAGTTTTCTTTGATACAATATCTTCAACGAAGCTACAATTGAAGTTATTTCATCATCTAAATTCATTACCGCACTCAAGCAGACTGTAGGGGGCATCTACCCTTCACCCTTTAACAGAGGCGTGAATATAAATGTATAATAAAGGGTTGTAGATGCAAAGTATAAGAAACTCTTGCTTGCGTAAACATTGAGTTGGAGGCAGTTTCTTAAGCAGCCTCTCAAGTGTGTGCTAATTTTATAGCGATGACTGTAGTTCGGAGAACTCTGCTTGGTGTAAGTTAGAAGATACAGCTATTGCTCTTAAATATATTATCCTCTATTGAAATCTCTATAAAGAAATAAGATTTGCTGGAAGATAAAGACTTTGGGTTAAGCTCGCCATTATACACTACTCACTGTTTTTTGCAATTTTGTATGTGAATTTTTTAGGTGCAATAAAAAGAATATATCCGTAATTATAGCCATGCAGGTTTATTTTTTTATACACTTAGGGGGACTTAAACTTAAAATGCTAAAAAAGAATGAATGAGTTGCCTGAAATACATGGTAAAATTACCTAGATGTAAACCATGAGGGCTAATTCGACGTTGCACAAGTAAAGAATATGTGAATGAATTTGGAGAGACCTTTTTTTTTAGTTTGCAAACTGGGACATAAACTTAATACAGAAAAATATTTATTTTATAAATACCTAGTTTATTTTTAATTTGTACAAAATTCAAAATTCAAGGCATTTATTTCACTTAGACCATTTATAGGCACCTATGAATAGATCTCTATGGAGAAGAACAGGCAAGAAACTCCACGTACACTCTTTTAAAAAAATCATATTTTACAAAATTTTGGTTACATTAATTTTCGTGCTTCTATATGTGAAAACAATGCAAGTAAATAACAAAATTAATAATTATTAACTTACAAATTAATCTTAAAAAAAAATGAAAAAGTAATAAAACAGTCATGGCAGTTAAGAGATGACCGATCTCAACTGACAGCGCCCGTTCACGAGCATGACGCGTGACATCAGCACCATCTAGCTCAACCATTTTGAAGGGAACCAAATGATCCAACGCACTCGCCACCATCAGCGAGACTTTTAAGCGAGCATGACACTAATATGAGGAATCGTAAGTTTTTGACACTAGAGCTAGAGAAAATTGAAAATCAATGTATTTAAATACTATTCACAGTAACATTTCCAATATTGTGGTGACCTCGATCTAAATTTAAGACTTTTAGAGAATTCAAATTAATAACTATTTTGATCAATGTCGGTGAAACTTTCAATAAGTTATAGAAGTTCAATACAATTTGAAAGGGCAACTAAAGTTAAAATACTTAGTACCAGATATTTGGTTAGCCTTAAGGTTTTCAGCAAAAGCCCAGTTCGTTTAAACTATATGCTAAAATGTTATAATAGTCAATGGTGCCGATTCTCTTGTGCACAAACTAACGTAAATTTAAGTTAAGTGCATCTTTCTCTGTCCTTTTCATTAAGAAAAGGGAGGAAGATCAAATATTAGTTAAGACTTGTCAAATTTAGACACTCCATAGATAATTTAGACGCAATTTAAAAACATGGCATCTAAATATACGTCAATTTTCATCAGGCGCTGTCTAATTTGACAGGATTAAACTAAAATGTATCTTCTGTCCTTTTCTTTAAGAACGGGAAAGAGAAAGATGCACTTAACTTAAATTTACGTTAGTTTGTGCACAAGTAAATCGGCACCATTATGAGTGAAATTTTTATAGCTAGTTCGAATCTGTTTAAAAATAATTTTGAATTTAAGTATGTCATTATTTTCAAAACTGTCACATAATTAAAACCGAAATTTCTATGTTTTAGATGTCATCCGGATCAAGAAAACGAATTGATAAACACCTCATTTGTCAATATTGGTTAAGTAGTTCCAGCTCTACGGCGGAACTGAGACTGCCAAACAACCTTTCCTTTCCTTTTTGCCGGAGTATAAAAAAAACATAACACATCAATCTGCAAAGACATTAACGAAATAGATTACGCACTAGCTAGCTGTTCCCTGCGGTTTTACGTGCGTTGTTCCCGTTCCCTTGGGATTTTTGGGATAAAATCTATCTTATGTCTTTTCTCGGTCTATGAGCCAACTCTGCACCAAATTTAAATCGGTTTAGTAGTTTTGCCGTGAAAGACAGACAGAAACACATACACTTTCCCATTTATAATTTTAGTATGGATAATATATGTGTATTACACAATAATATACCTTATGTAATGAATAATTCGTCTTACATCTAGAATATAGATAGTTCATTTAAATGTTTTACTAGTCATCCAAGCTCAAATTCGTGTCATGAATACATTTGCTATTTACTCCCGACTATATTATTTTAGTTTATATTATACTGTAACATCAAATGGATAAAAGGTTCCATTAAGTAATAAAATGGTTTTCAAATTAAGTGGTATAAAATAGCGAGATGAAAATATTATTGTTTTATTCACGGCTGACACTTCTAAATCTAGAATTGCCAATCCGTCTTAAGCAAATGTGGAAAATAGATGGTGGATATACGTGCCTTCTCTGTATGAGAAGAGGCCTTTATAAGCTGAAGAAAAAAATTTACAAATGCTAATACACTAAACTATAATAATACAATACTAAGAGTGTATTTTTATACACTCTTATGCCCTTACTAATAATCACTGTGTAAAGTTATACAATGAATAAAGCCTGTGTAACCATAACATTTTTTGACGTATAAACCTGTCATAATTTTATGCAGCGTTTATTAGTAAGGCACTTAGTGTATTTTTATACAATGTGCAAGGGCGCATGGCTCAGTAACTGACTTCTCGAGACTTCGAACTTGACATATCGTTGAAGACAAGTGACCCTAAATACACATCATATGACTATCAATTTTCTACCAGTGATTTTTGTTTTGAAACCATACTATTGTACTCACAAATAAAATTAAGTATCTTCATGTCACAACCACACAATGTAACGACAAAGTTTCCCGAAACTTATAATTCAAATGCGTAGGTATATTTGTGTACATCGAACCCCTGTAACTTAACGCTTGGTCGATTCCCTTTATTAATAACTAAAGTTAAAACTACACTTAGTTAACTTGGTAGGGGAATGTGAAGTTATTGACGGCTCTATCGTAAAACTGAAGAAGTAAGTAGAAGGGAATAAGAAAACTCGTTCTGTAAACTATATACTGTCAGTTGAGCTGTTTGTTTAACTATTAGTTTAAGATGGTTTTAAATAAATAAATAAATGAAAGATTCATTTACCTACTTATGTACTGATTCCAAATAAGAGGCCTTGAACCTAGATTTTATTAGGTTTGGAATACTAAAGCTGACATACATTCATATTTAGTTGTAACATTTTGGTGCTTAACTTATTCTAATTAATAATATGAAAGTATATATATATCTGGTGTTATTTACGCTCAAAGTAATGAACCAATTTTGATCAATGTCATGACGATCATTTTTTAAGGCGCGGTAAGTAGATATATTAGCGATGGTGCATCGAATTAATAGAAATAAGGTAGAAAATATTTTGGCAAATCCGCAAAAATGTAAGTAATTTTGCAGTTTTAATTGAAAATTTAACAAAATACAGTTCTGTGTTTTAAAATTTTTCGATATGTCTTTAGTTTATAAAATTTTCTTTGTAAAAAAAAATATGATGGTTGTCGCTGAAAAAATTGAGAATTTCGAGACGATAACTTTTTTTTTCGTGGTCTTTTTGAACTTTTTTTTTTCGTAGTACTAGACTACATTTGTAAATTGTTTTTGTATAAGTCTTTTCTTTATATATTAGATTATACACTGTATTTTTTTCTAGCTTGTGGTATGTATAGATATGGCTAACTTTGCGACGAAAATCTAGACTTTTACATGGTGTTCGCTATGGACAGCGCCTTTAATTTCTAAAACTATCAATTTCATCTGACAAAAAAGAAACGATTTATGATACAAACTAGTGACACATATTAATCATGCCATGAGTCATGAGAGCAGAACAGTATCCAATATTCAGTATGAAGCATTATTTTATGTAGTTATATGCTTCATATATTTATATGCTCCATATCTTTCGGACAAAAAACATGTAACAAAGTAAACCAATGAGAGAACTTTCTTTCTCAAAGTAAACGATAACATTTACACACAAACATTAACAATTTCAATTTCTTACGAATCTAAAGGAACCCGCTGAGATACAATCGATAGGTATCGAGTGAGGACGCCCACAGACAAAAGATATTTTCCGATTAATCGATTATCAAGTTACAAGAACAATGGTTCGAACATACGATCTTTTTATACGTGGCTTAGATTATTTTGGACTGGAAGTGATTGGAGATTATAGATAATAATAATAATAACTCTGTTTCAGGTGCTTGAGCCGGCTGTCAATGTTACGGCCCAACGACTGTCGGATCAGGTACGTGTCATCCAGCGTAATCATATGTTGGATGACTCTGTGCTTGATCGACTACGCCTTGAGTCACAGATATATCTTGTCCCGCCTGTCGCACCAGTGGATGCGGTCGTTGTGCAGCCGCAAAATTTAGGTAGTGGCATGCCGCGACCGCCCAGCGCTGATGTGATGGATGATGGTGAGGCTATATCTGTGAGTACCCAGTGTAATGATAAATTGAGGAGTGCTTTGGAGTGTGCGTTTCGGGAATATCGCTCTATGCTGCCTGAACTTAGGCCACGACTGCCTCGTTTGCCCATGCACAAGAAAAATAGAGCGCTGGTGTGTGCTCTGGATTCGCTGCTGTCAAGCTATCTTGATGGCAGCGAAGACCTCGCTGATACCCACTCAATTTTGTACTGCGCAGCTGTAGCAGCGTGTCGTGTGGCTCACGTCAAATTTCCTCACAGTGACGGAGTCACACGACCTAAACCTACTGTACCAGCGTGGCAGTGCAGAATTGAGCGTCGTATTGGTGAGGCTAGAGCACTCATCGGCAAGCTCATCTGCTTCAGGGAGGGCAATACACGCCCTAGAGTGATGCGCTTTGTGAGGCGAGCGTTTGCGGGGACTGACATTAGTCCCCGAGATTTTATAGCCCACATCACAGAGCGTATCGACTTCCTGAAGCAGAAGATCTTTGCATGGGCAAACCGTATTCGTCGGTACAAGCGAAGAGTGGAGCGCTATACTCTGAATCGCACATTCCAGAGTGATGAGAGGTGGGTGTATAGGGCTTGGGAACGACCAGGCCAAGGTGTGATTGACACGCGCCTTCCGGATGATGATGCCATGAGTTCATTCTGGCGCAGCATCTGGTCGGTGCCTGTCGGTCACACTGAGGGCGATTGGATTCGGGAGGTTGAGCGAGCATGTGATATAATACCAGAAATGGAGGCTATTACCATCAGCCCCCAAGATGTAGCTTGTGCAGTTCGTCCGTTACCAAACTGGAAATCTCCGGGGCCGGACGGGCTGCACAATTTTTGGATAAAATGGTTCCTTAAATCACATGTTTGCTTGGCATCCCAGTTCCAATCAGCCTTAGAGTCTGGATCGTTACCCCAATTCTTAACAACTGGAGTCACCCACCTGCTCCATAAAGCAGGTAGTACCACGGAACCCAAGAATTATAGACCAATAACTTGTCTTCCCACGGTCTATAAAGTTCTTACATCCATTTTGAGAGCTAAAATTAATAATCATATTAATAATAATTCTATTATGTCTGCCTCTCAAAATGGATGTAGGAAAGGGTCTCGTGGTACCAAGGAGCTTCTCCTCATTGATATGGCTATCAGTCAGCAGGTTCGTCGTTCTCGAAAGAACCTGTCGACATGCTGGATAGATTATAAGAAGGCCTACGACTCGGTGCCACATACATGGCTCATGAGGGTGCTGGAGTTGTACAAAGTAGATGCAACTCTGCGCACCTTCTTGATGTCGTGTATGGGGCAATGGAGGACGGTCCTTCACTATCCAGGATGTCGACAGATTCGGGAGAACGGCGAACCTATAAAAATCGAGCGAGGTATATTTCAGGGCGATAGTCTGAGTCCACTGTGGTTCTGTTTGGCCCTAAACCCTTTAAGCACATTATTGGAGGGTTCAGGGCTAGGCTATCGATTGCGAAGAGGTGGCCAGGTCATATCTCACCTCCTTTACATGGATGATCTGAAACTCTTTGCCCCCACCGATTTGCAACTGATGAAGCTACTGAAAGTAACAGAAACTTTCAGTAGCGCCATCAAGATGGGATTTGGTGTGGACAAATGTGCAGTCATGCATGTAAAGCGAGGGGAGATTGTGGAATCCGATGGGACTCAACTCTCGGATTCCATACACCTAAGGTCCCTCTCCACAACCGAAACTTACAAATATTTGGGTATGTCGGAAGCGTTAGGCATCAATGCTGCCGACATGAAACAGGCGTTGAGGGAGCGCTTCTTTGGCCGCCTGAATAAAGTACTAAATAGTGTTTTATCAGGCGGAAATAAGGTGCGCGCCTTCAACGGTTGGGTCATGCCGGTTTTGATGTACTCTTTCGGCATACTCAAATGGACTCAGACTGAACTAGACGCCTTGGATAGGAGGGTCCGCGGTCTACTGACTGCAAACCGGATGCATCACCCACGGTCGTCGGTGATGAGGCTGTATATCCCACGGAAGTGTGGTGGTCGAGGTTTCTTAAATGCTAAGACCCTGCACAACCGTGAGATATGCAATCTCAGGGAGTATTTCCTATCGGCCACCGTGGGGATGCATCGGGATGTAGTTTGGGTGGACAAGGGCCTCACCCCGCTCTCCTTAGCGAGCGAGAACTGGCGCAAACCTGTGGTACTGGACACTAACGACCGCAGGACTGTATGGCAGAGCAAAGAGCTTCACGGACGCTTTTATCGGGTCCTACATGGGCCCGATGTAGATTTCCTGGCGTCCGTATCCTGGCTGCGTTTCGGTGACCTCTTTGGGGAAACCGAAGGTTTTGTCTGTGCGATAATGGACGAAGTTATGATGACGAACAACTACCGGAAATACATTGTGAAGGACGGCACGGTTGACATATGTCGGGCATGCCACCGTCCCGGGGAATCAATCCGTCACATTATTTCTGGGTGTTCTAGTCTGGCTAACGGAGACTATTTGCACAGACACAACCTTGTAGCCAGGATTATTCATCAACAGCTTGCTCTGAAATACAGTCTTGTGGAATCGGAAGTACCGTACTACAGGTATGTGCCCGACCCAGTTCTTGAGAATAGCCATATCACATTATACTGGGATCGATCTATTATCACAGACAGGACTATTGTTGCCAATAAGCCTGACATTGTGGTAATAGATCGATTAGAGCGTCGGGCAATGATTGTTGACATAGCCGTTCCGCATGACGAGAACCTCGTGAAAGCCGAGAAGGATAAGCAGTCCAAATACCTTGACTTGGCTCGCGAGGTTGTCGACATGTGGAAAATAGATTCAGCAGTCATTGTGCCGATAGTCGTGACGGCCAATGGCGTGATAGCAAAGAGCCTCGATCAACACCTAAGGAGGCTCTCGCTAGGCAGCTGGATCAAGGGCCTGATACAGAAGGCGGTACTCCTGGGCACGGCGCGCATTGTCCGGCGATTCCTCTCTCTGGAGCCCTGACCATCGGTAGCTTGGACCCTGTTCCCGATGCCGGTGGGCTACTATTTTTTATATTTTTAAATGTTTTTATTATTTTATAACAATATTTAAAAATGTAATTTATAAGTGTTTAAATATAATAAATGGAATAATAATAATAAATACATTTATTTACCATCACAAATTACATGCTCACATCGAAAAATACATAAGTAGGGCGAAAACAGAGGAGTAATTTGTGAGGGATTTGGAGTCTAAACTAGGCCTAGGCCTGTATCTTAGAGCTCCAAGGTCCCCCCCACAAACCAGTATTAAGCCTTATTATTCTGTAAAGTGCAGAAGGAAATTAATGTACGTTACAAATAAAGAAGAAAAATTAAAAACGATAAAGTAACTCTTTAGATTGGAAAGTTGGTAGACCACAAATGTTCTTTAAATATATGTTGATAGCCCGTGGATAAGGCACCGTATGGTAGATAGGTCATATATTATTATGAGGTTGTGGTCTAGAGCTCGGGCAATCACCAATGTCTCTTATTTATCTACTTTCGAAGTATTGAGATATTCTTCGAAAGTAGATAAACAACAGACATAAGACATCAGTGATATTAAGGAAATTTGTACTTATAAAACCTTAATCAATTAATTGAAACGAAGAGTTATATTAAAATTAAATGCTCGTGTCTTGTTAGGTATATTGTGAAGTTAATAAAAGTCGTAAAAAAGTAAAATATAAAACAATACCTGAGGTCGTAGTTTCAATTCCCACCGAGGTCTAAAGTGTTTGTTTTATGCCTGGGTATTACTTATAAAGCGACTTCGTCCGCGTGGTATAGTTCCCGTTCCCGGGGGATTTCCGGGATGAAAACTGTCCTATGTCCTTTCTCGGGTCCCAGACTATATCTGTACCAAATTTCATTCAAATCAGTTCAGTGGTTTAGGCGTGAAGAAGAGACAGACAGACAGACATCTATTCCTCATATCCGCACGCAGCGCTTCTCAAAATCGTTTATAATGCGCACCGCGAAGGAATGGAATTCCCTGCCGGCGTCTGTGTTTCCAAATTCATATAACCCGGAAGTATTTAAAAAACGAGTGCATAGGCATCTATTGGGTAAGCTCGCTCCATCGTAGGCCCCGTCTATGCCCTCGGGCTAGTCTGGGACCAAGAGCAAGCCCATGATAATTAAAAAAAAAAGACAGAGCTACTTTCGCATTTATAATATTAGTATGGAAAAGTAGTAATAAGTAGTAAAAGTACGGAAATAGTACGGAATACGGATTATACGTTGTTGTATGTATTTATTAATAATATACGTGTATCAGTTGTCTGCTACCAGCAGTTGAAGCACTTTTATAGTAATAATATTAATAGGATACCTAGTACACTACTCGATTGAAAGACAGGGCTATCCGAGAGGCTCTTCCAGCATGTCTATTCGGTGACACAGTACACCGACGGATTAGTATGCACAGCAGTATTCAGTTGATGCACGACGCCCGGCCATTCACGACGGTGTAACGGCGGCCAGTTATTGAACTCTCTTTATAGGCTGTTACTGTTCGTTTAACTAACATTTGTTAAGTACTGTGTGCTAGGAAGTACGTGACAATTGGCGTGTATTGACGGTGGGGGAATGTCAGATGGTTGGGCTTATGCGTGATGACTGATGAGGATATTTTTGTTGGGAAAAAATGGATTTCGTACAAGTAGGTTATAGGGCCCTTAAGGTCAATGATGTTATAAGTAAAAAAGTGTAGATAGGTTATATATGCAGTCAAAAAGTGGCACATTAAAAGTTTGCCAATTGACAAACATGATACTGAGTATCGCGTTGACATTTGACGTTTATCTCTTTTTCACTCGCACTACTTCAATCATGTCATCCTACTTTGACGTGTAATGTATGTGTGCGTTAGTGTGCCGTTTTTGAAGATAAAATTTGGTTTGGGTAACCTATCAACACTTTTATACTTATAACATTATTGCTTAAGGTAGCCATTTTTCGCGTCAGTCTACAATGTTTCAAATATAAGAAGTGCAATTTGACGTTTCATACTTTTCATGACGGCACAACTTTGTACATGCGTAACTCAAAAATTGACATTTATTTCTTTCGTAAAACCACGTAATTTTAAAGTTATTTTTATTTTATGCCAAACTGCACAATTCTTAATCACTTAATTTACATTCAAAATTTTCAAACAAAGCAATATAACCATTGTTGACAATAAATAATATTCTTTCTCGACGTCGTGTCAAAGTCACGTAGTAAGGTACTATACCGTAGTGTAGGACTCTTCAAATTCACTTAGATACCAATAATCGTTAAAAATGACCGAATAATCGAACTTACTAATAACGATCGTCTTCAATGAAAGCGACATTTATTATTTAAATATATTTTTGGTGATTTCTAAATGCCAACGAAAAAGCATATTTAAAATTAAACATATAGTTATTATAATTTTAATAAGTTTTTGGAAGGAAAATCGCTCGTGCTCAAGTCTTGACAAAAAATATTTTTTCTTTTAATTTGGCAACACTGGCAAGTGAGAATTTGAGAATTTCTTTCATCTAAAATTCTAAAATTTACAGTAATAAAATAAAATAATAAATCTGTACTCGTCGACCGATTCAAAAATATAACAATAGTTTTAACAATGAAACTATGCACCCGTGTGCAAACTTCGACGCGCGACGGGGTCGCGATCGATTATAAATTACAAAGAATTGAAATCAATATCTCGTATAAATCGGATATTGTAGTAATCGATTTTTTTAACCCAATCCCTATTTTTAAGTATGTTAGAAGTGTCAAATTGCACTTCTTATATTTGAAACATTGTAGTCGTAAAACTGTGGCGTCACTCCAAATGGTTTAAGCGGCCAACCAACTTTGGTATGGCGATTCGACACTCACGGTTATTTCGACATTTAAACTGACGCGTCAAAATGACCGTCAATGGCCACCTTTAAAGTACTTGTTTTAACTATGATTTATAAAGTTGATGTTTGTGTAATTATTATGGTAGCTAAAAGTGACTCCGTGTTATCATTTTGTCTGCAAATATATAGATAGTTTTAATTAAGCCAGAAACTAAATCAAGCCTTGGATGCAGTCGAGTGCCAATTTTAGATGGCATGTTGAATTATGGTCATCAAAAACAAATTGTACAATCTTACTAGTGATATCCAAAGCAAAAGGTTTTTTTGTTTTTTCATACACTTCATATAAACGAGCTAAATTCTGAAGTAATCAGTTGTATAGGAATAATGATTTTTTATGATAGCCTCGTTTTAAGGGATAATATAGAATAATGGACTACGTTCTATAACTCTACGCCATACGGAAGCGAAGCAATAAACAAAAACGCAGATAAAACCACCAAAGACGGCTGGTTATATAAAAACACATTAACACACTCAATTTTAAGTCCACACAGCTTCCTAATTATTGCAAAAAAAATACTCTAGACTGCTTGTACGAATTACAAATATTAGTACATACACTATTTATTTCCATTGAGTATTGTGAAATTTAATACAAAGTTTGTATCTACATGAGGTTAGCCGTTCGTTCGAGTCGACTGAAATGTTTACTTGTCGAAAACTGATATTCATAACTCACTTTCACTTTTCATTTTCACTCACTTTAACGCACCGGTTCAATATTTCACTTCTCTGTTATTACTTTATTGTTTAAAAACGCTTTATTACTGTTACCAACGTTTTTTAATCGCTACTTGGGCTTATTGGGGATTATTCAACGCACGGTCAAAACTGCTGAAGCTAGAACCTATAGTCGCCATATTTAGACAGAAGTTTTATTTTGTGACTCATACACAGCTATATGTCGCTCATATGTTGACACCACAGCGTTCAACGGGTTAAGAAGTAATATTTGGAAAATTAATCTCAAACAATTTAAAAGAGGATGCAAGTATTATGATGCGCGAAAGAAGCCACAAGAACTATGTCGTCTAAATATAATACAATAAAGTATATTTACTTCACAAAAGCAGTTTTTACAGCACCATCAAAGAGAACCTTCTTTACAAAATTATCTTCTTTTTAATATTCTATTATTAAAGTCTATATTGGTATTTACAATGTAACAATAAACTCTGATCACAATATTAAATACCTGTTCTCGTTTTTAATAAAACATAAAGTTTAATTATTTTTTTCAGAGCACCGTTTTACAATCTCTCTTCATGATTTACGCCTACGTTTTTAAATTTAAAAAAAAATATCAATTTTAGCTGGACTAATTTATTTGTTTCATCAGATTGAGTCAGCTCTGAACATTAATTATGCCTCTCCTAAGACAACGACGACGGGTGTACGCATACGCTAAACAGAGCTATTTAGCTTATAAAAGATATGATCCGTAAAAAACATTGTTTCATGAAAATCATCATTTGTATGAAACCGTCTTAGTTTTCGACGTCTGTTCAGCTTTCGTACAAAACCGTTGCTCTCAATGGGCATTAGCCCAATAGAGCTGAATAATTAATGTGCGTAGTCCCTTACCCCGTTCTTCAGTTTCTCGCATCCAGTTGCTGTCAGCTGCCCTTTGCAAATCGTCGCTCTATCAGGCCTGGAGGTGTCCTACACTACGCTTGCTTAAACGTGGTCTCCAATGCAGAACTGTCTTACTACTCTCACTTGTTTATTAACTTACACAGTCTAAACAAGTCTTTATCTTAACAGTGAAGTCAATACAATTTTTTTTACTAGCTGCCCCCTACGATTTGACTTGTATCTCAAAGGCTGATGCGTGATTTTATATACCTTATATCTAAATAAGCCTATCACATACATGAGGCATTGTTTCCGTAATTAAGGGGCAAACACGTCACAAGTAACACTGATCTTGACTTACCACGTACTTCCTTTGGCTTAGCTATACTCCGTCTCTTTCTTGCCATCGCATTTTGCGAGTAGAGCGAGGGTAATAGTTATATTGCTTAGCTAAAGTACTTGCTAGGCAACGACGTTTTAGACGACTTTCACTTTTATAATATTAATATGAATTGTTTCCTCGTACTCATTAAAATCTCAGAACTTTTATTTATAATTGCTCCATATTCAGTGTCATTTTTCTATGATTCATGGCATCATTTGTTAATTAAAGACGTTTTATTATGTTTTTCTTTTTGAAATTACCTCCACTGATTGGATATCTTTTGTTTTATGAGTACAAGGTTTTTTTGTTGCTTAAATGCGTTTGTGAGATATTGTACTGTTTTAATATTTCATTTTGTATTATGCCTTGAGGTAACAACGAACTGGATTTACTTCTTGTATAACGAACTCGGATAGTCAACATTTAATACGACCAAAGCTAATTTATGGTGGTATTACTGTAATTACTGACATCCCGTGCCTCGAAAAGCACGTAAAGCCGTTGGTCTCGGTTGTCATACGTGGAACATTGACAATCGTTACGAGTAGACAGACGCCAGAAAGTCTGACCAGTCTAACCAAAGGGTATCGTGTCGTCCAGTTACTGGGTTGTAAAGTTCTGATAGACAGTCGATTTACAAAAAAACACAGGTATCCAGCTTACTCCGGTTAAGCTGGAAGCCGACGCAACCAAGTTGGGAAAAGGCTAGGGAGATGATGATGATGATAAGTGTAATGTATATGTACTTACACACACACTTGCAGTAATGAGATACATTTTAAGAACTGTTAAAGCGACTTAGATTAAAATGAGAGAGACAGTTTTCTAGACGTGTCTAACTTAAATGTTGTCTTATGGTCCAGTGATCGGTGGACATGACTGCTAAGCCAGAGGTCGTATGTTCAATTCCTTCCGCGGACAAACTTTGTGTAATGAGCATAGTGTTAGTTGTTTATAAATTATAAGAGTATGTTGTAAGAGTGTGTGATAAATTATAATGAGTGTGAGTTGTCCCAGGATTTTTATATTAATATTTTATAGACTGTTGTGCTGCGTGTAACGGTTTTGATTCCTACACACTACAGGTATTTGTTTCGTGTCTGATTTTTTGTGCCTATATGTGTATAAATAAGTTCATAAATGCACTACGTTTTATGAAAAAAGTTAAGACATTTTATGACCACAATTTTTCTTCTTACTTTTCATTGTGCTTCCAAAGTCAATATCTTGGAACCCCAACAATAGACCTAGAAAAGGGCAATAAAAATTAAGTACTTCCATAACTCCATACAATCGCAGAAAAACTTTTCAGCATTTAAACTAAGTTATTCTCCATTACACTTTATCTAAAAACTATAAATTCTGCTGTAACGGCTTAACGTTCAACCCTCAAAATGCCGTGCATATTTCCACCGAAGCAACCCCTGGTCTTACAGACCGCAGCGAACGTTAAGATACAGAAAACAAAGACGAACTTTATAGTATGTCATTGTTTTAGTATTCTACGTAATTGTTTTTCCATGTTCACTCGTAATCAGGGTTGGTTTAATCTAACGCAGGCTTAATCGAATCTTCATAAGTCCAGGGGTACTTTGGACCGATAATACACTCGGGGGGTTGAACAATGCTAGTCTGTTATTCGTCGCGGAGAGATATATGGATGTAATTACAGGGTTAGAAGTCTGCTGCGGAATTTTATGTTAATTTTATTAGCACTGTTTCGAGAAAATGTCTTAAGTGAATTTGTATGCTAGTCTACTTACTCGTTGTTTTTGTGCATTCAAAGGTTTTTGTGGAGGTAAACTTTTCACTAACATTCACTTAACATGGGATGAATATTTTTTGCTAATTACATTTAGAAAACACTCCATTTAGGTGCACGGCACGTGACCAGTTCTTTGTAAATATGAAAAAGATTGCACGTCAAAGTAAATGAAATTATTAAACTTACGGACCTGTTTCGTAAAATCCAAATTAAAAAACCCCTTCACCAAAATAAAAACTTCCGTTGTCTATTCCAAGAGCTTTTCAAAACATTAACCACAACAAATTTCATAATTCGACAGAAGTGTTTTTAAAGGAAAATCTTCCGTATCACTTGATTTATTCCTCCCCGCTTCGCTAATGCAATTATTGCAATTTATTATGAAATTAAATAAGGTCGACTCGACTCCCCCGTTTCAACTTGAAATTTATACCCCTTTGTAGAAAACTATGAATCTGCGGGGTAAAAAAGACCGACGGTCGTCGGGAGCGGGTTGATTTTTGAATTTGGACCGTTGACACAAGGTTCGTTTTCTTTGCAAACAGTTCTGTAAGAAATGTTACGTGTTTTTAAGTGGATAGTTTGCTTATTTTTCTCCCGGCTTATGTTGTCTGTGGCTTGAAGACGATAAATTATATGTACCCCAACACCTTGTCGAGGGAAGCGCGGTGATAGCGTCATTTTTATAAAAGTGTAATGCGGTTTTCTTGTTGTGATTGCGTGCACTGTCGAGCGAATCTTGGACGGTTCTGTGATATCTTAGTTTGGTATTGAGCTTCGTGTTTTGATTGCCAGTTTTCTTGAACAAAATAAAATTTAATAAAAATATTTTAAAAATAGAATTATGAAAGAGATTTCTGGAATTTTTGTTCATGAAAATCTACTCTTTTTAGGGTTCTGTAGTCAACTAGGAACCCTTATAGTTTCGCCATGTCTGTCTGTCTGTCCGTCCGTCCTCGCTTAATCTCTGTGATCGTTAGCACCAGAAAGCTGAAATTTGGTACCAATATGTATATCAATCACGCCGACAAAGTGGTAAAATAAAAATTCGAAAAAATGTTTTATTAGGGTAATGTTTTTTTTTTGTATATGTAAAATGGAAAGTGTTTTTTTTTTTTATTTCAACCCTGAAATGTGATATATTGTTGGATAGGTATTTAAAAATGAATAGGGGTTTACTAATATTATTTTTTAATAATGTCAATAATTTCGGAAATAATCGCTCCAAAAGGAAAAATCAAAGCGTCCCCCCCTCTAACTTTTGACCCGTGGGTTTAAAAAATATGAAAAAAATCTGGAAAGTAGAACTTTATAAGGACTTTCTAGGAAAAACTTGATAGAAAGAACAGATTTTGTAAAAAAAAGACAAAAAGATTGTACAAATATTAAAATATATAACAAAAAGATTGTATAAATTTATTCTGGGTGTTATTTATCTATAATATGTATGTATTTAAAAAATATATAAGTATGTATATCAGTTGTCTGATTACCATAACACAAGCTCTGCTTAGCTTGGGATCAGATAGCCGTGTGTAAGATGTTCCAGGATATTTATTTATTTATTTATTTATTTACAAAATAATTTCTGCGTACTTAGTATGTCAACGTAACAAATAGCCTTTTTTAAACTTATAAGTTGGAACACTTATTGAGACGGACGGAAAACTACGGAACCCTACATTGAGCGTGGTCCGACACGCTCCTGGCCGGTTTTTTTTTCTGTGAAAATATAAGGGGTAAAATGGAAAAATATACATATAAATATGTATTGAAATGAGTCAGTCATTTCGATGATCGCCCTATACAAACAACAAAACAAACTTTACCTAATTATTCGATACATCAGTATAAAAAAATATATATACATATAAATATGTATATTTTATGTTTTAGAGAAGAACTAAAGGTGTGACTAAAAACTTTGTACATAAAGTTTAAATAAATGAAATATAAAAATAGTCTTCATTATTAATATCCATAAAAAAATATTTAAAAGTTCGAATGTCCATAAAGTTCGAAAAGCTCTTTAAATCTAGTGAGTTGATTTAAAACAACTCTCAAAGTAATTTTGTAACTTATATACTTTTTATAACAAAAAGCAATTACGACTGTTTGCATGTTGAAACTTATTAAAACAAGATATTAGATACATGTGTTAACAGTTTGAAACAGAGATAGTTTATTTTTAAACTAGCTTTTGCCCGCGACTTCGTCCGCGTGAATGAATAGTTTCCGTTCCTAGGGGATTTACGGGATGAAAACTATCCTATGTCCTTTCTCGGGTCCCAGACTATATCTGTACCAAATTTCTTTCAAATCGGTTCAGTGGTTTAGACGTGAAGAAGAGCCAGACAGACAGACAGAGTTACTTTTGCATTTATAATATTAATACGGACTGGTACGGATAGTCTACTCTATTATAACCAATAGTTACATTTAAACATGAAATAATTACGAGAAGATAGTTTAGATTACAATCACGCATAAATTGCGTAAGATTACCTGCTTACTCCCATACAAGATATTCCTGCTTGATGTTAACAGGTTAAAACAAGCAGTTATTCTTGCAGCTGGATTATATTCATAACTTGTTTTATAAATGCACGCATCTTTTGTCGAATTAAACACGATTCATTTTGATAATCGTTAGTTTTCTTTTGTTTTGAATCCAATGTGTTTTAAGTTTTGACTATTTTAGATGTTACACGAATTAGAACTGAACTCAGTCAGTGTCAAGTTTTTTTTACCCGACTGCCGAAAGGAAGGTCTTTCGAGCGTATGCATGTGTGTGTTTCCTCATTCTCATTATTTAGCACGCTCTAACTTTTGAATTTCGACATGTAAGGTGGCATTGAATTCATCTCAGTTGGAAATGCCCTGTGTCATTTCCACAATTGAGATGAATATATTAATTGGAAATAGAAGGAGAAAATAAAAAATATTAATAATTCAATCAAAAACCTAACTACAATTTCAGAAGTTGGTGGTAATTACACACCAAAGAATCAGAACCAAAGTATCGACTTCTGATATACTGCCGTGTTACCGAAAAAGGGCACAACTAACACTTTTTGTCAAAATGAGTTATATATATATTCGGAATCAGGAAAAAAAGGCCTATCTGCCTGATTTTTTGTGGATTTTTAGCTACAAAATAAACAGAGATAGCATAAGCTTAAAGGGCACAACTGCATCATTTTTTAAGTTTTATTACAATAAAAAGGCATATTGTGAGATATGACTTTTATTTCACCTTTTTATTATTGATATATTTAATGGAAAGGGCATAACTGACGTATGTCAAATATAAAAGGCTTATGTTTCAATTGTGCTTATTTTTTATACGAACACTTTAGCAATTAATGTAGAAAGAAAAGTCACAACTGGCAGTAATGCTTTTTCTATTTAACCCTACGCTTATAAATGTTATATAAAAAAGGCCCATTGGCGTTTGTGCCTTTACAACTAAACATTTCTGAACGAAGATGAAGTGAGGGGGGTAAGGTATGCAGGGAATGCCGTCAGTTGTGCCTGTTGTACATCTCAATTTTCTCAACATTTGTAAAATGTTAGTTGTGCCTTTTCTAATAACGACGGCAGCATAGCAAATGGAATTTTCCCTGAACCTTTCAAAAAGGCCCTGATCCACCCGATCTATAAGAGCGGGAACAGGTACTGTGCGAACAACTATAGACCGATCTCTGTCCTTTCAGCTATTTCTAAGGTTATGGAAAGACTGATTAATGGTCGCCTACTGAGTTTCTTAGAGAAAAATATAATCCCACCAAAAACAGTACATGTAAAAATAAGCTAACTCTCTACGCATTTCTACTATCGTAAAAAGTTTTGAGATCGCATAGAAGCCAAGTCCTGTTCAACTTATTTTGTAATAATAAATCAATATTTTGTGATTATATCAATAGTTTTGTTTTTTACATTATTATAATAATGACTTGGTCATGAGCACAAGTTGCAAATACAGTCGAATCTAAGGACATCATTTTGTAACTGATTGGAATGTAAGATCACCATAGAATAAACATACCGAACAATGCATGTGCAGTTCACTGGTCTTGGATGAGACTGACTGTCAGTAATTTAATAATAATTGAATAGACTAAAAGAATTTTATTCTGTGAACTTTATGTTTAACTTTCAACTCCTCCAAATATGCTGTTTTGTATTTCTATCTCATTATGCTCATGGCCAAGTCATTATTATAATAATGTAGAAAACAAAACTATTCATATAATCACAAAATATTGAATTATTATTACAAAATAAGTTGAACAGGACTTGGCTTCTATGCGATCTCAAAACTTTTTACGATAGTAGAAGTGCGTAGAGAGTTAGCTTATTTTTACATGTACTGTTTTTGGTGGGATCTCATTTATACCCAATTTTTAATAAATAAGGGAGATTTTGAAGTGTCATTTTTAGTGAACAACTCCGTTTTTGTTTTGTTGAGTTCTTCAATTATTGATATAATTAATAAGTGATAGATAGTAGGTACTACTAGGTACTTTTGAGTTTGTGTAAACTTTTTTAAATAAATGTTTTATTTTCTTACAACTGCCTTATTTTATTTCTTATACAATGACATTTATCAGCCTCTTTTAAAATATACAATCCCACTGCGGAGACACATTTATCTATGTATTTATTTTAATAATTTATAATGAAAAGGCACAATTGAGTAAATATGCCTTTTCATCGTAAAGTTTTAAATTTTTACTCAAAATTTTACATTGAAAAGGCATATTTGGTTATATGTGCCTTTTAAACCTAATATTGCTCTTTTCATGTAATTTTTTATGTTAAGTTAAAAAGAAATATGCTTATTATTAAATATATCCATTAAAATTAAAAATATAATATTGCTATCTTTGTATACATACTAAATAAACGCAATTTTTTACATTTACACAATTTCGAAAAACACATTTTAAACGTGCTTCTTTTAACAAAATTCAAAAAATATTTAAATCTCAATTTTCTCAACATTTGTAAAATGTTAGTTGTGCCTTTTCTAATAACGACGGCAGTATAGCAGTTGGACTTTTTGTTTTTTTTTTTATGACGGGCTTTTCACAATTTTAGGTAATGTCGAAGGGGTTTATATTGTCTTGAATGAGACAATAATAATATGATCACAGAGTGTATTTTGGTATTTTTCTAAGAGATAGCGTAAGTCGAGTGCAATTAGTTTTAGACATAATATCATTTATAGTTTAATATTATCATGCTTGTTTAAATAATATATATAATTTTACTTCTGCTCTTGATCTTCTGCCTACACCAAAATCAATAATAACTAGCTATAGTATAGTTTGTAGTATTTAGTTTTACGGTTATAAGCAGGTTACAAGTTCCAAGACCCCCAAGTTTAGATATTACATCGTCGAAACTATGAATATACTACATGTATTGTATATTGTGTACCTATAAGATGAAATTGTTACAATCAAAGTTAGATTAGATGTGTGGATTGCTTATCTATACTAATATTATAAAGAGGTAAAATTTGTAAGTTTGTATGTAGGGGGTAATCTCTGGAACTCATGATCCAATTCTAAAAATTTTGTCACTGGCAGAAAGCTACATTATTCTTGAGTACTATAGGCTATATAATATCACGCTATGTCCCACGGGAGCGAGGCAGTAACAAAAAACCTAACCTAACGCGGGTGAAACCGCGAGGAACAGCTAGGCTATAATAATATTATGAATGGTAAAACTGTTTGTTGGTTTGTGACGTTTTTATCTTTAAAATCGCTGAATAAAAGTTCAAACTAAAATACATCAAAATTTAATCGCTGAATACATTTTGATGTATTTTGGTTTGAACTTTGGCAAAGGAAGTTATGCTACTTTTTAATCTACCATAGACATTGACATAAGTGAAGGCACAGGCTAAAACCAGTTTGATACTATTCATGTTTCTAAGAATTTTCGCAAAACACAACACTTTATATTCTGTACAGTTTGAAGGTCTAAAACCGTCAAATTCGCAGAAAACCAAGTTTTTTTTTAAGATGACGTATGTAGTTATAATTTGACGACCATGGGGAAGTACTTACTGTTATTTTAGTTACCTTATAAAATATTATATTATTTTTTTAAACACCACTTTGTCCATTATTCTAAAACTAGCATTTGCCCGCGGCTTCGCTCGTATTAGAAAGAGAAAAAAGGAACCTATGTTACTCTCCATCCCTTCAACTATCTCCACTTAAAAAATCACGTCAATTCGTCGCTCCGTTTTGCCGTGAAAGAAAGACAAACATACAGACAGACACACTTTCCCATTTATAATATTAGTATGGATGAGTCAGCCGTTGAAAAGTGCAACACAATAATACTTTTCACATTTGAATTACAGAACTTTTCAACTTTAATGACGGAAATAATAAAGTTCATTACAAGCTTCATTTTTCGCCTTCACAGCCCTTTCTCCCCAAATTGAACTTTTTTGCTTAAGATAACATTGTTCCCGACTTTCCTCTAATTCTAAGCATATTGTGCAAAAATCTTGGACAGAATTATTTTTATTGTTCAATGTAAAATTGCGCTCTTTTGTTCAGCAAAAAATATTTCTTTTCTTAATTACTGGGAGGGATAATTAGGTGTCTTGTTTTTTTAATGCAGTCCGAATCGCACAGATCTTTGATGCGAAATGAATGATTTGGGTTCGTATAAAAGATTAACCTGAGTTTTGGCCTCCCTTAATTGGTGTTTGAGTAGTGATGTGCCTGATAGTAAATTATGTTATCGAAAACATATAAGCTTTCTTAATTTGTTTGCTCCTGTTTTTTTTAGTACAAGCTGTCTCCAGTTTACATCTCAGTCGTATAGCATTATAGTAAAAGTTTCAACAAAATGGATTTAGTAGGCTTTGGGCGAAAATCTCACAAGCACAACTTTATTAAAAATGCGCCTTTACAACAAAAGATAGAAAAAATACATTATTTGTAACTATTAAAAGGCATCTGCTCTTCTTCTCAATCATACTCTCAATATTGTTTTCAAATAACGTTATTTTGACATCACAATACTTTGCTCTTTTCAATAACCGTAATTTAATATCGATAGGTATAAAAAGACAAATGCAATATTTTATCGATATTATTGTACATCTCTAATCAAGGTCACCCTCTGTCGACCTCTGGAGCCAATCTTTACTATTTTATGCGTAGAAATGTCTAAATTAGACTTTAATTTTTACTTGTTGAAGATTAATTAATAAATTCTTATTCTACTTATATTTTATAGAAAAAAAACTTTTCTTTTGTGACTTTATTTTACCTTTGGGGATCATATGAAAGTTTTAGCTGGTTTTCAGTTTAATTAATTTATTGTTTTTGGGTGTAAATAGTTGCTATGCATTAGCTGTTATTGTTACTGGCCTGAATTGTAGTTAAAATTAGTATTGACAATCGTACAAGCCAAAAAGTCTGGCTTGCAGTAATAAAATCATATAATTAGCCTCAATAAACAAATATATTATTAAAAAGTTTATGGCTTTTAGAGAAGTATATTACCTATGCAACTGCAAGATTTTTTCTAAACGGAAGAAAGTTGCTGCGCTGGATAATTTTGACCTCTGCAAAATTGGTACTTCGAGTCAGACTCGTGCTTTGTACTTGTATTTTTCCACATCTTTGTATTACATCAATATAATTATGATGTTATTAAAAACAACAACGGATAGATGGAACATCGAATAGAAATTTTAAATAAAATTACAAAAGCCATTAAGCTTCTTTATGATCTGTTGCAGTTCAGGGTAAAGGATCATGTGTCGATATCCTGAGAGATAATTAGATGAATACAGAGTAAAAAGCCTTCATGTGATGTCATCATATTGCTGTGAAAGTTTGTATGTGTGTGTGTGTTACTCTCAGTACGGATTTTTATGAAACGTTACGTGTAATATAGCTTAGTTGGGGTCGGCTTCCACTTAACCGAATTCAGCTAGAAACCAGTGCTTTATGTGATTGACTGCCTATTAGACCTCCTCAAACCAGTAACTGTACCCCTAGGTAAGACGGGTTAGACTTTTTGGTTTCTGACTACTCGTAGCGCCTCTCAAATTTCTATGAATGACAACAGGGACCAACGGCTTTACGTGCTGTCCGATGGACGGGTTGTCAATCATGCCCAAAAATATACTATAGGAAGTATATATAAATTGAAAACTTCTCACCTGAGTCACAGGCGACATAACCACTGGGGCATCATGACGTAATTAACATTATCACCAAAATTCCGAGCATTAGGCAAAAGATCATCTACCTACTTCCCTATTCCATAATCAGCTTACGGCTCCCAGCCTAAATCTACCTAGTGTGGTGTATGTTGAATTATCGGTCAACCACTGCAAACAGGCCTATGACGACATATCAATCTGCGCTGTAATTAACTCGGGTTAGCCTGATAGTGTTCTGCCGCTCAATAATTTTGGTAATACAGGGATTATGATGGATGGTCGGATAAGGCATGTAGGGGTGGCTTTTTTAGTACAGGGTGGAAATAAGCAAGGACTTACCTTGTTGCCTATGTGATAAATGCTTTTTTTTTTTCAAAAAAAAAAATACCGCCTTCAAAATTAAAAACAGAAAATTAAATTAAAGGAAGTCTTTGGCAATGCAAAGCAACGAACAAAGTTAAAAGTTTTTATTTTTTCTTTAGTGCGGAGCTCAATTTTTTTTGTAGCTCAAATCTTGTTCAGTTGTACTGAATAACTTTTAGATTGATTTTTCAATAAGACCTTTATTTTTCTTAATTGAGGTTATTGACCCATATTTTCACGGCTAAATCATTAAACTATTATTATATAATATATTGACATAAACTAAGCTTGAATCCCAAGAAAATACATTTTTATCCACGACTGTATCCATAGTAACTAAACAAAGTCGGATGCAAAAGCTAGTTCGTCACAAAAGCAGGTTACAGTCGAATCTTTTATACTATATTATAAAGCTGAAGAGTTTTGCTTGTTTGGTTGAACACGCTAATCTGAGGAACTAATGGCCCGATTTAAAAAAACATTTTTTTGTTTGATAACCCGTTTATCGAGAAAGGATATAAGGCTATAAAATATCACGGTACAACCACGATAGCGGAGTAGAAACTAAAAAACCGGGGAAACCGCGTGGAAAAGAATAGCTAGTAAGAGATAGTCTTTGTGGAAATTAACTTGGCATAATAATAATACTGCTAATAGATAGCTGATAAGGTGAAGGGATCATAGTCGTGCCAATTGGAGATATCTTGGCAATGTGCAATGTAGTAGTTCTTGGCTGGTAGGGTCGACAATTGTGGGACACCGTTAACAATTGTCGCCAATATACTAAATCCTGCATCCTAAATCCTAGAGCTTCCTAAAATGCAAAATTATCCTACTAGTATTATAAAGGTGTAAGTTTGTATGTGAGTGTGCATGTTTGTTACCCTTTCACGCAAGATTTAAATGAAACTTTACAGTAATATAACTTATACATCAGAATTCTTATTCTTTCATAGGCTACATAACATCACGCTATGACTTACGGGAGATGACCAGTAACCAAAAATCTAAAAAATATTTGGGTAAAACCGCGGGGGACATCTAGTCACACATATAGTCGCCTATGCCATGAGTCACGATGGTTATTTGCACCAAAACTTTAAATAGGGATTATTGCCAACACTATTTTAACTAACAAATGAACAGATTTCATACAATATTGTAAAGGTGTTATTTGGTTGAAAACGCTATAGTCCGTGCAACTATTGGTCCGATTTAAAAAAATCATTATGTTTGTGTTAGATAGTCGTTCTGTTTATTGAGGAAAGTGGGTCAAATTTAAGAAAAATTAAGGGGCTGTAAAACTATATCGAAGAAGGCGATAAAACATCACACTATGATCTTTCATATTGATTTTGTGATTTAGATTCTTATTACATAAAATTGGATTCATTAAATAGGAGAAGACGCTGGCTCCTGTAACACAGGTATTGTAACTAGCGCAGGAGTCAGGGCTTCACTATATTTGTTAAATGCTGTTTATGCCAATAAAGATATTATTTTTATTTTGTCTACGGGAGCGAAGTATTAATTAATGATGCAGGTGAAACCGCGGGGGACAGCTAGTGATAACATAATTTGATTTTTTCCTAATAATATCGTTTGTGCTAATCTTTACTTAGGTACGTTGCTTGCTTTTCTCGCTGGATAAAAAAAGGTAAAGTGTACTTAAATATTTATGTTTTAATAAAATAATTTTGAAACTTATATTTTTAAATTTTATGGTCAGTTGCCCAAACATGAAAACTGATGTTTTGCGGTCAGATGTCTGTCTTTCACGCGAGTTATTTTCTAAGGGTTCCTTGATGTAAATTTTACGGTATTTTTTAAGTAAAGAACTATTTTTTTTTAAAGGAAGACAACATCGGACAGACAGTCAGACTTACAAGTAATGCGTAGTGAAAGTGAAAGTAAGGTGTAAAGTAATGATTTTATAGTATTTTATAAGTAACGAAAAATTTGTGATATTTATTTCAAAAACTTAGACTGCCTTTTTAAATCTAATAGTCTCGAAAATAAATAGGGGACCTCGGACAAACAGAACGACATACATTATGAATGACCTTTTTCATTCGCTCATACAATACCAAATTAACAACCTAAATATAATAATATTAAGTACCCAACAAAATTTGCAAAGCATACATATTTACATAACCCTCATATAGTTTCAAGAAGCAAACCGCATCCTAATTATTATGCCATAAAACATAGTTAATTAGAATATGTTTGCGATACCGTATCTATATTATATCAGGCTGAAAATTTAAAGGTTCGTGCAATGCACATATTGTCCATAATGGGTGCTCTGCAGTAATTAGGCGTAAATTAAATTATGTGTTTCAGGCTAAAATGGTAGCGAACTGGGCCATAGATTTTAGGGGACATTTTAGATTTATTTTAAATTATTGTATAGAGAGTAGTTTCTGCCCGCGGTTTCAGCCTCAAGGATACAAACTCCCGGCATATATGTATTTTCAAAAATCGAATTTCCAAAAACTTCTTTCTTAGTGGATACCTACCTCTATACCAACTCTTCACAGAGTTCACGCCCCTCGAAGGGCTCCAAGTTTCATGTCTCTGATATCAGCGGTTCGTGCTCTAACTTCTTATATCACCCAAACAGTGTCAGACTTTTTACTACTAATATCACTGACATCTAATTGACATAAAATAGAACTAAAGTGACCATCTAACTACACCAAATACGGAATATTCTGTCCATCAAAACAGCAGTTACATCAAAATAACGAAATTTAATCCCGTTCAATATTGACATGATTATATTTTAATGCAACGTTTTCACATATAAGCTATAGCACAAAGATTTGTCCTCGGTGGGAATCGAGTTCACAACCTTCGACTTAGCAATCAGGGTCACTAGCCAAAGGATCAACCGAACAGTCTTTCACATGCTTTTATAAATTGTCAAAGAGCCAGTTAGTTTACAACTTGATTTTTTACTTCTAAAACCAATATCAATGAAATCTAAATGTCATAAAATTGAACTAAAGTGACCATCTCACTATACCAAATACGGACAAATCTATCCATCAAAACAGCAGCTCCATCAAAATAACGAAATTAAATCCCGTTCAATATTTACATGCTTATATTAATGTAATGGAACGTTTTCACATATAAGCTATAACACAAAGATTTGTCCTGGGTGGGAATCGAGTTCACAACCTTCGACTTAGCAATCACGATCACTAGCCACAGGATCCACTAAACGGCTCACATGCTTTTATAAATTGTCAAAGAGCCAGTTAGTTTACAACTTGATTTTTTTTACTACTGAAACTAATATCAATGACGTCTGTCATAAAATATAACTAAAGTGACCATCTAACTACACCAAATACGGACAAACCTATCCATCAAAACAGAAGCTACCTTAAAATAACGAAATTAAATCCCGTTCAATATTTACATGGCGGTTACATTAATGAGATGCAACGTTTTAACATATTAGTTGTGACACGCTAACGTGATAATGGCACAACGATTTAGATAATGATCGTTATTGTAGTGTAATGATAGTGCTAATAATTATGATTTATGGAGATAACGCGTGCAATGAAGTGGTTCATTCAATTTTTGTTGTTATGTTTTGATCGCTTTATTTACTTAGCTTTGGTTGATGTAGCTGGTTGTGTGATGCAATTTAGTTACCCGTTGATTGTTAACGCAATATTGTACAGTGCAATTTAGTTTACTACTGATTGCTGTAAGTTAAAGCATCGAAATCATCATCTTTGTAGCGGTTTTTCAGACTACCTTAGGGTCGGCATCCAGTCTAATTGGATCCAGCTGAATACCAATGTTTTACATAGAGCTACTGCCTGAGACTTCACTACCCAGTTACTAGAAAACACGATATTGTTAAACTGATTGTATGTGTTTCTGACGTGTGAGTAACGAACTCGTAACGAATGTCAAAGATCTAAGAATTGACAACCATTTAACTTTCATGTTTCATGTTTCTACCACTGCGTTAATGACTACTAACAACCTTATAACTTTAAAAATAAAGATAAAAATACCATTAAAATGCTGTGGAGTTGATTAACAGATCTTGAACAATGGAAGTCTGTAAATTTTTTATGTTAAAAGTAGGTAAGACAAAAAAGTTCTAACATGTCATAATGAATAATCTTAAGCTGTAAAAAGTTTCACAATGAGTGATGGTCAGTCATGTAAATGTAGGTAATTGTGATCATTATTCATGTTTTTTGTTATAGCAGTCTGGCTCGAGTATACCTAAAACTCTTCAATTTTTTTATTTTCTTTTGCAACACGCGAAATCTTTGAAGATTGTATTTATTGTCAAAAATATTTTTTATTAGAAAGCGTGTATAGCTTTTACAATTTAAAATATAACTCGCGTTGACTTAGAAGTTTGATCTATTCAGTTCTTCAATCTACTCATTTTAGATTTATACCTTTACCCACTTTTGGGAAAAAGGGTTTTCATTCAAACGAGGAAGTGGCTTCTGAGGTATGGAACCCTAAAAAAGTCGAACTTAAGTACCCCCTTCCATCACATCTCAATTTTACTACCTCCAACATATCTATTAACACCCGAAACTCCGATCCGAGAGGGTCAACCCAAAGCCGATTAACAAAACATTAACACTTTATTTAAAAACAAAATAAACCCGTGCCCACTAAACACAGACCACTCAGCCATGTCAAAGTTCAAACACGCCTTCCATTAAAAAATTATGTACTTTTTTTCAAACAACCGGCACATTACAGATGGACAGACATGCTAATTACAGGGCAACCCCACTCCCGTGAAAGGCCCGGACAACGGGCCGTAATAGGTGCAATTACTTCACAATTTACACGTCCCGCGTTCACGGACAGTTTCGCCTAATTTGATTTGATTGTCACCCTATTTGCCGTTTATTTTAAATTTGAGTTATGTCACGCACATTGGTGGTCAGTTAAAAGGATACTAAATGCCATTTATTAGTTACCTGTGCAACGGTTTGTGTGCTACATACATTTTAATTGTAGGTGTCATTTTATCAGCTGCTGTTTAATTTTATACCAATTTTATGTGTAAAAGTAAATTTATTAATGGGATACACATTTGTTTATAAGCGACCAATGTACGTATATATATAATTAATATTGGTCGCTTTAAACAAATCTAAATACTACTTTAAATGTCACAGTCATCTGTTTCTCCCCAATACAACATATATTCAAAGTAGATACTACAAAAAGTTAAACCTTCTGCTCGAAGAAATTAAAGGAGGGTTGAGAACTAAGAAAATTGAGTTAAGTATTTCATTCGATTATCTGGAGTTACCCACGAAAGAACTTCAAAGGAAACCGTTCTCCAATGAATAGAATTGATCAGTTTTTTTTAAACATTTATTAGCAATGGCGTTTCCTTAATACAAGCCGAAGAGCTAATACAAATAAGATCATTAAATAAGCCTGGCAATAAACAAATATTAAAAAAAATATATCAAAAAGCTATTAATAATTCAAAAAGTGTCAGCGACAATGTTAAAACTTCTTGGTCTAATCTATTTATATTAAACCTTCGAACACACGTGATTCGAGACACAATATAAAGACAATAGCAGCGCGACATTCGGCTGTCGTTCGGTCGTTGAAAGGTAAAACTCAAACTAATTGACTGACTGACTGATGATATATTAAAGCACGGCCTAAACCACTGGTCTTAAAGACACAAAACTTAGAGAAGATTAGGTAGTAAGAAAGAATTTTTGAAAGTCCGACCCCTATAGACTGTTGCGGAATGTTTATAATAGTTACCGTGACCCTGGAATATAAAGGGATATCGAAGGAACATGAGTGGGTTTTAGTCAGTAAGAGTCTGACACGTCCTCCCTCCGCACCCAGGACGGGAGCAGTCATTGGATGATTTCCCACTCACCAAAAAAAACCCTGCTGAAACTGCTAGCAAAAGCTTGTAATATCATTAAATTAGCCTGTCAGTAAAATATAATAAAAGTTTTTCTAATTCGTAATAACCTCAGAAGTCTAATACTAATTTTGGTTCCCTAGGAATAGATAGGGACCGCTGCAGATACTTACTCATAATAGCAAATACATTAATTTTATAAATGATATTTATAGCATTGACAATCAGTTTCATTCAACATTTATCACTAATTTTAGATCAGTTAAGTCAATATTTGATTAGGACGTTTCAGAGTATTACTGTCGTTTTTTGGGTTATGTAACTAAATCTTTGACTGTCTGTCTGTCTGTCAGCAGCAGAATGTTTTCAACCGTTAAAGGAAAAGAGTTGAAATTTCTACGAATGTGTATTTCATCTGCCGCTATAACAACAAAAGAGAAAAATTAGACATAGTCAAAGAAAAAGGTTTTATTGCATGCATTTTACTTTTCGGACATCGGCCAGTTTATAGCAATACCAATGTAGACCACATAATAGAAAGCATGGCTTTTTATTTTGTAAATAATCCTTATTTTGTAATGTAGGTTTTTACGGAACCCATATCGTGATAGTCGGTTTGCACGTGCCGGTTTTTGATAAATACGTGAGGTTTGTTTCAACAAAAATAATTTTATCCGGTGCGTTAATATTGGTAGGTGTTTACTCGTCGTATTGGAGTAAGTGAGCGCGATTCGATTCGCCACACATTGCGGTCCAGTACTGTACTATTTGTTTAAAAAAATAATGCAGGTACAATTTGTACTGGATATAATGCAGGTAAATTTAAATTTAGTAATTATTAAATTGTTGTAGGGATTTGTATCACTTGCAGTTGCTATTGTTGCTAGCGACATCACACGCGAGGGTTTTTGATTTAAGCGGACGAATTTTTCGTACAATCTTTGTCTTTGTTAGCGCTTCGATTTTCAAAAATCGCTTTTAGTACGTTCCTAAGTCATTTAAATAAGTGATTACCATCCAAAAGCCTCTTCATACATATACTAGCTACCACCCTCAGTTTCACCGGCATTTATGGATGGTACTGGTCGTAGCGTGATATTATTTTACCTTTTTTGATAAATAGGTTAATAAACACAAGAATTTTTAAATTCAAACCTACTACTACTATGTGTACCTGCTATACCTAATTCACCTTAAATACTTACTACACTCAATACTTTTGTAATACTATACCTTACATTATCGTAATACTTATCTCTTCCTCTTGCATCAGTATAACATACTGCCTACAATAATAACAGCATTGAGTGAATTTATTCAAGAATGTAAGTCAGTCACTTAGGTCCGTACCTACGGCACTAAAAATACCGACTCTGATAGATACGATCGCTCTATGAACTGTTTAACCTCTATGGCGTACGTGGATGATATCACACCGTCGCGTATAGTAGAAATTAATAAAATATTCGATGAATCTGTTACTGAAGTTCTGTAGGGCAATTTACAACATGTTTATCTTTCGACGACCAAGCGACAGCCGTCTATCGCGCTGTCGACTTCCATTTTAACCGGATTCAGCCAGATACCAGTCTTTTACGTGAAGCGACTGCCTATTGTTATTACAAAGCCTATAATACATTGCAGTAATTGCCATAAATCCGGATATCATATACAACCTTTTTTTTAACCTTACTGGGAGTTCCATGGATGAAGAGTTTAATCCCTCGAACACACATGATACGAGACACAATAGAAAAACAATAGCAGCCCGACAGCCGGCTGTCACTAGGTCGTTGAAGTCTTATTGTCCATCTTTGAAGCTTCAGACTACCAGTCTCAACTATGGTTAAATGTATCACCCAGTTACTGGGTTCGGTAAAGTAGTGGCTTCATATAAGACACTAACCGATTGGTCTGTAAGTCGACAAGACACAATTTGGAAGAGATGAGTAATATGTAACAGTAATACCAAATAAGCAGTTTAAAAACTAGTTATTATAATACAAGACGGTGTAACAACCATCCGCGTTCGTTATAACGAAACAACTCCGAATCGATCCCAGTAATGGCGTCTAATTGTTTAGCTCGGTATCGCTCGCATCGACACGTACAGATGCTATCTGGTAGATAACTGAACTGACAAGCTTACCTGACGGTTAGATGTACAGTTAGATGAAGAATATTAAGAAACTTGGACTCTTACTGACTAAAACCCACTCATGTTCCTTCGATTGCCCTTTATGTTCCGGGGTCACGGTAACTGTTATAAACATAACATTCCGCAACCCCGGCAGGCGTTGGCCCTGTTGGGCCTCTTCCTGTGCTGACTCCTTCTCTTTGAGGCGCGCGTGGAACAAAACGCGCCGTCTACGCGGTCCTGGTCCTAGCCGGGCGGCGAGCTACCCATCGCTCGCCATCCGCAGAACCGCGCCTACGGTGGCCGGTAGTCGTCTTGCGACTCTCGACGTCTTCGCTTGGGTCTTAGTCCGGGGCGAGAGGCTCGTTGTTGCCTCTCGCGCGCCGCCGCCTCCTTCACTGGGTAATCATTTAGGACAGATTATGAGTTGGTGACAAGATTCGGGATATTGGTTGCTGCGTGGCAAGTTGTGTGGTTCCCTACTTGAAATCGAATGACGATAGCTCGAACAACACAAGATCGATTCTAACAGGAAGCTTATATATTTGTATGACAGAGAATTGTAGCCAATTGATGCACTTTTTATATGGTATAGTTTTGAGAATAAAATTATAAACCGAAGTAATTGTGTAATTACTCGTAAATTCTGTATATGTAAGTTGTACGGTATATATGCGCATAGGAAGTATATTAGTTATTAATATCAATATTAACACATAAAAGAATAACACAAAAGCAATACATAAAAACTACATACCTAATTAATATTAGAAATTCAAGTACATTTTAAACAGATAAAAAAAATTGTTTATTTTGAAAGTAAGTAAGGCATAATACAATAAATTTCTTACGTGTTAAATTACAGTACAATTGCATATTTAAGATAAGTTTTTCTTCAGTAATTCAATTATAGAAAGTCAACTTGTTAACTGATTAATATTCATTAATAGCACCTATAATTTGTACAGAAAGATATTTAATTAAAACTAATAAATTAGCTATAAACTATACATCGGATAAAAAAGGATCATCTATCGAATACTGTTTAATTACTAAAGAAACTGTTAAGGGGAATACTCCAAAGATAATTTAATGTTTTTGTGCAAACTCACTAATGCAAAAATTTTTAATTGCAATTTACCCTCTTTTTGATAACATTTAAAGTAGTAATGTAGAATTAAAAATCTTTTTCTAAATTCTGACAAAAATAAACCTAAAGTTTCAAAACAATTTAATTGATTGTATGTACAAAGAATTCCAATAATGTGATATAACTCAATCACAGCTTACAAGCAATGATGGGCTGTTGTGTTGTACTATTCATAAATATTGATTAAGCCTACTTAATCTGTATGTTTGTGAAAACTCCCACGATTTAGAAAGAAATATCAGTTGACTTCCTAATCTAAACATATACATCTAAATAGTTGTTCTAAGTGATCGACTAATTTGTCTATGCAAAGTCTAAACCACTAAAGCTGTTAAATTAGAAATCTCGGCAATTGATGTTATTTATTGTCGTCAGATGTCAGTTCAAAATTTCGGCTCCAGACAGTTTAAAAAAAATATCCTATGTTTTCAATAAACCTTAAACTTGATATACCCACTTCTATCTTCTTTTTTTATTATTTAAGTGAACGGTTGAAAAAGTCAGTCATTTTCAAAATATCCATACAAGCAAATCCGTGAGAATCACCTAGATCTACAGGCAAACGTAAGCCGTCATAAAAATAAAGCGTAACAATAAAGAAGATGTAACAGAGCCTTAACAAAACGCATCCTCGGAGCACGCCCACTCGTGTTCAAGTACAAGACGCCTAATTAAGAATATAGCTAGCTCCACTAACAATACGCTAAGTAACCAATGGAATTTACATCAATAGATCTTTATCTAAATTGTATTATGTTTTATCCTTTATTCTTTTAATGTCATTTAACATTGTAAAGAAACCTGCGTTTAATATTTATTATTTATCATAAATATCGGTTGCTCATAGATCTAATACTAGTCCATTCGAAAACGAAGTTGACTAAAAGTTTCTTAACGAAAATTGTCAAAACGTCATAGTAATTATTTTTAGAATAACTCCACTTGATATATCAGTCAGTAGTAGGTACTAGTGCTTTTTGAAAGTAGTACGTACTAGGGCTTTAAGAAAATCTGTCCTTATGCGAATAAGCCCTTTCTTCTAAAACCCACTATAAAATAAAGTACCACCACAGCAAATAGGCGTATCCAATGTCCCACAATAAGGCTGTATAATTATATCAGGGCCCAAAGACCTCTGTCCATTTTGAAATGAACCGCAACCAAACGTACTAATTCCACTCGCATCATTTAGCATTGTTTTGTAAGTACGCGGCCAGCGTTTGTAATTCTTTTGTTCTAACGAGACGTGAAATGCCCATTCAATGTTAAACGGCCAACTTCTGGGTCACTGCGTTTCGTACCGCACTTATAAATGAGTAAATAACTCACACATGCATATACAAAAGACTCTCACACACACACAGAAAATTCTTGAAGAAACAATGGCATGTTAGAATTGTAGGTTGAATGTGATGATATTTATAAGTTACTGGGTTTTACGAGGAAATTATGTAAGTACTCAGAGTTGGTATGGTCAATATTGTGATCATACATTTCACAACATTAACTTGATTTGTATAAAAGGGTAACCGATGTGATCAACGCAAATTCCAAACTACAGCTGTGGTCTATGGCCAAAAAAATGCATGCGGCTTCTTATACCTTGTTGGTAAGCAATAAGAAAGGAATTTTAGATTCAAACCATATGGTGGTAACATAAAAAGAAGTGAATAAAAATTTTGTGTGAAAAATTGTAAATAAAAGTCTTGCTGATAGGTACAATCATAAAAAAATATTTAACATATTTTTTTTCAATCGTTGTGATTCATTCTATGGTTACAGCTCTATTTTGAAAATTGAAATTCAAGTAAATATTTTATATACAATATAACACGCTCAAACCCTCTGTACATTTTTATAAAGGGTAACAAAAAAGCGAGCGCATATGTAATAAAACAGCTGCACTCCAATATTATACGTATTTATTTTCAATATCACGACACAAGATTAAAACAATTAATTGTATAACTTTATAGTATAACTTATAATAATCTAGGTAGTTTATAAAAATCACAGCTATTACTAAAAATGCAAAGAACCAAATGTGCGTCCGACTTCGACGAGCGCCAACAGAACAAGACATTCAAAAATGTCTTCGCCCGCCATCACGACAAAACTGACAGCTTTACCATAGATACACAAAATAATTATTTCGGTGTTGTCAGCACATTTAGTCGATTGCAATACATAATCGATTACAAAAATAAATTTAAGTAAATACATATTCGCAATAAATCTCATTCAATCGTTATTACTTATATCAGAACCTAACACTCGTCCATCCTGACAACGTGTATGTCCTCATACACGCTCTCAGGCCAAGACCAAAACCTAACACTCGCCACAGTACATTATTATAATTTAGCTACAAGAACAATGACTACATAATCAAGATCATAATAAAGTGAAAAATAATGTATTTAAACTTATATAAATCCAAAATAAAAAATATAAACAAAAGAACTCTTTACATTTTTAATCCGCATACTTCTCCAACTTTTGGAATTCTCTTTTAAGTCTTCAACTTTTGAAGTTCTCCAACTTTTGGAGTTCCCTAAGTCTGTCCAACTTTTGGACTTCTCACTTACGTCTCCAACTTTTGGAGTTCTCCAACTTTTGGAGTTCCCTAAATCTGTCCAACTTTTGGACTTATCACTCACGTCTCCAACTTTTGGAGTTCTCCAACTTTTGGAGTTCCCTAAGCTTGTCCAACTTTTGGACTTATCACTCACGTCTCCAACTTTTGGAGTTCTCCAACTTTTGGAGTTCCCTAAGCTTGTCCAACTTTTGGACTTATCACTCACGTCTCCAACTTTTGGAGTTCTCCAACTTTTGGAGTTCCTTAAGCTTGTCCAACTTTTGGACTTCCTACTTACGTCTCCAACTTTTGGAGTTCTCTAGAACAATCAAAGTAACAAATAGGTACACTATCTATTGATTATAATGACCTTTGCAATATTAAAATAATTCTCAAAAAGAACACATCTAGGTTTCATATAATTACTACATTAATACCATCTCATTTATATTTATTTACACAACTCATACTGCATTTTATATCATTTACAACCACATTTTAACTAAATCATGTAAATACAATAGCATATATTTTTTGTAAAATAAAGTAATATTACATAATTAATCACTTACATTTTCTTTGCAATTATTATCAATTTCATCATCAGTACTACTCTCATACAGCTCTAAAGCAGCTACATGAACCCATGGTAACATTCGATTAGCAGCTACTATCGTTTTACGTTTGTTTTTCGTGGTACTTAACCCGGGAATTGCGGCTAACTCATATCGATCATTACCGAGTGACGCAACCACTCGATACGGGCCTACGTAAGCTGGACTGAGCTTTTTGCTTTTGCCGTCATTATTAAATGAAGTTTTTGTTATTTTGACCAATTCTCCTATTGCGTACGTACGAGCTGGACGTCTACACTTATCATAACGATGTTTTTGTTTGGCCTGTTCCTCATCGATCCTATCCTTTACCTGCTCGCGAATAGTGACTAGATCAGTAGTGTCCCTAGTGGTATAACGTATTTCGTTTAAACGTGGATCTGATTCACTACTCATGTTAGTACCGAACATTACCTCCGCTGGGGTTCTCCCCGTTGTCTTCTGTACAGTATTATTTAAACCCCACTGAATTTTGCCAACCTTAGTATCCCAAACTCTTTCGTCGTCCCCGAGATTCTGCGCCGTCAAGGAATTCAGAATAGTACGGTTGTACCTTTCTACTTGTCCGTTCGATTGTGGACTAGCAACTGCATTCAAAACATGCTTAATACCCTTTTCGGTACAAAATCTTTTGAACGCATGAGAGGTGAAACATGTACCGCGATCACTAATTATGCGATCGGGTGATCTAAAAACATCAAAAATTTCCAACAATACATTTATAGTGGTCAAGGTTTTCGTATTTCTTACCGGTTTTATAAAGACAAATTTAGTAAAAGCGTCAACTACTACCAACAAGTAAGAATTACCTCTTTTAGACTTTACGAAGGGACCCACGTGGTCCATGTGGAGCGTATGAAACGGAATTTCTATCTTGGGTATAGGGTGTAATAAGCCCTCGGACCTATTTGACCTTGTTTTGGAATACGCACATTCGAGACAGGCATTCACATATTTTTTTACGAATTTGGTCATACGAGGAAACCAATAAGTGGCTCTTATACGTTCTAAAGTCTTTTCGGCACCAAGATGACCAATGTCATCGTGGTTAAGACGACACAACTGCCACCTAGCTCCTTTCGGGACTACCCAACGAAGTTTATCAGGGTCACTATCGACACGTTTATAAAGCCCATTATCTTTGATAACGTAGTTGTCTCTAATGTAATTTAGGCCTTCTGGATCTATTTTTGTGTGCAAAATATCGCGTATCCTATTTAACTCTGAATCACCCAACTGAAGGGTAAGCAACCAATCATCACTGTTCAACAACATAACCATGGGATATGTATCAACTTCACTAGACTGATTCTCGGTTTGGGGATTTCTCGATAAAGCGTCAACATGCGACATCTTGACACCAGGCCGGTACTCAATCACGCATTCAAACTCCTGCATCATAAGCCACCACCTCGCGATTCGGGGAATTAAATCGCGTTTAGTAAAAGTAGTTCGCAATGCTCCGCAATCTGACACAATTTTAAATTTCTGTCCTAAAAGATATACTCTAAATTTCTTTAGAGAACAAATGACCGCTAGTGTTTCCAACTCATAAGAGTGGAAATTCTTCTCTTCCGGAGAAGTTTGGCGGCTGTAAAAAGCCACGGGATTAAACGATTTTGAGCCAACCGGACGCTGCAAGAGAATCCCACCGATACCAACACGGCTGGCGTCAGTGTGTAGCTCAGTTTCAGCAGACGGATCATATATTGCCAGCACAGGTCTTGAGACCAGTTTTTCTTTGAGGGTATTGAATGCCTTCTCTTGCTCACAAGACCACAACCAAGAAACGTCTTTCTTTAACAGCTTACTGAGAGGGTGTGCGACATGCGCAAAATCCTGAATGAATTTGCGAAAGTAGCTCGCTAACCCCAAAAACTGACGGACACCATGCTGATTCGAAGGACGAGGAAAATCTGTTACTGATTGTATCTTTTTCATACCAGGCCTAACACCCGCGGAACTAATTTCGTAACCTAAATAATCTAACTTATCCTTCAGAAATTCGCATTTGCTCAAGTTAAGTGTTAAGTTGGCTTTTTCAAGCAACTTTAATATGTGCTCTAACTTAGCCAAACAGTTATCTACGCTAGTTCCATAAATAAGGAGGTCATCTAAATATGCTGTAGCTTCGTTAAACCGTGCAGAGCCCAAGACCTTGTTCATCATTCGTTGGAAAACCGCTGGCGCATTTGCTAGGCCGAACGGCATACGATTAAATTCGTACTGACCGTCCGGTGTCACAAAAGAAGTCAGCGGTTTTGAATCCTCGGCGATTGGTACTTGGTAATAGCCAGAAGCTAAATCTAGAGAGATGAAGCAGGCTTGTCCCGATAGTCTGGCTATTTCATCATCTATTATTGGCATAGGATAACGTTCTTTTACCGTTATAGAATTGAGCATTCTATAATCAATGCATAACCGAAGCTTGCCGTCCTTTTTGCGAATCAATACAATTGGACTTGCATACTCGGATGCAGACTCTCTGATGATACCAGCGTCGAGCATGTCTTCTACCATTTCGCGGACCTTTTGACGCTCACTATGGGCCAAACGATATGGACGGTAAACGACCGGCGTTTTGCTGTTAGTCTCGATGCTCATCTCTACGACATTGGTACATCCTAATTCTTTGAGCGTAGTAGCAAAACATTGCCTGTATTTTTGTAATAGATCGAATAGCTTAGACTTATCAGAATCAGTTATAGACTCTCCTACCCGGATCTGGCTGATATCAAGACTATTAGAGAGTTTCGAGGAGACTGACGCGTCTGGTACAAGGACTCGATTCACAACCTTAACAATTACTGCTCGACCTAGACTTGACCCCAAAGGTAATAAGAATTCTGAACTAAGAGGCGTTAACTCGACAACCGTTCTGCCCTGTTTGACTAGGCGTAATCCACCCTCCACTACACACTGCTGATGCGGCTTACCTATCAACTTACAATCAATCATAATATAACCCTCGCAACGAGGCTCTACTAAAGCTCTTAACGATGCTCTTCCATACAACATCACGCTGTTGGGCACAATAACCTTGACTGCATTATCTGTATCTGTATGATTCTGTGCAAATGGCATTTCATCATCAACATTCATAAATCGTAAATCTGTGGCAGTTTTGTGCACGACAACGTGTGGCTGTTCTGTGAAAGTCTGACCAACTAAAACGGGCACATCTAAGTATTTGTCACTCACTACACGGCAAGTAATGTTAGCGAGTACACCGTCTACAGAAAGATCAACGTTAACCCTTCCTACTGACTGTACTAATTCGTTACCAAAACCTTTCAAAACCGTTTGTACGCAGTCATGCTGAAGGCCTAGTTCCATTCCTAGAGACTCGGTAATCAACGAGACTTCGCTGCCAAAATCTATGAAGGACTTTATGTTTCGACCATTAATTTTTATTGTTTTAATAAATTTAGAATTTTGTTTAGATGCCGAAATAAGCAAAGTTTTGCTTGGATCCTTAGCTCTGTTCTTGTCAGAATTTGAGTAGCATTTGTCAGCACTATGACCAACTTTACTACACTTAGTGCACGTTATGAGAGGCTTTGGACATCTAGAGAAAATGTGCCCCTTTTCTTTGCAATTAAAACAATGAAATGTTGAGGAACCATTAGTTTTGGTTGCCGACTTAGAATTTGCTAATTCGGAATCGTTCCCTGATCTGAACCGAGAATTAACTACGCGTTCGCCTACGTTATTATCTTTGCTGCTCATCAAATACTGCAATAATTGATCAGGATGACTGCACCTTAGTGCCAAAGCCGCGGATTTTAGTGACTTATCACTAATACCATAAATAATGCAGTCAACCGCGCGTTTATCGAAAATATCACACTGATTTAAGAGAGCTAGTTTATCATAAAAATAGTTTTCAATGGGTTCATTGTATCTACTTTTCCGCTTTAGCATCTCTTCCAGGGCTTGGCCATAATTTTGTTCGAATGGGAATGCACTAAGTAACTTTTCTTGCCATTCAGGCCACGTAAACAAAATAGAGTTCAAACTTTCGTACCAGGTTTTTGCCAAGCCCTGAAGTTTTTGCATTGCGTGGTGAATGGTTGTTTTCTCGTCCCATCCATAAACAGAAGCACACTCGTTAACTTTGTTAATCCATATGTCAATGCGTTGGTTTTTCAATGAAGGGTTAAACTCTGCTAAAATATTTTTAGCATCACTGCTACGGTTCATCTGTGAACTTGTTGATGGCTGGGACGCGAGTTGTTTAATAGAACTTAACAAATTAGCTATATCTTTTGCACTAAAGGAAACGCTACTTGATCGCACAGGTCGTTCTGCTTTGTTATAAACATCATTATCTTTGTGATTATTCATACGATGACGAGTTGCCTTGGTATAATTTTCGCGATATAAAGAAGATTCGCGAGAACACTGACTATAACGGCGCTTTGACAAACGTTTACGTGCTCTGCTCACCTCGTTTTCCAAGGCGTTGAGTCGCTCCCGCTCTCGTTCTAGCTCCTTCTCGCGAGTACTCCGCGAAGTCGGGCTCCGGCGAAGCCTGCGACCGCGACTTCGGCTTCGAAGACGCCTCACGCTGCCGCTGCTGTCCGTTCTTGACCTGGCTCTGGCTGCGTGGCGACTTCGACTTCGAAGGCGTCCGTGACTGCTTCGCCTAGCACTGCCGTTGCCAAGCACCGTCGTGCTTCGTCTTGCTTCGGCTGCTTGGCGCGATGGACCCCTTGTTGGCGTCGATAGGCGCCGCGAGGTAGTCGCTCGATCGCGTTGCATGGTTTTGAATCCAGAACATAGAAATAACACTGAATTTAGAACATGTACACTAAAATAACTACATTATATATGATATGAAGACTTTTGTAGGGTATTTCGAAATATCTCGAAAACGGTGCGTCTGGGGTCAAAAATAACCAAATTTTTGCCCCCTTTTAGAAACCCCACGGACGGGACAGTTATGGCAAATCCACAAAAAAAAAAAAAAATTTTTTTTTTTTCTTTTTTGTCTACCCTCATATTATTTTAATTGTTTAAATAACGCTTTTTAACAGAACATGGACATTAGAAATCTAATAAAAATCATAATCTATTGCATCTGCGTTAAAACACGTTTAGTAAAAGAAGAACAAAAGACATATTATATATATATAGGCGTGTACTTACCACTTCTGAACTGTAATAAAACAGCTGCACTCCAATATTATACGTATTTATTTTCAATATCACGACACAAGATTAAAACAATTAATTGTATAACTTTATAGTATAACTTATAATAATCTAGGTAGTTTATAAAAATCACAGCTATTACTAAAAATGCAAAGAACCAAATGTGCGTCCGACTTCGACGAGCGCCAACAGAACAAGACATTCAAAAATGTCTTCGCCCGCCATCACGACAAAACTGACAGCTTTACCATAGATACACAAAATAATTATTTCGGTGTTGTCAGCACATTTAGTCGATTGCAATACATAATCGATTACAAAAATAAATTTAAGTAAATACATATTCGCAATAAATCTCATTCAATCGTTATTACTTATATCAGAACCTAACACATACAAATTCGTTTTCAACTCAAATACAATAACAACTGTGTCACAATAGTTGCTTTACATACAAAAACAAATAATGTTTACATATCATACAAAGAAAAGACAATTTTAACACACAAATTATTAGATAGTTTTTGTAGATTTTGCCCATATTAATAAATTCGTTACATAATCCCGAAACATTACTCATGTAAATGTACGTGACCAAACTAACAAACACAGCTAGTTACAGCTATTATAAAAACCTTAAGCATTAACAAGACATTTTTTCCAACAATTTTACGCAACGCTTTCGTCATTAGTGACAAATGGTGTCTCCAACTAAAGGTCTATTGTTAAAGAATCAGATAAGGCGAACAAGAACGATGGACCGGGCACGAATATTCGTTTAAGATATGCTTAAATGTTACAAACAATAAGGTTATAATGAATGAAGTATCAGCAGTCTTTAATCCTGAGTTAACGGATGATGGTGACAAAAAATGGAACGGTCAGCTAAAGAACTGCTAACCATATTTATTTTTGTAGGATTTCCGTCATTGTATTCGTCAGCCTTATCGAATTGTAAAACTACATCCTCTATTGGCGCTTACCTTCTTTGACGCAATTTTGTGGTCTTAGTATGCCTGTCGTTGCTTCATAGATCATCCGTCATTCCAAGTGCCTAGCAATATTTTTTGCTTGCATATTCTAATGAGTATATATTTATTTAAAAGGTTAGTCACCTCAATTGGACTCACTTTTACCTGCTTGTAAAACAGCAAACATCTGAGAATCTGCTTAAACTTTTAACGTTAAAGTTATTCTAAAATCGACCTTAGAAAACTTTCTAACAAAAATACGCTAGAAACGTTCCGTTTCTTCTTTTTCTCATATATTTAACGGAACCTTGTTAAAATGTTTCCTCCTAATTGCATTGGAAACTCATTAGAGCACCGTGAATTGCTGATTCAAAATTCTATTTTGTTTCTTTTACACTGCCTAAGTAGAACAGTTGGAATGTGCTAAATGCTCAACACAAAGTTTACATGTAAAAGGTTTGTTTCTTACAACACGAACTAACGCAGAAATCAAAGTTCAATAAGTCATTCATTCGCCTGTAATGTTACATAGAGGTCGAATGCTCCTGGAAAATGTCAAAAATCATTGAAATTAATGCTAATTTTTAAACGATTACAGACATTTATACAGTACAGATGAATGCTGTCAGTGATGGGAGCGTCAAAAGCGTGCAATACAATGTGTCAACCTACTGTTTGAAACGAGCAAGGAGCAACTAGCTTCAATTTTCTCGCAGACCCTTGACAATTCGAAAGTACCTGTAAATAAATAGTTTGTTTAGTTTTGAATTAGAGTTTGAACGCGACCGGCATTTCTTAAAGAAAGAGATATTCGTTTGTTCTATGCAGTTGAACTTCTGTAGTAATTTTCTTAATGTACTCGCATTCTACCGAAAATTCCAATGAGTAATAGCACCAAAAGTACAGTACCGAATGTCTTGATAACTGTCTAGTGTGACGCATTCATTATTCTACAAATGTGGAGGTTGAGTAATGGTGCGAAAGTTGATTTTGGTGACTTCACAACGGAGGTAAATATTATCGATAGGTAAATATCGATCGGTTTGTGGTCACGAGTAAAATCTTCTGAGGTGTTAGTCCCTTTGGAACTACATTATTTTTGTATGTACCTTTATTGACATCTATGATTTAAACATGAATAGGAGTTGAAGCTTGGCTTGATTTCAAGTAGGAAAAAGTATAAGTATTTCAAAGAACAAGTATTAGTGCTTGATATGGAATGTTCCTGTATCGAGTACTAATATTAGTACTCAGTACGGGAGCGGGGAGTAGTAGCACAGATTACTAAAAAGTTACTACGTAAGTAGTAGTCGGTACCAAAATGGTTCTTATTGAAATATGAAGATAGCAGCAATGGAACTACCATTACCATACTATTATTACCATTGTAAAGGACCTAATCCAGGGAAGTACTACCATCATACCCACTTTTGCAGAAAAGTAGCATGGCTGACAGCAATGCTACTTTTCTGCAAAAGTACACAGCAATTTGCTGTGTTCCGGTTTGAAGGGTATGGAGGGTACGGATGCAAACGCTTGAGACACATTTTAGTCACTCATATGGCAACGCTTCTTCGAGGCCTTTGGTATTGCAGATGTCTAAATACGGCGGCGACCATCTAATCGAGCTGGGCAGTCAGTTCGATTGTCTAGGCGATGATGACCACCAAACACTATGTGGGCAGTCAGCACGAATGTCTTCCAATAAAAAAAAAAAACATTCAAACAATGCTATCAATTCTAAACCATGACAACTCCTTTAAAAAACACGTTCTCAAAACGGTTTTAATGTTACATACAACCATTAGGCTTCACTTTAAACGACATTACGACTAAATCAGAACAAGATAGTCCAACAATACGGTACCGGTAACAACTATTAATCAAAATGAGGGATCGTATTAAACAAAAATAGGTGCATCCATTTATTTTCTATCGGTATCGGACGTGTGGGTTGCGCTACACATACAATGTAAGAGCGTGTTCAGACGAGAACAGTATTGCCTTCTTGGAACGTTCGCAAGCCAATCGCGGGTTCAAAAAATTGATAAGGGAAAATTTCACTTTATGTCTGGAAATCTTTTATCCATGGAGATTGAAGCCTAGCAGTTTTTGTATGGAAAAACTGACTAAAGGTCAAAATTTTCTAAACAGACTTTTTCTAGCTTTAAAGTTTTGCAGAAAATTTTACTATTTACACATACATTGACATGCAGCATTGATTGTTGCTAAAATGAGATAGCAAGTTGAGTTTGAAGATCATCTTGTTAGTAACATTAACCTTGATAAAGAATTAAGTAAGTAATCAATATTAGTAGATTTAAATTAGGTAGGTTATAAATACTACAAATCATTTGATCATATTTCACCGATCTTTATGCCAGAAGTTGTTTAAAAACTTTATTTTATTAGCTTGGTTTTATCATCTCGTCAAATGTGACTTGCACTTTAAAATATACACTGTTTTAAAAAAGAAACCTAGCATTTTTAAACTTCTCATTCCGTTCTCTCGATCTTGATGTGTACCAGATAAGCTATCTAGGATGCTTTCCAGCTTTGCAAACCGACATGTGAGGACTTCGGGAGCATTTTTAAAACCGTTTTTCTTTGTTTTTTTTTTGTGACAGTGTTTTAGCTGCACGACTATTAAGGATGACTCTCTGAAAAAAAAAAACACGAATGTATTTAGAAAAATGCCAATCTCACAGAATAATGTTATTACCGAAAAACATTCCGTTCCCTTTTTATTAATTTGTTAATATTTTCAAAGATTTTTTTTTTATTTACAAGTTACTAATATGTATAATTAATAACATACAAAAGTTTGCACTAAAATAAACTATATCATAACGTTATTAAGTTACTTAAAACCTAATCAATTCAGATTATTTTGAACCTTTTTGCATTATTAATGTCGCTTTAAACCTCTCTAACAAAGACTTGTGCGTTCATCGCTCCGATAAAAAAGATTTATCGGCTGGTGTCAAAGCCCCGACCTCTCGATCATGACTCATAGTCTTAATTAATTACAGGAATAATATAAGACAAACTTTACTCGATTACGAACAATTCCAAAGGATCAGTAATAAACAATCCATGCTTATACATTGACAGATAATAATTATAACAGCTAGTTGCGTCTGAACACGCCCTAATAGTCCCGAGATTCTTTTCATTATTAACTCCAAACATAATTCTTCTATCCTGCAATCCTTGGAAAGACTCTAACACTTGCAATATATGGTTCAATTTAGCTTTAACTTTAAGGAGAAATAATTTGGTATGATATGCGTGTAAGTTATTAATAATATTTTCTCTTTGTTTGGAGCAGTTATCCTTGTCCGTCTTTTGTTCTTATGATCGATCCCTTGTAATTATTCGATTAGTTTTCAAGTTTCTCTGTAACAGCTTTATTGTGATACAATCGAAGAGTGCGTGTAATTTAAATGTTATAAATGCAAGATTATGAATAAGGAAGCTAGGTGATTCAGACATAAAAGGAACTTCAACTTTTAATTTAATTAATAAACAGGTAACTAAATAATAATTTGAACCTTCGGGCGATAATGTCCAAGTTGTAATTAATTCACTGAATCTTTTGCATGTGTATATTTTTTTGCTGATATAAGTCAATGCTTTTTCTTGCATTCATTTATGGCGGAATTATTAGCTGTGTGTGTAGATACAATAACCCGATATAACCACTAATATCAATCCAATTTCAAATCTAACTAAAAATAACCCGAAGGTTTTTTGAAGTGAAAACTTCTTTAGCGGCGTTGAGCACTTTTTCTGTAATGGGTATAAAATCTTAAACTCGCGTCAGGACACGTGACCCTGATCGAAAAAGCGTAGGACGGATAACAATTGAACGCGCGATAAAAATCTCACACACACTGATACAAGGTACAATTTTCCCGAGTTCAAAGTTTATATTTTAACCCGTGGAGTAATAGTGTTGGAAAATCTTGGCGAAACAGCTTAATATAAGCTTGCTGTAGATAGAGAGAGAGAGATATAGTGGTCCTGCTAATGGCTTGGGGCAGGCGAGCCAAAGGCACACTCGTAAATAAATGAGCGAATGTGTTTTTGAAGTGAAAACTTCTTTAGCGGCGTTGAGCACTTTTTCTGTAATGGGTATAAAATCTTAAACTCGCGTCAGGACACGTGACCTGATCGAAAAAGCGTAGGACGGATGGATAGTAGACAGCTATAATCAAGTTTTCACTTCTGCCGGCACTCCCGGAGTGCAACCCGTCTTTTTTTTTTATAATAACTACAAACCTGACAGTGCTATTATAAAAAAATATCGCTGAATTTGAACTATTGACCTCATACCGCAGTCTTCTGAAGAATATCTTTATTTTACTGTACGTATAATAATAATGCATTTCTTTTTTCTAGTAAAGCCTGGCTATCAGAAAGAAACTAAAAAAATGTTGTAACGTTTTGAAGGTACATCTAAAGTACAGAAAATACACCCTTTCGTTTTTAGCTCGTCCGAACATGTTTATCAATAACTAAAGTTTTGCTTAGGGAATTGAATTGAATAATATACATCGAAACTATAAATAGAAACTTGACCCTTATAAAATATTAATAGTAATTCTGATGTGTCGATATAAATAAATAAGCATCCAAATAGAACCAACCTATAAAAGTTTGTTTGTGGAAAATGCTTCACCTTTTTCCTCTGTAACCTTCCTACCGTTAAACAGTTGGACCTTAACCTACCTCAATATTAAACACAATAGACGGTACTTGGTATTTGTATGCACAGAACTGCAACACACCTGTCCTCTAAGTCGTTAATAACTGTTAGGTCGTCTGTCCAGAATAGCTCTGTTTTGTTACACGTTACAATACGTGATTCACATAATGTTGCTGTAGCTGTTAAAGCAACAAAGCCGCTAGTTAGGTATTAAGTTTACCTTGTACTGGAGAGAGATAAAACTTTCAAACAAAAACCTTGCATTGAGAAGATTTTAAAGTGATGGAATTTAATAAAACCATTATCCATACTAATATTATAAATGGGAAAGTGTGTCTGTCTGTCTGTCTGTATGTTTGTCTTTCTTTCACGGCAAATAGGAGCGACGAATCGACGTGATTTTTTAATTGGAGATAGTTGAAGAGATGGAAAAAGTAGCCTATGTTACTCATAGGCTACTTTTTGTCTCTTTCTAACGCGAGCGAAGCCGCGGGCAAAAGCTAGTATAAATATAATAGCCCGTGCAAGTTCAGTTTTAAAATTACGATCGAGTGCTGTGACTTATGTACTGTATACAAATTTTAACACCTATTCCCGCACAGTCCTGCAGGACTAGACAAAAAATAATTCGTTCGTTTTTTCGCACACGTCAAGTTAAACGTTGATAAGGTCCCGTGACTTATCCGTAGGGAATGCCACTATACATTTTATACTCAGTGTTTGACGTAAACGCTTACAGAAAGTTATTTGTCTAATGGAGTAGGTCAGAATGCCATTATCGTAGTGGTATTGTAAATTGGTGGTACTGTATATTGGAAGCCAGATAGTTTGGAGGTTATATTGTTACTTGACAAGCTCACGCTTTCTCGTCGTCACATTTTGTTGCACCAGAGGCCTCCGGATAGGCCTGTCTCTTGGAAAAAAAATTAACGGTTATTGTAACAATCATTTTAACTTACTTTCAAAAATAAAATGTTCATTTAATTTCCATAGCAGTCAAAATTTAAAACATTATTGGTCACAAACTATACAAAAAAGACCAATTTTGCTCAACCAAACAATTGTCTCATAGTAACATGCAGGAACCCAATTGTCCCTAAAGTAAAAAAGTAATCGAATTGATAGTATAGAGTCAGTAAACGGATAGCCCGACCAATCCCTCTCGCAAAAAATCTGAGCGCCGCGCCGGAAATCCCAGGGCTTTAATTAGGAAAAAACGTGGTTGAAGTACCACGAGACCTATGCACCTTGGGGCCCATTCAAACTGACAGTGTAAAAATAGAAAGCTTCAAGTGGACGCCTGTTACACCGAAGCGGGTTTAATCCTTCGAACACACCGGATTTGAGACACAATAGAAAGACATTAGCAGCCCGACAGCCGGCTGTTTGTTGGTCGTTGAAAGGTTAAAATAACAAATAATTACTAGTTAAGTGAGTAGAAATAACTCTAAATTTAAGTAACTCTTTGTTTTATCTAAATTGGTTTTAAAATTTCAAGATAATATTTTTGGTGTCTAGACTGTTTCACGAGCACAAATTGATGTAATTCTTATCGATTTTATTAAGAAAAATTGGTCAGACACTATCAGAACGAATTTCAAGAGTTTTACGTAGTAATGTATTGACTCAGGCTATTTATGGAGGCTTATATTGAGCTATTAGTTAACGTTATGTCTTTGGTTTATTAGTCTGTAAAATTAAATATTTATTTATACCTATAACCACAGAACCTATCACAACAAAGCAATCGGTTGGCTCAAACGTTCTCATGTTCTATTCTAACTGCAGTTACACTACGGTGTGACAACACCAACATAGAGTGTGCTTCCTCTGACCGCTCTCGCGGTAACATCAAACGGGCCGCGAGTTCAAAGCGCGATCGCCCCTGGCTATCAAATGCGATTACATCGTTATATTCCTGTTATACGACTGGAAATCATACTTCACGTTTTAATCATTGGTAATTGGTGGTAGTGTTTTGTACTATTTGGAATTAAGGATAAGATCTAAAAGGTGTAAAAGTCGTGACAGGCGGGTTAGGGAATATTCATAAAATTGTTTTTTTTTTATTGACTTGGCTCATGCAAGCGTGAGGGTTGTGTGGAGATTGTTTTTAAACGTGTCTTTTTAGCCTGCCCATTTTTTTTGTTTGTTTGAAAACTAGCGGCAGTTTTTTCAGGTATTTCTACTATACTGATTGTCCTAAAATTTTGCATATTCATTCAGTTTGTGCGACAACACAACGTTATGATAAATTTAACTCGGTGTGATGGTTTCTAGTAAAAAAAAGTTGTTTTCTAAACTATTTATTATTTAATGAGAAGACGTTTTATTGTTTACTAGATGTCCCCCGCGGTTTCACCCGCGGTATATCAGATTATTGGTTAGGTACTAAAAAAGAAGATAAAAAGTATTCTATGTCCCTACCCTGGTCCTAAGCTACCTCTCCACCAATTTTCAACCAAATCGGTTCTGCCGTTCTTGAGTTATAAAATGTGTAACTAACACGACTTTCTTTTATATATATAGATATAAGATTATGTAAAAAACTTGTCAAAAGTTGCACGTGCATTTTTCAAATACAAATATTCAGATTTCCACCCCTACATTGTATCTCCTGTACAATGGTACATAAGTACACAACTACAAAACCTATGCAAAAACAGGAAGACCCGAGTACAACCACCTGTAAGTCAAAATATTAATCAATCGTTGCAACGTATCAATCATTTTATGCCCAACTTTGAAGGGACGCTGTCTGGTATGACCAGTGGTGGGATGCGATAGGTTCTGATTGATTGATTCGCATCGATAATTTGATGATTGAATAAAGGGATCTTTTGTTCCTTCGTGAGGAAATCCTAATAGAAGGTAGGTATAGGGATTTCAGTCTGTGGAAACGGAATCAAACTAAAAATGCACGGTCCCTCGTGCTACAAAGTGTCCTAGGTACGGTGTTCGCTTGATGCATAATCCGCGGCCACGGCTGGAAGTAAAGATATCTAAGGACCAATATTTTAAAGTTTTTATTTTAGGTTTTACAATAAAATAAATAGCTGTATATCACAATATTTATAATATACGTACATACTATTTAGACGGAACTAGGTTGGGCTAATGGTTAGAGACCCTGACTGCTAAGGCGGAGATCGTGGATTCAATTACCAACCAGGATAAATTTTGTGTGATGAATATGATTGGTTGTTCTATGTATGGATGTGAAGTGTCTATAATGATTATGTATGTATAAATAAAATAAGTTGGTATGTAAATGTAGACTATAACTCAATAGCGAGCTTTTGCACTAAGTTTCGAAAAGTCGAGTTTTTGAAATCGGGGTGCAGCTAGACGTGTATAATTTTTACAGCTTTTTACAGAAGAAACTGATTTTACAGAAAAACCAGCCAACGAATTTTACATTGATTATTTTATAATCTAGGCGCTCATTATCTAAGGATAATATTTTTGTGTTCACCAAAAATCTTAAGGTACATCAATGTATGCATTTCTAAAATATTGATCTTAAACCCGTTAATACTGATCGTGCACCAAATATTCCTGAATGTTACACAAAATCTTTAGAGCAAACTAGTTTTGACACTCCGACTCAGAGCACCCCGACTCGGACAGGTTAGGTTAGAAGGCTAAGGCGGGGGCGAAGCGGAGCGGAGCTCCCCGCCTTAGCCTTCGTGGTTATTTTTTTTTAAACCACCCAGAAATAGGAGCCCCGCAGCGGGGCTCCGTCGACCTATCTTAGTTAGTTTTTGCAGTGCATTATCTGAAGTAAAACTAAAAAAATAAATGCTTGTTTTTAAAATTAGGTGTATTACTATTTTTACAAATTTGCAACAGTTGTTAAATAGATGCTCGTTATGACATATTTTAATTAACATATATTGGTGCACATTCAGTATAATTTGGTGGAACACAGGCAAAATTAGGTAAATGAAATGGGAATAAATTGAAGTACTTTTAAATACCATCCATTATCTAATACTGTGCTGTCTGGACGATTTATTCTTTGTGTTTTAGTTCTTGTATAGGTCATTAAAATTAATCAAGATTTAATAGTATTTGAAATGTTAAGTTCTAAGAAAAAACTTGTTGTGAGATGGATAAATCATAGAAATACTCGAATTATAGTTCAAGCTGGAGTGGAAATTCTGATTTTAGTAGTCGGATAAAAAGTTATCAGAATACATCACTATTACCAACAAGCAGTTTTGCATTTGCGATGTATTTAGTGATGGATCGGCCAGACTCGAAACTAATGCTTTTAGGCCTTGTAGGGATTCCACGATACACAACACATCACCTGATCACTCCAGTCCTGCACCAATCGTGCGTATAACATAAGTAAACTACCTGTCGCTAGAGGTTTCATCCACTTCTTTGGTTACTACTCCGCTCCCAAAGGTCGTAGCATGATGTTACATAACCTATAGCCTTTACCGATTAAAGGGATATCCAACAAAAAAAGATTTTTTCAATTCGGAGCAGTAGTTTCTGAGATTATCACTTTCAAACCATTAAACTCTTCAATTTTATAATGTTGGTATACTTTTACTTAGACATGGATAATGCTCTTCAAAGCTCCCTCATCCCTAAACAAAACAAACGCTACATCTTTCCGCATTACATTGCGAAACTTAAAACAATAACTTTTGTTTTGTCAATACCAACTTTAGCGTAGAATCTCCCTAGAATTTTCTGTTCCCAGTTTGTTCCAGTTTTGAACAGAAAATACTAACCTCATACGTTATTTTGTTTTAGCGGGCGCCGTACATGAAATAAAAATACGGTTTTTAGGTGGAATACTTGAAAATATTTAGAAGTTTCAGCGTTTTAGCAATCTGGTAATGAAATTGTCGGTCTGAAGAAAATAATTTAATAAGTAAGGCTTTGACGCCAGAATTGAAAATTACGTAACCCTGTAGGTACAGACGAAGAAACGATTTTGTGTACAGGAAGTGAACTTCCGAATTGCAACTACATGAGTACTTTTAAGGGGTCTGCAGAATATAATATTTTACAACGCAACTGCATCCTTAAATTCGATTTTTTTCTTTAATACGGACATCATAAGGTGCTTACTTGATCACACTAGATTGCAAACTTATTTAACCAGCTAAACAAGAACGAAAGCCAGAGATACATATACAAGAGCCCCTCTACTCTCGTTCTCACTACCTCTTCACTCACTCGCATAGTTCGATAATACTCACCTCACTAACATTAACATTTTAGACTACTACTGAGACATTCCTAATAAAATACCTGGGAACTTAATCATGAAATCCATGCTCCATCAAATATTTTGTCTACAACTGAGAGACCAACCTAGCAATCAGCCAAGATATAGCTGTACTAAATAATCAATTCCTTCACGCCCAAGCATACGGCTTGACAAATATTATTAAACTACAATCAAAATAAATAGTACCTATCAATATTAATATTGTTGCCGGTACACCAAATCGTTTGTTCATTAGTACTTTGCTTTGAGGCTTAATCTGACCAAGATTATAATATTTCGTTTGTAATGTTCATCTAAAAATATCTCGGCCTATAAAATAATTTCAGCAGAAATCTTTTGCGTGGTCGTTACAATATCGTATACAAAATTGAACTTAATCACGTAGTACCTTAAATCGCTTTCACTTCAACAATGCGTGGACTATACTTTAGACGCACGTTGCGGCGTCTCAATATTTTTTTAAATCGAAATTGAACTTAATGATTCATTGGTTTAAATCGCTTTCGCCTTAACAATGTGTGATCGTTCTTTAGACGCGCGTTGCATCTAAAACTTAAACTAGACAAAAACTATTTACACCTAAAGCTTGGATAACTTTTGAGAACAGTGCAAGCTGATTTTACTCCGTAACTTTGTATGTTTAGATTATTTTCTTTACTTTTACTTCTTTCTTGTTTAAAAAAGTTCCCTAGCCGAGGGATTGTAGTAAGAAAGAGTTCCGGAACGAAGAAATTCTATGGCTAATTAAATTTGCAATTTTTGTTAAGTTAAAAGAAAATTCTCTGTCTGAAAAAATCGTGTGTCTTTGCAAAGTAGCATTGTTATACGATCCCAGAAAAAAAGGCTTTTGGGAAATATGTACTGTAGTGTTCAAAAATACAAATACGACAAACCCCAAATTATAAGAAAATAGCTGTTTCACGCGACACATATATTTTTTTCTTAAAATAACGTTATTTTAAGTCTACAACACAACTATTTTGGGACAAAAGCTACCGTATTATTCAATCTAAAATTGTAATGTTCTGTATGCATTAACTGTATAAAAATCGTGGCAATCACCTCGTCTTCACCTTCACTTTCTTGTGGTGGCTCATGCCTTCTCGATATGTAAAGAGACCTTTACCATACAGTGGTACAATGACTCTTATTATTGTTTTAAGGAATGATGTCTTCCCTTGAAACAATAAGACTAATCTTTGCTAGATTTGTCTTGCTTGTTTCTGGCTAATCAGCCAGCCGATTCTGTATCCATCGATTAACTCAGCTGAAATGAGCCTAAGCCGTAACACCACCAGACATCAGTAGACAGCTCACCACAGGCTTACACCATCAACATTCACAAAGGAGATTTTTACAAAACAGCCCAGCAGGTTATAAACAGGACGTCGAGAGTATCTCAAGTTTACTCTAAAGACGTTTTCGTTTGTTTCACTAAACGTATTATAGGAGTTTCCTTTTAATTGTATTAAACAAACAGCTCGGCAACTCCAAGTCTTCAACTTAATTATATACCGTAGTTATATAGTTATAGCTTTACTTTTCGCGTCTATACACAATGACTGGTTAAACGAGGGACATATTCAAGGACGTAAAATTATATAACTAAAATATTAATAGAACAATATAAATCTTAAAGCAAACCGTAATAAAATGATCGCAATAAGGCGCTATGATTCGTTCCCTTTTCGATGGGTATCTAGCGCACCTATCAACAATTTATTTATTTTGTGAGACAATTAGTATTTAAATCACATATTGTTGTATAAGTTATATAGACTATGGACAAAACTAGGCCATTAGTCCCGATGGTCATTCGTAGAACTTTATTAACAGTTAATATTTAGAAGTCAGAAAGTTTGACCAGTCTAACCAAGGGGTAACGTGACGCCCAGTTACTGGGTTGTCGAGGTCTGATAGACAGTCGCTTCACGTAAAACACTGATATCCAGCTGAATCCGGTTAGTCGGAAAGCCGGGAGGTTATGATAAGACAATAAATCAAAAATTGAGGTATTTTTTTATTTAATTATAAAAAAAATCGTGTACTAAATAGCCTCCATCGATACGTCCCTCGTTTAAGCAGTCATGGTATAGATTCTGTTCGTAGATACGCGATAACAAAAGTGGGTCAACCCTCCTTATAGTTGGTCCGCGTTGCAATTCCTAAGTATGAAAACAAGTTAAACGATAATTTTAATGACTTTTAGTTTGTTAGTTCAACGGAAAGTTTATTACAACTTATGTTCTTTTAGGGATTTGTCGGAATAATGGGGGTATAGATGCATATCTTGAGTGGACGGTTTTCTTGAGAAATTGTGTAAGAACCGAGATATTTTATTTTCCTCATCTTCGTCTCCTTTCTACGCCTTTTCCATATATGGTTGTGTTAGCTTTCAGTATCCACCGAATCCAGCTGAACACTGCGCTTACCTACCAGAACTTCACAACCCAGATACTGGGCAACAAAACCCTTTGATTAGACTGAATGTCAGTCTTTCTGGGTTCTGTCTATCCGTAACGACTGTTAAATTCCACAAATGACAACCCAACCAATGGCTTAGTTTCATCTATAGTCTATCTACTATCAACTTTCAATGATATGTGATTTAAGTTTTGTACAATTGCACATCATAATTGTTTGAAACAAATAGCGAAACTGTCTATACACCGCATTTAATTAAATAAGTACGTACATCAAAATCATTATTTCTTGTAATGTTGGTCGTTTTGTTTGATTAATAGCACAAATTATGAAAATAATTTCAATGATTAATTTTATTCTGTTAATTAATTTAGTCGTTCCAAATAGAGTATTGAGCTGGATCCAGTTAGTATGGACCTTTTGTTTCGCAAACTACGTCAAAATATTTGTTTAAATCTTTTTAATGATTTTTGGAAAATTTACGCTACTAAATTTGGTCTTTTCTTAAATAACTGCCAATATAATATTTTATCAAATATTTTACATACAATTGAGTAAACACGTTTAACGGTATTATAACCTCAAAACATAATAACAACTGTCAGTGATAACCGAAGAGATGTTGCTCACGCTGTATCCGCCAGAAAAGTGAACGATTCAGTCTAAGTGTCGTCTCACCAGTATTGACAGCCTAAAAAAATAGCGTACTTTAACTTTGACACAAGTCTTTTAAGCAAATAAATCGACTAACACTACAATCATCAATTCCACTGACATCAGAATAATTACATATCTAACTCTAAACAATTAAATGTCAAACTCTAATATTCGTTAAAATGTGTAGCGACAACAGAACTAATATTATTAGACATTAGACCTTCGAACTTGAATTGATTTGGCTCGAATTAAGCCCAAATATTTTATCTAACATAATTTTACTTGTGGTCAAGTATGGAGTTTATGAAGTTTGTTTGTATCTATGTAGCAGCTCATAGTAACATTTCAAGTTCTGTTTGGTCAAGCAAACGCATTTACTATTCATTTGACCTCCGGTTTCTTCGAATTGAAAATTAATGTAACAAATTGTCAAGCTTAAATGAACTGTCAACAATCAATCATAACGCGTGCTCAACAATTTGTTACATCTATTTCATTCCCGTATATTTTCATTCGAGAAACCAAGAGTAATAAGTGTTGTAACTAACTATTCATATTTTGTTTTTGTTCACAGGTAACTTATGAGCACAGCATTCAAGTTTGCGTGAGTACAGAATTTTTGCATTTTAGTTTTATTTCTACGTCCAACTACAACGCATAACAACATTAACAAAATAATAAAACACAATTGTGTTTAAAAACCGTTACAACTAACCTTGTAAGTTCAAAGTCTTTGAAACTATCGAAGGTACTAAACTCAATACATTTCAATCGTACCCACAACGTATTGTAAAATTAAAAAAATGTCAAAGCCCGTCGCTCTATAACTTATAAAAGAATTTTCACAACAAAATTTAAAGTTCGAATTTTACGAGCGACTATACAATCAACGTTGCGTCACAAACACATCGAGAATGTATAATAAAATCCGGCGAAGGAAATGAAATTTGATGTTGCATTTTCTTATATATTTTTCACGGCGGCATTTGCATGTGACGTCTGCTCCGCCCGGTGTTGCGAGCAAAAATGAACGCTAGCTAGTTGCCATGCGAAAAAAGAAATAAAAATAATAATAATTTAATTAATTCTCTTTGCTAAATCGCAGCGTAAAGCTTAGCTTGTCTCTGTGTTCGTATTTTAAATTTTATAATGTGTTACAATACTAGCTGAGGGTATTATATTTTTATTTTAACATGGTAATGAAAACTGTGTTTTTGTAAATGGAAACATGAGGGCACTACGGAGGCATAACGTTCAGTGAGTTGAGGCAATTTTCTGTGATTTGATATAGAGAAGGACAAGCCATAAATTAATATCTACTCTTTGCTGTTTTGTTCGGGAGACAATTTTAATAGGAGTAATAATGTAAGACTATATTATCTGATATAGTATAAACAAAATAACTATTGTCTATAAAATAATGTGCAATTTCACGAGCAAAATGTACGTAAGTAAAGGCTGTTAATAATTTTCGTTATGATAATGGTAGATCCGCTTGGGCCCGATACTTTACAGTTACTGCAGTAGTAATTTTTGTATATTATTAACAGCAAGTTTATGAGTACATAAATTATTACTTATACCATGGGTTTTGTTACTCGGAACATTTTTTTTATGTCTCTATAGTACAACATGTAAAATGGCAAAACAAATCAAACTATTTTCTATTAAACTATTGCTTAAAAACATTTGATTTGCCAAGGACGCAGTTATTCAAAATATACTAGCTAATATATATTACATGGAAAAAATACCAAGAAGTGCTAAGAGCACTTTTTAATCAACTAATAAAAATCATATGTATTTATATTGAATCTATAGTTATAATGTGAGAATTAAGAAGCAAGTACAGGTGCTTTTTTAAATTTTAGAACGTGCATAATTATGAATTAAAAAAGTCACATTGGTGTCCGGATCCCACGACCTAAAAGAAACAGGCATGAAAGGCGGCCTAAACCACAGGGCCATCACGACATCAACAAGATCACAGCAAGTAACCTGTTTAATTTTCTGGACACCACACAAACTGGAATCAAAGCAATTCCTTGATAAGTAACTTTCCTTATTACAACCAATCTCTAATTAAATTACACCGTCAACAATTTGATTCCAGCTATCTTCGTCCGTCGCCAAGACTTCTGTAGCGTTGACAACATGTCTAAATTCATTCATTGACATTTGGACTACTGCCAAATGAATTCATGAATGAATATAGTGTCCATGTTTCCACTCACAGACCGCAACAGTATAATTCTGATCTCAGCTTCAATGATTCATTAATTTGTAGGAGATACGCCATTGCATTGAAAGCGAATTGGGTCTTGAATGTTGCCAAATCGAAAAATCTTTAATCCAGAAACCTGGTTTCGTAGACCATTTAACATTTTATGTTAAAAGATTGGATTATTTTTCTATAAACTTGTTTTTATAAATAAAATTAAATATAAATATTTATTGCCTGCCTATTATTGCCTAATTGCACACCTAAAGACTTTTCATACGAAAAAGATAATGTGCATTGATCACCACGCTTGCTAGAGGCGGATTAACGGTATCGAATAATTGACATTAGGGATACCTCCAGGTTTTCTCTCAATTATGTACCTGCAACTACTCGCCGAAGTCAGTGAGTCCAAGATAAACTTAGGAAGTACATGTAAGGTGAAGAAGTCACATTGACTCGTTATGCGTATTCAGTATGTTAATTAATACAGGATATTTTATCCGGTAATCACGCTAATACTACAGTATTAGCGTTATTGCCGAACATTTTTTACATTCATACGAAAAAAATATCTTAACTGCATATCCTCAAAATTCGATTTGAACAACAAAGTTATTTATTTCCATTAGACCGTAATAAAAGGCACTATTTATCTATAAGTAAAAAATTAATTGAATCTAGTCGTCTATTCTAAAAGGTGGATTCGTATATAGAAGAATCGGCAAGGAACTCCATATGCACTTAATTGTTTTAAGTTAAAGTGCATTTAAGACCGTACGTGCAGAACATTCGCACTCGCTTTATTATCTGCATACTGCTCTATTTTTTAGGGAACTATGCAGTATTACAACTATTTAGAGTGTTTATAATAATACTAGCTATTTCTCTTTGTTTTACCCGCATCTTTGATTAAATCTACTCCGCTCCCGGAAGTTGTAGCGTGATGGTATACCTCAAAAAATTGGGCTATCCAACACAAATATTTTTTCAATTCGACCTAGCACTTCCTGAGATTAGCGCGTTTAACCAAGCAAACTTTTCGTCTTTATAATTTTACTCGCTTTTGCCCGCGGCTTCGCTCGCGTTAGAAAGAGACAAAAAGTAGCCTATGTTACTCTCCATCCCTTCAACTATCTCCACTCAAAAAATCACGTCAATTCATCGCTCCGTTTTGCCGTGAAAGAAAGACAAACAGACAGACAGACAGACAGACAGACACACTTTCCCATTTATAATATTAGTATGGATTATAGATTACATATTTCATTTACTATTTTTGTTAACTAGCTCCGACGCAAAGTTTTGTGCCATTGTAAATACAGACACATGGCACATGTATTTTTGTTTCTGGGAGGGCAAACCATCTGGTTGACCTAGTGTTGCAGATGTCTAGCAGCAGTCTACGAAACATCAGATGAGCTGACAGTCCGTTATGCGAGCAAAACCACGGTTAAATCTTCGAACACAGTACACACGTGATTCGAGACACAATAGAAATACATTAGCAGCCCGACAGCCGGCTGTCTGTTTGTCGTTGAAAGGTAGCTAGTTGTTAATAGTTTCTTCCCAAAGAGGTACACTTCCACCAATTTACTTTTCAGTTTACACCGTGCTTAGTTAAACAACTCCACCACAATCGGGTAGCACTACAATATCCCATAACAATGTAAATACACTGAGTTTTAACTTCAGATTAACCCACAAATATTTCATCCGATGAACTGATATACCTTTACCTAATTGTTAGTTTAGGACGGAAAAGCGGCCGATCGATAATTCTAATTAAATTCAACTCGACTACGAACTATTGTCATCCCTAACGGAGTTGTAAGAACCACGAGGGAATCGCCCTTCATTGCTCAGAATTAAGTTATTGTCAAGTTTATTGCACTAATGTGTGGGGTTAGGCCTGGCGACGTGTGACGCGCGATTCTGTAACGCTTTGCTATAGTATATTGTCTAGAGTTGATGAAATAATGCATGCACGCGTCGATGTAAAGGGTAATTAACGAACTTTATGTGTCGATTCAGAATGGTGTTCGTCTACGGATCGTGATAATTACTTTTTGTCTTTTTCAGTAAAAAATCAGTAAAATTATATTTATTTTGTAAATACATGACACTTTTACACGTCAATGTTTTGTTTTGTTATTTTAATTGAACGATGGGGCCGGTGTTTCCTAGCTGGACTGCTTTGAGAAGAAACATCCGAAACAAACTCAGAGGTCTCGGATCGGAGAGGGGTTTCGGGTTACCTATTTGTTTATTTTAGATGTTGGTGCATGACATCACCCGTGCTTTAGTAAGTACGTAAAACCGTTGGTCACGGTTGTTAATTGTATGGCTATAAGTGACGACTTTTCGACTTTGGTCAGAAATCAGAAAGTCTGGCGGTCAGTCTTACCGAGGGTATCGCACTACACAGTAACCGTAACGACCTGTATGTGACGGTTACCTTACCACGCAACTATTTTATTGAAAAAATAGGAGTAGAGACAGGAATAGGAACAAGAACACTGCAACAACAGTATCACTAATTTCTGAAGAGAATTTTCAAAATCAATCCAGTTGTACAATTCAATTGAAGCCAAAGAATGTTATTCAAGTTCTTATTATTCTTTTGAAAAGCCACACAATAACTATTACCGATAATTTCTTACGACACATTGAGTAATGTGCGAAAGCTCTTCAAAGAAGAGATACCGCTTCAGTGAGATGCATTGTGTTAGAGTTATGACTCAGCCACAAGGTAGCAAGTACATGTCAATGGTAACTTTAATAGAATATAAAAAAAAAATAAGGTGCGTACAGTACACATTACATATAACACAAGATGTAATATAATTTTTTTATAAAACATGATTTAGTCATTGGTGGACACTGAATATTCAAAAAATGTGCACAGCTACAGTTTTATGTTGCAATGTTGAAAAACAATGTTACATAATGTGGTCGTGTTATAAAACACAAGTTAAATAACATGTTATTAAATGTACGCACTTTTACAATTTAATTATAAAACTATGAAAAACCCCGGCTGAAATGTTGCTCACTAGTTTTGCGCTTTGCAATATACATAGCATTTTTTTTAATATAGACTACTGATACCAGCTATTTCGAGGAGATGCTTTGAAAGTGCCGGAATTTCACACAAACTTTCATCCCTTATTTTACCCCCTTAATCCTTTCTTAGTACTTACCTAGTGTAAAAGGAAAACCGCATATAAATTCTCGACCTCAGTAGTTTGAGCCGTGTGTCGTTTCGCCACTCAGTCAGTTATATCTTTTTATACAAAACAAGGATTGGAATACGGTATTTTACACCATCATCAATTGACGTACTATTTATGAGCTGTCAAAACGATATTCTCCCATAGGTTTTGTATGGTAAAACACTTTATGACGTCATTAAGTAAACAACTCAATTGTCTATCTATTTATTGATTACAAAGCATGTAAAAATCTAATTTTACGGCAAATTAAATATGAACCAGATTTTTAGGACTTGACTATATGATAGAAATTATGTCTTACATTAATTGGTTAATGTTGTAAAATACCCCATTTCCTAAGAACCCATTCTTAGTGAATACTTAATGTTCACAAAAAACATACCCTACAAGTTTCGTGTCTATAGGACGAACGGTTTGGGCTGTGCGTTGATTATTATATCACTCAGTCAGTCAGTTTACTATTATACCAGTATTATCATAATTATAATTATGTAGATACTGCGATAACGATCGATTATCAGGTAAACGAAGCGTGGTTTAAAAGTATCAACAATTATTCAATCTGTCCCTGTTGGTTTAAAATAATTATAAATAAAAAACAAACTATTTTTCGCAATTTCGCATCAACAATATTTGAATGAATGTAAATGAATTTATGACAACTTTAACAAACATGAATTCGCTTCATTAAGATGTTAATTAAATAATTATAATTTTTATTGCGATACAGAAAAGGGAACGTTTTATGATAATTAAAATTCTTTTAATATGGCAAGAATCTACGATGTTTAAAATTATGTAAATATGATCGTAATTATTTAATTAGCGTTCTAGTTTGTCCATATTTATTTTTGATTAAATTAAGTACTTAATAGTACTAATAATTTTTTTTAGTCTATTCTGTCTCACTCCAGCCCCCTTACCATGACGTTTAAAGTAAGATTGTTTTAGTCCTGTTGCAGGAGTGTGCAAGTGACAGCGTTAGACACGTTGTCTAGCGCCGTCTCTTTCCCACTGAAAGTAATATCAAAGTAATACTGCTATAAGGGCTTGTGGTACTCCCCCTGAACAAAGGCCTCCCTTCACTCTTCGGATATTTCGCGATATCTCGCTGATTACTATCAATTGTGGAAGAATTCTACCATCCTCCTCTTTCGTGGCCACATGCTCATGGGTTACTTGAACCCATAATTTAAGCTGACAGTTTCATTTAAGATGTCTTTACTAAAAAAGCTGGTTATCAATAAAAAAAAACAAATAAAACATTTTTTCAAATCTCGACCTCTCGATTCAAATCTTCATCGTTCTAATTATGTCATCTTTGGCGCCTAAAATAACGGTTCGATCGATACGTCATTTGTATCGATCGCCCGCCACGGTCTAGTGCAGGGCCAGTCCCTTTGTAGCATCGACACGGCGCATTAGGCTACAAATTGTGATAAATATCTATACATTGTATCATGACGTATATGATGTATCGCTCGTATTGTAACGTGCGATAGTTAGGGTGAACGCTGTTTGCGAAAATCATTCGAACGTGTTTGATGGATTTTGAACTGAAAAATGTCTTGTTTTTGTAACGCAGTCGTGTGTGAGGAAAATAAAAATATGTTTTATTGTATCTTTTTATCTTCATTCAGACCTTAATACTTAGAGTTTCTACTTAATGATATTGAAGTCATAAAATACTTTCATATGATTACGACCATTGGCGATAAAAAATGAAAGATATTTTAAAATAAATAATGTTCTCACAGGTTACTAACATTAGCAAAAAAAAATCTAGATCTTTTTATAAAACAGGTATCTAATCAATTTACCAAAACAAGATTTTCATGTTTTTGTTTTTATAGCACTTTTAAAATAGATCAAAATGTACCTAGTATCATAATCATAGTCAGTCATCGATCGACTAGTGATTGTGATGGCCTATCGACAAACGTTAGGTACGCTTTTTTAAAAAAAAACCTTGTATAGAGATAGTGCTACTAAACCCAAATATAATAATTATACTAAAACTCCTTCATATACTTAGCTTTGACTAACAACTTCCCAAAATAAAGCACCACACCGAATTTAAAAGCATAATAATTTAAGTAAAATATTGCGTCGTATAATCTAGTACTTATTGCCTTGTTAGTATCGGCTAAGTGCTTCAAGTTATTTTATTAATAGATGGACTAGCGCATTACGTGTGGGCAATAAATGTTCTAATGTCATTATTACTCGGCGATACTGAAATAAAATAAGATCATTACGGTGACTTGAAATAAGTTATAATCTTTATCAACGTAATTAAAATATAAGTACATAATAAATATTACATTATCAAACGCATAAAACGAACACCCTGTATTAGATCGTGAAATTTTAATGAAACAATACAAAAATGTAGCGAAATATTTTTATGTAGCAATTCCTAAAAATTACATAACAATAACGTTATATCAGAAACGAAAAACATTTCCACGATGAATAAATAACATTTTAAAAACAGAAAAATTTCGTAAAATCTATTTTAGGACTGAATTGGCATAAAGCCTCTACCATATAGGTGCGTTGTTATCTACCATAATCACGCATGAGTTTTTGCTATACCTACCTGTTTTTAGCCCATTATGTTTTTAGCGTATTTGGGAGGCTTCGACGTAACATACTGCTGCTATAATAATCGCAAATATCTAAAAGGAATCAGGACGCAATAACGCATGCGTTTTTATCGGTCGACAGTAATACACCCGTGTGGTAGGGGCTTAACGACTAGACCAGACGGACTGCGTGTCCAACCTTTTTATTAGGTTATGGTTCTTGCGAGAGAAATCAATAAACTGATTAGATTCTTACATCAGTGGTTTAAAAGCAACTTATACAAGTCAGCTATTTTTTTGGTCTAACTTTTTACACTTCTTCTCCATATAATTCTTCTCTATACTATTTCTCACATCACACTAAATGCTAAGGCTTTATAAATAGATAAGATTCCTACAGTGATCTTTAAACCCACTTATATAAGTTTATTAGCACACCTTTTTATGCAGTCTAACTTTTTGCACTCTTCATATAAATATGAACAATACCATTTCTCACACTGCTCAATGCTAAAGCTTAATAAATATATTCCTACAGTGATCTTTAAAGCGACTTATATAAGTCTATTAGCACAGCTTGGAATGCCACGATTCTCAAGGGAAACAGGAATGACAATATAATATGTTCTGTTCACAAGTTCCATAAACTAGATTCAATTAAAACCACGCGTGGGTACATGGAGGCAGCCATTAGGATTATTCGTTCAGTGGGAAATACATTACCACGCTGTATAATAGAATAAATAAACACTAAAAGGACATTTGCCACTGATTAAAGGGTTTTATTATAGGATGTGTTTTAGCTGACTTTGTTTTATTTGGACTGCAAGTGTGGCAGATATTGAAATGTGGTTTCGGTTGAAGATCGCTTGCGTGACATTCTTCTCGATTTAAAAAACCAATAAATGTTAGACACAATTTCTATAAAACCTCTTTTAATTTCAGCCCTATAAATTCGGTTCATTTTAATTTGCTATAAAATTTGGTTTTTAGTTACTTTGAAATTAATAAATAGATAGTCAACTGAGTTGTTATTTTAGTGACGTCATAAGTTGCCATTTCCATACAAAACCTATTGGAGAATCGCGTTTTGACAGCTCATAAAAAGTACATCAATTGATAATGGTTTAAACTACCGTATTCCTTACGTTAAAATGACTAAAGAAATTCTTATCTCCCATGTCTGCCCTCGTGTTAACCTTAATCAGTAGTTTCGGTGATAAATAAAGGTAAAGTTGTATCCAAAAGTAATGAGTTAATTTTTTTTTTACTTTGGATTTCAAGAAGCCCTATAAGAATTAAACCTACTTTTCACCTGCAACTCAGTACAAAAAAAACATGATCAACTTAAAGCGATGAACATAGGAATCGAACGCTAAACCCTACGCGCAGTGATCGTGTTTACATCCACGACATCATCAGTGTAATTAAAACGAATTATGTAAAGTTACACCCATGTTATATTTATACATAAAAAATTATTCTTATTAATAACAGAACCAACTTTTATGATCGTTTAGATTAGAATAAAAGTTTAAAAAGTTTTAATTACCTTTCAAATGATGTTTTTCTTTCGCCCACTCAAAAAATCATTAAAAACCATTTATTTTAAACGTAACATTTATTTAAAAATATAAGTTTTTCATTTTAAATGCTCAACTACTAAATGGAATTTGTTGTTTGTTTTAAATCAACACAGTTTCTCTTTATTTGGGGTTTATTGTTTTTATTAGTTGTTTTTTCAGTAAATAAATGCATTGATTTTTATTAAGCGAAGTAAATATTTTGCTAAGATGAATGAATTATTTATAAAAAATAAGAGTAACTTTATATATAATTTTGTTTTGTTTTATAAACGCTAACATGTACAAAATAGACGAACTACATTACGAACCTAAAACAAAGACTGAAAAAATAACTAAAACAAAATACTTTGTTTTCATTATTATTCTGATTAAGGAATAAGCTAGTATAAAGTTAGTATAAGCAATTACTACTTGTAATTTATGAAACAAAAGCTTCGCCATTTGAAAAGCTTACCAAACCGAACAGACTATAGTACCTACCACATGGTAACTATTTACATATCGTCAGAATCGTCAACGAAACAGACGTACACATCAACAACTGACAATGCACTTATCTTTTTACAACGTTTTCATTACCAGTCGTTATGCATAATGCACAAACGAAATCCATCATCCATTTTGTCAGTTCTTCCTTTCATCGCCGGCAGTACTAAATAGTGGTAAAAAACTAAAAACCCTTGTTGAATGACAAGTCGATAAGGAGTTGTAACAGCCCACCAGAACAGCTCTAAGAAATGCATTAACTATTTTTAGGGGTCCTCGAATCTTAATGCTGATCTTGGAATTTAAAAAAGGTGAAATATATCAGCTGCACCCACGCTTAGTTTTCTGGAAACGGGATGTTAGACAATCTGTCAGTAAGTTCATTGATTCGATATTTTTAAGTCTTGGCTGTCAGTTGTAATTGTTTTGTATGGGCGTTCTACTAGATCGGCAGATGATTAAATGTAGTCGTAGGTCTAACTTATACGCGATTGAACTATTAATGATCAGATCAAAAACCAAAGACTATCTGCAGGTTAGCAACTGGGTTCAATTAAATATCTTAACGTTTGAAAATTGATATACCTACTTGTATGTGTACAAAATTAGTCAGACATACCTAGTAAAAATAGATTCCAAATAAAATCGGATGCAGAACCCCAAATTGTTGTAGTCCCAACAGCAGCTTATCTGAGAATTCTTTAGGCATGATACTATTCTTGTTAACCGCTCTACATATTTTTACGATAGAAATTATCTCAGCATTCCGTTTAAAAAACATTAACATGACAGGCACAGTAAAGAACCCGGCCCATTAAAATACGTCAGTACGGCAATGGTTTATTAACAAAAAAGTAATAAAAAAGTAAAAGTTAAATTGAGAACACAAAAAGACAATGATATAATCGAATAAAAAAAACAATAACAACACTCATTCAACACCAAACAGGAAACACGAAAACGGAACGAGAGTATCGGAAACTCGAATAAACAAACTCACTGGCCACTCAACTAACGCACAATGTTACTTAGCTCATATAAAAAAAATAACAACAAACGCTCACTTCGAGTGCTATTCGCGTTATTATTAGCTGCAGTGCATATAAACAAGGTTACAGCTAAACGTCGCCTCCGGCTGTATCGATGCGTCGACGGGCCCTGCTTCGCCGCTTTTAAAAAGCTAACCCGTCCCGCAAGAAAAGGACGGGTGGCTAGCACGTGGGAAGTGAATTCCGAACGCACGCACCCCCTCCCGCTCTGCCCTCCCACCCCGCGCCCCTTGCTCCTTGCGCCGCGCACACCAGTCGCGCGCCGACCGCCGCATGGGCAACACGTCCTATAAACTTACCCTGAACGAACCCGCCCCGACGTTGTGTTAACCGTAGTGGGAACGAATACGTTGTGATTTGTTTTGAGTGTGACGTCACTAGTGCAAGCTGTGAACGTAAACGCATAAAATTGGTGTTTTGAGTGCACTATGAGGTTGTTTACAACGTTATGAATGGTTTGGACCGCTGCTTCTTCGATCAACGTAAGTTTGTGTTTTGGTTATGTTTGGTTCTTGTTAATGCTGAATTGGGCGGAAATTCGTAAATTGCCTCGTTCGGGCTGCGGTTAGCGTTGGCTTTATTCGCGTGTAATGGAACGTGCGTTGCGGCATTTCAGCATTTTCAGCGGCTATGCGGTGACTTGGGTCATGTAATTATTAAAATGTTTTAAATTCATTTCATATAAGATTCTCTTTCAATTTCTCGCGTGGGTAGGGAATTAGGTTTGCATAATGTAAACATAAAATTTAAACTTTGTGATTATAATAGCTGGGCTTTTCAGTGAGTTGTTAATTAAATTTGAGATGAGTTTCGTTAATTATTTAGTTAAACTGCAAGTTCAAAGTATGGATAATACGAGTTTTTGATGCTATGGAAATTTTGTAATTTAATATTGTTGAAAGGGAAGTTGTGATTCAATTTTGGAACCAAGAATATAAACAAACAAGTGTAACAAGTTAACAAAATGAAATTAAATGTTGAACAATTAATATAGATATTCTTAATGAACAAGAATGAAATATTGTGACCTCTGCTAAAACAAGTCACGACAGAGTAACTAAAGGGATAATCAAGAAATTTCCAAGAATTTGCCAAAGACCGCAAAGAACCGCAATGATGTAAATTTCTCTGTGTACCTTCCTAATTTAAAAACACAATTGAGGTTTTGAAAAACCAGGAATCTGAATTGAAATAATAAGCCTATAGTGAGTAATAGATAAAACAGAGCCGCAATAATTCCTATCCTAGATGAACTAGCCGAAACAGAACTTGGTGTTCTTAAACATTGTACCGAAAACAGGGACTCTAAAAATGGACATAATAATATTAAATCCAACAAGATAACTACTAACGACCGTTGAGTCAACAGCTTTATTTTGTTAAGATATGAGCACGAAGTACCAGTTAAATTGGTAATGATTTGTCCAATTAAGACGAAAGGGCAAACGATGGAACAAACAGGATGGCTTGTTGTGAAATCATTGGAAATGATTTGAGGAATGCTTGGACAGTAATTGATTTAATGAAAGAATTGCTTGATGCACATCGTAATGATGTTTATGAAGTAGATTTTTATGATCAAACTCAATTACTTTAAGCATCAGACGATGATATTTATATTTAAAACGAAGTAACCTGATATTACTCTAGATATTTGAATTACATCTGGTTAAACAGAGGCAAAGGATTAAAGAACGGAACGTACAAAATCTAATATAGATGTCATCTGTGCTATAGGAAAAATCGATGAATACTGAACAAATATTAATGTTCTTACTTTACTTACATATTTACGTAATTTATCAGTGAAGTACGAAGATAAAGCTGATATTTACAAGTTTAGTTCCAAGAAAGTTTATAATTATGTATCGGTTTTGTTTGTATTGTAATTATGAAATATGCTAATGTGGGGCACAGCGTCACTTTAACATCTTAATTTTATAAGTTTTATTTTCATCGATTCAGTATTGTTTACTAAGTTAATGTTTAATAGAATCTTGTAACATACTTAAGCATAGTTACAAGTAATCTCGTTCATTACTTACTTTAACATTTCGAAGTTAACTTCCAGTTCAAAATTAAAATCCAAAACTCCAAAAAAATTAAGAAATATTTCACTTTTTGGGCATTTTGAAATCGATAGCCAATAAAGAGCAAACAAATCACACTTATGTTACCCAAACACCTTCGTGTTAAACCAACATAAATCACCAAATAGTGCTGGCAAATAATAAAAAAGTAATATTTAAATAGTCCGACCGCACTGGACCACCCGCGCGATCCGTTCAACTTCATCCGCGGCACGAACGTCCCCATTATACTATCAAAAGATAGTTGGTCCCGCCCGTTTGTATTCAGTTTTTACGTAATTTACATCTCTTCTATTCTTATTCCTGTTTTGTTTTCGTTTTGTGATCTCCACGGGACAGGTTTTTGTTCGAATGTGTCGCGTGTAAAACTGCATCATCATCCGGCTATTGTTGTTTTCTTTCCTGTTTTAAATTGGATGCATCTTTATCGATTACACTGTTCGCTACTGGTGATTGGATTTGTTTCTTTTTAGTTTCTTTTTGTTATTGGGGATACGTTTTATCTTTATTATATGTCAATGTGTGATTTACTTGTTTCTTCACTTTAATTTTCCACGATTATGAATTTCGACGGAGTCAACTCAACATCGTCGTCAATTTTAACGATGTTGCAACTTCGATCTTGATTGCCTGTAAAACCTCTTATGAGTTTACAACATATTTAATATCGTCTTCAGATATAGATGTCATAATATTAGTTTAATAGCTTACATATTACACAACGTTGATACATTCGACGTTAAATGCTTTTAACATAAATTTTGTTTGACTACAGTGACGGTTTAGAACATATAAATAAACAACTCAACGATAAGTTTACGACTAATCACAGTTTTCTCGTCAAAGCAAATAATTAGAGCATTTAATATTTATTCAACAAATACAATTTTGCTCAACTAACGCTTAGAAAACTTTATAATTATTTTAAAATTTCAGTTCTGGTGTTGAATTTTGAGAAATCTAATTAAACCTTGTTGAATCGTAAAGCGAATCTGAGTAACAGTCATTATAGTATAGAAGTGTGTTTTCAACACATACACGATCGTATTACTTCGGTATGTAAAACTTCGTACGGTGTACCTGAGCCGAATCTAAACTATTTCCCTTATGTTTCCGGTTAATTTAACGCGGGGTCGTCGTATGCATCCAAACGACAAGCGAAAGACAACACAGCCGGGACTCCCACGTGTGTTGTACAAACAACAAACTTCCCAGAAAACACAATGTCATCAGAAACAAAAACATTGCACCCTAATTGCCTGCTATTACCACAAAAGTTCTTCCCAATGATAATTACGCCGGTTCGTGAGGCCAATACCATGTATTTAGTGCATCGTAATGATTGCCTATGGTACAGAAAGGGCTTATTATCGTCCCACTGTTTGGTCTAGGAAACTATTAAACCTTGAAGGAACCCTGTCCTGCCTTTTTGTAATTACTTATTATATTTTTTTATTGACTACAACGAACTATGGAAAAATGTTTCATTAGGAACTTGTAAGTCTTCATTTGATTGTTAAAATAATAGCCGCAATTCAAATAGATTTATATGGATGATGTATATTTAATCTTGATATTGTCTTCAGTCAAACCAATTGCTATCGAGCTTCTTACAAGTTTGTTTGCTTAGGCATGTCCTATTTTCAATCTGTTCTAATACTGTCGATACTCCTTACTGATAACACATTTGCCAGAAGTCAATATTCGTTTATTCGAGCCAAAGTGCTATTAAAAAGCTATTTAGGAGAACAAATGATTTCATTGGATGATAATGATATTCGATTCGATAGAAATAAAAAAAGATACAGATTTTATGGTGGCCAATAAAAGAGTTATGTTAGTAAACGATCAAAGTTAAAATGCCATAAAAGCACAATACTTTCACTCATTGTTTGATGCTTTAGCCGCGATCGTAAACTTTAAACAAATTGGTTTTAAAGGGGATCGATTTTGGTTGATTCCAGTTTTTTGATACCTTTAGAATTTCTTTAGTGAAACCGTCTAGACGGTTTGAGGCAGTAGATTGCACTGTAATAGCTACGATGAAAGTCATTAACCCATCGTCTACAAAAATGGCATTAGGCTTCTTTTCCTTGGTCAAGTTGAAGGTTCACTAAATTTAATAGGTGATAGACTTTTTGCTTTATGAAGAATCTACATAAATATGAGCCGGTAAAGGTCGCGAGTTCAAGATCTACTCGCTTGAACTATTGTGTTTGAAGCATACACTAAAGGTAGTGTATGTTTTTTTCTTCAAGCTTAACGAAACCTGTTAGCTTTAGAATTTGTAGTTAGTTCTTTAGTAACCTTGCATTTTCAACTATCGTAATTTAATTCGCATTTCAATTAACCTATTTTAACAATTAATTATCGTTGAACATTATGTTGTTCAAACTTCGGTTACCACTATATATGTGCGATAATTTCCACTAGTTCGTAGAATTTTCAATCATCTCCAGGGCTTTAATTATCACCAAGTAGGATTATCCGCCATCTTGGATTCATTAGTATTACGAGCTTTACAGACATATAGTTGACTAATTAAATGTTAATTGAACACAATTTGTAGGTGTCAATAACGTGAAAGGAGGAATTCTCTCTTCCCTTTCAGAGTCAGTCATTTTCATGAAGAGAATTGATATGGGTAAGAAAATATTTATATATCTGGTTTAAGTACAAGTATTGTATTTAGTTTAGACAATTTTGGTGTAGAGTAACGAATTCAATATATTTGTTACTCTACACCAAAATTGTCTCCATCGTTTGTAGTTTCTACCGGTTGCTTGTTTTACGAACTTAAATATACTTAAACAGCCAATACAAACCCTGCACAAATTAAATTGATCGATGATCCAATTATAGCAGAACATCTAGTTTACTCAATTATAAGTAACCAAGCTCTGTTTCAACTTCTCCTTTAAAATGACAAACAGCTGTTAATTTTCACACGCTATATTTTTCACTTTAACCATTTAACAATCATAACTTATTAGTATTTGAAACATTACTCTTGTTTTAATTTTATGCGTTGACGTCTTGGACAGCACGTCAAGACTACAATCTCGATGCCAGCTGCAGAATCCCTGACCTATTTCATTTTAGATCTCATATCTGCTTATGTAGGAAGTTATAGTAGGTAGCGGAATAAAATTATCGTCTATAAGCAAACAATTTTCTTCTCTTTCATATAAAACTTTCTGTTTTTTATAACCCACACTTTGTACTATATTTGTATTGTATAGCTAGGAATTTTCTTCTAATAAAAATATAAAAGTATTTGCGTAAACATGAATTATGTTGTCTTCTTCATCATGTATTTATATTACGAGGGACTTATAATGTAATTGGCGAAATATGGGTGCTTGGTATTTTCGCTTTCCATTTTTGGCGAAGAAAGGTTTTGTTTGTTATTTTTATTTACTTTTGATCTGTTTTGTCTGGTTTCAAGGCGAGAGGCTCATGTCCTGAAATCAGTCAGTTTCGTTATTTTGGATTCTTTTTTATCAACCATTTCTGTTTGTAACCATCAAACTTTGTCACAATACCGCTTAATGCTTACAAGCATGGTTTTATTTTATTTAGTCAAGTTGTCAGTGTTAATTGTTAACGAGTACCTAGTCGGCGTAACATAAAGATGACACATCAACCTGTCTCATACGAGGATAAAGTTGACAACAATGATATGTTGGTGGTCTCAAGTGATTTGGGCGTAATGGTGCCGACAATGACACTTGGGTGGTTACAAGTTTCACGGCTTACATTAACCAATCAATGAGTGAGTTTTATGTGAGCAATGTTTACAGGAGTGGAATGAAACTGAATATTCTCTTCATGACTTGCTTTCTCTGTTTTTATGCAGATGCTGTAAGTACCGCAGCCGTAATTTTAAGTTGTTATAATTATGTAGTGAGTTCACACTTCACGGTGTTAGGTGTTGAATTTGAATATTTATTGCACCTCAGGTCTCAAAACTTAGGTACGCTTCACATTATCCTTATTCAAGAATCAATAAGTAGCTGAAAGTAGGCGATATGTAGATTCTTGAGGACATAAAACTAAGATATTACTATGTTCACACGTCGATGCGAGGTACATGTGTTTCTATGAATATATGAATCGTATATACGGTCGTACTCTCCTATTTTTCAATTTTCCGTGACAATAGGCTCCATGAATGGATAACTCATTACCATATGTGTTCGCTTTCTATATCGATAATATTGTGGATGTGAAAAGCCTATAATGGAGATTCGAAGCGTTTTGTTCACATAGTACTTATGTTTTTTTTGTTAGATTAGATTGTCATGTCATGTTCTTATTTCCCTAATGCCAGGAGACTTATCTGACGAATTTTCTTATGAGGTAAATCAGAATAGGTTTACTTATTCTATTAGGTTTTCGGCGTACAGTTAGAGTAACCTCGGTTTCTAGTAGAGGTTGCAATCGAATATTCGAATATTCGAATTATTCGAATACTCTTTCCAAATTTATATTCGAATAGTAAATAAATATTTATTCGAATATTCGAATATTACCAAAAAAAAATATCAGTTTAAAGTCTATGTTGATAGAGCTTGAAAATTGTTGTTGGCAACAATGCTTGACTCGACGCCATTTTGTCACTTACAGAATACGTTGTTATTTATGTGTAAAGTGGTGAATTTTCTTTTTTGAAGTGATTTTAGATACTTTTATTTTGTTTTTAGTATTAAAGAGAGAGAACGACTTTAAAATTTATTTAAGAATGTTATACTTAATATGTAAATCTGTTTTATTTCCGAATTAATATTGACGAATTTGATTTTTTTGTGACATGTGATAGTTTTTCTTTTTATTATTAACGAGTGAGAGAGAGATGTTTATTTTGTTCTTATTATTAACAGAAGAGTTAAATTTGTTTAAATATGTTATAATAGGTAAATCTGATTTATTTCCGAATTATAATTGATGAATCTGATTTTTCAGTGTAATATTGCATATTATGAAAATAATACTGTAACGTTTTTACGACACATTTACGTATGTATGTGATACTTTTTGTTTTGTTATTAACAAGAGAGAAAGACATTTATTTCTCGCAGAGGCGATCGTGTCCTCGTAGAGGCGATCGGCGGCGGTGACCTCTCGCGCCCGGCGCTGGTTCAGGCCATGCTTTGGGGCGAGACGGAATGGGATGCCGTCGCCTCCTTCTGCGAAGCAGTTATGCTAGTGAAGGAAGCGGCGGCGCGCGAGAGGCAACGAGGAGCCTCTCACCCCAGACTAAGACCCAGGCGAAGACGTCGAGAGTCGCAAGACGACTACCGGCCACCGTAGGCGCGGTTCTGCGGATGGCGAGCGATGGGTAGCTCGCCGCCCGGCTAGGACCAGGACCGCGTAGACGGCGCGTTTTGTTCCACGCGCGCCTTAAAGAGAAGAAGTCAGCACAAGAAAGGGCCCAACAGGGCCACGCCTGCCGGGGTTGCGGAATGTTTATAATAGTTACCGTGACCCTGGAACATAAAGGGCAATCGAAGGAACACGAGTGGGTTTTAGTCAGTAAAAGTCTGACACGCCCGCCCGACGCACCCAGGACGGGAGTAGTGATTTGATGATTTCCCACTCACCAAAAAAAAAACATTTATTTTGTTTTTATTATTACCAAGAAAGACTTTTAAATTTGTTTAAAAAAATTATAATTGTTTTGATTAACATTTTCATGTATAATTGTTTTAAAATTCTGTTGAATAAGTAAATAATTATTGTGCTAGGTTTACTTATCTGCATAAAAATATAATTCCTAAACCAATAAACGCTGATACTCTGTGTTTTATTATTTTTTCTTAAATATTCGAATATTCGAATAAAATTCGAATAGCACTGAAAAAATATTCGAATATTCGAAAATTAAAATTATCGAATTTTTGCAACTTCTAGTTTCTAGTCGAGAGTATCCTAGGTTTGGTAGAGCATCAATCGTAATTTTGCACCGCAAATTGCCTTCTTCTACAACGAAGAAAGGCAAGCAGCCTATGAACATCAGCAATGCGGAAGCTATTATCAATTTGTTTGTAGCCGTACCAATTCCATTACAAACAAACTTTACCTCATAAAATTAAGTCCATATCGTTACATTTCCAATCTTCCCATGCTTCAACATCGTAACTGCATCAATAAGCACCAACACTCTAAATCTTCAACAAAACTGACGCAACAGTGAAATCCCTAATAACATATAACAGAATTCGAAACGGCGATAAAACGTAAAAACTTCCCAATTTTCACTTCACGTAGACAGAATTCCCACAAAAAGGGGCAATAATAATAATAAACGCATCATAACACTATAAACGTAGCTGTAAACGACTTTTTTCAACTGCACTAACGTCTTTAGTTCGTTCGAACGGCTTCTTTGACGATTATTCTCGGGTGTAAGAATTAAATTGGGTTGGATGGACAAAAAAGTATGAATGAAAGAGTTTCGTGTTGGTCATGCGCTTGCGCTTACGGAAGTTTATTATTATTTTATCTATTGTATTTTATATTACCACTTTTCAAGTTATATGTATGACAATATTAAATAATAAAAAAATAAAATGTATACAGTTATCAATACGGAATTGTAACTAGTAACGCCATCTATTGGTGAATAGCGGTAAATGTTGGGAGTGAACTTTTAACCGGGCAGCGACCCTTTTAAATTATTCTTTGTCATCGTGGCGCCATCTGCTATCGAGTTACGAATAATAGTTGTTCAGAAAATTAGTTTTACTTCTTATTTTAGTATTGTTTACTAACGCAGTTAAAAAAAATACTATAGTTTATTTTGCTAAGACCAAATTATTTTTGTCAAACGTTCGCTTTAGAGGATTTAACTTCATATTTAATAGGTATATATAAAATAGTTAACCGACTGACTGACTGACTGTTGGTATACCAACGCAAAGCATAAACCGCTTATCCTATAGACATAAAACTTGGAGAGTGTATTAAATATATTATCTATATTAAATATATTATCTTTAAACAACTCACACTCGGCCATCTGATCCCAAGCTAAGCAGAGCTTGTGTTATGGTAACCAGACAACTGATAAACATACTTATATATTTTTTAAATACATACATAATATTGTAGATAAATTACACCCAGACACAGAACAAACAATCATGCTCATCACACAAAGTTTGTCCTGGGTGGGAATCGAACCCACGACCTCCGGCTTAGCAGTCAGGGTCACTAGCCACTAGACCAACAGGCCCATATTCTTTGTAAAGAGTATGTACCCTCTAAAAAGATTGTCGGGAATTCCAACCCTGAAGGTGTAAAAAAGAGGGTGGGCCACGTGGATAAAGCTGCAGGCGAAAAACTAGTCTATTTTGAAGTTGTTATAAAAGCACCATTAGTTCACAATAACAATAAAATATGACAATATCACTGATATAACTAAGTTACTATTTAATCGCATTGACTACGTTGATCAACAACATCAAATTAACATCTCAGTAGCCGTATTCCAGGAAATTTGATTGACAAGACACCATAGCATACATTAGACGCCTGACTTCGACTGCGATCGATTGTAATATTATGTTTCGGTTCGATAACCATCTCGAACATGTGAGATCAGAATAGGATGGGCTACGGAAATATGGGTTTTATTTTTATCGTTATTAAACTGACTATTGAACATAGATGTGTCTCAATCACGATTTTCGGTCCGTTTTTTGTATTCTGTTACATTATTTTTGCCTTAGGGAAAGCTTTACAAAGGTTCTCTTTTAACCCAACCAACAAAAAGATACACATTCAACGTTTCTTTCCTTTCATTACAATAATTACACACACAAAAGAATTACAATATAGACTTATTCGGTCAAGAAATAATTATACCAATTGAAAGAATTATTTCATCGTTAATTATTTGGTAATAATTACTAGAATTACAGGTAGCGCATACTACATTACCCTATTGTAACACTCCATATTGATTTGTCACTATAATCGGTCAGCCAACTGAAGCCTAAATCAGGACCAACAACAATCTATTTAAACTTGCTCAAGATTCGATGTTCTCTTGCGTGACAAATTTAGCATGACCTATGTTGTACACATCGTTGCGTCCAAGTGATCGTTTGTAAGTGAAGTGGGAGGGGGTGGGTAGGTCTTGTGAGGCTGGTCGGTGTGTCAGGGCTGTCTGATGTTGGCAATCTGTAGGCTGTGACACTAGAGATTAGCTGGGGCAACGCGTGTGCTGTCAATCACTACTCCTAGCCCTTGCGTTGAGATGATCACACATGCTTGAAGTGACGGAGGGGGATTTGGGATACGACAAAATGGCCGCCTTTGTAATGAAATAAATTCTGAGCTTTACAGTCTAAAAGTTATTAGAATTTTACAACGGTTTTTTAATAGAGTTTTGGTGTTAAAGGTTATTTGAAAGTAAGTAGAAGTACCCACATAAAAGATTAATTAAAAAGCACACTCTGATCCGAATGGGTTTATGAAATAAAACCTTAATCGGTTTCGCCCACAACTGGCTCCAAGCAAGCATTATTACAATAATATTCAATCATAAAAATAAACAATGCATTGTACATTTCGCAACAATCTCCTAATAAGATGCATTCAATTAAGGTCGGTGAAGGGCCTTGCATAAAAATTACATAAGAAAAAACTCGAAGAGACCATTAATCGTATGACAAACCCATCCATATTAGTACATGAATTATGTAAAGTTCGAAAGCCTATAATCCGTATAAAGAAGTGACATGTACTGGACAAAAAAAATGTATGATGTCCAATCCTGGTGACATTAACAGATGTGAGCGCTTAAAGACGCATTCTTGAGTGCAAGAGCTTTACGTTGTGATCAATAAGTGAAGAAACGCGACGAATGTGTGACAGCACAATATATCTCGATGAGTTTAAATGTTTAGGTATTTTTGTAATAACTCCAACTGCTTGTTCAATTTTTAATACCGGATTTTGGATTCGTGCTTAAACAAGGATTTATGACCTAATCAAATATGTACTGACTTTTATTTAAGTGTAAAGGTCTTAAAAAACCATATTATAAATAAAAAAAAAATATTATATAGCTTAAATCTACTTAAATCTCAAAATTACTTATCACTACATAGTATAAAACAAAGTCGTTATCCTCTGTATCCCTATGTATGCTTAGATCTTTATAACTACGCAACCGATTTTGATGCGGTTTTTTTAAAAAGATAGAGTGATCCTTAATGATGGTTTATATGTATAATACATGCATAATTTAGAAGAAAAGAGCCAGGATTTTTAAAGATTTGTAACACCCGTGCGTAGCGGGGGCGGGTCGCTAGTTTTCTATAAGCTAGATTAAGACAACAAAGTCTAAATTACCAACATTGCAATAACCTATGTTCTTGTATTTATTCGTAGAATAAATTGAATCCAATATTATAAACATCCGAAATCAATACAATCACATTTACCTTGTGACGTTAGTTGGTTCGTTTTAACAGAACAAACCCCAGGAACCCAGAATTTCTTTCACGATCTAGCTAAAGGATACGTCCAATAAAGTAACAAATATGACTTTAACAGTTACTGATGGACCTACGATTATATTTAACGATAAAGAAAAAGAGAGCGCGAACATTAACAGTTCTCGCGTGTCCCGACCTTTGGCGTAACACGGTCGATTTAAAAAGTCGTATACTCTCAAATGTGTTAGAGAAACGAATGTGCTTCTCATTCTGACAGGGTAAGACCTCTAAATCCAAACTATTGTTGCGGCATTGATTAAGAGTAATGGGCCGAGGCGAGCCGTATTCAACGCAGACCTCGTTTAAAATGGACTCTGTTTATACTTCTGTCAATCTTTTAACGTTAACATTTAATATAGAAACGCGGAAGTATAATAAAATCTGTTTCTTTATGGCAAGATTTATACAGCATTATTCTTGATTAAAACAAAAATATTAGTCCATAATTGGATACAGCTGATTCATGTTACAGTAACATTTCTAAGGCTGTGATAAATAAAGCTTTTATTAGGTATTACTGTCATCGCACAACTGTCAAACTGTATTAGCAAGATAGAGATGGCTATAGCTAATCCAAAGTACGTGCTAAGTAACAATACGTACCTATTATGTATATTTATCTTGAGGTTTTGTTCTTGCAGTTTTATTTTTTTTTCTTTCGTGATGTTTGCTTTGGATTATTTACTCTGTTAGGTTTTGTTCACGATTTGGGCGAAAAAGTAGCGTATTCTCTTTTGCTAATTCCAAGTTACCCTAATTCATATTTAACGCTTTAATGGCATGGAGTAACAGACAGGCAGGGTTCTGTTCTTGTTAACATAATTTGTGTCGAAGCTATGACCACTTGTGCGTACTCAACGTTTCAGAACGTATATATCTTCCCTACAAAAATAAGACTTTCTACCAAAGTACGAATGTATATTTAAAAAAATCTCCGTACAAGCCGATATGCTGCGGGGCGTTTATCAAACCTGTCCGGGCGTATGGCCGCATGTCCAAAACGTCCCCTCACTAATGCTACTCGTGTTTCTGTATCCTGAATTCTCCCTGAATTTACTAGATTTTTTTTTAAAGAGTTGGACGGCGATAACGCCGTACAGCCGGTTGTCCGAATTAAAGTCTCGCTTTGGGCGCATGTAACGAAAAATGTGTCACTATTTTAAGCTAAATGAAGTCCGTTGTTGTACAGTCATTTTATTATTAGTGATTTGGGTTTCTTGATTTTTTGTTTACAAAGCAATAGTAATAAACTTGTAACAAATCACTACTTATACAATATTTAGTGTTTTCTTTATTAAGCGTTTTATTAAAAAAAAGCTAGAGAAAAACGAATGCCAAAACCACTATACAATTGTTAGTGCTTTAATTGTTAAGCGTTTAATTAAAAAAAGCTAGAGAAAAAATTGCCTACAATTTTGTTTTACGCCTCATTCTTCAGCAGGATATTCACGAATGAGTGCCAAACGATGTCAAACGAAATCTGGATGGAAACTGTCGAATATTTCCAAAAATTCCGGTCGCCTGCGATCCATTCCGGTCCATCATCCGTTCGCGATAATTCATACAAAATTATGGACTGACAATTGCCGTCCGACGAACAATGTGATGCGGGGTACACCGAGAACGTACGCTCTAGTAAAGACACAAGCGACAATATAACATACGTATACTTGGTTACACGTAGGTTGTTAGTACTAAATATTAAATAGAAATTCGAGGTACCTAGTCAATTACTGGTTGTATTTTAGGCAGTGGTAAATTGTTGTCTTAAGAATCCATCAAGCGACAGAAATAGGCAGTCTATAATTAGACCCTTTGCTTTTAGTCAATTACCTACTCAGTTTAGAAAGCTAGCACAAGTTATATTGGAGGCCTTTACAAACATAATCACTTATGCTATTGTAATACTCATACTGTTCTCTATTATATAACATTTACCTTACATTGAAATCAACCAATCAAATAGCTTCTATTTATACGTACTCAAAAGGAGTCCTGCATTTCAGTGTACAAGGTTTACAACGTGTATTATATAAAGCAAAATCTAAAAGCCAACAGCGTTCCAACACAATATTCCACCAGGAACGAGCCAACCTCAAAACATATCGATCGTCAGCAATCGGTGACACGATTCCAACACAATTTGTCATAGGAGAAGCGTTTAAGCCGAGACAAACTGACACCCAGTAAGCCTTAATGACTTCGAAAACAAATTTTGCGCGGAATATTCGAGACATTAGCTCATTACTGGGACTAATTATGTTATTGTGGCGACACACGGCGTTCGCGAGTGACTTGCGATGGTAGTTTATTAACGTGAAGCAAGTGTGCGAAATAATTATAGAACCAGCGAACCACAGTTTCATGTGAATGAGTTATCACGTGACGCTCGTGTTTTGTTATGCGATGTTTAAGAGCCGACACGCAATTAGCGGAGCGGTGCTGCGCTGGCAAACATTTGCGGTTATGTTGCAGTTTGGCGTCATGGCGTAGAGCGTTTCCAGCAAAATTCGTAAAAGTAGACAGAAGAGACATAGTGTAAATAATGGCCAGCTCACGCTAGGATATAATAGACCGGTCAGCTTTCAGTAAGGCGACTTAAAAAGATGCGTTATCTCGTAATCAGTGAAAGAACTAATTCAAGTAATTGTGCTTAGTTATAATTTAATTGCCTGGAACATAAAATATTGAAAAAAAAACGATTATTCAGATTACTAAGCAAATTTCGATCAAAGTGGCGATTCCCGGGAATTTTAGGTCATATCTATATTCTTAAAAATAATAGCACCCAAAATCAGTGTTATTGTGATTGTTTGTGCTCATAAAGCTCGTTGTCATGACGTAAAGCAGATAATTCAGAATCTATAAAACAGAAGCTGACACACATCACAACAATTCTCAATTTTATTTAGCTTTTTTTAATAAACTTTTCTTTCGCCGGACTGCAACACAAACTGCGCTGAATTTTGCTCTTAAACATCGCATAAAGATTATGTAAACACAAGATTCCCGTGATTATACTTTCGAATGAGAACGTTAATAATATTGTTTATAACACAACGCTTTAATAAGAATGACAGAGACGAATCACCGATGCGTATAACAACAATAAATTTAGAAGCGAACATTTCTCTAAATAGACTTAATCCTTCCTTAACTTTAGTTCCCAATATCTTGGCACAAATAACAATGATAATCCCATATGTTCGTCAGTTATCGCGGCCGTGTGTCTCAAACACGACTTAAAATAATAAAGTAACAACTTTGCGTGCGTACGATGCTCGTAAGCTTAAACTTGTTCAACTCCGCTACACGTCCTGTTTGTATGTGTGTAGTGTGTTTATAACTGAATTGTAAGTTGTTTGTGCTTTGAAATTCCGAATAATGGGATGTTAAGTGCGTAAAGGAGCACTGAAATCGAAGTTTAGATTTTTGTTTTTCGCGAAGCAGATGGCCGAACTAAAAAGCGTTCTAAAGCCTGGTTTATAGATTTCCATATAATGCTGTGTCTAAACACGTAAGGATGTTTTGTGCAAGTTTTGATTTGCACAATCTGACGTGTTAAAAATAGAGACACCAATGACGGAAAAAAAATTTTTTTTTTAAATACAAACAATTAAAACCTACTCGGAGCTTTATCTGAGCTATAATCAATGTCAACAACTTGTTAGAAACGTAGGTTCTAATGTTGTAGCATTTTATACAGATTGAGGCAGAGCAAAAAAATTTTACCCGTCTTTCTTATTACAGTAGTTTCCTGATAATTGCGTTAATTTAAACAACCACACGTCAATGCATATCAACCTACTTGTGCAAGTTTAAATCGTGCACAAGGTCGGCTGCTTGTAATTCAAAGAATCCTACGCTACGCTTTTTTGCCAATTCACGGCACTCTTAAAGCTTTTATGTATGTATGCGTGAAAATCGAACTATCCGAGTCTACGAAGTTAGTTTTTGCTACGAATATCGTAGCAGCTCTACGCTTTCCGTAGATTTCTGTAGACGTGACTGTTTGTATGGATTATATATCAAGAATAGACAAATCTTTTACGTAAAAGAGCTACTTTTTAGAAAAGCCTTATTTGTGGTTATTAATGTGGTACGTCAAGCTTATACACTTCACTGGGACAGATTTTTGTGACAATTTAATATTATCTGCTGTTGAAATGTTTTCCAAAAATATAGCAACTAGAGTCTATTTATAGCAAAATATACCTCTAAGTTTTTTTTTTCACTAAGTCTGTTCATTTCTGAACGCTTATTTATGACGGGCTTCAGTCCGTTCGCGACCTGTGAGGGGTTCCAGTCATTATTTTAGATGGGATTAAGTGGTTTCGCCAAGGAGTGGGAAGAACTGTCATCGACGAGCAAGAATTTGGGTATCGGTTAGAATTTCTAAGAGCCTGTTAAGGTTTTTGGCGATCGTTCATTAAAATTGAAAGGAAACCCGTTGTTAGAGGGGTTGAGTTTTGGATTTCTACAATTTTATTTAATTGGAAACAAACGTGTTCTTTTAACCACATCTGATTACTCTGTTTGAAAGTAATTTTCGTAGAGTTTGTCAAAGGTAATTGTACTATAAAGCTATTTTAGACTGTTTAATTAATGTTTTGTGGGGCTCCAACAATAGTATTTCAAGTAGAAAGATAGGTTTTAAGTAGAGATGAGACGACTAGTCGGTAAAGCCGATTGATTAATCGGCCACTTTTTTAGTCGGTGACTGATCTACGACTAGACTAGGCCACCGATTAGTCGGTCTCTACACAGCCGACTAATCAGCTAGTCGGCCAAAATCATAATCGGCACATCACTGTCTTATTATAAGCGTTTCGAGAGTGGTACGCCAGCACTTTACTGTGTGGTAAACCATTTATACAACGTCACGTGATGTCATATGACGATTCCTGATAGTAATTCCAATATAATGGTGTGTGTTAGTGTGCCGTTTTTGAAATTCGAATTTTAAATACCTACATAACGTGTCTGCGGCGGTTTACTAGTAATATTATTAGTCTATGGTCGTTAAATATACTTAGGGACGCTGTAAAGTACTTATTTTTTCCAAACAACCTCTTAGTCTGTATTGCCAAAGTAATATCATATATTATGTAAAGTAGCGACGAGTCACATGTGTTTTTTTTATAAAAAACGACTAACTGCCTCCTTAACAAGGAAGGGAATAAATACAGAAAAAATATTACCATCCATCCATGTTTTTTATGAAAAAAGAAAATAATTTGATACATGACGTTTATTATCCCACTGCGAAGCTCAGGCCTCTTTTTTATTTATACAGAAAGGACACTCTTCAAAAATGCCATCAAACCAATTTTTTTTCTGCAATAATAAATTAATATTAAACTTATCAAAAACCTTCCTTTTAAATTACTCTATCTATTGATATATTATATTGCTAAAAACTGCACGAAAGTCCGTTGACTATTTTAAAAAATCTAAGTAAGTGACTTCATTTTTAACGCCCTACACAAAAAAGGGTTATAACCGTATATCCACGTAAGTTTGATCGCTATGTGTTTGTGTGTGTCTGTTTGTTAGTCTATTAAATGTGTGATCCGATTTGGATATGCATTCAGCGATGGTTTTTAGGCTTGTTTCATCAAAGGCGGTTTAACCGTTTCGAATTTATCAATTCTTTTGTTAGCTGAAATAGTTTGAGGACGTGGTTTTATTTAATGTTAAATTTCCCCTTGTACATAATACTGTGTAAAGAAGGATAATTCGATAAATCATATCTCTGGTACGTCTATCATAAACTGAACCAATGATAAACTTCCCATGACTATGCCCCCTAGCACACCCAATAAAATATTTATTTAAATTATGATTTAATTACTAGAGATTACACTAAACGCATTACCCATATTAAATGATGGTTGTATACTTAAAACACTCGTAAACATTAACAGTGCAGGCGTCATAATCTTGATCACTTTTACAGATAAAACGATTATGTTAAATCTCACGCACATTCGAAATCAATTATGTCGTTTATGTGTTTTCTGTGATTTATATAATACTAGACCAACGATTTATTTCTAAATAACTGTACCGCAAGGTAGGTCGTAATTTAATGTTATATTTTAGCGAAAAACTATTGAATTGGACTGTCTAACAAAAATATAAATATATTAATATGACTGATAGTTCAAGAAATTAACACATTAAAATAAACGAATAAAGTGAGAACGTTAGTAGTTATCTTAGGTTTCAGGATCACAATTGTTTTAATTGTATCAAAATTTATTTACTGGTTCAACCGTGCGTGAAATACTAACAAACCGACAGCCAAACAAAGTAGTTTTTATACTTTATCATACTAAATAGGGTGTAAGATTAAGATATTGAAGAGTAAAACCGCGTAGCTTAGTTAGTTCTTCATATCGATCAATCACTAATAATAAATTCATGGTTTCATTAAACAAAAAAATCATTGTATTTTAGGTTGTAATTACAGCAATTGTTTTGATATAATTATTATAATCACAGAAAAACGGTGCTGGTACTGAAATATTCATGGGTATTTACAATATTAGAATCGATCAAATAGTTTCATGTTATATCTGTAGAACAACTAGCAAACTGCCCCAACTTCTTCCGGGTGTTTTAAATCATCATCATCATCATAAAAATAATGATATATGTATATATTTCTTCCTCACTAGCTTTTGCCCGCGGCTTCGTTCGCATTAGAAAGAGACAAAAAGTAGCCTATGTTACTCTCCATCCCTTCAACTATCTCCACTTAAAAAATCACGTCAATTCATCGCTTCGTTTTGCCGTGAAAGAAAGACAAACAGACACACTTTCCCATTCATAATATTAGTATGGATTAATCAACCTGTCTATTAGTGAAAGTAGCATCAAAATCCTCTCAGTAGTTTTCGAGTTTATCTCCAACAGAAACACTTTGTTTTATAATACGTGAGGATTTTCTCAACGTTTTTATTTAGATCTGATATCTGTCTAAATAATAATGTATTTTTGTTTTGACGCAGCTGTTTATTTAAAAGTCTATTCAACTTCAACAAAATTATTTTAAGCTGATGGAGGTGTCTTATTTTAATTCAGTTTAAATTATTATTGAAATGTTTCGCTTGTCATTGGTTTCAGTGAAGATTTTCAAACACATTATCTTACTTAAGATGGCAACGCACTTATGAAAACTTGCAGTTGTATAAACTAGTATAAAGTAATTGTTTGACGTTGTGAAATTTTAATTAATTAGGTGTTAAATAAAACTATGTCCTTTAAAATATTATAATCATCATATTTCTAGACTTTTCTCAACTAATATTAGGGTCGGCTTCAAATGTAACCGAATTCTGTTGAATAGCAGTATTTTATTTAAAGCGACTCCTTATTAGACCTCCACAATCCTCACTCGATTGTGCAGGCAATACGATACCTAATCTAAATTGACTGTCAGCCTACTTTACTTCTGACTACCCGTAACAATTGTCCAAGATCTACGCATGACAACTTGGCCTAACTACGGGTCGTAGTAGGGTCGTTTAATAAGCGTCAAATATCCAAAATCATTGAAACTTCTTCGAAAAATGAAAGAAAAAATTACCTGCAACAAACCCCAGTTGTTACCATAAAAATCAAAGAAATTCAAATGGGTTTAAAATTACCATAATTCGATAACGTTTTACATTAGGGAGCATCGAAAATAGTACAAAAACAATGTATCTAGCACATGGAAGCAATTACACTTTATCTACAATTCACTTTGATCATTACACGAACGGGGCCAAGTTAATGACTCTCTTCATAGCTGCAGTAATAAATATTTTATTTTTGTTTCACTTCCCCACTCCTGATAGCTAGCCTTAAATATATTAATGGAGATGTGGTTGGAGTTTAAGGGAACATAAGAGAATAGTTTTAATTGACATGATGATGATGATGACAAAATCTTACGTTGTTGCCTATGTATAGAAGTGTTATCCACGCTAATATTAAAAATGCGAAAGTAAGTCTGTATATCTTTCTCGCTTTTACGCCAAAAGTGCTGAACCGATTTAAAGTAAATTTGGTACATAGACAGCGTAGCATGAGAATGAACAAGGATAGTTTTAATCCAAAGAATCCTATAAGTTTAGAAATTGGATAGTAATTGATGCGTAGTAAATTGCTGTTATAAATTTAATTCTTGATTTGGATCTTACAAACAAGATTCTGAAATATTCTGCCACAATGAGGAGCTAAATAAGTTAACTGTTTTATATCGCCTACTATTTTATTCACTATTATTATCTAAAATCATTGATAACATCATTTGAATTTTTCGTAGCTGAGGTGACACTTTCCTTTTCAAAACAACATAATTCAACATAAAAAAAAACCTTATTGTTGTCTTTGCACTCAAAGTAATTGCAGATCCTTTTACGCTTTTTCTTAGATGGTACTTTTCTCTTTAGAGAATATTATATTTTCTCAGAAATCGACTTCACCTTGGCTTTTGTAGAGATGCAATTGGATTTTAGCTCTCTTATCTAAGCTCTAACGGCTTAATCAGTGCAAACTGAGGTAGCAGCTAAATAGCTGGTTTAGCATAACGATGCTTATCTTTACAAGCTCGTTTTAAGTTGAAGGTTGTACGGAATTGGTTAGGTTGTCTCTTTCACACTCTTTGGAGTTGTCGTCCTTGTATTTAGTAGGAATAGGTAGAACAATAAATGGCTGAAGCCTTTCCTGTTGGCTGATTGCGTCAATTGACGGGCATATTTCTAACTTGAAAATAAAATCGGAAAGTTGTTCTGTCTGTGTCTGTTTTAATGTTTCTTTATCATGACAAAAGTACTAAACCTATGCTCATCAAATTTCAAGCTTCTTCGCCTGCGTTTCGATGGCCAACACTTGACTTGTTTATTTCATGATGGTTGGGACGTTTCTAAACATGATCAATTTAAGCTCTGCCCACGACAAAAATAATTAATTAAAATAATGTGAAAACGCTAGTAACATAATCGTTACCTAAAATTAAAAGATTTCAGTAAATAAATAAACTTGTTTTTTCATCATATTTAAACGATACACTGACTTAATCCAGTTCCATAGCAAGCCGTTAATTAAAAAGCCCCCTTCCTACGAAAGGCAAACCCGAAAACAGCTTTCTCGATTATTGAAGATTAATTATTGTTATACTAAAACCACGCATATAATTTTATTAATATCGGATTCCACGGAAATAATGCGTAATACGACCTATGAAAATATTTATAGGGCTGCCTGCCATGCCTTGTTATTAAATGAGATATGAATATTCGTATATTTCGTGGTAACCGTTGACAATAAAGAAACGTGATGTTCGATGTTATTTACACTTTTGACATTTTTTCAGTGAAGGCTTTTGTTTTTTTTCTGAGTAATGAAATATATGCCTTTTAACAATGTCTGCGGTATTATTTTTGTTTACCGGAATAAAGGGGTCGTTGTCATTATCCTGAATAACCAAAAGTAGTAAAAAAACTAGTCAAGCATATGTTGGGCTCTCACACAAATGATTCCGTTCCTTTATATTGGTGAATTTTCATTCGGACGTACGGAACCTTCAAAATCATCGTATCTAGAAATTTTGTCAAGTTTTTTTTTGCTAGTCTGTTTGGTTCCACTTCTGTGAAAGAGCTGATTTTTAGATCTCTTGGTTTCTTTTATTACTATTTTTCTTTTTACAGTTCTTCATTTTGAATCGCTTCGAATATTATTTAATAGAAACGTTACAACTACAGTTTACAATTCCTAAAACTACGTAAGTGACAAATGGCCATAGCCAAAGACTGTCAGAGTGAGCCATTTCTCAGAGTTGCATAGAACGCTGTCCCTACACGGACTAACGATTATGAATGACGCCCATCTTTCCATTACGGGCTTGGGACTACGATATATCTCTTTTATAGGCGAATGGAGCGATTGACATTGTTACTTTACACACTAGGCCATGTTGGCCCAACAATATAACAATTAAAGTTTTTTTTTCTTAAGGGAAACTAGTAAAACCGGTTATTTTAAATTGTTGTTATGCCTCGTTTAATATTAAAATCGAGCAAAAGTTTCTTGCAAAGGGACCCCGTTTAATATCATAATAACATTTTTTGTGCGTTGTTATAACGGTTAAAGCAAAAACTTCAAACGTCCATTATTACAGTTAGTTCCCAAGATACAAACCTGTGACAGACGAACCTACATATAAACAGGCGGCACACGCAACCCTAAAAAAACAAGATTAAACAACGCACTAGTTCTAAAACTCGATACGAGAACCTTAGGATTTTGCCACTTAACTTTGCCGCCAGTGTATGTAGTGTTCAATATCAAGTTACAAGTAAGCGAGTACACTTGAGGCCACGGATAGCCCGTTTAAGTGCACGGACTAAAGTGACACGCGACCAAAGCGAATAAACTTTGTGGATGGTATTTCATTTGATGTTACTAGTCTTTATATTTATATTGTAACTTTTTTGTATGCTACCCTATTTTAGACTTTTTGAAAACACGGAACCCTTATATATATATAACTAGCTTCTGCCCGCGGCTTTGCTCGCGTTAGAAAGAGACAAAAAGTAGCCTATGTTACTCTCTATCCCTTCAACTATCTCCACTTAAAAAATCACGTCAATCCGTCGCTCCGTTTTGCCGTGAAAGAAAGACAAACAGACAGACAGACAGACAGACACACTTTCCCATTTATAATATTAGTATGGATATATAAGGGTTATAATAAAATCAATTGATGTCGATCTGTTTGTTTCTCAAGACCCATAGTCTCAAGCTAAATTAATGTCAAATGTCAATGCTCAGGTCTGCGATCCTTTAATGCAGTGGGGCAAATAAATATGACCGTTATAGAGAAATTTTTAAAGCATTTCCACTTGACCTTTAATTGTTATTTTAGTTACACCACATATATCTCAAGTGAAGAAAAAACGAAAAAAAATCATAACAAGGTATCTAAAATTGTGAGTTTAACGGTACGGAACTCAGTGCGTGAGTCCGACTTGCTGATGGCAGTTTTTTAGTATAACCTTTTTCTTAAGATGGAATTGACTTCGCACTGGTTAATTTTTTTTTCTTTTTCTATCTATTCAAAGTTTTTTTTACGTTTGCTACAGAAATGACATGAAAATGGTTAATCACGCTAAGTAGCAGCTGTTTTATTTAACGTAGAATTTGTGATCCAATAGTTTAGGTGCTTAGCTCGGTCGATGTACTGGGAATCGGGGGCGTGGTACAAGTTATAAGATAAAATTGTTTTTGTGATTATTATGAACTGGATTGATTGCTACATAAATAAAATAAAAGGAAAGAATAAGTAAGAGACGGTGTAAGAGGAGAGTAAGAGGCGGAAGATTGACAAGTGAAAACCTTTTCATAAAAACAGAAAAGAACAAGTTGACTTTAAAGAAACGTTGTGGGTTTTTACTTGTTTGCTGTACTATAAACATTTTAAGAGTTTGAGCACAATACTTACTAAAATAACATTTCAATAAGCAGATCTTTAATTGAACACGACAAACGTAACACACCATTTTATTCAATTTAAAAAAAAAATTAAAAGTTTTTAAATCACACGATTTTTTTGTTCAATGTATGTCAATAAAAAAATCAATTCCATCGCGCAATCTAAATATAAACCCACCGGGCCCACCAAACTACTCAAAACAATAAACCCAAAACTTAACAACCGTCAAAATTATTCACAAAACGACAGTGAAACACGAAATCGAAAGCCGAAATTAGTGCTCTTAGATCGAAAACTCTCAAGGACATCACTATTAACATGTCACCACGACTTCCAATAACACTTAAACGCGAAGTTTTATAGCGCTCACGTGAAGCTAAGCTAAGCTGAGCTTATTACTTAAGCCATATCGTAAAAGCTTACCGCACTAAAGTACACAACTTACCCTCCGGTGTACTGTAAATTTACGATGCATGCGCCGTGAGAATTTTGTTACGCCTTAACCGAGTGCGGATTTGGTGCAACGATTTTTAGCGCTGCAACTTAAGGGTTAAAGGTGGCGAGGTTTTTGGCAGTGTAAGTTGAATAGCACTGTGTGTTTGTATGTTTGTTACGGAGACTTGGGTTTTTAAACTTAATACATTCTTAAATTGAAAGAGTACTGTTGTTATTTGTCTGTTATTGTGTTTGTTACATACGTACATAAAATAAAGTGTGTCAAAGGTTTTTTTAAACTTGTCGCTTTATCGTTACAGTTCTTGGGTTATATTTTATTGCATCAATAGTAACCGAGTGTGAATTTAGTGCAATGTTTTTAGCGCTGCAGCTTTAGGGTTAAGGGTGGCGAGGTTTTTGGCAGTGTAAGTTGAATAACACTATGTGTTTGTAAAGAAGAATAGGGATATAAACTCGAAAATAAAATGACATTGAAAGATCACTATTGTTTGATATTGTGTTTATATAAATGTTTGTGTTTAGGTTTATACCTAATTACTTACACACAATAAAGTGTGGCGAAGATTTTTAAGGCTGTCACTTTACCATTAGGCTGCTAGCTTTAGGGTTGAGGGTAGCGAGGGCAGTGTACGTTGAATTGTTGTTTTTGTGTTTGTATGTTTGCTAAGAATTGGGTTTTTAAACTTAATACATTTTTAAATTGATAGCTTTAGAATAAATAGAGGTTTCAAGTTTTTTTGACACGCTTTGCATGTAAATTTCTGATTCGTAAATGTGTTTTTATGTAAAATTTAGATCGGTAAAAGTTTTTTAGATTTACCACTTTACTGTTACCGATTGTGGATTTAGGGCAAAGATGTCGAAAATGATAAAAGTTATTTGTATAAGAAATATTATTATAAACAAAATTCAAATGAGATGAGAAATCCTTTAATCCAACTGAATGAAAATAGCATAACACTGACCACGTTAAATAAACTAAATATTATTCAAAACTAAACTTACATGAAACGAGATCTAAGTCCAGCTAAACCGCATACAGTTAAGTAAAACGTTTTAAACTTTTACCATTTGAGCTAAGTGTGACAAAACGTTATAATATGGGACATGGACTTTATCTTTTCACTGGAATCTGTATATCATCTCTCTAGCTTTCCCTAACTTTGGGAACCTCTTCACACCTTCAGAACTAAGTTTCTGGGTAATATTATAACATAAAACACATTTGCAACATTTAAAACTCAAATTATTAAAGTCTTGCCGTCCACGTGGCTTTACTCGCTTTGTACCCGTTTCCGTGGGTTTTTTTGGGATAAAATTTAAATCGGTTCAGTAGTTTTGCCGTGAAAGGCGGACAAACAGACACACACAAGCTACTAAAGAACCCAAGCGAACGTAAGACGTAGATATACTGGAGCCAAAATCAATGAAGCCGCGGCCGAAATCTAAAACATACATTCTCAGTACATTATTCTCTCATCTTAAATTGCTGTATCTATATTATTTACACAGTAGGGTTTCCCCTTCTCTATAAATGGCAATTATTATGAAACAGCTGTGTATTGAACCCTTCACTTGCAGGCATCGTGTCTACCTATGTTGGTCATATCCCACCTGTATCTGCGAGGGGATGGCCAATGCCAACAAGTTGTTCGGGCTTATGATATCAGCTGTTATCTATCAAATATTGAGGACTGATAACATGGGAAATGGTTTCGGTGATTTGATTAATGTGAATTTGTTGACATACATTTTGTTTGTAGACTTGATTTTGCTAGCGGCTTCGCCCGCGTGGATGTTGAACTTGCAGCCAGTACGTGCTTGGTAACGCGTATTTATATCGTCATAGACTCCTCTGTGCTTTATACTTCCAAACCAAATTCAGCAAAAACCAACCTCAAAACCAAACCCATTCTACATTCAGTTCTTAACAAATCCTCCTCCTAATTACACTAAAACATTTATAAACCATTTCGAAGGAGGAGCATGACACATGTCGCATTCAGTGCGTCCCTCCGAGAGGTTAAAATCCCTTAATCCGTAGACATGCACGTGCGAAGTCTAGGCATTCGACCTTAAGTGGACACGTTCAAGATGAGTACATGCATCGTTTCAACTTGGTAATGCACTCTGGAATCAGTTCGTTTTTGATACACCAAGAAAGAGCCTTTGGGAATAAATATTTTGTTGCGCTTTTGTGTTTAGTGTTGCTGTTATTATGTAAGTTATTTTCAGTCAACGTACAGTTGAATACGTATGGCAGATTAGCTCTCTGGTTACATGAAGAGATAACTCTAATGTACTGCTGTCAGAAAAAATAAACATAAAAAAATTAATGCTTCGACACTTTTTACCGAAAAAAACAACGGCGACCAAATTAATTAGTTATAAAATTACTTCTTTACAAAATAAAATGTTGGGTAATTTTTCTTAATTTACAGTATTATTTTAATCATTCCGCTATGGAAACAATTCGTTTAATTCTGTCTCCGCAATTAGTCCGGTGTTGAGCAGGAAAATGTCCAATTTTTCAACAGCGACAACACACAGAAAAACATTTTTTTCCCTCTCGGATTTCGTATGCTGGGATAATGACATCCTTATTCTGTGAAAGCCCTAGTTTTGCCTACAGCGACGTTTTAATTTCGCAATGTTCCGCATAGAAGGGGAGGACTGTATTTTTTCCGACTCTCTTCGAAATGTTCCGACCGTGACCTACTTATGGGTAAAAAAGTTGAAAGATTCGAATGACGTTTAAGTTGTAATCGGAATCTCGAGTATTCGATTTTATCGATTCATCTCGGGCGATGTAACACTTTGATGAGCTGGCTGACATGAAAAATGCAGGTTTTGTGAGTCAGCTGATTGGTATTTTGTCGTATTTGTGTTGTGTTAGGGCAAAGGGTTGTTGTTATACCCGTGATAAGGGAAATTTCAGACTAGGTCTTTAATAAAATGAACATAATAAATGATATGCATACTACATTTCTAAGGAAACGGGAACAGTGAGTACACGCTATGTAGTCAAGCATATTATAAGTTAGAAGACTATATCAATGATAAATATGCCTGGCTCAATGCTGGTCCTGCTCCACCTAAGCTCAGAAATTAGAAAATTTAATAATTGGAATATAGAAATGTGTTGCTTGTCCTCTTTATTTTTGACATTAATAATTAATTGCATTTATTATTATTTCTTCAGGTAATTAAATTTCACCCATTTATATTTATAGTACAGAACATTGGTTTGTGTAAATTAGAAGCATTTTTGAATATTGTAAATGTGAGTACGATGCCGTTATTTCTTTATACATATATGATTATATAATACTGACACAAATGGACATGGTTGTTGGGAGAATTGTCATGCTCGCTTAAAAGTCTCGCTGATGGTGGCGAGTGCGTTGGATCATTTGGTTCCCTCCAAAATGGTTGAGCTAAATGGTGCTGATGTCACGCGTCATGCTCGTGAACCGGCGCTGTCAGTTGAGATCGGTCATTTCTTAACTGCCATGACTTTTTTATTACTTTTTTATATTAATTTGTAAGTTTTAATTATTAATTTTGTTATTTACTTGCATTGTTTTCACATATAGAAGCACGAAAATCAATGTAACCAAGATTTTGTAAAACATGATTTTTTTTTAAAAGAGTGTCCGTGGAGTTTCTTGCCTGTTCTTCTCCATAGAGATCTACGCTTTGGAACAGGCAATTAGCGTCACTTTTCTGACTGACCGACCGACTCTTTGACTATTCATAAGTGCCTATAAATGGTCTAAGTGAAATAAATGCCTTGAATTTTGAATTTTTGAACAGCCAGTGCACTAATACATGTATTAAGTAAATAAATGTTTTAAAAACTTACTTCACATTGCGCTATCGAGCAAGTGCATTGAGCAGTGCCGTACTCCGCAATATTAAATATCTCAAATATTTCTGCTGCACAATATATTTATAATATGTTTTAAACTATTTTATTTAATACTTTGTTACATTAATATGTCAGTTCACAACGATGAAGTCGTTGAGGCACTTTCTTCAAGTAAAGTTGTTTATTTTTTCGAAGTTATCAAAACGTTTCAAGTCCATGCGAAGTGTCTCGGAACGCCCCGACACGATGTTACTTGACATTGCTTTCGTGACCTATTTATCAAAAAGGACCAACAATTTTATCTCGGCATTTCTGTGTACATCCGCCTCCGTTCTCTTGGCTTGTTTACACTTTTTGTATTGTAAATATATCAAGATATTTTTCTGTATTCCGTACCTTTTAATATAAATAACTGTTTAGTTCCTGCAAATATTTGCTTGACATAATTTATTGATATGTGATTTTCTGCCAAAAGTTATGTTGACAGCAAAGATCCTCTTTTCTGAATCGCATTTCCTTATTGAAAACCCATTAGCAAAATAATGTTCACGAATAAGTTAAACCCAAATATAAGCGCCCCACTGCAATGCTGCTGCAATTTCAAAGAAATGTTCTTGAAGATCGAAGTTTTAAAGATTTAAATTCTACATTTAAAGTGTCTTGTGCCTCGTTAGTCACAGAGCTACCGACAGGACGCACTCGATCGGGCCCTGACCGGCCGAAATCGACGGCTATCCCGTAAGCGTGACTTTTGCCCCCGGAATTGACGCGAAACGCGGGTGCCAGTGTGGGGTATTGATCGCGGATGCTCGGGGCCACTTCGGACTCCCTCGGCAAAGTTCGACCGACTTCGGCTTTACTTGAGGGTCGTCATACTTGGTGCAGCCACAGGCCGCCGACTATTTGGTCAGTTGGCGTGTCAACTTTACTGGCATCGAGTTGATTGGAACTTTAATTGGGACAAGGTTACCGGTTTGAGTTTGAATCAGTTCGCAATATAATATATTTGATTGTTTTCAGTCCACCTGTTCGTTTCGTTCATGTGATGGATATGAACCTACAGGTAATTTATTTTAAAACGATGTCTCTAATTTATTATGGACTGTTGAGTTATTGTACGTCGTATAAAGTAATTTAAACCGTGCGTCAGTTTATTTTGTTTTCTGATTCTATTGATTACTTAACTGTCAAGTTCTATTCAATGTTTTAAATATCGTGTCGAGTAGAACAGATGTTTGTGACAGTTGAAAATTAATGATTATTTTATTCATTCGATTATTAAAATATTTATAGGCAAGGCTTCATCAGTGAACCGTAACTAGAGCATTATCTAAGTAGAAAGTAATCAGAACTCAGGGGTGTACAAATTTTAATACTAGTATACCTAGTATATTTAGGGACGTATCAGTTGTTTAAAAGTTTTCAAGGATATAATAAAGACGATTGAAGTACTATGTCATGACTCCTGAGAACAACATACAAATATTTACAATTAATCAGCAAAGCGTGGAGTGGTTTTACAGCGGCAGTCTTGACCAGTGTTGCAGTATTTCATGCAACGGTTATTCAGTTGTCTCACAAAGTACATTGAACGCTATCTGAAAGTCAAATGTACCACAAATAGACAGTTCTTTAAGATTATTTCTCTAAGAAACATTGTTACGTCTACATAGTAGAAGTTTAGAAGTTTAAATGTGTTCAATATGAATTCTTTTACAACTTTTTTTGTATCTAAACAACCTTTTATAGTAAAGAAAAAGGCTTGAATTTTCAAATTTTTCGTTGACTCAACGACCGAGAAACATCACGTGAATAAAATATTCCTTTCAACATTTCTTCACTGCAAAGATCTATTTATTTTCGCATTCAGTCTAGATTCTCCGAATCACCCTTCAAACGTTAACACCGTAGGCAGTAGGCACTCTACAAAATGCCGTGCGCACAATCCCTGCCTACAGATTCGGATATTCGGATATTCGGAAGCTTATTTGCGCCGAAGCCCCTGAGATACCAAACACAATTTAGGCCTGAATGACGAAGAATCGTGCGTTGATAAGCTCAAATATAGGAAGATTGCCATGTCAACTCATGCAAATATATTGTCGTGTAGGTACCTTGCAGACAATTCGATCTAAGAAGGTTTCCAAACGAATTGACGTTTCGTCGTGACCTTTTTTTTATTGAGATAGGAAAATTTGGTGCCCACTATGTAAAAAAGTGTTTTGTTGACGCTATAACTTTATTTGTCGATAAATAAGCTGGCTAGTACCTACGTACGTGTTTTATTTATTTTGACAAAAATATTTTACGATACATGTTACTTGAAGGATCTGGAATATATTTAACCTTCTTTTCAGTACGTGTGTCAAAATATTGATAGAGGGCTGTATTTATAAATAAAGTAATTGTAACCAACACCTAAACTACAAAGTCACAAGTTTGCAAAGACAAACATTTTTGTGATGTCCAGCATCACAAAAATGTTGTTAGAAAAATATTTGACTGACTGCCATATCAAAGTACCATGAAAAACGTCGTTAAAAGGAAATAGAAAATAAAAGTGAAATATCAATTTGATCAAACTATTTTCGAAGTAGAACTTTGTTTTTCTTTATTATTCCACGCGGGTGGTGCCACAAAACACAATCAAAAGGTTTTCATTTCGGCAACGCACCGGCGCGTACCGGACTGTACAGGTTCGAACTGGACAGAGCCGCCTGAATCCGGATCTGGGTCAGAATATACCCGCGCGGCCCGTATTCGCTTAATTGAAAAAGTTAAATCGGCCATTTCGAAAAATCGTTTCCATTTTTTTTTTCTTTAGTTCGCGAATGCAGCGTCTCTGTGCGTTTAGATTTTTTTACCGGTCATTGGACTTCTGAATGGTATAAGTTTTCCCATACAGATAAATTTTAAAAATATATAAATTAAATACTACATTTAGAATACGTAGTATTGGTAATTGAAAGTAATGCAATCAATTAATTGCATTTGCATTTTTCGACAACAACTTGCTTCGGCAAATATTAAAATAAAAAATATTACTCAAAATCGAAGTACACTATATCAAATTCGAAGTGTTAAAGAAGCGTAAGTGCGGAAAAGTTACCGACACCACTCAATATAATATAAAGTATAAAATAAAAATAGAATAAAAGCGCAATATAACCTGTCAACACTGAAATATATGAGATAGGTCAAAAATCTCTGACAATTCTTTAGCTTGTACGCTTTATTGGACAACTTACTATTTTATGTTGTTTATATTAGTGTGTGTACGAGTAGTAAACAAGTAATAAATTAAGTTTATGTACACTGCTTTGATAGATAAGCGACGCGGTATATAAACATACAGACTAAACAAGATATTAAATAGAAGTATCTGCTTTGTGCTTTTAAACTCTTACAAGGCTAATAGAAAGATGCCCGATTATTTTGGCTTAAACAAGATTTAAAAAACTTTTTAATTAATATTTATCACATTAACATTAATATATTATTATATAATTAAATCAAAATTATTTTATGATTATCACTATCACTTACAAAAAAAACTTACTATTACCGCATTATTCCAAAACAAGGTTTTTCTTTAAACCAGGTTTAAACCATTCAGCTAGATTTTGTATTTCGAATCTTGATCGTATCAGAATAAGATTCAAATCACAAAACCTGACTCAATGGTTTAAACCTGGTTTAAAGAAAAACCTTGTTTTGGAATAAGGCGGTTTAGGTTAATTTATACTTGTATTTTTAAGTTAATTTGTAATTAAAATACCTAGTATTTTTATTGTGATGTAATTTTAATTGGGATACACCTAAGTAAGTCAATCATTTATCTACACATATATCATTAGTATTTGTTCACTTAGCGTCTTACTAACAATCGCTGCATAAAGTTATGACAGGTTTATACATCAAAAAATTTATGGTTACACAGGCTTTATTCATGACATAACTTTACACAGTGATTATTAGTAAGGGCATAAATGGGTACCCGCTTAGACAGCCATTTTAAAAAATAATTCCTCGCTTAAAAAGCAATGACAAATAAAATTTGAGTCTGTTTCGCTCCTTAGTTTCCGTCACACCGTAGGGACGCGAACAATTGTAAAACCGCGGATTTTACAACATCGTAAAGCAATCATACGGTTTATAACGCGACCGTAAAGTTAATTGCAATAAAACTTGATGTCACGTGTCGTTAACTTTAAAGTAAATATGCAGATCGCGGTTTGTATCTAATCGCTGGGGGATACAAATGAATAAAATCGGATATTCGGATATTTACGTGAGTTTGAACTAGTTTGGACTTCATTACGGTCCCATAGTGGCCAATGCAAATAAGGGGGGGTTATTTTTTATAGTTATAGTTAAATGACTGAACTTTATTAGTATGCTGTAATCCATACTTCCATACTTACTAATATTATGAATGCGAAAGTAACTCTGTCTCTCTGTCCTTTATTCACGCCTAAACCACAGAACCGATTTGAATGAAATTTGGTACAGATATAGTCTGGGACCCGAGAAAGGACTTAGGATAGTTTTCATCCCGGAAATCCCCCGGGAATGGGAACTATTATTCCACGCGGACAAAGTCGCGGGCAAAAGCTAGTAATTGAATAAAAAAGAAATAACTATAATAGATTACATATTTAATAATAAAACACTAGAGTTTTATTGGTATTTGCGCAAGAATTTGATTTTTCCTTTTATCTTTCGTATAGAATTTCTTATTTAAATCCGTAGCAAGAAATCTACCAAACGAAACTATCCAAATAGAGTTGTCTTTGTTTGATGAAATTGATTTTTCCTAATCCTTGTGAATATCTAACAAGAATGGTGGAACCGCACATTTTTAGAATATAAAATAGGTCTTTTCACACAATTAGTACGTTCAAAGGGTGTTTCCAAATTTAGTACCCGAACTTCGTTATATTTTTTATGATCTTTTTATTTGAGTTTGAAAAGCGGTTCAATGGGTCTCATTAAAACTCTTAGACATCCTAAAAGGAGTTCATGAAAGGAATTCCCAAGAGAGCGGTTCATTTATTTGTTCCGTTCATTACTTAATATTTAATTTTTCGCCGAAACGGGGGCGTTTTGAAAGGCCTTCGGGCTTCATCGAAAGAATTTTCCAATAATCGCCGCATTATTGAATAAGCAACTCGGTTTTTTGATGAAGAATTTGATGATTAAAACTTATTTAATGGTCCCGTTGTATTAAAAAAAAGAGTTTTGGGTGCTTAATAAAAAATATCCATTTAAATCTGTGTTAGGGTGCAAAATTCGTATATTAAAATATTTACGTTACGAATACTTACGGTTGGGTTTTGAAGACTTTTAATTTCTCTAAACTAATGTTTATTTATTTTTGTAACCTCTTCGGGCGTCGTTGGTCGAAAGGAATGTACTTAGATTTCTTTGCTTTCATGTTTTCTACCGTTTTCATGGAGTGTTTAGGAGTTTTTTTAAGAGTCGACTAAGACTTTTAGTTTTAAAGGTAGATGCGCTTAGGTATTTGGTTCTTCTAGAAATAAATTACGTTGAAATTAAAATAATTTAACGTTTTCTCAAAATAAAATGGTTATGAACTAATTTTTACGCAGGTAAAAGAAAAATATATCATAAGAAATCTATTTTTTTTTTCATTATTGGTTAGGAGAAATTCTGTAGAAAATTACTTTTCCTGAATCTTATTATACCTCGGTAATTTAAATCAATTCTTTATAACTCAGTACATTTCTGTCAGTTTTGGGTATAACTAGCTATTTGACCTAATTTTTTAGATTAAATAAAAAATAAAGGGCTTGAAAATCGTAATCTTTTTTTATTATAATTTCGTAGTTACGCATTTTATGTTACTGACACCCTTTTTTGAATAAAGTGCACGACGAATAAATATTCGATGAACACGATCCCTAACCGAATCCGAAAAAAACCTTTATAAATAATTACAACAAATAAAACACCTTCCGCCATGATTATTAGTGAAGAAAATCTATATACAAAATTTGAAACGGCTGTCTATCTGTCGGATGAATTTCCAGACGGAAAACTCCCTCGACACGACGATTCGACTGAAATATCAATTTCCTACCCAGTGGCCGCACAGACCCGTTCATTTATCAGAAAGCAGTGCGCGGGTTAAATAAAATATCCCACTGTATAGCATTACACAAACAACTTAAGTTTAAAGACCGAAAGGATATTGTGAGCCTCTCTGTTGAGCGAACAATTGAAATGGCCTGTGTGGAATTGGAGCAGTATATTATAATAAGTGTGTACAGACCTCCTTCAGGAATGTATGATTGCTTTGAGAGGGTTATGGATGAAGTGTTACACAAAATCTGTGACTCTGCTAAGTCTATTATTATTTGTGGTGATTTCAATATTAATTTATTAGATAATTCGAGCCTAAATACTAAAATTACCAGTTTATTTAAATCATACAATCTTGTAAACCTATTTTTAGATCCGACTAGAATAACTCCCACTAGCGCTACATGCTTAGATAACATTTATACAGACATTGTACCTACCCACAAAAAAATTATTAGTTTACTCGACTCCGACCACTGCGGACAGTTAATTGCAATACCAATTTTAAACAAAAAAATTGCAAAAATTGATATCACTGTTAACCCTAAATCAAAACATCGTTTGGAAACATTTAAAACCAAATTGCTTAATAAATTACCATTATTGTCAACCAATGATGATCCAAATCAACAATATACCGACTTTTTTAATTTATATTGCAATCAGTTTGATACCACGTTTATTCCAAAAAATATTTCTGTAAACAGTAATGCTTCTTTTAGTGACTGGGCCACCATTGGTATTTATAAAAGTAGACAACGTCTTTTTGAGTTGTATGAAGAACGGACTTACATTAGAAGTACTGAATTCAATACATATGTGAAGAAATATTCTAAGTTATTTAAACAAGTCTGTTACACGGCCAAGTCACGCTACCTAAGTTCAAAAATTAAAAATAGTAATAATGTTGTTAAAATGACATGGAATGTCATTAATAGCGAAACTGGAAAGTCTAAGAACCGAAATAGTGATTATAGCCTTAATATTGATGATAATATAATTAAATCAGACCTTGAAGTCGCCGCGGCTTTTGAAACGTTCTTTGCAGATATTCCCGTTTCGACTACTAAATGTCTAAATTCATCACCCATAGCTGCAGAAGCTTTACTTAAAGAAAATGTCCCGGCATGTGATTCTGAATTTCAATTCGAGCATGTCACTTGTAAAAATGTAATCAAAACCTTTCACTCATTAAATGTTAAAAAGACTGCAGATTTATGGGATAACTCGGTTGATGTTGCTAAATCTATAATAAATATTGTAGCTCCAACTTTAGCCAATATCTTTAATAATTGTATTGATTGTGGTAAGTTTCCTGACTTAATGAAATATAGTAAAATAATACCATTATTTAAATCAGGTAGCACATCTGACCCCAGTAATTATAGACCAATTTCAGTGCTACCCACTTTTAGTAAAATTTTTGAAAAACTAATTTTAAATCAAATGCAAATACATTTTAATAAACTCGAGCTTTTGCATAAAAAACAGTTTGGATTTACCAGGGGTCGTTCAACAACTGATGCTGGTGTTGAACTTTTAGGACATATTTATAATGCATGGGAAGACAAATGCGATGCATTGGGCGTTTTTTGCGACTTGTCCAAGGCATTCGATTGCGTTCTCCATGAAACTTTAATCAGGAAGCTACACCACTATGGAATCCGGGCCTCCTCTCTGAATCTTCTCTCTTCGTACCTGAGTGATAGGATTCAAAGAGTTGATGTGAACGGTAAAAGGTCACCTGGATCTGTTGTGAGAATGGGGGTCCCCCAGGGCTCAATTCTTGGCCCTTTTTTGTTCCTCATTTATATAAATGACTTGCCTTATCTTATTAAAGATAAGCATGATATAGTGTTGTTCGCAGACGACACTTCACTTTTATTTAAACTAAAACGTCAACAGCTATGTGTTGACGTCATAGATAGTTCTCTCGCGTCAATAGTCAACTGGTTCAACGTAAATAATCTACTGCTGAACGAGAAAAAAACTAAACTTGTTAAGTTCACGCTACCAAATGTTAGACAAATAGAAACCAGTGTACTAATAAAGGGACAGGAATTGAAGCCCGAAGATTCCACTGTATTCTTAGGGATAACCTTGGATGCTAAACTTCAGTGGGGCCCTCATATAGATAAATTATCTAAGAAACTTAGCTCTGCAGCATATGCCGTCAGAAAAATTCGTGGTTTAACTGATTTGGAAACAGCCCGATTAGTTTACTTTAGCTATTTTCACAGTTTGATGTCGTACGGCATTCTATTGTGGGGTAATGCAGCCGATATTCAGACTATATTTGTTTTGCAAAAAAGGGCTATTCGTTCAATTTATAAACTGAGTCCTCGTCACTCCCTCAGAGACAAATTTAAAGAGGTAAATATTATGACTGTGCCGTGTCAATATATATATGAAAATTTGTTGTACGCGCATAAAAATATTAATTTGTTTAAAAAATACAGTGATATCCATAATATAAATACAAGAAATAAGGACAAATACATAGTTCCTTCAACTAGGCTTAAGAAAATAGGTGGCTCGTTTAAATGTCAATGTATACGCTTTTATAATAAACTACCCAGACAAATTCAAGAACTTAGCATTACTAAATTTAAATTATTTATAAAACGTAAACTTTGTCAGAAAGCTTTTTACTCTGTCAAAGATTACATTGAGGATTCAAATGCTTGGGATTGAGCTGTTTCGATTAATACATTGGCCATTATTTACTTTATTTACATTTCTTTTCTCTTTGACATTACAATTATTATTTTGACATTTATGTGTACTTTTTAAAAGTATATAATCTTTTTTATGTATTTCTATTTGACATTGATGTGTACTTTTTAAAGTATATAATTTTTTTTTTATGTATTACTATTTGACATTGATATGTACTTTTTAAAGTATTGTGTATATGTTTTTGTGACATTTATTTTTGTGAATGTGAGGACTATGGAAGTCGTTGGTTTTTTTTTTTTAATATGCGGTCTGACGGTTTGAGTATTTAATGCGGCCTACCCAAATGTCCTTACTTTGGTACTGTTCGTCAAGACGTTGGGCTCCTTAGTTTTTAGTTGAGCTAAACGACTACTGACAAATGCTTGCACTGTCTGGACAGGTCCACTCAAATCTGTGTCCTTCTCTCATCAAGAGAGTGCCTCAGACATTAACCTCCATGGTTCTCGCACATTTTTGACCAATACGATTGTATGGACTTTAAAAGAGACTTTGACCTCTGAGTTTGTTTCGGATGTTTCTTCTCAGAGCAGTCCAGCTACGAAACACCGGCCCCATCGTTCGCTTAAAATAAAAAATAAAAAAAAAATATTGACGTGTAAAAGTGTTATATATATAACCTATTTACAAAATAAATATGATTTTATGATTTTATGATTTTATGATTTATATGTACGGAGTTATTATTCTATACTATCAATTTGATGATTACATTTGGATTTTGTTGTGAGTTTTGTGTGGTATACCAGTACTGTGTTATTTTTCTGATATTACTTTCTTGTTTTTGTTTTTGATGTCGGTATTGTTATCAACCTTCGACGACCAAGCGACAGCCGGCTGTTGGGCTGCTATTGCCTTTCTATTGTTACTCGAATCAGGTGTGTTTGAAGGTTTGAACGGACCTAGGTTATTTTTTTTTAATTCTTTACCCCCGACGACGACGTAACGCTATGTATGTGTATCTGTCTGTATATGGCAACGTATAGCTCTTAATCGAGTGAACCGATTTGAATACGGTGTTTTATTCTTTGAAAGTAGGTTATCTTACACCCACAACAATTTTTGCAACCACATTTTGTTATTTATTTCTTGTTAAATGTTTTTCTTTGAATCTAGTTCACGTTTAGTTTCTAATATTATACTAATAGTCTTAAATTTCAGCGGCTTATCTACGAAAAGCAATAAATGTATCTAACACAAAAAAAATCATCTACAACAGTTACATGAGAGAGGGAGAAATTAGATTTCTTCTCAAAACATGACAAAAACAAGCGAAAATCGTTGCAAAAATTCTCTGAAAGCAGGAAGTCGCATCGCAATATATTTTTCTTCAGCATTTATCTATTAGCTGGGTTCCGACAATAACTGTTTGTTATTGCAGCCCCCACACTCCCCTGTAACGGGAATTAGAGGGCCAATAGTTATTTTAGTTGGTGTTATTGTGAACACCATTCGATCTCTTCGATTTTTTTCCCTTTTTCGATCAAAATAAGCCGTTCTGTAAGGTGTTCCTTGTTGTTGAAGCATTTAAGGGTTAGTGAAAAGTTGCGGAGTTGGAAATAGTGGTGCCGATTCTCTTGTGCACAAACTATCGTAAATTTAAGTTAAATGCATCTTTCTCTTTCCGTTTAATTAAAAAAAGGACAGAAGATCAAATATTAGTTAAGTCCTGTCAAATTTAGACACTCCGTAGATAATTTAGACGCAATTTAAAAACATGGCGTCTAAATATACGTCAATTGTCATCAGGCGCTGTCTAATTTGACAGGATTAAACTAAAATGTATCTTCTGTCCTTTTCTTTAAGAAATGGAAAGAGAAAGATGCACCTAACTTAAATTTACGTTAAGTTGTGCACAAGAGAATCGGCACCAATATCGGTTGTCTTTATTAAGAACAAACTTTTACTATGGGCTACTTCAAAATATAAAATCCAGTCAACTGTCACACACGAGTTTCGTCGTTCTTTCGCTATAGTGGCAGTAGAAAAATCATTTTCTGTGAAATGTTTATCATACTACCTGTTATAAGAGATAGTCCATTGACAGATATACCGCCTGAGGAGGCTTAGCAAAAGGGTCTGGTTGTCGTCGAGAACAAAAATATATGAAAGAAACACTATAGTACTCTGAAGGTCGATGATCAGCTGTTTTATTTATGCAAAACATACAAGAAAAATATAAAAGCCAACCAATATTACAAGTTTAAAGTAACTTACAAAGCAGTGCCTGTTTCAAGCTTCCACCAATTGGGTGTCCAGCTCAGCACTATGTCAGATAAATAGACATATTTGAAGCTGGTATTCTGTTGGAGCCAGGTGACATTCAAACGCCGAGAAGGCGAGATGAGAACGTAATATAAATAAAATTAAATAAGAAGATAATGTGTTTCATAGTTAGATCATATTTATCTCTTAATATTTACCCAGTGAATGGGAGTATTATTTCCCCGCGTAATTTTATTTTTAATATCTTTATTTATAAAACCGACCTACTTATAGCAACGTGTTATGTGAGTGGGCGTCATTAGTACGGGTATTTTTGCGGATTCGAAATTAATAACTTTCGTTGACATTCAGATGATGTATATTTGTTTTTATTTAAATGTGTAAACGGTTGTTTGTGTGGAATTTTATTTATAATGTCAAATGTATACAAAACCAATGGAAATATTTAAATGTGTCTTAATAATTAATTACTGCGCAAGTAATTTTGTGGTAGAACAAAATAAAAAACCTTCAAACACACGTGATTCGAGACACAATAGAAAAACAATAGCAGCCCGACAGCTGGCGGTCGCTTGGTCGTAGAAAGGTTATTAAATATGGTGTTACTAAGAAAGTAACGAGAAAATTCAAAAACACCTTTTGTACGACGCGGGAATGGAGCCCAAGAACAGCTCATTAGTAGCGCACACCACGTCGACCAATACTGGATAATCAGAAAAAAATATATACTATTCTTTAATTTCCTCTTCACTTCTTCGCTTCAAAATATATGCTACCTCCAAAGCACCTACTGAATATAATTCAAAAATTCTCCTTACAAATGATAACTACGAGACTCGTATACAATTTATGTGCAATCTCTCTCAGCACATGGACCAGCATTTTTACCCCGCTATGTTTAAAATTATGACCGACTAAACTTGTTCAAATCATATGGCGGCCATATTCTTTCATATTCATTCTTTTATTCTCATAGGACGCCTTTACTTCTACTCGTATGGATTGGAGAAAAATGAATTGTATGCAGCCTGGAATATAGTATGCCTACGTCATAATCGCTTGCTTGAAAGAATACTTATTGATCTGGTGGTTTTTAGTGCGACTGCTGAGCGTTGGAACGATTCTTAGCTGGGGAAAAAGTGTATTGGGTTTTTTATTTGGAATTTCTCAGTTGTAGCCAGTAGTTTGAATTTTGGTGAAAACATTCCCCTTTAGAGGTTTGAGGAACCGAGTGCAAAGTCCCTTATCCTTCATAGAAGAAAGAGGATCCTCCGACCAGACAGTGTAGTTACTGGTGGGCTACTGCCCGACGATTCTAATAGCTAATGTCGCCGAAAACTCTTATATCGCAGTGTAGGATGTCAGTTTGTAATTCACCTGTTCGGCGGTAGATGACGCCACGTCTGTAGTCTTCGTGTTCGGCGATAGATGTCGCCACACATCCTTTTCCGAAAGCACGAAAATTGCGCCTGAGTGGAGCAAGCCTTAACCGCGTATCATTGCTGTTCCATTGAACTATCAAAGAAAGGGAAGAAGAAACCTGTGTTTTTGGCTACACTTCTTTTTTTTTTTTGGTGAGTGGGAAATCATCCAATGACTGCTCCCTTCGTGTCAGACTCTTACTGGCTAAAACCCACTCATGTTCCTTCGATTGCTCTTTATGTTCCAGGGTCACGGTAACTATTATAAACATTCCGCAACCCCGGCAGGCGTTGGCCCTGTTGGGCCCCTTCCTGTGCTGACAATCTTTGAGGCGCGCGTGGAACACTAACGCGCCGTCGACGCGGTCCTGCTCCTAGCCGGGCGGCGAGCTACCCATCGCTCGCCGTCTTCGCCTGGGTACTCTCGACGTCTTCGCCTGGGTCTCGACGTCTTCGCCTGGGTTGGCTACACTTCTTCATTATATCTCATAAACTCTATTGAGATCAAGGGATTGAAAAAAGGAGTCGTATTTTTTTCTATTCCTCATAAACGGACACGAACGATACAGTGTGTTGAAGTTTCACGTGACGTCATGGTCCTAGGTACAATTTTTATTGAACAGCGACACTACAAGCGCCACTCCGGAACCACTCTTTATTTTTGTATTTTTTTTTTATTTGGTCAAGCGAAATTTTTCGATGAATTATGTGTCCACTATTTTTCAGCTTGTTTGGCATGTAATGACACTGTTTTTACGTGAGTTTGTTTTAAAATATTTAAAGTTTAAAAACCTCCTTAACCATTGCACTATTGCATGCACTAGTCAACACAATTTTATGTGTTAGTGTTGAATGCGGTTATGTTATGTGTGTAATAAGTTATGTTGTATGAGCTTTGCATAAAGCCGGGTCTCCACTAGGCAACATTTGGCGCGCGACACGTGACGCTCAACATGTAAGGCAACGCTGCCCAACAGCACGCGACGTTGCCAGCTGCCGCGCAACATGACGCGCGGCTTGTTGTTTGTTTAAAGAGCATCGTTAGTTGAGCATCAATGAGGGTTTTTGCGTTTTTACATTTTCTTTGTTTTGTAGGTATTTTTTAACCGACCAACTTGGTTTTTTCTTTTTGATACATTTTTCGATAAAATTATAGCCACTGCCGCTGAAATCAACACAAGTTCCTCTGGCGACATGTTGGCGACGACTGGAGATGCGTAGACAGACAACGTTGTTCAACAAAAGTTCCGCGCTGACTTTCAACATGTTGGGCAACTTGTTGTGCAACATGTTGCGCGTCAATTGTTGCCTAGTGGAGACCCGGCTTAAAGCGCAAAACAGTAAATTTTCGCACCAAAAATAAAAGTAAGGTTGCAGCATTGTTCGTTTGACGGACAATATTCGTAGTTGATGATTGTTAATGGCAATGGTCAAAGTTAAGGCAAGCCTGATAGATTTTTTACAACTAAGAATAAACTAGCAAGTCCCTTTAGACACTCTTTTATTAGCTTAACGGACCGCCTCAGCTATGCAAAACCTTTATTACAAAACCTTTGAAAATCTTGGCTTTTCTCTTATTTAATATATTATACATACATAAACATGTATTATACATAAACGATCTATTAATCAATCGCATCAAAGTCCGTTTTAAGGATAATAAGGTATAAAAAGTCTCAAAAAGACAGCGAAAAGTGACTGTAAATAGCACGGGTAAATAGTATATGTAATGATAACTGTTTAGTATTAAAAATTTTAAAGAGTAGGTAACAACTTGCATACGTGCTACAATCACTACAAAGTTTTTAATACAATAGTACGACAGGATTATATTTACATTGTACATAAACTAAATAACAAAACGTCGATAATCTGTGGAGGTGTGGTACGTCAGCCAGCTTATTTCAAGCATTATACGACGGTGCAAGTTAAGCTTAATAATTTTAGCTTAAAAGCTCTTCTCTCAAGCTCACGTGTGAAAGGTCCGGAAGTTTCCACACTCGCTTTTTAATCCAATTTTTGGCTTTACACGAAGTTATATTTCAAATGTATTTTAAAATTAAAATATTTTTACATCGTAATCGAGGTGAAACTGGGTTATATAGTGTGAACGTAAGTGTATGGGTTTTATCCTGTGTTGTTGTAGTTCTTATCTTACCCGACTGCTAAAATGAGGGTTATGTTTTTAGCGTATGTATGTGAATAATAATATGTATGTCTCATTCTATTGCACCTAACCTAAACCGTTTAACGGATTTCGACATTATGAGGTGTCATTGATATCTTCTCGGATGTGGGAGTGACATGAGGTATATTTATTAGAAAAATAAGGAGAATTATTAAAAATATAATTATATAATCAAAAAACCCTACTGCATTTTCGGAAGTTGGTGGCAATTACATGAAACAGAAACGAAGGCACCGGCTTCCGATATTATTCCGGTTTTTTGATTATTTAATTATTATTTTTTTGCAGTCCTATTTTCTGTACTCCGTTACTTTGCCTTTGCGACGAAAATAAATACAGGCTTTGCATCGAAAAGGAAAGAAAAGAAACAATTCCTTTAACGCAATTAATTTTGTTAAAAGCTTAAAGGAAACCTTTTTAATATCTCCGTTTGATTGTTATGTAGCACTCGTTAATCCTAAAACGTTAACAAAATCATGCTTATTTTTACCGCATCCGATTTTAAAAAATGCACTTTTGTACTGAAAATATTGGCAAAACAGTAAAAAAAATATTTCAATATCTGAATGAAGGTTAACAGTAAACAAGGTACTGAAAATTTCATTCAGATATTGAACCCAAATATTAAAAGTTACTCGTGTATACACACAAAAAAGATATTCGCCAAACTTTTCAAACGAATATTATTTGCAATTTTATGATCCTAGTAAACTCCAATACATTAGCAGGTGTCACATTAACATAAATTACGTTTCCATTCCGAAAATAACCTTAAAAGAAAAACAAAAGGTACTCGAAACAAAAGTCCACGCAACAATATCTATAAACACGGGAAACGAATATACCTCTTAAACGGGCGTCCCGGTCGGAAGTCGGCGTACTAAATCACAGGTCGCCCGGCCCATGTATAATTCAGGAGGTTGAATGCGGACACCCAACATACACACATAATTCGACCAAACGCCGAAGAAGATACCGTATACGGTACGGTCAGCGTGCCGACCAATTTTCCGGTCTACTGCCGGCAACCGGCCGATTCAATTTCGGCAAAAATTTTATTCGTCCGAATTCGACCGTACAAGTGAAATTCTATCGATGGTCGATTCCCTTGACGTTTTCTAGTGGCCTCTGCTTTGCCGCGGTCGTTAGTAAACCATGAACTTTTCTTTGATCTTTCGTTTGTCCTATTCGTTAGTGTACGCCGCTTATTATTGTATTATTGATGTTGGGGTGTTAATTCGGTATATATAAAACAACTTTGGAAGTTACGAAGCGTCGACTTTGATCCTGACTTTTGGTAATGAATAAATGAACGCTGAAGTTCTCTGAATCATTATTTTTCGGTAGGAGATAGTACTTATACCTATATTTCTTTCGTTGTTTGAATATTCTGTTGAGTTCAGCCATTCAGGTTATACTTAGTCGAAATTCAAAGAAGTTATTTTATTACGGATCATTAACAGGCACTTGTGAATTTGTCAAAATTGGTAAGTCATAAAGTTGATGCTATTTGTTTGTCCCATATCATAGGTTCCTATGGAGATGAACAAGCAATACTCCAAAGACACTATTTTCAATCAAAATGTTGTCGCTGTGTGAATTATCATTAATCAAAATAAATTATTTAAGAAGTCTCACTATAAAGTATTTGCATAATTTTCAGGGTTCGTTTTATTTAGACATTTACATGTCAAGTATACCCCGTTTCTCCATTAATCAAACAAATCAAAATACGATAACTCAATTGAATGCTCTCTCAGACACTATGAGATTTCATCATCAATATTAATAAAAGTCCATCAACACTCGACGTCGTATTTCAAATATTTAATTAATGTGTATATCCAAAACACATTAGTAAAAAAACGGCTATTTGCGAGCCGAACCCGCGCATCGAAGGTTCCGTACAAAATAAATAATAATTTAGTATTGTTGTAATTTAAAAATTAAAGGTTCTCAATTTTTTTTTTATTTTATTTGTGCTTGAAGACTGTTTCTTATCATATTTTATTTATGATTCTAGAACACGGGATAAACTTGATTAGACTGACTTCAGACTTTCTGGTTTCTGACCATCCGTAACGACTGTCAAAGTTCTAAGAATGACAACCGGGACCAACGGCTTTACGTGATATCCGAGGCGAAATCTGTTACAAAAAATCACAACATTTTTAATAAAGACTAGTACAAATCATAATACTTAATTGTTAATAATCTGATGTGACAGAAAACAATGATTGTTGAATGAACTATAATTCCCGGTTCTATATCGCGTGCCATATCTAAGCGTGTATCAATGGCTTTACAAGCGATAACTATGCAACTTAATGTGTACGCACACGACACTATATGTCCATTTTAAACTGACCCTCTCATTGTACAAAAAGCCTATACAACATCAGGTCAGCTTATTTGGAAATGTAAGGGTAGATACGTCACAAGGTACTTCTAATTAACAATATGACAATCGCGATAGGTAACAACGTCGTTTTATGTGACGGTTAAACTGCAAAAGTCAAAGTCAAAGTCAAAACGTTTATTTCCATTAGACCATGGAGGCACTTTGGAACGTCAATTACATTTAAAAAAAAAATTTTTGATTCTAGTTGCCCATTCCAAAAGGTAGTTTTATATGGAGAAGAACGGGCAAGAAACTCCATACGTACTCTTTTAAAAATATATGTGTTACAATATTTAGTATACATGATTACAATGTGTAAATTAAGTATGAATACAATGTCAAAGCTGTCAAAAATTTACGTTAAAATACATTAATACAATATGTAAAATACTGTGAATACAATGTCAAATCTGTCAAAAAAGTAGGTACGTTAAAATATAATTATGTAAAAAAATTAGGTCTAAGTTTAGAAATGAAAGCTATGTCACGTTTACGAGGTACATAGTGTAAACAAATTACAAAATTTGAGATGGTAGACGACCACTTTCAACAAAGTACAGAATTAGTGTGCGAGCCAGTGCAATCAACAACAAAATAAGAAAATAAAATGTATATTTATATACCTATTGATAATTAGAACAACAAAAAATAAAATAAAAAATGTATGCTTAATATTATGTTTTATGAATAATAATTTAATTTAGTAACCAGTTTGATTTGTTTACACTGCAAATTGTCCTATGGGGCAGGACCATCAAGCTTCCAAGCATTTTTATCTTGAATATAATCTTCTAATTTATAATATGCTTGTTGACATAGTGTCTTTTTGATATGTGTTTTAAATTTCCTTTCATTAAGCTTTAATATTTCACATGGAATTTTGTTATAACATTTAACACAGTACCCCATGAAAGAAGTTTTTACTTTAGACAGCCTAAAATAAGGTTCAGCTATTTTATCTTTATTTCTAGTATTTAAATTATGTCTATCCCCTACTTTACTAAAAATGTGTTGGTTTTTTCTTACATACATAAAAAAAAAAAAAAAATGAAAAATGTTTATTTACTCAAAAAAGTGTTACAATATTAGTTGGGGCCCTAGATCCCACACTAGGATTCCCTGTGTTGTGGGATCTAGGCTCTGCGTACCGTGTACAGAATTAACTTATAATATAGGTAACTAAGATAGTATGACACACTAACATATACATGTTATTTTATTTCTAATAGAAAAGGTAATTGGGTAGTATAACTATTATAAAAGAACGTAGGTTTATAACAAAATAGTTACTCTGAGTTATATTTACATTATGTTGTGTAGAGTGTTACATCTCGTGTTAGTGTGTGAGGGGTGTATGCGTGTGTGTGTGGAGTGTATGTGTGTGTGTGTGTGCGTGTGTGGGGGGGAGTATATAACTATGTGTGTGCGGGGGGGGGTATGTGTGTTGTATGTGTATGGGTATGTACATAATATTTTCATAAATAAATTGGCAAGGAACCGTCAAAATATTAATCCTTTTAAACAGTTCCCTAAGAGATTCGCGGCGACGTAACTCGTAAATGGCTCTGATAGCTCTCTTTTGCAATATAAAAATAGACTCAATGTCAGCAGCCCTACCCCACAGTAGAATACCATACGACATAATACTGTGAAAGTAGCTAAAATAAACTAATCGAGCAGTTTCGACATCTGTCAACTGACGTATCTTCCTAACAGCATAAGCTGCTGAGCTCAGCCGTTTAGCAATAGATGTTATATGAGGCCCCCATTGCAATTTCTCGTCTAGCGTGATTCCCAGGAAAACCGTTTGATTAACAAATTCTAGTTTTTCGCTATTTAATATAATTTCACAATCGCTACTTCTAACGTTTGGCAAAATGAATCTAATACATTTCGTTTTTTTTTCATTAAGTACCAAATTGTTCACGGTAAACCAATTTTGGACCTGAAGAATAGAGTTATTTACATCGTCAAAATTTTGTGCACGCCTATCTATTTTAAAAATCAATGAAGTGTCATCTGCAAATAACACCATTCCTGGTTGAGTTTGTAATAACAACTATGCAGTTAGTGAAAAGCTTTGTACGATAACAATCGTTCAAACACTTCAGAGAACTTTATTGATGGCTGTTTGTTGTATAATTGAAGTAAGCCTTTCCTACTCAGTTTAAAGAGAAGAAATTAAAAGAAGAAGTTGTATTTGGAAGATCGATTCTTCTATGACGCTACCAAAGTCGTCAAAACAATTTATTGTAGCTGTTCCTTTGGGCTGATGAACGCTGCTAATGGCACGAAACTCTATATACACTGAATATAGAAGGTCAAGACAAATAAATATTACTTAGCTCATGCTTCAGCTTAGCAATTTTCCTATCTTATTCTTGTAAGTTATAGTTTGACATTCTCTGTGTGGCTGTCATAGGAAAGCATCAGCAATTGACAACTTTTGTTCGATATTTTTAATATATCTGGTAAATAAGGTTAATTCTCCGTCAGTCCTAACTTTATCATCATTTCCCTAGCCTTTTTCCCAATTATATTCTGGCCGGCTTTCAGCCTAACCGGATTCAGGTGGAAATCAGTCTTTTACATAAAGCGACTGCCTATTAGACCTCCACAACCTAGTACTGGGCGACACGATACCTCTTGGGTTGTCAGGCTACACTAGGCTGCGACGCGAACTGCGACGCACGAGCGATTGAAACAAATACATGGATTCTCACTAAATGGCTACACCGTTCATCAAATATTACTAGCGATCTTTGATTATTTCTGCGACAGGAACTACATTACTGTAATCGCGGCACCGGCTACATCGACGTATCAGCTAAATTGAATCGAATAAACGCAAGACTTCCGGTTATAATGTAGCCATTCCATGTTTATCTCGTTTCGCTCTTCCAGTCGCATCGCAAATCGCTGCCTACTGTAGCCTCAGCCTAAGTCAGTCCTAACTGATAAAGACAAAATATATTATGATAATGGGTATTTTTAATACATATCATATAAAGGTATCTGAAGTTATAATTGGTTTATTAGATTCATAGAATGTACCAATACTCAATAATTTGGAAACCGCTGACTAATAGGCTAGCTATGAGTAGATACAGTATTCCGAGGGTCGCATTCGATACTAACAAATGGCAACCCTCATAATTTAGTTTTTGTTTGAAGTTACGCGTCATGAAGCAACGGTTATGTGTTTTCGTTATGATTTTAATTGTGTAGGCACAATCTGTTGTTGTTGCCAACTTATATTTAGTTTTTCCCCCTTTAATTAATTACTTAAATATTCTCAAACTTTTGGGTTTGACGACGTAACTGTATTTTACTGGCACCATTTTTGATTAAGCAAATAGGAAGTTTTGGAGGTCATTTACCTTTTAAAGGTAGCATTATCCCGACCTCAAAATTGGTTTACCTGAAAATACAGGTTTACTTTTGTTTCACTGTTCATCTTTCAGGTGATGTGAACAATCAAGAAAGTAGAGATTTTTTATTGTGGGATATATGAAAGGGAAAATCAGCTGATTGTTCCTCTGGCCAGGGATTGTATTTCAATAGACTTCAAGTGTATCCCTCCTCCTAACAGGCTTTGACTTTGACAATATGACCTCCCTTTACTTATATTATACTTAAAACTTTCGTGTTGCATATTTATACTTCACTCCCTTTACTTTACGGCGTAATTTATTTTTACATTTCGACTAAGAGTCCTACAATTGACCTCCATTGCTTTGCTGCAGGGTAAAAAAGTATCTACTCTTCCTTGATATATCAATACCTGCTAGAATCCTCATTTAACACAATTGCCATACGAAATCCAGGCCATTATTCAGCCAATCCACAACAAGATACGATCAGCGATAAAGACGAAGCCGGGTCATAAACGATTCTTAAACAATATCCCTCCTACTCGCGGTTCCTAATAGCAACTAACAGTTATAGTGATGACACAACGATAGAAATTCCCGGCAGTTAGCGGCATCCGTCGCAAAATTAGGTACTAACAGAAATGGTTCGAAGTTACGCGTTTGATTCTGGTCTTAGAATGTATGGTCTTCGTTTTAGACGATTTATGTACTAGGTTATAACTTTTAGGTCGTTACTTGTTATTTGGTAGTGAAGCAGTATTAGGTTCTTGAAAGAAAAATTAATGTGGGTAAGTTTTGCTTTGATTGACTGTTGGTGATTCAGTACGTTTCCTAATCCGGTTATTTTTCTCCGAATGAATAATTTAATTTTAAAGGATGATTCGTAAGTCTGTATGTCCGATGTCTTGTCCTTTCTATCTTCGAAAATACTAAGTCAAATACAATAAATAGTTCTTTACTCATTGATTACAGCAACCCCTATAAGGACGGTACCTTGTGTTCGAATCTGTCTTGTATTTTGGCTCAGACAAATGTTATCCTCATACTTATTTGAAACGCTCGTATTATTCAAATATCTAAGAATCCTAAATGTAAAAATAAAACTAGATAACAATCTTATTTCATTTGTGAAAGCGACTAGTCTTTTACATAGCCAGACACATTCATCCTATTCAAACCTTTATTAAATAAAACAGCCGAAAAAAATCACTTTCGTCCCACACGCGAGCGAAAAGCCAAAATTTTAATCACACTCATTGTTCAAATTTCAAATGCCTGAGCCCACAAGCCATTGTTTTAAAGATTTAGCCATGTTTAATAAACCATGTGCCACCCTTAGGTCATAATTTCTCGTATTATAGGACGGAGGGTAAGCCGAATTATTTACAAAGCAATTAAAACGGTAACTGTGACCTGTAGATAAGAAGATCGATCGGATTGTAACACCCTTTCGACCCTTTAGTGCGTGGACGGCGTCTGGACAATGAATTTATTGTTTAATTAACTCCATTTGAGAATTAATTGTTGACTATTTTTGCTGTGTTAGTTGATGTAATTTATTGTATATCGGGTTTTCGTTGGAATGTTTTTGACAGAAGGCTGGTAAATAAACGCTACTTACAACTTACTTTTTCTTTACTGCTGTCGCTATCGCACAACCGTCAAACTACGAGTGTAAGATAGAGACAAAACATAGCTAATCCAAAGTACGTGTTTACTAACGTTTCTTAAATTTATCCCGGGGCCCGAGTGCTACTGATTTTACGAACGGTTTTATAGGGCTCCATACTTGAGGGGTGCAACTGCAACGGGAGTCTATTACGAAGCCTCCGCTATTCATCTTTATCTCATAAACCGTTTAAAGTTTACGTGATTTTTGGCGTTCGTTGACGTGACCGTAGAAAGTACACTTTGCATGTATTTTCGATCTGCATTTGGCAGTTTCACAGATTAAATCGACTGGGTAGTGAAGCCATACCAAACTCAATGTCTAAAATTGGAGGTCTGCCCAAGAAAAACAGACATCAACCAAGACTATCTTCTAACTGCGTCACCAAAACATATCTCTTACTGACCCGTAAATCTACAGCTCGCATCAGGCTCCAGGCTAAACGTCAAACCCGTAATATCGTCGATTAGCAAGGCAACGGGGTCGCGCGACCAAAAAACAGCGAACCTCATAACTGATGAGCGACATCGCTCATACGCACAATGATTAAGCGAACAATTTATTTGTGGGACAAACGTTTGGACCGCCAGTTATTGTACGTATTAATAACAATGGGATTCTGCGTGGATCAACTCATTTGTATTGTGACGTTATTATTTTTTGGGTGTGGTTTTTAATGCTGATTTTTTAATGTTTTCAATCGATACTGGTTCTCTACCACATTGTGCTTTAAACAAATGATCACCACACCATCGCTGTTCCGTACGTGGCATGGTGAACATTCTAAGACAAATACTTTGACATAGCGTACTTTCTAACTCACTTAATTTGTAATTATGAACTTTATGCATCAGTAGATTAACCTCCCAAACTTACGATATTTAAAAATACAGTCATTACATCCCATACTTCCAACCAAAGTCATGAAAATTTTGATAGTAAAAATAAATATATTCTTTTAAAATAAATGTCAATATCTCACCCCTATAAAACACAATTTGCAAGTAAATGCAAAAATCTAAAATGAATTTTGCCTTGTAATCACCCACGTAGCGTAGGTCCGTAGCGATAGCCTACGGCGTAGCGTCGTAGCGTGCACGCACTAAATTCTACGAAACTCGAACCTGCCCGCGGGTTATTGCGTAGCAAGTTATAGTAACCGTCTATGTGTGTCTAAGCATGTCTCTTCAGAGGTGAAAAGAAAATAATATATAAATAAAATGTATTAAATTTACTTCTGAATTGTTTTAGCTCCCTTTATTTACACATAATTATTTGATTATTTCTGTTTACGTCAGTAATTTTCAGAAAAACTTTCGATAATTACATTTCAATACCTACGTTTATTTTCCACTTAATGCGCGGAAGCAAAAGGTTTCAGGAAAACATTTCAAATTTAATTTCGCCGAACATTTATTTAATACAATTTTATTATCCTCTACAGTCGAATAATTCCGGATCCTGCCCATTTATTTTACAACTTTATGCGTTTACGATCGACAATGCTTTCAGAATTACTATGGAGTAAACCAGAGCAGTAATTACGGAGGCATTGGTGTATTCCCCTGGCCTACTAGGCGTCATTAAATGCCGAACAAACATGGATATCTAACAAGCAAACAGACAAACAGGTTTAATCTCTTTGTACACGGAAATGTGTTCGACAGACGCTTTTCAATGTCGACGTTTGAAGATTAATTCGTTAAGTTCGGACGGTTTTCAATGTTTGACAGGGGAAATGACGAATTACATGGAATTGATTTGGCGTTTGCTTCGAGTTGGGTACTCGTATGTGTTATTTTGTTTAGATTGTTGCGCAAATACGAGATAATTTGAAATTTATTTAATGTTGGTAAAGCAGCAAAGGTTTTGTTTTGTCGTTTGTATCTCTAAAAATACTTTTTGAATTTGTTTTCACTGTTAGATAGCTGTTTTATTGCCGACTGATTTAAGTTGTGACAATTTGGTATACTCGTGGAGTAGTAGTAGCACAAGTTACATTACTATGACTTTGTAGTATAGTGTGAAAAAAAATCTATTCATATCACCATATTGTGTGCTTTTCTGCCATCCAATAGTATAAAAAATATGCGTATCTAAGTTTAAATATAAATAACACGATAATGACTACCTTTTGACCTCAACAATTTAAAGTTCAATGACATTCAGTATTGCAGTGTTTTAATAAAATATACCGAAAACAAATATGGTATGCATGATCATGTGCCTCCGTCGCAGGCAAGTAACCTCTCGATTTTATTTACGACCAATAAAACTTTTATTGCGCTAATTTGAAAGAAATACGCCGTTACGTAGTGCATAAAGCGCAGCCAGGGGAAATACTAAAGGTATTTTTCTAGAATTTTCTAGAAATAACCAGTGGGTACGGGATTTATTGGTGGCATAAAAGTAGTCTGGCAGTTTATGTAAGTCATAATGTACAGGTTTGCTTCCCGACTGTTTGTTGAACGAACAGCTTTCAAGTTTTCTAGATTTACTGCCTTAAATGTTATATTATTAAATATTGTGTTGTCGGTAGAGAATTTAGCTCTCCGGTTGTGCCGAAGTCTGTTGGGTTATTTATTTAGCGTGGCCCTGGCTGGCCGGGCTCTGTACACATAGTAGACAATCTCCATTCTCCCACGGGGCACACATAAACAATCGCGCCACGTGCCTGCAATTCACCTATTTTGAGAGCTTCGTTTTTAATTTGGGAGAAATGATACGTAGTATTTTGGAGAATTGGACATTTATAAAAGAAAATAAATTAAAGGAAGAAATGTATGAGGTGACAAGAGCTGATTACCGTGTGTCGTTTTATATTTAAATCATAACAACAAATAATTTTCCAGTTCAGTTACTTATTGACCAAATAGGAATAGATTTATACTGGTACTGGCTTTATTTTGTTGCTCTAAAAACGAAAAATGAAACACTATATAGGTTTATGTTTTCTGCAAGAATTAAATAACAAAAAAAGATAACGTATTGAATTTAGTGGGGTTTGTTTTGTCCCAGTTACCAACCAACTTTGGTTCGTTTAAGCTTCTCAGAAAAGAGCCGTTTGTATCTCTTTTGTAACCTGAATCTACACAGTAAAAGTGCATATTTCCACGAACGCTACAATTGACAGGCCGGTTAGTGATATACCATTTGGCAGCTTCAAAGCCGTTGTTGTGTTCGCCTTGATATCTTGGCAAATATATTTTGGAGAAATGGGTCATAGAAATGTGCAACACTCAGAGCTAGTGCAAACCTCCTAACCGTGATGTCTTAAGAGGAGTGTCTCAACTGTAAATTCTCTTGAGGATCTGTAGATTGTTGCGATGCAACTGAACGAAACATAGCCTTTTTCAACACTTTTCTCTTAAGGTGGTGTTATAGCATAAGGCCTGCATAATAAGCTCTGAACCGTAGCCTAAAAACGTATGCATTAGGGCTTATGCTTAGCTTGCGCTTAGTAATGAAAATTCGCATAAATAGACGGTACCTTGGCATTGAGTTTAGGCGAAAGCCAACTTAGTTCTAAGCCAAAAGCCAATGCTTTGCTTAGCCCTACTATAAATAATTTTTTGAGTACTTTGCACGTAGAAGTATATATATACATATATATATATATATATATATATATATATCTACGCATCACCCTAACCCTTCAAATATCTATTCGCTAGTTTTTTGAAAACGCCATCCTAACTTATGAAAGACCACGGCAGTAAGCTTATTCCGCAAGAAGAAGTATTCTAACCTGTCAAAACAGTAGAACGACTAAGATGTCATGTATTATCGACATGAATAGGAGACCTTGACATCCAATTTGTACATTACATTTTTAATTCGTCTATCCGCCTTCCGCCAATACTAAATGACCCACAAACGAGCACACACGGGGCGACAACACATAAATCGAACAATCGCAATCGTAACACTGCCCGATGCGTTGTCAGCTTAACACGTTCTGGTCAAGCCACTAAACTAGCGATTGATTTGCTGCTAGTGCAGTCAGGGTGTGAAAATTTGCCTGCCGGGGCTGCGGATCGTTCGAAAGATATAGCAGCCTCGAACACAAAGAGCTAAAAAAGAACATTCACAGTCTCTCACTCCTTTCAAGCAACCATTTGATGATTTTCCATGCCAAAAAAAAAAGAAAAAAAGAGAATGATAATTTGGATACGCGTTACAAAGATAGTGTACATACATAGTTGATATAATTGATAGTTGACTGTGACGTATGGTTTTGTGGTTTGGCAAGCGCAACTCCTAAGCGTGCGATCTCGAGTACCTACTGTACATGTTAATATCGACCAAGAATGAAAGGAATCTGAAAAAAAAATATTTTTGATCTGAAAACCTGTTTTTATTTTTGAAGTGAAAACTTCTTTAGCGGCGTTGAGCACTTTTTCTGTAATGGGTATAAAATCTTAAACTCGCGTCAGGACACGTGACCTGATCGAAAAAGCGTAGGACGGATGGATAGTAGACAGCTATAATCAAGTTTTCACTTCTGCCGGCACTCCCGGAGTGCAACCCGTCTTTTTTTTTAATTTAAAATCTTTGTTATAAAGTAAAATCAAATCAAATCTGCTTTAAAATCAATAAGTAATAGTAATTGGGTTAACACAAAAGTGACGTCACTGTTGCTGTTGCTACACAAAATCCATGGTTTTGACAAGTCATAAAAAGTGTATTAAATGTTAAACACAAAGAGTTTAATGTGATAAAGTCCTAAAGAGATCAACGTTTCCATACTAGGTCTTTATTTCGCAACCGCCACTTATAACTTTGTATAATCGTTAGGAGTTTGACGTTTTACGCGCCTAAGACAGCTTTATAGTAGCTTTAACAGAAACAAAGCGCGGTTGTAAAACTCAAGTAGGTATGTTGCTATTACCCTTCCTTCAGGAAACTTTCTGGCTTATAATATCTTTTATGTTGTTATAACATATAACTACTTAAAAGGAATATTGTTCTACTAAAGTTTACCTATATAAAAATGTACTTTAGTCAGTAATACCTTTTTTTTTCTTAAATTTTATGGTCCAAGATCCCGGAGTCCTCAGGTCTTCTACGTTTTACCAGGCACTTTAAACTTCCGACATTTGAAGCGTCTGGCTAGAGTTACGGCTCAATGAAAGTATCTGACGAAAATGTATGCAGTACTTTCACAATATACTGTTTTATATATTATATAAAACCACTTTTACCATTTACTTTTACCCTTATAACTAAAAACGTTCAAAAAACAGTCACTCACATCTTAGCAAAATCAACGTCCAAAACTTGTCAGTCTGATGAGTCACCTCAAACTTAAAGCTTTTAAAAATCTCTTTTAGTACAATTTTACAGATTTTCATACATAAACTGTTAGACGTCAATTTTATTTTACATTTAAAAGGAGCAGGCTAGTAAAAAACGGCTATAAAAATCCAAAATTGGAATTTCGTACTATATTTGACAGATTAAAACTCAGGTTCCACTACGGACGTTCTAACAGAAAGTGCAATTACCATACCGATCTCAGAAAAAGGGCTCAGTATTCATGCCAGTATCTCAGGACCATTCGTCGAAGCGACAGCCGGCTGCTGTTAAGTTTCTATAGTGTCTCGAATCACGTGTGTTCGAAGGATTAAATAATTCATATTCCTCGCCAATAGCACGCTGATGACGTAGCTCAGGCAGCCTAAAGTTCTTAGTCCATTAGGCACAGCTAACACCAATAAATATTACCTCACCCTCTGATGTAGTGGCCCGCACTTTGTTCTGACAATGGCTTGTCGTTCTGATGTATCAGAATGGCTCTTTGTCGCAGTAGGAAACTGCAATGCAGTGAGACTATGACAAATTGTAATGCGAATTAGTGCGCCGCTATGTTCCAGTGTGCGAACACCTTTTCGAAATGGTACTCAGATTGTACTTTCTTTGTATAGGAATGTATTTTGATATAGGTCATCGACCTTTGAGTTGAACATTTAAATCAATTAAAATATATTTTCTCTCAACATTGTTTAGTAAATGGTTAATAAAGCATTAACTATAACAATTTTGAATCGAATTTCATCTCAATTATTAATAAATCGCGATACAATTTCCTGTTCGCATTCACCGGATGTTTTCTAACCCAAACAAAATGGTTGTACTAAAAGAATTAACTTTGTTACGCTAGCCAATTACAAACAGTACTTACGAAAATACAAATGCGCCTTGAACATTCAATCTTGGCCAATGTTCCACAAAACTGTAATACGGAAAAATATTCCGGAACGTAACAAAGAAAAAACAAACCACAAACCGCCAAGAAACTCCTAAAGAAGCATAAAATCGCTTTATAGCTACGAATTTCAGTACTGAAGACAAACTTCAGGCTTACGGCCTCCGTATCGTGTAATTAACCGCCCTGAAAACGCTTCAGAATCCCTTTGAAAAGCTCAAAAGATCCTTTACATAATATAGTCCATGGTCGGCCATTCACGTCGTGATTACTACAGCCGTCTCGACGGCGCAGTTCGTTATTTTTGTGTAGGCAACCGTATGTAACTTATATTCGACGCCAATTTTCATTTGCGGCTCGCACAAGCGAGAATACACCCTAAGTAGACGAGTTAAGGTCCCTTTTAATGATCAGTAAGATTGTGGAAAAGTACGCGAGCGAAATTTGCACGCGTCGAGGCAATATTTCAAAGAATTGTAGACCGTATTGCGACGGTGTGAAAAAATTGCCGTCGAAATCGTAACGTAGCTTCAGTCGCCCGGATGTAGTTGTATGAATGGCCTTCTTTATTTTAACGTTGTGTGAGCCATGGCTTTTATTCATTCTAAAGAAGATATTTGGTTACTCGCGTTTTCTGAGGATCATGCGCTCATTCATTATTTCTGGATGGAAAGGTTTGAGAAAACTGTTGGATGCACTAGAATATTTCACCTAACATGTTTGTCCTACCGCGATTTTATGAAACGCCCAGTATATGTGTATAATAATAAATACTACCATAAATAAATAACCAAAAATACCTGTTAAAAAAGGGCCCTAAATGCTACAAATGAGTTATATAATTATTCTGTATCTGAGGGAGACTTAAACCCAGCGCAGAATATCACTTTACGCTTCTGCTTAACCATTTTCCAACTAAATTAGGGTCAGCTCCCAGTCTTACTGGAGGAACCTAAGCGGACTGCCTATCAGGCCCCAACAACCCAGTTTCTGGGTAAGACAGGTTCTCTCAACTTTCTGGCTTCTCTTGGACTGTCAAAGATTTACGAATGGCAACCGGGACTGACTTTACTTGCTTTTTGAGGCACAGGAGTGTCCCACCCACAACGTTAAACCAATAAGGAGAGAATATTCATCGTTCATCTGCTGGACATAGGCCTCACCTTCCTTGTAACCTTTAGAAGGTCATTCGTCCATCTGGCGGGAGGCCGTCCTGTGCTGAGCTTGCTAAAATGGGGCAGATATTCGAGAACTTTTCCCCCCGATCAACGGTTCTTCTACTTTAGCTTCAGTTTGAAGGGAAGAATATTACTTTACTGAATCAACAAAATTCATTTAAACATAGAATCGAAGGAACGAAAGTACAAAAAACATAGTAAGTTTTAAAAAAAACCTTTTTTAAGTAGAAGCTTTGAATGGATTTCATCTGATGTATTTTGGTTGGGTTCGCCTCGGGTGATTTTAACTTACAAATTGTTTATTTAGGACTATTTGCCTAAGTATTACTAGAATTTCAGCTAAGTGTTTGATTTTGTGTGAAATTAAATATAATTTACGGTCTTGTTATAATGGAGAAGTATTCACCGGTTGCTAATATATACGTAACTTTTAGAGAAAGCAAATGTTGGATTAAGTTATTATGAGACACGTGGATTTGGTATTTGTGTAATTGTTAGATGCTTATGCAAATTCAAAATTATGGTTAAGGTAATTATTTAAGGTTAGGGCTTCTGGTAAAATGAACCATCGCACAACAAAGTAATTGTAATTTTTAGATACGCTGTATTTTTGAAGTGAAAACTTCTTTAGCGGCGTTGAGCACTTTTTCTGTAATGGGTATAAAATCTTAAACTCGCGTCAGGACACGTGACCTGATCGAAAAAGCGTAGGACGATTAATCAAGTTTTCACTTCTGCCGGCACTCCCGGAGTGCAACCCGTCTTTTTTTTTTAATAAAAGTTTGTTTGTTGGCGATCGCCCTACATTTAATCATTATAATCTCGTGTTTTTGGTCATAAAAACACGTGTATGATCTCGATACTATAATTAATTACCGTACACTGTCGTTTAAACTGAAAAATATTATTTCCTACCTGGACATTGGCAAAAATCACCCAAAACTCGGTTGATTGCTTTATATAGGATAATGTTGAAGTTATAGTTATAATCTCATTTTGACAGAACAAAAAGAAATATGGTAGGTTTTATGAAAAAAACTAATTTTTGGTTAGTAACTAATATGTATATTGTTTTGAAGTACTCCGTATTTTATCTTTTTGAGAAAACTGTTGCTACTTTTAAATACAAACCATCATAAAACGTGACAAAATAAAATAGTGAAAGTAAAATAATCAGACAATCAGACCACGCTTCAAAATGCTTACGAACAAAAACGAAATGTGCTTCAACAAGCATGCTTTTGTGACCAGCATTTAATTTTTTCGTACAATTCCATTCTAGCCGTATTCACAATACTTCTTGTACATAAATTGAACAGTTTTTGCTCCATTCCTTTGTAAAAACGTTTGTAATGTTCTCGATCGGATGTCGGCGGCGCCGGCGTCGCGCACGATTGCACAGAGGCACCCACAAAACTATCATTTAGGATTATTTAGAGCACAAAGACAGATTGTGCGGTTATAGATGATTGCATTGTAAATATAGCTGTGAGAAAATGTACTAAGATTTGTCGTTGCTACTTAACAAAGTACCAATTGGAAAAAAAAAACAGATAAAACCCTGGCAGATAGGACTTTTTCTGATATTTTTTCCGTAATATCTCTAAGATTGGTCTAAAGTTTAACGTGATTTAATGCTTTGTTTGTCCCTCATCTCTAATTCAATCTTTTTCCCTTAAAATTTAGTGCTTAAACGTGACTTTAAAAAGCTCAAAAATTTCGATACCAATATTAAAACTTCCTCTCCTAAGGGAAATTTAATTTTGCGATAACTTTTGTATTATTTTTAGATTTCGATAAAAGTTTTACAAGCATATTTGGTAGGACTTTATGTGGACTGGTTCAGGGTTTCAGGAGTTTTAGCGGAATATTGATTTTTGCTTATACTTCGTTTAGAACTAAAGCTAATAGTTTAAGCAGTACTTAGCGGAATTCAGTACAACTATTAGTTGGAACTAAAAAGCGATCCCTAAGCGCGTAGGATTGGCACCGTTGCATTAGAGGAGGCTATTCAAACTACCCTCTTTTGATAGTTAATTAAACGTCAAGCGGGAAATATTCGCGTCATTAGGAGAACTCGGCGGCTCCGAGTCGGAAATGTCGCCGCCCCCCACCCTTCGCACTTTCGACCAAGTATTGATACTAAGGGTTCTCGATACAAAATTTGTCGCATAAAGAAAAATTTTTGCAAATAAAAAAATATTTCATTTAAAAAAAATATTGCTATAAAAAAGTAATTTCTTGATAGCGGCGAATAGCCTACGCGCATTGCATTGCAAAACTAAAATAAAACGTTGAATGGAGCATTAATATGTCCGTACAGTATACGTTTTGGACTTTACCATTCTGACAAACTGACAACCTCTCTAATAATCCCAAAGGTTGCCTGTACATAGCTTATTTAATAAAATTTATATTATGTTCTTCTGTTAACCATTTTCAATTCCCAGATAAGAGTTGTATTGTAATATGATTTAAGAAATAACCACTCAGTTACCTCTACAATTTGTATAAAGAAAAAATAATGTCTATCCTTTTTTCTATTTTAAGTTGTATTCTTCTATTCTATTTCTTTTTTCTTTTTATTAGTACACCTACCATGTAATCTCTGCACCACCCTGGGTAGACTGGTAGAGAATGCTTAAGGCATTAAGTCCGCCATTGTACATAATATGTGCATAAAGTTTAAATAAATAAATAAAATAAACAAGACTCTAAAAAGACCATGAAAACTTCAAATTAATTTTCGAGAGAAACCCCTCAAATTTTGATTAAGTCAGAAGAAAAAAATGGAAGAGATGGGTCGAAAACTCGTGGTTACACCGGCGCCGAGTGCTAAACAATATTTCATTAGACTATAAATTTTATACGTGAAGACGTTGTCGATTTATTCGGAATTTCACCAGTTTTAAAACGAGATATTTTAAGTTTTATGTCGCTCTGTAGATATTGTGCTGTGTAAAATGATATTCGCATTTTGAAGTGCATTAGGTCTTGTGGATGCTCTAGTGCATTGATTTTAAATTTATTCTAAGCATATGTTCTGGATGTACTTTTAACTGTTATATTGTGGGTTCAGCTCATAAAACATAAATAGTTTTTTAATGTACCTCGACTATTATAACTATTCTTAGAACGACACTGCATAAAATCGTACCTTCCTACATGACGCAGTCTTTAAACCCCAATAATCCATCCTTAGACGCCTATCACACTACGCGCTACGCGCCGTAGAGAGGTGCTACCTTTTTTGACATTAAACCGAAGTATCTCAAACTATATACTTAACACTCGCGGTACACTTAAGCGATAAACACACCAAGTCGCGCCACGCTACGGAAAACCGGCTTTTTTTCCACCTCGCAGTTGTTTATAAATTCTAAGTTATTCTAGCGGTGAAGCCGATTTCGCGCGCGTTATCTGTCATACTGCGCTCTGTCACGTGATCCGTCGCTGGTGTGTTTATCGCGTTGCAACGCTTTGTCGCGCGACGACGATACAGTGTGACAACCGCCTTAGTTCTCATGTCGGTATGTCTAAGATCACTCTATTAGGTATACAGTCGTGATGTTGTTTACAATGCTAGTGATGAGAAAAAAACTTCACACGGTATTGAACAGCGCTAGTGTTGTGACTGTAGAGCCTCTTCAACGACAATGGCCCCGCATATCTGCTTCCCGACAGTATTATAATCTTTTTTGTTTTGTTTGTTAGTTTGCGTTGCTTATAAACCAATGAGTTTTAATTAAAAGTGAAGTACTACATTGTAAACTTACATTTATTGATCAGTAAACTTACCTTTTACATAGGAAAGGTTTATACCTGAGTAACACGTTTACCTATCATGGAATAATAGAAAAAGGTCACACAACCTTTTTATTTACATACATAATTCCAAACCGAAAAGTCGATCGGAAGAAATAAAAAAGAAGCTTAAAGACACATCATAGACGCACCGACCTTAGTCGACCTCTTTACGACTTTTAGAAGGACCTTTCTCCTAATATGCGTACGTGAGAGAGGCCGCAATGGCCACGATAAAGAACGCCCCCCTCCTGTAACCTCACCCCCCGCCATGGAGACCGCGTGGTCAAAAATATAAAGGCCCAAAATGAAATTCCTAGCGGCCCATAAAGTATAGAGTTACGTCATTATGGATAAAAAGACGACTACCGATTTTCCGTCAAAAAGTTTCCCAGCTTTTTGTCACTCGATATTTCGGCAGTGATACCTTTGAGGACTAAAAACACACAGTTTTTTGTGACGCTCATACGTTGGCATATCACCTTTTGTTCTAGAACTGACCGACCTAGTTTCATGGGCCGCTTCTAACAATGGTTGTTTGTCTATTAATTAGTTAACAACTCGTCTAATGGCTAACAGGCGTATAAAGAACTATAAAATTGAGGCCTTTTAATATAAAAGAAGCGATTGAGTATGCTTCAGTAACTTTATAACCATACATGTCTAAGTGACTAGAGAATACCTTTTAAAATCCTCAAACAAACATACGGAAGACATCATTACGACATTTTAAGAAGTTCCAGATTCAAATCTAATGTCGCGTGACGGTGCCATATATACAATGACGTGACATTACGGTGCTTAAAATCACCGTTAACAGTTCAACCCTAACAATACAGTAATAGAATTCAATTTTCATTAAGAATGATGGCACGTGTCAACTTTTTCGTGAAGCTTACTGAACTTTGAATAAAGATTTGACTGGATTTTAGACTTTAATTGTTGCGTGTGAAAGTTCACGTTTACTTGTTAGATAATAAGTCATTATTTTGTGAATGAACTGTCTCTATAAAGTATACTTAGAAAAGTGTTTAGATGTTTCTATTTTAGTCTTGTGCGTGACGTCACGATTCTGTATACAACGTGAATGAATTTGTTTGACTCCACAAAGTTTGGTTTTGCGGTTGACAGACAAACAGAGCTCGTTCAGATGTATTTTTGTTTCATTTCACAAACGCAAAATGGTTGAAAGTATACGTAACATCACAATGTTTTATTCAATTTATAAATATTTTTATTTCTTTATTTACAGGTGAGTCGCAACAGCATGGGGATGATTGCAGCTATAGTTATATAAGTGAGTACTTCTTGAATTCTAACACAAACTGGAGATATGATTTTTATTTTGTACATTTTTTTTTTGTTAGCCACAATAAACCAAGTAACCTAAGTTATATTAATTTATAAAGGCAGATCCTGTTATCTTTTTTTGATAGAGTTATTGAGCGTTATTTGTAGAAGTAAATAATCATTTTTTTATGATAGTTTGAATGTATTTATTTCGAAATAAACTCCAATATCTCAGAAGGTATCAGCACGTTTCCTCGATTACCTTTTAGATGTAAATAGACAACTATTTTCAAAACATGATGAGATTGGTGCCGATTCTCTTGTCCACAAACTTCACTAAATTTAAGTTAAGTGCATCTTTCTCTTTCCGTTTAATTAAGAAAAGGACAGAAGATCAAATATTAGTTAAGTCCTGTCAAACTTAGACAGTCTATAGATAATTTAGACGCATTTTAAAAACATGGCGTCTAAATAAACGTCAATTTTTATCAGGCGCTGTCTAATTTGACAGGATTAAACTAAAATGTATCTTCTGTCCTTTTCTTTAAGAAATGGAAAGAGAAAGATGCACTTAACTTAAATTTAGCGAAGTTTGTGTACAAGAGAATCGGCACCATGGTCTTCTTTATATTTCGAAAATTTGTTTTGAAAATCAAATCCCATTGTGCAAATACTACGTGTGAAAGATATAAATAGAACTGTGTCATAATAAATATTCCCGCCACAAATACTTTAGTATTTGTTGGAGTAATTTATTAAATTACCCATAAAATTATTTACATAAAATAAGTATTATGAGCCTGTATAGTTTTTGTGGTTACTGACCGCAAACATTTCTGTGAGTCACAGAACATTTAGGTATGGTATATTGAATGTACCTGTGTACCTAAACGCTCGATATATATATATTATTGCCACAAGCAGTTTATTCATACATTTATACATATATTTAGCTTTCGCCCGCTGCTTCGCCCGCGTGACTGTCAATACTACTATCCCCTACTAACTAATAATACTATATCCCCTATTTTATCATTATAGGGTTGGAATTTTCAAAAAATCTTTCTTTTTGGTTACCTACTTTTTACAAAGAACACACTACTAAAATCCAGATAAAAACTGAGAATTTTCAAGTTTTAAAATCCAATAACACTGCCCAACCTGTGTATCAGAACCAGGAGGCTATTCTGGAAACCTCGAGACTAAGGTTCAATTGCACTAAAATAATCTAAGTACCTACGGTACTTAAAACCTATCTATACCAACAGTTTAACCTACTCGGAGTACAGCTCTTTGTTAAGCAGCTTTGTCCGGGGAAGTACAACCTTTATACCTATTTCTGGTATTCGTATTTGAAAGGTATGGGTGGTCTTGTACAGTCAAATGAGACATAACAATACTGACGGACTGTCTCCTGGCAGTGTCTTTAAAATGACTGAAGACGGTGGTAACCAGTCAGGCAGTCAGTTTGTATGTCAACCAATGAAAGAAAAACGTAGAATAATCCACGTATACATTTTAAAGTGATGCTAAATAAACTATGTAAGCCAAAGTAACTAACATCCATTTCCACAATGAGAAGATTGAAGAGTTAAACCAACTCAAAACGTTCTACAAACCAAAGGTAAACATAATAAAATCTCCATTACGTTAAAAATATCCATGGGATACTTGAAAAACAAACTCAGGTAACTTGGTCTAATAATAATAAGATTGCAAGGCATCCAGCGTTCCCCACCTGAAAATATACTGAGGGAATTCCTTAGTTTGATTACGCCTTGGCGTAAAAACAATCCACTTTGAATTTCAACAAGTTTGTTCAACTCTTCAATAACTTAATTAGTTGGTCTGTATTCATTTCTGAAAAGATCTTCTTTGGCCTTGGAACTGCGTCTGTTGGACGTATTTCCTGAAGGGATTATTATAACTGTGTTGATACTGGTACGCTTCTTAAACTGTTAATATTGTGTTTCGATTTAGGTTATCTTAACAAAAGTTGGTGGATGTTTTTGAATGGAAATTAATTTAATTGGGAAGTGTTGATTTTCTTTTTAGTTTGTTAATTCTAGCCTACTACTGTCTTGTTACGAGGCAGAGGCCTCTTCTCATACAGAGAAGACGCGAGCATTGATAGCCACGCTTGCTCAAGGTGGATTGGCGATTTACTAATGTTAGTGATGTTCAGAATAAACTTATGATTAGAAAAAGTGGCATTTGTACTTGCTTAGGTAGAAACTCACAACCTCATGTATTTGCATTATAAGAAGCCACTGGGCCCTCAACATCCCAAGACTAGACTACCAACCTACAGATAGATCACAGATTATTTTTTTATTTAAACCTTTTATTCAAACCCCTAATTCAGCATCAGGACAGTATTTGGACTTTTTTGATTTGGAACAGATTCCAAATCAAAAAAGTCCAAATACTGTCCATTTGCAACAGAAAACTAACCAGTAACGCAAACTAGGTTGAAACTGCATCCACGACTCGCAATTCACATTTACAATTCAACTCGCGTCTCAGACTGTCCGCATATCATCTGTCCTTTTCCGTTGAACCACTTTTTTGTGAGCCCGTCTCTTTCTAATGCATTGGATTGCAGAAAGCCGATTTCAAAGGTACTATTCTCACGTTTTGTTTCGAACAGGGCGCTGAGGTACTGATTTTGAATGCCACATATGAACGGGACCACGTAGAATTTTCCTAGCGAACGTGAATTTTAAAGTTCGGTTGATTTTTCTTTTTGCCTTTTTGTGTCGACATTATTTGTTGGGGCGGGTAGTGTATTTTTTTTATACGGAAGCAAATTTTTGTGTGAAGCCAGTGTGAAAGCAAACTACTACGAATACATTTTATGTGGAAACTATCTATCGGAACTTTCCTGAAAGGAAAACAAAACACGGTTCGACTTGCTCTGTTCCCCAGTAGTAGTAAAAGTCAATTGAAGGATACGGTTTATACGCTAGGACTAGATACCATTACATTTTATGCTCACTAGCTCTCCTTAACCCTAGAACCGTACCCATATTAAAATTAAATTAACGGTACCCTGGGGTACTGCTGTACCCCATTGAAAAAACGCTATTTACAAAAAGATAATTAATATTTATTAAAAATCAACTTACATAATCATGTTTAACATTAATTTCAGTCTCATTGGTTACAATATAAGGCATAAATAATTAGGAAATTACAAACAATTTGGCATATCTTGCTTTGGTGGGCATTACAAATAAAGTAATTGCACGTGGCACATTGCACACGAGATTTATGGTCTGCAGACCTTGGGCAGAAGTAGCATCTTCCAGATTTCGGAGCTGAAGAGGTTGCCGCAGGTATCGGTCTTTGTTGGCCTAAAATATCACCAATACATATTTGTAGGGACCTCGGCAAAGTTCGGTACATAAATATCTCTTCTAGGTCAACAATTTCGTCCTGTACATCTTCTGACGCCTCACCCAAAACCAGATTATCTCCATTTTCTTCCTACAAAAGAATATTTCGTATATCTTCTTCGATCAAAATACGCTGTGAAGTCATCTGAAAAAAAAACTACAAAAAATAAAAACAGATAATTAATATTCAATAAAATATCTGTTTAAAACATAAAAAACTGCATTAATTAGCTATTCTGTTTGTACAATTATGTGTACACAATTATTACGCACACTCTTGATAAATACATGTTAAAAAAACAACACAAAGACACAAAAAACTAAATAAAAAAAAAACAAATATTCTTATAAATACTTACGTTGATCGTACCTTGGGGTGCTGGTGTACCCCATACGCAGCATATCACGACAACTAGGCAAGAGCACTGCAGCCCGACTTGAGGTATCGCCGCGTCTCCCCGCTCTCCGCAAATACACCGGCGCACACAACAAACCGTCGTATTGCAAAAAAGTTATTAGAGATTTTAGTTTTTTTTTTTCATTTGTACCCCAGGGTACGGTTCTAGGGTTAAACCCACCATATTACTGCTTTGATACAAACTACTATTGTTTGAAATGCAATCGATGCAGTGAACCGGTCATAGTCAAGTGTATTATACTATTATTATTATACTCTATGTACGAAAGATAATAAGTATTGAACTTAATGATCATTGTTCATCTCACCATAATATGTATTCATTATACATACATAATTATATGTAAATCATTAGACAGGCTTCGTTTAGTTAGGAATCAGATGTATATGAGATATACCAAGATATATTTTATTAAAATAAATATATATATAGACAATAAAGTGACCAGACCAGTAGGGAATGAAATGCAATTAATACAGAATTTATGGACTACCATATTCTGTGATAAATATCTTTACACCTGGAACCATTATTCGATTCTGGATTAAAAACCTTCTCACGATTTCGGATCACTCATCAATTGTTTATTACAATATAAAAATTCGAAGCGTCCCAATGGTTACATGCCACTGAATACATAATAGGAGCTATGACCTCATTGCTTACGTCATGACCCTGAAGAATTATACTCGCAATATAATAGATTTCCACCGAATTACTCAACGTACTGTTTATTGGTCATATGTTTTGTATTGAATTCCTGGAGTTATTGTTCTATGATGAAATAGTGTTATACTGTTAATGAATATGGCAGATCTTGAGCTAATATCATACAATTAATTTATAGGAATATAAGAGTCGGAAGACGGGCGTCGTTACTGAGGAAGGTCTTTTAAATACTGACGGGACGACTTAAGCAGCCCACACGCCGGGCGTGCATTTGTATCTCGGTAAATGTGGCGCCACATTTGCAGCGCGACACATTTATTGTGTCCTATATCTGTTTGCCTCCCGCCAGTTGAACGAAAGTCCTTATGAAGTTCGCGGGAAACCGTCCTTATGAAGTTCGCGGTTGCCGGCTGCACAGATCTGCTTGCTACGGAAAAAGCTAGGTGAGGCCTATGTCCAGAAATGGACGCTTCCGCGTGGTGATGATGATGATGATTATGTCTGTTCGAGGGTACACACACCAAGGACACATTTGTTGCGGGCGTACACAATACATTTGTAGTAAACAATTGCAGCGCAACAATTGTGGCGAGGCAAATGTTTGATGCGTGTAGTATGTGGCGCCGGTGTGTGGCCTTGTTTAGAGTTGTTTATGGTAGATGAGGTAAGAAGGCATTACACAGGGAATAGAGTCTAAGGATCTTTGCCCAGCAGAGGACAGTACAAGTTGAAAAAAAAAATAAGAAAATCATCATAAACTCACGAGAATATCATTAAAAATATACATTACAATGCTCTGAAACTCTCTTTTATTTATTTTCCAGTTTTGCGAACACTGGGTCTACAAAGATGATCTGATAGTGAAGGTACTCAACTGTTTCACCACTTATGATCACCGCTTCTAATCCCCAAATATATGAAACTCCATGTAACACAGAAGCACGAATGATTTAGATATAGCTTTAGTTTGTCTGAATAAACCTTTATGTAATATACAATACATGTAGTGTTGTTATGACCCTTATTTATGTATATCTAAATAATCCTTAATAAATCAGGATTATCGTAATGTTTTTTATGCTGCATTTTTTCCCTTAAATGTGCCCTAATCACCAAGTTGACCTTATTTTTTAAATGAGCCGTCCTGTATATACGCTTTGTTCAAAATTGCATCCTCTAAGCCCAGTATCTGAGCGTGGCATTTACACTGACAAATAGCACATTAACGCTTTCCTCGTTGATTTAACACCCTAAAACTTACGTACAAAAGCCTACCCTAATAAAATATAGAACCACATAAAACATATAATTATATTTTTCTCTCGCCTCTCGAAGGCAAGAGTCGTTTTCATTCCACACACCTCCGCAAAATATGGTCTTTCATAACTCCCCACAAAAAATCCTCTGTAATTTAATGCTTCCCCTGAAAATAATATGTAAAAATACGCGCTGGGTAGGGGCCACTTTCGGCCCGTTTCGGGCCATTTCGGACAATTTCGGGCCGGTGCCGACCATTACGGGCACATCCTTCGCGCCGTTATCTTGCCCGTAAGAATAAATCAGGATATTATTTTACCCCGACAAAATATTATTCTTCATATCTAATCAGTGAGGCAAGAAATATGGATATGATACGGACCGAAATTGTATTTATGTGTTATGGTTCTCATAAGTGCCGACGCGGGCGCCCCTACGTGCCAAGGTTTTCTGTTGCCGTGCGCTGGGCCGGCGCTACTTCATCAATGACACAATTGTCTTTAACGTAACTCGAGGCTCTATTTGTGCTGAGTTTGGACTGCGGAGCTGTAATAGCCAGTGCTCGGACGAGGTGGAGCTAATTTACCTAGATAAGAAAATATTATAAAATTCTCCGTTTTTTTTTTTGTGTTAGATATTATTGGAACTTTTTATTACATGAAGCGAATGGCAATAACCGTGTAGTTACTATCTTCTACAAATGTCGTGAAACAAAATAAGTAACTTGTGTTTGCGAATGCATTTACGGCTGCGTTAAACAGCATAGGAATAAGGTAAATAATAGTTTAGTTATAGTATTTGGAACTTATTTTCTTGAAAAAGTTGGACCCGTCAACATCACGGTATAACCAAAAAGTTACCACATATCACTTGGTACAAAAACAACTAGTTACTTTTCGCCATATTAAGTCTCTCTATCCTCATCACAAGGTCTTGGTAATAACTAAAATTATAAATCAAAGTTTGAGAGCTAAACTTTATTATTATTTCTAGACTTGAATACGCGGAATATTTAATCTAAAATCCAAATATTGAGATCAGAATGTCGGACTTCGCATCATCAAAATTACGAACAAACAAATACAAATCTACCTACCTATATAATGAAGAAGTTATTAAAACATTTGTATAACAGTATGCCAACAATCTAAGAAGAGATAAACTAAAGTTTTCAAATTTCAAAGAAGCCAACGTAACTCAAAACACGCTCTTCATTCCTCTTCAATAGTAACAACCGCAGTCACTCCGTTGAGACATTTTAATCAAGAAATCTTCGCGTCTTTAATCAAAGGGAAACTTGAATACCTACGCAACACTTGTTAAGTAACACGACGAATTAAAATAGCACTTCAGTTTGTATTTTCAAGATGATTTGGCAGCAGGATGAGGCAGCTTCTTTGTAAACAATTTCTTTTCATATTGAATCAACATGGAAGTACGACTTAGATCTTCATGATTAACGGAGGATAGAGAGTTGTGTGTGTGTGGTGTAGATGGGAAAATCATAAGACGTAACGAATGCTGTCTGCATGTAGATTAAACGCATCTTAGTTAAATAATTTCCAAGTTCACCAACAGCTTGCTCTAGCATCTTGAGAAGAAGACATGCGTTCTTGTAATGTTGGAGGTTATTTTAAAAAAGAAGTCTAAGCTCTGAAAACCTACTACTTCCGAAACTTCAATATCGTCTACAGCTAACGTATAAAACATTAAAATGCTATTTGTGAACGTCGAAACGAATGAGCTATATCGATTATTTATTGTTCAGACATCTAATCGAGTAGATCGTGTTTCGTTTGCGGTCAGTGTGGTCACGGCATCGATACTTGGTGACTACGGACTTGTGAAGTCATTAAAAATTTGTTAAGGAATCAATAACGACAACATTGTGTAATACTCTGTTATTGTTAAGAGCGGTTTGATGTTATGATTACTTGTTGGGTGTAACGTGTAACATCATCCTTGGAATTTATACTTTTATCACATTAGTACTGCATATAGCCACACAAACCAGCAAACTGAAGTAGCGGATAGTAGAAGTAGGGGTAGATCAAGAAACTGACAATTGCTGGGGTAACTGTGTCCTACAGTGGAAGCCACGTTTAGAAAAGCAGTAGATCATATAATCAAAGATTGAATTAAGGGGTGCGCCTTAAAAGAGTCTTATGTCCAGCTGTTTCTTCTCTATAAAAACCAATTGTTTTGGAACGAAGAAATAGGTACACCTTTTTGACAGACTTCTTGACAATTCAAAGTACAATCGACAAATTTGAATCATGACCCAGTATAAGCCTATTCTCCTACAGACATTCAAATGCAATAAATGCTTTGACTTTGACTTTGCAATTAGGTCGGCTTTCGCGTACCTAAACATATATTTCCATGGTTCATGATTCCATTTTGTTGATTGTACCTGTAAATGGTTTAATTGAATACGTAATTTTGAGTTTGAGTTTTAGAGCTGTACATTGACGTAGGCTTATAATGAGGCAAACGATAATGATGATGATGAATGTTGCCTAACAAGCGCTTCAGGTTAGCAATATTGCTGTCACCTCCGCACAGCTATCAAGCCATGATAGCAAGATAGAGACAAAAAACAGCCACGCCAAAGTACGTGTGTAACTTATGTATCTCGGCGTAAGTGTTCACGTTATAAAGTTAGAATGAATTCAACCGCCGGCGTTTACGATCTCTATATTCTTCCACTTTCCCAAGCAGTCCAATCTACATACATCCAGAGTATTTCTTTACCTAATACAGTCTTCGTAGAGAAAACTGGATCGCAGTGGGAACAAATTGGCACCTAATAGAATTTCATATGGGTACAATTTAACCGTGTTGTACCATATTAGACATTCCCTTCGCTATGGAGCATTTTAACATTGCGATTGTTTATTTAGATGATGTATTCTTTGTTAGTCGCTGGTCTAGAGGTTGGAGGGCGACTGCTGGGAGTTGGGTCTTCGGCTCAATTTTCAGGTAAGACAAAAAGTTCTTTTGTTAATGTGAAATCACATCAAGCCTTTGGTCTTATTCCTGACCTATCCATAGTCTCCATGTTCGAATTGCTCTCGTATCTGGATCAGAGTGATTACGCAAACTTATTCGATTCGATCTGTTCGCGTTTTTCTGAACGATTTCTGTCACACATGTAAAGTTCTACTTCTATCAACCGCGTTCAGTATCGTAAGAATAAGAAGCTATTTTTTTACAAAAGCTAAACAGACGCAGAAAGCTGAACTGTTTTCTATAGAAATATGCTGAATAGAGCGAAATAAATGTATTATGTCGTATCTATACACCGTGTTAGGTAAGATGAGGGAAATATTGAAGAAGGCTTTTAGGTTGATTCTTATTCTAAAGTTGTAGATAAACCATATACCTTTACTTTTTTACTAAATGCCTCTTATAGTTAATAAATTGCTAACACGCGCTCTAGACACCAATCGAAAGAAGAACGGATCATAGTTTAGTGCTCCGTCGCAACCGCGAGCACTAGGGTGTGCTTTTTAAGACTTTGGGTGCCTAACTGCGATAATTCAACTACGATTTTCTTTACGATTTTATATTGTTTTTTTTTTTATTATTTACTTTTTTAGTCCTATGTGAGCTATCACATCCTTAAATATTATGTCCCTCGACTTACCTAACACGCTGTATAAGTACACAAGTATGCTAACCGCCATTGAGATTGGTTGCTGTGACCGGGATTCGATCTTGAGTATATTATTATTGTGTTAAAATTATCCATGTGCTAAACAAAGGTTTGCATTCGGTGCTTTAACTGAAATACAATTCCTTTTGCAGTGTAGTGTTCTCTAAATCCGATACTGGATATGGCTTCCAGCGATTGGATAGAGTAGTTGGCTTGGTATGTTTTGGTAGAAAATGTCTGGGGTAGGTAGAAAATAGTATGCATACTCGAAATTACGTTTTACATAGTAATAAGAGATTAAATGAGCATGTGTCACCAAACAAACTGTGAATTAAAACTTTGAAAAATTACAAGATTTGTTCTGGTTTTGAGTCGAACTTTCGACCTCCATATAACAGTTAGGACCACTAACCACTAGACCAACAGACCAATCATTTTAGTAATATGTCACTTACTAAAAATAGAAAACATATTTATATTAATAACGAATATAGTACCGTGCCATAATAAGTGTTATCATTTTATAAAGTCATGTTTTAGAATCATAATACTAACATCACTCAATGGCTAATATTATAAACAAGGAAAATTCTTTGTTTCTAAAAGGGAATAACAATATGGAAGTAAAATCTTGAAGTAATTGAAAACTACTTAGTTTTATAAAATAACAGTTCTGTACGCGGCTTTGCTCGCGCTAGGAAAAGACAAAAAGTAGCCTTTGTTACTTTACATCCCTTCAACTATCTCCACTTAAAAAATTACGTCAATTCATCTCTCTGTTTTGCAGTGAAAGACGCACAATATACAAACACACTTTACCATTTATAATATTAGCATAGATATTTTAAACTAAGTTTTATTGCCCATAAAAACCAATAAAAAACTAAACAAAAATAAAACCCAAATCCAACCCGTTCTAACTCGGAATTCGTCGAGTCATTTAGTCACTACTAATGCAAATCTGCCATAAATTGTCAATAAGGAGGTGGGGGGTAGTTTTCGATAGTTCCCGTTCGGCGGGCCGTGACGATTTATAGTAGAAGTTTCAGATGGAAAAAGTTGGTGATCCTGTCTCCTTACGGTCTCCCAGGGGGTTCTGGTGGGGGGGAGGGCTTGTTCTAATACGTACTGTCAATTGGGAAAGTGCGTCGTTACGTCTTTGTAGGCAAGGCTTGCTTTTCTTCGCGTATTTTCTCTTCTGGCTCAGGGAACAATGCTTGCTTGCAGTATTAGGCGAATGATGTGTAAGGGAGGGATGAGTTATGACTGGAGGTTTAATGTTTATTTTGAGTTATTATTTAAGCATTATTAAAAACAATTGGGTGATGATAACTTAATGACAGTAAAAGAGTGACGTATGTATTATACTTTTAATGGTTTGCATTGAATTGCAGTGCGTATGGGTCTCTGAATCTTACTTTTTGTTGAGATTTAAGTCTTTTTATCTAACTTTCAGACTAAAACAAATCATGATAATCATCCGATAAAAAGTTTGATATACAGATTGACATAGACTACTCCTTTTTTAAATCAGATAAAAATGTAGTCATGTTCTTCTTTGGAGTCCAATCGTTACTAAATTTCATCAAAATTGAATCAATTAGTAGCCGTAAAATCGTGAAAGACAAACGCCCCACGATATTAACAGTATTTATTTACATTATATGTACATGAAGTATAGTAAATAATAGGTATAATAATGTATATGATAGATGTCCCTGTATTTCCCATATATTCACGCTCGCTACTACAAGTTATTCGAGCCAGTCGCAATATACATGTTACGAAATAAATTTCATCCCTCAGCAAAGAACACTAAATAAGCCCCCAACAAATTACTTCTCCAGTCCCCGAAGTAACTTACATAATGCTGAAACAGTATACTTAAAATACTTGAAAGTTATCAAAGGAAAATCAACTTTAAAATGGAAGAAGTAAGTCACATTTCTGCTCAAAGTCTGGAGTAGCCGAGATAATCTTGTTGGGGAGTCATTTTTGACCAATTTCCCTCGGTATTGAAAATATTTTATAGAGGCCGCCATTGCAAAGTCACATAGGGCCCGATAGGCTTTGTGTGGACGTCGTTCAACGTTGTTTTGTTCATTGTTTTCTATTTAAACGCCAGAGTTATGTACAAAGCTTGTTACCGCGGCTATTTTATATGAAAATTTATTTTACATAATAACGTGCTATAATAGTTTGCTGAAACATTGATGAAGCATTTATTCAGGAAAAGAATTTTTTAGTCTCGCGACTGCACAGCTGAAGTGAAAATTAGTCATGCTGTTGTCAAAAGTACTGACTGGGGTTATTCGCTTGTTTGTCAACAAACATACAATATTAACTAAACAATAACAATTGTAACTAGTTTTCGCCCGCGGCTTCGCCCGCTTGTATGTTGAACTCCTATCCCCTATTTTTCTCTTTCAGGGTTGAAATTTCGAAAAAATCTCTCTTAGTGGTTACCTACTACTTACAAAAAACACACCCTGCAAGTTTCATGTCTCTGTGGTCAGCAGTTTGGGCTGTGCTATATATCAACAGACAGTCAGTCAGACAGCCATTTTATTTTTATAGATATGAGTTCAAACATGTGCTTATTTATCGGTCATTAAACACCAGCACCTTAGATATATAATATGCAAACGATACATTTTTAAGTCTTCTCAAAATCACAACAGACAACAACCGTAAGCCCGTTTTTCTCCACTCTCCTACAAACGACGAAATAATTAATAAAACGGCATAACTGTTGAAAGTTCATCTCTGTCGCCAATATTTTTGTTTGGCTAGTTTACTTTTTGTTCATATTTCAGAGCTACACGGCGAGGTGATTAAATAATTTGCATTCGCACCGTCGTTATTCCGATTCGATGCTTTATTTAGTTTGCATTTTGGGATGAGGCTGAATATTAAAATACATTTTCGTGTTTACAATTGTTTGTCCGTTATTGTTTTCGATTTTTGTAGGCCATGTTTATTGTCGAAGTGTTGGTAATAGTTAGACTTAGTCCATTTAAAAATACTTCTGCTACTATCAACTTTTTTGATAATATTTGGAACGATAATGGCTTTTGAATAAGTGTCTTGCATACTTCTGCTAGTATTAACTTTTTTTAATAATATTTGGAACGATAATGGCTTTTGAGGAAGTGTCTTACTAGTACTGTTTCTTTTAAAATCTGTCAGTTTTAGCTTAATTGTGACCCCTAGAAACACTGAGCGACGCCAATTCCACTATACGTGGCAACACAACAATAATTTGGAGTTCTCGAAATAGAACAAACAAAATACTGCCTTCCACTTTCAATTATAAGGTCACTAGTCGAGCGATATATCAGAAAGCTTTCAAATCAAAACCCGTCAACCGACAGAAAACTCGGAACGTAAAAACTCCTTTATTCGCGCAAACATTTTCAACGGCTAACAACCCAAAATATCAACAAATTATATCTAATCGTTCACCAAATCATCTTTTTATAAATCGATACGGAATCGCTTTGGGACGCAAACATACGTTAAATCACCCACTTCACGAGTAAACGATTCAATTATATCTGTATGTTGATAGCAAAACGTTTTTGAAAGGTTGTGCGTGCGAAAATCACTGAGTGTTGATTTGACGAAAAATTGAATGTGTGTGTGAGATGTGCTATTTATGGGCAGCAGTTATGGGGTTGACTTGAAGTAGCTTTATATCCTTTTGTCAATATAAAGTGAGTGCTTTACTGGTTTACAGATTGCAGTTTGTTTGGTGCTAGGGACGAGAAAAAGCGCGGTGAAGAAATGCGTGAATATAATCAGACATACATATATGCCATTTATAATGGGACACAGATGGTTCTATTCTTAAATAAATTTTAATTTATGAGGAAGAAGAGAGACAGACTGAGTTTTGTTTTTCATTCATACCTCTAAGCCATGAGTGAGTTTCATAATATTTTTACTGTCGTAAAATTCCTAAATCGTCAATATAAAAGTAAGCGACAGTGGACCATTTACTTTACCCGTACATAACCTTTTTGTAACGCAAACATTTTCATACCTACAACGCCGACGCAATTTCATTAAACTTTTCTTTGTACGGAATGAATAATTTCCAGTATAAATAACTGAACCTAGGATATCTTACAACTTTCTCATTGTAAACGTAAGGCGAACTTGCTATACAAATTAAAATTTTCACGAATAACGAAATGTTTAAGGAACAAACAAAATTGTGTAGAATTTTTATTTGTATTCATTTCTCATCGCAACGACCTCCTATCATCGGTCTACACCAAACTTTGAATTTTCAACGTGAATTGTAAGGTGAATAGTCAATGAGTCCCCCGTCGCATGTTACGTTACCATGGCAGGCGATACCATCACATTTCCCGTGGCATTTGATAAGACTGTGCGTTACTTTTATGTCCTAGCTCCTAGCCTATGCAACTGTTACGTGAAAATGGCGCACTTGGAATGGTAATAGGGGCGTTTGTTAGGCTAGTTTATGTCGACAATATGCTCCGTTTGGCTGTTTAGATGGAAATATTTGCTACGGTTATATTTTGGTAAGAGAAAAGTGTACGAAAATAAATAACAGTTCTAAAATTTGCCCTCAATATGTCATTCACCTCTCAATAACACGAAACATAGAAACGATATCCAATGAGTTACTTTCGTAGAATGAAATACTTTGACCGCAAAACATCGCTCGCAATAATAGGCTAAACGTGAAACGATTGACAAAACGTCACACGTCCTGAACGAATGCCTTTATGATTTTTTGACGTTCAACTTTTAAAACAACCTTTCCTCTGTGGCTGGCCGTCACACTCTATTTATTACAAGTTGAAAGGCCAAAAAAACAATGAAATCCTGCCATCAATACACGCGTATAACAAAGTGGGGCGACAAACAACGTTCGTCGTTGTTGTGCCGATGCAACGAACATATGGACGGGATATTTTTAAACTGTATAGAGACATTAAGATAAAGTTTCAGCATTTGAATGTTCTGTCGTCTCTAGTCAGTCGGATATTTCGGTTTATTGTTTGAAACGGGACAAAGGTTTTTTAGTGCGCTTTTAGTAGCGTGCTGCACTCTCGGATGATATAATATTTATGAGTTTTTCGTTGCATTTGAATTTGGAATGACATAATGTAGCTTTTTTTGTCGTCGCTATTTTTATCAGCCAGTAGTAAGTGGAGAAAATTAAGATCTTTAGGTTGTTTCTATTTTCGAATTCTGGGAAAGTTTAATGAGTTAGCATTGCTCAATTTTGTATGCTCGATGCTCTATTCAAATTAAGAACAATTTTAAACAAAAATAAACAAACGCAACAACCTATTAATGAAAAAAATTAGGTCGAATTTTAAATCTGATCACCCACACCGTAACAACCAGCTTATTAGACCCCTGGCATAATAGGCGTGTAAGGTATTACCAGGATAATGCTCGGATCAATATCATCGGGCAAGTATTTTTTCTACGTCTTTATCGCGCCACCAACGCAAGCCGCCCTCGATGTGTATAGTCGTTATGATATTGACACTTAAGTGCGGTGTCCCACGGGATGAATCCATGATTTTATGGTGGCTCGCGTTACTTATCACTTTTTATGGGATCTCGGGCGGATGTGCCGATGCCTTAAATCACTTACTTTCCATATATCCAGATTATCTCTTGGAGATTATTTTATTTTATTAATATTTTTGGTACGAAATTGTTGTTTATGGTATTTTTGAGATGGTTCGCAAGCTAGGAGTAACTTTATAGTACAATGTCTATTTATTATAAGAACATTATTTTTTACTGAATAATATTTCTTGTGTAGTCTGAGTCTGAGATCTTTTTTTAATTGAATATCCTTACTCTCTCTTTGTACTAACAACAAAGATGTAAAGATATTTTTTGTTTGTTGAACTTATTCAAAACATTTTTTCGCTGTGTTAGGTCGCAAAATTCCGCAAGGAGGAAGTCACGATCAAAAACTAGTCTAGTATATAGAGAACGATGTTAATAATAGCAATAACATTTCCAATATATTTTACTGTTATTTACACTAGAAATAAGCCACGCACCAGTCACTTACTAGCAAAAATGTGACATCACTCATCCCATAATTCATTGGTCGACAGCTTGCCGTACCGCCATAAATATGTATTGGTCTAAAATCAGCTACATTATTACGACCAAAATTGTGCTGAATAAACCTAACACAGAGTTTCAAACGTAGTATTTTAGGTTGGCTTATAAATTGATAATGTGGCTTTGAACCGCATCCGATGATTAATTGACCCGATTTGACCTAACAATTACTTCAATTATTTACCTCCGGTACTGTGATGTGCAGTTCGATAGTTAGTTTCGACTTGACTTTAATTAGAATTATTTGTGGGCCTTGTAGTCTAAGATCCCAGGGCTGCTAAGTCTTCGTCATGTTAAAAATAAGCCAGTATACGCACTGGTTGACTCTTCACCTTGTTAATCATACAATATTGTGGTTAAAAATGTTTTCCTTTTAAAACTTTTTACTTACTATTAATCGATTAGTGAGTATACAATATTTTTAAAGGAGAGCAAGGATCATGTCATTATAAAAGCACGTGATCATTAAATACTGATATTTGAGTAAAATCAGAAAGAAAAACAACGTGATGAAAAAAAAATTGAAAATCAGATCGGCTCCAGAAACAATCTGTACGCAGTCCCATAACATAGAAATAAAACAATTTATGTATGACAAATAATCGTCATGGCTTCAAAACAGCTCTAATACAAAATTGAATATTAACTCGTAAATACAGGACAACACTTAAACAGCATCCATCGCATCAAATTACCTACAATAAATGCCTTAATGGCTAATATAAAGCCGATATATAACGTAATTAGGCTGCAGGTTACAATCCATCAACGCTTATAGGTGCAAGCTTCCCTAATGCATCTATACTATCTACGCATTGTACGAGCATTTGCCCCATAGCATCATTAGCGCTGCTCGAGTAATTAATGCAATTATTCGAAAGCGAAAGTGTTTTCAATTCGTAATTAAAATTAATAAGACCACAGTTGTGTGGGCTACACACGAGGATGTGTCGTTGTGAGACTTCAAATGAAATTGTGTTTCAAAATTAAGCTTTTAGTTTTTTTTTGTCCTAAAATCTATGTTTTTATTTAATTTTGTGATTTGTTTTGCTGTTAACAATTTAAATGGACAAATCTGAAATAAGCTTTTTTTTATTTTAGTTCACGTTGTTAGAATTTTGAAAATTAGGAGGGCCATAATTGGATGGTTTGTAATTAAATCAACCGTAATTAATTTTGTTTTTACTCTTTTTGCGTATGACACTTATTATATTTTGCTATGTTCTTGTGTTTTTAGACGAATTATTATTATCAAAGAGCAGGTAAACAATTTTCACTCGTAACGTTTTATTTTAAACAACTCAATTAACGTTAAAACATAGAAATCCAAATATAAGTTATTCTTTACGTATAGAAGTCCTTCATCATAACATAACTGCTTGTAAACTTAATCGAATGATCCAAACGTATCCTCAGACAACAGCGACAGTCTTAAAACTCGGCTCCATCCAAAGACATCAAATAAACCTCCCCTTCCGAGAACACGACTCAATCAAATCTCTCAGATTATTTGTTCGTCTAAAACAAACAAAATGACACGGAGTGTATCTTTCCAAGAGATTCCAGCAGTAGCAACTTGACCCCATTCCACCCTAAATGTACCTTCATACACTCGATCAATACAGCAACGTAAATAAATCACTAACTTTGAGTTTCGCGATACGAGGCTTGACGCTAACAGACAGATTCAGTAGGCCAAGTTAGGATTACTCCCCTGTGTGTCATTCAGAGGAATTGGTTACGGTTACGGGAATAGAGGCTTTTTTTACACAATAACATGATGTACAACAGCAGTTAACCTGTAAAGGCGTGTACGCACGAGCGAACAAAACGCTGTGAACGCGAATACGGAACATTTGATCGTGATGACGTAAATTAGCACTGTTCGTTTTGTGTTCGCGCTCAACCGCCCCTTTAAAAGCAATGGATTTGTTTTTGAAATTGGTTGATAATGATATAGCATCAAATTTGATGCTATAAATAACACTGTCTGTACAGAACAGTGTCATTTTGACGGACAGTGTTTCATGTTCGTTAGCAACACGCGAACATTGTACGATGTTCTCATGTTCACCATGTGCATGTTTGATCGTGCGCACACGGCTTTATGGTCAATCTCAAATGAAGCGGTGTTATGTGGCTAATTAAATGACTTAAATATAAAAATAAATTCTTTTAAAATATAAGCTTTTAAAGTTGTGTATTTACATAATTATGTTCAAAGCAGCGTGTAATCTTTTGATTGGATATCTCAAAAACACTTCATTTTTTGAAAACATACTTAATTTTAACGATCAACTATATTAATTAATCCTGAAAACACCTCCAGTTCTTTGAATAAACATAACATACAGAAAATGTAGATTAGTAAACGAATGCTATGCTTAGACTGCGTCAACATCCAAAGTCCAACAATATGCAGTTACCCATTCTAAAAATAACAGCGCGATTGTACACTAAACCCGTACTCTATTCGTCAATCCCTTTCACCACCAAATGAAAAACACAAGCGTGCGCTTTAAATCATCAAATTGCACCAGAAAATTTATCAGCTGTTTCAGCAATTTATCACGGGCAACAAATAATGTTACACAAGAGTGACAGAAACGGGTTACCGCGATGGTTTTAGGGTTTTAGCGGCAGACAGTAATCGTATGCATATGCATGGGCTGGTGTTGACGCACTAGGTATTGATGAATTAAACGCTTCACGTCCATGTACTCGCTTTGAAATAGAAACTGTATAAAAACAATGTTCTTTTTTATGAAATTTTAATGAGCCTTTAAAATTATACTTGGTACATTTTAGTCGTTTTACAAGTGACGGTCGGTGATTCTATGTCAATAATGGCGACATATTTAGACCTATAACATTCAGGATTATTGTAATTTTTATCTATCGATATCGTGATATTGTTAAGTCTTATTCTAAAAATGATTTTTATAGTATGGTTGAAATGGGCCAAATTTAACGTTATTTTAGCCCGGCTGAAACTTCAAAAAACCCTTTCAGCCAGGGTAAAATGACGTAAGTTTAGCGACGTTGAGCTTGTGGACCAAACTCGAGCTGTTGATGTAATGTCAACAGCCTAAGTATGTACCGCGTTATCAAACTGTGTAGTGACATCTTCCCTTTGACGTCAAATCATTACAAAGGTAAACAAGAACTGCTAATTAGTGATACACGTAACATCGATTTTCGGTTAACTCCGACTAATCCGCTAATTTTGTGACTCCTATTAATTTAGTAGACCATTGATTCGTTGCTCTAATTAGTTGAATGATGTGTTCTTGTAATCTCACAATTAACCGTATGCCAGCATTGGTGCTTGTTACTGATCGGTCTTAACAAAAGACTTTGTTAATTAAGATATTTTGATGAGTTGAATTATGTAAGCCGATCGCTTGTATTGATGGTTGTGAGAGATTAATTGCTAAAGAACGTGATATCATGCTTCTTTGTTCCGTGGGGTTGGGCAGAGTTGTGTAATATATTAACTAAGATCCATCCCGTAAGTCAGGAGGGGCTAGCATAATCGAGGTTCAGTAAAATCATAAGTGATCAATGTAGACCTAGGCAAGGGCGTTTGTATCACCAGTTAGTACCGGTCGTCTTTATTAAAACTTATCCTCTTATCCCACAAAAGTTTTCTTTTAAACATAACCACCATTTAATTACAATAATCTCCAAAAACACAGGCGGAAAAGCAGCAAATTCACCTGATTTTTAAATCTCGTCACAACACCAGTGTCCAACGACATAGTGAATGTCCCTCGGAGCACTAGAGGCCAATCCTGGTCCCCAGAGTGGCATGCCGTCACTCCGCGTGGCCCGTTCGACGCCATATGTGACCACGCCAGCATAAAAACATCCCAACTCCATAATCGTTTAAAATAAATTCCAACTCTATCGCAAACTATATAAAGTTGAAACTTGATTGGAGTTACTACACGAGGGTGGGTATGGGGTGAAATCCCAAAGGCGACGTACGGCGCAGTGCTCATCATTTCCCCATTGTCTCGTTAGACAAAAATCAAAAACAAACACTCACTGTTCGGATTTTCGGATCTAAGTTTCGGATGACTCCCAATCATCGTGTGTTGAGCTCTGATTGTACGTTTGGGATTTAGAGGTCTATAAGCTGTCAGCGTTCAATTTTATGTGATTAGGACAACTGCGTTCTTCACAGTATCGAATCTGGAAAAATGGACATCTTATTGAACTTTAGACCTCGCGGATGACGTGTTCAAACTGTTCAAAGTATGTGATGAGTTTAGAAATCTTGCCAAATTGTTGCAAAACATACATACCTTATTTATTGCTTGAGTATATTTTTGCGGGCCTGCCGCCATGATGCTTTCTATACTTCATTTAAACTCTGGAAAAATTTGAACAATAACTATAGCGTTATTTACTTAACAAATATTTGTCATCTGATTCGTATCTTCTGATCGTATTTTCTGATTTTATAACTTACTAGCTTTTGCCCGCGACTTCGTCTGCGTGGATATAAATCGTTCCCGTTCCTAGGGGATTTCCAGGATGAAAACTATCCTATGTCCTTTCTCGGGTCCCAGATTATATCTGTACCAAATTTCATTCAAATCGATTTAGTAGTTTAGGCGTGAAGAAGAGACAGACAGACAGAGTAACTTTTACATTTATAATTTTATAGTATATAGTATGGAAGTATGGTTTTAAGATGACCTGTTAATCTTTAGCTCCAAGTGAAAAGATAACTCACTTCATATTAACTTAATTCACAAAGATAGTTTGTACAGAATCGCCCAGCTGGCTACCCCTTCCAATATAAGACCCAATGGTGTCATTAAAGTCGCCTAAAGATGAGCTCTTTTCTCTGGCCTAATAATTACAAACAGTTAAGATCAGCTTAATCTACATATTGACGATCTAAACTCAAAGGGCACATTGGCATAAATTTTATCGGTCATTGGCTAACTTAAATTTAGCAACAAATACCTAAGCGTTGAAAAGCACAACATTATCAACCGCCACTCTCATAAAATGAGAAACCCAAAATCAATAATGTTTCCATATTGCTATTTTGAACATTAAAACACGTAATAAACTTCAAAAAAGTTTTTTATGTTGTATCTGTCATGAATCATACTGGTTAGCACAATAAAAATCCGTTCGAATATATTCTAGTCCGCTATAATTTATTAGACAAGCTGTTGCCGGGTGTTATGGAGTTTCGCACCAAATCCAATCACTAAATCAACAGAACGCAGAATTTATTTTCAACGTGAATTTGTTATTCTTTCTTTCTCCTTTTATCGCATGATAAATAATATTAGGCGCCATCCTGTCAGACATTTCAAAAGCTTTCTCTATATATCCTTCTATTCATCGAATATATGCATTGAATTACTCAAGATTTTGCCATGTTTTGGATAAATGTAATTCTTTCCCCGAAGATTGCGCCTCCGTCGTCTCGCGCTGGGTACGTGACCACAATATCTAAGCCACGCTTGGCTCCAGCCACTCTTTTATGTCTATCATTTATTCTTCCGATACGCAAACGTCAGCGATTGACAAGTACAGTTCATGTCGATTAAATTGTCGGTAAAATTGTACGTGGAGTGAGTTACGACTGTGGACGGGCCCTTCGACTCCGCTGTTTTGTTCCGGCCCGACAGATTTATCGTTCGCTTTGTTTTTAGAAATTTTCGCCTCCGTAAACGCCTTTCCTCAATATCGGAAACGTCTATTTCGTTCTGCATTTATTTGTTTAACGGAAAAGCTGTCATTAAGACCGCCCTGACACTTTTCTTTTCCCGACAAACCAACGCGCGGAAACGTAAGTAATACACCCCTTATTGAAGATTATTTCTAATGCTCAAACTCGAGACGCAATAAACTAGCGCGATGATAATAAAAATGTTCAGCTTATCCCTCGTGTTCGCGTTGTAAATTCAAACGGCGATGCGCAAGCGATTCTAAACCTTAGCGCATTTTATTAATGTCACGATAGAACATTTTAATTTTAATAAAACTGAACATCGGCACGCCCGACCTATTTGTCAACCTTCTTTACTTTTGCTGGCATGAAATCATACAGTCTCACTTTGCGTAACTACAACACTAAACGTGGAGAGTGCGGGAGTCGACAGAAAGCGTACTTTTTGATTAGAACGCTAAGACATAAATTCGCACGATAATCCACGTCCGCTCTCGTATGAAATATGAAATCCCCGAAGGACGCCGCGCTGGATTTAAGCTTTTCTCTTTAAAGTAATAAAGGTGTGTTTTATTTGAACTGCGACGGATTATATTTGGGATTTGAACGACGAAACACGTAGGCGAACCATCGCTCATGTGACAAATTTCTACGTTTGCCTTAACGCGGGCCACCGTGTTTAGAATATTATATCTGAAGAAGGGACTTTGGGAAGTCATATTGATTTACATAAGGAAAAAAGGCTGTGGGATTCTGGACAAATGAAATGAATCTTGAGTGACGTTGAAATGTACACGTAGATGAATGGAAGCCATACGTTTTATACTATTTACGTCATTTTTTACTTTTCTCTTTACTATCTTCAAAATATTTAGTTTCAAAAATTTTTTTTTGTTTTTGATATTTCAAAAGATGTTTATTTTACGGGACGTAACTGTCTGTAATGTGTCTTCTACGTACATATTTTCCCTTCAACGCACAAAAGTTTATCAAATTTTTGGGTGTTTTATAGAAAGTAAGTTAAATAGCACACCAAAACTTAGCACGCACTTTGACTTAGCTTTTTTGTCTTTATCTTGCACTCATAGTTTGATAGTTGTGTAACAGTGACAGTAATCATATTTATCTAAAACTGCTAATCTCTGTTTACATTTTGGTTTAAAGTTAAAAGGTTACTTCTAATACATCTCCGTAAATAAATTGAATGAAATATTGTACAGTGACCCTTGCGACACTGATAGAATTGACAGTGGCATAAGGAATCAAAATTAAACAACCGCTCAATCGAGAGGGTAGTTGAACTAACAGCAAACCTTTCTATTTCGTCGGATTATTGGCTTTAATTTTTGATAACAAGTCATGGTGAGGGTACTAAACACCAACATATGTTATTCTAGCATCTTATCACCTTGTTGTCTAACAACAACAAACCTCAAGATAATTTAATTATACTCAATATCGGATAAATAAGAGCTAATTGAGCTTAATTAAGAAACATTTTGTAATTAATTATTTAATAGAATTTGAGACCTCATTATGAATGGATTTCGAACCAATATTTACATCGATAAAGCTGTACAATTTACATATTGACCGCCATTTTAATGAGAGGATTCTTCAAGAGAAGCTTATTAGTTAAAAAATACTATAGTCTTCGCTTTCATATGTGAGTATACCTAATTTTGTTTACCGGTAAATCATGTAGGGTCTCTAGTGGCATGCAATAACAATTGTCTGCATGCGTCTTTTTTTGCACCAATTGTAACTGGTTCCCCCAGGGAGCAGATTTGTCAGTTCGTTTATACGACTTTGTCGAATTCAAATCGTAGTTTTCCTTTCTGCTAGTAACGAACTCCTAACAATACGTGCGGAAAGAGGAGTTTTATATTCTATTTTTTTTTTGTGTATATTTTGAGGGCAGCAGACGTGATTGAGATAGGTAAGCAACCCACCAATTGTATATTTATGAGTTTTCTATTACGCTATAGTTTTTTTTTTGTATGTCAACACCAATTTTAAGTTTATTCAGTTGGGGATTAGTCCGCATTCGAAGTTCAAAATTGGTCGTTTATATCATTGTTACGATTGAAATATGTGTAGTGTTGCAACTAAAAGTAATATTCTGTTAAAAAATGGTTTACATCATTTTCCTGGCCGTTGCGCTGCGTTGGCAATTTGCCACTAATTGTGCAATATTATTTTTTATACAAATACTGACATGGTTGGATATTACTCCGTTTTACTCAAAATGATGTCAATAGCCGTAGATCTATCAACGGAGCTCTGTTCAAATGGGAAACATACGTAACATGTCACACAAACTTAAGAAAAGCTATTTTTATTTCGGTCGCCGTTGCATCAAGCGATTCATTCTTATTCGTGAGTACACTACATTTATTTTGAAATCAATGTGACTCAACATAGATTACGTACTGTTGATATTAACAAAGCTGTTTTACATTAAAAACAATATTCGTTTCATTACAAGTTGACCGGTCAACGGTTATCACCGCGGACGTCCTGTGCCGACCTCGCTATCGGTAATATTATCACCGAAAGAGGAAACAGACACTATTTTTATTTATGTTAGTCCCCTCGCCCACGCCTGGTGGCGCTGAAGTCTAGAAAATCCATTATTTTGTCGCACGAATTAGTTTCGCATCATTTTATCTGAAGGACGAACGTGATTTACGCCGTGATTCCAAAAAAAATATCGACTATTTCGAGAGCCTGTTATCGGACGTTAATAATTTATGTGCAAGTTTATAAAAGGATAAACACAGCGAACCTAAAATATTGTCCAATTTGTGTGAAATAGTGTAAACAAGAGCTTTAAAGTTTAGTAATTAAATCCGGCATCCAGTGAACAAACCTAACAATAGATAGACACGTCGAATGATCAAACAATAAATTTCAGCATTAAGTAATTAAATAACAAAGGTATGTTGTTAATTTATATTTTCAAAATACGTGAAAGCTATTAATACATTTATGACGATATTGTGTTCGGTTGATTTTGTTAAAATGAACTTCGGGCATAACAAAAGGTATAATATATGGGATGTAAAACTAGATTTATGGATAGAGAAAGACATGGAGAGGCACTAACACGTTTGTAATAAAATTTGGAACGTGCATCGGTCATGCAACGTTGAGATGTCCCGTTGTTATCTGTTTACTGCCGGCATGGAGCAGATTCATTGAGTACAATGCACCGAGAGGTACAATACTACTTTAAAATATAGGTTAATATAGTTTACGTTGTATGGACGGTGGACCGACGATTTAAAGTAGGTTGCGGACAGTAGGTGGATGTGGACTGGGATGACTGAAGCTGAAGCTCTTTGGGGGAAAGTTCAAAAGTGGACTAATAGGCTTAAGGAAAATATTTTGACATGGATATTTCTTCTTTCTCATGGCATAAGATGATGTGTTTTTTCTAGTTACCTTTATAATAAACACATGATCTCTCTTTGCGTTGCGTATACATGTGTACACACTTAATCATTTCTTTTTAATGATTGCTCTTATAATTTCATTTTTACTTCAGTTTTTTTTTATCTCATCTCACACTTAACCCACTGCAATACTTTATTCGTCACCACATGCCAACAGCACAATACGCCATTCAAATAAAAAGCAAGATCTCGGCAAACTTTTCCAAAAAGCAAAAATGCATAGTCATTACCATGCGACTCGTTTTCAATTAGTATTCCTTATCTAGTTTCACCACCACAGTGGGCGTGGGGAGGACTTGGCAAAAATTTCTACCTAACGAGCTCATTGTCTTTTATTTGGACTGAAGGGTACCGTCGCTCCTTAATTAACGGCTTAAAGAATCCATCTTTATTTGGTTTGTAGCCGCGGGTTGGCTTACGTGGACGTAGGTGTAACGGGTTTTGTCACCCGAATTCTGAATTCAAATTCATCAAAAAAACAATATATATTGATCAATAGATTTGCAATTTTTGTGATATTAATGCACGTCAACTAAAAGTAAACTAGCTGTCTCTGGCGCTTTCACCAGCGTTATATTACTTTAGTATCGCTCTATTTCTGTGGGCTTTAGCGTGATGAAGATGTTATTCTATTGCTGTAAAGTGTCAAGAAGATTAGTTCAGACGCTATTCGTCATATTATTATTATTTTAAATAAGAATTACCTAGCGATAAAGCTAAAAGATGACGTGTTCCATATAATAATTGTAAGTTACAAATTTCGAAATCGCTTAATTATGTCACGCATGGTTATACCACATGGCATGGAATAACGAACGTAATCAGTAATAATGGGTTTGAAGATTGCTCAACACCGTTAACGAATAGCCCATGGCAGCCATGGTGACCCAATTACCGTTTGAGTTAATCAGCATTTCATCAATTTTTAAATTAACAATCTGAACAGTGTTGCAAGATTATTAAAAAGTCTTCAATTTATAATGGAACCTCATCACTTCTTTACAATTTAACTAGAGACGGTCTTTCAAAAATCTAAAAGCTGTTACTTTATTTTGTCATTTCTAAAGAAGAGGTAAACAATTAAGAATTAGAGCTTTCTTTTACAGATTGAGTCTAAGTAAAGTACACAGATTTGAATGCACTATGCATTCAAATCTGCGTACTTTTCTCGTCAAAAGAGCACCTCATTCTTTAACCTAGTTACTTGGTTCTCGCTTGATTTGACCAATACAATTTTAAATTTATGGTGCATGGAAGTTGATTTGACCTCCGATTTTTTTTTCAGATGTTTCTTATCAAAAATAAAATTCTCGAGTAGTCGGTTAAATAACAAAGGCCCCCTCGCTTAAAATAAGCAAAAAGTGTGTGTTTATTTAACTGATTTCCAGTAATACATATTACAAGTTGATAGTTTTAAGATTAGAATGTGAATATACCGCTTTTGTTTCACATTTTTTCGCATTTTTTTCTACAAGCCTATCAAAACTGCTGCAATCTTGTTTTAAACTGCATTACTGCAAGTTAACCGGAATTATTTGATCAAATTCTGCAGCCCGTCAGACCAGCCTTAATGCAGCCAACATTCAGAAGCCCAAGTCCAGTAATGAGGCTGAGTCGAAACTAATTTTATTTTCTTCAATTCCTTTGAGCGAGCCTCCCGGGATATTTGCGTTAAATTAAAAAGTTTCCTCTCTACATCTCAAGAGCACTTCCTCCATGGCCCGTTTATTTCTTTTCGATACTTTTCCCTAATGATCTCATACGATTGCTGTACGACTCGGGTTAAAATAGAAAGAAAAATGTAAATAAATAACGTTAATGAGGTCAGCTTTCAAGTTGGCTTTGCTCTTTTTTAATCACGACATGAATTTCCTCTTACTTAAATACAGATTTGGTATACTGAGCTGGAACGATAATGTGCCTTTCAGGATTATTCTTAATATTAATCGGTTTTAATAAATTTAATATAGAACTTGCAAAAAGAGCTGCTTTGAGGACGATTTAAATAACTTTGTGGAGTCACATCAGTTATTTTTCTTCTTTATTTTACTCTTGTTCTATGTTTAGCAGATATGTTTAAGGTTTCAATATTAAGGTTCCATTATTATGGTTTGTTAATACATTGTGTTTATTATCTATATGTACTTTAATACTTTCTCCTTTTCGTGTTGATGATCTACATCTTTAGTATTAGTATATTTATCTTAGACAAAACTTTTTGGCAAAATTAGTAACCACATTTATCTCCAGCTTCGTTGGACTAGTTGTAAAAGGTGTGTGGATAGTTTGAACACTATAGCATGTAAGACATATTCTAGTTAGGTCTGCTCTCGCACTTTATGGTGGGTAGGTATTTGATGCACCATTTCGTCAGATTAAATTTGCACCTAGCAGTAAAATTTCAATTTTCGTAACACAATTTTACTATTGACGCTAACATCGGAGCATCCAATATTTCTATCTCAAGTTTACCGCGTACTTTCTTATTTTCATCTCCAACATTAAAATCATTTCACGAAGAAATCTTATTGTGTACTCTTTGTCATGTTCCGCAGCCATATTATTCCTAATTATTTTTGTCCTTCCCTTCCGAGTTCGTTATGCGGCTTCTTTTCCTTTTATTTATTGTCGATAGTATCTCCTGTATTTACATGTAATGCAGGATATGTATGATCGTCTACTTTAAATATATTCTCTGGGTGTTTCAAGTTTTGACTCTCATGTTTCTACAAATCTTTTCTTCGAGTTACGCTTCGTGAATCTTTTGCATAATTCATTAAGATTTTCTTTGAGTCCTTTCAATCGATACTTACTAACTGGTTGGTATCCAAATAAGTGAATTACTGAAATTCGATATCTTTTTTTCCTTTTGTCCATTCCTTTTTCGTCTTATGGCTTGTCCATAGCCAGATACATTGTCATTGTGTTGATTGAAACTGTCCCCCAATGATCAGTCTCCTTTCTCGCCACAATTATCAACATTGTGTTATTGAAACTGTTCACAAATGAACCGTCTCCTTTCTCCCCAGGCCTGGGCCGGCTGCAGCCGTACGGCTCGGGCAGCGGTAGCGGATCAAGCAGCGGAAGCGGGCGGCGGCGCGCGCGCAGCGGCCTTTCCGACTCGCCGACCGCTCCCGCTACGCCCACGTCGGCTTCCGACAACGCGTCCGACGCAACACTCACGGACTCGGAGCTACCGTTGGCTAGGGACTCCACCCTGCTGCATAACGGTAGGTTACAGAAAATAAGCAGGATTATTTTTTTTTGTCTGGGTGTCATTTATCTATATTAAGTATGTATTTATAAATTATACATATAAGTATGTTTATTAGTTGTCTGGTTATCATAGTAATCTCTGCTTAGTTTGCAGATGACCGTGTGTGAGTTCACCTAGGATATTTATTTATTTAGACTGGCCTGGTATAAACTCTAGTGGTTAGTGACCCTGACTGCCAAGCTGAACTCAGATAAGACACCTCTTTGTGTGACGAGCATAATTGTTTGTTCTGTATACGCGTAATTAATCTTTGACTAACTTTTGCCCGCCGCTTCGCTTGAGTTAAAAAGAGACAAAAAAGAAGCCTATGTCACTCTTCATTCCTTCAACTGTCTACACTTAAAAAATCACGTCAATTTCTCGCTTTGTTTGCCGTGAAAAACGGACAAACAAACACACACTTTCCCATTTATAATATTAGTATGGATAATGATTGCGTGTACGAAATATTTAAGTATATGTATCAGTTGTCTGGTTACCATTGTAGAGGATTTGTCCACTTTGGGTTCAGATGGCAGCATGTGGGTTGGTTGTCCCAAGATATTATTTTACTCAGTGTGAAGAATATAATTTACAATTTAGGTTTCAGCAGTCGTTGAACTGACCTCAATGAATGCTCTACATAGTTTGTAGTGACTACTTCATTCATCGTGAACCCACATTTACATTATTTGATTTAGTTAATCTTTTAGTTTCAAGGGATTACAGTTAGATAAAATAATTCTAAGTGATTTTCAATAATGAATGTTAATGTTCGTTATTGGATAAATACATAGTTATTGTTGTTTGTGTGTGTATTTGCTAATTCATAGTTACAAAGTATACCTATATCTGATTCTTTAGGGAATTCTAAAAGATTCAGTCGACGGAGATTAGGATGAATAGCAAAAATGTTAGCTTGAGCAAATATCATTTCTGTTACATCATTTTCTTTAATCTCTTTCCTTCTATGTATAATAGTTAATTTCTTAGTAATACCACTTATTGCTCTTCACTTGGATCTTTATTATAATCATTTTCGTCTTTGAGAGTATCGTTAATACCTTTTAACGTTCCTATAATAAATTAAAGATATGATATAACTGGTGGATAGACTTTTTGTTCGTGTGAGGTCCTCATGTGCGAAGTAATATAATGCTCTAGTAACAGTTTAAGTTACATTTAATGTGTCGAAAGTAATTAGCGTCTGTTCTTGTAGAGGATAAAAATTTTGTTTGTTTTCTAAAATTTTCTTTATAGTGCTGGCTTTAGAAATATTATGTGGTATTATTTATTTATTAATTTAACTTTATGTACGAACACCGTACAGAGGCGGACTTAATGCCTTAGGCATTTTCTACCAGTCTACCTTATCATCTACCTTATTCTACCTTATTATCTAGTTTGAAATTTATATTTATACGCGATTTTGGACCCTTTGTGTTAAATAATAAATATTACTTTTTAAACGTTAGCAAACTTGTATTCCCCAAAAATGTTATAATAAAACGAAAAGCTTAAGTAAATGAAAATAACCTTACATCAAAAATTCCAAAGAATATTTACCAAGCAACGATATTTATTAGAATTTAAACGCTGACGCCGAAGGGCCACCGTTTCCCATGTTAGAGGCTGCGTGGATCCTGCGCAAAAGTGTTTGCTGGAATGCAAAATGAAGCATGTGATTGCTACGGAATCGCATTATGCCAAACCTGGATATCGACCCGACTCACTGGAAAGGATATTTTCATTTTGCAGGTTACTAGACTAGGCAAAAATGACGCGTAAAATATCATACCACAACTCATTGCTGCACTCTTGGAAAATATAATACCCAAAAATATTCTGTGTAAAGCTTTTCATAATATTGTTACATGCATGCAAAATTCCCGTCAGATTTAATTAAAATATTTTGAGCAAAAAAAATTTGAAACTTTTGACGTAAGACTTTTAATTTTTTCCCCGTTAATACCGCTTCCAGCGGTCCCCTAAATTCATTTAGCAAAGCACTGTGTCACAGAGGCCTCTCGCGACGGTTTCCTAATGGATTTTTATCGTGTCGTGCTCCATGAAAATTGAACAGGAAATCCTAGGGAGTCCCGGTTTTAATTTGCCAACCATTGGATTCTATAATCGTTCTAGATTTCATTGAAATGCAATTTAATTGGAATTCCCTCGGTGTGATTTGAATCGACTGCGTTTGTGGGTCGACGTTATTTGGTATTTTATTCAGAGCCACGTAAGGTCTAGAGATAATCTCTTTAATTTATTTGCAATTTACACTTTCATTGCACTTTAGGTTTATGCAGTTTGTGCTCTGTACAAATCCATAAAATTAAATGGGTTTTTTTTTTGTTAAAATAATTGCTCTTTATAAATGCACTAGCTTTTGGCCGCGACTTCGTCCGCGCGTAATAATAGTTCCCGTTCCCGGGGGATTTCCGGGATGAAAACTATCCTATGTCCTTTCTCGGGTCCCAGACTATATCTGCACCAAATTTCATTCAAATCTGTTCAGTAGTTTAGGCGTGAAGAAGAGACAGACAGACAGACAGACAGAAAGACAGACAGACAGAGTTACTTTCGTATTTATAATATTAGTATGGATATGATTAGAATTTTACCGTTTGAGTTGTGCCTAACGCACCTTCTCAGCCCTTACTATAAAAATAGGTTATACGGTTCTTCTTAGATAAACTGATTGACAGACTTTCTGAATTTCAGTACTTATAATTACTGTCCAAGATTTATGAATGACAACTGGGTCACAGCTTAATATGCTTTTCAAAGCACGGGATGTTAGTGATGTCCAAGAAACTTAAATCTTTAGAAAGTACATAGATGTTTAAAAGAGTCATAATACTTTTTCTTTATACGACACGTATGTTAAAAAAATGAACAAATTATTAGAACTTTTTCAAACTTCTCTTTAGTAATTAAAACCACAGTATATCATAATTCAGTCCAGCCTTAGAATATTCACTAATTTATTTACTAATACTCATATTTCCTACACAAACAAATTGTTACAAAGTTCAACATTTACATTCCCCTCTTTTACGTGGAATGTTTACGTGATGCTCCAACGTTAGTTATAACCAATAACTTGTAAATACAAAATAACTAACGAACGTTTCCGATACCCACCGCGTGCTTTCAATGTTTCACTTTCGTCCCAGAACTTTACAGCTGGAAATTTGGGCCCAACGTTTGTTTACATACAGTTTTTGGGGTCCCAATTTAATTTAAACTATCGCAGCTTTTATTTGTCGTTTAGTACAACATTTGTCGTTTCGCGGTTTGTGCGCGGACCTTTGTTTGCGGTGTTGAATTTATTCCGCCTGTGTTTTGCTTTCACCGAATTCCGGGATAATTTGTCCGTACGTAATGGATGTTACGTTTCATCTTTAATTTGGGTCGTCCTGTGTCACTCGAGTTCATTTCCACTCGTTAATTAAACTAAGTGATACGATCCTATTTAACGTTTTTCTGTCTTAGGCAACGGACGTCGGACCGACATTAACATAAGTAATAAGTCGTAGTTTAGGTGTAGTGGTTTCACTTGACTGAACCAATTTCGTTGTCGCTCGAAATATAATTCCGATAGTACTTACTTTTCTTTTTCTCCTGTTTTTTCAATAACAAAATTAGTTTTCTCTTAGCCTATAAAGCTAAAAGTCGAAACTCAAACCGCCAAGTTATTACAAGAGAAACTTTCTTGATTATATTAAAATAAATTTTTCACAAGTCAAACACCGGCTCCGAGGGCCAATTAACGGATTGAGTCTACGCTTAAAAACGATGGCGTATCACAAATCGCTTGAATTGCCCTCATAAACAGGCGACAAGTCGTAAATGTGATCTTGCCCAGCGAATGTGTTAAACAATTTGATACGCGGTAACAATGACGTTTTTATGCTGCGATATTTCGGTAAACCTACCGAATGTCGCCTTTAATTGCCGCCATTAAATGCATGCTTGTGACGAATCGCCGAGCGATAGATGGACCCCGGTTATTTTTGAATTACAAACCAATACTCATCTCGCTCCCTCTTAATCCCAACTACTGCACCAGAGAGAGACGAACATGCATAGTGTTTCAGTAGCCGTGGGATAATCATAATGAAAGCCGGAAATTCGTTAACGAATATGGCAGCGCTTCGTTAAATTTTATGTGTGTTTGTTTAATGAATGAATGCCTTTTTAAATTTCCATATGGTGCCGTCCTGTTTTAATGATCGCATCAAGTCGGACTTAACAAAGCAAATGTGGAATGAGTGTTACGGAGGATCATTAATCTATTAGTGAATGTATAAGAACAGATAGAAAGAGTATGACGTTATTAGCTTTAGCAAGACGCCGCTTCTCGCGTCTTTCACTATTTTACACCCCGAAATTGCGGAATTAATGTTTCCGTATTCATCCATCAAGGGGATACTGTGAAATTTCGTTCGCTCAAGACATCCCCTTAATCCTCAAGACGAATATCTCAAACTCACGGACGGAGCGGAATAATCGCGAGGTTGTGACGAGCTGAAAAAAAATTATATAATTCGTCACTTAATCCGAGCATCTCAGGGGGTTAGTCAAACAAATACCTAGTATTAGTTGTGACAAACGCAGCCTGGAGTTTTATGAGTTCTAAAAGAAAAGGACGATTTGAACGCGTTTCCCCTTCGAAGTAAAAAATATAACACATATAGGGAAGTTTTCTCCTCATCCTATCATTACGTCGTCGAGAACATAAAAACACTAACTGTCAAGTATAAGAGCTTGCTGATTGTAAAACGATTTCAAATATTTTTTCATGAAAGTTGATTTGAAAAAGTTTAATGGCCTTTTGGAATCTCAGTTAAGATGTTATCGTCACTCGAAAGCCTATCTAATTCCCGATATCGGTGTCTTAGAAAAATAAACGATTAAAAGTATATTACAAAGGACCTTTGTACCAAAGGGACGACACCAGAGTAGATTTTCACAGTACATTGAGCGTAAAAATTCACCCGAAAACGGGAGACGAAAGAAGAAATACTGTAATGCGTAATGAACTGAAATCTTTTACTACGTTCGTGTGACCCGAGTACAAGTTTCGAGCGAGAAGCGTCGACATACATATAGAAGCGGTCCTAAGCTACCTCCCTGGGGAACCCCATATACGTAAAAGGCAAAAAGAACATCAATTCATTACGTTCCGCTTATGCCTTGTCATATCGACATGTTGGAAATAAATCCGCTTGTAATTTGTACCAAAAGCTTTATACGACAAACCATGGCACAAAGCTACAACCTTCTTAGTTTGGTCGAAAGCACAAAGGAGTTCGGTACCGACTCGCCAGACCCGAAAAAGTACGAGTCCTTTGAGAGACCAATCCTTTAATACTAATTGAATCATAATTTAGGAGACTGGAAGTTTCTTTTTATGTAAATCTTTTTTGCCCCCGAAGGCTCAAAGGCTGGCAACATAATAATCTTGAGTTTGAAAGCTTTAGAAAGCACTCGTGTATTTGGAATTGGAATAAACGTCTTTCATGTATAATTCTGGGAATATTGTTTATAGATTTATTGTTTTCATTTTGAACAAATATTTTTCTTTATTGTTATTTTATGAGACAATAAATGTATTTCATTGAAAGAGATATTAATATCTAATTATTTGAGTACACTAATGAAGCTTTATTATCGTTCATTGATGCGATAAAAAAGAACAAAAACAGAAGTAGTAATTAGAAAAGTTTTGTTAATCCGTTGTGAAAACAAATCATTAGTCGTATAATTAGATTTCAAAATACAATTAAAGAATCCAAACTCTATTGACATAATATTTGTATGATTCCTTTTATAAATAAATACACGAGTGTACATTAAGTCCAAAATAAACAATAACTCGTGATACGAAACATTTTTCCAACAAACTTAAAAGTTTTATTTTCCTGATATTCTTTTTATCATCGATAAAATAAACGGTATCTTATATGTCTACATAGCTAAAATCGGCAACTTACTAAGAATAACGCCGACTTTTCCCTCATCTTTACGTACTAACTCCATAACCCGTCCAACGTCAGTGTAATATCAAAAGACAATTTACCGTAGTACACGCGACAACGACGGTGGGAGCGGCGATAAATCTTCAGGACAATTTCCGAAATTTTTCTATCAGAAAGATTTACACTCCAGTCATCTTGGCGAAAGAAAATCACACCTACAATCCTATTATCGATCCCTATTCCAGTACAATTTGCGAGTTGCGCGGGCGAGCGGTAGCAATTTTCAAACTTAAATGAAAATATCGGTTGGGGTAAGACTGTAGGGAACATTTTCCACATCTTCGGGTTGTCGATAGTTCACATCCCGTCGAAGCCAGACATGATTCAGTCGGCAGCATCCTTTGTCTAACCGAAGTTTACGTCCGACGGTTTCGGTTATGTGTTCCAGATGAATTTAAAACTGACAGGGGGTGGTAGAAGCACTACATGTATAGTATAGATCTACTGAACGAAGTATTTGATAAAGAAATCATCCTAATCCCAGATTCCAGGGACACTGAACCTTGGCCGTTTGAACTTGCTGACCTTTTGAGAATAGATTAAGAAAAATATAGTTAAGAGTACATATTATTCATATCTGGTATTTTTCTAAGATGATAGTTAAAAATCATTATTCTAAATGAAGGCTTCTCCACAACTCCGAGAACTCAGTCCTTACGTTTTCTTTACCCTGATGTTACAGTATTGTTTAATTATTTCAGAGAAATAAATTAAAATTATTATTATCCTGCTGGTATCAAAATAATAATTATAATCTTGTTAGCGACATTCAATTACTTAATAGAAACAAAAATATACTGGATTATTTAATGAGCTTTAGTAATTTAATTTTGATAATTATAATGGTACTTTTCTGCTTTAATTAGGGCGCGCTCTACTTTATTTAATTCTGATTCCTGTTTCGTGCGAATAGCTGTTAGTTACTGTGGATTTATCACGAGCCTGCTAGCTCCGAAGTATTCCACTCCAATAATATATATAAAAAAACGTTTTTTTTTTGTTTAGCTATATGTAGAACGGCTAGCCCGATTTGGATTTTGTCAGATAGCAGCTGCAATTGTAAAGGGTCATAAAGCTTTTTTTACTTTTTAAGGTTGGAATTTACCATAAATGTTTTCTTACTTCTTTACAACATTAAAGGCAGTAAATGTCAAAATTTCAGTTCGTGGCCACAGTGGTTTTGATTCTACGTTGACTAATGAATCAGTCAGTCTATATAAGGATTATATTTATTATATAGAAAAGGGTAAATTTAGGCAGTTTTGTTGATAATTATTGTGTACAGTTCAGCAAATTACGGACGTATTAAATTGATTAATCATTACATTATTATAATTTATTGTTCGCCTGGCATCCAGAGAATAGTCTGATGGACGTAAATCTAAATTGTGGTACATTTTCCACTAGATTTATATTAATTTAGCAGTTTTCGCGTAACATAGCTACTGAAATGAATGTCAAGTTAAAAATTGTTTTATTTATTTCATTTAGACCAATGAAAGTTAACCTTGGACGTCAATTACAAGAAAATAAAATTTAATCAAAATTTTGTTTCATAAGAAAAAAAATAGACAAGGAAGTCCGTACTAACTCTTTGTCAAATAAAAGATATATAACCGACTCAAATGACTCAGCCAGATTTGACCCCACGCAATGAAAGCATCGATAATGTGCGATATTTGTTGCAAGCATTTTTGTAGAAGAGTCACTTGAGAATTCCATGTTAAGTACCTATCAGTTTTCCGGTCGTATAAAATAGCATTAATAAGTTACTGTAAAATCCATCTCAGTTCTAACAAAGTATAGAACGAGTATAATGTATTTCAGAAACTACCTATAAATGGTCTTCCTTTAAGAACCAACTATGAAACTAAAGTAGCATATTCTCAACCAACACCACGCTTCAAGAACAGTATAAAAACGACCATTCTCTAAAGCCAACATATCTATAAATCATTATAAAGACCAAAAAGTAGACCATATTCTAGATCTAGACGACCACTACGATAAAGCTTAAAGTCCAGTAACTACACATTAAGTACCTATAACAACATTTACGGCTCATTTTGAACTAAAGTTAAGTATTACTCCCGCTTCTGATACCGTGGCCATAGTATTTTATAGGAAGACAAAAGCAGAGAATTCAGTACTGAATAAGTAATAAAATATCGACAATATTCGCCGATCGGCCCGATACGGTGTAACAATCGAAAATTGGAAATTGTTAAATAAAGTTGAATGTATCGAACGTGAACACTGAACATGCTTGTAAAGGCAAGACCGGGGTCAGCTGATTTATGTTATCGTACAAGATATTCATAGACCTTTATACGTTGTTTATATGGCATTAAGGTACAATATTACTTGCTTAAGTTAGCTTTGTTTCAGTAACTAATTTTGATTTCTAATCTTTGTGTAGCTTTCCCTTACCGCTAATGAACTTTTTGCGTTGATCGAACAAAATATTTGTTATGACTTCACACATTTCTATTATAGTCGTTGGTACTGAAACTTTGAAAACAGCGATGTGTTTTAGTACAATATCTATTGATAAAAGTTGTAACATTGAGTGCATTGAGGCAACGCCGACACAATGAGAGGGTATAAGCGAAAGTAGCAATTTTGACGCCCTGTGAAAGATTTCCTCATTTTCCCTCTAAACGTAATTCGCTACGTTTATAGTCCTTATTTCTTTAACATAAGATATGTTTTTGATTGTCCTGCGGTGTGGCAAAATTTTGTTCTTTTAAAGTAGATGCCTTGTACCTTTTTCAAAGAGGTATCTGAGAAAAATTGTAATGACGGCGTAGTGTTGTAGGTAAATAGTCTTTTCTCTTATTATCTATCTGATTTTCAATCAAAATAAAAACGATATGTTTTTACAATGGTAAGTTGGTATAAATAAAAATATCATGTCAGACAAAAAGCAATGTTTCTGTCAAATATCTAAAGGGAAAAATACCTTAGAGTGACAATATACTAAACGAAATAATAGTCCTAGTTACCTTACAAAGAAAACAACGATAAACAACCACAAAAACTGTATAGCACCCAAACATGTGACAAAAACAAGACACAGCAAAACTTTCACGACGTTGGTTGGCGATAACAACAAAATCAAATTCCATCTTCACAATGTAGTACGTCAAGTAAAAATTTCTGAAAAGAAGTTGTTAACAAAAATACGCTGAGGCCCGCAATGCCTGCGGGGCCATGATAAGGCGGTGGGATCTCTAGTAAGCAACCGTCCGGGGAATCGCTCCTGTTAGGCCACAAGATACGGGAAGTAGCGGGCTTAAATTAGTTTGCAATTTTTTTGTTTTTGTGTATGGGAAATCATCAAAGGACTCCCTCCCTTCCCTGGGTGGGGCGGGAGGGCGTGTCAGAATTTTACTGACTAAAACCCACTCATGTTCCTTCAGTTGCCCTTTATGTTCCTGGGACACAGTAACTATTAGAACTATTCCGCAACCCTGGAATTTAGTTTCACTCAGATCGTACATAAGTACGATGTATTGATTACTGTATAGCTCCTTTATTTTGTAATGTTTGTTTGTTAATCTCGCTGTACTATCTCGGGTTTTCCTTGTTTCACTTCTTAAGACATGATTTAGGTTTGTTTGTGTGAATCTTTGGTTTTCGTATTTTATTTCTTGGTTTTAAAATTTGATTTTAACAGTTTATCTGTGACATTTTTTACTTGTTGCTTTGTGACTTTTTCCTTTTTATGTTCAAAATTTTTCTTTTAATTTTGTGTTTTATATTTCTTTTTAATGTATCATCTTCTTTACTTTCCTTATTGTTACATCTATTATAACTTTAACAGTTTCCATAAATGATGTTTCAAAATTCTCTTTTAGCTGTTAACTTGTCCCACAGTCGGTTCGACACTTACAACCTGTTCGTGGAATACCTAAAGATCCCTCGTCTCATGATTGTGTTTTCAAAGAAAATTGTATTGATGAGTTAATTAAGCTCCCCATTCTTAACGTTCGGGTTTCGTGTTTATAGAACAATATTTCAATAATTATTTGAATCAAATTCTCTAGAAAGGATTGCCTTATTGAGTACGGCCTTTTGTGGCTTGTATGTGTATTATTATTTCATTAAAGGAGCTCTCGATAATTTGTAATAAATACTGGTTATGTTACTTATACCTTCCGCGTAATTTTATTTAGCAAAAATGTAGATAAAGTTGAATCATTCACCTATTCTAGCACGTGTGATCTTATCGAGAATTTCAAAGTTACTCGTATATATTTGCGGTACGATCTATTCAGTTTACAAAATAACTTATTCATCATAATACTTCTTGGGTAAAAGTTTTAGTCCCGAAAGTATTCTGGCACGAAAATGTTCAATTCATTCTTTCCGACGTCCATATATTGTAAAGCTTAAACCTATACATAATTCATGGAACAATAAAAACCGATTTGCGTACTTCGCTTCACCAAAATTCCATTAAAACTCTCAGCAGTACCCCAGCCATATTTTTTACTTTTTTCATCACAAAAGAATACTCATGGCCCCAAAAATTGAGTTAATCTTATAACTTTGTATACAAAAGTACAATGAGAGAGACGAAATAAAACAAATAAATTAAATTACAAGAGATTCCTGAGGAGATTGTCGCGATATCCTTTAGCAAATGTAATAACGTTGTTAGATTTTTAAGCTTTAGTTGTAACATAAGAAATAGCGGTGTCTACGACAATTGTTACAGCGTAATTACATGGTTCACAATGGACCAAATATTTTTTTTTCTTAGAAAATACTTTTGTAGGACATTTATTTGTTCTTCTTCTTCTAATTATCGGGGTTCTATGTTAGCTACCTAACGGGAGCTTTATTGTCATTTCGTCCGTGTTATTCTTGGTTTCTTTTAATTACATTTTTATCAGCTTGATATTTTTTAAATTTTCCTTCACTAAACTCACAATTCAGCTTCAAAAGAAAAATTTCGAGAGTATTCAAATTCTCCTTCAACTAAATGTTGCCTAAACGTCTAACCCATTATAGGTTGCCAAAATATGTCTCGCTAAAAATGTACACTACGTGACAGCACAAAGCGCCCCCACCCTGACAGGCCTGCATCGCCAAATGCATCATTACGCCTGCCAGACACAATGCACCCCCATACGCGTGTTTGTGACAAAACATTTGTTGCCTCATGAATGATGCCAGCAATCAATTTGCAAATTTTATTTCAACACGGGTGGGTGTGAAATGTCTTAATTTTGCGGTGTTTTTGACAAGATGAATTAGGCCTTGTCCTAGTAACCAGAATGTTGCACAGTAGTTGCACTTTTTTCTAATTAATTTTTTTTTAATGTTTTGAGTTTACCCTCTGCAACACACGTTTAACCCTTAAAAGAGACTAAAGCGTATTTCCTTTTATTTTAGAATAAGTTTTCCAATTTATATAATATTTTAGTAAAGTTGCAAGCCATTACTACTTGTAGCTTCTACAGTCCACTGTTCGTTCTTTGTTCCTTACAATCTGGACAAGACAAACAGCCACATCCACTTAGTATTTTCTCACACGGAAAACAAGTGACCTACATCAGATTGTAGCGTTTTCTCCACGAGATAGCTCTATCCGACCGACCTAGATTTCATTCGATGAACGTTTTTCAAAGCCACACACAATCGCAAGCTGATTCGGCTTACAATGTGAGCTATGAAAAGGTCCCATCATACGCCATTATCGCGCGAGTCAACGCACCCTTGAACTAACCATTATACTGTACAAATCCCTACTTACTCTGCTGTCAATCTCACACCTAAGGGCAAAGAAAGAGAAATCTGGATGATCCCAAATTAGATACGCGGTAACGAGACGGCTTCCACAGCAACGATAATGGGTTTTCTTTGCTGAAGGGAAAAACCAATTTCGTTGCTAAAACATCAAAATATCTAAGTCAAGTTGAGGATAATCCTCGTAGTAGACGGTAAGTATCTTACGTCTTGATATTACTTTGTTTGTGAGCGCGTCGCTGGCGAGGAACACGTGAATATTTTTATGCGCTGTGAAGTTTGTTCGACTTGAATCGATGATATTGGAAAAGTTTCCTTCTGCCGGTGTTTAAATACCGTGTTAAAATGAAAGTAAGCAGCTTTTGACAAGTTATCGCGCGGTATTTTTAACAGCTTTTCTGGGTGTAGCCAGTAATCGTTAAAAGGAACTGTCTTAGGTACAGTCGTGAGCGTAAATATGTTGTTACAGTTATGCAAAATTCTAAAGTCATTTTTTCTTGAAATAACAATTGAAACTTTTGCCAAATTTCCTGTTTCTTTATGGTAAAGATGTTTTCAAACACCAAAAAAATGACAATCACTTTAAAAGGAAACCGTTGTGGTTTAAGAAAGAGTATCTTACATAGTATGCTTGCGACTGTACTTTCTGAAAGCGTATTAGGGCCAAGATTTGACTTTGAAATTTTGCCGATGGTTTTAAATGGGACGTTAAATCTGTGCTGAAATATACATAATAATTACTGAATCATTGTAAAGGTTGGTTAACTGAATACTCCAACAATGAAAACAAAGGTATATTGTGAAACTGTCCAATAGTTCGTATTCAATTACAGTGAACCGGAGTAGTGCAAATTCATATAATTATTTCTTGGTACATAACTTCCAATGTTATATTTAAACAATGCATTTCAATATCCGTTGTTGGCATTTGCGGGAAATTGTATCAAAAGAATGTAAATTTATTCTGGTCCATATAGTATCTGCCTAGATTATTGTAATGATAAATTTTCAGAAACATTTTACCAAAATAGAAAGCAATTATGGGTCATTAATGATATTACTAGTAAAAAGACGTATTTAGATAGGCTACGCCAGTTACCTATATATGATAAAAACTTCGAAAATGTCTTGTCGAAAAAAAAATTCTTGGGTCAACTCACACACGACCCTGATCCCAAACTACGCAAAGCCTGTGTAATTCATAAATTCATACATAGTATACATAGACACAGAACAAAGAATCGTGCTCATCACACACAGTTTATCCTGATTGGGAACCAAACCCGCGACCTTCGGCTTAGCAGTCAGGATCAGTAACCATAAGACCAAGAGGCCCGTCAAACCTATGGGTGACTGGTAATTAGTAAGACTAATTTATGTTAGTATTTTTTCCTACCTGTTTTTTGGTGCTCTTTATGACTTTAGTTTAACGGGAAGTATCTTACTGGTTTTAATTCTCTTGCAATAATATACTGTATTAATAAACCGCCTATTGTCTAATATATTAGTTTCAATAAACATAATAAATTGTCTGTCTTAATATTTTTTTAACAATGGCAACTTAATCTTTATCGCTGTCTCTACGTTCGAGTGACACATTAAAATACTCAAGTGTCTCCACTAATCCCGCATAAAAATTAATAATCTGTCACTTTTTTATTTCTCATATACATCATGAACCCACTCGTATAATTTTTTGTTTCTTCAGACACATCTGCAGGATTACAAACACCACATCCCCAAATGTTTTCATAACTTGTACTAACATTATGTTACCGGATGAATTAGTTTTATCCCTAAAATAATTCTCTTACAAAAATACCGTATATTTAACGTACTAGTTACTTATATTTCCATACCTTTCGCTTTCAAAGCATCGTTGCATTATTTATTGGGGAAAAACTTTATATTTTCACAAAATAACCCAGCAGATGCTAGGATCACCTGTGGACGGGCTATTAACATAAGTTACCATTAAACATTGGACCCTATTATTTGCGTTGTAGAGTTTATATTGCCCCAGTTTGTTGTGAGTGAGGGGTTATGTTTTTGTTTTTATAGCTGTTTGTAATCGCCTCGGAAAGGCAGTAGTCGGTGTAATTCGTTGCGGGATTGTGTCTTGTAGAATGTTTTATTCAAGCGTTTAGAAAATATCCGTGGCGTATTTTAATGTTTGTTTATGAATGGTAATGAGCTGTTGATAACTCACATGTTTATCTAATTTTGTTAGAATGGAAGATCCTTGAATATTTATGCATACCTTTCGGGCAAATGTTTTTGCAAGAGGTGTACCATCAAATAACAATTTAGTTAGTGTGTAGAAGGCACTGCTCTTGGCGATTTGTCAATTTTTAAGCTCTTCAGACAATGTTTTTTGGGTTTCGTACTCAAGAGGTACCATCGGGACTTTATTACTAAACTACTGCTATCCGTTCGTCCGATCATTTCGCGATAGAAGTCGTAGCATAGAACCCCTCATTTACGATTTAAAATTGCACTTGGCCGGTTTTACTAGTACGATTTTCAACTTCTCACCATTCTCTGCACAAAGCAGTTGACAAAGCCAACAGTTTTCATACAAACTGACACAGTATTTTTGTTAGAACGGCCACTATGTTAAATTCTTCCCTGTCCTCGCAAGCGATTTTTGGTCTAAAGTTATTAGACACACAAATCGCGCGTCACTCGGTGTCCCAGGGCAATGTTGTTTGTTCCCTACCCGTGTTTACACAGCTAACTGGATTGCTGCGGACTCCTCATTTATTCACAGCCCCCACTCTGCCCTAGTTACATTAGCCGCGAACTTCTGATATACACATTTTACAATTTTGATTAACTTGGTCGTACTCGCTTAGAGAGATGATCGTTCTGGCAGTTTGAAGACGGTTTTTGGTTGTGATGCTATTTTTGGTCAGTTTCTACTCATGTTCTATGAATATGCAGTATGTGTAATGTTCGGTACACACGACAGCGATTTATCGTTACGATCTGACTACGCAGTTCATTTGTGCAGTTTATCGAAGGCCCAATGAGTATCCTTATACCAAAATATCTGCGTCGATTTTCGTCAACACCTTTCTTCACAAACGAAATGAGTAATCAAATGTTAGCGATAAGTCGTTGTTGTGTGTCTATTACCCTATCAAGGTGCAAACCCTCGGGCCCTAAGGTCGGAGTGTCCATCTTTATTTGAAAGAGTTGTCCAAAGGCTAGTTAAGTTTCCTCTACCCAAAAGCTGGCTTTTTACCTTAGCCAGAAGCTGAAGAAGAAGTCATCTTGCAATGCCGCCAGTCTCCTGGGCAGTTGAAAAGTTGACTTCAATGCGTTTGCCAATAGTATTTTAGTTTATAATTGGTGTGCTAATACACAACTGTTTAAATTTAAATTCATTTGAATATATACATAGACTTCTAAGTAATTTCAAATACATCTGACGATTTCGGTACTTATCATTCATATAATTGATGTCTGGCCTATAATTGCGAATGTTCCATTTAGCTATTCTAGTTAGTAACTTAGAGTACAAAATGTCGGTTTTAATAAAGTAAATGGCGTATTCTAGTTGCTGGTTCCAGTGTTGCATATAATGCGACCGCAACTAATCTGGCCCAAAATCTATATATTAGTTATGTGGCTTTTGACGTGCCCAGCGGTAGACGTTAATAGGTATTATGGTTTTAGACCTTTGTTTTAGAATAAAGATTAGGTGTGGAGGGTTTTCCGCCTCTGATACTTCATATGTGAGGTTGTGGGTCCGAACCCGAGTACGAAGGTACCTCTATTGTGAAAAGGTGTAGTGGCACTTCAATACATCTATATACATATATAAACTGAGTGACTGATTGGTTACAGTTGATATATCAACGCACAGCCCAAAACACTGGTCCTAAAGACATGAAATTAAAGAGTGTGTTTTTGTGTGAAAAGTAGGTAACCACAAAGAAAAGTTTTTTGGAAATTTTCAACCGTAACAGGGTGAAATTCGGGGGAAACCGCGGGCTAAAGCTAGTTTATGATATAATGATCTAGTGGTCATATGCTTGTCTTAAATGCAAAAACATCACCTTCTTGAAAACATCATCGTAAGTAAATATAAGCCTAGAGCTATAATAAAATAAAATAAATATCCTGGGACAACTCGCACACGGTCATCTGATCCCAAACTAAGCAGAGCTTGTACTATGGTAATGAAAGTTAGTCTGAAATCGCCATCCGTCTTTAGCAAGCATAGTGAGAATAGCTGGTGCCTTTTCTTTAGAGGACTAGGAACAGTAGTAGGCTGCCATTATTATAAACTAGCTTTCACCCGCGACTTCGTCCGCGTGGATTAGTTCCCGTTCCCGGTGGAGTTCCGGGATGAATACTATCCTATGTCCTTTCTCGGGTCCCAGACTATATCTGTACCAAATTTCATTCAAAGCGGTTCAGCGGTTTAGGCGTGAAGAAGAGACAGACAGACAGAGTTACTTTTGCATTTATAATATTAGAACGTATTTATTTAGAAGGTAAACGTAATATTGTCTTTTGATAAGAGGATATCATGCTCCAGTTAGCATGATGGTTGTGAAGGTCAGAACATTAGTTCCTAAAACATTAGTATTCAACTGCATTCCGTTAAACTAGATGCTGACCCTGACCGTGACGTATTTGTAATTATAGCGATCTCTTTACACAAAACTGATTTTGTGTGAATAAACATTCTTATATCATTTAAACACCCATTTGATTTTATTTTGTAATTGTCCTATCAACGGAAAATGCTTGTGAAGGGATGTGACGATATAGGAAATGAATCACGATGCCTACAATTACCGGCGTCTAGCTTGGTCAGAATATTATTTTTTTATTAAAATAAACGCACTAACTGTTTTTAGCAGCTATTCATAAAGGTTTTTATTTTTTTTCAGGTACGTACCAAAATACTAAATTATGCAACATCAACGATACCATCGTGAAAGGTAATTTTCTGATTTCATTAATTCGGATTACTTTTTATTCTGGTTGTGATTTAGGTCTCTTCATACGCATAGAGAAACTCAGTTTAACCACAGATTAATAAATAGTTACTACGTAACAGATACTTCACTCCAATACAAAAACTAAAATACCTACGCTATAATAGCCTACAAAATCATAATAATAATACCAGCTGTTTGCAGCGAGGAGAAATGTACCATATGTACGCACAAAGAGAGTTGAGATTCTTTTGCCCGCCGCGCAACTGACGTGTGTGTGTGTCTTCCAGCAAATGTGCTAGGGTTATACGTATGATGATAATGGTAATAAAACGAATGTTTTAGAAAAACAATTATTTTTTTATTTGTTAATCAAATATTTTAAAGTTTAATAAAATGACTGATGCATATGTTTCGTTCCTTGAATTCCCGATTATTATATTTTAGTGTCGAAAATATCCAAAACCGCGTGAATAATTGTAATAAATAATCAAAAGGGAAACAGAAACAGGAGAATTGGGAAACAGGGGAATTGCACTATAATCACGCAATAATTACGTGGTTTCGGCATTTTGATAGTCAGCGCTGTACCCGTGACGCGCGAGCACTCAGCCGGGCGCGCGACAGCCCGGTGTTCGTTGTATCGTCGACGATACGCGAAGCGGTAGGCATAAAACGCGTGGCCTTGAGCGAGTGACGGACGCCTGGTTTAACTAGTTTTGTAGTTCAATCAGACTAAAGTTGGTCCAAATATTGCAAAAGGGGGATTGTTAATGTACGGTCAGCAAAGCAGATAAGTATGCAGGGCCGTCAGATACAATTTAAGTTTTCTCAAAAACTCATAAATATTTACTAATAAAAATTAAAAAATACAAAAGATAATAACTAGTTCTTCAATTGAGTTAAATTGCATTTGAGTAGATTTATTGGTTTTGAAGAAAACCTCAATTTATTTGGCTGACTGTACATAGTCTCGATTTATAAGTACACAAAAACAATGATAAAATTTTAACTTACAGTATCTAGTACTCCCGTAAATCCTGAACCACCAGAAAATGAGAAGTAATCCCACACACGTTCTACCAAGCAAACGTACCGGGTAAACGGGTCGATGTCATCAAAAATCCGAGGTTAGCTTAACGTAAACGTGCGCGTTTTCAAAATTGCCTCTGGAGGACTCGCGTGCTGATTAAAATACATAGATTTGATCTTACGTGAGAATGTTCGATCAATGCGCTTATTTGAACAAAATCCCCCCTTTGTTGGGGGTACGGGTACCTACATAGTACGTTGCATGTGACATTGTCAATTGTTGATTCGACATAAGGCCATTGTGTTGAAAACGAGATAATTTCGGCGCACTCGTTTCCATTGTTCGGTTATAAATAGGGTATTGTTACGGAACTCATTTTCTATATATGTATATTCGATATGGATCTGAAAAAGTGAGTTTAGTAGGTCAATTTTTATGTCGTCTCTTTGAATGGGGTGTTCAAGGAATCGGTTTTGGTTATAAGAGATTATATGATAAATTAGACTAGATTCTATACAGTTTAAATCTAAGAACACACTTGATTCAAGACACAATAGATAGACAATAGCAACGCGACAGCCGGCTGTCGCTTGGTCGTTGAAAGGAGGACAGATAGTAAATCTTTAAAAAATTTTTTTTTTACAAAATTGGTTTGATTGATAATGTGAATTTACTGTTACCAATCGTCCTTTATGCTTTTTTCACAAACATTTGGGCATGATGATTTAAATCATCGTTCTATTCTAGACAATCGTTAGAAGTTGACAAAGAAAGAATGATGATTTAAATACCTAGTATTCGTTGACAATGTAGCTTTTGAATGGTGAAAGAATTTTTTAAATCGGTTCAGTAGTTTTTGAGCCAAGTCATTATAATCAAACAAACAAACATACAAAATTATTCTCTTTATAATATTAGTGTGGGTATATTGCTTATGTAATCTGGTATAAATGAGTTTAAATGTTTCTTGTAGCTAGTAGTTCAAAAAGGCAGTACTTTTTTAATAAAAAAAAACGTTTAACTCTCTCAAAAAGTAAACTGTTTAGATCAACACGCCTCAATCCACCACAAGTTTTTAATGAACATCTAAACACGCTAAATAAATATAAATATGGCGGAAGTACACATTCCCCTCGTTAATTAGTTAAACTTTTAGTTATTGACTTGCAGTTTAGTTCTCCTCTGACAGTGATAAGCCCGGCTTAAGGGAACGTTGGTTTAACACGACAAGCGTTAAAAAGATTTATTTTATGTTATTAATTACGCAGTTTTAGTTTATTTCGAAGTTTAAGATTGATTTATTAAATATATAGTTCCTCGGAAATTACTATTCCAGACTGTATTTACTCTTAACCTTTCTCCGACCAAGCGACAGCCGGCTGCCGCGCTGGCATTGTCTTTCTATTGTGCCTCGAACCACGTGTGTTCGATGATTTAAATAACACCTTTTTGTTGGGTCTGGGATGCGACTTTATACTATGTACTATCGACAAAATTGAATCATGACCCATTTTGACGATAAATCGTTTGAAGCTGTCAAAATAATAAGACAAAATGTGTGACATTTTTGATACATGTTTACGCGATTGTCGACCTAATTGTATTTGAATGTCTGTGGGAAAATAGACTTATGGTGGGTCATGATTCCATTTGGTCGATTGACAATACCGATACTTTAATTCTTAGGTTTTCCCTTCCAACCGCAAGAATTCTTTATATATCTGTACAAATACATATAAACACTACCTTTGCTAGCCACGCCAGTGATTGCAATGTGTGTTGCATCCCTTATGATACATCTAATCCCTTAATTACCTTACGGCCCCCTCGGGAAATGACCTTGTGATTTATTGGCTGTTGAGACAATTTAGTATAATGTTTAAATTGCGGAATAGCCCAGGTTCTATTGTTGAGCATGTGGAGTTAATGCTCAATATTTTATTAAGCTTATTTGTAATGCTTTGGATAGCCTCTTTAATATCTTTGCCATTTATCGGATTAGAATCTGAAAATTAATTATTATCTCTCATTTTCTCTTTTTTAGAAGATAAGGTAATATTTACCTCAAGGCTTACGGTGTTCGCAATCATTTAAAACCCTTACACACTCGGATGAACCCAGTAGACCATACAATATTTGTCCCGTGCCGTGCGGTAATCGAACCCGCGAAGCGCAGCTCAGCAGTCAATACCCTACCCTGTTGTCAATATTTATAATCGTACCTTTCATAACTATCTCTAAGCCAAAGCCAAAACATTCCATTTACATTATAGTACAACTAAACAAACTGTCTCTCACAATTTATATTTGAGCAAGGATTTATTTAATTAATCTTGTACCAAAAAACCGTTTTCTTCTCGCAATTCTATTCAAACCAAGTTTCACAGAAAGGGGAGACTTTTACAGACGTTCCTGACATACTTACTAGAAAAAAAAACCTGCCTCTTTTAATTACTATTCCGTCGGACAAGCAACGCCACAGCCACGCCGTCGCCACGCCATCGCAACGCCAGACTGACCAGCCTTTAATTTTATGCTGTAATTAGATTTTTTCTTGACTAATTTAACTCTGGGGTATGGGGTATTAGTTTAGCAAGTGACAGGCTATTAGCCTCTCTAATGTTTCAATATCCTGGATTAGGGTTATTAAATATAAGGAGTTTTAGAATAATGTTTAAAATTTCTTGTTGTTTTAATGGGGAAATTTATTTCGCTTAAAAATGAATAACAAGTCGATTGTAGTGTATATTTTAATAATTCTGTCTAGTTTACTTAGTAATAAATTTGTGTAGGTTGTTAATAACAAAATAAAAAGAAAATTCTTAAATGAATCGTGCTCAGAATACTCGCGTTATGATTGGTTCTCGCAAGCGATAGCTTCAGGCAATGTCCGTCGATAAAGTCAATAGAACAGTGTCGTTATAAATAGCCGATATTCTAGCTCCTTAGAAACATTGTATGAAATAGTTACACTGAAGTGAAATTAGTGTTACACACCTTGATACTAACGTAAAATTTTGTACTGTTTTCATAATTTTACTTGGAAATATTTACGTTGTTGCATGTGTTACATGAAGACAAGATTTAGTTTTAATTAAAATTATTTTGCGAGGTACACGGCTTGCAAGCACGTACATAGTTATGCGCAGGTTAAATAATGGAGCTTGTACCAAATGTAAATATTCAAAACATATAAAAGGTCGATTATGAAAATGTTAGCAAAAAGCTGCGTAATAAAATACGCAACATAACTCACTAAATGAAATCATAAATTTAAGGGCAACCAATTGCACCTCCATTATTTGGCCTCAGATAAATTTCAGTGGGAAAACTGGAAATAAATTGAAAGGCAATGATCATTTTCTCCCACGCCCCCCAGTTTGTTTATGACCATCTAAAACTGAACGGCTACATCAGAGCTGAGTACCAGGCGATCATGGGCCGGGAGAGGTGTGCAGCGGTCGTTTACATTTTCAATTGGGTCTGGGCTCGCGGCCTAGGGCGATGCATTAGCATAATTGCAGCCACTATATTGATTGGCCAGCTTACGGGCAAGGTACTGTAGATGCTACCAATTGCCGAGGCACTGGATTGTTAAGGCTATTCTCCGGGGATTAGATGTTATATACTGTTGTCTTTGTGATCTTTTTTCTAGGTTAAGATCGGAGCGCTGTTTTCTTTTCACGTCTTTTGTAACTGTTGTCGTTTCGAACCATTGATGCTTATTTTCTTACTCAATCTACTATGATTCTATGTTCATGTAAAACTTGTCATAAATATACTAAGGTATCATAGAGTTATCGGTGACTCGATACATTGAAAAACTGCAACATCACATGACAGCAAAATTACGTTCAACATTCACAAAATACAACAAAACATATTCATCAAATAAAATGTACGTGGACAGCTCCATTCAATTTCCTGTTCGCAGATCGGTAGGCGGACCGTCCGTCAGTAGCCGACGGTGGCACCGCGATAGGATCACGACCAACATTACGGTACCAGCTTAACATAATAGCTGCTTTAGTCTTTCTATCGCAAAATTGAATTATTTCAGTAAAAACCCTACCGTTGTTTAAATTTAAGCGATTTTCGAAAGATGCATATCGTGGTTATCATTTTCGGCATCGAATCCGTAATTGAAGAATAGTAAGTATGTCAGGAACGTCTGTAAAAGAAAAGTCGATCGGTTTAAACCTTCGAACACACTTGATTCGAGTCACAATAGAAAGACAATAGGCGCGCGACAGCCGGCTGCCGCTTGGTCGTCGAAGCTCAAGCATCGAATTACAATGTCGATCGACTTTCTATTATGTACGAAGAAAATTCAATCTAATTAGTCTTCATGGTAATAATTTTCTCGTCGGCAAATATTATTAAAGGCCCAATTACAAAGCTTAATAAAGATTATGAAACAGCAAACAAACGAAAGCGCTTTCTTAAATATTTTTTCAAATTATTTAAACAGCGCAGTCAGCGATTCGGGATCAAATTGTCGGAAGGTATCTGAATAGGGGAGAAATTACTGAAAACGATTCCAGTCGAAAGTGCTCATAAACGCTGATCTCCTTTTTGTTATTTTAGCAGTATCAGCACCAATGCCGCCATTTTGAAAGATATCAGCCAATGCAAAAATGTAGATTAAAAGTTCGAATGGTTACTCGATATGATGTCAACAGTAATGATATCTCGAAAATTCGTTTCATGTTGCAAATTGGATATGGAAGATATAAATGTCAAATTGTTTTATTTTTGCGAGTATTGAAATGTAATGTGTTATTTAAGTTGCCATTGTGATGTTTCAAATTAGTGCCTGATATTTGAAAGTTATTTATTTTTGTAATAGCCACATGTCATTTAATGTTTATTTATGAAATACGAACAAAGAAGTTATATAACAAGACATAATCAAATGAATGAAAATCTTGGATATGTAGTACGTTAGTACTTTTATAGGAAAAAAGGTTAACGTCAACGGCCAACCAACAAAAAATTAAGGCAAGACAATTCTATAACATGATAGTTTTCTGTCTGCCTGTTATATTAAGAAACGGCTGGACCGATTTTGGCGGAACTTTAATTCCCATACGACGAAAGGTTCCATTCCTATACTTAATTCCCACGCAAGCAGAATCTGTAAGTTACCATTAAAACAGTGACAACTGCTCATTTATTCCTCTAATTTACTACTCTCGTACAAACAAAGAACAACTAATAAATAAGCAAACTCCCCAAAACAAGGACACAGCTTAAAAAACGCAACGCAAGCATCACTTAGCCCCCATTCTGTCTGACAACGCGTGACCTTCATCAAAAGGCCAAATAAGGGGCTGCAGTCATAAAACCTTAGGTACTTGTCATTCAAAAACATCACTACAGAGACACGTCTTGGGTAACAGTAACACACCCTGGGTTCCTTGTCAGCAAGACGCGTTTAGAATTCGCAATTTTATTTGATTTCCGATTTAAATTCCCCCTCTGTGGTTCTGTGGTAATATTTTGATGTCTTTTGACCGATATCTTGTATCGTTGGTGAATTAAGATCTCATCTTTGTAGGGGATGGTAAAATGTAGTAATAAAGTTTGTGTGGTTTATGAAATTGTATTATTTTATTATATATGCTAATAATAAACTACGACTGTTATGATGTCCCAGTGGTTGAGGTGCCCATTTTATATGCATGAGCTGTGTACCGCAATTACCGATGTGGCTATTTTTCTAATGTGATAGGTCTAGGTTTTACAGAAACCTGGCTTTAAATCATAAATTTACCTAGAGCGTGCTATGTGATCAATACTCGTTCCTTTTCCAAATAAGAGGCTAGTGCTTGTAAAATCTTTTGTTTATGTGATCGTCTTCGACTTACAAAACTTTTCGAACTCGTCTGTACGAATAGTATCATTATTAGGATCAAAACCGACAGCTAAATCAATATGGAATTTCTAATAATTCTAAAATTTATCCAATTAAACTCACTATGACTCCACGCGGTCGCGTAAATCTTAGATTTCTCTAAACTAAACGTACACAGAGTAACAACATCTCATCTACCGCCCTTCATTTTATAGGTACCAATCAGTACTGCTGCAAGCAATGTACTGTAAAACGTGTTAGCTTAAAGATATAATGAATAAATAGTGACAGTGTAAGTAGGGGCACAGGATAGTATCGCTTGAAATGATCGGTTGGTAGCCCTGCCTTGAGCTATGGCAATCGTTTAGATCGGTACACTTATATGTGGTAACTACGGTTTGTGTACAATCTATAGGAAATATGTAAGGTAGGGTTGTTAAAGATAATCTCTAGATGTATTAATTTGTTTACAAGTATTATTACTGATAGAGAGCTGCACTATTTCCGAGCGCTATTGTCCCTCGTAGTTATGATCTATATTTTTTATATGGTTTTTGGTTACTGCATCGCCCATGTGGGTCATAGAGCGAAGCTATATATAACCTACAAATTGTCCTAATGTATCAACCCCGGTCAGTAGATTTCTCAAGAAAGAATAACTAACATCTAACCATCAATGCTCACAAACTTTCACATATCGTAAATTTTTAGGGTAAGATAATTTACTTGCTTTCAGACGAAGTCAGGGCAAAAGCTATTACTAGACGTAACACCCGTGGACATGAATTTAAAATATATTAGACTAGCTTCTGCTCGCGGTTTCGCCCGCGTGAATATTAAACATTCATCTAATTGGTTCCTTTGGGGCTAGAATTTCCAAAAAATATTGCTTAGTGGATACTTGCTTGTGGAGACGGGCCTGTTGGTCTAGTGTTTAGTGACCCTGACTGCTAACCCGGAGGTCGTGGGTTCGATTCCCACCCAGGACAAACTTTGTGTAATGAGCATAATATGATTGTTTGTTCTGTGTCTGGGTGTAATTTATCAATAATATGTATGTATTTATAAAGTATATAAGTATGTATATAAGTTGTCTGATTACCATAAAACAAGCTCTGCTTAGCTTGGGATCAGATGACCGTGTGTGACTAGTCCCAAGATATTTATTTATTTATTATTACTTACTATTCACAAAGAACAGACCCTCCACTCCAAGTTCTATGTCTCCTGGACCAGCAGTTTAGGCTGAAAGAAAGAAAGAAAGAAAAATTGATTTGTCAGAATGTAGTTACAATACTGAGTTGTTTTTAACAAGAGTAGTCTCATACATTCTACCGAATCGGTGTACAAATATTATGCTTATAATCTAGGTACTTATAATTATGCGCTACACAATAACAATGTCCTTGTCATCCAGAAATTCTTTGGTAGAGTAATAACATTTATTTGTAAGAAACTCAAATGTGCGTGATAAATTTCAAAAATCAGTCAGTCAATCAGTTTACCATTTTATATATACTTATAGATATGTCTTAAATGTAGTTATTAGTTAAATTTTATAGTCTACTACAATACTTAAAAAATTAAATAACAATTGTTAGTAGTTTAGAATTGAATTGTTCCTTTGAACAGAGGATGAGTTCAAAACGCTGTAAAGGTTTTCCTTGTTTAGTAATTCTATTGTAACTAGTTATACATATCTACAACATTTATTTACTGCTTCTATGAATAAGCAAGATTAATAATACTATTAATAGGTATGTGCAAACTACAAACAATGTATTATTCTGATACAAGTGCATTGGTATTTGTTTCAAACCATGAAAATTTACTGGAATACGGTACAACTTTACTTGAGTATTACTGGTACATTTTTCTCAAAAAATGTGTATTTTTTGTTATTTTGTCATTCCACGACAGCAGACGTTTCACAAAGATAATATTGACATTTATACGAGGGTGATTATCCATGCAGATCTTTAATCTTTTGACGTGAAGCACCTAACTTTTCCAATTCGAAACGACCAATGTGTTTATCTGTGTGTTCAGAAAAACATCCGAAACCCACCCCACGAACACACAGAAGATTGATTGGAACATCAGAAAGGGAAAATTAAGGTTTCGCAGAGCAATATTTTAAATTTATTTGCGTCTACGATGCAAATTATGAAATAGAGATGGGGTGGCTCCTTTTTTATATTTCTGTCGGTTTAATCGAATAGGGGAATCTTTTGTTAATACCCTAAGATCGAGAACTGTTTGCTTTGCGTTTCGTTTCACGTCCAATTCCACCATCATCGATATTCGAAGGAGCTAATTCTGTAAATTTTATTTGTCTTGAAATAATGGGACTTTTCAAGAATTCCAATTTCCTTTTATTTGTTTGATATTTTTTGTGGGTGTTTTACTTAGATCAAAGTTGTTCAGTTATTGAGATGAGCTCATTTAAATTGTAGAATGTTAAGTAAGTAACTGTGATCGTGGAATGAAATAAATTGGGTATTTTCATGGTAATCAGTCGCGAAAGAAAATCAAAGAATTCGTCAACTAGGCACTTGAATCTCGGGGGTAAAACTGAGAAAATTAAAGTTAGCAAAGAGATAATTTATCGAGTCTGAAGAAGACGAACAAGGAACATTAATTACGTAGTTTATTTCCCAAAGTCTCGGAAGAAACAAACAGAAAACAACAATGACTTCTTAACTCTCCCGTGTGAGAAAAAGATTCCGCGGATGTTAATAAATCAGCAATGGCCTGGCAGACATGTTATTATCCGGACAAATCAACGGCACATAATAGGGCCGACGATATTTCCAATAATAAGAAAGAGAACTAATCTAACTGAAGCTCGTAAGATAACATAGGTCGGTCCCCCGGGGACGCCTGTGTTTAGTCGGTTTACAGCTACGGTTATAGGGCGAGGTTACATTGATGATTTTCGTCGAACGATACAATTAAGTTGGATTATTGTGTTGTTGTTGTTAATCTAGGTATTGGTTTGGAAATCTTAGTTTGGTCAGACCCCCTAGACAAGTGGCATTGTAGAATAGATAGCGAAAACGAATAGATTGTCGTGTATTGTATGGAGATGTCAAATTGTTTAGCGAAAGCTTATGTCAATTCCATACATTTGACAATATATTCGTTTTCGCTATCTATTCTACAATGCCACTTGGCTAGGCCCTTAGGTTTAGTTACGATGTCGGAGCTAGTTACTATTAACCCAGTTACTGTGTTTTCGGAATGTTTAACAATTCGCGTCAATTTTACAAGTGCTGCAATTAAAACAGCACGGCTATAACTAATATTATACATTTTCAATTGTTAAAGGCTGTTTATAAAAATTTGGTTAAGCCTTTAACAGGCCCTAAATAACTCATTTATTTAGGATCGGAACAGTAACCATAAACGCGGATAACAATCACGCAAGTATTTTTCGAAAAAACTTCAATTATGTCGACAGACAAACCGTTGATCGACTTAATTTAGCGTTATGTGAGCGCCATCTTATCCTTACAATTTAGCGGGGACTCGCCTAGCTAATACGATGATATCTTTCGGAAAATAGGATACCGTTTGACTTTGCCCCCGACAATTAAAAGACTGGATTAGGAGTTACACGGGTAGGCCTGGCCCTTTAGTTTTAGCTAGGGAAGTAGATAATTGTGTTAGTTGAGTTGTCCCGGTGTCGATGACATTTGTATTTACGAAGTTATTTTGTGTTCAGTATTTGTTATAGTATTTTGAGTGAGAATATTTTTGGTCGGTGTTGTAAGTTGGTAAAGTGTGGTATATATTATTTTTATTATTTTGTTTGTAGAAGTTAATTTCTAAAAGAGCTGGTCTATTTATCCTTTAGATGAAAAGCGACAGCTGGCTGTCGCGCTGCTATTGTCTTTCTATTGTGTCTCGAATCACGTATGTTTGATTAAAGGTTTTAAAAAAAACATGAAATCTGCTTTTTTCCTTCGTGCTAAAACAGACTTTAAAAAAACCGTGAGTCTAAAAATACAGGGCCTAATTTTTACACTTAAACGTGTAAAACATTCTACAATATAACTTGTGTAATATGAACTACACTCTCACAGATTCACAAGGTCCGACATTCCGATGTCACACATACGTACAGCAGCCATTTGCATGCTTCAATTCTGATTAAAAGAGTTGACATAATTTACTTTACTTTTTTCCCGTTCATGTCGTAAAATAAACATTACTGCACCTCTTGACATTGTAGTGGCATTGTAGATAGAATAGATGGTAGAATAGAGTTCGATACTACATGTCAAATTACTTAGAGTAAGCTTATGTCAATTCTATAGATCTTACAATATTTCATTCTATTTTCACATAATCTATTCTATTATACCACTTGTTTAGAGATGCTTGTTAGTTATGAATTTTTCATTTATTTTATTTCACACCGACTAAAATAGGAAAGTTATAATAAAGTGTAGTGAAGACAATAATATTAGCCAACATTGTCGGGACAATGAAGGGTGAACTTGTGGCCATGCAATCTTAACAGCGATCGGCGACCTCCGCTCTCGTTAGACTACGGTTACACCACTGAGCGTATGGACTTATGGAGTTGGGATGAAGAGTTTTTTAATGTTGGGAAAAAGGATGTATTTATTCAAAATTCGAATGGCAGGTAGTTTTTTTAAATGGGATCGTTCAAGTTTAGAATGTTTATGTTTGTGTCCGTGTACAAATACAAAATAAAATTTGAAGATTCAAAATACAATTAAAAAAATACATAACTTTTTATAACTTTTTAAATCAATGAATTGTATTTTCAATAAGGTTTACAAATAAATGACGTCAAAGTTTGTTATTTTCGTACGTAATTTATGGGAATATTTACCTACTAGCAAAAAGTATATAAATAATAATTTGATGTGTGACGTCTACTGCCTAGTTTGTTCACGTAGTCCTAAAAGCTAATATTTGCACGGGGTTTCCTCCGCGTATTTATCGATTATACAGGATTCAAACAAAGATAATTTTGGTTAAACGTAACAAACAAACACAACTTTCGCACAATATTAGTATGGTTCGCTTCAATTTTATAAAAAAACTTTTCTGAATTTACGCATTTACATGAAATAGAAACAAAGCCACCGACTTTCGAATTAAATTGATTCTTGTTTTCGTCTTTTGAGTTCACTTTAATTTTAATGCAGTCGGGTATTTTTTAAATTGTACCCAACACCAAACTTACATGAGCAGACAATATGGCAGTAAAACAGGCTGTTCTTCGTGACGAGTGGTCGTGATGCGCCCACAATTTGAGCAGCATCACGTCAGTATCAGCTACAAGTCGTTACTGGTGTAATTGTATGAACCATCGTTGTAGAGAGCGCTATGTGAAAGTTTGTGGTATGAACGAGTCTTGTATGCATACAGGCGGAATTTTTAATTTTTGAGGACCTTTTTATTTATGTCTCCAATGTTTTAAGTAACACTCTGCTCTCATTAGATGCAGCGTGATGTCATGTAAAATCAAACTATCTTTTCCTACTAATTTTACATTAGAAAGTTTGCATGTATGTGTGTGGAGTTGTGGACGTTTGTCACTATTTCACTTAAAAAAATACTGAACGGATTTTGATGAAACTTTACAGCTAACCAGCAGATTTAGAGATTAGCCCGCTTAAACAAACCTCCAATAGATTTTTTTTATTCATTATATCAGTACTTATTAATTATGTCTACATGATTATTGGTACGTGAAGAAAGCTATCTCTACCCTTTTTTAAACTATTTGAGGGAATAGAGGAGAGATTAGGCATAATAGCCTAGAAAATCCCAAAATGTAGGTATGGATACAACCAACAAACCCATAAAACAATATGAAGCAAAGAATAAGCATACACTTAGTGCCAACGAAAGTGGGCCCAATAGAATAGGCAAAATATCATATTGGGCCTAAACATGCAATCTGTGGAGTTTTATCGACGAAACTTTACAATCACCTTGGCCCAGTTTTTATGAACGAAAGTGTTTACCAACAGAAGAAAAACATAAGTTCTTTTTACGGTACAGGTGTATTATTAGTTATATGTTTTATTGTTACTGTCAGACGATTTTATGTCTTAGTAAGGTGTCAAATTAGGTAGAAACTTGTATGACAAGTTCCACGGATATGTATAAGTAATAAAAAAGTTTTTTTAGTTTATGTGTCCTTATAGCTTGCTGTAGGTGGTAAATTCACCTTTTTATATCATAGCTTGCTTTTGTAAAAGTGTTGTGTAGGCCATAAAAAAAAACTTCTAAAGCATCCATCAGTATGGTAGAATATAACACTCGCTATAAATCAATAAGAACTGAAGTTTATTAATACTATTCTCAAACTAACAAAAGAAATTCAATGTTTCCGGGCGACTTTTCCAATTTTATTGTCCATAAAAGTACAGCCGGATTGCTACAGCCATTCTCGAGTAATGCGCTTTCCAACGAACAGCTTTTTACTTTTATATCTTGCATGCTAACCCCAACAGACATGGTCCTATCTAATGAGCCTGATCTTGATCGCACACAAACATTTCATAGAGTAGGTGTACGTACGGGTTTACCCGAATTAGAAAATTATACAGACGAATTTTTCAATTTTTCTTGTCCTAGAAACTAGAACTAGACATATTAAAAGAAAGTAGTTTTTGAGTTTTGGACTAACACAATTCACGTTTATTTTTTTATTCATACTTATTTGAAAAATGTCACAAGTTTTATCATTCTATTGCTGTTCAGTAATAGATAGCTAATATTAATATAAAATATTAACCACACCTCACCCTTGTCCTTAAGTAGAAAAAAAAATGATATATTCCGGAACGGTCTAATTTTCCCCGCCGTCCCCCACAACTCCATAGCCAAGCAATAAAGCTTTCCTTATAATAACGGTCCCGTATACAATACGCCAGAAGTTATAAATGTTAATATTATGCAATTACCCCGCCTTGCCCCTATGGGATACAGGTACGGTATCCGAACACCCCTATTTCCCCCAAATCGGTATAAGTTGTTACTATAACACCTGCGTTTGTGGAATTTGCTGAAAATATGTTAATTTTCATGACAAAGAAGGATAATCCCAGTTTTCGTTGAGGGAGATGAGTCTGAAGAAATAGCCGTGGATTGTTGCTGCAGTCTGGCTGGTTTGATATTTTCAACCTTATTTTATTTGATTCTAAAGTTCTTATTAGTAAAACAGTCAAAACTTAAAAATATAATATTACTTGACAGCTCGCCATAAGTGTCAATAGGCGGTTCTTGCATTATATATTCAATTCAACCCAAGTAGTATTCTCTTAAATAAAACTTCTAATGTGTTGTTTAACCCTCCTTATATGCAATTAACACTGATCACAATACTATATTTAAACTATACCTAAACATATTAACAACCCAAAATCCCAACCGCTTAAAAAATCCAAAGCCAAGACAAAGACACACGTAACAATTTATACAAAGATTTAAATATGGCGGGTGTTTCAAGGAACACGACCTCTAGACGTGTCTTACGATATATCTTCATACACATGAAACAAAGCACATTATACTCCCATTCGCAACCATGTTATGTAACAAAAAATAATTAACAATATTTATTATTTTGCTACGAAAATTAATAACAGGCGCAAAACATTTAGCAGACATCGCCATCTATCACAATTCATCACCAAATAACTCGTGTTCGCAATAAACGCGCCAGACAGACAACTGAAAATATTATATATATGTACTGAGAAATTGTTTGTGTAATATTGACAATACATAAATAATCCCATGTACTTACAAACAATCTGTTTGGTATATAAATAGCACATCGCAATGTCATAAGTGGGCTTAATAGTCGATTGTTTTAAATTTCTCTCTTAAGCTTTAAAATTATAATATTTTGCAGTGTAATCCGCTTGTATATAAAATATTGTGAAACATTTATATAAAAAGAAGCGTCGCGTTTTTCTCCATTCTTCATCCTTCATCGTCATTCTCCATATGAAATAAATAACCTTTTTTAAAATGGACAAAATTCATGCTTTTTAATCGTAAATGGCGTTTTATATACATAAGTGAAGAAATAAACAGTTTTATTTATTTATTTATTTAAAGTGTTTTTAATGGTCTATTAGAAATAAATTATTTCACTGTGACTTCAATAAGTTTTTATGTGCGCAATAAAAAACAGCGGACAGCGTGATAGAAAGTAAAAATATGGTCTTTAAAATGATGTACGAAAACTATCTCGCTGATAAAAGTATTAGAAATCTATAAAAATGAAGATTAAGATAAGATTAAATGTCAATGTAGAATACTAGAGGAATTAACTTGTAACCACTACAATATCGCTTACCAAAACAAATCCCAAAAGAATTCCTGAATATGTAATTGAATCACATTGTAAAGAAAACTAAACTGACAGTATTGTAGTAACCAACCAATTTCTTAACCGTGTCAGCGATAATACACCCTCATCAACACGCAACATCACACATCAAAAAACCTCACTCAAGACACGAAAATTAGCATAACAACACAGTCACAGTGTGAGTAAACAACAGAAATCTTGAACTCCAACAATTTGCGCAAACAACGTAATCCGGCGCCTCCATGTTTGGGAGTTGCGCGTAATTAGATAATTGCATGAGACCTTGTCGTTTGCGCATTAAACTCCAACTGTTTGGTCGATCGATGGATCGACGAATCGACGGATTGGTAATGAACAGGGATGCTATGTTCGGATCTGGATACGGATAACGGATATAGGAGAATAGTATGTCTGTTTCGGATTCGATTGAGATATGAAATTACGAGTATTTCCGATTATGTCGGTAACGGGTATTAGATTTTTAAAGTACTATTATTACATTGTGTTACGGGTAAATGCCATACAACAATGAATAAACAACGCAAGACGCGCCTGGCTAGTCTTTAATACATTTTTTGTCATAACATGTATCATTTAAAATCCGCGAGACACCGCCTCTATCCAAAATTATTCGAATTTTTAATATCTGATTCGGTTACAGTTCCGGATATTTTTTATTTCGGATATCCGAAAGTTTCAGTGACGGTTCGGAGCTCCAGAACATCCCTGGTAATGAACGACTGTCGAATTTGTGAGTGACAATCGAATCAGATTGATTGTTTTATTAAGGTTCTGTTGTCTGTTGACTAACATGCGTAGTTTGAGTATAGAATTCGGTGTGTGTAAATAGGCTGGTTTTCAGTAAATCAGATCAGACCTGATCCGAGATATTATTTGTATGTGAATAAGGTAAATACATAATTAATAATTACACCCTTTGACTGTTGAAACTGTTGGCAATATTCCTTTTACGATTCTTCTCAAATCAATTCTTCTACATCACTACCAAGTAAGCTTTTTGCTAAAACAATGTTTGTAACACAAACATAAATACAATATAAAATATTTATTAAGTTATCTTTGCATGTGATGCATTTTGAGCAGAAATTCCCTAAATACTTACACTGGGTTGTGTAACAAGACACTACGCGTACGTATCGCATAGGTATTGTGAGTGCAGAGCACTTTAGTAGAATTAACACCCACATTTCTACTAGAACCCTTATTTATTTAACTCAGTGATGCACTTTATGATACATACAAGCGTTTTTCACAAGTGTCTTCATGTAAATGAAATTATTTCTACTGGTAGATAGATTTCTCTTGTTAACTTTATTACTGAATAATTTATTAAATTAAACTTCGATAAAACTGCAGAAGGTATACGAAAAAATGCATATGTTTATTACTGGGCCCAGTTCTAATCAACTAATAAGCTAAGAAATAACAATTAAAACCTTGGACTAATAACGTTTTACATGTTAGAATTAGAACAGTGGTTTAGATTCCTAGTTTAAATAAATAGAAACCCGTAGTGACATCTATGTTCGTACTCGTTATCTACAAAGCTAAAAGTGTCAATTACAAATCGGTAGATGACGCTAGTGAATTCTGCATTGCGAAAGTGAAATTTTTATGAGCCAACTGGTAAATATCATCTATAGACAATTTAATTCATCTATTGAAAATTATTGTTGTATTTGTCTTTGGATTATTGTTTTGAAGGGACATCACGCTATGTTCCTGTTAGATGATAATTTTAAATATTACTTCCTCATTTGTTCCCTTTGCTTAAACTTATTTTTTTAAATCACGTCCACCCTAACCTTAGACAGGGATCAATTTCGAAGTGCGTGGGTTTCGTTTTTTCAATCAACCACATCGTCAATCAAAATAGGGGCGCGCTGAGGGTTGAAATTATTTAATCTATAGTTCAATGGCCTTATTAATAGGGAAACATCTATTTCCTTATTGTCTTCCCTTTTATTAAAGTGAGGTTTTTATAAAACACCAGGGTCTTATAAACACGCAAGGACGTCGGTTATAGAAAAGTCAAGTTCCCCAAAAATAACTCTTCATATCTCATTAAAGAATAAACATTGTAATTTAAACTATGCCTCCATTTTACTGAATAATTAAACTGTATCATTAAAAACTATTTGTGTATCATAACAAACAAACGATACTAATTATGTTTCCTATTTGTTACAGGTAAGGAATACTTTACCATCAGCTAACGGCCTTCATTACCACCAGGTTTAACTTTACATTCATTTAAATCTTCGCTTTTATTTACCAATAACCGTCCGGTATACTTAAATGGAAAAAAACTGCATTAGGTAGGGGATGAACGATAAACAGAGGGTATCTTGCCACCCTAGTTAGTTGGAGGAATCAAATTAATAGGGTATTACTGGATACCTACGTATGTGTTCTGCACTTAAAATTGTTATACTGTGTAGATTGAGTTAGCTAATTCGTGGGTAGAAGTTTTCCCTGGAGTCTCCATAAATAAACGAAGCAATCACTCTTTTTCATATGCAATCATTCTCTATGTCACATGTGGGATTGCCTTTTCTACGCTGCTCCAAATTGTAACTGCTATGTTATGCTTCGAGTATAATCGTGTAACGGGGTTTACGTGCTTTCCGAAACACTGGAAAACAGAATAACTGAATTCACATCTCTCTAGCCTCTTATGAATTATGTCGACTGAATCCAGCTGAATACTGGTGTTTTACATGGAGGTACTGCCTATCAGACCTCGGGATTGCCTATCGGTAATACGTATCGTAACCGGACTGATTGTCTGATTTTCTGGCTTCTGTCCTCCCTTCACGACAGTCAAAGATCTTCAACTGACGACCGGGACCTAAAAAGGCAGCAAGGATGTCAGTGATGTCTTCGATAAACTTAGAAAGGACGTTATTTGAATAGAAGAAATAACATTGGTCCTTGGCCTTATAGTGGACTATCAAGATACTGACACAGAATTACTGACTAATACATGATTTATCAATATAAATCAGACCACCATTAGTATGTCAAACAAATTTGACAGTTAGAATGTTCTGTTAAATAAATAAAGTAAACACGCAAATAGGATACAATGACATACATGAATAGTATAGAAAATGTCTTTACAAAGTCTATTACAATTTACTTACCAAAAATTTAACTTGATGATGAATACTTTGGTGTTGGTATTTCAAGCACTGTAATTATACCTAGAACCAGATAGTTCGATATGTTATTGTTCATTTAACGGCTCTGACGTCATAACTTGTTTCGTGTATTAATCACTTGCTAACAGATTAATTAGAGTTTATTGATTTCGATAGCTGTGTATATAATTATACAGTGGGTCTTTCACCTAACCAATTTTAACTTAAGTTATTTTAGCCTAGAACAGTTAATTCAGGGCTATTGGGGTCTTGAAAAAAACTGCATTTTTAAATAACGTGTTAGGAAATATTCGTATCAAAGCCAGTAATCCAAGCAATCAGACCTGTAGACCATACAAATATTTATCCCGCGAGAGAATCGATTCCACGATTTGCAACATAGCTGCCAACCGCTTAACTCTTGGGCTAAGCGCGTCGTCATTAAAATTTTAAATTGTTTGATGATTAGCATATAATATACAGTCAAATATTTTTATATTTCAACAACATTTGATTCATTCACAATTTCACTAGTAGTAAATGTTGAAAAATTAATTGCAAAACAATAAAAAAGACTATTAAAATCACGCAAGCACATACATCGATCCCGGCAATTACACACTTGTACCAATCAGCCCCTAAGGACAACAAATAGAGAATTAACATCGAACACGCGTGACATCCACCAATAAATTACCACCAACTTGCTTGTTAAAAAAATCTAATGATTACCAAGTGAAGTTGTGATACGGCAATATTTTCGTTGGACGATTACTACCCCCTGTTTAACCCTAAAGCAGGTACGGAACGGAAGCGGTTCGTCGGCCACTAGGATTTATAGCCCCGACGGGGCTGAAATCGGGGGTGTAAATTGGGAAATGCAAGGGGTTGAATCGTTAGTACACTGGACTCCATGCCTAATCCCTCATCGTGCTAAAGTCGTTTTAAATGCGGTTGAAATCGGTTCGAAGATGGTTTTATATTTCTGTTAGGGTTGTGATACAATTCAAGTTTAGAAGCTTCGAAAACGTTACTTAAAAAAAATGTTATGATTTTTGGTGTTGTCGTATTTGGGCCAGTTTGCGTGCCTTCTTTAATTTATAATTTTGAGCAAACAATCTATTATTTTATGTTTTTATGGCCACAAGGATTTATAGTCCCGATGGGATTCAAGTGGAGGTGGGAAAAGAGTCGTTATAAACTAACTATACAAGGGTAAATTGGTATTTTTTTTTCGGAAATGTCATCAATATACTTTCTTTGGGATATTTATTTTTATTAAATTCCCAATTTGCCAGTTTGTGATTTGATTAAAGCGTGGTAGAAAACTGCACTTGACTAACCATTTTAATAATTTATGAATTCCTTGGTAACTCGGTCTATCAGTCCATCAGTCTATTGCGCTTTTACGATTTTTTTTTTTTTTTTTTTTGGTGAGTGGGAAATCATCCAATGACTGCTCCCGTCCTGGGTGCGGCGGGAGGGTGTGTCAGACTCTTACTGACTAAAACCCACTCATGTTCCTTCGATTGCCTTTTATGTTCCAGGGTCACGGTAACTGTTATAAACATAACATTCCGCAACCGCGCTTTTACGATTGGACCACTGACATGATTTTAATGAAACTTAAAATTACCGACATACACACTAACAAAACCGCAAGCAAAAACCAAATTTGATATAAATCCAAATCCATCGCAGTAACATAGCAAAATGAAACCGTACAAAGAGCGATGTTATCAGAACGAATAGATCGTCATATGAAACTAGATAACCCGCCATACAAGAGATCGTAAGGTCCCGATAAGGCCCGATAGAGGGCGATAGTGTGCCTTCGGAAGTTCACCGTCTGGGTTCCCAACGGAAACGCTTTGTCCCTACGGATTTTGGGATAACACGAGGTCGATAAAACGTTCCCTAAATTGAACCTTGCTGCATACGTCTATTCCGGATGCTAATTTAGACGCGCAAGATTCGGCCCATTGGTGATCCCTTTTTGAATTGGTTACTGCTGTGCTTTTCTATACATTCGTTCGTCTGTGAATTTGGAACTGGCCATGTCTTCCGTCAGTGAGTGCAATTTTTTTGTTATCTGATGTTACCAGATGCAATGCCATGCCTTGCAGATGCGTTTAATTTCAAAGACAACAATGATATGTTTTCTTTTATTGACTTTGTGGAGACTCGCCAAACCGTGTCGTGATGGCCCAGTGGATAAGACGCCCGCCTCTCGTGTAAGAGGTAGTGGGTTCGAATGCGGGCAAGTACAATGTGACTTTTTCAATTCATATGTGCTTTCTGAAGTTTATCTTGGACATCACTGACTGAAAGCCGTTGGTCCCGTTTGTCATTCGTTGAACTTGGACAGTCGTTACTGGTTAGCCAGAAACTCGAACCAGTCTAACCAAGGGGTATCGTGTCGTCCAGTTACTGGGTTGTGGAGGTCAGTTAGGCAGTCGCTCCATGTAAAACACCGGTATCCAGTTAAATCCAGTTAGGCTGGAAGCCGACCCCAACTCAGTTGGGAAAAAGGCTAAGGAGATGATGATGATGGAGACTCGCCAAACCGAAAGTAAACTCGAGGGAATCGATATGTATATTTTTTAAAAAAATCGGTACAGTAGACGTCCTTGAAAAATTTTTTGAAGTTTACTTAGCACATAATGAAAATTCCCTATCATAACTCGAAAATCTTTTCAATTCCACACACTTCCTCAATCCCTCATACAATATCTTCAAACATCTCGTAATTAAAACTTGCTCAATTTATTAATTAGACATTAAGTACTTGTGGCGCGGAAACTTTGCAGAACTCATTCCGCGGGAGTCGGTTCGATTCCGACTTGAAATGAATTGTCTTTTGAATTTATATGTAAATGTCTCTTTCTGAGAGAAATAGTTTATTTCTGCTTTTCCTAGCGTTGTTACTTTGAATAAAGTCTTGATACGAATTAATTTTACGCTTGCAATAATTTCGTTGCCGCCAAAGGGGATTCGCAAAGGATGGCAATAGACACCCGGCGTGAAAACACATTTAATGCATTTTACAAATTAGTTTGTGAGAGAAATATTTCAATTTCGTGGGGATTTTGAATGAAATTTAAGTTATATTAGGTACGAAAATTCGAAAGTTAAGTACCAATTTTCAACTCATTCGACAATACTTTTACTGGATTCACCTAGGACATCACTAACATCCGTGCCTCGGAAAGCATGTAAACCGTTGGTCCCGGTTGTCATTCTTAGATCTTTGTCAGTTTTAATAAATAGTTAGAAGCCAAAAAGTCTGACTTTCGGTTTTACATTAGGTATCGTGTTACACTGTCTAGGTCTATTCGTGTAAAAATCTATTCATCTGCAATGGGATAAACTGAACGCCGACGATAATATAATACATATTACATAAGCATAAAAATTTAATTACGTCTTTTATAACAAGAGTTGCATTATCTTTGCTTCGAAAAATCGTATTTTCAGCCAATTTAAATGGTTCAGTAACCAACAACAAACCAAACATCTACCGCCAATAAAAAGCAACAATATTTTTCGTCCAATCAAACAGCAATACAAAGTCTGATGTAGCGATCTTTGACAGATCGTGTTGACACATACGTACTTTCACCTGTATTTACCCCCTCCCGCGACCCCGCTCACCGCACCCCCAGACCCCTCTGTCAATTCAATACGAAAATCCAATTTCTTTTACGTTACAACTTCGCTCATTTTGTTTCGTCGAAGAATCGAAAGTTGGCCGGTATATGAGGATTTCTATTGACTCGTATGCTAGTGACAGCCCCGAAGCTATTACTGCTTTGGGTCCCCTGATTATTGACTGAAATAAATGTACGGGATGACTCTATTCTGAACGTAGGGTTGGCGAGCACGGATAATTAGGATTTTGTTTTACTGTGAATAAGGCTTGTAAGGAGACTAGTTGTGTTGTAATTAATTAATATTCTGTAGAAATAAATTAGTTTGATTTTTTTTTCGGTGGACCATTAAACAATAAAGAAGCTGTCTACTTACTCTCTTCTAATTTCAAACATAGTCAATTTCAATTTCAATTTATTTATTCATTTTGTGAACATAGGTGATTACAGATGTTTTAAAATATATTATTGTACAAACCATGTCCCGCCCATAGGCATACAAAAGCAGACTTATAAAGTTAGTCTAGTCGATATGAGTGAAATGTCAAGGATTACGTGCATGTCAACTAATAACACTGTAAAATTAATTGCACTGTAAAATTAAGTCCAACTTCAAATAAAGGGTGTCCAGCGGAAATTTTTCAACTTTAAACTGCAATTATCGAAATAATAGCGGGGTGAGGTGAGCGGGAGGGGTATCATTGAAAGCGCGGTACTTGCGGATTTGTTAGTAGCCATGAGTCACTGGACAGGAGCGCACCGCTCGTTCGCGGTTGAGCAATATCTAAAGAATGGTAAATCGTTGGTTCGCGCGCGTCGTACGTTTTGTACTCATTTTAATATTCGGCGTTTAAGTGATGGGCCAAGCACGCAACTTATTTGGTCGTGGGTACAAAGGTTTAGGCAAGAAGGGACAACGCTCAACAGAAATCCTCCAGGGCCATCAACATCAGCAGCAACGCCCGAACGTGTGTCTGAAGTTCGAAATGAAATCATTAGGAATCCACGCAAGTCGATTAGGAAAATTGCAGCCTCCACAGAAGTCAAAAAGTCAACAGTGCATGTTATTTTGCAGAAGAAATTAAGGTTCCATCCATACAAAATGCAAATTGTTCAGGGTCTAAAGGAAAGCGACTATCCTTTGCGAGAAACCTTCGCAAGAGCAATGATGGAACGCTTTCGAACACCTACCACGTTGGGAAACATTTTGTTAGTGATGAAGCACATTTCCACATTGATGGATACGTAAATACACAGAATATGAGATACTGGTGCCCAAACAACCCAAGAGAACGCCACCAGAAACGTTTACATTGCTTGAAAACCACAGTTTAGTGTGCCATTTCGGCTAGCGGTATAATTGGGCCCTATTTTTTTAACCAAGGAGAAACAGTCACTGCTCCGGTGTATTGCCGAATGATAGACGAATTTCTGCTACCGCAATTGCAGCTGTATTCAGGTTACAAATAATAGGACACAATTTCAGCAAGACGGTGCCACTCCGCATACAGCTAGAGTGTCGATGGAAAAGTTAAGAACAATTTTTCCAAATAAACTGATCGGCAAGTACGGAGACATCTCATGACCACCCAGGTCGCCCGACCTCACGCCCTGCGACTTCTTTCTATGGGGTTACCTTAAATTGAAAGTTTATGAGAACAATCCCCGGACAATTCAAGCCCTGCAGGCCAATATTCGCCGTGAAATTCAAAGCATTACTCCAGAGTTTTGCCGTCGCGTAATTGCAAATGTAAGGGTTCGACTACAGGAGTGCGTACAAAAAAACGGTCATCATTTAGATGATATAGTGTTTAAAAAATGAAATCCGCATTAATGTAGTACATTTAGTTTTAATAAAAATAAATAAAATCCATGTAGTTTTTTTTATGTGAAATTTCAAAGTTGAAAATTTTCCACTGGACACCCTTTACTTTCAAAATCCGAACATTCTATTTATTTTAAAATACCTTCTTATTAAATAAGAGAAGTTTCACGACGTACCCTCCAGTCACCCTACCTCCGCAAATTGAGAGGGTTACATTCCGAATTTGAATTTGTATAATGATGTTTTTGGATAATAAAAGGATTGAATAAGCAAGTAGATAAGACGGGGATTTCGTCGATCGATCGTCTTTCAAGGGGCTTTGGGAATTCGATTTTGTGATGAAATGATGTCCATTTCTCAGTTCTATGAGGTTTACTGAAAGCGACAATAAGTTTATTTACACTCAAGTTGCTATTGCCGTTTATGTTGTGGTACTTTATTATGAGACAAAGCCATTTTATTTTGTACAATGCCAGTAATTTACATGCCTACCTTTCGAACCTCCACCCAGATATAGGGTAACACGATACACCATAGACTAACAGTTTTTCGTATTGTCTTATGGTGCAACTTCATCGTGCGACTTCACTTGGCGTGTTTGCAACGTAATATGAATGTTATTCTAATAAATCTAGAGTAAAGTTGCATTCGTTTTGAACCTACAACTTCATGCATAAGAATCAGGTGCCATAACCGTTGGGAAATCACATCACCAAAAATAAAACTAACTAAAACAAAAGACCAAAAACAAACGTTAGCTCAAAACTATAGTACTGCGTAGTTGTTCAGTACCCGCAAACGGTCTACAACTTTATTTAAGTACCTACAACGTTCTGTTTACATTGACAAGGCATTTTATGGAATTCTCCCGTTTACCAGCATATTGTGTTTACTTAAGTCTTGTACACACGTAAGTTGGACTCATGTCTTTATCGGAGCTGAGGCCTGGGGCCCCGACCTTCCGATTGACATGTTAGTAGCCAAAGGCTATGCTCACAGCCTTGACGTCGTTATGCAATCACTTCTGGGTCTTAGACTATAGCAACATGTCGGTTTGCCTGTTCAAAGCCTATGCAAATCGGACATCGTGTTTGGACACGTAACTAAATATACCCTTATCAAATCTTAAATGTACATAATGGTAAACTGTCTGAATGATATCAATGCACAGCCTAAACCGCTGATCCTAGAGACATGAAACTTAAGGTATGATTTTTGTAAAGAATAAGTATTTACTAAGAATGGATTTTTTACTTCAACTCTAAAGTGTAAAATAGAGGATGGATATCTCAACATTTACGCGGCAGAAGCCGTTCAGGACTACAATGTTGAGCCTAGGGCAAAAGCTAGTCTTAACCAACGACCAACCGACAGCCGACTGTCGGGCTGCTATTGTCTTACTATTGTATCTCAAATGACGTGTGTTCGAAGGATTAAATATTTTTTTATTTTCGTTAAACCTTCACAAAATTTGAACAGTCTCCTTGACAGGTGGGTCACAATACCGCCTTCATAAAAATCTGTGCCAAAAATGGTCGAACAATCATAAAGATCACGTCGGCTCTTAGAAAGACCGTAACGTATCGAACTCCTTATCGCAATTTTAACGAAGGCATCGGCTGCGTTCGACAGCTCAACCACACAGGCAACATTCAGAAGGTAGCTTTGAAAATAATACTGTTTATTTCGACTAGAATTCGCATAAAAAAATTTTTGGAACTTGTTTAATTAGGGATAGTTTTACAATAGAATTGATTGTTTTTACCTTGTCATAAAGTTTCGGCAGATTCATTCGATCACGTTGAATCTGCGGTAGTTTTTTTGGTAAATATAAAAGTATTAATAAAGTGTACCAAAAACTAAATCAGAGTATTAACATCCATTTTCCACACTAGCGTGTACTTCATATAGGCAATTAAACAGTGCCTACCTGATATATTTATTTATTCACACTTTATGCACAAACGTATATAGGTGGACTTAATGCCTTAGACAAAAGACAGATAAAAAAAATCAATACATTATCCTATTTCATGAAGAGTTTAATACAGTTTTTAATTGCTTAATAAACAAAGCTATGGCTGATAGATGTGCATTCGTTTTTTCGATTACATGTCACTATTTTTTCACTTTACTTATAGCATTTTTTCACAAATTACACAAAATTAATTTCACAAAATTCAAAATTCAAGGCATTTATATCACTTAGACCATAAAAGTGCCGCTAAATTGCCTGTTCCAAAACGTAGATCTTATTGGAGAAGAACATACATTTAATTATAACTTAAAACCCCTATCAAATTTAAAGAGTATACCTTCTGTATCCTTTATTTACTATCCGAGAGGTCAACAGGGAGGATCCTCTGGGAGGGGGAGGGAGCATCCTGCGTTCGACACACGGGTTCAGACCATTCGTCTAACGAGTCACTTGCTTCAGGTTTAAAGATTTTTTCTTTTTAAATCCGTCTGGAAGGCACCCTACGTATTTTTCCTTGAAGCTGCGTAAATTATTTTCTTCATTTCATTTAGTTAACTCGTTAGGATTTACGTTGATGAGTTTAGGTTGATTTGTAGATTTTAATTATGTATGTGGGTTTTTTGTATTAGGCAAAATGAAGATATGCCAGCCCTTTGTGTGAGGACGGAGATTGTCATAATAAATGCCCTTAATAATAATACAAAAGTCAAACAAAAAGTAACGGTCAAAACACCCGAGCCGTAAACCATAAATAACAAGATAAAACAATAAATAAACATCAGCGCACGATACTTCATTACGTAAACGAACGAAAACATTACTCATACAACTAATAAAACTTTCACGTTGCTTTCCACCTAACTATTTATCAAAACAGAGGCTTTTCTGGTAACAAGAAAAAAGTATTCAAATGAATCTGCTAGATAAAAATCTCTTAATAAAAAAAAGGTGGTTCATTCGCCGAACATTATCTCAACTGTGGGCTAACTTAACTTACAAAAGACTGTTAACTTGGACACAAAACAAAAGCAATAGAAACTTGGGGCACTGAATAAAAATAACGAAATCAGCGGCCCTAATTCATTTTCAAAAGTGAGAGTTCTTGACGTCTTACTTTGATTGCGCGACACGACTGCGATTCGATTTTGGTGCTGTTTAAAGTTGACGATTGCTTTTGCGTTATGAATTTTGAGAAAAAAATTTTGAATTTGTGCATATTTTTCTTTTCTATGGCAAATAAGAGTGTGTTTTCTGGATGTTTGTTGTAATAACAGCAAAAAAGAAAATAGTTATAAAGGTACAAAAAAACACTATAGGTATTATTAAGTGACATGTCCATATAAATAAATTGTTACTAAAATTAGAGTTTGGTATAACATTTATTATTTCACAACACATGTAAGCCCACTAAATTTAGTATCAAAACTATTAACATTTTATGTCCGCACAACATTTTGAATTTAGCGTCTATAAACTTATTCAACATGGCTACGATTACCAGTCGTCGCGTGTAAACCCCAAGGGCAGATAACACAGCGAGGCCGAAATAAAATTAAAGAAAAAAGGTAAAAAAGAAAAAAGTTTCAAAGCAACAATGGGCGTTCGCCGCGACAAAACACATTGCCAGTATTAAAGGAGTTGGAGAAACTTTTCTTGTTCGCTCGAAAAGGGAAAGATGAAACGGCTTATAGACAGCAGAAATCTCTTAGTGTACGTACATGAAGATGTGTGCGTGCTGTAGTGTGCATGTGTGGGTGTTTTAAATTGACACATTGCGCGAGTGTACAGAGTATGCCGTCTGTGGCTCGTGACGTGTCTGCAATGTATGTTATACATTACTCATTCTTTTTCTGAAAGCAAAAGAAACTCTTTTAGCAAAAGTACACATTGCCAGATGACTTAATTTAGATTCGAAATTGATAAAAAGCAATTCCATGACAGTGAAACAATTAAAAATTTCAGCAGTAAAGGAACAAATAAATATCTAAAGTTCAGTTGAGGAACTTTCGCAATTCCGTAGAACGTCTATGAAAGTGAAATCAGTAACGGCCCCCATGAGCATTACAGTAAAAACAAATCAAACAACTTTTTGTGGCCGAACTGTTGCTACGGAGTTGCTCATCTGAACGATTATTAAAAAGTTTGTAGATGTCGGAATGGACTTTCCTTTGTAAAATCTATACTTACGTATAGTTAAATCGTAACTACATCTCTATGTTGACGTATCAGGCAATTACTAAAAGAAATATACTGTTAAAATTTTTCCATTAAAATCCTATTAGTCTGAGTACTTTATAGCCTGTACTGTGTAGCTTTGTAGCCTGTGTGTCTATTGGTTATAGAAAACATTATTGTATTATGTCAATGTTATTTTTAGACTGACCAAACTAGGTTTACTTATACATAGAATTGTGATGACATAGATATAAATCCTTATTTCAGTTACACTAAGGGCAAGATATATACCTTACTTAGTACATTCTTTGGCTAAGCTAGTCTCCGTCTCTGTTTCTCCATCGTAATTCGGCAGTTGAGGGACAGTGATAGTAGTATTACTTAGATGATGCACTAACTAACTACACCTGTCAAAAGTGACAGCTGTCATTAATGTCAAATGTCATAATACGCCACGTGAAATTGAGCCTTGTGATCACTGCCGATTTTGTTCTTTAATCTGTGATCTGATCTGTGGTCGATAAACCATACCATAGCCAGATAAAGGGCTAAGCAACGTTTTTATCCGGCCAAAGTTAATGTGAGCGAAACCACACGTCCAGCTTGTTAATAAAACCTGGGTGTGTGCTTGGAGACTACGAGGTTATTTGAAGTGACCTAACGATTAAAAATCACCTTTTTGACTTTTCTCACGCGAGGTCAAACCAGCCGTAACATTACGTGTTAGGTACTTCAAGATGAGCTATTTTTCTGAAGTACTTACTAACTTTTTTCTTGTGGCGCGTAAGAATGCCTGATATTTAAAGGTTTAAGCACGCTATGTCTCTAGAGGTGTGTAAGAGTAATTAAAGTCGTTCAATAATTTTGAATAATAAAAATGATTTACGAATTAAATTATACCAAAAATGTTTTTGTAAAATACTTTTGATTTTAAGGGTTCTATACTTTCGAATGAAAAAAAGACTCGGCTAGCTATCTGTTTGTCACAGACAATTATCTCCGACTTATTTCACTTCCAAAAGCCACGTCATTATCACCGCGTAGCACTATCCCGGCGTCGAAAGCAGAAACAAGAAGTAAATATCAATACTGGTCCTTACACACGTTTCTAAGTATCGAAAGACCATTACATAAACGTGAGGCTATAGTTGCGATATCTACAGAAAACATTTCCTTTTAAAAAGTGAAAAATACTCCAAAAACCAGTAAACAACGACCGACATAAAGAACACACACTTGATGTGGAGATATTAAGGTCAGCGCGCACGCCACAACGCGTACCAGAAATGCGCGGCCCGCGAAAAGAATCCCTTTGTGTGTGTTGCCATTCTAAAAGTATTAGTTTTTCCGAATCCAATTTCAACTTGTGCAGTTTTTTGTCAGTTCGGAATTTACGGAATTCGAAGTGAAGATTTCGGAATGTAAGTGAGTAATGGTCAACTTCGGTTCTTTTTTTGGTTAGGTATTGGTGGACGGCGAATTTCGAATTTTCTGATGGACATTTTTTGTAAAGTTTTTTTTTTTCAATGAGATAGGCGCTTAACGAAGCCGAAATTTACAATAAAAGCTGCCTTTATTGTTACGTTATTTTTTTGTTTTTGATTCCATCTGGAACTCTTCCAATTACGGAGATATTGAAGGTCAAAATATTGTGTCGTTTTTTTTAATGTAAGTTTTAAGTACCCCTATGACCTCTGTGCTATTGCATGCGCTTTTAGCACAGTATTTTTTATGCGTTACTTGGTTACCATAAGCACTGATTTAGCACCGAAATCAAAAGTTCTTTTAATGGTAATACGGTCATTACAGAATACCAAACTTTGGAATGTCGATGACTGTAAGACAATAATTTTCACTCATTGTTATTTAGTTTAATAGATAATTTTATAATTAGGCCATGCTGTGTAATATTTCTTACATCCCATATAACTACCAAATACTCATGCGATAATCTAGGATATATATTTCTTTGTAAGTAAAGTAAAGAATGAAATATTATCTGCCTGTTGACCCGGTCAAAAGTTATTCCAACACTCGTAGATAAGGGCTGACAACCTAAAACCGTGTAAATATGAAGAGGGACCCTTTGTCTGGTCTCCTATCTCACTTTGTAGCAACCCTACGTAATATCTACGTTTTACTTAGTAAAAGAATATATAAAAGTTACTTTATGAAAAGCGACGTAGGTTTGTGTAGGCTCTTGCTTTTCTAAGAAAGTGACGCAACAAATAAAGAAAACAAGCCCAAGTTTTTGGCAAGAAAATTAATGGAAACTTCACCTTAGTAGACTAACAAAGTAAAAATAGAAACCAGTTTATGTGACATTCTCTCAGTATTTAATTTGTCTCATTTCTTTTGAAGTTCGCTCGACAGTTGTTACTTAAACTTTTCTGCGACGGCCAGGTAAAAGAATTTCCTATTAAAAAAAGGACAGCACCGAATCGGCTGTAAACAATTCACTCCAAGTCCTTTATTGGTTTTATCAGACGCGTATGTCAAATTCTCATCTTCTTGTTCCCGACTTTCTTTTTAAAGGAACAAACGGGATTCTTTAAAAAAAGTCGTCTTCATTCGAACTTGGTCGAACTTGGAACACGAGAAACCTGTTTTGTTTTATTTTTGTTTTAAGGGTGCACTAGCCTCGGCTTTTGCAAGTTTTATTTCGACCGTTGGATAAGGGTTGGAAGTATATACGTTATTTAAACAATATTTTTTATGTACTTTGACAATCTATTTCTAAAAAAAATTACAGCCATAAATGTATTTGTTTATAACATAAAAAGTAAAAGAAGTTCTAACGATCAAATTTCACCAAAAAAAAATCAAAATCACATTTTGCCTTATAATCGCATGAAAAAAATTAGGCCCATTTTCTTCTTTCGCCGCCAAAATCCAAATCAACAAATCTCCACGTAATGTAATTCTGATTTTAAGGCGCGTCACGCAATCCTGTGTCGATTTTCAATCAATCCGTCAAATACTGGAGAATTTCCAATCACACAAGTAATAAACAGCGGTGCTAAAAGCATTTTTTCATTTGTTACGCTTAAATTGAATTGGTACTTTTACCTTAGGTAAGATGTAGGTAGTTACTTGGATTTGAGCTCCTTTTTATATCATGAAGTATTTAATACTTTTACCTAGTTACCCTACTCATATTCTCTGGAGTTTCCAACCTTTTTAAATACTTGATCCCTTTAAAATTGTTACGACCCCCAGGACCATAATCAGTGATTACTACACATATATTTTTTTGCTGTCAACCCTTCAAGCATTGTGCCCCCAAGGGGTCGCAGTCCAAAGGCTAAAAAACCCCTCTACCACACTTACGTGACATCTGCTTTTTTAATACTAGTAAAAAAATACTCCGCTTAACAATTATTTGGAAGTAGTCCAAACACTAATCTCTAGGATCGTTTGGACAAAAACAAAGAAAAGGTTGACGATCTCTGTTTTCTGACATTTGCTTAAAAAGGTTGATGATCTGTGCCACTCCAAGTACAATCATAAATTACTTTTCGCAATGTCACAGCTTATTATGGCTTTACTTCGGCTATTCATTAGCCGGTTTCAATCCCATTTAGGTACTCTAATCAGGCAAAACTGAACAATTTAGAAAATCCCGATACTATAGTAAATCACTCAAATGCCGTTGCAATTACCAAAGTAAGTAGTAATTACTTACTAAACGTAATGGCGGCCAAAAGGCCAAACATAAAGGCGCGAATTGAACGCAACTTTGATTGTTTTTCAATTGGAAATACTCTTTGTGCGTATATTTACTTCTAGCTGTGTCTTGCTGCATCGCTTGCAAATTTTCATGTAATACAAAAAGTAATGTCCGAAATGTTACCCTCTTAAGAGATTAATTTCTCAAAATCGCTTCTTGCGTTTTTTTTTCTTGCAGTAGTTTAGATTGTGTGTTTATTACCACCAAAAAGCTCTTCTATAAGTGTAAAGTAACTGACTGAGTGAGTGTGTGTTTTTTGAAAATAGTAAGTATCCGCGAGGGAAACCGCGGGAAAAAGCTAGCCTATTAAAAAAAATCTTTGAAAGCTTAATTTACATCAATGGATGATATGGATTGTGCTTATTGTATAATTAAACGCAAAATAGTCGTATTTCGAATTCGAAAAGCGAATCGAATACTTGTACGTCAGTTTGCACGTGCCAGGCGCTCCATTTTCAAATATTTGGGCTTGTAATACTCGTGACCGTTCGCTTTGACGTCACTGGACTGAATCAACGTGACATAATGATTATTTGCACGCAATAGCGTAACCAAACCAAATACGAAGTCAGAGGAAATTATTGTTTTTATTTGGACATCATCACTTTGTATGTGTCATTTTATTGTATTTATTGGGGAAAATTAATAGAACAGAATCACATTGCATAATATTCCAATAATTACAGGAAGTGGTTCAATGTATAACCAACGGCATGTTCCGCAGAGTAAACAACAATTAATATTGAATAAAAATAAGTTTTTTTTATTTGACACAGTGGAAAAAACAAACTTATCATTGCAGTTAAAATACTCTTTCTATTTACTAATTCGAATTATTTAATTATATACTTTTTAGACGCATTTAACGATATAAGTGGTTATGTGAGTTTAGCATCAAAGCATGGTCAAATATTATATGGACTTGTGCCCTAGATTGTACTGATACGAAATGTTTGTCATTTAATAATCGAAAATAAAATTGGACGTTTTGTGCAACATCGTTCAAACATCACTTCTCCTTTTGCATATACCCTTAACTAATCAATAAAAGTGCCAGTTTAAAGAACTCCGTCCCTACAAACGCACTTCAATTAACAAAACATTCACTAATATATTTTTTAAATTCCAAACACGAATTCACATATCTATATTTAAACTCTCACTTAGTGTTTTAAGTGCTTAATCTTGAAATACTTGAATAGCATCGAATGAATGGAATAAAAATCCTTTTGGATGCCTTTTCATTAGCTGATTGATGGCATCGATCTGTCGGATCTTTGAATTAATGCGAACAAGCTTGTGAATGTAAAATCAGAGCTCCCATTTGTAAGTGTTGGTTTTTCGCATTCATTTGAAAATGCCTTCGGCTGTACGTACTTACAAAGCTTGTGTTTTCTCGTTAAGAAAAAAATTTAATACGTTTCCAATGTTCGTGTGTACTTTATTATGCGCCTCGTATTTCATTTTAACATTTATGACTGTAATAATAGGTCATATTTTGCTTTTAATAACTGGCGGCAGTTACGTTAGTGAATAGTTTATATTTTTATAATACGTCAAGTTTCCGGCGAGACTGCGGTCTGATTAAAATCCAGATTACAGCCTGTTATGTTTGCCTGGTACAAAATGTGGCGACACATTCACCACTCGCCTTAATTTCATAGAAAAACAAAACAAAATACTGTTCAATTATTCTGATAAAGTCGCTAAATGAAGCCCGGAGTTTTTGAAAGCCCACAGCACTTTATAATTACACAACAAGGCCGAGCTATCTAATACCAAATACTTTTAATTGAAGTGCACAGTTTAACTGGACACGTCAGCATGAAAGTTATAATTAACGGACGTCCAATTTGGGTTCGAGATAATTTAGGGTCTGTTGGGGTCCACGGAAGCGTTTAGCCTAAACTTGCCAATCTCAGATATTTCTACTAAATTGAATCGGCACGTGGAACTGTTAAGTGATCTGGTTTTGTTCGGCTTTTCATCGTGGAGGGCACTTACTATGGGATAAAAAGGTCAAACTATTTTAAGTGGGTGAAATGACCTTAATTGATGCTTTTGTAAAGGAACGAATATCTGAGCGATTGAGCTGTTTTTTTTTTAGGTTTTACAAAAACAAACTTATTACCTACTACTTAGGTAAACTATAAAACAAAATCTAACCTGAAAACAAAATCTCGTCCAAATCTTTAAACCCTTTACCGAAAAACACGTAATAAAGCGTTATTAAAATTAATCTCCATCAAATACAAATTAATAAAGATAGACCACCCCGATCCAAGATTATAAAGGATCCGCCAAATAGATAGTTTATCTCAATACCGTTGTAGATAATCTATGTAAGTAGAAATCACAAACCTCGTAAAATACAACAAATGCTTTTGTAGATCAATTAGTAAATTAACGTCGACCGCACAAAGACTCTTACAGAATCCGTTTTTTCCCTCTTACATTTACCCTCAAAAGCGTACCGAACCGAGTTGTTTAAAAACTCGTAGAAAAACGTACGACCACACCATCAAGTGAACATATTTTCTGGGAATTTAAGCTGAATTTATTTATGTCAAAAACAGCCAAAAGGAAAATCAAGTCGGTCTGTTAGCGTTGTGTTATTCGTAATTTGTATCTTTCCGCAAATAATTGAGTACTTTTGTTCATCAATTTCCTTATTCGATTGTGATTTTGAAAAGAAGCGTATTTTAGTGTAGCAACATTCCAGCGAAATAAAGCAAAATAATTTCGTATATCAACACTTTGTTACAGCCCAGAGTTGTGTTTAGAATACCCTGCTAAGGATTTATCCCTTTATTCGACGACTCACATCACTAAATTATTCACTAACAAACGCAACTAACCAATTACTTTTAATAGGCTTTCCAGAACATTAAAACTAAGGGTTAAAACTATTAAGGCGACACACACACAGCTAATTCGCTACGCTACTACAGGCCATGATACATCAACGCCATGGGCCTTGCTTGTCCAGTTGTAAAGGCCACTTAGACGTGAACACATGCAAATCACGCCAGAACATTCTTTCGGACCCTCAGGGCTTACATAAAACATGTCCAGTAAATTAAGCTGCAATAAATTAGTCACCCCTAGCTTTTAGGGGCCTCAGGTGGTTTGGTCCTCGCATAAATTGTGACCTCTTTGGTCCATTTCAGTTGTTGATGAACTAGACGGATAAGAAATTAAAAGGAAAGGTTCGTTCAATAGGAAATCATTGCTAGGTGCGTGTGCAACCTTATTTTAAAACAACAAAATATGAATTTAGAAATTTAATTCTAATTTCAAAATTCATTTATTGATGTTGATTACTAATAATTTTGTGGTAGTTAGTTCTGGCAGCGAATAATTCAAATAATTTACTCTTTGAGCTACGTAGAAAGATATTTAATGTCAGGTACTCATTCATGGTACGTTATATTTTAATATTAAATCATACACCAACTTACACAATTATTTGCATTGTGAGTGTGACGAAGTACCAAGAGAAACACAAAATATAATGTTACAGAAATACTTTTGTGTGCTTAAGTACGAAAAATGTTGCCACTTCGAGACATAAAATGGCTACCGAATATAACGCGCATTGATGCGTTTCATACTAATATAAGCCTTATTTCAATCAACAAGTGATACTCAACATGGCGGATATGCCACGTTCTGACAAACATGTTTATACATTTAGAAATTATGGGCATCATAGCCATATATAATATAAAGTAAGTTCAATCCCTTCACGTAATTTGGCAGAAACTTGCCATTACCCAAAATGCCAGGAACATTTCGCTCGTGTTTCCATACATGTGGAGTAGTACCTACGGGTATCATGGGCTCAGTACATTCAACAATATAACATGGCCAATACACCGCTACGCTCACTTTAGTATGGCCTTTAAAGTTGGCTGTTTTGGTCTGGAGGTTGAGCACAAGTTGTAAACTTGAGCGGGTTTAGTTTTAAAGAAAATATTTCATAATTATATAAAGGAGCTTAATGACTGCTATTTCCATAAACTACATATATATAGCATACAACACAGATTTTGAAAACACACACTTTGCACTGGACAAGCAACTTAGGTTGAGCGAAATCACAGGCGGTTATACTCTAAGCTTTAAATAGCCTCGCTTATAATAGATAATATAGATATTGATTCACTAAAAGAATTATTCACAAAAATATCCTATAGACAGCTCTAGTTATTGAATCTTGTTTTATTGGCTTCTTCACTTATTGGCTTTACGAATGCCGTACATCAACATTTTAAACATAGGCATTCGCTACAGTCTTTGGTACCTACGGTAAGTAAGAAAATTGTCTGAAGCTGAGGCCCGCTGCCGCTCCTACAACTGACCACAACCCACTAAGAGACGGAAGGGTGTAGCACGGGACATCTTGCGGCGTTCGCCCACTTGATTTATCCGACCACAGGCCACCACAAACTAGGCGCCTCCCGTATTTATTGCCACAATAACCCTATTAATTCAGAGTACGACTTTGAACTTGGTGCGAGTGCGCCCTAATCCTTGCACTGTGGGGTCGTTACGACCTCTCGTAATGACACAACGGCGAAAGTGTCGGCTGGAATATTGTTTGAAATGTGCGAGCTTCAATTTAGGGTTAGCGGTTTGAGCACCAAGTAATTGTTAATGCTATAGCGGGAATTGAAACTCGTCAATAATAAAATGGTAGGACGTCGAGTCGTTTAGTTGCTGTGAAACTAATAACTATCATTATTTGTGTAAATAGAACTTTTTGTTGATTAATATTATATGTTTTTAGTATGCTTTTTTTAGTAAGAGGATCAAAATCTAATGACGTCTTACAAAAAAGTTTGATTTGTGACTTAAACTATGCAAAGCAATATTTTGGTGGTCATTATGAATTAATAAGTCCTTTTAATTACTTACCACATGGTGCCAAACCCACACCGAGTCATAAAGCAATTGTATCAATTACCACTAAAGCCTATTAGCTCACGCCTTGCCCCAAATAGGTATATTCTAATCAATCCCTAATCTAAACAAAGTGGTGCGCCTGAAAACTCCATTAACACGACTTCAGTAGCACGACTAGTTACAATGATTATTTATTAGCAAAGCGACGGGCGTTTCCTCCAATCGCGGATGTGACCGCGGCCTTATTCAATTTGATTCATTGCACTAATGCGAACCGGTCACGCGAATGACCGACCGAAAAATTCAACGCACCCGAAGGATGGGAGTGCAGACTTGCGATTTTTTAGAGGTAATAGCTTCGAGAATAGATACTGTGCCAATGTGAATACTATCTTTCTAATTCGACCGACTTAAAATAAGTACAATAGGGGAAAATGAATCAAATAATGTTATAAATTCAATATCAATTCTCATTACGTGTAAATTGTTTCGATGAAGTAATTTACAAGTTGTCAAGCAACTCAGTCAGAATGTCAAACCTAGATCATTCAAAGTAAGTCTTTATGGAGAAGGTTGAGCAAAAACGCCACAAAAAAGATGTTAAATTATTGAGTTTTATACAAATCCTTACTTTGCTGTCATTTCATAACTTTTTTATTACTGCTCCGCTCTTGTAGGTTATAGCGTGATGCTATATAACATTCTTCGATAAATGAGCTATTCAACACAAAATTATTTTTTTCAGAAATTCCTTTAACGTTTCATGTTCAACCAAGCAAACAATCTGTAGCATTATAATATTAGTATAGGTATCTAAAACTCACAGAAATTCGTACCTAAATCCGTCAAGGATCACAGCGGTCATTTTATTATTTGCTCGCCTCGCGACAGTCTCCTCTCGTATAGTCGCCCGTCTACTCCAAAGTCTTAACTACCAATTTGGCCGATACCTTTCTTCGCCCTCGATTCTAGGACGAGGGCTTGACCTTCTTATTTTATGGACTGTGCCCTCCGAGCCTTCTAATACCTCTCATTGTGCTTACTCGTTGTACCTCTGAAATCGGGCCTCTTTCAATAATTGCCCTTAATATAATTCCGTCTACTGTTTTCTATTTTATTTCTATTACAATTGGTCCTTAAGGCTCAATTATGTGGTCAAAATATAATTAGTTGTTTTCGTCATTTAGTCAAGCACAAAGAGTTAGTGGTTTTTTTTTGTCACGAAAGTGGGTTAAGCAGGCATAGGTAAGCTTCTCATACAGACAAAAGATTTCATGCTTATATTAATTATAAAACTCAGACTTCCTCAAAGCGTTTTTTTATCAATAACGTCCAAAATTGGAAAGTAAAACAACTGTTGCAATATTTTAATAAACGATATATTTTTGTAAAATCAGCAGAGATGCATAATCGAGTATTAATTACCGTAGTATGACACCCTGATATTTATGTCCCCATCGCGACCGTAATTTATACCAAACAGAACAACTGTTACTAATTATCTAATAGATTTTCCATTTATTTATCAATAGATAGCATTAAATTGCAGTTCAAAATTGGAATCAGAACCGTTGTACGTAAGGAAATACATATATTGTATAATTATATTTTTTGATTTTATTTGTTGGCTGCACAAGCCTAGTGGAATATAGAAATGGTCCATGTCGAAGAAACACAATCTATTCTATAATGAAACAAAACTTTAACATTGATCCACACGTGTTGGTCCTTTTGGTATTTTGTTTTGAAAATATCTTGTATTAGCTTTCGCCCGCGGATACGCCCGCGTCGATGTCAACCTTCTATGCTCTATTTCATCTCTGCGTCGATGTCAACCTTCTATGCTCTATTTCATCTCTTCAGGAGTGAAACTCTTTTCAAAGAATACCCCCTCAAAGTTTCACGTCTCTTTGACCAGTCGTTTGGGCTGTGCGTTGAATCAGTCAATAAGACAGTTTACTATTTTATATAATAGATACATTCATTATACCTAGACAATAAGTACCATCATTAAGAAAATAGAATATTGACAAACAAAAGTCTGCGCTAAAAGCATGAATTTACCCAAAGTTTCGTTGAACTACTTAAGAACTAAAGTAAAAAGCATTACGATCGGAATTAATAATACTGATTCGAAGAAATGAAGGCTATATCACTTAGTCATACATACATATTACGGATACTAAGAATATATTTTAGCTACAAATTTATTCCTTAAAGTTGTCAAAGAAGAATACGATATATAACGTTAAAAAACAGAAACTATGTTGCCACAAATTAACTGCAAGTATTATGTATGGAACTGACTGGTTTATGTTAATACATATGTACAGTTAATGTATTTGGGTCACAATGATAAGAACTTTTATGTTACGTATTACAGTACATTCGCTGAAACGAATATTTATTATTTTTGCCGGGTTGAGTTAGATACGCCATCTAGATTTTTGTGAAGGTACTTCTTGGTCGTAGTGAAAGGGGCAGTTTTCAAGATTAAGTCCTGGTTCCAAACCAGGAATAAGTTTGTAAAATGCTACGTTTGCTGAATTCGAGTAAGGAGTTCGAGTAAGGCTGGATTCGTGAAGGCATTATATGGAAATTAAGAAATTAATATATAGGGTTACAAACTTTATTTAAATTTACTTAATCCAAAGAAGAAAATATTTTAATTGACAGATAATTAATTTTGCAAGACAGTGTTTCTGTTAAAACGGCAAAAGAGCGTTTTCCATTAAGTAAACTCTTCAAGACCCCGAGTGCCACCCCAAAAAGACAACCGAACTTTCATTTCAACGCTTTAATTTCGACGAAACCTTTGACAGCGTTAAATATGGCCTTTATTGCTTTCGTAATAAAGATTTAAGTAATGTTACAGTGTAAGTTTTCCAACAAGCGCCACAGAAGCTTGCTGTGTTAATTTACGGTGGCTCGGCGGGTAAGTTTAGGCGTAGGGCGTGCACAGTGCGGCACAGTGTCGCGTGGTGTTCGGCCAGAAATAGGTCAATGTAGTGACAGGATATTACAAAGCCACGATGTCAGACGCATCCGCGTTTAGTCGTTGGCTAAATGAGAAATAGCAGAATAACAGCACACAGAGTTGTCGCATTGCTTTTAATTCAAAAGTTTGGTTGGTTTATTTTAGAGCAATCTCTTACTCGCTATTGGCGACTCTAGTTGGAATGCGCTCTAGTTTCGTTTGAGCAACTCTGAGCTAAGTTTCTTTATGCAAACGTATGGAGTTAGAGTACTGTTCCATCTCATGTAAAAGTGTATTTTAACGTAGTTTAAAAAAATGGTTGCCTGTAAAGTCGGTTTTACGGGCGAAGATTTTACGTGACAACGTCTTTTACCGATCATAGTTGAGTGGGAGAGAGACGCAAGGCATTCGGCGGGCCTCTCTCTCGTTCGGTGACTCATCGTAACGTTACCGAGCGTTACACTTTTTCATAAGTGACTCCCAGCCGCAACCTAATTTAAGACGTTGTCACGTCAAAAACATTTTGTGTAGAATAATGTCTGATATTTGGAGTGACCTGGATATTCGTGCCAAGTTGTAACAGAACGGGCGCTGGATAACATCGGAAAACGTTTCACTTGTTTTCTATAGTTTATAGATGTTACTTCGGACACTTCTTCGAAAATATATCGTGAGTTGTTCGATACTGATGTTGTCGATTTTATGTGTCACTAAATTTGGCAGTGTGATTCTTTTTTTTTTGGCACTTTCTGGAATTACTTAACTTCAATACTTTTTATCTATAGAAACCTTGACAGAAAGTCTTTCGATTAACAAAACGGTTAATTTTTGGACAAGTGATATTAAAATTTGATACTTTTCGTATTCATAACTTTAATAAACAAAGGAGTAACACAAACTTTTCCCAAACAATTAATAACAACAATTGAACTGTAAACAATTCTGAATTCAGCTGAAACAGGCTAAAGTGTACAGTTTTCTCAACGACGCCCGTTAAGCGCGATTTATATGTGTGTTGCTTAGAAATTTACTTAATGTGTAGCTACGGAGAACTGCGATTAATCTTTCAGCTACGGAACCCTAATACTGGTTAAGGTAGCGCCACACTGGTATGTGAAAATTTACGACGATACTTAATTTTATGAAGTGAGTTTTGTTTATTTGTGTGTGTTTCTATCATTGTTATTTAACACGACGTAAACATACTTGCTAATTAATACGAGCTATACTTTATGTAAGTACTATTTGAAAGAAAGTAGTTATAAAAATGTTATTATATAAAACGTAATTCATATTCTTTTCCTTGATCAAACAAGAGGTTAGTACAAGGAAAAATGAATATTACTTGGGAAATTAATAACTGAAGTTTACCAAAGAAACCAAATATAATTCCTCATATATATTATTTTAATCGCGTCTTCTTTGTCTGCTTCTTTAGGTCATAACAATGAAGTTAAATATCCAGTATTATTTCTCACTAGCGCCACAAATCTTTGAAAATTTCGACTTTTCTCTGCTATAATATGCACGTTTTATACATATAAACCTTTCTCTTGTATAACTATATCTATTAAAAACGCACCCAAACCCTTTGCATAGTTCTAAAGGTCAAAGCATACATAAGGACAAACAGACAGCGGAAATCGACTTCATAGGCAATATTTTACCAATTCGACTGGAATTTTTATAAATTATCCCGTTTAATCCTTCGAACGCACGTGATTTGAGACACAATAGAAAGACAATCGCAGCGCGACAGCCGGCTGTCGGTTGGTCGTCAAAAGGTTAAACAACCAAAAAAACGCCTGCCATCTTTAAACGCAGCTCATTTCCAGACCCCATGTAATCATTGTCTATGGTTTTGACTAGCGACCGAAGTCGACAAACATCTCAGCCCCCACGCTATCTGTACAATACTTTTCGCGTGAACCAAAGATTAATGTCTCACAATTTTGCCCCAGTTTACTCTCATGTTAGGCTCAAGTTAGAAAATGTTGGCGGTTTGTGAGAACGATTAGAATACGATTGAGTTTTTTGTTTACTTGTAATTAAATGGTGGTAGTTATCTTGATCAATGGTCTCTGATCTAATCTGGAAAAAATATCGCTTATTGAAATGAACTTGAGCTGTCTCAAGTAATATGATAATTGCGGCTAAAGGTGATAGTCTAAAGTCTACCACTAACTTTAGATTTAGTTTTGTCTTAGGGCACAATTGAAAACAATTAATTGGTAGTAAAAGTCAACTTGATGTGGGATTTGAAGCTAGCCCAAACTAATATAATAAATGCAAAAAAATGAGGTTATCACGCTTAAACCTGTTACTAAAATTCAATGAATTTATTAAAAAAAAATTGACTGCATCTGCCTCCTCTATATCCGACATTCACGCACACGTAGTCACAAAAAACTCCATGGTACTTCTACCAAAAAGTTTGCGTATGTTCTTTCATCGCCAACATGCATCCATTAAAAGTCTTCCGCTCTTCCCTTGTACCACACTCAGTATCCAAGCAGAGAAGCCTGTTAAATTAATTGTAGCGCTTATGTCGCTCGCACACCCCGATTCGCTTTGAAAAATCATCGCTCATTGGGTTTTTGGTATGAGATTTATAACTTAAGAAACTACCTACTATCTAAGTGCTGAGGGGCGGATTGCATTGTTATTGCAAAATGGGTTGTTAGGGTACGTATATGTTGTGTTATTTGCGTTACAATAGGGGTTAATTTATTGCGTAAGAGATAGTAGTAAGTAACAAAGTTTTTTTAAAGATACCGTTTTGAAAAATGAAATTAAAAAAGGTTATGTGGCATCCAGTCCTATTTATATAAGTACTAGCTTTTGAGAAAAAAGTAGCTTATATTACTCTCCATTTCTTTTACTATCTCCACTTAAAAAATCACGTCAATTCGTCGCTCCGTTTTGCCGTGAAAGAAAGACAAACTTACAGACAGACAGACAGACACACTTTCCCATTTATAATATTAGTATGGCTGCTTAAAAATAGCAGTTCAATACATTTTAACCAATACAAATGTTTTCCAATTAAAAACATGTTTTGCATTAAAACTTAAACGCAAAATAATTAAAAAGCAATAAAGACAACAAACCTCAGACATTTTATTAAATCCACTAAATAACACGTTATTTCAACCCTTTATTTTAGTTAGAAACCTATTACAAAGTTTCCAGGGCTGTGGCTTCCAAGCCCTATCAAATCAGTTTATCTAAGCACTATAACTTCTAACGATCACAGACACCAACAAGCCTTAACCGCGGTATCCGTTTCAGTTTACACACACAAGCGAGCACGCATACAAACGTAAAATAATAGGGGCCAAACGACTTCAAAACTTACCGAAAGGGTCACCTATAAAGAAGATTAAAACTATGGGGGGAACCCATTATTGGGGCCGCTCGGTTGGATTCGGTGGCACAGTATATCAGAGGCAATTACGCCAGGAAGCCTCTACACATGACCTGAAAGTTCAGCACTTCATTACATAGCCATCGGTAACCCAATTTTGCTGGCAAAAGTAATGTCCATAATTTTTGGTTGGGCCCGCCAGGGTCGGCTGGAAGGACCATTTTTTTTGGAGTTTTAGTGGTCTGTAGGCTTTTGTGTTTGGTTGATGTTTGTCAAGACTTAAATAGAGGTTTTTTTTTATTTCAGTTTTATTTTGAGCTAGTATTTGTTACAAAAAGAGATAATGAGTAATTACTTGCTCGTATGTATATCTTTTTTGACTTACGCAAAGGAATAAATATATAAATATATGCCATTGTAACTCAGCCATCGAAAAAACTATCGTAGTTGTATTCATTCATACACAAGTTTGTAACGACATTATTTCCCCGCGAATGCAAAACGAGGACCAATAAATTGTACCCCGTTTGCACCCGTTTTAGCTACCCGAGTGCGTCCCCGATAACGGCTGACGACTCCCTTAAAACTCCATTGTGAATTTCAATCTAGATTTATTTAAATAGGCGAACCTTTGATTGCGATGCGAGGTAAGCTCGTTACATAATAACAATCTTGATGCTGCAGAACAAACCGACTTTATCACTTCATGTTAAAGTTGAAATTTGTTTACTTCAGCAGCATAAATTATACTTGCCGCCGAATACTAACCCTTTCTCTCTAATAAGAGGATGAAAGGTTTTGAATGATTGTTTTTTTTTTTCATGGCGTATGCTTCGGTTACCGTTTGATATGATAATTCGTGTAATAGGATGAGAGAGGGTGTGTGATCGTGTGCACGCATTTTTGCGGCTAATTTTTGAGGGTGTTTGAATGTCAATTGGGTCTTGATACTGTCTGGTTTTAAGATTAATGGGTAATGAAACTGGGCCGTCAGTAAGCATTCTTAGTAATGTATTTTTAAACATACTTTTCTTCTTTGTTAAAAAACAAAAATATATTTCAAAGTCTTGCTACGTGAAACACAAATCTTAACAAAAAAGCCTAAGTTCACAAACCCGCAATAAATCGGTTAAAGAAAAACTAAAAGTCACCTTGTAATGTCAATCGTGATGCCCCTGACAAAGACAACACACACATCCAATTTAAAATAATAAATTCTACCCAACCAGTAACAGCAACACAAACAAACAAACGGAAACAAAAATAAGAAAAACAAACTTCCATCGAAATTCAAAATTAGAAGCCAGTGCTCCGAAAAAATAAACAGAGGACCACGGTTTAATTGTAAATTAAATTAAATTCGTTCGAAAATCAACTTAGGTGCTTCGGCGCTTCGGTAGGTCGCTAATGACGTCACGGAGATACGTAACCCTCAGAAAAGTCCGACAGTTTTTTGATTAACTGGAAAAATTTACGTCACGACCGTAATTAATGGCGGTGTGTTTCGAACGTTTTTTGAAATTGTTGGCCCTGATTGGTAAACGGCTAATCATCACATGCCCCTAATGTTTAAAAAGTTCTTACTAATTTCTGAAAATCATCCTGCGAATTCACGATTAAGCAAATGAAATGAAAATTGAGGTTTTTAAGCTCATTAGAAGCAGTTATGGAAATACAAAAAAAACTCATCTATTTTATGATCCTTACGCTCAATAAATTCCCCAACGATATCCACGCTCATAATAACTTCACAAACCAAAACCAAAGCAGAAAAGTCTAATCACATAACACAAACCTCATCTAACCACGAAACCGTTCATAACATAATTACATCTCTAGAACGCTACTATATTAAAATCATCCGCAGAAATTGAAGATATTCCACGTCTTAATAAGTACGCCCGAATATTCTAGATATCAGCAAAACTGTTCGGGATGGCCTGACTTCTTAATGAAATTTTCGTATTACGACTTGCCGGTTTGTCCGTCTCACTCTAACGCGTGCAATCGTCCATCTTACTTACTCTTTCGTCATGTAAAGGTGCAGTTCCGAGTTTTATGCGAAATTTATTCATAACTGTGTAATTTATCCGCGCCAAGTAAAACGTTCGGTAATGGAGAGGGCTCGCGGGGGGGGGGGGGAGATTATAATGTTTTCGTCTATTATTATTCGCTTGTTCAGCTTTAATCTGGAAATTTGTGTGTATATGAGATGTATTTTAAACTAGCTTTTGCGGGGCGAGTTTGCGTGAATTGCGGTAATTGTGAATGCATAAGAAATTAAAGTTAGAAAAAGTTTCTGTATCCTAAGTTTAAAGCTTATAGCGAATATAGCGATACCGAATATCATCGAAATTAGTTGAGTGACTTTCGTGAAAACATAGCACTGCTATCGCAAAAAGTAATAAATGACTATTATTAGTATACATAGTATAAAACTATGGATTGCAGCGATTCTCGGTAAAGAATTCTGACAAAACCGTTTCAATTAAGCGTGTTTCACAGTACACAGAAATTTCGCGGTGTTACAAAAAGCACGGCATTTTTATTTCATTGTTTTGCATAGCATTCAATCATTGTTTCGAAACTATGCAACCTTTGAAATATCTGGGTTTCTAGGTACAGATATTTCACTGAATTAACTAAATAAACCTAATGAAAACATAATTTATTTCAGTTATTTGGAAACCACATTACCTTTATTTTCCAATCACAGCAGCGTAGCGTATGATAATGCCAGTTTTCAATTCCACGAAAACCTCTTTACTCGATACCGGGTAAATATTATTATAATTAAAATACAAGCCGGCATTTTGCAACAATAGCCTTTGATCTCCTTCCATTTTCACTAGAGTCCCAACAAAACAGAAATGGTCTTTCAAGACGCGACTTTTCCAAAACATTTAGGACCAGGCCATTATATTATCACGGTGCGGTAACTTTGTAAGGCGTCGAGCTTTTGAAAATTATCCTAAGGATGTCTGCATGTCGAAGGAATCTTTCACAACCAGTCGTCTATAAATGTATAATGATCACCTCTGAGACAGGCTTAAAGGAATCTTTGTGAGCGTTTTTCTGACTATTAAAAGAATTTCCTTCCTCACTTTCGTGGCTATGAAGGAATAGTTGTTGTTGTTGTAGCGCGCCTCAAAGAGGAGTCAGCACAGGAAGGGGCCCAACAGGGCCAACGCCTGCCGGGGTTGCGGAATGTTATGTTTATAACAGTTACCGTGACCCTGGAACATAAAAGGCAATCGAAGGAACATGAGTGGGTTTTAGTCAGTAAGAGTCTGACACACCCTCCCGCCGCACCCAGGACGGGAGCAGTCATTGGATGATTTCCCACTCACCAAAAAAAAAAAAAAAGGGAATAGTTGTTCCTAGCTTTAGTAAAAAAACTACACTAACATTTGTACACGTTTAGAGTATTTATCGTTTGAAACCGTTCTTCATAAATCGCAGCGCTGGAAAGCAATTATTCTTGTCTATTCATAACCTACGAAAAGTCATAGTGCTACGCGTGTGCTACGACGTAGCGCGGTGCGTAGCACCTACATTACTGCTTTTTTCATTGTAGAATATTTTTAACCACTTTCATTAAAATACGAAATTATCTATGACAATAAACCTGAAATTCAAAATACCCTAAAATATATTCATTGATCTGACTTTCCATTGTTTAACTCGATTATACTAATGACAACTAATTTCAAACATTCAGTCAATATTTTCAACAAAACAAAAGTTATATTCAAAGGTTTAATGACTTCATATAATGCTAAGTTCAAGTGGCAATATAATTACGAAGCTCGCATGCCGTGACTGGCCCTTATAAAAGAATTATGATAAAAATGGCTGCTCGCACAACTCTAACAAGATCGAACAAAGTAGGTACTTTACAATTAATTTATGTATATTACAGCTTTGGTGGCTTTAAAACAAATAAAAATGATTAATTGCCATTGATAAGTGTGGCCGAACTGTTATTTTTAAGCAGAACCATGTAGTTTCAGCCCTTTACGCAAGTTAGGTTGTCTAGGCTTTGATGTATTAATGATTTTAAACCTACAACACACGCACGCCTTTCTACTTTCTTGAATGTTGTTCACCCTTAAACTTCAGGCAGTTAATGTTGATATGAAATCAAAAAGGTTTGATATCTACGATTACAATCACTGGAGTTCAATAACCTTTTATCGTATTTGCAAAATAAAATTTCTTTATGTTATTTGCATTTTGAATCGTCTGTCTAGCCAATTTATATGAATAAGTAGTTTTTTTTTATATACATAATTATAATTTTTGACAGCAAAAAAATTTTTAGTTGTTTTCATTCTTATTCATATTTAACCATGAAAACAAGTTATGGTAAAACTATTATATTCAATGAGAAACCATGGAGTTTCTTGCCAATTCTTCTCAATACCAAACAACATTTTGAAATAGGCAACTAGATTCATTTTTGTTTTGTAAATGACGTTACAATATGCCTTTTTTTTCTAATGGAAACAAAAAAAAGGCAAATCGTTTATATGCCATAAACGATTTGCCTTTTTTTTGTTTTTAAATATAAAATTCTATAACGCTAGGCCAATAAAAAACCTCTTGCATCCTTAAACGACTGAGACTGAAAGAAATTCGTTAATTAGTGAATTTAATATTAATAAGTTAGATTTAGGAGTATTTAAAGTTATTTTAACTAAACCAATGTCGCCAGAAGCTATGTTAGTTTACTCATTAGTAACGTTGTAATTGTGATCTAAATGTATAAGGTTACGATGGAACTGGTGTAACATTTTGTTAAAAGTTCCTTAAATAAATAAATAAAAAATGGCTTTTTTTAAAAAAAGATAACCGACTTCAAAAACTAAAAGCTCAAAAATAACTATTTCGGAAGTCGGTGGCAACACAAATCGACCGGCAGAAGAGAAGCCACCGACTTCCGCAATAGTTATTTTTGAGCTTTTAGTTTTTGAAGTCGGTTATCTTTTTTTAAAAAAAGCTTTTTATTTTTATTTTTTACTTTTTAGTTAGAGTCTCAGTGTCTGACTACGTTTTAGGGTAGCTCTCAAAATAAACTTATAATCTTATAAAATGAAAGCGGCACTATAACGGCAACGTCACAGGATATCCATTAGTGTTATATACTAAAACCTTCCACAGAATGTTACAAAGACTTTTCTGAAAACCGCATCGAAATCGGTATAGCTAAACGCGAGATAATCGTGGTCAAACATACAATCGTCTTTGAAAATCTACAATCCAAAAAAGCAAAACGCGATCTATGCGGGCAACGTCACGGGATATCCATTAGTGTTATATACTAAAACCTTCCCCAGAATGTAACAAACACTTTGCTGAAAACCGCATCAAAATCGGTTAAGCCAAACGCGAGATAATCGCGGACAAACATACATACATACATACAGGTCGAACAGAGAACCTACTTTTTTTTTTGAAGTCGGTTAAAAAAAACCCTAAACGATTGAAGACACAGGCTTTTACAACACAACTCTATTACAATTTCTTATTCAATGCTCCACGTCTTAGATACAGCCGTTTCCTCACCCATACGTCATTTCCTAGAAGTGTTCACTGTTATTCAATCCACAGCTACGGATAGTTAGGAAACTAATGCGGGCTCAAGCACTACTTAAGCAAACTATAGTGAACTTCGATGCTGTTATAGTTTCAAGAATCCTCGCTACAATTTAAAGCAGATAATAATTTTCGAAGTATTACACGTTAACGCTAATTAAATTGTAATATTATTGTGGAGCTAGATTCCATGGGTGGGCGGAACTAGAAGAAAATGTGGGTTGCATCGTATTTAAGTAAACTTTGGTGCACTTATGCATGTGATTCTTTAAATAAACATAAGCGCAAAAAATAACACCACTTTTCTTAATAGGGATATTGACTACATCAAATGAATGACATTCTGTTTAGTCCGTCTGTTAGACAGTCCAAAAATACTGGACACATATTTTTTGCTTGATCAAATTAATAACAAAATACAAAGACAAAGAGCATCAAAGTTCCGGAGAGAGGGCTTGTGACGTCACTTCTCAGTAAAAATTATACAAAGGCGTGACGTTTCACAAAACTTCGACGCACTGTATTGTCGTCATTTTCTGTTTACGAGAAAAAAGAAAAAATACGTGTTCCAAATTTTTTGATTATCTAACTGACGGACTAATTACTTTTTTTTTTGTCGTCTCGCCTATTACAAAGAAAGATTCTTGTAGGCTTTGAATTTAATCATCAAATAAAAACACACAACCACAACTTGCATACATAGTAATATTATAAATGTGATAATATATTAAATATAATATAACTCTGCCTACCTGTCATGCTGCCAAACTAAAAAGGCTAAACAATTAAAAACAGGCAACCTCTGTTCAAACGCAAACGTCTTATTTATTTGTACGTTTTCATTTAATCATAATATAGAAGTATATATTTATAAATTATACATTATACATATAAGTAGGCATAGTAAGGCTCATTCGAGTCCGAGTGATTTATTTATTTAAATTTCGATTAGTTTTAGTATAGAGATAGATTGAATCTTTTAGAAAAAGATCTGCTTTTTATAAACTTATTATAAACAACATTCTCTTGAACAAAGTAACTTGTTTCTTATACGTTGTTCAACGACACCACACTTACTCTAACCCTCCAATACTCGTGTAATATCCAACAATTTTCTTTTCTCAAAATATGAAACTACCGACCGTTATATTCGGCATCTAGGTGTGATGATAAGGTGATAAAAACACGCGTGTCTCGTCGCTTGTAATCCGTTTAATCAGACGCCTCGGGCGATACGTGCAGCGCAGGGGTTGGGGCTCCACTGTGAGCTGATAAAGGTTTTCAAAAGATGTGTTATTATGTAAATGTGAAATAATATTCGATGTAGAAATGGAACTGAAGGATTTGATTATACTCGTTGTTCTATTTATGTCTTTATTGCTCTGTTAAGCAAAAAAGTAAGTGACTAATTTCATAAATACTTTTTAATTTTGTTTGTATATATTTTTTAATGTTACAATAAAAACGCAAAAAAATCATGAAATCAAATATGTACATATTTGTTTTACCAAATCAGCTTATTAGAGCAGACAGCTAAAAAAACACCGAATATGCATATTAAAAAGGAGTATTAAAAAAACGTGTGCATAGGCATCTACTGGGTAAGCTCGCTCCATCGTAGGCTCCGTCTATGCCCTCGGGTTAGTCTGGAACCAAGAGCAAGCCCATAATAATAATAATAAAAAAAATTATAAATAAATTTCATATATTGACGAAATTATATTTAGCCAATTCACAAAATAATCAGCGTTTTATCATTATAACTAGAAGCCTAAGCACAAGCAGGCGGCAAAGTAGCCAGTTGACTCGATTTGTCGAACGCCTACAGCACTCGATAAAGAAATTCCGCTCACGACGTTCTTTAATGCACTCCGCTTTTGCTAACACTTTTATCTCTCATTAAATATTCGCCGAAAGCTCAAGCGTCAAGCGTTTCCGTAATTCACAAAAATTCTTTGAAACCAACAAAACCTTCGCTTTTATCTTCCGTAGCACAATTTCTCACTTCTAACTTTTTCAGTTTCCCAAACGTGTAATTAATATCACATAAAATGTTATCAATTTAATATTAACCGGTGACTTTGACAGCTATTACGTGATAAAAACACGCGTATCCCGTGGTGTGTAATCCGTTTAATCCACCGGCGCCTCCGGCAAAACGTGCAACATCAGGGTTGGTAGTGCCAGTGGTAGCGACGAGCGGAGATGGTTTAAAATTTATGTGTGGTTTAAGTTTCCCTTGTTTTTTTTTTTTTTTTGGTGAGTGGGAAATCATCCAATGACTGCTCCCGTCCTGGGTGCGACGGGAGGGTGTGTCAGACTCTTACTGACTAAAACCCACTCATGTTCCTTCGATTGCCCTTTATGTTCCAGGGTCACGGTAACTATTATAAACATTCCGCAACCCCGGCAGGCGTTGGCCCTGTTGGGCCCCTTCCTGTGCTGACTCCTTCTCTTTGAGGCGCGCGTGGAACAAAACGCGCCGTCTACGCGGTCCTGGTCCTAGCCGGGCGGCGAGCTACCCATCGCTCGCCAATTATGTTAAATATTTTTTAATTTGTTTTTAGAATTATCTTCATTTTTTTTTACATGCGGCTTCTCTTGCATTGTGAATCACATAGATCAAATACACATTTTTTGCACGGAAATCTAATATTTTTTTTCTTTTGAAGCGACCATTCCAAATGATCATTGGAAAAAAGAAATGACTTGGTCAATTTGACTCAGGTGATGCGCTTAGCAATGTATTTAAATATATAGATTTAAGTTGTCTGTTATCTGCTATTGTGTCTCGAATCACGTGTGTTCGAAGGTTAACCTTTTGACTGCCGGAAGCGCTTATATGCGCGAGACACAATAACTTTTTAATTGTTTTATTAATTACGGCTTACCTCTTGTGTTTAATGACAAATTCCCGCTGGCAGTGGGACCACACATCGCCAGCAGCGGCCACGTACGTGGTACGTATTCCCAGCGCGTGGTCCACTAACAAACCGAAATTCTATTACCAAATTAGGAAATTTCTTGCCTGTAGATAGGTGCTAAATGTGTTTGCTTGTAATACAAAAATACTTAGTAGTTCCTTAATTTTTTTGTGTCAATTTATTGCACTTTTTTATGTGCGTTTGATCCATTTAAATAATACATATGTTGGTAACGGAATATTATCTGTGTTTTATCTAATAATAGTTATTATCATTATATACCATTAATCAAACATAAGACCAGTCACATTTACTAACCAAGACAACAACTCTTTTTTCTTTCATTTTAAAGCTGATTGCTTCCACATTTAGAACCGATTGTGTGCTAAGTACTGTATGTCCATTAACTCCAATGTTGGTAAACAGAATACCTCCATACAAACATTTCAGTTACAATAACACAGTATAAAAAATAAAAACAGGGTCAAAATATTCGTTTATAAAGGGGAGGCTCGACCGAAAAGGATAAACACGTTAAAGGGTGCTGTTGGCTCCGCTATCCACAAAGAAAACACTTATGATTGTACGCGACGGGCGTTAGGGGGTTAAGAGGAGGCAGGGGATAAAAGGCGATCGAAATTTTTGCAAACACTCCTCATGTGAGGCAAAGGCGTCCGCCTTTGTTTGTGTACAGCCTGCAAGAATTTACGTTATTCTTTTTTTATTTAAACATCGGCATTGACGTTTTATTTTATGGCTCACGACGATTGCATTACGACGATTGCACGGAGAAATGACATCTAATTTTTTTTATTAGATCGCTCTGATGTTACGCTGGCTGTTTTATTTTCGTGTATTTGTTTTTGACGGGTTGAATGCACGAAAAATGTTCGGCACAATAGACGGTGGGAAAACAAACATGTTGTATAAATGTTTTTATGTGTCTATTTTACTTTGAACATTCCAATCAGCTAGCGTGTAAATTGACATTGGATGGACAATGTTTTTAAAACTTGACAGGAGCAGTTTATTTTTTAACGGATTAATTCGGCCATTTATAACTTTCTCGATCATCGTCATCAATTTGTCTGTTCGTAATACGGATTTTTATGCCGTTATCACTAATTTACCGAAAAGTTCTTAAGAAAGTTTTAGATGTGCTAATATAGTATATAGAATTCTTTACAATGTTTATTGTCACCAAATTCATTCTACCAAAATAATCGAAAAGTCACACTGTCACAACACACAGCCATATACGACTGGACTTCATTCCCCACTTTCATCAGCTCAAACCATGTTGGTTCAACAACGCCGTTGTTCACGCAAAAACCGTATGAATATTTAATTTCGATTCCGATATATCATCGTAATACAGTCTTAAATTAAAAGCGCCGAGCACACAGCTCCGAACAACATGGCTTAATCTCCTGAATTTATAACAAGTATACAGCAATTATCAAAATTAACGGCCACTCTGCCGTTTTACAGAATAACCCCGTCAACGGTTTTTCCCGATGAATTTTTAACAAATTAATTTATTGCTTCATTAAAACTTAATTAGTAGTTGTGTGCTTATTAATTTACATTTGTTTTAATGTGCGGACAATGTGTTTGGTTACTTAACGTAATGCCGGTTTTGGTTTGTTATTTATGGGTGTTTTTGTTGTGACTTTATATATTTTTATAGAGATTATGAACTGTATCGGTTTTGAGTGCGACTATAGCATGTAAATTTAAGACAAAACTTTTTCCCAACCTGGGAATCGATCCGTTCAACAGTGGCGTTGGCGACCACAAGATCCGGGCAGTTCTGTTAGGAAAGCTAAGTACTTCAGTATTGAGTAATATAATAAAGTAATTAAGCTGTGTAATTATTTTTTTTTTAATTGTTCTCTTGTCGTTGAAGTGACCATGTAAACTAACAACAATCTATTTACTGAAGCTCGCAATAATGTAATAATTCAACTAATTGTTGTTGGATTTAAATACCTTCCGTAGGTTTGAAAAGAAGTGTGAATAGGATATTTTGTATTTTATTAGAGGCTGTATAAGAAGAGACCACTAGCGGCGGACGTAAATTATTAATAATTAATTAAATTAAAATAATTTTTAATATAAAAGAGGATACTTTCGAATTGGACCTATATAAAATATCTAATACAATTACAACTTGTATTTGGTTTACCGGCAACCTTCTATTATAATATTGTTAATACAAGCCGGGCTTTTCGCCACTAAGAAGTTCTAATGTATAAGATTTATAAACTCATTTTCCAATGACTTAAAAAAAAAACAGTCCTCAGCCAGCACGTGTAAAAAGTAACATTACACATTTCAAGACGTCGCGACACCATTTTACTCGAAACTCGTGATCGAACGAAAACATGACCGTGTGCGTTTCGCCTTAAAATAACATCGACACTTCGCCTTAAGAGGTGCTCGGTGCACTCCCAACGATGCAAAGAAAACACGTACACTGATGAGTTTGTTAGAAAAAAATATTTGCTTACTCAACACTCGCGCGATGGATGTCGCACGATATGAAAGTGACGTTTCTGAGGCCCATTAACAATGTTTTAAATTTTTTTCTACTTCGTCGTTTTCTTTTGTTTTTTCTTTGGTTTTGAATATAAAGTCTTGAATCTATTTGGAAGTCTTCTTAGAAGGTAGCAGAGATTTAACCTTTTAACGACCAAGCGACAGCCAGCTGTCCGGTTGCTATGTCTAGAATCAAGTGTGTTCGAAAGTTTAACCTTTCAACGATCAACCGACAGCCGGCTGTCGGGCTGCTATTGTCTTTCTATTGTATCTCAAATCACGTGTGTTCGAAAGTTTAAATAGAAACATCTGAGTATGTTAAAAACTATGGCCATGCATCGTGAATTTTTTTTTACAATCTTAATAATTTAACGTAGGTACTCATTATTAAACATTTATTGACAACAGAAGTGCTCATGTCGGGTAGTTGGAACAAAAATGAGGTACACATTTACAGTCATCTTTTTCCCGCTCATGAAATATAGATAACAGTTCTTTATATACTATTTCAAACTTTTGCTACCTATCGAAGTAAATAACTACAATAAAATGACACTCAAAAAACAGCAGAATCCTCTTTACCTCTTAACAGATACGATACCAAAATTATTTCTTTCCAACACTTTTGTAGGCAAAAACCTTTTTATATCACAGAAACAAGTATTTCTACTTTTTCTACAATAACAAAACACTATAAATTACACCTATTGAATAGGATAGAAATTCGCAAATGTAACAAAAATGGTCATATCTCATATTTTTTCTTACAATAATTCTATATTATTGTGTAGCAAAATATACGAACACATCCGTCATATCGGTCGAGTTTATTTTTGTTATATATTGATGTTTACGTTATGAAGGGTCCCGGTATTTGTCGCCACTTCATTTCACTCGGATCCCCCTATAAATGGACCTCTTAGATTGGTGGAAATGATACAATATATATCTGATGTTGTTTATGACAACAACCTGTATAAGCTGATAAGACTCTCGGATTTAATACGTATTAAATTTATTATCAATTGTAAAATGATAAACCAGTAAGCCCATCTTGTATTCAATGTAATTAGCAACAATTAGCAATAAGAATTAGGTGAGCGACTTTCAAAAAGGATATATAAAAGATAATAAAACGAAAGGAGGAATAGTTACTAACTGAACACATAACCCTCCTTTAGCTTACAAACCAGCACAAATATGCTAAAAATCCTGCATATTCACAGAAAAACGTAACCAGCTCAAGAATGCCATAACCAATAGCATTCGTCGTATCCCACGCACCGCTCGGAATGAACCAATCAGAACAATGTTGCTACGACTGACGTAATTAAGAAGTTTTCAACTCAATCAGTCCCTTAATATTTGTACAAAACGAAAGTAATCTCTTTAAACGGTTTTAGCTGGAAGTTTCCGTGGAAACACACGAAATTAGGTTTTGTTTGGTAACGTTACGTTTCATAATGAGTTAACAGGAATAACACTTTTGTATTATTGTTATTTTAGTTTAACAAGGAGTTGAAGATAGATTATTTTGGATTCTAGCTTTCACTTATAACTAGATAGATGAAAAGATTGTGTTTGATTGTTTTGGAAATTTGACCCCTACGGGAATACCCTCAGAGGTCCAAGTACCAAAAACTATCTAAGTGGTTACTTGCTGTGTGAACGGGAAACCGCTATTCTTCTTTTCCTTCTTTGGAGGTCTGTTTTACACTTCCTTCTTGAAACTGGACCATTGTACATGGGATCGCTATTTTATGCAAAAGGTAGAAAAGGACACTTATTGGTGACACAGTGCGTATCATAAAATTCTCCAAGAAGAAGCATATGCTTAATTATTACGTGAGATAAAGTGATAACTAACGAAAAATGATCAGCCCCTCTAGACAAGTGGCATTGTAGAATAGATAGCGAAAACGATTGTCAAATGTATGGAGATGTCAAATGCTTATGTCAATTACATACATTTGTCAATCTATTCGTTTTCGCTATCTATTCTACAATGCCACTTGTCTAGGTACCCAGTTCAAATTCATCCCCTAAAGGTAAATTGGGGTAGATAAATGACTATCCATACTAATATTATAAATGGGAAAGTGTGTCTGTCTGTCTGTCTGTCAGTCTGTATGTTTGTCTTTCTTTCACGGCAAAACGGAGCAAAGAATTGACGTGTTTTTTTTAGCGGAGAGTGTTGAGGGGATGGAGAGTAACATAGGCTACTTTTTGTCTCTTTCTAACGCGAGCGAAGCCGCGGGCAAAAGCTAGTTACAATATATTTTGACACAAAAAGCCGCGAGCAAAAACCACCAATATAATAACGTCTTATAATTTCATCTTAACCCCCAAAACGTTCCTAAACACGACCTCTCCCCGTAAGTTCCCCACAATATGTATGTCTATGGAGTTCCCAAGTCTTGTACAACCAGGTACAGTGTATTAATACACCAATTAAAACTTTGCATATACAAAAACGTTCTAAAGGAGTAGATTTCGAGGTTGGATTATATCTTTTGAAATTTTCCTTCATTGCGTTTCGTTTGAATTAACGTCGGGTTCTTGTATCGGGGTTGATAATTGAAAAGATTTTGATTTTTGAAGTAACTTTTGACGTATTTTACGCTATGGGGAAAATCTTATTAATATTATAAACTAGCTTCTGCCCGCGACTTCGTCCGCGTGGAATAATAGTTCCCGTTCCCGGAGGATTTTCGGGATGAAAACTATCCTATGTCCTTTCTCGGGTCCCAGACTATATCTGTACCAAATTTCATTCAATTTGGTTCAGTGGTTTAGGCGTAAAGAAGAGACAGACAGACAGACAGACAGAGTTACTTTCGCATTTATAATATTAGTACGGATGTGCAAGTTTGTAAAGATGGGTGCTGGTTACTCTTTTACTTACCCAATAAATACTGAACGGATTTTGTTTAAACTTTACAGTACCTATGGCTTGTCAGTCAAGCGTCACAAAACGCGGAGACAGCTAGTATTTTTTTAAAAAGGATACCTATTTGATTAACTGACATATCAACGTACAGCCTAAACTGAATGGGCCTTCCAAATGTGCGTGCAGAAAAGAAATCCTTGTTTGTGATGAGCACTAAGAAATGATTTCTGGGAACTCTAACACTTAGGGGGAAAAATAATTTCAAGTTATTATTAGACTGTCACATTATTTAATACAAGGATAAAATCTCTTTAAGCTCTGAAAATCTTTCCTTATTCGAAAAGTACTACATTTCGTAACGGTTTTTCCTTTCCAATTTACATACCGCATTTTTCTTCTACTCATCTATTACGCGATACATGTACGAATTACTTTGAAAACGGCAATATCCCGTTTACACCATACACACACACACACAAGCTACCCACACATACAAAACTTGGATGTGATTGTATGTGTACGGGGTGGTACAAATTTTTCAGTTGGCGCCTCGTCGACTTCGTGCCAACACTCATTTGCTAAAACATCCCCCTGTATAGTCCTCCGTGTAGACGTACGAATGTTTAGAAGTGAAGTAGCTGTTTATATATTTATTTGTTACATTTTGGATGTGGTAGGAACAGGATCTTATCAATGTTGAATGCTTTTATTTCTTGTATATACAAAAAAACGAACCATTTCTTTTTTTAAACCTTTATTTGAAATTTTTATTGCTTTATTCAGTACAATCTACAACACAGTTCTTGTATCAATTTTACATTAAAAGAATAGCCTTACGTATAAAAAATGACAGCTTTTTACTGTTTATATTAGTAACTAATTCTTGCCAAAGTCTCATTTTCTTATACAAGTCTAAAGAAAAAAGTTTCAAGCAAAAAAAATACTTCACTTTTACGTTCTTAACAATATTAACTCCTAACTCAACAAGCAGAAACAGAAAAAAAAATTCAAAAATAGAACGTCCCGATCACTTCTTAGCTCTACTTGTCGACGTAGTGATGAATGCACCAAGTTTGTCCACGTCAGGCCGCGAAAAAAAAATCACGAACACTACCGTAACGGAAATAAGCGACCCAAGCGCCCCTCACTGATTGGCAGGCCCAGACTTACGAAAATTGAATAGGAATTTCGAAAATGGAACGTCACTTTCGAAGTTCAAATGTAGTTTTTTTCTTATTTTAGTGGCGGCTGTTTAGTGGAATTAGTTAGTTATGTGTTTGAAATTAGTTGGTTATATTAAAAGATACCACTAAAAAAACTACTAGGAAAGAAGATTGAATTCAGCTCTGAAAATTCGATTTAGCTTCAATTAACTTTAAAATGCAATACCTACTTAATTGCTTATACACTATAAGTAGTCCACCGAGATGGTAAATAATGTCGTCACAGTTTATCTTACGCCTATAAAAACAATGGGATAACCGCGTTTTGACAGCTTATAAAAGAAACTTATATAGAATTTTCTATAGTCAATTACGTGTGAGGCCAAGCAAATAATACATGGAATAATATCTTCAGACAGCATAAAATCGTAAAATGATGTTATTGCTGTTACTTGAGGTGCTCATACGCAACCCACATAGTATTTTATTTTATTTTATTTTTTTAGTATGACAGGACAATCAGACCACACGCCGAACCATAGTCCTATAAAAATACATCCAAGTGGGATTTTATTTACATTTACTTGTGCAATAAAACTAGGTACATAATATAAAAGTGCTAAAAAGGTTGACACTCTAGAAGACGAAGATTTTTCATTATTTATTCTTTTTCTATGGATTGTTTTAATGTGTAAACGCGTCAAGTTGTTTGTCCGCGATAGAGTCTGATTTTAAACAGCACACCGTGTGCAGTTTGATCCTACTTCACAATTTTCTATAACAATTACAGCAACGTGTGGCTGAGTCAGTTAGTAAAATTATAAATATTAATACACGTACGTCAATTTCTTACACCATTAAAAGTGTTAAAACATATATTAAGTTTAAAATAGACACTTAAAAAAGCATTCACAAACTATTGTCCACTACAAAACTTATTATGTAAAATTTTCTTTTACATAAAACTTTACGGCCCACTTAACAGGCTCACATCGTGTAATAAATCCGAAACGACACTTCGTTGCGACATAAAGTCTGATCGGTAGGCTTAAAAGCGATCCGACACCCTACGTTTACGATTCAAGGGCCAAGTTTAACACCCTGTAGGTATTTACAGGATGATGACACTATAAAAACTCACATAATATCTGTAAACGTTTGACTTCCAATCTAGACGCAATAAAACCGGTTATATCCGGTTACGACCGGGTATTACTCGATTTAAAGACTGTTTATATGTTTGGAGCTCATTTGCGAGGTGTTACGAATAGTATTTAAATAACAATATTTGCAAAATGGGCTGTAAAGGGTTGAAGGTTGATACTTTTGCCCTGAAATTGGTGTATTCATCAGAAATATCTTTGATAAAATGTCCTACAATGCTTGATTATTTTCCAGGTCCTCAAATGAAAATTTCCAAAGATTTCTTAAGGAAAATTTAATCAGGTTTTAACAATTTAGGTTGATGAGCATAGTGAACAACTCAATTTAGGACTTTATAGCTTTCTAAAGATCGTTATCCTGAATAATATTTCGTTTAATAACTACAGTTTACACGGCAAACCTGCGTCAGGGCGAATAAGGCTAGTCATTTACGTCGCTTAAACTAAGCCTCATCGCAGCGCTGCCCTGCTCTGGTTTCACTTAAATACATCTCACAGATAGATTATGATGTCCGTCCTTTGTCTGACGTCACCCCAGTTAATCAGAGTTGATCTTACATGCATTAAGGCTCCGCTACTCGGCTTTGTCTACTAAACACGACCTTCCCGCGCGTCAGCGCGACCCGACCCACTGTCCAACAAAAAAGAATTAAGAAAATCCGACATCCACTTTCATATCAGCAAGGCGAAAGTTTCCAAAACTCGCTCCTACGTTTACAACATTATTCAATTTGTCGTTACGCTGAAAAGCAGTGTACAAAGACGAAAAAGAGTTCCCTCAACCGGGGACCTGCGTATTTTTCAAACAAATCCCCCGCAGAGCGCGGCAGAAGTTGAGGCGAAACGGATCCGGCCCGCGTCCGCCTTTTCCGACCATCTGAATTGCAAATGGGGATGTGATGACGGCGTTATACAAAACTAAAAGTGTCGGGCAAACTTCAGATTAAACTTCCCGAGCTGAGCGCAGGTATAGAAACAAAAACGTCACAATTATGATAATTTTTGGCCGCATCTCGGCGGATTGAATTTGCATGACTATCCGTTGCTGTGTCAACTGAGCCACCGTTCCCGATGAATAATGCACGCGACGCTACTTACCTCAGTATTAACATATTTATTAATAAAATAAATATGAGACGTCCGCGCGGCGCGGCGTCAGAGCAACGAATGCCACCTCAGCCGCTGTTGACACAACGTAGACAAACTTTGCAAGTGGAGTGCTCATAGCGAATTGTTAACAGAAAACGGGTAATGTATGGCATTCATTATATAAATTGAGTTAGGACTGTGCGAACAACGATGTTCATTTCGTTAATGTGTACAGAATTAAACACAAATAACGCCGCGCTGTTAAAGGGTGTGCGACAATTATTTTAATGCTGACAATGGTTGCTATATTTATAAATTTTAGCGGTTTGTTAAACAATACAAACGTACCTGAGTGCTGCTTTGACACGATGTTGCTATTAGTTTGTACACGTTTTACTAAAATGATAATTGCAAGCTTCATTTCAAATGGGCACTTTACCAATTATGCCGTAACCAGGCCTGTTTTCAAATAAATATAACCAAGCTCTACAGGTCAGCGAAAACTCGAATGAATTACGGAAAAAGATATACATTTTCAATGTCCGACATTATTCTCTATATTACTCTGGAGATTCCACTTTGAGAATTATATTCGTAAAAGCGATATGAATAAAATTGACCTACTAACGATCCTGACCGTTTTATTTGGTTTCAAAAATAGAATGTATGCGTAAATCAGTCTTATCGCATCAGGTAAAGTGTTAGCCCAGCAAGTAAGAGTACTAGATTCCCACTCCTTACACTGCCAAAGTTACTTCTAGCAAAATCTAGCAATTTTTTGAATTTATAACAATCCACAATGTGCCACCCATATAAAATTTCACCTGCCTCAAACAACCGTCTTTTCTGTGACCCATCAGTCTATCAAAAACGTTGACACAATATTCTTATAAACGGCACGACAGATTCAAGATTACACAGAGCACCGACCTAAGCAATTTGTCGCTCAAAAATCATCCAAGTAGAACGGCTATAAACCCACGTATTCTTATAGGGCCCTAAACTTTGAATCCTCAAGAGAGCGGATGCATGCCAAAGCGAAGTACGGCCAGATTAAATACGTGGCTCGCAGGTGAATGGGGGATGGCGAAAAAACGCGAACGGACAATATGACCACGATTTATCGCTGCCCAGGGACAAGAGTCGATTGCCAAACAAAAAAACTAAAATCCACGTATCTTTAGAATTGTTTGTTTTGATAGATCGTTTCGTGTTGAGAGAATAGTGAAGTGACTTGAGATTGCAGAAGTTATTGCGTTAGAAGCTCTTAGCTAGAGAGCTTCACTATAGTCCCACGCAGCACTAAAATGATAGAACGAAATAAATGGACCCAACATAACCTACAACCATTTTAATACCAACATCAATGTAACCATTCGCATCACCGTACATGCAAGCAATTTGCATCTACATTCCCTGTCTGTTTAAAAATTGTTCAGCTGTCAAACATCACACCTCGAATTGGGCCAATGATGGCCAAACAAGCCAACGATTGTCTTCAACCGAAAATTACAGCGGGTTGGCGCCAACATTTGCGGCGCGGAAGCGTAACTCAGACATCGCATTATGCCGCGGAACACACCATGCCAAGTTGCTCGGTGCGCTCTGAATTATGCATGCATTCGCCGCACATTAAACCGATACGACCGCGGCGCGCAGATTAAATATGGACACCCTGTTTAGTCATTCAGTCGTGCTAACTACGAGGTGAGAATGTCGGGGATGTTGCTTCGCGTCCGTCTCGACAGGCCCTTCTTAAAGCCTAAACCAGTTGTAACAGCCTGTTTATATGGTTGTGGTGACCTCTCTTCTCCCTACATGACAATGCTTTTCTTGACGCAGGTTTTATTTTGCGATAAGACCATAAACAGACTTTTGATACTTTGCAAACTTTTTATATAGTTTATTTATTTATTTTATTTAATTAACTTTATGTACAACACCGTACAGAGGCGGACTTAATGCCTTAGGCATTTTCTACTAGTCTACCTTAGGGTGATGCGGAGACAAAACATAGTAGGCGCAAAAATACAGAAAAGTTACAGGAAGTTAAAATAAAATAATATAATACTTAAATAAATATATAAATACATATATATATATACATACATACATACATACTATATATACAACGTAGAGAGAGATACAAATAAATACATGGAAAAATACAACAAATTAACTGTGAGACGAGTCTGCCAACTCCTTGAGTAAATGTTCTCGAGCTTTTACTTTAAATGTGAACTGATTGGTAGCCATCCTGATATTCTGAGGAAGCGCATTCCACAGGAAAACCGCTTGGATAGGGAAAGAAGAAGATTAAAGAAACCAGAACGGTGAGACGGACATCGCAGAAGAGTTTAGTTGTTGACTACCTTTGAAATACATTAATATAATATGCATTCGACGAGTACAAAAAAACATTCTGTAGCACTCCAAATTCAACGGTATTCACTAACTATACTACCTGAATAGAGAGATTCAATGAAATGCTTATCAGGTCATCCCAATATTCAGCAACCGAAAAAAAAACGTTTGAACTGTACAAAGCAGATGAAAACATTATGTAAGTATTATTCATAAGCCAAAATCGTGTTTTACTTACAAATCTTTGCCTACGTTTAATCACCTAGGTTCAACAAAATATTTTTCTATCAAAACTAGCTCACGTTACGACTATCCATATTAATATTATAAATGGGAAAGTGTGTCTGTTTGTCTGTCTGTTTGTCTTTCTTTCACTGCAAAACGGAGCCACGAACTGACGTGATTTTTTAAGTGGAGATAGTTGAAGGGATGGAGAGTAACATAGGCTACTTTTTGTCTCCTTCTAACGCGAGCGAAGCCGCGGGCAAAAGCTAGTTAAATCTAAATTAGAATCTCACTGTCACAAATACACGTAACAAATCAATGTTATAAGAACTGGAAACTTCTAGAAATTAGTAAAGCAGCGAATCCAATTACGCGAATGTTCTATCAATAGAAATAGAAATTAAGTTGATAGCAAACAATACGTTATCCTAAGTAAGAGCGCGCTTGGCAAGGCTCAGCAAAATGACGTAGCGATTGAATGGCACAACTCAACTGCAATAGTGATGTGAAACCACAAAGAAAGGCAATTTTATTAGCACTGTAGCTTTACGGTGAAATTACTCCATTAATTGTCTGACATTTGAAATGTATCTCAAAAAAATAGTGGTATTTACTAAACCTACGCCAGTCTTATGAAATTTTCACGCATTTGAGTTTTCCTTTCTTATTTATGATAAAGTTCAAGGTCGCTCATGTTTACACAAAAAGAATATTAAAACTTAGTTTTTGGTTACTGCTCGGCTTTCGTAGATGTAGTAATGTTAGAGTACTACTACCTCATGATATACAAAACCAAATCCGACTGGTAGTATCAGAACGAATAATCTCTGCGACTTTATATTACCTAGTATAGATAACGAAAAGCAAATGATCATGTAAGCCTACACAATTTTAAAACATTTAGCAGCGTGTAAAATAATGAAAGTTTTAAAACCGACAAAAATGTAACAAATGCGTCTAATACGTTATATTAAAGTATCAATAATCTCCGCGCCACTAACCAAACCCGACTTTTATCGCAAAATTCCACAACATTCGAGACACCTTTATCGAAAGAAACATCCCAAACATAACTTCCACCCACAAGTTATTCCGTTCGCTCCATCGATAACATAATCGAGTATCTATATTTAAGATGGCACAACCCTACCCGTGTTTACTGTAGAAGTTTGCGGGCCCGGAACGACACTCGCAGACGCTTCCCCTTTATATATTAACATCGCTATACTGTTTTATATATTCTCAACAAATAGATTGGTACTGATTTAAACTGTAATGTGCCGTTAAAAGTATTGGATACGCTTTTAAATGGAATCGGGATATGTTCGTGGGACGTTGTCGTTTTCGTTTGTCTGGCAAATATGTTTATACGGAACTGCGGCTTCGCCCGTGCTACTTAATACAATCTTTTCTCCGCTGATTTTTGAAATACAATCCCTGGAGGGTTGCTTATTCAAAAACCGCTTCTTAGTACACCTCTACGTCATCAAAATAAACTACTGTGCCGTTTCTAGTTTCAGTTTTAGGCAGTTAATTAATTACTGATAAAAAGCATATCTCACGAAGCTTTTTTTAATATTTTTATGGAAACATGCCCTGTTTTCAGTAGGTAGAAACAGCTTTATTATTTAACTCAAATCATTTTCAGATAGAAATGAATGAAACAACGTATTTGATGGTTTTTGCTTTCATAAAGTTTATATACTTACTAAAAAGGGCCATCTTTAAAAAATCTTTAGGGAGCTTAGTTACTTATGTTTGTGTCATTGCTGAAAACAGAAACTACTCCAGAGATTGCTGAAAATATAAAACTACTCCCAGTAAAAAGATATTAAGTTCATTCTTTTGTTTAAACGCGCTAATCTCTTATCTAGCTAGTTAAGAGAACATTGCTGTCATATTTAGATAAGTGTGTACATGTTTATCCTCACGACTGTACATGAAAATCAAGCGCAGGACTCCACACTAAACAACATAAACCACAACTTTAATGGCGCGCCCACAGGCTCTAACGCATATTAATTGAATCGGTCATTTTAGAAACCACATGAGTAATATTTTTTTAAATCACTCTTTTTTCCACCATTTTTAGGACTTATTCCTAAAATCCATCTGATTATAGAGGTGTATTTTGGGTACATTCGTTGAATTAAAAATTACATTAAAAACCTATATAAAATACTTACGTCGGCGTGCGTCCTCACGAAAAATTTTCTGACATAAAGGTTTTTACGTAGTATGAGTTTCAGAGATTTCTATAATGGGTATATTGTGTTTTTTATGCTTTAAATGAATGAAGATTATTGTTTATTTAACGTTACGTCATTTCTTGTTTCTTTTTCTCACTTAAAAAATCCATAAATTTCTTACATTTCAAATATCTTTTTTAACCCGGTAATAGTACTCTGCTGTTACAGAGACAGTTTTTTTTTTTATATTTCAACAATAAATTACCTATGATTAACAGGATGACGACTCAAAAAATCAAATCTTAAAACTCAAATACTATTGAATATAAAAGTTCCATATAACGTAGTTGTTTAAAAAAGACACAGTTCAAATGATTCTTCAAAAAAAATATTGTGTGATGTATGAGGCATTTGTAATGGCCGATTCAATTACATATATCAACTGCGAACAATACTCACGCCACACAGGAATGACGTTGCATATCAGGCTGTGTAACAGCGCTACAATACAATAGTAATGTAGTAGGTATAATATTTGTTTATGCTATGATATCAGTTAGAACTACCTTTTGCCTGTAAGATCATCCACAAGATTATATGCTCTACTTCCATAAAAAAAAATAAAGGGTTTTGAAAAATTTTTATTGCTGAATGTTAACGCATTTACTGTAATACAATCAGCTTTTAGATAATTCGTTATTTTATTTATTTGTTTGTTTTTTACACTATGAGGTATTTTTGAAATATTTTTAAGATATTAACACAATCTTTAAAAAATGTTTTCGACACAACAATAAAAATCATTTTTTTTTAATCCGTAAATCCGTAAGGTAAATGCACCACACCGCGGCCCCCTGTAAATCACAATTTATTTAAACTGTACAGCGAGTGTCTGCGGCACGCCCGCATCTAGTGGCGCCCCCTCGCGAACACTTTCCGTTTTATTTCTACTGAAACTTTTATAATTCGAAGCCGCCGTTTCTCGGTGGCTCGTTAAGCCACCTTTGTCGCCCCGCGAACATTTCAAAGGTAAATAGCTCGGATTCAACGCGATTGCTCGTGATTATTTATATTGTAAATTAGACACCTCGTGCGATGAAAAAAATCTACTTTTGAATGGGTACGTAATTTTTGCTGTATTTACATGCGACAAAGTTTCGCAAGATGAGCGTATTTTTAAGCTTAATCTAATATTTTTTTGAATGAAATGCCAGATTAGATTGGCAGTGAAGTTTATACAATATTGTTGTAGCACATGTTGATTCCGGAAGCTAAAAAGGGAAGGAATTACGCGAATTCGCAGTGCGCAATAAAATTCTAAAAACATGAAAACACAATCAGCCCCAATTCCCCGTAAGTGTCGAAACGTGAAACCAAATCTCTTTAAATCCAACGCGGTACATTCGCGCTGAAAATAAAGGATATTTAAGTCAGTCAAATAGTACAGCCGAGCACGGCTCAAAGAACGTCGGTGTGGCATCGGTACAGTCGCACCCATTCGATAATTGCAACAGCACCGCCGACTGGCCCACTTCCACAAAAGGCCGTAATGCATTCGCGAAATTCTGACACGGAACCGTATCGATAGTGATGTCCCTGTGTTTCAAACATCGATAGAATTTTCTGACTTCGCGATAACTTTGATCTGTCGTGTGAATCGGCAGTGACACATGACATTGCGGTTTCGTTGGTGAGCAGCAATTTGAATGCTCACTGTTACAGCGTAATGTATGAAACGGCGACAAGTAGAGCGTGCATTACAGAAATCGATTGGTGCTGATGAAGCCATTATGTTGTGGAAATGTGAGATTTAGAGCGGCGATATGTTTCACTTGAAAGTGTTCGGAAAATTCCTACTAATGGAGCCTTTTTAAGTTAACATTAAAGCCGCCTCAAAGTATGTATATAACTTCTCGGTTATTTGTACTACGGTTTTCTATTACTGTTTAGTGTGTATGTAGATATTACTAAAATAACGTTTTTTTTTTCTGCGAGCTAAATCTACTTCATTTTGTTAAAGTAAACCATTTGTATCAGACTTAGTATAAAACCATATAGCTAGAAGTCAACCAAATAATAAATCTCAATATCTCTAACTTGTATTACGTTTCTACTTAATATTAAATTCTAATCTCATTATAATGAATTTCTATCGTTTTAATTCGTGGAACAGCTTAATTTAACTTATTGTTATTAGATTCTAAGAAATAAATAAAACCTAAAATAAATAAATTTCATTTGGTACGAAAATGGTTTATTTATTTAAGAACTATTAATTAAACTACAATAAATCAAATCAGTCTAAGCCGTGATTCACAAAATTATCTTAATTAAGTCATGTTAAGACCACAATGATATATATTTATATGTGAAAGCTGTATACCCTTTTTAAGACATTGGTCGAAAACAGAATGATTAAATTTGACAAACCCAAAATTTATTTGGAGGACAGGAGTAGATAAAAAAATACTTTTTTTCCATACGATTGTTTGCCATTTGTGGGACACTAAGGTTAAACCTTTCTTTAATTAAGGTGAAAAAAAAACCCAAAATAATATCCAAGCAAACCATGTAAATAAAACGACTATTCTCTACACATAGCTAATAAATAAATGAACTTGTAAAATGAGATTCCTCGTGATACTTCACTAAGTTTAGCCGGCAAAGTTTCCCTCCATTCAATAATGTAATAACTGTCCGCGATCGCTGCTATTATAATCGTTCCGGTTATAACACAAGTGCTATTAAGCCTTGTATCCACGCCGATATAGAAGAATGAAATGGAACATAAAATGTACGGCTTAAGTGAATGTCAATGGATATGAGTTAATACGGTCCTTGTAGACAATAGCCCATCAACCTAGTTATGAATTATTGCCGTCTCAACTTCAACGATGCTTTTATTATCGTCTAAAGCACTTTGACTCATAGAGAAATATTATGAAAATAATCTACATTTCAAACGAACCTTGATTATAATGAGACGTATTTTGTTTTAATGTAATCTTGAATTAATGAGATTCTTTATATTTTTTCTAAATATTTGACGACTCTTAGTCACGTTCGTCTCTGTAACAGTCCAAAAATAACGTAATGAATTTAGAATTCGTGTTTGATTTAACAAAGTTGAAAGCTTTGAGCAAGCATTTTATTGAAATGTTAGCTTAATTTCACTTAAATTTTATTTAACAATGATCTCCTTGAAGGTAAATCACAATTCAATAATACCAATTAGTTAGTTTTCTAATCTAGAGAGGTCATTGCAAAATCTTTTAAATAATTTTAGACAAATTCTGAAGAAACCCACAAAATTGCAATGTCCACACATTACGAGACAAATAAATTTTCAATATGGTGAAATAGTGATTGTTCTTTGTAAAATGTCATTCGACCGCCCCAACGTGCATTATGGATTCCATAAACAATGTTCGCGTTCAGAAATAGAACGACTCCAGGTAAATAAGATTGGTACGGCCCCGTAACGTGGTATCGACTCGAGTTCCCGCTTGTCTGCTCAATAATGCATCGACAGATCGATAAAGTTACAATACGATATATGGCGCAACACTATTCTGTATTGTTTGCGCGATTCTTAACAGAAATGATTTTTCAAATAGATAGGTTTTTATTGAGCCGCGTCGACGTGATATGTATATGAATGGGGAAATAGAACCTGACTGTATACTTGTGTAGATTGTTCTAACCTTTTCTTGGGCATACTGAATGACTTGATTCACATATATGATGATACCTTTACCTATAAGATGCCATATTGACGCAGAGGTTGAGAAGCTTCATGTCATGCATGAATTTGCGAGTTCGATACTACTTATTTAACTTTTTCCACACATATATACATCTTGAAAATCACTCTGTCTAAAATCATCATGATAAGTGCCTTAGTCTTCTCTATATTACAATAGCTCTTGCCCTTATACTGAGACAATAAGCTGATGTTATTATTATTATCATACGAAATTACTTTGTACAATAATTGAGGTGGAGTATAATTATTATCACATTAGTGACGGCTACGCGTTGTTATTAGAACGTAGAAACACAGTCCTTATTAAATCTAGTTACTAATTGAAGGCAGTGGTGTGTGTAACCGAAGCACTGCAACCACTAATTGTACCAAACGCCGCATATTTTTCAGCAAGCTATGGGCGAATTAGCTTGTGATTAGACGTGTAATGAATGGATGGTTCGTTGCGCGAGTGGCTACTGCGGCTTTATTGTGTGCCACTGAGCTGAGTCGTCTCTAGTCTGATGATGCGGTGTTGTTATTTTCGACTGGACCAGATGACTTGGGTCAATTGTGAGTGTAATAGTATGGATTTGTTTTGCATTTCCTGACGAGCACTGTTCGTTTCGCTCTTATAGATCATAATAAGATATTGTTAAGGCACGCGCATTCAGATCATCGCATTTAAAAAAATCTAGGGAATGCTTTTTGTTATTATATGATCAAGAAGTGTGTTTATGAATCGGTAACTATTTAACAGTCACCTTATGCATATGTACAAAATAAATGTTATGTGTATGTTTATTTTGGCACCTTAGGAATGACTTAATAATACCTCCTTTTATGACTTCCTATTTCCAAAATATATTCTGGCATATATAACACCGAGACAGCTTTGCAAAGCTCATATCAGTCAACCTTTACCAGAATATGGTCCTCTCAAGGAGAGATGAGCCATGTTCTCAAACGAACGTCTCCCAAGATTACACCAAACAGATTACAAGACATCCATTGTAGTGTAAAGGACGTCGGCCTCGTAGCCAATAATTCCAATTACGGATGCATAGGCCGCACTAATAAGTCAAATTGAACAATGCACCGACCCATAATTGCTTGTGGATATCAGCTTGCTGTTCACTTTGATATAGGCGGTGGATTACTATTCTGTCTTTTCTCATGTGAATTGAAGATGATAATGTTTTTGGTCAATGGATTCATTGCATGGTACTTGCAAAAATTGAAAAGTTTAATCAATTATTTGAGAAGGAATAAGCTGTTGCATATTTCAAACGTTGTACTATGTGTGTCCTTGTTTACATCACATTATTTTTTTAATATTTGATAGAGATTAATAGAAATTGATTCTATAATCACAAGTTAACGTTCACAGGCGCCTAGCACAGAAACAAATTTGTGTTATGGGTGCCTGGGTACTTTCTAAACTTTTTACATTTTCAAAATACCAGTTAGAGTTAACCTACTAAAAGAACTGTGAAAAAGCAGTCAAGTTATGAACAAGGAATCAAATTCAACAAAATATGTAACATTTCGAATACGCGTAAACATGATCGTGGTTGAACTAAAATGTAACATTCGACGCAAAGTTAGAATAACTAAAACACAAGCGCTAGCAACTCGGAGCTATAAATTATGTCGTTGTTTCCAGCCCTAGGCCTCGAATATTTCAACTATATTGTCAGCAATTTCAATTGAAAACCTACTTATGTTAGTACGTACTTGATTTACGCCATTATTTCCCAGATCTGTATAGAATATAGTGCCAACTTGCCTTATAAGGTTAGTTAAGATAAACGAGCTCTGAACTGTCCTGTCTTTATATTTTAGATTTATTCGCTTTTGTTCGCGTTTAGCGCTTTATTGTAAAAAAGCTTAGCTTTAAGTATGACGCTTTGCAGGACAGTTTTGTTCATTACATTATAAAATAAAGATATGATAACTTGATATAACCTTACGCCTATATTTCTATAGTAGATTAGTGATCTGCTTAACAATCACGATCTGTGTGAAAAATGCCCTGTTTATTTTTTATTTTTTGATCTGTATGAATACTATAGGGCTAAAATAAGTTTTAATAGTTCTTATATTAAACCACGCAGTTTATTTTAATAGTTCTTATATTAAACCAATTCTTAGTCTTAATAGTGCTTATTTAACAAGGCAGAGTTGGATTAGTCGACACTTCCTCAAGAATAAAAACTGAAAAGGGAGAACTTTGCACTTTATAGGGAAAAATATATTTTCAATTTCGCTTTACACTTTTATGCTTATCTTAGACATCTATATAACTAAGTTTATCTTAAACATTACTGACATAGAAGAAAAACATCGGTACGAAGCGAGGCTTAAAAATTAAGATAGGTCTTAAATCACCAATCCGGTTTGATCAAACGTGGTGATTAATGATCGTGCCTAATTTGTATGGGAACAGGCATTTGACCAGCAGAGGGACAATTGTAGGCTGCTATTTATCGCCTAACGGTAATGCTATCATTAAGTAGCAAGTTAAGAGCTAAAAGCCAATAACTGACAATTGTATTTTGCATGCCTAATTATAGGGTAGATTGTACAAGGTCCGTCCATCCATATCTGTAACACCCTATTTTATGTACCTGCAATCTATGCAAATAAAATTTTACTTTACTTTTATTTTACTTTGAAGCGCTAATTAAGTATAAATTGCGCGATAAACACTTCCTATTGTAAGAAAAAGAGAAATCACAAATTGGCATCAGCAAATGTGGTGATTACTCGCGCCCTCTCTGTATGAAAACCTTCCTAGCAAAGGGACAATAATGGGGCGCTATTTATCGCCTAAAATTCTATCTTTCAGTAGCAAGTTCAGAGCTATAAGCCAATAACTGAAGCGGCTAACTAAGTATAAATCGCGCTATAAACACTTCCTCTTGTAAGCTCAACCTATCGATTATACAGTACACGATCAGAGCTGTAATTACTGCAGTTACCAAGCGATCGTATTGGTCACCGCAACGGAAAGGCCTAGTCTGACGTTACGACGTGGCTATTTGGGTAATATGCAGTATATGGTTTTCTTATACATGAAAACCAAGAAAACCACTTGTATATATCCTTCATATTGTAAAACATAGTGTTCCGAGTTTGTCGGTCTCTCGTGAAGTCGTGATTAACTCAAAAATTGCTGAACGAGTTTTCATGTCGTTTTTTTCTAATAAAAGGTGCTCGCGATATACTCTTAAATTACTGAATGGATTCGAAAATCCTTTCAGTATATATATTCATAAAGAGAGTGTTTTATTGAAATTAAAATTGAGCCTCACAAAATATTTACTTTGTTAACAAAATGGTTTACACCTACCTACAACATACATATACAACAATTGTGAAAATTGAAAAAAGTTACAAAAACATACATTTTATTGTCCTTGTCAGTTTCTATAGATACTCAAAAAAAAATATCAAATTCATTTAAATACTCACACAGCAACAAAACCTCCAAAATTCCATGCAAAATAAATTACTTGCTCCACTACATTTATAACAGCCATTTATTTCACAAAAATTTAAACTTGAATTTATTTACCAACCTTCATCGGTAACAAACACTAAAATAAATTCACATTTGCGAACAAAAACTATAAATATAGCAATAAAACTGAAAGTGGAAATCTTATCTATGAAAAAAAACCCTTTTAACTTTGCATTCATATCAAACCGCCACCTAACCTATTAGATTGGCTAAGAGGGTGAGAGGGCGTGCTACCCCGTACCTGGCACTGAAAAACGCTAGTAACAGCCTTTTGTTATTTAAAGCGAGGAATTAAGAGGTATAAAGAAGTCTGCTCACTGCACCGTATCATACTATGGATTAGGAACGTGTCAGCTGAAAAGTCCGACCATATGAGTATTTATAAAGCCTAACGCAAAAAAGAGGTGTTTTAGTTTGACCGCTATGTGTGTCTGTTTGTTTGTAGGTCTGTATGTCTGGGCAGCTCTTAACCAGGTGATTCTATTTGTATATGGTTTTCTTTTATTTGAGTAGTTTATCTAGCCATGGTTCTTAAGCATGTTTCATCAAAACCAGTTTATCCGTGTCGTAGTCACCTCTTTTGTTAGGTGCAGTCGCGATCTTAATAACTTCGGAGCGAGGTTTTTTTTATTATCATTTACCTAGTGTTTAAATAAAAAAAATTACGCCTTTCAATCATAGCTTTAGGAAAATCTTGTTTTTTTTTTGTTTGAAAAAATATAAGACTACCCCTATTTTTGATAATCTGTCAAACTAAATAGTTTTTTTAGTCATCTATACGACTGTCACCGGAAATATAAATATTAGAGCTGTTGATATGTTCTAATAGGCATACTAGTTTGTATCATGATTGTGTCCATCCATGCCTCATAAGTTCTTACAATCGTGGTACAGTGTAGTGGACAAACACCTTAAACCAGTCAGGATTTAGGAACGCTCTCTGTATAATTGGTACGTTTACCCTACACGCCACTGCAGCACTTTCTAAAGACATTTCCAGCTATTTGCACAGTGTTTTGTGTTGTTTAATTTAAATTAACCATAATCGACCTTCATCTAGGACAAACACAGTCGAAAATCGTTTATCACAGTTCTCAAACAATACTTTTTTAGGATCACTACTTCTTATCGTCTCAATACAAGATTAACAACTAATGTACACATGAATGCAATAAAGACTTTGAGTTTGAGTTTGATTATTTGCGGATGCGTTCTCGTTCCAGAGACAAGAAATGATAGGTTTTCTGGATAGTGCTCAAGTATAGTGATAGTGGGATAGTGATCATAGCGGAATATGCCTGTAGGTATTTTCTCCCGTTATTGCCATTGCTTTTTTCCTTGATGCTTCGAACCGAAACCGAACGGTCATAGCGTAATTTTATATAGCCTATGTTCTTCGCTGACAATGTAGCTTTATATTGGTAAAAGAATTTTTCAAATCGGTTCTGTTACGGAGCCTATTTAATGCAAAAAAATACAAAAATCAAATCTTTTGACAGCCGTTGCAGGTAGTCAGAAGCCAGAAAATCTGACCAGTGTAACCAAGAGATTACTGAAACCCTGTCGCCCACTGACTGGGTTTTGGAAGTCTGATAGACAGTTGGTTAGGCTGCAAGCCGACCCAAACATAGTTGGTAAAAGGCTGGGATGACATTTTAAACGAAATGTCTCACAACAATGTTATATTTTCTCTTAAAACTAATTATTTGGAAACGTAAAATAGCGTAATAACACAATTAACTTAAAGTACAGTCTAATAAAACACTGTTTAACTTGTAGCTTCATGCGAACGTAAGTAATTTAGATTCTAAGGAGCTTAAATGTATTTAAGTTTCTTCACGCGATGTCTTAGGACTTAATTTTACAGGTAGTTTAATAAGTTGCCGTTCATACTCGCTGCATTGTCATTATGCAACGTCTGCGGTGTACGATCCCACACGAGTGAGTGAACACGAAAATTCTATACTCTATACTTTTTATAAACTGTGACGTGACGTGACGTCACATCAAGCGCGCCAAAATGGCGGCCGTTTAAAGTGCCCGTGGATTGCCCATTTTTTACTTTTGATTTATGTTCATTAGATTGCTTTATTGGTGTTAAATATTTTATTGGTGTTTTATTGGAATGTAAACTTACGAATAAAAATATTTAAAATTCACGTTTCTATTGGACTAACCAAATATGTAAACGATAAAGAATTACCAATTTTAGTCACATTTACCGTCAACAAAATGAAAAACCACAAACGGAGAAAAGCTTTATTTTCATGCTTTTTGTAGCAGAAAATATGCAGAATACATAAAAAGACTTTTATTTTCATCATGCCCTTTCATAATGGAACATCATTTAACATCCCAAAAGCTACATAATGTGACTCAATATTATAAATAGCTGAATATAGCATTTTCCATCAATCAACACACTCATATCGTTTGAACTTAAATTACTACGTGCTTAAAATCGTAAGGACACAGTGTGCAACCGTGCACCGCCTCTGAAACGCTTACCAAACATGCGCGCTTTCGTGATTCATGGCGGCTTATGAATATATTTACTTAATAGTAAAGACGTATTATTTTAACGACACGTTGAAAGCGTCATTACTCAGCTCTATTACACTACTCGCCTGTAATTGAAAAAATATGGCCCAATTTATAAAACCATTAATATAGGGAAATTATTATAATTATAGTAGTACTTTAAGAAATAGAACAGGAAGTAGGTACTTATGCACATTTTGTGGCGTTTAAAACCAAGCTCCTGTTGGCCGTGACTTGGCACAACTCAAAGAGCCTTGACCACAAAAGGTCGAGGCTTTTCCAATTGTTAGAGAAAATACTTAACAGTGTTGCTACTTAATAAGGTGAACTCTGTAGAAATTGTTCGTAAAAGAAAACGGCAAACTTTTCACTTTTACATTAGACAGTGACTTTACAAGAAACGCCATCGTTTATTCCACGCAAACACACTTTTGAACCATTAATGAAAAGTAGATATTGACAGCTTTCGCCATTTATCTTTCCACGTCCCCTAATTTTAACTTCTTCCCTCTACGTGGTAGCGCAAGTCATCGTATGATACACATCTTGAATTGACATGTTAATATCTCAGTTTTAGATAAATCGATTTAGTTACAAAATGATATCATCATAAATTGCCCCAAATCAATCAGAGTGAGGGTCTTTGAAGTGAAAATACGAATCAATACTGATAATGTTCCTGTTTGATATACTGGTTTAATTTAATGAAACGTAATTTATTTAAACAGCGTACCTGTCGCATTACTTTTGCTTATGGGGTGAGCGATCAGGCATGAAGTATCAATAGGTACAGTATTGAATAAAATAAAAGGGAGAAACATTTCTGTTCCACTCAAAATCCAAAATTAATTTTACCTAAAAAGAACTCAACAACATTCAAAAGTGTTGTGTGTTACCCACGTCCGCTGCACGCGACTGTCGACAATCGAATGTGCATATCAATGCGAAGACAGATGCGTGCGGTCTAGGGGGGAGGGGAGGTGTTCGGCGTTTGAATAAATTCCGCGGGAAATCGCAACGAGTAGGCTTGCACATTTCCATGTCAAACGCGAGCCGCGGCGGCGTGGGGCGAAACTTGTGAATTTTTAACATCACATAGTTGTTCACTCCTGTCGATACGATAGAATTTGATTTCCAACACTCGCACAAACTTTATGCATCTACAAACGACGAACCCCACAATTTCGAGAGGTAATGAAATGAGATTACAAGCACAATTTGCCTCTCCCGTTGATTAGCGAAACTAAATTACGAAAGAAATACGCGTCGATAATGGTTTGAGGCCTCATTTTTATGCTATTTATAAAAATGGGTGGAATAAGGAAGCGGCTTATCTCAGTATTAATTCAGGAATTCCGCCATAATTACTTGTTCAAAGGTAACGCTGAAGACGAATTTCGTCCGGGCGGTCAGAGTGAACATTTTACGGGTATCAAAAGTTTCGTACTGGAAAAAGAGCTCTACGTGGTTGCTCGGAAAGTTGAGTATTGGGTATTTCGTGGTCTTAGCGGGTAGAGGATAAGCCGATTTCAAAAGGAACACGTGATCAGACGCTGATTACGTCGAAACTCCCCCTCATCGGTGTGCAGTCATATTCTAATATTGTGAATAAGGGGATATTCCGCTAGATTAAATAACTTCACCTTTGCTAAATCTTTTTCATTCGTTTTAAATATCTTCACGGGATTATTCCTTAGTAGTAGTCTATACCCTCAATCGTTTGTCAAACTTTTATGTATAGATATAACTTTTACGATGCATCATATGACTTCTCCCGTCCTGGGTGCGGCGGGAGGGCGTGTCAGACTTTGACTGACTAAACCCCACTCATGTTCCTTCGGTTGCCCTTTATGTTCCGGGGTCACGGTAACTATTATAAACCGTTTAGTCTACATTTGACAGATTCTACTTTTGACATCATAGTCTACATATGACAGATTCTACATTTGACAGATTCTACATTTGACAGATTCTACATTTGAGAGATTCTACATATGACAGATTCTACATTTGACAGATTCTACATTTGACAGATTCTACATTTGACAGATTCTATGTTTGAGAGATTTAAAAAAAAATGAGACAAGGAAGGGACAACATGGAATGAAGATTAAAACTGTTATCTACTATATAAAAATAAATCGGGTTTTCCTTCCTGACGCTATAACTCCAGAACGCAAGAACCGATTTCCACGGTTTTGCATTAGTTGGAAAGGTCTCGGGCTCCGTGAGGTCTATAGCAAAGAAAATTCAGGAAAAATCCATGCGGACGAAGTCGCGGGCAGAAGCTAGTAATCAATATATTAAATGATAAGTAAAATTTGTTTTTATAACTAGTATTAAATGTTTGTATTTATAGTAACGAATACTTACTGAAACAGTCATAATGACCACCACCCAAGAGCTGTGTGGAAGAAAGCTAAAGAAATAAAAGTAAATAAGACTAGTGAAGAAAGACGAATTGTAAGAATGGCTGCCATCCTACCTTTACTACCAGCCCAGTACATTCCAGAGGGGCGTCAATTGATTTTAGACAAAATGAAATCAGTTCATACCGATAAAATGCAGGAATTCAGCAATTATTACAAGAGGCAATGGTCCCGTTTGAGTCCTACAATTTTAAGTTGTGCCAACCAACGTCATCGGACAAACAATGCATTAGAAGAATGGCATCATAGAATTAACGTCTTAATCAAAAAGCAACCAAGCCTGTTCAATTTTATGCAAATGTTGCGTAAAGAAGCTCACCACTGCAATATTAAACTCCGTAATAGCCTTTTTCAATCTGTACGTAAAAATCGTCGCCGGCACCGCGACATTAATTTTGACAAAAAATACAGCAAAATATCGGTCGTCGATTTAAAAAAAAAAAATTATTTACATCTGCTGCTGTAATTTTAATTTTTAATCTTTATTTACTTACTAATAAGTATTATTTTTCGTATGTATTTCAATGTGACCTACTATGTTAGAAAAAAAGACTAATAATAATTTGTTGCGATAAAAATGATTGTTGCCTGTTAATTAAAAATAGCTTTTCTATTGTGATAGTTTACACGTAATTATATATTGATTATAACAGTGTTAATCTTCATTCCTTAATGTCCCTTCCTTGTCTCACTTTTTTCAAAATGTCTCAAATATCAAATAAGTCAAATGTAGAATCTGTCATATGTAGAATCTCTCAAATGTAGAATCTGTCAAATGTAGAATCTGTCATATGTAGACTATGATGTCAAAAGTAGAATCTGTCAAATGTAGACTAAACGTTATAAACATTCCGCAACACCATTCTATATTATAAGGCTACTTTTACCACAGTTTCTGGTCACGTGTTTATGATCTCAACGTCGTTATTAAGTACTTAAGCGGTGCATGTTATTAAAGCGCAAATCTCTAGAACTGCTGGCCCTTAATAAAAAAATATTATCTTTCATCGTCATAGCAGGCTATGTAACTTCACTTGGAGGGAATCAGCACTCAAATAAGCTAGTTTGTTAACTAAAGTTTATTTACCATTCTTTGACAATCATTACAATACATCGAATATTTAAAATACAGGATAATGTATGTGTGTTAACGAGTTGATTGCTTGATGCACTGAATATAAATATCCATATTTCAACGAACGATCGCTATTGAAATTTAAAATGGTTGAATGATTTGGGAAAATGGCGGGTATATGTGAGTAATTTACGTTGAAATTAAATAAAAAAATAAGTATTGGCATTTTAATGTCAGTTTCCTGGAAAACTTACTGTTATATTGATTCGAATGGGTTTTATTTTTCGAAATATGTATTTAAAGCTTCATATCTGCGTTTTTGATTACTGTTGCGCAAACAATTCTCGCTTCAGTTCGAAATAATCACGAACTCTTCATCTTTATAATCTTCTGTTAAGGATATTTTTTTCTTGTCATAAACATAAATATAATGAGACTTTTTGGTGGTTATCAAGACACAGCCAAAACTATTGCCAGAAATAGTAACGCCCGGAAGTTTATTTTTTTTTAAACATAGAGGTACATGACGTTTTTAGAAAAATCAATCCCGAACCGTATAAAGTAGGTACTGAAAGTTTGAAGGATTCCCGGGCGAAGCCAAAAAAACAAATTGTTTTATTTCAAAAAAGGTTACCTTAAAAAATATTTCCTGAAGTAACAGGGTCCTCCACTTGCCATAAAGCTTAAAATAACACTAAAAACAACATGCATAAAATTACAAGCAACGAGAATTATATACAAACAAAATTGCGCAGCAGTTTGTCTGTCTACCCAAACTTTTTAATAACAATTACTAGGCACTAGTGGATCATAAAAGGTAATTGCTCGATATTGAGCGAGTGCTCGAGCAGGGTCGAGCACGTTGATAACTCCTCATTAAAGCGAAAGGTAAAATATCTAATTTTCCTTACTCGTTTGCTCGAAAAATCCAAGAAAAACCTCTTTTTAGATGTTTGGGTGTGGTGCCACTGACCGAGGGAGGGAAAGAGATAGCGATTGCTAAGCAAGATTTTAATGGCTTTTGTCTCTGTTTAATTAGGTCAGGTGTACTATCCAGACTTCCTTGAAAAGACTTATTAAAAAAAATTTTAAATGTGAAGAACAACATTTTTAGCCATACTAAAATATTATTGCGTAAGAAAATTGACTATAAAATCGTATGTCGTTTCAGAAATTTTAGTTCATATTTGATATTCTACAATATTTTTATTGGTTTTGAATTATTTTAATGTATTAAATAGTCATTAGTTAAAAGCCAGTATTACTTTTGTTTTTATACCTATAAAAACTTTAGGAACAAAAATAAACTTGTAACTACAGATTCTATCATAATCTCAATCTGCCTCCAACTCTTTTACTCTTTGTCTGCCTCTGTTTGCCTGCACATTATTGAAATTGATTAGGTATGAATCGCTTCAGCGTATCACTAAGGCCGCAGCTAAGGCCGGTGCGATTAAGCCGTGGAGCCCTCTCCTACCCATATTCAAGGGTCTTAAGATTTGTTAATTACTGGCAACATTAAAATTAACTACCGTTTCCGTTGTAATAAAAATCCTTCTCCACTTTTATATGAAAAGTTTTAGGAAAAGATTTCTTTATTAGATTTCTATTTTAGTCGTTTATGTAGCCAACGAACGGGTAAGTTACATGGCTGGGATTTGTAATAACTTTTGCATATTTAAATTGGTTTTTATTTCATTCTGTGAGATTTTCACAGTGTTGCCGGTTTATTAAATTATTAAAAATAGCAAGCAAAAGAAAATTTGGCCTTACTTCCAAAAAAAGGCTTGTAGATCCGTTTTTGTCAGCTACAAATATATAGAGGTACCATCGGTTCACCGTGTCATACAAAACCGTCAGCTTTACATCTGCGCTTGAGAGATGAGAGGTGAAATGGAACGCAACCTACATGTTTTTCACGAATTCACACCCTCCTAGATAGACGTTTCACTTAACCCCGACGGCTATCAACAAGCCTAATGTAAAGCCGAGGCCACATCGCGACGTCGACAGAGATAAATGACTCGCCAACTCGACTCACACTTAGCGGTTGCTGGCTGACTCTGTCCTATATACTTCAAGTACGTACATAACCAGTAAAGTACACTTTTGTAAACACCGACTCGACTGCGTTTAACTTTAACATTCAACTTTAACACGATTGCTGGAAAACGGGAATAAAGTTACGAATTATGTAGTGAATGAAATATAGACGTTTTTTATCGTATGTTAGTTTGGCGGTTTATGAATCAAATGTCGTACCATTTGTCAAACGCGAATGAACGCTCGCGTAAAAATGAAAATATTTATGCGGATACAAAAGTTGGTTCTATGGAATGAGATGAATTGTATCTGATTCCTCACATTGTTATACAATATGTTAATTATGGAAAGGTGTTTCTGATAACCGGTATTTCATTCATATATATTTATATAAAATATTTTAAATTTATGTAATTATATACTTTTACTATATTTTACTACTTTTATTATATTTTTTTTTATTTGAGTGTCTTGATGGCCCAGTGGATATGGCGCCCGCCTCTCGTGTAAGAGGTTGTGGGTTCGAATCCGGGCAAGTACCAATGTGACTTTTTCAATTCATATGTACTTTCTAAAGTTTATCTTAGACATCACTGACATCCCGTGCCTCGGAAAGCACGTAAAGCCGTTGGTCCCGGTTGTCATTCGTAGAACTTTGACAGTCGTTACTGGTTAGTAGGGCATGCAATTATCGAAATATTCCGATAATCGATAAAATGAAAATCATCGGTTTTTTTTTCGATAAAAACCGGTAATTATCGATAATTGACGTTATTTATTAAAATAAATACAAAAACTTGTTTTTTACATGTAAATAAATGGATAAACTAATGCAATACTTACATTAAATAAAAAGTAATATAATATACTGAAAAAATAAATAAAACAAAGGCTTTTTTTTGAAATAACGTTTGTATTTCTTAATAATTCCAGGACAAACTTTGTGTGATGAGCATGATTGTTTGTTCTGTGTCTGGGTGTAAATTATCTATAATACTAGCTGCCTCCCGCGGTTTCACTCGCGTGAGTAATGTTATGGGTGAACAACCCTTATCACTTAGGGGTATAAAAAATAGATAGTAGCCGATTCCCAGACCTACTAAATAAGCATACAAAATTTGGTAAAAATCGAAAAAGCCGTTTTGGAGGAGTAAGGTAACTAACATTGTGACCCGAGGATTTTATATATAAGACTAGCTTTTGCCCGCGACTATAGCATTTTGGATTTCCTCACTAAACTCTTCTTAAAGAGATCTTTTAAATAAAATTTTAGATGTTTTTGCTTAATTATTAAAAAAGTTAGACTCTTCAAAAATAATTATTGATTGAGTCAAATATTGACACTTTTGAACGTTTACTATAATTAAATTAGTTAACTTTGAATAATTTCGTAGTATACTGAATAGGTATATATCTGAGTCATAAAACTTTAAATATGGTACACATCTTAACAAGATTTGTTAACGATTAATACAATAGTTAAATTCAAATATAATAATTACGTTTTACAATTAAAAGATTATTTATTATAACATTGAAAATAAATAGTAGAAAATATTTTAAGGGTTATTGCACTATAAATAAATTACTTAACATAAAATTATTGTTTTATATTATAACTAGCTTCGCTCGCGATAGAAAGAGACAAAAAGTAGCCTATGTTACTCTCCATCCCTTCAACTATCTCCACTTAAAAAATCACGTCAATTCGTCGCTCCGTTTTGCCGTGAAAGAAAGACAAACAGACAGACAGACAGACACACTTTCCCATTTATAATATTAGTATGGATTAAAAGATATCATATTTGAAATAATCACACTTTAAAGAGATTTAAGGGTGTGCATACTGTTGCTATTTTTTTTGCTGCTGTAAATATGTCCGCAGAAATGACAAACAATCAATAGTTTTGTCATTTAGGCTAGTCCGCACAGTTCAGAAATGTGTTAGAATTCGTTGTAAAAAATTATCGATTATCGGTAATTATCGTTTTTGTTTTCGATACTTATCGTTTAGCCAAAATGGATCGATAACCGATAAATTATCGATTATCGGTTATCGGTTTGCATGCCCTACTGGTTAGTCAGAAACTCAGACCAGTCTAACCAAGAGGTATCGTGTCGCCCAGTTACTGAGTTGTGGAGGTCAGATAAGCAGTCGCTCCACGTAAAACACCGGTATCGAGCTGAATCCGGTTAGGCTGGCAGCCGACCCCAACACGGTTGGGAAAAAGGCGATGATGATGATTATATATTTTTATTGTTTGCTTTAGTAATACTGGTTTAAAAGCAACAGATGTTGTTAATCGTGATACTATGTTTATATTAAGTCATGCACAGTGACATTTTTATCACACAAGCAAAGGTCACTGAACCTATGTTTGAACCAAATGACATATCAATTTCCATACAAAAGCAACCAAATATTGAAATGTTTTGTACTGGTCATTGATGTTTTATGAGATTTCAAATTTCACCGGAGTATATTAGTAATTATATGTATACTATTCTGTGTGTAACTAGTCACTCTTTTAAATATAAAATTAAAATATAAAAGACGTTATTTTCGTCAACTGAGCATAAAAAACCGTAAATTTTCTTCACCGTATGACCGTCATAAAAATATTTTCCGAAATAAAAATCTTACTGAACAAACGGTAACTTAATTAATAAAAGCAGACCATACTCTCGGTAGTGGTAAAAATATGCATGAATTCAGAAAGTATTATAATGAATAGTCGAAGATTACTTGCTGTTTTACGGAACCTGAGTTCCCAATGATAGCGATTTAGTACTTTTATTAACGAAACCATAAAATCGATTTAAAAAAGAATATTTTTCTAATGGAAACGGTTCTTAGATATGAGTGACCACGAAAAAATATCGTTACCAAAATTGCACTTGCTTTGTCTAGTTTTATTTAAACTTGTCACTGTTTTATGAATGTCAAACTGGAAATGTAAGATAGAGATGGTAACATAGGTATATCCAATACGTGCTAAATAACGTTTATTTGCGGCTTTATCAATTTAGGTCTCTGGAAAACTTTTGATTATGATGCTTAGCACTAACAAAACCGGCTAACCCACAAAACCACAAGAACTAAATTAATTACGTGAAACTAATTTAATACACAAAATAAACTTCTGTTTATTAGCACAAAATTAAAAATATGTAAAGTAATATGACTTGGTTTGGTATGGCTGAATTATGTTCAATCCATGAGGTCATTTCAAAAGGTCAAATATAATGATGTTTTAAAGCAAATTGGTAATCAAATTTTATCGGCTAAAGATGGTCTAGGTACTAAAGCTCATTTCAAACTACGCTATAAAATAATATTATCATTTGGCTTATTAAATTAATAGCTCAACAATATCTCCCCTACATATTTTTAAAACACCTTTTTACTTTGCTATTCTATATATTTTGGCTTGCTATATTAAATAATTGTGAATGAAACTACAAACTACCATTCGCTATTACATTAAAGTGTAGTGTAAAATGAACTTTAGTTTCACAAGCTCGCTACTCGATCGCTTATGACTACCCGCTTACACTGGCACCACGCACCAGTCTACAATTAAAATGCAAATACCTCGCCACTTAAGTTGCGCAAATCTTGCAAGTTATAAATTTTTCCAATCTAACTCCGTTTCTTGTTAACTAAGTCTCTTATGAATTCTAATGAAAAAAAAAGAAAAAATCTGGAATATCGCTAATGGATTATTTCACCTTCTTTTTTTATGATAATTTTGTTTCAAATTTTAAGGGGCTCTAAATAAATTAAGTTTAAACTGCGTAGATGAAACGTAAATTAAATTTATTTGTTGGCTGACGAAAGAAATTGGAGAATATTTTCAAGTTCATGCGTATGTTTTTCGTGTTATGAAATTACTTGCACTTCATAGCCCTTGAAAATTAAATTAAACTGGTGGCGACATCTATCGCCCGAAACGTGAATCGCGCAATCGAAGTTTGACGTGCCATTAGCATATAATCAAAACCCAATCCCAACCATCATCGGGCAGTAGCTTAACAGACTCAACCCTGGTCGTAGAATTCTCTTCTTTCAATGAATTTTGAGAAAATTCCCACGTTATTCCTCATTCGTCTAAAAACTTATTACCCATACAATTACAACACGATAAGAAAGTACTATTTAAGAATTAATAATCAGCACCCAAAGAAAAAATTAACATCAATAAAAACCTCGTTAACCAACCCTACGTAACTTGGTGTGCGATCATACGGGCCCTTATCTACTTTTAATTATCATTTAACACGGGGCTTTCTTATACGTATTTCAAAATCGAGTGTGTGTCACTTAACCCGTTCGCTGCGGGCTGTCCGGAGCCACCGCGTTTGGTAACGGCCGGCCATTTATGTCCGGCCCGGTATGGCAGCCGAGCCGGCCCCGCGCACCCATATATGGACTTGAGAGTTGCATTCTGTGCTTGTAACGCGATACAATTGTGGTAGAACTTGGAAATTAATTTACAGCGCTCACTGTCCGGTGCAGCATCCGTATTTGGCGAGATAAGAAAAAAACTAGAACCAGTTTCAGAGGTCGTTATTTGCTAAATTGTTTTAGCTTTAAGCTTTCTACGTCAGTTCCCATGATTTATTTCCTTCATATTAACTAAAACGTTCACCTTTCTTATCATCAACAGTGTTATAAAAGCCACCATTAACGTTTCATGAGCCACTTTTAGTAAATGTTCGCAGCAATCAAGCTGTCGATGGTACCCAAGCAGTTCATATCAAATCGAATCAACGTGATATCTGTTATTACGACCATAAAAGTACTCGAGTTTCGCGACCGAGATCACTATCTTGCAAAGTAATATCCTTTTCGGCTAAAAACCTATGAACCTCTTCGTAAAAAAACTTAATACGGCAAAAAAGTGATGTGGTCTTGTCGGTTAGTCCGCGGCGACCATAATAAATCATAGAGAGTGGCATTGAGACATATATCTACTTGTTGATCTAACTACATAGTGCGGCGTAAGAATATGTACAATAATGATATTCAGCTATGTGACGAGAGAACCATTTCCTTATGTGTCACTCAATAGTTGTCTTCAAAAGTTATGAAGATTCATGATGATATATGACTGTGTTCAAACCTATCCATGTGTTGCTAACGTTTTTGTTTAAGGCTTATTTTTATATTACGAGCTGTCTGTGTTATCTTACATATCTTAGTATATGTAAAGTGTATTATTGTAAAGTTTCAAAAACACCGATGAAGTAGTTTTTGCGTAAAAAAGAGTAACAAACATCTTGCATCCTTACAAACCTTTACATTTATAATATTACCAGAACTTACATATTATGGGCTTCTTTTGCAAGTGTTGTAAATAAAATGTTTAAGTAAAAAGTTACCAAGTTCGCATTTGTGTGCCGCGCTGTTCAGAAAGTCGCCCGACTTGGGTGTGGTCGGGCCACCACATATACTTCATAGCATAGCAATGAAGGAGATAGGAACGATAATTCCTTATACAGATGGCTATAAAACCAACTTAATAATTGAGACGACTCCCATCTTGCAATGATTGTAAGTGTAATTTGTTTTCGCAACAATTCGGTGTATTTTATTGCAATGCACCGATTTGGGTGTATCGTTGAAATCATGAATGTGAATTTTGGACATAGGTCGTACCTTAACTCATACTTAATAATAACTGATGGTTCTGGATGTGTTAAAAAAGTTTCTTCGCCTTATTAGATCAGAATTCTATAAAAGCTACTTACTCGTACATACCAATGTTGTGCAAAGTTACGTCTAAATCTAAGAAAACATGTGACACAATGCTTAAATCAGTAAAAATGTTACTTCATTCGTTGTTATTTCCAAATGAGAATAATCTATTTATAAAACATCGAATGGCGACAGGCGACAGTTCCTTTATCGTATTTCTATATGTTAAATTGACAATATTTCCTGCATTTCACAGTGCCAATAACACTCAACGCATTCTTAATGTCAATCAGTGCCAGCCAGAAATAGCCATGCAGATGAACTTTGACATTTTATCAATACACAACAGACAATTATAATGATACGTAAATTTTACAGTTTCATTGACCGCCCGTGATTTATATCGCTTTATGCGGTCGCAAAATTTATGATGCTGCGTCATTACATGTACTTTAAATACGTAGCCATTGAAGAATAATGTTCAAGCCGAGTTTGTTAATTAAACTCGTGTTTTATGATAAAATAAAATTTAATATACGATTGTTTACTCAATCCGCCTGAATGTTTAATGAAAAAACTCGGTAATTCCCTAATCGCAAAAGAAATAAAATGCGAATAATTTCTCTGTGTGAATTAATTACTCAAACGTAAAACAAGCTTCATTAAAAGAATCGAAATTCAACCCTCGTTCGCTAAAACGTCACGAGTCGTTATAATTAAAAAGTAAAAATGACCAATTAACTAAGCAGGCGTCCACTGAAAGTCCTATTTTTAGAAAGTCGTGATCTTATCGTGCCGATCGGCTTCCGATCTGTCCGGACACGTGCGACGAATCACGACTGGTGACTCACGACGCGCGCTTTGTCGTCAGTTTTTGTCGCAATAGTTATTTATTGGTGTCGTGATCGGTCCGCGCGCGGTCACGCTCGCATTTGAGGGTTAACTTGCAACGGATTGTTTTGATGTTACTATTCAATAAACTGTTTGATTTATTTCTGCTTTATGGCTCTTCATGGTCGTAATCGTGAATTGGTCGTTTAGACCTCGTACAATAAAATACAAAGGCGACCAAACGATGCATGTGTTGCATCTATACATTATTGTTTTACGTTTCTAATGTGCGATACACGATTACATTTGTATTAAGACCCGATATAACCGTTGTAACCTTGAAGTCGACAGTGCTTACTCTTTTACTAAAGATACTTATTATGCAAACAATCTTTTTGGTCATAATTAATGCTCAGTCAAAACTACTGAAGCTAAAAATACTCTCTTTGCACGACGCAGAGGCACATTTTAAATCGGTTTTTGGAAATTCAACCCCAGAGTAAAATAGGAGATGAAAGCTTGTATGAAAATGAGCGGGTGGAGTTGTAGGAAACGGCTAGTATTAGTAGAGAAAAAAAAACAGAAGCATAAAGATTATTAGCAAACAGACATTCACACCCCAAACTGGGGAGTGTTTATTACCGTATTTTAGAGCCCACTTTGAGTATGCACTTTAACCTGCCTCCATTTGGTGCAAAAGAATAAAAAATAAAAAACAGAGTGCATCATACTTTTATTATTTCATGACGTTAAAGAAATGAAGTTATGTCGATGTGGAATTTGATTATCTTTTTAGTCGCCAGCCCGGCCAGAAACATGAAATTTTCACAGTAGTTTTTTATGACTTAGAAGTGCACTAAAGAAGTAAGTTTTGAAAATTCAACCTCTAACGAGATAAATAGAGGATGAAAGATTGTAAAAAATGGGCAAGCGAAGGCGTATATATTTACTCAATCACACATTCTTTAATTTTTAGCTCTGTTAAAATTGTCTCACTATCACTGTTATAGCACCAGCTTTTTATTTGCAGTCTGTTAGTACAATAACATAAAAAAAACTTACCATTTGAGCGTTTGTATGAGTTTTTGTCGTACATTTTCAAATAAAACTTAACAATCAAATTATTCTAAACAAACATAGAAAACAGACACATTCCGCACACTCTAGATAAAAATACGTATACAAACAACCACCCATTTTCTAATAAAACCGTCAAAACAGATTAATATAACAATTCTAGCCCCACCACGTGTTCAATACGCCCGCGGGACGTGGCGATGTGTCGAAAACTTAAAATGTTTTCATAATAATACCGTTTTCTAAAGAAATTTCGCTCACCCCAAGATCGAAAAGATGCGAGTTCATCGGGCATACAATGAAATAATAAACACTACGCACCCTACGTCTGTTGCTGGCATATAAGTTATTTTTGCACGAACGTTCGTATGTGGAAATCGACGATCGCAAGTGCCTCCCAGCCTTTTTATTGTTGGCATAAAATGTTCCTCATTCCTTTCTTTATATCGGCTTGGGCTTAAACATATGGTAAAGTGGAAGGTTTGTTTGTGACTTAAAACGTCATTATTTATACCGCTGAGGTAACTTAATCTTTGTTTATTCTTACTTGTTCAATTTGAAATATTTATATACTACATGTAAAGTGACATTCTATTACATCAATCAAACAACCTACGATTATATTTTACTTCGAGTCGGCGCAACAGATTTTCGCCTTTTATGTGGTTCGGACAACATCATGCTTCTACTTCTTTCTTCATCATATCATTCTTCACATAATCCATTCATTTTTAGCCTTCCTCTACCGCTCCATTCCAAGAGATGTCGAACCCCCGGATAACAAAAAATATCCTATACAAACTAAAAAGACAAACTTAACTTTCAAAATAAAAAGATTAAATAAGCTAACATTTACACAAATATAAATGTCCCCACACACAGATAATAATAACAAAATGAATAAACACAATTATCCTCTATTAGTCGACACCAAAGTTTTCGAACAAAATATTGAAACAAAAGGAACCACCATTTATTTATTTACCATGCGTGTTTTAACTAAAACATTGGAATGTAAGAATTGATAGTAATCAGAATGACAGACAAATGATAGTATTTTATATGAAACACGTTGATTTTACTAACGAGGTACAAAACTGTTCGATGTATTTTGTATTCACTCAAATTGGAATGAAATTATTTTTTTATTTAGCTTTTGCCCGCAGTTTGTCCGCGAGAATTTCAGTGTAGATGCGCAGAAAAGATGGGTAAAGTATGTCCTTCAAATCAAAAGCTATTAAAGATAACTTATATATAACTTTTGACTGCGACTTTGTATCAGAGTTTGTAGGGATTTAGAGTAGAGATAAACAGACAGAAAAACTGTCGTATTTAAAAATATCAGTATGTATTTTGTTTGGTATTTATCACTTTTAATAACAGTATCAGCACGTACGACTAATTATTATAGTGAGTGGTCATTACATAGCTATTTTCATCATGATTATCAAAGGGGTTGATGAATACAGCTATTTAGTAATATTATCTTAATTAACGTTGTAATTTACTCAATTTTACCCGCGGCTATGACCGCATTTTTTATTTCACCATAAAACATATGAAGTTAATTTTGTAGCTTTCTATCACAAGGTTTTTATTTTATTTTATTGGACAAGTAGTTTAAAAACAATCAATATCTTGAAACAACTGACACTGTCGTCTAATCCCAACCTTAGCTAATCCTGTACTATAGAAACCAGACCAGAGATGAAATAATATAGAAATTCTTTTAGCCTTGAAACCCGGATTTATTTAAATTTAAAAAAATTACCCTTGAAATCAATTTGATCAACACACCCACACACAACAATATTGGTCACAGGGCAATATTGCCGTACAAAATCTATAGAAAATAATAATAATAATTGTAAAATGTGAGTTTTGACAGCACAGAAGTGTCGCTTTATCATGAATATTTCTTTCTATCTTCTTTCCAACCCTTGCTTACGCTAGTGTAGACTAATTCTGTAAGCTTCAGCCGCCATCTTTGCCTAGGTCTACCACGATGTCGCCGGACGTTCCGCGACACACATTGTGGTTAAGTTAGCCTATGATGCGTTCGACATGCGGCAGACGTAGCCGGCTCAGTCACGCTTAAGCTTGGCTGCTTTTTGGATGACGTCAGCGATTTGCAACTTGGAACGCAGTTCCATGAATTGTTAATGAAAACTTGTTAAAATGTTTGATAGTCAATTTTTCGAATAATCCTTCGAACACACGTGATTAGAGACACAATGGAAAGACAATAGCAGCGCAACAGCCGGCTGTCGCTTGGTCGTCGAAAGGTTAAATAGAACAAATTGCTGTTGGTAAACTATGTAGTTGAGGATTTTAATGGGCATTTATTTTTTAATTCCTGTCCTGAAAATTATTTCGTAACCGCTAAGAGCGCTAAACAATACAATAGACGCTAGTGAATTCAACTGTCTTAAACTCATGGTAAAGCTACCAAACCGTGTACCACCGTAACCTTACTTATTGCCAACTCTTAAATAAGATAAATATTCCAAAATCACAACACAAACAGTTTCATTTAATTTTACAAAGTTTGCGCCATCTTTTAACAACGCACCCAATGTGCCATGGGAACAACACTCGGTACAGTCGCACACAATCTAATTACAACATTATTTATTCAACCGCGAAATAATTAAAGCAATTACCGCTCTGGCGAACTTAAATCGTTATAATAGACGTAATGAACAATTTACAATTTAAAACACAATCAAAGTTAAATCGTTTTTACTGACGCGACACATCGTTTTACCTCTATCATTAAAAGAAAAAATGTGTTTCTATTCGAAGAACGAAAAACGAAGAATCGACCTGGCAGGCTATGAAAAGCGATAAATTATATAGAAATGCGAGTCGCTTTGAATTAATATCATGTATTGTCGATTGTACGTATATGAACGTTGGGAGGTGCTAAATGGTACAAAATGCTAGTCGCTCAGACAGGGGCCGGGCAATTAACACGTGCCCACTATAAACCGGTTGCCATGACAACGCGCGCTTTCGGCACACAACGTTAAACAAACTAATTGGCTGGCGCTTTTGTCAGCGGCTGTACCATAGTTGTGTGAATGTAAAATGATGAATGGATAATAGTAGCCATATTGATGAATGAATATTTAATAGCGGGTAGGTACTTAAACGGGTGTTTTTATTAAACAGGTTTGTAGTTGGGTGTCGGAAATCCTTTTTATGTTTCAGTCCTTCCCTTCAGTGAATGATGAATGTTCTTGTTTTTTTTTTGTGACTTTATTTGTAAACAAATGTGTTTGCAACAAAAATAAATCTTTTTTTAAAGATTAGTAGTAGTAGTAGTATAGTAACGTGACCTTCTAGTTTTGTCCATTAATCCTTCAAACACACGTAATTTGATACACAATAGAAGCAGCCCGACAGCCGGCTGTCGTTTCTTCGTTGAAAGACTAAAGACAAACGAATTCACGGATTAAATACCTGTTAATGTTTAATAAGAATTAAACCTCGCTTTTACATCCATTTTCCCTTTGCTTTTAATATTAAAAGATGTGGTAAGCTACTTTTTTTCTCACTTTACCTAGCCTATTCAGCCAAAATCCAGTATATCTCCCTCGCATATCATCAGTTTAGGTGTGAAAACAAAGTCATGAAACAGACTGTATCAATTACAATATTAGTACCAACAATACTAAAGGACACCCTCTATTTGTTCCAGGAATGCTGAGGTCCACATTCGACAGACCAGACCACGAACGTAAGTACAACAGAACCCCTAAAACATTACGGCAGCCATTCACGGCCCAATGTATGAATGATTTGAACGCTAAACAAAAATAAAATGTGGAAATTTCGCACACAAAAGGTCTCCGGCCGACGTAACAGCTATCAATTTTTTCCCACACCGTAGCTAGGGATGTTATGAGGTCCGTAACCGTAACCGAAAGTTCCGGATATCCGACATAAAAATATCGGTAACCATGATCGAATCTGATGTTAAAGTGTCTGAAAATTCCAGATTGGATCGCAGTCTAAACCATTATTTTGAATCCGCGTCGGTAATAATTATTCCTTTATCCGTATCCGAATCCAGACCCGAAACTTTATATCCAAAACATCCCTACCACGGACGCAGTATTGAGCAGATCAGTCACTTTTACACGGTAGGCCACCTGTCATAACCATTTGTTTCATTCAACTGTTTCTGAACGAATGTGACGAGGATTAAGTCGAGAAAGAATTTGAAATAATACGATGTAAGGAGCCTTTCTTTGTTTTGTAAGGTTTAAAGAATTGATTTCTGGTTTGCTTTTCGAAGTGTTGTGCAAACTATTTAGTATAGAGTAGCTTTTTGTAATGGTGCCAGCCACAGTTACTAAGTTTTTAGTTTGCTATTAAGTTATGATAATCGCTCTTAAGTTATGATGTGAACAAGGAAACAATTTATGGTTAACAAAATCGGTTTAGCGCAGCTGTGAAAACGTTAATAACACACAGACAGAGTTATCTTCGCATCTAGAATAGATGTATTTGTGTAGATTATATTCGTGTAGATTCAAACAAGACGTAATAATTTTCCCAAAACTACTAAGCCGAACAAAAACGTTCATTTATCGCGAACAAAACACGTTAGTTACAAAAAAAAAACAAATGTTGGTACAAATAGGTATATAAAAAATGGTAAACTGATTGCCTCGCTGATCGACTGACCGTTGATATATCAACGCACAGGCCAAACTGCTGGTCCTATAGACATGAAACTTGCAGGGTATGTTCTTTGTGAAGGAGTAGGTAACGACTAAGAAAGGATTTTTTGGAATTCGAAATTTTGTAACCCCTTAAGGGGCAAAATAGTGGATGGAAGTACAACATCCACGTGGCCGAAGCCGACTAAATAATCTAACATGACTTTACGTAATTTCAGCAGGACCAAGAATTATAAAATTACAATTTATTTATGTATAAACTACAAGCATAACATAAGTACAATACTGCAGGCAGTAAATATTTATTTAAAACTACGTCTAGCCACCACTACGTACTAATTTATTCATCCCTACAACTAGGCAGGCTTCTTTAGCAAAAACTTCCACTTTTCCACACAACTTTGCCGTAGCGGCTACTTTTAACAAACTTTTCCGAGCATGTATTACCAGCCTTCTTACAAAGTATTAAAGTTCATTTTCGTATGCTCCACATGCGGTAGTAAGTTTGAGTGCCAGTAATTATGTCGGAATGATTGATATTTTCAACAATGTCAAGTTGAAAGTTTGTGCACTTATTTTTATTTTTTTCGTTTTATTTATGCATGTAGTAAACACTGTTTTGTTCGTAATCGTAACGTAAAACGGAGCACAACTGTTTTAAAGAGAGTTATGACACACACTATTACACACATTGTGGCAAATGATATTATAAGTAAAAAGGTGTAGATAGGTTATATGCAGTCAAAAAGAAGTTTGCCAATTGACCATCATGATACTGAGTATCGCGTTGACATTTGACGTTTATCTCTTTTTCACTCGCACTACTTCAATCATACCATCCTACTTTGGCGTGTAATGTATGTGTGCGTAAGTGTGCCGTTTTTAAAGATAGATTTTTTTTTTAGATAATCTATCTACACCTTTTTACTTATAATATAATTGATTGAGGAAATAATGTTGCACTCGCATGTTTAACTGACCCTACAAATCTTATTAAAATTAGGCAAAGTAAGACAGACCGATACATTACTTTCTTATGCAAGATTATACGCAAAGCAGAATGTTTAGCTTTCTTACTCTAGAGGCATACAAATCACTGACCCGGGTCTCCTGAAATTAATAACGACCATAACTTAATCATCAAATCGCCCTGTCAGAGACAGTAAACAAAATACACTGAAAAAAAAATTCGGTCCTATCACGATTTTTGTTGATTTTCCCAAACTTCTTAAGTTGGCGTTACCAAATTTATTTGGTAGATTACACCAATGTTTTGTTAATTTTTCAAAACAACTATTTTTTTTATAAAAATTGTTGGAAATCTAAAATTAATAATCCGTGGACCCACCTCAGACTCTCCTGACACATCTGCAGCGGTTCTACAACTTCTTAAGTTGGCGTTGTACCAAATTTATTTGGTAGATCCAAATAAATTTGGTAACGCCAACTTAAGAAGTTTGGTAAAATCAACAAAAAATCGTGATAGGACCGAACATTATTTTCAGTGTAGAAGAACAACCACAAACAGGTTACATTACACACATTATAATATTATATTTATTCTGGTATATAATTATATTTCCGTGATAGGTCAGTGTCTGTTTCACAACGCGCTTCATTCTTTTGATATAATCGCCTCCATAATTGGAACCATCGGATGCCCTTTATATACTTAGGTACCACATAATTATATGTAAGTACTTGTACTTTAATTAACGAGGTGTGGTTTCGAAATAGAACTTAATACGTAGGCGTGTGATTGTTGTCAATACAATTTTATATAGTAAATGGACGAATGAAAATGTCAATTAACTTTTTTTTTGTTTTTATGAGATAGTGGGAAATTTTCAAATGGCGCCCAGTCTTCGGGAATTTTGGTGCCAACAATAAATTGACAATTGTCTTCCGTACCATCGAAAAAACCCGGTTTGCACTAATAAGCCATATACAATAGAACCTAAACAATATAAAAAGTTACAGACTGGCAAAAGTTATGTTTACTAATTTGGACCCCACCACATAAAAACCCGATTGCAACGTCAAGCGTCTGTTGAAATGCCTACCTTTCCTGGAAATACTTTCCCTTTAAATACTTTAACTAAGCTGAAAACAACAAATCCTGCTTTTCATCACGAATCAATATATCACCCCCATAGACTTTAGTTAAATCTCCTGTCAACAAAATTAAAATTATGCTACCAACTTCTTAAGAAGCAAGACAAGCCAGCGTAAAGCGCTTCAACAAGCCCAATAAAATAAATCAGCCGCTTTCCGCTGTAGGAGAAATATCAAACACCTGCACTAGTTGGGAACTGGCGCGAACTGCACGCTTAACATAGAACTTTAGGTTGAAAATCACTCTAACTAGTAAACATTCGCTTCAAACGTAATTTGCCGGATATAGTTTAATGAGAGCGTGGTTAAGGATTCTTGTCGAATTCTACCTTGTGTTGGCTGTTTTCCATTTAGTAGCACAGTGTTTTGTGTGTTCTCGATTATCCGTATACTTCCTCAATTGTTGACTGACTGGTTTAAGGATTTGATTTAAGTCTAGGGCACATCTTTGTGTGATGTGCATTGTTTGTTATGTGCCTGGGTTTAATTTATTTACAGTATGTATGGTATTTATGAATTACATACATAAGTAATGTATCATCTGGTTAGCATAGTACAGTCTCTGCCTAGTTTGGGGTCATATGGCCCTGTGTGAGTTATCTCAAGATATTTGTTATTATTATTTACTAGCTTTCGCCCGCGGATTCGCTCGCGTTAGAAAGAGACAAAAAGCCTATGTCACTCTCCATATCTTCAACTATCTCCACTTAAAATACGTCAGTTTGTCGACCCGTTTTGCCGTGAAAGACAGGCAAACAAACAGACACACTTTGCCATTTATAATATGAGTTTGGATTTATCGGACCTCGTCCGCAAATGATCATCTGTAGTGTGATCAGCTCTGTTTCATAGCTTCAATCCTAAAGCACGGGAAAATCTCCAAGTAATTTTAATTACGAGCTTATGTCCAAATTAATCAGTGAATTTCGAGTACACATTCCACGTACCTTATTTCAGCTGCAAGCAAGTCCTATTCGAGCTAGAGCCACGTCCAAAGGCAATGTGTCGCAGAATGTACAACATCGCCATACTGTGTTCAACGTAGCGAGCTTTGTTTCAAGTTGTTTACTTAATCGTGTTTGAGAGATATAGGTGACTGTGACACTCTTGTTTGTATGAAAATTTACTTCGAAAATAGATTTTCTAGGGACTGTGTTTCTATATTGTACAGGTTACACACGATTCAGGCGATTCTAGTCTTTCGGACGCAGCTGAATATCGGAGAGCAAAGTTGAGAATTTACAAATGTGGACAGACAAGTGGCATTGCAGAATAGATAGTAGACCAGAGTTCAATACTTAGATACATTTTTTTCACATTTTGATTACATATTTTAGATTACTTAACATAAGCTTAATATACATTTAGCAATCTATTATATTCTACCATGTATTCTACCATTCCCTTGTCTGGAAATGAAGATTTCGCAGACAATAAAACTTTTATTGAAAATGAAATTCAACTATAAGAACTTCCTAAAAAAAACAAAAAAAGAACTTTGAAAAATACACACTTTTCTGTAGCAGTTATTCTCATAAGACACCCGTAGCAACGATTTATCCAGAAATTAAACACCCTTTTCATTTGTGGGGGTAAACAGGAAATTTGTACGCGTTCCCTGCGATATTACAGACATTATCCTGTAGAACACAGGTAATTAGAACGATTCCACCTGATCCTTGCGGAAGCCTTTTCATACACGTCTATGTTTTAATAAAAGCAGTTACATAAAGCTACATGTATGAGTATATAGAGAAACCGTATAGAGAAGAATGTTCGGAGTCAACAAGACTTTTTGTATTGTTCAAAAATGGAGACAAAGAAGTATTGTCAACAAAAAATGAAACCATAAAACTCCCGAATTGATTATAAAACAATTTTTCTCAACGTTATTTTCGTAAACCAATATTTTGCGTAGCCACGTAAATATCAGGAATTTCATAAACTCCGGAGATTAATCTTAAACGCTGTCCTGTCTAATATCTTATTAAACAGCCTATGAAAGAGCCTTCTTGTAACTTTCCCTAATTTGCTTGAAATATTCACATCTTTGGAAAATAATGACGTCTTTGACTCAAAGATTAACAGGCACCGTGATCCTTATATAAATAACGTTCTGTATAGATGAATCTTAATAATTTTTTTCTTTGTAAAATTTCTCATTTCCCTTATATAAGTAAATCATTTCCCGACGTTGCCCGTTGCGGATGCCTCCCTGTCGATTTTATGACGCTTTTTTATGTCCCAGTGTTACCCGTCAAAAGTTCCACGATGATTAGATTGGATTCCCTGTTATCTTGAACATCTTTCGACTCAGGTGATATAAAAGCTGGTATTAAGAAAAACGCTCGGCGTTAACAAAAGTACCGAGAAGTTTTATTTGAATTTTAAATTAAATTAGTGACGCTTAGTGATTTATACAGTAATGCTAGTTCATTTCGTTTTGGCATTCCAGTTAGGCGTTTTTAGGATTTTGTGATTAAGTGTCTTTTGCGTGCATCGTGTGTAGTCGCGAAAGTAGCCTTATCTCTATTTTAAATGTCCAAGCTTGCTTTACATTTAAGTAAAGACCTAAATTCATCAAAATCGGTTCAGAGGTTAAACCGTGAAAGAGTAACAAACATAAATAACCTGTTGACAGTAAGACTAACAGCACAGATTAATAAATAGTTACTACGTAACAGATACTTCACTCCAATACAAAAACCAAAATACCTACGCTATAATAGCCTACAAAATCATAATAATAATACCAGTTGTTTGCAGCAAGGAGAAATGTACCATAAGTACGCACCAAGAGAGTTGAGATTCTTTTGCCCGCCGCGCGACTAACGTGTGTGCGTGTCGTCCAGCAAATCTGCTAGGGTTATACGTATGACGACAATTGTAATAAAACGAATGTTTTAGAAAAACAATTATTATTTTATTTGTTGATCAAATATTTTTTAGTTTGATAAATTGACTGATGCATATTTTTCGTTCCTTGAATTCCCGACTAATATATTTTAGTGTCGAAAATATCCAAAACCGCGTGAATAATTTTAATATATAATCAAAAGGGAAACAAGATAATTGGGAAACAGGGGAATTGCACAATAATCACGCAATAATTACGTGGTTTCGGCATTTTGATAGTCAGCGCTGTACCCGTGACGCGCGAGCACTCAGGCGGGCGCGCGACAGCCCGGTGTTCGTTGTATCGTCGACGATACGCGAAGCGGTAGGCATAAAATGCGTGGCCTTGAGCGAGTGACGGACGCCTGCTAACAGTCAGTTACTTTCACATTTATAATATTACTTAGGACTGATTTTACGTATATTTTTTAATTTTTTTTTTCTAGCCTAAACTGTATCCCTGCTGGACAAAATACCGAGCCCTTAAAAGCAATCTGTTGCCGAAATATACGTATTTATCAATATTTTCTTACCACAAACCAATCTGGACAAAATCAAGTCTAAAATCCTAGTAAGGTTCTCCATCTTTCATCTATTTACTTCTCTATATAAATTACATTTCAACCTATTTCCAGCGGTACTGAATGAAATAATGTTCTCAATATTCGCCTACATTTGTTATATACCGGAGACGCCAACCGATGTTTATCTAAGATTAATGGCATCAATATTATAAGTAAATAGATTCTATTGTTCAATTTGTATTGCTCTGCTAATATTAGAAGCACTTTAGGCATTATGTACTTGGATTTCAATATTACTATTGATGTCAATTTTGAGATGCTCTTTGAGTACCTATGTAGATATGTATATACGAGTACCATTATGTTATGTATGCTTTCATTAGTTAGTTAGGAAATTAATTAATTGCTCTCATAATGAACCTACCCACGTCAAAATGTCTCCCAGTTTTGTAGTAAATGTGATGGTTATAATAAATGATGAATATATGATTATAAATAATATAACAAATATAGAAATATTAAATGATGTGAGAGAGACACCATTATTTTGAAATTATGGTGTACTTTTTTAATGCTAGAGCATTTATAGTAAGTAGTAATATTTCTTTCAAATGTTTTAACCGTTCGCCAATTGTTTATCTTGAGCACAGCCTTAAGACAGCACTCGAAAATCGGATACGATCCCACACTTAATTCCACCAAACGCATCAAACACAGAGTTTGCCAAACATCTAATATTACACGAAACACTGCCTTCTCGCGCAATTTCTTTGGATTTTTGGGAGCTTATCTTTATAACAAAATAAATGAAAAAATCACAATTTACCCCTTGACAAGGTTTAAATGTAAACGGGCTATCACGAACTGGTTAAAGTCCCTTAGTTACGAAGAGACTGAAAATTTACTGAAAGTCCTATCTTAAAATTTCATGTCCCTAACTGGTAACTTGTCTTGTCGTCGTCATCATTTCTTTATAACCAAACATTCTCACCCCATACATACGTTCACACACGTAGCACAATCACACCCCAATTCACATTCACTCACTACTTACTTACACTCTAGCACAACACACACATATTCGCACACATACACAAACACACACGCACACACAAACACACACAACTTACACATAGCTACATACACCACTCACCACAATACTCACGCTCACACATACTTCATGTTATCTTATTGGCTACCCTGATTGTCTGGAATTATTGTTCAGTGGTGTACTTACCTGTCATCCACCTGTTCAGAGTCTGGAGAGGCTGGTTATCTGTCATACAGGTCTCCTAGTACAGAAACCAGTCTCTCACATAGATTTTATTATTATCATGTACGTACCTACATTGCAATGATTACTTATTTTGTTAACTATGTATATCTGTGTGAGAGAAGAAATAAAGCATTTTTGTATAAAGCATTTTTGTATAGTTTGACGTACATAATTGAATTATTGAGTGATTTTGAGTCATATTTTGACCGAATAAAGCTGATTTCGGTTTTCATTTTAGAATTCAAAATAAAAATATTGTATAAAATTTAATACATTTAGTGCCTGTTATACTGTAACATCGAAAATTATGAATTGAAGGAGTCCACAGGTTAACGAATTAGGCAGGTATTGCTTACCTCCAATACACACCGTTGGTTTTTCTGTATGCACGTTAGGTCACCATGCAAAAACAACCAAAACTACTGTTTTAAACTTTTTTTTAATTATTTAATAGATATCGAGTCATAAAAATTGACTAAAAATTATCACGCATTTTGCTTTCGTGAGCTAAGTATTGCATGACAAAATATTTATGACAAGACGTAATATTTCAAAGTTATATAAAATAGAAAGGTATTTCTGTACACTGAGATAATAGGCATTATTATCATTATATTGCCTCATAGAATCCAGTCATTAAAGATCACCCCATCTATTACTTCTAACAATAATAATACAAAAAGCTCATTGTGAATCTCTAGACATACTTTTACAAATGAAAAAGAGCACTCAAACACAAACGACTACCTGAATCACTTCCCGTTTAACGAAGGACACTGTCGTTAAGTACTGAAGAGGCGCGATTTAACGGAAAACTCAGTTATCTTTGTAACGATCGGGCGTTATATCACGAAAGCGGCGCAGGAGTGAATTTGCATTATTTTTTTATCGCTTTAAACTGGTGATACTTGACGTCACGGAATTTCCTTTTGTTGTACGTGACAATGGTTTTCTGAGTCTTCGCTTCATAGTGACGGTGTTTTCAAATCTTTTTTTTTATGTGGATGAAAAATTACTTTGTTATTGTCGTTTGGAAGCACGGTGCGTTTTTTTTGTTGTAAAATTTTAGCTAAATCAGCGTGCGTTTGAATGGCGTTGTGTAGGTGTAAGTTTGTTTACGGAAACTTATGTTTACCCTATCTATTCCGCTATGTCAATAGATTATTTTCCTTGCCTTGCTTGTAATGTTTCGGACCGACTATTGCCTGGAATTTCTTCTGTGTAAATTGCAATGATTGTTATCGTGTAAATTGCAAGTTAAGAAGTAGTCTACCGCCGTACCAAATTTTGTGAAAATCCTTTCACTAGTTTAACCATACAAGCAAATCATAGGTAGACCGACTGACAAACAGTGAGTTTGGCATTTATAATATTAGTGTGCGTTGTATGAATAAAATATTTGCATGTAATATATATCAGCTATTATTAGCATTTCTCTAATGAATTGTAGGTGTGTGAGTTCTGAATAATTTAATTGATACCTGATACATTCACTACAATGAAATCACATACCTAGGTACCTTTTGGGAGTCAAATATATATTAAATTTGGCCATAATTAACCAAAATGGTGAAATCTTTACCTATAAATGAAAAATTAAATGAAATACGAAAGTCGTCTTGTAGTCTCTATATCCGGAATCTACTAACTTATTAACATTATTTATCACCCTCTAAAAATAATAAACAATATTTACATACAATATTACATACTTATAACTAACTTCTCTTACAGCTAATTACGGACTTAGGTATGTTATGTAAGTGTAGACAATTTAAACAATGTGCTAGACTAATAAATCCTTAATCTTATTTTATAGAGATCACCTTACAATAAGCTTCCTCATCTATATTTTACAGGCATTTTGGTGATAATTAACGCAACGCCAAAACCAATTAAGCTAAACACAATGACATGAGATTAACAACATAGTTTCTTTTTATGACGTCGAGATTAACTCTGAAGCAATTTTGTGGAATTCCACCACCTAGGAGGTAAATTCTATGTTACCCTCTAGGGTAACACAAGATTATATTAAAATCCGCAAGCAAAGTCGGAAGAAACAACCAGTCTTTGAAAACATAAAAAAACTCATCCAAAAAGTTGTTAAAAGTCTTGCAATTAAGATAAAGCTCCGTAATCTCACCTACTTAAATTTTAAGATTATTACGTACCTATTATACCTTTTGTATGCAAATGGCGATCGACCATCATTCGTTGTGCGAGGCTCGACGATCACTAACGTCGTAGGCCAAGATACAGGAGACAACAAACTTACGTCATTTTAATAAGAATTTTGAGAGTAGAAAAATATAATATTCAAGACATTATTTATATTATTGACTACAGTTTTATTATATGTATAGATTTACAGATTTTTGTAATACGACCAATATTTCATTTACTTTGGTTATATTAGTTCTAAATATGTAAGTGAAATGCAATTCTTATGGGAATAAATGATGTCAAACCAGAAGATTGAGATACCCCAATGCTTGTATTCAAAAGAGTTAGCTAGACATTAAGGGACACAATTCTTGCTTGTTCCAACTAAACACAAAACATCCCCACGACCGTTACACTATTTTTTATTTTGTGTGCATTAATTACAATTCGTTAAGTAATCATTTTTCGCACCAAAATTGCCCAGTCATTTTACATAGTTAAAACACCCTACAATAATTTTACAAGACATTGCAATTGCAAAAATAGACATAAATTATTCCCAGACAATTTCTGCTTCTCTTCACTGAATTTGGATCAAGCTAACATGACGTAGATTTGGCTTCTCCGGGATCTTAGTCTACTGGTCTTTTTGGGTTGTCCTTACAAATGAGTTCTTGATATCAATCCCAACCTTTTTATGTTGAGTGTAAGTACATTTTAATGGCCATTAACTGTCTACCACATTATATGAGTCATTGATTTTAAGTTAAGCGAATATTGAGTAAATGTACTTTTAGCAAAAACGTTAGGTATGTAGGCAAAAAATACCTGATTACTAAATAAAGGCATACATATAAAAAATACTTTAATAAACAAGATGCCTTCTCTAATGCAATTGAAGTCAATAATATCGTTAGGCAGCTTCGTTTATTTATCATTTTACCGCCAAAAATCCGCCATTTTAGATTTTGTAGTTTTAACATACCCAATGACACTTACCCAAAAAAGCATGTTTATTTTTATCTACCGATGTATTTATAAGTTATATCTTACACGTGTATTAATAAACCTGATACTGTAGTGTAGCTACAACTTATAATCATAAATTCTGTGTCATGTCAGACAACACAGTAATATTCGGTATTTAGTAATTAAATGGTAAATTCATTCATTTTACTATTTCCAAATTACACGGAACAGATTTTAGAAATTCAAAATTACAAAGGCAATTTTGAACATATGAATTGATGTTGAATGAAATGATAGAGAAATTATTTAATAAACTAATGCTGATATCAGTTTTAGTTTGTGACTTTACCCTCATGCTTTATACTTACAATTTATTATATAAATAGTAATATTTCTAGGCTGTTTAACTAAATACTAAATAAATGGCTTGCGAACATTCTATTTACCTTCTAACTAATATTACTATGTGTCTGTTGGTTATATTTTTACAGCTTCACCCTGAACTCGTTTTGATGAAATTTGTTATAGGCACTTGAATAGAATAGAATAGAATAGAATATCATTTATTTGCGTGAAATATGGTAGACAAAAGATGTTATAAAATAATAAGTACCTTGACCTTAGAGGGTTATGAACTGCGCTTGCGAGCAAAAAATATCCCATGATAAAATATGTCTGGGTAAGGGAATATTTAGGAACCAAAGTCATATTGCTAACCTAAACTGTAAAAATTTTGTAACCTACCAATGCGATGTGGTTAAAAATATAATAAATAAATTTCAACAAATACTAGGTTGCTATCCTGGCTTCGATCTCTTGTCTCCATCATCCAATAGATTCTCCAAAACTTGAGAGCCCGAACAATACAGTATTGTTCGAAACAATTCAAACCCCTTAAATTATAAGCAGTGTTGTGCTGTATCACTGTTAGCTCAGATCGTTGCCCGCAGACGGCGAGTAATCAGTTCGAATCCCAGTGGATAGCATACATTGCCTGCTTCGTTTGAACATTAAAGTAACAAACTATAGTGCAGCTGCAGTGTAAAGGTTTCGATTTATAAACTCGACTGCAACCGATTTAGATTTACAGTACTTAATGGGTTTTGTTATAATGTGGGCTAAGTCAAAAGATACAAGGTTGGTAGGAATAAAAATAGACGAAATTGAAGCATGCAGATACCCAAATAATAATAAATATCTTAGGATAATTGTCCCACAATAATCTAAACTAGGTAGTGCCCGTACTGTAGTGACCAGACAATTCATATTTGTCCTTACATAATTTATTAGTATACACATATTATGAATTAATTACGTTTAGGAGCGATTACACCCAGCCACATGACTAATAATCATGCCATTATACAAAGATTTGCCTTGAGCGGGAATTGAACCCACGACCTCCAGCTTTGCAGGTCTATAGGTCCTAGACCAACAGGGTAGGCAAATACTAGTGAGTTGTACAGCTACGATACATCCTGGTAAGACTGTTGGTTAGACTTTATCTGGTTTCTAAATATCTATAAACACTATCAAAGATTTACGACAGTCTATCTACTATCACTATCCAATAGACCGGCCAGTCAATGCTCAAATAACCATAAAGGTGTCGACACACATTAGACACATGTATAAAACACATCGGTCTATATAGGCCCGGTCACGCGTTTGACCATAGGTTGGGAAACCATGCTGTTTCACGACAATAGGGCACCACACTGCCCCCATATAAGGGAACTACACAGCTTAAACAAAACCGAATCGCGATTGTCTTGCGACAAAACGCAGTGGACTGGGATTCAAGAATGGTCAGAGTTTAGTCATTTTTGTACATAGAAGGATAGGTATTTGTATGTCTGCCTTTAGATCGAATGTGTTGCTTTATCAGGTTAGGTGCCAAAGCTACGTCAGTAACTTCGTGTGAATGTGAAGCATAAAGCTGCAGTTTATAGTTTTGCAGCTATGGTAGCTGCAAAACCATAGTATTCTATTTCGACTATTTATGGACTATTTTTGGAAAAACTTTTCTTAGTGATTTCGAACTCTTTACAAATAACATAGTTACAGAATACTAGATGTCACTCGCGATTAGCTTACATACAGTTTTGCTTCCTAGGGTAGAAGACCTGATGATATATAACCCTGTCTATTAAACCTTTGAACACACGTGATTCACACAATAGAAAAACAATAGCAGCCCGACAGCTGGCTGTCGCTTGGTCGTGGAAATACAGAAAATGTTATCGAATTTGAAGTGTTTTTTATGTCAAATTATTGTTACGTTTTAGCACAAACAGAATTTCGTATTTGAATGATTATTAGGGTAAATTATTACCAGACGTAACTTGGGCGACTAAAAATCACTGCAAAAGTAAACATGTTCTATAAAATATGTTTACATAACCTCCTCGGTCCTCCAAATTCCATCACAATTCTAAACAATACACAACAATATGTATAGCATCGGATCTTCGGCCTCTACTGTAATATTAATATCAAAGCTCACATGTGGTCGCTATCCCATATAACCGAAACCCCTTTGATAACAGCATTCATTGTATCAATTAATTATTAGCCAACTATAAACCACGATAAACGTTTGACCTATGGCTGTCACAAAGGATTATAACTCGAAATTCCTGTATCTATAACACATTCATACTTGCATACTATTCTTACACATAGTAAAAAAAACAAAGTCCTCTGCACGTTTGTCTGTTCATGAAAAACTCAAAAGTTACTGACAAGTTCCAAAAATTTTTTTTTCGACGGACAAAGTAACAAGAGAAGCAAGAATGTAGAAGCTAGGACTGTTAATAAAATAAAAAATATACTAGACTAGATTTCTAGGAAATGTTTTTAGATTTTATCCAGTTCAAGCTGGATCTATTTTAATCTCGTAGGTGTTTTAAAAAGTGCTATATCGAGGTGCACTCTAATAAATATCATGGAACCATCAATCCGTTTATAGAATGTATCTTTGTTTAGTTTAATCCAAATATACCTTTCATTGTATTTACCGTTTATTTAATTACTCTTTCCCAAATATAAATTCTTTTTTTTGCGTAGACCGCGCTGGTGGATAACTTCCGTTTAATGAATGAAGCCATATTATGTTTTAAACATTGATTTAAATTTGAGTGTTTTCTCTTACACTGTGCTATGATATTCACTGAGGCCGTCAAATACCGAAAACCACTGTATGATTTTAACATAGATTTGCCCGAAATTCAGTCCACATATGGTGAATATACCCTTTTTACTTCTAAAGATGTCAGAGCATGGCGTGCCCGCTATTTTGAGTTACACATTGAGACGCACTTTTTGAGTGCTTATTTTGTTTCTGAACAAAGAAGAGGGAGCCCATCTTTAGTCAAATCAAAGAGTTTTTTAGTCTATTAGAAACTGACCTTCAATGATAAAGACGTGAAAATGAAAGACAATCGAGTGGTATAATTTCATCTATATGAAATGGCCGCCTATGTCTTACACCGCGGTCTGCGTAACCCCCTGTTCAGCGCATTCGCGCCATTTTTCGTTCCAAGATATTATTATGATCGCCCAAGGAGCCGTTTTCCGTACGCCCACTTATAATTTGCGAGTATCTGTTATCCTCCAAGGGATAGGCATCGCTCGATCTGCTTATATCCGGCTCCATGTTTAATGTTTGACCGTTTTTTCGGTTATTGATATTTTTTTAGGATTCGGCATTGGAAGATATGATTGTATAAATAAGGCTGTTTTTTTTTAAGCCGTGTTTTCTCAGTTAAATAAATAACCTCTCTGACGTTATTAATAGGTTTAAAATATCGTGTATTTACCTTTGTGTTTACCACATTTTTATTTGAGTAAAAAATAACTTCATTTCAATAATGCTGGAGGCTTTATTTACTATTTTAAACAAAACAGACCTCCGACCGTTACAAGACCAAAAAGTCCTTCAATGAAAAACAAAAAAAAGAATTTCTTACGATTTTTCCCAATCGCGAAACTCATCTGAATTTCTTTCCGCTGATCAATCCGTCCACCCGTTATTCTTGGGGAGTCACATCGAAACAATTTGTAAAACTCCCAAGCAAAATCCTAAAGCAAATAGAAAAGTATTTTGAAATATTTGGCGAAGTAAAAAAATACTTGAGAAAGTTTATTGTGTCGGAATGAGAAATTTCAGTTTATCTTGCGACTGCGGACGCCCGGGGCAACACGATAACTTCGTTTTGAACTTGTATAAAATAATATTATCATTCAGTTGGTATCGTTGTAAATAGGTATCTTCTATTGGTATCTGGTATCTGGCTGGTATCTTCGCGTAATTAGACGAAGAGGCAATTCTACTCGTTTATGGTCGAAGTTTGATTTCCAATTATATTTTAAACTGAGAATTGTATATTTAAGTCCGTTTTATAATGGTTTTTGCACGGTCTTGGAATAACTGCGTTTCGTGAAATGGTTGGTATTACTTTCCACGAAAAATAGCTGATTCTTGATTGGGGCAGATGCCTTGTTTTTACCCGTCCTGGAATCCCTTTCTGATAAATGGGATATAGCATTACCTATCGACGTCATGCCATTCTTCTTTTCTTTTTTGTATTCCGGTGCTAAGCATACTAAGCCAATGCTTTTTTTTTTGTTCTTTCAACCTTTCCTTTCTTGTTTGGTCTATGATCACAATTGACTCTCAAACGTTATTGAATACAATAGTTTTATAACAAAGTTTTCCTATAAAAGTACTTAATAGAAAGTCCCTAACTTTCAAAAAGGCTTTAAAATGTGCCAATGTTACATTGTTTGATGTAGCCGGCTTCTACTAATGCTGTTTATTTTTATAGGCTATTTCAATGCTATCTCTTTTTTAAACTTGATTAAAGCTATATACCTGTCTCATTCTCGTCCGAAAGTCGGCGCTTAACATAAAATGCTTTAAGTTTTTATTACTTAGAAAAAGGAGAGGCAAGTTCGAATCGTTCTGTTAGTCGGAATTTATATGAAGGATTTCATAGGAGTATTTTTACAAAATAATGCAACGCCAATTGCTATCTATTAGAATACGTAAAAAGTGGCTTATGACTTAATATGTATTTACTTTGATTTTTTGCTGTGCTATGCTCAACAGCTGAGCTTTAAAAAAATGGTAATATTTGTTATGATGAATATAATTAAGTGTTTAAGAATCGACCACTAATTACCAGTAAACATATTATTAAAAAAAATGTTAGGTAACCATACACATATTTACATACGGATCTCCAAAAGCTACGTCCCCATTTTTGTAGGAAATTAAAAAACTCAAGTTTCGCATCGTAACTTCCTTTATTACGTAGAGTACGTTGAATTGTTTAAATTAATTAAGTAACGTGTACTAAGTTCATTCAGTAGGTTGTTGTTGGTTATTCTTGGATGTTGCTATGTATATATATTTGACCAACTCGTGTGGGTGAAAGAAACCGATAAGTTTTGGTAGGTTTTTTGGAGCTTCTAGTAACTATAAAGAAAGTAACTGGCCAGCTGTCATTATTAATTGTAGAAAACGAACATAATTATAAAAAATATTACATGGTATTGAAGCCAAAAAGTCAAAAGTCTAATTGTCAAAAAACAATTCAAAGCATTTATTTCACTTAGACCATTTACAGGTACTTATGAATTGTCAAAGAGTCGGTCGGTTAGTCAGAAAAGAAAAGTGACGCTAATTGTCTGTTCCAAAACATAGATGTCTATGGAGAAGAACAGGCAAGAAACTCTACGGACACTCTTTTTAAAAATATATTGTTTATTTCCATTAGACCATGGAGGCACTTTGGAAAGTCAATTACATTTGAAGATAGTTGATTCTAGTCGCCCATTCCAAAAGATTGTTTTACATGGAGAAGAATGGGCGAGTGGGCAAAAATGGGCCGAGTATCATTGTTTGTAAACTCAACGTTTTTTTTTTATTATTTTCTCAGAATAAAATGCTTACTACAACTACAAATTGGAAGCATTTTATGACGTACTTATTCTCAACACAACTGGAATGAACGTTCGTAATTCCAAGACGCCGCGCGCCATACTTTGATATTATTACCATCTTTAAAACATTAAGATTAGTTACTTTCTCCAAAGCACTTACATTGACTTCAAAGAGTCTATCATAAATTCTTCGATCAATAGTTTCCATAGTTCCATTATTAACGATCAGAATGGTAGTAAACGAAGCTACTTGACTATAACGTTGCTTTGTTACTCGGTTCAAAGATTGAGCCATTTCGAACGTACAATATAATATAATATGGCCGATACTGGTGGTTTAATTTGAAACTTAAGTAATTGACGTCTTCTACGATAGTTTACGAGGAATTTCATGTTCATTACGAAGTTGGCCCGAATCAAATTATTTGTTGAAAAACTTAGTGGTTTTGTTTAGTTTATATGATATTTGGCTTTGTGAGGCTGTTTCACAAGCATTGAGGTTGGTAAGATTAATTTAAGTTTGCATTATTGGAAATGAGGATTTGTGACGACAAAATTATCTTGGCAATGAAACGTCAAAAATTATGTAAAAACGAAACCTACAATGATTGAAAAACGCCACCTACAGTAAATACATTCCAATCCAAGATTTACCAATATCTTCCTTAAATACAAAATTTAAAACTCTTGGCTTATGTTTGGTTATGCAGTCAAAGAAGTGATGTCCAAGTTAGACGTGGACATCATTGACACGTCAGCACGTATGAGTTGAAAATATTATCTACTTACTAGCTTTTGCCCGCGACTTCGTCCGCGTGTTAAATAGTTTCCGTTCCTTAGGGATTTCCGGAATGAAAACTATCCTATGTCCTTTCTCGGTTCCCAGACTATATCTATACCAAATTTCATTTAAATCGGTTCAGTGGTTTAGGCGTGAAGAAGAGACAGACAGGCAGAGTTACTTTCACATTTATAATATTAGTATGGATAACTTGTGTAAAAAACGGACACTTACACCACTGGTCCATTTCCACATAAATATAATTACAATTTGTTTTCCAAACACGATGTTTTATGAGACTGCGTGGTCGTAATCCAAACATTTTATGAATTTAGCAACGCACATTTACAGTTTTTTTACACATAAAATGTCTAAATAAACCTCCATTAGGTTTAGCTTGCGTGTACTCTTTAATCCCTTCATTACAAAGGCTGGTTAGACAATCGTCCGTACTTCGGAATGGCTTCCTTTTTCCGAAGCCCCAAGCCGCACGGCCGATGACTGCAAAGTTTTCTACTAATTAACTGGCTTTGGGCAACCCTGCCCGCTCCGGGCAATCTCTATATCCCTAGATTATGCCTATTTGTTGCTTCTCTTATCGCATGCCTTATTAACTCTGGGGCTGTACATAATATGGATGCTACTATTTTTTATGATCGTAGGGTCAATATGCATTGTGGCGTCATAATTTTGCGGTCTGTCCTTTCTCGTACTGTTCGGGATTAGATTTTCCCAATAGAGTTAAGTAAATAGTGGGGATGGTAGACAATCTTTATTTGGTTGAATGATACATGGAATAAATATGCAGTGTTGTTTTTTCAAATAAGAATAAAGCTATGAAGAATCTGCAATTTCTGAAAAATAAACGAATAATAGAATAAAATAATAGAATAATAGAATACATTGATTCCTAAGCATATATAGTATATAGCTTAAATTCTATCGGATTTATATCAAGCCACCCGTGTGCAAAAATATACACACGCAAAAGATACAGTAAATAAAATTGCCACCACCAACTTGCCACCCAAAACTCGTCACGTGTTTCGCCTCTAAATAAATAGTCAACTACAATTTCACAGAGAATGAAAGTCAACAACAGGACAGAAACAATTGAAAAACTCTTAAACACTCGTTTATTAATGTAAAGACGTTTCAGATCGTTTTAATAGAACGTCATTTAAAATAGCCGTCGACAAATTATTTTGTTTCGAGACGAAATGGTTTGTAACAAAACAAACTGTACGTTATAATTACTCCAATTTGCCGCGAGCACAGTCGTGGCAGATTGCTAATGACGTCACACGGTCGCACCTCCTGCTTGTCCACGGAGGACGGTTTACACGTCACGGGGACGCGAGATTAATTTTAATTATTATTGTTGAAGTGTAAGTGAGGTTGCGGAATAGTTCTAATAGTTACCGCGACCCCGCAACATAAAGGGCAACCGAAGGAACAACGGTGGGTTTTAAGGTCATAGCTCATTAGAGCCACCCGGCACCCACTCCGCACCGACTCGCCTCCTGCGGCTAGTATTCTTTATATGGACTTGTATGGGCATGCGCTCACTTTACAACTCCGTAGCGTCACCGGATCGCCTCGGTTATAAGGCAAGTCGGTGCGGAGTGGGTGTCGGGTGGCTCTAATGAGCTATGACTTTTAGTCAGCAAAAGTCTGACATTCCCGCCCCGCCCACGGCGGGAGAAGTCATCTGTTGATTTCCCATCAATAAAAAAAATGTTGAAAAGTGTTTTAAAAACTTTTTTCAGTATCATATCGAAGTGAGCCTGTTTCGTTTGGAGGTATTTTTTTTGTAGTATCACTTTTCGCTTCGATGATTCTAGTTGACACAATTGAAAAATGTTTTACTACACTTTGTTTGTTACATTCAAAAGGTAATTCTGTTAATTAAATCGATACATCCCGGTGTCCGGACTGTGTCCGGTTGACAAATAAATAAACGTTTCCCCTTCAACATGTGATATTCGGTTATATTTTATTTACAAAAGGAATACCTATAAAATAAAAGTGGAAATACCATATCAATTCGTTGGTATTCGAAGCCAGAAAGCATTAAATTACAAAGCAGAACACACACTGCCCGTGTTATGTTTTTTTTAATATTTAGGTTGCAGCAAAACACATCGATTGTTCTACCAAAGATATGTATGTCAGCAAATAACGGTTATATAAAAAATAGGCCCTTAACCATGTAACACTGCAATGTGTGATACTTCGCAAGTACTTGAAGAATAACTGTTCGGCGTCAAATAAATCATATCGTCTTAATCCCGTCTCGGCATCGTATCGTGACGTATAAACCGCCTTCTACCTTGGCCACAATTAACGCGCGCTTCAAGTTTTCTTCCGAGAGGGAAATAATTACGATTGAGTTGAGTTTCGCTATCCGACGCCGGCCAAGCTGCCATAATTGGTGCTTAAACAGAGAATTCAATTTTCAATAACATTTCCAACCAATCCTATAGGAATCAATTTGGATTTGGAACTTTCCAGTAGTTTGAATTTCGAATTTGATTTCTGTTTTTGATTTTCGTGCGGGCGTTCGGTATTAGAAACGATTTTGCACCTTATATGTGTAGCGTTAAGGTCCAAGTAGCTCTTTTACTTGTTTGTGGTCTGTTTAATTTGCACAGAATGAACTAGATTCTTTCTCTAATTTGCGCCGAAAACTTAGTCCAGTGTAGTGCTAATACGAGGTTAAATTACCTAATGTCATACATAATTTATAACTTTATCTTGTTAGCGAACTTGAATTAAGTTTTTGGCACAAGTAGGCTTAATGTACCAGAATATTAGGTACAAAATTGGTTTTACAAAATAAATTCTTAAAGAAAACATGTTACTAAATGAAGCAACAAATAAGGAAAATGTTTTTGAAGGGACGTCCTAATTTTGTAAAGAAAAATTTGCGTCTCCAGAAAAATAAGAAAATGTACGCGGCTAAAAGTATGGGCCTTTAAAATCTCAGTGACACGGTAGACTGAGGATCCTGGATGCTGTAAAGCAACATCGGTATTAAGATTCCTCTCACGGCTCACGGCAACAGATCTCAAAGAGCGCAATACTAAATTTCACACGCGCCATTGCCCGCTCTGCGTTCGGGAATACGTTTTTTAAATTTACTTAATATATTTCCGCGGTGGCGTCATCTGTGTGCAGTTACTTTCCGCTGTTCATTTTTTTTATTGTCTTCCCTCGCGACGATATTTCGCGCAAACGTCGCGCACAGTGCGAACGGGTTTTTATTTATTCTTAAATTGTTGTGCTTGTTGTTTTGTTAAGCGTTGTTTCGGAATAAATACTCTTATATTTATTTTTGACTGAGTTTCGTAGAGAGAATGCGACGGTTTTAATTTTTACAATCATCTCATCAAATTGAACGAGATTACAAATTCTATTAATTTACTTCACATACGCGCAATCTGTAAAAATTCAACTTCGATATAACCATTTTATTAATTGGTACTCCCAAAGGTTAAAGGTTTAAAGAAAAACACAAACACCGCTCAGACAAAATACAATTACGTAACTGAAATAAAAAGTATACAGCTTTTGTAGGCACTAAAAATGATCACGGCGAATTGTGTTTAGAAAAACATTGTATCTGCAGTAGCCGACCTACAAAGATGCTACGATTCTACGTACTACGGTGCTACGTAGCTACGGGGCTACGGCGTAGCACCGCACAAAAAAGATGCGCCTGTAAAAGTTAATTGACTGGAATAAACCGTAGTACTAAAAAAACAAGTAATTTACGGCTTGTTTTTATCGAATTCGTGTAGAACATTGTTGTTTTCTTTTAGATCAGTGGGATGCGAGGTGCGAGGTAGACGCAGCGTAAAATTGCAACGTCGATTTGTTTTCAGATGCATCGCAATGTTTACTTAACTGCTTTAATAGTTCGCTAACGTTTGGAATGGTCAAATTAAATCCGTTTATTACACTTTTCGCCCTCAGTAATGGAGCCCCCATTACTATTTTCATTCAGAGAATATAAATCACTCTCATTTTGTTAAAAGAGTACCAAAAAGCGTCGCTCAGTCGAAACTCTCGAAATCCTCGGCACGCCTCTAAAGCCCGCTAGCAAAGCAGCTGTCATATAAACAGGAAATTATTTAACATCAACGCTTGCAAGTTTACTGTGAATTTAGACGTGACGGCGTCAGCACGAAAATAATAGGGCAACTCGCAAACTGCATAGAGTGCATAGATAACCGAATTGTTAAGACGAGTCTCGTCTTAAAATGCTCATGTTTATGCATGGTGTGCACGCGATTAGTGATGCTCCGTTTACACGAAACTATTCGCGTTCTAGGGCTGTTCTAGAATGTTCGGCTTCGGCTTCCGACTACAGAAAGTTGGGTTATTTATTAAGTTTCAATTATCAACTGAGTCTGTTTATCAGGTTCGGAATTTATGTTCTGAAAGGAATTTCCTACTTGTATTGATCCTTATTTAGGAGGTCATGATATTGCCACGTTCATGAGCTTGTGATTAGCTCAGGTTAAATAAATATACTTTACATTTTCATTATAAATAAACGAGGCCGAATCTATATGATTTGAAACTAATACAATAAAAGTCACATAAAACCTCCACCACACAAAAAAAAATCAAAAATGAATTATTCCATTTTCAAAAACTTTCTTACTTTAAATTAACCAGCTACCTAGTCTAAATCTACCAAACATGGTGCCGCTATAAATCCGGAACGGTTAAGTCTGCTTACAAGTTTACTGAAAGAAACGTAAAGTACATCAGAAACATCTGTTAGTTTCCACGCAAGTTGCAATCAAGATATCAATCCTAGAAAATAGGTTTAAACTAGTTCTTAGAGCTTTGTGGATTGATTCTCGACTTGAAATATAGTGATTGATTCGTTTAAAAATAATGTGAAAAGATTTTTTAGACTTATACATAACTAGCTTTCGCCCGCGGCTTCGCTCGCGTTAAAAAGAGACAAAAAGTATCCCATCAACTATCTCCATTTAAAAAATCACGTCGATTCGTCGCTCCGTTTTGCCGTGAAAGAAAGAGAAACAGACAGACAGACAGACACACTTTCCCATTTATATTAGTATGGATGATTATAGAAGATTTATAATAAAAAAAATACTCTTTAAACCTTCGAGCACACGTGATTTAAGACACAATAGCAGCCCAACAGCCGGTAGTCGGTCGGCCGTCGAAAGGTTAAGAGAAAAGATTTGCGTTCGAACGCAAATGAAAAAGGTAAACGCAAGCGTTATAGAATACTGAAACAAAAAATACAAATTATATTTCTCTAATTTGTAGATGCAACGCAGTGTGAAATAAATATAAAACATTTTTCCGCTTACTTTTTTAATGACTAGTTTATAATACCGATGTTTTGAATTCCGTTTCAGGTAGATTCTAGGCGCTTGAAAAAGACAAAAGTAAGCTAAACCTAGAAGTTTGTTACCCTTATTAGTGCTTAGAATTTTGCACTCGCTTTGAAATAAGTATCATTCGCACTTAAGACCATACAGCACCCAAAGCGATGTATTCAATTCCCAATTATATTTCCCAATTATAATTCCTAAATATCTAGTTCTCCAAGTAGTATCTTATACATATAATAAAGTCGTAGTAGTGTCCGAACCGTACTCGAATATTAAAAAAAAACTTGATACATATTCTACAACCGATGCCGAGGTCATAAATTTGATATTTAGGACTTTTGTCAGTTTGTTTGTCCGTTCAAATTTTGCAAGAATATTGCCAAAAGGTCGGGTCAACATATTCTATACGGTATCATTTTGACGGGATGACCAATTAACTTTATATCTATTAACTGAATCGTAACAGAATATCTATCTATATCATCTACACACATCAAAAGTGTCTAGGGATATTTTAATTAAACCTAAATAACTAAAATTCTATTAACTTTTTGTTAAGACACCGACACTTTAAAATAAACCTTGTTTAATTGCCTATCTAATCTGATAATAAACTTTTAGATAAAGTTAAATTAAAAAAAAAACTTAGAAGAAGAGGAAAAACTCAACAAAATTTCAATTTAACTTTATTTTTGAAATTTCAAAACCTAAACAACAAAGCATTTTTTTTTATAAAAATTGTTGAAAACTTAAAATTAATAATTCGTGGATCCACCTAAGACTCTCCTGACACATCTGGAGCGGTTCTGCATACTCAAAACAAGGGGGTCAATATCCTGTTGTGGAGTACTGTCCCAAATCCTGCTAAGATGCAAGAAAAGCTGGTTTTGATGCACAATATCAACAGGGAAATTCCTACGAGCTCTTCTCTGAAGCATATTCCAGGCATGCTCAATAGGATTTAAGTCAGGGGATTGTGCAGGCCGGTCTAAAGCTTGGATAACATGCTGTTGTAACCAACTTGTAACGATACGCGCCGTATGTGGACGGGCATTGTCGTGCATTAGCTGGAAATTTTGTCCCATTTGCTGTTTGTGGGGCAAGATTACAGGCTCTAGCACCTCATCTCGGTATTTTCGAGCAGTCATATTGCCTTGTATCCAAACGAGGTCCGTTCTACCGCCGAGACGAATTCCTGCCCAAACCATAATCGTGCCACCTTAATATGCATGAACTTGTTGTGGGTGCTGCAGTCGATTCCAACGTCCAAGTTTTCTCCAAACGCGTACTCTTCGCGAATCAGGATGAAATCCAAACCTAGATTCATCAGTGAAAAGCACAAGTGACCATTGAGAATGGTTCCAGTTTTCGTGTGCAATAGCCCATTGTAATCTTCTTCCTCGATTACCTCTCCTTAGTGCTGACACCCAAAATGGCCTACGAGCAGGTAGATTGACTTCATGCAGTCGCCTTCTCAAAGTTTGACCGCTTACCAGCAAACCATACTCTCTCTGTAGCCTTTGAACCAATTGCATCGCCGCTGCATTTAGTTGACTTCGTGCAGCATTTACAATGAATCGGTCCTATACATGTGTTGTAATGCGTTGAGGTCCTCGGTGCCGTTCCACCACTTCCTCCGTGACACGATAACATGACCAAAGCCTGGATATAACACTCTGACTGGTCTTCATGGCTTCAGAAACGGCAATTATGGGACAGTATTCCACAACAGGATATTGACACCCTTGTTTTGAGTAAGCAGAACCGCTGCAGATGTGTCAGGAGAGTCTTAGGTGGATCCACGGAATATTAATTTTAAGTTTTCAAGAATTTTTATAAAAAAAATTGTTGTTTTGTTTAAGTTTTGATGTTTCAAAAATAAAGTTAAGATTGAAATTTTGTTTGAGTTTTTCCTCTTCTTCTAAGTTTTTTTTAAATTTAACTTTATCTAAAAGTTTATTATCAGATTAAATAGTCTATTAAACAAGGTTTATTTTAATGTGTACATGTTTTAACAAAAAGTTAATAGAATTTTAGTAATTTAGGTTTAATTGAAATATCCCTAGACACTTTTGATGTGTGTATATGTGTAGGTGAATGAAATCTTCACGGACGGCGTCGCGACCAGCACCTAGGAAAGAATAGATTCCCACTCAAGGCGACATAATAACAGATATTCCCGAACGGTGCAACCGCCTGCTGTCGCGGGCTATTTTAGGCTGCCGAGAATAGTCTCTACTGCATTTAAACGCGAGAATTCGTCTGTTTATCTAAAAATTACACAATAGACAAGGTTGACAGCGAGACTAAGTGGCAGTTTTAGGCCGTCTGAATGATAGTTCTCTCTATTTGTATCCCTTTTACGTCGATATCTAGTATTAGTTCTGTGCTCTGTGCACGAATGTACACATGTAGACAACCAACAACTTGTACAATTCGCATGGTAGTTCTTAACGACACAAAATAATCACAGCACGATTATGAAAATTCCCAATTGATGCCCAATGGGAATTAAATATATTGTAATGTAATGTAGACGAGATGTTATAACGACAAGTTGGCAAGGGACCGTTTCCGCAGAGTTCCGCAGGAGGCGGCCCGTCGGTCTATTGGTTGCGTTGCTCTCGCGTCCATCTGTAGGCCAGACACGTAGCGACTGGGAAACTCGCCAGCCCCGCGCCGATTGCGAAAACAATTTCGGATCGAATGGGAAACGCGTTTGAACTGGACTTTTGGAGCGGAAGTATTAGATTCGATTTAATTGATGGGATATTTTTAGTGTTATCTAACTAGGTTTGATTACTATGCATTTATACTATCCTGTTCTATGTGCGGAAAAAATTGTACTCGTTGAAAAAAGAACCGTTTAATACATTTGTTGTAAAGAGGGATTAGGGAGCGTTACTTTATTCCCAAAGGTATGCTTCAACTTTACAAATTTTGGAAAGTGAGCCTTGATAAAATATAGTTGTTACAAAAATGTTGAAGCTAACAATTTATGGGCATACAGAACAGGTCGCTGGGGAGTAAATACTGCCAAAATGTACCTAGGGGTACAAGTTTAAAAATCCGTGTCAATGTACATCTTAACCCGTCGGGTGGCGCTTGCCAAAATCTCCGCGGGTCACGTGCGCTTACGTAACCCGCAGCGGCGCGAGCGTAATTTTAAGAAGTATATTGGTTTAGTTTTTAACGCCAGTGCGGATGCCAACGACGCTGAAATTAACCCTGCCTGCTTTATTGCTCGCCACCCGCTACAGGCCGAGCCGATCCTAGTTCGAATTTTTACCTCCATAACTTCCAGAGGTTTTATTTTCAAAGCGACTGAGTTTGTTCTACTTTTAAGAAACGGGTCAAACGGGAGTCATTCGACAAATATTAAATGTAACTATTATTGAACTTCTATATTAAGTTCGCAGCTCTTTTACTGCGCGCCCGTTGTAAAATGTAATTTGTGACTCGCTTTCTTGATGTCAAACTCGAATTTTATTTTATTCGACATTTTGTAAACTCGCATTATGTTGAACACACATTTCATTTCTAAATAATTTTGTACGTTTGTGGAGTAAATTGCTTTTATTTTGTACTAGCTTTTCCTGCGGCTTTATCGTCCCCTTTTCATACAAACTTTTACCTCATAGTAGGGGTTTAATTTTCTGAAAATCGCTCCATTGCGTTATAAAAAAACTATTGTGCTAATTTCGTGTTTTTAGCTTCAGTGGATTCAGCTGTGCGATAAAACCACCGAAACGCCAGCATCTTTGTATAAATCGATTAAATATTTTTCATTCCTCTGTTGCTTCGGATCTCAGAAGCCTAGTAAACGTTTGAGGGTTCCAAGCCCACAATAGAAATAATCTTCACACACCACGCAACTGCTTTACAAATCAAACGGCCTAGATCTACTTGAAAGGTAATCTCTCAATATCGGGTCCATCCCTTTGCAAATTTACCTGCTAGAGTCTAGAAACAAAGCCGTGCTGATTCGATTTAGTTTCGAACGAACGGGATCTTCTTTGATGTGTCGAATGAAAGGCAGCGATCCGACTGTAATACACTTAGCCGGGCCATTTCAGCCGGTTCTCCCCGGGAGAGGGGAGGCCCGATGCACTCGTAGCCGGTTCAATAAGATTTTCATTAAGCGTTGAAAAGTTTTTAATGAGCACGGATTTTGTATTTCAACCCTTGAATTCTCGAGTACCTATTTAGTGTAAATATTTGGTTGGATCGCGCTTTTTTTTATAACGCTTCAGACTTTGAATGGGGTTTAATTTTATAATTTCCATAAAACAAAAAAAAATATGCCGCGTTTTTTTTAACCTTACTGGAATACAATCTGATAACAAATCATGTAGTTCACGTTAAAACGATATTATTTAACATGTAATTATTACATTACCGTTAGGCATCGCGCAAACGATCGACAAAACGTTACGTTTTATGTTGGCGTGTCTACATTTTCCCGCAAATCGACAGCTTAATCGAGTCGATCGTGTGAGGGTGAGTTTTCCTTTTTTCGAAGCAGGTAGGTGATTGGCAAATAAATATAGATATACATACATATTTGTACAACATGAAACCAAGTTTTGATTTTTGGTTTGTTTAGAAATTAATGTTCGCGAAACAGTTGATAGTTTCAAATACAGTAGATACTTATTGGTATCTACCGATTTCGATTGGAGACAACGACCAAAAGGACTATAAATTCAAAATAAATAGACTTTGAATTCAAAATTGCCTTAAACGTTCCTGAAGATATAAACCTATTCACCTCTAGGTCTGCCACAACGCCTAAACATAAACCCTCCCTCGATAAAACCTCCTCGATATCGACCGAGTATTCAGAAAACAAATCGATTTGCGGAAATTACTTATAAGTAGGCGAACAAATAGGGCTAAATCTGATAAGTGGCCGACGGTAGCTTTCCTCGGTTCACGCAATTTGATGGATGCCTTCATCGTGCCGACGCTATAGGCTATTACACACACATACAGAATAGCCCAAGTGGGTTAGTGTGGGTTGATTACTAATTTAAATTGGAAATTTTATGTTGGTCCAGATTTTTTTCAATCGTTTTTTTTTTCGTTGGGAATTGTGTTGTGTGTTGTGCTGTTGTATCGAACTGTGACGAGCTTAATAAAGCAAAATTGATCTACTTTCTAGTAGTTCGTGACATAAACAGCGAAATTGAAAACCTCCTAAAATTCCAACATCAATTTTACAACAAGCCAAAACGTTCAAATTGAAATTAAAATCTCAATCGAAATTAATTACAAACGTTAACACAATCCTCATTGGCGGAACGCAAAACGTTATAAATGAATACGCCAAACATTTTCGTGGAATAAGTTGCAATAAAATTCAAAGAAATCAGATACTTCGTTTTACCGCTGGCTCGATTAGTGGCAATGGCCGACTACCTCGCCTCCCCTCTGCGCCTCCCGCCCGAGCGGAAATACTGGCCTTCTCCGTAGGCGCGCTATTTCCTTCAAAAGCTGCTATCAGACATGCTACGGATAATGCACTAGCTATCCAATACACTTTGTACATTTATAACTATACTGAATTTTTTAAAAACGTGTGGGGAAGTGATACACGTTAATGGTAGCTTTGCTTAATAGTTCTAGTCGTGGATTTACACGGCAGCCATTTTTTAACGTATTATTAAATGTGCTTTTGAAATGTCTAGGCATCGTCTATAGTTATAGGCTAGAATATGACTTGAATGAATATTCAAAATCCGAATCTGATGATGGAACGATGTCTTGTTTTAGTAATTTACTATTAGTCAGTACTACTAGTAAATTACTAAAACAAGACATCGTTCATCTTTTTATAGAGTAGTCAGGGGTATTCAAATAATTTAATAAGAAATTAGATTCTTCCAAAAGTATCTGTTTCTGCTGCAGCGAAGTTTGTGGGTGCACATATAATTGCAGAGCCATGAGACATTGTAGTTTTGTTGTATTTGAGATGTTACATCGCCCGTCAGCCACATATTTAACATCGAAATACAATTAGAATAATAATTTGTCGTTTACTGTCCAAATTTTCGTAAATAGTACCATTATTTTCTTGATAAAAAGATTTGTAGGTTGGTATTCACAATAACAACAGCAATCTGAAAGCCCAGATCATAAAATTTTAATATTACGATTCAGGAATGAGCTCCAAGATCGGAATGGAATCAATTAATTTATTCAAAAGTAATTTCATAACTTTACACGGCCGTTTTAGATAGAAGTTAGTCGAGTAATATTCTAGATTTCAGAATGATTTCAGAGCTGAAAATTCTTCAGATACATTCTGAAACTCGTTTATGTTTACGGGATTGTTTTGCGCCTTCCGCGAACTTTGTAATGTCGGCTCTTATTGCAGAGTTCGTTCGTTTACGTAAGTAAACCGTGAAGTTAAACTCGAACGTCATGGTATTTTCAGTACCTACACTTGCCTTATGGATATATCGTTTAAGTTTTTTTTTTCTTACGAATTGTTGTCCCTCATTAGACACTTTTCCTGTATACTAGCCCTGGGTGAACCAATATCAGAAGACCTATAGATCATTCTATTGTTTACCTGCGCGGTAATCAAATGCAGAACAGTACGCCGTAGAAGAAAAATGTTATTATTTCTTAAAATGTTATTAAACCGACACAAATGCGAGTATCTTTGTTGTCTTATTAAATTTCGTATCTTTCTAAAAGTTTTGTACCCACTTTAGTTGCCGTTATTAAAACATACTACTGACTTGGCCCACATAAAAAGTTCTTACATTTTAAATGATTTCGATAATAATATAGTAACGCCTATTATCAAACGAATTGTCCAAATTGAACTAGTAGTTTTACACAAACAAACTCATCAGTTTGGTAATATTAATGAAGATGTCCATACTTATAAATACAGAATGAGAATAGCTTCTAAATTCTTTCTATTAATACACCAAACAAAAATTTCAAATCAATCCACAGTAAAGTACTGACTGGCAGGTGTATTGTTAGAAAATAATGTGTAATTAACACCGAACCTTTCGCGGGACCTACTTACTGTTGAGCTGGCGCTAGCGCTAGCGCCATACAATTGTAGCGGAAAGCACAAATGGCCATAAAAATAGCGAATAGCGCTAACAACGCTACACAAAGAGCAACCCTGACCTGGCGGCGATACGTTCCGTTCCTTAATTGTTCTTTTAAAACCACTGTAACATAGTAATTGCTGCGTTAGATGGCATTTTTATTGTTTCACTCATATTATAGTGAATGATTGATAAATTGACGAGAGTAGTTGATATGACGTCATGATAAGGAGTTTTTGAAAGTCAATTCAACGTCGGTGTTATACTGAAAGTCAAATTATAAAAGCACTTTGCAACGTCATTAACAAGCAAAAATAAACTATTCTAATTGCCCGTTACCAAAGGGTGTTTCGTATAGACAAGAATGTTTTAAAAAACTTCATATTTACTGTCTTAAAATAAAATGTTTTTATACGTGAAGATTATAAGACGATGTGTAATGTACTCGAAGTATATTAGAATACTCGCGTTTTTCTGTTGGTCTAGTGGTCAGTGACTCTGACTGCTAAGCCAGAGGTCGTGGGTTCGATTCTCAACCAGGACAAACTTTGTGTGATGAGCATAATTGTTTGTTCTGTGTCTGGGTGTTATTTATTTATAATATGTATGTATTTAAAAATAATATAAGTATGTATATCAGTTGTCTGATTACCATATAACACAAGCTCTGCTTAGCTTGGGATCAGATGGCCGTGTGTAAGATGTCACAGGATATTATTATATTATTATTAACTACATGTCAGCTGCAATTCCATATCCTCCCGAAGTGAAATGCCAACGTTACGACGACAAAGTAGATAACTCACAACAAATTACTTAGATTCAAACTCCATCTAAACAAAGTTTATACTGTATACCAAATGCTTGTGTTTTGACAATCGAGACGACGAAAACACCAATACCAAAATTTAATTCCATCTTGATTGTGGTGTTTCAATTTATATCACGAGCGGTACCGTCGCTGCAATTAAGAAGCTCAGCTTCGTTCCCAAAGTCCCGCAAGTCGTCGGGAGCCGACAATAATTGAGAATATGCAACTAAAATGATCGCGATTTCAGCGCTTAGGGGCGCCGTACACTGACAACATTGCAACGTAACTCCCGACACTGCTGCGCGGGCGAATTTCGTACCTATAATAAGACGCGCGACCACCGCGGTCCCGCTCGCGTATTCGCGCGTCCCATCGCGCCTCGGCGAGTGTACGAACCTCTTTAACAATTATTGTCCTCTCATTGTTGCCGTGAATTTAAGCAATTTGAGCGGTCGCTTAGTTTCTCACTTTTGTGAAGTTTCAAGTGGTAATTAATTGGTGTGAGAATCTAGAACTTGGAATAAATGTAGATGTTTCGGTGTAAAAGTTCTTAAGTTGCACTTATATTTCCTTCTGGCTTTTGAGTAGTGAACCATGATTGCTGCATCGGTTGCCCGTTTTGACACAAACTTTTACACCCTATTTTACCACGTTATGAGTTGAATTACCGAAGATCTTATTGAAACCTCTACGACATAAAGTGATACTAATATGCAAATTTAATATTTCGGCTTCAGTATTTTTGGCTGTGTGTTGATTACTACTAAAATGTCTCTATTTATATGCATATAAAGACTAGCTGTCCCCCCCCCCCTCCCCACCCCCCCGCGTTATGAACGAAGTTTCATACAAATTACCAACCCTCATTTTGCACCCTTAGGTGTACAATTTTATAAATCCATTTTTAGTACGTACCTACGTTCCCTAAAGAACATTGTGTAATTTCATGCTTCTAGAACCAGCGGTTTCAATTGACCGATCAGTGAGTGAATATGCCTGTCAGTTTATTTTTTTTACTTAATCCATACTAATATTATAAATGGGAAAGTGTCTGTCTGTCTGTCTGTCTGTCTGTCTGTCTGTCTGCCTGTTTGTCTTTCTTTCACGACAAAACGGAGCGACAGATTGACGTGATTTTTTAAGTGGCGATAGTTGAAGGGATGGAGAGTAACATAGGCTACTTTTTGTCTCTTTCTAACGCGAGCGAAGCCGCGGGCAGAAGCTAGTATAATAATAAAAAACCGACCAACACCTGAAGAGGCTCGCTCTAGTCGGGTTAGGCAAGGGCGATGCGCATTGTCCAGAGCTTCCTCTCTCTGAAGCCCTGACCACCGGTACCTCGGACCCTGTTCTCGATGCCGGTTGGCTACTACTCTTTAAGTTTTTAAATGTTTTTATAATAAAATTTAAATATGTATAGAAATATTTAAATTAAATTCTAATTGAATGCTCAATAAGTCTATGTATTTGCGAGCGTTCATTATCGGACGCAACGAGCCGTGGAAAGTGACCGCTTAAGCTTCGCCTGAGACTCGCCGCCACTACGTAAGCAAACGGACACTTTGACTTATGTTCGCTAAATATTTAAACAAAACTTTAATTGTGATCTTTACACAACGCGGTGCATATGTGAGTGAACTGTTGATGCAGTTTGCTGAAGTCAATGCCGTTTGGTAGCCTATAAAATTATGTCTGGATATGTGAATAAATTAACGGGGTTTTGTAATTATTTTATACTAGCTTTTGCCTGCCTGATTAATAGCTCCCGTTCCCGCGGGGTTTCCTGGAAGAAACTATCCTATATCCTTTCTCGGGTCCCAGACTATATCGGTACCAAATTTCATTCAAATCGGTTCAGTGGTTTAGGCGTGAAGAAGAGACAGACAGACAGACAGAGCTACTTTCGCATTTATAATATTAGTACGGGTTATTATCTAAATCTACATTAATATTAATTTCGTAACTTATGATCCAATTCAATCTACAATATTCCTGACTGCTAACTTTATACATAGGTATAAAACTTTATACATAGGCTTCATTGCTTCGGCGCTTTTCTGGCGGACTCCACTGTTGATTCTGGCTTTCAGGAGTTGCAGTGGTTGGGAAGAGTGTGGTGGGATTGTCCCATAGGTATAAAAAGAGACAGGCTTTATTTGATAATCAAGGCTTAGCCGAAACTACAGAAACTATAAAAAATGCACAGTAGGTTCTAAAATGACGCGTGGACTAATTCGTAGTCAAAAGCTAGTTACATACAAATATTTTTTCTATTGATAATGACAATGCAATTTTACGAAACATCAAACACTTATTAACTCAATGCAATTTATTCATTCTTTATTTCACAAGATAATTTAACGATACTGAACAATGAAAAGATGCTCAGTGGAGCCTCATTATATCGTGTTCAATTCTCGCATTTTAAACACAATATCTTCGTTTTCAGTTTCTCTTAATATAATTGTTTTGCAAACACAAATATTGTATCTGCATTTGGCATTATATATCTTGTACATTTCTCTTCAGACAACAGAGATCGCGAGTCGAACCAGAATACTAAATAATTAATAGAAAATCTTGCGGACTCTCAGGTATTAAAGGAAAAGCCAGACTACCGCCTCTTATTATTCAGGGAAGTAGGGAACAGCATTGTTAGATGGCGTTCGGTTTAAAAACAATGTCTCAACAGATTTGCGCAATTAAATATAAAGACGTAATTTCGTATATACACTATTGTTGTTGTTTTTGTGCTTACATCTCAATTTCTATGCTGATTCTATATTTGGTGATTGTCTACTTACTATGATCATCTTTTGGTTCAGTTTTTGTATCTATATTAATTTATTATGGAAGACTTGCATCTTCTATAATAGTACTTAATGTATTGTGAAAATGAACTTTAAAGCTTTAGAATATTAAATAGGTTATAAAGCAAATAATTGTAATGTACTGAAAACTGTTCACAATTTACTTTTAACAACGCCAACACCCAACTGCAGTATTAAGCGAAATTTATTCGAGATCTCTTTTTATGTAGGTACTTGTAAATGCGGAAAACAAGTTACCTACCCCGAGTGTGTCGCAACTCTAGTGGGGTCACATTTCACCCGACCTACTCTATCGGCGACATTATAAAAGGCCTCTGCTTTAATGTCGCACTTACGCTCATAATACACATCCGACTCCTGAAATTATGGAGAACATGTACTGTATTTATTGAAAAGATTCTTCATACCACAAACCAGACACAGTCTAGTTAAGAGTTTAACAATTTATCACCTAACATTCTTGTAACGTTATTACTTATAATTTATGAGGCAACTTAGACTTAGGTATCTACAAGAATGAACATAATTCACAGGTTTATTTTAATTTAGTTTTCATATTCATTGCTCCGCAAAGTGAGCGGTGGTGTCAGAATGCACTAAAATCTATTATCTTAATGCTATTATCTCATTCGAGCGAGCCTTTTTCACGAGTAAGCAGAACTGAAATTGGTAGTCGGCCATTATTTTCATCCGCTTTAACAGGTGAATTACTTATGAGCGGCTTTTTGTGCCTATATTTTGGGGGAGCGAACGGCGCTTAACGGGTCCTCGTGGCGTTTGAGTTAGCGATAATCGCGATTTTCGACGCCGCCAGAACAATGTTTGGCATTAATGATTTTTTATCGCGAGCTGCAGCTTTTTAATTAGAGTTTTTTTATTAGGTTTCGTTTTCGTGGCTCTTTTTCTTGCGTTAACGAATTTTAAGGCGTGTTGGTAGATTAGGTATATTGCCTATCTATATGTACATAAATATGGATGGATATTTCGCTTGGTCACGCTATAACGTGAGAACGACTTATCAGATTTGTTTCGATTTTTTTTCTATTACCTTGTAGAAGGTTTTCATAACGAAAAATTTTATCATAGATATTTTCAAAAAAAATAACAATCATTAGACATAGTGCACATAGCTACTTGGTGAAGTCATCAGATATTACAATAATCGTGTATTTTTAAATCGTGTACTTAGGACATTTTAATTTGAATTTACCATTACTGGTGATTAGTATACTCTTTTTCTAAGAAAAGGCCATTGCACTGCCGTGAGACAATTATAGGCTTATATCCTAAGTACTAATACTCTTCCGTACGATATTAACACAATAAAGTACAACTAAATCCCGTTTACAGTACCTTACTAAGCAAAAATAACGCAAAAAATAAACTACGCCTTATCCTTCCTTCCAACTTCGTAACGTATACTTATAGAACATCCTAGCATGTTTAATCGCAGTTGCTCGCTGTATACGTGAACATACAACCGTTAAAAACCCCCAACACCTATTACTAAAGCCTTCTTAACAACGAATATATACTCGTATATATCCACGATCCTGTATTGTTAGAATTAACGAGAGTACTGATAAGCGAAGTTCCGAGTCTGCTGTCAAAGGGCGAACGCGTTTTATCAGCCATAGTTAGCAAGCAATTGATATCGTTCTCTGAAGTAGCTACAGAAACAGTGTACGAAGTAAAGCGGCGTACATAATGTGGTTTTACTTTTGAGTTTATTGTTTATTCGGAGTAATTTATTGCGAGAGTAAAGTTGATGGTATCAAAATGGCATAAAGATGCTCTGTCTGTAAATGGTGTAAAGATACTAGGCGTAAGTCATCTTACATTCTTTCATCCTACGATTGCAAATTATACAATTTTAAATTGTATTAAAATCAATTCTAAGAGCTTTTATGAGCTTACTCGTTTCATACGACGCTTTAGATAAAAAAAAGTAATATCATCGTATTTTTGAGCTTTTCAAGTTGTTAAAAGTCTATACGTAAGTACTAAAGCAAATGCCCTCAGCACAGCTCTTTCACACCTTCAAACTTCAAACACAACGAATTAAACAATACCGTCCTTCTCTCCACGAGCACGATTTTTACCTCAAAATGACAATTAGGACGCGTCATGTGAACCGGGCTTTGGCGTGGCAGCGTTCGCGGTCTGTAGCAAAATTAGTAAAGTTTATGCCATCATTATTGGCATCGCTGTAACAAAGGGCCCCTACCTCCTTTGCCGAGCTTTGTCAACGTATAATTGCGCAGCACTCAGTGCGAACGAATATTGCTAATAGTCGGATAAAGTTACCGTTATTTCAAGGATTACTGTAATCGGTTTTTCTTTGTATGTTCGAGTCTCGTCCGAGGGTTAGGCTTTTGTTGCCGATGTGTGAATCCTATTTGTTTCTTCACATGTCGTATTACTATCCGCTACGTACAAACGATATTCCCTTTGAGAAAAAACATTCGCTACAAACAAACAGCTTTACGAAAACATAAAATTGAATACACGTGTCTAATTTAATCTCTGTGTAAAGGTCTAACAACAAAGGACTCCCATAAAAAGTAATGTTATCAATAGTGAACTATCCCGTGCTATTTAATATCCCAACCCATTCGAGCCAATAGGGGTTAAACTGACCGGTCGAATTAACCCTGACACACCCGGAACTTCGTCAACTCGACTTAACCCGTTGGAAGGTCGACTTTCAAACGACTGCAGTTGGTAAACTTCGACGAACATCGTCAAAATTCGTAGCGACTACAATTTTCGTAACCGCAAATTACGCTTCTTTGAGCGAACCGAAGTGGGGGCGGAAACGGCCGAAGTCGCTTCGTTAGAGGTCGGGATTGGGCCATTGTAGTTGAAGCTTAATCGCTACAGGACAATGGACAGTGATGTAACGTAATTGTCGCTAAATAGTCACTGTTAAATCGCAAAGCGTTGACAGTGCGCGATTTTAATTGTTCCGAGCGAAAGCGCAGCGGCTGCGTATCGCGAGCTTTTTAAAAGTGACCGCATTAAACTGTTTTATGCGTTGATTATTGTCGTTCAAATGAGGCGTTTCCCAACGAATGTCGAATTAAATTTTGTTGACGACCGCCTTTTATACTGTCGTAATTTTCACGCAATGAATTTTATACTCGCGCTAATTTACAGCTGGATTTATTTTCGAGTTTGGAACGCTCGAAAGTGTATTTTTCTAGAAAGTTGGCTTATATATTATTTAAATTCTAATAACGAGCTTCACAGGCAAACGAGTGGCGCGTGCAAAGCCCGCTAATTGAAACTATAAATATAAACCCCCAACATTTTGCTCCGCTTCTATTTTCATTTCAGTTTTTTTATAGGTACATATCTTTAGAACGAGTCTATGTAAGGAAATGTTTGTAAAGTTTGAACTCGGGGCTGTTTGCTGGTACAACAGTTTCTTTATTCTCCACATTTTATTTCACTTTTCCTCACTCAACACGTCATCAACAATTCTGAACAAAACGCAAGAAATGAAGACACATGTGTTCTACTTAAACTATATTGATAAAGAACAACGACTCAATATATTGGAGCGTTATAATGCGCGCATCCGAATAAACTACCGACTACTTTCCGTAGCAACACAGCAATGTACTTAAAACAACCTAAAAAGTTACTCAAAAGTTATGTTCCGCTAGAGTTCGCGTAGTATCGCCCCGGTATCCGTTTTGTTCCCCTTTTCGCCCCCTCCCCCGCGCCCCCTCGCCTGCGGGGCGGGTTCGCGATAACCGCTTTTTATACGCATAATGCTCGGGATCTCGTGCTAAGCTGATAGAATTGTGGTGGAATCAGCAGGCCTTTTGAAGTTCTATTAAATTGTAACACTCGCGAGTTCGCGCCAACGCGCGCGTGAAATTGTGGCTTTATTGAAATGGCACGAAATTATTTATCTTTTTTGTGTGCGCCGCATGTGTGAGATGGAATTTGTAATTTAGAATTATAGTGGAACTGTCTACCAACGTTTTAGAATATTAAATTATTCATGTTAAAACGCTAAAGTTTGTAATTTATATGGCGGCAATTTGGATTCAGTTCGAAGAATGCTTATGCAAACACGCCTGTTATGCGTCGCGTCATATGGAGTATTTTAAAACTTTATCAAGGAATGTTTTATACGAAGATATTTAATAAAGTCTGCTGGCTACGATTAAAGTTTATGTGCCTACATAGCATTACAGAATATGTTTTCACTATGAGCTAAACGTCAACAAACTATTTCAATAAAGAAAAGAGTATTTTTGTACTATTACAGATTAAATTTAACGTTTGCCAGTATAAATTAAGTAATTACGCATAAAGCACACTTTTCATTTTTATAAGAGAACTACGAATTTCTTTTACAATTATCGCTTTGGGTTCGTAGTTTTTTTCGTAGCAACACCGGCGAGTGAAGGCCGTCGTAGCAAGCGCTACGAAAATCGTAGCACACAAAACTTCAACAAAAAGAGTTTACGATATTGCGTTTTTTTTACAAATACTTTAAAGTTTTATTTATATCCAATAAGTCTTCATAATAAAGCAAAAATTTAATGTTGTTATGTACCTTCACATAACACTATTACAAAGTTTATTTACTTACCAGATTTTACTTGACCTTGGACCTTAAAACAAGATGGCGGTCATAGCCACAGGCTACACACACACTGTTGACTTTATCACCTGACGTTATGTTAAAATGATAATGAGCTGCGTATCTGACAACACCGTCAGTTGTTTGTAAACAATATCATTGAGCTCACGCAAGGTAGATATGACTAATAAGCGACAAACAAATGAAGGCTGGAAATGGTTGCAAATTATTTATTCAAAAATTGTACATCTGTTACATGATCTAGGCCCCATTGACGATACCTTTTCCTTAAGCTGAAAACTCCAAAAATTCTAAACAAACACAAAAAAAAATGTCAGTGGATAATATAGCTTTTAGAAGAGTTTATATGAGAGCGTGGTTCAATGACCTATAACTTCATTGTCTCAACTTAATATATCATATTACGAGGTTAATTTTGCTTCCAAAAAAAACATATTTTGGCGTCTTTTTAGCTTCATAAATACAAGCTAAGGCTCCGTCACACAAACGTTGACATAAAAAATTCAACCCTCTCTGTGTAGCAAAGGCTTTACGCACAGCTTAGTTCATCTCAAGCCGAGGTCTGTCCTCAAACAGATATACAGCTTAATTCACAAACACAGGAACTGCTACCGTTATCACCTGCGTATTATGATAATGAGTCGCTTATCAGGCGCACCGTCACTTGTTTGCTTACAATTTCATTGAACACACGCGCCCAGCGATAGACGAAGAGACACAAATAACCCATTATGCGCTTGTATTGATTGGCTAATTGATATTGTCGATGGATGTCTAAGCACTCTCTGGAAACAGCGACAGATATGAGACGGAGGTATAGAATAATGTGGTGTTATATTGATTTAAACAATAAGGCACGCATAGTAGGATGCTGCGCGTTGTTCGAAAGAGATACCGCGGCCCCGGACACAAATGGCTAAGAAGGAACATGGATGGGTTTTAGTCAGTAGAAGTCTGACACTCCCTTTTTCTCCGCCCAGTGCGGGTGACGTAATTTGATGATTTCCTATCCCAAAAAAAAGCATAGTATGCTGCTCCCCGAAAAGATGGAGTGAGGATCTGCGAAGGACAGCTAGCAGCAACTCCATGCGTGTACTCGAAGATAGGGTTAAGTGGCGCGCCTTGGGAGTGGACTGACGCAATCTGGTGATTATGATGAGTCCTAAGTTAAAGTCAACATTATTATAATTTTAAATCTTATAAACCGTGTTCTTACCGATTATAACAGAAAAAACACGATACAAAGATTAATAATGAGATCCATTCTCTTGTATATTTATGAAAGTTACAAGAATTTCCTCGAAATCAAAGATCTTTTTCTTAGAACCTGCAAGAAAGTACGTCCCGTTCGTAATCTCTTGTAATTAGGCTAATAAAGAATATAGGCAACAGAACATATAACAATGTTGGGATCTTTACATTTTTTTAATTTATAAAAAATATAATAATGAATGACTTGGCCGTAAAGGTCTAACAATTTTTTTAATTAGAAGAAGTTTATCGTCTGTCCATCCATCATCTCAAATGAGTAGGTTGAAATCTGATATTACACTTTCTGGAATTATAACAAGCTAAAGAAATAAGGGTCTTCTACTAAACTCGGATATAATCTTATCTATACAGACTTATCTCGATTTTTTACCCTTAATCATACATCCTTATCAACAAATAGAATATTCGACGTTAAAACATCAACGATATCTAAAGATAAGTAGACAAAATATAGAACTATATTAAGAAAATAATAAGCAGTTAAAAACGCCTAATATACAAAACTATTTCTATTCCTCTATCAAACGTGAGACATGGAGGAGTGGAAACTATTAAAGTTTTAACTAACAAGGGCGCCACATACAATATCCTAAAAGTGGCATAAAAGAAACTTAATATCCTCGTATATCGCGGTAATAGAAACCCATATAACAAATCTACAACAAGTGGCAAATCCCACTATGAAAGTATGACTGTAGCAGTAAGAGAGAGCAGTTAGTATCGCACGCTGGGCACCGTCCGTACATATTAGTGGTCGCCCGCTATAATTTATTTGCCGGAGTAAATAGGATTACCAGCGGGAGCGCTGCACACTGGGTCATTTTTTGCGCCGCGCGGACAAAGCGCCGAGCGACGGGCGGCCCAAAGATTAGGTATCTGCCTACTCTAACTACTACCATGAGAACACACCACGTGCACCATCGATCTGTAATGACGTAATTTGATAAAACGACAGCTCCAACTCACAAAAACACCAAAAAATAGGACAACGACTTGACAGGTGCCTGTAAAAGCTTAGAGATTGTGTTACGGTAAAGTAATCCGCGACCACCTCCGCCAGTTTATCCAAGCTCTCGAACAAATAAAAATACTTATCACGTAAAACCACCCTCCTGGCTGTCGGGCCCGCCTCGTAAAACCAACTCCTGGCTAAGGTAATAAAATGTCGCGACCAATCAACGCTCGCCCGTACAAGGATTCTCAGCGATTGGATTTGTCTCTCACGACGCGCGGATAACTGGACAAATCTCACGTTTAGAACGACAGCCGAGGCGCCTTTCCGATTTTGAAATTAGAGCCAACGTACACACCACAAGAACACCGTATATGCATAAGTGATAGAGAAGGCGCGTAGAAACGGTACGTGATAACATTATTCGTGTGAAAAATGTATCGAACGGTACAAGTGGCGAATCTCGAGAGGGCCACATCCGAATAAATAAAGCCGGGGGTGCGGCGCGAACTTGCAAAAAATCCCCATTTACTGCGGTGCCGGTGCGAATATAAAATATTGATCTCAACGGAAATTTATGAAAACATAAAAATGCGGAGGTGCGAAGGCGCGCCCTGATGGAATACCCGTGTAGATACTTACCGCTGTCTTCTTGATTCGTTTCCGTCTATATTTCTGAGGGATTAATCTCGCGCGTGGGTTATATTACATGTACGTCATTTTCACGCGTAAAAATTACGCCACGTAATTTAGGAATCTCGTTTTTACAGGCCTGTTTACGCGGCGCTCATGTCAAGAAATTCAATTTAGGACACTTATATTATGCACGTTGTCGGAGTTCATAATGGCTTTTCGGTCAGAGAAAATTTTGCAAATGAAATTCCGCCAGCGAGGGATCTTGTCCGCTGGGTGTACCCTCTCCACACCCGGTTATTGCCCATTTTTTTTATAGAAAAGTCCGTTTTAATCCACACGGCGGCGGTCATAACTCACGCCTTTATTTAGTCACTAGATTACGACGAACAAGACCCGCCTTATTTCTCATTCCCTCCGTCCTAAATGAGGCAATTCGTAATTGAATTTATACCCTAAAAATAGAGCCGTGTGGTTGCATTTTCTGGCGTTCCCGGAGCCATTTGGAAATGAGCGATTTCACACTTCACACTTGGAATGGTAATAGGTTTACCGTGTGATTACTAACCTGGATTAGCGCATGTAGCAGAGCTGCCAGCCTAAATTTAGTGCGAAATCTATAGAGTACTGACATTGCCTCACTCAAGAACGATCTTGTTTCAAACAAGCTTAAATATATCTAAACTATTTTGCTGCATCTGTTGATTACAAGCAAGCACTTCCAAATATTACAATGAAACATTGTTTAACTAATCAATTTTTCTACTTTTTACATTGTGCATTTCTGACTATCAGATAAAGCGTTGCAGCAGCGCTTGCTTGTCAACTTGACGTGATGCGTGCCGTCATTAATGCCTCCACGCATGGACGAAACAAAACGTCCTTCATTAGGGTTGCAACAATGCAAATAAGAGACAAAGCATTAGTCGACGACCCTTGGACTCGCCCCAGCGATATCTTTAACACATGTGCTTAACAGGAATCCGAAAATAAATAGATTGTGGAGTCAGTCCCAAAAAAATGGTACAAGGGTCATCAATCCTTTACGCGTCTGCATCAAATATGTATACATAAGCGCGCAACAGCGACGCCGAACGAATCGCAACATGACACATTCTCAATATAACCCTCATAAAAAGGTCCGATAAAATATGGAGAGTAACGGATAGTGGGGAAAAACTATTACTCGGGTCTTAGAAGGAATGGATTCGGGGTCATCGCATTGTGTCATCTTCCATATCGAGGGGCTATCGTTCGTCAATGTAACATTCGGACCCGTTAGGCCCACAAGATGGATGGGCCCGGAAAGGCCCGTGGGCCCCCGCACTGTTTGAGTAACGCCGGCAACGTTTACATTTGTAAATGGGTTTTAAACTGGAGTACTCGCTTGACCGTCCGATGCCCGATATATAAATATATTTTCCGACACCCATCGCCGTACACTTTGCTTCGTGTAAATGTTTTGTATAGACAACATACATTACAACCTAAGCAATTAGATTAATGCCACAATGCTATACTAATTAATTAATTGTATCCTGTGCAAATATTTATACTGAACCATAACAGCCGAGTCTATTATTAACAATGTTTGCTTGTGCGTTTAATTAAATTAATTGCTTATCACTAACCCTTCGTTTCGACTCTGACCTGAAACAAAATCATTGTGTGTAAGTGTATGATGTATAATAATTGCTCGTATAAATCAAAATGACATGTATTTAATGGCGGTGGCGAACCCTACCGGAAGAGGCAGAAGGGTACCCGCTGGCTCGTCTTTGTCGAGAAAAAAAATGTTAAGAAAAGCGACCCTCACTAATGCACACAGTACTATATCTATTTGGGTACAAAGGGCTGTGAGTATGCTTGACCTCTGTACATATAGAATGGGTCGCCCGGCGTTTGTATGTTTCCGCGAATCTCGCGAAGCGCTTATGTGGAATTGGGTTATTTTATACTTTTGAAAACATGAAGCCTAAAGTAATCCGCTTTGAAAATGTTGCTGAAAAGACTCGATTTGTCTTTTTTGTATCAAAAAAGTTGAAAAGGGTTATTTAGTCATACTTTAAGGGTTTTAGAGTAAGAGAAATTATCATTTATCGCGATTATTATTGAAATAAACTCCAATGTAATAAGATAAGTTTTTCATATTAGGTACTAGTATATCCTAGCTTCTTAAAAGTTTAATCCTTGTTAACAAAACAAATCGAGGTTAAAAAAACAGTTGGTGAATCAACACAACTAGCGCGACATCAGTACTAGTAATATCACTGACCCGCGTAAAAACGAGACCACAGCGTGACAGTTCGCTCACCTGTCAACGTCACGTCAAATCCCACCGCGACTGCCATTTTATATCGAAATGCAAATAACCTCACAAATCGAGGGTGTAACGCGATCCGTCCCGAGGCACCCCGGAACAGCTGATTTATTTCATACGCGATATGATTTTGCCGCAATTGAGAGCCCTACGCTCGCCGCGCGGCAATATATTATATCGGTTGCATCACGAGGTGTTAGCTGTACACAGATTTTTTACAAGTGAAGTGCGCGTAACAAATTACGCAAAGAAAACGCATTTTTTACGCACTATAATAATGACACTTGTCTGCGGTTGAGCGCGTGGATAGGCCTCTCAGTCGGTGTCGAATGCCACTCAAGATTCAAGATGGCGGGCGCTGCACCGCGCGTTGACAAATGCGCATCGAGCGGCTCGGCTATCATTTGTTTATTTTTTCATCAAAAGAGACTGAATAATTAGCTAACGGTGACGGCCTGACGGCAGATTAAATTACAAATCGGAACTTTATAACCAAGAGATCCTTTTCACGGTAAAAACTCCTTTCTCAAAACCAACTTTTATGGATGGTAATTTTAACATTAAACTGGTGCAGCCCTGTATAATAATGTTGTTAGCGTACAATGGAACGGCGATAAAACTGAAAGCTTTCGAATTTTAGTATTCATATTAAAAGACCGCATTATTTTGCGCATGAAATTCGACAGTGCATCACTAACTAGACACAAATGAGAACATACGAGTAGATATCGATACGTTGATACGGCACCAAGGGGATTATTGGAGGATAGTTATCTGAGTAAGAAACGTCCATCACTGGGGTAATTTGGATATATGCGAATCCCCTCTGGCCTGGTGTAATCGGGTAAGCTCAATGACCCGCGAGGGTGTGCGCGGGGTGGGGCGGGGGTAGCTACGATCATCAATCTCTATCAGGGTATCGCCGTCGGCGATGCTCGCGCTTCCGTTCCTGAAAAAAGTGGCGACGAAAAATATGACCGTTTCCATACTGGACATGTGACAGTGTGACGCCTGAATATATTCCCATAACATATGCATCTCTCCCCTCGGCACGGAAATGTGGACCAACTTTTGACAAATATCTTACGAAGTTTTTTCAGTGATATTTTCGGCCGATGCCATTTGCAGATGATAAAAATAAGTTCACATCATCACTCAATCAAAAATAGTTCAACAGTCAAAATTCACGCAATATTTTTTGTACAGTACCATAATACCGTAACGCCACTGCGGTTGTTATCTTCCATTGATTACGCGCATCAAATTACACAATCGTACACAAGCAATTACACAAAACATTAATTCACAACACCCAATCTCGTTTGTGAATCGTTCATTAGCGGAAAGGGGGATCGGTAGAAATGGAAACTTTTGACAAAAGTTAAGACGTAAACGGCAAATGAATCTGCATTATTCCAACACCCCACGCCGGAGACGTCTCGACGCCCGCTCTTCAGATAAGACAATTAAATAACTATCTCGGCCCATTTATCTGTCAGAGTTTCGTTTTGTTTGTTTCTATTAAGCGTAATTAATGCCTCCGCGGACGGGTAAAGGTTAATGAAGTCGAGCCACCGCCGGTTATCGGACATCTGACGGGCTCAACTAGAATCAAACGCTGCCTGCAGACGCTACTGTGCGCCACTAATAAACAGTGTGTCTCGCGGACTGGCCGGAGGACACAAAGACGCGCCCCCGACTCCCGCTCACTCATCTGTCGTGGCACGTCAACAATGCATGTCTTCCATGACGCACTCGTTCCGTTCTGCCGACTCTTCGCACCTCGTGTAATATCGTAAGGAATTTCCCAATTTCAACACCCTTCTAAACGGACGCGATGACACCTATGAATCTAAGTCGCACTCGGGATCTCGCGCCCGAAATCCATCGACGGGTATCAGTCACGGACGTAACTGCATTCTTCGGTAGACAGCTAATTTGGCCCCCCATTTATGTGTAAGTAGAACATCTATCACGGCGTCTCGGCATTTCTTCCAATTTACCGAGTACTCGTCTATCGAAAGATTCAATGAATGATAACGAGCCTAATAAATACGGAGTCGGCTCCCCAAATGGCTGTAATTAATTTAATGGATTTAGACAAAGAAATATGTACAATGAGATAGTGAGATTAATGATGGCGCTGCATATTGTTTCAAGCATTAGTTAGTTGATGTTGAATGGTGAAGATATTCAGCGCTGGTGCGCCAAGTAAGCCGAGCCGCGCTGCTCCCGGACGCTTTATTTTTTCTCCATTTACTAGTAAACACTAATGAAGGCTCCCGAGCGGGCCTTCTAACGAGCTCTAACGTTGCACTTTCTGTTCACTATCAACTCTGTAATCTAACATCCGAAGGTACTCCAACTACAGACCTCGGTACAGCACTCAGGTACAAATTAACAGACCCAATTACTGCCCTAAACAAAAATATCCATTAGTCTTTCACTATCAAAGTAATTGCAAATAACTTATTCGGTAGGTAAGAAACGACGCTTTCTTTGTCAAATACTTCTACACTGCACGTCGAATTCTAATGAGATTAATGTAAATTTATGTTCTGAAAGTAAGTTACTTTGTTCTACGGATGTTTGCTAGACAATACATTAACATAACTGCCCATAAAAAGCCTTACTTCAGCCCCAGCTAGTAGTACGAGAAGGGTTCCGTCTACTGGGTTGTTATATCACAAAATCAGCGCAACATAAATTAGTGGACAGGTCGCGTGACGGACCGACTTAGCAACATCGTCTCCTTATCGTCGTCCGGAAACCACCCGGCTAACCTCTCTCTACAACGTGAATACTAAAAAGAAACAACCCTAAAACCAACAGCAAAGAAGTCAAATTTCCTTAACGCTTTCAACTATACTCTACAACGAAATAACCAATCTCGACTCTATTCAAACAATCGTACGGTCCATATCCCTTTCACGACAATAGGAATAGTCAACAACAAATAAGGCAACATTGCCAGTATGTCAACATAAATAAAGCTGAGTGTCCTTTAACGAAGCAGACGTTGACGTCGGGACACTAATAAAGACCGTACGAGACAATGTCGACTCTAAAGCTTTTGTGTTAAAATTGAGATTAGTAACGTTAGCTGAAGGGGTAGTAAATGAAGGTTCGCATTTAGCGGTCGTGGTGGTAGTGATATGGGTGGACTTCCTTTGTCTAGTAATCTTATCAGCGTGGCAGCCGGCCGCCGCGTCTTGACATGATACATTGCCTGCGCTATACGTTTACATTTGTCGCCGCTCGTATGTACAACACGCACATGGAAACGCGCCATCACGATTTAATCGGACACTACACGTGTCGAATATGCTAAAAGCGTTATTTGTACAACTGTTTTACAAATTCAAACCAATGCGGGAAGTTAATCAATCAATTTTAATAGAATGAATCCGTCTATGTACTGTAGAGATAAGCTTATTTATACAGTATTGGGCTCCGGCCAACCGTGAGCCATCGATTAAAATGTACGCGTAATGTCATTACGCAAGCCCATTCCACTTGTAGCAGCGAGATAGCGGCGGCCTTTCTTTCCCGAAATGCTGAATTTCGTTAATGCCTCCGAATTTTTCGATAATGCTTGCTAAACCTTCCGATATCGAACGCAAAGGAAATTATAAGAAAACCCAATTCTTCAAAGCCCTAATAATAAAGAATACGCTTTGAAAGCGAATCCATTGAATATCGAGTACTTTTATTTTATAGATTGTATAATGGACGGGATCTCTCGGAAGACAGTTCCGGGCATCAGAATCTAAGATTCACAAAAGCCCTCGTGCTCGATCCCTTTGCAATCGCAAAACTTTGAATACACCTCTTTCGACTATCGAAAAGTTCCCGATAATGGATTTGTTCGAGCACTCGATTGTTCAACGATGAATGGGTACTAATTAAAACGAAGTCACGACGACGCCGGACCAAGTTCCCGATTGTTTCCCAACTATAAATCGCAGCGCCGCTCTCTCATATAAATATTGCACGGGTCCAACTTTGGTGCTAAATTTAAAATCGAAATTGGGGAATCCACACCACCGAGAACGTATGGTTTAAGTGTTTTTACCTCATATCTATTCCAAACTGCCGATATGTAGGTGTCTACGTATATTTCACTGATATTAATCTGCGTAAATAAGGATTCTCTTGTATGTTCTCAATTCGAGTTAGGATCAAGATTAAGGGGTAAATTCTAAATTGCTTCGGGAATGTTCGTGTAACGAGTTTAAGATTGTGAGCACGTGTTGCCGCCGCGTCTCTTGCCTTCAGAGATTGCCCAAATGTATCTCGTTTCTATCGGTGTGCGTCTAACACGTGAATGTGCTTTACGTCTCATATATCAACGACGCAGGTTATGAAACTACCTGGAGAGATATATACTAGACAGTTTGTGCCTTGCCAACATCTGCGCCGCTCTTGTATCATAAAGTAGCAATCTTCTATAAGTACCTTTACTCTTAAACAAATAGTAAAGAAGCGGAATGTTAATCTTAGGAGGCATAATGGACAGGGAATTAACCTCTCTAGCGGAGCTTACTAGCGGCTAAACCGCAGTTACTCTATTACAAGTCGGTCTGTTTCTTTTCCGTTTCTAATAAGAAATCACGTTTGTTCGGCCCGAGCTCGGCCGCAAATGAGCCGAAACACACCCCCTTTATCTTCCAATAAGTAAGCGAACTTTGGATTTCTTCGGAAGAAAATACGGATCCTAAACGGAAAATAGGAGATCGGATGCCAGATGGCTCGAAAAATATAAAAATAAACGAACCGGAATATGGATAGTGGCCTCTATCTGATTGTTATTCAGTTTTATGCATAGTGTAGTCTCAATAAATAATATGGGATAGTAAAAGCGAGCGCCGAAAAGTCTGGGTTGGTTATAAAAAATACCTATTTCCTTGCGTAAACAAACTCAAAAAGGACCAATCAGGACCCGGTATGTGGGATGTAATTCTGGCAACAGTAAAGAGAGAAAAAAAAGTGAGTTTGTTCCGGGTGCGCAACGACAAATCCCATGACGGCATTCAAAATCGCGTTCCCTTTTTAAAGTTGAGACGATTCGCGTAACGAGTGTCGAATTCTCCGAGCCGTGGGCCCCTCAGTAGACGAAGTGCCCCCGGAGGTGCCTCGGTAATTACCAACCATTACAGACAAAGGACACGACTCGTCCGATTACCATAATTCCCAGGCCCCGAGACGGGATATAAATGGGCCACATTTTGTAGTAGCACGACGACTGACGTGTGTATTAATGACTATGCTTGTCCTCCTAAATTAGGTAGGGATTTGGTGATTTAGTTTTTTCATTGGCTGCGGCGGCGGGATGGGATGGATCGACCGCTCGGTACGCTCGACTTGACGCATTTATCCTTAAACATCGGCCCTCATAACAAATTACCGCGTTTAGAATGTGCTTAGTGTCAGTTGTAAAGCATGTCGTATAAATGTTGTCGACAACCCTCTGATTATGTTACATAGGTAGTCGGTGGGTGGTACTGCCAAATACAGTCAAACACTTACAGACTTTGAAGTATGTTTGTATTTGAAGTGATGCATGGAATACAAGAATGCAACATAAGCATAACATTACAATGCGATGCTTTAAAAACTTCATTTTTCTTAGACCCTAAAAAACAATGCAATCTCCTAGCTACTACAATTCATAGTACCTTCTGCAGAAATAGTGCTCTTTATGAAAGTTCAATGAAACTCATTAATCTCTAATTGCTAAGAAAAGAATGGTATCAAAGGGCGAGACCACAAAAGGCGGCTGACGATATTGTCGAGAAGTTCACCATTTTCATTTCGGTAGTGATCGAGGGCGAGGGAGATCGATCGCGAAAAAAACAACACAAAAACCCTTTTAAAATTAATTGAGTTTTCTTGCGGCTACATCGGGCGGTACAATAAATTAATTAACGCTCGAAGGAATCCTTAAAATTCGTAGAGGATCAAAAGTTGGATGTTATGGCGGGCCGATAAGAAGCGTCGAGGGCGCGGGGCCACAGATAATACTTCGATTTTCCATTAGCTTGTATTAGCGATGGGAGAGTCCGCCACGCCGCGCCCCGCGGTCAGGCCAATAGCTCCCGATCTAATATATCCTTATAAAGAACAGCCGAAACACGCGATCTTTGATCCATTTGCATGCGCCTATCCACGGTTATTTGTTTACGAGCCATTACGGTGAGCAATATTCGCCCCTAATTGAATTTCAACTTGTAAATTTTCGTGGATGGAATTAATTAAATTTTTCCCTGTGCTAATGCCTCCGCCACGACCGCTGGAGCATGCTGATTAATTTTGTAAAAGCCTTTAACTTTACAAATAACGGCATTTGATAACAGATTATTGGTAATAATGAAGGCCAAGTTCTCCTTCGTTAATTCTCCTAGATTACACAAAATGTTCTTATTAAAGTTTAGCTGTTACAAAGATCATCGTTATCTAGTTGTCAGGTCGTCCTCGAGTTCATACGATGAGACGTTCTTTCATCATTTTTTCTCTAACTTATCAAACTACTGTCTTTATATTTGTTATTTTTCTTTTTATTGACGAAACAAAACTGCCACGAACGTTCAAGATAAAGGCTGGGCTTTATTTATCGTAACTTTTAAAAGGGTTGTTTTATTTTAACAGCAATAAACCTGCAAGTGCTTGAATTTTTTCATTTGTTGGTTCCGATTCTCGTTATTGTTGGTGCTCTATTTTTGTATTCCAAAGTTTCCAACGACTTTCAATGTAAGCCGTGTTTGATTGCATTGACTTTGTTAAAATTCAGTCAAAGTTACGAAGAGGGATAATCATGTTTATATTATTAAAGAGCTTTAATAAGCTTTACGTATAATGTAAATTACACTAGTAAATTATTGAAGGCCTGGCGCGTGATAACCATTATATTTAAGTGCTTTGAGCTAAGGCCAGAATTATATTGATTTTGTGGTAGTGTCTTGTGACGTCACTAGACCTTACCAGTTACCACCAGCCTTCTTCCAGGACTTGTTTCAAATCATTATTATTTTGGTGAATATCATTTTTAAACCCCGTTTCTCCTTTCTCAGGGTGTCTATTGGAAGGGTCGCGTCTCCCGCCCGATGTGCCGCCTCGCAACCCGACCATGTCTCGGCTGAACGGTCGCATCACCGGCAACCCAGCGGACCTGGGCGACTTCGAACCCTCCTGCCTCGTGCGCACGCCTTCAGGCAACTTTTACGTGCCTTCAGGTGAATGTTAGAACCTTTTTTACTTCTTTATTAGGTTAAGTACACTTAATGATGCAAGCGAAAAAACGTTACCTACATACGATTCGAAATTCAAAATTGACAAATTAACGCGGTGTGCGTTTTTGAATTTCGAACTTTTTTGGAATCGGACAACGTCAACGACTTAACGCAGCACGTGACTTTGTAAGGTTTACAATATGGTAAAGTTTTTGTGTGCCGTTTTAGGAATGCCTTTAACTTATGGTCTACGTATTTTTACTTGTTTATTGACATACACCCACATTTACACATACATCACGGCAATACAACCCTATGTTCTGGAAAGAAAAGACAGGAGAGAATAGTCAGCTTTCAGATTATTTGTTAGCTGTAGTCTATACCCAAAATGATCCTTCAACGATAAACCGTATTGTTACAAAAGAAAATATGTTTATCATCGTTAAATGCCTATCAAAAGCGAGGATCTTGTTTGCTACAAACTTGCCAGTCGAATTGATGATACTATAAATGTATTGTATACAAACCAGTATTTAATTTTCTATTTCTTTTGTTAATAACACAGAGCAAAGTCGTTTTTATTTTCTGATTCTCCGATTGCTTTTTTTAAATCATGTAATGGATTTTAGTACGATTTTCAACATTATATTAAGAGTTTCTTCCAAAAGATTTATATATATTATGTATAAAATGTGTATATATTATTATATGGACAGTTTCGGCCACTCAAAAACTCACATAAACACAAAAAAAAACTGTTATTTAAAAAACACCTGTCTAACCGAAATATAATTTCAGGGGATATTCAAAAGAATCCGTCTATGGACTACAAGTCGAACTCTTCGTGTAGTAGTCCAGGCAAGCCAGAGAAAAGCACGTTAGAAAGAATGGAGCGGTCCGACAGACCGCATCCGACCTTCGGTACCCCAGTTCCAGTCCTTCCGGTGCGGAACAACCTTCGATCTTCAAACTTTCCTTCGGCCGGTTCGCGGTTTCACTTCCGAAAAGGCCTCTCGTCAAGATGCACGTGGAAGTGTACCGCTATTGTATTTATAATACTCTTCGTTGTATTGTTAGCCATCGCGTCCTATATGACAGGTGAGTTTAATGTATGATAACTGAATTTTTAAGATTTATAAATGTGTTTGAAGATTATATTTTTAAGTTGAAAGTAAAATTCGATCATAAATATATATTTTCCATCAAAACAGATGCGGAAACACATTTTCCAAGAAAGAGACTGATTTACCGAAGCTCATTTAATGAGATTTAAACTGTTTGGAACTTTTGAACAACATCAGTTATCATGACGTAACATTCTCGTTTTAATGTTGGTTATTAACATTGTGTGCTTTAACTTTATTGTTATGTTTTGTTCACAGCGTCATATTTTGTCAACTGGACGTATCAAAACCCTAAATCATGTACAGTAGTCGTCGGTGAACCAACAGAAGTGTTTCCAGCGTCAAAAGCAACATCACTGGAGTTCGCCAACAAAACTATGGCGAGGCCGCATCAAAGCTTGCCAACTATAGGCACAGGTAAAGAGGAACATCACTCCCGTCATCGTAGAAGTGTAGATGTAGTAGATGGGCATGCTTCTTCTTTACCACAATCTGTTTCATCTGAAGATTCTTCCACTGTTGTAAATATGCATGATATAACCAAACCTTCTGTGAACACTGTTAGCTTAGTGCATGGTGTGGCAGAAGAGATCACCACTCAGCGGGACGAAGAGATCAACGATGGTTCTAACAATGCTTTTGTGTCTAGCAATACTGATAATGTGTCGGTTAATACTCGTGACCTAATAACAAATAATCGTGAAACGTCTACAAGTAACAATTCTCCAAAACCGCTGACAACTATTGCTACAACAATGGCTGAACAACCCGCCGTGTCAGCAACGGAGTCTACTACTGCTACGTCAATGACTGCACAACCCGTCACATCAAGAACAGAGTCTACTACTGTAACTACTTCTGCTGAAATAACAACTAAAACAACTAATTACGTTAGCAGTTCAACTATTCCAGCACCTAACATTATTATAGAAGCTCATGTAGAACATCCTCTGGAAGTTAATGAGCAAAATGACAACCCAAAATTACCTAAAACAGATAAAGTTGCATATGATCCTGAAGATATGCAAGGTGATTCATTTCCGTTAATCCGTTCATACGGTTTAGAAAAACTTCAGTTCTTTAAAATTCAAAACCAATTGAAACAAATTAAAGAAGTGCTTCACATATATTCCAATGATTCATCCGACATGGATAAAGATTTGGAAAAGTTCCACTACGATAGGGAAAATAATAGACCTAAAGCCGCTTTACCGACAAGCACATCTACAATCATGACTACTGAGCAAGTAACCATTACTGAAACCCCTGCAACAACAATCTCAACATCTGTGGCATCTTCAATGGCTAGCTCCACAGAGTCGACTGTGACCAATGAACATGTAACATCAAACGTAATTATTAACGCTACAAATAAATTCGCCACGCACAATGAGCATGTTGTAAATACAACACCCACACCGAGTGTTACTAATGATATATTTACTGTAAGTAGTACCACAGAGGCAAGTCCTGACGAAGTTCCAACTGTAAACACTGCTGATACCAAATTCCCTGATGTGACTAATACTAAACATGTGTTGATTAACCTGACGATTTCTGCGGATGATGCCGAAAGCTCATCATTTAAACAGCTTTATTCGTTAACATTGACTGTTCCAACCGTTGGAGATTCAAATGAGATACCAACTGTTAAAATAACTCCAATGGATTCAGAACCAACCAAAGCTTCACAATTTAACAAACCTGTAACTTTAGAAGGTTCGACGAAAGTCAACAATACTACAAGAGATGACAGTGACGTTGGGGGAAGCTGTGAATGTTCATGTCCTGCTTGCATTAGCAATGCCACTGATGATTTTTATGATGACTCAACAGAAAATGGACCTACAACAGAATCTCCTAAATTTGATTCTTCAACTATTATTGATAAAATTTCAAGCACTGATAACTCTGAGCTAATAGTTTCAACGACTGAAGAATTAACTGAATCGTCAGGTACAACGGAGTCAGTTACAGATACATCTACAGATTCTACATCAGAAACTAGTATTGAAATATCGACCACGACAGAGAATGTTGAGTCTACTACAGACAGTGTTGAGACCACGACAGATTCTACAACTGAGACGGACATTTCTACCACAACTGAATCACCAAAATGCGTTTGTCCAAAAATTCAGCCTCCACCCATTCTTATACTGGAAGGTGAGGTTGACCTTCAATAAAAGTCAGAGATAACTTACTAACGGTCACCAAATCCATCACCGCTTAGGGGTTCTGTGTACAAATGTGTTTAACAAACTAATATGCATGTTCATTACTGGTCGCAAGGATATTAAATGCTATAGAATCATACTTTTCTGTTGCATGTGCTTTAACAACTAAATGGGTAGTGAGTAGATTTTAGTGAATATAAGTTGGTATTACATAACAGTGCATACGACAAACTCATCACATTATCGCATGTCGAAGTATTATGTAAAAGCTTTACAAAATACTAACATTTTGATATCTTTTAGGTGCGCGAACATTCCCAGCGCAAACATTTCCACCAGATGGAACGACATTCAAACAAATTACTTTAGGTGAAAAATTATCAAAAGAAATCCCTCCATATAGCTACTGGAATATGCAGTTTTATCAAACTCAAGCTAGTTACGTGAAGTTCGACTACATGATACCCAGAGGGGCTTCCATAGGCGTATACGCGAGAAGAAACGCTCTACCGACACACACGCAATATCATATATTGGAAGTTCTCAGCGGTTTCAAAGCGAGAACAACAAGAACTTCACATGTAAGCATTAAATAATTATATTATTAAAACAAACATAGATATTTTGAATGTAGAAAACATAAAGCAAACACTTAAAACTAGGCCTTCAATTTACAGCCTTCGATCAAGAAAGAAGTAACGCACTATATGGAGCAAGGCCATTGGTTCTTATCTCTATACAACGACGACGGCGACCCACAGGAGATCACGTTCATTGCAATGATCGCTGACGAAATGACGCACAACTGCCCTAATGGATGCTCAGGCAAAGGCGAATGTCTTATGGGTCATTGCCAGTGCCAAGCTGGCTTTGGTGGCGACGATTGCAGTAAAAGTAAGCACAGTCTATTTATACTTTGTCCACTGTGAAATGTATGATTCCTCCGAATATACTAATATACCAACTCCAATTTCAACATTTTAGGTGTTTGTCCAGTCTTATGTAGTCAACGAGGCGAGTATATCAATGGCGAGTGTCAATGTAACCCTGGATGGAAAGGCAAAGAATGTTCCTTACGGCATGACGAATGTGAAGTCCCAGATTGCAACGGCCACGGGCACTGTGTCAACGGAAAGTGTTCTTGTGTCAGGGGGTATAAGGGCAAGTTTTGTGGCGACATCGACTGCCCACATCCTACATGCTCTGGACATGGTTTCTGCATCGAAGGCTCTTGTATCTGCAAGAAAGGCTGGAAAGGAATTGACTGTGCGACAATGGATAAGGATGCGTTACAATGTCTTCCAGACTGCTCTGGACATGGCACGTTTGACGTTGACACCCAAACCTGTACGTGTCACGCGCGGTGGTCCGGCGACGATTGCTCAAAAGGTACTTTTTTGCTCGGAAACTGGATATATATCCGTGAAATCATACTAAAACTAATTGGTTTTCTGATTATTATTGCAGAGATATGCGATCTTGATTGCGGTCTACACGGAAGATGCGTTGGCGAGTCCTGTGTATGCGATGCTGGTTGGACCGGCGAGTTTTGTACTTCTAAGCTGTGTGATGCCCGTTGTAGTGACCACGGTCAATGCAAAAACGGTACTTGTCTCTGCGTATCTGGCTGGAACGGACGGCATTGCACACTGGAAGGTTGTCCGCGAGGGTGCGCCGGACATGGACAGTGCAAAGTTGCAAATGACGGCCAGTGGTCCTGCAAATGTTTCGATGGATGGGATGGACCGGATTGCACAACGCTCAAAGAACAAATCTGCGACGATTCCAAAGATAATGATAAAGGTTTGTGTTTCTTTTAATGTAATTCCCGGGTTGCATATAAATAAGCAATTTCTAAAAATTGCATCGTCCTTCTTTCTGTTTAGATGGCCTTGTGGACTGTGAAGATCCAGAGTGCTGTCTAAGTCCAATCTGCAAAGGCAGTCAGCTCTGCGTGTCTTCGCCGAAGCCTACAGACATTCTTCTCAGGAAACAGCCTCCTGCCATCACAGCTTCTTTCTTCGAGCGGATGAAGTTCATCATAGACGAAGGTAGTCTTCAAAATTACGCAAAACAGGAGAACTTCAACGAAAGGTGAGTGCTTGAATGTTCGGTGTTATTCGTTAGGGTTAAAAGTTAAATAATAACTAGCTAATATTTAGTTTGTCGGCTAATCCTATGGCCGACAAGCGCCGTATTAATATTTGTTATATAAGATACGCAATGTTGTGCCCCAGTCAATCCCAATGTTTTATTTACATTATAAGAGTGTACCACAATGCTTTCTTTCTTTTCTTACACTTATATGGAACAAAAATGTATTTATATGTACTACTCAATATCGAAAGAATAAAATTTAGAAAATCGTCACTTGCATGTGATACATGTATACTAACGTCGCTATTACTAACATTTCCGAGCTTCCCTGTTTCTAAATTAATATTGTTAAACACAATAATAATACTTACTCATTCTGTCATTTCTCCCGGTTTTTCTTACGCTGCGCAGTATGTTTTGGAACCACTTCAACTCGAGGTAAGACTTGTGAATCGAACGTAGGATAGTGTTTGTTTAACTTAGAGTTTATCTACGAGTTCTGTATAACATCCTACATTATTATTATAATATATTATGTATTTAATTGGCGACATATACCTACTATACTTATTCTATGTATCTGTGTCATGCATGTTGTGCTACTATAGTATTTAGCTACCTACTATTGTGTCCTGTGAATTTGTGTTCGCTTTTTATTTAAATGTTTGTACCTAATAATATTCTGTCCGTCACGTCCACATATCATCTGAAAACATGTTTAATAAAACCTTCTATACAAAGCTACATTTGTAGAAAGGAATTCTTAGTACTTTTAAGATACTAGCACTTTGCCCGCGATTTCGTCCACATAGATTTTAATAAACTGAAAAAAAAAGATCTTTCACATAAAACCGCTCCTAAACCTGGATCAATCCTTTTCATCCGAGTAGGGGTTGATTTTCGAGTAGATTTTATAGGAATGAAATTCTTTTCCAATATTATAGTTAATACTCTACTCTCTTGATTAATTCATCATTTGTACGAGTATGATAGAGAACGTAGATATACACGTAATGAACATAATTCACTATCCCCATGTATACTAGCCATTCACATATAGAAACTAGAACATTCCTATTAAAAGAACTATCAATCACCATATTTGTCAATACCAATAATCAACATGTACTAGAACTTTCCATAATCCGAACCAATCAGTAACATTTTGCTACAAGACGACACAATGAATACTAAAATGAATTTATCGCCCGAATTTCCAGTCGTTCTGCGGTAGTGAGAGGTCGAGTAGTCACATTACTTGGGACTGGTCTGGTGGGCGTCAGGGTATCCACTGACACACCCCTCGAAGGTTTCACCCTGACCAGAGAAGATGGCTGGTTTGATCTACTCGTGAATGGAGGAGGCGCTGTAACGCTTAACTTTGGAAGAGCGCCATTTAAAAGAGCTACGAAGGTCGTCTATGTTCCTTGGAATGAGGTAAATATTCATATAAACTTCGTTGGTTTTCTAATTATAAAATAAAAGAAATAAAGAATATTTCGAAATATTATAGCAAACTCCTTAATGACTTGAACGAGGTAAATTGCTATCTAGACATAAAATGTTGGTTACGTCGCAAGTATCAAGAGTTCGTACATATCTATTAAAACTGCCAAAGACTCGGCACAAATACGTTAAAACTTGAAAACAACAACTTCATAATATTCTTGTCGCCTCAGGCCGTTTGCTTATTCGCGGTCGAAAATATAAACTTGTTAATAATTTCATGTCTCATAAAGGCCTTAGCTTCGTTCTAGACATGCCTGATTTAGTCTTTAAAATATTATTCAAACGGCTTTCAACCTAACTTTATACAGTATGATTATATTTTTTCCTTAGTTAAAACATGCAAACTAGCGATTAACCGTAAGGACGTTAAAATGTTATGACTCTATTATTTTTCTTAAATCTTTATTTAAAACGGTCTTTTGCGTTGTGGTATTCTAAATCCAATTTTTATTGACCATACCTCTGCTTGGACATTAATGAAATAATTATTCAAAGAAATGAAATATTTCATTAAATATCCAATTTTCATTTATGGTTTAATTTAGTTACTTCTTCATAGCGAGTTATATTGATCAAAGTTGTTTTAAACTTAGGTCAACGTCAGGCACTAGTCAATCAACGGTTATCTTTTAAAGCAACATCAAAACTGTCCATCACTTTTCTGATACTCGAGCCTACTCTTTGAAGTTAATACTTTTAATAAATTGTTTTAGGTTGTGATAATCGATACAGTTCTAATGACGACGATGGACGAAAAGATCAACATGGGTCCGCCACAGGCTTGTCTTGCTCATGATTACGATACTATGAAACCAGTAGTACTAGCAACGTGGAAACATGGCTTCCAAGGGGCTTGTCCTGACAAGAGCGCCATTTTAGCCGAATCACAGGTAATAATCTTATATTTAAGCCTGACCCTAGTAATTGTGGTCTTAAAATAAATCAAAACTCTAATTTGTAATTGAATGGTCTTTGTAGGTGATCCAAGAAAGTCTCGAAATCCCTGGAACTGGTCTACATCTGGTGTACCACAGCTCCAGAGCAGCAGGTTATCTCTCCACCATCCAACTACAACTGACACCAGAAAAGATTCCATCCACATTAGCGCTAATCCACCTGAGGATAACAATAGAAGGAATACTCTTCAAGAAAACTTTTGAAGCCGATCCAGTAATAAAATTCACGTATCCGTGGAACCGCCTCAATGTGTACAAACAAAGAGTATACGGAGTCACAACAGCACTAGTAAAAGTAGGGTACCAGTACACAGATTGTAAAGATGTCATCTGGAATGTGCAAACAACCAAACTGAGTGGACAGGACATGAGTATATCAGACGTTGGCGGTTGGAACTTGGATATACATCATAGATACAACTTCCATGAAGGTAAATAAACTTTGATTTTGGCTTATGTGGGTACAATTTAACGATTACGACCCGACAACATCACAGACGGCGTTATAAAGCCCTTTACCACGGCTCGGAGGTTTAAATCGTCTCGTTTCGGGATTTAGTATATCTAACCGTTTTGCAGCCCTAAGTACAAACCCATGTAATCTGTTAAGTGGTTCAGTATATTTGACCTCACAATGACATCGATCCAGGTCGTTGGATGTTCACACAATACGCAATATTGTAGAGTAATATGTGAATAATAATTCCATACATTCGTTGTAAGTAAACTAACACATTATCCCAAATTTTCCAGGAATCTTACAAAAGGGAGATGGAACGAACGTATACTTGAAACACAAGCCTCGTGTGATTATCACAACAATGGGCGACGGTCGTCAACGTGAACTAGAGTGTGGAGACGAGTGCACGGGTGTGGCATCCAGACAACGACTCTTGGCACCAGTAGCCCTAGCTGCGGCACCTGATGGATCCATCTTTGTCGGAGACTTCAATCTAGTCCGAAAGATCAGCCCCGATGGGACTGTGCGGACAGTGGTCAAATTGAAGTAAGTTTTACAATTCTATTACCCGATTCTTTAGTCATGTTAAAAGATATTGTCTGAAATCTAACGCTTCTTTTCTTTATTTTTCAGTGCCACTCGCGTTTCCTACCGATACCACATGGCGCTATCACCTCTTGACGGCAACTTATACATCTCAGACCCAGAATCTCATCAAATCATAAGAGTTCGTAACACAGAAGACTTTAGCGACCCAGAACATAACTGGGAGACTGTTGTCGGTTCTGGAGAAAGGTGTTTGCCAGGTGACGAAGCCCACTGCGGAGATGGAGCACTAGCACGGGATGCTAAGCTTGCCTATCCTAAAGGAGTTGCAGTATCTATCGATAACATCGTCTATTTCGCTGATGGCACAAATATCCGAATGGTAGACAGAGATGGTATCATTACCACTATCATAGGCAACCATATGCATAGAGCTCATTGGAAACCCATTCCCTGTGAAGGTACGCTTAGCGTTGAAGAAGTCCATCTGCGCTGGCCCACAGAGCTCGCTATCAACCCACTAGACAACAGCTTGCATATCATAGACGATCATATGATTTTGCAAATGGCTCCAGACGGTAGAGTAAAAGTAATAGCTGGAAGACCTCTCCACTGTCCTTCACCCATGACGGGTATTGATGTTGAGTTGGCAACATATGCAACGTTAGTTATGCCGCAGAGTATCGCCTTTGGTTCGGCTGGTGATCTATATGTAGCTGAGAGTGACTCTCAAAGAATCAACAGAGTTCGACTAATTACCACTGATGGAAAGATTTCCCTGTACGCTGGCGCCGAATCAAAGTGCAATTGCTTAGAGAGAGGATGTGACTGTTTCGAGGCGGACCACTTCTTAGCTTCTAATTCGAAGTTCAACACAATCTCAGCCGTCATAGTCAGCCCGGATGGTATTGTACATATCGCAGATCAAGCTAACTACAGGATTCGATCAGTAATGGCAAGCATACCGGACGCAAGTGGAGCAAGGGAATACGAAATATATTCACCTGATTCGCAAGAGATTTACATCTTTAACAGATTTGGTCAGCACGTCACAAGTAAGAATATTTTGACTGGTGAGAACAACTACGTATTCACTTACACCGTCAACACTAGTAATGGCAAGCTCAGCACTGTCACAGACGCGGCCGGCAATAAAGTATTCTTACTAAGAGACTACTCCACCTCAGTTAACTCGATCGAGAACACAAAGGGACAAAAATGTAGACTAAAGATGTCTAGGATGAAGATGTTGCAAGAACTGAGGACTCCAGACAATTTCAACGTCACATTCGATTACTACGGTCCTAGCGGGTTACTCAAGTCCAAGTACGACAGCACAGGAAGAAGTTATGTCTACAAGTACGATGAATTTGGTCGTCTGACATCCGCAGTGACGCCCACTGGCCGTATCATAAACCTGAACTTTGATTTAAGCATCAAAGGCGCCACTGTTCGCATTACAGAAAACAATAAGAAACCTGTTTCTATTTTGATTAAGGGATCTTCAGTGAACACTCGTACTGGTGAAGCCGAACAGAAAACTATTATTTCATCTGACAGCAGCATTTCTTCGAGCATGCCTTGGGGTCACATAATATCTACAGATACAGTTCCATACACAGTGTTGGCTGAAGTTGACCCAATTTTGGGAGAAAGCTTCCCTATCCCAGCGAAACAGAGAACTGAAGTAGGTGGTGATTTGGCAAACAGATTTGAATGGCGTTTCTTCTTGAGAAAGCTTCTGAACAAAGCAAGAAGTTCCAAATCCATCTCGCAAGTAGGGCGCAAACTGAGGATAAATGGTGAAAACCTACTTACTCTGGAGTACGACAGAGACTCGTCAACGATAGCTGTGTTTATGGACGATAAGGTAGAACTCTTGAATGTTACATATGACAGAACCGCGAGACCAGTCCGATTTGGTCCTACCAACGGTATATTCGCTGAAGTCGTGTTGGATTATGACAGATTCAACAGATTGACTAAATGGAGTTGGGGTGATCTGAATGAAACGTATGGGTTTGACCGAGCTGGCAGACTTAACGAAATTCGTTACGGCGATGGATCATCCTTAGCTTACTCTTTCCGGGATATGTTTACATCTTTACCACTAAAAGTAACGACACCTAGAGGAAGTGATTATCTTTTGGATTATGATGACTCCGGTGCACTACAAAATCTAACTACTCCACGAGGTCACATTCATACATTTGCTTTAATGACATCACTAGGTTACTTCAAATATCAGTATTTCTCTCCAATGAACCGACACCCTTACGAAATACTATACAACGATGATGGCAATATTCTTTCTAAAATATTCCCGCATCAATCTGGAAAAATTGTGTACGTATATGATAACAGCGGAAAATTGGAAATGGTATTAGCAGGTGCTTCTGCAATTCGTTACGTCTATCATGAAAACACTCATCTCGTAAAGAATGTTGAAATAACGGACTCAGACTACGAACTAAGGCAAGATTACAAATATCACGCCGGAATTCTTAAAGACGAGAAGATGAAATTCAGTCCCAAGAGCAATCTGAACAACGCTCATTTCAAATATCAATACGACGGCAACGCTCGGCTTTCCACAATTGATGTTAATATCAATAGCAAGGAAATGCCGCAACTGAGAATGAAATACAATCAAAACCTTGGTATTCTTGAAGCGCTTAGTGATTTAAGAATTTATAGAAACACGTTCAATAGATCAGTGATGCAGGACACAAGCAAACAATACTTTACTATAACTGATTACGATGACCGAGGCAGAGTCAAGACCATCCTGATGAACATAAAAGCCTTCGATGTATTCCGCCTTGAAGTGGAATATGACTCAAGAAATAGAATAAAATCGAAAAAGATTATGATCGGCGATACCTCATCAAACGAACGAATTAGTTACAATTACGACGGTCACTTGATGGAAGTTGTAGGGTCAGAAGATGACTGGAAATACGTGTACGATGAGAATGGCAATGTGATCGGAGTTATCGAACACGGAGAGAAACGTTACCTAGGCTACGATATTGGTGACAGAGTTGTTCAATATAGCGACATAGAATACAGCAGCTACGATGGCCGAGGTTTTGTCATTAGGCGTGGAGAACAAAAGTACAGGTACAACTCTCGCGGCCAATTTGTACATGCTTCTGAAAGAGATAAGTTCCAAATGTGGTACTATTACGACGACAGAAGCAGATTGGTTGCTTGGAGGGACGACAAGAACAACGTCACTCAATTCTTCTACGCAAACCCTCAAACTCCAAATCTAGTGACGCACGTTCACTTCCCGAAAACAGGAAAGACTGTACGATACCTTTACGACCAAAGAGATTTCTTAACGTGCATCGAAACGGAAGACCAACGATTCTATGTTGCCACAGATCAGAATGGATCCCCACTTGTAGTATTTGACGTAAATGGTGAGATTGTAAAAGAAATAAAACGCAGTCCTTTCGGAAAGATAATGAAAGATACAAACCCCGAATTCTATGTACCAGTGGACTTCCAAGGAGGCATATATGACTATTATACTAATCTCATATACTTAGATTCACGGTTATATGATCCTGTCGTTGGTCAATGGATGACTCCAAGCTGGGAACATCTGGCGAGTAAACTTCACCTCCCCACAGACATATTTATTTATCGGTTCAAGAACAATGATCCTATAAACAGAAACCAGAGTACTCCCTACATGACGGATCTAAGCAGTTGGCTCCAGTTGTATGGATATGACCTCAACAAGATGATGGGATCGAGGTACATAACTGACATGATCTTCCAACCGAAAGTGGAATTGACTGCGCCCAGATTGACCCCAGATTTCGAAGTACTGTCGGGACTACAATGTATTATAGAAAAGGTGCGTATTATCGTTATTTTTTAAGTCAGTGAATTATTCAACAAAAACAGAATACAGTATTTTTATGAAACTGAAATTAATATAAACCTTTGTTTTCCAGATAAGCCACAAACTAGCAGATATGAACTTTGTCCCAACTCCGCTTCTAAAAATGGAACCGATCACAAGGAACCTACTACCACGAGTGTCTTATAAACGTGGAGTATTTGGCGAAGGAGTATTAATATCAAGAGTAGATGGCAAAGCGCTAATCAGTGTCGTCGATGGAGCGAATAACGTTGTGGAAGACGTCATAACAACTGTGTTCAATAACTCCTATTTCTTGGACGTCCACTTCAATATCCACGACCAAGATGTATTCTACTTTGTAAAGGACAATACGTTGAAGATCAGAGACGACTTAGAAGAACTTAGAAGGCTCTCTGGCAAATTCAACGTATCACAAGATGAAACCAACGATCAAGGATTAGAGGTGAGATTTGATTGAATTGTAAAAAAAATGTAGGAGCACCCAAAGTTTATTTAACTAGTAAGGATTTCTGAAAAGAAAGCTCCCCACTGGTGGAGATTTGACGAAGATTTCTAGAATAAATCATCTAATGGAATACTTTTAAATTTTCAGGTTCGAGTTCACGCTGTTGGGAAGGGCTCTGCGCAAGCGGTCATAGTACTTCGCTACGGTGTGGATCCCAACCAAGAGCGTATTAAACTCTTGAAACATGCTCATAAAAGAGCAGCGGCAAGAGCCTGGGAACGAGAGAAGGCTTTAGTGGCAGCAGGCTGGGAAGGCAGGGGGTCGTGGACAGAGGAGGAGAAAGAAGAACTCATCTCGCATGGAATAGTGGACGGTTGGGTAGCCAGAGACGTCCACTCTGTATCTAAGTACCCTCAATTAGCGGACGACCCAGCGAACATCATCTTTGTTCGCGACAGCAGAAGAAAACGGAGAAAGAGTGGGAGAGCGCGACACCGCTCATAATTTTAACGTGCCATAAATAAACGCCATTTTGATTTCCATATTTGAAACTGGCAATTTTGTCGGAAATAGTGAAGTTTCAAATTTGGAACACCGGTATTTAGTTCTTAACTATTTTTTTATTGGACTGAAGTATAATATAAAAGTGGATAGAAAAAAACAAAAGAGGCTCCTGTGATCGGTGTGTTACTGATGGATACGAATAATAGGAGTTATGCGAGGACTGAGTGGGAAATAAAAGTTTTGTAATTTAAGCTTACGGTTAGGTTAAGATTGACTGGAAACCGAAAGAAATTCTATGTCGAGAAAGTAAATTATTTTTTTCATTTCGTACTTAGGCGTTACAAAGCTCATACATTATTTTTACATACTTTATGCCCTTTCATCGTTGGACTGAACTGAATCTCGTAACAACTCACTACAGGGTACCGAGTCATAAATAAATAAACTTAAATAATAAAAAAATATAATAATACGACTAACTGAGCATAATACTTATAAAAATCATGGAACCAAAATACTCAATACGCAATCACAATTTTAACTTTTTATGATATTGTTTTAATGAAATACTTATTCTTTTAAACATTTTTCGTTACATATTATACTACACCTAAATCACTTAGGATGTTATAATTTATCACATGATCCACATATTCCTATTAAGTTTTAGCCAAATATATTTTCTATCCTTACATAATTTAGGTATTTGTATATAAAATACGTATATTTTATTCTTGTAGTTGTTTCTTTTATAGACCTAAGGTCTTTTTACTTCGCAATACTAACACTATTTAGCAATAATTTTGTATTTTATATCCTGTAATGTAAACTGACTCTTCAGAATAAATGACGTCAATATATTGTCTATGCTTGTTAGGAAACTTGCCACGTTAACGCTGACTGGCTTGTACCATAGATTGTAGAGATCAGATCTCAATATTTTGGCGAAAACTTGAAAGTGATGAATTTCTTTTAACTTCATTATACAAAGTGTGATAATATCATGTGCGATTTTTGTAATATAGATAAATGTGATTCAGTGAATAAACTTTCAAGTGCCGCCAAAATGTGGAAACTACTTTGAAAACAGAACTTTGACTTGACATGGCCGACTTAGAGAGACTGACTAGGCTTTCACTAGAAACGTCAAAGAAATATTTAATTTTCACTCTTTAAATATCCTTATTGTTGAAAAAATAAAAAATCTTACCGCCCCAAAAAAAAGAAATTTATTTTCATTAGACGTCGTGTGTTCTCAGTAAAGTAGTGAAGCCATTTTACCCGTTCGGAGCGACAGAGTTCTAAGTAGTATACAGTATTCCAAAAGTAGCATGCCATCGTAAAAAAATAAATAGACTAAAATAAAAACATAAACTAATTAAAATTACAGTCAACGTTATACGTACATTCTGCATGTGTTGTGCAATAATCGAGCAGTAGTCTTATCGTAACCGATTAGGAACAAACTTCTTGCTGACTTAACATAACGTTTACTAGAGACTGATATATTGTTTCCACTTCCCTGACGTAGCTGCTAAGGGATATTATGCGCCTTCTACTACGTGGCGCAGCATAAGGGCCAGTGCAGAAGAAAGTATCAATACACTATTCACCAATTAACTGATAATGAACTCCAATACCCATTGATGCTTTTTCTGCACTGACCTCTAAGAAGTATGTTTCGCAGTTACGAATTTTAATACTATTGTGATTCGTAGGATGTTTCCTTGACGATAAGACAGCGAGAAGCACAAATTGTAATTAAAAAAAGTAGATATTTATAGTATATGTCCATAAATGTGTCTCATTTAAAATGTGGTGTCTATTCTGTGTTAGAGATACTTTAATGATAGGTGACTGAGTGGCCGGTGATAGGATGAGAATATTTTTTACAACAAAAAAGTAGGTATAGATTTGGTGGGAATAAAAAATTCAAAATTCGAATCTATCGGGGTCGGGTACTATAGACCCGCGCGTTGGTGATATTTTGGAAAATGTGACTAAAAGAAGCAATACTGTAATTTAATACGTCTTACTCTTTATTTAGAACTTTAAGGTGTATTTTTATTTGAAATTAATTGATAATATAATAATATATCTATTGTGAATGTAGTTATTGATTTCATGGTGATATTTAGAGCGGTATGTTATCTTTTTTATGATGTATAAAGAATTCTAATTTGTAAATAGGTACTTAATTGAGTATGTAATCTGTAAAAATAATGTACATATCTTTACGCTTGAATTATTTATAATGTAACCCGATAAGGTTCTTAGGATTACGATGAATTGTAATATATCAAATTGGAAGGGAAATTACCGAGGGGTTAGTATCGTTTGACTATAGGCCGAACATTGCAATGAACTAAGCGTGTTTGGTTTATATTCAGGCGATTGTTTTTATCGCGTATAAAAACGGTTTTCAACATTATGGCGGGAAAATCGAATGGAGAACCAGCTCCATAGATAACGTGCGGACATTGACATCCATAGACTTCAGCTTCTAGATTACTTTAGTGAGCTTACAGTGTACGATCTTCACACGAAGCATTTACATGTAGAACTGATTTCCTCGTAATGCATTTAATTTTTATGTAGATATGGTGCATAGACCCCATTAAAATACTGTCACCGTCAGGATGAACGGTCACTAGGCGTATTTAACGTTGACTTTGTGTCTAACAATTGGTTCCCTATTGCTTCCATTTGCTTCCTATTCTCAAACAATTGCTTCCATCGTATTCTAGAAGATTTAAAACATTTTAAGGGTGACCGTTCATTCTGATGTCTGGACGGCCGGTCACCGAGTCGTACTTGTCCCTGAAGAATAGAAAAAATGAAATTCACGTGGCCATTAATTACTTCCCGTTTGCTTCTCTAAATGTTTCACAACTATAAGACTGTAACTATCACGGCAATAAAGATACCGACAAGTGTTGATTACCAATATTTTTGGTGCCTGACGTAAAAATAAAGCAAAACTCTTATTCAACGAATGAATTTTCTTATAGGCGCTTGGCACTCTATATTAATTTTATCGACGGTACGTTCTGTTTTTACCCGACTGCGCGACGCAAAGGGTAATGTGTTTATCAGTCTATGTATGTATGTTTGATTCTATGTGGCGTTCTAGAGACCAAATGCGTAGGCCGATTTTGATCATTCTTACGTCAATCGATTCGTCTTAACCTTGCAAGTGTCACTAAAGACACAGTAATCAAAATTCATCACAGCGACAACTAGACGCCATATTGTGAAAATGAATAAAAAAAATGTTGATGAACTATGTCGAATGGGGTGTCGTTGAATAGGTATTTTAAAATCATCTTTAGGTTCGTTTTATCATTTTTCATTTTAAATAATAGTTTAGGATATATAACGATTTAAAGTTGTTAAACAAAACAATCATTCTCGCTAATTTTCTTGCTTATTGATTTAAGTTTTGATTTCAAGTATGAACGATATACAAATAAACAAAACACGAAAAAATATGAAGAACAAATATTTTTGGTAAAAAAACCACTTTGGTGTCACTGTACACAAGCTCCAAGGAACTACTTTGGACCGAGCTGTGGTTGATTTAAGTTCACGCGTTTTTGCTAAAGGTCTAGCATACGTAGCTTTGAGCCGAGTTAGGTCTCTAGAGGGACTAATCATCAATAGTTTAGACCACCACAAGTTACCTAATAATCCCCACGAAATAACTCCCTCAATGAAATTACTAGATTGCGTAATTTTTCATCTTATAACGAAGTCAATGAACCGTAACTAAAAAGTATAAAATAAAATAAAAATTATTAAAAAACAAAAAACCCGACTATTTGAAAACTAATTTACTTAAATAAAAACTGAAAAGAAAGAAACAAGCCCAGTAGTTTAGAATAGAACAGAACGTCGGGGCCCATTCAAATTTTTCCGATCAAATCTTTCCAAGGGGCCCCGACTGCGAGTCGTTCTGTTCTATTCTAAACTACTGGGCTTGTTTCTTTCTTTTCAGTTTTTATATAAGTAAATTAGTTTTCACGCAGTCGGGTTTTTTGTTTTTTAATAATTTTTTGATACAAGCAGTTGTTAATGCTAGAGAAAAAAAAACTTATGAAACAACAGTTTATTCATTTATTTTTTTAATATACAACTGTCTTACATAAATCATCATAACATTACCATACGTTTCTACGCCTCGGCCTACAATGAGTTTTATAGTGACCCATCGTACCAATAGCAGGCGGAACAAATTCAATTATTGATAGCAGTTCATATTCGATATTTTGTAAAACCAAACCCGAAGGCGCTTCATGTACAGACATCAGTTCATCCGGTACTTCAAAACTTATTTATTTATTTATTTATTATTATAGAGTGGCAAGCGCCTATAAGAAAATTCATTCGTCGAATAAGAGTTTTGCTTTATTTTTACGTCAGGCACCAAAAATATTGGTAATCAACACTTGTCGGTATCTTTATTGCCGTGATAGTTACAGTCTTATAGTTGTGAAACATTTAGAGAAGCAAACGAGAAGTAATTAATGGCCACGTGAAGTTCATTTTTTCTATTCTTCAGGGACAAGTACGACTCGGTGACCGGCCGTCCAGACATCAGAATGAACGGTCACCCTCAAAATGTTTTAAATCTTCTAGAATACGATGGAAGCAATTGTTTGAGAATAGGAACCAAATGGAAGCAATAGGGAACCAATTTTTGGGCACAAAGTCAACGTTAAATACGCCTAGTGACCGTTCATCCTGACGGTGACAAAATACTCTGAATGTGTATAGATAGTCAACCGTCATACTCTGTTAGTCGGGAGAGTGCGTGCTGATCAGACGCAAGCATGTACGATAATAATAGAAAGTATTCTAATGGAATATGTAATAAAAAGTATTAAAATATCTACTGGTTTCATTTCATCCCCTACTGCAATAAAAATACATTTGCATTATAAAAATAATGTATATTTCATCATACAAATAAATCTACAAGTGCTTATATACAACTAGTGATATGTTTTACAATGGAATAGACTCGAACATACAAACAAATCAACAATAGTATATACAACAAATATTAGCTAACAAATATAATTTGTAACATACATAGATGACTATACAATAGCCTACGTCGTACAAAAATGCGAAATTATGGCTTTAACAATATTTTAAGCATATTCTAATACATAATGCCTCAATTGACAAATATCATACATACGATCACGGTACGATATTTGTTACGACAAAAGCGTCCTACTTTTGCACTTTAATAAAGTTTTAAACACTAACCCGAGGATGTTTATAGCGTTAGCGCTCTCTGTTCGGTGGCCAAGGCAAAATCAACTTTATTTACTTGAGAGTAATGTTGATATTTGTAGAGGTGCTCTAACGTGTGAAGCATGACTCGATTGAACGCATGCGGGCAATATCTTTACATTTAATACAAAAACACAAGTTAACACAAAAGCTGAGCCACGACGTAGCTTCGCCAGTGTGCGTGTAGCACTACAAAAACTAAAAGGTTCTTGACTGTATACGTCTAACTCTTAATCTGGCCGACGACGGTATGGTCGGTCGACCACAGTCCAGTTGAGTGAACCACAACCATACCACAGATTTGTCAGTGATCACAAGGGTCAATTTCGCGTGGCAGTAACACGACACCTGACATTAATGACAGCTGTCACATTGACATTTGGCCAGAGCAGAGGCTATAAAAATTCAATTTTTTTTTTCATAACTATCTCGCGTCTTTTGTCTTTCTGATATCGTACATGCGTAATGCAATCTTGACATGTTAACTCTTGACCGTCGAGTAGACACGGTCAAGAGTTAATGCAATATATATATTAATGCAAATCGTCAGTATAATGCATTGACTGTATTAAAAACATCAACCATCCGTATTCAATAAGAATCCGTATGGACATAGTAATAATAATTTGAAATTTGTCCTAAGAGCGTGACCAAAATGTAGCAATTTATCGACCAACAATGACATCCAAAGCTCATTCACCTCTCTAAAAAGCGTATTATTACAAAAATACAATATTTATCACTAAACACATTTGGAAGTTTACAAAGATTTCTGTAACATCAATAACTATTATAAATTTATCACTAAAATAACACCGATTCTAAATTTTCCATAATTAATATTTATAATAATCAATACTAGCGTAATAATTGCATATTTTTTATGTACGGAAATAAATACTCGACCTTGACTAATTTCTAGAAAATGTCCTTTTTTTATAACGTACATACATACATACCTACATTATGCTGCTAAAAACGCGTGACTTGTTATAAATAAGTACAGTTAAAGCTTTCTTTTTATCTGACTACAGTGAATCCAAAAGAAGGGTTCTAATTTATCAGCTCCAGTTACAGTTTTTTGTTAGATATTAGTTATTATATAATAACTGTTTATAAACAAAAAATAATTGGGTAGTTTCCACCATTAACCAATAAATGTTAGACACAATTCCTATAAAACCTCTATTAATTTCAGCCTAATAAATTCGGTTCATTGTCAATTTGCTATATAATTTGATTTTTAGTTGTTTTGAAATCAATAAATAGATAGTCAACTGAGTTGTTATTTTAGTGACGTCATAAGTCGCCATTACCATACAAAATCTATTGGAGAATGGCGTTTTGACAGCTCATAAAAAGTACGTCAATTGATAAAGGTGGAAACTACCGTATTACAGAAAGTCGTTCACAGCGAGTTCAGTTAAGTCAGTTAACCAGAAGGTTTAACAAGAAAATGACAGTCTGTTAAAGCTTTTGCTTTTTGCTGCATAAGAATGTTTCTCATATTTAAACATATGCAATATCTACATTAAAATAAAAGTATATTATTATACATAGGAATTTAAATTACATCGCTATAACTTAAAATTTAATGGCATTTCGTAATAAAGTATAGTTTTTTTTAAATACTTGAATGTGAAAATAATTATTATTTATTGGTTCATACAATTTATATAAAAATCAGTCGAATTTAAGCATAAATAGTATTAGCCTCTATATAATTATATTAGTTTCAGAAAACTATAGAATAGTACATATGAAAATAAAATAAACCAATATTTATAATAGTGTATAAATTACTTATTTTAAATAGGAAAATAAAGTCATATTAGGAAGAAGGAGAATTAGTAAAATATGTGAATATTATAACAGGAAAAATAAACAGTATAGAAATAGCACCATTAGATAAAATAAAGGTATAAATTTTCGAAAATAAATTATAATATACTAAATGGCTGGCATCGACTTTTATAGATTTTCCATAAGATTTTATTCTATTTTAAAATACTGTTGAGATACATAAAACATGGCGCTAATAATTAATGCATTCATATTTCAAACTCGATCCTCCCCAAGCTGGGAATCGAAACTTTTTTTTTTATTTTGAACCTCAGCTATATTTATAAATTGGTAGTTTTGATTTAACAGAGCTTCCCCTTTACTCAAATGTTATCCATGATGGAATTAAACGTCTAGCAACTCTGGGATCTCAGTTCATAAGCATTCAATAGTAATATTAAATCAACAAAGCACATCTTTTCTAAATAAATATCAAAACACGCTAAAAGAACAGCTACCGGTACTTTTAATTTCAAAGAAATTTAAACTTTATCTCCATTGCTATGGTAAATAATATCGCTTGAATGACTGGACATATTGGCGATAAAGTATAAAATGTTGTGGAATTGAAACTGTTGATGATTGCTGCTTTTCAGTGTGCGGTTTAAAGTTATAAATAAAAGTCTTACACAAGTAAGTAGCTACCGAGTGTAAATGCGACCACGGGCAACATTGCGTACTAACTAACTTTTAAAATTTCTAATACTTACCTACTTATTTTCTATTTAACCTAGTAGTCTAGACTAGTTACAATTGTTTTCCTGTCATAATAAATTTTTGGTAATTTTTCTAGTAAACTTGTCAAAATTTGTTAAAAACGTGAAAAGACAACATTTATATTATTAGTTGAAGGATACAGGCAAAAATCCAGGAATGTCCTGATGAATTAATTATGAAGTATGACACTAAATTTTTGCCCCAACTGATTTTTTGGAGAAATATTATATAGTAATGAGAAATATTATATAGAATGAAATACCATTGTATTTCATTCCTTAACACAAATTTTCACAAAAGCTCATTAGGTGTCGCTAAAAATACGTTTATATGGCGCTTTTCATTGCTATACGCGTGCGGATGCGGGTGCGGGCCAGGCGGCCTTATTTATTGCGAGCACGCAGCGCGTGCAATTTCCACCTGCTACCCGTCCTAATGGAATAAAAACATGTGTATACAATTGATTGCGGATTGCGCAACAAACATCCGCACCCCCACTCGTAATCGGCAATGAGAAAAAGGCTCTTCTTTTAAATATATTTTTAGCGACATCTATTGAGCTTTAGTGAACATTTGTGTTTAAGAATAAAATTACTAAGACTGCACTTTTATAAACCAAAAAAATTAAAACTATAAATTCACTAGTTTTTTGCCTGTACCGTTCATTTGAAACATACAAATTTAGGCCTGTTACACTATGGCGAGTTTTCTTCGCCCAATTTGTAAAAGCGCTTTATCTAAACACCAATGCTTTTAGCCAATAGCGACTTAATTTAGTCTATATTCATTCCAATTATTATAATAGTACCTTCGTTACGTACATTAAGCCTACGAAGCAATATTGAAACGTGTTACGACTAAAGACTGGTTCAAAAGAAAACCTGACTATGGGCCACTATTCAAGGAGGCGTAGCTACATAGACGTATATTCGTCATTATACACTTTGTATACGCCTACTTGCAGCTTACATACAAAACTATGAAACTCAGTTCATAAAGCCAGTTTTCAACCATGTAAAAAAGTTATTGGAACACTGTTAGTTTTAAAAGAATAAGTATTGAGGCTCTTGCCCATTCTTCTCCGCACGAAACAACATTTAGGTATAGCAACATTTAGGAACTAGTTTGAAAATGGATTCCAGAAAAACGGAAAAAGAACTATCTTTAGTCTTTTACGCTTAATTCAAAATAGAACCTACAGCCATAGATCTTTCTACGACAAAAGAGACAGGGAGAACTTTAAATTACTCCATCTCATTTCACATGGCATTAATACTTTCTAAATACGGCGCCCGGACATCTCATCTAATAAATAATAAAAGACATCGGGTAAAAGAAAGAGTAGCGCTCGGATTATTATGCTTCGTTTTCCATATTGAATTAGTTACTAGAAGTCAGTCATGTTTTGGGCGTAATAAGCAAATACTACTACAGCTGTAATCATAAAGAAAAATGTTTGAGAATAACCTGAAACATCGCCCAAATTTCAATAAGTTTACCAAGCTTAACTCTAAACCAAAAGTCATCAATTCAATTCTAATTCAGCATTTTAATCCATCTTTTACCCGCTATCTATTTTAATACATTGAGGGTGAAGTTAAACAATTTTTTATACCTAGTGCAAGACTTAAACAGTGAATAAAATTTGATTTAATAACAGTTTTCGAACTTAGATGGTGACGGCTTTCTATTTAATCGAAACGAGATGAATACCCCAAGGCGGATTCAATCTCAAGTCAGTCATATAGTCCAAATGTAACCCTCAACAGTCAGGGGTTACTTAGTTAAAGTCCAATCAAAAACGGTCCGCAATTTGATTATAAAGTTATCAGTGAGTAACCTAGACACTGGCTGGTTGCTAGAAACCCCTCCTTAAATCTACCCTTGTGAATCCCAGCATTTAACACAGAGCGACTGCTTATCTGACCCGTCTGACCTAACACTAACATCCCCCTTACCAATGATGTTATAAGTAAAAAAGTGTAGATAGGTTATTTGCAGTCAAAAAGTGGCACATTAAAAGTTTGCCAATCGGCAAACATGATACTGAGTATCGCGTTGACATTTGACGTTTATCTCTTTTTCACTCGCACTACTTCGATCATGTCATCCTACTTTGACGTGTAATGTATGTGTGCGTTAGTGTGTGTATGTCTTTAAAGATAGAATTTCGTTTGGGTAACCTATCTACACTTTTTTACTTATATATGCTTTGCGCTGTAGCAAGGTGCGGGTGGCAGCTGTCTAAATGACGTTGACATCAGTCAGTACCACATGACTAGGGACGATATGCAATTCACTTTATCGCTATCGACACTACGAAAATTAGTGTGATATTCAGTTTTGTGCTAAAGAGGAAAACTTTGAATGTTTGTTTGTTTGATTGTAGTGAATAGGCTTTCAAACTACTGGACCGATTTTAATAATTCTTTTACAATTCGAAAGCTACATTGTTCACAAGTAACATACGCTATATTATATTTTGGATAAAAATAGGGTTCCGTTAGATATTTGGGTTTTTCGGACAGGAGATGTAAAAAATCAACCAGAAAAGTTACTTATTTTACGTACACTGCCTTAACTATAAAAGTTAGAACCGTAAAATGTTCTAATCAATTGTATATCTTATAAATACCTTCGAAAAAGTTTGCAACACACTATCTATGTATGTTGAGTGAGGCACAACAACCATTTTTTTATTTCGTTTTTTTTTTGGACATCATTTAAACGCGTTTATTTTACTCATGCTATTGATCCTTATCGAAATAAATTTTGTTGGGCTAACCAACAGTTCTTTTCAGGGCTAAAAACATTTCTTTTCGATGCTAGAATTTTCTAATTTTAGGTCTCAACTTTCTAAACACAGTGCACGAACTGACTGGTCGAAGGTCGTGAATAAAGTAAAAACGGACATTATGTCTGATTGGGATCGCGACATACATATTGACAATATAATTGAGTCATCGTTAATAATATCCGTCACAGATTCAGATGATGAATCAAGTGACTATTCCGATGGTCATGACTTTGATATGAGTTCAGATGAATAAAATTTATTTTTCCGCTCGCAGCGGCTCGCAAGCCAAACTGTGATTACATCGCCTGTTCAGGAATCTAGCGCTGAACGTGAGCAGCATCTTTCTGATATGCAATAAAAACAAAACCCTTCTTTTGGCAGTCGGGAAATAAATCATAGCACTCAGTACTAACCGAACCACAGTCATAATTTCATCACAAGTTAAAAAAATGTTTACCGCCCAACGAAGTGGGCACGGATCAGCTAGTATTATTATATATAATATCGACATTCCATCGTAGCAGGACATCCCATCACTAATTACGTCGAAGGCGTTACGTTATACGAATAACACATTGCTTAATTTTTAACCCAAATTAATTTTATTTGTGGTTTAGTGCATTCTGGTTGGGTTGAAATTAATTTACTACAGCTATTAATGATTTAGTGTATTAGAAATGTGGTACAGCAGAACTACTAAAGTCATAATTTATAAAACACTGCAACTTTCTTAAGTGAAATGAAATGTTACTGAATGTGTCACCCGCACCTTGCTACAGCGCAAAGCATATAATATCATTGCCCCTTACCCAAACATTGGGTAATACATTCACCAAAAGCATAAACGATATGCACTAGGTACAAAACATTGCCGAAAGGAACATCAAATCATCATACCCACATTCAGGGCTCCTCAACAGGCCCAGTGACCCTGGTCTTGATCTTGGTCCACTTGTCCAACATCTGATCGTCTACATTGTCTATGGTCCACTTCTGCGTGCCTTTGGTCGCGTCACAGCGGTAGATGTAGACCTCATTGGCTGAAGGACTCCAGTCGATACAGTGGTCGTCGTTGCCGTGTTTTATTTGTTTTGTTTCCTGGAATAGTGCGGAAGATATTGATTTTAGGTGACGATAAGATTTGACCAAAGCCTATTTTGGGTCTTGAACCTAAAATCGGTCAAATCTTTTTAGTGTATGTGTCAAAAAATAGTACATTTTCGAGGCGGAATTCGCGGTGTTATGGAACCGAGGACTGCAGTGCCATTTGCCAATTATCCACCCTAGTGCGAATAAATGAAAAAAAAAACGAGGGTGATATAGATATAGGAGAGCATAATTCGAGTCTAATCGTAGGGTGATAAAAGCCAGGTGAAAATCTATTTCCACGCATTGGTCTCACACCTAAAAAAACCCCTTCAGCAATAACCGGACGGACCGGACGTCTAAAGTAAACTTGATTGATGAAGTCACATTGGTACTCGCTCCGTTTCGATCGCTGAACCTCATTTAGAGTGGTCCCCCCACTCTATATTTTCAGTGTAACTCCAAGGCCCTTGGATTGCATTCAAAATATAGAACACACCTAATGAGGGTTTTTGCGTATGAGAAATCCGCTAGATGGCAATACGTAGGCGTGAGGTCCAACTGCAGCAGTAAATTCTGACATATCTGACAATGTCATGTCGATACGCAAAAACCCTCATTGGCACGAGGGGTAATTTCTAAACTATTGTATTCTAATTATAAAAATACCAATATTACTTTTATTGTTACTGGAACAAGCTGGTTCTTATATTTTAATCGTATTTTAAAGATTCTATCCATCTAGGCTAAGTACATACCCTGCTATAATACCAAAGCTGGTTGCCTCCGCCGAGATGGCACGAGAACAGTCGTATCGGGCTCTTGTCCGCAGACTCCGGCAGATCCCAGCACATATTCCGTGTTTTAATCCTGGAATTAGAAGAAGCATAAAAAGTACTTAAATATAAAGTCTGTACTTTCCAACCAGGTGTTTGGAAGTGTACAGTACAGACTCATTTGGAAATGAGCCAACGACTTGTTGATAATTTATACATCGTACTGTACTGACAATAAAAATACTATAAAACCCTATAGGTATTTTGGCTGCCTACTAAAAATAACCCCCCGAACTGTTTTCCGAAATATAGAATTCCCTATAAATAAAGATATTTATTTATGGGTTTATTTGTTTAACAGAAGATCATAAGATTAACGAGTACGTTTACGCGCCATTTTTTGTTTGAAATAGCGTCTCTAGTACATTATAACTCAATGCATATCACCCAGTTTGTCAGTCAATTAGTCAGTTTAGATGCCATACTAATATTATAAATGCGAAAGTTACTCTGTCTGTCTTTTCTTGTCTTGCTCCGTATTTGATGTGGAACACGGCTGGATCAGCTTGTCCTATGTGTGTAATGTAAATGTATAGAATATTCCAACAGACCTGACGTCTTTGTACCAGGAGAACAGGAAGTCTTGCTCCGTATTTGATGTGGAACACGGCTGGATCTGCAACTTGTCCATCGACGCGCCGTGGTGAGCGTCGATACACAACTTAGGGTTTGAGACTGGTCGCACCTTTATATGTTAAAGAAAATTGGTTAAAAGGAAAATAAAGTGAAATGTATGCTATTATGAATACCCATTTCTTTATAAAACATAATATGCTATGACACTTTATAAAATTGCACATTTAAAGAATAATTAATCATAATATTAGTAACTTAACATAACGATTTAAAAGATTTCGTTGACTACGGTGTTTCTTCGTTAAGGTAACCATGAGTAAGGTCGAGTGGACTAGACAAAGAATGTGCATATGATTTTATTCGCACAATCACAATCAATGGTTTATTTTATAGAATCAGAAATAATTAGTAGAAATATTTTTTCACCGACTACAGATGCATAGACATTTTTATATTACTTAATAAAACAATAATATCATCAAGGATAAAATCTGATTTGCGCTAAAAAAAGAGTACAGAATTAGATTAGTTTTGAATTTCAGTTAAAGATTGAAGATAATACTTACACGTCCACTAGCAAACGGATTCGGTTCTACAGTTGGATATTTAGCAGTTAAATCAAACGCGATCTGAAAATAAAACAATAATCCTTAAAATTTGTAATCACTTCAATATCACACATAATTATATTCGACTTGTAGTCATTAAACTCTGACCGAAGATATTTACCTGCGTCATGAACCATCTAAAAGACTTGCAGTTCAATTTCTCTCTTAAAGCCTTTTGTTCGGAGATATCGCCAGGATCTATCTTGAGGTAATGAGGCCTTCTCGCGTACAAAAACTGTGCATACTCGTCCATCCACACTTCGGCTACGCGACGATAGTTCTGTATAGGAAATAAGAGCTCTTTTAACCCATACGTAATTAATTGTGTTTGTTTGTCACCTACTGAACAGATTTAAATAACATTTGGTACAGATAGTCCATAGCTTCGCAAAGGACATAGGACAATTTTTATACCTAAAATTCCACGGGAACTATGAATATGCTATTATCCCGTACAATGCGGTGGTTTACACCATTATCAATTGACGTACTTTTTATGAGCTGTCAAAACGCAATTCTCCAATAGATTTTGTATGGCAATGGCAACTTATGACGTCACTAAAATAACAACTCAGATGACTATCTATTTATTGATTTCAAAGCAACTAAAAATCAATTTTTATAGCAAATTGTAAATGAACCGAATTTATTGGGCTGAAATCAAAAGAGGTTTTATAGAAATATTGTGTCTAACATTTTATTGGTTAATGGTGTAAACTACCCAATTGCGATTACGCGATGCAGGGTGTCGGGTGATAGGCATCTCATACGAACATTTTCCCCGCGCTCGAATTTAAACGGAACTGTTCCCTATTCGTGCCAACCTATTCGTTCACATAGCAATTAACTTACTTCATAATTTTGAGCTTTTAGACGACGTGACGCAATTAAATACATGGCCACAAAATATACGTCATATGTATCTTACTTTTTTTAATGAAATGTAGTTTATTTTGTGAACAAGAGAATAAACAACAATATCTGACGTCACTCATGAACCCAATTGACTGACTTATTTAAGTATTGATTTTAAAGCAATTAACAATCCAATTTTACGTTAATTGAAAAATAATCGGGTCTGGCCCTGAAAGGTAGAATAAAGTGTATCTTGGATATATTGTAAGTAACTTCTTCTCATTTAGCGTGATCTTATGTAGCCTGTCTTATTTTGATGTATAAGCTACATTACTGTTCTTTTATCAAAATCCGTACAGTAGTTTTTGCGTGAAAGTGTAACAAACATACACACATCCACACACACATACAAACTTTCACATTTATAATATTGGTAGGATTATATTAATATAGATAAATACATACCTTGCCGACAAAGTCTCCGTGGCCCGGGTTGGGAAATGGCGCGAACTTTCGGTAGATATGACCCACGCGCGAACACGGCGCGTCCAACATTATCCCGCCGCACTGCCAGATCTGTCACATTGTGTTACAGTGAGACATTGATGGAACATTGTATTGTATACCTAAAGTCACGCGAAGTTACAAATTTTGTAAGCAAACATTCAGATGAATGACATTTGCCCGAACAACTCGTAAAACGTTGACAGTGGTTACGGGTAGTCAGACGCCAGTTAGTCTGACTAGTCTAACCAACGGGCATAGTGTCGCCCAGTTTCTGGGTTGTGGAGGTCGAATAGACAGTCTCTTCACGTAAAACACTGATAACCAGCTGAATTCGGCTAGGCTGGAAGCCGACCCCAACATAGTTGGGAAAAGGCTAGGGAGATGATGATGATGACAATTGCCCGAACATTTAAACGACACTTAATTTTGAGACTCTCTCAAATCTGTTGCTGTCTTTGTCACTCTTAAAGGGATAAAATAAGGACAGCAACAGATTTGAGAGCGGCTTAGAATTAAGTGACGTTTGAGTATTCGGGGGATTGTGTTTTGTACATTATTGTGAATGGACGTGTAAAGCTTACACAGCTACACACTCTAAGAACCTTTTCAACCTTGATAACAGGAAACTAAAGACCCAAAAATACTCTTTCGAAGTAAAACGCTATTATGCAAGAAAAATCAAACAAAATATAATGCCAAATAACTATATAGATTTACATTATATTATACAGGAAAAGAACATTGCTACTTGTGTAATATTTTTTTTTGGTACGTATGTCCCTGTATGTTTTTAACGGGCTACACTGGCTATGCACGTGCTATTTTGAAGTTATTAAATTTAAAAGTCTATACTTAGATTAAAATCTTGCCGCATATTTATCACACTCACTGACACTTAGGTATAATAAGTTATTGTTGTATACTAACCTTAAAACTAAGTTCATATTGCTCGCCGCCCCAGATGTCTAGACCGGGGTCATAACCGCCCAACTCCCAGAAGAATTTGCGCGATATAGCGAACAGACCACCAGCCATTACAGGACTCCTGAGAAGGACAAAAAATAATATGTATTATTGAATACTTTTACTTGTAAAATGGCTCTTATTGCACGGGGGTGATGGTTCATAATTGAACCCGGCGTATTAAACAAGGATCGAACCCCGTCTTAGTAATTAAGTACTTATATAGGTTCAAAGATTATTATTTCTATTAATATGTCTGTATAAAAAAATAACATTTAATTTCCACACTTATTCAATCTCAGCTAGTAATTTTAAATAATTTCATGTCTACAAACGTCAATAAATAGACTATGTTAATAAAAAAGTAATATAATAATAACGCAATTTGGACGGTTTGACCTTGTAACCATTGTATATAACATAATTTACTTTTGTAGGATTTTCGTAGTTCATTGTTTGATTGAACCTATTATACATGATTATACTCATGATAAGAAACAAATTTTCCAAATAACCATTTTTTATTGAATTTCTTAAGTACCTAATGAACGCGTGTTTTATTGTCTACCCACGTTGTCTAGCTTAGTGCCCTTACTAATAAACACTGTGTAAAGTTATGCAATGAATAAAGCCTGTATAACCATACATTTTTTGACCTATAAACCTGTCATAACTTTATGCAGCGATTATTAGTAAGGCGCTTTGTGTTTAACCTCGATTTGTAAATACAACAATTGACTTTCGAAATAAACATCAAAATAATTTTTGGTTCATGTTTGTTCAGATTGTGTTTTTAATGGTCTCATAAAAACATACAATAAAATTACAGTGCGTTTTCACAATATTCCGCGCCGCTTTGTACAAGATGTCGCTGTCACCTACAGTACAGGGGCCCTAGTCTGCTATTGCAATGGTGGTTCAATGATCAATTTTTGACGTGTAACGTTACACTTTTGACACATTTCCCATACAAAATCTGTCAAACTTGTCAAATATTCGGCATATGACTGGTCATTGAGACAAGATTGCGATAGCAGACTAGAGCCCCAGTAGACTGGCGTTGATATCCCAAATAGTACTCCGAAAAAAATTACCAGCCAAAACTTTAAAAGCGCCCCCGTACCTAGTACTGCGTGCGGTAGTCGAAAGTGCCATACGCAAGTGTTACTGTCTATGAATAAACTTACTAATGCAAACAGTGTTAACTAGTACTAACTAGTGCCAAAAAGTGCTAGTGTACTAACTTGAAAGGCTCCGGCATATTCTTCTCATCGTTGGGCAGTATGGGCAGTCTCTTGTAGAAGAACTCCCAATCGAAAGCGCCCCGAGCTCCCTCGTCCTGAGCTCGGTACTCGAAAGTATCGTACGCGATAACGTCTATGAACGGACACGTTACCGTGCGGTAGTTCAACGCTATCGGTTCTGTAAACGAAGTTTCCTCTTAGATTAACGTTTAAATGGGCTGGCACTTCCTCTTTCCTCAAATAGTGTATAATTATTTGGTGCTTTTTGTTTATTATATTGTTGAAATTTATATAAATAAACTGCATCATACATTATTCGTGATAATATTTAGCTATTGGTGGATTTTGTTGCTAAAGTTAAAATTTTGACATAAGCATGGAGCTTGTGTCAAATATCTATCTCTACCCTAATCCACCAATTTACAAATGTCCATTAAAGTTTATCGTTAAACAACGATACATACAACGGTATGTGCGTGCGATCTAAAAGGTTGCTCATACATTTATTTGCATTCCGATCTTACTCATTCAACCAACACGGGTATTAACGTACAATAACAAACAAATACATACACAGACCTAGTAGGGGCGGCAGCCAGTTGACATTGGCCTCGGTATGGGAGTCAAGAAACAGAAGAACATCGGCTGTGGCCTCCTTCGCCCCAGCGAGTCGCGCGGTGATCAGGCCACTGCGCTTCGGAACACGAATAACACGCACTTTTGGCATGTGCTTTGCTAAATAATCTTCTAATTTCTCCTTTAGGAATTCTAGAAATAAAAGGTTAATTTTATTTTAAATGATTTCACCTATCTCTTATACATTTTTTTACAATACCAATAAATCTAATTAATAGGAGAGTAACCAATACTAATGTAAGTCTTTTTTATGTTTTAAGAGGTAGTATCTGAAATTTTGCCGATTACAGTTAAACTTGAATGCGAAATGGTTCATAACGGAACCCTATCTATGCGTAGCCTGACACACACTTGGCAATTTTTTTATGTATTTTTTTTATATTACAACGAAAAATACAGGTCACTGTTACTAACTTTTGTTCAATGACCTTTGTTTGTCATTTACCTACTATGCCTATTAGATTCCTAGAATCCGGTTACTGGTTAACACGGTACGCTAACTAAAAAAACCTAAAGGAAAATTGAAATAACACAACCCGACCCAGAGATCAAATAAGAAAACAATAAAACAATAATGACGTGTATTATAATCTCTGTCCATCTCCATACCACCACCCACTCAGCTATTGAAATTAAAATAAATACTACCTATGTACCAAATATACATAAAACGGCTTAAAAAAATATTTATTAAGGTTCTCATTCTAATAGCTTAGTCAATTTATCAATTATCAGATCGGTAATGTTAATTATGTTTTCAAAATAATGTTCGTTGTTTTGGCATCAAAAACTTTACACTGAAGTGCTGTCGTTATGATTCGATTTCCGTTTCAAGTGGTTTGATATAGTTTAGCCATCTGCAAGAATTGTACGTCCTACTCCGAGGTCAAAGCTACTTCTTTATCAAAATTAATCAAAATAAGTTCAGCGGTTTAGGAGCAAAAGCGAAAGACTTGCTTTGATAATTTTAGTGTGAATAAAAATAACCAATACAGATTTTAAGATACCTATAATTTGTAAAATCTGGTATTGTCTACTTTCTCCCAATAACATACAAAGTCAACGGTGAACGATGTCATTGATAAATGCCAAACTAAATCAGAAACTACAACATGGACTGTTATTTTTTTCGTAATAAATAAGAATACAAAAAAAGCAACAGAAAGTGACAGAGACATTTTATCACAAACTATTCCTAACGCCGAGCTCTTATACTGACCCAAGCATGGCTTGGATTCTTGGGTCGATCAAATATATTGAACCTTTCCTCGTTCCTCAATTTCGGAAACCACGTAAATCTGTTTGTCTTATCTATTAATAACGACAATCCGTTTTACCAAGGAGTACCTATTGTGTGACCCAGTAACTATGAAGAGGTGATGAGCAACCGGTCACTCATAGGTGGAAAAATATGGAGGTATATCCTTTGTTCTGCCAGGGTTGCGGAATAGTTCTAATCGCTACCGCAGGCCCGGAACATAAAGGGCAACCAAAGCAACACAAAGAGTGGGGTTTAGTCAGTAAAAGTCTGACAATCCCTCCCGCCCCGGAGAAGACATTTGATGATTTCCCATCCTCATAAAAAAAGTAAATCCATTGTCAATGTCATTAACCGACAAGGCTCCTTTAAAGGTGATTGAAAACTATTTTCTTCCAGCCAACCTGTTTGAGATTATGCAAGAACATGTTACAGATTAGGTATTTAGAAATTGCTACAGTAAGTGCCTAGTTACTGCGACACATCCGTTCAATGACAACCTTAGTAGTAGCATAGATTAAATAATAAGTTTAAAAAAACCGGCGAAATGCGAGCCGATGTTGCGCACCGAGGATTTCATACAATTTTTCTTTGCATATTTTAGGTAAATTATCCTTTTTTACAGTAATTGTGATTGTAGATCACTGGTAAGTAACACAAAGGTTTTAAATACTTACCGTGCAAATCTGAAAACTATTCGACACCGATGGCCAAATAAAATGTAAGTAGTATGGAAATAAAAGTAAACGGCCGTAATTTTCGATTGAATTGACTACTTTAATTTTATCACAACTTACAGGGCTTGCAGGATGAGAACATTAAATTAAATCTGCATTTGTCCTCAAGATAAAGAGACAGACGAACGGACATCAAAATGTTTCAACAAGAATGGTTTTTTTTTTCCTTCGAGCGTACGTAAGGAACCTTAAACAAGTGCATTAACCCGTAACCTACAGGTTTTTACAGCGTCATAAATGTCATAATGTCCTTAACATCCAATAGCAATTAAAACATCTTGATAAACATAAAACATACCTATTTGCAGTACTGAAGTAAAACCATTAATTAGCAACACAATGAGCGAAACTAATTATGCTAATATGCATGTAAAAGTACTGCGGGGCGTGACAATTGGAAGCAAATATTATTGTGATATAGACACTTAATGAAACAAGGTTATTTTATTGAAGTACCAGGTGTATCTATAACTTCTCAAGCCTGTAACTGCTTTTATTTATCTGTACTCTGTACTTTATTTTTATTTTACTTTATTTTTGACTGACCTATCCCATGGTTAGTAACACTGATGATCCCATCCAAGTTTTCTTTGTATGATGAACATGCCAAAGTGTCAAAAAAATACGAAAGTGAGTCCGTGTGTTTCGCTTTCACCATTCAACCACTAAACCGATTTTCGTAAAATTTGTTACAAAGTATAATACTTAAACTTAAACCGCATAAAAAAGGTTAGGACATGAGGTTGTCGCAGTAACTGAGTTATATCGGCTGCTGTGCTGTCTGTCGCGTGTCTCGGATTTAATACCCGGACTGGACAAATATTTACGCGGCTTACAGATATTTCTTCTGCGTCTGGTTGTTTGTGTATGGGACTAAATCCTAGTGTAGAGAAAAAGAGCCGGATTACGTAGAGAAACGTTCGCTATAACCGATGTTGACGCAGTCGAAGTCGCGCGCAAAAGCTACTTTCGAATAAAAGAAAAGGCTATACTCGATAGGTTACTATCGAGTATAGCCTTTCCGGACTATGACGACCCCAATAGACTTGCAAGTCCAACCGGATGCAGCAATACCAATATTTTACATATTTATTTTTAGCAACGAAAAAGGTTTACTTTAACCTCTACCCGGACAAAGGCGCAGGCAACGGTTATTCTTTTTTTAATTAAATTCGCCGTTTAAAAACTTGATTACGGCCAATTATTTATATTTATAAATACATCTGATCAAGTGCATTTCCATCTCTCATACAACTGAGATCAACTGAGGCGGAGATATAATAAAAATCAAGGTTTTTGTGCTGTAGGTAGTAAATATTTAATTCGAACAAACCCGCAGCAATACGTTCTCAAAAAAAATGGTAAACCCGAATAAATTCATTGCCGATATAGGTACTCAATTGGAAATGGATCAAATGACATTTGAGGATTTTGCTTACAATATAACCCGTACTAATATTATAAATGCGAAAGTAACTCTGTCTGTCTGTTTCTTCTTCACGCCTAAACCACCAAACCGATTTGAATGAAATTTGGTACAGATATAGCCTGGGACCCGAGAAAGGACATAGGGTAGTTTTCATCTCGGAAATCCCCCGGGAGCGGGAACTATTATTCAACGCGGACGAAGTCGCGGGCAAAAGCTAGTTATTTATAAAGGCGCGAAAAAGTAGACTATTAATTCTAGTAGGTAATTTAAATGTGAACGTTTGTGACGATGGATGGATGGATGTTTGCTATTCTTTCACGCAATAACTACTGAACCGATTTTGAATATACTTTTGAGTTATTACTCTGGTTAATTTTAGCCCAGTAGAAGTCATCATCATCTCCATAGCCTTTTCCCAACTATGTTGGCGTCGGCTTCCAGCCTAACCGGATTCAGCTGGATACCAATGTTTTACGTGGAGCGAAGTACACAGGCTACATAACATCACGCTATGACCACGGAGGCAGTACAGCTACCAAAGATCTAATTAACGCAAGTTTTGTTATTTGGCGTTTATTGGTAGGAATTCATGGAGTCCTGGCCCGATTGCCAAATCCGATTCCAAAATGCTTGACTGACTGCTGGTCCTGCTCCACAACCGTGTAATTAGAATTATTAAAATAATAGTATTGTATCGAGTCAAAGTGTTTGTTTTATATAAATTCACATAGCATACAATGTGAGCACTATGTTCTTTACATATTTTCTTCTGTCTGTCATTGACTGAATGTACTCTGGCAGCTGGGAGTTTGTCATGCTCACTCAAATGTCTCACTGACGGTGGCGTGTGTGTTGGATCATTTGGTTCCCTTCAAAATGGTTGAGCTATTTGGTGCCGAACCATACGTCATGTTCGTGATCGGGCGCTGACTGCTGAGACTGGTCATCTCTCAGCTACTTTAAAATTTGCTTTGTTTATTCCTTAAATTTACAATATCTCTTCTAACATGTACGACTTGTTACGTTGTTCTCACATAGTAGCATAGATTCAACAATGAATGATGCTGAATGATGTAACCAAATTTTTGTAATCTATTGATTTCAAAAAGAGTGTCCATGGAGTTTCTTGCTCGCTCTTCTCCATGGGACGTACTGTTTGGAACGAGCAACTAGCTTAATTTTTCTGACAGACTGACACCTTGACGATTCAAAAGTACCTGTAAGTGGTTTATTGGAATAAAATAGTTTTGAGTTTGAGTTTGAAACATTTTTAAAGATAAAAAGTTACTTTATCCCTGAATGATAACGCTCTACAAGTAGCGGGAAAAGATAAATATTAACAAAGGACTGTAGAATAGCAGCAGTTGCGATAACGTTTCTTGTTTCACTTTTTCGTGTCCATGTGGCAAAGCCTTTGTATAGGGCCTTATCACACTAGCGGTTTGCATGCGGCTGTGAAACGGGGCGGGTGCGAAACGAATGCGTTGCGAAGTTTCCGCGGCTGCACAGCGGAGACGTCGCGGACGTGTAGCGGATTCGCAACGTTTTCGTCGCGTGTTTGTACCAAGTTAACTAAGAAATTACATTGCTATTCACAGCAATCTCGTTGCGCGTCCGCAATGAATTCGCTACGTATGCGCTGCGAGTTTGTTGCGCATCCGTAACGTATTCTATGCGCGTCCGCTCCGCTTTAAGAACACTCGCAATCCGCTAGTATGATAAGGCCCTTATAATAAAATAATATTTCCTTTAAGAAAAACCCACACACAGTCACGAAAACCTAAATCGTTTCATAAATGTGCAGACTTACAGACCCCTTCACTACGTAGCCAAAGCCATCCTTTCAAACCTTTTAAGTTAACATAATATTATTACAAGCAAACGGCCTTCGCAAGCCCATATCGACAGGAAAAAATAAACGACAAAAATGTTCGTATGGACGCAGTCAAGCGAACTCGTAAACACTATTTGGGTTTTTTGTCCACACTTCAATTACCTACTACTTCATAAACTAGATTTATTACGATATTAAAAGTTTTACGTGAACTTAAAAAATATATGGTCGAAATTGGTTAACTGCCACCGACGGCAAAGAACTGTTATGAGTGACCATAAAAACGACATAAAAAATAATTATGCACATTGCATATATCATTTCATATTTTTTTCTATAATTTACATCGTTAAAAAACATAAAAAAAATATTTAAAACAAATATAGTAATTAAAAGTTTTTAAATGATATGTTAAAATGTTATTTGTAGAAGATAAACATATTATTATAACAATATAGTTTTTTCATAGTATTTGTTTTATAACTCCACTCATTTTCAACACACGTCTTCATATTCCAGCCTATTACTAATGCCAGCCTGATTGATGATGAACCATCTAAAACCTCATGATCTACCGTTCGGTAGTTTACCACTTTATCGGATTAGAAGCCCACCTATTAACTTTAAACATCTATAAACACATGTATTATAATATGCACATGTTTATGCAAATAAATAAAAATCTTGGAACATCAGATGGCGAATCGGCAAATGCAGGCAAACAATCACGATTCTCTCCTTTCCGATTCGATTCTTTGTTTGTTTGTAAAATACAATAACTACGTTTTCAAATTATGTTACACTAATTGTTTTGTAATCACAAGCGCTACTACATATCTTAGTTATTAATATTGTAAGTATACAACTGTTAACGTATTTTTAACACTGGTATAACTGCCAATGATTATTGTTCACATACATACCATAGTTATTGCTGTTATGATTATCGCTATGGTTATTGCAAAGAAAGTCTCTCCGATTATCTAAAATTTCTAATATTTTGATGTTTTATTGGAAAAACTACGCAGCGCTGCGCAAACGTGTGTCTTGTGGATACAAGCTATAAATAAATATTTAATTTCTATATATTCATTATCAGCCACTTCCTATGCACATGTAAACATGTTTTATGTTGCTTATACTTTTCGGTGTCTGAAATCAAAAATCTTACCTTTACTGCTTGCATCGTCGACTAGAAGAACCTCCTTTATCAAAGTACTCGGTGACCGTAGCAACACACTGTACGCAGTCCGAAGCAGCGTACTCCAATGCTCGTTGTGGAAGGGAACCACAACGCTTACAGTAGGCAAGGACTCAATGTAAACCTTCTTCTCACACTTATGATGTCGAATGTCAGGTAAGGAACGGTTTAATGGGATCTTATCACTCAGTGCGCCATTGAAGCCGTTTACTGAATACAGATCTTTTTCTAGAGCAGCATCTGATTCTGGCAAATGTGCTGGCTTTCCTTGCTCGCCAATACCTGTTAGAAATATTAAAATTAAATTAGGTTGCTATTTACTGACACTACTAGCAACTGACACAACTGCAAAGGGGGTAAATTGTTACATGGAGCACGACCGGAGGGGGAACGGGGAAAATTGGTATGGAGCTTGTATGGAGGATGAAACTGTGAACTCTTGACTGTACCTGCAGTTAATACTTATCTATTAACTGCAGGTACAGTCAAGAGTTCACAGTTTTACGGAAAGAGTGCGAGTCTGCCTCTACCTTTATGGATATCGTAATAAGAACGGTTCAGGTTACAATTTATAAAACTCTAGGAGCGAGGAGTTTCAAGAGGGGAACAATTGTCCCACACTGGCGGCGATGGTGACGCCCTTACCTTATAAGCCCGAAAATACAATCGCTAGATTCAAAAATACATAATTTTTATTTATTCTAATCACTAGTCACATAAATAAACTTATTTATCTGTGCTTTGCTACACAACATTCTTTGTTTTCAAATATGTATTGTTTGTCAACTCCAATGTTCATTACCCTATTCATATGCAAGACGTCTATCAAAGGCATTAGTAATCTAGCAATGTATTGTAAACATAAATAGCAATATGGCCTTGTTGCACTTTACTAGTAATACTAGGTGATTGTTTAGTTATTTCCTGATTCATGACTATGAGAAGAGGAAATTATCGTCTACTATACACTATCTATTATTAATAACAAGTATTATTAATTGCAAAATAAAAGAAGAAGATACTTTCCTTCTCAAGCATATTAATCACTATAACTACTAGTCTGACTGGAAGAAATCCATACTAATATTATAAATGGGAAAGTGTGTCTGTCTGTCTGTCTGTCTGTATGTTTGTCTTTCTTTCAAGGCAAAACGTGGAGATAGTTGAAGGGATGGAGAGTAACATAGGCTACTTTTTGTCTCTTTCTAACGCGAGCGAAGCCGCAGGCAAAAGCTAGTATTTTCATATGCTTCAGATTTATAGGGGTTAATAGTGTGACCCTTAGGAGCAGAACTATTACCAAAGACGAAACTTAAAGTGGGTGGCATAGCAGGGCACGCAACTAGTATTAGGTATATTATAAGGAGGCAATCTTTGTTTTCAAGAAAAATGAAACTATGAAAGAACTAAACCGATGACAAAAAAATCTTAAGCTGATTGTATACTATAGTGCTCAGTCCTATATGCTAAAAGTAGTCCTTCACTACAACAGACAAATTTGCAAGCAGAATTTTGTAAAATAAAATAAAACGGAATAATAATATAAATTATTATTTGTTGTTAATAAAGTCTAAAAATGGCACCAAATAACATCCACATAGAGATTAGGTATTTCGTAAAATTAAGTTCTGATTAAAATTCTGATAGTCATATTAAAATTCTATGTTTTTGTTGCTAATCAGTTGAAAATACTCACCCACACGCTTCCTTTCGTGATCTATTAAGTTGTAGTCATGCCAGTCAATTTTCTGAAATTTAATGAAATATTAAAGTCAACTTAAAAAAAACCATACAATAATTTTAATCCTTTTTTTTTTGGAGTGGGAAATCATCCAATGACTGCTCTTGTCCTGGGTGCGGCCGTGCGGCGGGAGGGCGTGTCAGACTTTTACTGACTAAAACCCACTCATGGTCGTTTGGTTGCCCTTTGTTTCGGGGTCACGGTAACTATTATAAACATTCCGCAATTTTAATCCTAACATGCACTAGTAAAAATGGGTAGTAACATCATGTAGTTAATCCTTTTCAAAGTTTATAGTATTTTTAAAGGTTTTTGTAGTTTCGACATTTATTATACATTCATAGTTCAACAACCAGGAGATAGCTTTTAACCTTGGCAGGGAAATAACAAGTTTCTCAAACTTGTTTTTGTAAAAACAACCGAACAATTACTATGCTGATATATTTATATTTCTGTCAAGTAGACATTCTGTAGCATACTATTTTATTACTGTGATCATCCTGGCTTTCTTTGAATTTCTTTTATATTTTTATAGTCATATTATCAGTTGTAGTGGGTACATAAAAGTCGCAAAAAAAGTCTTTTATCAGGGTAAAATTTCACTCTGTAAAAATATACACCAAAACTCTATCAACTAAGATAGAGTTTTTGTGTAAATTTTTACACAGTAATAATTTAAGTTGTAAAAGTATAACTGACGGAGTTATTTTTGTAATTATAATATGAGTAATGTCAAAAGGTGTTTACCCTATTGTACAATAATAATGAACCAATGCCACATTTAGATTTTAAATTTAAAAATAAAATGTTTTTGTAGATTATATCATCATGCATTTTATTATATTGTGTTTGTAAATGGCCTGATAACTGTATAACAAAACCAGTTATTTTTTAATCATTGTGTTGATTATTCTAACTCAGAAATGGTTATACTAAAAATGTATACATACACAAAGTATTTATGAATCACAAAATCATCTCTATAATGTTACTCAGTCTAAAAATAGTGTGAATCAAGACTTGCTGATAAAGATATTTTTAAAACGTTATTGTTATGCAAAAAAAAACAATTTGGCACAACAAACGGACAATACAACACTCACCTTTAAAGAATACGGTACAAATGTATCCCGATCTTGGCGAAATCTTTGAGGGAATTTAAAAACATTCACAGCTTCATTTGTAAATTGCCTCCCCGCATCTAAGCTGGTCAACAATTTGATTATGTATAATAAGATAACTATCAAAGTTAACATGAGAAGATTACGCAGCCTCAAAAGGCGCAACAGTTGGCGCCTTGACAATGTCATTATGCTGAAACAATAAATTAAAATTTAATTTCAGTGGTGTTGTTATAGTTTTTACTTATGGGATTCAGGCTCGTATTCTTATTTTATTTTAAAACACATAAATACTAGTGAATCAAACGAGAAAACCTTAAACCTTTGCCCATAACAGTATAGGCTAGAGAAAAAAAAATAAACCTTTCCTTACCAGTATAGCACTAAAATTTAATTTTAACTATCTATGTATGTTTTAACTGAATCCATTATTTTGATTCCATCATTTAATAATTTCAGAATAATCAGATTAGATCCAATTTTGTCTGTTTAGATTAAATTATATTCGTGTAATGTATAAATAATACCATAGCCTTTTTAACTGATAAGATTGATGATAAACTGTAACAAGATTACCAAATTCAAATTCTTAGTCATTTAAATCTTCAGTTTTAGATAATTTATGCACTATCAGTATTCGCTATGTCAAACTCATAACTGCATCTAATGATTGAAGTGTTTATAAAATAAACTGAAATAATCTTATTATAATTCAACAAGACCGTAGGTACTTTTGTTATTTATTGATGTATACAATACTTACTCAATATATTTTTCATAGAGAGTTCGTGCGAGTACTGTCGTCTTGCAGGAATGTACTAACAATAACACTGAAGATGTTTTGATACACCACCTTCAAAGAATAACAATATTTTCAACACGACATGAACGAAATGGCACAAACGCAACACACCAACAAAACACAAAAACCAACTAAAATTTTAACTTGTCTTGTCAGTTGTCATGTCACTGTCAATTCAATTTATCAATCACCGGATGTTCTTTCAAAATCCAAAATCCTACCACAGATCCTACCATGTATTGACATGTCACCCGATGATGTTCATGAATATTTAGATAAAAATGGAGCTCACACTTAGAAGAAAACTTGAGTCAAATACCTACGTATGTCTATCTCGCTCTCGGTTGGCCGTTATCTCTTTTTAGTGTAGGCGGACAATGATTGTGAATGCTGTTGGACGATAAAGACGTTATTTTGCTATATCATTGATTTCAAAGTCGTCGAAGAAGATGATATATTAGACGCATCCGTATTTAGGAAAAAAATCCAACTATATGAGTGTTCATAGTGATAAAAGTGATAAGTTTTTTTAGATAAATTGTAAAATAAACTATTAAGTTTTGAAGGACTGTGTCTTAGTAGTTCATTTAGTTTATTTTCAAATCATCCGCTAAATTGAAAGCATCTACAGCAACATTCAGGGTAAAACATAATAATGGTTACCCTGCTTAGAAAGAGAGGAACCGGACACCAAGATAGAAATAAATAGGCTGGTTTCAAGGAGGTAAATGAGGTAATAGAAGTGCGTGCTCCATTTTTATCTTTACCTTCTTGATGATGACCCGACGGTGTTTTACAGCCGACTAACTAAAGATTAGTTCTCGAACTAAAGTGAAAAGATGCAGCAACTAAATACTAGTGGACATACTAATTTGTAAGATTTGGTAGACGTAGAAAATGTTTTTAAATTGTAAAACACACAATATTGACCAAATAAATATATAATTTAAATTATGAGAATTTAATAATTCTTCTCCATCACTTCACACTCAAATAAATATTTATAAAAAAAAAGGTTTTACTTTTTTTTACTGAAACGTTTAATAAATGCTATCATTTCTATAGGTAAATTCAATGATAACATTGAGTAAAACAAATACGAACTATTTAAAATCTTGCAAATCTACTCTTATATAAATTTGAACGCGTCGGAAAATTCTCGATCGCTGCCTTGACAACTGTTTGTTTTTGATTGGCTGAAAATTTTCAGGAAAATTAAATTCCATTCAGACTCACAGTATCTTTGATTTCTGTGCATCGTATATTTGTAACGTACTTATTAAACAATAAACTTCAATTTAGTGTATTAAATATATTTCAAGGTAACGCCTAGGGTGAAGTATTAATGTAATTATGTCGATAATGGTATTTGGTCGCCCTTTATTGAGGATTTCCGTTATCCGGCTGCACCGGGCACCGAACACTCCTGTGTCCAAACGCTACATAATATTCATACATATTTTTAATTAAATTAAGCTCAGTTTACGTGGCGGAGTATTACTGTTCAAAGATTTGTTCTTTTCTCTGTTATTAGTCGTCGCTTTTTAGTCAGCCGACGTGTTTGACCACGACTCAACGAGTATCATTTTATATTTTTCAGATGGCTTTATTTAGCCGTAAAGTATACCTATTAGGTGCCTTACTGGTGTTAGTTAGTGCAACGGATATAGCGCATGCCGACAGTGATGATGGTGACGACGAAGTCACCGTGGAGGTTAGTTCTTAGAGGTTACATGACCTGAATAAATTACCTACAATGATTGTTCACAAAAAACCGTGCATTGACATATTTAACAGAAACTATCTGACCCACATTATTATCTACAGATAATGAAATAAAAATGTGTGTTTAGTTTCTCAAAAGATTTGATAATATATAAAAAGAGAAATTATGACTGTCTGCTCAGTGTATCATATCTCATATCACATACTAAAATCCTTTGGAATACTTTGATTTTTTAGCATTCCTCTGCCAATATTCTAAATACAATTTCATCATACATTATTCCAGTTCTCCATTTATTAGATAACATAAACCTATTTATAGTTGCATGTATTAGTTGGTGTCCATTCCATATAGTATTTACACCCTTTGAGGCTTTGTCACGCTGGATATGTTGTCCGATCTGTGGACATGTCAAAGTATTCGCTGCGTTAACTGTGAGCTGAGCGCAGACCACAAACTGCATCCTTGTGTGACAAATTCTTTTTAGTTGAAACCAAGATCACTACATCTGTACAATTAAGAGTTTCCTAAAACAGTTTTTACATGTCTAATTGTTAAGTGTGTTTGCAAAGAGATAAGTTTGTTTCTACAACAGTTTCTGGTGTGTTAATTAATATTGACAATCTTTATAGAATTAGCTCTTTGTGTAAAAACATTACATCATCATCTCCCTAGCCTTTTTCCCAATCGTGTTGGGGTCGGCTGCCAGCCTAACCGGATTCAGCTGGATACCGGTGTTTTACGTGGAGCGACTGCCTACCTGACCTCCACAACCCAGTAACTGGGCGACACGATACCTCTTGGTTAGACTGGTCATAGTTTCTGGCTAACCAGTAACGACTGTCAAAGTTCTACGAATGACAACCGGGACCAACGGCTTTACGTGCTTTCCGAGGCACGGGATGTCAGTGATGTCTAAGATAAACTTTAGAAAGTACATATGAATTGAAAAGTCACATTGGTACTTGCCCGGATTCGAACCCACAACCTCTTACACGAGAGGCGGGCGCCTTATCCACTGGGCCATCACGACACAATGTGTAAAAACATTACATACTCAATTATAAATATTCTAACTATATCTCTTGCCCTACATGCTCTTGCTGACTATAGTATAAAATCAAAAGAAGTCACAGATAGTACAAAAAAATATCATTAACCTACTTTTGGCCTGACAGCAGACCAGACGCTGCCTACTATGCTAGTTAGCTATTGGGAGCTAATAAACTCAGCATCATGAATGTACTCTCAAACAAATTAAATATTACTTAGAACAGAGGTTGGCAACATGCAACCTGCACCCTTTATCATTTGTCCCTGGGACTTGATATATCATATTATTATAAGAGTTTAAATACATACCTAATAATAAACTATTTATCACATTTGTTGTTCAAGTTTATGTCCTATTTTGTCAATATGTGGCATTTGCCTGCTAAAAGGTTGCTAGCCCCTTACTTAGAACATGACTTTAATACTTATAAAACCTTGTTCACATTTGTAGACAGTGGAAGAAGAAAATCTGTACCACAGTCCAACAATAAGTCCGGAAAAGGTATATCTAGCAGAAAATTTTGACGATGAAGCTGTTTTCAAGAAAAAATGGGTGAAGTCTGAAGCTAAAAAACAGGGTGTTGATGAAAATATTGCCAAATATGATGGTAAATGGGAGGTAAGTGCTCTTAATAATTTTAAACTTTTTTATAACAGAACAAATAAATAAAATCCCCATTCGTTTTGGAAATAATAAGAGTGAACTAACATATATTCGTTTTCTTAAATATTTTACAATAATTATTGAATAGATTACTAGAAAATAGATTTTTTTTAGACCCTCACAACAACCTTCTTTTGAGATGTCATTCAATAATTTCTAGTTTGGTTCTAGAACTGATCCCACAACCAAAATTTATTTTGTACAGATTCTTCTTAAAATTCCAGTTTACTAATTATGTTAAGCCTACCTACACTTCAAAAGATATCTTTAAACTCGCCTTTCTTTTTTTCCTAAAACATTATTATTTAATGTGACCTAAATGTCTTTGCTAACAAAGCCGCAGTTGTAAATCTTATCTTGATTTCCATGGCAAAATCTTTTCACAACATTGCCTTATCTTGCAACTGTAATGTATTGTAACCAAATTACTACTCATTTATGACTGACTGCAGTTTCTCAGTAATGATATCTGATCCATTATTGTACAATTCTGTCTGTCAAAGTTCTTAATGTTGCACCTACTAAAGGTTTAGTGACCTAAAAAATATATTAATAAATGAAACATGCCTTTCGTAAAACAGTATTTTATTATTCCATTATCTTTCAGATACAACAGCCTACTAGAAAAATCTTCAAAGAAGATCTGGGTCTCGTATTGACCACTGAAGCTAAGCACGCTGCCATTTCAACCCTGCTAGACAGACCATTTGAGTTCAAGGATAAGCCTCTAATCGTCCAGTATGAAGTTACTATGCAGGTGAGGTTTTAACAAAATCTGTTACTATTTTTCTTCTGATTAACTGTGAGATATTGACGGCTGATTATGATGGCCTTCAGCGAATTTTAACAAGTTTAAATATTAATAATACTAATACTGTCCCACTGCAGGGCAAAGACCTCTTCTCATGCAGAGAAGGCTCAAGCATTGATACAACGCTTGTTCAAGGCGGATTAGCAATTTCGGACTTACATTTGCTACAAGTCCAGGTTTCCTCACAATGTTTTCCTTCAGTTTAGCTTTAGTCAATTAGTTAAATTGAAGATGAATAAAAAACTGGTTAAGTGCCAGTTGGACTTGCACTCTAAATAAAATTTTGTTGTCAAAGCCAGCCAAGGTTGAGGTGGTGACATGACTTGAATGAACTCTTAGTATAATGGCTGACGGCTGGTAAGAGAAAATAGTACCTCAAAAGACCCACAGGAAGCCATGCCCTAGCAGTGGAACATTTAGACAACATAAAGAAAAGCAAAATAATATTGCTTGTCTACATCCTCTCTTGTCAGTCAACCAAACTCAATGTATTTTTAAGAAATAAGTGACTGGCATATTTTTCTCTTTGTACTACTAACACTATAGGTACCTATATTATTTGGTGTTATTAAATGTTTATTTTAGTTCATGAAATACACTAATAGCATCATTGTCTCCCTAATCCTTGCCAACTTTATTATTGTCGGCTTCAGTCTGGTGAGACTGGAATGAATAAACGCAATTACTTGTTAGACCTACACATCCAAACAATAGGTGACAGGCCTGTTACTAAAGTTGAATGCCAGATTTTCTGAACTATGATGACAACCGAGACCAACGACTTTACTAGCTTTGCGAGGCACTGGGGGTGTCATTCCACTATTTCTAAATATTGCAGCTGCTAGAAACACCTTATAAACCTACTAGCTTTTGCCCGCGGCTTCGCTCGCGTTAAAAAGAGACAAAAAGTAGTCTATGTTACTCTCCATCCCTTCAACTATCTCCACTTAAAAAATCACGTCAATTCGTCGCTCCGTTTTGCCGTGAAAGAAAGACAAACATACAGACAGACAGACACACTTTCCCATTTATAATATTAGTATGGATTAGCATTTTTGACCTACTCGCGAATCGAACTACAGGTTCAGCAGTCGCAAGCTAGCCTCATATAGCTGCATTTAATGAGAAACCTGTGTCATATAGTTTTCCATCAACGTCTGCCGGGGTTGCGGAATGGTTATAATAGTTACCATGACCCCGGAACATAAAGGGCAACCAAAGGAACATGAGTGTGTTGTAGTCAGTAAAAGTCTACTAACACAATAGACGCGAAAGCCATTTGATGATTTCCCACTCCCCAAAAAAAAATTGTTTTCCATTATTACGTAAGAAAACCTTGTAGGTTTGCATTTTCTTTTTACTGAGCCACATACTTGTAAAATTGAACAAATTGGCTTATAGGCTAAGCGTTGTGCCTCTCCACATAGTACTTATAAGCAGTAGACAGTTAGTAAAACTCGGTAGAATATTGCGTCATGCAAATGTATAGGGAATATGAATTATATCTGGTAATGTTATAAGCTAATTAGCGCAAAGTGGTGACCTCATTTGAGTGTATTGATTTTCTAGATTTCTTTTTGCCGTGTTTAGGTTTTTAACCAACTTTACGGAAAAAAATAGTTAAATTAGAAAAGTATATGTTAATCCCTCCTGCTCTCATTAATGTTGAAGCTTTGGAAGATAGAAATATCCAACTATCCATCCATATAGAAATTCATCCCTGATCTTCATAGATATCCAGCCTTTGATTATAGACATAATATCGTTTGGTTATTTCCAATAAGGCCGAATATAGCACATACTGTCTTAGTTATATCCCGTAGAGATTAACCTTTCAACGACCGACAGCCGGCTGTCACGGTGCTATTGTGACTCAAATCACGTGTGTTCGAAGGTTTAAGGGCAAGATATAAGATGTTACTTAGCAAGTACTTTGGCTAAGCACTATGTTATAAGTGTGAAATGTTTTATTTGGAATTACCTCATGTGGGTTTAATTACCTGAAATAAATGAATTTCATTTATTTATTTACTATACCTGCAACTGTTACACTACCGTCAAACGTCAAGTGCACGATAGAGACGGAACATGGCTAAGCCAAAGTCAGTGCATAGTAACGTGTATTTATAACTTTATAAGGTTTTAATAACTTTTTACTGAATAGCTCAAAAATCGGTTTCGTTTTATACCAAAGCTGATAACATTTTAAATAAAAAATCCACTTCCATCGGAAGTACATAGTTTGGACACAAAAACATGAGGATTCACGCACATACAATGTTATTTCAAAAATATGATCCTGGAAGCCGTCCAAGATAGTATTCGGAAATGCGTTATGACGTTAGGCGGTATAAATAACTTTTATTCGCGTCAATATTTTTTTGTTTGTTTATAGTGGACCGTATAAATCACATCCCACGTGGAGTTTGTTTGTTTAGTTAATTTTAGAATGCCGTCAACCTTTCGCTAATAAACCATTGTATGCAGTAGGTACCTCATATTTAATTTGAGGTGAATATACTTCTGTTTTGGACAATATTTGAAATGTTTACCTTGTTATTATGAATATTGTACTAGGCGTTTCTTTTTTAGTTAAAAACAATATAGAAAATCGTGTGATTAAGATGTTCTCCTTTGATGATGCGTACGTCTAATTGTCTGTTAATTGTACGCTGTAGGACAGTTTTAGGCTAATATGATTTTGACCGCTTTTTTGATAAAATTCTTAGCATATATAATCCATCACAGAATTACAAATCAGTCAATGATAATATAGAATACATCTGAAAAACTGAAAAGAAAAAAATCTTAAACAGCCCGTTTTTCTTTAAGCCCTAAACTCAAATTACAGGAGGGCCAAAACTGCGGCGGTGCTTACATCAAGCTGCTGTCCCGCGGTACCAACACCAAGGCAGATCTCCGCAAGTTCTACGACCAGACCCCATACACCATCATGTTCGGCCCCGACAAGTGCGGCAACGACAACAAACTCCATTTCATCTTTAGGCACATGAACCCCAAGAACGGAACCATTGAGGAGAAGCATAGCAAGAAGCCTACGTGAGTGTTTCCTATTTTTCAATAATGGTAGACATTACTGGTATATGAAGTTGGATGTTACATATTCTCTTTTTGAAGGAGCTACTAGCATTCTTATTTCTGCCTCAAAGCAGCATTGTTGTGTTTTTGCTTAAAAGGTATAGGGGCCAGCGTAATTACAGACAACGCCACGACCACTGGTATTGCAGAAGATGGCTTTAGACGGTGACCACTTAACTAAAATGGGAGACCCGTTTGGTTTGCCAAAAAAACATGCGACATTTTTTTTGTTTTGAATCGAAAACGAAACTTTTTGGTTACGGAGATAAATATTGAAGGTCACGAAAACAAGTTTCAAATTTAAATACCGACACGGCCTCATACTTCAACAGTACTGTTGTTTTGCGTGAAGGCAGTGTCTATTCTCCACGACAAAAGAAAAGAAAAGAAAACTGGAACTTGTGTTAAGAATCCTTTAAAACAGTCTTTTAAGCGTCATTTTCCGTCCCTTACAGCCAACGTCTCGACGAGATTTATAAAGACAAGGAGCCTCACTTGTACACTCTGATCGTCCGGCCTGACAACTCGTTTAGTGTTCTCATTGACAACAAGGAGGTGAACTCTGGCTCTCTGCTGGAGGACTTCACTCCCCCCGTCAACCCGCCGGAGGAGATCGACGACCCTGATGACAAGAAACCTGAGGACTGGGATGAGAGGGAAAAGGTAAGGCAACAGGTTTTTTTACAATGTTGGTAGTATTTAATAGTTAGTGACATTAGTATGATGTTTTATTTGGAGCTAGCTTTTGGCCGCGGCTTCGCTCGCGTTAGAAAGAGACAAAAAGTAGCCTATGTTACTCTCCATCCCTTCAACTATCTCCACTTAAAAAATCACGTCAATTCGTCGCTCTGTTTTGCCGTGAAAGAAAGACAAACATACAGACAAACAGACACACTTTCCCATTTATAATATTAGTATGGATTTCTATGTGTTTTTAATTTTTTTAAGCATGCATGCATGACGAAGGCCTTTGCCCAGTTTGGGATCAGATGGCTGTATGAGTACCATATTTACTTACATGTGAAAGTAACACTGACTGTCTCGCTTTCAAGCCAAAACTATCGAATTGATTTAAATGTAATTTGGTACAAAGATAGTCTAGCCTGAGAAAGGACATGAGATGGTTTTTTATCCCAAAAAATGCGTAATAAAACCGCGAGTCGTTTTAGCTAGTGGTAATAAAGCATGGAAAACGAGTAAAGTGTTTATTAGCATCTAAGATCATCTGGCAAACCCGATGAACCTACTCAGTAAAAAGCTTTCCATATTATGCTACTTATCTTTTGTATCATTAAACAAACTACAAAGGCAACATCACATTAAATCACATTTAAGTGCAAAAAGTCTATTTGTACACACTTTCTGTTCGTGTTGAAACATACCTAACTGGCAGCGTGCCCAATATTAAGGTGATTGTTCTCAAAAATAATATTTTTTGTGTATGACATTAACACATCGGATTTACATCCATACTAATATTATAAATGGGAAAGTGTGTCTGTCTGTCTGTCTGTCTGTTTGTCTTTCTTTCACGGCAAAAGGGAGCGACGGATTGACGTGATTTTTAAAATGGAGATAGTTGAAGGGATGGAGAGTAACATAGGCTACTTTTTGTCTCTAAAATTGCGAGAAAGATAGAGTAAAACAACAATTCCATTTTCCCATATAAAAGTTGTCCATGTTCTGTTGGATGTCGTTGTCATAGTAACCGGCAAATCAAGTGTCAAAACAGTTACAACCATAGAGGTTACAACCCGTCAAACCTGACACAAATAAGTAATGTTTAATTGTTTTCAAAATACGAATGGAATCATTTTCATAAATCCAAATCATGCAAATAAAAGCCATTTAATACGGTTTGAAATAACAAAAAGGCGTGTAATATGCTGTAAAAAATAATACTGTAACAGCTTTTCTTATTTCCAACGTACAAAAATAATATTAAGATAAAAAAAATATCTAGATTTAAAACATTTACTAGCCTTCGCCCGCGGCTTCGCCCGCGAGGATGTCGAACTTCTACCTACTATTTTAACCCTTTAGGGCTATTTTTTATATTCTTCACAAAGAATAAACCCTCCAAGTTTAATGTATTTAGTTAGTTATTGTTATATATTAACAAACACGTTGATATCAGGCAGTGAGTTTACTATTATATACATACTAGATGACCCGGTGAACTTCGTATCACTTACCTATTAATGTAAACAAAATTTATTTAAACCATATCACCTTTATTCATAAAAGATTTGTATCGATTTCCCCCAACATTATCACAATCTAGATTCACGTGTATATGAGTGGCCTTATAGTTGTTTAGTAATCTGGCAATACTGTCATTGTCGCTGTCACCTAACTTTTGAAGAAAAGATCGTTGAAAGGAAATGTTATGAAATGGGCTTTTAGTTTTAAAAAAAAGTCCAGGATGGCCATACAAAAACAAAAAAAATATTAAAAGCACCATTATTTAATCAATACATCAATACATATAATAAAATCATTATATAATAAAATCAATCCATACTAATATTATAAATGGGAAAGTGTGTTTGTCTGTCTGTCTGTCTGTATGTTTGTCTTTCTTTCACGGCAAAACGGAGCGACGAATTGACGTGATTTTTTAAGTGGAGATAGTTGAAGGGATGGAGAGTAACATAGGCTACTTTTTGCCTCTTTCTAACGCGAGCGAAGCCGCGGGCAAAAGCTAGTTACATTTATAACTTGTTGTGGCAGCCAAAGAAGAAGGGGATTTATAAAACATCTAGATATCATCTGCTCTCTCTCTTTAAATAATATTAAATAAAGTTTATTGTTTGTATGTACGTACGCTAAAATAGAAACGGTTTTGAGTGCGGTTTTCATTAATGGATACGCCAATGCGGAAATAACATCCATACTAATATTATAAATGGGAAAGTGTGTCTGTCTGTCTGTATGTTTGTCTTTCTTTCACGGCAAAACGGAGCGACGAATTTACGTGATTTTTTAAGTGGAGATAGTTGAAGGGATGGAGAGTAACATAGGCTACTTTTTGTCTCTTTCTAACGCGAGCGAAGCCGCAGGCAAAAGCTAGTTTATAATATGTTTAAAACATCCATACTTAATATTATAAATGGGAAAGTGTGTCTGTCTGTCTGTCTGTCTGTCTGTCTGTCTGTTTGTCTTTCTTTCACGGCAAAACGGAGCGACGGATTGACGTGATTTTTTAAATGGAGATAGTTGAAGGGATGGAGAGTAACATAGGCTACTTTTTGTCTCTAAAATTGCGAGAAAGATAGAGTAAAACAACAATTCCATTTTCCCATATAAAAGTTGTCCATGTTCTGTTGGATGTCGTTGTCATAGTAACCGGCAAATCAAGTGTCAAAACAGTTACAACCATAGAGGTTACAACCCGTCAAACCTGACACAAATAAGTAATGTTTAATTGTTTTCAAAATACGAATGGAATCATTTTCATAAATCCAAATCATGCAAATAAAAGCCATTTAATACGGTTTGAAATAACAAAAAGGCGTGTAATATGCTGTAAAAAATAATACTGTAACAGCTTTTCTTATTTCCAACGTACAAAAATAATATTAAGATAAAAAAAATATCTAGATTTAAAATATTTACTAGCCTTCGCCCGCGCCTTCGCCCGCGTGGATGTCGAACTTCTACCTACTATTTTAACCCTTTAGGGCTATTTTTAGGGTTCCGTAGTCAACTAGGAACCCTTATAGTTTCGCCATGTCTGTCTGTCTGTCCGTCCGTCCTCGCTTAATCTCTGTAACCGTTAGCACTAGAAAGCTGAAATTTGGTACCAATACGTATATCAATCACGCCGACAAAGTGTGAAAATAAAAATTGGAAAAAAACGTTTTATTAGGGTAGCCCCCCTATATGTAAATAGGGAAGTGGTTTTTTTTTTCATTACAACCCTGACGTGTGATATATTGTTGGATAGGTATTTAAAAATGAATAGGGGTTTACTAAAATCATTTTTTGATAATGTCAATAATTTCGGAAATAATCGCTCCAAAAGGAAAAATCAAAGCGTCCCCCCCCCTCTAACTTTTGACCCGTAGGTTTAAAAAATATAAAAAAAAATCTAGAAAGTTGAACTTTATAAGGACTTTCTAGGAAATTTTTTTTGAACTTGATAGAAAGAACAGTTTTTGTACAAAAAAGACAAAAAGGTTGTACAAAATAATTTTTGCGTACTTAGTATGTCAACGTAACAAATAGCTTTTTTAAACTTATAAGTAGGTACACTTATTGTGACGGACGGGAAACTACGGAACCCTACATTGAGCGTGGCCCGACACGCTCTTGGCCGGTTTTTTTTATATTCTTCACAAAGAATAAACCCTCCAAGTTTAATGTATTTAGTTAGTTATTGTTATATATTAACAAACACGTTGATATCAGGCAGTGAGTTTACTATTATATACATACTAGATGACCCGGTGAACTTCGTATCACTTACCTATTAATGCAAACAAAATTTATTTAAACCATATCACCTTTATTCATAAAAGATTTGTATCGATTCCCCCCCCCCCCCCCCCGCCCACATTATCACAATCTAGATTCACGTGTATATGAGTGGCCTAATAGTTGTTTAGTAATCTGGCAATACTGTCATTGTCGCTGTCACCTAACTTTTGAAGAAAAGATCGTTGAAAGGAAATGTTATGAAATGGGCTTTTAGTTTTAAAAAAAAGTCCAGGATGGCCATACAAAAACAAAAAAAATATTAAAAGCACCATTATTTAATCAATACATATAATAAAATCATTATATAATAAAATCAATCCATACTAATATTATAAATGGGAAAGTGTGTCTGTCTGTCTGTCTGTCTGTATGTTTGTCTTTCTTTCACGGCAAAACGGAGCGACGGATTGACGTGGAGATAGTTGAAGGGATGGAGAGTAACATAGGCTACTTTTTGTCTCTTTCTAACGCGAGCGAAGCCGCGGGCAAAAGCTAGTGAATAATATAGTAAAGCCGAAGTTTTTAAAGTACCGTCCACCCGTGCGAAGCTGAGACGGGTCACTAGTAAATTAATATAAAATATGCACCTGATCATTATTTTTACAAATATTATTTAACAAGCGACCCGCCCCGGCTTCGCACGGGTGCAATGCTTGTGTAACTGTAAATTATGCATGTTATTTACATAAAAACCTTCCTGTTGAATCACTCTATCAATTAAAAAAAACTGCATCAAAATCCGTTGCGTAGTTTTAAAGATTAAAGCATACATAGGGACAGACAGGCGACTTTGTTTTATAATATGTAGTGATATCCACAGATCGTAGATCCATCAGCGACTAAACCAGAGGATTGGGATGAGGATGCTCCCGCACAGATTGTTGACCCCAACGCAGTGAAGCCTGACGGGTGGCTCGACGACGAACCTGAGATGATTCCCGGTATGTGCTGTGTAATAACACTAAATATTATTGTGGACAGCTAGTTTTACATACCCAACCTCTGGTAAACAGAAAAAATAAAAAATAAAATTTTACGTTACTACTATTTTAAGAAAATACTGAGATTTTCTCCTAAATGGTTATTTATACACGTGATTCGAGACATAATAGAAAGACAATAGCAGCCGTCAGCCGGCTGTCGCTTGGTCGTTGAAAGGTTAATTTGATTTTTGTGAAGGCCAACATCATCATCAGTCTACTACCCTTGGTCCACAATCGTAACTATTTTTCGTAACCAGCAACGTAAAAGATTTTTGTTTCGTGTTTTCGTAACTAATTACTAACCACGAATAATTATTTTAGGTTCGTAATTATTTTTAAATAGTAACCAGTTACTGAAAAAGAAATGAAAATCCTTTTACGTAGATAGTCAAGAAAAATTGTTACGATTGTAGACCAAAGGGTCTACATAAGTCTAGTATTAGACACCAATTGCACGCCATTTTTATCGATTATCAGCATCTCTCATTCATTTGCAACTATAGTTTATTGAATGGTCTTTTGTATAAAGAAATCGCTACACAAACCAATACACTTCATTCAAGTTATCACCCTCTTGCAAAACATTGGCAGAACATTTATTTATTTATAAAATCTTACCTACAACTACCCTTACAGATCTGCGATCCAATACGATAGCGGGGCCTTACTTATTAATCCTTAATCTAAATCTTACATTATCTTCTCCTCTCCATTCAGACCCTGAAGCGAAGAAGCCCGAGGACTGGGACGAAGAGATGGACGGTGAATGGGAAGCTCCTCTCATCGACAACCCTGCGTGCAGCGCCGCCTCAGGATGCGGAGAGTGGAAGCCTCCCACCATTCCTAACCCTAACTACAAGGTAAACACTGAGAGACTAGTCTATGACCTTTGGAGAATATTCGTATTGTTGTCGCAGGCATTAACTGTCAATAAAGTCTGAGTTCTAAGTTTTATAACATAAACGTACGCCTTAAGCCTTAAATTGCTTATAAATTAATACTAACATTAGTAAGTATAGTAATAAAGAAATTTTGATTACTGTTCTTACTAAAGTTTCTCACATCACTGACATCAGTGAAAGATCTTGAGGAAACCTGAATTTATGATGCATAATTACAAAATCGTCAATCTGCCTTGAGCATATTGATCCGTATAAGAAAAGGCCTTTGCCATACAGTCTGAGTAACTGGCTGGTATTATTATTATGATGAAATTCATGAAATTTTAAATGTGTTAAGAAAACGCCAAATCTTGAGTAAACACATTTTTTTACACTTTCGGCAACATAAGACACGTCCTCGTTTACGGTTTGTGCTGCAATCCAGCCTCCACCATAATGATAAACTTGGCACACTAGTGTCATAATTATAATAATGTATTAATAATTACAAATCCGCAGGGTATCTGGCGCGCTCCGCTGATAGAGAACCCCAACTACAAAGGCAAGTGGGCTCCGCGCCGCATTCCCAACCCACACTACTTCAGAGACGAACAGCCCTTCAGGATGACGCCTATCGTAAGTAAAGAGATAAATGTGTCTTTGTTAGAATGGTTGTATAGATGAATGTTTCTTTTTCTTTCACGTAAAAGCTTCTGAACGGATTTTGTTGTGACTTCTACTACAACTACAGTAGTATAGCTTAAACATCAGAAAATCGCATAGGCTACTTAAAATAACGCTATGGCTTACCAGAGAAGAAACAGAAACTAGAGACCTAACATAACGTCGAAAAACCCGTAGGGCACAGCTAATTATAAGAATGAAATAAGTATTAGGACATTCTTATCTTGCTGTAAATGTGCCAGTGTCACAATATACCCCATTCTTAATATTTTACATCATTCGCCAATAAATGCAAGACATAATTTCTATAAAACCTCTTCCAATTTAAGCGCTAAAAATCTGGTTCATATTTTTTTTTTATTGCCATACAAAATCTATGGGAGAATCTCATTTTGACAGATCATAAAAAGTACGTCAATTGATGATGGTATTTTACCGTATTATACAGCTTCGCTCATACAGCTCACCCATATAACTAAGTACTTTCATACTAAAAGCGTCCTATTCTTCCCTCAAACAGCACGCAGTAGGCTTCGAGCTATGGTCGATGTCTCCGATGTTGTTGTTCGACAACCTCATCATCACAGACGACGCAGCCGTCGCAGAACAGTGGGCACAGGCCTCCTTCATGCTGAAGAGGGCCAAGATATCTAGGGACTCGGTAAGTGGATTTATTTAGATGTGACTGGTATATGCGTGTTTTTGACTTCACAATGACTTATCGGCAATGTATTTATGACGCCTACTATGCCAATGGCATTTTCAAGCCTTTTTACGACCGACCAATTCTAAAATTTCTGAATACTCTATGTTCTTGATTGTTGATACGGATCAAGATGGAGAATCCCAGGTCATTTCCGGATATTTCGGCCATCTTAGGGCCTTACATTATGCCCAGCACAAACCGAGCTGCAGCTGCTGTTGATTCATTGAAGAAATAGTTGAAAATTGCATAAAGGTAGTAAATACTGCACTATTTGTGAGAAGGTTTGGTTTTTCAATGAGTCATTTGAAACTACTCAAGTGTATTGCATTGCTAATTGACTGATTTAACGTAATATTATTAAATTAATAAACTGTCACAAAACAATCCAACAACTTATAACCATGTACAGCAAACAGTATGGGGCCGAATGTTACGAGCAATGAACTACAAGCCGGGCTACTGGGCTCTGTACGCGCTGTACGTCGCTATACCCATCGTCGCGTACATCGTGTGTCTCGTGCGGCGAGCCTACGAGGTCTTGTGAACTTACCGCTCGATGTAACGTGTGCATACGCTAGTTATTGTATGCAGACGAGTTTATGTGCAGTTTTTAGCTAGATGAATCGTGTCAAAATATGCTAGGTATTAATTTCCCTGACCTTTTCCCAACTATGTGAAGGTTGACATCCAGTCTAACCGGATTAAGCTGAATCGTGAAGTGACCTTCTCAACCTAGTAAATATGCTAGCTATTGTAGTAAAGGAAGAATGCATTGTCATCAACGCTGAATTAATACGTAAAATTTCTACTCTGTAGTATGAGTGAAAGTGGTTCTAATTTAGCTTGCAAGATTTGGTCCAATCAAGCTAACTGGCGGACAGATAATATAAAAAAAGTTAAATGAAAGCTACCAAAAAAAGGCTAGATTGTGCGGTTGCAAACTAGATTGTTAGACCTTTCTAAATTAAATCACGCATAAAATAACGATTTTCAGTGGACGACAGCAAAAAAAGTTTAGTCAAGTTTATTTATCATGAATTATTTAATTGAAGCTACCCACAGATCTAAACATGTGCTGCATTACCCCGTAAACTGTATTCCAGCTTAGAAAAAACTCTTGCACATTCATAAGATACACTTCAAAACTTCCATATATTATTCACCATAGTAGGTGTGCAGTAGTTCGCTAGTTTGTACCAAAGCTAACGTCCACAGGACTCAGTATTTGACCGTGCAATGAGGTTCGCTGGTGACAACCCCTGGATATACGCCGTGGTGATAGTAGGCACCTTCGTGGTGGTCGGACTCATCGCCTATGTGTGCTTCGGGTCTTCTAAATCGGTAAGTCTTGGTTTATTGTACCAAAATGTCTATAATAATAATAATCATTTATCATCATCCTTTTGTGACTTATTGTACCTTACGAAGTAACATATATTGTCGTTGTCAAACCAAAATCTGCTATGTGCCGTTTTTTGAGAGCACATGGCAGTTCATTTATATGAGAAATAAGGCAGTGACCTATAAGTAGTGGTCAAAATCTTGAAATCTCAAAAAACGGCACATCTAAGCAGATTTTGTTTTGACAACGATGATATAAAGTTTTATCAACAATTTGCTAGTGACTTTGCACTTCAACTTCAACTTTTATATATAATATGGCAATCCACCGAATTTACAGTGATTTCTGCCAATGTCCAGTTTAAAAATAAAATAATATTTAAGTGACAATTGTACGGTTATTAAATTATAGTATGGAGATCATACACGTGTTCTTATAACCAAGAACACGAGATGACTCGACTTTGCACTTGACCTTTGCAATCTTTAAAAAGTTTGATGTCATATTGACGTGATCATAATCATATCGCAACCCTCCGTCGCTCTGTCTACAGTTTTGGTAATGCTGCTACATCGTTCTGTTCTGGTGCCACAGCAGTAACGAAAATTAAAGTAAATCAAATTTTGAAATAAAAAAGAACCTATTTTACAATAGCAAGCTTAACCCAGAATAAAGATCCTTTGTCTAACCTCATTAAATAATCTGACCCACAGGATTCAGATGCTGACATGAAAAAGACAGATGCCGTAGCAGAAGACGATCCTCACCTATCAGAGGGTGAAGAGGACTTAAGAGAGGAACAGGAGAGACCCAGCAAGGCTGATTTGGAGGGACCAGAGGCCGCCGACGAGGTCGAAGTTACTTCTACTGAGGATGTAAGTTGACACGTCAAAAAATAAACAGATAGTACTTCGCACTTTTCGCATTCTATAATGTCAACGGACACAGAATGATAGAAATCTCAGTTTGACAGATTTAGTGAAGAAAACAAAATGCCTATTGGCTGAATACTTAAACGTTCCTCAATTTTAAAACTTTCAAATCAAATCTGTTGCTATCCTTACTTCATTCATTTAGACTAGAGTGATAAAGACATCAGCAGATTTGAGAGGTCTTAAAGTTAAGGGACGTTGAGTATTCGGTCATAGTTGCGGAATGTTTATAATAGTTACCGTGACCCCGAAACATAAAGGGCAACCGAAGGAACATGAGTAGGTTTTAGTCAGTAAAAGTCTGACACGCCCTCCCGCCGCCACGGCGGGAGAAGTCATTTGATGATTTCCCACTCCCAAAAAAAAAAGTATTCGGTCATAAGAGTCATATTATTTTTAAGATGAAACTTATCTGACAATTGAAATATCAGCTCTTATTTTATGTTCATTGTTTTGATAATATTTTATTTTACAAATGTTGTATATTGTTCCAGACCACGCCATTAGTAGACACAGAAGCCGCCGGCGACGGTCAAAGGAAACGCAAACCTCGCAAGGAGTAAAAGTATTGTGAGAGCACGTTTGTATAGTTCAAATATACGTGAGTGTGTGAGGCGGTGTGTTGTCATAGCGTTTTGTATGTAGGCGTGCGTTTGTCTTCAGTGCGCGTTTTGTTGCACTAAGGGTGAAGCTAGACCGCGGTGGAATAAGAACCGACCTGCTTTGAGGCTCAGGTTTTTTGACCGCGGTCTATTTACACCCTAAGACGTCACAACACAGGACATAGTGGTGTGGTGGCGCTAGTGTCGCGTCACTTGATCTGTTGAGCTTGGTGCTTGGAAATGTTGTTAGAGAATAGTGTCTTAATACTGTGTAATAGAGACGATTTTGTTTTGTAGATGCCACACAAAAAAATAAATTCCGTAAAGACAAGAATAAGAGTAGGTAATCTTTGCAACCAAAGACTACGTTGGTAAAACCAAAGCAAGATTTATACAACTAACAAATTCTGATAAATACAAGTAGTTCCTTAACAACATTTTTAAACATGTTTCATCATTTATCACATAATAATATGACACACTATCTTAAGGCCATTTTAAATATAAGAACTAGAGCCGTTAAAAAAATCCTACATATAATGAACTTTTGAGCGTAATGCTCATAGTAGGTCCAAGATTCTGTGTCCTTTTAATATTATCGGCTCAACATTAAAGTGCGTATCTGCCTTCTTTAGAAAATATCTTTTTTGTGTATGTAATTAAGCTATGTAGTCTAATATATTATAGAAAATTATATTCTTGACTGTCTTTCTTACCTTTATGATTATCTCACAGTTTCTTTATATTTAAGGACTTAATAATAACTACTTGATAATTATATGTTCATAATAATATTTTTTACATACAGTACTGTAGACCAAGGTATTATATTTATTAGTTTTTAGTTAAATAAAGCAATAATTTATTCGGGAAACTAAGAGATATTATTATGAGTATAAAGTATTACACCCATATCACTAAATATTGTTGAAAAAAAGTTATAATAACTAGTATTTACATACTTAATATATTATTTAATACAAGCTGTTATTATTTTGTCTAATTCATAACAATAATTCTTTTCTGTACTGCCAAAGAACTTCGCGTCCTTTTATTTTAACATGTGACCAAGTGAACAAATTTTTGTTTTGTAGGACTTTTGTTGCATTTTACGATATACGTTGTATATGAGAATTCATTTTTTACTGAACATAGTCGGCGACAGATATGGCTGTGGTAAGTTCAACAGCTACACTTACGAAATCCATGTCCGTTGTCGAATTTGTCTGAATACATGAACGGTTTGCACGCTGTGTTCGTTTCGTTCATAAATGTTATAAAATACATAATACTTATGTGAAATATAATATAATAATACGTGGAATAAGTTGTTTAATTTTTGTAAGTTTTCGTTATTGCGTGGGTCTCGTATGAAAGTTATCTGTACATAATATAATTTATCGTCTTACTGTATTGTTAGCAGATTCTCAACGTTTTCAATATTCAATGATTTCCATTGCATTGTACTCATGACTTATAGGTATGTACTTTTAGTTACAAAATCAATGCTTGTTTCTCGAGTATTAACTTCATAATATAACCATATTATATTGTAATATATTTGTAATACTTGGATGTTCCATATTAATTATTAGAATTATTTTTCCCTAAGGATCGTGCTCACGGAAAATATTCAATTTAAAATGTTTGTGTTAATTGTGAAATAAATATTAAAAGTACAACAGTTTTATAATGTTTATTTGTGGTTATATATTTCCTTTTTATGATAATTGAATTCAATAATAGTCTGTGTAGAGTTAAATTATCTGGTACATGAAAAAAAGATTTACTAAAATTAACAGAAATAAATTGACTATCGACACTGAAACTAATGTAAGTATAAAAAACCGGCAAGCAAGCCGTCACTTCTTCAAACAAGCTACTCGTTATAACTCATAGAGATTTGCATATATTTGTATTTATTAATGTTATTTACTTATTCAATGAGCGCGATCCAAAATGGCGGCGGACTCACAGTCTAAATGTTGAAAAAATATCCTCTCACAGTGGTGCCAATTCTCTTATTCACAAACTAGCGTAAATTTAAGTTAGGGCATCTTTCTCTTTCCATTTAATTAAGAAAAGGACAGAAGATAAAATATTAGGTAAGTCCTGTTAAATTTAGACACTTCATAGATAATTTAGACGCGATTTAAAAACATGGCGTCTAAATATACGTCAATTTTCTTCAGGCGCTGTCTAATTTGACAGGATTAAACTAAAATGTATCTTCTGTCCTTTCCTTTAAGAAATGGCAAGAGAAAGATGCATTTAATTTAATTTTTGTTAAGTTTGTGAACAAAGGAGTCAGCACCAGTATTTAAATATTCGTTCAGTTTACCACACATCATTATTAAACATATTATTATGTTTAAATTGAATGTTTACGTACTTATGTAAATTTTAATAAAGGCACGGGTGACCGTTGCCGAGCGAGATTTTTGTTTTGTTTCTATGGTAGAGTAGGTTCATTATATCTCACTGATCTTCACGGCTGATATTACATGAAAACAAAGAAATATTGCGGACCCATGGTTATCAGTGAAACAAAAAAGAATACTTATAAAGAATCATCATCACAAAATTATTTTACATTTCTATCTTGGTTTCAACGTCAATAATTGGTAAGCTGGAATTTATTTAATATAATCAAATTATTTTTCAAGACTGTGAGTCCTGCCTATCCAACAACACCCGGGTTGTTTTGGGCAGCTATAATAATTATAATAACACACTGTAGATTCCATGCTTTTATTTTTCCTAAGATGCGTTGGTAAAAATGGCGGTCAAATTGCGCGCGGTAACTGCGGTTACCAGTTTTGGCGCCAAATACGCGGCGTCAGTAATTTGGCTCTGTTTCGATTTTCACGCACCTTAAGTACATAATATGTGAAGTTAATGGACTGTAATTTATATGGATAATAAATTGAATTATTTGTAAGAACTTTTGTTTTTTTTTTTTGCACTGGTGTCACCTGTGTACTGGCATTTGTTTATATTAATTCTGAAATGAAAATTAATCTTATAAAGGTTCCTTTTTTACCTTTTGAAGTACAAATCTTTAATAAAGGGTATTAGACCCAAAATCTTCATATTTCTACCTATTATCGCTTAACCTTTTTTTTTTGGGGAGTGGGAATTCATCAAATGACTGCTCCCGTCCTGGGTGCGGCGGGAGGGCGTGTCAGACTTTTACTGACTAAAACCCACTCATGTTCCTTCGGTTGCCCTTTATGTTCCGGGGTCACGGTAACTATTATAAACATTCCGCATCCCCGGAATAGGCTTAATATCCATGAAGAAACCACTCGATAGATATCAAAGATAGAGGTCCATTCATTGTTTGAGGAAATGTCTTATTATATATACTAGCTGGCCCGTACCCACTTCGTTGGGCGCCAAACATTTTAACTTAAAACTCGAAAACATGCGCTTCCCCAGACATAAGACTGAGCTAGATCGATTTCTCGTCCCCGAAAACCCCCACATATCAAATTTCAGCGATATCGTTAGGGTCGTTTCCAAGATCACATGCTTTTTCAAGCAATTAGCGCCATCTACCGGGCTGATTTGTGAATCTAAACCATCCAGGGCGCCACTCAAACGCATACAGAAAAATTCATTCAAATCGGTCAAGCCGTTTAGGAGGAGTTCAATGACATACACACGCACAGCAGAATTATATATACGTATATTTAAAAGAGTTTCTGTGATTGGTCGAACCATATAAAATCTTACGAATAGATATCCGTTAGTTTATAAATTTACCGTATGACGTCGGAAATTGATAAATTTACGAAAATGTGGACGTAAAATATTACAATTTATCTCCCGTTTAGAATCCTACGGAAGTTTATAAACTTCCTAGTAGATTGATAAACTTACGGATCTTGTTATTTTCCGGTGACATATATAAAGATATCTTTTGGAATGGGCGACTAGAATCAACTATTTTAATGTAATTGACGTTCCAAAGTGATCTAATGGAAATAAACGATTTGACTTTTATATAATTTATAAAAGGTTAAAATTATCATTTCTATTAATAAATAAATGTAAAGTCAATATAACACAGGTTTTAGTAGGTCAAAATCGTTGCTGTGCGTATTTTAATTCTCTTTATACGTCTGTGTTTTAATGTTATATAATTTATTTTTATTATTAGTAATGATTAATTTTTAAATAACTAACTCAAGGAAATATTAAACCAATAAATTATACGTACTTATTTCAAATTATCCTGTTCTTAGTCAAATATAAACTTATCATCAAAGAATTTCTTTAGAACAGAACATTTTTAATGTTTTATAATACTAAACAATTGAAATAAATTGTAAAAAAATGCATACATAAAAAAATAGTCAAAATACATCTGATAAGATGCTTTTATGTTAACTATTTACATCATATAATCAGCTATACATATAACATAATGCACTAGGTAGATATCCTACCTAGTACATTTTGTAACTTGTATAATGTGTAATAAGTTAAATATGACGAAAAAAAACTTTTCATTTCTTTAAAAATATAATTTTTGTATTTGGTAATTGCGTTTTCAGTCGTCGCTTTTTTTTCACGTTTATTTTTTCCCCATTTTGGAAGTTATTGTTAGAGGTATTTGAATTGCACTCGGCTACAATAAAAACAGACAAAATGAAATACCAGCTACTTTGTAAACTGAATTATGTTTATCTATAATATGTATGTACACACATCAAAAAAGTCTAAGGATATTGCAATTAAACCTAAACAACTAAAATTCTATTAACTTTTCGTTAAGACACCTACACATTAAAATAAACCTTGTTTAATAGCCTATCTAATCTGATAATAAACATTTAGATAAAGTTAAATTAAAAAAAAAACTTAGAAGAAGAGGAAAAACTCAGACAAAATTTCAATCTTAACTTTATTTTTGAAACATCAAAACCTAAACAAAAAAACTATTTTTTTACAAAAATTGTTGAAAACTCTCCTCACACATCTGCAACGGTTCTGCATACTCAAAACAAGGTGTCAATATCCTGTTGTGGAATACTGTCCCAAGTCCTTTTAAGTTGCAAGAAAAGCTGGTTTTCATCCTCAATATCTTCAGGGAAATTCCTAAGAGCTCTTCTCAGAAGCATATCCCACGCATGCTCAATAGGATTTAAGTCAGGGGATTGAGCAGGCCAGTCTAAAGCTTGGATATCATGCTGTTTTAACCAACTTGTGACGATACGCGCCGTATGTAGACGGGCATTGTCGTGCATTAGCTGGAAATTTTGTCCCATTTATTGTCTGTGGGGCAAGATTACAGGCTCTAGCACCTCATCTCGGTATTTTAGAGCAGTCATATTGCCTTGTATCCAAGCGAGGTCCGTTCTACCGCCGAGACGAATTCCTGCCCAAACCATAATCGTGCCACCTTGATATGCATGAACTTGTTGTAGGTGCTGCAGTCGATTTCAACGTCCAGGTTCTCTCCAAACACGTACTCTTCGCGAATCAGGATGAAATCCAAACCTGGATTCATCAGTGAAAAGCACAAGTGACCATTGAGAATGGTTCCAGTTTTCGTGTGCAATAGCCCATTGTAATCTTCTTCATCGATTGCCTCTCCTTAGCGCTGGTACCCGAAGTGGCCTACGAGTACTAAGGTTGACTTCATGCAGTCGTCTTCTCAAAGTTTGACCGCTTACCAGCAAACCATACTCTCTTTGTAGCCTTTGAACCAATTGCATTGCCGTTACATTTGATTGACTTCGTGCAGCATTTACTATGAATCGGTCCTGTACATGTGTTTTGATGCGTTTAGGTTCTCGGTGCCGTTCCACCACTTCCCCTGTGACACGATAACGTGACTAAAGCCTGGATATAACGCTCTAACTGGTCCTCATGGCTTCAGAAACCGCAATTTGGGACAGTATTCCACAACAGGATATTGACACCCTTGTTTTGAGTATACAGAACCGCTGTAGATGTGCCAGGAGAGTCTTAGGTGGATCCACGGATTATTGATTTAAAGTTTTTAACAATTTTTATAAAAAAAATAGTTGTTTTGTTTAGGTTTTAATGTTTCAAAAATAAAGTTTAGATTGAAATTTTGTCTGAGTTTTTCCTCTTCTTCTAAGTTTTTTTTTAAATTTAACTTTATCTAAAAGTTTATTATCAGATTAGATAGGCTATTAAACAAGGTTTATTTTAATGTGTAGGTGTCTTAACAAAAAGTTAATAGGATTTTAGTTGTTTAGGTTTAATTGAAATATCCCTAGACACTTTTGATGTGTGTATTTAAAAATTATATAAGTATGTATATCAGTTGTCTGATTACCATTACACAAGCTCTGCTTAGCTTGGGATCAGATGGCCGTGTGTAATTGTCCCAGGATATTTATTATTATTTATTTATTATTATTATTTTAAGGTTTGACACATATTTTCTGTTTCTGTCGCTGACCCAAAGAGTTAAATACAATTTCTATAAGGATGTACCTTTATTACCAAGCGCGGTCGGTTGTAGATAGCCTAGTTCGGTTCCGTGAGTGAGCATTGTATGGGCTGCCTACATTCGTCACCGGGACAGCGCCGCGGCATGATGTTCCTACTAAGTGCCTGTTTAGTGCTGTGTGCCTCGGCAGAAGCTAGGCCGAATATTGTGATCTTTCTCGCTGATGACTTGGTAAGTTATAATTAATATTTTATATTTGTTTAAAGTTCTAGATTGCTAATTTGCTGTGTACTTAATCGGACTCTTAGAATTGTTTACACTTTATAATAATAGGACAAAACAGTGGTTGACGTTTTTAAGTAGGTAGGCTACTTAAAAACTTTGTTAAAAGTTGTAATTGTTGTGTTTTGAAAACAGAAAAAAACTGGATGCACCAAAATGACTAACTACTAAAAGTTAATTTTTTTTATTATTTTGAACTTTTCTTTGAATTTTTCCCACTGCTTATCAAAATATTCCTAGAAGTCCACACCACGACCACCTCTAAAAAAATTAAAGTAGGTACTTATACACCGCGGTAGTTAAGACGGGAGACATATATTGAAGAAGGGTATTCAGTATTCCATTCTCATTCCATATAGGGTGAATAACCCAAACGCTAGCACTGCACCAAATTATCAGCACTCCAATTATATTGGCAAATTCTAAGGTTTTCACTTACTAATTTAGGATACCACACTAATAAATGAATAAATGTATGTTTTTGGAATCCTACTATTGGCAGCACCATACTTTGAGACTTCCAAATGGCGGAAATTATGTGAACAAATATTTGTGTCCTGCAGTTTCTTCAGTTTTTGCCTGTTTCTTGTGATCGCCGGTAAGTTCACGTGTTTACATTTTATGATATATCAGATCTTTTACATATTTTATATTGAAACTAGCGATTTCTCTGATATTTGAGATAGTTAATGATGATAATCTGAAGAGTAGAATTTGAGATTATGGTGATAAATTGGTAAAATACGTGGTGCTGATAAATGGATCGAATATTTTGTAAATTCCAAATTATCAGCACTGGTGCTGATAAATGGAAAAAAGTACATAAATACTAATTTCACACTTTTTAATGTTAACTGTGTTTATTTTATGCATAAAATTCATTTTGTTTTGTAAAAGTGTTTTATAGTATCAAAATCCAAATCTTAGCATGGTGCTGAAACTTTATTTACCATTTGTCAGCATGGTGCTGATAACTGGATCAAAGCATGCTGATAAATTGGTTTTCCTAGAATTTCATAATCTCTTTTCTTTTTTCAGAACCACTTATCCACCTACCATGAAGCCAAAAAATTTGGAAAAAATAATAAAGAATAAAAGAAAGAAGACCCACACTTTGCAAGAACTAGAGAAGATCCTTACAGAGGATTAGAAGATGTGATAGCAAGAGCCTATCCTTTTTTTTATTTTATTTACTTACTGGTACACTTCCTTATATGCAACTTTATGTTCCTTAATGGTTGCTGTTACCTACATAGTTTATAGTATTGGTCGGTTACCATTACCATATTATATTTAAGTAAAACACTTTCTAGTGAGATTTACGTAAGTCTGAACAAATTATTTAAATTCCTACTTAAGATAACTTTATTAATGTTAAACTTTGTCAATTTTATAAAAGTATTATTAGATTATAAGTGATTGTTTTGTATTACAGGGTTTATTATATTACCTTGTAAATAACTTTATAAAAAATGAATAAAAAACAGATTTTAAGAATGGAAATATTTTTTTTAATGCAAGTCCTAACAGTGATAGTTATGTGCTGATAATTGGCTCGCTCTATGCTATTAATTGGGGTGATGGTGCCAGTAAAATGGTGAGAGACCCATTTTTTATTCTTACTTGTCTAAAAAATCTTGGATAGAGGTCAATCAAGTTTTCTTTTAATATTGTCTTCCTTATTAAATATTAGAACAATAAAATTTGCCTTAACGGGTAAAGAACTATTTTTCACAATAATATATAGGCTTAAATTAGGACTAACTCTTAAAGTGCTGATAATTGGGTACTTTACCCTAATAATACTTACGTGAGAAAACAATATCTTAATTTTTACAAAATGCCTTAAAAAATTAATAATTTGTTGACACGTGCACTAGATACCCATCTAAATAATAATATATATGGATCATACCTACTTCACGCTCTTATCATAGGTTAGTGACCCGATGATTTTTGTTTTCACCTCAGGCACCATGTCTAGACTAGACGGACTCTGCATAATATTTCGCCATAGGAGGGGGACAACACAACGTGTTAACATTAGATAATCCTACCACCTACCCGCGTATTAATCAAACAAGCAGTGACCCGAAAGGCCATGTATGCAGATAGGCAACATAAAAAACATAAGGCTAATTTACGACACCGCGCCTTCTATCTGCGGTGATAAATCTTTACCTAATTAGTATTAAAGCTTGTTTAGTCAAAATGTATAGGTTCAAGGGCATTACGATTGCCCAGGGTGGGGCAGGGGGTTGATAGAAATGGGAAAGGCCAGGGGGCAAGTAGGGGTCTTGACCCCCTAAAAGCTGTGTTAATTAAAAGTCAGCTTTTCTATGCGATCGGGCACGCATTGCCGTTATAGAATCTAATCGGTTTATGTTTACCCGCTAGAGTGCTTACAAACAAGATAAACTAGTATCTATCTTATTTGTTAAGTAAATAGTAGAAATCTGTGATGGGACCGAAATGTTAATACTAATACCGGTAACAGCTTGTTATCTTTTCTTCTACTTTTATTATACTATAGCTAACTTCGCGGTTTTACCTGCGTTAATTGGCTATTTGTTTACTGCTCCGCTCCTGCAGGACATAATATAATGGCTAAAGTTTCACGGATCACTGCTGATCCTAAAAAGCTTTTTCTGCGAAAGTTTTCAAATTTTGAGTTTAGGCTACCTATGTATTAGATAATCTTACTGCAAATATTTCGATAAAAGTTTATTTTTAGATTATTTTTTTACATTCGTGGTCCTGTTTTTATTTGAACTAAACGATCACTGACAAATACTTGCACTGCCTTTGTGTGCTTTCCACTCAAATCGAGTGTGTTTTTCTTATCATAAAAGCTTCGGCCATTAACCTTCGTGATCCTCGCATGATTTGACTAATACAGTCATGGAACTTTAGGAGACTTTGACATGACATAGGTAGCTGGGAAACATCAACCCCTTTCTTTTGCTTAAATTTAGGCAAACGGTCCCTATGGCTATTGGACGCACAGTGTTGAATTATCTATATAGTTTTAAGTATATTTTTTAATTTTAGTTCAGGAAATTGATTAACTTAAGTACATCTTAAAACACATCTAAACGCGATAATTATTTATTTTGATGAGTTTATAGTTCCGTTAGCATATATCGTGGGCATCAAACTGTAGAGGCATAACTATGTAATAACGTAAGATGCTATAGTGCGAACAGAGCGTGAAATCATACTGAACTGTAATTGAAACCGTAATTATTGATAAATATTCATCAGATATCGGTTTCGTCAATTTCAGGTTTTTATTTTAAACTAACACTAATGCCAACATTCCATTGTGTAGCTCCCAGAGGAATAAGTAATTAATTCTAAAGTGTCTAAAATAGTTGAAGTAAATTATTTGAATTTTAAAATACACTTATTGATTGCAAAATATAATTTTGGATAAAAATGTACGTAATGACGTATTAACTTTAAAATACTCATGTGTATTGTGTGTTACGAAAGGGTTGGAACGATGTTGGTTTCCACGGCTCGAACCAGATCCCGACGCCGAACATCGATGCTCTGGCGTACTCCGGCATCGTACTACAGAACTACTACGTCGCCCCCATATGCACGCCCTCCCGATCCGCCCTGATGACGGCCAAATACCCCATTCATACTGGTGAGTAATTTTGACTATCGCTTTAATTAATTAAGGGGCAGTCTTCAACATCAGAAGTGATGAATGTTGGGATAGACGTGTTCTTGAGTAAAGGTAGCGATTCAGCAAACATAAGGTAGTTCGCTCTTAGACTAGGTGGAGCGACGATATATTCGCACAATGGATACTGGGTGAGATTACCTGATCGTCGAAAAAAGTCACGTGCGATTGGGGAAGCATACGTCGAGTAATGGACTGCTGCAGGATGATATCCTAATCCACGATTGTAGCCGTAGCACGTAGGGTAGGGCCGGATCGATTAGACTGCCCTTTGCGTCACGGGTTCAATTAAAATTGAAATCAGAAAAATAACAACGGTCAGCATAAAACTCTGTTCTAAGTCTACTTTGAAAAGACATGTTTTACTCTTACAGGAATGCAACACGATGTCATCCACAACTTAGAGCCGTGGGGCCTCCCTCTTTCCGAGAAGATACTTCCACAATACCTAAAAGATTTAGGGTATAAAACTCATCTAGTTGGAAAATGGCATCTAGGACTTTACAAGAAAGAATATCTTCCCTTAAACCGAGGGTTAGTAACGAAACCTTAATAATAATTACAGTAATCTAAGAAAGACACGGGTTTGCGCATTGGATGAGAGATTGGCTGTCTTTGGTGATTCGGGTGCGGTGCCCGGTCTACCTTTGTGATTTTGTTTATGTAAGTACCTACTTATAAGAAAAGTTGGAAACTGATGGGTCCCATCCATGGTGGATGGGACGCATTGTCGCGCCTCTCCTCTCCATAAGTTCAATGACACTGGTGTTGATTCTCTCATTCACAAACTAAACCAAAGTTAAGTGCATCTTTCTCTTTCTATTTCGTTAAAAAAAGGACAAATGATTATGTCAGTTTAGTCCTATCAAATTAGCCAACGCCTGAAGTAAATCGACGCGATGAATTTTTGGTGGCCATGTTTTCATTTTCAATCGCGTCTAAATTATTTATGGAGCGTCTTTATTTTAGCGGAACTTAACTAATATTTTATCTTCTGTTCTTTTCTTAGTAAAATGAAAAAAAAAGAAGTACTGAACTTAAATTTAATAAGTTAGTAAAAAAGGGAATCGGCACCACTGTATCTGGCGCCTGTTTAAGTAATCTTAAACAATCTTCCCTACTTTACATAATAATTAATTCTTCATAATAACATTTGAATTACTTCTAGATTTGATTCCCACGTCGGATTTTGGGGCGGAAGAATAGATTTATATGATCACACCTCTGTGGAGCATAATACATGGGGCATCGACTTCAGGAGAGGTAAAACTACAAGACTATACCTACTTATTATTCGCTACCAGCTTTTAAAGAAAAGGAGGTGAAGTGTGTATGTTTCCTTAAATGTTTGTAAATGCTAAAGTGGAAATTGCTACGTACTGGTCCAATTACAAAAACTTGACTGAAAGAAAGAGCATTGCATTGTCGGTTTAAAAGGTAAATAGGCAAAACATTTCGTCGTTATGAGTTTTAACTCCAGTGAATGTCTGACCTAGAGTTGAGATCTAAGGGCCATATTTCAATAGGACACAGTGTTTGCACAACCCGGGTTTCGCCACCATACGTGACTGTAACGTATGTCATTAGTCAAATTACATAGTCCTAATCCTTAAACCGTGGCAAAAGCAATAAACAATGTTCTGAATTTAATTAAAAAAGCAATTTGTTACTTTGTTTAAGATCAGTTTTCTAACTTGTAAAACACACTGTAAAATGTCTAAACCGTGAGTTACCTATCCCATAAGTAATCAGCTTTATTTTATGGCCAGGTTTCGAGGTTGCAGATAACCTATTTGGCCAGTACGCGACAGACGTTTACACCAAAGAAGCAGTAAAGGTAATTAACTTAGCTTCAATTTACTGTCTTGATGGTATCTACGCGTCATAACTTTTTCATTTACGCTCGTACTAATTGCAAATTGCAGCTCTATTTTATCTTGTATGTACAATGTTGTAGAGTAAGAAACAGCTTATTAAGTATTGGTTTTTTGAGTTGGAATATTTTGATAAATATATATTATGTCTTTATACATTACTTTTTTCACCCACGTAACATTAGGTTTTTGGTTACTGCTTCGCTCCCGTGGGACTTAGCGTGATGTTATATAGCCTATGTTACACGTTGACAATGTAGCTTTCGAATGGAGAAAGAATTTTTAAAATCGGTCCAGTAGTTTTTGAACCTTTTCATTACAATCAAACAAACACACATACAAACAAAGTTTTCCTCTTTATAATATTAGTATAGATGTTGCCGCACGTAACTTGTAAAATTGTTTAACCATTCATTACGACAGACATACAATTAAAAATTCGCGGAATACGTTACAATAAATATACCGTCGGGTCAATGTATGACAGTACGGTATTAATGGCCGAAAACCTACTGAAACGCCACTTTGGCGCTCTCAAATCTGTTGCTGTCCTTACTTTATCCCTTCGAGTGACCAAGACAGCAACAGATTTGAAAGCGTCTTACAATATTGAGTGACGTTTGACGATTCGGCCATTAGTCATTGAAAGAGCTTTATAAAAATAATTAATCTATGATTTTAAAGTAGGGAAATAAAATATTTTATTAAAATATTTTACATATAAGTCACGAACGTTATTATTTTCTAGGTGATAAACTCGCACAACAACAGTGACCCGTTATTCCTGATGGTGGCACATTCTGCGATGCACAGTGGAAACCCATACGAGTTCCTTAGAGCACCAGACAGCGTGATTGATAGATTCTCACACATCAACGACACGCAGAGGAGGAAATACGCAGGTCAGCATGATCTAGCTTTTCTTAAATGCTCAGTCAGTTCAGTTTCTTTCTCAGGGGAGGAAGAAGGTCATTGGCCCAGTTAGCCCTCCAAGAATTTTTTTTTATTTGTTGCCAACTTCATTTGCACACTTTCAGTATAGTCCCGTAACCGTAATCATTACGTTGGGTTGAATTGTGAGTCTTTTTTTAAATAGTTTAAAATTATGTGAAGAGGGGATCTGGAAGGAGTTGAGGGAGGCTTTTGCCCAGCAGTGGGACAGCGTAGAATAAGAATAGTAAAAATAACAGAATTACTTCTAGAAGGAGGACCTCTTGCACAGGTCACAGGCCTGTGTAATTCGCCATAGCATTAAAGCAATTCCTTTAATTGTAGCACCATTTGAAGCAACATTTATATTTATACCACATAGAGAACAGGGCACAAGAATGTCCCATATAATCTGTAGAACATACGGATTTAACGTTAAAATTTTCACATGGTAGATATGGTCCCCTATGACCTTGGAGTAGGGACTACACGAAGAATGATTCAGAATGTTATTGTTGATTTAATTTTAGCTTTCTCGATAAGAAGCCAATGCACCACAGCTTTAATCATCGGATTGCAAATTACTATGTATTATGAAGGGCACACGCACATTGTTTATCGAAACTATAATTAAGTTTTTTTTTTTCAATATTATTATTTAAGTTTTAATAAATATTTATATGCCAAAAGACACAGTACACATTTATCACGCTACGACCTACGGGATCGGAGTAGTAACCAAGACGCTGACGAAACTGAGTTAAGTTAGGCAGCTACAAAAAATTATATAACCTAGGGTACTTAGGTTGTATGTCTAGTTATTAGCATGCTTTAATTGTTAGTATGCCATACTAAACATTAGTAAACTTTTGGTTCGTGCTTAAATTGAATTGGGTGGTTGACGCATGACATCACTAATCGATAGATAAGTATGCTTTTTATGAGCTCCCAAAGCGCGATGTTCATTAGCTGTGATGTCAGTTATTTGCCAAACTAATTGATTAGCTACTAATATAATTTTTCGGTATTTATGTGTCTTGATTTTCAATGACACCCAATATTTAAGTAAAAAGGTGGAGATAGGTAATAGGCAGTTAGACACTGCATTAAAAAAAACTGTGGCTATTTTAAGACACGGCACTTTAAAACGTGGCTATTTTAACCACATTTCATAATGTTATCAATATAGTATTTTTGGTCTTGCACAACCCGCTAGGAGATGATTTTACTCATAAAAACATACAACTTTTATTATGGTACCAACCAGAAAATATAATATTCTTTTCAATTATATTATTTCTCAGGTATGCTCGCAAAGTTGGACGAGTCAATAGGCAAAGTAGTGGAATCGTTAGGGAAGAAAGGGTTATTGGAGAAAACGATCATTTTGTTCAGCTCTGACAACGGCGGCCCTGCTGCAGGTTTCAACTACAACGCTGCCTCCAACTTTCCTTTGAAAGGGGTAAGTACAGCCCACGAGTGGCGACATAGTGGAACAACCATCGTATAAAGTGATTTGAGAATTAGAAAAATCAATGCCCAGCACATAATTAATAGTTCGCTTGTATGAAAATTCGTGCTGGTTTTATTTAAACTTGTGTTCAAAACCTGCGGCACAGATAGTTAACAACTGTCTGACTAGGACTCTAATTTATCAACGTTGTTCAGGGACCGTAGCTTAGGCTACCTGGTTACGACCCTATAAGTATCTTATGGGGACCCACAGTCATATGAGCCCTGCGCTATGGCTGTGGGCCCCTTGGTCCGGAAAGTGGGGCGGAAAAAAAATCTCATTATGTGTCTAGGTTTAACTGAGTTGTACGTCATCATAAGATACAACAGTGGGAATTTCTTGTTTTAATTTTAGGTAAAAAACACACTGTGGGAAGGCGGTATCCGCGCCGCAGGTTTACTGTGGAGTCCTCTAATAAAGCAACAGTCGCGAGTCGCCACTCAAAAGTTCCACATTGTGGATTGGCTACCGACGTTGTACAGTGCTGCGGGAGGCAATACCAGGTGACATCATTGTTTAATTCTATCTGCCAAACTTTTTGCATATCTTGGTTTCGCTTCGAAGAGTGCCAATGGCGTGCTATCTCTGTAACGCTGTCCGCTTTTAATATTTAAGATGCAGTTACTAGGCTGTTAAGTAGCCTGTAACTGCATCTTATGAACCGTTAATTAGAATGTTGAAATTGTGTATAATGTCATCGCCGCTATAACAATAATTACGAATAATAAAATTAAAAATTATATGGTAGTTTATATCATACACAAGAAAATATGTGTTGTACTATTTTCGTCGTTTATCCGTCCTTACATCATTTTTATATACCTAACTGTTGCCGAGTAAAAAAAAATGTTGAATATCTAAATTACCTACTTGTCAATAAAAATATTCTAATCTACAACCTTACGTACGCTTCCAGTGACTTTTTAAATAAAAACATCGACGGGCTCGACTTATGGGACTCCTTGTCCAATGACCTGCCGTCTCAGAGAACTAAGATAGTACACAATATAGACGACGTATGGGGGTCGGCTTCTATTACTGTTGACAATTGGAAACTCCATAAAGGTATTAAAATTATTTTTATTCCTTTGCAAAAGTTGCTGCGAACAACGAAATGAGCTTAACACTTTGGATTCGAATTATACCTGCAATAAAGAAAGAAAAAAAAAAAACCTTTAGCGAATACCTGAAATGCTGAAAACTATGCTCTTATTATTTTGTCTTTTTAAACAGCAACATTCATCGTCCTGTTTTAGACTGTACAGCTTCCTCATAATTAATAAAATAATCCCATAATTAAAGAAGGAACAGCTTATCTAGTGCTGGCGATCAATTTTGTATGCTAAATCTTAATTTCAGGCACAAATTACAACGGTGCTTGGGACTATTGGTACGGGCCAGATGGTCGTGAAGGCACATACGACATCGATTTAGTTTACAAAAGCAAATCCGCTGAGGCCATCGGCAAGATTACTAAAATACCCAGTAAAGAAGAAATTGGAATCATCAGGTAAGAGTGTTTTTTTTAACTCATAAAATTCTTTATTACTCATATTCAAATCACTTAATTTGAAATGAATCAAAGAACTATTTTTTTTTGTTTTTTTTTTTAATGTTTTATCTGAAAACTATCCTTATTTTAACGACCCTGGACACTCGTATACATTGCTGAATTTACCTCTTACTGTTTTCAGGGACGCATCAACAATACAGTGCAACAAAAGTATCCCAGTGACACCTTGCAAGCCGCTCGAAGCTCCGTGCGTTTATGACATCAATGTAGATCCTTGCGAGCGAAGGAACTTAGCTGATGAGTAAGTTCAGTCTTGTTTCCATAGAGAGGATAAATAATGTTTTCAAAAGTGTGTCATTGTAAAATGAGGGGTAACGTATTAATAATATATAGTTTTATGTACTCCATAAACACGCAATATACCCAATATAGTGCGTGTTTATGAGGCTGACATATCACAGTACATATCCGCTGCAGGTTTTGAAGTCTCTCATAAATATACATAAATGCAAAAAAACTAGGTAATTATTCAACACTCCCAAAGAATAAGCGCACAATTTGAGAAAGTACGGTCAGCAAAGTAGATAGGTATGCAGGGCCGTCATCTACAATTGAGGTTCTTGAATACCAATGACTGTATTCAAATGAAATTTAACCTAATTGAAGAACTAGTAATTTTTTACTATAAGTAGTTAAAATTTTTATTAGAAAATATCCATGGGTTTTTGAGAAAACTTAAACTGTATCTGACGGCCCTGTATACTTATCTGCTTTGCTGACTGTACACCTATTTGTTTACTTTAAAAGATTTAAAAATACACTCTATGAAGCGGGCAGAAAGTTGAAATTGTTTTTTTCAAATTTTGAACGATCGAGAGAACATATTTCAATGTGATATTGTGGTACTGTGCACCTAGATTTTTTTGTATATGGTCAATTTTGGTCAAGGTCGATTTCAGATAAATACGACACCTAATATCAATTTTCTTCCTTAGGCAACCAGAAATTCTACAATCGTTACTATCAGAGCTAGATAGAATCAACGCAACGGCTGTGCCCCCCGTGTATCGAACGATGGACCCCCTCGCAGACCCCAAGTACTGGGGGCGAGTGATCACAAACTTTGGAGACTTTGAACGTTTGAGGACCCCTCCTGTGAAGTGTACGTGAACTTTTGGTTGATTATTTTCGGATTAAGAGGATAAAACTTTTGGTTGTTAGTTTTCGGGTTCTAAGAGGATACTCTATGTTTATAAAACAAATCGTAATTTGTAAATGAAGAACGGCTGGACTGATTTTTATGATCTTTAATTTTTGTTTGGATTTGTCTCAACACCAGAACAATGAATAAAAACTCAAGAAATTAAAAATAATGATGGACAATTTATCAATACAACGCGAAAGCCGTCTTTAAATAAAACAGAAACAAAATACGGACAAAAATGTATGGCATTGTGTGCTGTTTGTGTTTGATAAGACAACGAGTATCGGTGTTAGCTAGTATTTATATTTATGTATAATGCCCCACGGTGCCTAACAAGTGACAAGTACAAAATGTCATTGTAATCAAAGTTATCATAATGTACCCTGGGGCCAATGACTGCATAGGTTGATGGTTGACGCATTCAAACAATGTGTAGTGAATGATAACAATCGTTAGTGCCTAATTAATTCATAAGTGTGTACTTTCTAGTTCTGTTCTATCTCCTGCTTGTTATGGAGGGAAGTGGAAAAAATATATATTTTTCTTACTCCTCCGCTGTTCTTCTCTGATTAATTTCGTTGCGGGATCCAAGACAGTTAAATCGTTTCTCCGGGACTCGTCGAGCTTCATTGCTCGGCGCTTTTCTGGCGGACTCCACTGTTGGTTCTGGCTTTCAGGAGTTGCAGTGGTTGGGAATAGTGTGGTCACGGTGGTATTGCCCCAATTAAAAAAAAAAGTGTGTAATTTTTATTATATTCTGGTATTTATGTGTGTTTGTATGAGACAAAATGATGTAGTGTTTTTAATAAAAATAATTTGAAATAAACATAAATATAGTTTGTATTCTTTTTGTAATAACTAAGGAAAAATGCGAATTAGTCATCTAAATATTTAATTTAAAACGTTGCAAAAAACTGTTTAAGGGTCCAATCACACAGACCGGCTTGGAGAGCATCGGCCGGGGCTCTTCATTTCACACAGAACTGCACAAGTTATACCCCTGGAACTGGCCGAAGTCTACGACCACTTCACGTAGCTCTAAAGCTACATAAGCGCAGAAGAGTACGTCACCAAATTATTTCACACCAAGCGCGTTAGGTCTATTCTTAAGCATTCTCAATAAAAGAAGAGACAAGTAAAAATAAACCTTATTACAATAAGACAAAACTCTGTTTTAATCGTGATAAAATTTGCTCGCCTCTTCGAGCCGGTCTGTGAACGGACCCTAGGTTTAACCGACAAACTAACAACTTTAGTAGATAAAATTAACAACATTTCAAAAGTTTTTTTTTAAATATTATCATTCTATAATGAACTAATCAATCTAAAATTAGTCGCGAGAGGCTCTAGCCCTTTTAGTTTTGACGCCGGTCTTTTTAGCCGAACTCTTTCTCTTTCCGGTCCTTTTACCCAAATCTTCAACGTTAACTGGGTTATGACTTCCACTTAACGGTAACCCTGGTTCTTCTTCCACATCACGCATTATAGCGTCTCTATACTCTTTCAAAGTCTCATTTTCTACTAATTTTACGCTCTCTGGCTCTATAATCTTTCCCAGTGTGGTAGCATTTTGGAGGTTCACTTTTTCCATAGGACTAAGGACCTCTCCCACTGGGTCGGGTTGGCTGCTTTGAGAAAGAGTCTCAGCAATAAGTCGGTCTACTAAGTCTGGCTCTTCAAATTGGAAGTACTTGCTCTTCACTGATTTTAACTGTTCTGGGACTATATCGCACGGTGAGACGAGGCTGGAATTTGAAGTAATATCTGGATTTACAGCCTTAGATAATAAAATAAGCAAAATTTTAAAATGTGGATTGATGATTTATTTAAATCATCATACACCTGGTCTATTTCTTATTATGTCCCTTTGCAGGGTAGCTAGGTTTTAAGTAGAAAAAAGCATTTCTATTTTAATATAATAATAACTAAGCTATTCGGTTGGATTATACGGTATAAAGCAGATATGTAAGAAATTATACTAAGCTATAAATGCGAAGCAAAATCAAAACAAGGCTATGGTTTAAATGCACAAAGCTGGAAACCCTTTAAATAATTTTAACTAATTGTAGAAAAAAATAAGTAGACTCACTCAGAATCCGATCCCTGGTCGATAATACCGTGAGAATGCAACAGCTTCATCAGTTTGGAGGCATTTGCAGGCGACAGAGCAAACTTGTCGACGAGATCTTGCGCGCCTATGGCCCGCACACGGCAACACCACTCTATGGTGCGACGGAATATGCAGAGGCACTGGTGAAGAACGTGAAGGTCAGCTCATGTTAATATGGAAAGGTGCTTGAAGATAAGTGGCCCTGGTATATTATAAGGCTCCAAGAAGGTCGCTATAACGGGCACGCGACAACACCACTCTAGATAGTGCGAAGGAATATGCAGAGACACTGGTAATACAAAATAGTAACAGTTAGCTTAAGTTAAAGAGCGACAGCTCTTAAAGATACCAGGGCTGGGGTAATCTTCTAATATATTTACAAACTCTCGCATTCTTATCTCAGTTTCAGTAAAGGGGCAGATCTAGAGGAGTAATGACTAATCTTCTGGCCAAGATCTTGGTCGATCACTGAAATCGAATTCCATATTAGACCGGACTTCGATAGTGTGACCTCATGTATTGAACCTCTGTCTTAAAGCTTGGAGTATGTGCCCTGGTGGACGCTGAATCCGCAATTTGTTTTTAATATGCAGTTTAACTGGTAAAATGTCTTAAATTTTACTGCACTTTTTACATTTTTGATCATGATGAGACTTCACTCGTTATTTGACAATTCCTTTGATGCAACATTACAAACAAACCTCTCTCTTCTTAACGCTGAACGCTGCAAGTCTCTGGTCAGTGGTTTCTCTGCTGGGCTCCATGTCAGAGCACTCCGTACTACAGTGACGTTGTTCTCTGCCCGCGTTCGTGAGACAAACCGAAGCACGTATCGTGTTGTTGCGTGTTACAGTGTTTGACACAATACTACAAACTAACCTCTCTCTTCTTAACGCTGAGAGCTGCTAGCCTCTGGTCAGTCGGTTCTCTGCTGGGCTTTATGTCAGAAGCACTCCGTACAACAGTGACGTTGTACTCTGCCAGCGTTCGTGAGACAGACCTAAGCACGTATCGTGTTGTTGCGTGTTACAGTGTTCGATACAATACTACAAACTAACCTCTCTCTTCTTAACGCTGAGAGCTGCTAGCCTCTGGTCAGTGGGTTCTCTGCTGGGCTCCATGTCAGAGCACTCCGTACAACAGTGCCGCTGTACCCGGGATGCATTCTCGCGAGACAGACCGAAGCATGCACCGTGTTGTTGCGTGTTACAGTACCTTTAGTGGAATTTTAAGGAAATTAAGTTTTTACAAAATCCTGGTTACGTTACTTACTTATCATTACTTCTATATACAGATGTGATTGATAATAATCTAGGAGTACTAAAGTAAAGGGCATTTAATAAAGGCAGAAAATAAAAGATAAGGATGGTGATTAGATGACCAGCTTCCGACCGCAGTTTATGATCATGACTCTAATCCAGTCGTCGGCAACCTGCGGCTCGCGAGCCACATGCGGCTCTTTGGATGTGAAGCTACGGCTCTTTAGTCCCATACGAAGTAGTAGAATTTTAGGCAAAAAAAAATTAAGTGGCTCTTTAAAAACTAAGAAATTTTGTTAATTATTATTTTTTACTCTTCCAACTCAAAAGGTTGCCGACCTCTGCTCTAATCCAATAAATGAAGGTTGACCATCATTTTTATTTACTATTGTCATCACAGAAGCAAGATAGAAGAAGGTAAGTATTAAATGTTTTATGAAAATTAACCACTAACTGGCATGTAAGCAGGGCGTGAATCACGTCGTCCGCATCAAACTTATTGCATGGACACTGTATTCTCATCTCACTGGCGTCTGACGTGCTTTTCAATGCTGAACCTTGAGGATGTAACAATAATGATTTAATTGGTGTTGAGTAGCATGTTGGATTTTCAGCTATAACCTGGTTCATTAAAGAAAGGAATCTTAAATGGCGGCGCTTATCATGTTCTCTCGCTCGCACACTAGTGCCGTCTATACTCACTCGCGCGCGTACCGTCAACATAAAAAAAATAGTCTTGATTTGCTTACACGCTGCCTTGACGCGTTCCAGTGATCCTTTTTACGAATATCTTGTTATAGTTTTTTGTTACTTTTCCGTTGTTACCTGTTTGTTATTGTTTTAAAAGTATATAGGCACTGTTTCCGATGAAAATAATAAAAAAATCCTTATAATATTTTTGATTTGAAAAAAAAAACTTTAACTTTAAATTTTATATGCTAACTGTACTATCTGTCAACGCAAGTACATGCACTACATGCCGCCATATAAGATTCCTTTCTTTAATGCACCGGCTTATAATAAACTTACCGGTTTCGAAGTCATCTTGATCGTGTTGCGTCATCTTCGGTGGATTTTGTGATGGCTTTGAAAAGAAAATAAATTTCTTAAAAAAAACAGAAATACTTATGTGTAATAATAACTAATAACACACAAAACCATTTATGGTTGGACGAGTTGGCTGTCGTTTCTGACTCGTTTTAATTTTATTAAGCACTCTTGAGGTCTCTTGTTATTTGGTAGATGAAGAAGGCCTGAGTAAAAGTATTAAATGTGGATGGATAGAGAGGTAGAGGAAAGCTAAAGTAATGAAGAACAAAATGTGTCAAGAGTAAGAATGGTAAGAAAGAAAAGGGAATCAGTGATAGTATTACAATTGAGGAAATGATGAAGACGGAACGGTTGCCGTCGACTCCAAGTATCATAGGATAAGAAGTAGTACTCACAATAGCATCATGACTAGACCCCATGTTCTCCCTGATATAAGTCCGAGCCGTCATCCTATGGTACGGGGTCTCAACCCACCCCAACTTGACGGTTTCTGGAAGAGTTGGTTCCAAGTGGTCCTGGTCTTCAGTAGTGCTGAGAAACCCTGGGGCTTGATAGCCTTCCGGTGCGTCTATAAAAAAGGTCTACTTGAAGTTTTTGGACCCAAGGACCAACATTTAAATGTCTTGAAATAGGTACACACGTTAGGACTGCGTTTTATCATCCATACTAATATTATAAATGGGATAGTATGTGTGTGTCTGGCTGTTTGTCCGTCTTTCGCGGTAAAACGGAGCGACGTATTAAAGAAACTTTTTAAGTGGAGATAGTTGAAGGGATGGAGAGTCACATGGGCTGCTTTTTCTCTTCTTCTCCTTGTCTCTTTCTAACGCCAGCGAATATACTTTATATAAATTATAAACGATGTGTAGAGCGGAAAATTCTTGAGTAGTGGGAAGTATCATGGCTACATTTGCAAGCCAAACTCCGTTAAAATCTCCTCAAGTAAATTTAAGTTTAGTGAATTTTGAGCTGGCATCCCATCTTATGGTAAGGATTGACTGATGCTCACCTCAAAGGCATCAAGTTTAAACTCACTTCACTCAGCGAGAATAATAAAGATAAATAGAGAGTGGTAAGTACAGCTTTATATAATTTAATCCGAAAATCAAACCGTATATTTAAGGATATCTGCGCCGCCGGCGTCTTAAGAATAAACTCAAATAGATTCAAGAAAGATACAGCATTATCCAAATTATAATCTTACCTTCATTATAATACAAACGCAGGCTTACATCATAAGACTCGGGCATTTCGTTTTGACAAGCCTGCATGATGACCACACATGCCCTAATTAAATGGAGGGTCCTCTCCCTAACATTGTCGAAGGCATATCTCGTAGAGCTCTTGTCGCTGTCCCGAGTTTTTGAGTGAACGTTCATGGTCACCCCATCGGGACTGTACAAGTATTCGAATATGTGATATTCCACTAAGTTTTCGACTTTACACTCCCCATCATAGAAACAAATCACAAGTTGGTGTAGCTGAAAATTAAATTCGGTTTTAATTGAACAATTTATTACTTATCTCATTATTCGACCTCATGTGTTTTTGGAAAAATTAGGTAGGCCTCACTCAAGTAGTGGTAGGTAACCCAGGTCCCCCACAAAGTCACGATCCGGCCCTGTACAAAGCAGAGTGCAATTAAAAAAACAAACTATGGAACTTACATATTTCTTATCAAACGCCTCAAAAGCCTGAGTCAGTGCAGTGCTAACAAATTGGGCCAGCTCATGTCTGCATTTCTTTTTCAGTACCCTTAACTTGATACCTCCGAAATTCTCGACAGTGTAACTCTCTTCAGGGAAAACATTCTTCAAATAAGTTATCGTACTGACGGCTACGACCGTCAACTGTTTCATAAATGTAACGGAACTTGTGTACGTTTCTGTAGCCTGCCGAGGAAATAACCTTACCCATTCTTGTACGGCCTGTTTGAAAATAAACATTTAAATTTTCAACCTTATTTACCGACATTTTAGAGTCTTAAATCAAAATCCTTGGTAGATTAACAGATACCGTGACTGCATGCACATTATCTATGTGTGTATTATTAATGCTATACGTGAGCGGTAAGGGAGACCTGTATTTAGAAAGGTGTTAAAATTTGCTTTTAATTCCAAAATTGGCGAACGATACGAAAAATGGGCATGCTGCACAAGTATTTGTACACCCCGGACTCAGATTATAAGAGGGGTTTTATAATCTGAGAACCCGGACGCCAGGGGAAGATGCAAGGAAAACGGGTAGATATGTATCTGCTTTCTTTTCGGTTTCCATCACCAATTTTCGCGGTTCAGCACTCAAGACTTATAAATAGCATGAACGCCACATCAATAACTTTTACTTGAAACCACCTAAGCTTGGGCGGGATATGGAAAGGTAATAACTTTGATGCAAAAGGATTAGGGAATCCCTACTAATATTATAAATGCGAAAGTAACTCTGTCTGTCTGTTACGCTTTCACGTCTAAACCATCACTGAGCTGATTTTATTGAAATTTGGTACAGAGATAGAGTTGACCTTGAGAAAGAACATAGGATAGTTTTTATCCCGAACTTTTGAAGAGTTCTCTTGAAAACACGATCTAACCGACAACCACGCGGGCAAAAGCTAGTTCAAAATAAAATGGCCACCACCCATCCGTACAATAGGTAGGTAGGTTAAGGCATAATGTTTTCAAATGCTTTTATTACTATAGAAATAGAGTCCCAAATCTGTAAAAAGTAGGTTTTATATTACGGAACAGTTTAAAATGCACCTATATTATCACTTTATATGATTCAGTTCAGTGATTCACAAAAAGAAAGTGCTTATCAGAATCACAATAGCAAACTGACTAAGAGCAAAAAAGTCCGGCCCTTTGTATGATTGTCTGAATGTTTCCGATATAGGAATTGATAATAAGCATAACACGCAGGTGTTAAAGGACATATAGACAAAGTTCAGCTTAGTTTGATATGCAGAAAAATTGCATGAATGCAGTGCAGATACAATGGAAACAACAGTGATGTCAACCAAACCAACCAACAATCAATAAAAAAAGAAAAGTAGATATTAGTACCTGTGATGTAAAAGTAGCTGTTGCAGACATTATCAGTTGAATTTGTACTTATTTGAAAATAACCCAAAAATTAATTTCTAAAACTTTCGGTCTTCTTCTCACCAAATTTTGGATTCGTCTTTTTTACTTCCCGCCTTTAGACATAGCGCATGCGTCCCCGGGCGGCGGCGGCCGAGCGAGCGGAGGAAAGGTGGATTTAAGTATTTAAATATTGGGCGTGGTACATAGGCCTTTAAGCTACGTAAATTTTAGCATAATTTATAATAGTTTTATAAAATTTATTAGTTTTAGTTCTTTAATTATTTTTGTGTCAACATAGATAAAAAAAAACCATAGAAAAAGCGGTACTATGTCTGTGCTTACGAAAAAAAATTCAATGGCTAAAAACGAGGCAATCATGTATTGCAGGCTGTTAGCTTAAAAACTGTAATTGTGATGCTAATAACTACAATAATAATAAAATTTTGTTTATAGGGGATAGCGGCGGCGGCGCGGCGTAGCAAGCCGCAATTAAAAACAAACGTGACATACCAAAATGATTCTTTATATTCCAATGCTATGCACCTGGTCAGTCCATGTCTCCAGTGGACGCCTGTTTCTATCTTGTGGATCAAAAACAATATGGGACAACGCACACCGGAATGGCAGCGGCCGGCAGCGGCCGCCCGCGGCGCCGCGAGCCCGCTAGCGTCGCTAGAAACAACAGGCGCGCGCATGGCGCGCGGCCGCTCGCGGCGCCGCGGGCGGCCGCTGGCAGTCTCGCGACCTTTTCAAGCTTTTCAAGCGATACTAGACTTTTAAGTATGTAGTTAAAGTTTAAAATTATTTCACACTGAAAGTGCTCGCCAATGATGTTCTATCTATATACAATCATTGGTGCTCGCCGCGTCGCTGCCGGCCGCTGCCATTTCGGCTTGCGTTGTCCCTATAGGTAGGAGGTACCTAAGAGTATAATATTGAAACACTATGCGAAAAAAAGTTCTCTATTCAAACTATAATGACATTTTTTGAAACAAATGACGATGTGACAAGAGAGCGGTAAATTAATTAAAAATAATTTTGAATACTTTATAGTGATCATAAATAAATCAATAAGATGCTGTGCCCTGGAGCTTATATAGTGCAAAATGAGATAAAACCTTTAGAAGACGAAGAAACAAACACAAATAAAAGTAAAAAGTTACCAGCTGAAGGTACAGGAGCAGGAGGCTTAGAATTAAACTCTTATAAAAATCCCAAAACTTGGAAGAAGTCTATTTCTAATTTCTTTCGCAATCAGCTCCGTTCAACTAAATCCAACGAAGTAAGTCTTTTGTTATAGTTTGCTACAAGTAATAAGTATGGGGTAGACCACGTAAGTACGGTAGGTTCTGAAGGACTAAGTGTGGAAACAGTCTTCCGGAGGGAGGGGTCCCTATTTAAAGAGAAGATGATGATGAAGCAAGTTAGTTTTACTTCCAACGCCTCTGCATTTTCTTATAGGCACTTACTTTTTTATTTTGTAGGGTGAGCGACCATCAGGAAGCAAAGAGCATTTCGAAGAAAAAGAAATGAGTCCAGAACAAAAGTGGCAATCTCTAGGGAAAATATTTAGGCGTCAAAGTTTTGAACATTGGAACAAGTCGCCAAATCAGCAAGCAGCAGAATGTTCGACTCCGAGCAAACGTCTAGCTATGAAAAAAGTGTTGTCAAGCTACTTCGGAAAAATGAAACCTTCGTCTGTTGCACATGACAAATGAAATTATGAGTAAATAAATAAATAGTATTTGCAAATAGATTTCTTATCAATTTTAGCACAACCACGTCCCTTAATATTACTTTACTCTTAGATGCAACGATAACTATAGAATCTAACTACCTACAGAGTTTATTTTACCAAACCTTGCTTGCCTATAGGCTAAGCTCTCTATCCTATCAAACGTCAATTCCACGGCAGAGACGGAACTTAGCTAAACCAAAGTACGTGCTAAGTATCGCCATTGAAAAATTACGAAATTCAATGGATATGGGCGTTTTCAGTTAAACGGTTGATGCACTGGCTGATGTCAGGCTGCTGAGGAGCTGCCACGCCCGCACCATACGGTTGCAGCAGAATTATATTACTAAACCGTGAGACTGAGACTTTCTGCTGTGGGCTTAGGGACGTCAGCAGTAGCCAGTACGTCTGAGCTTGGAAAGTCTACTGTGTTAATCATACATACACATACATATAATTTACAATAATTGAAAATTTGAAACTTGCTTGAAAAGTTCGTCAGCTGTTATGTTTCTTTTCCATTCTGTAAACTTATTTATTTATATTTCAGCTGGCAACACTAATAAAAAAGTTGAATTGACATTACTGCAGGCAACCAACTTGTTCGGGCACGGAGTTCATTTTCTGCTTCTTTTTGTGTGAAATATATTTTTTTTCGACTCTTGGTTTCGTTAACCAGTATACCATATCGTTAATTTTTAAGTTCATCAATATATTTAGTTGATAGTTTACATGTATAAGTTAATGTGTTCAAACGCCCTTGAAAACAGTGTTTTAAAAAAATCTAGTGTCAGCATAGCAACAGCACTTCGGTACATATAATTCCTATTTTGAGGAATATCCGTTCACTGTAAGAAGATAGGGTGCCTTTTTGAGGTGAGTTTTTCGTCATAGTATTTGATTATTGTGTAGAGATTGTACTATACTTGTACAACAATGCTCTTTAGGGTGTACCTTTGTGACTTTGTGCATTCGTTCCGAACGTACTTATATCAATACATATACTTTATTGTGAATGTATAAATTATTGGACGGTATTTCCCGCAATACTTGTGACTGTCACTAAATAAAAGATTAACATAAAACTCATAACTCAAGTATCCTTTCTAAGGATAGGTATTGTATCTGTCGTTAAATGCATTATTTGCTTTTTGAATTCACATCTCAATGATAGGATGATGTCATTTATTTTACATGTAAACTTCACAATTTGTCTCAATCTTACAAAGTTATGTATTATTCAATACTGTATTGAGTAACAGGAGCTATGGATATTGCACCTTGAATGTAGCAACTTCACAGTCTTTATACATTTCCCACGGTCAGATAGACTTCCTGTTCAAAACTTTGAATATGAACAAATAATATAACTGATACTTGATCAATAATTTCTATTTGTTTTATGACTGCAAATTATTTGTTCTCTTTATAAAGAAAGTTTTTTATTAATATTAATATCAGCCTTGAAAATTGTATTTGTTTGTAGTTTTCCTTAAATAAATTTCTCACTAACAAATAACAAACATTTAAATTCAACTCTTTATGTATCAATTGCCCCATAAGCTAAATAAAAATAGTTCTATGTGTACATTCAATAGAGACTCTATGTAAAATGCTGATATTCAGTGTCTTCTAGTTGGGAAAAGAATAGGCAGATAATGATTTTGTAAAATGTAATAGTGGCACTTCGCTTGGGGTATTTAACAAAATATTCACATTACTTGGGTGATACAAACTATACTCTAGCGTTATTGGAATAAGGTTCATATTGCATTGCATAGAATATGCCAAGTAAAGTGCCACTTTTATACAAGTGCATCCCCTGTTACAATTTTGGGTATTAATCCTTCGAACACATGTGATTTGAGATATAATAGAAAGACGATAGCAGCCCGACAGCCGGCTGTTGTATGACACCAAATTGATAAAAGGCAGGGAAGTTATAGATACAGGAATAATATTATATCAGTTTCATATAAAGTTAGGGATACAAAAAACCTTAGAATTTACAATACAAAAACATCCAAATTAGTACAGACAAGCAAGTCTAACTATGTGAACAAGTTTATTTAAACATTCTAAAATCAAACCATGGACAGTGATTTCAGATTCTATATTGTTATTGCATATTCATATTTCCTTCTCACATGTATATATTTACTACACAATATTTACGTAGTGATTCAAACCATGGTTCAATGAAATTCTCTTTTAATAAAATGATAAACATCAAACCAATGTAATTTAATTGTTTGTTATGGTAAACTGCTTGTAGAAGCTGAAGTAGCCATAATAACTACAATGTTCATAGCCTAATATGCTTTCTATGGGCTCCACCAGTTTGACTTGTTGATATCCTATCCTAATATACTTTCCAAGGTTCCTATTTTATTAGAATGCTAGAGCACAACCTAATGTCTAGATAAACATTTTTCGGATTGCTGTTTCTGCCTCCGGCAGCAATTAAGTTGTGCCACCATATTGATACCCTTTCAGACGCCATGGCAAGTGAGTTAACAACCAGTTGTGAAAAAGGATTTTTCACTTTCTTTGCAACTTGTTGTGGTAAAAGAATTTTATTCTGTAAAAGCAATAATGTTAGGAATTGGCTAACAAAATATGTAAAATAAATGTTAGTTTCAATAGAAGATTTTTTCTAATGCTTAACCATAATTATAAGTAGAAATGCAATCCTCATTTAATAAATTATCATTATTTTTAATATTATAAATTTATTACAATTTAATGGACCATTCCGTCACACTTTTTTTCGTGATTAGTTAGAGGCCTAGTTTAGGTACTATAACCTGGTTCATTAAAGAAAGGAATCCTATTTACGAATATAGTTTTCTGTTATTTTTCCGTTGTTACCTGTTTGTTGCTGTGGTAAAAGTAGGCACTGTTTCCGATGAAAACAATAAAAATTCGTAATAATATTTTCTATTTGAAGGAAAAAACTTCAACTTTAAATTTTATATGCAGACTGTACTATCTGTCAACGCATGTCGCCATTTAAGATTCCTTTCTTTAATGAACCGGCTTATACCCCAGGTAGTGTAAGTCATAGTATTAATTTAATTCCAACTTAATCTAACAAAGTAAGCATACACTCAGGACCCTGCTAAATAACTACCACATTAAAACAGTCTAAACAGTGTTTCACTTGGGTCTCGTTAAAATCTTTCAGCAAATAATTAACTTTGGTTATTTACCAGATTTGAGACCTGACCGCTAGACATCATCGGTCTGGTTACAAAACTAGAAAAAAAAAGTATTTTTCTTCGACAATTGGTTGCATAATATAAAGGAAAAAAAAACATCAATGCAACTAGTTGCCAAGAAAGAATGAAATTTCCTTTTTATCAACTGGCTGCGAAACTCACTTGCCTCAAACTCACTTGGGTTGATAGTAGGTGGGGTCTTCTAAACAAGTGTACACAATTAGTGGCGCAACCATGGTGCTCTTATGAAATACGAGCCTTAAGTCTATCTAGGACACCACTGATTTTGTGAAAGAAGTCTCATTACCAACCTTTTCCATATACACATACACCATGGCTGACCATGGATTGCTTGCAAGGAGCCTTTGCCTTCCAGGATGGCCATAGTATGAATAGGCTTGCATTATTATTACTATTTATAAATCTCAATTTACAAATAATTGTCAGATTAAGGAATGTTTACAAAACACTGCATTATACATTGCATTTTCCTGTCGTTATCCAATTATAGTTATAATTATTGTATGTTTAATTTATAATTCAATGTAGCCCTTGCTAGGGCTCTTTGTGTTGGAAAAGCGCATACTTCAAATAGGCTACAAAATTTTTTCCTATTAAAGTTATTAAAAAATTTTTTTTTTGGTGTTATTTTTGGTATTAAATACAAATCTATGTAGTTAACATTCCCTTGAAATAAAAATATCTATCTGCCCTATTTATCTGAACACATATCCAACAACACAAAAAAAGTGTATTGATCCTTCTACCCTCATTTTCTTTGAAAAACTTAAGAAAAATTATCTAAATAATGAGTTTAATCCAAATTGTGTCCAAAATATTTTAAATAAATTTATATTAATATACTCAAATTCCTGTTTTTTAGCTTAATTATTTGTTATAATTTGATATCAGTAATATGTGAGTAATAATAATTCTGAGTAAAACAACAGTTAATAGGTAATTTTCCATAAATGGTGGTTTTTACATTATTTGTGGTGTATTGCAGTGGAATAAATACACAATTAAAATTGGTATTATTTATCAACTATCTTATAAGTAAAGTTGTGTGGTCTAAGTGTAAAAAAGATAGGGTTCCATTGTAGGTGTAGTTTTCATAATACATAAAATATTATTTGTCTTATTTTCAGATGAGAAATGAGGATGTATGGAGAAAACCTAGGAATCAAGAAAAACACACACTAATATAGAGTATTGTAAGTATCGAAGTGGTGCTTTTGTTAGAGTAAGATGATTACAAGACGATGGTTCCACCCAACACTATCAGGGGTGGAAGCGGAACGAATTCTCATGGAGTGTGGGCATGATGGTTACTTCTTAGCGAGGCCCAGCATGAGCAATAAGGGAGATTTTACCCTGTCAGTGCGCCGCGGCAGCGAAGTGACGCACATCAAGATACAAAATAATGGCGAGTTCCTCGACCTTTATGGGGGCGAAAAATTTGCCACTCTTTCTGAACTTGTTCAATACTACATGGACAACCAATGTCAACTGCGGGAGAAGAATGGCAATATCATCAGGTTAAAGACGCCACTCAACTGTGCCGATCCTACTACAGAACGTTGGTACCATGGACAACTCACTGCGAAGGAAGCCGAGCGGGTAATGTTGGAAAATGGTAAAAATGGCTCGTTTCTAGTTCGGGAGTCTCAGCGGCAGCCAGGCGACTTCGTCCTCTCAGTCAGAACGCGAGACCGGGTCACACACGTCATTATACGACGAAAAGATAATAAGTACGACGTAGGCGGCGGCCAACAATTTAATGATCTTGTCAGTCTAATAGAACATTATAGAAACTTCCCCATGGTCGAGACCACAGGTGAAGTGCTGCGACTGATCCAGCCGTTTAACGCCACTCGTATCCAAGTGCGACATTTTCACACTCGAGTAAAACAACTTCAGAAAGAGAATGAAGGTCCGATAGAAAGTATGGCTTACAAGCAAGGCTTCTGGGAGGAATTTGAAACGTTACAAATGATGGAGAATCTACAACTTTTCGATAGAATGGAGGGTTCCAAACCAGAAAATATTCGGAAAAATAGATACAAAAATATTATACCTTTTGATCGTACTCGTGTTATTCTGAAGGACATTCCTCCGGACGCCCCTGCCGGTGCTGACTACATAAATGCTAATTATATCCGATGTGAAATGATTGAACCCTATGATGACTCACTTAATGGAAGTTACGAAAATGGTTCCCCATTGAGCCGAGATAATACACCCTCAAAGAATAAAGAGAAGCTGTCACCCGTTCACACAAGTGTCATTGTTTGCGAAGAAAAAATACCTGGCGGAAAAGTTCAAGGTAATGGCACGAAATTAGCCCCATCTTTTGAGCCCTGTGTTCTCAGAACCAATCCAAATTATGTCAATACCACAATTCCAAAATCTACTGAAGAAACTGAAAATGGCATCGTCGACCACGTCTATAATAAGTTGTACATCGCCACTCAAGGCTGTTTATCGACTACAGTGTATCCATTTTGGTCGATGATATGGCAGGAGGACGTTCGCATAATTATAATGACTACGAAGGAGATCGAGCGTGGTAAGGTCAAGTGCGAGCGCTATTGGCCAGAATTAAATAAAACTGAAGTTTTCAAAAAGTTCACTATTCACAATGAATCGGAATCATCTACCCCGGATTACACGTTGAGACGCTTTGTAGTTACGAAAAAAGAAGAAAGCAGCGTCAAAAGAACTATTTATCATTTTCATTTCACTGCGTGGCCGGATCATGGCGTCCCTTCAGAGCCGGGCAGGGTTCTGAATATATTGTTAGATGTAAACCATAGGCTACAGCAGATTATGACTGGCCCGGATCCTCCCCTGCAGGCCGTAGTGTGCGTCCATTGCTCGGCGGGTATCGGCAGGACCGGGACGTTCATTGTCATCGATATGATCCTAGATCAAATAAGAAAAGAGGGGTTCGACTGTGAAATCGACATCCATCGTACTGTACAAATGGTGCGTGACCAGCGGTCTGGCATGGTGCAAAACGAGGCACAATATAAGTTTATTTATATGGCCGTTTTAGAGTTTATCGAAACAGAGAAGCAAAGGATCGGTATTGGTCCAGATTCGAGCCAGGACTCTCCTCGTGCGTGGTCGCATTCCGTACCTTTTTTATGAATCGCGCTAAAAGTGCAAAGATATTTTTATCAAAAGCTTTATCTCGTGGAAAATTGTAGAGGGTCTCAGGTATCTAAACCATTTGTCTCTATGCGCTTAAAATAACGATTTACTATACAATGTTAAACTTTATATTGATATTTAACGTCGTGATATTGTAAGGCTGGTCGTGAAATTTCCTCTAGAATGTCTCTTCCACCGAGTATTTGCACTTTTGGAAAGCGCGATTCTTAAATTTTGGTGAACAATATTTAAAAACAAGAATAGAGAGCCACTCACGCAGATCTACTTTTTATTTAATTTAACATTTTATTAATTAACAATACCGTGTACCTATTTAAATTATACACCATATCAATTAATTTGAATGAATAAATTATCATATTATGCATTTAGAATTCAGAATAAAAAATATATATATTAGATATTATATTCCCAGAACAATTAAATAACTTGGGGTGGGTTGTCTATTGTTTGCCCGAAGATTATATGCCATAATCATCATTTTCCCGAATTTCATTTACCCGAATTTCATTTGCCCGAATGTTTCATTTGCCCTAAAAGACATATGACATACTTTTAATTGCCCGAATTTTAGATACCATAAGATACGAATGCCATAAGTATTGTTTGCCATAATTTTATGTGCCATAATAATTATTAGACATAATATTTAAATGGCATAATATTTAAATGGCATAACAAGTATTAGACAAATTATTAAGCCCCGTAATGGTTTTCTTTTCTGTGCATGGTTGATGGTGGGCTAGGTCGACGGAGCCCCGCTTCGCGGGGCTCCTACTTCTGTGTGGTTTATAAAAAAATAACCACGAAGGGGATGGCGGGGTCTATTCGCTCGCTTCGCTCGCTCACACGACCCCGCCATCCCCTTCTAACCTAACCTGTCCGAGTCGGGGTGCCCTAAAGTCCCAATTGCATCCAATTTCTCTTGATATAAACAACCGTTATACACCCGATGTCGATGGCAAATTATGTTATGGCATATCATAATTATGGCATGTGATAATTAGGACATGTGATAATTATGGCTTACAATGATTATGGCAAATGATGTTATAGTAAGTGACTTTATGGGAAACGATGATTCTGGCATGTGACTATTATGGCAAATGAGAGTAGGGCAAATGAGTATTATGTCGTATGATATTATGGCTGTTGACTATTATGGCAAATGAAATTAGGGCAAATAAAATTCGGGTAAACGGCGGTATACCCTTGGGGTGGTATAGTGTTGTCGCCATTGAATGTTTTTCGAATAGACTTTTAAAATAGTTCAAAACTATTTCAGAAGGTAGAGATGCGTAGAGAAAGCTAGTGTAAAAGGAAGAAATAAAGTCCGAAGTACACAGAAGAATAATGAAAGTTTACACAGACACGGGTTACCTAATCAATAGCCCATTTGACACATCCAGGTTGGAAGGTGATATAGTGACCTACCATTATACTTTGTGGTCACAAAATTAAAATTAAATATACGATATGCAACTTGTAGATTTAAAATAATTTACAGGCAACCTATATAAAATCAAAATTATTTACATTAATATTTACTAAACTTAATAACTGCTACTATAACTAGTCTCGTATATACACTAGGCAACAATTGACGCGCAACACATATACGGCAACGTAGCAGCACAACAGCGCGCGATGACGCAGCTGGTTGCAACATGACGCCATATTGGGCAACAAGTGCGCTAAATGTTGCCTAGTGGAAACGTGGCTTAAAATATAAACTGAGGCCAACTTGCACACATTTAACTAAACAGATTGAACGCAAGTGACGTAACTCGGTGTTTAAATACTGTAACTGAAAATGTGAATACCTACTATTAAGTTAATTTAAGATTCTAGTTGTAATATTTCATATAAGTACCTAATACTAGTTGTTAGGTTGTTTGTATATATGTCAAATATTTTTTTATTGTACCTATTACATAACTTATATTTAATTTTTATGTTGTGATCACAAAATATTATGACAGGTCACTACACTTTTAAAACAACAAAAGTTAGCAATGCGGACATCCATCCCTTTTATTTATAAAAACCCAAAGTAAATGTAAATAATGGGTGCAATTTAATTACAAAAACTAATGAAATTATGGAATTATATTATCAATGCAGATGAAATTTTAGGGTTCTATAAAATTATAAATCTTCATAAAGAGTAAGGTGAAATTTGATTTTACGCACTATAAAACATGTAGTTAGCATTGTGTATAATATTATTTTGTATATTTAGTTGAAGAGTTTATTTTAAAGGACGGCCTGATTGTATTAGGTAAATATGTTCTTACCCCTTCCTTGATTGTTCCGACTGACGTCATTCGATGACGACAAATTGGTAACGAGAAATATAATTATTTAACACTCGTTAGATAAGTGAGTTAGAGTGCAGAAGGTAGACGAAAAAGCCCCTTAATAAGATCACAACAGACAGCATGCAGAGCGTGCTTCTAGGATAAGCTAGCCCTGGCATTTCGTCATGATAAATATCTTAGCGTCCACGATGAGATGAAGGAAATTAATAAATTTGTAAGTAAATGTATATGTATCGAAGTTTATATGCGATGCGACAAGGCACGGTAATCACCTCTCGTTCTAATCTGAGGTCCTAATTATTATAGGAAAGTACACCAGCTAGATAGATACCTAAACTAAATAACACGTGGTTAGTTAAGATCCTACTTACTTAAATGTATGTTTTCACCATGTCCTGTCGCAATTTGCTTTGTGTGAAGCTTAAGAGGAAAAAATAATAAATATTGTTGTTAATTAAAAACTATTTGTATAAACGGCGGCGACCTGAATAATTTATCACACTGTTGCTTTAATATTGCACTACACGAAAGTCAGGAGATTGGCTTCAACGTGATCTCGAATGGAGTTTGATTTGAAAAGAATGTTTTTTTTTTAATACTTATTGCGACAATATAAATGTCGTCGGGTTTACGTAGCGCTTACCATTTAAAAATGGAATTATGCAGCACATAATAATATACAGTCTGCTGTTAATTTGTGTAGTAATAAAAATGCATTTAAACCTTTTCGTGCCTTAATTTCCTCATATTAACTAATACAAATAATCGTATTCTTCGTAGTTTTTAGTATCAGGGTAGACGGCTAAATCCAAATTATGTATTTCTATAATTGTAATAATATTCTCATGATTTTTTGGCGATTTTCAGCTTGCTTCGAGCGTATCTATACACAATTATTAAAATATATATGACGATTGAGACCAATTCTAACTTATAAAGTGAGTGTTAATTTATATTCGTTAATATCGAGTACTAATTTATTACTAAATGTAAAAAGCGTATGAACGTTTGAATTGGGCGGACTACTCTACCGTAGGGCACTTTGTTACATATTTGGCAAATACACAATGGTAAGCGTTTCGAAAACACTAAAGTCAAATAAAAGAAAAAGATTATTTGCAGCTAAAAGGAGATGTCCGCTTTTTGTATGGACGTTGGTTTTTTATTCCGAGAAAAATCCAACCAGCATCAAAGTCCACTCTAATAAATACGACAAAAATATGGAACTTAGAACTAATTCAATAATATTTTTAAACACCCCCATTTAAGCAAAAAATCATAAAATAATAATTTAATTAAATAATGATTTCCATTGATTAATATGATTTCAGAACGCACCCCTAATCGGCTCAACCAAGACTTTTAAATAAAGCTGGATACTGAACGTAGAATGAATTGAAGTGTGAGCGAGATAAAACATTTTTTTCGTATGTTTTTATATCTCGCTCACACTTATATCATAATTTAAGTGTGAGCGAGATAAAAAACATACGAGGGGTAAATAAACTTGGCTTCAATTATTTCTTATAGGTGCAGTATCCAGCTTTATTTAAAATTTTTGGGCTCAACACATCGTTATCTGTCACTGTCAGTCAGATAACTGATTTACACTGACAGTTCTCCAGTGTCAATTTTGATAAGTTTACTTTTTTTGGATGCGTTCACTTTATTTACTTAGAGAATTTAAAAAAAGTTTGTTCGTTTTATAAGTAAATTCTCACTAAAATAAAAAAAGATTGGGGGTCTTTAAAAATGTATGATATAGTCAAAAGTACTAGGTTCTGAGATGTCTATCCAAATATATTTAAGTTATCCTGGTTAGAATTATTAAATAATAAAAAACCATTTTTGGACATGTCCTTTAAGCAATTACACTGTGGGAGAAACCATGCCTATTGACACAGGTTGCTTACACTATAATACAGCTCTAGTATACAATAGAGTAATGATAATAATAGTAAAACAAGATTCTAAAAATATATCCATTTCAATGCAATAAATATAAATAAAAAATCTAATTATTATGTGGATAACTAGGTAGGTATGACTACATTGGCTATTGCATACTAGAGCTCAAGGCTCGGAACCGGTTAATGATTCCAGTTAGAACCGGATTCCAGTTAGAACTGGTTTATATCGAAACCTTTATAAAGAGGTTACTCCAAAAAACAATTAATAACCTGGTTTTGAAAAGGTTTTGAGACTAGCACCGGTATAAAAATTTAACCGGTATCCGAGCCTTGCTAGAGCTATTAGAGTTAGGTACTTGTAGTTGCGGTACATACATTGTATTAAGATAGATTATTTTAAAAATAATTAAGTAGTTATGTCAAATCGACTTACGAATTGAAACATGTACAATGTACCTAGGTGTGTTTTCTTATACGATCCCCACGAATTCTGTGAAATCTTTATAATTCTGACAAAACTTACTAGTTCAACAGTTTTATTATTTAGATCATAGGTGTTTGTTTTTCCACGAAATGATAAATGTGCAAGAATATTGTGTTGGTAGTAAATGTAGTGACTGTTTGTGTAAATTAGATGCTTTAAATTTTTATGTGTGAAAGATTTATCATAAGTATTTAACTACCATCAACTCCCTATATCTCGCTAAGGTCGGGAGATTATGCATTGCACAACTTCGGCAGCATTGCATCCCTGTATTACGCGATTCTTCATCATTTTACGACATTGTTCGCCGTTTTGCGTCATTATTCCCGGTTTTATGCTATTCTTCCCTGTTTCATATCATTCTTCCACGCCATTTTTCTCCGTTTTGTTCTATTTTATCTTGCCAATAATGAATACTGCAACTGATATGGTTTTATATTAAGATTTATCTACCACATATTCGAACAAAAACTAGGTAAGGAAAAAATCAAATATAATTTATACCAAACAGTCTCTACTATACATAAGTAAAATTATTGTATTTTTTAAACTTATATTCTTGTCAAAACTTGTAATCGGAGGTGCTTTTAATGTGAAGTATTTGATGGTAATGACATGGTGCGTTATTTTTATGTTTTATTTTTTGTTTGTATGCGTAGTTTACGTAGTACCTAGGAATGTAGGTAAGTAAATTCAGGCAGTGATAATTTATTTTATTTCTATATATAGTATCCCGTGTACTAAATTATGTAAGGATTAGTGTGTGTATGTGTACTCTAGTATAAAACTTACGGTAAGACACTTCATTTATACAACGATTATTATGTATTGATAACGCACATAATTATTTCAGTAATAATGTATTTGTATATAGTTTTGTTTTTGGTGCCTTGCAGGGCATGAATCGGTACTACTAATTTATTTTCTGCGGGAATATTGTGTATTTAAGTAGATAATATCTATGTATAATATTATATACAATCCGGTAATATTCCGTGTAGATAAGATAACTAACTGTAATAATTCAGTACCCCAATTGCGTAACACATTTTCAATTATAATTTTGAATGGGATTCGTAATCCATTGCTTCATGTTAAGCATTGCGTTTGTTAAACACCGTAATAAATAACGCAATGGTTATTGTTCAATTGTCAATGAAAAGGTATGTCATTTTAAGTTTTAGTATTGCCTAAAACGGTTTGAAAAGCTTGTACGTTTATACGGAACTTCCATACCTTCAATATTTGCATAAGTAATTTGAGTACTAAATCTAAATTTCTACTAAATTAAATAATAGTTTTGATTGAACTTATGTAAGTACTATAATTATATCAGAGATAAATTTGAGCTTTAATTTGAAACGGGTCGGGAAGGCAAGTTAGAAAATTCTCGCCATGGGAATAAACCGACCAAGCGCGAGCCCGACTTGCACAAAAGGGTTCCTTACCACCTCGTACATCAATATTGTCACTATGAAAATTAAAATTGTTTACCTATTACATTTAAATGTTTTGTACAGGTATTAATCAATAACAATGGAATAATATGGGTTATGATTACCTGAAATAAATTAATTTTATTTATTTTTTTATTTTATTACGGTTGCAAGAATAAGCCCTGTGTACAATGGTGGATATTGTCGTTGGGAACGCGGGGAGCAAAAATAAATTTATTTGATCTCCATCCAATGTATTTCTTATACCCCTCTGAGTAAACTGTCTTCAACAGATTTGTAGTGCCACGAGAAAACGTTTTGCTATGTTTGTTAGAATTAGAAAGCTTTTTTCTATGTATTTAATATGGTCCCATGATTGTGGTGATCGAGATCTCTATTCAGGGGCCAGTGGCATCTTGCGCATCTTGCCACCCTATTGCTACGCTCACTGCCTGTTACTGACGACGTGACGTACAGACAGCGGACTCTTAGTTATGGTGTAGGTCTAGATTCCCGTTTGGTACACTTAGGTTATATTGTATTACAAGTATTAATAAAATATACGAGGCAAAGAAAATCGAAATACACAAGGATGTGGAAATAAAATATATGAACTTACAAACCAACTGCTATTCTTAAAATTTTCCACTTTAAATTTTATTTTTACATGATCTATTAGGTATTAAAATTGATATCTTATAATGGTATGTACGTGTTGCGTGTTGCTAATAGTTGCTAAAGAAAGCCGCACAAAACTTACAGAATATTTTTAATTGTTAAAATAAACAATAAAATGAAATGTTAATAATTTAAAATTAATTAAGTAGGTACGTCTTATATTGATGTTTTAGTGTACCTAGTACGCGAAATATAAATATTTTATTCACACCCTATAGCAAATTATCACTGCTTGAATTATTCAGAGCTATTATATGTTGTTGGCATTTTTATTTAAACTATTATTCCAATTTGTAAAACTGAGCTAAAATAATCGCATGAAGGTAGAGGAAAAAAGTTTTATCGTCCGATAAAAAATATGCAATATGTTAATTAACGAAAGGCGATCACGTTAACTGGTAATACTAAGGACCATACATATTCTGAATATGTAAATGGATTTAAAATAAAATCAGATTTGTTAGAAACATAATTGACTGCACTATTTCTTGTCTTCCCTATTGTCCTTTGAAAATATCGTAAAGGAAGGTACATAACTTAAAAATGAGTTATTGTTCTAAGTTTGTTACGTATGTGTAGTGTTCTTTACGTACCCAATATATTTAAATCTTTATTTTGAGTGGAGTAAATAAAAATTCTATAGTCTTACCAGTTGACGGGACGCCCTTAGTTAATTACCAGTGTATGTTGTGTTTTATTGTATATTATCAATAAAATGTGATACCGACTGTGTGATCGTTTTTTATCTTTGCTAACACAAATATCAATACAAGCTACTTTGTGTTGATCCTTTTTTATCCTTATTTTCCATATATCTAGCAAACCTCGTCTGTAAATACAATACCTCTGCCTGCCTCCTAGAAGAATGCGAGCGTAATGTGTTTGCCATCTGCAACAGGTAGCACTAGCACTGTCGAGATTCTCACTCGCAACTATGAAATGGGAGTTATAAGGACAGTATAGACTTTTGGAAGTGGGGCAGTATCCAAAGACCAGGGAAACAGCTACTATAAACGTAGTCAGAATGCCATTTAGGCGCTCTACCCACTGCACCGCGACCGCATCGTGTGTCTACCATCGCGGTGCGAGCGCTACCACTCGCACCGCGATGGTAGATTTTACCATTGTATGCAAGATTGCAAGTATCTCAATTTTTATAGAAATCACGCCAAGCACAACACAACACACTGCCGACGCGGAAATGTGCGGGAAGGCGCAATGGTAAAATCTGTCATCCCGCGCTACGTGAAGGGGCACGGTGCAGCAGTTGGTGGAGCGCCTTAGTTTGCTGAAAGTATTAGTCTTGTTGACTAGCTCTCTTCCAAGTCTCTTGAAATCAGTTTTAGGTGGATTTTAGAAAAAAATGCAAAATCGGACTTTTGACGTAGTTTTATTGATTAAGTACCTAATTATGTAAAATAAGATAAAAAAATCAGAAGAAGCAAATATATGACAGTGAAACATTTTTTTAAATAGGGAATTACGTTCATATCACCTATATTAAATAAATATTATAATTTTTCAACAAGAAGCTGTTTATTTTTAATTTGTATTCATTTCTTAGTAAATCTAAGAAATGAATACAATTCAATCAAGTTAATATATAGCCAGCATATTATAGCCATAATGGTGAAACCAAAAATAGTAAAACAAAACATCATTTTAGCATGGCTCAAGTTTTGAAATAGTGTAGTGTAGGTAAAAAGGTGTATGCTTAGCAAGGCAACTCTACTGCTTTTAAAAACCTGCACATTCTATACTGTCTCAATCTGTAGAAAATACTTATTGGGGCGTAAATAAGATATGATTTTTTGGAATAAAATAAATATTCGTCGTTTTATAAGCAAACCTTTTAGGGTGACATCATTACGAAAAAATCTATTTATAATGTCTTGGAGATTGCTGAAATTTGTCTTCGGGTAGAAATGTGTCAGCCATGCTAAATTGATGTGGCTTTGGAGAATTATGATACTCTACTCTTCATATTGTAGTAATCTAATCATCATTGTTTACTTGAATTTCTTCAATTCCATCACTTTCGGTCACAAGAGCTCGCTCCAATATTACACGACCCTCCTTATATCTGAAAGAGAATAAACAATTGATCCTCAGTATCACAGACATTGGTGAAAAAAAAAGTAGTAAGGAAAAATGGTGACCGTGTGTGAGTTGTTCAGGGATATTTATTTTATTTAATCATTCTATTTTAAACCCTAGCTCTACTGTTTTTTATACAATTTCTAAGTACCTCTGGTTCTCTTCTGTAGCAAACTCATAGACCCAGCCCAGCTTAGTGCCACAGTTCTTGCAAGAGACATCACGCACCATGTGACGGCCTGTTAGCATCACACGATCCTGCACTTCGGAGTAAACTAGGTTCACCACCTTGTGGAACAAAAATGCGCGACCTGTTGAGAAAAATAATAATTATTTTTATTTATATGTACAGAACATCAGTCTTTATTGTTAGTAGAAAACAGGATTATTAGTCCTACTCCTTTGTAATCTGATGTATTGTATTGACAGTTCCTCCATATTTCCCTACGTAAGATGGAACATTTTTGCTTTGCGCAATAATAAAACCTATTTAAATACTCTAGTAACAACATCTTCACAAATATTTTAATGAATGATGTATCATTATGATGATTATTCTAAATATGAATGCGTAAAAGATTGTAGAGCATCGTACCTGTAGCTCCAGTGAAGCGTGTGCTAATTAACTCAGATCGATTTGTTAAATTCACATCACAAGATGCACAGGAGAATAAGCGAGTACCACCAATATGGTCAAGAAATATTTTCCCCATTTTTACACAACTTTAGCTCTTCCCTTTGTTGACAAAACAATCAATAAAATCAGCTCAGCTGTGTGGCTACAGGCTGGCTGACATTTGACACTGACATGCTGACAGTGACGAAAAGGAAAACCTGTCACATCGTGGCAGATGAGTTTAGATCTAAAGGATATATATCTAAGGTTCATAAAAAAATTACGGCATAAGAATCAGGAGTCAGCCATTTTGTGTTGTGACATTTTAAAACAAGTTCAGAAAATATAAATTGATGACGTTCGTTCTAAAACAAATAAACAGTTCTATTATAATATCTAATAAAATAATAATTAAAATGTATGTATCGAATAATGATAAATAGGTACTACAATATTTAGGTGCAACGTGTAAATGTTTTATTTAATATTAGGTACCTACACACAAATTGTTAACATTTCGGAGCATTTATATTGAAAAGAACCAACACAAAATACCGATTTTACTTTTGAATAATTATAGCTAGAGCAGAATAAATCGAATCATAATTCTTTGTCATACATACATGTTAACATGTAAATGTAATTCAATGATTTATTTGTCAGTTTCCAAGGCAACAGTGTCTTTCATTTTCACATGAACTATGAATTTTATAATAAAAAAAAGTAAACACAGTTACGCTTGTTATTTTATTTTTACAAAATTAAAATAAATATAATTCATGAATAGTTACTATGGAAGGTATAAAAGAAGAAGCCATACACCATACAGCAATAAAACTAGCCGAAGAAATAAAAAATCTCTCCATTTACAAATCTTTTTATAGTGATGTACAGGTATGACAATATTGAATTTTTATTAAGAACAGCTGTAGTTATGAGTGACTTAAACAAAAAATTTGCACCCTGAAAGCTTTTTTCCTTATTAGATTATCATTAGGTAAGCTTGTTCTGCACGTTGAGGTAAGGGGTACACGTTCGTCTAACTATCCATGAATACATATGAAGTAGTATGGGCATCTATTACCAAACAAATTTTTTGGACGTAGGTATAGTACCTAGTACATAGCTACAAATTACTATCCATACTAATATTATTATTTTTCTCTATCATTTTTAATTATGTTCTTTCTAATCTCGTGTCACTACAAAATATTGGTGCATGTTGTGACACCTTCCAAAAAGTGCTGTAGGTACATTTATCTTTGTTACCGTGTTTTCCCTACTAATATTATAAATGCGAAAGTAACTCTGTCTGTCTGTCTGTCTGTCTCTTCTTCACGCCAAAACCACTGAACCGATTTGAATGAAATTTGGTATAGATATAGGTGCCGATTCTCTTGTGCACAAACTAACGTAAATTTAAGTTAGGTGCATCTTTCTCTTTCCTTTTAATTAAGTAATTCCTTTTTTTCCTCAAGAGGTCTGACTGAAACGTATTCTGCATGGTTTGTTGCACAAAAAAAATTGAAATCTATGTCTGGACTTTAAAAGAGACGATAATCCTTTGAGTTTGTTTCGGCATTTCTTCTCAGAGGTAGTCAGCTAGGAAATGCCGACTCCATCTAGTTTAAAAAAATGACATGTAAAAGTGATTTAATATCCTACTTGCATAATAAACAATTTCAATTTCAATTTAGACGCAATTTAAAAACATGGTGTCTAAATATACGTCAATTTTCATCAGGCGCTGTCTAATTTGACAGGATTAAACTAAAATGTATCTTCTGTCTTTTTCTTTAAGAAATGGAAAGAGAAAGATGCACTTAACTTAAATTTACTTTAGGTTGTGCACAAGAGAATCGGCACCATAGTCCGGGACCCGAGAAAGGACATAGGATAGTTTTCATCCCGGAAATTCCCTGGGAACGGGAACTATTATTACACGCAGACGAAGTCGCGGGCAAAAGCTAGTTAATGTATAAATGTAAGAAATAATGTAACAGCTACTGGTTGACCATAATTAAATTAATTTAATTATAATTGCGAAATGAACTCTGTCCGTCTCGATTTCACATCAAAACTAATGAACCGGTTAACGACCCATAACGTGAAAAAGGACATATAGGGTAGTTTTTGACCCAAAAAAATCACGGGAATGGGAACTACGCGGGTAAAACCGCGGGGTACGCCTAGTAGCTTATCCATAATATTATAAATGCGAAAGTAATTCTGTCTGTCTCTTCTTCACGCCTAAACCACTCTGAAGTCTGAACCGATTTGAATTAACTTGGTACAGATACTAGTCTGAGATCCGAGAAAGGACATGGGATAGTTTTCATCCCGGAAATCCCCTATTAAACTATTATTTCACGCGGACGAAGTCGCGGGCAAAAAAAAACTAGTAGCTAATAATTATCTAAAGTTGGGAGAGATTATCACTTCTTATGCTTTTGAAATAAAATCAAGTAGTTAGATATTAGGGTTTCTAAAAGCACCTGCAAAGACCTACTCACTTAAAAATATACAAAAGTCCTTTCGATTATTCGATTATGTTAAGTGTAGGTACTTAACTAAGATTTTATGTGTAAGATTCACGAGCATTTGTTACGATTACAGACACACTATACAAACCTTCCCCTGTTCATGGGTAAAAAATAATCCCCGCGTATCACGCAACTTTTACGGGCACTTGCATTTTATTATTCTTTGTTTTTCAGAAATTAGTATCGTCGCCAAACGTAAAGAAGGAAGATTTCAAGCAAACATTACAACAAGCTATGAAAGAAAAGGGTTTAGACACTAAACTTAGGAATACAGTTTTTCATTGGGTTAGGTCCCAGAGGAAACACAATGTGAGAAATATTTTTTTTTACGCTCTTTAAGGCCCGAGTCACACCGGAATGGCAGCGGTCGGCAGCGACGCCGACGCGGCGAGCACTTTCAGTGTGAAATAATTTTAAACTTTAACTACATACTTCAAAGACCAGTATCGCTTTAAATACATGAAAAGGTCACGAGGCCGCTAGCGGCCGCCAGCGGCTGCCAGCGGCGGCCCGCGGCGCCGCGAGCGGCCGCGCGCCTCTTGTTTCTAGCGACGCTGACGGCCGCTGGCGGCCTCGCGGCGCCGCGGGCGGCCGCTGGCGGCCTCGCGGCGCCGCGGGCGGCCGCTGCCATTTCGGTGTGACTCGGGCCTTAATAATTCACTTCATGGCATTGCTTTCATTAAAAGAGATGAGAGACATCCTTTAGATTTGTTTAATGATTCGCTAAAATCTAAAAGAGCTAGACTACACGGATGAACAGCGTGCATCCGTGTATACAGGGTGTCCAACGGCTATGCCACATGGAGGGAAAGTACCTTAAATATTGTAGATAGAACATTTTACTGAAAGAAGACATTATTTAAATTATGGTTGCGGAATGTTTATAGTGGTTACCGTGACCCTGGAACATAAAGGGCAATCGAAGGAACATGAGTGGGTTTTAGTCAGTAAGAGTCTGACACGCCCTCCCGTCGCACCCAGGACGGGAGCAGTCATTGGATGATTTCCCACTCACCAAAAAAAAAAAAAAATTATTTAAATTATGAAATCATTTTGAACTGCATTCATATTTAAATAATTACATAGTTGAACCGGGAATCGAACCTGTTACTCGAGAAAATTAATCAGCCTGTAGTTTTATCCTACCGATTGAAAGGCTTCATCACAAGGATTATTTTTTAAAGACATAGTGTCAAAAATAAATGAAAGACCATGAATTTTAACATTTTTAATACAAAATTAGTCAATTTTTCAAATGCTCAAAATTAGTCCCTTCTTCTTGAATACAAAGTAATAACTTTTGATTATTTTGTTCCCTGACGATTTTTTGCTCTTGTTGAGGTGGATATTTATTTATTTAAATGATGCGTACTACTCAAGTGGGTAGATTAATTAGTAATAAGTAGTAATGATTGTCAATTGTATGTCCTTACGGCAATGTACTTAAGCTTTTAACGTTTCAGAACAAAATTTCACAATAAATGTTAAAATTCATCCTTATGATATATATGACCTTTTGATCGGTATGATAAAATTAAAGGATGATTATTTTTTCTCGTGGAACAAGTTCGATTCCCGGCCCAACCATTTAATTATTTAAAAATCTATGAATGCAATTTAAATTGTTTTTGAAATTCAAATAATGTATTCTTTCAGTAAAATTTTCTATTTTCAAAATTTAAGGTAGTTTCACTCCATGTGGCATAGCCGTGGGACAACCTGTATAGTCTCGCTTTCAGATGTATCGTCTCGATAAACGGGGAGCTTTAGATTGAACTTGCGGTTTGTGAGATACCTATGCGCGTTTGGACAAACAGTCAAACTTTTTAGCTTTAGACATTTACTTAGCAGGTATAGATTCTGATAAATTATAATTTTACAGAAATTAGACTCATTAACATCATTATTAAAAGCAAGTGCTCAATGGGAAAAAAGAATACACAAGTCTTTAAATTCAATGTGCACTGATCTTGAAACGTCACTAGCAAAAATGAGACCCCAAAGTGAACAAGAAGAATTATCAGACAAATGGAATGAACTTAGCACTTATACTTTAGGTAAGTTTTATGCAAAGGCTTTTTGACTGCGGATGTATTTAAGCACTTTACAGAATTTAAAATATTGTTTAAACTTCTCACCACTTAAAAATGCAGTAAAATATTTAAAAAAAAATCAATACATTGGTAACAATGTAAAAAATGCCTCCTCTTATTGAAAATTTTTTTGAGGCTAATGTTTCCTTATTTGTCCAATAATTGCGTCATATTATTTAATAATAAATCCATTAAAAACATGTTTTTTTTTCAGACCTTTCGAAATACAGACCAGTTTACGCGCCAAAAGACTTTTTAGATGTGTTAATAACTTTATCCGGCTATGTTCCTTTCACGAGAGAGTAAGTTCTTTTATATTCGTCACTACAAATTCAAATCGTCTTGGTAAATATACTATTGATTTCTTACAGAGATGAACCCAAATGGGAGTTTGCTCATTTACCTATTCAAGTGAAGACGCTAGACCAGCTTGTAAGTATTCGAATATTTAGTATTGAACGTTATTCACATAAGTAGCATCACGTTTCGGTTATTTCAATTAAAATTATTGAGTAGTTACATTATTACCTGTAGGAATATAATAATATAATTTAGTTAATTTGTGTAAAATCGTTTATAGTTTTTGTTGCTGACTGTACTTATATGCTGCATAAGACAATACCTTAAAGGATTTTTTTCTCTGACCGAAAAAACGCAAGAAAATGTTGTAGAGGTCGTCTCTTCCCTATAACCTTATTATTTCCAAGCGCCAATCATTTTAAAAAACGATTTCGATTTCCCTTTTCAATACAATGATCTTTCCAGCGAAAAGTATTCCCAGAATGGTCAAACGGTGAACCTCTTTTGGGCGTGAACCCGAACATGCCGAGTTCAGTCCCGGGGTTCGCGACTCTTGAGGCGGAGCGCATCAGCTTGGGCGAACGGGTGGCGGTCCTGGGGTACGCGCCGGTGGTACAGGAGTACCTGAAGAAAGGGAGCCCGCAGTGCCTTCGCGCCAAGTTGTGGTCGCAAGTTTTGGGCTCTGATATTAGTAGTCAGGTATGCATAGCTACCTCCCAACCCCGTCGGTTGTAGCGTAATGCTTGTATAGCCTTTTTGTTTATTCGAGGCATTTCAAATAAGTCAAGAGAGTTCCTACGGTCCACCACTCCGATTTATGATTTTCAGTGATGAATCTGGACTTTGACCAGGGGGTCATGACACCTGTGTATGTATAACAAACCGAAGCAACGAGGATTTTTCATATCAGATGATGATTATACATAACTATGTAGCTATATAGCTAGGTAGTTAGCTCGTTTATACAAAAAAGTCTACTCAACTTTATGATTTTAGTCAAGTCACAAAAGGACAAGTAACTTCTAATTGCAGAAAGCGTAGATATCCATACTAATATTATAAATGGGAAAGTGTGTCTGTCTGTTTGTCTTTCTTTCACGGCAAAACGGAGCGACGGATTGACGTAATTTTTTAAGTGGAGATAGTTGAAGGGATGGAGAGTAACATAGGCTACTTTTTGTCTCTTTCTAATGCGAGCAAAGCCGCGGGCAGAAGCTAGTTTAAATATATTTGCTTTTTATTGTTACAGCAAACGACATATTTTGCTCAACTAAAGAAAAATGTACTGGAGGTGGATTTAATGATAGACAAACTAATTTTCAAAGACGTGCAGCTCACCGCTTCTAACGACGACCAGTATTTTGTATTTGAAGACTTATTGTATCAGGTAAAGGAATTAATATTTGTTTAGTCATTGAATATAAAATATCAATGTCGATATAAAAGGAAATATAAAAATTAGGTAAAACTAAAATAAATTCTTATTTACCAGAAATGCTGAAAAACAGTGCGTAATATTATTTCGTTGTTTTCCTGGTAACAAGTAGAAGTATTTGGCTGCCTGTCCATCGGAGCAAAAACAAACTGTGAAAAATTCACCAATAGAAATACATAAAACATCGAGCGTGTTTCCTGTAAAGTACATTTCCCAGGTGATGTTATGTTTTTCCCGCGACAATGAAGTGATGCAGCATCTAAAAGGCAGCATCGGCAACCCGCCCACGGTTACCATCAAAGGCAAGCAGGCTACACCGGACAGCGTCACCGTGTTTCCTCCGAGCGGGATTATTCCGTTTCATGGTTTCGCTATGTATGGTAAGTACTGCTTTGTTGCCGTGGCTATAGTGTGGTGTGTTGTTTAGGGTATTTACAATAGAGCTGTAAATGGAACTTTTCTATTTTTAACCTGGACACATATTTTTCTCATGATCATTTGTATGTTTTTATTAATAAAACCATACAAAAATGAGCATCAACGTTCCGATGCGGGGGCTTGTGACGTCACTGTCTAGTTAAAATTATACCTAGGCGTGACGTCACGCGAAACTTCAATGCGCTGTATTGTCGTCATTTTTTCTTAACGAGAAAAAATAAAAAACACTTGTCTAAAATTGTTTGATAATCCAACTGAAGGACTAATTACATTTATTTTGTCGTCTCGCCTAACCTTAACTTCTTGTCCGTTATTCTCCTCAGGAATTCAGGATCGTTTGGAAAGGACGACTGGTACCAATTATTTTTACATGTTAATTTAAGTTCTAAATATCCATGTATATATTTTCAGCAACGCCATTCTGCTACTTGTACGACGACCCTGTACAACTGTACTACACGTTTCGCGCATTCTACATACGATATTGGCATCGGTTGCACTACATATCGACACATTCACAGGTGCTATTTATTTAAGTACTGTATTTATTTAGTTCGTTTATGATTAGTGTGTTTTTCAGTAGCGATAATTTCGTTTAACATTAGGCGAATTTGTATCGCGCGGGAATCGAAGCCGCACTCAGCACAATATCCGATCGTTTAGCCACTACACCTATCGTGTCTTAGGAGTAACTACCCGTTCAAGACACCGGAAGTAGTTATTTACTACGGAGGTATTGAACTAATTATAAATAAACGCGGATGTATGTATAATTGACTAATTGATTGTGCTTGATTATAGTTATTTCCCTAAAGCACTTCATAGAATTACAATTATTCGTCATATTCGTCGTATATTCATTGTACGGTGGGTCACGTATTGTTTAATTTGTGGTTGCTTGCTATATGATACTGTCTCTTTTCAGTTTTTCTGTACCTACCCTAGAAGGGTTAATAATAATATTCATGATCAGACAAAATAGGTCAATATTATTAGAAAACCGACTAAGTGCGGGAACCATACAATATATATATATATTACAATATATATATATTTTTATATATATAATATAAAAACTCTTTTCTTATACGATCTTTAATTTTTATCTTTATTTAATTCTTATTATTTTACCTATTACGGCTCATGAGATACACCCTACTGACAGATAGAAGGACAGATTTATTTTGTTATACCGATGACAACAATTAATAGGCGATTTTCGACTTTTTAGTTAAGTTTCCTTCGATCATTTAAAATTTGTTATTTAACCTTTCGACGGCCAAGCGACAGCCAGCTGTCGGGCTGTGTGTTTAAAGGTTTAATCGACATTCTGTTCTTTTTCCAGGGTATAGTATCATTGTGTCTTTTATATGAGAGGCTCTTAGAAGCGAACGAGCCTTTATTATGGATACATTTTAGAAATATCAATATTAATCCGTAAGTGTTACAAAATCAATTATTTTTTCTAATAACTCGATTTAAAGGATATTCTAATATAATTTAGGTATTCCATTTCAGAATAAGAGTGGTGTTCAAATGGCTGATGCGAGCATTCAGTGGTCACCTACCACCCGATCAGCTATTACTACTCTGGGATGCCATACTAGGCTACGATTGTTTAGAAATCCTACCATTATTAGCACTGGCAATACTTAGCTTTAGAAAGGAGAACATATTCCAAGTGAATACCATACAGAATGTCGACGCTGTTTTAGCGGATCTTTCAACCATATCTGTTATACCGTTATTGCAATTAGCGTTAATGAAACCCTGATGTTATGTCTTGCGCATATGTGACAAAGGAATGCTCGAAACTCAAAGCCAGACGGTCGTTAAAGATTTAGACTAGCTATTTTAAATCAAAATTTTCTTATGTTTTTAATAATGAAATATTTTTATTCGAATTATGGCTATTGTGACGTGAGCCGACTATTATTGGCTTGTTAGAACTTGCAAAATGCGTGTCGCTAGCTAGAGTCGGTCACTTTTGCATTACTTCATATGAAAAGAGAAAATTAAGAGGTTGTTCTGTGAAACTCCTTAAAACAATTCTTGACATTTTTATAATAAGTAATAATAAATTAAATTGTAAAAAAAAATTGGCCCAAGTGAACAAATTGGAAAAACTATAAATAAATCTAAAGACTTTATTTTAGTTTACGACGGCAAAAAACAGTATACGCACCAAAGATAAAGAAAAAAATATTATCCGGTTGAAATTATTCTGATGGCAACATTATGGTTATAACGGTTTTTTGTACATTTCAAACTGGCAACTAGCTTCAGTTTAACAAATGCGCAGTACATTATATTGTTGTTTGTTTTATAGTGTTTTTACATTAGTCGTTTTATTAATTAATTTTGTAGACTTTGACTTTTTTTAAATTAAAAAAGAAAGTACAAATGTTACCTCATTTAAATTTATTTTTTCTTACATACAACACACCAATTGCCCTCTTCATAGAAACTGTCTTCGATTGTGAAATAGGGTTTACATAGTTCATCAAGTTCATTTTCTTCGAAAACGTGGTAATATCTTAGTAAGGTGTTCTCAGGTGTTCCTATTTTATTTTCAGTGACTTTTCTTAACTTCCAAGGCACTAGAAGATCTTGATGTTTGAACTGCGTTCTATTTTCATGTACTGGAAGATTTACGCCTCCCACTGTGACTCTGGTTTCGGTATCGGTCTCAATTTGCTGGTTCTGTTTGCTCTTACAAAGGTAATTTGATTTCGTTTGGTCTTTCGCCCAAACAGTAATGAGAGCGCGCCCGCCTGGGCGAAGTAATCGGTGTATTGTCGATATTGATTGTAATCTTCTTGCCTGTGAAAAAAGAACATAACACATGAGTTCGAGGTGTAGGTTTGTCCACCAACTCCGTCACCAAGAACGAGATTTTTTCGGGCGAGTTTTATATGGTTTCGTGTCGTGCGGTGGACACGCAGTTATAGTAAATGTATGTATTGGCAGTTCAGCGCCGTCATCTCGTGACGCGCCCCAACTTTTTATAAATATAAATCAACTAGCGTTGTGCCGTCTTTATATAAGAAGAGTGCATTGGCATAACAAAAGGCAGATATGAATGATTAAAATATGGTCATCCTTTTAAAGAGAGAAAAAATAACAGTTGTAAAAAACAGATTTTATGAAACTAAACTCACCTTGCTACTAAAATGATGTATTACAGCAATACAAATGACGATGTCTGCTATCCCATCTCTTAGCATAGCGTGTAACAGGTCTAAACGCACACAGTCTGCACCGCCGATACTACGTATGTGTTCCTTACATTCTGATAGTAAGCCCGAACTTCGCTCGCCTGCAATCTGTAACATTAACCTATTTACCGACTTCAAAGATAAATTCTTTATCAAATTGGCAAATGCTAGCACTCAATAAGAAGCTAATCAGTCAAAAACCCTTTCTCATCGCGTTCTTGTCGTAATGAGACTTGTCGTGTAATGGGGCCGTTTCTCTTATTCACAAACTAACCTAAATTTAAGCGCATCTTTCTCTTTCCATTTCATTAAGAGAAGGACAGAAAAAAAAAATTAGTTAGGTCCTGTCAAATTTAGCCACACCATAGATAATTTAGACGCGATTAAAAACATGGCGACTAATTATGTACGCCAGTTTTCTTCAGGCGCTGTCTAATTTCGACAGGATTAAACTAAAAAAACTTTTTTCAAAAAAATAATAACCGCCTTCAAAAACTAAAAACACAAAAATAACCAAAATTTCGGAAGTCTGTGGCAACACAAATAAATTGGCAGAAGAGAAGCCACCGACTTCCGAAATTTTGGTTATTTTTGTGTTTTTAGTTTTTGAAGGCGGTTATTATTTTTTTGAAAAAAGTTTTTTTAGTTTAATCCTGTCGAAATTAGACAGCGCCTGAAGAAAACTGGCTTAAACATAAATGGAGAGAAACTAACACATCTCAGATTTGCGGATGACATAGTGGTCTTTGCCAATTCGGCAGAAGAATTACAGAAAATGCTTGTAGAACTAAATACAGCCAGCAAAGAAGTAGGACTCTCAATGAACATCCAGAAAACAAAAGCCATGACCAACAGCAGGGATGCTGATGCTGATGTGTTGAAAATAGACGACAACACCATTGACTATGTATCAGAATATATTTATTTAGGGCAACTAATATCCAACCATGACTCAACAGCAAAGGAAATTGACAGAAGAATTGGAAATGCATGGAAAAGGTATTGGGCCCTGAAAGAGATTATGAAAAATAGTCAAACTAGTATGCAGATCAAGAGAAAACTCTTTAACACATGCATTCTGCCTATCTTTACATATGGCTGCCAAACATGGGCACTAACCAAGGCACAATGTATGAGATTAAGTGTGACCCAGAGAGCCATGGAAAGAAGCATCTTAAAGAAAAGAAGAATAGATAAAGTAAGTAATAACTATCTGAGGAACAAAACAGGGCTAACTGACGTTACCTACAAAACAAAGCTACTTAAATGGAGGTGGGCTGGCCATATTATAAGAGGAGAGGACAAATGCGAGCAAAATAGTAACACTATGGCATCCCAAAGGCCAAAAAAGAAACAGAGGCAGGCAATTTAAGAGGTGGGCTGATGAAATCGAAGACATGGCTGGAAAAACAAAGACCTGGACAAGACTAGTTCATAACAAAGAGAAATGGAGAAAATTGGGGGAGGCCTTTGCCCGAAGGCACACAGAATCTGTTCAGTTACCGTAGATTAAATAATTTTTAACACACTGTAATTTAATTTAAACTCTGTAAGTTCTGATGTAAGGCTATAAATAAATAAATAAAATAAATAGTTAAGTTTGTGAACAAGAGAATCAGCACCATTGTCTTCGGAAATATTCCTTGTGTAATTGATTTATAAAATATTTTTCATTCTATTAAAACTTTTATTTTATTTACAATCAAGAACATAAGAAGTAAGTAAACGAGCAGCATGAGTCTTCCTAAGGTTAAGTAGAATGTGTGTTCCAGCTCACCTGCACAATATCACTCCTCTTCAATATGTTCTTTCCGTTCCCACATCCCAGGTCCAACACCACACTGCCAGGGGGTACTCCCTGCATGAACTGAACTACCTTCGGCCACGGCTTGTGGCGAGTCGTACTGAAGTGACCCGCTATTTGTTCATAAACCTAAAATAAATGATTAATGAGTTTCGAGGTTATGGAACGGGGCAGGGTTAAAAGTTCCTCATTTCTCATCAAAATGAAGTGAAATTGTTTATTATATAAGTAGGATTTTAAAATATTTTTGCCCTTTGTACATTTTTTTTAAGTGCCTGAAGTCTGTGTTTTCTAACTACCTCTGATGGGTAAAAAAATCTGATACATCGATATTAGTTTCGATATATATCGGTATTTTAATGCGATAAATCGATATAAAAAAACATTCACAGATAGTTTACCCAATGATAAACAATAAATTGTACTTTACGCTGCAACTTCACTAGGAGTATTTGGCATTTGCGTGTTCAATGCAACATAATGGTGTTGATTCTCTTGTTTACAAACTTAACTAAATTTAAGTTAAATGCATCTTTCTCTTTCCATTTCTTAAAGAAAAGGACAGAAGATACATTTTAGTTAATCCTATCAAATTAGACAGCGCCTGAAGAAAATTGACGTATATTTAGACGCCATGTTTTTAAATCGCGTCTAAATTATCTATGGAGTGTCTAAATTTGACAGGACTGAACTAATATTTTATCTTCTGTCCTGTTCTTAATTAAAAGGAAAGAGAAAGATGCACTTAACTTAAATTAACGTTAGTTTGTGAATAAGAGAATCGGCACCATTATGAACCTTATTCTAATAAGTCTAGTTTGTTGTATTACACAAGTACCTATTTCGATAAAAGTGTAGTCGCGCTGTGGTCGCGCTATTATAAATCGGGTAGGGTTCAAATTTTTGAACATAGTTCTGCTAAAACATACATGTAATTTAATGGAGTAGTCCATTAATGATGTTAGAAGCTCAAAGAACTTTTTCAAAAAATACTACAAACCTGATGCACATGCAATTCTTCTAAGTTCGAAGCTAGTCGATCTTCTAAGTTGTCAGCAGAAACAGTTTCTGCACTGTCACAAAGAGTCTTGTACCTACATTCACAAGGGCCACTTCTAGTCCAACGGAATGTCAGTGATATCCGCGTATTTCTTGGTATGGTATCACTAGTAATCACTTTGATGTTACGCGAGTTTACTTCACGATTTTCGAGTACTGGATCCCATGTTCGCGGTTGTATGCCGTGCTGCCAGTCATATCTGAAGTGAACAAGATTTGATGGGATTTTAATTTTTGAACTAATAAAAATACATACCACTTAATAATATGGTAGCATGGGACAGGTTGTTCATCAAAATCTCTCCAGTTTAAGGTTCAAAGTTGTTTAGGAATATCTTAGAGTTTTAGGTGGCTTCATTGTAGGTATTTGTGCATCATTTATTTATTTTAACTTTATGCACAAAGAAAAACATTGCACACTGGCGAACTTAATGCCTTATGCATTTTCTACCAGTCTACCTTAGGGTGATGCAGAGACAAAACATGGTAGGTGCAAAGATATTTATTAACATAATATTTATCATTAAGCCAATGTTCTTCAAAGAACAAAAATCAAACAAATTGCACAAGCAACATACACCAAGGACAAGGATAAGCAGTTTTAATTCTAAAGAAAACATTTTTGTAACTATTTACCTAGCCTCATCTTGCATAACAAGTAGAGATCTGGCCTGGACTAGTGTCGGCACATACTTCCCGCTGTGATGCTTCCAGTCCATTACAACATCAGACCCAAGTGAGAGGGACAGTATTGTGTCCCCAAACGGACTGTGCTTGTCCACATGTGATGGTATACCTGAAGATTGGAATTTAGGAATCATGATATAATATTTATTTGTAAACATAAAGAGAAAAATGAGCACATTAGTGGAAGTCTAAAAGTAGTACAAAAAGGTTGAAAGGAGATTGTGTGTCTTGGTATGAACATGTGTTGAAGGGTATGAAAGCGGAGGGTAAGGCACTTCAACAAAGCAGAAAGGAGAGATGTACCATCCAACCAACCAGCTTGCGTCATATTGACAGCTCAGCACTTACAATATCTTATTGATTAATTAGAAACATCTTCTCACTTCTCCGATGAGGTGGAAATGGGCCTAATAGAGGATAATTCTCATCTCAGGAGTCACAGTTTGAGTTTGGTAACTCCTGGCTTATGCAAAAATTATATGGTGTTTCACATATAGGTCTACAGAGGGCCTAGACTAATAAGTAACCAATTATTTTATACAACATTCTAAGTAATTATAAAAATATGGCATTGACAATACCTGAGGAAATCACCACACTCTCACATTCACGTCAAATAGTTTTTGTTCTTTGCTAATGTTCATTCTGTAGCATGTGCGGAAAGCACCTAGATTAATTTTGTCTAGGCCCTCTAGAGTGCTGACATGGAGACAAACAACAGCAGGTGCAATTTCAAGATTTTTGGCTGCATATCCCAACGCTGTTGGCAAAAAATGACTTTGAATAAGCTTTTCTATGTTCATTTCATAAGATAATAAAGTAAATGATAAGTGATTGTGGTTGACTCTCCAATAAATATGGGGATAAATTAATCTGAATTTTTGATACATTACCTTGTCCAGGACAGTATTTATTCACAGTCAACTGATTGGGTACACCAACATCAATGCCCTGATCTTTTAACCTCTGCCAAAGCACATCACAGTCTTCAGGTATTTTCTCTATTAAAGGATTATTTAAATCCACATCATTACTGCCATATCTAAACTCATAGCCATAATGCCTCACTTGACGGTTTTTTAAGTTATTTGATTCTGGATTCCAATCAAACAGTTTTATAAACTTTTTCTCTTCTTCTGCACTGATAAAATTGTTTAGCAATAACAGGCCTTTGGGATCTTCATGAGGGCATATAATTTCAGTATTGGGCACTGGAAAAATATTATTAACAAATACTTATCAAATATCTTTATCTAACATCAATTCTAGTAAAAAAAAGATATTTGAGTCAAGTAGCTTAATTTTAAAAGTAATATTTCATGTGTTTACCTTTTTCAACAAAGTTCAAATAAAGCGGTGTTCCATGTTCATCAGCTTTAGCTTTACCATTACACATTTTGTAAAACAATTCAGCATTTTCTGTGGTATCAAATACCAGAAATGAATGGGTTTCTCCTTTTTCAGCTATGAATTTGGGCAAAGGTATACTTAAACTATGCTCTTTAATCAGACAAAATAATGATTCTTTTTCAAACCCTGTAGCTTGTCCAGCGTTACATAGCACTATATTCTGAAAATAAAAATAATTCTAATATGTATTCTTAGTATGTATTCTATAGTCTATTAGTCTATTGCTATATCTAAACAACAGAAGAGGTTATTAAAATATCATGTGGCATACCGGTCCAGGCACGTCACTGCATAATATTCCTTTGGAACTTTTCAGTCTAGCGGCAAATCTTTTTTTCTTACGCTCAGTTTTCTTTTCTTCATCCATGGTCTGGGTTTCTTCGGCTCAGCAAATATAATATCTCCACCATCGCCCCCCCCCCTCATCCAGCCAAGTATTTATTTATCAAGCAAGTGTCAATGTCAATGTCAAAAATTAAAAAAAAAACAGCACAGACAGAAGGCGTACGTAAGTACCTTCTATGTAGAATGGTGAGCCAAAAGGCCTCGGTAGCTAGTTTTTTTTTAAATCCGACTTTGACATTATCAATCAAATCGTGTCAAAAAAAAAAACCAAAAACATAACCTCACACTCACACTTTTCAATATAATATTTTTTATTAGTTTCTTCAACAAAATTTAATAACATAAACCTAAGATGAATTTGTGTGTAAGATCGAAGTATTTAAGGCCGAACCTATTAGGTTCTTGGTTCAGTTATTCAACCTCACAGGTGGAAGCCGTCGAGCAGATTGAACCAGTAGTTGAAGACGATGAAGACACTCTAGCAAAAGAGGCTGCAATAGAAGCAAAGAGAAACATTTCTAGACTGTCACCGGCCCATAGGAACCTTGTTAATGGACGGAGACCTTATGAGGAACCTAAAGCTGTGGCTCACTTGACTGTAAAGTACAATAGAAAGTTGTACGGAAAGTATGGCGTTGCGAGTGGTGTTAACCCAAGTAATTACTTACCTATTTATATATTAGTAGTCAAGCAATCGTCTAAGTTGGTAGAAGAACCAAAACATGTAATTGTATAAATGTTCAGGCAATGTATGTTATCAAAAAAGTTTATATTGAGATTGTTACTACTATGATATGAAACCTCTTGATTCCAGGCATTTGTTTCCCGTCAAAGAAAGACATACAGGAGAGAGTGGAGTACGAGTCTGTAGCATACCCCTTCACTATAGCACAGATGATGAAGACTGCAGAACAGATGAGAAAAGCAGAAGAACAGAAAATTCAGCAAAGAGACAAAGATATTGCTGCTAAGTTCGCCAAGTTGGAGCAATGGAAGAAGGAACTTACTGATAAGATTGCCAAGAAAACTGCTGAAGCCAATGCTGCTAAGGTATGTTTATTCAGAATTTTATCTAAAGACCCATGATATTCATGGACAGTAAGCTCTAGAGAGAGGTCAACTTTCTCTGTACCAAAAATCTATGACTCCTACTAAAATTTGCTATTTGTCAGTGTAATAACAATTGTGATTTCATCTTCAATCATATGAACTTCTATTCTTTAGAAGGTATTCTGATCAAATGTAATTCTAATAACTAAGCTACAAGTACACTTAGCTTACAAATTCACCATTCCAGGAAAAGAAAGAGAGGCTAGTAGAGGAAGTCAGAAGACACTTTGGCTTCAAGCTGGATCCTCGTGATGAGAGGTTCCAGGAAATGCTGGCCAAACGGGAGAAAGAACAGAAGAAGTTAGAGAAGCAGGCCAGAAAGGAAGCCAAGGAGAAGGTCATGATTGCCAAACTACAGCAGAAGAACGTAGAGATAAGTGATACCAAGAAATGAATACTAGATATTATAGATACTGTAGTGTAATTGTTAGTGTAATAAACTGTTATTGTATTTTCAAATGTTTTCTACTTTTAATTCTGGTCATAAGCACTGCAGGGCTAGGTTGCGCATCCTAATGCAATATGGCCCTAAACACTTTCTAGTTCTGGATCTTTTGGGTTGTCAACAGGTGGCCATTTTATATAGGTATTCAATGTGATCTATTTAATATTTTTATAATGATCTTCAAAAGCAAGTTCCGTCGCGGATTATGTTACATTTTGTATTCAGTGCATTTCTCATAAAATTGACAATTTCTATGGTGTGACTTCACTTGGCGTATTTGGTATATTATTTGCATTACAAACTATACTTTAGACTTATTAAAATATGGTTCATATTGCTTTGTGTCAAACATGCAAATGTGTTGTCAAACGGATACTATGGCTATGTCCTTAAAGAACGAATTCGCCACGATTCTCTCGCGCGTATCACGCGCGACTGTTGTTGCGCCCAGACTATAAACAATAATTCCGTATCAAAATTTTGGCGGGATACGTGTGCATTCGCTCTGAAATTCGCGCGTTATCTGGACGCAACAAGGCGTCCCTAGTATCTCGACTGGGTCTGGCGTAGTGCACGCGATTTACGCGCGTATATTGGTGACTAGTATCTCACCAACGCTCGAATGATTTTGCGCTAAACGATTCGCGGCGAATTCGTCCTTTCTGGACAAGATCTAAGCACATCGAAAGACATGACAAACAAACTCAATCGTAACCAAACAATTTTATTTGTAGGTACATACATAAAACATGATAAATTCATAAATATATTAGTAAAAAACGTCAGTCACGAGCTGTCTTCAGACGAGGACGAGTAGAGTACGTCCCGCGGGTTGATGAGGGCGGAGCGCTGCGTTATCTGTGGCGAGCATACTAGTGTGTCCGAGTCGCTTGCCAAGCTACTGCATGGGCTACTATGTATGCTCTGTAAAGGAATTAGTACTTTGTTCTAATTAGTGTTGTTTCAGGGTTACGGAATAGTTATAATACTCGGGGTTGCGAAATAGTTATAATAGTTACCGTGGCCCCGGAACATAAAGAGCAACCGAAGGAACATGAGTGGGTTTTAGTCAGTAAAAGTCTGACACGAAAGGACGGGATAAGTCATTTGATGATTTAATAGTCACAAGTCGCCGCGCATACAAGAAAGGAACAGTCAAACGTACAACGATATGTCGATATTCCTGTTCCTACATAATAATATACAACCCAGAAGTTTGCTTACTGGAAACAAGTTTCCACTTACTTTTTTATTAGGCTTCAAAGTTATATCCTCCACAGCATTCGTTTCTTCGCGATGGGCGTTCATCGTGTCGCCCATTTGTCTTTCAATCATCTCCAGTTTCTGAAAATAATTTAATATTCTAGTCATTTCTTTGCCGGGCGGCAAAGAAATGACTTATTTCAGGACTTGGTATTGATAAGAGTCCGCAGACAACTTCACGAGTGTAAGGCAATTTAAAGAAACTTATAGACCAGCCGAGGACCTTGAGTAGGGGGAGGGGTCTGCCATTCTGCCCAGCCCTGGCAATTACCCTTGCCAATGAGGACCTGATTGTTTGTAAAATACAAGAGAACTTTTAATTCTCGTGATACAAGACAATTCTTTACTTTCTCCTTTCAGAACACTCCAACAAAGAACAGCCAAAAATATTTAAACCTCACCATTTCCGTAGGGTCCACTCGTTGCAAGTTACCCAAAAGATGCGCCGACTTAGTTGTCTTGTTGACCTTCATTTTGTCTATCACTTGGTGTGAACTCTGCGGTCTCTTGGACACGATGTCGACTCGGAGCTCTTCGCTATACGGTGATGGTGTTTCTTCCACTTCCTCAACGTCCTCGATCGGCTGTTGCTCTGGTACAGGTGGCTCGTTCAATGCGCGGGAGCATTGTCTGGATATTGATTAAATATTTACCATATTGGACTACCTGGGTAGTTAATAATAGTGTGTGGACTTATTGAGTGAGAGGTGTTATAGTATAAACGTAAGCTTCGTATATCCTGACTTTGTAAAATCTTGAATGAGACAGTATTCCAACGCTCGACAGAACTCTTGACATTTGTTGCAAACGATCAAATGGTGGTGAATCGAATATCTTGGTCATTTGCAGTCACGAAAATTTAAATAAAAAGGTAGACAAAGAATGTCATGGTTTAGAAACATCCGGAAATGGACTAAATCGCCAGTCCAGAGAATTCTTTCCATTTTGGCGCAGAACCGTAAAGAGTTTCAAAACCATCTCGGCGCAGAACCGAGAAGAATTTGAAAAGTTACACTACAAGAAGAAAAAGATGGCGTTTTAAACTGACCCGTTAGGCATTGTCAACCCGTTGCACTGGTTATTCTTGATGAATGCGTATATGTCTTTGCAGGCCTGCTGTATGTAAGACAGAGTGTTCTTGTCGATAGGCACTGAACTTGATGACTCTGAACTGCTTGATAAATCCGCCGACCTCGCACTAGCCTCGAGGGAGTGAGCTGAACCTGGAAATATGTATTTAGAATTACTTATTTAAGATTCTGGTTTGGGTTTTATGGTTTTGGTTCGGATAATTTCTTGTATGAGGTACTCAATGGAATCTGGGAGCGAATGCCTGTCAAATGCCTCTGCCCAGTCACTAGTTACACGATACCGGTTCGCACCGACTGATTCTCAAACTTTTTGGCTTCGGACAACCGGGACTAACTGCTTTACGTACTTTCTAAGGCATATGAATTGAAAAAGTCACATTCCCACTCATTTAAGACCAAATCTTTACAATGTTCTTCGAAATTCATTGGTTTATTTGTTATCTTGCATAAACGGTAAGTTTCAAACATCGTCTGAATAATAAGCCAAATTCCATTTGACCTATGCAAATTGTACTTTTCTTGAGTAAATACTGCAAGTGATCATAAGCTCTTTACCTGAAGACGCCTCACTGTTGCCCCACATTTGTAGCTGTTGTTGTTTCAACTGTTTGTTCTGTTCTACCAACAGCACCGCCAGCTCTTCAAGTTGTTGTCTGTGTGCGATCTCTTCTTGAAGTTGTTCTTCTAAAGTCTCGGTATAGTCTCTGAAAAAGTTCGTGTTAGGTGTAGGGAATGTTCGTGAGTCCGATTTACTTACAAAGTATTACCATAGTCTCCCTAGCATTAGCATAGCATAGTCTCAACTATGGTGACATACGGTCTTTCAGTGTTTTACATTGAGCGATTGCCTCTACTAGACTTCCATAACGCAATTATTGACTAACAGGATAACCCTTGGTTAGAATGTAGAGGCAATGGACTCGCCACTTATTATACTTTTGCTTTAATAACTGAGCTATCGAGCTGTTATGTAATTTCATTCTCGTTCGGAGAATTCATAAAGATTCGCAGATTATAGTAATTGTAAAGGTAGGTTCTTACTTTTCTTTCTTCTCTGGACTAGCCTTGCTGTTAACGTATTTCGTGGGCGTTGCCCTTACGTTAGTAACTGTTCGGTCTTTTGATATTCCATTCCTAAAAATAAATACGATTTTATTTACGGTGTGCAATTTTGTGATTGTTGTAAAATTATGAAAATAATTGTTTTGTTTACTAACCTCGGCGGAACTGATTTTATCAGTTTAACACTATTGCTACTCGAAGACCCACTGCTGCCAGCCAGCCATGTAAACTGAAACAAACAAATAAGTGTCATATTTGTTCAAGTACAAAGATCAAAATAATGACTTTGTGACAAATAAAGGTTTCTTTAAGAAGCTCCTTTAGATTATCTCTTGATTAAATCTGAATCGATTGGCCGATGGAATAAGGGAAGCACGTGTATCAGTTGTCTGGTTATCATAGTACAGACTTTGCCCAGGTTGGGATTAGAAGAGGCGTGTGCGAGTTGTCCCTAGATAATTATGTGTTTCATCAAAGATACCGTTTGAGGTAATTTTCCAAGACTATCTCAGATTTATAAGCTAATACTTACCTTTCTGTCCGGATCACTATCATTATTTCTGACTGCGGAGCGCACTTCGGACAGCGACTCTAAGCTCACATTGTTATTCCTTATATCTATTACGACAATAGTCTTGTTGGATGTCAACATTTGTAGGATTGATGCTGCCGAGTCTTCAGTCAAACCACAGTTTTGAATATCCAGTGCTAAAACATGAGCATTTGTAGGTTTTGAAGAGCAAGTACTAGAATGACTAAATACTAGGAATGTCGAAAAATTCGTTGTCGATACGATCGTATAATCGTGGACCTAAACGATTTTTAGGGTTCCGTACCTCAAAAGGTAAAAACGGAACCCTTATAGGATCACTTTGTTGTCCGTCTGTCCGTCCGTCCGTCTGTCAAGACCCTTTTTCTCAGAAACGCGTCGAGATATCAAGCTGAAATTAATATCACATACTCAGGTCTGCTATCTCTCAAAGCAGTAAAAATATCAAGTTTCTAAATCAACGCAATAAAAAGATACGGCGGTTTACATTGCATATTTAGACATTTGCAAGGGAATCAAAACCTATAGGGTACTTCCAATTGACCAAGAATCATGAAATTTGGCAAGAAGCAAGGTCATGTAGCACAAGTAAAGGGAAGACTCCGAAAACCGTAAATTTGTAGTTGGTTCACATCAGGCGTCTGTCTGTCCGTCTGTCTGTCAAGAACCTTTTTCTCAGGAACGCGTCGAGATATCAAGCTGAAACTAATATCACATACTCAAGTCTACTATGTCCCAAAGCAGTGAAAAAAACAAGTTTCTAAATCAACACAATAAAAAGATACGGCGGTGTATATTGCATATTTAAACATTTTCAAGGAAATCAAAACTCAAAACCTAAAAGCAGTGAAAAAAACAAGTTTCTAAATCAACACAATAAAAAGATACGGCGGTGTATATTGCATATTTAAACATTTTCAAGGGAATCAAAACTCAAAACCTATAGGGTACTTCCCATTGACCCAGAATCGTGAAATTTGGCAAGAAGCAAGGTCATGTAGCACAAGTAAAGGGAAAACTCCGAAAACTGTAAATTTGTAGTTAGTTCACATTAGGCGTCCGTCTGTCCGTCTGTCTGTCAAGAACCTTTTTCTCAAGAACGCGTCGAGATATCAAGCCGAAATTAATATCACATACTCAAATCTGCTATCTCCCAAAGCAGTGAAGAAATCAAGTTTCTAAATTAACGCAATAAAAAGATACGGCGGTTTATATTGCATATTTAGACATTTTCAAGGGAATCAAAACTCAAAACCTATAGGGTACTTCCCATTGACCTAGAATCATGAAATTTGTCAAGAAGCAAGGTCATGTAGCACAAGTAAAGGGAAAACTCCGAAAACTGTAAATTTGTAGTTAGTTCACATCAGGCGTCCGTCTGTCCGTCTGTCTGTCAAGAACCTTTTTCTCAAGAACGCGTCGAGATATCAAGCCGAAATTAATATCACATACTCAAATCTGCTATCTCCCAAAGCAGTGAAGAAATCAAGTTTCTAAATTAACGCAATAAAAAGATACGGCGGTTTATATTGCATATTTAGACATTTTCAAGGGAATCAAAACTCAAAACCTATAGGGTACTTCCCATTGACCTAGAATCATGAAATTTGTCAAGAAGCAAGGTCATGTAGCACAAGTAAAGGAAAAACTCTGAAAACCGTAAATTTGTAGTTAGTTCACATCCGTCCGTCCTCCCGTTCGTCCGTCTGTCAAGACCCTTTTTCTCAGAAACGCGTCAAGATATCAAGCTGAAATTAATATCACGTACTCAAGTCTGCTATCTCTCAAAGCAGTGAAAAAATCAAGTTTCTAAATCAACGCATTAAAAAGATACGGCGGTTTATATTGCATATTTAGACATTTTCAAGGGAATCAAAACTCAAAACCTATTGGGTACTTCCCATTGACCAAGAATCGTGAAATTTGGCAAAAAGCAAGGTCATGTAGCACAAGTAAAGGGAAAACTCCGAAAACCGTAAATTTGTAGTTATTTCACTAAAAAACAAATTAACGGAACCCTCGTTGCGCGAGTCCAACTCGCATTTGACCGGTTTTTTTTACTTGTAAAGTAGACAATCGCTAGCGCAATTTATACTTTGATGTATAAACTCAAAAGAAGTGCCCGCGGCTGTGCCCCATTCTGCTTTACAATAGTCGAGCTACGTTTGTCATCTATCCTGCGAGTTTTTTTTGTTGTCGTTTGAGAGGAACCTAAGAAATCATTTAAACTTTCCGGGACCCCATGTGAAGTTTTCGTATCCTGAAAGTGCGGGAACATAATTCTAACCTTTAATCCACAAATCATCAGCGAGCACTTCGCATAGCTTGCTTACTCCCTCGTCCCCTAGCTGCGGGTTGGCACACAAGGTGATTCTACGCAGACCTGCCATCGTGTCTAGCTCTGGCATTCGATACCGGAGAGTATGCGTCCAGTTCTCACAGTATCTGTTGATTTTCTGGAACTGAAATGTAAATTAAAATATGGCAAACGTAACACATACTAATGTCACGCAGGATTTGTAGAGCTGGCATAGCGAAAAAAAAACTCTCTTCTAGATCAATCAGCTACTAGTACTAAGCTTTAGCCAGTATAATACAATCTTCGAAATTTTGCATCTGCAGTAGGTGCGAAAAAATTACATGCATCAGGCATCCTCACGCTATGGCCATTCTTTGGGATCAGTTCTTGCACGTTTTATTTTATTGGCGAATTTTGACAATGTCCAAACAACATAGACTCAGATGTAGTTAAACCACCCTATCACCCTTAGTTGGTCTTGGTAGTTCTGCGGAAAGTAAAAGCAAAAACTTGAAGACATCTAACCAAACTGTAAAAGTAGGACATACCTTAATCAACTCTGCAATGTACCCCGCACCTAGGGGCGTCAGCTCGCATTCAGTCAGGTCCAGAGTCAGTATGTTCGGTAGACTCTTGATAGCTGTGCAGATAGCCAGGCAGCCCGAGTCACCGATCAGACATCGTTGCAAGTGTATGTGATTTAGAGAACTGTTCACTGTAAGAGCCTGGGATACAGGGGAAATGTATGAAGTATTAATAATGTTTTTAAGGGATGCTTTTGTGATAATTGGATTTGTGTAAAAGGCAGTAGCCAGGATTAATAATTTAAGAGGAGTTTATTTTTGAACTGGGGGCGGGAGGTTGAGTTGCTGGTCCAGATATCGTGATTTTGACTCGACTTTTGCCGCTTCGGAAGGTAATTCCAAAAACCGGTGATTACCTGAATGATGAATGAGATGAGCTCTTAATATCTTTTGATTTAGGTATAGACTTGTGTTTTACCTCAGATATAGGATTCAAGTACGGTATCCTCAACGGTAGTCCCTCAAATAATAAGGTGGTCAATAATGTAGAATTAGTGAGTAGCTGCGCCGTCGCCTCCATTAGATTATTGAGCATAAAGTTTGTGAGCAAAACACATCGTTTGTTGACAGTTTTCGCGAGTCTCTCGCAGTCAATTTGTTCTAATACTGTAAAATTAATTAGTAGGTAATTGGGATTAGCTTGAGCGAATTAACAGTTCGGAATTATCAGTAGACTAGTCAGGAGATTTTAAACGATTAAAACAAATTCGCATCAATGGTTCATCATCATATCGGCTGACAAACTCATAAAAATAAACTTTCCCCTTATGATACAATTCTGTGGTAAAGTCCGCAAGATATCAGTAAAGTTATCTGCCAAACCTTTAGATAGATGTTGTTCGTTATTATTTTAACACTTTGATTGTTTAATTCTATTACTTCGAGAAAAATTAAAATGACTAATCATCAAGTTTATCTACTTAGGTATGTAGTTATATCTGATCGAATTTCGGTTACATCACAGCGGCGAGGTTCAAAAATCACTATGATGACTTTATGGAAGGATAAACACCAGTGTAAAAATAGGGTAACACGGTAGGTGAATGCCAAGGGCCCTAGGCATTACTTGCTTCCAGTGTAACCATTCATGCGTCATGCCCTCGAAATTTGAGGGCAAAAACCCCCGACGCACAACGTCCTGCGCGCAATAATGGTTTCGACGCACGAATATTTAAGAGTTAATGGCAGCCACAGAAACCCCGCGGTTGATCTGGGTATGGCCTGGGTTTTTTAATCACTTTTTTTATACCTATTTTGATAAAAAGTTCCTTTAACTTTATTGCCTATTTTTAGATACAGATAGCGGGGTGGGGAGAGGCCAGCACCCGATAGTTTGACCTCTGACAGTAGCTACGCACTGTGCGTAAGGCATTAGATCCGCCTTTAACCTTTCGACGACCTACCGACAGCCGGCTGTCGGGCTGCTATTGTCTTTCTATTGTGTCTCGAATCACGTGTGTTCGAAGGTTAAAACCTTTACAAATAAGTAGTTAAAGTATAAATAAATAAACGTGACATGATGAACAAAGTCCGGTTTCTGTACAAAGATTATTCTAGAGCCGTATCTGTGATTAATACCTATAAATAGGATTAGTTAGGTTATCGACTCATTAACCTTCCGTTGCACATGCTGTGACTAATAGCCAGGTTGAAATGCTCGGATCTTTAAAATAGGTGCATGAAGTGCATAGTAATGAGCTGGGATTGAATGTCCCAAAAGTTCTTAGTATCATTATGTTGACAAATCGGATTAAATAGACTAAATGGTTATGTTCAAAAATGTTAGGACATAACTTTGAAAAATAGCTATAGCCACATAGCCTTCTTACGAAATCACCATAATTATAATCTAAAACGTGAGTTGTATCAACATTACCCGTTTTGACTTGCTGTCGACACTTTATAGAAACTGAATGCAAGCTCAAGTCACAGCTGAGTGCATTTAAAATAGGCGGCCAATCCGCGTATTTAATTCTATCCACACAGAAATCCAACACTTTGCCGTTGCCAGAAGGAATGACATTTGTCAAGGGCGTAAGGTTCTGCAACTTGCAACACTTCAAATAACAAAGATGAAATATTCGGCTACTCTTCGGCTTGGTCCCTTTGCTGACCATATTCAAAACAAAAGTAAAAAAAACATTCAATCACAAAATAATACCGTGAAACTGCTCGGTTTGTTGCCTTTTAAAATCTTTAACAGGAGACCGGCAACCGCCCATTAGTTCCGGTTCATTTCGGCCATCTGCAATCAACGAAGTCAGTTTGAAATTAGAACGACATTGACAAAACTTTCTTTTAATTACAATTGGTTGGCGGCCAGTATTTTGAAACAAATATCGTCGGAGTATGTGATAGCTATGCCTATGATTCTATAAAGGCGGGTCCAGACATGTATCTTTTGCCCGATCCGATCACCGTATCCGTATCGTCGACGCGTTCTCGATACGCCGTTATGATACGGCCCATCCCATGTCGTGTCGGTTTTTATCCGATCATCAAAGGGACTATTGACTATTGTGAAGATACGGATACGGAGCAAATCGGAGTCGTCCACAACTTGATACGGGGCTTGATACAATACGCAGATACAGATACGGAGATCGGTTACGGTGATAGGATCGGTCAAATGATCACCCGGCTTTACGAATACAAAACCTTATTTTTTACGAACTTTCGATTCCGTAGCATTTCCTATTCCCATAGGTTTATAATAAAGATTGAAATTATAAATCGGTCCTTTAAATAAAAATTTCTGTATCAACACAAGCACAGGGCGAGAGTGAGACGAAAGTAACGTTGATAACGTTACTATCGATATTACTGTAAACTCACATTACTTCTAAAAGAAAATTGAGATTGTAAAATTATAAATTATGAAGTCGGTTAAAAATTAAACAAATCAAAGCTTTCATTTATAGATTTTATTTAAAAAATATTTGTGACAGTCGTTTACAGGAACTTCCGCTGACAAAACGATCACCGATACCAAATATCTGATTTTAATAATTTGGAAAATTAATACTATAAAACTAAACCGAGCCTAGATGACAAGATGCATCTCAGTCGACCATTCGCGGAAGTCATTATCAATCAGATATTCAATCAAAGGCGATATCATTTAAGACACATCTTACCAATTTGTTAACACTATTTACACACAATATAATCTAATTTCCAGACAATAACAATATGTTTTGTATAATAACAATCAATACTTATAAAACCTCTTTTTTCATACCAGGGGTTGAAGTAACCTTTTTTTCTCTTTTAGCGTTTACTAACCGCATTTAACTTAATAGACTTGCAATTACGTTTTGTCTTAAGCCCGAATTTGGGCATCCGATGCATTCATTACATTGCTTTTTCATAGAGCAACACTTGTCATTGTGACGAGTGGTGAAGTATCAACCATAGACAATTTAATTTGGGCTTACGACTAAGTGTAATTTCGCCTGTACACATTTCTGTTACAAATACAAAAGCCCTGATATGACATTATAAGAGTTAAATATGTAAAGGTAACATGTGGTAACATTGTTAAGGCATTCTTAGATTAAAATATACTTCAACGTAAAGAGTTTTAACAAGACAAAAGTCTTTATGCTACTCTAACGTATCACTATAAGAATAATTGCCACCTGAAAAGGTTTTTAAGATAATAACAATTTATATTTAAATTATTAAACTAATTCTTATAAGAAGATAATAACTTTCAATAATAATGATATCACATTAGTTACTTATGTACGATGTGATGAATTGAAAATTGTAGTTTCAGTATGACTGTTGGGAATCAGATTTAAACTGGAAAATATATAACAAAACGGAATAGGAAAAAATCTACTCAAAGTTCAGGATTTCAATATTACATTAGTAGGATTTTTGATTGGGTAAACTCATTTCATAGTGACATAATGGCTTTAGTTTATTTTAGGGTGTAATTTCTTTCAGTTCACCACACCACATATTTTAAAATAAATTAAACTAAAATAATAGCACTGTCACCGTTAATGTGATAATATTTTTTTAGTCATACAATCTGAACTGTACAATATATTGTTACGGGTTTATCATGCAATAAATAAAACAAGATAATTTAATCGATCTATGCCCATATATTGCAATTTGGCGGGACTTAAATTAAAGGGTACCTAAGCTTTAAACCTAACTAGTCTTAACCTAAACCTAATCTAAGTTGGACGCCAGGAGAGTTATGTTTTCCGGTGAACTCTGCCAACACCTCTGCCCGCTAGCTCGTATGCTCAGGGAATTTGTTTTATAAAGCGACCCGCGCACTAAGTCTCCAACTTAAAGGGCGTTGCTTGAAGCTACAACAATGACAACAATATACTGGTAAATACCTAACAAAGATACTGAATAATATCAGAGCTACCATTTCTTAAAACTAAAACTTACCCCTATTTGGATGACACACATGCACAAACACTATGACTTGATAAATATTAAGATTAATATTTCTCCACAATGTCGGTAGAAAATGGCTCACAATGACCTTATGATTTATGAACATAATATATGTCCGTTCAATACAAGGGAAATGTCGCAAGTGCCCCGCCAACCGCAAGCATGACGAATATATTTTAGAAATAGGATGACAGTTAAAAAGACCACATTAAAACACACAAAAAGAATATGTTGCCGCTGGGATTGAACTCGAGACTCCCAGGTAATGTCACAACGGCGCGACTCCGATAGCCATTAGGCTACGCCGTCACTTGTGAGTGATGACGAAAACAAAGACTATACTCCACACACAATCTATATGTCCCGTTGAACATAACATATACCCCCACCGTAAAGAAAAAAAATTTTTTTTTTTTTTTTTTTTTTTTACATTTTTTTTAAGTCCTTAATGTGCCACATGCCAATAGGCTTACCAAAAGTGTTATTTAAACGGAAGACCGATTCTGATAATTTTGCTGTCACTATAGCTTTTTCATATTTTGGTGCCAACTTGGCCATAAATTTATTTTGTGCTTTCGATAGGTACTTTGTTCTTTTCCAGACAACGTCCCCTACTTGAAAAGACCCTTCATTGCGTTTGTTGTTATAAAACTTGCTGCTTCTAATATGAGATCTATTCATATTTTCGATCACATTCCTATACACCTTATTTCTAGTTATTTGGCTTTCTATGAACGGTTTTGTGTTAACTAGCAAATTGTTGATGTCTGGAATCAAATCCCATCCAGTATCTGAGCTGGCGGTTGAAGTTTCTCTCCCTAAAAACAAGTATGAGGGCGTATACCCGGTAGTTTCATGTACTGCAGTTCTAATGGCGTGAGCGATTTCTTTAAGGTTGACATCCCACTCATTATGCTTCTTTGACTTAATGTAAGATGAGATCATAGTACCTATCACCCTATTAACCCGTTCTGTGGGGTTACTTTGTGGATGGTAGTTAGGAGTAAACCAAATTTTGTACTTGTACTTTAGCGCTAAGTCTTGAAATATGTTTGATACAAACTGTTTGCCATTGTCACATATGATGGCCTTTGGGGCTCCAAAAAGCAAAATCTGACTTTCCAATATTTCGCATATTTTTTCTGTTTTCCCCGTTCTAAGAGGAAACATAAGAGTAAACTTACTAAACCAACAAGTAATGACCAAAAGCATAGTATGACAGAGTTTGCTTTTCGGAAAAGGGCCCATCAAGTCCAGCGATATGACCTGCCAGGGTCCCGTGACCTCCCTATGCTGGCCCATGTGTCCTAACGGTAACTGTTGCGACACTTTAAATTTTGCACAGATCTCACAAGACTTTATGTACTGCTTGACATCTCGGATCATGTGAGGCCAGTAATAGAATTGCTTCACTCTGAAAAGTGTTTTCCGGATACCAAAATGTCCTGCAGTGGTCTCATCATGACACTCTTTTATTACCTTATTCCGCAAGTCAGTTGGAATAAAAAGTTTCCATATGGACTCACAATTTGGATACTGTCTAAGTTTCACTTTCTTAAATAAAAGACCATCCCTAACCTTCCAACTTACATCACGTTCCTCACTACTTAAAATCTTGTTTACCTTTGCCTTGTACCAATCATCTTTATCATTCTCACCTATGTTAATCGAATTAATTTCTATACTTGACTCGACAGCTCTAGAAAGGGCGTCAGGCACCGTATTACTTTTTCCGGGTCTATGGACGATCTCAAAATCAAATTGCTGCAGTTTCATTGCCCACCTTGCCAGTCGCCCATGTGGATCTTTCATCTTATGTAACCATTGCAGTGCACTATGATCTGTTATTACCGTAAATTTTGTTCCGTCTAAATATGGTCTGAATTTTTCAATTGCATGAACTACACTTAATAATTCTCTTTCTGACGTAGAGTATCGCTTTTCCCTATCTGAGAGTTTCCTACTTAGGTATGCTATCGCTTGCTCATTTCCTTCAACCTTTTGGCAAAGTACCGCCCCAATACCCTTACTAGACGCGTCACATTGGACTATAAATGGCTTACTATAATCAGGACAAGACATCACCGGTGTCGTTGTGAGCAGTGTTTTAAGCTCTATGAATGACTTTTCAGCATCATCATTCCATATAAGCTTTTTACTTCTCTTTGTTTTAGTGAGATTGTGCAAAGGTGCTGCCACCATGGAAAAGTCCTTTACAAAACGCCTATACCAGCTAGCCAGTCCAATAAATCTCTTAAGCTCAGTTATATTTCTAGGTCTAGGAAAATTCAGAATAGCTGCAACTTTATCGGGATCCGTGCGAAGTCCTTCTTTATCAACTATATACCCTAAGAATTTCAAACTTGGCCTTGCAAACTTGCATTTTTCGACATTAATACTTAGATTAGCGGTTTTTAAAATATGCATAACTTTTTCTAATGTCTCAATATGTTCTTCAAAATTTACTGAACAAACAACAATGTCATCCAAATATGCCCATACCTTCCCTTCTAATGCATGAAATAAAATATCCATAAGCCTTTGCTGAGTTTGGGAAGCGTTCACAAGACCGAAGGGCATAACTTTAAAATGAAACAATCCGCGGCCCGGAACCGCAAAAGCAGTCTTTTCCTTACTCGAGTCCTCCAAAGCAATTTGCCAAAATGCTGATTTTAAGTCAATGGTACTTAAAAATCTGGCATTTCTAAGATTGTCTAATATACCTGATACTCTAGGCAGCGGATATGTATCTCTCTTAGTGACCTTATTAATTTGCCTACTATCCAAACACAACCTATTCTCACCATTTGGTTTTTTTACAATTAGCACTGGAGAACACCAGGGACTATGAGATGGTTCCACTACGTCTTTTTCTAACATTTCGTCTAACTCACGTTCTATTTCTTTTCTAATTACTGGAGAAAAATTGTACTGCTTTTGATGTACCGGCTGTTGTATATGATGTAAGCATAGCTTTAGATTAGAATAAATATTGTGTCTATGCCTTAATAGTATTATAGAGGATTGTCTGTGGACAATGTCCGCTTCGCTCTCTCTGGTCAGCCTCTGCAAGATGACGACATACCTGTAATATTAGAAGTAAGTTTTGATAATAAATAAATGGAGAATCCTCCACAATCACATTGTACGTATCATTCCACTACAACATGGCGCTGCGGGATACAAATAAAATAGGATTCAAGGTACAGTGTGAAGAAAGTATCTAGTTATTGTAAAACTAACACTTCAACAAAAATGGCGGAGGGCGTGTCCAGGGACGCTTTGGGCTTAAAACCCCCAAATCCCTTAAAAAATTGCACCACAGAAGAGTTTAAAAAGTGGATGAAAAGATTTGAGCTGTATAGAATTGCAGCAGGGCTAAAAGAGAAAAGCCAAGAGATACAAGTGGCAGTATTCCTACACACCATGGGTGACCAGGGAATTGAAATATATGAAAGCTTTGGAACAGCAGAATTAGCAGATAATTATGATAAGATGATAGAAAAATTCAATGAGTATTTCATACCTAAAAGTAATGAAAGCGTTAATGCACACAAATTTTTCATGAGACAGCAGAAAGAAGATGAAAGCTTTGAAGACTTTCTAGCAGACTTAAATAGGCTAAGTCAAGAATGCAACTTTGGACAAATGAGGGAAAGACTAATTAAAGATCGAATAATAGCGGGAATCAGTGAGACCAAAATAAAAGACAGGTTACTAAGAGAGAGCCAGCTAACTTTAGAAAAAGCTATAAAAATATGCAGAGCTGCAGAATTGGTAGATAAACAAATAAAAGAATTTGCTGAACATAAAGAGGATCGCTGTTCAAACATACAAGGGATAGATATAAAAAAGAAAAATAATATCAAGAGTAAAGAAAAAATAGAAGAACACAGAAGTAATAATACAAAAAATTATGTAAGAAATGAGAAAATAGAGAAGAATAGAAATAAGACTACAGACAAGAGGAAATCAAATTGTACTCGTTGTGGTTTTCAACATCAACCCAGGAGTTGTCCGGCCTATGGCAAGAGATGTATGAAGTGTCAGCGCATCAATCACTTTGCAAGAATGTGCAGATCCAAGTCTGAAGAAATAAGAGCAGTGCAAACTGAGGATAAACAAGAGGTATATGTTAATAATGTTATTAATGACTGGTTTCAAAAAGTAACTTTTGTAAAAAGTAATAAAATAATTAATTTTAAAATAGATACCGGTGCACAGTGTAACATTTTGTCAAAAAATTGTTGCAGGTCCATGAATGTGAATAATTTTAATGTGAGTAATTTAGTACTGAAAAACTATAATGGTAATTTAATTCAAACTGTAGGACAAGTAACCTTGGAGTGTCAAATTGGAACTAAAGTTAAAAATGTTGTTTTTCAAGTGTGTGAACAGAATTTAATGCCTATTTTAGGGTTATCTACTTCATTGGAATTTGAAATAGTGCAAAGAAACATTGTTGATAACATTCAGAGTAATAATAGATTATATGAAAAATACAAAGATGTGTTCCAAGGAATAGGGCTGATAAAGGACTATGAATATGATATTAAATTAAGAGATAACTGGATAGGAAAAATAGAACCATGTAGGCACATACCATTTAAGTTAATGCCTAAGCTAAAAAGTGAGTTAAATAGCTTGGAACAACAAGGAATTATTTCTAAAATTGATAAACCTACAGATTTTGTAAGTTCTTTAGTAATTGCAGTTAAACCTAATGGATCACTTAGAGTATGTCTTGATCCTCAATACTTAAATTCTCAGATTATGAGAGAACAAATAATGCTACCTAAATTGGAAGAAATTACTAGTAAATTAAAGGGTAATACAGTATTCAGCACATTAGATGCAAATAAAGGTTTTTATATGGTCAAATTGAGTGAAAACAGTAAACAATATACTACATTTAATACACCTTATGGTAGGTATTGTTTCAATAGACTACCGTTCGGTTTGTGTTCAAGTCCAGAAGTATTTCAAAGAATTTATGCAAATATTTTTAATATGGAGGGAGTCTGTACATTTATTGACGATTTGTTAATTTATGCTAAAACAGAGGAGGAAAGTAATAGAATATTGGAAAAAGTATTACAACGAGCTAGAGAACACGGTGTAAAATTTAATGTGGAAAAATGTAAAATAAATCAAAAAGAAGTCAAGTACTTAGGACATGTTTTAACTAAGGATGGTATGAAAATAGATAAAGATAGAGTTGAAGCAATAAAGAAAATGCCAGAACCAAAAAATCAAAAAGAAGTACTACGGTTTCTAGGTATGATAAACTATATTTCAAAGTTTGTTCCTAACATATCTGAAATAACTGCTCCACTTAGAGAGTTGGTTAAAAAGAATGTTTTATTTGTATGGGAGGCTAGACAAAAAGAAGCTTACAACTTGATAATTAAATTAATTAGTGAACCTCCTGTATTAGCATATTTTGACATAAATAAGAAAATAACTTTAAGCGTTGATGCAAGCAAAGAAGGATTAGGTGCTGTTATTTTGCAAGAAGGTAAACCAATAGCGTACGGATCTAGAGCAATGACAGACACTGAGAAAAATTACAGTCAAATAGAAAAAGAAAGCTTAGCTATTTTGTATGGATGCACTAAATTCAATCAATTTTTGTATGGTCAACGGTTTCAAGTCGAAACAGATCATAAACCGCTGGTGTCCATTTTTTCAAAGCCTCTGAACAAAAGTCCAATTAGATTACAACGGATTAGAACTGCTTTACAACACTATCAGTTTGATTTAAAATATAAGCCAGGAAAGGAGTTGCTTATAGCTGATCAATTGAGTAGATCCTATCTCAACAATACAGAGAAGTCTTATGAATTAGATCTTGAAACGCATGTAGGTACAGTAGTGAATAGTTACCACATTACAGATGAAAAAATGTGTCAATTAAAGAATGAAACAAAGAAAGATAGGGAATTACAGTCAGTGTTAGATTGCATAAGAAATGGATGGTCAGAAAATAAATCATTAGTACAAAGTGAGGCAAAAGTTTATTATAGCTATAGGGATGAGTTAGGAGAATGTGATGGCTTGATTCTTAAAAATAACCAGATTGTAATACCTAAAAGCATGCGAAAAGAAATTTTGAATAATATTCACTATGCTCATTTAGGCATAGAAAAGTGTAAAGCATTAGCCAGAAAGACTTTATTTTGGCCGAACATGTGTAAGGAAATAGAAGATTTAATAAAAAATTGTGATGTGTGTAAAAGTTATCAAAACAACAATAGAAATGAACCTATGATTAATAAAGAAATAGCTGAAGGAACATGGCAAATCCTATCAGCTGACATATTTTTTCTCTTTGGAAAACCATATATTTTGTTAGTAGATTCATTCAGTAAGTTTGTGGAAGTAAAACAGTTAGAAGATTTGTATGCAAAAACTGTAATTGATCAATTAAAAGAAATTTTGTCTAGAAATGGTATACCTAACATAATTTACACAGATTCAGGAAGTCAATTCACAAGTATAGAATTCAAAAAATTTGTTAAATTGTGGAATTTTGAACATAAAATTGTAACTCCCAAACATCATCAAGCTAATGGTTTAGCAGAAAGACATATTCAAACAATTAAAAAGTTGTTAAAAAAGTTGATTTATGATAATAAAGATATTCACTTAGGATTGCTTATGTATAGAAATACACCTATAGAAAATAAAAATAATAAGTCTCCATCTGAGTTAATGTTTAATAGACAAGTAAAACATATTTTGCCAAATATAAATTCAAATAAAATGTATAATGAACAGATTAGAGATAAATACAGAAATACTTTGATAGAAAAACAAATGTTACAAGAAAAATATTATAATAGAGGTAGTAGAAGTTTATCTGAATTAAAAGATGGTCAGGTAGTTAAAATACAGAATGAGTCTAATAGAAAACCACATGAAAGTGGTATAGTTTTAAGAAAAAGTTGTAATCCAAGATCCTATTATGTGAAAAAGGAAAATGGAGAGGTAATAAGGAGAAATAGAAAAATGTTAATAGAGGGAGGTAAATATAGGGAGAAAAATGAAAGTGATTATGTGATGGATGAAGAGCTAATTGATAGGAATATAAATGTTAATCCAAATAATTATGTAACAGAAAGAGAAAGGGTAAATGTAAATCCCAATAATAATGTAAGTGAAGGTGAGAGTAGAAATGTTAATGTAAAAGACAAAGAAGTAGTAAAAACTAGAAGTAGTAGAGTTGTAAAACGCCCTGCTTATTTAAGTGATTATGTTATGTAATAAATTAATGTTGGATAGTAAAGAAGAATTATAATTTTGTTTATAAGAAGGGAAGGATGTTGTATATGATGTAAGCATAGCTTTAGATTAGAATAAATATTGTGTCTATGCCTTAATAGTATTATAGAGGATTGTCTGTGGACAATGTCCGCTTCGCTCTCTCTGGTCAGCCTCTGCAAGATGACGACATACCTGTAATATTAGAAGTAAGTTTTGATAATAAATAAATGGAGAATCCTCCACAATCACATTGTACGTATCATTCCACTACAACACCGGCTTGCAATTCCCTGTGTCAATTTCGTGCTTTATGATGTTTGTACGTCCTAATCCTGACCCAATTGTTTGTTTCATCGTGTTTATCAAATAAGTGAGAGATTCCTGCTGCCTTCCACTTAGATCTTCTCTGGAAATTACACTTGGTTCTTGAGACGATAAGGCATTAACCATTTGGCAATAATCTGACGTTTCTCCTTTAAAATCAATGAATATACCAAACGTAGTAAAAAAATCTTTCCCTAATAAAACCTTTTGTGATAAGTTAGGCATGACCATCATCCGTACTACGTTAAAACGACCGTTGAATTTAACAGGAACATCTATGATTTCTGTGATGTTATGACGATTACCATCGGCAGTAGCAACCTGTAAGTCCTGCGAGCGGTATGTTTTCAACCCTAAACCTTTTAAAGTCTGCGCTAGTTCAGTGTTAATAACAGTTCGGTTTGCCCCCGAATCTAAGAGACCTATATATGAAATGCCTAAAATATCTATCAGTACATAGTCCCTGTTATCATTATCTTTTTCTAGTACTACTGGATTCAATTCCCCGCGAGACATAAAATTCTTAACCGCCCTAAGCCAGTCCTGCCACTCCTTACCATTTCTATCCAGGGGAAAGTTTATTTGGCAGGTTTCGAACTTTCCCCTGCAGCGTTTCCCTTACATACACAATCTTTAATTGTCACTCCGAAGCGACCGCATTTGTAACAAAATAACCGCTGTTTAGGAACAGTACATGACCTAAATAAGTGTCCCACCTCACGACAATTCCAGCACCTACCAGTTACCGCCTTTTGAGACTTGGAAGTAACGTTGTCAATTTCAATGTTTGTCGAAACTTCATTAATAGTTTTGTTGACTACTGGCTGACTATTATTTTTATAAGCTAGATCAGGTTCTAAATTAATTCTTTGAACTTTAGGTTCTTCAAATCTATCACAATTTATTTTAGTCCGTTCAACTATTCTCAAAACATCCACTATTTCGGAGACAGAAAAAAAAACATCTCGGCAAATGGCTCTTTGATAATATGGCTGTATGTTACGTAAGATAATTGTTATCTTCTCCTGTTCTGTGATCGATGACGGTAAGCGATTAAACATGTTTTGAAGAATTGACATATAAATTGTGATAGACTCATCCTTTCCCTGAGTCCTTGCCTTAATTTCCGCTAGCAATTCATCCTGATAAAATGGGGATTGAAACGTTCTTTTTAACAAGAGCACTAATTCCTTCCAGTTTGTGGCATGAACTTTGTTAGCCCTGAACCATATCAAGGCGTCCCCCTTAAAGAAATCTATCGCATAACGCCACAAATCTTCATCGGTTGCGTTCCTGGCTTCTTTAATCTCATTAACACGCTCAATAAATGCATTAACACTAACGTTATTGTCAGCTGAAAAATGAACACCCCATTGACTAATCGGTACAAGTTTACGCTTCGAGAAATCTATGTCCACTGTAGAAGTTCTTAGTAACTTTGGTTTAATTTCCTCCAGATCATGACGACTATTGTTTAATGAATTATCATTCTCTAATTTTCTTATAATGTTCTCCCCTATGTCGCCTAAAGTTTCCTGTAGAATCTGTTTAATTTCCGAAGTAATCTCGTCCTTGTGATCCTCGATGTCATCTTTCGCTTCAAGTCTGTTTAGGAGGGTATGACAATGTGTAGATAATTCGGTCTTTGTTTTATCATCGGCCTCTGAATCTGTTTGAATAAGCACCAATCTATTTTTTACATGGTACAAGCGCGACACTAGTCGTTTAAATAAATGTCTATCGGGTTTTCCCGTGATTTCGTCAATACACGCGGCTAAAGTTATTAATTTTGTCTTGCAATTATCGAACTCCGCGAGTGGCGCCGCTAAAACATACCGAGGAGCCTTGATTTCGTAATTAACTGTCCCCGACTGTTCTGTAATAAGTAATTCTTTCAAAAGTTTCTTTAGCAAATCAACATTTCCCTTAATTGAAACACCTCTCGATTGAAGTTCATACTCTAATTCCTCTTTTAATAAATAGTGAGGATCCATAACGCAAAATATGTAAATACTTAACAAAAAAAGTAAACTATAAATGTGAGCTATCATCCACAAACTTACAACTGAGTTACAATGTAACCGTTAATACGGACCTTTCAATTTAAATTGTTAATAATACTCGTAAACTAAACTACCGAAAACAAATAGCAGATGCCTACAGAACTATTATCCTTATGACACTACTACTGTCCACAAGACTATACTAAGTACTATAATCATAAAGTATACACATTTGCAATCTTACTAACTATAATTAAGACTACCTTAGCTAACATAAAAAGTCCCTAGATAATCCTCATAGGTAACAAAAAAATTTATACGTTAACGAAATACACAAAACTTATAAACGAAAATAATAAAAATTTCGACGGTAGAAGGATAATTTTATCAAAACTATTTTACACCCGTATTTTAACGTTGGGCGCTATTTGTTACGGGTTTATCATGCAATAAATAAAACAAGATAATTTAATCGATCTATGCCCATATATTGCAATTTGGCGGGACTTAAATTAAAGGGTACCTAAGCTTTAAACCTAACTAGTCTTAACCTAAACCTAATCTAAGTTGGACGCCAGGAGAGTTATGTTTTCCGGTGAACTCTGCCAACACCTCTGCCCGCTAGCTCGTATGCTCAGGGAATTTGTTTTATAAAGCGACCCGCGCACTAAGTCTCCAACTTAAAGGGCGTTGCTTGAAGCTACAACAATGACAACAATATACTGGTAAATACCTAACAAAGATACTGAATAATATCAGAGCTACCATTTCTTAAAACTAAAACTTACCCCTATTTGGATGACACACATGCACAAACACTATGACTTGATAAATATTAAGATTAATATTTCTCCACAATGTCGGTAGAAAATGGCTCACAATGACCTTATGATTTATGAACATAATATATGTCCGTTCAATACAAGGGAAATGTCGCAAGTGCCCCGCCAACCGCAAGCATGACGAATATATTTTAGAAATAGGATGACAGTTAAAAAGACCACATTAAAACACACAAAAAGAATATGTTGCCGCTGGGATTGAACTCGAGACTCCCAGGTAATGTCACAACGGCGCGACTCCGATAGCCATTAGGCTACGCCGTCACTTGTGAGTGATGACGAAAACAAAGACTATACTCCACACACAATCTATATGTCCCGTTGAACATAACAATATTTACATTATGGATGCTCGCTAAAAATTCGCCCCGAAAACGGGCTGCACAAGTGTAAGTCATTTGTCAAAATCCTGATGGGCTAAGTTTACAGAAAGAAGGTTAATATCATAATGAAAGGGACTCTTAGGGTCAGTTATGTGGAACGTGAAAATGAGTGAGCATTGCCATTAACAGAATTAATGCATCATAAGTCATAACGCATCATTGGAAATAAAATGTTTTAGTAAGTATATTACAAAATAAGTAAACATTCAGAATAAACACGACATTTGTTAGTATTTACATTTAATTTTGTGCATTTGAAATTACTCTATTATCTATCTGCACTCATGGTTGGCTCCTGACGTGGGAACTTCTCATAGAACAACGGTACAGACGCGAATTTTGGTATAAGTCTAGTACACAAAAATACTCGTTTTACTATTAATATATCGTAAAAGCTTTCTTAGAAAAATATTTTATATTTTTATTTTTAAAACCCTTTTTTGAAATAACAAAATAAACAGCATTGTATGACCATTTAAGATAATATTCCTGTAATATTTATAGCCGTTCCGACTTAATACCTAGAGTATCTACAGTAAACCTATTAAATATGTTCATATTTTTGTTAATTTTTCATATTTTCTTGCATTGTAACGAGATCAGTACTATATTCAGTACATTAGCCATGGTGATTTTTAATTTTATGACGCTTTTGATAAAAGATTTTTGACACATGTGTCTGTTTTTCAGTTCATTTGAAATGAGTTATGTTTTGACAACTGTGGGGCACTTGTTCAAAAAAGTGCCAAAAAGAGGATACTCGAAATAAAAAAAGGGGAAAGTTAGTCAGGAGAGTCGGGAGAGATTAGTATTTTGGGCAATAAGGAAAATGGAACGATAGGATAGGTTTTTGCTGTCAATATCCCATGTGTTATGACCAAAGATACATTATCAAAAATCTTTCATACAAGTCTATTTATCGCGTTTTTTTGTACAATTCCATCACTGGCTGATTTGCTGCTAGAATTTTTAGAAACGTGATCATATATCGTACCTATATTGAGTTTCAGGAGTCATGCTGGGCGAACACAAGTCAAAGGAATTTATTTATTTGAGTTTCATTAAGTATTTTTTTTGAGTTACGTCTTTTCATTTTCGATGAAGGAATGTTTTGACGCATTACAATATGCCATTGTGTGGAGAGTAAAAATGGCATGTGGCCGAATGGTAGCCTTGTAAATGTAAGTAGTTTTGTGTTATTAAGTATTGCGTTTTATGCAATCTGACTGGAGATATTTTTTGTTGACCAGAAACGAATAACTTTGTTGTGCAAGAGGATATATATGTACATTAGATCAGAAACACGCACTTCAACCGTGTTTCTAATAATGTTTATCTAACACGGATTAAAAGAGAGTTACATGTCCGATTACTGTTTTATTATCGTGTCGATACGAGAGAGAAAGTGTACGTTAATCATTGCAATTTGAACTTTATAACGATGACATAAGCGTCACATGAGACGTGTTCGTGAGGAGTTAAGGTACGTTAAATTCGAGTGGAGAATGATGATACGATCCGATGCAAACATTATAAGGGCTCTGAACACGAGGCGAGTCGCTGCACAGTAACAGATTCACATATCAGCGGGGTTGAGGGGTATTCGCAGCGAATCGATGCTCACTTCAGAGCAATATAGTTTGACGTTTACTTCATAGCAGTCTTCGAGATTGTTGATGCCTAAATATGATCACGTTTCTTCACAATGTATAAAGTTATCGTTTTTTTAGTATGTAACTTGGATAGTTGGCTAAGTATATTTAGATAATTGGCTAACCTTTTAACCGCTTTTGCCCTTTGATTTACTATGGAGTTCTCATTGCAGTGATTCCAAAATACTGCCGTATTAAGCGGAGAAGGAAGGGGGAAAAGGAAGGAAAGTGGAATTATTAGTAGGGGTAAAGAGGGATAATTAAAGGCAGTATTTTTACTACAATGCTCTCTATCCACAATTTTGCAAATTTTCAGCCGTCTGAAGGTCAAACGGTCAACCAATTACAACGTACTAAGCTAACTCAATATAAGGCCCTCTCCGGTCTGACTCCGGCTGGTCTCCGTCACTGTCCGAGACCGACAAAGATCTCCGCATGTTCCATTCGCTCTCAGGATCAGAGAATATGTTCCTGTCGGCTAGAGCATCGTCGTCCATAGCTTCCATGTCCAGGTCGTCTGGTGACAAAATATTTGGACTGTCAGTTGTTTTGTGACGTGTGATAGAGAGAGAGGGAGATAAAGATAGAGAGAGACAAAGTCATATAATGTGATGCAGTGATAGATGATAGCTGGACAAGATGTGAGCTTTGTCGTTGTTGGCTTATAGATATGTATGAAAAAGGCCATCCTGATACCTGAACCCGTTCCAAATAAATTGATAACAAGTCTATTATTTTGCAATTTAATTTTAGAAAAAAAAACTGATACTTGACTTCAACCACAGTTATGACTTTTAATTATCTATCCGGAAATTGTCTCATATGATCCTGACACAAGTACTAGCATAGGTCAAGAACGACGTTCCAAAAAAGATCAATTAAAGCAATAACAAGATTAAACGGACACCGAAATAGGGGGTAATCAATTATAAGCGATGAAGTATTCAATTAAAAATCAATTAAAGTTCACATCGGAAGATATCGGTTAATAGTTTTTTGATCACCTAAGTGAAATTGTTGGTACCTAATAATTACATCAATAAAAAGTTTTAAAGTTTTCAACAAACATATTATATTATTATGTATAAACTTACTCTTGGGAAGTGATGATATCACGAATACTATGAGGATCTGAGGATGAAACATGTATGATAGATGAATATGATGGTGTTGTGAAATACACAGAATGGATCTTAACAGGTCTGTGGTGACTTCATGAATTTCAATGATTCACATGATTTCATTGAACAGATAGTAGTTCGTGTTATTATAAATGGGTCAATATTAGGTCAGCCTGTCACTGGTCACGCCATAATGGTTTACAATGACACTTAACAAAGCTCAATGGCTAGCTAAGCTACCCAAGTTTAAACTACTGACTACTAACGTACTGACCGTTGTCGACAATAAACTCGACGCTCCAGAAGTTGTCAAACACAAACTGCTTGTTCACGACACGCTCCATGGACGACTATATAAACGAGTTACACTTATATTAGTACTGACCGTTGTCGGCAATTAGCTCGGCGTTCCAGTCATTGTCGAACTCAAGCAGTTTGTTCACGTCGCGCTCTATGAACGACAGTGTTTTTATTCGTCACGTTGTATTTTTACGTGTTACACTATTAGACTGACCGTTGTCGTTTTCGGCAATAACCTCGGCGCTCCAGTCGTTGTCGAACTCGAGCTGTTTGTTAACGTCACGCTTTATGGGCGACTGTATTACATCAATGTTTGCGTCTGTCACGTCGTATTTTCACGTGTGACACTAATATTAATACTGACCGTTGTCGGCAATTAGCTGGGCGCTCCAGTCGTTGTCGGACTCGACGTCACGCTCTATGGGCGTCTGTATCACATCAATGTTTGCGTCTGTCACGTCGTATTTTTACGTGTTACACTATGTGGGTACTGACCGTTGTCGGCAATGAGTTTGCCGCTCTAGTCGTTGTCGAACTCGAGCTGTTTGTTAACGTCACGCTTTATGGGCGACTGTATTACATCAATGTTTGCATCTGTCACGTCGTATTTTCACGTGTGACAGTAATATTAATACTGACCGTTGTCGGCAATTAGCTGGGCGCTCCAGTCGTTGTCGGACTCGACGTCACGCTCTATGAGCGTCAGTATCACATCAATGTGTGCGTCTCTCACGTCGTATTTTTACGTGTTACACTAATATGGGTACTGACCGTTGTCGGCAATGAGTTTGCCGCTCTAGTCGTTGTCGAACTCAAGCTGTTTGTTCACGTCACGCTTTATGGGCGAGTGTATTACATCAATGTTTGCGTCTGTCACGTCGTATTTTCACGTGTGACACTAATATTAATACTGACCGTTGTCGGCAATTAGCTGGGCGCTCCAGTCGTTGTCGGACTCGACGTCACGCTCTATGGGCGTCTGTATCACATCAATGTTTGCGTCTGTCACGTCGTATTTTTTTACGTGTTACACTAATATGGGTACTGACCGTTGTCGGCAATAAGTTCGGCGCTCCAGTCGTTGTCGAACTCGAGCTGTTTGTTGACGTCACGCTCCATGGGCGACTGTACCGCGTCAGTGTCTGCATCTGTCACGTCGTAAATTTCTGTCATTTTCATCTGAAACAATATTATTTATGTTAAAAATATATATTTTTTACTGCCTATTTTCTTAACTTATAGCATTGAAAAGACGACGTGATTTCAGCCTTGGCTTTAAGTGGGATAGTAAATTAATATTGTCTGACTAAGAATAAATTAATATAATGTTGGCGTCATTTCTAAAGTAATCTATTTATTGTTTAATTAGAAAATAATAACAGATAGAAACAAGGCCTTCTATTTGTAATAATAAAAAAAATGACGGCCGAACAAATGGCATTTTCAACCGATCAATTATAGATTGTTAACTAATTGTACTCCAATTGAGGACAATCTAGGACGTTCAAACAAACAATTCTTACGTACGTTGCGATAAAACAATAATTTATTAGGTACTTATACTATAATGTATTATGTATTATCAAATACCGTCCGGCCTGATATGACACATCTACATCTAAATGATTGTTTTTAATATTTATACGTATAATTATCCTTTGTATGTTCAGAGGACCTAGAAATAGAGTTGCAATTTGCGTACAAATCTTGCACGCAATTACGCAATTTCTTACTATATTTCTAGTTGTTTTTAGTTCATTATCAATTAACAACAAACAAATTACCCGGGAATTTGCTGCACTGTCCACGCTGATCGTAATTTAACATCGCAAATAAACAAAGATGCCGCTATCGTAGTACGGCCAAAGTAAACAATACCATCTATTACTCACGCTTAGAGCGAAGTTCGAAATGTTTGAACTACTTCGAATGCAATAACTCTATAAAAATATTACTTTTATTATTGTAGTTTTATGTTCATTTTAAGACAAGACAAAAGAACATCTGACTCGAAACAAAAGAAATGCAATCTGATCCTCGGAAAACCCACTAAAAATGGGTTAGCAACTGTTTACATGAGCTTAGCAATTCGACACTTTAATTTTGAGCTGATTTTCGTTATCTACTTGGGGAAATCGGCAGAAAGTTTGTTAGTATGTAGTATGTACTATGTACCTGTTATCAATCCGAATTTCATATCTGTCAAAATATAGATAGAGAGATCAAGTTGAGATTCATGTAAATGACTCATGTATGCTTATATAATTTTAATGAGCAAGATAGATAGGATTTTTCAAGTAAATAATTTTATTATTGTAAAACTTTGTTTTTGTTCGCGTATCCATGTTTGATGCCAACTCCTTTGACCCAATAAATACTCTGTCAATATAGCAGTGACGTAGTTTTCACTTTGTTTTGAAATGCTTACTTAATTACGTACAATTTAGCACAGCTTTAGTCGTAACTAACTATTAACCATGAAACATAATAGTTTTAATATTATGAATCAAACTGGATGAGTACTAAACTTGGTCAAATTGTTGCGAATTGAGAACGTAACCTTAATTAGTAAGGAAAATATTACGTATCTATATTATGTTACAATATTGGTTACGTCAGGCCAGGGATGGGAATAAATATTATTGGTGTATCAAAAGGTGAGGTAATCAGCACAGCCGAAACTATCGAAGCTAGAATTTTGCATAGTTGTTTCTTGTTATAATGTGGAGTAGTCCTAGTACGCAAAAACGATTTTTAAAATTCGGCTCCATAGGGGTTGAAACAGAAGAAAATTTCCATGAAAACCCGCAAGCGAAACCGCAGGAAATATATAAATATAATAAAAATAAAATAAAATTTATTAAAAAACAAGGATCACAAGAATAATATAAAAATAACTAATCTAAAAACAACTACAGTCTACAACCAAATATCATCAAGTCTAACAACATTTTTATGCAATCAACAAATCATCATCACTAAGTTTTTTTTCGATCATGATGATCAGTGATGTGATAACCCTTTGCGTGCGGTCTGCTGTCGTACGATGCGCGCGTCACTTGGACGCCATTGGCCGTTGATAACACGGGTCAAGTATGCCAATTAGAATCCCTCGGAAAAGTTTACTTACGGAAAGATGACAGTTTTATCAAGGGATGGAGTACTGCATCTGTGTGAAGTTGAAGGGATTTTTCTTACCATGAATTACGTACGTACGTGATTCTATAAACTTTGGCCATACATTTTCATATATTTTGGTCAAATAGGTTGAATTTTTATATGAAACACCGGGTTTTTTTAAAAACCTAAGGTGATATTTAACTTTGGATTTGGAGTGTGTAGAGGGTGAGGTGTTATATCAGCTCTCCTAGGCATGGGAGAACAAGAAGATTGATCCCCTCTGTTACCTGGACTTCTACCATGCTTTTGAAATACTTTTTAGTTAGTGCAGAAACCCACAAGCCAACCTTTAAGTGTGGAAACTTAATTCCATTCTTGCTTCAAGTGGCAAATTTAGCATAATATGGAAAAGACACTGTGAGACTATACCTTTATAACTATACCAAGGATATAATTACCTTATTTTCGCCGTCGAGATAATAGTAAGCAAGCAGTGCTTCGTTATGTGACGTCACATTGAGAATGTGCTCGAACGTGTCCACATCGTCGTGAGTTGTTCGCATGTCGCCGTAGGTGATGCGGAACTCGCTGGCACGCCTGGTGAAAAAGAGAACCGCTTTAGAATTGGAATATCTTTATTGGCTTTTGAACTAACTAGGGCAGAGGCCAGACTCCACCAAAGAGGAGAGATGTCGCAACTAGTCGCAAGCAGCTTTGCTTTGCATTATTTTCACGTTCTACTGCTTAGCTTTGGTGTCCTAAAATGGTTATTTAAGAGACATTCCCGCACATCTTTGCTTTGGTGGAAGCTGGGCCTTACAGATAGAAGGTAAAGGTATGGTAATTGGTAGGGTAACTTGCATTAGAAAGGCCCAACAAAATATGTCAGGGGATTTCCTACCCGATTGCGTTAAAGGCCATGTGGAGGTTAAACTATTAATAGTCAAAGGGGGCTTTTAGGACAAACTTTTTGTTTTCACCCTATTATCACAAAGTAGATTTTCCGGCGTAAAAATAAGTAAAAAAATATAGGTATAACACAAAATCAGAAAAAAAAAAACAGCTTAACCTACTTATGAAGCTGTTCATGCATGTAATTTATACGTAAAAATTTCAGCTTATACGTAAAAATTTCAGCTAGTAGATAGATATAGAAGTCTATAGTAGGTACATATATACTGGAATTAAAGCGGTTTATGACTTCCAAAATAAAAAAGGGCAAAAGTTACTAAATTGTACATTTAGTGAAGAATAATGTCTACTCTGATAACTGCATGTAAACCAGTATTGTAGCAGCAAATTTCAAAATTCTGAGCAAAGGAAGTTACGCAAGACATTGCGAACCTTTCAGGATGAATGCAATTATCTTTCGAAAGTTAACTAGGTCGATTCCTAATAATTTACAGTGGAAAAAGCCATTTGGTGCACAGGCAGCTAACTTGTAAATACTTTAAAACATAATTATTGTGAGTAAACTGTTCATTTTAGAATTAACTTTATAACTGTAATAGATCACCCTAAGATAGACCGGTAGAAAATGCCCAAGGCATTAAGTCCGTCATTGTACAGCGTTTTTAAGATAATTATGCATAATAGTTTAATGAATGAAATTAACAACCTGCATTAAAATTGTTTATGTACCTATATTAACACTGTTTGTGTTGATAGTTTTAGCTGCCACAATAGTGTATTAGTTTAAAAAAAAATGTGATTTATTAATAACTATGTAATATTGCGAAGTATATTTGATTGTATACCTGATAGTTTGTTCTAATGTACCGCGAGATTCATTAAATGGCGTGATATCAAACTGTACTGTAGATATGTTATTTTATTTTTTATCAAAGGAGGTTATAGTTCATGTTGCGGTCTTGTTTATTTGTTTTTTATTGAGCGTGTGCTGGGTATTTAACTATATTTGGAACTGACGAATGGGCTAAACCAATATACGTACTGGGGGCGTACCACAAGCCCTTATAAGCAGTATTACATTGATATTACTTTCAGTGGGAAAGAGACGGCGCTAGACAACGTGTCTAACACTGTCACTTGCACACTCCTGAACAGGAATAAAACAATCTTACTTCAAACGTCATGGTAAGGGGGCAGATTTAGATGGATCCAGGCAAAGAATATATGTTTTATTTTTACTTTTTTCCTTTTCCGGATGCATCCGAAGTGTGTATCTGGTGTACTTCAATTAAGCCCATAAAAAACAATAAACATTACTAAGTAGGTATATAAATACGTTTAACTTCTAAGACATTAGCAGATTCAATCCGTATTGAAAGTACTTGACCTTTAAGACTGACTATTCAGAGACTAGCGTCTTTATTTCCTTTTGCTCATAATGTGCCGGTAAAAATAGTTTTAAATTGTTTGGAAATTACATCGTTTTTGCTCAACGAAGATAATAGAGCTGGGGTTTTTGTGAGAAAACAAAAACTTTGCCTTAAGTTGCTCGTCATAAAGAACTGCTTATAATAAACGTAATTAAAAAAAGTTATAATGATTCTTAACTTTTTGTGTGTATTTAGTTTTCTAATAATTGTAAGTAATTGCGCAGACTTAAGTCCTGTTGGTAATGACAACAACCGTTAATGAAAAACCAATTAAAAAGTTGAAAAATGGGTGAATAAATATCATCCGGTCCAACTAATCCTAATCCGGTTTATAAAAGTTTTTAGGCATTTATGCAAACCATGTTTTAAATCAATCGATATTGATCTGTAGATAATTATATTAACTGTCTTACGCTAGGTGTTACTGTTTTTCTGAAAGAGGCTGGTCACTATTAATGTCGGTAATGTATAAAAGTACTGCGTTTATGGATTCAAATTATTGTAATACTGTAGGTGTCAATGCAAATAAACAATTATTTGCATTCTTTCGAATATACATAACAGTTTGCCACGCCCACCATCGATTAAAGAAGCTACAATAATAAAAGTCACGTTTATTTTCTAAAGCAAGAGGATTATTCATAATCTAAAATATTTTAAATTTATATTTGCAGATCGCCCCCCAAGGTTGGGGATTATGTGCTATCTGTCCTAATAATTGGAAATACCAGATTAATGACGTAAATTATTTGTTGAAATATCGGTCAAGTGCGAGTCAGAGTTTCACACAAGGGTATGTTGAAAGATTTACTAAGTCAAATAAGGCTTTCTTACAGGTAAATAGAGTTTTTTTTTATTTCAGGCAAATAAAGAATATTTGGTAAAGTTAAAGGTCATTTTTAAATAAATACAATATTTTATTGACTGATTTGAAATCGCTTTCTCATTTTGCAAAAAGTGATGTTATAGGCAACTTTTATATATTGATTTATGTTACACGGCCGTGGTCGAATCACAAAAAATTATGTGCAATTTTTTTACTTCGTCAGTTCAGTAGATTTAGAGCAAATTGGCAGTGACAGTCACTCGGCTGATCGAAAGGTTCTATTTTTCATTCGTAAATACGGAACTCTAAAAATGAAAAATTATTGCAAACTGCGCAATACCTTATCTAATGTCGAATGTGATATAAATTAGGCGCACATTTTATGATAGCGGATTATATTTTCTTCTAACTTACACAATTAATCATTTTTTTGGTGATTCGGCCATTGATAGGCAAGATGGGTATTGACCTAATGGTACAGTTGTTGTACATATAAAAATAAAGACGAAAATGCAAAAATAAATAAACTAATCTAATGAAACCTCTTTCGTTTTAGAAGCCAGTTAAAAAGTTACAGGAACCTTTTGATTAAATTTCTTCTAAACTAGAACGCAATTTTACATAACCCTGAGAATTCTTTTTTTTTTATTTATAATGTCGATTTAAATTCATATAGGTCAATAAAGTAGCTTTTTCTATTACTTTAGATAAAAAAGTAAACTAAATTACATCTAGCCAAGATGTAAGTAATTTTGATTAGGTACTTACTTTTTTCAGTTCACTATTTATATCTTACAAATACAGACATATGTATACATATAGTGATAGTGACACATATTTTTATTTAATTTGTTCGTGTAATGTTTGAACCCAAGAAGTAAATATAATAAGTATAATACATATATTTTAATTTAAAAAAAAATTCAGTGGCAAATAAACCTTTAAAAAAGTCAGGCCAAAATCATAATAACTAAATTTTACCGTGGGAAACCAACCCGAAAAACGAATAATCAATCACTAAATAACATTTCACATTTTACATAAACAAGTAAACATTATTTAGTGAGTTATCAGTGGAACGTTTCGTGGAACATCTACAAACTCGAGAAATGGGCCAGTCGGATATCAGCCTTTGTTGCTTTATCGACGCAGTGTCAATCAAACAGCTGTGTTCCCTTTGTTTCAGTTATTAGTTATTATGGTTGATGAATTATTAGCTCATTAAATGAGTGAAGCTACTTGAAACGCCGGCCGACTTGTATCGGTTTGGAAAAACAACGTTATCTTTAAGATCAAAAACCATTCCTTCATATTTTAGAAAATTTGGTAAATTTAGAAAATTTGGTAAATTTAGAAAATTTGGTAAATTTTCTACTAAATGGATAGGTAGAATTTCAATAGCTTCAAAATCAGTAGGAAAATAACTTTGTCAATTAAGTTGGAAAGTGTAAGCTACGGTTTGAAATTGCAATCTTTGGGGAATAGTGTTTTGACGGGTTATGAAAAGTCCCTATATAAGTAACTCTATCAGAAATTAATTAGAAACAATGTTTATAATTTCATATTTTTTTTACAAGCACACTACAGTAAAATTATCTTGAGAATATAACCATGAGCAGCTCGCTTCGCATTACACATTTCAAAATAAACGAAATACATAAAGAAATTAATATAATTCAGTCCGAATTTGTTTCTCATAAACAATTACTTAGATCTTTTTCCAGGACATACAGACAAAAGCTTAATTGTTCTAACTACATGTATGCTTTGTTTGATTCTCTTCAGTTCTAAATATAATACCAAGATAATGTCCTTTAATAGCCAGAATGTACTAAAGGTTATGTCAATACACTTATGCCCTTACTAATAATCACTGTGTAAAGTTATGTCATGAATAAAGCCTGTGTAACCATACATTTTTTGACGTATAAACCTGTCATAACTTTATGCAGCGATTATTAGTAAGGCGCTTAGTTCATATATGCTACAAATTAACATAGTAATAGAAATAGCAACTGTTCTATAATATCAGATATTTATATAGGTAGATAGGCTACTTCGCTATCAGATATATATACATTGATTGTTCCAATATACGTACTATATAATACTCTAATTGGCTCGATATGTTAGATAAAAATTTAGAGGGCAGACAACAAAGACCTACGTTTGGACTTATATAAGGTATTCAAAATAACAAACAACTTACTGAATAAACTTGTGTTTGAGGTATTGACCTCAAATAAGTATCAAAATCGTCAAAGTCATAAGTAGTGACCAATTAATCATAAAAAGTATTCACAAGTCACATCTTATTGTATAATTTAACTGAACCGCATTAGGGAAATGGTCCAAACACTAACTTTTTTAAGAGTAAAAAAAGTTCTGCCTTGACTTGACGAAGACTCATAGAGAATTGGTAAAAGCCTGTTTTCTATACTAATATTATAAAGAGGTAAAATTTGTAAGTTTGTAGGGGGTAATCTCTGGAACTACTGGCCCGATTTGAAAAATTCTTTCAGTGTTAGATAGCCCATTTATCGAGGAATGCTATAGGCTATATAACATCACGCTACGACCCACGGGAGCGGAGCAGTTACGAAAAATGCGGGTGAAACCGCAGGGGACAGCTAGTATATTATAATTTCACAGGGACACATAAATCTACTCATTATAAGGGATAATTATCTTGATTATCAGTTTGGAGTATCATTCGTAATTTATAGGATTTGTTATCAAATAAAATGAAATGTACTGATTTATTGAAATCCGGTTTGGGAGATAAGTATCTGTGTACTCAAATATCTACATACATACTTACAAATAAATAAAATCGTAAGGAAGTAATGTTTGTTGAAGTATCATACGAAATACCGAATACATTTGCATGAATATTCCCTACTGTTCGTTCTGGTTACTCTACAACGTGTATTTTTGGTCTACTATAAAAACAACTTTTATTATGGAACCAACTCGTCGCGAAAAAAATATTAGCTGTTACTAAGAAAAGTTCCAATCTCGAAATCTCGACCATAATGTAAATTAATCTATAAAACAGCTGATACTTTTTTCGAGATTTTTAAGTAGGTTTGATAACAAAAGTTGTTCGTTTTTATGAGTAAAATCATCTCCTAGCGGGTTTTTCAAGACCAAAAGTACACTTTGTATAGGCACTCTATTCTAAGCAATGATATTTGTATGTTGTTACTCTATCGTCATTGGTAATAGTTATTTCCAATACACCTAAGCTCACGATGACGAAACCGCGGACACAGCTAGATTTTTTTATACAATGCAGATAAGGGAGTGCAGTTTTATCATCTGCCTACCAGAAGTTAAAACCAATTATTTAATTAAAAGGTACCGTGTGTTCTTTTTTGTACCCTTAACAACGTTAATACAAAATTTCACGATGGTCGGTTAAGTAGTTAAGGCGTGAAAGCGCAACAAACTCACATCACATACAATATAAATTGCATCATTGCGGATAACTTGCATCGTTATCGTCTCCCTAATCAAAGTTAATTAGCAATCGGCACCTGCCTTAACACGCTGCAAAGTCAAAGTTCAAAACTGAATCATCACTTAAAACTATAAACATATTATAAGGACAAAAACAAAGATAGTGCAGCCGTTTAGTAAAGAAGAACAACACAAATTGAGATGATAAATATTGTTATAAATATTTACGTACATGCACCTACTACGCAGTATGAAGACATGACGAATTGTCTCATGGTTTTGTAAAATCGATGCAACTAACACAAACAATGCAATTCAATGCGAAGCATTTATTTCACTTAGACCATTTACAGGCACTTATGAATTAATAATAATAATAATAATAATAAGCTGGCAACACCAAGAATACATTGTCTTTCAAAATCTGCAAAATAAAATTTTAAAATAAAAATAACTAATACCAAATCACAAGGATTACATCATCGTCTAAATACTCTGTGATATATAACATATATATTGGAATAATAATACAAAACCGAGAAAATGAACAATAAGATGATAGAATTATGACGAAAAGCAAAGGTGACATGACATATGTCATGTCACAATCAAAATGAAATAAATCGGAGAAAGATGATGAGAATAACTAGGTCAGCCACCAAACGAGCACACCCAACACCTCCGGGCCCGTCGCTCAGCTCCGCCTCGCCGCCGCCGGAATCCAGCCCCACCGTGAGCGCTGTGACACCGGCCGTGGCAGTTGCGTCGAGCTCGAGCGACGAGTACTTCTCTCCACCGACGTCGCCACCACCTGTTCGTCGGCGGGGAGGTCGCCGGCCGCCGGGGGGCTTGGGACTTCGAGGCCCATCGGCCTCTGATAGGGTCCCCGCTCCCGGTGGAAGTGCGCGCATGAAATGGACACAACCAATAAATGAAAATGTTATGCGCGCATACTTTGGGGCTACAGAGGGGGGAAGTAACCTGACTGCGTACCGTGGTCGGATGCTCTCTCTGTTTCAGGTGCTTGAGCCGGCTGTCAATGTTACGGCCCAACGACTGTCGGATCAGGTGCGTGTCATCCAGCGTAATCATATGTTGGATGACACAGTGCTTGATCGACTACGCCTCGAGTCACGGAGTAATCCTGTCACGCCTGCCTCGCCAGTGGGTGCGGTCGCCGTGCAGCCGCAAGAATTAGGTAGTGGTTTGCTGCGACTGCCCTACGCTGGTGAGATGGATGATGATAGGCCTATTTCTGTGAGTACCGAGTATAGTGAAAAATTGAGGAGTGCTTTGGAGTGTGCGTTCCGGGAATATCGCTCAACATCGCCTGAGCTTAGGCCGCGACTACCTCGCTTGCCCATGCACAAGAAAAATAGGACGCTGGTGTGTGCTCTGGATTCGCTGCTGTCAAGCTATTTTGATGGCAGCGAAGACCTCGCTGATACCCACTCAATTTTGTACTGCGCAGCTGTAGCAGCGTGTCGTGTGGCTCACGTCAAATTTCCCAACAGTGACGGAGCCACACGACCTAAACCTGCTGTACCAGCGTGGCAGTGCAGAATTGAGCGTCGTATTGGTGAGGCTAGAGCACTCATCGGCAAGCTGATCTGCTTCAGGGAGGGCAATACGCGCCCTAGAGTGATGCGCTTTGTGAGGCGGGCGTTTGTGGGGACTGACATTCGTCCCCAAGATTATATACCCCGCATCACAGAGCGTATCGACTTCCTGAAGCAGAAGATCTTTGCATGGGCAAGCCGTATTCGTCGGTACAAGCGAAGAGTGGAGCGCTATACTCTGAATCGCACATTCCAAAGCGATGAGAGGTGGGTGTATAGGGCTTGGGAACGACCAGACCAAGGTGTGATTGACACGCGCCTTCCGGATGATGATGCCATGAGTTCATTCTGGCGCAGCATCTGGTCGGTGCCTGTCAGTCACACTGAGGGCGATTGGATTCGGGAGGTTGAGCGAGCATGTGATATAATACCAGAAATGGGGGCTATTACCATCAGCCCCCAAGATGTAGCTTGTGCAGTTCGTCCGTTACCTAATTGGAAGTCTCCAGGGCCGGACGGGCTGCACAATTTTTGGATAAAATGGTTCGTAAAATCACATGTTCGCTTGGCATCCCAGTTCCAATCAGCCTTAGAGTCTGGATCGTTACCCCAATTCTTAACAACTGGAGTCACCCACCTGCTCCATAAAACAGGTAGTACCACGGAACCCAAGAATTATAGACCAATAACTTGTCTTCCCACGGTCTATAAAGTTCTTACATCCATTTTGAGAGCAAAAATTAATAATCATATTAATAATAATTCTATCATGTCTGTCTCTCAAAATGGATGTAGGGAAGGGTCTCGTGGTACTAAGGAGCTACTCCTCATTGATATGGCTATCAGTCAGCAGGTTCGTCGTTCTCGAAAGAACCTGTCGACATGTTGGATAGATTATAAGAAGGCCTACGACTCGGTGCCACATACATGGCTCATGAGGGTGCTGGAGTTGTACAAAGTAGATGCAACTCTGCGCACCTTCTTGATGTCGTGTATGGGGCAATGGAGGACGGTCCTTCACTATCCAGGATGTCGACAGATTCGAGAGAACGGTGAACCTATAAAGATCGAGCGAGGTATATTTCAGGGCGATAGTCTGAGCCCGCTGTGGTTCTGTCTGGCCCTGAATCCTTTAAGCACATTGTTGGAGGGTTCAGGGTTAGGCTATCGGTTGCGAAGAGGTGGCCAGGTCATATCTCATCTCCTTTACATGGATGATCTGAAACTCTTTGCCCCCACCGATTTGCAACTGATGAAGCTACTGAAGGTAACAGAAACTTTCAGTAGCGCCATCAGAATGGAATTTGGTGTGGACAAATGTGCAGTTATGCATGTAAAGCGAGGAGAGATTGTGGAATCCGATGGGACTCAACTCTCGGATTCCATACACCTTAGGTCCCTCTCCTCAACCGAAACCTACAAATATTTGGGTATGTCGGAAGCGTTAGGCATCAATGCTGCCGACATGAAACAGGCGTTGAGGGAGCGCTTCTTTGGCCGCCTGAATAAAGTACTAAATAGTGTTTTATCAGGCGGAAATAAGGTGCGCGCCTTCAACGGTTGGGTCATGCCGGTTTTGATGTACTCTTTCGGCATACTCAAATGGACTCAGACTGAATTGGACGCCCTGGATAGAAGGGTCCGCAGTCTATTGACCGCAAATCGGATGCATCACCCACGGTCATCGGTAATGAGACTGTATATCCCGCGGAAGTGTGGTGGTCGAGGCTTTTTGAATACTAAGACCCTGCACAACCGTGAGATATGCAGTCTCAGGGAGTATTTCTTAAAAGCCGACGTGGGGATGCATCAGGATGTGGTTTCGGTAGATAAGGGCCTCACCCCGCTCTCTTTAGCAAACGAGAACTGGCGCAAACCTGTGGTATTGGATACAACTGACCGCAGGACGGTATGGCAGAGCAAGGAGCTCCACGGACGCTTTTATCGAGTCTTACATGGGCCCGATGTAGATTTCTTGGCGTCCGTATCCTGGCTACGTTTCGGTGACCTCTTTGGGGAAACCGAAGGTTTTGTCTGTGCGATAATGGACGAAGTTATGATGACGAACAACTACCGGAAATACATTGTGAAGGACGGCACGGTTGACATATGTCGGGCATGCCACCGTCCCGGGGAATCAATCCGTCACATTATTTCTGGGTGTTCTAGTCTGGCTAACGGAGACTATTTGCACAGACACAATCTTGTAGCTAGGATTATTCATCAGCAACTTGCCTTGAAATACAGTCTTGTGGAATCGGAGGTACCGTACTACAAGTATGTGCCCGACCCAGTTCTTGAGAATAGCCATATCACACTGTACTGGGATCGATCTATTATCACAGACAGGACTATTGTTGCCAATAAGCCTGACATTCTGGTAATAGATCGATTAGAGCGTCGGGCAATGATTGTTGACATAGCCGTTCCACATGACGAGAACCTCGTTAAAGCCGAGAAGGATAAGCAGTCCAAATACCTTGACTTGGCTCGCGAGGTTGTCGACATGTGGGACGTAGATACAGCAGTCATTGTGCCGATAGTCGTGACGGCCAATGGCATAATAGCTAAGAGCCTCGATCTACACCTAAGGAGGCTCTCGCTAGGCAGCTGGATTAAGGGCCTGATGCAGAAGGCGGTACTCCTGGACACGGCGCGCATTGTCCGGCGATTCCTCTCTCTGGAGCCCTGACCATCGGTAGCTTGGACCCTGTTCCTGATGCCGGTGGGCTACTATTTTTTATATTTTTAAATGTTTTTATTATTTTTATAACAATATTTAAAAATGTAATTTATATGTATATAATGAAATAAATGGAATAATAATAATATAGATATAGTAAATCTGCACAACAAGCAAATTACCAGGTTGAGAAAGTTTTTTATTGAGAAAGCCCTTCAGTCACCACTTCACAAAGTAATTACACAAGTAGACAAAAAACTCACCCCACTTAATTTACACAGTACTGAACCACAGACCAACGAACGTATCACCAGTAAAATAGAAAAGATTACAGCATGGGAACGTAAATCACTTCACGGAAGACATCGCCTCGACTTGCAGCAACCTCATGTCGATATAAAAGCATCGAACGCGTGGCTGCGGCGAGGCGAACTCTTCCCTGAGACCGAGGGATTTATGATTGCCATCCAGGATCAGGTCATTGACACAGCCAACTACCAAAAATTCATAGTTCGCAGACCCAACTACAATGACTCCTGCAGACGATGCCATGGTGCATCTGAGACCATCCAACACATTACAGGTGCATGTAGAGCCATAGCCCAAACCGATTATAAACATCGCCATGATCAAGTTGCTGCAATAGTTCATCAATCATTAGCAATTCAAGCAAAACTAATCACAGACAAAGTCCCCTACTATAAATATAAACCACAAGCAGTGTTAGAGAACAGTAACTTCAAATTGTACTGGGATAGGACAATAATTACAGATAAAACAATTTACAATAATAGACCAGACATTACAATGTTAGATAAACAAAAGAAATTAGTGTACATAATAGACATAGCAATATGCAACACCCATAACCTCACTAGCACACATACGGAAAAAATTGCAAAATACACAGATTTGTCAATAGAACTTAAAACGCAGTGGAATGTTACACACACCAAAACTATCCCCATCATACTATCCAGCACAGGAGTCATCCCAAAAACCCTACACAATAGCCTTAACTCATTGAATATTAGTCCATCTACTTACCTTCTGCTCCAAAAAGCAGTTATTTTGAATACATGCAGGTTAACCCGCAAATTTTTAAATACCTAATTTAGTACACAATGCACTTGGCTTCGGCCCGTGCCAATTTCGACCCACACATAGATGTGAGATATTTTAAATATACCGAGAAATAATAATAATAATAATAATAAGTTTATTTGTTGCTCGGGGGAAGGAAGTATTCCAGTAAGATGCTGGTAGGGATCTTGACCGTACTTCCGGGATTGTCCTGATAGCCGTGGAATACCTCTCCACTCCTCCAGCACCTCGATATATGTTGCCCCCTTGTCGCTACGTCACTATGTGCTAGCGGCCGTTTTCGGGGGCCCATTTACTGAGTGTGCAAGTCACCCCCTGCCTTTTTGTCCGTGTATACAAGCATTGGTTAGGCAGGGGCCATAGCCATTCAATAGTTTCAGATAAGTAATCCATCTTAGCAACCCAAACCCATAGTCCAATTCTTTCTTTATTCCATGACCTGCAATAGACCACCACCAACCGGGGGTTGACCTTAGGTGCACTTGAGTGGTGCATATAGGGATAATCGCCGGTTGGTGTCCCACTTCATATAATAAAGCTTTATTTAAGGGGCCTCTGCGAGTTGGCTTCGGCCCCTCGTACGCCTTTCAAAGGTCCGGGACCCCAGGCTCCCGAGTAACGTAAAGTTTATTTGGACAAAATGATATGTAGCCTAATACAAAAAATATCTGCTTAAAAACTAAAACACACGTTATGAGATATTAATTAGGCAGCTTATCTATATGAACTCCTAACTTCCAAACTAGGTAAAACCTGTATCTCAGAAGTTAGTGCTCTTCCATAGGATGTTAAATACTAAAGCTGAACAATGAACATTGACATTTTAGGACGTGGTCGACATTAATAAAATTATTACATTAGACCAAAAAGGGTGTTTAATATTAAATATTTTGACACTACATATTTTCTTCTTATTATTAAATTTACTCTTTGATTTATATACGTAATGGAGAACATGAATAAAATAAGTAAACAAAAAAATTGAGTAGGCATTGAATTTGACAAGTGAATGATGTGTGTATAAGTGTGTGAGAGAGTGTAAGGGTGTGGGTGAGTGTGAAAGTGTATGTGTAGATATAATGTCTGTCGTGTTAGTGGTATATGTGAGATTAAGTGGTACGATCCGGCGATTAGTTTCTATTTTTGAATATTAAGAACTTCTTCAGTACTGGCATAGTCAAGATTTAGGAGCCATTCAGTAACAACTTTTTTGCATTTTTGCTTAGTGAGCGGATAAATATTTAGCATTTGGTTGATTTTATTGTACATATGACCACCTAAGAAATTGAAAAATTTTTGAGCAAATCGCGTGTGGCATGCCTTATATACGCAAATTGCATGCTTTCTACGTTTGTGTAGAAAAAAAGTAGGATTGTACTTGAGGAGACCATGCATTCTTAAAATAGTGTGGAGTATGAATAGCTGTCTCACTGTTAATACTTCATAGGTTTGATACAGATGGGCAGTGGGATGCAAGAATGGAAGAAAAGCACTAAGTTTTAGCAGCGCTCTTTGAGCACGCTCCAGTTTTATTAATGTGGTTTTGCAGGAACCACCCCAGCATGTTATGCAATATACTAAAAGCGATTTGCATAGTGCGGAATAAATTCTTTTTAATAATTCATGATTTGCTATATGTCTGAGATTTTTAAAAATAAACATAAGCTTACGAACCCTCGATGAAACCAGGTCTATATGTGGAGCAAAATTAAGTCTACTGTCAATTAGGACGCCCAGGTACTTGATGACGGCTGTTTGCTCTAGCGAAGGACAGTTACAAGGTGTAACGCAAGAGCAATTATTAGAGTGTGCAATGATGGTATGCGAATTGGTCAAGGTTTGTGGGACATTTTGGAGAGAAAACTTTATAAATTTTGTTTTGTCCACATTTAGTGTAAGTAGGTTACATCGTAACCACTGGTTGACAGCATCGAAGCCACTCTGAGCATGTTGAAACGCTTTGTTCCATGAGCTGTCCTTAAAAATCAGAGCCGTGTCATCAGCGAATACAACGATTTTTCCATTTTGAAGTTTTAGGTCACAGAGATCATTAATATAAATGAGGAACAAGGTAGGTCCAAGGACGCTTCCTTGAGGAACACCGTAAGTGATAGGTAGATCGCTACTAATCAAATCTCCAATCTTGACACACTGGAATCTATTTCTAAGGTAGTCAGAGAAAAGATCTAGCTGTTTGTCAAAGTGTCGGTCAGTTTGTCAGAAAGTTGAAGCTAGTTGCTTGTTCCGAAACGTATGTAGATCTCTATGGAGAAAAACAAGCAAGAAACTCCATGGACACTTTTCAATCATCAAGTTTAACAATATCTTGGTTACATCATTCGTGTTGCTTCTATAAAATCATAAAATCATATTTATTTTGTAAATAGGTTATATATATATAACACTTTTACACGTCAATATTTTGTTTTTTTTTATTTATTTTAAGCGAACGATGGGGCCGGTGTTTCGTAGCTGGACTGCTCTGAGAAGAAACATCCGAAACAAACTCAGAGGTCAAAGTCTCTTTTAAAGTCCATACAATCGTATTGGTCAAATATATGTGAAAACAATGAAGGTAAGGGGAATAAAGAATTAAACTATGGCAGCAATCCCAAATTACAGCGCCCGTTCACGAGTATGACGTATGTATCGGCACCATTTAGCTAAACCATATTGTAGGGAACCGAATGATCTAAAGCACACGTCACCATCACCGAGATTGTTAAACGTTACTAGTGTGGAAGATAATATGACAGTTAATAGCTCAGAAATGAAGGCTTGGCTTTATTGTATGTAATTATATTATCTTAGTTAGAAATAACTTTGATATGGATAACATTAAGCTCAAAGAAAGACATGTTGAGTTAAACAAAATAATTGGAACTTGTGGTCTCTACAGCTCTAATCCTAATGCCTAAAATTCGACAATAGGTATTCGTAATGTTTATTTTTTGTTTTGTAACGTCATTAGCTGTCTGTTTTAGCTAAGACTCGTGACACTCACGTCATAAAAGCAATACTAATCCTAAATACACTAAGGTAATAACATACTCGGAGTGAGAATCCTTGTTACTGCAATTTTGCGAGGGTATTTAGACTTGGTTGAAGTCCAAAACAATTAGCCGCGAGTACAGAAATTAGTTCGAAATGAACTTTAGAATGTCTTTATAAAACTGAACCGTCTTTATAAAAACTGAAACATACTTGGTTAAACAGCATAGAAATCGAAAATCGAATCGTATTAAACTTTCGAACACACGAGATTTGAGACACAATAGAAAGACAATAGCAGCCCGACAGCCGGCTGCCGGTTGGTCGTTGAAAGGTATGAAAGGTATATATAAGTAAAAGTTGTAAGTATTGTATGTGCTTGATACGTCGAAATGGCGGACAATAAACCTGGCATCATTATAAATAACACAACACAAAGTCAAGTTTAACCAGCTATCGAAGGTCATACAGATTAGATTACAGTTATAAAACGATAAGTACCATGGTTCATTATATTCAGACGGATACAATAACATGAGTAATCAATTGCAAGTTTATCGTATCGTACGATTTTTTTATACATACTTATAGCTTTTGCCCGAGACATCGATCGCAAACCGGATTTAGAAAGTGGCGTAATATCTTATCCTTGTTCAAGATCCAATCGATCTTAGTATCAATTTATCATAAAAGATTCAGTGCTTTAGCACTCAAAGCTTGACAGACATACTTACTAAGTTAAATGTGAAAGTTGGCGACGATGGATGTTTTTTTTTTTTTTGCAAAAACTATAGAACGGATTTTAGTGCTAAACTTTACATCATAATAACCCAAATACACATAACATCACGCTATGGCACGCGACAACGGGTTTGTAATCAAAGAGAAGACCCAACATAACGCGGGTGCAACCGCAGAAGACAGCTACTTTATCACCACATAATCGTGTTTACTACCCATTTTGCTTAACTATTTAACGCGGTAGGAGTCCATCCAGTAGAGCTTTGGAGTAAGGCTAAAAGTGTAAAAGTCGTCACAAACCTCCTATTCAGCTGTCTCCCATCATTGGCATCCATCTTGGTGTCCATGGTGAGCTTATAGTAGATCTTGGCGGCGGCCTCTGAGCGGTCGTGTGTCGCATACATGAACCCGTGGAGTTGTTGCAGCATGTTCAGGCTCAGCTTCCATAGCGACTTGCTCATTTTCGGCGTACATGTCATGAATCTGATGGAGAAAATAGAGATAGGTGTTAAAAATGCCAGCCTATTACTGTCTTACTGCAGGGTAAAGGCCTCTACTCAAAAAGAAGGCTCGAGCATTGATCACTAGACTACGCCTGCTCAAGTCGGATTGGCGATTTCGGACTGATATTAGCTACAAGTCCAGGTTTCCTCGCGAAGTTTTTCTTCACCGATGTACAAGACAAACTTTGGAAAGTATTTAAATATGGATTGAAAAAAGCACATAAGCGTCCAAAAAAAGACACCCTTTCTTTTGACGGGCTTGCAGAATAGTTATAAGACGAAAAGTACGTTCGAAAACTGTGACGCATTTTCGACTGCGACGACTTTTACCTAACTGATACGAAACACGTGTAAACGCGCATGTTTATTTAATTCAATCTATAAAATCAGATTAAAAGATTTGATAATGAACGCAAGTGCTAAAACGTCACGTAATATGTTGTTGTTTCTGCGAATTACGTAACATTTGCAGTCAACATTCAATCATTACAAAATTATTCAAACAATTCTCAAACTCAGTTACATTTATTAAAATAAAATGTACCGAGAATCAACTGATAGAGTGGAAACAAATAAATATGCGTAAAGCAGGATGTTATTGTAGGTCAATAGAAGAATCTAGTCGGTGTTACTATTAGCTTTAACACAACAACGGGAAGTAATCGCTAGGGACCGGACAAAACGTTTTATCAGTTGTAATTACTTACAATTTTCAGTATTATGAGCTGATATAATGTATATTATGATGATAAGTTTGGTCCGCGGCCCGAGGTCAAAACGGTCGTTTACTTTCATAGGCCATAGCTGATTAAAACAAAGGTCTTAATTTATTTATCTATAACTGGATAATATAAAAAGACTTATGACAAATAGAATCATTTTATCGGTCAGCCAAGATTGTTTTGGTCTATGAGCCCGAAATCAGCGACTATATAAAAAAATATCGGTTGTAAACAGCGGGATAATGAACGCGTGTATTCTGAATTTAAAAAATCTTGTACTTAATATAAGACCCACAGATAAGACCTGCTAGTCCCTACTTGATTACAAATTAATCAATGCATGAATGAACAACCTTTTTTTTAACCAAATTAGCTGAAAAATTGGTTTATTCCTAATAAAAGTTTGATCGAATTAGCTCTTAGAGAACAATACGCATCTAATCTGTGAACCAGAGTTCAAACAAAAGGCTTGTAAAATAACATTCATCAGTTTAGTAACAAAACAGTCTTGACAACAAACTGAAATCTTTTACTTATTGCAATTGTGCGTCACTTATGGTTGACTGGAAAAGATTATGTACGTCACACAAGTGTCACGTTTAGATAGTTTAATCTGGCTTTACGACAGCACAATGTTATTATTAACGGTTCAAAACTTATAATCTTCTTCATTAGAACGCAACACTATCTCTAATGTTTGTAATTCTCAACACTTTCTTATCAAAGCCAAAGAAAGCAAAACAATTAGTTTACAGAAATAGTGTTATCATTGCCACCATTGGTTAGCGTAATCGGTGATCTTATCACTACTTAACATAGACTTACTAACTATATTTGAAATCCTTAGAACAGGCCCTATCATTTAAGATATATCACTGGGTGCTCTTTGCAAAATTTTTGATTTTTTGACTTCCATACCATCTTCAAAACCACAATATTGAAAAAAAAAATTCAGTTAATTCACGAATGAACAGACCAGATACACGAATGATCTTTTAAGGGTAAACAAGGGGATAGGAAGAATGACATAATATACAATTATGAGATATAAGAAATTGCTGATGAGATCAGAATGTTTCTAAATGTTAACAGCCAGAGATTATCGAAGCCATCCATAGCACAAAAACCCCGGAATAAAATTATGCTATTGACGTAATAACGAAACAACGAAAACATTGAAGTTAATCAACCGCGGTTTATTACTCTCTGAACAATAACAAACTATAAAGTAACACGATTTACATATTAACATGAATGTTTTGTCAACTATTTTAATGCCTATGTGCTTAGATATTTACATAATAAAACAATACAAACGTCAATCGTATGATAAATTTATTACCTAACAGTGAATGAAAATATAAAACATCTCGAGTTAAACCAGTAAGAAACCAGGTCTTCGACATTGACCCATTAAAACATCAGACCATACCAAGATAGGGAAGACGCATGTAGATAAACTAATATGACTGAGGAACTGTTTAAAAAAAACGTATGTGCGTCAGATATAGGTCAAAAGCATGTCAAGCAGTTTGATGACGTTAGCTATCGAAGAAACAATACATCTAGAAAATACGTAATCGTACTTCGTTCGCGTGTAAGACTTATATCCATAACATACTATCCTATGGTCTTGAGTGAGGGTACGGCTGTCTAAAGTGTTAACCAAAGAAAGGGATCTAGAAAGGCACAGTGCTTCCAGAAGTTAGATCTTTCAGAAAAATAACCTCGTTACAAAACTAGTTTCGATGACTATCCCATTAGATGAGACAGGACTCCTGTAATGTCTTATTATAGGAAATCGCAGCAACAACTTTACTATATATATATATTATACATTTCATTGCTCTCAGCAATGAAATGTTCAAATGAGATGAATGATCAACTTCAACTTTTATATTTATTATGGCAATCCACCGAATTTTCGGTGATTTCTGCCAATGTCCAGTTTGAAAATAATATTTCAGTTAAATGACAATTGTACGGTTATTAAATTATAGTATGGAGATCATACACGTGTTCTTCCAAGAACACGAAATGACTCCGAGATGAATGATTAAAAATTAATTGTGATTTGGGCAGTTTGACAGATGCATAAATAAGCAAATGCTAAAAGGACATTACATCTTGATAGAATAACTTTTACAGTAGATCTCTCTAGCTGATTAACTAAAATATTTCATCACATGTACGAATCACAAACTTAGTGTTACACAACCTCAGACACCAGTTAAAATTCTCCCTGAGTGATACATTCCTTAAAATGAGATAAATACTAGAGCTACTGGTTTTGTTACAAGACCTCAAAAACTTCAGGTCGATATTGAGTTATCTTTGGGTACGAAGCATACATAGTGCTTGCGTATAAACCAATGTGTCGAGTAAAAGGTCTGTGCAACAGTGCAAGGATCCTAAGTGTTAAATTGTTATTTAGTTATAACATTTAAAAAAATACACAATAGTTCGATCTTGAACCTTTAATGTTGACTCCATAACCAGAAAGTTGCCAGATATGGCCCTGAATCAAATGTCCACTGGTAATTTTCGGCTTCATATGTGTTTTGCAACCTTTATTACTAAGTGCTTTAACTCAAAATAGCTAAGTACAAGATAAAAAAAATTGTTAAAAATTAGCTCCAGTTTATCGCCATTCAAGAAATGTATCAAATACCAAATTGTCTTCCCAACATATTCCATCACCATACCGAACCACAAACTAAATTTCAAACAGACGGACAGACATAACCCTTCCACCTTCTACAAAAACTTTGAAAGACTGACCTAGTCATAAGGTTGTTATGTCGGAGACACCTCTTTCTACGCACGAGCACATTTCCAGCCACTTTGTACTGAACCGCATGCGTCTCTACTTTATCGCCCACATAGCTAAAAAGCGTTTGATGTGTTAGTGACAGAAGCCAGCAGATGAATTCATAGAGAAGGAAAGTATGGTAAAGTTATTCCATGTGACATTTTGACAAACAGGCAGGGAGAAAAGTCTGCAAAACCGTTTGCAGATGCCTTACTGACCTAATAGTATGTCTGTGTGTGTCAGATCTCAAAATTAATCAGTTCATGAAATATTCAACCAGAGTTCAAGCATCATCATCTCCCTAGCTTTTTCTCAACTATTTTGGGGTCGGCTTCCAGTCTAAACGGATTCAGCTGGATACCAGTGTTTTACGCCGAGCGACTGCCTATCAGACCTCCACAACCCAGTAATGGGCGATACGGTAGCTTTTGGTTCAGCCAGAGTTCAAGCATTTAATGAAATTGTGTTAGAACATTTTCATGATATGATCAATTTTAAGATTTAACGACGACATTATCCACACCAAAGTTACTTCATGTGGGCAAATATTTCGCACCGTGTAACATTTGGGAACTTTCTATAACATATGAGGCTACTTGGCTATTTGTTGACTGTTGAAGTTAAGCAACGTTATTCAATGTTTATTATCTGTTGTGGCCCACTGACATTTAGTAACATGCACCTTTAGGGTTAAAGTTGATTAAAAACACTTTTTCGCAACTTGGACCTTGGAAATCACTTGGAGACCCCCATGAAAATGGGGCCGATTGAACTGGATTGGATGGGGACACTGTAGAACGGGTCGGATACTAATCCGACCCGTTCTACAGTGTAGTTTGTTGCTAGCTTGGGTCAGATAAGTGTGCCAACATAATGTTACAAAAGTAGCTATACCAAACATTGTTATTATGGGTCAATTATATCACATTATATTGTTTCCTTACTGGCCTTGGCACGAATGTGGTCGCAATGGCATATTAAAATAGATGCGAATGCGATGAAATAATAAATAATATGCTAAAATGACCACACATTGACGATAACAACTGTGATTTAAATAGCGCGAGTTCTGCCTTTTTAGTAATTTTATTGGGTGACTGCCAATTAGTGAACAATACGTTAACACATAACTGTACACATTAAAATAGATAACTTTCCTAATTTTTTTTAACGTAGCTACTGTTCTTACGTTAATTTATATTGGAGGTTTTATGAAAAAAACGTAATAATATCATTTAATTAAAGCATTAATGGGTTTACCGAAAATAAACCTTTAAAATTTCAGTACTGGTCACTAACGCTGATGAAGAGTATTATAATTTATTGACACCTACACTAATAATAGTGTCCAAAACCGCCTATAGTAAGTACTAAGCACTCTTGCGCATATTTTTATTATCTTCAAATTCTAATTGCGCCACAATTGTTGTAAACGAATAAATAATTTCAGCGAACATACGCTAATCAGTTGTGCATTAAACAACAGGAAATGGTCCAAAATAATATTATTGAATTGGGAAGAATGTTCAATGTTCGTAGCGATAATTTGATATTTATAATAAACAGTGCATTGTATAAAGCGTTATCAAGCCGGAATGTCGACGCGGATGATAATAACTTTATTATAGTACATTTATGGCTTCAAGATAATCCACTATGCAAGCCGTTTAATAGAAGTTCGACTTCTGTTTAAGTTATTTCAAATAAAATCAGGAAATTCACAACTAAAACTACTAAGGACGGACAGGTAGAAGGATATGGGATCATGGTCCCCTCTGGTCCGAGTCGATTACTGATTTATAATTTTATAATCAAACTAGCTTTTGCCCGCGGCTTCGTTCGCGTGGAATAATAGTTCCCGTTTCCGGGGGATTTCTCGGATGAAAACTATCCTATGTCCTTTCTCGGGTCCCAGACCTAAATCTGTGCCAAATTTTATTCAAATCGGTTCAGTGGTTTAGGCGTGAAGAAGAGACAGACAAGAGTTACTTTCGCATTTATAATATTAGTATGGATTGCGGACCGTATTTGACTGGGCTTCGACTGAGATCCCCGGTTTAAAGGCTTAAACTCTGTTTTATGACATGACACATCCAAAGTTAAACACTGCCAGCGTTCTTTATGCAGTTTGATTAATAAATAATATAAAATAAAATTATTTTATTTAAACCTGTTTCGTACTGTACTTCGAACTGCGTAGTTATGTACTACATACGTAAGTAAGTGTAAAAGAAACTTGATCAAGTAAAAAGTTACGAACATGTAAGGGCAGTCAACTAAAACGTGGATGTCGATTGGAAAGCAACTTTCTCCTTCTCAGGAAGGGATAGTTTAATAAGAAAATTGTAGACAAGATTAATTTGCTAGTTGGTTGGTTTAATTTAAAATTTATTAAGATACCTAGATAAAAACAAGTCAATCTTGATAATCAGGTTTTAAAGGGGAATTATGATAACTTTAAAGTATTCAGGCTAAGAAATGTAAATATTATAAAAATATATACCAAAGAAACAATACAATTCCCGGTTTGTCAAACGTCAATCAACCCGAAATTAATGGGGCAAATTGTAAAGTGTGCGCATCTGTAATTCGACAACCAATCACAGCAGTTTACGTGCGCTTTACAATTAGTTCAATTTCCCTACAATTAAAGCTGCTGAATATAGGCAACCCCATATTAAGAAAACAGTGCAGCGGCGACACGATAGTCTTCCTGACTTCCACTTATGAACTAAATTCTCAACTACGGAAAACATACTCACTTGGTAAACGACGCATACATAATGTCGATGGGCACTCTGTATGGAAGTGTGAGGAGGGTGAGGTATCTCATGGCTCTCTGTCTCATGACCCAGTTGACGATGCCACTGTTCGCAGAGTCTATCGCGTTCTGGAATATCGTCATCACAGTGTCCGGAAGGTCATCTACTAAGGCGTCCTAAAAAATAAACTAAGTTTAGTTTTGGTGTTAATAGAAAATGTATACTGAAATTGGATTGACTAGGTTGGAATATCTGAAAAATTGGAATGCATTTTTCGGTCCGATCTTCCATAGAGTGGAATTTTCTATATTTTTTTCTCAACTTGGCGCAAATCGACTTGCCAATTTGAGATTCACATTATTCGTCAATAGATAAGTCCATTGTTGTGGCTTTACGAGATAAAATTCGTGATTAGGAGTTTATCAAACTGGCCAATTTGCATTGATAAAAAACGGTAGGTATTAGATAGGTATAAATCAATCCTTATCGAGTAAGTTTTATGTTCTGATAAAATATGCTATTAAAGGATTGTCGTGGATAATCCGTGCATTAGAATTTTCCTTTTTACCTGTCTATGAGTCTTGCATTCTTCACAATCTGGATCGTATTCATATGTGGTGTCATCTAGTACATCTTGTAGTTGGAAAGTGGACTGTACTGCTAAACACCTTGTGCAAGAAATCATGTTGTTTCTCTGCAAGAACCGGAGCGCGTCGTCGAAGCCTTGCTTGCACATATTGCTCAGTACTTCTGGTTTAGGCGGGAAGAGAATGCGCGCGAATCGGTTCATGTTCTGCTTTGATAGTTCTATACTTGTGTTTGCCAAATTTACCTGTAGAAATGTATTTATGATTTTAAGAATTCAAGCTAAAGATCTTTACGAGTAACATAAATATTTATGACTCATGATGCATTGGCAGCACTTATAATAATATTTTTACGTAACTAAAAGACAGCGGAAAAATGACACTGTTTGTACATTAAATATTTGTGTTTGCAGTTATCACAACCGTGAACTTGAGCAGAAGGTCGAATGTTGCATTGCGTCTAAATTCGTTTTAGGTAGGTAAGTACTTGGAAACATAAGCCAGAATTTAGCAATGCCTTTAGGTCAATTACATTTAAGGCCAAGTTGTAGACCTGTACATCGTACAATAGCTTATTGTGTTCCACCCAAGTCAGGTACACTGAATATGCAAACACGCATGCATAATTAATTACCGCTAATTGTGTAACATTATCGGAAAATTTTGTCATATATGTATACTAATATTATAAAGAGGTAATATTTGTAGGTTTGTAAGTTTGTATGTAGGGGGTAATCTCTGGAACTACTGGTGCGATTTGAAAAATTCTTTCAGTGTTAGATAGCCCATTTATCGAGGAATGCTATAGGCTATATATCATCACGCTACGACCCACGGGAGCGGAGCAGTAACGAAAAATGCGGGTGAAACAGCAGGGGACAGCTAGTCGTTCGAAAAAAGAAAATATAATAATAGAATGCGAAGAGATGCAGTAGTAGCTGAGATTATTCGTCTATTGATGAATACTGCTAAACATTGGCTCCCTAGATAGACACAGCACACGACAGCACAGTATGTTATAAGCTCAAGATCATTCCTAATTCCTATAAATAAACACATTACATCATTCGCTGGAAAGGAAATAGACAAAATCAACACACAACAAAGACTCATAATAAATTCAAACTTACATGGAACAACTGCGAGCTCAGATCTCTGGGGCATATATCGCTTTCGCCACAGAAGGGGCTGACAGTGATCGTGTTCTCATCCAACACGGGGAGGTTGTCGCTGAAGCCGCCGTCCATGTATCTGATGCCATGGAAACGAGGCGGCAGCAGCCCGGAGAATACTGGCACGAAACATGACGCTAACAGCGCCTAGGATCAAAGAAGCTAGTATTATAGTGAAGTTAAATGCAATTGAGGATTTGAGTTGAATACCTATATTTTTTTTTATTACTGTAGCTTATATAATATTGTTATAATATTGTTTATTGCAGGGCAAAGGTCTCTTCGCAAACAGAGAAGGAACGAGTACTGACTACCACGCTTGATCAAGACAGTTTTGCAATTTCGGACTAAGTCCATAGTTCTTCACGATGTTTTTCCTTCAATGTGTGGTGGCTGCATTGTCTAACTATAATTTTGAAGATTTAAGTTAGACAGTAGCAAAAGTGGCAGCATACCCTGATGACAGTGGCGTGCACAGGGTTTTATGACAGGGAAGGCAGCTTTTTTTCGAAAAAATAAAAAAGTTTTTCGCTATTGCAGGGATAGTAAAAAAACTCACTATAATAGATGACCAGATGATTTAAAAGTATAGTTATAAACTAAATACCTACCTACCTACTGGTTTGGTTTTGTAACAAAAGAAATAATTAAGTAAACCAACTCATTTAGAAATTAAATCTACACGCCTAACTTTTTTTAAATACGATTTTTTGATGTTATTAACTATTCAACCTTCGAACACACGTGATTCAAGTCAAGACACAATAGAAAGACGCAACGCAACAGCCGGCTATCGCTTGGTCGTCGAAAGGTTAAATAACAGACACGAAAATCAAAATAAGTAATTTCATTGTGTGTACACAAACACGCAGCGAGTAAATACTTAATTTATTTCGTAATTCTTACATTCACATAATAATTTACGGGTTATAGCTTTTACCTTTTCCCTGGGTTAATTCTCGTAATTCAGGTTCAACCAACTTGTTATTTGAAGTTTTCAATAATTTCGTCATTCGTAAACCTAACATCGTAACTTGTAACAAACTCACATTGTCAACACAAACCTCACAATCGAACAACATTTCACAATATTTTATAAACAAAACAAACAAAAATCGTTAAAACGTTTAAATAAACTAGTAATCGAATTTAGCAACAAATCGACCTAAGTATTTGCGTTTCAAAACAAATAAAAACAACATGGACTCTTTTACATTAGATGAAATCAGTGGTCTCGAACGTCATAGAGCGAGATCGGTAGAATTGCCAGCTAAAATCGGTATATTTGTACCCAAAATCGGTATTTGACAAAAGAAAAATACAATATTCAATAAAATTCGTTTATTTATTAAAAAAAACTTACAGACTAATTTGCAACAATCATAATTATTTTTTATACCAATATTCTTTGGCCATAGCCGCGGTCATCTTCGAATTAATTTCAAAATCGTAACAATTAGCTGTATTAATGAGTCGTTTTGAATGTAATAGACCAGTGATTGATTCAGTAGACAACCTATTTCGCTGCTTTGTTTTTAAAAGATTAATATGTGAAAATATGCGTTCAACGTTAGCGGATGAATGGGGAAGTGATAAAATATTAAAGATGAAATTAGACAACAATGGAAACATTTGAGTTTCATCGCCACGCTTTAATAAACTTACTTCATCCCAAAATAGTTCTACATCATCAGGAAATGTTTTGATTTGTTCACAATTTCTTAAAATGCGCCACTCTGTATCAATTTCCTGGAAATCATTGCTGTGAACAATATTGGGAAAGAGCCTACTCACAGGAACTATCGAAGCAGTTTTGCCAATTTTAACATTTTTTGGATCAATTATGTCTAAACCTTTTATTGGGTTATTTTTCAATGGAAACCGCGTGGTTATTTGCTTACAAGCTTCGATATAAAAATCTAGGCATCTGCATTTAAACAAATTTACTTGATCTGAGTTTAGATTTTCTGAACTACTTAGTAGTGTATTAGACGCAGCAGCACCATAGTATACGTCATCAATATCCATAAAATTTCTGGGATTCTTAAAATCAACATTTTCGATTGGAGTGCTAGTTAAATATTCTCTTTTTAAAAAACAATCAAAAATAGTTTTTAATGTTCCAGTTATTTTTTCATATAAATTATGAATTTTCGGGTGTTCTGCTTGCATTTCTTTATTTAAATCGGTAAATAATGGTAATACAAAATCTAAAAATTCCAAAAATAATATCGTAGTAGGATCTTGGAGCTTCTGTAATATATGTTCTGCAGCTAAAAGATGATCATTGTTAGATATTTGGTCTATAAAAAATAGTATAAGAGCAGAGAGTTGTTCCAATATTCTCTTCACTGCTGCATGTACTGATAACCAGCGTGTTTGAGAGGGGTGAAGTATTTTATGTACTTTTAAGTCGCAAAACATTTGAAAGTTTTTAAACTCTGCCACTCTTTTTGGGCTAGAAGAAAAGTAGTTGTAAATGTCTCTTACAAGATCCTCTATAAAACGTGGCAATTTGGTACAAGCATATGACGCGCAAAGGTGAAACGAATGGCAGGCGCATTTAAGTATAAAAATGTTAGGAATTTCATTTTGCAGCAATGTTACAACAGAATTATTACGTCCCATCATTACGTTTGCCCCGTCAGATGCAAAACCTATTAGATTATCTTTATATGGAATATTATTGCTTCTAAAAAAATTTACAATGTGTTCAAATAAGGTTGCTGCATTAGCTTCTTCTAATGGAATAAGAGCTAAAAAACAATCTTTAATACGATTCATTTTCGCATATCTCACAACTAAGCACAAGTGTTTGGTCGTACTAAGATCAGTGGACTCGTCAATAATAAGCGAAAACTTAGTTTGCCCTAGATCTTCACATAAATTATTGAAACTTTCTTTACCTATAATATGATCAATTATGTCATGAGTTTTGGTTGAAGAGCATTTTATTTCTTTTGCTATTTTTGAATCAGGACAAATGGCTTGCATCAACTGCGGTAGGTGCTCCATAATAGTGAATGGTAGATTGTGTTCAGCAACAAACGAAGCTAATCTTATTTCACCTGAAATTAAAAATAAAGAATTAAAATTACGTAGGTATATCAGTATGTCTAGTAGCGATTAGGGTATAATTATATCCACTGCTTCTATAAACCGATAAGTAGAAAACCAAATAATATAACAATGTAAATAGTAAAATAAATAACTAAAAAAATTACCTTGCTTAACCAGTATATCAGATTTATGAGTTTTGGTCACAGTAAATGATGATATCTTCGGTTGTGATTTTATATTCTTTGATGATATTGAGTGTGCTTGTGAAGAACTATGTTTCTTTATAGCGTCTTTTCCTGATGTGATGTTGATATCTTTATTACAACTTTTACAATAGGCATAGCTTTCGCCTTTACGACTATCTTGCAGCCAACCTGGAAATTCTTCTTCCCATTCTTTTCTATAATATTGTAGATATTTTTTTCTTCTTACACTCGCACTTGTGCTTGGCTCCTCGTCAGACGACATTTTAACTTAATTATCTGATTTTGTAGGGACTCTTTCGGTTAGGTACTCACTCTTCAAAGTTAAGAAAATTAATGAAAAAATAAAACTGAATTACTGTTTATATATACTAGACAGGTAAATTCCCGAGCGGGAAGCCCCTTATAACATCGAATTGCAGGACACAAGGGTGTCAAGGGTATTCCCCAAAATATATGCACTAGGTCCATACTATTGAGGGCTTCCCCGTAACATTAAACATAAATGAAAAGGGTTGCCAACTTAAAAGTGTAAAATCGGTAGAAAAATCGGTAGAATTTCCATGTATACTGTGAAATCGTAGAAAAGTCGTTATATTTCGGTATATCGGTAGAACAGAGCCCATATCGGTAGAAATACCGAAAAATCGGTAGGTTCGAGACCACTGGATGAAATATTCTAAATTTTGACGGATAAAATGTTAACAAATTAAGTTGCATCAATTTCAACCGGAATTTTACTTAGCAAATGACTTTTTCAACTTGTCGTATAATCTTTCGGTGACAGCCAACAGGCGAAATATTTGAAATGTGTCAACCAATAGAGTAGTTGTCGTTGTAGTCCACGTCACAAAAGGCACTGCCTCGCTGGGGAACTACTTGTAATGTACGCGCGTTGATGTGTGCATTTCACAGACACGAAATGTACCACTACATGTGCGCATTTATGAATGAGATTTAGGCAGAATCTAACTCTGCCTACAGCCGTTCTACGAGACGCCGCGCTGGCGCGCGCGCGCCTGTTACGATTCGAATGCGGCGCGAAATTTGATTGTACACTATGATTTATTGTTATTCCTTTATATGTTAGGGACTTTTACATTTTTTTTATTTGTTTCATATTTTTTAGTTTTAAAATATTAGGATTTACATCTACTGGGTCTGGGTGAATTGGTCTAGGGTCGGCAGTGCCTTTCTGCCTATAAGGACCGCACGTCCCTGCCTGATGATAGCTAAATACCATCTAAGAGATGAAATCGACACCATTTTCGGGAGAGGTCGCTATTTGGAATATTAAGACGGTTTTTGGATATAAAGACAGTAACTTTTGACTCGATATACCTAGTTTGTTTCCAGCTAATGTCGCGAGACTTTTTTAATACGCAATAATTGCGAACGCAATGTTATCAGAAAATTGGCCGGCGATTATAAAGACATTTATATTATGTCCATTACGAAAAGGCGAACAACGCTCTTTACCATTATGTAACTTTTCCTTTTATAATATAATTATCCGAGCAATTACTTGACATACATTCGGCTGCATGCAGATTACCCTTAACTGAATAAATTGCGTATCATTACTGATATTATATGTAGAAGGAAGCGTGTGGTGGTCAACGTGACGTGCCATGACATCATTGCTTTGAGATTCCGTGTGCGAAAACAAAACAGACCTTACGCGAATTTTATCTTTAAGGATTTTGGTTCTTCGTGTATGCGTAGAAATTTATACAGTTCAAAATGGTTAAAAGAAAATAATAATGTAGGTAATTTATAGCGCGGAGCAAGATTTTGAGTAAATAAAAATAATCTTACCTGTAATAGGTCTTCCCTCGTAGGGAATTCGGAGACAATGACGTTCTTCCCATCATATACCCTCGTCAGGGAAATATGGAGCTTGCCACTGACGATTTTGTGTACGTCATGGGGCAGGTACTTCTGCATGCCCTCGAGGAGGACATTCTGAATGTTGAAGGAAGGGCTGAAAGGCCCGAGGGAGCCAGCCCTCGCCTCGCTCACCACCCTTAGCACATCTGTTGTGATTTCACCTGGTACAAAGAATTGTTCATAAGTTACACATAAGGGACAATTTATTGTTACATTGATGCGAGACAATGTTAGGACGAAACAGACTTGATTGCGCATTTTGGCTGACCTGATTAAAGAATGACAAAATATCTTAAGGCACATGGTAACAATGTATTATCATCAAATGGCTAATTAGGTAAAATGGTTATCAGCTAATGTCAACGACCTACAAAATAGAACATCAGCTGTTAGATATTGTTTTGCAAATAATAAGAACATGAAGTTTGTCTGTCACTGAATTAATGAAAATATCATACTAATATTACAATGAGAAATTTTTAAATACCTATAATTGTTACATTGGTAAATTTTAGTCTATAAAAAATATTTAATATGCAATATTAATATTTTCTAAGAATATACATCTTGTAGGGATATAACACATGTTATGGGTTAAATTTTAGATCATCCAAGTTGCATGGCTTATGGACCTTCCTCTGGGAGGCTTGATTTACTCACTGTCTGCAAATATGGACCATAAAAATGTAAAAATGTGAAATGTGTAAAAATGTGTCTGCAAATATGATATAAATATGGATATATATGGTAAGAGATTACATGGCTTATTTCTCAAGTTTTTTTATATATTTGCAATAATTTGACTCTATTTTAGTCCTTTACACTTATTTACAATTTATGATTAGATCTAGAACATTAATCACTACAGTTAAGACTCTCAGGCCGGTTTTAGTGCTCGACCGACCGTCAGTGCGATAAAAAGGTTTGAATCCATTTGTTTATAATATAGGTAATTGTTTATAATATAATATTGCATACTAATTAGGCAATAGTAAATATTGACTTTAGAGGAGTGAGGAGTGTGATGTAAGTATGTAGGTATTTATGTGTAGTATAACTCATCTGAATGCATTTGTGAAACAAATGTTTAAAGATAATTTTACATGTACTTTGAAATAAAAAACCTAGTTTCCATTACTATCAAGTCACTTTTCTTTGTAGCTAAAATAAATTCAATTTACAATATAATAAAGTTCAAGTTTCTATTTACAGAATTACCAAGTTTTACTACTAATGAAGAGATGCAAAATGTAAACAAAGTACTAAGTATAAGATTAATTACAAGTTGGCATTGTGGCCTCGTGTCACCATTTTAGTAACAATTCCTACATACCTTGTGATCTGAAACTACATGACAACTAATTAAATACTGTGGGACAACAGTGTTGTCTCATTCACTCTATGTACTTACTACACAGATTGTCAAATTAGTGCATTATAAAAATTGATTAATATTAATTATAAAAATCTATTTTAACAAAAATAATCTGGATTTTTTTAACAAAAATAATCTACTTTTACCTGAAAGCTTCCTTGTTTAGGGTATAAATTTCGGGTTTTCATATTATTGTTTCATTGTTACTAACTTCGAAAACAAAAATAAATCTTATTTCTTTAAACAATATCATGTTAGAAGGGAATGTGTATTGAATTTAAATGTTAAATTATGAGCATCATCACTAATGAATAATGGTTTTATTTACTTTTTTATATTGCTAGTGGTTTAAAGTTTTAATTTTTTACATCTGCACAAATCATTACTGAATTAAATATTTTAAAATTGTGATCTTAAAATATATTGATTCATATTTGTTGAGTGGGTGGGTATAATAAATAGTACAAAACGAAAATTACCAATAGGCAGGTCACAAAGCAGGCAGCAAGCTGATAGGGCGCCAAAAGAGGCGCCAGAAATTTTTCCTAACAACAAATGAGGCGCATACTTTTTAAAACACACTGCAACACCAACATGGTATATACCAAGGAAACCACAACCCGCGAACGATAAGTTCATTATTCACTTATAATAATCACCACGAAACTAGAAACACAATTTACACACCAAATAGTGTGTCCAATATGGTGTTATGAATTAGGTCGACACGGACACACTCAAAAACTTTATCACTGCGCGTGTATTATAATTAAATCTAATAGATTAGATTACAGTAATCACAGATAGGTTTTATCGTAAGTCTAATATAAAATCGAACTGCCCTCAAAAAGCCACCTATCACGAAAGAGAAACTCGTGAAACTACGGAAATTAATTTATAAATTGGTAAACAAGACGTAGACGTTCGTTCGTTCGATGCGTTGACGTCTGTTTATTTCTTTATTTTGACATCTGATTTTATTTTCCCGTTATGACAGTTTGAAGAAGGGGGTTGCCGGAGTGATAAAATACTGAAATATTCGACTCGCTACGAGTGTCCGATTTTACACCGACGACGCCCCGCCCGACGGCCACTATGGGCCGACAGACAGTACGCCGACAAGACTTTACTCAGACGGAACTTTACGCCGACAAATCTCTTCGTAATAGTGTGATCTTATTCAGTATTGTAAGTTTCGATATCTATTGATCTAAAGTTAATTTCTGGTAAACAACAGATATGTCACATTCTGTGACTGAGTACTCTGACTCTGTGGTGTCGAATTCGATGTCGTGGTGACAACTTGACAAGTGACAATGACAATATCTAAAATTCTAAACCTAAACACTCATTTCATTCAGGGTTGTTTTTGTTGATTTAGTGATAATATTTCCAAAAAATTTGTCACCACCGCCAGCAGTACAATACATGAGCAATGACTCGGCATGCAAGAAATTGCACGGCAGGTGCCGTATACACGTACCATGAAAAGAAAAAAGATGCTGCGGCTTCTGGGTACGGCACTCAAAACGAAAGACTTGGGAAGGACTCTGTGAAGAGCTTTGATTGTTGTAGTCTAACTCTACAGCCTTGTAGGAATCCCGTGATAACTAAAGAAGGATACTTATTTGATAAAGAAGCTATATTAGAATACATTATCACTAAGAAGAACGAATACACACGTAAATTGAAGAAGTATGAGAAACAGCTAAAGAAAGAAGAATCCGAAATGGCAGAGTTGGCAGCAGCTGAAAAAGAGGCGAACCTGATTAAATTCATGAACAGAGAGAAGAATATCTCCAGTACCAAACAGCAGGGCGATGGTGGGCCTTCAACATCGTCATCAATATCAAATCTTGCAAATGGTAAAGCCAAGGCATTACCAAGTTTTTGGGTGCCTTCTCAGTTGCCAGATGCTAAGATTTCAAAAATGGAAAAGCCAGATCCAACAGTCTGCTGCCCAATTAGTGGCAAACCACTGAAGATGAAGGATTTAATTGAAGTAAAATGGACACTAGTAAATGACCCAGATGATAAGAAGTCGCTGATAGCTAAGGAGAACAGATACATGTGTCCAGTAACACATGACATATTGAGCAATGCTGTACCTTGCGCTGTTATCAGGTGATGTATTTCCCATTTTCTTTTATACCTGATTTTATTTCAGAAAATTATTTTTGTTTTTTTTTTTGTTGTTGTTTGTTGTTGTAATTATACAAAAACATACTTAATAATTTTATAATTTTCTTCCTTTTTTATTTTAAAGATAAGTTTTGAACTATAAACTTTATTCTTGTTAGAAGAAAGGAAAAAAGAGAATTGAAAGTTAACATATACCTAATAAAAATATACTGTGTGGTATAAAAATAGTTGGTAATTTGGTTTTTATTTTCATAACATTAATATTATACAGGACCACTGGCCATGTAGTTACCATGGAATGTGTGGAGAAGATCATCAAAAAGGATTGGTTGCATCCACTCACTGGTGATAAACTGAAGGAGAAAGACATCATAATGGTGCAAAGAGGTGGAACGGGCTACTCTCTGACCAACCAAAACCTAGAAGGAAAGAATGAGAGACCAGTGTTGCAAGCTTAGGATAATCAAGTTTTAAGCATAGTTATTAGTACTCCACATTCACTCACATCTATTATTTGTAGTATAACATTAGTGATTGTTTTTTGCATATAGCTCTGTTTTTTTCATGTTAAAAGTACTCTAATTTCAGAATACAAGAGTTATTGTGGCAAGGTAAATTCATCAAGGTCCTTTGTGGTAATTGCTGCATTCAGCCTATTAGTTACCTAGGAGTAAGTATAGTAAAATTCATGCCAGACATTTTACATGAATATATCCTAAACTCAGAACTACAATGAAAATATGTTGGGGAAACTAAATAAAAATGTATTAAATTTTTATGTATACAGATTTATTTAAACCAAAATTGTACCAGCAGTTCATTTTATGTGAAAATAATTATGATAGTACAAACAAAATTAATTTCTACAGGTGTTTGGGAGACTATATAATTACCAAATTACATTTTAGCTATCATAATTGCAATTTTATCTAATCTCATGGATACCTAACATCATGTTAATGTAAATAATAAGATAAATAAAACATTATGACTAAGTACAAATCTATTATTTATCTAAAATATACTTAATTATAATTTTTCTAATAAGTTCTTTAAGATTAATTTTGTTCTTATTTTTTAATTATGAATGGTGAAATGCGAACAGATCCAACTGGAAGTCCACACCATTATTTCTAATCTCAGTCTCAGGGTATAAGTCATTGCCTAAAGTATCTAAAAAGTTTAATACTGATTCGCCCTGACTTGATAAAAGGCGGTTGTCAGATGAATTGTCGTCCAGTGACGGCATATCTCCACAATGATTTACATTCTTATGTGAATCTAATGATTTATCCACGCTGTCTGGAACATGTAATAATGATGGAGCGATCAAACTGTTGGACTTCGTGAAACCATCCTCTGATTTTTCACTAGTACTAATAATCCAGTCTTTAAGATCAGGGTCTATTGCATCAGAGTCTTTACATGTTAAATCTACGTCGTTTTTGAACAGATCATGTAAGCTATCACCATTAGATATATTGACGTCTAAACTATTTTCTGAAGTTGGTATTATCAATCGTAAATTTTCATCAGAACTTGGTAAAGTCAAATGTAAACCACCATCATTGTTATTTGGCATACTTAGCCTACTATCATTGCCAGGCATGGTAACATGTAAATTATGATTTGAGTTGGGAATAGTGACATGTAGTCCGTTATCCATATTCGTCATATCATTATGTAAATCGTTATCTAAATTCGGTTTCGTAATATGTAAATCCTTTTTTGAATTTAAAATATTAACATGAAGTCCATTTTCAGAATTTGGCATTGTTAGATGCAGCCTATTATCTGAACTTGCCAATGATGTGTGTAAATGCGGCATGGTAACATGTTGTCGACTGTCTGAGTTTGTTAATGTGCCAAGTAAACTGTCGGATATATTAACATGCAATCCATTGTCTGTAATTGGCATTGCGACTTGTTGTCTGTTGTCTGTATTTGCCATACTAACATGTAACCTGTTATCTGCGTTTGGGGGATTTAAATTGCTTTCAGAGGTTGGTAAGGAAACATGTAGATTTATTTCAGGGTTTGGTAAAGGAACACGTTTATCTTGAGGCTTATTGACCATCTCTAAGGACCGAATGACTTCATAATTGCTCATTTTGCTAGGATTTATCTGAAATTTACGGAAAACTGTAGATGATGGCTTTATTGGCGAAGATCGTATGTCGAAGTGTGCACTGTGGAATTGGACATAATTGTTTTTTGGTTTGTTAGTGTCGCCCGTCATCGGGTTATCAGTTTGCGGCTCGGTGTCAAGGTCACAGTTTATGTTGCACTCTTGTGCGTTGTCCAACATATTTGTTACGTCATCTTCGGGAATTATATCAGCTGTATTCATGTTATTTTCGGAAATAATACTTGCAGCATTAATATTATTCTCTTGGTCTTTGGAAAACATGAAATCCTCAGTTCCCAGATCAATGAGGGTGTCCTGACCTTCAGATTTCAGTCTCATTTTCTTTGCACTTTGTTCGTGTGTTTTCTGTTTCAGCTTCCAAATCCTTTTGCTGACAGTCGGCCATTTTGCCACAGAATTGATTCTTGCACAATTTTCAGATTCGTTATCAGGGTTTGGGGAATCTGCATGCTTCATTAAGTGTGTAGATGATTTATTTTGATCTCTGTTGATTGGATTAACTTTAGGAGGGTTGTGAATACAGTAGCCATTTTTGTCTTTGACGCAATTTAAGGCTTCAACATCGATGTTGTATTTTCCAGGGTTCATACCGAAAAGTCTGAAAATATACAAATATTAGGAAACTGGGAAAGAAAAATCAAATAAAAAATAAATGATGATTCTGTACCTGCCAATATCTTCATTGATTGTGCAAGGTTGACCATCTGTCCCATCCACCTTCTTCAGTAGACAAGGCAGTAGGGACTTGAGCTTAACAATAAGTTGTTCTAACTGCTGTATGAATATATTGGTTTTATTTCCATCTGACCCACTCTTGATAATCGCCAGTAAACAATGGAATAAATTGGAATGGATTTTTGCAGGTATATGTGTGGGGTGGTTTTCATAATGCTTTTGTAGGCGGTATAAGCTTCCAAAGTCCTGTAAAGAGGTAATTATACATTCAAAATATTTCGCACTAAAGTACAGCTTTGGTTACAGCCCCACTACAAAGGGTAATAGCATTATGTTATGTAGCCTATGGTTTATTCTGATAAATATAAGCTATATTACTGTAACGTTTCATCAAAATCCGACGAAATATCCATACATGGCCGTAGCACAAGGTCATAATAGCCAAGAATTAATTATTTGTTTGAAATAGATATGATGATATGATTTTGATAACAATATGGTAAGATTTTGATATGCTAGATTTCAAAGATAAGAGAATATTGTTATTCTTACAGCAGCACATTGGAAGCACGAAACAATGGTCCCACTCTTCTTCTTGGTCTTTTGTGGAGACCCTTCTGGTAAGATCTGTTTCGGTAATTTCACTTTTCGACCACTTCGAGTGACTTTTGCCTGAAATAATGGACAACACATGTTATTGTTTGTTGCATTCGTCTTTACTTCATTTTATTGACGTGACAACGTCTTAAATTAGGTTGCGGCTGGGAGTCACTTATGAAAAAGTGTAACGCTCGGTAACGTTACGATGAGTCACCGAACGAGAGAGAGGCCCGCCGAATGCCTTGCGTCTCTCTCCCACTCAACTATGATCGGTAAAAGACGTTGTCACGTAAAATCTTCGCCCGTAAAACCGACTTTACAGGCAACCATTTTTTTATGACTAGCTTCTGCCCGCGGCTTCGCTGGCGTTAGAAAGAGACAAAAAGTAGCCTATGTTACTCTCCATCCCTTCAACTATCTCCACTTAAAAAATCACGTCAATTCGTCGCTCCGTTTTGCCGTGAAAGAAAGACAAACATACAGACAGACAGACAGACAGGCACACTTTCCCATTTATAATATTAGTATGGATAACATCTGGTCAAATCCTGCGCGAAATCTGGCTGTCGCGATTTTCTAGTAGGCCGCGGTGTTTGAGATAACCTATCTATATTTTTTTCCATTAACTTTATACATTTCAAGTGAATTAATACTTTTATTTCTTTCAGTGATTTTTTTTTTGCTGATTTATTAACATTATTTACCTCAGCAGGTGGTTCAATTTCTTCTTCAATCACTTCCTTTGCGATCGGAACTTCTTTAGGAATGATTGGCTTTACAACTTTTTCTTCTATTTTTTTTGCAATCTTAGTATGATTCTTTCGATCTTTTAGTAGGATTTTCTTTTTAGCAACAACCGTCAAATCTTTCGGCGAGACGACCCTAAAAGTGGATTAAATAATATTAATAATGCTGTGTTATAAATTATAAAAAAGTTTTTTAATACATTGTATTTAAAACTATACAAGAAAAATTGCTATTGATTTGATAGCATTTTTTTTTTGTTATATTTGAATTAAATATCTACTAAAGTAGGCAGTAAAACAAAATCGTATAATCTTATTCAGTAATAAGATTGCTTTTTGAATGAACAGATGCATGGTATGCCTACATTATTTTCACACATTTCCTTGGAATACATTCTTATCAATAATAGTCTACTCTCATGCACTAGGACTTTATCAAAATTGCATAAATAAAGCCCAACTTACTTGTAAATATACTTAGTGTTCGTGACAGGATCGTAGGTAGGTTCAGGAGTTGATTTGTCAGGGTTGTTGAACATTTTCAATGCCTGATTTACCATTTTTATTTGTTCATCGCTTAAATGATTCAAACTGTAAAAGAGAAAAATGGATTTACAACCTTTTTAATTATTGAGTTAAATGAAGATAACTTCCGCGAAACTAAAGGACTATAGTTAGTAAAGCGAGAATCGCAAGTTTTTAAGTCAATACTACCTTAGCTAGCAGGTCTCTTGTACTTAGCCTAAGTAAAGTATTGTTTTAGTACATCATTACAAAGATACAACAGATAATAGAATATTACACTCATTATTTATTTTTAATTATACTCAATACAAACACAGTGTATTTAACTTAAATTACATGTGTTTGTTGCAGTAAAACCTTTTTACTGATCAAATTGCTGTTTTTTATTTAAATTTTAAGGTATGTACGAGTATACTCACCTTCTTGCAACTTAGCACACCATAAAACATTATTTGTTACTTTACTTTACTCCTTGATTTCTTGTATTTTGGATATCAGTGATATATATTGCTATGAATAATAATAAAAATCACGTTATTTACCTATGATAAGTTTCTCCTAATTTTATTAATTGCACTGATGTGTGTTTGGATTGAGTGGGGCTGGGTGTGCTGAAAAATAAAAGTTTTTAAAATTACTTTGCAAGAAAAACATTTAAAATTATGTCTGTTTATTAAGGATTGTAATTATTAGGCTATTCAATGGTTATATATGTTATAGGCAATGTGTACAATGCAGGCATTCTATACAATACCTAGGAAATGTATAGAATGCCGGGGTCGTTCAGGCAATGTATGAAATGATGTTCAATGTTTAAACAATATTACACTTTACCTAGGAAATTTATAAAATACCTAGGCATTGTATAGAATGCCAGTTGAAGGACAGGCAATGTATGAAATCGATTTTTCTTCTCTATGATTTAATTAGATAGGTACTGGTACTGATCTTTTGAGAGCTAATCCTAATTTCAACTTCCATTAGCAGACAGCTATAAGACATGTGTTCTATTGGTTTGTATGCCTAAGTACATACGAGTTTTTGCGTAGAGAGCCTTTCTCACATAGCAGTAGCCTTCGGATAAACATTTACATTTACAACTTACCAAAAAATTGCTGCAGAAAGTCTCCCTGTTCATTTCTTACCACTTGATTATGGAAATTTGATCATGATACGAACAAACCCAACAGTTTTCATTTAAAATAAGCTTTTATTATACTTCCAATAAACTGTAGGTACCAATTACCATAATTATAATTTGAAAGGAAATAAAATCTTAGGTAACATCTTTGAACAAACTAAAATAGAGTAATATGAAAATTGCAATCTAGTTACTTGTAGGTACTTAATAACAAATACAATTATTTTTTTAAATATCTTCACATGTTCAGTAATCGACTCAAAATCTATGTGCTATGTTATCAAAGTATTAACATATTATTAAAAAAATACTTAGGTTTACCTAAGTGTTTTATTTATACCATTCAAAATTATTAAACTTTAATTTAACACAAACATTACTCTAAATAATATAAATTAAAAATCTTCTAAAAAGGTTTCATATGTAGGTATTAAAAATGTGTAGTCAAGTGTGAGAAATATTATTTACCATTTAATTATTAAAAGTAATAATAGAAAAGACAATGAAATAATAGAAACACGTGTCCCTTCTCGTGGTCGTTCATTATACACATTGCCTGATATGCTTTGGGCATTTTATACATTACCTAGGCAATGTATGAAATGAATCGTATTATATACATTGCCTGAACGTTTTAGGCAATATATATAAAGCCTAGGCATTCTATACAATGCCGGATTATACACATTGCCTATAACATATACATGACAAGCGACATCGCGGTAGGTACAGACAGAGATGGAGGAATGAGCTAAACTCCTTTGATAAAGACTGATCTCAAATAGCCATAGGGCTAAGGGTAAAAATAAATGAAAAGAGACAAGGTCCAAATTTTTTTAATTACAGGTTTCTTTTGCAATAAATAAAATCTTTTTACTGGATTCATTGTTTTGATTCACACACCATAGAAAATTGGACTCTGGTATTTCGGAATTCAGGTTTAATGGCTATAAATGATAATATTATATTATTTACCTGTGATAAGTTTCTCCTAATTTTATTAATTGCACTGATGCTTGTTTGGATTGTGTGGGGCTGGGTGTGCTGGAAAATAAAAGTTTTGAGTTTAGAAAAAATAAATATACAATTTACTAATTTCGAAATACTGATCAGGAAACCATACTGGTTAGGCTGTCTAAAGAGTAAATACAATTTTAACCGAAAGGTAGATAGAACCGTAGGTTAAACCTTTCGACAATCAAATTCTTGAACGTAACAATCATGTTTTAATCCGGTGACTTTCAATGCGAACAACAAAATCCTTCTAAGTTTTTGATGAAAAATTGATTATCAAATTTGACATCTACTTTGAAATACATTGAGATTGTAAGCATGAAGTAATTCAGATAATAGAAGGTAGAATGTTGATATGTATAGTGGTGCTTAAGTGGAGTGGTTCTATTTTAATTTGTCATATCAATATTTATGATTTAGTTAAGTCTATGGGCTGGGCCTGTAATGATTAATGGAAAATAAATTAATTATTATGCAATACTGGAATTTATAATTCTTTTTTTTATTTTATTTTATAACATCTGCACATTATCACTTAAAGAGAATCCCATAGTTTCTTAGAGCATCAATAAAATAAAGCACATTTTGCACTATCAACATTTTTAGATTTGTGTATATATTTTGATACATAATGAAAAAAAATAGTAATCTGTGCGAGTAGATTGCCAGAAACACAAATCTGCCCAAAATGTGCTTTTTAATTGTTTATCAAGTACAGTATTCAACTGATTCATTATTATAATCAATAAACAACAATAATAATGTCAAACTTACTTCTCTTTTGGTTTATTCTTTGGCAAAACTTTCTCAGGCCGATGTCGGTTGATTATCGGAACCTCTTTGAGTTTTACTATCTTTCTATCAATATCTATTTTTGGTACTGTGTTCACTGGATGATGATTAACTGGTACTGGTGCGCTAGCAGCGGTCGTGATGGTAGGTTTCAAAACAATGTTATCAACTACATATTGTTTATTTACATTATCATTCTTAGGCAACAAAAAACTTGCCAATTTCAAATTGTTTCCGATCAAAACGCTTTCTTTCTTTTTGATCAGATTAGGTCTGATACCGGTATCTGTGTTTATTAGTCCATTTTCAATATTTCCACTATTTTCGTAAAATGTTTTCAGGTTATTTACAGGTTTGGGTAGTTCTACGTTATTTGAAGCAAGGACGTAAGTGTTCGCCTGGAAACATATAAATCAATGTTATTTAAAATTATACGAGATTTCATTAATGTATTATAATAATGATAACAGTTATTACCTGAGTGGCGCCAGGATCTTGTATCAAGTAAATCGGGGCGTATTGACAATTGTTCACGATAATACCTTCTACAGAAGTATTCATATTTCTAAGTACTACGTTTAATTAAAATAAAACATTACAGTTAACATATATCTCCTTTATCTATAAAGATTCCCGTAAATAATAAAATACCACCGCGACGTTGACAATGTTGACATAAATCTTCTGAGGGATACCATACTCAATGCATAAAATCTACTAAGCAAGAAGTAATTAATAATCAATAGTTATGTGCGTGGGAGGCAAGATCTTCTATTATTTATTACAATCAATTAACAGAATGAGTACAAAATCCATTAATACATTTTTGTTAGTGATATATCCCGAAGATTCTACATTAGATGAATAGACCATTACACAGATAGACGGGGTGAATAGGGAAACAATCTGGTTTGACCTTGAACTACCCACAAGTGAAGAGTGCTTTTTATCCGACTGCGCGACGCAAAGGAGGGTAACGTGTTTATTTGCATGTATTGTGTGTGTTTATTTGGTTATATAAGTGTAATTCAAAGAATCTATAACCTATAAAAATATATTTCACAATGATAGATGAATATCGGCACGCTTCGGGGTCAATAGGGACGGAACTTTTGATAAATAGGAACGTTGCAGTATGTCAAGAGACAGTAAAGGGACTATAGGAACAGAGTTATCACTTGATATATAAATATGAAGTAATATTAATGACTTTCTTGATTCCTGATGTTCAATGTATTAAAAGTTTTAAGCTTATGTCAGTGTGCATCCACACTGTGAGCCTAGCGCGGTTGCGACGTCGGGCGCGAAGTATCAAACATATGAAACGCGCCTTTGCGTCCATATTGCAGTGACTAAGGCGGAAGCCTAGCGCGACGGGACTGAGCGAGACAGCGCGCGTAGTTTTCAAATGCTTCTGTCCGCGCGTTCTGGCCACACTACGGGCCTAGTTAGTCAGTAAGCGACCCAATGCGCGGGCGGCTGGGTTCGGTCTTGTCGCTCGGCGGATGTGCATATTCTGTATTTGTTTGTCGTAAAATGGCAGTAAATACTGAATTGTTTATAATTGCAATTCAATATAAACCACGTTAAGTAAGTTGACACGGGCATTCGAGTATACTCAAATAATTTTGTAGGGTTTATTCTCAATTCTTATACCTAAGTTAAAAAAATCTCCAGTTATTCCTCTGTTTTTATTTATTTTGTGCACACCATCTCTATTGTTCAACACCTCCCATCTCAGGATCGGACGGTCTAATAAAAATAGCAAATCCTCGTCCATGGTTTGTAACACCTGATTTTCGTCGAGCCGCTACAAGTGCCCGCGCCTTCAGTGTGGACGCACACAGTGTTTATGTATGCTATTGGTGCCGATTCTTTTATTCACAAATTTAATTAAATTTAAGTTATGTGCATCTTTCTCTTTCCATTTTACTAAGAAAAGGACAGAAGATAAAATATTTGTTGAGTCCTGTCAAATTTAGACACTTCATAGATAATTTAGACGCGATTAAAAACATGGCGACTAAATATACGCCAATTTTCTTCAGACGATGTCTAATTTGACACGATTAAACTAAAATGTATGTTCTGTCCTTTTCTTTAACAAATGAAAAGAGAAAGATGCATTTAACTTAAATTTAGACAAGTGGACGGAGCAATTTCGATGCCTTACCATCAGCCGTTTTAAATATCGATCGCAGCATCTTTTCTACAGTAGATAATTTCTAGTTTCTACGTACCTATCTTATCAAAATTGTGACAGCCCTGACGGTTCTTTATGGTTTTTCCATATATCGAGACCGCGGGGACGGCTAATCAATACATCAATATCAATCAATACATCAATATCAATCATCATCATCATCAATCAATCATCATCAATCATCAATACATAATAAAATTGTAAAAGGTCGGTGTCTGTACATGGAAGATAAATAAGAAAAACTTTATTAGGGGAACCTTATAAACGCAATAGAACCCAATACAATGATTTTAAAATTTTTTGTCTGTTTGTCTAAATGTCTGTTTGTCTGTACGTTTGTTCGCGCTAATCTTAAAAACGGCTTTACCTTTTTGAATGCGGTTTTCACAATTGCGTTGCGGTTTGCTGGAATTAACATTTAGTCTTTGTTTTATTTTAATCGGTACATAAACAAAAAAGTTATGTCAATATGTCAATCTAAAAAATCGCATCATAACGGCATCAATCAAAAAAATAAAATGCTACAATATTATATTCATCCGTATCGTAATAAATAATTTCATATTCAAGTCTGTTTCAACACCTACTAATTACTTTTTGAGTTACTCAAGTCGGACATTCCATTCTAAAGATTTAAACCCAAAGCACAAAAATTTCTTCGCAAGTTAATTTCGCCAGATGGCGTGGATTCCGTGGTGTAAAAAGTGTTTGGTTGTCGATGCGTTTGTGATAAATATTAGGTTGTTTGGTCAAAAACAAAAAGTAATAATTAATTCAGTAAATTAAATATGAATTGTTTACTTTCTGATTCGATTTGTATGTGGGTTGTCGTTTCGTATGCATATGAGTGTGGGTCGTCAAGCAAAATTAAATACCCGCTCACAGTCTCAGCTCAGGTTGTGTCCCGACCCTGACTCGAATTGTATGTGGAGTCCACATACACTGCAGAAAAAACGACTTCGTTTCGCAAATTTAAATACCCGCTCTCAGGGTCTATCGCTGAATCGAACTGTATGTGGTAGTATCGTAAATTAAAATAAAATCTATACTTATAATAAAACTGTAGAGAGGTAAATTCTGCTGTACATCCATACTAATATTATAAATGGGAAAGTGTGTCTGTCTGTCTGTTTGTCTTTCTTTCACGGCAAAACGGAGCGACGGATTGACGTGATTTTTTAAGTGGCGATAGTTGAAGGGATGGAGAGTAACATAGGCTACTTTTTGTCTCTTTCTAACGCGAGCGAAGCCGCGGGTAGAAGCTAGTACAATATAATTATTGTTCTACATTACATTGCGCCATGAGCCACGGGAGTCGATCAGTAACCAAAAACCTAACATAACGCGGGTACGCAGGTACGCGGGGAAGACCTCCTTTTGCGAAGCAGTCATGCTGGAGAAGGAGGCGGCGGGGTGTGTGAGGCAGCGTCAAGCCTCAAGCCCCGGACCTTTACTTTTTGCCCCGGACGGACACCCAGGCGTAGGCGTCGAAAGTCGCAAGAAAACTACCGACCACAGTAGGCGCGGGACTGCAAACGGCGAGCGATCCACTTGAGCCTTGCCTGATCCTTATCGGGCGGCGTCCGTGTCGACAGCGCGTTTGGTCCACGCGCGCCTCAAAGCAGTCAGCACGTGTCGGGGCCCTCTAAGGCTAATGCCTGCCGGGGTTGCGGAATACTTCTAAAAGTTACCGCGGCCCCGGAACATAAAGGGCAACCGAAGGAACACGGGTGGGTTTTAGTCTGACACTCTCTCATGAGAAGTAATTTGATGTTTTCCCATCCATAAAATAAAACATAACGCGGGTGAAACCGCGGTATATAATATATAATATTAAACTCTGCTTCAGACTCTATTAACGCGTTTGTTGTTATTAGGGACATGAAACTTGGAGGGTTTATATTCTTTGTGAAGAGTTAAAGAGCCACAAAGTTTTTTTGTTATAATTCAAATCCTAAAGGTTTTTTAATATAGTGGATACAAGTTACGTAGTACCGTCAACTGTGGCAACTTGACCACATTTTTTTCGAATTTATCAAATAACTGATACTGATAGATTTTTTGATAGTTTTTTTTAATGTCATTTGATTTGTTTGTGATCATAATGAACTAATAATTCATAGTAACTATCGATTTCGTTAAAATACCTTGAAATTGGCGTTCTAGACAAAGAAATGTAACAGAGGTCAAATTGACACCACTTTGTCATCTTGACCTGACAATTATTTTTCTTTGATAATTGCCTATTATTTTCTATTTTAGGTCAATATGACCATATTATTTAACGCGATAATTTCGTAAAGATCACCTATGGGCAAGTTGCCCTGCATTTGTCAAGTTGCCACAGTTGACGGTAACTATTTAGTCATCTGTGATATATACAAGTTCGACATCCACGCGGGCGAAGCCGCAGGCGAAAGCTAGTATATATGTTGCAGTCATCTGGTTGAATCAGCTATTTGATTGTATGACTAGCGCGTTCATTGAATGTTGTTTCATGTAACGTTCAACGACTTGACTGAACGTCATTAAGCATTGTCGTTAAATGGGATATAGCCGACTTTGTAATGTTTATTTAGGGTGACCATAAGTTCTCAACTTAAAAACTTAACTTCTTTCACATAACAAAAATGAGGACATGACATGACACACTTTATTATGATTTTAATTTAAAACAGAAACTTTAAAAGTAGCCGGAAACTTTAAAAGTAGCCGGCGGCGGCTTATTCATAGGTAAATCCATGCAGTCACACTTTTTATCACTTTAAAGTTAATTTAGTCAAAAAAATATCAAGACAGTTTTATCTGCGCGAGCTATTTTACGCCAAAGGAGACAATTTTTTTTGGGCCCACTATTAAACGGTAACGTGTATTTAATAATTTTACACTTGAAACAAGTGATCAGAAACTTATTATACCTAACCCACCAAAAATTATATTTAGATATCCACAGATGTGGCGGTGCATTGACAACGCGTAATTTGACCTGACAGTGCACAGAATATCAGAGCGCGCGAAAATGACGCTCTCGAACTCCGCGTGACCCGAGTCACTAAAATTAATATCTGCTAAAATATAATAGCTACAGGAATGAAAAAACATGTAAAAATATGTGGAAGTGTGTAGGTTAAAACGTATATTAAAATAATTGGGTAATGTAAATAAATTAGTACTTAAAACAGGATCAAACATAAAAAACGGGGTAAAATAACACTGTAATTTTTATAAATGTAGACCATGAGCAGAAAATAAAGTGGATTTTACAAATAAGATTATTTTACAATAAACTAGACTTATTTTCCTTTCAAATGATACCAAGACCTTTATATTTAATCAACGCCAAGTGGGGTAATAAATTAAAACAAAACACCTATTCCATTAATCTGTCTTACTGTCTTGAAGTGGTTCTCTTTGTTTATGTCATATATGGTTCACTCAGTGTGGCCATATTATGTACTTTTTAAGGTGAAGAAAATCATAGACAATAGTTTTAATCGACTAAAATAATACTATTAAGTCATGATTCTTAAATAAAATAGGGTATTACACTCTTTTTTTTTAAGTGTTTCAAATAACTCCTACAGTACTAAGAAACTACTAAAACAAATCCTAAATTTTTATTTAAGCGCTAAGTACCCTAAAAACGCTTTTAAAAATTGTATTTTCAAATTTCGCGCGGAAATTTCCAAAAACGGAAAACGCCGTGGGCGTGGTTTTGTTTTGGCGATATGACGTCCTTACGTCATGTAAATAAACAAACGCGCTGTGACACTTTACATAATTTTTATTGTTTTTATCTCAAAAATTAGTTTCTGTTCGACTTACCGTTGGTGTGCGTTTCGGAATGCAAGAACACAAGTGTGAAAACATCGGAATAATTGTGAATTCTAGTGTTAACTGATTCAAATTAAAGAAAAACTTAGTTAAAAGTTGTGGGAAGAGTATTCCAAGTATTACACCATAAAAACCCGTTTGTACCGTTTGTACTGTTGTTGTAAATATCACTTTGATGTAAGTACACATGTGCATTAGCCATCTAAAATATCTTTCACAATAACTTCCATGAAAAAGTATATTTTTATAATAAAGATCGTATTAGGAGGTTATAAATAAAACAAATAGTGACGTCTAGTTGACACTGTTGACAGTCGACAGCTGTCACTGTCTATGGTCTGTATTTCGGCGTGTTCAAGAACAGGTAAAAAAAACTGAAAACTTTGAATTTAATTTAAAAAAATATTTTCTAGTTTTATGAACTAAAACTAACAATGTTCGGCTGCTTTTTGCTTAAGCTACCTCAATAATATATTTTTATATTTTTTCTCTTATACAGTGTAATACCCTATTAATTTATTTATTACATGTTTTTTTACATTTATTTTCGGTTGCCCAAAGCAACCGACGCCACACGACCCGGAAAAATTTTCGGTTGCCCAAAGCAACCGACGCCAGATCTATGGATATCTAACGGGAATAATGAAATAATAGTAAAAACCTGTTACTGAAAAATGCTTGTTTAGGAGCGTTTTTACATTTATTTCAATGTGAATTTAAATATATTATGTGAAACGAAACGTACCTAATTAACATCCCGTTGTAGATGCTCTGTGGTACAGTTTCAATCAGTTTGACACTGACAGACTACATTATTAGGCTAAGTTCATACGACCGCGGAAAAACCGCGCTGTATTACTAACCGCTACAAGACCAAGTAAGCAGTGATCACAGAGTACATTATAATATATAGGCAGTGATTATCGTAGGCATTACCGCGCGTTCTACGTTCGTTAAAAAAGCATTCTTGCATCCTATTTTAAGTGAAAGACTTTCACTGAAAATAGGATGCAATAATGCTTTTCTATTTTCTTTGTCATTTTCCGCGACGACTAAGTCTTCGGTATAAAATCCATAAACAAATTGCCCCCTCCTCAAGCAACATTAACATTCGGGCTGGTATCATGCTGGTATGCACATCATCATGCGAACGCCTCAACCACGCGGCGACGCGCCCTGAAATAAACCTTAGACATAAAGATTTGAAGATGTATTGAGAAAACGAGGGAGTTACTGATTTATACATCTTTTGTGACGGATTAAAATCTTTTTTACGAATCACTCCTGAGTTACACATCTCTACGCGCGGCTTCTCGCGGTCATGTAAACTTAGCCAAATAGTAATAGTATAATATAATAGTTTCCAATAGTTTTCTAGTGAGACGAGTGCTTCTTCTGTTATTTTCATATTTTTATTCAATAGTAGTTAGAAAATAGCTTCTGTAGATACAGTGCATAATATACATATAAAGCTGTTGTAACAATTGTACAGCTCGATTTCAACGAAATGTGCGACAACTTTACTTATAAAAGCATTGGCGTCCACATTAAAAGAATAATCGAAAGAAAATCACACCAAAGCCAGGTTTTTATGTGATTTACACCTATATTATTATTGAACAGTGCACTATTCTAACATAAAATACCTAGGAAACCTATTTACTCATTAAATAATCGCTCTTTTGAGATTTTAGGTCATTATGAGAGTCTTGTTTTGAGATGTCCCTGTACCCAGCGATTGACCATACCCTGCGGATTAACGAATACATTTAATAATTAGTTCTATATTTGTTCTATCGAAATATTCATAACACGTAATTTGTTCCGTTTTAGTTTTTACAAAAAATGACTTCTTCTTTAACAGTTAGCCAGCGATGTACTTTTAAATTACGCATTAAAAGAAAACAAAATCTAGATAGGCGATTGGTTCTACATTAACTCTAATTACTTATCTACTTTTTACTTACAAAATTCATTACTTTAAGTTAAAAAAAGACAATACAAAAAAAGAAAACCTAGCGATGTATTGTAAAAAAATGTCATTGCATTTCGTTAATCCGCAGGGTATGGTCAATCGCTGGGTACAGGGACATTGTTTTGAGTGTCGTATTTCCCCAATGATATTTAAAAGAAGATACGCTACGCTCAGAGCCAGCACACTGTTACATGCTTTGCAGTATTCCTTTTTTTATCGTTACCCTTATGACGCGATAACCAAATGGAAAACAAAGGATTTTGTTCCCATTCGCTCCGGTAACCGTGCTCATACTAGCGCTTCAAGTTGACAAATAAACTAAGAAAACAAAATACATTAGTAACGTTTATCTATTTATCAGAGTTCAGAGGAATCCCAACAAATAGTTCCAAGCTTTGATATAAAACTAAGCAAAGATGGTATGAACATAAAGTTTACTGAAAAATGTTAAAATATGCTAAATTTTCCGATAATGCTAAACATCCTGCTGTGGCTAAAATTTTACTCTTAAAAATGCTAAAAAAGCAGGATCCTGCTAAAAATGGCAACACTGCAAAGTACTTACATCTTACCTTATAGGATTATAGTAGTTTTCAACTACGACTGCGATAGATAATACGGAACTTATGATACAGAAAGAGATAGTTATATGTAGTGTGTTGCGTTTGAAGTATACTAATGAATCATAGAGTATGCGGATTTGCCAACAGAAGAGACATTGAATATAACAATAGGTATGATCTATTAAATAAAACAACAAACAAAATAGTGATCTTTTTATTCACAAACAAATTCTAAATAAATAACAGTACCTGTATTTGAGTTCTGCCGAAGGGATTTTTGATAAATTGTGTACTTACTCAGCGATCGACAATGAGTATTATATCGCACCCCCGGTGCAATACTGTCACTTATGCAAAAATGTAGTTTTTCAGGAGAAGCATTTAAAACTTTGACACCTCACAAAACAATGACTTTAAGATATACCGATGAGATGAATAGTCTATACTAAACTGTCAGCTATCAACTTTATTTTAGGATAAATAATTGTCACTTTCTATTTAAAAAAATATACTATACCATTATTTAAAACTTCCAATGCCCTCAGAAGTGACGTTGTGGATCTCACGAAAAATTATAACTGTAGTTATGTCACTGAGTAAAAAAGAAAACAAGAACAAATTATTTAATTAGTTTTATTTTTAATCATAATTAAGTAGTTTTATTAACGAAAGAAATAAAATAAGTCTAAACTCTTCAAAATAAACATAAGAAACTTTGTACTTCTTAACATTTGTATATAAAAAACCGGTCAAGTGCGAGTTGGACTCGCGCAACGAGGGTTCCGTTAATTTGTTTTTTTAGTGAAATAACTACAATATTACCCGTCCGACGGACCCCAAGCGGTCCGCTTGGGGCGCTGAAGCAGCTGGACCGGGAGCTTCTCCTGGAAGCCTCGATAGTGCAGGCCTGGGTGTCATCACCGGACAGGCCTGCCGACACCAACGCCGAGGCTGGGTGGTTCCAGGAGGCCATGTCCGAGATCTGCGACATGGCAATGCCCCGGATTCAGCTTGGAAGGGGTCAGCGCCAGGTGTACTGGTGGTCGCCGCAAATCGCGTCACTACGCGAGGCGTGCGTGGCTGCGCGACACCCGTACACCAGACACCGCAGGCTCCATATCCGCCCTGAGGATGCGGATGCCATTGAGGCGGAGCTGTACGAGGGGTACAGAGCGGCGAAGGAAGCCCTCCGACTGGAGATAGAGCGGGCCAAATCTTCGGCCCGCCAAGAGGCGCTGGGGACTCTGGACAGAGATCCGTGGGGGCTCCCGCACCGCCAACTACTTGGCGGTGCGGGGCAAGCTCTGCTTCTGTGTGACATCGGGTACGACTGAATGCTGCGCGCCAACCTTCCCGAAGGTGTCAGCGTAGTGTGTTACGCTGTCGAAACGCTAGTCCTAGCGCAGGGAGGGTGTTGCGACAGTCGGCGCTCTCACGTTTCGCTTGACACAGGTGCTCACCGGACATGGTCAGTTCGGGAGGTTCCTGTGTCGGATTCGGGCGGAAGCGACGCCTGGGTGTCACCACTGCAGCAACGGTCGCCTGGAGGACACGGTCGAGCACACGGTGGAGGTGTGTCGCGCATGGGCGGACCATCGACGTGTCCTCGTAGAGGCGATCGGCGGCGGTGACCTCTCGCGCCCGGTGCTGGTTCCGGCCATGCTTCGGGGCGAGACGGAATGGGAAGCCGTCGCCTCCTTCTGCGTAGCAGTTATGCTGGTGAAGGAAGCGTCGGCGCGCGAGAGGCAACGACGAGCCTCTCGCCCCGGACTAAAACCCAGGCGAAGACGTCGGGAGTCACAAGACGACTACCGGCCACCGTAGGCGCGGTTCTGCGGATGGCGAGCGATGGGTAGCTCACCGCCCGGCTAGGACCAGGCCCGCGTCGACGGCACGTTAGTGTTCCACGCGCGCCTCAAAGAGAAGAAGTCAGCACAGGAAGGGGCCCAACAGGGCCAATGCCTGCCGGGGTTGCGGAATGTTTATAATAGTTACCGTGACCCTGGAACATAAAGGGCAATCGAAGGAACATGAGTGGGTTTTAGTCAGTAAAAGTCTGACACGCCCTCCCGTCGCACCCAGGACGGGAGCCGTCACTTGATGATTTTCCAACACCAAAAAAAAAATCATGTTTGGTTCAATATCGTTTAGGAAAATTTTACAGATTGTGGTAACCTGATGTGTGGCTGACTGTACATACAATCGCCATAGTTAGTTAGACCAGAACTAAATCAAGCTTTGATAAGTAAATATCTACCACACTGTTACAAGCAATACAACCAAGTTGCAAAATGGCTCTCGTACAAATACAAATCTTCGTTTGAGACCAGGTGATGGGTGTGCATTGTGTGGCATATTTATTTAAAAAGGCAAGGATTGGAGAAACAAAGTTATTTATTAACAGAGGTCACTGTAGTACAAAACTAAACTTTCAAAGATGTTTAAATATTGGGGAAATAATGTCACAACTGTATCTTAGGTCAATATTGCTCCAGGATCAAAAAAAAATATTTGTCACAATTACCTTAGTAACATTGTAGCTCCAAGATACATTTGAACTGGCGGGAGACCGCACACAACTGACCAATGAAACGATGTCGCTCCTAGCGCCGCCGTGATTTGCGCCAAAACGACAATGACACTCACGCCCTCAGACGGAAACTATGCATACTATACAAGTGACGTTATCGCACCAAGTAAAGGGGTGCTTTAGGACCATTTTAAAGTATTTATCTCATTTTTGTATTTTTTGCAAAAGTGACAGTGTCGCACCGGGGGTGCGATATGATGAATCGTTTGGATTTTTTTACTGATGATCGCGCCACTTGGCAAATAGGATCCCTTTAAATGTCGTTTTGAAATTATCGATAACGTTCAGTTTGCAGCCTAGAAGTGTTGCAGTAGTCAAGTTAGCCGCACAACCATCGAAAGTCAAACTCACTATGTCAACGCCTGCTGCGTAACTATGTCTTAAACAATCCATGATCAATGTTGCCGTAGTCTCTGATGATAGTCCTTTAACAAAAATAGCTGATAGCCCTTTAAGCTACGGGAATTTTCCAATTTTCGCTTAAACATACTAAAATAAAAACATACGCTTCTGTTGCAATTTCTTTGTTTTCCGAAGGTCCAGAACCATAATTTACTAATCCCTCTGTATTTTTGCCTGTCCATTGAGTTTGATGCCTGAGAGCCATTTCGTCTACAATCAGGCCACAAATAATTCTCTTTCTAGACAAATTGCTTTTTTGTTTTAAAATATCAAAAGCTTGTTTTGTAAAACCTGGCAACATAGAACTATTTTGGTACCATTTAGCCAAAACGCGGGGATGAGGCAGGGCAGTATGAAATACTCGCCTAACGTATTTATATGCCGTTGAGGAGTAGTAATTTAATGCAAATTTCCGAAGAGCTGCTGGGTATTTCTTTCTAAAATTTTTTTAAAGATTTTTTTATTTGCAGTAATCTGTTAAATAAGTTTAATGGTTCTGCTCTTAGTTAAGTTCCGAAAATTGTTGTTCCGTGAGATAATTCTTTTTTTCAAAACTTGTAAAATATTTTTCATGCTAGTTATTTTTTTTCTTAATCTGTTATTTTGGATTTTAAGAACATTGTTTTTTTTCTGCAACATTTTTTTTTCAAGTGCTAATTTACGAACTCGCGTCTTTAGCGTTGCTTTTCTAGGGCTGTCGAACACAGAATCCAAGTCGGATATATTTAAACTCTCCAGACTGGTGGGTGAGCCACATTTTGGAACATCATCAATGTCCTGAAAAAGAACACAAGAATGATAGTTGTTATTTGTAATTAACCAAGATTGACAGCACAGTTAGTCTAGTGGTACCACTAGACACGCGCCAAGTGCTGTTGGTCAGATTTTCACACGGGGCAAAAATTTCATTAACTTTGGGAATGAACTATGAAATTACAGATATTACGGCTTTATTTTTTTTTAGATAATGAAATAGCTTGTTTTTTATACAAATTAATTTTACCGGGGCTATCACAGGTACTGCAGTTTTTTTCAGACGCATGTATCCTTTCGAAGTAGTGTATTTATCTTGCTGTTTAAAATGTGCAGAACAAATTGTACTACTTTTTGTAGGCACCCAGTCATGTTCACTTCTTTCCGCCTGAACTATGCTGACCCATTTATGTTTTATAAGATCGTCACTCGGAAATCTAAAAAATAATATAACATAATAATCTGTTTTATCTAGGTACATTACATACATTCTAATATTACTAATACAATATCTAATAGGCTACTATTACTGATCTCATTCTATATTGCCTATATTATAAACAGTTGAAAGCCAGAACTATATTCAGCATAATATAATTTTAGCTAGACTCTCACTAACTAGAAAACTTAGGTTGCACAATCGAGCGGTTACAAACGCTATGTATTTTGCCTTAGATTATTAACCTATAGATTGAGCCACCGCGTGGCCGCACATGAGACAGCACTATAAAATTTCAATGTTGTCATTACGTAAAATTTTCCCGAAATATGACCAAAACCGTGAGGTGTTCCGTTGCAACAACTACTTATTACATTCATGTACTGAGTTGCGTATCATAATCCTTATTAAGAGTGCAAAATTATTTATATCGTAAGTATTATTTAAGTTACGAGTCCAGGTTTTCTCACGATGTTTTCCTTCACTGATGTCTGTGATGTCCAACTATAAAAATTATATAAAATTCCTTTTAAAAGGGAGAGGATACCTCACAGGGCATACAAGAACTTTAATCATCTGATTAATTTTATTTATTTAACTAGTTGCAATTTTATTATCAAGTTATGGGAAAAATAGAGCTGAGGTATGGTAACACTTTGAAAAACAAGTAATAGGTTATGTAGATAAAAAAAAAAATGGTTGCCTGTAAAGTCGGTTTTACGGGCGAAGATTTTACGTGACAACGTCTTTTACCGATCATAGTTGAGTGGGAGAGAGACGCAAGGCATTCGGCGGGCCTCTCTCTCGTTCGGTGACTCATCGTAACGTTACCGAGCGTTACACTTTTTCATAAGTGACTCCCAGCCGCAACCTAATTTAAGACGTTGTCACGTCAATATAAACGATATCGCTAGAAAATGTCCTTAATTTTGATCGAAAGCCATGTAATTACATACACACAAATGTATTTATTCAATCAATGCACAATAACTTGTAATATTTGCATCCTTACGAGTGAAAAGTAACATTCTTACCTTGCTTTCTTTCTGTGCGGCTTTTGCAGCCTAAAATAGTGCATCCTCCCATTTTATAGCACAGAAAAAGCACTAAACACTTAACTACTGGAGTCAATTTCTCAAATATACATTAAAACTATTGGTTTAATTACCGAAATTGTTATAAAATTGTAAAAACTAATACGAGCCGACCATTTCAATGACAGTGACATCCCTTTGTTTGGCTAACTTTTCAATGTTCGCCAAGCGAAAACCGGCCACGCCGAACGAGACAGAGCATGTTATGCTTTGTCTCAATTTTCTTACGAAATTCGTATATATGCTTCTCACTTTCACACTTCTTTACCACCTCATGGCTACATCTATAGGTTAATAATCAAAGTATTTTGCCTACGATTTCGCTTCTGGTTGATTAATCTATGACAATGTCATAATGTTATAATGACATATGCTATTTGTCCTTGTCGCGCTGCAGTTGCCATCATATTCTCTATCCTTTTCGAACCGTCATATTAAAAGTCCGAAATTTATTTGTAAATGAGAAATAAAATCGTGAAAAAATACAAATATGACGTTATTTTATATCTTACTTACGTATGGTATGAAATTCCTTCACTCTTATTTATCTTGAAACCATAGTTTTTACATTTTCTTAACACACAGCTCGGCATTTTTTAGATTATATTGTCACACCACAGACACGCTTTACTTCGCTCGCTGCTATTAGCCGACTAAGTGAAATTACAACAATATTGTCTGAATTTGACTGCAACAATTTGCACGCGCTAGTCCGATATTTATCTACATCTTTATTGTATATAACATCAGTGTATTTCCCAGTATTCCGGTTACGTAGTGTTTTGCTAATATTGCCACTTTAATCTAGAGATTATAAGGAATAAACTAACGTGCATTTCATTAATAAATGCCACAATTTGGGGTGGGCCTATTCCCCGAACAAAAAAAATTGTCTCCTTTATTTTGGTGACTACTAAAGGTGAACGCAGACTTGGCCGCACCGCACGCGCCGCAGTCCCCGCAGTCATCGCATTTTGTTAATGGCCTCGCACATCTATCCGCACCGCAGTCACTGCAGTCGTTCCCGTCGCCGCACGCATAGGGATGAAAACGATACATCGATTGTTTTAAAATATCGATATGTCGCTCATAAATATCGATATAAACATCGATTTTTTTATGAACGATATATCGCCGATGTATCGACGACATTAGTAAAAAATATCGATATCGCTCTTTAGTTATTTGAGGATCACACAGCTGTCAACACGGTTTGTTCCCGTTGTCCCCGAATGCCATATCCCCGTCACGGGGACAGCGGGACGTGATTAAATTTATTTCCCGTTGTCCCCGCAACGTTCATTCGGCTAATGTATAAACTAAACTAAACTTTAAATTCACAGTAATTTTTAATTTTCACACTTGACTACTTAATTCAATCAAAAGTACCTACTAGGCGCGCAGTAACGTGAAGTGGTAAATGGAAAACGTGATCCACCACATATTTTAAATTATTGCACATGACTACTTAACGTTACTGCTCGCCTAGTACTTTTGTTCTCTTAAGTTTTCAATCTTTAATTGAAAAATAACGTCCTGTAACTCTGTGGGACATTTCACTAAATAAAGAATCTTACTTGAAAACAAGGTCTAAATCCTTTATATTAATCTACCGGGTCCCAGGGCTAATCTACCAATGTTTCATACTTACACTTTGTTTGTTGGGAAAAGAAAAAACGGGAACTGTGAGCAATAATTTTTACCTATTTTATTCAACTATATTAACGGGGACAGCGTACGGGGACAACGGGAACTATTTTCAAATATTTAATTGAAGTACCGCTGTCCCCGTAGGACGGGGACACGGCGTACGGGGACAACGGGAACAAACCGTCAACACGTTTGGTCGCCGTCACGCGCTTACGTATTGAGCATTACCCAAGAAAGAAATAGACTTCTAGGTACAAGGCTGTCTAAGCTTCTTTTTCTTAATTCTATCTCTAGATTTTTTAATTAAATAAGTTCTTAAATAACAATATATGTGTTTTTTGTTTTAATTTTTAAAACAATAGTTTAGTGCTAAATAGACTAGACTGTAGACTGTTTCTAGTAGACTTATTTTTATTAAATTGGCCAAACTTAATATTTCTTTTTAAATATCGTCAGGAATATCGATGTATCGGTCTTGGGACCAATATTTTTTTAACATCGATATCCCTCGTGTAAATATCGATATTTTTCAGAGCGATATTGCATCCCTACGCACGCATCCGGGTTCGGCTCGCGTTACGCTCGCGCCGCCGGGGCGTGGATGCGAATGACGTCATCCGCGCCGCGCTAGCCGCAGCGTCCGCTGCGTGCGGGTGACGTCATCAGCTGCGGTTTGGGGATTTCGGTCGTTTCAGGGTCTGCGGCAACTGCGACGCGGGTAGGTGTGCGAGGTGGCATAGAACTTCATACAAAGAATTCGAATGCGAAGACTGCGGCGCGTGCGGTGCGGCCAAGTCCGCGTTCATCTTAACGCCGCAGTGGGAAAAAAATGAACTAATTTACAATCACCTGACTGATTTTACGTCCGCTCTGTTCAAAGGGCTATGTTACAATCAGCTATCTAGTTGGACGTTGAGTGACGCTTGTTTAAGGTGAACGCAGACTTGGCCGCACCGCACGCGCCGCAGTCTTCGTATTCGAATTCTTTATAAATGAAGTTCTATGCCACCTCGCACACCTACCCACGTCGCAGTTGCCGCAGACCCTGAAACGACAACAAAGAAAATGCGATGACTGCGGGGACTGCGGCGCGTGCGGTGCGGCCAAGTCTGCGTTCACCTTTAATCAACGTTCGGCCTAGCCATTCAATTAAATGTCGCCATTCAATAAATGCGCTAGTCATACAGTCAAATAGCTGATTCAACCAGATGACTGCGACATATATACATAAGTGGTTGACTGCTTCAAATATTTATTTGTCTCAATGCAGAGGTTTTGAAGTAATGATATTTTTCATGGCGTACTATTACTTGGCGCCAAAAATCTGCCATTATGATTCCAATTAGTAGGTCAAATGACACTCTTGTTATACTCGTATTACAACAAATATCCGTCTATCCCGATTGCCATTTATTCTGTAGATCGTCCCAAACAACCTTAGATTATACAGGATGGAAAGTTTAAATGGGTCTTGGAAGAAAACTACCTTAAATCGTCAATATAACTAGATTACTTTACTTATAGGAAGTATTCCTTTATTTTTAAAAAGAAACATCTGCGTTTATAGATTTTCGAAAATTCGCGTGTCACACTCGGGAATCGAACCGGCTAAAATCCAAAACGGTAACATTTGTATTTTTATGGCATCAAATGTTAGGGCCAGTCATAGGGACAAAATCTCTCTAACAAACATGGCTAATTAAAATAAAGGAAAACCATAAATTTTAAGAATTTCAATGAACGAAAATTTCGACATTTAAAGTCGTTCTTTGATTTGAAAATTTAATTTCATGGTTTTCCTCTTATTTAATTTACTATGTTTGTTTGAAAGATTTGATCCTTATAAATGACCCTATCGTTTAACGTTAAAAAAAGTACAGGATGTTGTTTTTTCGTTTTAAGCCAGTTTGAACGCCAAGACCAAGAAAAATAATAAAATAAGGGCTTTTCTATTCTGTTTTAAAATTCACAACAATTTGAACTTTTTGAATATAACACTGGATCAACTGTAGCGCTCGATGAGACGGTCTTAGTATATAAACAAATAAATCGTGTAGGGATAGATAATATAATTATTTGTAGAGAATAATTTATTACCAGGTGTCAGAAAACATCCACGGGACGGTTTGTTTGCTTTAAAATAATTAATAACATTGTCGCTTTCATTTAAACAAATAATTTATAACAAAAGAAAAACGTTTGCCTACGACTAACAAGTGCATAATCTATGAAATGCAATCTAATTGAACTGTTGACTCACCTCGTGTCTTACCTTCTGAATGCTAAAACGTTTTGGTAATTCTAGAAATATGAATATTGTTCAATGTGTTTTTTCGACCACTGTCTTTTTAATGTAAGTAAAATATTATATTATTTTAACGATTTTAACTATCATAATGTTATATCATCAAAACTTTGGCTAAAACTTTATTTCTTCCGTTTAAAAAGTCTGTAAGTCACTTTACGTTTTTAGTTTATTCAAATCCTCGAAATTCGCAGAGTCATCCAAAATGTAGCAGGTAAAGGGGTTCAAGTAAGAGTGGAACAGGGCTGTTTGGAAGGAGAGGTACTGGACTTAGTCACTAAAGACGGTCACTACTACAGCTTTAAAGGCATTCCGTACGCTCAACCTCCAATCGGAACCCGACGATTTAAGGCAAGTACTTGCTGAAGAGTTCGGAAATAATCATACGAGAGTAGATGTTTGAATTTCACGGTATTTATTTTTAGGCGCCTCTACCTCCTCTGCCCTGGTCAGGAGTAAGAAATGCGAAGCATCATGGTTGCGTGTGCCCCCAACTGGACATTCTTACAAACACATTCATCCCCGGTAATGAAGACTGCCTATTTCTCAATGTATATTCTCCAAACTTGAAGCCTAAACGCCTTTTGCCCGTGATAGTATACATTCACTCAGGGGCTTTTAAAAGTGGATCAGGCAATGACGCCCTTCTCGGACCAGACTTCCTAATCAGGAAGAAGATGGTAGTCGTGACAATTAATTATAGACTAGACGCATTAGGCTTCCTTTGTCTCGGTACTAAAGAAGTTCCTGGAAACGCGGGACTAAAAGACCAAGTTGCAGCTTTGAAATGGATACAATTGAACATCAGCAACTTTGGAGGAGACGCAAACAGAGTCACTATTATGGGCCAGAGCGCAGGTGGCGCTTCTGTTTCCTTCCATATTCTTTCGCCAATGTCTAAAGGACTTTTCCATAGGGCTATAGCAATGAGTGGATCTCCGTATTGTGATTGGGTCTTACCTTTATATCCTGAAAGACGTGCTTTTGTGCTTGGTAAGCAGCTTGGCTTTAAAACTGAAGACCCCTACGAACTCCTTCAATTTCTTCAATCCGTCCCTTCAGAGGAATTAGTAGACACGAGCCCTAATATATTATCATTTGAAGAGTATACCTATAACATAATAAAAATGTATCAATTTGTACCAGTAGTTGAAAAATATTGTGGTAAAGATAATTTCCTAACATACAATATTTTCGATGGATTTGACCATGTCAATAAGGCGGATATTATGTTTGGTCACACTGATAAAGAGCTGACTGCTTTAATTGAACCCATCGCGTCAACACTTTTAGCGCGCTATGACAAATACCCAGAACTATTAGTCCCTCGAAAACTGTTAAACCGGTGTGGGCCAAACACAATTTTGAAACTAACGGATATAATTCGCAGCTATTTCTTCGGAACCAGAAGTATTGATATAAACTCTATAAAAGAATTTTTTAAATATGCAAATGACGCTACATTTATTTATGACATCTTCAAGTTCTTCTCGAGATTACCTATTTTAAATAATACTGTAAGATATTCTTACAAGTTCTCCATCAATTCAAGCCGGAATATATATGGCCAACAAGGAGAAAAATACGGCATCTTTGGAGCTGGCCATATGGATGACTTATCGTATGCGTTTGAACTTAATTCAAAGAATTTGATTTCGGATAAAGGCACTGAAGAATTTGAACTTATAGATCAATATACGACGTTTTTAACAGACTTTGCTAAATACGGGTAAGTTAGACTTAGCTTGTTTTATGTATTTTCATAACGGTTGTTAGTAAGTGTTAGAAACACTTTCGATTAGTACCGACCAAGGAAAGGAACATAATTGGATATGGGAATTGATTACGTCCAAAATATTTTTCAAAATTTCATGTGAAATGTGTGAGTTGAATTTAAGATGGTACCTGAGTTTCGAGAACTCAGGTACCATCTTAAATTCAACTCAGATGAGTACTAATGAGAATTTCCATTAATAGATTGTATTATACACACATCTTTATGTTTATATGGCTAAAACTAAGCGGAATAGCCCTGATGTGTGTATCAAACTCTGAACAATGCCCCTTTCTCTCAGGAAAAGTTTTTTTTCAAAATGTTAAACATTTTTATGTAAGTTAAACTGGGTCGACAGAATCCGAGGGATGTAATGGTTTACTTAGAGCTTAAATATTAATTATAATGTTTTTTATTACAGCAACCCTTTCCACAGTGTAGCTGATGACACAACATGGCCTTTGTTTAATAGATGGAGTAAGCAATATGTGGACTTATCCAACAATGGTTCGCAAATTATTGCAACTGTGGCCAGCATGGATAACAATGATAGCTTCAACTTTTGGGAGCATCTTTATTCATCAATTGGAAGATGATTTGATCTCATAATAATATGGTTTAATAATTATTGTTGATGAGAAGTACTGCAACTATCCATACTAATATTATAAATGGGAAAGTGTGTCTGTCTGTCTGTCTGTCTGTTTGTCTTTCTTTCACGGCAAAACGGAGCGACGGATTGACGTGATTTTTTAAGTGGAGATAGTTGAAGGGATGGAGAGTAACATAGGCTACTTTTTGTCTCTTTCTAACGCGAGCGAAGCCGCGGGCAGAAGCTAGTACTGTTATAAAACATTAAATTGAGACTGTGAACACATTGACTTAAGCTGTTGATTTTTTTGTTTATATTTTTCCTTTTCCTTTGTATGTCAAAAGATTTTGTGTATTTGTAGCATCTTTATCTATCTACCATATTTCGACAACATTTGTGGGCCATGTATATTCTTAGAGTCAAAGTCAAACATTGATATTGTGAGACAGCAGTGGTTACAGAGTTCATTATAATGTTGGTGTGCTGCACCACCATGTTAGGCGTACATGCGCGCGCGGCGCGTCTATTGTGTCTCCAATCACGTGTGTTCGAATGAAGGCTTAAAAGGTTGTATACGTTGCCTAGGTTTTTAAAGAGGCAAACCTCATTACTGAACTATTCTAGTTGTAATATTTAAATAGTTTGGAATACAAAGGTTGTAGACGCAAGAAACCAAGCTGAAATGGAAAAAAAGAAATTATTTAATACCATATTGTTTCAGAAGAAAAATAAATAAAAAACTAATATCTAATGGCATTTATATTTTTTCCTACCTCTAACAGCCAGGACTCATTAAATAAAAAGAGGTTGTAGTTATGTTGTACTTTAACGAGGTTGAGTGAGAGGAGGTTATTACAATCTTTTAATTATGCAACCTCTTTTCTCCCTCATGTACTATCGCGCCTCGCCATCACAACACAGGCAAAAACAGCAGATATAAGACTTTTTACGATATCCATCTATTACTGCCCAAATGGTAAGTGCTATAAAACAGAAACTTTGCAAAGATATGTATATTTTCCTACCACGTCGACAAGGAGTTAAAATAAAATCATAAAATAATGTTTGGGGGACTTCCTTAACACGTAAAGGGGGTGATTTTTTTCCTGTAGTCTACCCCAGCAAAGCATGGGTTATTTTTAAATAAGTACTTAGGTCTTTTATAAACACATTGCGAGGTTTCTAAGATGATTTTTCGATTTTGAGATCCGTCTGCGAGATATTCATCTTAAACCTTTCGACGAAGCGATAGCCAGCACCGCGCTCCTATTGTCCTTTTTAGGGTTCCGTCGTCAACTAGGAACCCTTATAGTTTCGCCATGTCTGTCTGTCCGTCCGTCTGTCTGTCTGTCTGTCTTTCCGTCCTCGCTTAATCTCTGTGACCGTTAGCACTAAAAAGCTGAAATTTGGTACCAATATGTATATCAATCACGCCGACAAAGTGTTAAAATAAAAATTGGAAAAAAATGTTTTATTAGGGTAGCCCCCCTATATGTAAAGAGGGAAGTGATTTTTTTTTAATTTCAACCCTAACGTGTGATATATTGTTGCATAGGTATTAAAAATGAATAGGCGTTTACTAAAATCAATTTTTGGTAATATCAATAATATCGGAAACAATCGCTCCAAAAGGAAAAATCAAAGCATCCCCCCCCCTCTAACTTTTGACCCGTAGGTTTAAAAAATATAAAAAAAATCTGGAAAGTAGAACTTTATAAGGACTTTCTAGGAAAATTATTTTGAACTTGATAGAAAGAACAGTTTTTGGACAAAAAAGACAAAAATGTTGTACAAAATAATTTCTGCGTACATGTCAACGTAACAAATAGCCTTTTTTTAAACTTATAAGTAGGTACACTTATTGTGACGGACGGGAAACTACGGAACCCTACATTGAGCGTGGCCCGACACGCTCTTGGCCGGTTTTTTTTTTCAGATTTTTCGAGCTGCTTTTAGAGGAGGGGGAAGGGGGCTTATTCTAACAAAAATACACGCTTTTACCTTCGAACACACGTGATTCGAGACACAAAAACCGTTAAAAACCTATCTAACAATATATCACACGTCACGGTTGAAATAAAAAAAAACCTTTTCCCTATTTACATATAGGGCTACCCTAACAAAACGTTTTTTTCCAATTTTTATTTTACCACTTTGTCGGCGTGATTGATATACATATTGGTACCAAATATTAGCTTTCTAGTGCTAACGGTCACAGAGATTAAGCGAGGACGGACGGGCAGACAGACAGACATGGCGAAACTATAAGGGTTCCTAGTTGACTACGGAACCCTACAAAAATGGCATGGTTTGGAGGAAAACTATAACGGCTGATGTAACTTTGCTAGTTCCTGGTGTTACACTTACAGAGGCCTAACTTGTAAAAGCGCTTACTTGGAAAACTTAGTAATATACCCCAACCCTAAAGAACCCTATACTATTCAAATCACACACAGGCTGAGTGGTAGAGGCAGAGGCGTATTTACAAATTTGGCGTCCCGGGCCAGTTAGCTTTGCCACCTCATAATTTTTTTAATAAATTTCGGTTACTTCATACCTTACCAAAAAAAAAAAAATTAATTGAATGCAAATGTTTTTATTTAGGATTCAGTAGGATTCTATGCATTATTATCTGGGGGCACGGCAGTGCCCTTACCAAATCGAGCAAAAATCACAATCCTTTCATCCATAACATACCATCCTTTTCTGAAAGCCGTTCAGGAAATTTTTGACCCTCCTATAATTTCCTTGTGAATAAAGCATAAAACTAGAAGCCTAGATTTTCATCAACTAAGCGGCATACACACGGTATATTTCTTTCATTCAATTTTAACCAGTATTTTAAGCATTATAACTAGACAAGGATTCTTAATTTTGCCACTCCCTAATTGACCGATCATCAAAACTAGTATATGGGGTGACTGGTAATATAAATGTTGCTAATTTATATTATTAGTAATAAGCTTTTTTTGATCCGAAATGGAAAATCTCTTGTTTGTGCGGTCGAAGAGAGGCCACCCCTGGACCTATTTATAAGGCTCCTCCGGCCTCCCTAAATGGGTATTTCAACGCCCGGTAAACATGCTGCAGGCCGCGATAGAGGTAGACATATCTCTTTCTCGCTTTCCGCAGCATCTGAGACGCAGAACACTAAGTTTCTGAGGATTCTGCGCTGCTGGTCATCGTGCTGACTATGACCAGCAGCGACAGGTCGCTGCCTACTACAGAGATAAGAGCACGGCGTGGTCCCTCCCAAGCGACACTCTCTACCAGCGTATGCCGCACCGAGTTTATTTTATTTTATTTTATTTTCATCGGAAAACTTACAGCTATTAACAGTGGTAAGACGAAGAGAGTAACAAAGTTAAGGCCAATTACAAGTTTTCACAGATAGTTATACATATAAACAGGTACACGAATGTGGAAGACAGTGAAGGTAAACATAATAGAAAAATAGGTAAGATAGAATTAGAAAATTATTTAACGTTTTCAAAGAAGTGGTTACAAAGATTTTTTTTCAAATTTTGATAGCTAGTTGTGAAAATGTCTAAGTCGACGTCTCGGCAAGCTGCATTGTACGTACTACACGCTCTTATCAAGTATGAGTTCCGCCTATAATTGGTTCTCGTTATTGGCGTGTGCAGCAAACGGGGGTTGCGTGGAAAGGTGAAAGGAACTCGGAGCCCAATTTTGTTCACTAACTCGGAAAGTTCAGTTGACCCATTCGCTATTTTAGCCAAAAACGCTAGATCCGCGATTTTCCTTCGTTCAGAGAGTGGAAGTATATGAAATCTCTTGCAACGATGAAGATAGGTAGGTGAATAGGTATGCGAACGAAATTGAATGCGCCTCAGAAATTTTCGTTGTATGCCCTCAAGTCGATTAATGTACACATTGTAATTAGGATTCCAAACTTGACAGGCATACTCGAGATGACTGCGAACGAAAGTACAGTATAGGATTTTAATGGTTTTAATGCTTTTAAAATCTGATGACACTCTGAAAATAAACCCCAATGATTTAGCAGCCTTGTTAATAATATTATCGATATGTTTATCAAACATGAGTTTAGAGTCGAACATAACCCCCAAGTCCCTAATTTCGTTAACCTTTGTTATTGTGCTGTCTAGAAGTTTGTAGTCGTATGTAATGGGTACAGGTTTCCTGGTAAAAGAACACACGTAGCATTTAGATACATTGAGATCAAGCTTATTTACGATGCAATAGTGCTGGAATCGATCCAAGTCCTCCTGCAGTAAAAGCGCATCTGATGAGGAGGAAATCTGCTTCATAATTTTCATATCATCTGCATATAGAAGAATTTTTGAATGCTTAAAGCAGGAATTGATGTCATTGATGAATATATTGAAGAGCAGTGGCCCCAGCAAAGATCCTTGAGGTACTCCAGATGGGATACGCATTGATCTAGATGAGTACCCATTCAGCACTACAGTCTGACACCTGTCCTCTACATATGATTTAAACCAGCGAAAGAGATTTCCCCTGATTCCCGACAATAAAAGTTTTCGCATAAGGACGTCATGGTCAATTCTATCGAAACATTTTGCATAGTCAGTGTAAATAACGTCTACCTGGGACCGATCAGACATAGCCTCTGATAAGAAGTCGCTGCAGAGAACAAGGTTAGTTGTGGTTGACCTACCACCCAAGAATCCATGCTGTTGTTCAATGAAACTATGCCTGAGAGTAGAGTAAACTTGTTTGTAGACGATTTTTTCTAATAGCTTAGCGAATACGCATAATTTTGAGATAGGTCTATAGTTTACAACTAAAGTTTTTGGTCCTTTTTTGTAAATAGGCGTTATATACGCCGACTTCCATACGACGGGCATAATTCCTGTGTTTAGAGATCGTCTAAATAGAATCGCGAGAGGAACCGAAAGACTAGCGGCGCAATTTGCTACGAAGATAGGAGAGATCTTGTCTGGACCAGCTGATTTATTCGGGTCCACATGCTTTAGCAACCCTTCTAGTTCATTTTCACGAACCTCAATAGAAGCAATATCACATGTACTGTAGTCAGCCCGTCCACTGATGTCGTAGTGTCGTATGTCATGTTGTGAATTGACAGATTCCAGAAAGTTTGATTGGAAATATTCACTGAAGTAGTTGCAAATTTCCTCACCGTCACTAGAGGACCGATTGCCAAACTGTAGCACTGAAGGGTAGGAATTATTTTGTTTCCTAGATTTTACGTAGCTCCAAAAAGCACGAGGACACTTACGTATAGCCGATTCTACCCCTGCAATATAATCATCAAACATGTTCTTCTCTAAATCTTTAGCTCGCTGCCGTAATAGTAAAAACGATTGGTAGTCGGAGTGGTTTCCATACTTTTTAAATTTAGCATGAAATTTAGCTTTTTCTTTAATAATTTTTACTAGTGCACTTTTGTACCATGGGGGATATTTAGTTCGGGGAATAGTGGTTTTAGACGGAATGTAAACCTCATGAAGCTTATTTAAAACGTCGTAGAAAAATGTGACGGCGTCCTCCAACGACCGGCGATCAAGTTCATACTGCCAGTTCACACTATTCAGCTCTCCCTTTATGGCATCATAATCGGCAGACCGGTACATGTATTTAACGTGGGGATGAGCTGGCAAGCTATGCAGTTGGATAAAGTCCGCTGTGATATATAGGGCCTTGTGGTGCGGGTCTTCAGGAACCAGTGGGTCGTCGGAACAGGAGACAGTAACTTCATTGTTAGAAAGCACAAGGTCTAGGATCTTATTATTTTTATTAGGGTGACAATTGTATTGGCACAGATTACAAATATTAAAATTATCGACTAAGGTGGTTTGAATCGAGCCCTGCAAGTTTGCGGGGAATAGCGAATAGCCGTCATTTGTAGCTGTCCATATTATGTTGGGTTGATTGAAATCACCCAAAATAACAAACTTATCGATGGGATGCTCTAGAATGATGCTAGTCAGGCTATCAGAGAAGTTTGCTAATTGTTCCATCAGTGAGTTTCCACGGCTTTGGGAACAAATATAGACAACGCATAAATGCATTTTATATGTAGCCCTAGGGCTTTTTTGATGCAAGGTTAAAGTAACCCATAGGTCCTCAGCTGAAGAGTGCCACTCGCTACGAACGTAGGCAGCAATCTCACGCTTAACTGCAACCAAGACCCCGCCTCCCATAGTCTGACCCGTATTAGTATAATCCCGATCCCGTCTCCACACCACATATTTGTCGTCAAACAATTCAGAGTCAGATATTCCATTCGTTAGCCAAGTTTCTGTTAAGCAAACTACATCAAAACCATTCACAACTAAGTTTCTATAGAAAACACCTGTTTTCGTTCGCAATCCCCGCACATTCTGGTAGTAAATTCTAATAGGCGCCATTATAAATCATGGAAAGTTTTAGAAATTGACTAGAAAAAATACAAAAAATGCGAAGCACATTCAATCCGCTAAAATATATACTTTTAAAACGTTGTTTCACTAATGAGATCAAGCTAATTAAGACTTTAAATGCATACACAATAAGCACAGTGCAATAACACAATGCATACACAAGTTCTCCCAACAGTCGACGCAGCGGTGACAACGAGCGTCCGGGTCACTGTAAATGAGGAACAGGGGCGTAAAAACCTGTCCCGCCATTAAGCCACCACGACTTCACGAAGCTGCAACCGACATAGATCTATCTTCCGCTGGATCGATTGCTCCCCTCGACTAAAGGCCGCAAAGGTCACAAGCCGCCTCGTAAAAGATCGTGCGATATCCCCTTATTACTGATAACCATCACCATCTACGTATTCCACAGAACAGAAATGATGCTGGCCATCAGATCAGCCATTATTACGTAATTAGCTACCTAACATCTTATTGTAAGTGCAAAAGAAGTGGGGCGGCGCCACCGCCCCTCGCAGTAGAAGAACTAAGTTGTGAGTCAAGGTTTAAACTTGACAATAAGAGGCACCATGAAAAAGCTGAGGGGTGGCTCCCACGCCCCGCGCAGTAGAAGAACTAAGTTGTGAGTGGTTTAAACTTGACAATAAGAGGCACCCTGAAAAAGCTGCGGGGGTGGCAAAGCCACCCCTCGCAGTAGAAGAACTAAGTTGTGAGTCTTGGCTTAAACTTGAAAATAAGAGGTGCCATGAAAAAGATGCGGGGCGGCTCAGCCGCCCCTCTCTGTCGAACAACTAAGTTGTGACTGAGAACACTTTTTTACAGTTTATTTTTATTATGATAATTTAAATGTATATATTTTTAAATAAAAAATATTGTAGGTACACTTGACTATAAGAGGCGCTATGAAATAGCTGAGAGGGCGGCACCGCCGCCCCTCGCAGTAGAAGAACTAAGTCGTGAGTCTTGGCTTAAACTTGAAAATAAGAGGTGCCATGAAAAAGATGCGTTGCGGCACCGACGCCTCTCGCAGTAGAAGAACTAAGTTGTGAATCTTGGTTTAAACTTTACAATAAGAGGCGCCATGAAAAAGATGCGGAGCGGTTCCGCCGCCCCTTGCAGTAGAAGAACTAAGTTGTGAGTCTTGGCTTAAACTTGAAAATAAGAGGCGCCATGAAAAAGATGCGGGGCGGTTCCGCCGCCCCTTGCAGTAGAAGAACTAAGTTGTGAGTCTTGGCTTAAACTTGAAAATAAGTGGCGCCATGAAAAAGATGCGGGGCGGTTCCGCCGCCCCTTGCAGTAGAAGAACTAAGTTGTGAGTCTTGGCTTAAACTTGAAAATAAGAGGCGCCATGAAAAAGATGCGGGGCGGTTCCGCCGCCCCTTGCAGTGGAAGAACTAAGTTGTGAGTCTTGGCTTAAACTTGAAAATAAGAGGCGCCATGAAAAAGATGCGGGGCGGCTCCGCCACTCCTCGCTTTAGAAGAACTGAGTTGTGAATCTTGGTTTAAACTTGACAATAAGAGGCGCCATAAACAAGCTGCGGGGGCAGTTTCGCCGCCCTTCGCAGCGTGCCGCCCCGGGCCATGGCCCCCTTGGCCCTAGGGTAAATACGCCACTGGGTAGAGGATATATAACTCTCTACAACTTCAAGTGATTATTGCATTAGGACAGCTGCATCTCACTTCAACATGATAACAAAGTTTACTTACTTCATTCTTGCCATCCTTACTAATCCGTACTTATATTATAAATGTGAAAGTAACTCTGTCTGTATGTCTGTTACTTCTTCACGCCTAAACCACTGAACCGATTTGAATGAAATTTGGCACAGATAATGGTCTGGGACTCGAGAAAGGACATACTTAGGATAGATTTCATCCAGGAAATCCCCCGGAACGGGAACTATTATTCCACGCGGACGAAGTCGCGGGCAAAAGCTAGTTCTTTATGCAAATTCACATTACTGCATTTTAAATTCCGCTGAAATATTTATCTTTAATTGAAATCAAAACAGAGTCGAATTAGGAAGGTGACGGGTTCCGTACCGCCGCGCTCAGCGCTGGGGCCACCATTCATTATTTATTTATTATCTTTTAGTTATTACGACTGCTTAGTCCTTAAAAGTATACCGTGATGATTACCAATGTATAGATAGGTTGAAATGGTTAGTATTGGTACAAAAGACTTAATGCATTGCATGCCCCTATTGCTACGGCCGGCGTAGCAAATATTATGTATACCCTGCGGTGCAGGGTAGGCGGTAGTCCCAAAACAAGTAATCACTATTCTTGCCTTTTCACAATATTGCATAAAACAGTAAAAAATATAATGATATTTTGTCTTGTCTATATTGTTTTTTACTCATTTTAAACGAACAGTAGGGAAGGGTTTCCTAGTCGACTAGTCTGAGAACAAACATTCGTAAGAAACTCTGTAAAGAAATGAATTTCGTACTTTAAATACAATGTAGAGTTTAGGCTCTTCGCAGTGTCCAAGTGTCTATAAAAAAAATTGTAATGACGTAAAACAAGAAAAATATAATACAGACAGAGGAAAACAAGAACAGGCGTACAAGGAACCCTAATACTACATTAATACAATTGAATTTGTAAAAACAAGTGAAACTAGAGTGGGACTTTTATTCGTATTTATTATCTTGTATTTTTAAGAATAAAACACAATTGTCGTGTAGTGGTCCCAACCTCGTGCCGTTATAAGTATATATATATTTAGGAGATTGTTTAGCAAAATAAATGAATATAATTAAACTTTTTAGCTTGCCAATAATATTTCTCATGTAAGTATGTATTTATTGTGTTCCACCTAAAAGTTCCCGGGGAGACAGTACGTATTATTTTCGGTTGCTAATAAGTACAGTTTAGCCAGTATTATTATTTCAAAATGTCTACCAAGTATGCGTTTTCAACTTGTCAGTACTTATCATGGTCATCTTCCTAGCTTTTCTCAACATGTATGTTGGGGTCCCGGCCTAACCGGATTCAGCTTGACCAGTGTTTTACATGGAGCGACTGCCTATTTGACCTTCACAACCCAGTAGCTGGGCTACACAACCTCTTGGTTAGACTGTTCAGATTTTGTGGCTTCCGACTACCCGTAACCACTGTCAAGGTTCTAGATGAATGACAACCGAGACCAACCCGGGTTTACGTGCTTTCTGAGGCACGAAGTGTTAGTGACGTCCAAGATAAACTTTAGAAAGTACATGTGAATTAAAAAAGTCAGCTCGGATTAAAACCCACAATCTCCTACAAAAGAGTCAGGCAACTTAACTACTGAGTCTTCACGACATTTGTGAAGTGTAGGATAGCCAATAAACTAAAAAAATAAAAATATGTTGTCTATGGTATAGTCTATAATTGTCTATTGCAGATGCTAAGGTTCACGAGAGCTATTGTAATATTTTCTCCACCGAGTTATAATAAATAAATAATATTACTGTTTTGCATTCCAACAAAACAGGTATTATGTGTGGATAAAACACACAGCGTTGCTAGTTGAAGAAGCTGTTGTAAACTCGCCTTAAATTAATATCAATGGTTAAAAACTTACCAGATTGTCGATGGTTTTATACCTGTCTCTTTCTCTCACCAGCGTGCGTCCTTTTCTAACCTCGAAGGGCGCTTGACGCGAAGCCGTCAATGTCATAGAGTCTTCAGCTCACCAGCTAGAGAATAGCTGCAACGCTGTGTGTTTTATCCACACATAATACCTGTTTTGTTGGAATGCAAAACAGTAATATTATGTGCTTTCTAAAACACACAGCGTTGCTAGTTGAAGACCTGTTTGATATCTGCTGGTGGTTACAAACGCTATGATGAATGAATTAAATATGCAATAGTTCTGAAAATGAAATCACTTTTATCGCAATTATTTTACACTCAAATATAAGCTTCATATAAGTATATCCGAATAGAGCAATTAGAATTTTCTTTGAAATTAACTATGAACTCTTACAACATAACAATTCAAATTTTAACAATAATTGAATACATTCAATGAGATTAATTAACATTAGAACTGGACTTGTCAACATTAATTTAATTGTAGACAGAAATAATTGAAATGTTTAGCACCTTTCCAGTCACCTCTTTTATTTCTTGAACAGGTCTATTTACCAACCAACTTTTGGAGGCTAAAGCTGACCTGATAATGCCTGGTAAAGCACGAATAAGAGCATCTTTAAAATATGCTTCCAATTCAGGCTGTAATAATCATTGCTCGCAATGCAGGTTTTAATAACCCTAATAGAGAAATAAACGAACATAAAACAGACTTGTCTGTACTACACCCAATTTTAAACTTCTTATAAAATTAATGTGCTGAATAAATCAGGCACAAAAGTCTCGGTGTTTCCGCAACAACCAATCTGACTATATGTAATGGAATTAGTTTTAGAACCAAAACCTTTGTAGAAAACAGATTCTCAGGAGTAATTTTCTAATTATGAGAGATCATTAATTCTTTGACACGAGGCCAGCATGAGTATTGAAGCTGTTTGTCTACCCATTTCAAATAAACAGTTTGAATTTATTTGAATTCCAAAGCAAGTTAAATTAAATGGCAATATCCCATATTGGTAAGTAAAATGGCTTTGAAAACTTGATAAATCTAAACAATCTCTTTTAGGCGCTTTATGAAGGCACTATTTATTACATTGTTAAAGCAGATGTCCGCCACCTACTTTATAACAATGGTGTTCCAACTAGTGAGTGACCTAAACGGCCCACCCCCAGTTTTCCAAGCGAGAAGATTTAATTCTTAACTTGTGTAGGATAGTTGTCTGACCTTCGATCTAATAGAACCTTCCGCAGGTTCACTAGTGAGTGGCCTAACCGGCCCACCCCCAGTTTTTTAAGCGAGATGATTCTTAACTTGTGCAGGATAGTTGCCTGATCTAATAGAACCTTCCGCAGGTTCTTTATCAGAAGAGGCTCTCGCAGGTCGTAGATCGAGTAGCCAACAATTGGTCCACTTTGGTGTTTTAAGGATGTATATTCCTTTTGCACTGTTCAAGTGAGACAGTGCTCATAATATTAAGCTAGGTGGGTGGTATGCCCAGCCTAGCTGATAGTCCCATTTTACGGCTGAATAAGTCGCAAAAAACTGTGGTACGATTAGTGAATTTCACTATTACGTACCTTGGTACAATAGCCGTCTTTTTGACGTGAACAGGTGAACGTCTGAGACGCCCCACACTGAAAATAGCCTCCGCGGCTTGGGGCAGAAAATGCCACTTGGATAGTTTGCGGCCCCTAGAGGATACAGGCGATCCGCAATTTCATTTAGACTCCCCGGGAGGTAAGTGGCAGCAGTTAGATAGTTAAATTGAACTGCTCTGCTGTTCTGCAGGATCTAGGACCCTGGTCGTTAACACTAGCAGTGCAAGGGAATTTATCCCCCCTCTCGTTTTTGAGGTATGCTACCAGTCCTATTGTCTGACTGAATATGAGTGTGCGACTTACTGCGTTTTTTGCTGTCAGCTAATGACCGCAGAATATAGAAATGGACATCTTTCACAGTCATCCGCTGACTGATGATGGCCACAGAAAATGAATGTGTGAACCCTTCAAAGTCATCCACTGTCTGTTAACGACCGCAGCATATGGATTTGTGCACCTTTCAAGTCATCCGCTGACTGTTTATGGCGCAGGTGTACGCCTTACAAAGTCATCCGCTGACTGTTAATGGCGAAAAATATGAATTGTGCACCTTTCAGTCATCCGCTGACCGTTAATGGCTGCACAGAAACATGTATGTGTGCACCTTTCAAAGTTTTCCACTGCCTGATGGCAACCACAAAAAAAAAAAAAAAAAACATACAACTTTCATGTTGGAATGCCATAAATCTTGACCTAGAATGGACCCCTTTCCAGGTAGGAAAATGCTGTTTAATTAAACTCCCCAGCTTAGGTCCGCTGCCTCCATGGTCAGAAAGTGAATCACACTTTTTATTTTTAGTTATTGGTGTTGAACTGCAATTGACATTTTTCAACCACCTTTAGACCCTAGGTCGGATTAACAGGTAAATGAACATTTATATTTTTGTTTACCTGTTCTGGTTTTACTGATAGAAACAGCTGGGTTCTGTGACAATGCAACTCTCCCCCTGATACTGCATAATTTGCAAAGTTCATTCATTCTTGTAGGAAACTGTTTCCCTTGCTCAAAATAACTTAAAATAATAATGATAACTTTTATCTTTTTTATTTTCTTAGAAGGAAGTTTCACCTGGTTTTGCTGAGTGACCCATACAAAGCCAATATGTTTCACCTCCTGAGAGGTCTCTATAACAGACTTGTGATAATTTATGTATTGACCCAAGGTTTTTAATGTTGTCAGTGTTTCCGTAATCCGAGCAACTATACAAAAATACTATTAATTGTAAACCGTTGTGGACATAAGATCTCTGCAATTCAGCTTTTTACTTGAGAAGCATTTATGCAGCCAATAAGAGGCCAAACAGCAAGGTTGTAAATTGTAGTACTTCTTTTTATAAATCAGTTTGAGATCATTTCTGTGTCTCTTAAACCTGGGCAACATCTGTTTGTAAAATTTAATGGCAATGTGTAAAAATACACATTTGAACTAAGACCCCCGAGGTCGAAGATAGATTGTCTATGTTGCCCTCTATCTGACTTTAATTACTAACTTTAACACATAATTAAATCCAGATTGAGGATAGATGGTCTAATCTGTTCTTATTTTTGTTAAATGGAGGATTATTGTTTACTTTGTAATCATGGTTACACTTGTTGTCAGTCTGATTAATTAAGAATAGTTATAGGAATATTGGCACCTGTGGTTACTACAAGTTAGCAAAGTTCCTCTGACAACTAACAATTTTAAACTTGACGCTTAAAAATTTTTAGTTAAACGGTCCTCGCTTGTTACTAGTGTTAGGTGTATTGACTATACACAACAAAACAATTTGAGTAAGAGCTGTTTTTTTTTTTAATATATTATATACATATAATGTATACTAGAGTGTATCCAAGTGTTAGCCATACTTGGAATCCACCTAAAAAAGTTATAAGAATTATTCTCAGACAAAAATATATTCTTGGCTAGGGTGCACATCTTGAAGTAACTCCTAACTTGGGACTTACAATCTCTTTAAATATGAGATCCCATCAAATTTTATACACTCAGCTCTTTAACCACAAACAATCTGCACTGCAGTCTAAGAATTTTTGACCCCCGGACCAAGGGTATTAGATATCTTCTAAAAATAATAATATGTAAATATTGAAATTATAACAGCCCAGTCAAGCAAATTTTATAGTTCTGGGTTTAATATAGAATCTTGCCTTTGGTCTAAGATATTGTTAGATAAGCCTGCTACTAATATTGTTCATTAAAAAACTAAAAAAAAAAAAAATACCCAAACATATTTGCCTTCAGAAAAAAAGCACAACACAATAACACTATGTTGCATTTATTTAATACTTACAAACTTTTGACTAGCAAGGTAAGATTATTTGACCCTCTTACAAGAGGAAAGCTAAACTGTTGAATTACCTATATATCAGTTAATTTATTTAATTTCTTGTCAGCTAGACATAGTATGTCTATTCATCAAATTCCGTACTAAATGCACCCAAAAGACAGTTTACAAGATGTTTTTGTAGGGTTTCTCACAAATTTAGGTGTAAGTTACATACTAGATGTAACTAGATAGGTACCTATAGAACTGATACCCTAATTTTTAAATGTGAATGATTACACCGTTTACACACGGGTCCGGACATGTTCGAAATTGTTTGTATGTAGGTACTTACGTGAGACCTTTGTCGGGCGGAGATGACGCTATGCCTTTCTTATCCTCCGAGGATAGTCATGTGCTGATCTCCACCCGAAAGCAGCATTAACGTTCGAAGTGCGTTTACCTCCAACACGGCGGAGGTGATGCTATGCCCTTCTCATCCTCCGAGGATGAAGAAGATTATGACGACGAAGTTTCAGGTCTCGTATTGTATTAGTTTCTTCATTCCAATAAGTACCTACTCGAACAGTTTCGTCTGGATTCATGTTGGAATCATAATTCACAACAAAATAAACACGACACGTACACTGATGCTGATAAAATGACGCTGTGTGTTAATTAAACACAAATTTCTTAACTATTTATAACATTTTTAAAAACTCGGAAAATTTTCCGATCTAATGGCGGCAAAATTTACAAACGCTATGACATTGACGGCTTCGCGTCAAGCGCCCTTCGAGGTTAGAAAAGGACGCACGCTGGTGAGAGAAAGAGACAGGTATAAAACCATCGACAATCTGGTAAGTTTTTAACCATTGATATTAATTTAAGGCGAGTTTACAACAGCTTCTTCAACTAGCAACGCTGTGTGTTTTAGAAAGCACATAATTAACTACTGCGCAATAGTTTTGCTCTGCCAACCCATTATCCATCACAGGTTATGGGCCCAGAGTACGCGAGTGTAAAATTACGGCATATAATAATCTACGAGAGATTTTTGGTGGCTGTGTTGAGAGTTCGAGACGCCGAGACGCCATTGTTTGCCGGTCGTAAGTAAGAGTGGAAGAAAATGGATACGCCGCATCCGCAATCATTATCTGGAGTCAAACTGAATGGAAGTGCGACATGGTGTACCTGGAAATTCCAGATGAGAGTTATTCTACAGGCGAAAGGCCTATTTGAGGTCGTGGATGGTTCCATACCTAAACCCAGTAAAGACAAACCGAGTGAGTTCCAAGAGTGGGTTAATAAGGATAGCAAGGCGCAGAGTTGGATTGTTTTCCATGTTGATCAGAGTATTATGACGCACTTGCTTACCACTACTACGTCTGCCGAGATGTGGACTAAATTAAACAATATTTACGAGAAGAAATCGTCTACGTCTTTACATCTGGAACAACAAAAGTTTTATTCACTAAAGTGCGATACTGATATTTCGCTATTTTTCTCAAAAATAGAAGAGATAAGAGCTAATATACGACAATTAGGCGATGATATATCAGACAAAATGGTTATCACAAAAGTACTTATGTCATTACCAGACAAATACCGCCATTTTATTGCTGCATGGGAATCGGTCCCAACAATAAATCAAACTGTAGGAGAACTAATGGCGAGATTGTTAATTGAGGAAGAGCGGAGTATGTCTACTACAATAAATAGTGAAATAAAAGCAGAAACAGAGTGTGTAGCATTGGCAACAGCAACAAAGAAGTTGAGTGAGATAAAGTGTTTTGGTTGTGGCAAGATGGGCCATTATAAAAAAGATTGTCGTGCCAAGTTGCAATGTTTTTATTGTAAAAAGTATGGTCACTCAATTAAAATCTGCAGACTACGGATAAATAAAGAGAAAAGCAGTGATGTTGCTAACACTGAGTCGAACAAAAAGAGTAATGCATTCACAACAATTATGAAGAACAGGGATACTACTCAGGGCTGGTTAGTAGACACCGGTGCCAGTGAACACATGTGTTTCCTAAGAAACTTATTTAACGAGTTTGAAGAGTATGATTCCCACCAATCGGTAATAGTTGGTGATGGCAGGGAACTAAAGGTTATTGGAAAAGGAAAAGTGTTTCTCAAAGCTTTTGATGGAGAGAACTGGATTGATACTACCCTACATAATGTGTTATATGTTCCCCAACTAACAGTTAATCTTTTTGCTGTGAGAAGTGTCATAGACAGGGACTATAAAATGGAATTTGAAAAGGACTATTGTGAAATAAAAAATAAAGAAGGTAATGTTGTGGCCATGGGATATAGAGAAAAGAAATTATATGTTATGTGCTTTGATTATGGATCTAAAAATATTGCTGCTGTAACAGTATCACAAGATAGCCTAAAAATATGGCATGAGCGCTTAGGGCATCAAAACTATGAGTATGTGAAGCAATTTTTAAATAAAAATGGTATAAAATTTAAGAATGATGCAGAAATATGCAGTGCTTGCGTTGAGGGTAAGATGCACAGATTACCATTTAACAGAAGTAATACTATATCAAAGAGGCCATGTGAACTAATACATATGGATGTCTGTGGTCCTATGGAGGTAGAGTCCTTAGGGGGCTCTAAATATTTTTTATTAATAAGGGATGATTATTCTACCTACAGATATGTATATTTCTTAAAACATAAGAGTGAGGTTCCTGAGAAGATTAAAGAGTTTTTAAATTTGGCTGAACAAGATACTGATGAGAAGGTAAAAACTGTAAGAACCGATAATGGAAGTGAATTTATCAATGCAACAGTTAAAGAGTTATTTAAGCAAAAAGGTATAAGGCATCAGACGTCAACAGCATACACTCCAGAACAAAATGGTAAAATTGAAAGGGACAATAGGACAGTGGTAGAGGCGGCTAGAGCCATGATAATAAGTGCAAGACTTCCCAAAGAGCTGTGGGCCGAAGCTGTCAACACTGCTGTTTATATTCTTAATAGAACCGGACACAGTCATGAAAAAGGCAAGTCACCTTTTGAATTATTGTTTAAGAAGGCCTATACAGATTTGGATAAGTTAAAAGTGTTTGGTCAAAATGTGTATGTGCATATACCGAAAAATCTAAGAAGAAAATGGGACGCAAAAAGCAAAAAGGGTCGTTTTGTGGGCTATAATGAAAATGTAAAAGGTTTTAAAGTTTATTTTCCTGATTCAGCCACTATAGACATAAAGAGAGATGTTATTTTTGAGCCACCTCAGAAGGAAGAAGTGTTTAGCGAAATATTAAATGATACTTTTGAAGAAGAAATAAAAGAAAATGTAAATGATGAAGATGATGAGTATTACACAGATATTTCTAGTGATGCAGAGGAAAATGAAAAATTAGAAAAAGTAGAGAAGAAAGAATTACCAGAAAAGAGAGTAACAAGAAAACCAGCATGGTTACAAGATTATGACACAGAAACTAGCTTTATGTGCATATTAAATGAGCCTAAAACATATGATGAAGCTATCAATAGTAAGAATAGTGAGAAGTGGAAAGAAGCAATGGAGAAGGAATTGGAGGTTCTAAAAGAAAATAATACTTGGAAATGTGAAATTAAAGTACCTAAAGACAAAAAGATAATAGATAGTAAATGGGTATATAAAGTTAAACAAGATAGCGAAGGAAACATAACTCAGTACAAAGCACGTCTTGTTGCTCGAGGTTTTCAACAAGAAGATATTTTTGAAGCTTATGATGTGTATGCACCAGTAGCTAAAATTGCGACTTTCAGGGTTTTAATGGCTTTAGCTAGCAAAGAAAAACTACCAGTTCATCACATGGATGTACGGAGTGCTTTCCTGTACGGAGATATACAGGAAGATGTATACATGAGACTACCACCTGGATGTGATGAAAATGTTAGTGTTGTTAAATTAAATAAAAGTATCTACGGACTAAAGAAATCACCCAAGTATTGGAACTTAAAGTTTGACCAAGTTATTGCTAAGAAAGGTTTTATTAGATCTGAAAATGATTTTTGTCTTTATTGTAAGGTAAATTCTGAATGTAAAATTTATTTGTTATTATTTGTTGATGACATATTAATTATGGGGTCAAATGAAGGAGTAGTGCACAATTTAAAACTTTATTTGAGTAATATTTTCTGTATGAAAGATTTAGGTCATGTAACTAATTATTTAGGTATTCATGTTATGCAAGATTTGCAAAATGGTAGTATTGAAATGTCACAAAAACACTACTTGAAAAAGGTATTAGAGAAGTTTAATATGATTGATTCAAAACCTATGTCAACTCCAATGGAATTTAAATTCCAAATGTTTCAGTCAAATAAATCAGATCCTAAATTAGAAAATCAATGTAGACAAATTCTTGGATCATTAATGTATGCTGTTTTGTGTACTAGACCTGACTTATGCCCTAGTGTGGCATATTTGAGTCTTTTTCAAAATTGTGCAGATGAAACATTGTTAAAAGCATTAAAAAGAGTGCTCAGATATGTAAATGCTACACTTGACTTGAAGTTGATTTTCAATAGTAATGAAAGCACAGATTTGCTTGGATATGTAGATTCTGACTGGGGAAGCGATATTAATGATAGGAAGTCAACATCAGGTTATGTGTTTAAATTATTTAATTGTCCTATTATGTGGTCTTCTAAGAAGCAACCTACTGTCAGTTTGTCTTCTTCTGAAGCAGAACTTATAGCTCTGAGTTCTGCAGTTGTTGAGGCCTGTTGGCTTAAAAATCTTATAAATGATTTTAAGATTTCAGTTTGTCCTATAACTATTTTTGTTGATAATCAGGCAGCCATAAATATTGGAAATAATCCAGAAAACAATAAAAGAGTCAAACATGTTGATATTAAATTTAATTTTATTAAGGAGAAAATTGACAGTAACATTGTAATACTAAAATTTGTTAAAACAGATTGTCAGTTAGCTGATTTTTTTACAAAGTCTCTACCAGTAAGTAAATTTAATGGTTTTAGACATCTTTTGTGTTTAAGTGAGTAAATTTTAAATATGTTTAAATTGTAATAAAAGTAATTAAGAGAAATTCAGATTAACATTTGTATCAGAGACTTGTATTGGTATTAGCTAGGAGTCTACTATTAAGGGGGCGCATTTTTTTGAGTTGATGTATTTTTTTATTTTATTGAGGGGGCGTGTGAAGTGTAGGATAGCCAATAAACTAAAAAAATAAAAATATGTTGTCTATGGTATAGTCTATAATTGTCTATTGCAGATGCTAAGGTTCACGAGAGCTATTGTAATATTTTCTCCACCGAGTTATAATAAATAAATAATTAACTACTGCGCAATAGTTTTGCTCTGCCAACCCATTATCCATCACAACATTATCATTATAATTTCTTTACTTACCTTTAGCTTATATTTATAAATATAGATATCACTTTTGTTAAAACACATATGCGCAGAGTCATCAAAAATGTAGCAGGCAAAGGGGTTCAAGTAAGAGTGGAACAGGGCTGGTTAGAAGGAGAGGTACTGGACTTAGTCACTAAAGACGGTCACTACTACAGCTTTAAAGGCATTCCGTACGCTCAACCTCCAATCGAAACCCGACGATTTAAGGCAAGTTCTTGCAAAGTAGAAACGAATTACGTTACTATAATAGATGTTTAGAACTTAATTTTAATATTAATTTTCAGGCGCCTTCTCCTCCTCTACCGTGGACTGGAGTAAAAAATGCAAAACGTCATGGTTCCGTGTGTCCTCAGAAGGACATTATTACAAACAAATTCATCCCCGGCAACGAAGACTGTCTGTTTCTCAATGTATATTCGCCAAACTTGACACCCGAATGTCCTTTTCCAGTCAATGTATTTCTTCACACAGGGGCTTTTAAAAGTGGATCTGGCAATGTAGACATCCTCGGACCTGATTTCCTAATAAGAAAGAAGATGGTTGTCGTGACATTTAATTACAGAGTGGACGCATTAGGCTTCCTTTGTCTCAATACTCAAGAAGTTCCTGGAAATGCAGGACTAAAAGATCAAGTTGCGGCTTTGAAATGGGTGCAAATAAACATCAAAAGCTTCGGAGGTGACGCAAACAGAGTAACTCTGATGGGTCAGAGTGCTGGTGGAGCTTCTGTTTTCTTACATATTATTTCGCCAATGTCTAAAGGATTGTTCCATAGGGCTATTTCAATGAGTGGATCCCCATATTGTGATTGGGCCTTGCCTTTTCATCCTGAAAGACGTGCCTTTGTTCTTGGTAAACAGCTTGGGTTTAAAACTGAAGACCCCTACGAACTCCTTCAATTTCTTCAATCCGTTCCTTCAGACAAATTAGTAGACACGAGTCCTAATATATTATCATTTGAAGAGTACACCTTTAACCCACTCAAAATGTTTCAATTTGTTCCTGTGGTTGAAAAATTTTGTGGCAAGGATAATTTCCTGGCATATAATATTTTTGATGGAATTAAACATGTCAATAAAGTAGATGTTATGTTTGGTCACACTAATCAAGAGCTATCTACGTTTATTGAACTCATCACTTCAACACTTCTAGCGCGCTATGACAAATACCCAGAACTGCTAGTCCCTCGAAAACTATTAAACCGGTATGGGCCAAATACCATTTTGGTACTATCGGATATAATTCGTAGATTTTACTTTGGAACCAAAAGAATAGATATAAACTTAACAAAAGAGTTTATAAGATATGCGAATGACGCTACATTTGTATATGATATCTTCAAATTCTCCTCGAGTTTGCCCAATATTGAAAATACTGTAAGATATTCCTACCAGTTTTCCATCAATTCAAGCCGGAATATATATGGTCAACAAGGGGTAAAATATGGCATTCTCGGAGCTGGCCATATAGATGACGTGTTGTACATGTTTGAACCTTATTCAATGAATCTAGTTTCGGATAAAGGCAGTGAAGAATTCGAACTTGTAGATAAATTTACTACGCTCATCACGGACTTTGCTAAATACGGGTAAGTTGTACTTTATTTGTAAGAACCAATGATGTTTCAATAAACAGATATGTTATAGGCTCACAAAACAACCAAAAAAAATGTTCCGTGCAGCAGCGGCAGCACACACACACACACATGTTATTCATTGTACATTTCACTACAAGTGAAATTAATAGAAAAGGATAGCATGATAAATCCAATAAGAAGAAAAGAAACAGCTATTGTTACCAGTTACGCTTGAATGTAAACAGTCATTTTTTTTACCACCAATCACAGCATGTTGGCATCATAGACTAACGACACAGAAGGTACACACCGTCGGTCGTATACAAAATTCATAGACGCGGTTTGTACCCATAAAAACTAAAGATAGTTAGGTGAGAAATTAAACACGCTATAAAAGGAAAAAATATTTAATATGTAATAAAAACAATCATACATCTTCGAAAAGATTTAATTTATTTCTTTTTTGTCTCTTTATAGAGAGTTTTTTAATTTCGGGATTATTTTTATGAGCTCTATGTAGGCGGACTGAGGTGTATTTATCGATGATTAAAAGCAGGTGCCTGTTGTTTGGAATGTTCCAAAAGTGAAACAAATAAATATTGGTATTATATAAGTTTTTAAAACAAAGTTTTCATTCAAATGAGATTTTATAACCGATCCCGATTTTAAACATACTGATAATAAGCTTTCTGATGCATAGTATACGCCTCCCATGTTTCTGATTGTTACCAATTTGTGGAACCATAATTTTTCATTGGTACATAAAGCAAGATTAAAAAAAAAAAGAATAAGAAAGTAACGACAGGGTAACAATAACTTTACTGCCTAATATTAGCATCTGTACTTTTATTCTTTGTCCGGAGCTCACGCGTCCTTGTCGCTCTCACGACAAAAGTGTATTTGCCATTACTTTCTTTTTTCTAACCTCTAATATTCAGAATAGTTGCAAAATAATTGAAAAATATTAATAAATCGAATTATATTGCGTATTTACTTGTGGTATGAGATCCCTTGTGCTTTATTTACTTTGGTATCGTAATTAGTACATTTTCTAAACACACACGATGGCATTTTTGTTTTTTTTTTCGTTGCAGCGTGCAGCGTATGACTCACAGCGATGCGTGACGCAGACTAAAGGCATTAGAGCATAATTATGTTCTAACTAGGTCTTCACTTTGGCGCGCTCATAACATATCTGTTTATTGAAACATCATTGGTAAGAACATAGTGCAATAAGATGTTACAATTAAACAAAATACACAATTTTTAAAATAAAATAAAATTGATAAAACTAGAATTAAAATAAAGAATTAAAATAAAATGGCAGCAAAAAACTCCTCCACATCGCTGTCAACCGGTAAAGTGCCCAAGAAACTGGCAGCATTGCCACGTTGGATAGCAATGCTAAGCCTCTGGCCAAGATAAAAGCCAGCCTTTGGGTCACGAGAAGAGTCAAGGTAGTTAGACTCCTATGCCAAACACCCATGTGTTATTTCAAGGTTTGGAAGAGGTTAATAATATACCGGTTAATGACATATTATTGTTTATTTCAGCAACCCTCTCCACAGTGTAGCTGATGGCACAACGTGGCCTTTGTTTAATAGATGGAGTAAGCAATATGTGGACTTATCCAACAATGGTTCGGAAATTATAACAACTGTCGCGAGCATGAATGACAATGACAGTTTCAACTTTTTGGAGCATCTCTATTCTTCTATCTAGTGATTTATGATAAAAAATAATAAAATTTTAACTTGGATCCTTATAGTTTTCTATACTAATATTATAAAGAGGAAAACTTTGTTTGTTTGATTGTAATGAATAGGCTCAACTACTGGACCGATTTTAAAAATTCTTTCACCATTCGAAAGCTACATTATCCCTGAGTAACATAGGCTATATAATAACACGCTATGTTCCACGGGAGCGAGGCAGTAACCAAAAACCTAACGTAATGCGGGTGAAACCGCGAGGAACAGCTAGTATGAAATATTTTGGTTTTTAGAAATATCTGCACAAATAAAACATTGATACACCGAGCACAGTGACAAATATTAGTTGTTAAAACTGCAGTTAATTTTTTTTGCCCTTATTACTTACTAGCTTTTGCCATGTGCATCTGGATTGAGAGCCCAAATTTTAAATCTTCTCAAAAGAAAACAAGATTTACAGGGAATTTAGTTAAAAATTAGTAAAACTTAGGGCAATATGCCATGAATTTCTTAAACGTGAAATAAAGCTGTTATGATGAAATAAGTAGGGCTCTCAATCCAGATGCCTGCATAAAGTGACATGCCTGAATCTCAGAAAGTACTACCTCTGGGCTCATAATTTTTATTTAAGGATTTAGTTAAGAAATTCTTACAACTTTTAAGAAATTCTTAAATATGTAGAAAACGATATTTCAGAGTTATAGCGATATATCTAGGGCCCTCAGTTCATAAATGTTTGTACTGAGGAATCATCAAACTCATGGATTTATCTAAAGTAATACCTAAATTCGACCGTTATATATTTTAATTAAACACGTCTGTTAATTAGTAAAAAAGAAATATTGACAAAAAACTTGATAGTTTAAAAGTAAATGGAGATTGAATTTTCCTAAATCGTCTGAACTGAGGGCCCAATATTTTTGGCAGTATTGACTAGGATAAGCCTTCTACAGTACCGTACATTAGGGTAAGTATTTTAACTAATTCTTAATTAAAATCTAACAAAGCGTCCGTTATTCCAAGTGTCATAGTTTAGGAGAAAATTGAATAATATTTTTTTATAGGAGAAATTCTGTAGGGTGACTATATTGATCCATTTAAGTATAAACAGTTGTTCGACGTGTTCTTGTAGTATTTTGTAAAGCTCAGATGGAGAATTATATACGACTAGCTGTTCCGTGCCCGCACCTACGTATGGTAAAACAAAAAATTTCAAAAAAATAAAAAACGTACCTATCAATAACCAATCATAAATTAGATGTAGGTAATTGAAAACTATCAATAACAGCTAGTCTATACTGATATTATAAAGAGGTAAACTTTGTTTGTTTGATTGTAATGAATAGGCTCAAAAACTACTGGACCGATTTTAAAACTTCTTTCACCATTCGAAAGCTACATTGTCCACGAGTAACATAGGGTATATAATATCACGCTATGTCCCACGGGAGCGAAACAGTAAATAAAAACCTAATGTTACGTGGGTGAAACCGCGAGGAACAGCTAGTCGTATATAATTACATAATTCTCCATCTGCGCTTTACAAAATACTACAAGAACACGTCGAACAATTGTTTATACTTAAATGGAACAATATGGTCACCCTACAGAATTTTCCCCTATAAAAATATATTAATCATTTTTCTCTTAAACTATGACACTTGGAAAAACGGACGCTTTGTTAGATTTTAATTAAGAATTAGTTAAAATACTTACCCTAATGTACGGTACCGTAGAAGGCAGGGATGTTGCGAATATTCGCATCCGCATCCGCATATGCGGAACATCCGCATCGAATTAGACATCCGCATCTGCATCCGCATCCGTATAAATCGATGCGGAGCTGATGCGAATGCGAATGTGTAGCAGGTCGCGACAAGAAAGAAAGGGGAGGGCCCGGCGAGTGGCGCGTGACGTCCGCACGTGCGCATTGACCAATAAGAAAGCAATAATTTTGTTTTGGACTTCAGTGAACCGGTGACGGAGACGCGCCTCGCCATTGTTTGTTTGTTGTGACAAGATCTGACGCGCACGTTTGTTTTTATTGCATTTTGAACGTATTACGTAGTGCAAATAAGTAAAGTGAGTGCCGCTTATTTAATTCAAATTGACCTTGTTAACCATTGGACAACTGAGTGAACTATGCCACCACCTACGCAAAGTGAAATTTGGACCTATTTCAAACCTGTTCAAAATGATCGGGATAAATCTCAATGTAAAATATGTAGTAAAACTTATTCTCGAAAGGGTCGTACTACTACGTCGCTAAAAAAAAACATCTAAAATCAATGCACCCTGAAGAGTTTACTTTGTTCCAATATTCAAATTTGATTATTAAAATAATTAATTAGGTATATAATATCTGTCTGTCTTACCAAAATGCCATTTTCTATAGCAGTCTACGGGCGTAATGTAATTTGACGTCAAATTACATATCGGACTTCTCTTTCTTATTAGCAACTTTGAAGCTTTATAACTTCGATATAATCTAATTCATTCAAAAAATTATTAAATAAAGAAAGCATAAATATTACTGTGTTTTTTTACGCTACCAAACCAACACTTAAGTTTTTTGTATACATCCGCATCCGCATCCGCATCCGCGGATGTGAGCCTCTTAAAATCCGCATCCGCATCCGCATCTGCAGATGTGAAAAAAAATGCATCCGCAACATCCCTGGTAGAAGGCTTATCCTAGTCAATACTGCCAAAAATATTGGGCCCTCAGTTCAGACAATTTAGGAAAATTCAATCTCCATTTACTTTTTAACTATTAAGTTTTTTGTAATTATTTCTTTTTTACTAATTAACAGACGCGTTTAAGTAAAATATATAACAGTCGTATTTAAGTATTTCTTTAGATAAATCCATGAGTTTGATGATTCCTCAGTACAAACATTTATGAACTGAGGGCCCTAGATATACCGCTATAACTCTGAAATATCGTATTCTACATATTTAAAAATTACTCAAAAGTTGTAAGAATTTCTTAACTAAATTCTGAAATAAAAATTATGAGCCCAGAGGTAGTACTTTCTGAGATTCAGGCATGTCATTTTATGCAGGCATCTGGATTGAGAGCCCTACTTATTTCTTCATAACAGCTTTATTTCACGTTTAAGAAATTCATGGCATATTGCCTTAAGCTTTACTATTTTTTAACTAAATTCCCTGTAAATCTTATTTTCTTTTGAGAAGATTTAAAATTTGGGCTCTCAATCCAGATGCACATGCTTTTGCCCGCGACTTCGTCCGCGTGGATTAATAGTTCCCGTCCCCGGGGGATTTCCGGGATGAAAAGTATCCTATGGTCTTTCATGGGTCCTAGACTATATCTGTACCAAATTTCATCCAAATCGGTTCAGTGGTTTAGACGTGAAGAAGAGACAGACAGACAGACAGACAGAATTACTTTCGCATTTATAATATTAGTACGGATTGTCTCAGATGTGAGCTGAGAGCGATAGATGAAGGTGCGCTACCACATGATAGGCGTGCCTAATCCTTGTTAATTTAAAATGTGTTAATTTAAATGTTAATTTAAATGACATAAGCGCGAGCGCTTATGTCATTTTCACATTAAATGTTAAAAAGACGAGACCATATTACAAAGACGAGGCTTGCACTGTCATAATGTCGAGCAAAGTTTTCACGCCCTTACTTTACAAGGCCTTCTCAAATTGTACGTGGTTTAGGTTCGTCAGAATATCATGTGGCTTGACTGTCTCGCCGTCTCAATGTGGATGGTGATGCTGTATTTACATCCAAGGCTTGATTTGTATTCTGGCGGAATTAGATCATAATTATCATCTCCCTAGCCTTTTCCCAATTTTGTTGGGGTCGGCTTCCAGCCTAACCGGATTTAGCTGGATACTAGTGTTTTACGTGAAGCGTACTGCCCATAGATATATTATTATCATTAGTACTGCCTATCAGACCTTCACAACCCAGTAACTGGGCGACACGATACTTGGTTAGACTTTCTGGCTGGTGTCTACCCGTAACGACTGTCAATGTGCCACGTGAGGTGCCACGTATGACAACCGGGGCCAACGGCTTTACGTGCTTTCCGAGGCACGCGCGGGCGGATGATAGTGATGTCCAAGATAAACTTTAGAAGGTACTAATGAATTAAAAAAGTCACATTGGTATTTGCCCGGATTCGAACCCACAACCTCTTACACGATTACGCGAGAGGCGGGCACCTTATCCACTAGGCCATCACGACCTTTTTTCTGGCAGAATTAGATCTATTCTTAATAAATTATGATCTCATACTGTAAAAAGTCATATCATGCACTGTATAGTTAGGTACTGGTGTTATTAAAGAAATACCGTACTTACTCAGTTCCAAAATATATTTTATTGTGGCTTCAACATGATAATGCAACTTCACTTTTAGCTTTATTTTAATATGCAAATTTACTTGACTCTACATCTAGTATGTAAATTAAACTGAATTTTTATCATTTTCTGTATTTTGAAAAAAAAACGGAACAGTCAAGTGCGACGTGTACTCGAATATGAAGGATTCCGTACAATACTTATATTTTGTTTATACTTTGAAGTTTACAATAACCAGCGTGATTTTATATAGCTTAAAGGCTGGAGCAGACCAAATGCGTATGCGTAGACGTAAGCGTCAACGTGCGCATGCCACTGAGTTGTAATGTATGGAACTGTATAAGATTGGACACACCGCTTGCATAACGTCATCACGTCTACGCTATGCAAGCGGTGTGTCCAGGGGGCGTACCACAAGCCCTTATAGCAGTATTACTTTGATATTACTTTTAGTGGGAAAGAGACGGCGCTAGACAACGTGTCTAACGCTGTCACTTGCACACTCCTGCAACAGGACTAAAACAATCTTACTTTAAACGTCATGGTAAGGGGGCTGACTCCTGTTCCATACATTACAACTCAGTGGTACGCGCACGTTTACGCTTAAGTCTACGCATACGCAGTTGGTCTGCTCGAGCCTTAAACCTTCCTCGATAAATGGGCTATCGAACACAAAAAGATTTTTTTAATTCGATCCAGTAAGTATTTCCTGAGAATGGTTAAAGCAAACAAACCATTCGGCTTTATAATATTACCATAGATTAGTGTAAGAGTTTCATAATTTAAATTCGCAACTATCTGCAATGCTGTAACATTTTCTCTTGTGTTTTTACATATTTTAAATCCAAAGTCATAATGTTATAATTATATTTATTTTTTAGTACCTAGTTAGTAGCTGCACGGCATCGATTGTAGAACTTGTACCATGTATTCTTACAGTTTTGACTTTGTTACGTTTTTATTTTATGCTTAATAATATTTCACGACAAATATACGTCATAAGGGTGCTTATTCTATTGTTCACAAAATAAACCAAATCTAAACTAATTTAAAGTTAAGTGTATATTTCTCTTTTTTTGTTAAAAAAAGTACAGAAGATATAAGAAAATTTGGTTATTATTAGTACTCTAGAAAAAAAAAACCAACCGATACAAACTCAGGTTCGATTGAAGTCGAAGAATTTAAATTAGGATAATGAGTGAGGTGCTCTTCATAACAAAATCACACAGTAGAAAAATAGTTACATGATATAATAATCAGTAATTCATAATTAATAATATTCTCAATCATTCAAAACAAACAGGAAACAGCGTGATCATTTTTGCTTAAAGATCAATAGAACGACCGTCAAGGAATCCTAATAATAACTTAATACAATAGAATTTATAAAAACAATTCACACAAATGGTTGAATTGAATTTATTATCTTATATTCTAATTGTGTTGTTGTCTCAAGCTCGTGACATTCCTCCTAAAAAAATATTTGTTATTATTAGTTATTTTTGCATATTGTAAATGAATATAATTCAACTTTTTAGTTTATCTATAATATTTCACACGTAAGTAGCATTAATTTTCCATCATAAAGAAAACGAGCTGATAGTATATTTGAACTACTTATTATACAGTTATAATAATATTCTTTCAATGGTGCCGATTCCCTTGTTCACGAAATACATCTTTCTCTTTCCATTTCATTGGGAATAGGACAAAATTATACACATTAATTTAGTTCTGTCAAATTAGACAGCGACTGAAGTAAATCGACGCATTTTAGTGGCCATGTTTTTAATCGCATCTAAATTGTATTAATTTGGAAGGACTAAACTAATATTATGTATCTTCTATCATTTTGTTAGTAAAATGGAAAGAAAAAGATGCACTTTAAACTTAATTTAGTTTAATGAGTGAACAAGGGAAGCAGCACGAATTTCTTAGAAATGTACATTACAATATTATAATCAGCAATTTCCAAGTTATATAACGTTATACAACATTGTGTAACACGATAACATTTATAATAGCTGGTGTTATATATAATGTTATCGTGTTACACAATGTTGTATAACGTTATATACTTAACTGCTGTGTGGAAGCACCTTTAATACACATTCGCAGAATCATCCAAAATGTAGCAGGTAAAGGGGTTCAAGTAAGAGTGGAACAGGGCTGGTTGGAAGGAGAGGTACTGGACTTAGTCACTAAAGACGGTCTCTACTATAGTTTTAAAGGCATTCCGTACGCTCAACCTCCAATAGGAACTCGGAGATTTAAGGCAAGTTTTCAGTAATCTGAGTAAATTATTTGCAATTTACTCAAATTACTGAGTAAGTTGCAAACAAACTGTCGTAGCTTTGAAGGTAGTTTTTTAGACCTTCATGTAATTGATGTTTACTTTCAGGCGCCTTTGCCTCCTCGTTCGTGGACCGGAGTTAGAAATGCAAAGCATCATGGCTCCGTGTGCCCTCAGAGGAATGTTTTAACAAACAAGTTAATCCCCGGCAATGAAGACTGTTTATTCCTCAATGTATATTCGCCAAACTTGAAGCCTAAACGACTTTTTTCAGTGATTGTTTTCGTTCATACAGAGGCTTACAAAAGTGGATCTGGCAATGTAGACTTTTTCGGCCCTGATTTCCTAATAAGAAAGAATATGGTCATCGTGACATTTAACTATAGACTGGACGCATTAGGCTTCCTAGATCTTGGAACCAAGGAAGTTCCTGGAAACGCTGGACTAAAAGACCAAGTTGCAGCTTTGAAATGGGTGCAAAAAAATATAGAATATTTTGGTGGAGACGCAAACAGAGTAACTCTGATAGGTGCTAATGGCGCAGGTGGCGCTTGTGTTTCATTACATATAATTTCCCCACTGTCTAAAGGATTATTCCAAAGGGCTATAGTAATGAGTGGATCTTCATATTGCGACTGGGCCTTCTCATTTCATCCTGAAAGACGTGCCTTTGTTCTTGGTAAGCAGTTTGGTTTTGAAACTGAAGATCCCTACGAACTCCTTAAGTTTCTTCAATCAGTCCCTTCAGACAGATTAGTAGACACAAGTCCTAATATATTATCATTTGAAGAGTATACCTATAACATAATTAAAATGTATCAATTTGTACCTGTAGTTGAAAAATTTTGTGGCAAGGATAATTTTCTGACTTACAATATATTTGATGGGTTTAAACACGTCAATAAAGTAGATATTATGTTTGGTCACACTAACGAAGAGCTAACTGCGTTTATTGAGTCCATCACGTCAACACTTATACCACGATATAACAAATACCCAGAATTATTTGTCCCACGAAAACTTTTGAACCAGTATGGGCCCAACGCCATTTTGGAAGTATCGGATATAATTCGTAGATATTACTTCGGAACTAAAAGTGTAGATATAAACTCCACAAAAGAGTTTGTAAGATATGCTAATGACGCTACATTTATTTATGACATTTTCAAATTCTTTTCGAATTTACCCATCATTAAAAATACAGTGAGATATTCCTACCGGTTTTCAATCACGTCACGCAGAAATGTATATGGTCCACAAGGGGAAAAATATGGCATCTTTGGAGCTGGCCATTTGGACGACTTGTTGTATATGAATGAACCTTATTCAATGGATCTGGTTTCGGATAAAGGCAGTAAAGAATTCAAACTTATAGATAAATATACTACGCTTATCACGGACTTTGCTAAACATGGGTGAGTTAAACGCAGCTTTTTTAAACATATTGTTGCCGATTCCCTTGTTCCCAAACAAGGCTAAAATGTAAGTTCAGTGCATCTTTTTCTTTTCATTCCATTAAGAAATGCGCAGAAGACAATATTAGATTGGTCCTGTCAAATGAGACATTCTATAGAAAATTTAGTCGCGACATAGCAACTAAAAATATGTCGATTTACTTAAGGCGCTGGCTATTCGTCAGGACAGGACTAAACTAATATGTATCTTCTGTTCTTTTCTTAAAATAATGGAAAGAGCTTTCTCTTTCCATTATTTTAAATTTAATGCACTAAACTTAAATTTAGCTTAGTTTGCGAACAAGAAAATCTGCACCATTATCTGGGAATGAATGCACCACCACCTACCTACCTATTTTGCCGAAGTTGTAGAATTTATTTTACAGAATACTTAATGTTAATATTCATTTTATAATTTTTTATTTCAGTAACCCTTTTCAAAGTTCTGCTGATGGAACAACATGGCCTTTGTTTAACTGTTGGAGTAAGCAATACGTGGATTTATCTAACAATGGGTCAGAAGTTATAGCAACTGTCTTGAGTATGAATAACAATGACAGTTTCAACTTTTGGAATCGTCTATATTCATTTATTGGAAGATTAACATCGACATAGTAAAATTTCATTGTTTTCTGGCTTACGAGTATTAAAATTGTCAATGTAAAAGAAATTAAAATTGTCGTTAATTCAGTCTTTGGTCTTAATCTTTTCTACAAATCCACTCAGACAATTACGCGGGTTTAGAGACTAGTTTTTGAGAAATATGTACAGTTATGAATTTCAGAATAATATTGATGTAGATGTCAGTAATGTTTCAAATAAACTTATAGTCGTTTTCGTTGTCTGTCAAACCAAGCCTCATTCATTAGTAGGGAGTAAAACGCATTTACATGAGTAATTTAGATTTAATTGACTCACTACTTGATAAATAGGAATAGTATGTTTCATATTTTTTACACGTGATCTAACCATTTATTTATGTCAAAGAAATTGTAAATGCTTTTCAGGAAATTGTAGTTTTTATTGTCATTTACACTTAAAACTTTTAATTCGTTTCCGATATCTAAGAACTTCATCGTAGTAGGTTCAAATTCAGGCCAGGTAACTTTGAATGATGAATCAGGAGTAGGATTTCTGAAAAGAAAATTAAAGTTGATTAAATTTAGACATTCTGAAGTTGCAAAATCGATACCAGACAGACTATATTAACCGGTTTTATTTAATAATTGAGGAAAAGGTCATGGAGGTCGGTCCGGGGGAGGGTTAGTTGATAAATATAGGGGTGGTGAAAAACAGTATGAACGGTGCAGTCAAGAGCACATGCAGTTTTTTTCTTGCAGTGCTTGCAGTCTTTCTCTATACCTACGGCGGGCGATACCTTTCTTAGTCCCACGTGTAAATCTTCCTAGAGTTTTTTCATTAAACTGTATATGAAATATTAATGAGCCTGACTGATTAGGTGATAGCAACGCACAGACCAAACCGCTCGTCCGAAAGACTTGAAACTTGGAGGGCGTGTTCTTTGTGAAGATTAGGTATAGATACGTTAAGAAAGGATTTTTGTCGCGAGTAAGAGCTAGTATAAAATATAGTTTTTATTCTGCCAGAATCTAAATCAAGCCTTAGATGCAAGAGGCCTTCTTGTCAACATCTCAGGATGCTGAATGGTTAATTGCATGTTATGTACTTTCTATCTGAAAATTTTACGGAGGGAAACTTTTTACACTTTATAAAAGAATTATATTTACAAAATAAAATTCGTTTAATTCGTTTATACAAAAAATATTACTGTTTTGCATTCCAACAAAACAGGTATTATGTGTGAATAAAACACACAGCGTTGCTAGTTGAAGAAGCTGTTGTAAACTCGCCTTAAATTAATATCAATTGTTAAAAACTTACCAGATTGTCGATGGTTTTATACCTGTCTCTTTCTCTCACCAGCGTGCGTCCTTTTCTTACCTCGAAGGGCGCTTGACGCGAAGCCGTCAATGTCATAGAGTCTTCAGCTCACCAGCTAGAGAATAGCTGCAACGCTGTGTGTTTTATTCACACATAATACCTGTTTTGTTGGAATGCAAAACAGTAATATTATGTGCTTTCTAAAACACACAGCGTTGCTAGTTGAAGACCTGTTTGATATCTGCTGGTGGTTACAAACGCTATGATGAATGAATTAAATATGCAATAGTTCTGAAAATGAAATCACTTTTATTGCAATTATTTTACACTTAATCATATAAGCTTTATATAAGTATATCCGAATATAACAATTAGAATTTTCTCTGAAATTAACAATGAACTCTTACAACATAACAATTCAAATTTTTACAATATTTGAATACATTCAATGAGATAAATTAACATTAGAACTGGACTTGTCAACATTAATTTAATTGTAGACAGAAATAATTGAAATGTTTTAGCACCTTTCCAGTCACCTCTTTTATTTCTTGAACAGGTCTATTTACCAACCAACTTTTGGAGGCTAATGCTGATCTGATAATGCCTGGTAAAGCACGAATAAGAGCATCTTTAAAATATGCTTCCAATTCAGGCTGTAATAATAATTGCTCGCAATGCAGGTTTTAATAACCCTAATAGAGAAATAAACGAACATAAAACAGACTTGTCTGTACTACACCCAATTTTAAACTTCTTATAAAATTAATGTGCTGAATAAATCAGGCACGAAAGTCTCGGTGTTTCCGCAACAACCAATCTGACTATATGTAATGGAATTAGTTTTAGAACCAAAACCTTTGTAGAAAACAGATTCTCAGGAGTCATTTTCTAATTATTAGAGATCATTAATTCTTTGACACGAGGCCAGCATGAGTATTGAAGCTATTTGTCTACCCATTTCAAATAAACAGTTTGAATTTATTTGAATTCCAAAGCAAGTTAAATTAAATGGCAATATCCCATATTGGTAAGTAAAATGGCTTTGAAAACATGATAAATCTAAACGATCTCTTTTAAGCGCTTTATGAAGGCACTATTTATTACATTGTTAAAGCAGATGTCCGCCACCTACTTTATAACAATGGTGTTCCAACTAGTGAGTGACCTAACCGGCCCACCCCCAGTTTTCCAAGCGAGAAGATTTAATTCTTAACTTGTGTAGGATAGTTGCCTGACCTCCGATCTAATAGAACCTTCCGCAGGTTCACTAGTGAGTGGCCTAACCGGCCCACCCCCAGTTTTTTAAGCGAGATGATTTAATTCTTAACTTGTGCAGGATAGTTGCCTGATCTAATAGAACCTTCCGCAGGTTCTTTATCAGAAGAGGCTCTCGCAGGTCGTAGATCGAGTAGCCAACAATTGGTCCACTTTGGTGTTTTAAGGATGTATATTCCTTTTGCACTGTTCAAGTGAGTCAGTGCTCAAAATATTAAGCTAGGTGGGTGGTATGCCCAGCCTAGCTGATAGTCCCATTTTACGGCTGAATAAGTCGCAAAAAACTGTGCTACGATTAGTGAATTTCACTATTACGTACCTTGGTACAATAGCCGTCTTTTTGACGTGAACAGGTGAACGTCTGGGACGCCCCACACTGAAAAAGCCTCCGCGGCTTGGGACAGAAAATGCCACTTGGATAGTTTGCGGCCCCTAGAGGATACAGGCGATCCGCAATTTCATTTAGACTCCCCGGGAGGTAAGTGGCAGCAGTTAGATAGTTAAATTGAACTGCTCTGCTGCTCTGCAGGATCTAGGACCCTGGTCGTTAACACTAGCAGTGCAAGGGAATTTATCCCCCCCTCTCGTCTTTGAGGTATGCTACCAGTCCTATTGTCTGACTGAATATGAGTGTGCGACTTACTGCGTCTTTTGCTGTCAGCTAATGACAGCAGAATTTAGAAATGGGCATCTTTCACAGTCATCCGCTGACTGATGATGGCCACAGAAAATGAATATGTGAACCCTTCAAAGTCATCCACTGTCTGTTAACGACCGCAGCATATGGATTTGTGCACCTTTCAAGTCGTCCGCTGACTGTTTATGGCGAAGGTGTACGCCTTACAAAGTCATCCGCTGACTGTTAATGGCGAGAAATATGAATTGTGCACCTTTCAGTCATCCGCTGACCGTTAATGGCTGCACAGAAACATGTATGTGTGCACCTTTCAAAGTTTTCCACTGCCTGATGGCAACCACAAAAAAAAAATACAACTTTCATGTTGGAATGCCATAAATCTTGACCTACAATGGACCCCTTTCCTGGTAGGAAAATGCTGTTTAATTAAACTCCCCAGCTTAGGTCAGCTGCATCCATGGTCAGAAAGTGAATCACACTTTTTATTTTTAGTTATTGGTGTTGAACTGCAATTGACATTTTTCAACCACCTTTAGACCCTAGGTCGGATTAACAGGTAAATGAAGATTTATATTTTTGTTAACCTGTTCTGGTTTAACTAATAGAAACAGCTGGGTTCTGTGACAATGCAACTCTCCCCCTGATACTGCATAATTTGCAAAGTTCATTCATTCTTGTAGGGAACTGTTTCCCTTGCTCAAGATAACTTAAAATAATAACTTTGATATTAACTTTTATATTTTTTATTTTCTTAGAAGGAAGTTTCACCTGGTTTTGCTGAGTGACCCATACAAAGCCAATATGTTTCACCTCCTGAGAGGTCTCTACAATATGTATAACAGACTTGTGATAATTTATGTATTGACCCAAGGTTTTTAATGTTGTCTGTGTTTCCGTAATCTGAGCAACTATACAAAAATACTATTAATTGTAAACCGTTGTGCACATAAGATCTCTGCAATTCATCTTTTTACTTGAGAAGCATTTATGCAGTCAATGAGAGGCCAAACAGCAAGGTTGTAAATTGTAGTAGGTACTTCTTTTTATAAATCAGTTTGAGACCATTTCTGTGTCTCTTATACCTGGGCGACATCTATTTGTAAAATTAAATGGCAATGTGTAAAAATACACATTTGAACTAAGACCTCCGAGGTCGAAGATAGATTGTCTATGTTGCCCTCTATCTGACTTTAATTACTAACTTTAACACTTCTTTAAATCCAGATTGAGGATAGATGGTCTAATCTGTTCTTATTTTTGTTACAGGGAGGATCATTGTGTACTTTGTAATCATGGTTACAATTGTTGTCAGTCTGATTAATTAAGAATAGCTATAGGAATATTAGCACCTGTGGTTACTACAAGTTAGCAAAGTTCCTCTGACAACTAACAATTTTAAACTTGACGCTTGAAAATTTTTAGTTAAATGGTCCTCGCTTGTTACTAGTGTTAGGTGTATTGACTATACACAACAAAACAATTTGAGTAAGAGCTGTGTTGCTGTTTTTTTTTTTATATATATAATGTATACTAGAGTGTATCCAAGTGTTAGCCATACTTGGAATCCACCTAAAGAAGTTATAAGAATTATTCTCAGATAAAAATATATTCTTGGCTAGGGTGCACATCTTGAAGTAACTCCTAACTTGGGACTTACAATCTCTTTTAATATGAGATCCCATCAAATTTTATACACTCAGCTCTTTAACCACAAACAATCTGCACTGCAATCCAAGAATTTTTGTATAATGACCCCCGTACCAAGAGTATTACATATCTTCTAAAAATAATAATATGTAAATATTGAAATTATAACAGCCCAGTCAAGCAAATTTTATAGTTCTGGGTTTATTATAGAATCTTGCCTTTGGTCTAAGATATTGTTAGATAAGCCTGCTACTAATATTGTTCAGTGGAAACTAAAAAAAAAAATATACCCAAACATATTTGCCTTCAGCAAAAAAGCACAACACTATAACACTCTGTTGCATTTATTTAATACTTACAAAATTTTGACTAACAAGGTAAGATTATATGACCCTCTTACAAGAGGAAAGCTAACATGTTGAATTACCTATATATCAGATAATCTATTTAATTTCTTCTTGTCAGCTAGACATAGTATGTCTACTCATCAAATTCCGTACTCAATGCACCCAAAGACAGTTTACAAGATGTTTTTGTAGGGTTTCTCACAAATTTAGGTGTAAGTTACATACTAGATGTAACTAGATAGGTACCTATAGAACTGATACCCTAATTTTTAAATGTGAATGATTACACCGTTTACACACGGGTCCGGACATGTTCGAAATTGTATGTATGTAGGTACTTACGTGAGACCTTTGTCGGGCGGAGATGACGCTATGCCTTTCTTATCCTCCGAGGATAGTCATGTGCTGATCTCCACCCGAAAGCAGCATAATTAACGTTCGAAGTGCGTTTACCTCCAACACGGCGGAGGTGATGCTATGCCCTTCTCATCCTCCGAGGATGAAGAAGATTATGACGACGAAGTTTCAGGTCTCGTATTTGCTCGTATTGTATTAGTTTCTTCATTCCAATAAGTACCTACTCGAACAGTTTCGTCCGGATTCATGTTGGAATCATAATTCACAACAAAATAAACACGACACGTACACTGACGCTGATAAAATGACGCTGTGTGTTAATTAAACACAAATTTCTTAACTATTTAAAACACTTTTAAAAATTCGGAAAATTTTCCGATCTAATGGCGGCAAAATTTACAAACGCTATGACATTGACGGCTTCGCGTCAAGCGCCCTTCGAGGTAAGAAAAGGACGCACGCTGGTGAGAGAAAGAGACAGGTATAAAACCATCGACAATCTGGTAAGTTTTTAACAATTGATATTAATTTAAGGCGAGTTTACAACAGCTTCTTCAACTAGCAACGCTGTGTGTTTTAGAAAGCACATAATAACCTTATTATAAATAGATTGTCTTTTACCCGTATTTAGCAAAGTTCGTGAAGAGCGTAGTCACTAGTTCTATGAGCTTAAATTCTCGGCTATTTTTATCTAAAGGCATATTTAGTATTTTCGGATCAAACAGGTACATTAACTCATCTATATGCCCAGCACCGTAGATACCAAATTCAGCTCCTTGGTTACCATACACACTCCTATTAGACAAAGCGGAAAATTGATAGAAATATCTCTTTTTATTCCCAGTGTTCGGTAATAACTCAAAGTATCTGATGATGTCATAAACAAAAGAAGCATCATTCGCGAAGTTAACTAACTCCTTAATCGAGTTTTTGTCAACGCTTTTGTTACCGAAATAATAATTACGAATTTTATGTGACAGGTCTATATTTGAAAATGGTGGAGATGTACTTGAAATTTTTCTAGGTAAAAATTTTTCAGGGTATCTGTTGTAACCTTCTAAAAGCGTAGATGCCAAGAGTTTGACTCCCGGGAGTACTTCTTGGTCGGTATGACCAAACAAAATATCTACTTCATTTAAAGTCTCTGGGTCTCCAAACGTGTTCCTGGTCAAAAATGTATCTTCACCTTCATGTTTTTCAAAAACTGGTGCAAATTGATACATATTTAATATATTATAGTTTACTTCTTCAATTGTCAATATATTAGGAGATGTGTTAACTAATTGATTCTGGGGCACGTTTTGTAAAAACTCGAGCAATTCATTGGGGTCTTCAAACTCACTGCCCTTCAGTAGCCTGCCAAGAACAAAAGCGCGCCTTACAGACTCAAACCCTAAGCTCCAATCGCAATAAGGAGCGCCACTAATTGCGATTGCCCTTTGAAACAGTCCTTTGGACATCGGGGAATTAATATGTAATACAACAGCAGCGCTGCCGGCGCTCTGACCCATAATCGTTACTTGTTTTGCGTCACCTCCGAAATGTTTTATGTTCGTTTGCACCCATTTCAAAGCTGCAACTTGGTCTTTGAGTCCTGCGTTTCCAGGAACTTCTTTAGTGCCGAGGCTTATAAAACCTAAAGCATCTAACCGGTAGTTCATGGTCACCACAACCATATTCTTTCTTATGAGGAAGTCTGGTCCGTAAGAATCTACATTGCCGGATCCGTTTCTGTATCCTCCTCCGTGAATGAAGACTAAAACTGGTAGAAGAGTATCGGGTGTCAATTTTGGTGAATACACATTGAGAAACAAACAGTCTTCTTGACCAGGTGCTAATATATTAGTTAGGATATCCACATGGGGACACACGTCACCATGTTTTGTTGCAGATCTTACACTATCCCATGCAGCAATAGGCCGAGGCGCCTGAAATAGATAGGTAATAAAAAAATAACGTAAAATATTTATAGAAGGTCAAAATAAATGCCTCTCTTCTAGCCTAATTACGTGATCTTCAATGAGCTTAGGATAAAATGACGCGCCTCTAAATATTATCCATATTTTTTAAATTATGTAAGTTAAATGTGTTAGAATGTGGAACGTATACAACAAAATAAGATTTTACCATAATTGCTATTGCAAAGATAACGCTGTCATTATTAAAAATAACAAAAAGTATTGAACAACAAACATTTTTAGATTAGGTACCTAACTAAAAACCCGACAACACCAAAAAGGTGAGCTAAATGCATTATTATTCTAAGGCTAAAAAGAAAGGAAACACTAAAAAGAAAATATAAAAGACAGAAAACAAAACAAATGTATAATAAAGGTCAAGGTAAAAGCCATAGTGAGGGTCTAGTAGGTGTGTTAACAAAATACGATTTGGAAAGCATTGGTGAAATTATTATAAAGATCGTCTACATTACCCTAAATCTTAGTTCTCCAATAGGCGGTTCGGCGTACGGTATGCCTTTGAAACTGTAGTACTGTCCATCTCCTGTGACTAGGTCCAGTAGTTCACCCTCCAACTTGCCCTGCTCCACTTCCACTTGACTCCCATTACTTATTACGTCTTGTATTATGCTGCAAATGATTATTTGTTGTTTCGTTAGTACCCATTAGAAGATCACCCCACATAAACAAGATTTATTATCAAAGAAGGATTAAACGCTCGGTTGTCCCAGAAATGCCTTGAGTCCTTGACACCTTGATAGAAATCAGAACTTTTGAGAAACATGAACCTAATAACTTTGCAGAACAAATAAAAACAGGTATTTTGGGTTTTACATTACTTATATTGCACATTACTCACATTACTAATAAAGCACATACAATTTTCATTATACTTAATACTATTTTGATATACACACGTGGACTGCATGTAGACAACTAAATACTAGCCTTATACCTAGCTACTTTATTTAAATTCTGTGAATAAATAGTAAAAAAGCAAGAAGTCGAAATTGAAGACATAAATATTTAAAATCAGTGTGAGAAAATCACACGATAGACAAAGGTCAAAGGATTCATACAACTGCGTTCTTTTTAATCCTCGTTTGTGATTAGCAAAAAATTATAATTAATTGTAAAACACTTTGTTGTCCGTCTGGCATAGGTATTATGAGATGTTTATTTTAATAGCAGCAGGATTAATATAGCTACTTTGATTCTGAATTAAAATTGCAGATCCAGGAAAGAATTTTCATCTACAGTAATGGGCAAAAGAAATCTTATCTTCGAGGAGTAGAAAGACTGTTTTAGCTCTGCTATAAGAAGGTAAAAGTCTGGGAGACATCCCGGACAATATTTAGTACTTACCTATTTGTTGAAAAATTGAAAATAATTAACAATTATCGCTACGAAACGGCTCTATCTTGCGCACGTAAAATAATACAAGATTACCTTGTTCACAAACTATACTAATTCAGTTCCATTTCATTTAGAAAAGGAAGATAAAATATTAGTTTAGTTCACTCCTATAACTACTAACTAATATGATTCTTCTGTCATTTTCTTGAAGAAATAGAAAGAGGAACATGCACTAATTAAACTTTAATTTAGTTTAGTTTGTGAACAACTCCAATGGCGCCTATTTTCTTATTCTCAAACTTACATTCACAACTTACTTCTTCAGGCGCTGTCTAATTCGACAGGTTAGTAATTAATGTTGTCGTAAAAAAACCTAAAAGGAGTTGTAACTTTGACCTTCAATATCTGATATATCTCCGTCAGCCAATGAGCCAAAAGGCTCTCAGGTATGTTCCAAAAAAACGATATAATTTATTAATTTATTAATTTTCGACTGCGGATTAGGTAGACATGTTTTGGTAATTTATGGACAGAGTTCATCTAAAAAATCTAAGCATACGGATAGCTATTAGGTATCGCTGAGAGACGCCTTCATCGTCAGCATTTTTTAGAACTAAACTAGGGTCGAGTCGTATCATCTAAACGGATTTTTTAGCCCCGTTACTCTACTGGTACTCAGTAGAGTAACGGGGCTAAAAAAAATACTATCAATTGTTAGACCTTTAGGATTTCAAGAAAAGCCAAAAAAATTAGATAATTATGGTGAAAATGTTGTGCTATCTGCTAGATAGCTTGGAACAACTCTTTAGGTTGAAACCTTAAGCTACTGACCATTACTAACTGATTATCAAGCACAACTTGTGCGCATTTCTGACCATTATGGACATCATTACGTAATTTTCTAGGAGTAAGGTTTTACGAAAGTAAGGTCAGTGGGTCGTCTTAGGGGTAGCTTTTAGTAACATTTTACATGCAACGAAATTTTGTCCCTTTGACTTATTTCCTTTTTCACTAATCATCACATTACCAAGATTACAGAAGCGAGAGATAAAGATGAATCAGACACATACCTTTTTTATCTAACCACTTCAACTGTCCCGAATTTATGGAAGCGAGAGTATTATAATTTATTTCATAGATAAAAAGTGTCACAAAACTTTTACATGTTTTTCAAAAATTGGCGCCAAAACCAACGTCACAAAATTAAAATTCACAGATCAAAATCGGAAACGGAAAAGACTATGAATTCAAGGTCTTAAATGTCTAGTGTTACCAATCTAAAATGATGATATTTTGATATTGAGGTTTTCGTATTAAAAAGTAACTATACTAGTTAGTTTCGTTATTTTCTTATAAATATACATTTTATCAGAGCTTCTGCGTTCTTTATTTGTAATTTTACAAAAAATTAACAAAGAGACATTTTTAGTTTTTGGGACTGGCATAGTTTGATTCATCAGCCATAGAGTGCTATAGACTAAACTAAACTAACCTCTTTCTTTATCCGTCAAGCTTTGTAACACAAGGTGATTATCAAGAAAATATTTCTAAATATTTCAAAATACGAATAAATCTTAAAGTATTGTGTGTAAATACTAATTATTAAGTTGTAGTAGTGATATCAATAACAGTTCCGGTTATTACTCGCATTTGCCTTTCGAGATTAGAAATCCACGTGTTGTGTGCAAGTCGGTGATCGAAGACTGATTTTGTTTCAGGCCCAAAAATGACGAACTCCAAAGGTTATCGTCGTGGAACCAGGGATCTGTTTGCCCGCAGATTCCGCACCCATGGAACCATCCCGCTTTCCACGCATATGAAAGTGTACAAAGTCGGCGACATCGTTGACATCAGGGTAATTTACCAACTTACCAACCATACTAATTACATCGTAGATATTATTCATTCGCGATATAAAAAAATGCAGCATAAAGATACTGCTAATCGGAAGAACCTATTGTTTATTGTAACAGTATTGATTTGAATTTGTTTGGCATATCAAGGTAATGAAGTACATTAAGAGCAGTGACACTAGAACAGTTACAAGGGTAAAAGAAGTGCTTAGTACCACCTAGTATCATATTACTATGACCCTTATGTCAATAGCCCATGGATCTCAATTTTAAAGTTTCTTTTTACTTTTGTACTGGACAGAAATCCTTATTCTAAAATTAGATTTACCCATACTGTCATGTATTTTTTTAGGGTAATGGTGCAGTCCAGAAGGGTATGCCCCACAAAGTCTACCACGGAAAGACTGGCCGTGTCTACAATGTCACACAACACGCTTACGGAGTCATTGTGAACAAGCGTGTCCGCGGAAGGATCCTACCCAAGCGCATCAACGTCCGCATTGAGCACATCAAGCACTCCAAGTGCAGACAGGACTTCCTCAAGAGGGTGAAGGAGAACGAGAGGCTTCTGGCTGAAGCCAAGGCCGCCGGCAAGATCGCCAACCTGAAGAGACAGCCTGCTGGACCCAAGCCTGCTCATATTGTCAGTGGTACTGAGAAACCAGTGTTACTGGCCCCCATCCCCTATGAGTTTGTAGCTTAAAAAAGGAAATAAAAAATATTTTTAAGGATGTAAGGATTTTATTTTATACTCCATCACCAGACTTGTTAGATTTTCATGCTTTTATTTCACAATAAGAACTTCACATAACTTTCTGAGATTGGACCCAGTCAACATAACTGACACTAATGGTGAGATAAAAAGACATTACTAAGCACTGACTTTGGCTTAGTTTTAGTCAAGTTGGATTTTATTTATTTTTCAGTCTACCAAAAATATCTTTGGAGGCATTGCTTCTTTCTAACTTTTTTTCATTATATTATTGAGGGACAAAATTCATTGCTTCATAAGTTTTAATTCATTTTTACAAAGAAATAAATTGCTTCTGGTTTAACTTATTAATTTAGTTTTTATAGAATCAGTCATATCTGTAGATTTGTTCATTTGTATAGTCGGTCATTTATGACGGGCCTGTTGGTCTAGTGTTCAGTGACCCTGACCGCAAAGCCAGAGGTTGTGGGTTCGATGGTCTAGTGTTCAGTGACCCTGACCGCTAAGCAAGAGTTTGTGGGTTCCCACCCAGGACAAACTTGGTGTGAGGACCATAATTGTATTCTGTGTCTGGGTGTTATTTATTGCCCGCGGCTTTGCTCGCGTTAAAAAGAGACAAATAGTAGCCTATGTTACTCTCCATCCCTTCAACTATCTCCACTTAAAAAATCACGTCAATTTGTCGCTCCGTTTTGCCGTGAAAGAAAGACAAACAGACAGACACACTTTTCCATTTATAATATTAGTATGGATGGATATTATTTAAGTTCATAAACATATATTTTCTTAAAATTGCGCTCACATTTTCTATTAACCACTTCACACAACTGCGCGCCTAGTACTTTTGATTGATTTAAGTACTAAGTATCTCAGTATTTTAAATTTTCTCACATTATCACTTCACATTACTGCGCTCCTAGTACTATTGTTCTCTTAAGTTTTCAATCTTTAATTGAATTTAGAATTAACTATAGGGGAAAATGATTCATCTTTTATAATTATGTTCTCGTCGATTTTTCATTATTTTTAAGATGTATTCTGCTATTCGGGGCGGGGACAAATCCAACGAACCAAAAACCATGAAAATTGGTCTAGCCGATCTCGAGTTATAAGTGTTGTAACAAACCTGACTTTGTTTTATATATATAGATAGAAGATATAAGATATATATGTATTTAAAAAATATATAAGTAGGTATGTATATCAGTTGTCTGATTACCTACCATAACACAAGCACTGCTTAGCTTGGGATCAGATGGCCGTGTGTAAGATGTCCCAGGATATTTATTATTATTTATTCATTATTCATAGAATTGTACATTTCAAGAGAATTGATCATTTATAGAATCTGTAGTCATTTTACGAATTAGGTAGTCATTACGCGACTAAACCATCTACATAAATGGGCCCTCAGTCCCCACGCTCATAATATCGATCACGAGGGGATCTAATCTACGGAAACTAGCCATTTACATAGAAGAATTACAAGTTTGAGAACATAATATACACTCTTCCATTTGGCTAGCTGGATAGGACGGCAAGCTCGCAAGCATACTGACCGATCAAACACATTACTAATAATACGTGTTTTACGAGGCACGGGTTGCACGACTTCTAGACTGGGCTGAGAAACTATAGAAAAAACCAAATGAGGGTTGTTCTTTCAATTTATTAAATCGCGCGTTGCGGTAAGGCTTCGTTCACACGGCATTGTCCTGCACGTTTTTCTGCAGTATACGTCTTAACGTATGAATAGTGACCATACAACGTACATAGATCCATTCACACGACGATAGTACCGCAAAAAAACGTGTACCGCTTATACGTTTAAACGCATACTCAACGGACTTGTCAAGCAAATCGAATGAACTTTGACGTATTCGGTTCGCAGTGGCATATGACAACTGTGTGAAAACTGCGGTTAATCGTTTTTACACGAATGAAAATTTACCATGTGAACACCCGGTTGACTATACGTTAATAAAACGATTACAAAAAAACGTGCAGGACAATGCCGTGTGAACGAAGCCTTACAGTCTAGTTGCTGAGCGTTCTCGGTACCGTCGTCTGCACTGCAGCCGCACCGCACGTTTTGTATAAAAACCAACTACTGTCCGTGCGCCGTCCGATAAGAAACGCACTAATTGAAAGAACCTTCGACTGACATGGAATCGAACCCAGAGCCTAAAGTCAGCAAGCCAACGAGGCCAGCGACTAGCGAGCTAGCTTGGGAATATTTACATTTGTTAGTATTCGGAGTTAGAAATAGAATAGATGGACATCACTAAGGCAATAATAAAATACAATTCACGCGGAGACAGATCACAACGTTTTATTTTGAAATGAAATATATTTACAACTGTATGAACATTAAAAAGATGAATAATATATAATCAATGATTGGAATTAAACGATTTTTCAATAATTATAATGCCTTTTCAACTTTAACAAATGTGGCATGATAACATGATTTATTATAATCACTATCTTAAATAATTTAAATTACTAAAATTAATTGAATAAACTTAACAACTAGCATCTCTAGATTGATAAAATAATATATATCCTGTTTCTGAAGATTTCTGTATATCAGAAGTTAGGCCGTAGAAGTCTTCTATAGCGGAGGCATCAATTTTCTGTAAAGAGACAAGGAAAAGTTTAGTCAAGGTACTAGAGACGCCAAAGTCTTAGTCACTAAAATCAAGATAGACGAGTTTGTAGTTAGAATACGATCAGCAACAAAAGTCGTCTATTAATTCTGATTTCGACAAACGACTTTTGTTGCTAACTGTATTTGTAGTTTCCATGCTGGGCTCTTTATCAGATATAACTTAAATAGTAATTGAGGACTACAAAGGAATAATAGAATAAATACTACATACTATGCGCCTTACTAATAATCGCTGCATAAAGTTATGACAGGTTTATACGTCAAAAAATGTATGGTTACACAGGCTTTATTCATTGCATAACTTTACACAGTGATTATTAGTAAGAGTATATGGCTTTAACTTATACTATACTAAAATTACTTGTACACCACACCATACAAGAACATATTAATATCAAGAAATCCTGATGGCCCAGTGGATAAGGCGCCCTCCTCTCGTGTAAGAGGTTGTGCGTTTAAACCCGGGCAAGTACCAATGTCACTTTTTCAATTAATATGTACTTTCTAAAGCTTATCTTGGACATCAATTACAATCCCGTGCTTCGGAAGGCACGTAAAGCCGTTGGTCCCGGTTGTCATTCATAGAACTTTGACAGTTGTTATGGGTAAGTCAAAAAGTCTGACCAGTCTAACCAAGGAGTATCGTGTCGCTCAGTTACTGGATTGTGAAGGTCTGATTGGCAGTCGCTTCACGTAAAATACTGGTATCCAATTTAGTTTGGTTAGGCTGGAAGCCTACCCTATTCCCTAACATAGTTGGGAAAAGGTTAAGAAGATGATGATCATCAAACAGAGCAAAAAATGCCGCAGCATATACTCACATCTACCATATCATCGTCGAATAGCAACCAGAAGCCATGACTCTTCACAATACTGATGTAGTGTCCCCGGTTGGGTCCTGAGCCACAGTGCACCACCACAGCAACTAAGTCGTACAACCTGTCTGGGTTTACGGCGTCGTCGGACTGTAAGGGAAAATGCTATAATATATGTATTCAGTTGTACTATATGGCTTGATTGAACTAAATGTTAATTCATAAGTTGGTTCTTAATGTGAAGGGTAATACGACGATATTTACAATACGGCGATAGCATGGCTCAAAGGGCAGGTAAAAAATATAATATGTACAGGACGAAATTGTATTTATTGTAATATCTTTTATAATAGTGTATCAAAATTGGTTAAAGTAGAATGGAATGACATAATAATAGTCTTAGAAAAAGATGGGGATTAAAAAGATTGCATGTACCAGAGATGAGAATGTTAAGATGGAAGTGTGGAGTGACTATTATGACTGAAGTAGATACTATGATGATGAATAAAGGATATAGCAGACCAAACGCGTATGCGTAGACGTAAGCGTAAACGTGCGCGTACCACTGCGTTGATGACAGGACACACCGTCAACGTCATCACGTCTACGTTACGCAAGCGGTGTGTCCTGTCATCAACTCAGTGGTACGCGCACGTTTACGCTTACGTCAACGCATACGCATTTGGTCTGCTCGAGCCTTTGGCTGGTCGTCATCACGTCATCACGTCCACGTGCACGCAAGCGGTGTGTCCTGCCTTATACAGTTCCATACATTACAACTCAGTGGTACGCGCACGTTTACGTCACGTTGACGCTTACGTCTACGCATACGCATTCGGTGTGCTGGAGCCTTACAACTCAGTGGTACGCGCACGTTTACGTCACGTTGACGCTTACGTCTACGCATACGCATTCGGTGTGCTGAAGCCTTTAAAGTGCGAAAATGTATATTATACGAAGTAGTCTGAAAGTACTGATAATAACAAAAAAAAAAGTTTCGGGCATGTGAAGAAAAGGGATGAAACGCGTGTGACTAACAGAATATTATAAGTGTGAACACTGACAGACAGAGGGAGTGGAACCAGTGGAAGTAGTACTATGATCCAATAATATAATCTATCAAACTTACCGTATTAAACAGCCTCAGTTCCAAAGGAAAAACGACTCTATGAGACACTTTGATATGCCTATTATACTGTTCCATATACTTAAATCTCTTAAGGTGTAGAGCTAATATTAGCGGTAGTTTCTTCACTCTCATACGTTTCTGGGCTTCTTGATAGCTGCTACAGTTGTCACATTTGAATTTGTTGTCGTTGCATAGTGTTTCTGTGTCACTAAAGCATTTCAGACAGTGTGTTATACTCGTGTTTTGACCAACGTCGACCTGGAATGCGAAAATGTTATATTTGAATGCAATCGATCGGATGACGAGCAAATACGTACTATCCGTGCGAGCTAATATGGCACCTGGCTCGAATGAATGACATTTAAAGTAATGAGTGCAAAAAAGGAGATGTTCGACTTTGTGCTATGACTATGACAGATGACAGGTATACGCTAACACTAATTAAAAAAATAATAAAAATTTATAAAAAATAGAAGACCCTTAAAAATACTAACAAATTAATTTAAAGTAAAGAACTGCGATTTAAAATGTTTTTTTTTGTATAGTTTTTACAAGTTTACTTTACGTTTCGTTTTAAAAAAATTCGTGCACGCCTGAAAATCTGTTTCTGCACATTTGCCATTTTAGTTAAACTTGTGCCGTACATTTTAACAGTGATGCTAACGCTACTCGCAAGACGAGAAAGGGGCGCCGCGCGGGGTCGCGGGTAGAGGCTTGTTTTCGAGCCAGGTGCCATGTTAGCTCGCACGGGTAGTAGAGGCAGTTTTGAAAATGTCTAATGTTTTTTTCATACAGTACAAGTCTTGTCCTCAAGTCCTATCCAAATATCTTAGGCCACGTCCGCACAGGCAGGTGGCTTGCTTAGCGCCTAGAGCCTAGCGGCTTGCATCCTGGCTACTTGCTTGGATACACGGGTGGCCGCACATGAGGTGGTTTGCGTGGTAGGTCGCTAGGTGCCTTGGGCATTTGCTTGTCGGCACGTTGACGAGATGTCGCTTTCAAAAATAGCGCTAAAACTACTACTCACAGAAAATTCATCTTTAAAATATAGTTCACGGCCTTATCCGTCATGTTGGGTTCATGATATAAATAAATCACGGTCAAGTTATGGGGAGTTTAATGTTCTATATAAACAATTGCGTAATTTTGACGATAAATTTTATTAATATTTGCGTATGACCAGGGAAACATTTGATCTACTTCTCAGTAAAGTTAAAGGAAAACTAACTCATTTGGATACTCATCTTAGAAAAAGGTTCCACAAAGGTTTTCTTTTGAAAACTGAAACAATCAATATTTCATCCATTGTTTTCTTCTAACCTCCTATAATATTACAAAAATCCGAGTTAAGTTTTCACCCAGTGGCTACTTTTCAACCGGGCGCCTCGCAACAAAAAACCAACACGTTTGTTTACATGGATGCACGCCAAGCGACTAGCTAGGCGCTAAGCGCGCAGTGCAGCCGGTCGCGTTCATTTTAGAACGTTTGTTTTACTAAGCTACTAGCTAGGTGACGCGCTAGACACTAGGCGCTAAGCAAGCCGCCTGCCTGTGCGGACATGGCCTTAGGCCCTCCGAAGATAACGTTGATGTTTGTGAAAAACAAAGGTACAGTTTTTGACTAGTGTTTTGGAATAACGCCTTAATAGACATTTCCGTGGCCTAGACAGAAGTAGCGGTAAGTTTCGCTCGACATACACCTGTGGTCAGTGGTCGTATATCGAACACAGAATGTTGAGGTATGCTATAATGGCGATTTGTGGTCAGTGGCGGTCACACGAAGAAAGAATATATATATGCCATTTATTTAAATATTGTTATAGATTATCGCATGGCAACAATCTGTTGTTCAATTTGGAAGAGCATAAGCTTATTATGTGAATGCGGATATAATTTAGTTTTTATTTTGTCGTAAACAATCTGTCTCCTAACTTACTGCCTGTCCTCAGGGCCGTCTTCAACTAAGCTGGGGCCCTTGGGCACATAAGAATTGGAGGCCCTTTTGAAAAAAAAAAACGCGAATTACACAAACGTTTTTAAAATAAGTTTAATCATTTATTAGAGGTAATCAAATACCTATGTCATTAATGATATTCGAATGCTGCTGTTTTAAAAGCTTTTATTTAGCTTGCACTGTATGTATGTTACAGTGAAAAAATTGAACTCAATTTTAAAGTAAATAGGGGTGAAATTTTGTATACACGTTTAGTTTGGCTGACAATGCACGATATGTTGTATAACATCATTCTAAATCCAATATGACGGACCATCCAAGATGGAGGAAAGGTGTTTTTAATACATTTCTACAATACTAGCTGTCCCCTGCGGTTTCACTCGCATTTTTCGTTACTGCTCCGCTCCTGTGGGTCGTAGCGTGACAGTATATAGCCTATAGCATTCCTCGATAAATGGGCTATCCAATACTGAAAGAATTTTTCAAATCGGACTACTAGTTCCAGAGATTACCCCCTACATACAAACTTACAAACTTACAAATTTTACCTCTTTATAATATTAGTATAGATGGGTATCAAATGAAAGTTATTGTTGAGAGTAACTCGAAAAACAATTTGGCTTTATTATGTCGACAATTTTGTTAGGCATAGTTTAGACAGTGCAGCTAGCTCAGAGATGTGAGACGGGTCACTGACGAGTTAATTTACGCTAAAATACCGGGCAAAAACTGGTAGTTGGCAGTTTGTTTAATTGCGAATTCGCATTATTGAGGTTCAATTTCATTAACAACTCATTAACTCTGTCTGTCTGTCTCTTCTTCACCAAGAAAGGACATAGGACATCTGAATCATTTTATTATTTGATTATTATATCGTAATAATTGCAATAAACTTTTATAAAATTAATATTTTCCCCTGATTGCATCAAGCTTGTAAACTTAAAATTGATTCTTAATACTAGTCTTAATGCTAGCAAAAATGAGATAATTAATACCAGCAAAAGCAAGCAATTTCATAGGTAAGTCACATTTAACTAATTAGATGCGAATGACTGGTAGTTGACGGTGACAGAGGGTTTGACGGTCAATTTCACATACAAACTTATTTGCAAAAAAAAATTATGACTAATGTGTTCGACAAAATTGTTTTGAGAATAAATGTGTGAGAGAAATTGTAGGTCCTTCGGGGCCCCTCTGAGAATGGGGGCCCTGGGCACGGGCCCCGTGTGCCCTTATGGTAAAGACGGTATTGCCTGTCCTGATAGCAATATTCATGAAGAAATAGCATGATTGTTATAATATAACATCAAAAAAAATTGTCGCGAAAAATAACCAATCGATTCAAGAAGCGGGACATAATAATTATCAGCCGAAATTTTTTTTGTTTCGACTCAAAGTTTTCAAGTCCCAAGATGGCTAAGGAAACTAATGAAAATAATAATTCAATCATACCTGTAAATCAAAAAAATGCTCGTCCTTGCTGCTAACAGTTTCACAGTTAAGGCACCTGGTCTCGCTGGTGAGCGTGCCCTGGAAGATCTCGTGCACCCACGTCGGCTCGGCGTTCTGTGGCGCGGTACCGTTGCAGGTGACGTTATCGCCAGACGCATTCTTTTGTACTTTCAGTGTGCTTTGATTGCGTTCCGCTGTAATGAGGTTTATGACTTTAATATGAGCTTTATAGATGGCCTAGTGGTCCAGGTTGTTATTCGTAGATCTTTGAAAGTTTTTATGGGTAGTCTGAAACCAGAAAGTCTGAAATGTCTAACCAAAGGGCTTTGTATTCCTGCCAGAGCGGTGGGTCGTTGCAAAGAGATACCGCGTCCCAGGACATAAAGCTAAGAAGGAACATGGATGGGTTTTAGTCAATGGTCTGAAACTCCCTACCGCTCCGACATCCGTGCGGGAGGAGTCATTAGATGATTTCTCATCCAAAAAAGGGGTATTGTATTACCCAATCACTGTGTTCTGGAGGTTTGATAGGCAGTTGCTGTAGTAAAGCAAGGCTATATCCAGTGCCGTAACTAGGGCGGTGCCAGCAGTGCCCTGGCACAGGGTGCAGACTCTGGAAGGGGCGCAGAAATGACCAGACTAGTATCTTTTCAGGGGCGCAGTTTTGAAAGCTCGCACCGGGTGCATAAAAGGATCGTTACGGCACTGGCTATATCGTTAGACTGAAAGCCAACCTAACAGCTGGGAAAAGGCTAGGAAAACGATGCTGTAAGTAGATTCCTAATTACTAGTAATAGGTACCTATTGTTTTAGAGCCAGAATAGCTTTAAATTTTTAACAGACGTATTTCTTCACATTTTAAAATACTATAAAAGGTTTAGTTTGAAAGTAGAGCTCTGTGTGAAAGAGCTTGTATAGTGAAGTACTGACACTACACTTATTCCTGCTGCAAACCAGTGTTATTGATATTATGAGTATGAATGATAGTGTCAGTGGGATTATTTCCTTTTTCCAGATATCTACATTAGTTACTCCACCCAGTAGATTTTTGGAAAAACCAGGAAAAATTCCCACCAAGTGTTGCGGTTTCAGATAAAGCTATTTTGTATAACACAAACAGAACTATAATTCTTGGTTTGGTTTTAATTTATTATTAAATAGCAAAGATAAATAAACAAGTCTATTCTCATTGAAACATTAAAAATCAAGGAGTAATCTTATTCTAGTGACAATTAAGGATACCAAAATTCAACAGAAATTCCTGATTATGTGAAAATCTTATGACCAGCCTACAGGGATTATAATATCTTGAGGGGAAGCTAGTGACTAAACTATTGCAAAAGTATATCATCAAAGTGTAACTTACCTAAGATAATTTCATTTATATGGTTGATTAGAAAGTTTAGGAATTCATGGGCGTCTTGTTGCATATAATTATCAAACTCTTCTGTAAAAGAAATAGGTAAAACACACATGAAAATAATGCTCAAGATCAATTCAAAAAGTTAAGAAATACAAATTAAAAAATATATAAGATCAGATCTTAAAGATCCATTTATGTTTTAGTGCATTACCATTTTACTTATTAAATTATTGTTACTATTAATAAGAGACTAGTTTCTCTGAGAACTGTGTCTGCACAAATTGTTTTGAATGATTTTTCCATTTCCATTCCATTTGTAAACATTTGTAAAAAGTTGCAACACTATGTGATTTTTTAAACAATATAAAAAAAACCAATACAGTGTAATTATAATATGTAACAGCAAATCGTATTTAGTTGCTTCTATGAACGAAAATAATCCCTAAAGCCGAACAAGCATTACATATTTATGGTAAGAGTACCTGCAAAAGTATAATTGCAAAGCACAGAATACAAACGGGAATGGTTTTTCATTAAAATATTTAGATCCATAAATTGGCATTCTGTGTGCCCTTTGATAGGTGTTTGGGCAGTGCCCTACCTGCCCCACCCTAGATACTGCAAATGCATACACTTCTGGTAGCAAAGAGGTGTACAAATAAAAAATTTGTTTATGTCTTTCCTTGGGATTCAAGTCGGTTCATAAAAAAATTATATACTGTTTCAGCAAAAGCCACAAGTGTTACAAATACACACTGACCAGCAGCATGCACTGGTTTGGACCTGGGTTAAAATAATATTTATTTAGTATGAGTGAGTATTTTTACATTTATATCACTAAGCATAAATAGTCCATTATAACAAAACCTTACCTTTTTCTTTCCTCAACCTAGCAATAAACTTCTTAGGCGCTATGGAACCTACTTTCTTCTTCTGTGTAGCAATGCTATAAAATAAGTCTGCGAGGCATGTTAGTAGGGTTTCTTTTGTTCTCTTGTTTTTAGCCTTATATTCTAGAACCTTCTCTCTGAATGGGCGGCAAAAATACAGTGCTTGCAACACTGAGTTACTATAACAAGTATTGCCAAACTGGAAAAATACATTTATGATTAGAGTCAAGCATTTGTACATGATAGAGATTGTATTAGTTAAATAAAGATACTATTTTTACTTCTGTAACCAGCTTCGTCTTCTGGTGTAATTTACCTATAATATGTATGTATTTATAAATTATATAAGTATGTATATCAGTTGTCTGGTTACCATGACACAAGCTCTTAGCAGAGCTTAACTTGGGATCAAATGACCGTGTGTGAGTTGTCCCAGCATATTTATTTATTTATTACTTCTGTCAACTCAACTAAATATTATTCTTCTTCTAGGATTGTTTCTTATCACTTTTACTTTAACTTTTATTCTTCACAAGCAATGTCAATGTTAATTGGTGTGTTCATTAGAAGTTCCTTTTAAATATGTTAAGCATTTCCTTTTATAAGATTTAATGTGTATGCTGTTGGTAAACTATACCAAATAAATACATTTGGATGAAAATAGTCCTTCAAGAATCATCTTTTTATTGAGATTTTATATCTTAACAGGAAGACATTGAATATAAATCTGCATAGCAACTTGTCATCTGCTACTGTGTCATTTAATCATAGTATGAAAATGATAATAATGATAAGAAATTCTTATCTCATTCATATGTACATCATATTCCTTATTACTTGCCAAGGGCATTAGAAAACTCTTTAGTGAAAATATTTGAATATCAAAATGAATCTCATTGAAGGTTAAGTACTTTGCTGATATAATATTTATCACTTATCTTTTTTTGCAGTAATGACACAATTTATATATCTAGCCCGGAAATGTTTTAGCGTATAACACGATCTTCATCTTAAGTTTTAAATATTTTTTAATATGTACAAAACTTTGCAAGAAAATAGAATTATAGCTATTTTTATGAATTACTTACATTAACTAAACCAAAATAATGTTCATTCGGTGGGAACTGCTCTGACCCGATATCTCTTTCTAATTGTGATATATTTGCGCCCTGAAATAAATACGAATTCACAATTTAATTCATACACATTCAATAAAAATGCCGACATTCCTAAGGCGAGGTAACATCACCAGTTTAATTTTCTTCTTTGCGTACTTCGGGTGTATGCTTTCAATACTAATACTTAATTAATCCATTCCTGAACATTTGATTGTAATTAGCTAATTAATTAACATTTGTAATTCATGCATTTCTCTCACCATTCTATGTTGGAAATTAAGGCCGAGATCCTGACATATTGACATTTGCAATTCTGTTTTAGCAACTTATTGACTGAATATACGGTTGTCACGGCCGATTATTGTTAATTCACAAATGCGCTGCACTTATTTCTAGAAACATAATTGGAATTTCTTTTGGAAATGGGCTAACTAAGCACAAGCACAACAGTTACGATTATGACATAACCACAGACAATCAAGAAAAGAATAATAGACAAAAAAAGAGAAGTCAAAGTCAAATATTGGAAAATCCATAGACTAAAAATCAAAAAGATTCGATGTTCAAAATATTCAAGACAGGACAGTCTAAAGTAATTATATTCTTATTCTAATAAAATACTTCCGATTTCATGCACGATCCAAATTTAAATAAAAAATAGTGTTTTATTACAAACCCAGGCTGTTATTGTTGGTTTACGGGCGCTTGATGGCCCAGGCTCAATAAGCTTGTAAGCCCAGTTTAAAAAAAAAACGTAATAATTTGCCTCGCAGGTTTGAAGCAAACAAAGCTGCTGGGCCCAAAGAGTATACAGGGTGTCCCACGGCTATGCCACATGGAGGGAAAGTACCTTAAATCTTGTAGATAGAACATTTTACTGAAAGAAGACATTATTTGAATTTTAAAAACAATTTAAATTGCATTCATAGATTTTTAAATAATTTAATGGTTGGGCCGGGAATCGAACTTGTTCCACGAGAAAAAATAATCACCCCGTAGTTTTATCATACCAATCGAAAGGTTTCATCATAAGGATTATTTTTTGCTAAATAACATAGTGTCACAAATAAAAGGAAGACCGTGAATTTTAACATTTGATGTAAAATTTTGTTTTGAAAAGTTAAAAGCTTACATTGCCGTAAGGACATACAATTGACAATCATAACTACTTATTACTAATTAATCTACCCACTTGAGTAGTACGCATCATTTAAATAAATAAATATCCACCACAACCAGACCAAAAAATCGTCAGGGAACGAAATAATCAAAAGTTATCACTTTGTATTCAAGAAGAAGGGACTAGTTTTGAGCATTTGAAAAATTGACTAATTTTGTATTAAAAATGTTAAAATTCATGGTCTTTCTTTTATTTTTGACACTATGTTATTTAGCAAAAAATAATCCTTGTGATAAAGCCATTCGATCGGTAGGATAAAACTACAGGTTGATTAATTTTCTCGAGTAACAGGTTCGATTCCCGGTTCAACTATGTAATTATTTAAATATCTATGAATGCAGTTTAAAATGTTTTCAAAATTCAAATAATGTCTTCTTTCAGTAAAATGTTCTATCTACAATATTTAAGGTACTTTCCCTTCATGTGGCATTGCCGTGGGACACCCTGTATAATCACTACGTTTAGCTGGGCCAACCAAACCAAATCTTTTTTATCTAAGCTTTAAAAAAAATATCATTGCCTGGAAATTCAACATTCTGCTGTCAAACTGACAATTTTCAGGTCTGTTCTAAAATTAAACTATGTTATGTTATTACTCTGTTGAAGTGTATCATATTGTAAATTTATCTACAATATTTCTATTAAAATTAGAAAAAGCTTATTAAATTTTTTTAGTAGAATATTTCAAAAATATATTTACCATTAAATTACAAACAGATGCAACTGTTCTTATAATTCAGATGACAGTTTTGATTGACAGTTGAGTTTTGACTAGGTTTTGGAACGCCTGTAAGCAAGCAAAGTACAGCATCCTCCCTCCTCCCGATCTGTGCTTTTCTCGTTTCTCCTGTCCGGCCGGCTCGTCAGTTCCGAATCCGATCCAATCTGCATCCCGATTGTTTTATCAATCGGTCCCGGAGGAAGTTTACGTGGTTGTGTTGACGTGGCGGTATCCAACGGGTAGCCGGTAGGCAGCTATTTAGTACGTATTTTAGCGTTAGATTGAGAAGAATTTAGACTTGTTTGCTGAGAGGAATCTGTAATTATATTGTGCATTGAAATAGGTTCTTAATTTGATCAATCCAATTAGTGCTTTTTAGTATTACTTGCGCTCGTTTGTATTGTGTTACAATCAGATAACGTAATTTTTGGTGTCCTATTTTATAGGTCAGAATGCTGAGGTCGCTATTTGTTGCATTGGCCGTATCGGCCGTATTCGCTGGGGTGCCGACTCCTGAAGAAACAAAGCGGATTATGGACCGCCTCTCGGAGTCGGATCATTTCAAAAACGAACACCATAACAAGCAATTTGATCATGATGCCTTTTTGGGAGAAGATCAGGCAAAGACATTTGATCAATTGCCACCTGAGGAGAGCAAAAGAAGATTAGGGTGAGTGAACATTTTAAACAGGCTAATTTATTACTGTCTTTATTTTATTTTAACTTAAAATGTCCATTTACATTAGTAAAAGTCACATAAGTAATAACACTACATTCACTCTTTACACAAAATCCTCATACACAGATAGAATTTTCTTTCATTTGTGCTTGACCACATCACTCAGGCTATCTTTACAAGAATGTTGAGTTGAATTGTAAGTTATTTACCATTTGTCCAAACTAATAAGGCTAATTCTGAGTGCAATATTTTTTCACTACTAAAAAGCATTATTAATGCTCTATTGGACTTATTTTTTTATGTATATATTTGTCTACAAAAGGACATTGTGGGCGGAAGCGAGTTTTAAATTGTTGTTTCTAGAACCTTTGTGTATAGCTGTCCAATATCAAATTACTCTATTGCATTAGATGTCTAAGTTCAATCAAGCAAAAATAGGTTTTCAAAGCTCAATATTCAAGTTTATTTTTCCATGATATTATTATGTTGTTATTGAATTAACTAGTTATAACAATGAAAAAAAAAAACATTCAACATTCATGGCAAAAAATGTCTCTTAGGTTAAGTTATTGCATCACAAGTCCCAAAATATAGACTAATAGGAATTCATTCACATAAAGCATTTGTGTAACTTAGCTGTAGATAACTGATAAATAACTTTTTATATTTCAACTTTTGTTTAACCTGTAATATTGGGATAAAAACTTTCCAATATAAATTCCGAAATTTTCATAATATTTGACGTGATACAACCAAAGGATATGTTCTAGTTAATCCCTCGAACAAATAATGTGACCAACAGCCGGCTGTTGGTTGGGCGTTGAAAGGTTAAACATGAAATCTTTGAATTTCCTGCATCTGGGATTATCTCGGTGTGTCAATGATCTCACCCACACTATGTAGGTTAAATTAACTAGAAGATAACGGTACATACCATCAGTGTTTACAGAAATGCTAATTATAAAATAAAACAAATATTACCATAAGTATCATTACATAGTTATATACTTTCATAATAAAAAAAAAGACAATTTGTAACCCTAACTAAAGTTTTCTCTATGTATTTACTTTTATCTCTCTCTCCTTTTTATATTTTGTACTTATGTATTTATTATTATATTTAGTTGTAACTTAGGTGGGCACAGCACAGCACAGTGGAATAACTTCCTAGTAAATGCAAACACTTTAAACTGGATAAAAAATATATTTATTTTTTCTCTTGATCTGTAACTACAATGAACAATATAATTTGACACACAGTCAAAAACAAAATATTCGTCAGTCAATTATGACTTGATCTAAATTCAAATTGTACAAATCATAGAGCATACATTGCACCTCTTTACAACACTCCTCCTCAAGTGTACTGGTCTATGAAACCAGCAGCCAACTACACAATATCAAATAAACCCACTAGAAAAACAATAACATTATAAAAACTTACAACATGAAACAAGCATAGAACACATTCGCTCATACATAGCCATCTCACATTAGGCCCTAATGTTCATCTGATCCACACAGTACTCGTGCTTGCATCTCGGTAAAGATTTCGTGAAAACATCTGCTGTCATTAGTTCCGTTTGCAGATATTCTAACACCACAACGTTATTATTCAGCTTCTCTCTGATGTATTGACACCTGACATCAATGTGTTTTGTTCTCTGATGGTGAATCGGGTTCTTAGCCATCTGAATAGCTGATTGACTGTCACTTAACAACTTAACTGTTTCATCCTTTCTCGAAATTTCTCTTATCAGACATTGCAACATATTCCGACTCTGCACTCGATAATGCAACCGTGCGTTGCTTCTTACACTCCCATGACACGGGTGCTCCTCCTAAAACGAATACGAATCCTGTAAATGATTTTCGATCGCTGTGATCTCCAGCATGATCAGCATCTACATAATATCCAGTAAGACTTTGCCCAGTTTTCACAAAGTTAAGTTTGTAATTGATAGTACCCTTTAGGTACCTCAGACTCTTAGCTGCACTCCAATGCTCATTCGTATAACAACTGTTAAACTGGCTGAGATATGATACCGCATAGCTAATATCAGACCTTGAGCAAACTGCTAAGTACATCACTGATCCAATCAAACTTTGGTAAGGAATCTCTTTGGAAGAAACGTGATCATTACTGGGCTAATCTAGCTTTAACCTAGTCGGCAGAAGTGTCTTTACAGGTTTGCAGTCAGACATTCCAAATTTCTTCAGAACCATATTAATGTAATTACTCTGATCAACACTAATCTCCTCCTTAAGCCGATTGATCTTCATTCCCAAGAAACTGTCAATTCTTCCCAAATTCTTCATCTCGAACTTCCTCTTAAGTTCATTCTTGACTGTGTCTCTCTCTTTCTCATTATTATAAAATATCATCGACGTAAACGGCGATAACAACCATATTTCTGATATAGACACAGGGCTCGTTATCAGATCGCTTGAACTTCATCTCAGTCAGAGGTCAGAGCATCATGGAGTTTCTTATTCCAAGCTCGAGGAGCTTGCTTTAGTCCATATAGAGCTTTCCTGAGCAAACATACATGATGTTATTTGCCATTTACCTCACATAATCCTCTCATGTAAACTCGTTCCGTCAAATCTCCATTAAGAAATGCAGTGACTACGTCCATTTGATCTATTAATAAATCATTTTCAACTGCAAATGCGAATAATAGTCTGAGCGTACTATGTCTGATAACAGGTGAGAATGTCTCATTGAAGTCCAGTCCATGCCTTTGTGTAAAGCCACGCGCTACAAGCCTAGTCTTATACCTTACTTTCCCCCCTTGTTCTTTTTTAATTTTGAAGATCCATTTGCTATCTACTAAATTAAAATTGACCATGCATGCATGCATTTAGCTCAGCGACAATGGCCTCTTGCCATTTCTCTCTGTCATCCTAACCTAACTATCATGGAAAACTCATCTAGTCTCTCCTGCAGAGCTGGTTCCTGCTCAACTATTCTATCTTCAATAGTTTCTTCAAATGAAGTTACTTCTTCAACAGTCTCAGTTTCGGATTCTGTTGATAAATTTATCCATCGTCCGACCTAAAGACAGAAAGAGTTAGTTTGATTTTCAACCAACATCTTAAACTCGACAATTTTGGAAAATTCTTCACTTTTTTTCCCGTAAAAAATAAACAAACGTATATCTTGTTTTGTTGTCAATAAATAAAAGAAAGTATCTCTTCCCGCTGTGCGACTCTTCGCTTAGGGGACCGCAGATATCTGAATGTACAAGATCCAGTACTTCAGACGCTCTTTTTGCGTCGCTCTTTTTAAAAGGTTTACGTGTTTGCTTACCTTTTAAGCAGTGTGACTGTTCCTAGCCAACCCTAGGCTGATAAAATTTTCGATTTTCCTAAATATAAACATTAGTGATGGGGAAGGCTTCCCCGAAGGGGAAGGGACCGCGCCCCTCCACCGCACGGTCCTGTAGAGCTCGTCCCAGACTGGACACTCTCCCACCATTTCTACGGAATGAATTCCCATAAGACTATACTGCCTTGTCCCGACTTAGAAAGCTAGGGGACAAGGAGGGGACCAAGGATGTTAGTATGGGAATTCACAGTTATTAATATACATACTATAACATAAGACAATAAAGTGAAGAGACGAGAGGACAAGCAAAAGTATATTGTATCATGTAAAGGGGTGGTAAAGGGACCGTTACACTTGCGCTTATGAAATCATCATTAAAGATTACGTTAAGCTACAGCTAAAGCCCCCCCCCACTAACGAGTTATAGTAGCTGACGCGTTTGTGTACAGCTAGACCTCAATACGTGAATCCTATGGGAGACGCCGCAATTCTAGCTGTCCACGTTCCCTAAACAAATCCATGTCTTACACAATACCTGAAGGCAGTCGAACTGCGAAGTCCAACTACCATTGAGGAAGACAAGTTTATAATAAAATACTCCTACACGCGTACTAGTGTGTATGACCCTCTTACGGCAGCCTATGTGAGTCTATCCCGTACAATAAAATTAGCACAAGTATACCGGAGACTCAGTCTGTAGCAGAATTCGTTGCGGCTGTCCTTAGTATTCTCCGAGGTGGTAAATCGTCACCTCACTCACATCCCCTTAATCTTCCCATTTCGAGGTTGCTTCGCTGCATATGTATCTGCTGCTCAGCTCCCAAATCAAGTGTTTCGCTAAAGAGTGACGATTCAGATATAAGCGGCCAGCGGCCTACTTTGTATGTGGGGGTTTTAGCGAGACACAAGTTCTAGCGTTCACAGAACGGTGCTACCAACTTAGTTAGGGGTACTTGGTGAAGCCTACCCCCGCTCCCGGGTGATGCGAGAACAATATGACCAGCGCATACGCGTTCTGTGCCAGACCTTCTGTAGGAAACAGTTATCATCATAAACATTCGGTTGGCCTATAATTACTTTAATTCGTAATTATTACTGTACTCTCATTAGCATTAAACAATTACTGTCTGCATTGCAGCCAAGTTGGAAATACTGAATTCGCATAGAACTTAGTAGTTTGAGCAAGTACGGTTCGACCTTCCATGTCTTGTATGTCTGGTACCATTAGTCAGGTGTGTTAATGTACAATATGTAGCGGTGTATAATATAATATATAGCATGTAGAGTGAATCGGAAGGCTGTCGCCGTTTCCCTACAGCCAAACGCTCATGATGAGTCCCTGCCAAGGTGCGGATTAGGTGATGGGCATATAGGGTGAGAGTATTATAAATATAATACTAAATACTAATAACATAATATAATAGTATCTACATGCTAGAGTAAGGTAATCATTATTTATAAATCTATTAATAGTGATAACTAGTCTAGTTACTTAGGATAGACTATATGATTAACGTACACTCTGAATAATATTTACGTGACCGTAATTAATACTAAAAACAGATCAAAGACTCACCAGAACAACGATTTGAAAGATTTAGATTCTATTACCAGACTAGACTCGATCCTCGCCATAATCGCTTCCTGCCACGTACAAACACTGACACTCGCCACAAACCAGACTAGACCACAAGCAACCACGAGTACTCGAGCTATCGACGCAACTCAACTCTTCGGTCACGAACTTTACAAGACGTTGTCGAATCACTCTCCGATCTCCCTAACTTAATTCGCCTAGATCACGACCGACGTCTCTAGTGACCTGAAACCAACTGCCCTCCAGCCTACCAGCCTCCAACTTTCACTCAAAACCACGTGTTCCCAGACACTGCTCACACGCAAATCCCCAATTCGCAGAACCCTTTTTTGTTACATTTCTCAATTGTTCTAAGAGTCGTTTGAAGTTAATAGATGGGGCTCTTTATGACAACCAGATGTGAATTTGTATTGAGAGTTGCACTTAGAAATCGAATATTTTACAAGTTTCTTTAGAACTCAACGATAAATTGTTTTATGGTATGTCGACTGGCACTGTTATCTTAAGTTTGTTTCGCATTAAATAGAGGATTTATGCTTTCCTAAGTGGCGACCCATGAGAAGGGTCTTTTTGAACAAAAAAATAAGATATTTTGTTATTATTTAATAAGGAAACGTGACTGACCGTCACAGCAGCTTACTCCTCTTGCTAAACCATCTCTTAAGGCGACGAATTGTTCAACAATAATTTCTAAAAACAAGCCCACGCACCCCGCAAACCGCACACACCCCGGTAAGTAACGTATGCATTGCAACAGATGGCGCTGGCGAGCGGCGCGCGGTGTTGGCGGCGCGGAACATAGACACCTTGGAGTTGTCTTTTATATTTTTTTATGAATTTACCTATGACTTTTTTTTATTGATTGCCTTTTCGGAAATAAACTAACACGTGCTAGTGTTATTCAAATAACGAAATTAAAAGTTTCGTTATTTGAAAAACATTAGCACATTTCTTTTTTACCGTAAAATATTTTAAAAAATCTTTATGATAATTATAATATTTTATACGATCAAAATATCTTTATTTACTTTTACATAAGTATTCTAAGGCTGGAACCTTTTCCTTGTAAGTATTAAATTATTGTGTGTGTCTGTGTGTGTGTTTATTTATTTTAACAAGGAACATAATTTATTCTACTTTGATATCATTTACAATAATACACATATTAATTACACTTCGTGTGTATTATTATTATTCCATTTATTTAATCATACAATATATAATTTACATTTTTAAATATCAATACAAAAATAAACATTTAAAAATAGTAGCCCACCAGCATTGGGAATAGGGCCTAAGCTACCGGTGGTAAGTGGCTCTAGAGAGAGGAACCTCCGGACAATGGGCACCGTGTCCAGGAGTACCATTTTCTGCATCAGACCCTTGACCCAGCTGCCTAGCGAGAGCCTACTCAGATGTTGGTCGAGGCTCTTTGCTATTATGCCATTGGCCGTCACGACTATCGGCACAATGACTGCTGAATCCACATCCCACGTGTCGACAACCTCGCGAGCCAAGTCGAGATATTTGGTCTGCTTATCTTTCTCAGCTTTAACGAGGTTCTCGTCATGCGGGACTGCAATATCAACAATCACTGCACGACCCTCTAATCGATCTATCACCACTATGTCAGGTTTGTTAGTAACAATAGTCCTGTCAGTAATGATAGATCGATCCCAGTACAATGTGACATGGTCATTCTCAAGAACTGGGTCGGGCACATACCTGTATTACGGTACTTCTGATTGCACAAGACTGTATTTCAAGGCAAGTTGCTGATGAATACTCCTGGCTACAAGATTGTGTCTGTGCAAATAGTTTCCGTTAGCCAGACTAGAACACCCAGAAATAATGTGATGGATGGATTCCTCGGGATGGTGGCATGTCCGACATATGTCAACCATGCCGTCCTTTACAATGTATTTCCGCTAGTTGATTGTCATCATAACTTCGTCCATTATTGCACAGACAAAACCTTCGGTGTCCCCAAAGAGGTCACCAAAGCGTAGCCAGGATACGGACGCTAGGAAATCGGGTCCATGTAGGACCCGATGAAACCGTCCATGGAGCTCCTTGCTCTGCCATACCGCCCTGCGTTAATTAGTATTCATTAATACAGGTTTGCACCTAAACCACATCCCGACGCATCCCCATGTCGGCATTCAGGAAATAATCCCACACCACACTTCCGTGGGATATACATGAGTCTCATTACCGATGATTGTGGATGATGCATCCGATTTGCGGTCAGCAGACTGCGGATCCTCCTATCTAGGGCGTCCAGTTCTGTCTGAGTCCATTTGAAACCGGCATGATATGATAAAACACTATTTAAAAATTTGTTCAGGCGGCCAAAGAAGCGCTCCTTCAACGCTTGCTTCATGTCGGCGACGTTGATGCCTAATGCTTCCATTATAGCCTGACCACCACTGCGCAACCGATAGTCCGGAACCCTCCAACAATGTGCTGATAGGATTCAGGGCTAAACAGAACCACAATGGACTCAGACTATCGGACTGAAATATGCCTAGCTCAATCCTTATTGGTTCGGTGTTCTCTCAGATGTGCCGACATCCTGGATAGTGAAGGACCTTCCTCCTCTGCCCCATACACGACATCAAGAAGATGCGCAGATTGCATATAATATATGCAACAATATAAGCAATAAAGGCAACAATCTTTATTTTTGACGCACATATAGCACTTGGCCTTAACGTCTACCAATATTATAGCTGCACACCCTGATAATGCCGCATAATTAGTCCGGTAAGATCGCTTACACCAACAGTCATCTACAATGACGTCTATTAGGGACCGTCTTTATTGACACTCCTTCTTTTATTGCAGCTTCTTTTTCTCTATCGTCAGCCTTTTTCATCTCATTCCATGCAGTCTCTTCCCAGTCATCACAGATATCGTTATGCATTTTATTGTTAGTAAAATCGGACATGTTGGGTAAACCTACTCAAGAACAAAATTTGATTGAGCTGTGCTTGACCACAACCAGCAGCCATAACTCCAGCAACGGCGTCTTTGTTTACATCAGCTAATGACGATTTTACAAGTCTACGTGATGTTCAGACTCAAATTTTAATGTGGCTAATCCACAAAGACTTCTGTTCAGAGAACTTTATAAGTTCTGTTACAAAGTGGTTCACATCTATTATTCTTGTACCTCCGGCTCCTTCTGAAACAAACATAAAAAATAGATATCAAAATCGTACATGGAATGTGATAGCATGGCGCAGGGAAATGTTTTTCTTGCCCATTGTGTATTTATTTATTTATTTACATCAATCACTTCACAGATATTGATTATGTTTATAAATAATTTTTTTGGTTCTCATATCTAGGCAACCATTGAAACCTGCTTCCAACCTTTCCGATAAAATCAGACAATCTATTGTGTTTTATTAAACGATTACTTACTGGTGCCTCAGTAGGGCGTTTAATTGTCAGTTCTGTAGAAACTTTATCACTCGAACACTCTCTGCTAATCTGAAAATATAAATAAATTAGGGCCTAGTACTAACTTCAGAGATAACATATTTCGACTAATAGGTACGTCGGTTATGTATAAAGGACAAAATTGTCTAATATACTCACTGTAGCTGTGGGAATGCTCTCGTTTTGTGATATATTAGTGTCATTAGTATCAGCATTTCTAAAATAAAAGAAGTCCTTTAATTTTAACTTCATCGTTGAATTCGTAGGTATATTGATTGTAATATTGAATAATACATAGCAATAAAAACTTACACATTTTGCAACTCTGTATAATTCGGTAGAGCGTCGTTTTCATTTCTAGAAGATACAAGAAAAAGTGTTTTAGTAATAATAATATTACCTACGTATAGCTTTTACAAAACGTTAGGACGTTTAGGAATTTTTCATACGTACCCTAAAAAGGAAGCTGTATTTATTTTTGTTGCAAGTTGACGACTCCATAGTTTCAGTTTTATCACAAAAATAAACATCATTGAAGTCACAGTCAAAGTGACTTTTTACCACCGCTTCACATTTCACAATTCATTATGAAAACATACTTTATTTTCGTTATAATTGCACATTTTTTTAAAAGACATGCTCTTCTTTTCCTTTTGGGACATTTTTCTTTCATTTTTTCCATCCTTATTCAATAAAACCGTTAAATTTGATCACGCAATCGCCGATGCAGTCCGGAAGCCGACTAGCACAGACCCGTCGCTGACAATGGTCAAGAGGGGACTGAGCGTCTCAGCGGGGCGAGGATTGCATATGCGCATTAGCTTATAACAAAACGACGTAAACGACAAAATGCTTTTTGCTATTTTATTTAGTCGGAAATGATAACTTGAGAAATTCCTCTTACAATTTTAAGGAGTATTTATAGACTTGTCTACAGAGCAAGTTGAGAGGCTAAAATCGGTCCCGTTTGCCCATAAAATGTGAAATTCTATTTAAAAAGAGGTATGTTTGATATTGTTTTCTCTGTTACAAAAGTTACTTAATCATGCAATGAACTTTAACAAAATAAGGTTTTCATCATGAACTGTTCAGATCACCAACTCATATTGTTATTCGTTTCGTAATTACTGACAAAAATAGAGATCACTGATGCCAAAATTTCCAATTCGTCCTCTTAACAGCTTCATATTTGATGCTCCAAGATGGGCCAATCTCCTAGATCAAACTCAAACTCATCAGACATCGGCGCTGAAAAAACAGATTCGTTAGTACCAGCTTTGAATTTGTAAACTCCTACACGTTCATTGCCAAGCCAAAATGCTGAACTTACTTATATGGCCAAATTAAAAAAAACGTTGGATGTGGTTTGTATTGTGCCAGTAATGCTTTTATATAAGGAATCTACCATTATATGATATATAAGTTCATAAATACCATGTGTAACTGAATTAATGCACATTATGAAAATAGTTTGTTCAGAATCGTTTACTGAATCGATTTTTGTAATTTTTAATATAGGTTATATTTTATCCCAAAAAAAATTAAAACTACGTAAACTGCTGTCACACTTCCGCTGTACAGTCAAAATAAACTAAAATGGATGAAATACCTACTACGCTAGACCCTTATGCAAGTGCGACTGTGTGCATGCGTAGATTTGTAATGTGACTATAATTTTCTCCCACAATCTGTACAACTAATTTATTAAAAAACAGTGTTTTAAACATAATAATAAAAATTCAGTGTATGTATTATGATTATAACATAATATTCTAATTGGGGTGTCTGGTGGTGTGCGTTTATTCCGGGACATGTATATGTATATATTTTTATCACGCGAAGACGCGGCGATCGGCCATACGGGACGCATTTATTATATACATATTGCCCACATGGCCGGTAACGCGAATTCGCGTGATTTGTATTTACATGGCAAAATAGGATTTTATTAGTAAAAAAAACTTTCAATATGCATTTTGTAATAAACTTTTATTAGAGATCAAAATCACTTCTTATAATAATGTAGAAACATGTAACTTATAGGTAACAATGAACTTATAGATAGACTAAGAAAAACAAAAATTACACTTTGGTAGGTGTTTTTACTTATTAGAAAAACCAGCAAACTTGTGCAGGTCAAAAAAACAATCAATACAAAACGGGGGGGAATCAGGGCATAGCTTACATTCCATAGTAGTATTTACCCTTTTTTTATTCGAATAACAATTTCGACAATCCTTTCTGGCCGTTACAGTAGCTTTTCTACCAGTACTGAAAAAACGCTCTTTAGATTTCTCTATTTTAGTCAATCTGTGGTTTTTAGATTGCTGCGACGCCTGCGACACTTGTGGCTCAACTTGACGTTCAGGCAAAAATGACTCAATGACTTTTTCTCTAAAATCATATAACGATAAGCAAGGCTTGCCTGAGAATTTGTTGTAGAGTTGTCGAGCATTTATCATGCTCATCATTATACCATGTATGAAAATTTTCACATACCACCTTAGAGTTTTTCTTTCACAGGGGTAATAGATGAGCATTTGATCTTGTAGGTCTACGCCTGACATGTTTTGATTATATTGTAGGACAGCTAATGGTTTTAATACAACAATGCCGCGTTTGTTGGTAATTTCCAGCATTTGATCCGCGAATTGCGATGAAATATAATTTAGTTCTCTTTTGTCCTTCCATTTTCCTATGTGAACACCGTTACGATAGCGTGAAATATTTTCACCTTTTTTTAGTTTTTTGGAAATCACTTCTGATGGATTATCTTTGCGCTTCTTGTTCAATGTGCCAGTGCAGTAGGTATTCCTGTTCAATAATTTGGTAGCTAAGCTATAGCTGTTATAGAAATTGTCCATAAAGACAGCGTGGCCGGAATCTAAATTATTTTGTAATAACTTTTCTACAATTTTTTCTGTGTGTCCTGTGCCAGAAGTTTCATCCATTGTACTGGCAAAAACATGAACTCTTATAATAGTTCCATTTGGTTCGGCCAATATATAAAGTTTTATTCCATATTTCTGTCTTTTTTCTTTTATGTATTGCCGAAATATCAGGCGGCCACGAAATAAAACCATAGATTCGTCCAAGGACAAATTTCTACCGGGATAGTAAATCCTGTCCATTGTTTCATTGAAGGTATTTATTATCATTTTGCATTTATTCATGCGAGCAGGATCGTCACCTTCTTCAACAAAATGTAGGCATCGCAAAATAAGTTGGAACCTGTTTCTTGACATATGTTCAGAGAAAACTGACTTATACAATCGATGCGATTTCCAGTAATCAACCAAGCGGTTCATTTTCGCTGTGCCAGTGTGATAAAGTAAACCAATAAATATTCTCAATTCTTCTATAGTTAGTGGTTTCCAATTCGTAATACGAGACCTGCGAAACTGCGTAGAATTCCTTATGTTTTCTGCATTTCGATTAGTGCAATCGACGATTTTTTGTAGATAATCATCAGTAAGAAATAAATCGACATACCCTCTAGGACTGTCTGGCGGTGGAACAAGCAGTTTATTGGTCTTCGTGAAAGAAATATCTCTCATCGAACTAGAATCGTTAGTCCAACGTGTCGTAGATGCTGTTCTGGATGGCTGCTGAAGGTCAGTCGGTGGCGACGATGGAGTCTGATCTCTAGAGGCATCGAAACGTTGTTCAGGCACAGCCTCCACGTTTTCCTCCTCCTCCTCGTCTCCTGCAGATTCTGAACTTGCATCACCTTCGCCGGCTATGTAGTGTAAATCATCTACATCACTCCCTGCATAAACATCTTCGTCTGAGTCCCGTAAAACATCTTCCATTTCCGAAATTTTTAGTCGTTTTCTTCTTGCAACTCGCGATGTACTAGGCTCTGATGACCTTTTTGTCGGTTTCGGATTATTACTCATTATAAATACAAAGTTTTGATGTAAACAAAACGAAAACAGCCGAGAAAAAACAAAAGCACTCCTACCCCACGCGGCTGCACAGAGCAAACTAGTGCGTGGCTAGCTGCACGCGAAACAAAAAATTCAAGATGGCTAACCGCAGGCCACGCCAAGGTAATTTCCTTCCCTATTGGCCAAAACAAATACCAGAATCCAATACGCTGCGGCCGCTATTTTGTGACTCATATACAATTGTAAGGCAACATCACGCGACATCGCGTGATCAGCCACAGCTTAATAGGCCGCTTCGCGCGACGTCGCGTGACGTGGCAATGAACGTTTTAACATTTTCGCAACTATGGAGTACTTTTTCTTATATACAACAGCCACTCCTGTCATAAATCTCACATCCATTCTCTGAAAAAACTACTATAAAATCTCTATCTACAAGCGTACTTACACTAAGCAAGTTTGCAGTCAGTCCAGGAACATACAACATTTTCACTCCGAATTGCATTTTCTCAGCCTTTTTCACATCTTCTGATCCAATCGCACTTATCTTTGGTCCATTTGCTACATTAATATTTACAAAATTATTAAGCACTGTATAGTTTGTAAGCCAGTCTTTACGATGGGTCATATGAGATGACGCTTCAGAATCAACGATCCATTCGTTATCTTTCGTCATAGCAGTGAATGCAGTCAGTAATGATGTTTCCTTCTTATCGTTTTTATTTGGGTTCTTTGAACATGTCATAACTTTATGGGGTCCGCCACAAATAGAACATTTAATTTTCTTCTGTTTCTTGAGCTGTTTGTTTTTATTGCCTTCTTTTGCTCCTACATTGCTACTCTCAGCTTTGTTTCGCATAACTAGGGCATTCTCATCAGAGGATGTCGACGTTTTGTTGTCATCCTGCTGTAACAGCTAATTTTGACGTAATCTGACGTCAGAGTAATATTTGAGTTCTCAATCGCCATCTTCATCGGACTGTATTCCTCCGTCAATCCTTGTAGCATTAGAGCTGCTAGCATTTAGTCATCTACCTCTTTACCGATATCGCGTAGCTGCTGTGCTACTTTCATTATCGCTGTAATGTAGTCTCTGATACTGCTAAATTGTTCCAATTTATAACTGACAAGTCGGCCTAGCAAGCGGCATCGGTTTGTGACACCCTTGTCTTCAAACGCATTTACCAGTGCTTCCCAACACTCTTTCGTCGACTTCGCTTGTCTCACATGTACCAATAGCTCTGGGTTGATCATAAGACAAATTTTCGCACGTGCCTTAGAATCCTTTTTGGTACCTGACAGATCTGTTATCGGGGGCGTAGTTGATACATATTCCCAAAGATCCTCGTGAGTTAAGTACATTTCCATCTGGAACTTCCATGTCGAGAAGTTGATCGACCCCTCTAATCGCTCAAAAGTAGGAAGACTAGTACTCATCTTATTGTAGTTTATCTCTTAAAAGCTATCTCCAGCTCCAATATATGTAGTCCACATTCACTAGACCAGTTTACGTGATGACGCCCATAACCTGTTGTAACTTAGGTAGGTACAGCACAGCACAGTGGAATAACTTCCTATTAAATGCAAACACTTTAAACTGGATAAAAAATATGTTTATTTTTTCTCTTGTTCTGTAACTACAATGAACAATCTAATTTGACACACGGTCAAAAACAAAATCTCGTCAGTCAATAAATGACTTGATCTAAATTAAAATCATACAAATCATAGAGCATACATTGCACCTCTTTACAACATATTTTATTCTTGTAACTTTCTGTATCCAGTAACATGATAGAAAATGTCCGATGCATAAAATCTACCTTTGTACACGGTTTTTTTTTATTTCTGTGCATAAAAAAATGGATCACGTAACCAATTTGAGACCTTACACTTTGGGAGTCATCAATTATCAATTACAAAGTGTCCATGTACATTTATAAGAAAAGTAGTTAGGTAAATATTTTGTATTTGGATAATGAATGAAATGAATAGGTCAATGGACATGTTATCTATTTGTTGAATATTATTTTGACTGCTGAGAATTAAGAGATAAAGGCGTTATTTTTTTCACATAAGTGTAATATCAAAGAATATAAGATATTAGATATTCTTTAAATTAAAAATCTTGTTACAAAACAAGGAGCATTAATTTTCACATTCTTAAGAAAGTAAAAATCAAACTTAAAACAGACTTGATTGAGTTTATGAAGTGTGTAATTTCTTTGTTATTTTTTTTTGACCATGATGTAAAATTTTGATAAATATAAAATTGTTTCCTTTCTACTAAGCTACAAATGATGATATATTGTTTTATTTATTTCATTTAAATTAATTTTGTCATAAAACAAAGCAATTTTGCCCAGAACTTCATCATAAACCTAAACTAGTTCAGGTTCTTGATCAAAAATCTGGACTGTAACAGGTTTATGATGAAATTGAGTTAAAAATTTGTCAAAAACCTAATTTTGTGAAAAACCTGCGACATATACAGGGTGTCCCACGGCTATGCCACATGGAGGGAAAGTACCTTAAATCTTGTAGATAGAACATTTTACTGAAAGAAGACATTACTTGAATTTTGAAAACAATTTAAATTGCATTCATAGATTTTTAAATAATTAAATGGTTGAGCCGGGAATCAATCTTGTTCCACGAGAAAAAATAATCACCCTATAGTTTTATCATACCGATCGAAAGGTTTCATCATAAGGATTATTTTTTGCTAAGTAACATAGTGTCACAAATAAAAGGAAAACCGTGAATTTTAACATTTGAATTAAAATTATGTTCTGAAAAGTTAAAAGCTTACATTGCCGCAAGGACATACAATTGACAATCATAACTACTTATTACTAATTAATCTACCCACTTGAGTAGTACGCATCATTTAAATAAATAAATATCCACCACAACAAGACCAAAAAATCGTCAGGGAACGAAATAATCAAGAGGTATCACTTTGTATTCAAGATTTCAAGAAGAAGGGACTAGCTTTGAGCGTTTGAAAAATTGACAATTTTTTTATCAAAAATGATAAAATTCGTGGTCTTTCTTTTATTTTTGACACTATGTTATTTAGCAAAAAATTCTTGTGATAAAGCCTTTCGATCGGTAGGATAAAACTACAGGGTGATTAATTTTATCGAGTAACAGGTTCGATTCCCGGTTCAACTATGTAATTATTTAAATATCTATGAATGCAGTTTAAAATGTTTTCTAAATTCAAATAATGTCTTCTTTCAGTAAAATGTTCTGTCTACAAGATTTAAGGTACTTTCCCTCCATGTGGCATAGCCGTGGGACACCCTGTATATCAAAACGCGCCGCTACCGCGCCGCATTCGCTGACTTCATATCCATAGCCTTAGAGCCCGCACACACCTCGAATTCTAAAGGCACCGACGACGCGCGTTTGTAGCGAAGCACACGCGCGTTAGCATCGCGTTTGTATCGATTTAGAAAAACACGGAGCTCTGTTGGATAAAAGGGACGCCCGTTGTAGAAACGTGCGTCGACGGCGCGTTTTCAATACGAGGTGTGCACTGGCCCTTAGGCCCGAGTCACACCGGAATGGCAGCGGCGCGGCGAGCACCTTCAGTGTGAAATATTTAAAAGACTAGTAACGCTTGAAAATCTAGAAATGGTCGCGAGGCCGCCCGCGGCGCCTCGCACTTTTTCCGACGCTGGCGGCCGCTGCCATTTCGGTGTGACTCGGCCCTTAGAGTCTCAAACAAACATGATACGCCATGTAAAATAAATCTCCATTCGGATCTACACGTATTCAGCTCGCTAGCATACATGCAGCCTTACGCTCACACAAAATACAAAAAACCCATCTATCAAAGTTCACTGACCCCTTTATCAGGCCCGACAGTGAATAATTAGATTATTTCTTTCTAGAATAATCGTGGACAAGATTGATGGAGACAAGGACGGGTTTGTGACGCTCGTGGAGCTGAAGGATTGGATCAGGTACACACAAAAGCGGTACATCACTGAGGATGTCGACCGCCACTGGAGGCAGCACAACCCTAACAATGATGAAGAAATTCCTTGGGAGGTGAGGAGTTTGTGACGTCTAAACCCTACTAATATTATAAACTAGCTTTTGCCCGCGGCTTCGCCCGCGTAGATGTCGAACTTCTATCCATAATTTTAAGCCCTTTAGGAGTTGATTAAAAAAAATCCTTTTTTAGTGGCTTAGGCTTACTCATCACAAAGAATAATCCTCCAAGTTTCGTGTCTCAAGTTAGTTATTGTTAAATATCAACAAACGCGTTGATATTAGTCAGTGAGTTTACTTCCGGGGCAGCGGTAACTATTAGAATTAATCCGTAACGTGCTGACTGCTGTTTGAGGCGCGAGTGGAACAAACGGTCCTTATCGGGCGGCGAGCTACCCATCGCTCGCCATTCGCAGTGCCGCGCCTACGGTGGCTGGTAGTCGTCTTGCGACTTTCGACGTCTACGCCTGGCTCACTGTCCCGGGCGTAAGGCTTGACGCTGCGTCATGCGCGCCGCCGCCTCCTTCTCCAGCATGACTGCTTCGCAGAAGGAGGCGACGGCTTCCCATTCAGTCACCCCCGTCGATCGCCTCTGGAAGAACACGGCGGTGGCCCACCCAAGCGGGGAATACCACCATCGTATGCTCCACCGTGTGCTCTAGGCGACCATTTTCTCAGATATCCGTTTCTGGTGAGGACCTGTTTCTGGCGATACGTGAGAGCGCCCGCCGCCGGGGCGCCTATGTGTCTCAGCGTTATGTTAAATAGCCTATAACCAGGCCAAGAGTATGGAATACAATCGTACCAAGTTTGGTTAAATCCCTTTAGTAATTTTTAGCCCATGCGTGCACATACAGACAGACAAAAAATTACTGATTGCATTTTTGGCATCAGTATCGATCACCAATCATCCTACAATATTAATCCGTACTAATATTAAAAATGCGATAGTAACTCTGTCTGTCAGTCTCTTCTTCACGCCTAAACCACTGACCTAATTCGAATGAAATTTGGTACAGATAGTCTGGGACCCGAGAAAGGACATATGATAGTTTTCGTCCCGGAAATTCTCCGGGAACGGGAACTGTTATTCCACGCGGACGAAGTCGCGGGCAAAAGCTAGTTTTGAATTTATATATAATTTTGCTTCACGAACCACTCTCATAAGCGTACGAAACGACACCCCACATACAAATCCAATCAGGGATAGAACCTGCAAGGGGTTAAAGTAAACAATTAATTTATTAATTGATTACTTATTGTTTTTGACCAAATGACCGAATATTAATCACAAACGCATCGACAACCAAACACTTTTTACAACAGGGATAGAATCTGCACGAAGGAAAGCTGCCTGGGAGAGTCATTATTTTCACAAAAATCTTAACACCACTTTTTAGGAATCGTGATAGACGGTACAGCGCCATCTATCAAAATTCAACGGAAACTATGGAAAAATTTAAACCGTTGCGCTTTGAGTTTAATATTTTTTTAATGAAATGTCCGATTTGAGTAATTCAAAAAGTAATTAGTAGTTAGGTGTTGAAACAGCCTTGAATAAAAAAATATTTATTTTGGTAAGGATGTATACAATATTTTATTTTTAGATTGATTTGATTGATTGATGTGATGATGCGATTCTTTAGATTGACATAACTTTTTTATTTATGGACCGATTAATACAAAACAAAGACTAAATGTTAATCCCAGAAAACCGCAACGCATTAGTGAAAACCGCATTCAATTAAGTTAAGCCGTTTCCGAGATTAGCCTGAACAAACGTACAGACAAACAGACAAACAGACATACAGACAAACAGACAAACAGACAAAAATTCTAAAAATCATTGTTTTGGGTTCTATTGCGTATATAAAGTTCCCCTAATAAAGTTTTTCTTATTTATCTTCCATGTACAGACACCGACCTTTTAGAATTTTATTATATGTATAGATGTGAAAGTTTGTATGTGTGTGTGGATGTTTGTTGCTCTTTTACGCAAAAACTAGATGGCTAATAGAGACTTTCGCCACCATTCTGATGGGAAGTCTAAAAACCATGTTCACGGAGCTCAATATTTTTTTTAAACTATATAGGAACAAGATGTCAAGGTCTATTAAAGGAGTCATTGTTTTACATGCATACGAAGTCGCAGGCATAAATTAGTTAAATCAATGTGTAGCATAAATGTTCCGCTAACCGTCACCTCAAATGTTCCGCTGCAGAGTCACCGTCGATTTTTGTAAGTAGTGTGTCGAAGACAGTTGAAAATCAACTTTAGTTACTTCGTTTAAGGCTTGAATTGGCATAACAAAACAAAATTAAGCTTTTGAGCGGCTATGGTGAGGGCATATCGCATTATCGACCGCAATGTTTTCAAAAGCTATTTTTATCATGACAACGGGCCTTATCTATCAACACCATAATTATGACAATGAAATGATTATGTATTTAATTTCGCTTTATCTACTCGTAGATATTTTAGGCATTTCAACCTGGCGATATTGTAACTGGGGTGATAAAGATGCCCCATTGGTTTTATCCGCGTTTCTTTAGTTAAGTACGTTTATAGATATTTTTCTAATCCGACTGATGCTTCTAAAGATTAGCGCATATACACAAACAAAATATTTTATTATAATACTACACTAAACCGATCCCGTAGATCGTAGCGAGCGCGATGTTATGTAGCTTATAATTATATTATTGTGATGGGCAGAACACTGATAGTTACATATATGTTTAGTTTTGAGTTTAAGTTTATGGATAAAATACCTAAAATCATCATCATCTCCCTAGCCTTTTCCCAACCGTGTTGGGGTTGGCTGCCAGCCTAACCGGATTCAGCTGGATACCGGTGTTTTACGTGGAGCGACTGCCTATCTGACCTCCACAACCCAGTAACTGGGCGACACGATACCTCTTGGTTAGACTGGTCAGAGTGGCTAACCAGTAACGACTATCAAAGTTCTACGAATGACAACTGGGACCAACAGCTTTACGTGCTTTCCGAGGCACGGGATGTCTGGTGTCTAAGATAAACTTTAGAAAGTACGTATGAATTGAAAAAGTCACATTGGTACTTGCCAGGATTCGAACCCACAACCTCTTACACGAGAGGCGGGCGCCATATCCACTGGGCCATCACGACATACCGGATAAAATACCTAAAATGAATTATAACAATTTTTTTCTTTCTCCACAGACGTACAGAAAGAACGTGTACGGCTTCATGGATGAGATGGACCCTAAGGAACTGAAGCTCCCGAACAGCGAAGGTTTCACGTACACCAACCTTCTGAAGAGGGACCGCAGGAGGTGGACTTACGCTGGTAAGTGATGACAAGATAGATGAGATTCTGTAGTAAATAGATATGAAAAGCCAGTTTGTCCTGAGACTTTGAGTCGCGCCGCATAGCTTCAAGTTTCATGTGGACTTCTATGAAGGATTTTTACAGGATAGTCCATAGCCTGAGAAAGGAGATAGGATAGTTTTTATTAAAAAAAATCCACGGTTACAGGAACTACGCGGGTAAAACCGCGGGGTACAGCTAGTTCCTAATAAATACCAAAGTAAAACATATTTTACAACACACTAGCCGATTCCGAATAAAATAAAGCGTGATTTACTTAATAATTTAGACCCAAACAACTATGTAAGACCTAGAGGCAGTTCTACTAACTTTAATGAAAATTCGCATCTTAATCGTAGTCTCGTGTCACTAAGTCAAAAGTGTCTCTATTTAATTTATCTTTTTTTATTTGAGTTTTTTGATATGATGAGATTATTCCTAGATTTTGAACGAGTTAAATTCTATATTATTATTCGTACTTGGTTATTACGTAAGGAGGTAAATCGACCTACATAGTTATTAACTGACCTGCTTATTGTTCTATTGGTAGTTACAAGACAATTGACGGAAATGGGTCATTCTTACAACTGTAGGCGGTAAACTAGAAATTGCGATTATTATGATCGTTCAAATTACAGGGTAATTGAGGAGGTAATAATAATATAAAGGTAATCGTGAGTTATAATTATCATCTTTAGATTTTATTGTCGTCATTCTATTCATTCATTTGACAATGAATTTCTACAAGTAAGGTATTCTATTGGTCAATATTATTTTTCATTAAAAAAACACATATCTACTAAATTACTATACGTGAGGACTTGTTATTGGCTTTGTAATGACTATTGTTTTCTTTCTGTATTGGTTTTATTACCTGTAAGTCCTCCATGTAATATTAAATAAATTAAATTAAATTAAATTTCTCCTCTATCGTTGTTGCGTTTTCAAGTATACAATACACACGCCATAACAATATTCGGAACAAATAACCTAAATTCAAATATTTGCACCATGCGGAAATCGAACCTGTCTAAGATAGCACACCGCCGATAGCACGTTTCAATTCATCGTGTTTGGAGTTGTGTGCAGCGACTAAAATAAAGTTTGGTCAGCAAAGTAGATAAGTATGCAGGGCCGTCATATACAATTGAGGTTTTCTTGAATACCAATAAATGTATGCAAATTATATTTAACCTAATTGAAAAACTACTCACTTTGTAAAGTTTAAATTTTCATTAGAAAATATCCGTGGATTTTTGAGAAAACTTAAACTGTATCTGACGGCCCTGTATACTTATCTACTTTGCTTACTGTACATGCCTTATAATAATTATGTCTATCTTCAGATGCCGACGAGAACGACGCGTTGAACCACACCGAGTTCGCCGCGTTCCTGCATCCAGAGGACCACTCTGGCATGAAGGACGTCGTAGTCCTCGAGACTATGGAGGACATCGATAAAGACAACGTAGGTATTTTTTTTTCTATAAAATAATATTTTCAACTGAACCTTTCACACTTTCAAGAAAGTCAAGAGGCCAATGTTTTAATGTTCTAATCTTACCAATGAACCATGAAATTAACACAACTATTTCATGAAATTTACGAACTGAACATTTAATAGGTAACACGACTGGCGAAATGCCCTTACGCCCTAGGCTATAGCGCTGCGTTTCGCGGGTTCGATTCCCGCACGGGACAAATGATTGGTGATTTGTATGATTTACAGGTATTTCTTTCGAATCTGGTTGTTTGTGAATGTGAATTAATATGTTTTTAAACGTAGCCTCGAGGCCAAGTTTGACATATTTATTTAACACAATATCTATACTGTATATTGCAGGACGGCAAGGTGTCCTTAGACGAGTACATCGGAGATATGTACAAGCCCGAGGACGGCGAGGACGAAATCGAGCCCGACTGGGTCAAGCAGGAGAGAGAGCAGTTCCAGGGTTACAGGTCAGTTGGTATAAACTATACGTACGTTGTGTACAGTGGGCAAAGCAGATAAGTATCCAGAGCCGTCATTTACAATTGAGGTTTTCTTGAATACCAATGAATGTATTCAAATGAAATTTAACCTAATTGAAGAGCTAGTAATTTTCTACCTATAGTTTAAATTTTTATTAGAAAATATCTGTGGGTTTTTGAGAAAATTAAAACTGTATCTGACGGCCCTGGATACTTATCTGCTTTGCCAACCGTACGTATAGCGTTCGCGTTTATGGCAATGACATAAGTTCAGCAGAACTAATGTGATGTTGGCGATGCTTTCTTGATTATGTTAAGAGCTATACACAGTTTTACTCATAATAACAATAACAAACAACATTTGAAAAAACATAATAATAGGTAATCAAAATTACTTTTTCCAATCGGACAATAATATAGATTTCAAATGGCAGAATGGATGTAAATAAATAAATATTATAGAATGTTCTGAAGTAGTAATAAATAATAATAATAATTTATTTATTTTATAAAAACCCTTACATACAACAGATTCCTTACATTTTGTTTCGTAAACAAGGATAAGGTGGTAACATAAATAGTTAAATATTTGAAAAACAATATAGGGCTTACTCTTATAAAACAAAATAATACAATTTGAAACTCTGACCCTGAAAGGCAAAGCCTGTATCTTCAGAGCCAGTAGCACGTAGTGCACAATAAACCATAACAAAGTACTATGACTCTGTAAAGAGAAACAATGCCCTTTTCAGCTTTGTGCCCATGCTGTTACTTAAACTAGTTTTTGAATGAAAATGTCTTATTCGTGCGAGTGATATGGCTTAAAAATAATAAATACAAAATTTTGTCTTATCAAACACATAATAAAAAATTCTATCTTTGAAGATAATAGACACAATAATTCTAGTCAAATTTTATATATTGCTAGTTCATTGCTCTGGCGCAATAACCCAGTCATTCACATTGAAACTCAAATCATGTCAATAAGCAAGCGCCGGCGCACAATAATATCAATTTAGCTTCATTAAATGTATTGACACTGAAAATTGCCACTGGCCAGTTGTCGTGATTTTTTGTTCATCTATTTGTGATGAAGCCATAAATTATCATACATATTTGGTTTGAGTAGAACAAAAAAGCGTAATAAAGTACTGTGTGAAGAATAACGCAATTTAACTACACAGATCCTATTGAAATTAATATTTCCAGTAATTACAATTTTTCTTGTTGATTGTTCAAATTAGAATCTCTTTAATCGTGTTCGGTTTACCAACTGGTTATTTTACATATTTCTTCATGAATCCACAATACTAGAAAGATTACTTATTTAAAATGTAAATATAATACTGCATAAAAATGATATATGAACATGTTCAATATTATCGATATTGTCCCTTTGACAAAGCCATACATAATAACTAAACACCTCTTTTGATCAACAGGGACACAAACAAAGACGGATTCATGGACGAACACGAAGTAAAAGACTGGATCGCCCCTCCCGAGTTCGACCACGCCGAGGCAGAAGCGAGACACCTAGTCTTCGAAGCCGATACGGACGCTGACGAGAAACTAACCAAAACCGAGATTCTAGACAAATACGACCTCTTTGTTGGATCCCAAGCAACTGATTTCGGCGAAGCACTCGCCCGCCATGATGAATTTTAAGTGAGAAACATTCAGGCGTACATAGTAGTGGGGGGAGGGAGGTAGGAGGTCAAATATCCCCTGGAAAGTCCGAGATTAAGAGAGTACATTACATTTTCCACCACCCTGCCTAAAAAACGTGACTTTCATGAGCCTAAGATTCCCTGTACAAAGGACCCGAGTGGTAAGCCAAGTAAAAATCCACCGACAGAATCTCGCGAGCGGAGATTTCATGGAATTACTATCTGTGGATTTTTGTCTTGCTCACCGATCTGCTGCCTTGCCAGGCAGCCTTAAGCTGGGTTCTTTAACCCGGCTTAAACATCTGGCTCCCCCCTGAGCCCTGGGAACGCCCATGAAAAAAGCTGTTTGACTCAGAAACATTGTTTAAAGTAAAATGTTCAAGTTCTCAGCTAGTTAATGTCTTCCACTCTGCGAGTAAAAAGTATTGAGTAAATTGTGCATTCGATGTTATGAATCTTCGAGATATCCAATAACGCGTTGATTGCGTATTACGTTTTTGGGTTTTTATAGTCATTGACTCTGAGTTTTTATATTAGATTTATATTATATCTGCCTAAGTCCAGTGGCGTGCCTTGTTTACCAAGCTTTGAAGCCCAGTTTCATTAACAAATGGGTAATAACATAGAATTACATCAATTATATCTAGTAAACAACTGACTACCTAAGAGATTTTCTGGATTTTTCTAGTTCTTTTAAAATCTATAAGGCTGGCCCTAATTTGACTCCTAGACATGTCGCTTACTTAAAGAATTTAGAAGTGAAGTGCTTGAAATTTTTGTATGTCTTCTTTAAATGATTTCTATAAAACCAGTTTTATATCAAACTCACATTAATAATTACAGAAAGTAAATGGAACAATGTTAATGAGTACATAATGGCATAATTTTAAGCTAAAGTAGATATTGTGATACAAACATGTTGAGGCTTCAGCACAGAATAACAATGAAAAAAAGTGAAACATGTATTTTCTATCCATAGACATGCAAGTTACATACAATCAACTTTTTTATATATGGATTTTATCGCCATTTAATAATTAAGAATCTCTGTGTGGCATTAACTTAATCAAATAACTTAGTTTTTAAGTATTTTAGTTTCGAATAACAAAACCAAAGTTTCCAGTGAAAAAATAATGAGAATTTCATAAATAGAATATTTCCATACTTACTTACATTTTTATTACATTGAAATATTTTTTTATAATATGTTTATTATTTAGTTTATTTACGTATATTTGCATTTATTAATCGTAACAAGTTTTTATAGGTATTTAAGATATAGGGCAGATGAAATGCAGAAACCTCGATTTTTTGAAATTGTCGAACATTCCGAAAAAAATTCGTTTCCATATTTTGTATTGGAAAATCTCATGATAAGCGGTAAGCATTTATTTTTAGTATTGGACAGATGATCTTTAGCATATTTTTGTAGCTATATAAGGTGATTGGTGGGTGACCGATGCCTAAACACGCGTTTCTACTCATAATATTTTTTTCTTTAAAAACCTTATTTGTTGTCATGAGTATAATTCGGTGGTTATGTATCGGTCATTAATACCAATTTAAATAATACACTCAGACGCTGCATTTCGCCTACTCTTTATTATAAGCAATTGGTACTTACTATATATGCTAAGAATGAAATGAGAGATCTAAGTGTGAAAGCAATAAGTAAGTGTATAATGTTCTAACTACGTTGTGTTCATATAACGTTACTCTGCCAAGTACAATAATGTATTATCTATGTAATGACAGCTTATATTCTGAAATAAATATTTTTTTGACTAAGTAATTATTGGTGTCTTTTTTTATAGTTTGTCTATCCTTGGTATGCAATTTTTAGGGATCCGTACCATAGTGATACAAAAGGAACCCTTATAGTTTCGTCGTGTTCGACCGTCCGTCTGTCCGTCCTCTGCTTACAGTCCAAACGGTTAGCGCTGGGAGATTGAAACTGCATGGATTGTGTATTAAGTAACAACGTCGACAAAGTGCTAAAATTAAACAAAATATTTGTTTTTTTTTTCGCATCTACCTCATAGTGTGGTTATTACGTAGGTCTTGTAAAAATAGAGTTGCTAAGACGGTTTTGTTATAAGTGTCCGTTTGTGAGATATTAAGCCACATTGTCGCGGAGACAAGTCGTCCGACATTCACGTACTTTGTTGCTGCAACGTTGTCCCTCGACATATGACTTGTTCACACTAGCCAGTACTGTACTGTACTAAGTCCTGCAACTCGTAAATGTCGCAAGTGACGTCGGGCGACATGTCGCGGGACACGTACATTTCGTGTCGGGCGACAAGGTCGCGAGACAAATGTCCCCTAGTGAAAACGTGGCTTTAAACTTGAAAGCTCATCTTTTTTTCCAAATAGCCCTTCGTCTTAAAGCTAATCGGCTGGTTTGAAAAAATCGTGGTGGCCCGTGGCAGTCCACGTGATGAACTTTAACAAAACTAAGAAGTATTTTTTAAGAAGAACTATTTACAGTGGTCTAACTTGAGAAACGCAGGCAGCCAAATCTCAAAAAAATGCAATAATACTGACACAAATGGACATGGCGGTTGGGGGAATTGTCATCGAAAGTCTCGCTCCTGGTGGCGAGTTCATTGGATCATCCGGCTCCCTTCAAAATGGTGCTGACGCCACGCGTCATGCTCGTGGAAGGGCGCTGTCAGTTAAGATCTAACTGCCATGACTTATGACTTTTTATTATATATGTGTATGCAAAAATATATGTTAATGGTCACCGCATTGCGCATTCGAAGAAGGTTTATAGACCATGGGACTACGCCATAATATGTGGGATATAATAATAGTACTATGACGCAGGCACGATTTTGACATGACTTATCACTTGGGTTAATGGTCGTACTATAAGCTCATAGCAATAGGAATATTTTGAACGGATTATAGGTATACTTAGTAATTGTAAATGTTATTCTGTTAGTCGACATAAGGCCGTATACAGAAAGAAAGCTGGAAACTTATAAGCGCTTGCCGGCGCTTGTCAACGCTGGTAATCCGCGCAGGAAAATATATGAACATCGACAAGCTTCAACACGCGCTGGTCAGCGCTGGGCGTTGCCATAACAACTGCAAGCAAATCATTCCGACATTTCGATTAGTCTGCTTCAACCTGCTTCCTTTGTGTAGGACGGACCAGCGCTGACAAGCCGGTAAGCGCTTATAAATTTCCAGCTTTCTTTCTGTATACGGCCTAAGAGTGAGGCGTGAAACGTCAAGTGATGTTTGCTAATATTTCCAAATTTTAGATAGTTTCGTTTCGACTGTGTGTGATTTATTTATTTATTTATTTACAGTCTTTCTCGTGATTGCAAACACGATGGTTTGCGTGGGATCCTGATTTCGCTACCTAAGTCTGGCAAGGATTTTTCTCAGATTTACTTTAGGAATTCTTCAGAAGGAGTCCAGCCCTTAAATCTTTGAACACACGTGATTCGAGACACAATAGAAAGACAATAGCAGCCCTATAGCTGGCTGTCGCTTGGTCGTTGAAAGGTTAAGTTGGATAAACGACATCTGTGCCTTGGTAAGTTGTGGATGTATACAGCTTTTGGTCCTGTGCTTAATACATGTGGTTGTTTTGTATTTCCGTATGTGCTTACAAGCAGGCACTACATAAAATATCCTCTCAAGTACTTTGCTAGTCTCCATCGACATGAATAGGTAATGTTGCGTCATTGCCTCGTTGCATTTTCTAGTGTTTCATATTTTCAACTCGCAAACTGCGAGCACAACAAGCCAGCATTACCATAGCGGTAACATTTAAAAACAGTTTCGCTCACCTCAAGCGCACTTTTCGCTTGAGGCTCTCCATTAAACTCCGAACAACAAACATTTTCATACATTAATAAGTCTTTCTAAAATAGGCAGGCACTGCCTGAATCCTGTATAAAGTCGTTGAGTATTTTATCAAGCGTGCATCGGTTGCCGTTGGCTAATTAATTGATCAGCATGGCGGACGCAACCGTGCGAATAGTCGATGTTATTTTAAACTAACTTTTGCATGTGATTTCGTCCGCCTGAATGTTGAACGCAGAATGTGTTACAGATTTATTGCCATTCAGGTTAAACTCGAACTCATAATACTCTAGTTTTGAAGGAGTCAGTAAATCAGAAAGTACAAGCTAGTTGCGTTTCAAACAGTAGATTCATGTGGAAAAGAAAGAGTAATAAACTCGAACTCATTTTTAAAATGAATGGAATATTTACGTTTACATAAATTATATAAAATTAAGGTTACAATGCAACAACAATGCCGTGAATCGTGCATCTTAAAAGAAAGTAACGATTCAAATATTTTTTAATTATGTGAGGCTGCTTAGAGTTAAGCACTCTCTGCTGACGACATACGATAACTATTAGCACTGGCATCACAATTAACGACCGGCACCGGGATTACGTATCTTGCAGAAGCCGAGCAATCGCGATAATTGCGCAATAATCGCGCAAAAATTGCCTCTCAAACGTCAATTCATATTACGTATCAGCAATAGCAATGCGATAGCAATCTAGCGATAGTGCTGCCTCTGTGGAGCAATCATTTAACTAAAACATGCATTTTTCATTGGTGGTTTCGTATTAAGTATGTTTCATAGGTAATAAGCCAGCCGTTTTCTGAAGAGATCACATAAGTAGAAATGACGCGCCCCACTACAGTATTTTACGTACACAAATAACATATTGATAATGGAGTATCGTGGCGCGTCGTTTTAACTTAGACAAGCTTTACTTATGTAGGTCCTACGTTCGAAATGCCTAACTAAGTAGGTATCTAGGTACCTGCCCATCTCTGAAGGCTAGGTACTACGTGTTGCCGTGCTCACCGGGTCGGCAGCTATCGATGTTTTCTGCTCATTTCCCCTCACTTCATGTCAAGTGATTGCGACGTCGTCGCACTCGACCTCGTCGCTTATTTGCTGCTAGCTTGTAGGTACTAATAACCACTTTGGTTATTAAATGTTGTAATAGCTAGTGGTTATGACTAGCCAGAATAAATGTATGTATAGATGTTACCTAGTCATGTTTAACCTGGCTTTAGATCGTACCATAGATGGGGTTGTGCTTTTGAATCCGGACAGTATTTTATTCTGAGTTATTCAATTCATCTTTTTTTTAGTTTATCTTTCTTAGCTGTTCTCCGGCTCTATCTTTCCATTATACTTAGTTTGGCAGTTGTGTAACGGTGACAGGTTAATTGCTTAGAGCAAGCACATGCTAAGTAATATTTATTTTCTTGGCTCAGACATAAGTGAAGGAAAAACATAGTGAAGAAACCTGGCTTGATTTATAAAATGTCAATGCGCCTTGAGTAACCGTGGCGATCAATGACCGTGCCTTCTGACCTTCTCCGTATGAAAAACACCTTTGCCTAACATTTTTGTACTTACATCTATCCAGATTTAGGATTAAGCTTTAATGTAGTTGAACTTTGTAAATATTTCCAATAAGTATTATTTCTAAATAGATATTGTAGGTCCCTAAACGAAGAATCCTCACATTCGTCTTAACGTACAAAAAAACGCTCCAAAAGGCCTTTCAAACAAATTCAGCGCTTACAAGAAAACCTACAAAAAATATAATACACAATTTCCATACATCAGCCGACGATTCCGCGACAAACGTCACAAAGCTCCAGAGACATCGAAGTCCCAACAAAGACGTCCCACAATTATTTATTTTACAGATGCAAATTACAAGTGCTGAAAATTTACGCGCGAATACGCAGCCAATATTCAGTCGCGTATTTTCGCCGCACCGTAAAAGCAACCGCGCTCTCCTTACATATTTTTGCATACTTATACTGTGACAGTAATACCTCGGTTCATATAAGATGGCGAATTTGTATGATAATTTTCATTTTGCATTCACTCCGGTTATTCTTCTTCGCTGTATGTTGTGGATAGCGCTCCTGGGAAATTCAGCGGTTTTGTCGCTTGCCACAGATATATAGCCGCTAGAAAGGTCGACTATTAATGTCGTTTACTTTATTTAATAGCCGATGCGGTTTGCTAATCTGCTATGTTTGCACGCAAATTAGTGTTTGTTTGAAACCTCTAAATAACTTTTTCGCACCCCAAACTGTTTCGCGCCAACGGGTGATTTAGGCGTAACCCACTTTTAATCTACCATCTAAATGAGTTTCTAACTAAATTCCGTAACTGTTTTTCACACCATAAATATTGCCATTATGTTAGTTTAGTGTGTACGTTAAATATCATGAGGGTAAAGGTCTATCTCGCGCTGAAAATCTACTAAACTTTTATTGTGATACTGAAGACTTTTTTTTTGTTTAAATGCGCTAATCTTTGGAATTACTGATCGGTTTCTGAAAACTCTTTCGTCTGATAGGAAGCTAAGTTATCTCGGAGTATGTTTTATGAAACTTTCAATGCGGTCGTAGCCGTGGCTAGTAAGTTATAAATAGACGGTTGTAGCATTCCTGTGCGGCGTAGCACGTAATTGAGAGCGTAGCGCGTAAGTAAAAGCGTAGCGCGTAGGTCACAGCGCCAGCAACTGCGTAGCGTAGATATTCGTAGGCATGACCGTAGCAGACAATCGTAGCCGTATATATATGTATCTTTTCCTTTATCAATGTGGGGGCTGTCAAAGATAACAACCAATTATGAAATAGATAGCAAAATTATATATTTGTAAATGCATAGATATATTTGTAAACATTTTATTATACCTAGTTAAAATATAATTATTTTTAACTCGTGGTAATTAAGTTTTAATTTTATACTATCAGCACAGTTTGTCTTAAATAATCTAAAGAAAAAGAATTTACAATATGCTAATTGTAACGTGCCACATCCAGCAAATTTCGTGTCGGCTATCGAGCCGAGTAATTGTCATCTTGGCGGGTTGTTCCCTGTATCAATATCAGTAAATATGTGAGGCTTAACTAGACAAGCCTGTCGAAGATGCCCTGTGAGGGTACGTGAGGATATGTCCCCGGTAAAGTATTATTTGTACTGGGATCTACGGTATTTCGCTACAATACTTCGCCGCCATCCGAAATAGAGCTCTTTTCTTATTGTTTGCTCAGTTTTGTGTAACATCATTCGTTCACCTTCCCCTCGTGAACGGTGATCGCATCGTAAAAACCGAACGAGCCAAATACGGGTTTATCTAGACGTTTTATAGCCCTATTGCTTTATTAAGAACCCCAGAAGTTGAAGCTGGGTGCGGTTTTTCATTAAAATTGATTGATTAGGAAAGTTTAACAGCTTCATTACAAAGTTAGTTTGTTATAAATGATTATCCCAACTTCACTACTTAATAATCATATAGGGAGCACCATTTATTCTTATTAGAGAGGATAATTTGCCGCAAATTCGCAACGATATCGCGTACATGTTTCATGGGCATGATAACTAGCGGATATAATTTGTACAAGCCACATTTACGCTTTGCCGCCGAATTTCCAGCCACAATACCTACTGCTCTTTAATTAGTAGCAGCTTAATGAAATTTCCCTGTTCCGTTAAATATTTTCCCCGCTTGAAGGATTTTAAAACATTCTGTTGTAATTTTGTTAATCTCATTTCTGATTTATATTAAAACAAAGCGCTGTTGCCCGATGTATTTTGCCTTGGTGTTTAATTAAGTAAACATTGAGTCCGCAGTTGTCATCTGCAGATAATGTTTCCATATTTATTTGTGGCAGCGTTCGTGGAAATTCTGTCAGATTAAAGTTTAACTTGTTTCTAAATAAAAGTCTGGAATCGCCGATTCGATTTGAGTAAGCGTGATTATAGATCATCCTTACTTATGAAATATATGTATTGTATGAGAAATTGCCCTGCAATAGGTGTGCATCTGGATTGAGAGCCCAAATTTTAAATCTTCTCAAAATAAAGTAAGATTTACAGCGCATTTAGTTAAAATTTAGTAAAACTTAGGGCAATATGCCATGAATTTCTTAAACGTGAAATAAAGCTGTTATGATGAAATAACTAGGGCTCTCAATCCAGACGCCTGCATAAAGTGGCATAACCTGAATCTCAGAAAGTACTACCTCTGCGCTCATAATTTTTATTTAAGGATTTAGTTAAGAATTTCTTACAACTTTTAAGAAATTCCCAAATAAGTAGAATACTATATTATAGAGTTATAGCGGTATATCTAGGGCCCTCAGTTCATAAATGTTTGTACTGAGGAATCATCAAACTCATGGATTTATTCAAAGAAACTTATATGCGACCGTTATATATTTTACTTAAACGCATCTGTGAATTAGTAAAAAAGAAATAATGACAAAAAAGTTAATAGTTAAAATGTAAATGGAGATTGAATTTTCCTAAAACGTCTGAACTGAGGGCCAAATATTTTTGGCAGTATTGACTAGGATAAGCCTTCTACACTATCTCACATAAGGGTGAGTATTTTAACTAATTCTTAATTAAAATCTAGCAAAGCGTCCATTACTCTAAATTTCATACTTTTAGAGATAATTGAATAATATTTTTTTATAGGAGAAAATTCTGTAGGGTGACCATAATATTCCATGTAAGTATAAACAAGTGTTCGGCATGTTCTTGTAGTATCTTGTAAAGCGCAGATGGAGAATTATAATTATATACGACTAGTTTTGCTGTGCCAGCACCTACCTACTATAACTTATAACTAGTCAGTGATGCTTATGATAAAAAGAAATTTGATTTAGGTAAACAACACAAATAATTAACTAAATAACACATGATCATAATAAAAATACGAAAAAAGGCGATAGCCCTACCAGAACCTTTATTCTTCAAAATTGGAATCAGCGAAAACACACGCTTCCGTTTCCGACAGTTCAAGCAACAATTATTCGTTTAAGAAACAGCTTGTGTGAGGGTGAATGCTGGTTAGTCTCAAAAAGTAACAAAACTATATCTACCCTACAGAATTTTCTCCTACAAAAAAATATTATTCAATTATCTCTAAAAGTATGAAATTTATAGTAATGGACGCTTTGCTAGATTTTAATTAAGAATTAGTTAAAATACTCACCCTTATGTGAGATAGTGTAGAAGGCTTATCCTAGTCAATACTGCCAAAAATATTGGGCCCTCAGTTCAGACGTTTTAGGAAAATTCAATCTCCATTTACATTTTAACTATTAACTTTTTTGTCATTATTTCTTTTTTACTAATTTACAGATGCGTTTAAGTAAAATATATAACGGTCGCATATAAGTATTTCTTTGAATAAATCCATGAGTTTGATGATTCCTCAGTACAAACATTTATGAACTGAGGGCCCTAGATATACCGCTATAACTCTATAATATAGTATTCTACATATTTGGGAATTTCTTAAAAGTTGTAAGAAATTCTTAACTAAATCCTTAAATAAAAATTATGAGCCCAGAGGTAGTATTTTCTGAGATTCAGGTTATGCCACTTTATGCAGGCGTCTGGATTGAGAGCCCTAGTTATTTCATCATAACAGCTTTATTTCACGTTTAAGAAATTCATGGCATATTGCCCTAAGTTTTACTAAATTTTGACTAAATGCGCTGTAAATCTTACTTTATTTTAAGAAGATTTAAAATTTGGGCTCTCAATCCAGATGCACATCTGCAATAGGACGATAATAGGTTGTTGTTTCGTTACATTATACTAGACTAAGTGTGTCTGTGGCTTCGCTCTCGTGGACCTGTGTATGTTTGGGTTTTTCTAATATCAAAACAAAAATAATCAATATGGGTCAGTCAGGCGAGTTTTAGTGAGATTGACCATTCCCTTATATTAGTTAATTATTTATAAGTTTTCAGATGATGTTTTCGTTCGATTAATTTACTATTGTAAATATACAGTGGTACTAAAGCAATGAAAAACTTCTATGTGCTTTCGAAACTAAAACATTTGCTTACAATAATGAAAACAAATATTTTTATTTGAGTTCCATCTTACAAAAGACTGAACTGAAACAAAAAGTAGTTAATATTTTACGAGAAAAAACTAAACGCGCCGCCTATACGATTCTATCTATAAATTCAAAAAAAACGTTCGTCGCGTGAGTTAAGGAAATCACTTCAGCTGAACAACTTTCTTCTAAGTTTTAATTCCACCGAGCATACTTAAGTAAACAGCTGTAGAAAGTACGTAAAACTTGTCGGAGGCAGCAAGGACGCCAGATATTATGTATGTCAAACAACATCCGCCATGGGACCGGACGACGCTCAAGTTTTGCACAATTTTTCGGCTTAATGTCACGAAGAGGGAAAGTTGGGAACTCATTAGAGCGAGAGGAGAAACACCTCGCGCGACAAATTAAATTTAATTCAGCCGTAATCAAGACGTTTTTCCATGATCCCTCGAACCCTGATTTAGATTCCGCGCCACGTCTCCGCTGTTTGTCTTGACGGTCAAGTGCTGCCAATTAGGTTCCATGTTCGTTAACAACTTTGACAAAATGAATGATTTAATTAATGCCACTTGATTTTAAAAATATATATTTAGGTTCATCATTGATCGCTTGCCAGCATGAGGTTGAAAGCTCGGAATCGGGTAAGTATCAATGTGATCACTTACATTCCGTGTATCGGAAAGCAAGCAGAGCCGTTGGCCTCGGTTGTTATTCGAAGATCTGTACCAGTTGTTACGGGGAGAAAGTCAGACAGAAAAACAGACATCAGTTTAACCAAGGAGTATCGTGTTACCCAGAGACTAGGCTGTGGAGGTCTGATAGGCGGTCGTACTCAGTAACACTTATATTCAGCTGAATCTGTTTAGACTGGAAGCCGACCATAACATAGTTGGAACAAGATACGAAGGTAATGGATCATCACAAATTCCACTCACTGTAGTTCCTAATTTTCATTTTCATTACAATTTTGCTATAGGCAATTTTAAAACGAAAGTGATGATGAGGAAACGTCATGACTTTTTATAGCAAACAAAACAGTCTAATTGTCTGTATTGAACAGTAATTTTAAATTTTTGATTAATCAAGCTGTGAATTTTCATTACGGTTTTATTTAACTGTATATTCTGTTATGTAAATTAAGCGTGTCATATATAGTAACACATCTGATATGGTTTAAATTAAATAACTAGCTTTTGCCCGCGAATTCGTCCGCGTGGAGTTAGTAGTTCCCGTTCCCGAGGGATTTCCGGGATGAAAACTATCCTATGTCCTTTTTCGGGTCCCAAATTATATCTGTACCAAATTTCATTCAAATCGGTTCAGTGGTTTAGGCGTGAAGAAGAGACAGACAGACAGACGGACAGACAGACAGAGTTACTTTCGCATTTATAATATTAGTACGGATAAGACAATTCAACCATCGATGTTTTTTTTATGTAACACTACTCCTTACTTATTTAACTAATCATTTTTATCAACCATTCAACAAATACCAATCAATCTTTTCAATAAACTTTCCCAATCCGTTACATATATCAAAACCGCGGGCTCTCGTTTGTTTTATGTAGAAAAACAAATGGTGGCTAGCTTTGTTACTATTCCCTGTTAACGTACCAACATATAGAATCTGGTGGATGGACGCAGTTACATACGAGCTTTTGACTGTTGCCGTACGAAAGAGATGGTCAGTAGTACTATATTTTTCAGTCATTTGGGGTGTTGCAATATAAAATGTTTAATCTCTGCGAGAGCGGGTTTGAATTTATTCTTCAATTTATACATACTATCTTAGATAATCTACAACATCAGTGACTTGTCGTCATTCAAAGATTTTCAGCAGGGGTTGACCAGCACCCACAGTTTGATAATAAGTTCCTGCAGGTGTTGCGGAATAGTTCTGATAGTTACCGCGGCCCCGGAACATAAAGGGCAACCGAAGGAACATGCGTGGACTTTAGTCAGTAAAAGTCTGACACTCCCTCCTGCCCCGCCCAGGGCGGGAGGAGTCATTTGATGATTTCCTATTCATAAAAATAATGTTTGAAAATAAATGTATTTGATAATCAATCTAACAAAACAGTATCGTGTTACCCAGTTAGGATTGTGTTTGATCTGAGGCAGTCGTATCACATAAACCACTGGTATTTGTCTGAATTCGGTTAGACTTGAAGCCGACTCCAACATATAGTTGCTAGGGAGATTATATACGTACTATTTAAGACATTGAATGATGGAAAACGTCGTGAAGAACTTGGAAAAGGTTGGTATTATTATTCAGTAATCTCATTAATCTTGAATACCATTGTGTTGTGAAAAGCCTTGAACTTAATTATCCAGAGCAAGCGTGACAGTTAAATCTCGAAACTTCTTTGAACAGGAAAAGAAAGAGACAGAGACACATTTACTTGGTGATACAGTAAAATATTACTTAGTTCTTTTTATGTAACACTAGGTTTTGCCAGCGTCTTTGCCCAAGTGAATTACGATACTTCCATCCCCTATTTTACCCCTTTCGGGTTATAATTTCCAAAAATCCCTTCTTAGTGGTTACCTACTCCTTACAAAGAACATACGCTGCAAGTTTCATGTCTCTAGGAGTAGTGGTTTGGGCTGTGCGTTGATATATTAACAGTCAGGCAATCAGTCAGTCAGTTTACCATTAGAAAGGTCATCAGAATAAAGCAAGAATGACCAGGTTGTAGGTTGGTGCTAGGTAAAAACGGATTTGGCATTATCAGAGCATCAAAATTCAATGTATTGATCACAGCGACCGCACACGCATGCCTTGCATGTACTCGCTCGGTTTACGATCGCGTTACATTACGAGCATTTTTTCTGTACCGATTTCTCACCATTGTACATTGTAATCACGGTATTTAACCTATTTTCATGCAGTCCTCTGTTTACTTTACTTAAGCTCCGATTAACCCTAAGTAGGCTTTGATTTAGACTTCCAAGCGGACAAAAACACGGTCAAAAGCTAAATCCATACTAATATTATAAATGGGAAAGTGTGTCTGTCTGTCTGTCTGTCTGTCAGTCTGTCTGTATGTTTGTATTTCTTTCACGGCAAAACGGAGCAACGAATTGACGTGATTTTTTAAGTGGAGATAGTTGAAGGGATGGAGAGTAATATAGGCTACTTTTTGTCTCTTTTTAACGCGAGCGAAGTCGCGGGCAGAAGCTAGTAGTTATTATAAACTGGCTTACGCCCGAAGTTTCGCTCGTATAGAGGTCGAACCTTCCACACAATATTTGACTCCTTTAGGGGTAAAATTTCCAAAAATCCTTTATTAGTGGGTACTTACTCTTCACGAAGAACATATCCTCCAACATTCATGTTTCTAGGATCAGCGGTTAGGGCTGTGCGTTAATAAATTACCCAGTCAGTCACTTAGTTTACATTAAATTCTTTAGTTAATATAGCTTTTTTACTTATGAGCCGATTTCAAGGAAACAAACACAGTTTTAAGTGAGAAAAACCAAAACGCCTCAGTGAAAGCCGCATTCAAATCGGTTAAGCCGTATCTGAGATTAGCGCGCAAAGACGTTTAGACAAACTATTATTACTAAAAATCATTGTTTTGGTTTTTATTTCGTTCATAAATCGGGGGGATTTATTTATGCAAATTCAGCGCCTCTTTAAGACTTTACGTATTGATTGATGATTGATAGGGCTGCACTAACGATCTAAATTCGCTACTCAGTTAATTTGAAGGCTTGCAACTGATGTCACAGGGCATCTTGAACTATCAAAGCAGATTATTCAAGATGGCCGGTAGTCAGTTGCTATGTACCAAATTGGTCATTCATTAAATTAGTAGTCGGTCGAGCCAGTCGCGTTAATTGAACGATCTCTACATTTGGGAGTTCTAGCTTATGGTCAATTCTAGAGAATGGAATGAGCTTTAGTTTGGATAGTCAGTTGTGGTCGGTCCCGTATCATGTATTTAGCTCATTTTTGGAACTACGGACTAAATATTTTTTGCAAAGAACCTAATGCATATTCGATAATTTTTTTACTAATCCTCGGCACCCTCTGGTAATGGATTGACTTTGAAACTTAAGATTATCTTTAATTGACCTCGACCTGAATTAGAGTGCAATCAACAGGGTTGACTGCACTTAAATTGGGGTTTATTTGCGTGCTACTATTAAATAACAATTGGTTATTTGCAAAAATAACTATTTAAATATCAACTACTTGCCTAAATTTCAGGGCATTTTTGCACATGCATCCCAAGCATTGAATATGCAACACATACCCTGCAATGTGTTGCAGTTGCATATATCTAGTAATAAAATTTTAACCCCTTCTAAAAATTGTCCCTACTGAAAAAAAACTAAAACTTTTATACTATATATCACCAATTTAAACTACTCACACAATTTTTTCCACGATGACATTTGCCGATGCAATATTTTTTCGCGTGTGAATTTTAAAAACGCGCGCATAAGTTAATTATTCAATCTATTGGAGCGTATTGCTCTGCCCGTGTGCCCTGTTCAGTCACCTGAGGGCGTTTGGCACAAACATACACAGTACGCGGCCGTATGAAATAAAATCATCGTCTTTTGGTAACTTTTAGTTGAATAAAACAGTTGATGGCGGCATTTTGTTTCGCTGTTGAATTTAATAATTGGATATGTTGTTACTACACCTTTGCTGTTTCATACAGGCCGATGTTAAATTCACTGACTATTTTGCACAGAATTGCAAGTTTTATCATTTATTATTTTTTTACACGTTGTATACACAAATTAACTTTTGAGGCAGAAAAGGGTGCTTTCGTCTCCTAACGATACTTCGTGGCCCTAAAAAGTTATAATTAAAATTTCCTTGTATATTTTAGTATCCCAATAAATAGCACATTTTTGAATATCGCTTATCATAAAAAAATGCCTTTAGTTATAAATTATAATTATAACCAAACATTTTTTACATTCATTTTTTTATCCATTACGTATAAAATCTTAGTAATGTAAGAATGTATGTACGTGGATCCCTAAATTTATAAAACAAATAAACAACAAGATACAAAAATACATCGTCCTACAACCTTCCCGTCTCTGCTTAAAATCTAAAAACATGTCCCGTTGAAGTGCGCAAACACTTCTCAGGTAAAGCTGTGCTTTTCATCCACTTAAGCAGATTTCTGTGCTCGACTTAAGCACAGGAGTTTACAAAACTAAACAACGTGTCTACGGAAACGACACCCTAAGTAGGTTTCCTCTCAGAACTTAGTGCTAGACGGTGAACAAATTAAGATATTTTACTTCCGAAGTCAAGACGTTTATTAACTAGTTTGTGTAGGGAGTAAGGACAGATTGAGATAATATTTTAAATGGTAAAAGATTGTCTTTTGTTCAAAGAATGAGTTTAATATACGTTGCGTAGCTAGTGCAGGTAAGCAATATTACTGTCGTGGTCAAACTAAGATGACGAGATAAAGACGGATAATAAAAGTATTTAGTAAGTAACGCTGTTTAGGAGTGTAGTAAGTTGAAAACGGTCTTACTTGAATTTCCCAGGAACGGTTTTTTTTAAACGGTGACTTCGAGGTGATGGTGAACGCGTGTTGCAGTTGCGACGGCCGCCGCAAGAGGAAGTTTTTAGGTTGACAGCTACTTTACGTGGCGCGCGTTCTGACGCACCGTTACGTCAATGTCATAACTGTCACATGACATTGACGTTAAGCCGACACTATTGTGGCGGTGACATGCTCCCCCCCCTGGAAGCTCTGGGTTCCGGAACATCACTTTCTTCGGTTGTTAACTTGACAGGTAAAGGACATATTCTTGGGAAAGAACGCTGCACTTCTCCAAAAGCAGTCTTGATGATGGCAACGCGTGAAACTCCGTCCTTCCCGGTGCATACTCGAATGATGCGTCCAAGTCGCCATTGTAACGGCGGCACGTTGTCATCTTTGATGAGGACGAGTTGGTTTGGAGTGACATCACTTTTATGGGTCTTCCATTTGGTTCTAGTTTGTAGTTCACTGACATACTCCTTCGACCAACGTTGCCAAAAATGTTGGCGCATTTGTTCAATGCGATCATAACGAGGAAGACGACTGATAGCCGCGGCAGTGATGTCATCACAGACAGGTGCAGTGAGCGGACGTCCGATCAGAAAGTGCCCCGGAGTTAGTGCTTGTAGGTCATTTGGGTCTGATGAGAGAGGTGTTAGCGGGCGAGAGTTCAAGACAGCCTCAACCTGTATCAACACCGTGTTAAACTCCTCAAACGTGAGGTTTGAATTTCCTACAACGCGTCTCAAATGATACTTGCAAGATCTGACCCCTGCTTCCCACAAGCCACCAAAATGAGGGGAGTATGGGGGAATGAATTTAAATTTAATGTTTTCGGTAGCGGCTTTCTCGATAATCTCGTTTGAACATGTCGTTAAAAATTTATTTAAGTCATTAGCCGCACCGACATAATTTTTTCCATTATCGGAATATATTTCTAATGGTTTACCCCTTCTTGATATAAATCTTTTTAAGCAAAGGAGATAACCATCTGTGGAGAGGTTTGAAACTAATTCAAGATGAATTGCTCGAGTAGCAAAACAAATAAATACACAAATATAACATTTAATTAATCTTGAACCTCTCCCTTGACGGTTCAATATGAAAACTGGGCCACAGTAGTCAGTGCCAGTGCGGAGAAACGGAAACCCAGGTATTAACCTTTCAGCTGGGAGGTTGCCCATTATTAGGCTAAACGTTTTCCCACTCAGCCGAACGCATCTGACACATTTATGAACAATTGAACGTGCTAAATTTCTACCACCAAGTGGCCACCACTCTTCGCGGATGGTTGAAAGTAATACTTGTGGACCTGCATAGCATAAACGTAAATGTTTGTAATTAAATAAAAGAAAAGTAAATCTGTGTTTACCACAAAGCAATATTGGATGCTTTTTATCATACGTAAAATTACTACAATTGTCTAACCTACCTCCTACTCTAATCAAAGAATCATTACTTAGAAATATATTGAGGCCTGACAGGTTACGTGAAAATTTTATGTTTGGCAATCGTTTTAATAATGAATTATATTCGAGAGGGAATGAATCTATTTGAGATAACCGGGCGAGTGTAACAGTTGACTCATGTAGCTCATTTACGGACAACGGTCCCTGTCTACGTTCTGTTTTGTACCGAACGTTGTGAAAGAATCGCCTAACGTAAGCAGCTGTTCTTGTCATTTTATTAAATGATGAAAATCGTTCAAACGGAAACACGTTACGTGGCGAGTCTGTCACAGCGTGTGATCTTAATTCGGGCAAAACATCTAATGGTAATTGTACAGAGTTCTGATTATGTTCAATTATAGGAGATGACTCACTAATAAACTTAGGCCCGGCCCACCACAAATCTTTATGAATGAGCTCAAGTAAATCCACACCGCGCGATAACAAGTCAGCGGGATTATTAATACCCTGTACGTGTGACCAAACGCAGTCACTAGTTAAATCGTTAATTTCAACAACTCTGTTTTGAACAAAAGTTTTCATTAAAATTGGATGAGTGCGTAACCACCCCAATACGATCGTAGAATCAGTCCAACAAAACACTTTATCAAACTTTAAAGTCATAGAATCCTTTATCTTTTTATAAAGGCGCGCACCTACTAATGCCCCGCAGAGCTCCAATCGGGGAACACTTACCGGTTTTAAGGGTGCAACCTTGCTTTTTGCGCACAATAACTTAACGGTGACCTCGTTTGATTGTTTACAAGTGCTTCGTACGTACGCACAAGCACCGTAGGCTTCCTGAGAAGCGTCAGTAAATACGTGTAGTTGTAATTGATGTGCGTACGCACTGGTGACGTGGCGCGGAATACGAACTTCGTTTAAATGTTGTAATGAATTTAATATACTAACGAATGAACTCGCAATATTACTAGGAACTGGGTCATCCCATCCGATTTTTGACAGCCAAAGCTTTTGAATTAGTATTTTTGCAATAATTACCATTGGTGCTAATAACCCTAGTGGATCATAAACTTGTGAAATTAAAGAAAGTATTTGTCTTTTAGTTATTTGTGAAACATGTAAGTTTATTTTAGTATTAAAAGTGAGTTTATCATTTTTATTACACCAACCTAAACCAAGGGTTTTATGTTGGTCAGTTTTATCAAGTGACAATGATATTGTTGAATTATTTGATGAACTACTACTATCAAAATTAAAAGCCCACTTTCGTAACGGAAAACAACCAGAATTTAAAGTGTTGTTAATATTTTCACAAAGCGATAACATTTCTTGTTCGTTATTATGCGAGAAAATTAAATCATCAACGTAAAATGATGATAATATTTGCTGAGAAACTTGTTTGTCTTTACAGTCTAAGGCTAATTGTCTTAAACATCTCATAGCTAAGTATGGGGCTGACGCAGTGCCGTAGGTAACTGTGTTTAGTTGATAAACTTTTAACGGATCATGTTTATTTTCCCGCCATAATATTAGCTGTAACGAACGTTGTTCGGGATGGATTAGAACTTGTCGGTACATTTTTTCAACGTCCGCACAAGCAACGAACGCAAACTGTCTAAACCGCAGAAGTATACCCACTAAATCGTTTAATAACGGAGGACCGATCAACTGCAAATCATTTAACGATTTGCCCGTACTTGTTTTTGCACCCGCATCAAATACCACGCGCAATTTTGTGGTGGTGCTTTCACGTTGCACACAATGATGAGGTAAAAAATAATACGGTGATTTGTATGTATTGATCAGACTCATATGCCCTAATGATAAATATTCTTTTAAGAAATCTGAGTACATACGTTTTATCTCAGGCGAACGATCTAGCTTTCTTTCTAACGATAAGAATCTACTTTTGGCTAACTCATATGAATCGCCGAGAGAATCGCGAAGAAGCGATTCATATGAATCGCCAAGAGAATCGGTTGATGTACGAAATGGTATTCGTACCACGAACCTACCTTCACTATCGCGAGTGGTGGTAGAAGTAAAAAGTTGCTCACAAACCTTTTCGTCAGGTGTGAGAATATTTTGGGATGATTTGCCGTCATCAACCTCCTCTAATTCCCAAAAACGCTTTAACTGGTTATCGAGTGAGTTTGTGAACGTACAGCAAACCAATTGACTACTACTAGTTGGAATATTACGGGAGAACGTTCCAGAAATAATCCAGCCTAAATGAGTGTTTTGCAGGTAAGGCCCACTAGACAAACGCATCCTGCCTTCCTGTAGCAAACTCCAAAACACATCAGCGCCGATTAATAAGTCGATTTCGGACGGAATGTGATAGGTTGGATCTGCAAGTGTAACGTTTTGCGGTATTTGTAACGAACGAACATCTATGAATGAGTTCGGTAAACAATAAGTAATCTTGGGTAAAACGGAACAACTTAAACGAGTACTAAAATTACTAATCTTCGATCGCATGAGGAGGTCACAACACTGCTGTGAACGCGTAACAGTATTTCCTACCCCAGTGATAGTGAGTGTGGACTGTATTGGTTTTAAACGTAATTTATTGCACAGCGATTCGGTAACGAAGCATCGCTGACTGCCGCTGTCTAGCAGGGCACGCGCAACGGTGTGCGTATTATTGTAACACACTTCAACAACGGCAGTTGATAGCAAAACCTGTTCTAATGGTATAGACTGCACGGCTTGCTTCACGTTATTTGTATTAACATTGAACGAATGTAAGTCTGCACAAGCACCGTCTGACACGCCATTCACGCTAGCGGCAGCGTCAGTGTGCGAATGAGTAGGAACGAAACTAATAGAATTGCAACTTGCGTTGTTATCTATATGAATAAGACTGTTATGTTTTTGTGAACATTGCTTACACGGTCCATATTGACATTCCTCTATGGTATGACCTGAACGTAAACAGTTATTACATATATCTTTATCAGAAACGAATTTGTACCTATCTAAAACAGGTAAATTAAGAAAACGAAAACACGAATATAACGCGTGATTAGCGTCGCACATGAGACATTTGTCACTACGTATTGGCTTAGCTACAGACTTATTTGATCGAGACAATTGTTTATTATGTGAAATAAAGGAACGTAGTTGCGTGGAATTTTGAGGATTACTATTTGTTGACTTTTTTAACGGTTCACAAATGTGTTTATTTGACCCTTTGATCATTTCAAGGACATCAGAACGGTCTCTTAAAAACTGGATTAATTCAGCTAATTTTACTGAGGGTGTATCTTTGCAAATTAAACTTTTTTTGTCTTCCCACTCTTTATTTGTAACTGAGTCAAGCTTACTAACAATTAAATGAATAATTAAAGTGTCCCAATGTTCAGTGGGCTCACCCATAATTTTTAGAGATCTTAAGTTTTTTAAAACTGTGTCTATTAACTTTCTCAATTGAGCGGGTGATTCTTTTGTGATGGTTGGTAAAGAAAACAAAGCATTTACATGATTACTTATTAATAACCTGTCATTATTAAATCTATGAGTCAAAAGATCCCATGCAACTTGATAATTGTCTGAAGTGAATTCTAATGATCTTATAACCTGAAGCGCTGTACCTTTTAAGGATGAACGTAGGTAATGGAACTTTTGAATGGAATTAATTTCTTTTGAGTTGTGAATGAGTGATACATATGTGTCCCTATACTCTAACCAGTTTTCATATGATCCATCAAAGGAGGGTAACGAAATAGTTGGTAGCTTAACCATATTAAAATTTGTATTACCGCCGCTATGAGAACATACTCTGTCGGGTACATTTGTTTTTTCATGTTTATCAGTCAAACATTTTGCTAAAGAAATAATTTTGTAATATTGTGATTCTATCAAATCCCTGATTTCCAATTGCTGATCTAATTCTGATTCGATAACGGCATGTTCAATTTTGGTTTGAACGTTTTGGAGCTCAACGAATATTTGTTCAGTATTAGTTATGCGCAACTGTAACTCAACAATTTGTTGGTCATCTAACGAAATATTTTCTAACGAACTAACGTACTTACTAAACAGAGTGAGTCTACCGCGTAAATTACCACGTTTTTTGTTTAAATCACGAATTTCGACATCATCACTATTAGAAACACTACTAGGTGCCTTTGTTCCTAAACTCATTGTGGTAACTATGTAGAAAACTGAAAAGAGTACTTACAAGTAGCACGTGGAGGTATGACACCAACGGCGATCGTACACGAGTAGCTAATTAGAACACAAAAAATGCAAAAAAACACGGTATTAATGCAGCCTAATTCTATCCTTTGCCCACGCACACGCTAGCCTCTTAGACCTTTTTTAAATCTTCAATGTCTTCAATGAATTTCTTCAACGGAAATTTTTAATGGCGGACGGTTAAATCCAGTTATAATTTGAATTACGAATTTTTGGTGCAGGATTCTTCTCAACGTAGTCGATCCGGCGACGAAGGTCCAATGTTTAGGAGTGTAGTAAGTTGAAAACGGTCTTACTTGAATTTCCCAGGAACGGTTTTTTTTAAACGGTGACTTCGAGGTGATGGTGAACGCGTGTTGCAGTTGCGACGGCCGCCGCAAGAGGAAGTTTTTAGGTTGACAGCTACTTTACGTGGCGCGCGTTCTGACGCACCGTTACGTCAATGTCATAACTGTCACATGACATTGACGTTAAGCCGACACTATTGTGGCGGTGACAAACGCTTTTATAAAATATATCTAGGTCTTAATGTTCAATTTCGTCATTTAGTAAGCCATGAACAAAATAGTAGCATCTTTCTACAAGAGCTACATTTACTTTTGGAGAACTTACTAGTTACCGTTACTACTTTAACAAATGTCTTATAAAATACTATGAAACCTTCTAAGGGTTATGCATAAAACACCTTTTTATAACCACACTGCGGTAGTAGACAATAATTATGTTTGTTATTAAATATTTTTTCTGGATTTGGTTCAAGTCGAGTTTTTTTATAAGACTTAATAGGACTTTACCATAAAAAATGTAAAATTAAACGGAATACAAGCAGCAACTTATTTATCGTAAGATCTTTCTTGCCTAACCTTTTCTTAAAAGAAAATTGTGCCTGAACTCATATTGTTTGTATTATATGCGAGGCCGGCAAAGTTTTATAAGTTTCTCCAAGCCTAACATAGTTTCACCAAAAATCATCCTTAATCCCTTCTAAGATTTTATTAGTTTGTCTTAAAAGGAGTGCCTATCTTCGGAGGCCTTTGCCCAATTTCTTTAAAGTGTTCCTGGTTATTCGTGTGGAATAAATTCTTATCCAGTATAATGTAGGCAATACGTAGCCCACGAGGGTGGGGCAATTTCTTGCCACAGTACAAAGGGCGGGCATGGATGGAATTTAGATTAAAAATGATCCTAACACAAGTGCAATGTTTCGTGAAATGTTACGTGGATCAATTTAATTTATTCTCTAAGCTAGTATACGATGAAATTTTAATGGATTTTGTACCGTAGGGTGTGTTCGCTGACTTACTACGAGTTTTATTAATGTGAGGTTGTGTGGGAGAAAGTTTTAGAGAAATTTGGCTGACGTAATTGTTTATTGTGAGAGTAGCGTAGAGGCTTTTCAGTTACCAAGTATGAAGAAAATAGTATTACATTATTGTATCCGGAATTCAGGCATTAATGGAAGTCGGTGATACGTAGGCCGAAGTGCAGTTGAGGCACGCATACGTGAATTCATAAACTACGTGATTAATTTGCCGGCCACACTCGTACTCGTATAGTGTTTTCCTATAACAAAAGTTACGGAGTACAAAACATAATTTGAACAGACGCGGCAACTTCAATTTGTTGTTTTTTTTTCTTCCAATGTTATCGCACTCAGTGCATTGTGCTAGTTCTCAAGTAAAGTATTTTTCGATAAAGACTATCCAAACTAAAATTATACATGCGGAAGTAACTCTGTTTGTCTGATACGCTTTCACGCCTTAAGTATTTAAATGCAACTTGGTACGGAGCTAGTCCACAGCCTGAGAAAGGATATAGGATATATTTCAACCTTCTTGCGGGCGAAGCCGCGGGCAAAAGCTAGTTCATTTTATGTCGAGGTTTCCTTAGAATGTTTATCCTTCACCGATGTCTATGATATCTAAGGTAAACTTTAGATACTACGTATTTTCATGAAGTTTATTTTTGCCATTACAGACATCGAATACCCTTCCTTACCGCGTTATTAAATTTAGCGAAGCATCGTATTTTCATGACAAAAGGTAAGGTCGCCTAACAGACTCGAGTGGGGCTTTAGGACGATTGCGTCCTATTTACATGAGTTGAATTCGCTGACAAATTATTTCGCTATGTTAACAGTAGTTTGCCTACTTATCTGGCACTTAGGCTTTAAAGAAATCAAAGAAAGAATTTTTAACCACAAATCTATACAAATAAAATGCCGAACTGACTGACTGACGGATCAACGCACTGCCTAAACCGCTAATCGAAGAGAACTGAAACTTAGAGGGTGTGTTCTTTATATGATGTAGGCATCCGATATGATGGTATTTTCCGAAATTCTATCTTTAGTAGGCATAAGAGAGTGAAAAAGGGGGCAAGACGATTTGCTTTAAAGTTGATATCAATACTCCAATGACAGAGCTTTTGATTTAAACTACATTTACTCAATTCGATTTTATTAAAAAAAGGTTAAACTTACATAATTGCGCGATGCAGTGCTTGGTGTATTCTTTAATTGGAATGTGTCAATATTTTTTTTACGTTGTTAATTAGGGTTCCGTACCTCAAAAGGTAAAAACGGAACCCTTATAGGATCACTTTGTTGTCCGTCTGTCCGTCCGTCCGTCCGTCTGTCAAGACCCTTTTTCTCAGAAACGCGTCGAGATATCAAGCTGAAATTAATATCACATACTCAGGTCTGCTATCTCTCAAAGCAGTGAAAAAATCAAGTTTCTAAATCAACGCAATAAAAAGATACGGTGGTTTATATTGCATATTTGGACATTTACAAGGAAATCAAAACCTATAGGGTACTTCCAATTGACCTAGAATCATGAAATTTGGCAAGGAGCAAGATCATGTAGCACAAGTAAAGGGAAAACTCCAAAAACTGTAAATTTGTAGTTAGTTCACATCAGGCGTCCGTTTGTCCGTCCGTCTGTCAAGAACCTTTTTCTTAGGAACGCGTCGAGATATCATGCTGAAATTAATATCACATACTCAAGTCTGCTATCTCTCAAAGCAGTGAAAAAATCAAGTTTCTAAATCAACGCAATTAAAAGATACGGTGGTGTATATTGCATATTTAGACATTTTCAAGGGAATCAAAACTCAAAACCTATAGGGTACTTCTCATTGACCTAGAATCATGAAATTTGGCAAGAAGCAAGGTCATGTAGCACAAGTAAAGGGAAAACTCCAAAAAACGTAAATTTAAAGTTAATTCACATCCGTCCGTCCTCCCGTTCGTTCGTCTGTCAAGACCCTTTTTGTCAGAAACGCGTCGAGATATCAAGCTGAAATTAATATCACATACTCAGGTCTGCTATCTCTTAAAGCAGTGAAAAAATCATTAAGTTTCTAAATCAACGCAATAAAAAGATACGGCGGTTTATATTGCATATTTAGACATTTTCAAGGGAATCAAAACGTATAGGGTACTTTCCATTGACCAAGAATCATGAAATTGGGCAAGAAGCAAGGTCATGTATCACAAGTAAAAGAAAAACTCCGAAAACCGTAAATTTGTAGTTATTTCATAAAAAAAATTAACGGAACCCTCGTTGCGCGAGTCCAACTCGCACTTGACCCCGGTTTTTTTTTTATAACATAATTATGTCATTTCAAATAATGGCAAACATTAGTAAACCAGGTAAAACGTGACTATTTAGAACGGGTCGTTAAATCCAAAAAATATGACGGCCATTATTTTTACAGAAAAATAATATATACAAAAAAATAATCACAAAAATGGCATTTCAAAACTTTATTGATGAAATACTCATAGTTTTTAAAATTAAAGACTCCTTACAGGAAAAACCTCTAATACTGCGGCGATATTACGTAAAAAGTTCTAATACTGTAGAATACTGTTCTTCTTTAGAATATAACCTAATTAGATCTTCTTTGATTAATTATATTATTTTAAAAGGGTAGCTGGCCATTTTTCACCGAAAAAATAAAAAATGCCATTTGTGTTTCTTTTTTTTTTCTTTTTTTTTTTTCAAGAAATAATGGTCGTCGCTAGTTTTTTAGATAAAATGGCCAATTTTGAATGTAAGTTTCTAGATATGAAAACTTTTTAATATTTTACACGGCCGCCATCGATTTGTTTTCATTCATCGCGAACATGTCGGTTCACAAGTGTCGCGTGACAACAATCACTCGTCGGTGTGGGCTGACCCTTAAAAATATTTTCACACGTTATTTAGAGTTTCTATAAACGGCCGAAGGGGAAACACTTTTATTCCGAGGCAAATAAAAAGTGCCTATTTACCCATATTAAATAGTGGGGCTTCGGGATATTGTAGGACTATTTTATGAAAACATAGCTGATTTTTCTGTGTTAAGTTTGTTTCAGGCGTCAATCTTTAAGCATGTTTTTAAGTACCTATATGGACATTTTGTTTTTAATTATTTTTTAATTTTTGACTATCTTAATTTTTTGTTGTTTTGCGAATGTAATTAATTTTATTTCAATTATATTTTAATAATTATATTTAAATTTTTAGCTTGTAAGTTTACTGAAATTATTATTATTAATTATTTATTAATATGCAAATATAAAATTCTAAACTGACTGACTGATTGTTGATATATCAACGCAAAGAGCAACCGCTGGTCTTAGAGACATGAAACTTAAGTGAGAGTGTAAGAGTGTTCTTTGGGAAGAGTAGGTAGCCACTAAGAAATATTTTTAATTTCATATTTGACCCCTAAAGGGTAAAATACTGTTGCGGAATGTTTATAATAGTTACCGTGACCTCGGAACATAAAGGGTAACCGAAGGAACATGAGTGGGTTTTAGTCAGTTAAAGTCTGACACGCCGGCGCCGTCCCGCCACGCCCAGGACAGTAAAAGTCATTTGATGATTTCCCACTCACAAAAAAAAGGGTAGAATAGTGGATGTGAAAGACATGCGTGTGGATGGAGCTGCGGGCGAAAGCTAGTTCTATATAAGAATCCCGTGGAGCTCAATTTACCAAACGAATTTAAATAAACCACGATATCAGTAAATAAACTAGCACTAATCAAAACCTAGTAAATTCAACCGTACTTAGTAAAACAACTACCACAGTAATCATAATCTCCTAAACATTTACTGCCACTTACACCCTCACAACTCCAGTCATTTGGGAGATATGCCAGAATTGCCAGAACATACAACATTATGCTCTAATGACCTCTGAGTAGCGCTTGTAATATCGTCCAAGTATGTCCTTAATATGTATTAATAGAGTCAATAATCCTTATGAAACTATATAAGCAATAGTGTTGAAGTTAGAATCCAATCAAAGTAGATGGCCTTCTAAGTTGGTCGCCACGATTAGGACCAACTCCGTTACACCTAGTTTGTATAATTATGTTATTAGGGATTATACGTGTTAGAAGAATCGTGACTTGGTTATACAGGGTTATTGGAAAACACTAATAACATCGAAGGGCTATTGCTAGGATATCTAATCTAATATAACATAATATTAAAAAAGTAAGTAATGTTGGCCACTTAAGTTTTTCTCATTGGTAAATGAGAATGACAGACAGATGTCACGCGTCATTTGTATAAAATATAATTATGTCATTGACAATTTAAGCCTAGGATCACACACGAACTTTTGTTTCAAGCCGATGGGATGTAAAAACAAATTCAGTTTAGAAATTTGACTCTCACGTCGCCTAATTTATTTAAATTAGATATAAGTTTTTTCTCATATGACTATATGTAATTCTTTTTGAGAAATAAAATTCTTAAAACAAATGGCTTAATTTAGAAGCTTTGAAATAAACTTCTAAGTAGCACTTTAATGGTTTTACACAAGCAATGGTATCAACTGCAAAAGTATTCTGAACGTGAAACAATATGTTAACGATGTAATATCTTAATTTCACTTTTGAAAAACCCATAGCTGTTTGTTAACGGAGGAACTAGTCCTAATCTATAGTAAAAATAAGAGTTGCTTGTTAATTAAAAGCGTCTGTCAAGAGAAGAGACTGTAATTTTAATGATGGTGCCAATTCTCTTGTGCACAAACTAACGTAAATTTAAGTTAAGTGCATCTTTCTCTTTCCATTTCTTAAAGAAAAGGACAGAAGATACATTTTAGTTTATCCTGTCAAATTAGACAGCGCCTGATGAAAATTAACGTATATTTGGACGCCATGTTTTTAAATTGCATCTAAATTATCTATGGAGTGTCTAAATTTGACAGGACTTAACTAATATTTGATCTTCTGTCCTTTTCTTAATTAAACGGAAAGAGAAAGATGCACCGAACTTAAATTTACGTTAGTTTGTGTGTAAGAGAATCGGCACCAATGTCATACTTAAATCTTACAGCAAATCTTAAAGAGTTTTTAATATATGAATGGTTGTAATTCAACATTTTGCCAAAACGCTTTAAAACAGTTCCAAATCGACTTTTTACTCAAAATTCAAAAAATTTAAAAATTCAAAGCATTTATTTCACTTAGACCATTTACAGGTACTTATGAATTGTCAAAAAGAGTCGGTCGGTTAGTCAGAAAAGAAAAGTGACGCTAATTGCCTGTTCCAAAACGTAGATCTCTATGGAGAAGAACAGGCAAGAAACTCCACGGACACTCTTTTAAAAAAAATAGTGTTTTACAAAATCTTGGTTACATTTTCTTTTTGTTGCTTCTACATGTGAAAACAATGTAAGTATGTAACAAAATAATTAAATACAAAATTAAAATAAAAAGTCAAATATAAAAAGTCATGGCAGTTAAGAGATGACCCATCTCAACTGACAGCGCCCGTTCACGAGCATGACGCGTGGCATCAGCACCATTTAGCTCAACCACTTTGAAGGGAACCGAATGATCCAACGCACTCGCCACCATCAAAATACTACCTAACTTATTTTTATCTATAGTTAGCAATCCCACTAATATCTGTAGTAAGTGGGTCAAAAGCTTATCTGCGTAACCGCCTCATAATCTAGGCCAAGGGTTGCGTACACACATAAATTCCTAAAACTGCTGTTTCAACATCTGTGACTGACATAACATGGAGAATACGTATTTTTTGACAAAATATTCAATTTATGTACTGTCATATGTTTTTTATGACTCTTATCTATGAATAACTGCAGAGTTTGAACATTACTGGTTCATGCCATCAATCATCACGTGAGAATTAATTTTAAGAAATCAGGTGTGAGATTGTCGTACTTAAGAAGTTATTTTTCTAGAATAATCTAATCTTAGTTTCAATCTGTCAAAAGCCTCTATTTCGAACACGCTTTTTATAGATTCGCCTGTAACTACCAAATTTTTAATGTAAGAGATTTTATCTAGACGAATTAAAAAATCTTCTCATCATCATGATAATCTCCCTACCCTTTTCCTAACTATGTTGGGTTATGTCTGGGTCATTTTAAAAATCTCATAATGGTATTGATTTGAAAAGTTTTGTTGCATTGACTTAGAATGTTGATTTCTTTATTGCATCATGAAGTTATTGATTTGAGTATTTGGTATTATTTGAAACCTCTATATGTTCCTAAAAATAGGTTTGTCGGAAAGACAGTCAAGTGGAAGACCAACCAATAAGGTTTCTTTTTCCTTTTGAGATACATAACCCTAAAAACGCGATGAGTTCGATTAGGTACCATGATAAGAATTCGAAGGTCTCTTAGGACCTTTTGTAACCTCTCCGTTATGTAAATACCTACATTTCCTCAGGGCCTCAAAACAAATAATATTCACATCAAACATTTTAATAGAAATTCCTGCGAATTCAACTTTTATATTGGCTATGCGAATTCGTGACCTTACGCTGGGAAGCAATCAAATACTAATTTCGCTCAAACAATGACGGAAAATTAGAAATGAATTCGTGCGTTAAATGTCAACCATTTTGAATGAGTTTCAGGGAACGATCGATGGTAATAAAACTAAATGGTTTGATAATCGCTTGCGGGGCTAAGGGAGAAGATTTTTCGCGAGGTTTTATCTCTTCGATTCGGCTTTTGATATAAAATCGACATTGCTGTTTCAGGAAAGCTATTTCGATTTGTGATTGGGTATTCCCGCTATTGGGTTGGCGTAACAAGGAACGGGTATTGAACCCTAATATGTGTGTATCAAATTACGTTTCCAGTTTTGGACAAACCATTTATATTGCGATGTCATTTATGTGTAGTATATTGGTAAATAAATTTGAGCTTTTATTGTGTAATTCGCTGTTCATTATAGGATACTGGAACTCTTGAAGTCATTTCAAAACACTTAGGGCTTTATTTCGGCCGTAAACCCTCTTTATTTTATACTCCTTGTGAAATCAGCAGTTTATTTAAGGACACTGTTACTAATATTCTGTAGAGGATTCTGCCCGCTGTATTCATTGGTTGTGTGATGATGTTTGTCATGCCTATCGACCGGTCTAGGCTTTTGTAGGGCACCAGCTGCCAGGCACGCTCTGTCTTTGTGAATACCTAATACGTTACACGTTGACAAAGGCAAAGTCGACATAGAAACACAAAGTTTCTATGTCGAATTTGCCTTTGTTTTGGTGTGCGATTCATGTAGATAAAGTCGTCTCATTGGTTGCTTTTCTTGTCTAACTAATATGAACAAAACGTTAGTGGGTATACATTTTTAAGGCATGCAATCTCACGGGTCAAGTGATGCAAGGAAGGCAGATGCGTTGACGACTTGAAGGGGCCCTCTCTAAGGCCAACGCCAGCCGGTGTTGCGGAATAGTTGTAATAGTTACCGTGGCCCCGGAACATAAAGGGCACCCGAAGGAACATGAATGGGTTTTAGTCAGTAAAAGTCTGACACGCCCTCCCGCCCCGCCGAGGACAGGGAAAGTAATTTGATGATTTCCCAATCTCCAAAAAAAAGACGTCCTAGAGACTAACATGGTATCCCTCATATGCCTGTATTTACATCTTTATTCACCTTTCAAGCCATAACACAGCAAGGCTGCTTTGCTTCAGAAAACGGTATGGTAGTAGTGTTTCCTCGGTCGAGCTCGTTCGCAAAGTCTCTAATATTATTAAACTCTGATCTCCGAAAAATGTGGCAATTCGACATTTATGAAAAGTGTGATTATCTGCAAAATTACAATCAGTATTGCATCAGTTATCGGCATAAAATTCAACGCTTTCCGCCGTAATAAACCTATAATAATAGCTCTCATGACGTACAGTATCAATCTCATATACTCACGAACTATTAGAACATTAGCACCCTTAATATCATTTCGAGCGAATTATGCAAGCTCGTTACGCCAGGAACACAAATGTATTTACGTCACCAGCTATGAAGGTGTAAGGTTGAACGTAACTTACATTTGCTTGTCGGCTCTGATTAAACTTTATTGAGCAACGTTCTACCGGTGACAACCCTTTGTTCTAATTCCGGATATCAGCACCAACTTTATCTTTGCACTCTGAATGAAATCTATCACACACGAATAGAGTTCAACATGCTTTGTCGGGGTTGCATATCTTTGTTGGTAACAAGCGTACGTTCGCTTCAAACAATTACGGGCCACGCTCTAATTTTACTATCTGACGCTTCTGCCGAGTCCAATCTAAAAATTTTGCTCTTGGAAAAAACTGTAATTCGATTTGGAGAAATGACCCTTTTCGAATTTGGGTTTGTTACTGATGTGAGTTCACGTCAGCATGTGACGTGGCCTTTTTGGAGAGTTAACTACTGACTGTGTTAGTTGCTTTGACCTCGTGCTTGTAGCTTTGCAATTAGTTTAAAATGAACGTGTGTGTGTGAATAACATTTGGTCAGTAAATATAGTCCAAACTCTTTTTTACATTGTGTGCATGAGGAACGTCTAACTTTTATTGATATGTGCTTTCTCATCGTGATTTGAATGATGATGGCTTCTTTAAACATCTTCCTAAGGGTAGTAAAAGGATAGCATGGACTTTAAAATTTAAGGTGTATGTCTCAAAAAGCGGACATTCGAAGAACTTTTATAGTAATCACAGTAACTTAAAACAAGAAGCATCGTGGATTGCGGATTCAGATTAACAGTCGGACAGTCGCGTCATGAAAAGACTGGTATTTACATAGTTGCATCCCGTAAGACTGTAACAGGACCCCAGACGGTAAAAGATTGGATGATTTTTTGATCTATAATTTATAACACGGTTTTCAAGTCTACATTCTAACAAAATATAACAACGAAGTGTGAAAAAGATAAGTAGAAGTATCTACTTAAGCTTTTATGTTAGCTTAAAACAATGTAAGTGGATATAGTGTCCGCCATTGTTACTGCTTATGCACCGTTTCTTTTTACTCTGAAACTTTAGTTGTTTCCTAACTTTTAAGCGGCACTTTACATCCTAGCTTACAAACCCATTTTGAAAATGTCTTTTCTATTTTAAAAGTATAAAATGAAAGACTTGATGGCTCGGTTGGTGTGTTGGCTATGTGGCTGGAGATAGTGCTGCTTGTCGCGGTTTCGATTCCAGTTTTTACTAGAAAAGGAAAAAACGGTAGATGCGTTACCTTTGCAAGGTTTCAGTAACGGCACAAGATATTAACTCTGAATAAAGCATAAAATTATGGGTATAACATAACATTTCAATAATACATTATCGAGAAATTCCATAGAGTAGGATTGAACTTTTTATGTGTGGTTTACCACATGGTGGAGTTTCAGTGTTCCTATCGCGAAGCCTATGTCAGAAGCCAGTACAGCAAGCTACCCTCAACTGTCAAATTGCCTCACCCGACCTTGAACCTAAGGTCTCAGCAATAAAGTAGAAAATCTATTAATAACTTTTGACAGATAAGTAGCTTAAAGTGCTGGTGTCTATATATTTTTGTACTTGTGTAAACCGAACGTGGAAAATAATGAAAAAAAAAATAGAAAGTTCAGGTCGTTGTTTTAACGCAATGTAATATCAAACAGACGTTATCTTTAATATAAATAAGAGGACGCACGTAAAGTAGTTCTCACATAACTATAGAGAGGAATGTGAGCCATTCCTTAGACATTATACAGAGGAACTTCAGAAGATTTAGTTCGTATTAACGTCTTCGACTGTTTCTGCTTGGAAGTCAAATATACACATTAGAACATAGCTTATGATACTCTGCAATAGTATCTAACAATGACAGACTTTTAGGGTTCCGTATCACAAGGAAAATGTGCTACCTAATAAGTCAATAATAAAAATAAGGCCGCACAGATGTTCTTGCACCCAAGTTAAGATTGAACTTGTATTATGGGTGCCAGGGCTCTGTCCTAACTTAATTTCCTAATTGTGTGTAATACCTTTAATTCGAGTTTACTTTCTCACAGTTGACCTTCTTCTCCTTTATTTTGTTGTGGTAATGGGCTCAGTTCCCCAGATGGCGAGTTTCATCTTAGCCCGTCACATAAGTATAGCGGATAATAGGCTGTATTTTAACTCCCTAGATAAAAATGTTTCGCCGAAACGTCTCTGTGTAATCTGTGCCTACATTATATGCGAAGTTTGTGTGTGGTCCCTTATTTTACTTGTGTTGTAATATGGGGAGCACTTTACGTGTTTGGTATGTTATGGTTAAACGTTGCTTGGTTGAATTTTGATTAAAGAAATGTTTTATTTTTTATATCATTGGAGTGCCTACAAGCTGGCAGCATAATTGGATAGCCTAGTCGGAGGATTGGAGTCGACCATAAGTCTAACCGTGACTTAAATGGCTGTCTATCAGACCTCGACGACTCAGTTACTGGGCGAAACAATAACCCTTGGTTAGACTGGTCTGACCTTCTGGCTTCTGAGTAACCATAACAACGACGACCAGTAGGCGATTCACTTAAACACTGGTATCCAGCTGAATCTGGTTAGTCTTAATTAGGAAAAGGCCAGGGAAATGATGAGCCAAGGTAGGTACTGACGTTGCGGAATGTTTATAATAGTTACCGTGACCCTGGAACATAAAGGGCAATCGAAGGAACATGAGTGGGTTTTAGTCAGTAAGAGTCTGACACGCCCTCCCGCCGCACCCAGGACGGGAGCAGTCATTGGATGATTTCCCACTCACCAAAAAAAAAGAAAAGGTAGGTACTGACAATAATTTAATTACTAACGATTACCATTTATTTCATCTTAATTCAGCCTTAAGGTTGTCGAAGAATTCTTACAACGGCGGTGAAGTTAAAAAGAAAATTGATCTGTAATTTTTTTTACTCAAATTAATAAAGTTTGAAGTTCTTAAAATATCAAATGACTGAAACCGAGTAAGAATTTGACAGGCTTAGGGTTACTTTCGTCTGAGTTTATTTATTATATTTTTTTAGAATATAAAACGAGCCCAAGGGTAATTTTAATTTCTAGGTACTTTTTTTAAGGTAATATAAAACCTTAAACTAGCTCTCAATTAAGTACTGACTAATAGAGTGAGATCCCAGTCACCCCAGACTTACGTCATTTTAGGAAAGATGAAATTTTTAGGATTGATAGTTTAACATAAGCTTATAGAGGAATGGATACTCGCTAAGCTGAAAGCGGGGCCGTTTTACAGGTAGCAAGTATCAAAGGTGGTGAAAAATCATGCTAACTTACGTTAAAGTAGGAAGGCTGGTTTTTACATATGTTATATATGATATTGTTATAAACAAACAAACATAATTGCCAGACACTTCCTGTGGGCCATAACTTTTGACAGACACTTTAAAAGTCATAACAAAATATTGAAACTTACGTTATTTTAGGAAGGCTGAATTTTATATATATTAATAAGCATAATATTTCAAAATATTTTCCAATGAGCCAGACAAATCTGACGGGCCAAACATCCTGCCAGACTCATTCAAAGTTCCGCTGTGCGTGGAAGCGCGACAGCATTATTCAAGTGTTATGTACAAGTGAGATGCACTCTGACGCGTATATAAATATCTCTCTCTTACTATTCGTGGCAACTTCTAATCATACAAAATATATGTGATTAATCATGTTTAATCATCAATTTCATCATCCTCGAATATTAAATACATTTTGTTCGGTGTTTTCATCATAACTCAGGCTCGCCAAATCGAATAAAAGCTTCTTGATAATCAGGTTTGCTTTGTAATATTTTAAAAGGTCTTTGTTTTCCTTTCCCGAAGAAAGCAGGATTGTGAATAATTGTGATCACATCCTGTAATAGCATGAAATCCTGATAAGCTTCTACATAACGAGGATCTGAATGCTGCTCGACTGTATTTAATATTATACAAAAATTCATCTGTGAAGTATATAACGTTAGAAGAGTAAATGAAGTGAATGCTGCTCGACTTCAGCTTTTTACCAACATATACGCAGTTTCTGATGTAAATGAACAATTCAACCATAAAAGTGTAAGAAACTTTGATACAAGTAATCTGCCACCGCACCGTATAAAGAGGAATTACTCTAACAATTTCATCGAGCCAACTACATTGCAAGTATTTGGAATAATGCTTACATGCAAAATCCAAGTATTTTCAGTCCTGAAAATAATGGTTGGGTAATGGAAGATAGCCAGTATAATTTTAATTGGTTTCATGGAGATCAATTACCGAGCTTTGTTAGCGACTTACTACAAAATGAACCAGGTAAAAAACATTTAATGTAAATTATTTTTATGTTCTTTGTTGGTATATGCAATGTAGTAATTCAATTTCTTGTTACAGATGAATTAACCGGTGAAACGGAAGAGGTAGAAGACGAAAATTATAATTTTAAAGATTTCTTGGAGGAAATTACCCTACAAATAATTTATATTACAAAATATCAGTTGCCACGAATAGTAAGAGAGAGATATATACGCGTCAGAGTGCATCTCACTTGTACCTAACACTTGAATAATGCTGTCGCGCTTTCACGCACAGCGGAACTTTGAATGAGTCTGGCAGGATGTTTGGCCCGTCAGATTTGTCTGGCTCATTGGAAAATATTTTGAAATATTATGCTTATTAATATATATAAAATTCAGCCTTCCTAAAATAACGTAAGTTTCGATATTTTGTTATGACTTTTAAAGTGTCTGTCAAAAGTTATGGCCCACAGGAAGTGTCTGGCAATTATGTTTGTTTGTTTATAACAATATCATTTATAACATATGTAAAAACCAGCCTTCCTACTTTAACGTAAGTTAGCATGATTTTTCACTACCTTTGATACCTGCTACCTGTAAAACGGCCCCGCTTTCAGCTTAGCGAGTATCCATTCCTCTCTAAGCTTATGTTAAACTACCAATCCTAAAAATTTCATCTTTCCTAAAATGACGTAAGTCTGGGGTGACTGGGATCTTGGTCTATAAGCTTGATGCCTCGAAAAAACTGGAATTTTGTTCGAGATGCTTGTTCTAATAAAGCTATAAAGATTAACGTTTCTGTACAACTCATTATCTAAAGCCGTTTCCCGTCCAATAATGTGGTAGCTTTTTATCTCGGCGAGGATTGGCTGGACGCTGCAATATAATAATCTTCTATTTTTTAAAACGTCTCTTCTAAATTCAAATTTAAACTTTCATGACTCGTTATAATGTTAGTAAAGCAAAACATGAAGGTTTGACTGCAAGGAGTCATATGTAGATACAGTTTTAATGTCTAAGTGTAGTTTTTATATACATTTCTTCTACGTTGTTTTTGGTTTGGACCAGCAATTCAGTATATAATTACTGCTTCACTCTTGTGGATCGTACCGTGATTATGTGTGTTTATAGCATCCCTCGATCCAGGCTATCCAGCGTTTATATTTTCTTAATTTTAACCAAATAAACATACTCTTCAGCTTTATAAAATAAATATAATTAAATATTTAAAACAAAAAAAAAAGAAATATATGTATCGCTCTTTTATTTCATATATTGACGTGAAAACAGATAGAAACGACGAACAACTATTCAGCAGAACAGTTCCGAACAAATTAAAACAACAAGTTCCCAATAAATTCACAATAACATCGAACAATTACAGCACTGCAATCGTGAAAAAGACAGTTTGATAGTCGAAAGCTCACAATATTAACAAACTTTTCTCATACTTTAATAATCGCGACGGTACGGCATTTGTTCAATTAGTTTTCAAGACGATAGGGCATTCTCGGAGTGGATAAACTTCTCACTGATACGCCATTATAAAGTCTTTTAGAATTGAGACCAGATAAAATTGAATTTCAATATCTTATCTGACATTAAAGAGATTTACTCCGGCGATCGTACTCGCGAGATCTCTCATGCAAATTGTGGATTAATATGCCTCATCAATCTCGGTTTAAGGCGTAGGTATGTTTTTAAAATATTTAAGAAAGATCCCTGTGGAGATGATTTCAGATATTAGATTTCAGTAGGTAGGTATGGTTTTATTAAATTCTTTTAGGATGATTTTGGTTAACTTGCTGAGATTAATAAACCTGGACGTCCCTCGGGTTAGCCATGTACCAGTCTCTATCTTGTACTGTTGTTTGACAAGTATTATTGCAGTGGCAGTATTATTGCTTATTAGAAACACCTTGCCCATAGTTATCCAGGAGTGCTTTTAGATTATTACCTCGGAGTTCAAGCCCGTCAATAAATGACTTTTTGACGTGCTGAAACTATTACAAAAGCTTCTTTCGCCTGTCCTTGGGCTTAAGGGTCTGAAGGTATAAAAGTTTTTGCGTAAAATGGCAATATTCTTGCCGTCTGTACATATTTTTGAAACTCTGTTAGTGGGGATCAAATTTTCATGAAACAATATGGATAGTCCTCTATGACCATTTATGTGCAACGATTATGGTAGTTCTCCTTTCTGTCTCAATCAAAATCTACCCAGAATAATGTTTAAATATGTTTTTTGTTCATCTTTCAAGAGCGCGATTTGTTTTTGCTTCTTTATTTGAGATATGAACAATGCAGTCCAACAGTTTTTATGAAGATTTATTGATGGGTCTGAATTCCTAAATTTTTAAATTTTTATGGTTGGCGGTACTCTACTATAGGTAGAAGTGTGTTGGAACCACTTTGCTTGATTGCTGAGAAACGTTTCTTAGAACATACTTTGCTTCGCTACTATCTCACACTTCTAATTTGACAGTAGCGCGAATATCTAAGCCAAGTGTAACATTGTAACTGAGTATATATTATAACGTAGTAGTAAATGTAACATAATAAAGTAAAGTATTGAGTAAAGTATTGTTATTTCGGCCTTTGTTAATGAAAAAATGAAAGTGAATATATAAGATTTATCTTGCTTTGCCATTACATGAAATTAGTCAAAAACATTTCCCATGCCCAAAATGTTTTTAAATTGAACAGTGTTAAGAATACGGTTGGTTCCAACCACCCAACATGATCCAATTACCCAAAAAAAAATGTTAAAAGTACTTTAATCATACTTCCGCTCATATTAATTTATTTTCACCCACCACTCAGCAAGCCCATTAAAACCCACTGAAACTGGACAAAAACTCTAAAAAGAATAAACAAGCCGCCACGCAAGACGTCAGGGATTGAAATTATCAAGTAATTTAATAAAAGTGTGCGATAAGTCGGGGCGGACCCACGTCGGCCACTCGCAGATAAAAGGGAATAAGTTTAAACGAGAAAAGTTGTCGAGATAGCGCTGTGGACAGCCCTAGCCGGGCACTTGGGCCGCGGGCCGGGTCGGGCCGCACCGGGCCGCATAGGCCCTTGACGACCCTGTCGCACTGCCATTCCGACAATTGCCGCGGTTTTACTGACACCGCGATGATTTCTCTGTTTGGAGTTTAGTGGCTCAGGCTTTTTTGACAAGAAATAGAAGATAAACTTTGTACTAGTCTGTTTTTAAGCGCCGTTCGCATGTAACCCGGGAGAAAACCAGGTCAAGTGAGAGGACTTGCTCGTTGTTATAGCGACAAAAGAAACTCACTGTGAGATTTAACTCTTACCTTTTGCAGTTCATGTGATACATTTCGACGACAGTCTGGCGGATGGCCAGTGGAGGCTTATAAATAGGGTTCTTCTCGCACTCTTCGTACAAAATTTTTGTTAATTTGGTTCAGAGAGAAACAAAATTAAAAATAGAAAGTTCACATTCCTTAAATTACTCGGTCTAATTTTGAATCAGTATATCAATAATTTGTATTAAAGTCTCTGAAGAACATTTTAGATATTAATGTAGGCGGAGGGTGATTAATTTTTTAATACTTAGTTTGGATGCGGTGTACGAAATATTATTAACCCGGCGTCATGGGGGTTGGGTCTGTGGGACCCGTTACATTTTATTGCGCTTCTACTTCGGTTACTAGGAGTGCGACATTGCCTTTCTTCTCAGTAGCTGGAGCTGTTGAGTTGTTCTATGCAACTCAAGCAACATGTTGGTCGTGGCACAGCCGCAGCGGGAGTTACAAGTGCACAAAATTGAAAAAGGTATGTGAGACCCATCCCCGCAGTCGGTGTAACAATTTCGCGCCATATTGTTTAGATATTGTTTTACTTATTATCTGTGTTTTTATCCTTTTGTAATTGATTTTTTGCTGTTGTTTATAATTGTATTTGCTTTTATATGGTTTAAATTATTTTATTTGTATTTTTGTAGGTACTTACTTAGTAAAAAATGGATCATAAAGAAGGAGAACGACAGCGTATTCTTGCAATTTTACAAGAATCTGAGTCTGATTCTGAGTTGACAGACCAGGATTTGTGTGACGAAGAAGATCGCAAAAGGTGCCAAGTGTGTTCAGCCAAAAAAGACCGTAAAACAAACTACATCTGCGAGAGTTGCAATTAATTTATTTGTGGAGAACATATAGTACCTTTTTGTGCTGACTGTACCAAAGATATAAAGTGATTTTTGTTTTTTTCTTAAGGCAATTTCGTTTCCTACAAAAAAAGGGCCATTAAAACTTTGAGACTGATTGTTAATTAATAATAAAATTAGATTTTAATAGAAGAAAAAATTTTTGATGACATTTGTCGTTATGTTTTTAAAGTTCCATTTATGTGATTAAAACATAATTATAACATGATATTTGTGTTTCATATATTTACTTAGATACCTTTATAACTAAACATGAATAATATTAACTTTATTATTTATACAGTATTGAAATAATTTTGACATTAAAAAACGGGTCGGTGAGACCCACCCCAACGTCCGTGTAACACTTTTCCACCCCCATGACGCCGGGTTAAATACCTAAACATACCGTAAATAACAAAAAAATATCGCTGTTGTTAAATTCAACATAGTTAAAAACAACAATTTTACAGTTTAAATACAATATTACAATAGTCGTGATGGCCCAGTGGATATGGAGCCCGCCTCTCGTGTAAGAGGTTGTGGGTTCGAATCCGGGCAAGTACCAATGTGATTTTTTCAATTCATATTGTACTTTCTAAAGTTTATCTTAGACATCACTGACATCCCGTGCCTCGGAAAGCACGTAAAGCCGTTGGTCCCGGTTGTCATTCGTAGAACTTTGACAGTCGTTACTGGTTAGTCAGAAACTCAGACCAGTCTAACCAAGAGGTATCGTGTCGCCCAGTTACTGGGTTGTGGAGGTCAGATAGGCAGTCGCTCCACGTAAATCACCGGTATCGAGCTGAATCCGGTTAGGCTGGCAGCCGACCCCAACACGGTTGGGAAAAGGCTAGGGAGATGATGAAATACAATATTACAATACCATCCTAATCTTGGCTCACTGAAGGGGAAAAGACCTCTTGCAAAGAAGACACAAGAATTTATCACCATGCAAGACTAATATTATAATCAAATCAAAATTAACTTATGAGCTACTTAAAATCCATGTCAAAACTCTAACATAAATTTATACATACAACTACTTCACAAAGTTCACGAAACGTTTACACTTTTACCCTCGAAGTCGATACTTCAACAACTAGTTAAAACATCGAGAAATTTATAAACTTACAACACTTATTAAGCAGGGTCGGGTAATTAAGTGTGTATAAGTTAAAGCGATCGGAATGAAACGTCTTGGGTGAAAACGGGGTAGGGCAGCCTGACTAATAAAAAACTTCGGTTTTTTACTGTTTCACGATCATCTGTTAAAGTTTATTTATTATTACTAGCTGATGCCGACAAGTTCTGCTGTGTACGGTTATAGTTTCATCAAAAAATCCGAGAAAAAGGAGCGTTTAGTTTATCCCATATTTGAAAATTATATAGACGTTTTCTTTAATTTTTCTCTCTTTCCTCGGACACTATCGAATAATAAAATATTGGTCTGCTTTTAACGCTTTTTAACACATTTAGCTATTCATTTTAATTTACATAGATTACACACAACACCTAAGTTCTAACTGAATTCGATACTTGCTTCGAAAAAACTTAAGACAGCTTCGTGGGTTACCCTAGCACGTTTACCAAGACGAACGGGGATCTTCAAGCTGGTTTCCTCTAGGGACCTAAATAGAATACTTGAAGTTTAGGCTGCAAACTTGGCGATAAGTGGTTTGATGATCAAACCGGTGAGATCGAGAGAAAAAAAAAACAGTTTAAGGGTTAATTCTCCGGGATTTAATTAGGTTCTTTCAAAAGTGTTTTTATAAATGACGCTAATAGAGTTAGAAATTAAGAGTCATTTGTCAATTGCCAAGAATCAAAGAGCTTAGCCAGTATGGAGAAAGTTTGGAAACCAGGATCAGGTATTAGTGGCCTGGTATTTATGCAGGTATTTTCGTCGCAGTTCTATGGCACATAATAATGTCTCCTGTATTCAAAATTCCGTTGACCAACGGGTGCGGATTGGGAAAACCAGTGGGAGTGTAGTGATGCTACATACACTAAAGCGGATTTTGGAACCACCTTTCACAATAAAGTGGAGCACACTGTGGCTATGTACGCCTCACGGATTTTGAGGCATTTTCACGCGATTTTGTTGCGCCAAATAACAAATCAATACCGCCTATCTATTTACTTTACTTTTTCTGTACATTGTACGGTCGCGGTCTGAAAAGTTTTACCAATTTTGAAAGTACATTCTATATCACACTTTTTTCATTAAAATCTAAAATGCTATATCATGTTACTTGTTACCTTTCAGAAGTTATTATGCAAAATGACACAATGAGAATAACTACGACGTTACTAAGCAACGGCTTCGGCTTAGCCATGTTTCGTCTCTATCGTGCACTTGACGTTTGGCAGTTGTGTAAGAGTGACAGGTATAGTGCCAAAGTCAGTGCTTAGTAACGTCTATTTATCTCGCCATAAGTGATGATGAAACTCTTTTCTTAATTTGTTGAATTGACATTTGTCCAAAAATATTGTTTGAACGTCGTTTAGACAAGAGTAAAATTTTCCAAAATATTTTTTTTTCATATCGAAATAAAATGGCAAGTTTAAACCTGGAGCAAAGGACAATCTTCGAAAATGGACATAGTTTTATTAGTGCCTTATCACGAAAACTCAATATAACTTTTGTGATTTACTGTGAGGTTTGAAGGGTTTGAATATGGCGTCACGGCACGGCAAGGAAGACTAAATAAAAGATCATGGAAATGACTGAGGAAGAAGTGATGCTGCCTTCTACGTAGTTAGTGTATCCTGCAACAGAATTCCCTCATATTATTTACGTTCAAGATAATGCACGGATACACACAGTCCGTGCTACTATGGCGTGGTTCATTCTGCACCGTGACATTATTCGTCTCATTCAATGGCCCACTCGGTCTGCTGATTTAAACTCTGTAAAAAATTATGAGGGATTATGGTTTAGCGCTGGAACTGACAAAATGAAAGAAATCCTCATAGATCACGCTGTGCTCGAGTGATACCAGAAATACTGATCAATGCGCGTGTCTTGTTGCATCAATGCAAAATTGTCGTAACTGCGGAGTAATGTTATACTAGATATTGAATAAAGCTTTTTTTAAGATTTGATTTATTATTTCCTTCATTCTTATTAAAAAAAAAAAACAAAATTAGTCGTAGCTGTGGATCCGTTCTAGTCCATACTACTATTATAATAATTGCGAAAGTAGCTGTCTGTCTGTCTCGCTTTCGCGTGAAATCTACCTAAATGATTTAAATAAAATTTGGTACAGAGATAGTCTAGAGCAAGGGCATAGGAAAGTTTTTTATTTAATTCCAGGGGAACGGGAACTACGCGGGTAAAACCGCGGGAGACAAATAGTATTTAATAAAGATTTTTTCGATGTTTTCTTCATATTCTTATTTAAAAAAATATTGGTTTTTCAAAGTAGGTTCTCTGTATATCTAACCTTTATAGTAGTCAGTCCATCACCTAAAGCGATTGAATGTCATATCATTAGAAAAAAATAATCTATGATCAATCAAATTATCATGAAATAGACATTTAAAACTTGTGACCTGAATGTGTGCATGCAATTGTGATCCTTATGGTGGTAAACACTTTCAGACCGCGACTGTACATACGAAGTTACTTGGATTACGAAGTTACACAGATATTGGTGATCTTATTATTTTTAAAGTTTTGAAATCGTCAATCAACTTAAGCAAGCGCGGTGCCTTGCTTTGCAACGGGACAGCAATAGGCTGATATTATATTTTTACATCATCGCACTAACACGAGACTCTCTGAATGGCGGATTCGCATGCAAGCAGCTTTCCTAACCAAGAGGTTCGTGATGTGATGTCGTGCTTTTGTTGACGGAACGTGACTGGGTCTAAACTGACAGAAAATTGCTATAAATTCTACATTTTTCAATTAAATATTGTTTCACGATGTATTGTTTGGATCAATGTCCGATATTGCTAAGTTTGTTTAAATATGTTTGTATTATATTTGTATTTGATATTTCAACTAGGATATTTCGAATCATATTCTAATCTAAACTTGTAGTTTCAATGAAAAGAAAAAAAGTGAAACTGATCGCAAAACACAGACAAGCAAACCGACCGATCGAGCACAAACCGTTCCGTTTTACGCAACATTGTACAATTTGAATGCACAAAAACAATCCTCTTTATTTATCTCAAGTTGATTCGTTCCCACGTTCTCTGTTTGTTCAGTTCACGAGTTTTCTTTGACAAATCTCATGCGATGGCTCAGTAAATACGCTCCGAAGAAGGGTTCCTCTTTGCGCACTTTAGAAGTTTGTACAATGAACGACGTGGACCTTTCTAGCTTAGTGCGTGTCGAAACTGCCTCAACATCGCGAGTCCCTAATGGAACAAAGCAGTTCTTTATTATTTAGCCTTCGAAATTATGTTTGCTTATTCAACTTTGGCGAGGGCTTGTTCCAAATTCGACTATGTTGACTTGTAGTAGGGTTCGTTTTTTAGTGTTGGGTATTTGTTTATTCTGTAGGGTAGTGACGCGTAATTTTGAGTTACTTGGTCGACTTCGAGTGGGCAAAATACGTGATTATAATTTTTGAGGTGCCTTTCACAGGCATTGGTGAGATGTTTCTGAAATATTTCTAAACTTTGAGAGTATTAAGTATAGGTTTTGATGAACGGATAGCGGAGCGCATTGTGCATGCCAATCTAAAGGAATGACAGATAAATAAATGACTAACTGCTAACTCACTATACTTAGCCACATCTATCAGAGAGTAACTTGAAACTATATTAAAATCCAAGCAATATGAATTAGTATCTGTGTTCCTATAGTTCTTATCTATAGTAGACCATCCGTCCTCCGAAAGATAGACAACTGCGAAAGGATGTTATCCGTCAGTAGATTCTTGAGTAGGATAGTTTTTTTGTCTATATCTAGGAACGGGAACTAAAAAATGATAAGTTATTAAAACAGCCGTAAATACACTCAAACAAATATTTAGTTCCATACAACGCTATGATCATCCAAACTCCGCTAACGCTACATCCAATAAAATCTCTTTACTCTGGCAATGTGAAACAATAATAGCTTTGTAATTAGCGTGTCGGCTACCAATGCAATTATCGTTAATACAAGCCAGCTGTTTGCCAAATATGTTAACCTAATGTTTATTTAATTTTGAAAACAGGTTAGGGGAAAATTCTTGAGGAAATATTGTCGTATCTGCATACCACCAACCAATAATGTATCCATTCTCAACGTAGGTCTCTCCCAAAGAGCAGTCATCGCGGTCTTAGGCAGCCAACATGCGTTCGCTGTCCGCCAACTTTTTAAATCATTGGTCCATCTTTTGGAATGGTATCTGTCGAACCAAGGGATACCCTGTAGCCTAGTCACTGGGTTGTGAAGGTCTGATTGACTCTGGGTAAAATACTGGTATTCAGCTGAATCCGGTTAGACTGGAATCCGACCCCAACATAGTTGAGAAAACCCTAATATATACACAAAGTTTGCCTAAATGTGGTCTCTACTATAAAACATGTTTGCTTTACAACCGTCAGTCTAAAAGATCGTTGAAAGAAAAATACAGCATGGTTTAATACGTTTTGCAAGTGCACAGAGTGTCTTGTAGATGACTTTAAAAAATGAAACGCGGTGGAATGAAAATTAATTACTTTCAGATTTGTTTTCCCTAGAGGGTAGATACTGGGTGTAGGAATTTTTTTATCCAGTATTTGCAGCTCAGCGTATGTTTTCTTAATTTTTAGATAGAACAATACTCGAAGTGTATGTGTTTTTGGTAAGGAGAAAAATCAAATTACGTGTCTAAGTCAGGTTCGTTTGAAGAGTTGTCCCAAGATATTAATTAATTTATTTATAGACTTCAGAACTAGCTTTACTTCCCATCTACATAATATCGAGCGTTCTCTAGCGAGAATTAGAAATAATTTGTCCAAGTTACTATAGACGGGTAACACGAACAAAGGGCCAAACAAATGAGAATTTAGGTCGATAAATTTTAATCAAAGCACGTCGAGCCGACTCGGCTAAATGAAGTTATGGTTTGCAGTTTACATGCCATCCTTGATAGATAAATGAAACCTTACTGGGTTAATCCACACTGTTGTTATGTGTATCTTTTCCTGTTTTTACGTAAAAGAGGTATAAACGGGCTGTGCTGTGAAACGGTCTTATGTTTAATTCGAATCAGTAATTCGGAAATAACATAAGATTAAGTACAACCCGTACGACTTATCTGTGCACCTTGCTGGAATGCGACCCCTTTCCCGCTTCCCCGCACGGCGTCCCGTTTTTGCCTTGTTCGTTTAGTAGTCACAGCATTCCGGCAGCGCTACGTCACAGAGCGAGGTGCACAGTTAAGTAGCACAGGTAGTACCAGCATATTAATATTGTTTCAATGTAGAGCAAATGCATCTTCTCATACAGCAAAGGCAAGAGCGTTTATAATCACGCGTGTTTAAGGCAGATGGTGACTTCAGACTTTTACTTCCAGATTTTTCTACGCCTTTGTTCGGCCATTTACATACAATTTCATTTTTTATTTCACCCCGATAACTTAAATCCTTCTAATATTATAAATGTTTTTTAAGTAAACACTACAGAACGGGTTTTGATGAAACTTTACAGTAATATAGCTTATACTTCAAAATCTATACTTCTATACTAATATTATAAAGAGGTAAAATTTGTAAGTTTGTAGGTTTGTAAGTTTGTATGTTGGGGGTAATCTCTGGAACTACTGGTCCGATTTGAAAAATTCTTTCAATGTTAGATAGCCCATTTATCGAGGAATGCTATAGGCTATATACCATCACGCTAAACCTACGAGAGCGGGGCAGTAAGGAAAAATGCGGGTGAAACCGCAGGGGACAGCTAGTAGGACATAAGTAGGTAACATAACATTATGCTATGACCGCAAGGGACAACTATAGTCATATATAAACTATTCTATACAATTCTCCCTCAATGAGTTCCCGCGATACTATCAACCCTGAAGTTCAAAACATACACAAATCTAGTCACATGAAAACAATTCAGCTTCTACGTAAGTCGGTGCTTCGTCCTCGTAATAGTTGCACTAGGCGCATAGTTAATACTCGCGTTCCGCAACTTCACTTACGGGAAAAGCCAGCAATATGTAATACATTATACTGTGCAATATTCCCCAGATTTATTGAATTTCCCAGCAAAGTGTAATGAAGAAGATAGGATACTCTGTTATTATAACTATGTGCATTTTTAACTTGTGTGGTTTTAATAACTTTGTGTTTTGTTACGGTATATCGCTTGTCTATACTAATATTCTAAAGCTGAAAAGTTTGTTTGGTTTAACGCGCTAATCTCAAAAAGTACTGGTACGAATTGAAAAATTCCTTGTGTTGGATAGCCCATTTATCGAGAAATATAACATCGGCATCATCATACGTGAGCGGTGTAGTTACTTTAAATACGGATGAAACTGCATAGAACAGCTAGTGTATTTTAAAAATGTAGTTTTTTTTTTTTTAGAAATTATTTTTCCATTTTTATTTAGAAATAAACTATTTACATACGTACAATATACAAATAAATATGGCTAACTTAAAACTAACTCAAAAAATAATTAATATCTAAAACTAAATAAAAAACTAAAAATTAAAAAATAAATAAGAAAGCGGTTATCCGTCGGCGTCGTAAAACTCGTCATCACTGTCAACGGGCAGCGTGCCCAGAAGGCTGGCAGCATTACCACGCTGAATGGCGATGCTTATTCTTTGGGCAAAGTAGATGCCAGCCTTCTGATCACGCGAAGTGTCGACTAAACGTTTTGCAATCTCTTTGTAAAGAGAACGGGCACTCGGGCCCCATGGTCCCAAAGTTTCAACCCCAAACGGCTCAAATATATAATTACCAACTAGGTTGTTATATTTCCGCCGCTTGAGGTTTTCTGCTTCGGCAGCAGCAGTGCCCGCATGTAGAATTTATTAATTTGTCTGGTATAACGCGCTTATTTCAATAACCACTTAGTTGAGGTGTAAAATACTTTTACTATTGAAACGTCCTTTCATCGAGTAAGGTTATAGGCTACATAATTATTATTCTACGGCTCATGGAACCGAAGCAGTAACCAAAGACCTAAAACCGCGTGAGCTGCTTTACGTTTATCCTCGTTTTAATTAAGTAAAAAAAAATACCATGTTAGCTTTTTCAGCCCCATTGGTCTTCTGATTATAAGAACTACTATTGAGTATTTGGTACTATACCTTTGATTTAAGGGTTAGCCAAAGTACTACTATAATTTTCCATTAAGAATTTTCCACGACTTCGCGAATATTCGCTAATAGCACGTTAGTCAAATAATCCTGCTGCTGCTGAAGCTTTTACTGAACATTCCTAGCGAATATAAAACACGGGCGTCTTGAGACTTGAGTAATTCAGGTCTTAGAATGTTCGAGAAGCTGTTGCTTCACAATTTATATACTAAAAGAAATCCGGCTAAAGGATGACAAAACGGTTCAAACTTTATAGCTCAAGTTTCTTAGCTTCAGCATTTAATGGTTAATGTATGAAGAGCTAGGGCAACTTATTGCCTGAAGTGTCCTTAAGAATAACGATAATAATATTCTATACTAGCTTTTGCCCGCGGCTTCGCTCGCGTTAGGAAGGTAGCATATGTCACTCTCCATCTACCTCCACTCAAAAGATCACGTCAATTCTTCGCCCTGTTTTGCTTTGAAATATGCTCAAACAGACACATACTTTCCCATTTATAATCTTACTAGCTTCTGCCCGCGGCTTCGCTCGCGTTAGAAAGAGTAAGAAAAGTAGCCTATGTTACTCTCCATCCCTTCAACTATCTCCACTTAAAAAATCACGTCAATTCGTCGCTCCGTTTTGCCGTGAAAGAACGACAAACAGACAAACAGACAGACAGACAGACACACTTTCCCTTTTATAATATTAGTATGGATGTATAAAATTCCCGTGTCACAAATTTAGCTACCGTACTCGTCCGAAACGGCTTTACCGATTTTTACCAAGTTTTATATGCATATCAGTAGGTCTTAGAATCGGCTACTATCAATTTTTCATAGCCCTAAGTGATAAGGGTTATTCATCCGTAACATTTTTTCATTCATCAGAAACCGCGGGAGGCAGCTAGTATTAGTATGAATTTTCCAAAAAATTAAATCGAAAGGAGAAAGTCTGAAAGTCTGACAATCAGTCTCACAGAGGGGTGGGGAGGGGGGGGGGTGTTACCTAATAATGAGGTTTCGAAGGTCTGATAGGCAGGCGCTTTATGAAAAATGCACTGGTATTTAGTTGGTTAGAGTAGAAGCTGACCTTACTTTTTTGTAAAAAAAGGCTAAGGAAATGAATATTCTATAGTATGATGGACAGTTTGCCAAAGCTAATTATATTAAACTAGCTTTTGCCCGCGGCTTCGTTCACGTTAGAAAGAGACAAAAAGTAGTCTATGTTACTCTCCATCCCTTCAACTATCTCCACTTAAAAAATCACGTCAATTCGTCGCTCCGTTTTGCCGTGAAAGAAAGACAAACATACAGACAGACAGACACACTGTCCCATTTATAATATTAGTATGGATGCATTGGTATTTAGTAGGTTAGACTAGAGGCTGACCTTACTTTTTTGTAAAAAAAAGGCTAAGGAAATGAATATTCTATAGTATGACAGACAGTTTGCCAAAGCTAGTTATATTAAATTTTATTAATACGTTTAAGCTCGAAATTATGAAGTACTAGCTTCAGCCCGCGACTTCGTCCGCGTGGAATAGTTCCCGCGGGATTTCTGGAATGAAAACTATCCTATGTCCTTTCTCGGGTCCCAGACTGTATCTGTACCAAATTTCAGTCAAATCGGTTCAGTAGTTTAAGCGGGAAAGCGTAACAGACAGACAGACAGAGTTACTTTCGCATTTATAATCATATCTTAAACTTTACGTTTCTCGGGACCCTGGGGTCCCGGACCTTTGAAAGGCGTACGAGGGGCCGAAGCCAACTCGCAGAGGCCCCTTAAATAAAGCTTTATAATATAAAGTGGGACACCAACCGGCGATTATCCCTATATGCACCACTCAAGTGCACCTAAGGTCAACCCCCGGTGCATTTATAATATTATTAGTATTAGTATAGTATAATTAGTATATTAGTATGGATGTTTTGTGACGTGTTGGTAATAATAAGGAAAACGATATACTCGTATAGCTGACAGTAAATTGCTGACAGTGGATAGAAAGTCATACTATTTTAGAGTGCCTTCATTTCAGCTAATACTGCAAGGACCTGGTATAATTACGATTATAATTGTATACTTTCACAATCCAATAATATTCTTCGCCAGTCAGTGAACCCGGTTGCGTTACATGCGGATCGGTGTGAAATCGATTGCATTTTGTATTTACATGCAGTGATGTGTTCGTTTATTTTTTGATCCCACACGTGGTATCCTTGATAAAAAAAACCAGTGATTACTATGGACAAATCTGAAACTTGTTAGTCTCTAGCCTATTTAGCCAACATATTTTGCTTACATTAACATAACACAAAATGAGAAAGATTTTACTCCAACAGGTAGAGCCAGAGATTAGCATAGTGCAATAAAACTTTACTGCTTTAATTATAAGTATAGATAGTGAAACTTAATACAAAAAGTACGGACTTTTTTAGGGTTCCGTAGCCAAAGGGCTAAAACGGAACCCTTATAGATTCGTCATGTCTGTCTGTCTGTCCGTCTGTCTGTCTGTCTGTCTGTCCGTCCGTATGTCACTGCCATTTTTTTCCGAAACTATAAGAGCTATACTGTTGAAACTTGCTGAGTGGATGTATTCTGTGAACCGCATTAAGATTCTGATACAAAAATAGAAAATATATAAAGAAATTTGGGGGTCCCCATACATAGAACTTAAACTCAATTTTTTTTATCATACCCATATGTGTGGGGTATCTATGGATAGGTCTTCAAAAATGATATTGAGGTTACTAATATCATTTTTCTCTAAATTGAATAGCTTGCGCGAGAGACACTTTCAAAGTGGTAAAATGTTGGTTCCTGTAACTTCCAAAATAAGAGTATGATAAATAAAAAAAAAAAAATATGATGTACATTACCATGTAAACTTCCACCGAAAATTGGTTTGAACGAGATCTAGTAAATAGTTTTTTTTAATATGTCATAAACCGTATATCGTAATTTACCTTTCATTCAATCAACTCAAATATAACAATATAACAAGAACTTTATATTATATTACTTGCTGCTACGGAACCCTTCATGAGCGAGTCCGACTTGCACTTGGCCGGTTTTTATTTTCTTTTTCTGCTGTATGCTTCTACTAGCCCGTGCTCGTAATTTCGCTTGCGTTAATGGCGATTATTGAAGTAAATACGTAGCTCATATCCTGTCTCTCAATAAAATTGGTTAAGTTGTTTAGCTGTGAAAGCATTATAATGTAAATAAACATATGTACGTACAGAGTTACTGTCGCAATTCGAATACTACCATTGTATTTGTATATAGTTCGTGAAAATATCTAGTGACAACGGAATGTGTTTCAAAATTCGCCTGTACCGCACTTTCAGCTACAAATGCCTCAAATTTACAATAACGTAGGCACAGGAACAGGAGAATATTTGATGGTTGAAATTCGATTGGGTTTTCACCTAAGCCTACTAGCGCCCACACAACATTCAATACCAACAATAGTGCTGCAGAAAGCTTCCAGCACATCACTATTCGATAAACAGCGCGTGTCGTCGGACTGTTCGTTCGACGAGTGGAATCGAATCGGCACAGTACATTTGGCAAACATTGAATTAGCATATTGTATCCACGCCCGGCGTGCGTTCCATCCGATTATATTATCCGACACTCGATTATAACCTGTTCCCAGACAGATTGAATGTTCGATTACTGTTTGACAGACTAGTGTTTGCTTTATCGATTTTATGAAACTATCAAATCGGTTAGCGGTTTGTTGGCGAAGGGACGTGGATTTTTAAATCGGGTGTGTGGCGTTAAAATACGTTGGATGTTTGTTTGAATGGAAACCACATTTTTGCTAGGTATCAGAGATCATAAAAAAGACCCGAGGTTCGACAGCGCGTTGTAAACGAATCTAACGTAAATTCGAACTATTTTTGTATTGAAAAACTCGTTTCGCACATCGTTTTTGTTTGATTTTAAAACCATGTTCATATCAATCAGGGGTATTTATTTAGTCTCTCTCATTTTAATTCTCTCAGCTATTTATGGAGGAATATGAAAAAGTAAAACATGTAAGATCAGAATCACCTTTACGTGAAGGCCGAGTTGTAGTCTTTGTTTCCGAATTCTGCTAGATATCATCGTCGTCACCATGCCTATGCCTAAAAATAGGCATTTGTTGTCTTACAAAAGATGATTTAAAAGTATTGTATAAATTCAACAATCAAATGTTTATGGGAATACGTATTTTATGCTACAATGCACTAATTACATATAATAAGTCACATAAACAGATTGTCTTATAAAATACAATGAAGCATTTCAAAGGTTTTGAATAACACATTTTTACAGCCATACTATTACTCAAATAATTTTAAAATATTCTCAAGCACGTTAGCTCAAGCATAGTTGCAAGCTTTAATCCTGAAACTCCTATTTTATAGACAAAGACGGGAACAACAGCAGTGCAATGTAAACGTATTAGTTCTCCTCGCATTAGATTGTAAACTAAATCCCGTAAAAGTATTTAAAAGCAATCTTTGTAAGCATGGCTGAAGAGAAAAGGATTACTGGATCGCCTTTCAGGAATCATTGTTTTCCATTGTTTAGTTTTCTAGTATTGGAAAACTTAAAAAACAAGGACATAATTGTTTTGTTTGTTTACGTGGAATTTTCATTAACGCCTTTTAATATTTGTGAGAATAAAATGAAATATAATGAAGAAATAGCCTATTTTTTGTGTGTTAATTATTTTTTGGCTGTATACAGATAGGATACAGTATAATTGATTTATACTATGTGACAGATTCTAACAAAATAAAATAGACATTAAAAGGTACAAAAAACATTACATGACGAACAAAATCTATGGAACAGTTTCTTGCAGATTAGAGAAGTTAAAAAACTTTCGATTTAAAAACGTCCAGTACTCAATTAATAAACCGGTACATCTATATAAAAACAAAATCCAAAGAAATTTTTTTGCGACCTCAAACAAAAGTGGAATTACTAAAACGAAGATGTGAAGCGAAGCATCGTTCTCTCGAACCATCGTCAAAAAGAATTTGTGGACTGCGCACATTCTACATACCTTTCAGAAGCGTAGCTTTCTATTTAGAGCTTCTTTTTATCACCCGAGCATGTCAATCACAAACAAAAGCAACAAAAACTGTGGTAGTTCACTTTTATGTTGAAGTTTCTGTGGACCTAGACGATGACGCCGATCCTCTTATTCACAAACTAACGTAAATTTAAGTTAAGCGCATCTTTCTCTTTCCATATTAAGAAAAGGACAGAAGATAAAATATTACTTTAGTCCTGTCAAATTTAGACACTCCATAGATAATTTAAACGTGATTAAAAACATGGCGACTAAATATACGCCAATTTGCTTCAGGCGCTGTTTAATTTGATAGAATTAAACTAAAATGTATCTTTTGTCCTTATCTTTAAGAATGGGAAGAGAAAGATGCAGTTAACTTAGATTTAGTTAAGTTTGTGAACAAGAGAATTAGCACCAATAGCTATACTGTTATGCCCTTACTAATAATCACTGTGTGTGTGTGTTATGCAATGAATAAAGCCTGTGTAACCATACACTTTTTGACGTATAAACCTGTCATAACTTTATGCAGCGAATATTAGTAAGGTGCTTAGAGTTTACCATTTACACAGGGTGGAATAAATCAATGGGCCATGAAAGAAAACCGCTTCAGATCTTTAAGACAGATATTTTTTTAAAGAAAAAACTGCTGTCACTCACTTCTCGACCATCTTACCTAAACCAGAATCCTATCTATTCCGTTATTAAAATTCTTAAAAACCAAAGTCAACAATGAGTCAGAAACTTGACGAGTCTTGAAGAACCATCAACCCAAACCTATCACAATGACATGAAGAGTCAGAGAATTACGATCAAAAATTAAATTCAAAACCCATGCATTCCGACTCAACCCTCCGAATGCGATGCACATAATGTTTGGTGAATTAACTCAAAAATGCCAAGCGCACAGTCCTGCCGTAAATTCCCTCGCAGCGACTTTATATGACTGCAAGTAGGACGCGTAAGCTCCTACAAATAACTGGTCATAATAACTTCAGACTCTACTTACGTAACGGTGTATTTTACGGTAAGTCTTTATTTCTGAAAAGAATTAAGTTTCTCTTTAGTATTTACATGAGAAAGTCTGCTTTTGTATTTCTTGAACAGCTCTGAAGTGTGAGTTTAGGATATAAAATTTGTTCTTGAATAAAGTTTTTGGAAGTAGGAACTGAAGAGAAATACTGCACCTTGAATTTATTTTAAAATGTTATTTTTGTACAGTTTATCTTGGCCGTCACAGACTGTGAGGGAAAATATTGTACGTCCAGGTTGTACTTATATATATAATGAAAATAAGTTGAAATTCCCCAATCAACTTTGAGCAAGCGTAGTGATGTCCTGATAAACACTCGTGCCTTTTCTATTTGAGAAGAGGTTGCTGTATATGCATTGGGACAATAATAGTTATTTACTTTGTGTTAGTAGGCTGGTAATTTTTTTTTTTAATTAGAATCTGTTTAATTAGAATCTGTTTAATTTTTCATAAAGCTACATAAATCATTACTGTTTTTTTGTTATCGTGTAAAAATGTTGTGTTTGACACGCGCCTCCCATAAATTCCTGTGCAGTGGGGGGCGACGGTGGCGCCCCGCTGGTGCGCGGTAATTGCGCGAAGCACCGCCCTAGCTCCATCGACAAACCTCATTTGCAGGAGTGCTACTAAACATTACTACTTGTGGTTCTCGAATATGGTTTTGGAAATCCTTAAGGATGTGGTTCGAAATTGGAACACATTTGGTTTATGGAATTGTTTTTTTTATTTTAATTTGAAAATGGATTTGTCTCGCTTTTATTCTTGTGGTATTCACACTTAATATTAAAAATGCGAAAGTAACTCTGTCTCTCTGTCTGTTACGCTTTCCTGCTTAAACTACTGAACCGATTTGAATGAAATTTGGTACAGATATAGTCTGGGGCCCGAGAAAGGACATAGGGAATTTCATCCCGGAAATCCCGAGGGAACGGGAATTATTCCACGCGGAGCAAGTCGCGGGCAGAAGCTAGTTTGAAAATAATTCCAAGACTGTCATGGCTATCAACGCAAATTTACAAAAAAATGGTCGTAGGGTGCCTAAAAATGATATCGAGGATGACCCAGGACAAGGTGATGAGATAACTTAGATTATGAGTTAAGGTGGTGCAAGAATATAATAGGTATTTAGAGGTCTTTGAGAAGCGGTGGAACATTAACGACTAATTATAAAAAAAGTTCATACAATCTAAGACAACTTATTTATGTCATATTCTCCTGGCACACTGTCAGGAAATTATACAAATTATCATACGTGTTTATCATTAACAACACTTACTACAACAAACTAACATCCGAAATAAAATCGAGATTTCTTAGTTACAGCCCGAGCCCTTCCCGATGCCGGTAACACACTCAGCCAATTTATATAGCGAGAGGGCAATTACCGACGTTTTCCGACGTTTTCGGCGTCTAAACGTCATTTGCCGAAATTATTTCGTCGGAGGCCGAATCGCCTCGGGCAAGTGATAAACACTAGTGATAGGAATGTAATCCGACGATTTGATTCGTCGCAATTGGTAGGGGACTATCCGGATACATTTTTACTTGTACAGTGCGTGAATTTTGGTTTAGGTCAGTCAAGTGAATGATCCGATTTGAGGGGTTACGGTAATGACAGTGAATTAGTAAATGATAGCTGGAGATGTAATAAAATGGTAAATTAAATACATTTATATCTTTCTTTGTTAAGACGGTTCTGTGTTGGGGGCTGGAGTTTGCAATTACAAAACATTCTTTGGACTATGAATATTAGATTTTCGGGGGCTATAAATTTTAATTCTGTGATTCGCAATTAAGTATTTTACAGAGTTATAACTATAATTAAATCATTCGTTTGTTGTAGCTTAAGGTTTCGTCCTACGGACGTTAATGCTTCTGTGGATGTAGTGTAGAAAGTTAGAAACCATTTAGAAACCATATTAACTAGCACGGTTAGCGTAGCGGTAGTGGGATTGGGTGCTGCACTACATGAATAGGGATCCATTCCTGCACGGGATAAATATTTGTAAGACCAGATAGTCATAGATATTATACATATTTTCTATGTACTTTATTTGTTTGTAAACCCAAAGGCTAAGATACTAGAGAAAATATTGGAATGGAAAATTCTTTAAGAAAATAGAATACCTCTTCTAAAGACAGATAAGTGGATGATTTTCTTCCAATCTTGGTTTGAGAAAGATTGTAACATAATGCTCATAATAGAGGCATAGCTAGTTATATTACAGGCAAAAGCTCTAGCTGAGTATCTTAACAAGTAAATCAAACTGTTACAAGTTGAAGTTTACTTAACACTTCGCTGACATTAAGGTCTTAGTTGAGTTAAACTAAAGATTGAGTGTAAAATCCTGGCGAGTACTGACGGCGTCAACTTACTTATTTACAAAACAAACTTATACTTTTTACATTTGTTTTTTCAGGGAAAGTTTATGTTTCATGAAAAAAACTTTTTAAGTAAACATACTTTCTCAGCTAGCTCCTTTTTATTTTGTTTGAAGGACAAATTAGTAGTTAGTAACTAATATTTTACTTAGAATATACACAAATTATCGTCAAATGTATTTTACATTTGGTATTAATATCTCATCAAGTAACTCGATAGTAAATGAGTATATCAATAATACATTCTAGCCAATCAAACATAAGAACATATTTGATAAATTAACACAACATGTTTAATGAAATCGAGGCGCTTTCGATTTCTCGAATGCAAGGTTTCTCAACAATTGGGGATCGTCTCACTCGGCGGTGGCATTTACACCCGTAAACTGTAAATGTACCTGTATCAATTAATTGATATTGTTAAATACCCAATTGACAGAGTTGTCCACATTGCTATTTATCATCTCCGTAGCTTTTTCCAATTATTTTAGCCTCAACTTCTAGTCTAACTGGATCCAGCTTAATACTATGAATTTATATTTTTATATATAGCGATTTTATTTCAATTTTAAAAATATACCCTTAAATAGACTGATGTAAATATACCCTTGAATAGACTGATGTAAATATACCCTTGAATAGACTGATGTAAATATACCCTTGAATAGAGTGATTTTCACACTTTTGTGGATTCTGACTACCCGTAATGACTGTCAAAGTTCTACGAATGGTTTACGTTTCCGAGGCACGGGATGACAGTGCTGTCGTAGATATACTTGAGAAAATGCAATGAATTGTAAAATCTAATGCTTGAGAAGTGGGCACCAGAACCATTGGACACATAATCAGTAGGTACTGTGAGGTATGAAAAAGACCTCCGGGACCTAATGTGTGTGTTTAGTATGTGGGAGGGCTTGAAGAGTCCTCCGGTCAACACTTTTGTATAGTGTAACTATTGAAATATAAACAGGGAGCACTTTTAACTGAATTTATTGTTATTTAGAACATGCTCACTCCATGAGCCTCGGACGCGACATGCGTCGGTTTTTATCAAAACAAAAGTACAAAAAGAAATTGAAACATTCTAGAATGTTTCAATTTCATGCTGAGTGTTAAGATAAAAAAAACCTCAAAGGTATTTTTCTAGCCAGTTATCTATAAACAGTTACATAAAGACTTCACAGTACATTGAAACAGAACAAACTAAAATGTTTTATTTTATAGATGGAAAATCATCAAATAACTTCTCCCGCCCTGGGAGGGGTGACAGGGAGTGTCAAAATCCTGCCGGGGTTGCGGAATGATAATAATAGTTACCGTGACCCTGGAACATAAAGGGCAATCGAAGGAACATGAGTGGGTTTTAGTCAGTAAAAGTCTGACACGCCCTCCCGCCGCACCCAGGACGGGAGCCGTCATTTGATGATTTCCCACTCACCAAAAAAAAAAAGAGTGTCAAAATTTTACTGACTAACACCCACCTTTGTTCCCTCGGTTGACATTTATGTTCCAGGGCTTCGGTAACTATTACAACTAATCCGCAACCCCGGCAGGTATTGGCCCTAAAGGGCCACGTCACGTCAAACTAAAATGCTGCAACTGTCACATCGGCAAACTTTTTACACGTCACTTCCTTCTAATAGTTTTGCTGTACCTAACAGGCAAAGAAGGCATAGTAATTTTATAAGAGACATGCGGGAGATAAAAGCATACGATAAAAGGTTGACTACCCCTGTTCTAATGGATATTAACTATACAGCTATTTGTAATTCATAAAGGCGGCTGCACACCTGCGATCCGCAAATTAGCTGATCAATTAGTCGCGCCGCGTTCGTCGTACGGCGCGCGGCGTGCAGATTCTATTTGCTTGAGGTAACGAGAAGTTAGTTAATACTATTTGAACATGTACTGATTATGTGATATGTATGTTGTATGGAGTTATGTGATATCTGTTTATGTGATTGTAGGTTCTGGTACCTACTGTGTCTAATCTACAGCAATTTTAAGAAGGCAATTGTTTGCGTATTTCTGTTGTATGTTTGTAGAGAATGAATTCAAAAAGTAGAGAGGGCCTAGCCAAGTGGCATTGTAGAATAGATAGCCAAAACGAATAGATTGTCAAATGTATGGAATTGACATAAGCTTTCGCTAAACAATTTGACATCTCCATACATTGGCAATCGTTTTCGTTTCGCTATATATTCTACAATGCCACTTGTCTAGGGGGGCTGGACTGATTTCTAAAATTCTTTTACTTTTAGAATTAGAGCCTATTTCTCAAAGATGGCTATAAGCAATTATAACAATAATTATACTACTTACGGGAGCGGAGTAGTAACGCGGGTGAAACTGCGAGACAGCTAGTCTCATGAATTCAAAAACCTAAATTAAAAATTCAAGGCATTCATTTCACTTGACCATTTACAGGCACTTATTAATTTTTCAGAGTCGGTCGGTTAGTTAGAAAGTTGAAGCTAGTTGCTTGTTTCAAAACGTAACTTGGTCTCTATGGAAAAGAACATGCTAAAAGCTCCATGGACTCTCTTTTCAATCAAGTTTCACAAAGTTTAGGTTACATTATTCGAGTTGCTTTTATATATGAAAACAACGAAGGTAATCTATACATATAAAAGAAAGTCGTGTCAGTTACACATTTTATAACTCAAGAACGGCAGAACCGATTTGGCTGAAAATTAGTGGGGAGGTAGCTTAGGACTTTTTTTTAGTAACCAAAAATCTGATATAACGCGGGTGAAACCGCGGGGGACAGCTACTAATCAATATTAACTGGTTAATACTCAATTTGGCTTTGGCAGTTAAAGAGATGTCCAAACCCAAATGGCTGTTCCATTTGAGCTTGGCCAGACTTGGCAGTGCACCACTAGAATGATGGGTGTATCAGCACAAATGAGCTTAGTAATTTCGAAGAAAACAATATAACCCAATGATTCATATTACATACAAAAAGAGTACTTTTTGACGAGTTTTTCGACGCCGACGGATAACGCCTTTCTTTTTATTTATTTATAATTATTTTTTAGTTTTAGATATTAATAATAATAATACCAGCCTATAACTGTCCCACTGCAGGGCAAAGGCCTCTTCTCATACAGAGAAGGCACGAGCATTGATCACCACGCTTGCTCAAGACGGGTTGGCGATTTCGGACTTATATTAACTACAAGTCCAGGTTTCCTCACGATGTTTTCCATCACCGATGTCTGTGATGTCTAAGATAAACTTTAGAAAGTACATATGAATTGAAAAAGTCACATTGGTACTTGCCCGGATTCGAACCCGCGACCTCTTGCATGAGAGCCGGGCGCCTTAACCACTAGGCCATCACGACATATTTATTTATACGACATATTAATTAGTTATAATTTAGCTATATTTATTTTTATATTATGCCTGTATATATTTAATTACTATTGTCTTTATAAATAAACGTTAATTTTTAGTGTTAAAAGAGTACTAGAAATTGGTCGGTTTAATAAAACAAAAAAGCTTTACAGTTTAATCGCATTAGTATATATAACATTAAAAAATGTACAGCAAAAAATATACTGTAAAGTGAAATTCAATTATTGCAGTGAGGCAAAAGGAACGTAGTTTCAATTAAATTTATACGTGAGATAAGAGCGTCCGGCAATAAAACAACATTGTTGCTTTACTTAAAACTATTTTGATTTGAGCTTGATCTCAGTTTCAATGTGTTTGTTTTTCTAACAATGTTTTGGTAAATACAAAGTTGAATACTATTTTCAATTTAGCAAATATTCTGTCAATTTCAGTGGTGATGGCGTGACATATTCGAAAGCGAAGTAATAACACTGTTTTTAATGTAAAGGTTAAGAAAATAAAAACCTTATATATATATGTATATATATAAGGTTTTTATATATATATGTATATATATATTCAGATCAGCTGTGTTTTAAAGTAATTCGCAATTTGGCACTCTTCTCTTCATATTTCGATCTCACATGTCAGACACTTCCCGTAGTAAATCATGAAATTTGGTAAGAGGCAATGTCATGTAGCACAAGAAAAGGAAAATCCGAAATTAGTAAGTTCATAGATAGATGAAAAAATGGCTAACAAATTCTTTTCTGTTTTCTTCTGTCTACAAGTTTGTTCTTAAGTAAACTTCAATGCGTGAGTCTAATTTGGGAGACTTTTTTTCCTCTGAAACATGTTTATGTTTTATGGAAATATTATTTCTTAAATTTAAATAAAGTACTTACGAATTCTTATATAAATTTTGTAAAAATAAGTGTAAAAGGACCGAGATTTCTTTCTACTTCAAAAGGCAGAAGTTAGAAATAGTACACTATCGGTCACAAAAAATAGTCATTTTTACTAAACCTAATTAGTAATCAGTAGGTAATACATTAAAGAAATCTAATTTCAAAGCAAATTAGTTTCTACCCTGTAACTATAATGTTAACAAAACTTAGTCTTGAGCCTGTTTATATTTACCGGTGTTAATTAGCAGTTGTTACGAAGTACAGAGTTCAAGGTCTTTGTGTCGTCCGTTTGCCCTTTACAACGACCTTACAAACAAGCATTTGAAACTTTGTTACTTGTTAACATACGAATTAATTTAAATGAATCTTGGAACAAAAAATAGACTTACTTAAAAATTTAATAATAATAATTCGTTTAATCTATCAGAACTGCTTAAACCGTGGTCACGCAGGTATTACAATCAGGTCAACTTTTGTGGGCCAGATGTTCCATAGCCGACAAAATTCAACCAATGGGATATTATCACTTTATGAAATAGATAGTTCACAGCGTGTGGCGGCCATTTTTTTCAAAATGGCGGATCTGTGACGCCATTTGCAAAAAAATGCCAAAAAAACGGGATGTAATTTTTTTTATTTAATTGGAATAATAACTTGTATGGCGGCTAATAAGAAAGCTATTCTTATTGGAATCTTTATAAAACAACCTTAACATCAGAACATTGGTTTGATTAAGATTATATTATAAATATTGTAATTTGAAACCGGGAAAAGCGGGAAAATTTCGACTTTTCCGACTGTACAAAAGTCGTTATAACTAATAAAACATACGTTTATTTCATAAAACTGTTACTTAATTTACATAAAAATACCATAATTTACTTTAATTTACACAAGAACACACAATGCCATACATATTCTTTATTCCACAAGCTTTACAAGGTCGCCGCGATAAGGACGACCCACTTGTCAATTCCGAGAAGTGTTATTTGAAACTTCGGTGCGGCAACGTACGGACGTTCAAAACACTTGACGCGTGAATTTATGTCATCCTTGTTTTTTTTTCTAAACTTTGTATAAGTTAGAGCAGTCAAAATATATATTTTAAACGAAGTATTATGATTAAAATAGTGCGCATGTAAAGACGCCATTTGCATCGAGCTCAATGAGCTCGCTCCACAGATGCGCCATTTTGAAAATCAAGCTCATTGAGCGCGCTCCACAGACAAGGGGATATATACGCAAATTGAATTTTAGATTGTATTACCAAAAAAATAAAATGCATAGTAATCAAAATTGAATCAACTTGAAAAATTGTGATTCAATCGATTGAACAAAACTTTAAAATTCAATCGCAAGATTTGACCCGCACACAGACATGCCAAGTTAAATAAAAGCCACCACACACACACACAATAAAAGTCAACTAGCTAAACGTACCTCCAGCCTTTACATAAAACCGTTCTAAAGACCAAAAGCTTTCTGCCGACAGTACTGCCACTGGCGACAGTAATTAGTTTAAAACGTTTTCTCCGCTCGCCTTAATTCTGTCACTTTGTTTCAAGAACTGCATCCAGAGAGCATCTGTCCCCTCAACTGATGGAGTGAACAAGGACCAGAAAGTTAAGAGTGCATATCACTTAGCGAACACGCCTCTCTGAATTCGGAACTACGTTTCAAGTCTGTGGCTTGAGTTTATTTATACTTCAAGTGAAGTGTGATCTATGCTTGTGGTGTGTTGTGGAGCTTTCGGCTGTTGTTAAGCAGGTGGGTTTATTCTATGTTTGTTTACGTCTATTTGATAGCTTTTATGTAAATATTTTAATTAATAATCTACACTAATATTATAAGTAAGTTAAGTTTGTTTTTTTTTTGTTTTTAGGATCATCTGATCCTTGTAACGCCAATGTAACGGTTAAGGTCTTATGTCAAATAAAACAAAGACACTCAATACGTTAACATGAGTATATTGATAAAAATAAAAATAAAATATCCCAGTGATGGGCTAAAATGTCATATGCCGAGTTCGTATGCCGAGTTCTATTTCTCCGGTTGGTAAAGCGGTACTGTCCTCGATCTCTTCCGAGCTGCTGGCTGGGGTAGGCAGGCAGGTGAGGAAGGTCCCTGAACGCTGCTGCTGCGGCTGCTACGTACGACGTCCACGGGTGGGTAATCCACAGCGTCGTCGGTAGATGACGTCCGACGGGAATTTTCCAAACGTAGTATTGAAACAAAAAAAAATCAATCATCATCCTGAGTGATATTGGGTGTATTTTATGTATACGGGCCGAAAGTGAAGCCACGGACAAAAGCTAGTTTACTTATGTAAAACAGTAACGTACTTGGTTTCATTTATAGATTGATCAGTATAGTGAAATTAGGCGTTCTAAAAAAATGAAACAGGAGAGTTCCTTTATGCGTTGGTTCAGTGTTGCTACTCTACATATTTCTGCCCGAAAGAAAAGTTTAACAATGCCATACTTGTTTGTAAGCTTGTATGCCTGTATTACATTTAAAAAGAATAATATTTGTTTCATAAATAGCATCGTGTCTGCTAAATCTGTGATATTGCAGACATTGATGACAGCTAGAGGCGGGTGGCAGTGACCACTTCACATCAGATGATTATGGCATAAAAACGAAAAAAATATAATATATTACGTGAAAAATTGTGATGTTGGTGTAGTTTTGTTGGTTGTCTTTAAATAAATAAATGTAGTAATATCAACTTTAAGTACCTTTGCCTTCACTAATATGTATAAATATACAAATCACTAGACTGTTAGTAGGACAAACCTTAATACTATTTGACAAATTCACAACTAAAACAGTTGACATACAACATCAGTTTCATTCTAACCCATTAGTCATATCTAGATTCGTGCCTGACCATTCATTTGGCCAAAGGGCCGAGGGCCAATAACAGTTTATCATGGCGTTCACGGCGCCCTCTTGCGGTCACTAGCGAAGTTGTATCTTAGTAAAGAGGTTGCGTATATCAACGCTGCCTATTCCGAGTGGTTTAGGGCTGGCCCGTATATTGTTTTAACGGTTGACGGTTGAAATTTTGATGTTCATTGGTTGGGTTTGTGCTGATAGTGTAAGTTTGTGTTTGGTGTGTGTATTATGATGTTGTAATCTTAAAGTCATTCTTTCGCCTCTTGTAAATAGTTTTTTATTAGGTACCACTCTACACAATCATGATCGTTGTTTTTTTTTACATAAATATTTGAATTGTCAAATAAGTTGCTGTCTTACTTCATCCATTCTCAAAAATGTTGGCTGACAATATGTTCGAATCCGCAGTACCCGTTTTAATAAAAAAAAAATTGCAATGCAATGTTTTAAAATGGTTAACCAATTCAATAACCGCGTGCAGCTTAACTTCAAAATCTATCGATTACATAATCACTTTGCAAGAGTTTTATAATTAATGAGTAACGTTAGTTACAGTTAAAAAATATATATTTACTTTTACCGAACTCATGTAGACTAATTGGCGCGGTTCCAATTATTTCATTACTTTTAAAAGCTAGTAATTACGAATATCTGATAAGAACAAAATCAACGTTGATAAGCGTACTGTAGTTAGACACACGAAACTATTGTGTGCTATTGTTATTAAATGAAAGCTTAAAGTTCTAATTACTAAGGGTTTATTGTTACGAAAATATAGTCGTTGGGGTAAGATAATTATAACTTGAAGCCTTGGGTTTAATTATTGTGGATTTAACGGCCAGTTTGTCGCCATTAGATTGTTTGAGATTGTCGTTTAAATTGTCTCTAAAAATTTGGTTTTGCTCAAGTCAAAATTTGAACAAATTTTATGACAAATTCACTCTAATATAACAAATTCACTATAAGATCTTTGTTAAAGTAAACTAACATAACCCTACGCCTATTTGTAAGACAGAGCAAATATATTTGTCTATCTATGCCCCTTGCTAGAGTACAGAGGGCCTCTCAATGTCGGACGGAACCTACACCACTTCAGAACGTGTAACCTTTGAGCTACGGCGTAGACCGTCTACGGCGTAGCAAGAGGCGTAAACAAGATGTAGCAGCTACTCGATATCTCGTTGAAACGTAGCTGAAAGTGCAATTACTCTAACGTAGTGTGAATGTTTCGGTTGTTAGAAATTCAATTTTAGCCTGAAGTGTGTGGAAGTGCTTTATGGTGGGATATTGGAATTTGGATTAAAACCACTGAACAAATTAATCATTTTTTTTAAAATTTAAAGTCTAGTACGTGTAAGTTTAATTTGAAAATTATTTGATTATTGGAATAAATTAGGTTTATCATGACGAACGTACTGTTTGATTTTAAGTAAATTACAGCAATACTCGTTTCTAATAAGCACAATAAAATAAGGGTTTATCGTAATAGTAAAATTTTTAAAAATAATATATTTTTACACAACATTTAAATATTATAAAACAGATTTAAGCAGTATGTATTCAATAATAAGCCAAACAACATTAAAACATTAATTTCGATACTGGTCCTTACAAACAAAAATAATTTTCACAGGTCTAATCGCAAACAAACAGAAGGGAAGGAGCACTTGCTGAGTCATCAATTTAAACTATATAAGTATGTAAAATAAAACTCTGTACGAAAAACACAACGCGAGAAGTAAACCAGTGGCTTTATTACTAAGAATCATGCGAAAGCACTTTATGTAGTTTTCAACAAGCTGTATTTACCATATATACATGGAAAATAAATTACATATTGAGTTGAAAAGTCACTTCGGTGCCTGCAAGCTATGGGCGGTCCTGCTTCCATTATGAGACTGTGTAACGAACAAGCTGTTTAATATACTGAGAAAATATTTGTAGTTAAATTACGTGGTAATTTTTGTAGAGTGCGTGATAGATTATTAGTCAATGTTTACTTTAGTACGAGTAAAAGACTTGAATAAAAATATTTAAAAGCAAGATTGGAAATCCGGTGAAAATTGTAAACCGTTATGATGTGACTTTAAAAACCTTAGTTCGATTAAATTGGACTATTTAAGATTTTTTGGAGAAACCTTATATGCCACTAAATGTCGGGTCAAATCAGACAGACTCGTCGTGCAGTGAGTGAAAGACAGACCTTGCAAGGAAGGCCTAGGATACACTATAGGGACGACTAAATCAGTGATTTTACGTTGCTAAGCACATCATTTTTCAAAGTAATAGGTGTTGTCCTAATTGGGAGCGATCGTACGATGGCGCGATGCGTTTTCGTCGTGCGATAAGTTCAAACATACAGATTTCATCAGAGTGTCCTATATGAACCTCGCAAGCAGCTCGCAAATAATCGTGCGAGCACATGAAATGCTTAATAACGATCGTACGATCCGCTTGATCGTCGTCGTGAGATGAAAAACGCATCGCGCCATAGTACGATCGATCCCAATTAGGATGACGCCTTAGTCTGGTCACTGTCGGACATCTGTCAAACTTCGAGTGCAGGATTAAGTCAAAACATGTTTGAATCAAGTAGTTAAGTAAAGTAAGTAAAATAATTTGTTTCTGCTTAACAAAAAAATAATAATAAACGTTTATGTTCCTTCATGGGAGACTGGTATCTGAACTAGAAAATCCTTGATTACATCTCAGAACAATTTAGTTATTAATACAAAAACTCAGGGTAAAAAAAAGATTTAAACCAAAACAAAACTAAAGTAAAAAAACGTGTATTTATCTCGGCAAAACAGTACTGCTAGTTTTTTACAACGATAAGAAAAAGGCATAAAAATAAACCTGACCCGTCGGTCAAAAACAACAGCGTAATATCACATAACACGTCGCCTACGCAGGTTTCATAAAATGTTAATTGAATATGAAGACCGGGCCTGGGCGTTTAAATTTTTTTCGTGATGCAAAATATTCCGGACGCGTACAAGGTGACGTTGACGATACGCAGTACGAACGCTCGTAGTTACGTACGCCCGGATTTTTTTGCGTTATGACATTTTTGTCTAAATGACATTCTTGCCTTTCGTATTTTTTTCGTTGTTGTTGCAAATTAAAATGCTTTCCTTGTGATATCTATGACTGTACATGACAATATTTGTCTATAACTGTTTTGCCAAAGTATTTAGATATACCATTTTTTTTATTCGTGAATCATTGTTTTTTAAATTATTTGTTGCATAGAAAGGACTCTTTGCTTTTGTTTAGTCTTACGGTTTCGTGTTTTAAAAGTTTCAATTTATTTGACCACAACCTTTTGCTTGTGATGGTCCGATGCAAGTATACGACTCAGATAATCATAAGGTCAAATATAATACGGAGAGTAGAACATTCCAGAAAGTTCCTGAAAAGGAAGCCTATTATTATGGATATATTGGTCCTTTGGGACAGCTCCAAGGATCAATTATTATATTATGCAGTAGTATACCAAATTTCATCAAAACAGACACATTGTATGACCAAGAAAGAGTTACAGACAGACAAACTGTGTCACTTTCGCATTTATATTTATTTTATCAATATTTTAGTAGTATGAATTATTTTCCACATCACTCATTACCGAAAAACAAAAAACTTACATCCAAAAACAGTGTCGACTTTGTTCTTTATTTCACGTATGTACGCGGTAAAACAATTTGTAAAGCGAACGAGGGCCCGGGGACTAATTCAGAGTGAAAAGTTTCCACTAATAAAGATTATACCGTATGACTCTCGCCCGCTAGAGATGTAATTTTACTTGATTTATGAATGTTGTGCAGTTCGTGTCTGTTTTAGTATGTTTGTTGATGTAGCTTCAGTTAATAGTAATAAAATGTTCGACTTATTCGCCATGTTTCTAGCCTTTTTCCCGCCTATGTTACGGTTGGCTTTCAGCCTATACGGATTCAGCTAAATACCAATATTTTACATGTAGCGAGTGCCAAACTGACCTCCTAGTTACTAGGTGACACGATATCCCTTGGTAAGAATTAATGTTATACTTTCAGGCCTACAAATCACAACCTAACTTGAGCGTTCATTTTGTAGTGGGCGCTGAAAAACGGACAGATGAATTTTTGTCTAGGTCTATTGAGTGTTTTTCGCTACCATATGCGGTGAAGAAAATTGAATGGATATGTGATATTGTTAATGTTCACAGTAATCAAATTTTGCTACTCCGTGGGTGGATATATCGCCGCTGGTAATGCTCAGATAATTAGGTATAAAATCTTCGCTCATGCTCATTTCCGAACGCAAAACCTGTTTCGTCAAACATGAACATCTATGTCACACGATACCAGCTATTTCGCTCTGCCCGTAAACCATCATGTTCTGAATGCCAGTTCGGACCACACCGGCCATTGTTTTAAGAAGGTTAATTAAGCAGCTGCCAATTGAAACAACATGCACTATCCGCCGTTTTCATAGGCATCATGTCTCTGTCATTCGCAGTTAATAAACGAAACACAATGCGCGATGACGTCACACAATAGGAAACAGGCACAACACCGTTTTGGACATTTTAGTCGCGTGCTGGCACTGCCTGCTGCACTCTGACGTCATGCATATTTCATTGGCCACGCGACGATATAATGAAACGTTTTCAATAATTTTGCTTCAAATTAAAATGTGAAAGGTGTCAGGTGTCTGTTCTGTTAATATGAGTAGGTTTTTGTTTTGTCTCTGTTGTGTTTCTGTTTGATCCTGTACCGTTACGTACCTGTGAGCTTTTCAGCCATTGCATCAACCGCACCGTGGAATATGATATGTAATTTAATTTTTACTAGTAAATTCGTCCATCTATTTTCATAAAAACTTTCATCTCCTATTTTACATTACAGACCTATATTACGTTCTAAAAATCACGTCCCAGCATTAGCGATGGTCCGCCTTCCTCTACGTCATAATAAAAACTTAAGTATATCCTAACATATAAACTGACCTGTTGGTCTAGTGGTCAGTGAACCTAACTGCTAAGCCAGAAGTTGTGGGTTCGATTCCCACCCAGGGTAAACTTTGTGTGATGAGCATGATTGTTTGTTCTGTGTCTGGGTGTTATTTATCTATAAATTGTATGTATTTATAAATTATATAAGTATGTATATCAGTTATCTGGTTACCATAACACAAGCTCTGCTTAGCTTGGGATCAGATGGCCGTGTGTGAATTGTCTCAAGATATTTATTTTCCTAGCTTCAGTGATTTGATAAATTTTAATTAGCTCTACTTACCGAATTATAGCACCGAAATGTAGTTTGTTTATTTGTTTCTGTTACCTATATTCATTTTAAGCCTTTGTGATGTGTTACCTATTCTTTTTTTGCATCATATTTTTTTTTATCTAACCCATCTTGGTAACGCGAAAGATAAAAACTTGATAACATAAAAAGCGAATTACCAAAGTCTCGTAAGCTTTTAGTAAAATATACTCTGAGTAATAACTTAGAAGCTGTCTTTAGAGTTAAAATAACTACGACTCGTTATAACTTCGGACATAAATATAATGGTGGACCTAATACCTAGTACCTTTTAAGAAAACAAATCATAATTAATTCTTAATTCAGATAAGTTTTAATATTCACAACACTCGTGTGTACTATAATTTGAGGTTTATTAATTGTTATAAAGTTTAAACGGAATATAGTCAATGTGCAGATAAAATACAGTAATATTAGTTTGTGCAAATATTGAAAAAAAGCCCGAGGATATTCTTTCAGCCCTTGTTTTTATAGCGGTCTAGCTTGATAATAAATATTATTTGAATTGAATATCCGATTTTGAATTCTAATCGAATCGTGATTTTCTGAAAGTGTTGCTTGGAAAACTTTAAAGGGGACAATATTGTTGAATTGCAATTCTGTGACTATGTGCAAGAACAAACAGAACCAAACTGGATATCCGAAATGGAACTGAGTGTTCCCGTTTTCTATTTTCCTCTCTTTAGTGCCTACTTTCGATATCACTTAATACATATTATTTCGAAAAGAAAATGGTTTTCATTTTATTGTATGTGTTTCGTTTGTTAATGAGAAGTTCCGTAGGATTTCTCTTGGAGGTCCATAACTAGTTGACCACCAATAGATGAATAACCAGCAATTACCTTCAATTCTTATTTCAATAATAAATCACAATACGTATTCTGTTTCTTATTAAGGCGTTTCATAACCTGTCTACATTATATTAAAAGTTTAAAAAAATGGAAAGGAAATCTGCCATTCAAATAAAAATTAAAATGTGGTTACAAGCGTTCGCGTTTCCGTACTTTTCAGTTTAAATTCGTTCAGTTTATAGTTTGCTTTACTTTTAAGTTTTTGTTGTCCATGTTGAACATTGCATGCAATGCAGTGAACATGTAAGGTATTTTATTTATTTTCTTACTACCTTTAGCCTTAATTCCGCACTCGTGCAAGTTGGTTATTGATGCGTTTGGTATATCATTTTCTTCTTCGATGGGTTTGTCTTATGAACACACGTAATTCTAGACACAATAGAAAGACAACCGCCGGCTGTCGCTAGGTCGTCTTAAGGTTAATTAATCTCTATGTGCGACCCGTACTGATCTGTGCTGATAGTGTTTACATTAGATCTCCACAACGTAGCATCTGGATAAAACGATATTCATTGGATAAACTGATCATCAGACCTTCTGATTTCTGCTGTCAAAGACCTACGAATGACAACTGGAACCGACTGTCACATCATCAACTTCAAAACTCTGTGAGAAAAAAGAGTAGGGATATCTACTCTTAGAAAAAAACCATTAACCCATTGCCCGAACCTAGAATCCGACGAGACCACATACAAAATTAAACTTCTGTAATTTATTTTTTACATGGCTGAACCCCCTAAGTGCAGCGAGTAATATCACATTACTGCAGACACAAGTTAGTTACATAAATTAATTAATAGAACGTGCGGTTGCATAATTTAACTTAGCTGTATTTATTTACATCGTATATTGCATTTATCTTGGAAGAGAACTCTGCGATTAGTGTTCCTCTGCTGTGTTTATTTCTAATTTATATTGTGAAGTAACTTTACTCCATGCATTTTTATGGTCATAGATTTTAAGTCCACAATGTTTAGTAATGTTAAATTAGTTATTTGTGTTTAATATTTGTGTTTTTGTGTGGGTTTAGTAATAACAAAAATCCTTGTGAAGGAGGTCGGCTGGAGATGTACTACCATCGTTCCTATTTCTACCGTAAAGCGTTGCTGTGTTTTGTTTAACTGAGTATGAGTAGCGGTGTATTTATTATTTTTATTTATGTATATTACCAGCACATAAGCCATTTTTGCTCCCTTTTCATCATCGGTATTGCAAAATCACAATTATGCTATCGCAGAATTACAATTAAATCTCACAGAAAATAATACATTACTAACATTTTTTTTCATAATCGCTATACCATACATGTACCATATATGTGTGTTTGTATGTTTCATTACAAAATATTAACACACACTAAATTATACATTATAATTATATACAGTTTAAAGTCAACAGTTATAAAAATATAAATCTATATAGTAGACACAAAGAGCATTAAATAATTGACCAACAATTTAAATAACGAGTAAAATACAACATTATCATATCAAAAACAAAGAAAATGATCCTCGTACATAAATTCAGCTTTACTGTATTATGCTCCTTGAGTTAGCAAACTCCTTAAATTTAGTTTCAAGAGCTGGTATAAATATTTGATGCTTTCCATTTGAGCTACTTATTAAAAATGGTCGGAGTCATGCAAAAGATATATTTACGCGTAATGCGTTGATAATACATTTTAATTCACGACGTCTTGCCAGACTCAGGTGAAGATTACGGGACAAGCTATGTATATGCTTGGAGGCAGGATTGTCCTACATTGGCCTAGGATAGAGAGCGTTGGAAGGAAGAGAGGGTAGGCCTTTGCCCTGAGGGCCTATCGATTAAGGAGAGGAGTTAGGGCCTCTCACGTAGGGGACGTTGCGGATTGGATACCGAGCTATCAATATGTGTATATCTTAGACAGCACTGATATCGTTGAACGAAAATAGCGTGAGTAAATTGATGTATCCCCACTAATATTATAAATGCGAAAGTAACTCTGTCTGTCTGTTACGCTTTCACGTCTAAACCACTAAACTGATTTTAATGAAATTTGGTACAGAGATAGAGTTGACCTTGAGAAAGAATATAGGATAGTTTTTATCCCGAACTTTTGAAAAGGTTCTTGAAAACGCGATATAACTGACATCCACACGGGCGAAGCCGCGGGCAAAAGCTAGTAATTAATATAAGTACAAATGGGTAATCGGTGATGAACTCTTGCGCTTTCCTTGCATCAGAAGCCATGAGCATTCTATGTGCCGTTGACCTGTTGTGGGACAGTAATAGAAATATGTAGAATATATTATTCGGTTACAATATTTAAATAAAACATTTACAGCTTTCCGTGGATCGCTAAAACGTTACGCATACTAAAAGTGAAAAACAATTTTTAGTCTCATCAACACGGAACGCACTCACGGCATTTTAATATTTCATAATTAATAAAGCATATTTCAGTGCGAAATTAACAGGAAACATGACACAAACGAACAGAATTCGACATTTACTTCTATTTTAACTTTAACAGAGCTTTTCACCTATTTGTTTGATACGAATGCAAAGTGAATTGGCTAAAACACTGCAGTGGTCGTGCGCAGTTTAAAATTTTGTTGCATTCCGCCCCAATGGACCCTCTTCCTTGTTATTTACAAAAATTAACTTAATTGTACGACTGTATGTATGTTCTATTTGTTTTTATCGCTTGTATAAAAGTTGGTGCAGTTTTTTACTGTGTTTTACACGATAAATGTATTTCTAACTAGCTGTCCCGCGCGGTTTAATTCGCTTTTTAAGTCTTCGGTTTCTGCTCTGTTCCCGAAGGTCAAGGCGTGATGTTATGTAGCCTGTGTAAAAAACTGATATGTAAGGTAATATTACTATGAAGTTTCAACAATATTCGTTTTGTAGTTCTTGCGTAAAAGAGGAGCAAACATCTAAATATCTATGCAACCTCACAAACTTTCTTATTTCTGCCTTCAACTTTTTTTTAAGCTTTTACTTATTTACTATTTTCAAAACTTTTTCGTTGCGCTAATCTAAGGAGAAAAAAATACTATTTAATTAATGAATAAGATAAACTTTATGTAATCATATCCAAACTCGACTCAGAATATTACATAGGTACTAACTTCGCGACTTTCGTGAATGCCTTTATAACTGACAAGCAGTACTTGTTTTCTTGTTACCACTGCAGCAATAAAACAAATAACTGATAAGTAATAAGATATTGATCTATTTAAGATGTTAGCCAATCACGACTACACTATATCTTAATTCTAGCAGGTCTACTGTCGTTCCCATAAACTGACAAGCAGCTGACATAATATTTCGTTTCCATATCCATTCCGAATTCCCAGACAGTTACAATAATCTGACACGGCAGAGCGTAGCATATATTAATACACACGATCGTATTACGTGCGCCGTTCGGTCGTATCGGCATAACCCTCGACTGCCATGTCCGTACGTCAGAGTAATCTGTATTTAGTGTCGCGATACTAATCCACTCGTATCGTATTATCTCTTATCTCTGTCCTGTAAGCCTTCCATGCGAATATAGACGTAAGCTTGGGTTAATGTCAGGCGCAGTAACTTACGTCTGAACGACGTATGTGCGGGAAAGAAATGGCTGGTCGTATCAATGGGTTACTTACAGCATAATAATTCTCTCTGCTCTCTTGGGCGGTTCCTTCAACTAAAGGAGTTATTTATTGGGGTTAGAATCAGTGGATTAGCCTTGACCCCTTCAGGATGTTTGGTTTTTTAGCGGCGTACCCCAGTGACCCAGTTCTGAAGATCGATTGGTGACATGAGATTATTGAGCCGTAAGTGGGTAAGTGATGGTAGATAGTAGACGATTAATTTGTGTATCTTATTCTAGTTAGACTATTCTACATGTTTGAGAGATGTATAGTCATATTTTAGAATGATATTCTGTGTCTGATAGAAATTCTACGCACGATTTATAAAACTGCTTTAAAATAATTAGCAATCGAAAACTATTTCGTTTATTATTTCGACATTAATTTATATTTATATAGACTCACCACATACCTATTTATGGTCTACGTATGTATATTGCCTTTTTACGGTTTCAAAGGATTATCTCAAACAGTTGTAGTTAAAAAAATCTTCAATCAGGTTTTACCCAGATCAGCACATTTCCATAGCGTTTTTATTTACGATTAAAACCTAAATACACATCGTCCAATATTTATTACATATCCGGATACGAACGCCCGGGAAAATTATCAGATAAGATTCAATCGCCTGTGGGACTTTGCTGCGGCAGGAGCAATGTACGTTTGTATTCGATTCGATTCGTGTGTATTCGAATTTTGAATCCATACTAATATTATAAATGGGAAAGTGTGTCTGTCTGTCTGTCTGTTTGTCTTTCTTTCACGGCAAAAAGCGACGGATTGACGTGATTTTTTAAGTGGAGATAGTTGAAGGGATGGAACGTAACATAAGCTACTTTATGTCTCTTTCTAACGCAAGCGAAGCCGCGGGCAAAAGCTAGTTACAAATAAAGACTTTTAGATTTCTAGGACAATTTTAAAACGAAATCATCCTGATCAACAGCATTACCCTACAGCAGTCTGCAGCTAGACGTGTATCTAGGTGTCCTAATCTTTCAGGTTATCTTTCAGCTCTAGCTGTTCTTCGAAAATCATCTGTGAGGTACGTTTTTATGTTTTCCGATTCGCTTTTTCCACGCAAGAAGACCGACCTATGTCTGTAACATCCATGGCAACTTTTTACGTCATCATTCAATAGAAAACCAACAAAAAAACCGATGGGAAATGTCAAAAAGCGCACGCTTAACTAAAAGCTGAATTAGCTATTAAAAAAAGTAAGATCGATCTACTGCCGTAACCTCTATAACAACTTTCTGCCGGGGTTGCGGAATGTTTATAATAGTTACCGTGACCCTGGAACATTAAGGGCAATCGAAGGAACATGAGTGGGTTTTAGTCAGTAAGAGTTTGACACGCCCTCCCGCCGCACCCAGGACGTGAGCAGTCACTGGATGATTTCCCACTCACCAAAAAAAAAAAAAACCTCTATAACAACTTTTGACGTCATCATTCAACGATATTACAAGCAAAAAATCTTACGGGAAACGTCATATAGCTCTTAACTAAAAGTTGCAACAACTTTTTTTAATAAAATCTATAATATTGCAAAATGTTAGGTTCTGAGGCTGTCAGTGAGACGAGAAGTCTAAATAGGGTTTATTTTTAATTTCGAAGAATTCGAGGGCACCTACAAAATACGAGTGGCGTTGAGGGGCAATAAAAGTAAACATAGAGTACCGAGGGATGTGATCGTAAAAGAGGACGGTACCGCGTGTTGTACTGGTATTCCGAATGCGTAAATATAAACGAACAGTTTTATCGTCGTGACGTAACGTAAGGTTGTTGAAAAATATTTGGTAAAGCCTGTGAGGTTTTTGGTCTTAAAACTATGCTTTTACGTGCCTCTTAAAATTTGAAATTGGGAAATTGAATCCAAGAGCGTTCACTACCTAAACGCGCTAATTTGCCCAAAAAAGATGATTTTCGAACTCGTTTATATGCGTTAAAGATTTATAATTCTAACAAGTGATTTACCAATAACGTTAGGAAATATACTTGTCTAAATAGTTAGACCAAATTTTGTGTCAATTAATACATAGCATGCGAACTATATTCAGATAATGCAAACAGAGATTTGCCATTTTCACAAACAGAGTCAATTTCGAAGCTTGAGAACATCTAAAATACTAACATATTTAAACAACAAAAAATCGTAACATATAGATAAGATCCTCAACAAAATAGTTATACAAGAAGATTTATTGATTTATTTCTTTAACTTAGTAAAATAAATTCAAAACGATGTCAATTAATTAAGAAATTAATGGTTCCTTTATAAAATGATTTATTGCACTGATTTATCTTTCGTTTATCAATAAAATAATAACTTATTCTAATAGAAGAACATTTCCTTTAATAAAACTCCATTTTTTCGTAATTTTTTACAGATTTATCAATTATTAGCAAATATTTTAAAAATACAGTATAAATCTCGGCGCGCGAGCGCTGACAATTCAGTCGCCTGCGAGGCCTTCCAGAGAGTGGACGCGTCGCTCTGCTCTCGCTTGACCTTGAGTGCGCATACGACGATAATTCCCGAATATAGTGCGACTAATTCAATTTTGATACTTTGGTACTTTCCTCCCAGAAATTATTGACCCACGAAAGTCTAGGTCGATGGCACTTAGGAACACGTTTAACATACCAACTTGTTATGTTTCTAACTTATTTTTTTTTTATTATTTTTATTAAACGTAATTAAAAACTGACTGAAGCCTGAATTATTTATTTTAGTTTACTAAACGCAATAAAAAACATAAAATTGCAATAAACAAACTTCCAAAGCAAAGTTTGTTTCCTTGTTTGTTTGTTCCTTGGACATCCAGTAATCAACTAACCAAATCACAATACGCGTAGTCGTACTGTACGCTATTCAGAAGTTTCGTTGTACATCTCAGAAGATGTATATTGACAAATCTAGCCCCACAATTTGCGAAAATATCGCGTAAATCCATAATATAATTATGTAATACTTAATTTGACATTTTGTCATAATTATGATTGTGACAGAAATCTGTGCATAAATAACCGACACTGAACTGAACTGTTTATGAATTCATATCAATAAGAAATTAAGGTGCCGATGCCGATTCCCTTGTTTACAATCTTAACCGGTTAGCCCATTTCGGTTAATGTCCTTTACATTATCCGAAATGGGCTAACCGGTGAACAATCGTATTGAGATAAATTTTATTTTATATAAAAAAAATTAAATTGTTTTTTTTATTCGTGCATTGTCATCCGAACTGAACGTGCATACCAAATTTCAGCTCAATCGGTTGAGGGAAAGTGTCTTAAAACTGAGTTGTAAGATTCCACCCGGACAAACATACATTGCAAGTTTAATAAAAGCTTGTAAAAAAAACCGGCCAAGAGCGTGTTGGGCCACGCCCAGTGTAGGTTTAAAAAAAGGCTATTTGTTATGTTGACATACTAAGTACGCAGAAATTATTTTGTACATTTTTTTTGTCTTTTTTGTACAAAAACTGTTCCTTTCATAAAGTTCAAAATAATTTTCGTAGACAGTCCTTGTGAAGTTCTACTATTTAGATTTTCCATATTTTTTAAACTTATGTTCTTGTAAACTTATGTACTGTAACTTATGTGCACATTGTTTTTTTACTTTTGGAGCGATTATTTCCGAAATTATTGACATTATCAAAAAATGATTTTAGTACACCCCTTTTTATTTTTAAATACTTATCCAACAATATATCACACGTTAGGGTCGAAATAAAAAAAAACACTTCCCACTTTACAATTATGGGGGGGCTACCCTAATGAAACATTTTTTTCCAATTTTTATTTTACCACTTTGTCGGCGTGATTGAAATACATGTCACCGGAAAATAATAAGATCCGTAAGTTTATCAATTTACTAGGAAATTTATAAACTTTCGTAGGATTCTAAACGGGAGATAAATTGTAATATTTTACGTCCACGTTTTCGTAAATAATAAGTAAACAGTAACCAAACGCTACGCGCGATCTGATTGGTTGACTGTCACGTGTCACTTCTCCTTCCTCGCGGCCGCCATTGTTCGCCACGGAACATAAATAAACCAGTTTGCTTGTGCGTTTTTATTAGTTTTAAATGTTGAACTGTGTTGCAACTCAAAGAAAACTCAACTCACTAGATCCGTGCCAGAGAGGAACCAGGCATTGTTGCTTCCAATTTATAGTTTGCCAAGTCTGATTATACCAGTATCTGGACACAAGCATTGCCACATTGACCAATCAGAGAGCAGTGTGTTATTTTACGTATTTCAAAGATGCGTATATTTAAAAGAGTTTCTGTGATTGGTCAAACCGTTTAAAATCTTACGAATAGATAACCGTTAGTTTATAAATTTACCGTATGACGTCGGAAATTGATAAATTTACGAAAATGTGAACGTAAAATATTACAATTTATCTCCCGTTTAGAATCCTACGGAAGCTTATAAACTTCCTAGTAGATTGATAAACTTACGGATCGGTATACCGCCGTTTACCCGAATTTTATTTGCCCTAATTTCATTTGCCATAATAGTCAACAGCCATAATATCATACGACATAATACTCATTTGCCCTACTCTCATTTGCCATAATAGTCACATGCCAGAATCATCGTTTCCCATAAAGTCACTTACCATAACATCATTTGCCATAATCATTGTAAGCCATAATTATCACATGTCCTAATTATCACATGCCATAATTATGATATGCCATAACATAATTTGCCATCGACATCGGGTGTATAACGGTTGTTTATATCAAGAGAAATTGGATGCAATTGGGACTTTAGGGCACCCCGACTCGGACAGGTTAGGTTAGAAGGGGATGGCGGGGTCGTGTGAGCGAGCGAAGCGAGCGAATAGACCCCGCCATCCCCTTCGTGGTTATTTTTTTATAAACCACACAGAAGTAGGAGCCCCGCGAAGCGGGGCTCCGGCGACCTAGCCCACCATCAACCATGCACAGAAAAGAAAACCATTACGGGGCTTAAATATTTGTCTAATACTTGTTATGCCATTTAAATATTATGCCATTTAAATATTATGTCTAATAATTATTATGGCACATAAAATTATGGCAAACAATACTTATGGCATTCGTATCTTATGGTATCTAAAATTCGGGCAATTAAAAGTATGTCATATGTCTTTTAGGGCAAATGAAACATTCGGGCAAATGAAATTCGGGTAAATGAAATTCGGGAAAATGATGATTATGGCATATAATCTTCGGGCAAACAATAGACAACCTTACGGATCTTGTTATTTTCCGGTGACATACATATTAGTACCGAATTTCAGCTTTCTAGTGCTATCGGTCACAGAGATTAAGCGAGGAAGGAAAGACAGACAGTTTAAATGACATAACTAGGTAGTAATATCAGTTTAAACGTTTTAAATGACATTACTAGGTAGTAATGTCATTGAAAACACAAAGAATATTTTGTCTTCGTTCATTTGTCTGCCGGTATACGGTAACGGGCATCATAACAAGTGCTTTTCTTGAAAACAGCTCGGCACGTGAGATGATTGTGCAGAAAACTGGCAACACTGGTCCAGATCGAATTGGTGATTGATTGTCATGCGCTCTGCTTTTGCGCTTCTGTTCGTATCGTACGTATGGTGAATATATATACTAAAAATACGTCGATTTACTTACTTCAGGCGCTGTCTAATTTGACATGTCTAAACTAATATATTTCCTGTAAAGGACAGGAAATACATATTTTATCGAAATGGAAAGAGAAAGCTGCACTTAATTTAAATTTAGTAAAGTTTGTGAACAAGACAATCAGCACCATTGCCGAACATCCTTTTTAAACGTCGGTTAAAAATTAGGTTGTTAAGTATTGCTAAAAATAAAACATATACATATAATTAATTATGTAAAAAAAAACCATCACGTTTTATGCCCCAAAATCATATAAATGGATCAAAACTATAAGTTAAGACAGACCGCGTAACTCTATGCACACAGACGCACTTGCGCGTGTGTGCGTGATTTTTGCGCTGTAATGCCTAATCTTGACTTGATGTGTGTGGCGTTAACGCTCTTAAATGACTGGCGTTGTTTAAGGTGATAGAACGTGAATTCTTCAGAGATTTTGGACGATAATAATTACTAATGCTGCACTGCATGTATGTACTTTGTTGTCACTTTTATATTAAACCATAAATATAAATTTTACAGTTAATTGAAAGTGATAAAGGGGTTTTTGGGGTAAAACATTGCATGTGTGTTGTAACTCTCGTTCCCTTATTGGTCATATTATTATTATGTGGATTATAATAACAACAGGTTTGTTATTATCGCCCAACTGAAGAACAAAGGCCTCCATTTATAAAGGAAAGGCATAATTGTAAGATATAATTGCAACCATGCTTGCTAATAAGTCTAGGTTTCCTCACGATGACATTCACGATGTCAACTGTGTATAAACTAAATCACATTTGTTCTTACTCAGATTTAAACCCACAACCTAAACAATCATGTTTAGATCTCTAATACGCATGAGGCATCTTATGATTTCTTAATATTTTTGAGGATCTTTCTTTCTGAGCTGCATCATAATCATCTTCCAAGCCTTTTCCCAACTGTGTTGGGGTCTGCCTCCAGCCTAACTGGATTCAAAGGGGATACCAGTGTTTTACATAAAACGCCTGCCTATCAGGCCTCCACAACCTTTTTTTTTATTACTTATGGGTTTGCTCTTGGTCCCAGACTAGCCCGAGGGCAAAGACGGGGCCTACGATCGAGCGAGCTCACCCAGAAGGTTAAATGCATTTGGAAACACAGACGCCGCCCGGCAGGGAATTCCATTCTTTTGCGGTGCGCATAATAAAAGCATGGGATGTCAGTGATGTCCAAGATAAACTTTAGAAAGTACAACATATGAATTAAAAAATCTTCCTGAGCTGCTAAAAATTCGACTCTTTAGTCATATTTCAAACAGAACTTTGAACATTGCGCTAAAGCCTAACAGCGAACATAATGTTCTAGTTCCACGTAGTCTGCTATTAAATATATAGGTAAAGCTCTTGAACTAATCTGCACCGTACGGGCGTGAGTTTGAGGCAACTCTCCACGCCGCGTATTCACTAGGATTGCGTAGTTAAATGAAGCTATAGACGCGAGTATGTTCTGTTGAGAGTTTGCGTGAAGACAAACTTGGAAATACTCGGAAATCTGATTGATGGCAAACTAAATAAGTTAGTGGAGGTGACTTGATGAGTATATATAAAGTAGGGTTAAGTGATGCGCCTTGGAAGATACCCATGATCATCATTGGACTGACGTAGGCTTATGATAAAGATGATGATGAATGCTGACTACTTTTATCCAATTTCATGTACCCTCTACTTGCCAAGTCATGTTTTGATGAATAAAATATGAACAAAATATGATTTATTTTTGTAAATAGGTAATAAATTACACTTTTACACGTCATTTTTTTTTCCTTTTTTTTTTTAATCGAACGATGGGGCCGGTGTTTCCTAGCTGGACTACTCTGAGAAGAAACATCCGAAACAAACTCAGAGGTCAAAGTCTCTTTTAAAGTCCATACAATATTGTATTGGTCAAAATATGCGAGGACCATGAAGGTAAACTGAAGGGATCTCTTGATGAGAGAAGCACACAGATTTGAGTGGACCTGTCCAAACAGTGCAAGCATAAGTCGTTAAGCTCAACTAAAAAACACGTAAGGAGCTCAACGTCTCGACGAACAATACCAAAGTGAGGACATTCGGGTAGGCCGCATTAAGTATTCAAACCGTCAGTCATTATAAAACATACTATAATAGCAATCAAGCAACCCACATAGTCCTCATGACACTGTGGGTAAAGTTATCGTGGTGGATAGTGTGATTTTTTCAATTTAAGATAATAAGATAAGATAATAATTTATAATTTGTTTTCTAAGTTCGCTCGTCCTAATAAACTTAATTTTAAATTGAAACAAATAATTAATGACTACAAGTATTTTTAAATACATTGCCTAAAAAAATGTTTATTATATCTATTTTTGTGGATGTCAGTTATTTTATTTCAAGTATTAGCCTATATCTTTGCCTAGACTCCAAATTCTCCTTTATAATTTTAATATAATCAATTGGGTGGTTTCGCTGTCAACATATTTCAAGCATTCATCCACTGACATAATTATTTAACTAAAACGATCAATTACATCTAACACTAAATTCCTGCAAGAAATTGTCCTGAAACATGGTGAAGCCCACAAATAATCCCACACTCCATCGTTAACGGTACTAGAGTGTAATGCGACGTAATTCCCTTAAAACCTAATGTCTGGTGCCGGGTGGTACCAGGGCGGCTCAAAAGCCCAGGCGTCAACGTTTTACTACCGTCTGTTTATGCTAATACTCAACTGATTCGAATACTTCCCCTGAAATATATACGACATATTAATCGTCGCGTGAGACTTGATTTTAGGGTACTCTAGTCAAATGTTTTCTTTAAGTTTTTCACCATGTTTATCTGTCTGTCTGTTTATATTTCGTGCGGTAGACTAGAGAAAAAAAAAATAAAGGTATTGAGCTTAAAAAAATATATCGCTAAGGTGTGGATTTCTGTGTATTTTTGAAGTTATTAATGGCCGAAGACTAAAACGTCACTGAATTTTAGGCCGCTCGCAAATCTGTTGCTGTCTTTGTCACTCCAAAGGAAAAAATAAGGACAGCAACAGATTGAGATCGTTTTAGAATTGTGTGACGTTTGAGAGGTCGGGCATAAGTTTTGCAATAGTAAGTTTGGCAAGAGATTATTTAATTTTTTTTTTGATAATGAAACTGTTTGCGATATATTAAACTAAAACGTATTATACAAGGTGTATTTTTGGTCTTGCTCAACCCGCTAGGAGATGATTCTACTCATAAAAACAAACAACTTTTATTATGGAACCAACTCTGAAATCGCGAAAAAAATATCAGCTGGTTCATACATTATAGTCCGAGGGCATTGAACTTTTCTTAGAAGCAGCTGATATTTTTTTCGCGATTTCAGAGTTGGTTCCATAACAAAAGTTGTTTGTTTTCATGGGTAGAATCATCTCCTAACAGGTTGAGCAAGACCAAAAATACACCTTGTATTTTAGTTGAAGTCTCGTATCCCGACACGCACTTGGCCGGTTTTCGTAAATATTACAAGGTTTGGAGTTAGGACGTGAAGTAATAAAATATAGTTTTGATGTTTAGGATTGTTTGTTTAATAGGCTTTTAAAGGTTTCTTTTTAGACATTTAGGATTTAAAAGTTATGAAGGTCTTTTAAGTTATGCTTATTTTTACCAAGCTAGTAACCAGAATGCTGGATTTTTTACATAACATTGAGGTATATTTCTAAATTATTTAGTTTGTACTAAGTCACAAGAATATAGCCCATCATTCATTCATTCATTGAGAAGCCGGTTTATTCAGTATACTACTTTCATCGAAAGTGCAGTAAGCTTAAGTTGGGCTGTTAATCCATAGCATTACGTGAAATGAGCAGAGCTTGGAATAAGTGGAGTAAACTTAAACTACAAAGGAGTAAATAAAATAGAGTGGATAATTTTCGTTTTTACTCAAAAGGACACTTAGGGCCTTTCCATTGTCATGCATGTTTGAGCCCGCATGCGGGCTAGGCGGCCATTTTTGTTTCGAGCCGCACGCTGTGTGTGTAATTTTCACCCACCACCTGTCCGTCTGGTCCACATGACAATAAAAACAGGTTTGATATGATAGGTTGTGGGCAGCACGCATGCGTACCTAGCCCGCAAGCGGGCGTAAACTCGCATAACAATTAAAAGGCCCTAAAGTTTTTACTAACGGACAAAAGCTAGCAGTTATTTCAGCTATTTAGAAACTCTTATCTATTGCTATTTCGCCACGTTCTAATAGTAACTGCGGCCCCAGAACATAAAACAACTGAAGAAACAAGGGTGGGTTTTAGTCAGTAAAATTCTGACACAATGGCGGGAGAAGTCCTTTGAGGATTTCCCATCCATAAATAGACTAATTTTCCATACTATCACTGTTTAATAATAATCTGTATATCATTAAGTGAATTATTAAAATAAACGAATCTCAGCAAACATTTCCAAAAATATGACCCGCCCTAGAAACCGAGCAACCATTGATCAGGGGTGTCGCGCGCACCGTTAAGTGCCGCCTCACACTGCAGGTGCACGTGACATGAGCGCGATAAATAACACAGCCCTGAAAATTAAGCCGCCTATCCCACCTTGATCAGAATTTAGAGGGCATTTAAAATGGAGTGAATATTTTGTTTAAAAATCAAACCGATTAAAAATAACGATGCAGTATTTACGCCATTTCTAACTCAAGAAAAGCTTTCTTAACTCAAGAAAGATACAACTGATTTTAAAGATTTTTGGTTTGTTGGATTTTTGTTTCTCTCCAGAATAGCAGAATGATGGAAATTTCAATACAGATCGTTTTTCAATATATCGCCAAATGTGAATTTAAATAAAAACAATACTGTCGCGGTTAGCTAGTGTACATAAAATCAAAGGCAACATTTGTGCCAGCCTTAGATAACTATATTATGAATTTAAAAACTCTCAAACTAGAAGTTATTTTGTTAAAATAAATTACTCATCATCACAGGCACTTTTGAATGGGGATGACGACAACATTAAAAAAATGGCATTCTGTTTACTCCGTCTTGTAGATCGGCCAAAAATACGGGACACGTATTTTTTGCTTAATCAAAATAATTAAAAAAATACAATGATAAAGAGCAACAAAGTTCTGGAGTGGGGGCATAGTGGGGGCTTTTGACGCCACCGTAATGCAGAAATTGTATCTGATCGTGACGTCACGCACAACTTCAATGCACTGTATCGTCGTCATTTTTCGTTTACGAGAAAAAAGAAAAAATACGTGTCCAAAAGTTTTTAATAATCTTAAAGACGGATTAATTACTTTTTTTTCGTTGTCTCGCCTATTGTCAAGACTTGAGTCTCTCAGAAAATTGAAGCTCGTTCCAAACAGCAGGTTTCTATGCGAAAGAACGAGTAAGAAACTTTATGAATACTCTTTTAAAATCAATGGATTACAAACATTTGGTTACATCATTCTCGTCGAAAAGGTATTTTGTAAGAACCATGTAAGAAATCATGCATATTATAAGAGGTTTAACGTAAAATAAATTTAACAAATTGAAATTAACTGTGGCAGCTTAGAGATGACCAGATGACCATTTTTCTCCAGTGCCATAATTTAGATATGAAGTAAATAATAGTAGATTGTATTACAAGGGCGCAAAGTAATATTTTTACGGCGAGGGCGTTTTTTGAATCCAGAGCGAAGTGAGGGATTCTAGAGTAGAATCCCGAGCTTAGCGAGGGATTCTTAAATAGAATCCCGAACGTAGCGAGGGATTCAAAGTACGTCGCCCGAACCAAAAATATATTTTGCGCCCGAGTGATACACTCTACTTTTCATCACCCCCTATGAGAAAATAAAAGGCGCTTCATACTTTATTGTAAAATTATTATTGTAGCTGCTATAATTACCATATCTTGATAATAATGCTATTATTATGGTATCTTGATAATAATAGCAGCAACATTAATAATTTGCTGCAAAACAATCCGTGAAAATTTTTACGAGAACTCGGGTTGTAGTTTGCGCGTTCTATTTCTATTTGAGTTTTTTTTATTCAGCCGCGGCGTGACTATGGTATTTGATGGACGTCTTACCAGCCATTCATTATTTGCGTTCGATTCTTGGGCGAGTTTTTAGGCGCACTTATAACAGGGCGTAAAACATGCAAAGCCGCTCCAAATTCAAAAAGTGCGATTATAAGTTACTTTTAGGCGCACTTTTTGAATTTGAAGCGTCATTATTGCCCGCTGAAAGTTTTTTATAGAAAACACCAACTTTGGGCGTACTTAATGGGGAACAAAGTCGTCTTTTTCGAATAGGTGGAATGAAAAGTATTTTCACAAGACGAGAATGCATATTGAAAAATTGAATCCAAATATTTGTTCACAAATCTGTCAGTAGCAGCACAATAATATAATGTTATTTATGGCTTCCGAAATTCTCCATTATTACCAAAATTTATGGAAAATGTATCGTGACTGTCAAATTTGAAAATTCCTATTTGCGTTTAGTTTTGTAACCGCCATTCCAATTTGAACTTTACTCGATTGTTCTAAGGATCTTTAAGTGGTTTGTTAGATTTTGGTTTGCTGAAATGAAATCGGTTGTGGAGTAAACTTGAAACAATAGCATCAAGTTTCTGAGCAACAGATGTTAAGAGACTAATGAAATAACGAAAGATCTCACTGACCTTATTGTTGGGAACTAGCTTTTGAATTTAATGATGATAAGAATAAATTAAGAATTTGTGTTACAAAACTCTGTTACTGTAGTATTTTTGTATAATTCATATTTGGGCTTAAGAGTCTATATGTACTTCATTAGTCATTATTATACAAAAACACATTACCGTAGCTGTATAGATTTTTTTAACGATTGTATTCATTGTGGGCACTGAACGGACTTATGCTACATCATAACTTTAAACAATCACACAGGTAGCTATTAATATTTACTCATTTCTCTTTGAATTTGCAAAATGTTGCTTCACACATTTTATTAAAAAGGGTTATTTGTATGACCGTGGTCCAGAACTCAACCCGACCGTACTTTAAGAGCAGAGTATGAAAACAATATTTTGTATAAACCAAACAGAAAGACTGTATCTCGAAAAGCCCAAACTTCTGTTGTACCCGCTTGTAAAATCGGGTCGTCTACAGTTAAAACCTGTCTATCTAAGTCAGCTAGTATTCAAAAGTCACCTTTATTGTTTAGCTGCTAAAGTAGTAAGGAACTGCATGACGAATGTTGCAGTTATCTAAGCAAACATTCACTGTAGCCCCAAATTGTTGCGGTTTCCAACGCTGAGTTCGTGTGTTTGTTTGTCTATAGTAAACATAACACACAATTGTCGCTGATTTGTTTGTTTCTCGATAGTTGTGGTAATTGTTTTGACCCTACAATGGACTGCCAATATTGTTTTATATAATATTAGTGTACGCGTTCCTGTCATATTGTTTAAAGCATTTTGTGATTGACCGTTAATGTGGTTCACAAAACTATTATTAGTTTAATTTAGTTTAACTTTAATTGTTGGGGACCAGTAGAGGAGAATAAATGATGAACTCCAACTCTGATTAAACGATGATTTCTTTATATTTGAAAGATTTTACATAAAAACGATGCTTCGTGAACGGAAGACGACAATGGTTCTCGCGTTAAAATATGCAGTGTAACGAACGAACGAATGCGAATGAAAGGATGAATGAATGCATATGAATGAACGAATGAGTGCGGCGCGCGGCGCGGTTGGTCGTACACGCAACGTCACTGTCACTGTCACGTTAATGTCACTGTTAGTGTCACTTCACTGCCCCCCCCTCCCCGCTCTCCTGTTGTAACGTAGGTAGCAGCGTTAACATGCTCCCCGCCCTGGAAGCTCTCGGGTTCCAGCATCATCGATTGTAGCAGGCATCTCAACAGGCAATGGACAAATCTTGGAGAAAGCACGCTGCACTTCTCCATTGGCTGTGCGAATTCTTGCGACTCGTGAGACTCCATCCTTTCCAGTGTAAACTTGTTCTACTCGGCCAAGACGCCACTTTAACGGAGGCAAATGGTCTTCTTTAATAAGTACAAGCCGATTGATGATGATATCACTCTTGTTGACCTTCCACTTGGTTCTCGTCTGAAGCTCGCTAATATACTCTTTCGACCATCTTTCCCAAAAGTGCTGACGCATTTGTTCTATTCGGTCGTACCGTGGCAGACGAGTGGCAGCTATGTCGCTGATGTCAGCGCAGGCAGGCGATGTCAGTGGACGTCCGATTAAAAATGCGCAGGAGTCAGTGCTTGAAGGTCGTTAGCATCTGCTGAGAGAGGAGTTAGCGGCCGAGAATTGAGGACGGCCTCGACTTGGACCAACACCGTGTAAAACTCTTCAAAGGTAAGGTTAGAGTTCCCTACAACGCGTCGTAAGTGGTACTTGCAGGACCTCACTCCTGCCTCCCACAAGCCACCAAAATGAGGAGAATATGGGGGTATGAATTTAAATGAGATGTTGTCTAAAGCGACCTTTTCAATTATTGAATTTGAATGTTTTTCAAGAAAATCACGTAATTCGTTAGCCGCGCCAACGTAATTTTTTCCGTTGTCGGAATATATTTCGACTGGTTTACCTCGTCGCGAGATAAACCTTTTTAAACAAGACAAATATCCATCAGTAGAGAGAGTAGTAACTAACTCGAGATGCACTGCGCGAGTAGCAAAACAAATGAATATACAGACATAACATTTTATTAATTTTGAACCCCTTCCTTGGCGGTTTAAAATGTACAATGGACCACAGTAATCGGTACCAGTACGTAAGAACGGGAAGCCAGGCAATAGTCGTTCAGTTGGTAAGTTGCCCATAATTGGGCTAAACGTCTTACCATTTAGTCTGACACATTTAACGCATTGGTGAACTACTGAACGTGCTAGATTCCGACCGCCAAGCGGCCACCATTCTTCACGAATACTTGCGAGCAACAACTGAGGGCCCGCGTGACACAAATATTTATGTTTATATTTAAATAAAAGAATGGTGAATACATGTTTGCTACAAAGCAATATAGGGTGCTTCTTATCATAAGCGAACTCAGTCGAGTAGCTTAACCTTCCTCCTACACGAATTAATAAATTTTTGTCAAAGAACAAATTAAGTCCTGACATATTACGTGAGTATTTAATAGGTAATGAATTTTTTGATAATGAATTATATTCTTTTGGAAATGCATCCATTTGAGATAATCTCGCAAGTAAATTAGTCGCGTGGCGTAATTCATCGGTTAAAAGCGGGCCGTGTTTACGTTCGGTTTTGTACCGAGTATTGTGAACGAACCGTAACAAATACGCAGCTGGTCGTATCATTCGAATAAAAGACGAGAATTTCTCAAAAGGAAATATGTTACTTAACGAATCTAAAGTAACTATATGTGATTTAAGTTCAGGTAAGTTATTTAACTGCACATTTGGATTGTTATCCTCGTAATTATTGTCGTAAATGAATTTAGGACCGTTCCACCATAATTTGTTGTGTACAAGCTCGGGCAGATTCACACCGCGCGATAACAGATCCGCGGGGTTATTCACGCCCTGCACGTGTGACCAGACACACCCACTAGTTAGGTCATTAATTTCGACTATTCGATTTTGCACAAACGTTTTTAGTTGGGCTGGATGAGTACGTAGCCAACCGAGTACAATAGTGGAATCAGTCCAAAACCTAATTACTTCGAACTGCAAGTTAATTGAATCAATTATTTTCTTATACAAACGAGCACCTACTAATGCACCGCACAATTCGAGACGCGGTACGCTAACCGGTTTTAACGGCGCAACTTTGCTTTTAGCGCACAATAATTTAATAACGACTTCGTTAGATTGGTCACAAATGCTGCGTACGTAAACAGAAGCCCCATAGGCCGATTTTGAAGCATCCGTGAATATGTGTAATTGTAAATTATTTGCGTATTGTGTAGTTATATGCCGCGGAATGCGTACCTCCGATAAATGTTGCAACGAATTGAGTACTTGGCTAAACGATTTTGCTATATCAGCGGGGACTGGATCATCCCAGCCGATTTTAATAAGCCACAGTTTTTGAATAAGTATTTTAGTAGTTATTATTATAGGTGCTAATAAGCCCAGTGGGTCATACACTTGTGATATTATTGAAAGTATTTTTCGTTTAGTAATTGTTGTAACATCAATGTTAATATTTATGTCTGACTTAAAATGCAGTTCATCGCTTCTGTTACACCATCCTAGACCAAGTGTTTTACATTGCGTTGTTTTATCAAGTGATAACGATTTAACGGAACTGTCTGAAGAACAAATATCAAAATTAAATGTCCATTTACGCAATGGAAAGCAACCAGCATTTAAAACATTGGCAACATCTTTGCACAACGACAATAACGTATCCTTATTACTGTGCGAAAAAATTAAATCGTCAACGTAAAATGATTTTAATATTAACTGTGAAACCTCCTCATTAGAACAATCTAATGCTAGTTGTCGTAAACATCTCATGGCAAGATACGGCGCTGACGCAGTGCCGTACGTCACCGTGTTTAATTGATATAAACTCAACGGGTCGTGTTTGTTTTCTCGCCACACAATTTGTTGCAAATTACGTTGATCGGGTTGTATGAGTACTTGGCGGTACATTTTTTCCACGTCCGCGCAAGCAACAAATGGAAACTGGCGAAAACGTAGAAGAATGCCGATCAAATCATTTAATAATGGAGGCCCAATGAACTGTAAATCGTTTAATGATTTGCCTGAGGTTGTTTGCGCACCCGCATCAAATACAACTCTCGGTTTTGTAGTTGTGCTTTCTTCGCGATGTACACAATGATGCGGCAAAAAATAACACGGCGTTTTAAATGTATCAATACGAGTCATATGACCCAACAACAAATATTCTTTTAGAAAATTCGAATACATGCGTTTTAAGTCGGGTAAACGATCCAATTTTCTCTCCAACGACAAGAATCTGCTTTTTGCTATTTCAAACGAATCGCCGAGTGAATCAGCTGATTCTCGTAACGGGATTCGTACGGAGAATCTACCGTCATTATTTCGGGTAGTGGTAGAAATAAAAAGTTCTTCACATACCTTATCCTCGGATGTGAGAAGTTTATTGGCTGGTTGTACGTTGTCAACTTCCTCTAGTTCCCAAAAACGTTTTATTTGAACCTCTAAGGAGTTTGACAACGCACAACAAACCGTATTAGTTAAACAGTTATTTGTGGAACGATTATTAGGAAGTAACGCGCCTGATATGATCCAACCTAAATGTGTATTTTGTAAGTAGGGTCCGTTGGACAAACGCATCCGACCGTCTTGTAATAAGTCCCAGAACACATCCGCTCCGATTAATATATCGATATCTGAGGGTATGTGAAAATCTGGATCCGCGAGGGCAACGTTCTGCGGAATTTTCAATGATTGAACGTCAACGTGGGTGTTCGGTAAACAATAAGTGATTTTAGGCAAAACGGAACAATTTAGACGTGTGCTAAAATTACTAATCTTCGAACGAACTGTTAGGTCACAAGATTGTTCTGATTGCAGAACACTGTTCCCTACGCCAGTAATGGTGAGAGTGGACTGTATAGTTGGTAAACGTAATTTTTTGCGAAGTGAATCTGTAATAAAACATCGTTGACTGCCATTATCGAGAAGAGCGCGTGCAACTAAATGTATGTTGTTATTACAAACTTCAACGAGTGCGGTCGAGAGCAGAACCTGTTCTAATGTGATAGACTGCACGGCTTGCTTCGAGTGATTAGAATGTGTGAATAATGAAGATGCCGTCGAACGCACACCATCTGACGTACCACTAGTGGCGGCGTCAGTGTGCGTAAGAGCATCGGACAAACGAAGTGAATTACAACTGGTAGTGTCTATATGTATCAGACTGTTGTGTTTTTGAGAACACTGTTTACATGGCCCATATTGGCAACTTTCAACCGAATGGCCAGTACGTAAACAGTTAACGCATATTACGTCCTTTGCAGAAACAAATTTGAGTCTTTCTTGCACAGGTAGGTTTAAAAAACGATAGCACGAGTACAACGCGTGAGTGCCATCGCACATAGCACATTTGACATCGCGCGACGGTTTGCTGCTTGAAGTACTTGATGTACGAGATGGTTGTTTATTTGAAACGTGTGAACGTATTTGTTGGGAAGATTGGGATGTACTAGGTGTGGACTTTTTTACTGATTCACTACTGTGCTTGTGACCTTGTAGTTGTACCATATCTAATACGTCAGAGCGATCTTTTAAAAATTGTAACAAATCGTCCAAGGTCACTTTCGCGGAATCTTTACAAACGGAACTCTTTTTATTTTCCCATTCTTTGCACGTAACGGGGTCTAATTTTGTGACTATTAAATGTATAACAAGAGTATCCCAGTGGTCAGTGGGTTCACCCATAGCCTTTAATGACCTTAAGTTTTTTAAGACGGAATCAACTAACTTTCGTATTTGACTAGGGGACTCTTTAGTGATGGTAGGCAAAGAAAACAATGAACGAACGTGATTATTTATTAGTAACCTATTGTTATCAAATCTATTAGTTAACAAATCCCAAGCTACCTGATAGTTGTCGGAACTAAACTCTAACGATTTTATGACCTGTAACGCACTGCCTTTTAATGAAGAACGTAAATAATGATATTTCTGAATAGGATTAATTTCGTTTGCATTATGAATTAAAGAAATAAATGTGTCACGGTATTCTAGCCAATTGTCAAATGACCCGTCAAAGGACGGCAATGAAATAGTCGGTAATTTTATAACGTTATTGGTATTATTGTTATAAGTGCATTTCGTAGTTACTATTTTCTCATTATTTTTATCATTTTTATTACAGATACATTTAGCTAACGACATTACTGAATAATATTGAGATTCAATTGTTTCTCTAGTCTCTAATTGTGACAACAAATCTGTCTCGTTGACCAAGTTTTCTATTTTGGACTGAATTTCTTGGAAATCACAAAAAATTTGCTCGGTATTAGCCATACGTAACTGTAATTCTACAATTTGTTGATCAGTTATCGATTCGTCTAACGAATTAACGTATTTAATGAAGAGAGTGATTCTACCACGCAAATTACCTCGTTTTTTGTTAAATTCGCGCAAATCAAAATTGTCGATGTTAGCACTTTCAAATAAAATACGAGGAGACTTTAAACCTTTTTGCTCTTCTACACTCATTTTGGTGGCTATGTAAGAAACAAAGAGAAGGTACTTACAGGTATCACCGACGATGATAAGTTGGCACTACACTTCAGCAAATCCCGATGATTGTACCTGATGCAAATGACACGGTATTAATACAAATCGAAACGTATCCGTTATCCTCTTACGCTACTCCCTTTCCTGCTACTCCTTATGTGCAGACCAGGTATATTTCCAAGGCAATGTTGATGAGGCCGTAGACTCAAGTCAGCGTTGACCGTTTTTTCTTTCCAATTTTCAAACGTTATGTACTGAACGTCTCGATGACTCGACGAAGTCCAGGGATCCGGCTCGAAGGACCAATGTTGGGGACCAGTAGAGGAGAATAAATGATGAACTCCAACTCTGATTAAACGATGATTTCTTTATATTTGAAAGATTTTACATAAAAACGATGCTTCGTGAACGGAAGACGACAATGGTTCTCGCGTTAAAATATGCAGTGTAACGAACGAACGAATGCGAATGAAAGGATGAATGAATGCATATGAATGAACGAATGAGTGCGGCGCGCGGCGCGGTTGGTCGTACACGCAACGTCACTGTCACTGTCACGTTAATGTCACTGTTAGTGTCACTTCACTGCCCCCCCATTCCCGTAAATGTTGGTTAGCTTTTGACATTCAGTTTTATAGGCCTCTCTTTTGCGTTAAATATTTATCTTACTACTTCTCTCTTTGGTGGTTCTCTACATTGTTCCTTACAAAATTCTGTCCAAGATGTCATATTCTACTCCTCATAAGGACTGGTTCATTTAACTACTCAATATCTTGTTAGTGACTACGAGTATGTCATCCATTCAACCCGCTCCTAATGTGTCAAGTGGTTACTGTGGGCAGTGCCACATTAGTACCAAGAATAGTTGAATCTCCTTTACGTTAGCATTTCATAGTGTCTTAGTATCAATACCCACTACATTTTATAAGGAAAATCTTGGCAATCGTGGTAACTTTTTTCATAGTAAAGAAAATGAATGATTAGAAATGAAATAAAAATAATTATATACGTTGAATAAAATTAACATGTTATTGGTATTTGAAGTGATCGAGTGGTGTACCACTGGGAAACGCGTTCGGACCAAAACTAAATTAAAAAGGATTATATTTTGTTAGCCTATTTGGTCAGCACTGCCTTATGTATATGCTCGCAACAGTAATATCACCAGACAATTTATTCATGACCATACGTTAGTTGCTTAGGGGAAGTTCAAATTAATTTTACTACATTGTTGGTTTGTCTTGTTCTCCCCTTGTTTCTCTTCATCGAAAAGGTGGCCTGTAAAGATAAGTAAGTAAATTTCTGCTCGGCACACACTATAAACCTTTAAATCGGTTTACCCTTCATGAATTTTAAATGCGCAAATTGGGACATAATTGACGCGGTTTACCGTTCCGCCATATTAGTAACGGTTAACGCTGCCGTAGACCACAACATTGTTGTGTGTTTGAAATCGCTTCAATTCCATATTATATTATTTTGGCGCTTTACTGCCTTGTTGTTGTTTCGTTGTTGCTGTATTTGAGTTAGCTTTAATGTTGTAAATGGACGTGAGCTGGTAATTTAAGTTTCGTAAATAGCAAAAGAAATAGTGTAGTAGTCTGCCAATGCTGTAGTTAGTTAGCAATGATGGAGTTATTTTGTTGTCTTTTCTTGAGTTACGTATTTAGCTAGTTGTATTTTTTTCTTATTGTGACATCAAAGTTTGTTATTTCCAAGAGATTTTCATATTTTCAGAAAATATTTTTTGAATTGAAATCTAGAAATGATGATAGAAGGTGCATAACACTTCAAATTACGAAAACCGCGGAGGTTAATTTGAAAACGACAAAGTGCGGGCTCGGGCTCTTGTTAATTTTTATATACCTGACTTGATTTATTCCAATCCTATTTAAATGAAAATTAAATTAATTGGGATGTCATGTAAACTCATCAAATACACTTCCTACCTCTAACGTCTTTAATAGAAGGTGGGGTATACAGGTATAAAGAGTTGCTAAAGATGAGTTTATCCAATATACGCAGCCCGTCCCATTGGTCGGATCCTTGATACCTACTCCGGGGTAATTAAACGCTTTTCCTGTGCCCGAGGCTAGCGACAAATCACATTCAGACACCCCTTGAACGCAATGTTAAATAGCCACAGTGTAGCAAAACAGTGATAAAAAATTATGTCGTAATTCAGTGCGTTAAGTTTTTTTGTTGAAGTTTTTTAGTCTATATTTTCATTTGTAGGGTGACCAAACTAGATAAGGCGCAGCCCAGGGTGTAACATCCATAAAATTCCGTATAGGAGGGGTTGGACACGGCCCCGTAGCCGACGGGCCAGTTATCGAATCACTTCGGAATGCATTGGATATTTTGCGCTTGTACGTACGTTATGATCGTTAAATCAATTTTATTAGAAACTGCCTGGGGTGGTTTGATGATAAAAAGCGTGTTTCATGTTAAAGTTCCTTTAAACTAAGCAAAAACATAAGTCTTTATAAACAAAAGTAGAAAGACAGACAGTAATGAAACTGATTTTCACATAAGCAATTAAATAATTAATATTTCCTTGTGATCATACCATCATTATTATCATCACCATCATCGTCATCATAGGACAATAGCGTTACTCTCAAATAATGCGAGTAATCCTTTTTCGCCTAGGAATTAACACTGACTAGGGTGCTTAAATATGCTATGACTTAGCTCTGCTTGCATAACTTTTCTTTATTCATATTTGATAAAAACAAACAAAATAAATCGTTGGTAAACAGAATTTAAAGTTAATTTATTTTGTGTTTTGTTGGACTACGATAACCCATCAAACAGGGTAGAATTTTAATAAGTAAAATAAAAATGCACATTATTCTGTGGCGTCTGCCCGTCACAATATTATTTCAGACAATGTCTGACGAAGATTTATTTACAATGGCTTTTTATCCCCATTAACAACCATTGTTTTGCTAGCACAAACAAAAGCAGCGGTCAAGCGTGAGTCAGATTCGGGCACTGAGAGTTTCAAACGAAAATAATTTTGTAGTGACTACGGTTTTCGAGTTTCTTTTTTAACTTTTCGACGATCAAGCGCCAGCCGTCTGCCGGGCTGCTTGCTATTGGCTTTCTATTGTGTCTCGAATCACGTGTGCTTAAAGGTTCAACGAAAAATAAAAAACTTTTTTCAAAAAAATAATAACCGCCTTCAAAAACTAAAAACCCAAAAGTAACTAAAATTTTGGAAGTCGATGGCAACACAAATTGAATGGCAGAAGAGAAGCCACCGACTTCCTAAATTTTAGTTACTTTTGGGTTTTTAGTTTTTGAAGACGGTTATTATTTTTTTGAAAAAAGTTTTTTATTTATTACTTTTTAGTGTCGACTCCCAATGTTTGACTGTATATAGTATCTTTCAAAGTGATTTATTTTCAAAATAAAACTACTTACAATCTTATAAAACGAAAAATAGAAACTTGAAGAAAAAACACACATCGTCTATGAATATTTCGTCAATATTTTTTGTTCTTGGAGAATTTTTCGAGAAGCACTAAACCGATCGCCACAAAATTTATATGGAACCACCCCTGAATCATGACTTATCAAACAAAAAAAGAACCATCAAAATCCGTTTACAATTGACGGAGATATCGCGTAACAAACATACAAAAAAAAACAAAAAAAAAAAAAAACAGACGAATTGCGAACCTCCTCCTTTTTTGAAGTCGGTTAAAAAGGACTAGAAACGTTGTTTCCTCTGCGAGAATATGGGGTATATAGACCGCCGCATCTTCTAATAGCATTGATTTACAAGTTTGACTCTTACATCTGCAAGGCGTTATAGACATGACCGATCCTGAAAAAGTTGTCAGTCAAGCAGACAGACAGCAAAGTGATCCTAGGGTTCTTTTTTACCTTTAGTAGAGGTACCCTAAAAACAAACAAAATGCAAAAACAAAAATACCTGTTTTAAACCCCTTCAAGTAGTCCATTTGCGCCGAGTACTGAGTTTACAAATAAAATGAAATCAAAATGAATAGTTTATGCAAATCCTATGAGCAGTTCTTGAGTGAACAACAATAAAGACAAATGTGTTTTTGTTAAGAAAACCAATATACTTCTAGAGAGTGCAGGCTTCAGCAGACAGGATAGCGAAATTAAGCGTAGATTACAGGAATGGTGTTTATTTCTTGTTGTTCATTCTTGAATTAAATGCACGACTTTTTAGCACTTTAACTTCTATTGATTTTGAATTAACTGTTAAATTCGAGTTTAGTTGACGAAATTGAAATTGGATAGCTCAATTAAACTATTTCAATTGGTTTGTGGTTCCAAACACCTTGTTTTACACATCTTATTTATGTTAACTTAGATTGAAAACGTCCAGTGGGCAATTAGTTATAGACAAAGCGCCTTACTAATAAACGCTGCATAAAGTTATGACAGGTTTATACGTCAAAAAATGTATGGTTACACAGGCTTTATTCATTGCATAACTTTACACAGTGATTATTAGTAAGGGCTTAAGAATAACCCGAAATCCATATGTTCCTCTCACAATACTCTAAGCGCCTTACTAATAAACGCTGCATAAAGTTATGACAGGCTTATACGTCAAAAAATGTATGGATATACAGGCTTTATTCATTGCATAACTTTACACAGTGATTATTAGTAAGGGCATAAACATTTATACATAATATTATTTTGTATTCGTCTGCAGTCACATCATTGTCAGACTTGGTGACTAAGAGAGCGTTAAGCGCGGATAGTAAACGCGGGACGTAACATAATAATGCGGTAAAATTGTACGTTTGTAAAAGACATTATTCTTTAGAAGCACAGGTCCGAATTTAATATTGTTCCTTTGATAAAAGCTAATTTATGCGTATCAAGCAGTACTCAGAAGTTAATGAAGAAATTATTTTTTATACGAAAACGTAGTTTTAAGATTCCGGAGACATGAAACTAATCTTTCCATAAATGTTCAATTGAGAGACTTTGATAATATTTGGATACCCAATAAATGATTCAACAAAACAGGTTTATTAAATTATTTTATTTCATATAAGTAATAAATTAATAAATCTTTGTTCCTGAATTTGTGTTTTGTAAAAGATTATGCCTACGACTAATCTTAGTCACAGGTTCAGCTTCGGAGACAAAGACTAAACTTTTTTTTTCGAATCCTTTGAAATCATCAGGTATCTTCCATTTTACTATCTTCATGTCATCTTTGTCATCATTGTCATCACCATCGTCATCGTCATCATAGAGTTTTGCAATTACACGTTGTTCTCGAATAGTTTTTCTCTCTCAGATTTTCTTCTTGGAATGCCCCCTCTATTGTTTTTTTAACACTTTGTGCAATAAGCTTCTGGAATTTCTTTTGGCTCGGTTGTTCCTATCTTGGATAACTTTTCTTTCTTCATTTTTGGTAAAGTTATACAGACCAAGCCGTTTACTGCAATTGGAGAAAAAAATTAAAATAACAATTTAACGTGTAAGTAAGAATAAAAAATAAATAGAGTTACTTTTAACAATAATTATTATTGTATTAAACTCCGTAATCACTAAAATGATCAAAAATTCATACAAAATGACAGTTGACCAGTATATTTTTTACCTGCATAATCAGTCAAAACAGTATACATTTAACTATACCTAAAAGTGAGCATTTCATTGTTGCCATTATTTTTAGCTTTTAGTTTTATTTTTTGTTATTGTCTCACATAACTTAAGGCATAATTAAACAATACGTACCAATAAGAAGGCCGCCAAATACGTAAAACCCAGCTCCACAATTGACATCGAGGAACCAGCCGATAAGGTTGGATCCCACCATAGAACCAGTTCGACCCAACATCATTGATAAACAAATTGCCATGGCTCTGTGTAAGACAAGATTAGTTACCAGGAGTTAGCTACGATTGATGAAAATATATGGAAGAATATGATAAGATGGAAGAATAAGATAAGTATTCGATCATTTTAGTTACAGAAGTAAAAAAATGATTAAATAATTCTCTTATACAAAGTTTTATAGAGTCATGATTCTGAAAAGGCTGTTCTGAAAAGAAACTAGATAAATATAGTAACTTGTAATGACCAATCATATTAAAATCAAGTAGATAATGTCTGTGGTGGCTTTTGAAAAATAAAACTACATACGTTTGAGTAGAGCCTCGACTCACATATCTCAGTGTGTCGCAATGTCATGTACACAAAATTTCCAAGTTTACAAAAACATACCTATACTTAGTAGGAAACAGTTCCACAGCAACCGCATTCGTCAGCCCAATACAAGCTCCAGACATTTGGAAGATCGCAAAGAGGACAACAGCAACCCTCTGGTCGTAAATAAGATTAGATCCGACACCACACAGCCCAGTTATACAGAGCGTCAATATTAGAATAAGTTTCTTCCCAACGTGGTCCACGAGAGCAACTACAATGATATACATGGAATAGAAGAATAAGCCGACGTACATAGAACGCTCAAAAGTGGACGTGTAGATTGTATCATCACAAACTACCTGCAACAAAGAACAAGGCAATCAAAGAAAAAATTCAATAAAGATGAAGGGAAGGATGAGGTTAGTATACAACAGTTGGTAAAAGTTTTACAAACCGTGGTGCTATTCATAGCTTCGGCGGCGGCAATACTACGTTTCAATTCAATGACATCGCAGATTTTCATATCAACACTGTCCAGGCTAGCCATTGAGTTGAGGATCGTCGGAAACCAGATGTAGAATCCGTTTGTTCTGAAACACAAATCATTAATGAATATATTTTTAAACCAAGCGATGCTAAAACCGGTTTTTTTTTTGTATACTTACCCCGCAAATATCCCGAATTGCACAAAGCAGGTGAGACAAATCCACGGAAGTAAGGGTGGCTTGAAGATTGGGAAAGTTTGCTCTTTCATCGAGGCAAAGATAGCACTTATACCTTTGCCGTTATTCAACTTGCCTGGGCTTGTGATTGAGTTTTCAACAATCAGTGATTTTACCTGTGATGCACAAAAGGATTGTTCATAGATTTCATAGCGAGTGTTTTAAAGGATTTATTGAAAACACAAGAACTTTTTCAGGTCAGGTTATTCTTAAATCGAGTACTTACTTTAATTATTCTATCTCTGGCCATTATAGAATTATTAAGGAGAAATTTGAATTTAATTGCGTATTCCAAAACGATAGATAAGAACTCTATAGAATAAACAAAAATAATCACAAATTTCTTACTTCCAAAAGTCGAAAATACTTACTATAAAGTTATCTCTAGGTTTAAATTTGTTTACTGAGTAGATTATTTTCACAACTTCCAAAGACTCTTCATAGCGACCATTAGCGTACAAGAATTTAGGGCTTTCTGGCGCAAAGAACAGAGACAGCGTGGCGACGGCGAAGGGAATCGTGCATGCCATTATAAGTAGACGCCAAGAACGGTAAGAAATATCTAAGAATTCGATGGGATAGGAGAAGTCAAGTGGTAGAATCAACCAAGCCAGACCTGTAAAAAACGAATTAAATAAATATCTTCGGACAACTCACACACAGTTATCTGATCCCAAGCTAAGCAGAGCTTGTGTTATGGTAACCAGACAACTGATAAACATACTTATATAATTTGTAAATACATACATATTATAGATAAATTACACCCAGACACAGAACAAACAATCATGCTCATCACACAAAGTTTTGTCCTGGGTGGGAATCGAACCCACGACCTCCAGTATAGCAGTCAGGGTCACTAACCACTAGACCAACAGGCCCGTCAATTATTAAAACAGGTGAATTAAAACAGGTTTAAAGTATTTGTAATTCTACGAGTCTATTTGGTTTATCTTGTACTTCAGGTTCTTCCTTGAATATTTTTTTATTCAGATATTTTACTTACATGGTAAAACAATTGAACCAACGCCAATAAATGACGATCCGAATGTGACCATTTTGTCTCTATGGCGAAGATTGTTAAATTCTCCAAGGTAAGTGTAGACTACAGCTGAGGGTCCCGTCATACTGAAATCAAGAAACGAATATTTCAAATCGATGAAAAATATTGAACAGACTTAAAAATTACATCGGTTCGGAAACGCAACTAAAAATTTAACAAATAATCTTAACATAATTTTACAAACAATGATTGACGACGCTATTTACCAAGGCATAATATCCTGTCGCTTTGCATAAATCGTTTTTTAGCTGCCCGTGTTAAATCAAATCAAATAAAATTTATTTCAGGCTGCATAGGCCCATATATAAATACCTTAATCTAACATATATAAGCATTGTACACGCTACCAAGCTGTCGAGTTATATATAAGTTACCTAGCGATCTAAAAACCTTGGTCTACAACACTAACCTATTTAAGGCCAAACTAAAAGCCTTCCTATTAGAAAAGTGTTTATATTCTGTATCTGATTTGATGTCGAATGAGATCAGATAATTTGGGTATTAATTATTTGATATGTTATTAACATTTTATTAATTTTACATTTAATTTGGTTTGGTTTTTTGACATTTTATATTTTATTTTTTGAATGGGATTATATTTTTATTTTTATTTTGGTGACATTTAATTTAATTGGCTTTTGATCTTGACATTTGATTTAGTTTGATTTTTTAAAATTGATTTTAATTGACATTTAATTGAACAATTGTATTTTGAGTGACTTAAATAAAAAACATTAAATATTTAAGCTCTAGATGTAAAACTTTTTTCTTTTTTATTAGTTAATGTTATGTGATATTATGTAATTGTGAAATTCGAATACAATGTAAATTGTTTTATGAATAAATAAATGAATGAATGAATACAATTATAATTAATTAATTAATTTGTTAGTAAAAATAAAACTTAAATCTATGTTAGTAACACTTCCCTACGTTGCACTTAAGTCTTTGTGCATTCCGGTGGCACTTGTCCGCGGAAGCGGCGGAACACCACGTTCTGTGGCCAAAAGCTTTCATTTAACACTGATGGCAGTAAAAATGTTGGTACGCGCACCACAAACGCCTTGAAATAAACGTTGCGGCGCGACTCCAGCAGCTGCACTCTCAAAGTGTACTTCAGCTTTTGACGCAAATACTCCACGATGTCCTCTGCCTTAGTGGTGTAGTGAAGGCGTGAGATGTACACGGGGGTGTTCGGTGCTGCAGCACGTAAAATCGTATCAGGCTTAGCAGGAGCCTGACCGCAGCGGTTCCTCTGGCTTCGTTGTTGGCGCCTCCTCCTTTACACTGTCGTGAAACCATCATCTACAGCCTGGTCCGTTGCCTTGTTAGGCACAGGCTGTACGTGTGGAGCAGCTGGGGTGCTCGTAGTCACCACCGGTCGGAGCCGGGTGTCAGGTCGTCGTATAGAACAGGCAGCGCTGAGGGGCGCTGTGGGGACGGGGGCGGGGCTGAGCGGCGCACACTCCGCAGGCTGCACTTGCGCCGGCGACAAAACTGCTGACGCGAAACTCGTGACTGACGTATTGATGCAGGCGGCTCCTCGTCGCGCGTTTACAAGAGCGTTGCGCAACTCATCAACTTGTGTGCGCAATTCCTCTACTGTATTCTGGGATGCATCCAATTGCTTCATTACATCAGCCAGACTTGCCTTTATGGAGACGATGTCCTTCAGTAGGCTGGTCACGTCGACGTGATCGAAAGTGACAGGAGGTAATTTATTTAAATCCCTCGCCACAAACGTCGGCACGTCATCAGGATCGGTCTCCTTGAATAGCGTGATAATGTCTTGTATGCTTTTCTTTGTCCCGTCACGCCTGCGAGACACCATCTGGTCAACTTTGTTAAGCGACCGAAACAACAGCAGCTTCGCAGCCGCAATGTCTTCTTCACTGAAGCTCGTAGCGCAGATCTGGACAGCGGACACCTCGTCCATCACGTCCAACTTCTGCTGCAGGAACGCCAGCAGATCATTTGCCACGAGTTTTTCAGTCATGGCAAAACAATTCCGAGCGTCGGCTTACGCCGCGCTGAGCGATAATAATAATTATATTTACGTAATACCACGTCCGTCTCAGAGCGCAGTGCAAATACGACTGCCTACCAACCACCAACTAACCAACCAAACTAGAACCAACCGTTCACTTGGGAAAAGCTAGTCAGATAATGAACTAAGCGCCTTACTAATAAACGCTGTATAAAGTTATGACAGGTTTATACGTCAAAAAATGTATGGTTACACAGGCTTTATTCATTGCATAACTTTACACAGTGATTATTAGTAAGGGCATAAGTATTTAAAATGTTACTTACAAAATAGCAGAAATGAACTGCAAAACAGCAAGAGATGCAAGATTTGGTGAAAAACTTGATATTATTGACATTATTACTGATATAAACATAGATGTCAACATGGTTGCTCTCCTACCCCTTGTGTCGGCACACCATCCCCAGAAATATGATGTCAATATTATTGCTGTTACAGAAAGGTGATTATTAATTACACAGATAAAATACCACGAAATAAAGTCCAAAAAATAAATTAAAATGTCATTAAGATTATACAAGGATTAAATAAAGAAGGATACAAGAATAAAAAATGCATGGACATAGAGCGTGGAGTTTGTCTCATAACACAGGCCTAGGAACAGGTAATAGTGGATGATATTGCTGAAAATGCCTGCGACAAAGGTATATTTTTTATTAGTGACGGACTGACATTGTTGACAGGAGTAAAAGAATACTCGTATCAATTTTAATAACCACAATCAATAGATAAAAATCTACACCGACCTGAAAATGGCAGAGCTGCCAACCATCCCTTTTGTGCCGTCGTAAGTTCCAATTCGCATTGTGCTACGGGTATGACGTAGCCTAGAACTAGTCCTTGCATAATCATTCCCATGAGGGTCAGGCCACTCATTAACATGTGCATGATGTTGTAGATACCAAATCCTGGAATTTAAAACACATTTATAAACAAATATCCTGAGACACGGCCATCTGATCCCAAACTAAGCAAAGCTTGTACTATGGTAACCAGACAAATGATGAACATACTTATATAATTTATAAAAACATACATATTATAAATAAATAACACTCAGACACAGAACGAACTATCATGCTCATCACACAAAGTTTGTCCTGGGTGGGAATCGAACCCACGACCTCAGGCTCAGCAGTGAGGTCAAGTGTTTTCAACCATAAACACTAGACCCACAGGACCGTCAATCTCATTTGTATTAGGTCAATGCAAGGTGGTCCTTGTTTAGAGGAATGAGGAACCTGGGTATATTATTATGTTAATCATCTTCCTTTGAAAAGAGAGCCTAACCAAACGGGTGTTACGTCTGGTAGCTTTGATTCTTTGATGTAGAAAACTACTACAAACTATTTAACGTCTGGTCTTGATTTGAGATTTCTATCAATGTTTCTGTATTCCTTACCTGTTAACAGCATAGCTTCATCGAGTGATACTGTTATTTTCTCTTTGATTTCGCCATTTTTGTCCGTTGCACCTTGAGCACCCATGTTTTCTGTCTGAAAATATTGTTTAAAAATCAACAATAGTTTTATTTCAATTATATTTCACAGAAAAAATATTTTACATATGAAATCATTCGAAAAGTAAATTTGCTTAATCTAACGTGTAATTAAGTATTTCAAAATGATCACAATGAACAATATTTCTATTTTAATGGTTAGTAAAGTATGTTAATTAGATAAGTAGTAACATTATTATATTAAAAAAGATTGTATTAAAATGTTGCAAATCATATTATCTACTTTTCTCTGAGTAAAGACCGTAACTATATCATTGATTGTTCCAAAAAGTAGAAATAAAGTTATTGAAATTAATAGTACTATTTTGGATTTTATCTAACGTTGTACGTTGACCGTGATTTTATAATTAATATCCCTGTACAAAATTAACTGATTGGGGTTTAGTTAACTTTATTTTGCACGTTGAGAATTAAAAGGATTTTCCTTCTGATTGTCTATCGTTCGAAAAACCCCTCAAAAAATAATTACAATAAAATTCTTTTTTCGACCGTAGCGGGTGAAATTAGGCGGCCGTAGCGCCTACTAAGCAGACTTCTATGTGGGTAAAGTCGCGGATAGATGTTAGTATAGGTAAGTACTTACAGATAAGATTATGATTCTGTGTCAAGACCATATTAAAAGGGTTTTTGAACATAACGTGAATGAAGTTGAGGTAAATAGCAAATATTATCTTCTTACATCATTTACAAAACATTACTTAAAAGTGATGACATTTTTGCATAGTTATTAAATCATTCGTAATCAGCTTAGTTTCGTAAGCTGTAAATTACGTCAAAAGAGATAAGAAAATCATAAACTAATTTATGCAATTTTATGAATAAAGTTTTAGTTATTTCTTTTTGCTGCGATACCAATTATACAGGGTGTCCCACGGCTATGCCACGTGGAGAGAAAGTACCTTAAATATTGTAGACAGAACATTTTACTGAAAGAAGACCTTATTTGAATTTTAATAACATTCTAAACTGTACTCCTAGATATTTAAATAAATACATAGTTGAACCGGGAATCGAACCTGTTACTCGATAAAATTATTCAGCCTGTAGTTTTATCCTACCGATCGAAAGGCTTCATCACAAGGATTATTTTTTACTTAATAACATAGTGTCAAAAATAAAAGAAGGACCATGAATTTTAACATTTTTAATACAGAATTAGTCAATTTTTCAAATGCTCAAAATGAGCTCCTTCTTCTTAAATACAAAGTGATTACTGTTGATTATTCGTTCCCTGAAGATTGTTTGGTCTTGTTATGGTGGATATTTATTTATTTAAAAGATGCGTACTAGTCAAGTGGATCCCTATTATTATTTAACAAGCCTAATCCCGCGGGTGCATCCGACCTTTTTTTACAAACTTTTATCTTCAATTGTTTCGTGTTAGGGGTTAAATTTCCGATAGTTGTTTCTTAGTGCGACTTTTAGTTATTATTATTTATTATTTATTTATTTATTAAACACATTACATTAACTTATGAAATAAAAAATAGTCCCACAAAACTGTATTCACAGTTTGACTGTGGGATCACCATAATTTCACATATAACTAAACAACTTTAATTAGGAGTGTTATGTTAAGATATTCTATAACTAATTAAGTTAGTTTTTCTAGTAGATATTTTTTTAATATTTTTTTAAACTTATATTTATTGGGCTCATTTTTAATGAACTCGGGCAAACTGTTTAATATGTATGGAACCCTTTTCCTCAAGGTCCTATCGCCGTAATAATTGGTTACCCTAGGAACTACATATTTACCCGAGGTCATCGCCCTCGTGTTACATTTATTTACAACCTTTATTAGCTGCGATTTACGCTCTTGATTGTCGTGATTATTTACAATGAGAAGGTACTTGTGCTTGACACTAACGGGTAAAATTTTACACAATTTGAATAATTTATAATAATCATTTTTGTATTTCTCTCTAGTTTTATTTCCAACCAGTAATTTAATAAATCTAAGTTGCATATTTTCTAGTTTGTTAATGTATGATTTAAATGTGAGTCCATAACAATCAAGTGCGTAATCCAAAATAGTTTCTACCAATGTTTTATACAGTAATTTGAGAGTACCACCAGGAACCCTATAACTTAAATGATAAAACTTGCCTAATATTACTCTCAGTTTATTACAAACAAAATCTATATGAGAAGACCAGGAAAAGTGCTCGTCTATTTTCATTCCTAAATACGTGACACATTTTGCCCTCTCTATAGGTTTGCAGCTACAATTTACAAGATTATTGTGAAAACAGTTAAAAGAGTGGGTAAATAAAGGGAAGTTAAGATTTTTAACGGGTAAATAGGGTGAATGAATTATTAATAGCTTGGTCTTATCAGAATTGATTACTATGCCGTTGTCATGCGACCACTTGACAACAGCGTCCACGTCTTGTTGGACAAGGCGAGACGTTTCCGTGATATCTGTGCCCGCGCGCAGTGTACACAAATCATCCGCAAACATATGTGCTGAGCAATGCTGTAGCACTCCAACCAAGCTATTAACATGCATCAAATAGCATAAAGGACCACATCCGGAGCCTTGAGGGACGCCGCATCGGACTCTTACCTCCTCACTAAATGCGTTACCGACTTTTACACGATAAGAACGTGAAGTTAGGTAGTCTCTGAACCATTCTTTCAAAGGATTTCCCACTCCACACTCTTCTATTGCATTCAAAAGTGTAGAAGTTTCTAGAGTATCAAAAGCTTTTTTAAAATCATAAAAAACAGCTATAACAAACTTTCTTTCATTTAAGTACGTGTTAATTTCTTCCGTAAAGTTAGATAGTAAAGTATTCGTTCCTTTTCCTTTTTGAAAACCGTGCTGCGATTTATTTAGAATATTATTAGAATGTAAGTAATGGCCTATTAGATTTATAATACATTTTTCTATTATTTTGTCTACACTGGATAAAATAGCTATTGGTCTGTAATTTGTGTACAAAGACCGATTACCTTTTTTATGAATAGGACGAATGATTGCTTCTTTGAGCATATTAGGGAACTTATGTTGCTTAACCGATAAATTAATTAGTTTAGATATTAGGGGGGTTATTTTATCACTAATAACTTTTATGTCCGACATCCGTATTAAATCAGATCCTGGCGACTTTTTTGCATTCATGGTGTTGATTACATTTTTTACGCATTTGTTACTGACTGGTTGCCATCTCATATTGCTATCAATTTCATTCATAAAGCTATCTCTGTTCAGCCATTTGACATCACAGTTATGTTTAATTGCAGACAAACAGTTATACAAACTACTCTGAAAATTTCATATTGCTGGCTACAGCAGTTTCGGCTGTACTTTGATTACTATCAGAAAGCCGGTTTGGCTTGTTTGTAATAATATATCTTTTGATGGTTTACAATTTTTTTACGGTTTGATTTATTTACGGTATTTTCCTCAACAATCGAGGTAAATACCACAGTAGAGCTTAGCTCTAAGTATAAATACGAGCAGATAATTGAATTAATTAAGTCTACAGCCTAGACAAATCATCAATGTATCGTCACATATACCTCTTGGCAATATCACAATACCTATTGTAAAATATGAGAACCATGTATTCATAAGCATAATTAACTTTATATGTATGCCCGTATTTCTAGTGATTTTTTCTTTTTGTTTTGGGTATACTGATATAACTTATTCTTCTGATTATATAACTATACTAAACATTAAATATCGTGATAGCTTGGTGGTTACGGTGACCACCTATCATATAAGAGACTGTGGGTTCGAATCCGGGCAAGTGCCAATGTGACTTTATTAATTCACATTATTGACACCCGAGCCTCGAAAAGCACCTAGAGCCGTTGGTCTAGGTTGTCATTTCATACAACATCCCAGCCTTTTTAAAACTATGTTTTGCTGATTTACAGTCTAACTGCATTCTGCTGAATACCAGTGTCTTATTTGGAGCCATTAACTAGGTAAAAGTCTTGGACATTACTGCATCCCGAGCTTCGAAATGCACGTAAACCCGTGGGAGCCAGCTGTCATTCGTAGAACTTTGACAGTCGTTATGCGTAATCAGAAGCCAGAAAGTCAGACCAGTCTAACCAAGAGGGTAGTGTCGCCTAGTAACTGGGTTTTGGATGTCTGACAGGTAGTCGCTCCACGTATAAAGCTGAATCCAGTTATACTGGAAGCCGACCCGAAATTTGTTGGGAAAAGGCTAGGATGATGATACTATATCTGTACCAAATTTCATTCAAATCGATTCAGTGGTTTAGGGGTGAAAAAGAGATAGACAGACAGACAGAATTACTTTCGCATTTATAATATTAGTACGGATTTAAAAGGTAATCAAGGTTTTGACACTATTACAAAAATAGCCCCATGTTACTTTTATTAACTCTTCAAAATTGTTTTTACTCATTTAACTAATTAATTTGTCTGATACGCACTGTCCTCCGTTTGTTAAACTGGGATTTTTAAGATGGGAACAGTAATAAAGGTACGTATGATCATACATTGACTGTGAGTTCGAATCCGGCAAAGTAAAAGTGTAACTTCCTATCTTATCTTTAACACCACTAACATCGGTTAAGGAAAACACCATGAGGAAAACTTGGACTTATATTTAGTATACGTCTAAAATCACCTAATAAATTTTGAGGCAGGTTTACCCAAACTGTTACTGGAACTTTCCTCAAAAGGCTAGCCCGAATGTTATTCTGCATGGTTTGTTGCACAAAAATATTGTAATTGTCTGGACTTTAAAAGAGACGATGATCCCTGAGTTTGTTTCGGCGTTTCTTCTTTCTCCAACTAGCATTTTTTATGCTAGTTGGAGCCGGCATTATATATGACTTGTAAAAGTGATTTTAAGATCTTACTTCAAATAAACGATTTCATTTCAAAATAATTTTATTAAAAATCCGCTCACTTACCAGGCTTATTTAGGTTGCAGCCAATAAATAGTAGTTTCTAATTTGATTTTCTTAAAACCGTTTAAAATATTCTCATTTTAGTTAAAAGCACTGTAGGCTGGTACACTACAAAATTGGTTCAAGATGATAATTAGTTGAATTCACAGACTTCTGATAAGTCAATCACTGTTATTGTTATCTGTATTTTGAACCCAGCTGACCCCGTCAGGGTCACAATATTATTACATGATTTTTAAGGATATTAAATAATACGATAAGAAAGTTCAATAATCTCCTCTAAAACTATTAATATAGGACAATAAAAACAATATTGCAGTTCAAGGCAATGTTTAACGCTTTTTATAAATCAACATCAAAATTTTCCTTTTTTTATAATACACGCCGCGCCGTGTTAAAAATATGTGTTAAAACAGAATGATACTGAATCTTTTTATTGTAGAGATAATTTAAGAATAAAATTCGTAAATAATATCTGCATCAAGTCATTAAACCTTTATCAACCATGTCATAAAATGAATCTGAAAAAAAATCTTGTTTGACCACCGCTGTGGTTAAAAAACTTGATTGATAAACGTGCGTGAAGATTAGAATCCAAAAATAAATAAAGGAATTTAAGCCGTGCAGCCAACGATTCGACTTTCCTTATGTAAAGTATCAAAAGTTTAAAATACTGGGGTTGTGTGTAAAAAGGAAAAAAATCTCTAACGTAGGTTTTTATTATTAAATTTAAAAATGTATTGACATCTTTATAGCATTCAATTTCAGTTTTACGAATATTATTGGTATGCAAGTATTGTGTGGTAATTTGAAAAATATGTTTTAAAAAAAATATTAAAATAAAAAAATGTGTAGTATCTATTTAATAACCTAGCAATCGGAATAAGGTACAAAAACTCTCAAAAATTCTCCTCTCAAAAAAGTGTACTTGACAAAAGTTGCAAAAAGTCTTGTAAACTACGAGTACGTCTTATTGCTATAATAATTGAACTTTTTTACTAACTTCCTTTTTTATAACTGAATAGCAACAAAAAATACTTTATAGTAGGACGTTGGAAAGATACTTTACAGTGGCAGTAAATCATTGTTCGTTGAAGTAATATTAATAATTTGTTCAATGAATCTTTTAATTAATGAAGTAAAGTGAAACTGTTCTTTCTAGCAAGCGACAGGATGATCTGTAAATACTGATAACTTCGCAGAATTATTATTAATTATGGTTAAGCTTGATATTTTTAATGGAACATTAGTTTTACGTAACAGTAGGGTCACTGTTGTAAATCTAGGGTAGGCACAGCTATGAAACAATCCGTATATACATACATCGGGTCAAACAAAAATCCTTTTTGAATTCGGTTAAAAAAAGTACCTAAATCAAGCCAATCAACAAAAGTGGCTATATATGGTCTTTGCAACATAATTCTGCAAATTTATTAAATAATAATGTTTTTATTGCACGTGCTGTTAAATTAGCATATTTGGTATGTACAGTCAGTGACAAAAGTTGTTTGTGTTTAAATAACATCTAAAAAAACATGAAATAAAATTATATTTTCATGTTCTGATTTTATATACATTATGTATTTGCTTTTATATTGTATTGATGCATAGTCAGTAAAGTATCTAAGCAAGTATGCAGGGCTGACAGGTATAATTTAGGTTTTCTCATAAGCAATGAATAGTTTTCTAATATAAATTGCTATCAATGCAGAAAACTATTAGTTCTTTTATTTAGATTGGATGTAACTAATAAAGTGTTCAAGAAATTTTAATTGATATCTGATGGCTTTGCTTACTTATCTACTTTACTGACTGTACTTAAAGCAGGTTAGAATCACCATTCATAGACATTATTGGCATTCAGAAGCCAAAAGTCTGTCATCCGTTCTTACCAAATAGTATTACCTAGTTACGGTGTTATGGAGGTCACATATGCAATGGTTCCATATAAAGTACTGGTACTCTACTGCATTTGATTAGACTAAAGGGCGACGGTCAACTAGGCAATTGATGATGCTACAAACACCTTCAACTTTTTGTCAGACTTAAGTACTTCTGCTAATTCAAATGCACCTATAAATGGTTTTAAGTTTGAAGCTTTGTGATTAAAAACTTGTTTAGTGGTCTACCAGTTTTGTCGCTGACTGTAGCACATCTTAATGTAACTATACAATCACCTCATTGATGCTTGCTTGGGCTCAAATGTTCATGTAGTCCAGCGTCTGATCCCGCACAAGCTCTACGAGAGTTACTCGTAGTAGCCATCACTAGGCTGAGGAAATAACTAAAACCATGTTAATAATAGATATATAGTGTAAAGGTGGTGTTTGCCACAACCAAGAATATTGTTTAGGCGTTATAAATAGAACGCGGAAACTTTTTGCTCAGGCCGGTCTTTAATAGTCAAATTAACTACGTTACGTGCGTTCAACAAGTTTAGTTTTTATGACAAACGTGTTTTGCTACTGTTTAACAATGGTGCCGATTCTCTTATTTACAAACTGACGTAAATTTAAGTTAAGTGCATCTTTCTCTTTCCATTTAATACTTATTTAGACACCCCATAGATAATTTAGACACGTTTTAAAAACATATCGTCTAATAATAATAATAAATTATATTATTCCTCTCATAAAGGTAGAGCATGTACATTAATTTGTTTATGTATTATTGCCTTATACTCTAAACCTTTGTGAGAGCTGGAGTCTGAACTAGGTTCGGGACCTGTATGACAAATCTCCAGGCTTTAAAAAATTAAAAACAAGTTAGTGAGACTCATGAGACATAAATATAGTCTAAATATACGTCAATTTTCTTCAGGCGCTGTCTAGTTTGACAGGATTAAACTAAAATGGATCTTCTGTCCTTTTCTTTAAGAAATGGAAAAGATGCATTTAACTTAAATTTAGTTAAGTTTGTGAACAAGAGAATCAGCACCAATACCAGTTAAAATAACGCTCAACCTTGTATTAAGTATAGATTTAAACTAATCAGTTAAAGCAATATCTTAACCAAATAAAAAAAAATCTAATCATAAATAGAAAATTAAATAATGATGGTCAGTTCGTTTTAACGGACACTCTTCAAAAATAAGAATATATATAGAGGGGCAGACTTTTTGGTGGTCAATCATAGCCGGGACTACTTGAAGTTTGATACATGTGCCCGGTAGTTTCTTTTTATGACATAGATGCGCAAGAAAGTAAAACAGGTGATACAAGTTTATAATTTAAAAAATTAAATACTTAAAACTGCATAATTGAAATTATTTTTAATTGTAACCGGTTTCATTGCTACTTATTTCGAAAAATAACCCAAAACAATACTGTTGATAGTGGCAAAAAAGAATGCAATAAATGACATAAAATCACATTACTTTACTCACAAATTACGTAAATAGTTGACAATATGTAGCGTGTCGCTTTGCCACTGAACAGAACCGCAGATGATTTCACTTATATCAGCGGGTTTCACACAACGTAAACAACCACTTAACTTCTATAGAGGTTATCAGTTATTCTCAGCAATATTTGTAAATTTTAAGACTTTTTCCATCAACGGACATCAACACACTGTGCACTATTTTTGCAACGTCCAATAGGCTTCACCGGTTATTGGACTGCATAAAAGGAAACCGGTCTCGAACAACCTGGCTTTTACAATAAGGTCCAGGTCTCGACGACAGCGGGCTGCCAGGCATTGCTGCAATGATGTGATAGGATTATGATTCAGATGAAATCAGTATTGAGAGTATTTTTTGTTGGTTGAAAGCAGGGTGTTTTCTTACTTGATTGTTTCATCCATCCATATAAACCTTCAATAATGTGAATCCTTACCACGAAGCAAATAGGCGTTTTTCTTGCTTGTTTCAAAATTTTGATGAAACTCGACAAACAGTAGAAAGACGGCGGTAAACATTGAATATTCTTTTCTTATCCAAATATGTGTCTGTCTATCCGAATCTTGGATTAAGTAGAAACCGTAATTTGTCATGAGTATAGGTATATTTAACAATCGCGCCCTCAATTTGTCCACATTTAAGCCGCAGAGTGTCCAAACACAGATCTTTTGCTGATCATTAGTAATTTTTTTCGATATAAGTAATTCATTTGCGAAATATTGAGCTAAATGACTCCACCGACTGCTAGCTAAATGGTTACTTTTGAAGAGATATAAGCGCCGCAGCCCGCTGCGTTCAAGACCGACGCCTTAGGGACCCGAGCAGAAGTATCTATGTTGTGTAGCCATTAGGGCGCTATTCCGACTTGATTATTGTATTGCGATTAGCGGAATGGTCCTGCACAAGTTCTAAGCTTGTATCGTGATGGCCCAGTGATCTTGCATGGTTCACGGGCTTGAAACATGGCAAGTACCTATACAACTATTTTAATTTATTATGTTCTAAGTTTATCTTGGAAACCTTTATCAATACAATAGTATCAAACAAATACACTCCCCGCTGTCTGTACCTATGACTGCTTAAATCTTTTAAAGTACTCAACGAATTTTGATACGGTTTTTTAAATCGATAGAGTGACTCAAGAGGAAGGTTTGTATGTGTAAGTACGTGCATATGATAATAGACTGACTGATTGATTCTGGTTATATGAACGCCACAGCCGAACGTAACAGCTGGTCCTAGAACTAGGAACTCTTCCAAGTTCCTAGTTAGTAAGTTTTTTGTCAAAAGTAAGTATTCACTAAAAATATATCCTAAAGGGATAAAATAACAGAAACGCAGGCGAAGCCGCTGGAAATAGCTAGTCATTGATATAAGGTAAAAGAGAACATCGTGAGGAAACATGGACTTATAATTAATATAAGTTTGAAATTGCCAATTCGCCTTGATCATGAGAGATCGACGCGTATGCCATCTCTGTTTGAGAAGTGGGTACACCTTGCAGTAGGTTAATAATTGGCTAGTTTTATTTATTTGTAGCTTCTTTCCGCGTCTTCGTTCGCGTTAAAAAGAGACAAAAAGTAGTGTATGCCACTCTCCCTTCAACCATCTCCATTTAAAAATTACGTCAATCGGTCTCTGTTTTGCCGAGAAAGACGGTCTAACAAAGACACACTTTCCCATTTATAATATTAAGGTTTCCCATTTAAATTATTAGCAGATCAGCAAAGCTATTCTGCAAGATCTCACTTCAGTTCTCACTTCTGATTCTGCGGTGAAAACTGTATAAGGTGTTCTAAAACCCAATGAAAACTACGCTAGCGTCATTCAATAAGAACGTGGGTGAATTTTTTGTGAAAGGTTGTCCAATTTGACATTGAATACCAAATCTTTTCTACTTCAGGTGAGTTATGAAATGAAATCGGGAATGAGATTGAAATCGTTTCGCACGCGATTTCTTATGAATTGCACTGCAGTTCTTTAAAGTATTCCTCTAAATGACATAATATGCTAGAATAGTCAAACGTCACTTAATATTGAGACGCTCTTAAATCTGTTGCTATCTTTGCCACTCTAAAGGAAAAAGTAAGAACAGCAAAAATTTTGAGAGCATCTTAAAATAGTGCCAATAGTGTAGCAAAGTTATATTAGTGTTGTATGACTCAGCTAACAAACTTTTTTGTTTTTTATTAAGCCCAAACTTCGCAACTCCGTAAGCACCTTCTGAGATTTTTGAGAAACTACAGCGGGGGCACAAAAAAAAACAGTACAATTTGTTGACTTCAAAAGCGACTCATCTTAGCTATAAATAGTATTGAAAAGAAGCAAAATAAAGAATTAACAGTTATATTTAAAAATTGTTTTGCTAGCAATGCCGATTGCAAATAAAGAAACCAACTTCTCTATATAATGTTTGAGGCTAATTTCTAATGCGAACATTTTGATTAAATAATAACAGTGTGTTTAGCACGTGTTTACTCTAAATGCATCTATAAAAGGTGCTTTTAATCAAAACCTCGTTTTTATTCGTTGCTTTTTGAAAATGTTATTGACCGACTTTAAATCTGTTAGTAGCACTAATATATTAAAATATGCTGTTCACTTATGGAATTACCATACATACATTTGACCTGCATTTTTTTATCATTAAAGGACAAATAAACTGTCAGGGGCTCAAATCTACTATTGCAAACGTGGGTAAATTAATTAACTTTTGCCACATTTCCCATACAACAACTGTCAAACTTGCCAAGTATCTGTCAATGGCTGGTAATTGAGACATGTTTGCAATAGCTGACTTGAGCCTCTGGTTGTCTACTGGTTGTTGGCTAGTTTAACTATTTTATTTGCTACTAATTTATTTGGTCAGATTAACTGTCACACAATCAACAGTCTTGTGTCCTGTCTCTTGTCAAAATTGACAGACGAAGTCAATTCACATTTTAAAATTGGAAACATTTTGGCCACACTTTCAAACTCAATTACTAGATTGATACGTTATTACATAACCTTGATTGTATTTATTTTACTACTAGCTTTTGCCCGCGGCTTCGCTCGCGTTAGAAAGAGACAAAAAGTAGCCTATGTTACTCTCCATCCCTTCAACTATCTCCACTTAAAAATTCACGTCAATTCGTCGCTCCGTTTTGCCGTGAAAAAAAGACAAACATACAGACAGACAGACAGACACACTTTCCCATTTATAATATTAGTATGGATTATTTTAAGATTTATTAAGGTATGGGATATTATCGGAGGAATCACCACCTAAATTGATCTTTACAATGTTGTTGTCAATTACAATTAATTTTTATTGTCAGGTAATTAATGCTAATTTACTGTCGAGTTTAATTAAGTAATCGAAGATGCCTTGACAAATAACTCACAGTCATTACCACTATCTCATAATTATTATAGCTTAGTGAAGTACGGCATTGTTACCAGGTAACAATGGAAATACGCAATGCAATACTTAAGAATATATACAAAAAAAATGTTTCTCGATGAAAAGACTTTGCATTCTAGTAAAGGGCAGCCTTGTACGTCGATTATACTTTTTAAACAGGTAACAAATCAACCGTGTTACGAAATAACTATTGTAGTCTCACATATGTGGGTACTTAGCATAATACTATGACAGACAAACTTGTACAGGGTTCAAAGTAATGTTGTGTTGGCACGGAGTCATCTCGTGTTCTTGGATATAAGAACACGTGTTTGATCTCGATACTATAATTTAATAACCGTAAAATTGTCATTTAAAACTGAAATATTATTTTCAAACTGGACACAGAAATCACCGAAAATTCGGTGGATTGCCATAATAAATATAAAAGTTGAAGTTGTGTTGGCACGGTGATTAAGGCAATCGTCGGTATACAGTAGTAGTCTTATGCGCTCGCCTCTCATGCATGATGCCTTTGACTTTTTTTAGATTCATATTTACGATCATTTCCACATAATGATACTAGACATCTACTTATATACTTCATACTTAACATACATATCTTTATACTTCAGTCATCTCGTGTTCTTGGATAAAAGAACACGTGTTTGATCTCGATACTATAATTTAATAACCGTACAATTGTCATTTAAAACTGAAATATTATTTTCAAACTGGACATTGGCAGAAATCACCAAAAATTCGGTGGATTGCCATAATAAATATAAAAGTTGAAGTTGTGTTGGCACGGTGGTTAAGGCAATCGTCGGTATACAGTAGTAGTCTTATGCGCTCGCCTCTCATGCATGATGCTTTTGACTTTTTTTAGATTCATATTTACTTTCATTTCCACATAATGATACTACACATGTACTTCATACTTAACATACATATCTTTATACTTCATATCTCGTTGGCCCTGTTAGGCCCCGTCCTGTGCTGACTACTTCTCTTTGAGGCGCGCGTGGAACACTAACGCGCCGTCGACGCGGTCCTGGTCCTAGCCGGGCGGCGAGCTACCCATCGCTCGCCATCCGCAGAACTGCGCCTACGGTGGCCGGTAGTCGTCTTGCGACTCTCGACGTCTTCACCTGGGTCTTAGTCCGGGGCGAGAGGCCCGACGTTGCCTCTCGCGCGCCGCCGCTTCCTTCACCAGCATAACTGCTTCGCAGAAGGAGGCGACGGCATCCCATTCCGTCTCGCCCCGAATGAGTAGTTCAAATGACAGTCTTCAGTCAGGGGCTTCTTAGATTATGATAAAGTGTGTAAAGTTCGAATAGGTTTTCAGGAAAAGTGAATTGCTAAAAGTGGATAATAAATTTGCATATTTCTGAATTCAATGTTAATTTTGTCCTTTAGCATTTATTAGCACGCAACAATTAATTTTATTAAGGAAAGTATTGGTAGTTATTATAACAATTAATTGTAATAAATCGTTATTAATTTCATAACTTCTAAGGTTTCGTGTTGAAGGCCAATTCCCGTAATTAAAAATGTACAAATAAATCAAACCAGGGTTAGATCAACTCTTCGATCCAATTATTGGCCAATAGTCGGTTGCAACAAGTGTTTTCTGCTCTCTGTGATATTATGCCGTATTTTTCTAGATTGGTAATTTTTAACGTGTACCCACATGCCAATAATATTATTCAGAGTTGAACTTATCATTATCATCTCTCTAGCCAACAATGTAGAGCCAGAATTTTGTTAGACTAGTCAAATTTTTTTTTGTCAAACACATTTTTTTGTGACAAATTTCACCGACCGATACCCGGCCAGTGGAAACATTATTATTTTCATTTTATTTCATCTTAAACTTGACAAAGCTGTATGCAGATCGTAGGTATTATTGACGGAAAGATACTCAGATTACTTTGTGTAGACTAAGTTGAAAATAGTCGAATTAACCCTCAGATTAGATAAACAGTAATATTCTAAGAGATACTTTGTTTGCGTTTATTTGCCAACTGATAAGAAAAAGAAATAAATGGATACTTAGATACGAACCCAGTCGACAGTCCCTGTCTATAGACGTATTTATTTAAGTAATCTGCTAATTAAACTCACATGTCAGATATATTACTCTCACGTAGTCGACGTAACTGATGTTTATATTTATTTTTTACTAGCACGTGGACGAAGTCGCGGGCAAAACCCGCGACTTCGTCGTTCGTTTAAACCGAGAGTCACGAGGCAGAACGCTCATAGCGTTTTCTGCAAAGGCAAAATTAACCTTATTTATTAGTGAGTAAGAAATAAAAAAAAAACAAAAACATTATTTACTGTCGAACTTAACTGCGTAAGTATCTAGAAGCGTGTTAAGAGGCAAATTTACAGTCATCATGTGGGCACAAATAAATTTTTCGGGTTGCTACAGAAAAAACCCGGCAAGGCCGAATTGAAAACTTCGACCAAACTGAAATGAAACCCAAATCCAAATGTTCAGTTATAGTATTTAATTTAATGTCGTGCAGAAAGAGAGAAAAGGAGTAAGTCCGTGGAGAACGGATACTCTAAGTTTTGTAAAAAGCAGCCTGCACTCCACTACAAAACTAAGAAACCACACTATCTCACTTTCAATACTAAAAAATACGCACCGCGATCCGTCACGCACGTGGCGCGTTCATCCATCTAAACCGTTACATTATCTCACTCCAGATACACAATTACTTATTGCATCTGCGATATTGTTACAAAACTCCTCACATTTTCCAACACATCGCGTATTGAAATTGTTCCTAACTTTCACTGACTGTAAAGGAGAGGTAGCATGTTCACGACAGACCAGATAAAGGCAAGTACACGTGACCGGGACGAAACAAAGCACTTCAGTTATCCTGTGTTACGTATTCCGCAAGTGCACACCAGCCGTGCATCGTATTTCGCGAAGTTTGTAATCGAGTGCTATCGATGGAAGGATCATGCTGCCTTCAAAGGTTTTATGTTGAAGTTATGTCTTTGTTATGCTTCGTTTGACATAAAATCGTAATATCTTTACGCATTTGGGTGATTCTGTACGGTACTAAGTTGACTGAATATTGTCGTTGTCATTTAAGTCGAAAATCTACTGTCGCCAGATAGATCGGCCCTGTGTGGAGAACAGAGTAGCTCTTTAGGTTCTAGCATCTTTGAGGGCCCGTTCTTAAAATTTCTTCGTAAAACACATCTCTACATCACAAAACCGGAGCCGCTCGCTGCTGGCTCACTTGTCTTGTAATGTTCGCTTTTAGCGACCTCCAACAACTACATCGATGTAGATTCTTCAACATTTATACAGGACAATGTATTCAAATATAATCCACTTGTTGCTTCAGCGACATTATCTATAATATTATACTCTGTCTGTCTGTCTCGCCTTCACGTCAAAACTACTGAACCGATTATGAAATTTGGTAACGAGATAGTCCATAACCTGAGAGAGGACAATGAGTATAGGATATAGACAAAACTACTAAACCGCGGGGGAGATATTTACTGCAACCAGACGTAGCTTACTAAGTGCTTCAGCCTAACAATATTTCTATTAGCGCCGTACAATTATACTACCGGTACTGGTTTACTGATAGAATATGCACGAAACATTAAGCCTGCCCAGGTTCCGTCTATGCATGAAGTTTAAATAAATTAACTGTAAGACAAAGACGGAGAAGCACTTAGTCGGAGTATGTGCTAAGTAACGCGCTTAACTGGCGCCAATTTTCAAAGTTCCAACATGCATTTTTTTAAATTATCTAAAGACACTAAAAGTGACATTCAGTTGTAAAACAATCCACTAATAAAATCGAAGCATCCATAAAGATGGTAAAGTAGCATACGTGTGATATCTCACAATAATCAAACCTAATTTGGAATTCACGGGCACAACCAAGTGTTGTATGTATTGCTCGGCTGTATGTATTGCCCGAGTGTATGTATTGCTCCAATGTATGTATTGCCCGACTGCTCGATATTTCGCGTCACGCCCGCAATATGTGTCGCGTGACTTAAGTTTGGTGCCCACTGGTTGGATTTGGTTCGGTTATAGTGGGCTGAGAGACTGGTTTTGATAGCATTTCAGTTTTTGTTGTAAATTTTTTTTTGCCTAAACGGATTCATAATACGATTAAAAATAAATATCCTAAATAGTGCGATTTTGAGGAGATTTGACCAAACTTGTCTGAAAATCTTAATCTGCAATGCTTAATGCTGCAATTCTTAACAGATGTAATCGATGCAATGCTTGATTTATAAACAGTTTTTTTTATAATAACGGTCAAAAGACCGTTTTTATTGAACAAATGCAGACTTTGTTATTTAAAGTGATAAGTGAAATTCATCCTACACGTACTACATGATATGAGAAAGAAAGTTCTCAATAACAATACCACTGGGATCCTTATTATTTTAGCAACATCATAATAGACGCTATTGCTTGTCAACTTGTGCTACGACATTCAATATGTTTCCTCTCATCCTAAAGCTGAATAAACATTCCTCGCACCAAATGTGTTCAGTCCTTCAGTGCGTAACCGAAGACAGCCTTGATCGAACATCGAAGGCGACGCGCGGAACATTGAATATCCGCCGCGCGTTTCAGTACGTACCTATTACGTGAAACGCGTACCACGATAGTCTACCATCTCTAGATATATGTACCACGGAAAATAGTCGTAAATTGTACGTATCTTTGTATGAAAAAATTGTATACATCTCGCGGCTCCACTATTGAAAGCTTGAGGTTCCGAAGATAGGTGCCCCGGGAAATAGGGTGTCGTGTGTTAGGAATATATGACGCGGTTTTTAAAGGGAAGATACGAAAATTGTTTCTAGGCACTCGTTTTTACTTCGCCGCCCCAGTTCGCTGCGGTTTATTGTAGATTCTGATGAAAATTCGAGAGGTTTTTGCGGAAAGGTATTTTTATTCAACGATAACAGTGTTCGAGAAAATTCTGAATTTTGGAAGGAATGGGGTCTGATGGTGTTTGCATTGTGTTGGTTGGGAGTAGCAGATTGCGAGATAAAGAAAACGAAGAAAATATTTGAACGCATAGGCCCTAGAAGATATTTACAATTTTGTGAGCGGAACAAGACAACAAATTACTAAATAGTTCTGGCAAACCTGGCCGAGAGAATCAGTACCTAATACTTTTAGAGGAACATTTTATAATGGAATTTATCGGTCATTCTCCGATTCGGCGTTATTTGCCTAATTACCGTAACCATTTTTATTTTTCACTGATTTACCTTAAACTCATTAAAATATGAAACTAGTAAAAAATACGAGTTCAATAATAAATGAGGCATGTTTTAATTACTGGTAGTTTTCTAGTTATTGAGACTTAAAAAAAATATGAGTACGGTAATTAGAAAAGTTTATTATCTTATGCCACGGTAATTAGAAAACACTGTCAATTTTAAGTAAAATGTGATATAATATAATAAAAATAACTCACATTAATAATTTGTATACATCTATTTATATAAAATGAATCCCTATTTCCTTTTATCATCTTTGGACCGATTTCACTAATTCTTTGTTGTGTTTGTTATTGTTTGGAGAAGGTTCTTATGGAAAAAAAATTGAAAATTAAAAGGGTACTTTAGAGTAGTGTAGGTTAGAGTAGAGTAGGGTAGAGTGGGATATAGTAGGGTAGGCTAGAGCAGGCTAGAGTGGGATGTAATAGGGTACGCTAGAGTAGGCTAGAGTAGGGTATAGTAGGAGTGAAGCCGCGGGTTCGTTTTCGCGTTATTTTCATACAGATTATTTACATTTTTAAATATTGATATAAAATAAAACAAAAACATGTAAGAATATAAAAAAACAGTAGCCCAACGGCATCGGGAACAGGGTCCCAGCTACCAGTGATCAGGGCTTTAGAGAGAAGAACTTCCTAACGATGCGAGCCATGTCCAAAAGCTTCTGAATGAAGCCCTTGATCCAGCCATCTAACGAGAGCCTCCTTAGGTGTTGGTCGAGACTCTTGGCTATTAAACCATTGGCAGAAACAACTATCGGCACATGACCGTTGAGTCCACATTCAACATGTCAACAATCTCGCGAGCCAAGTCGATACTTATTTTTTATTATCTTTCTCGGTCTTCACAAGGTTCTTGTCACGCGGGACCGTTACGTCAACGAGCATTGCGCGCCGCTCCAATCGATCCACCACCACTATATCAGGCTTGTTTGCTGCAACAGTCCTTTCAGTGATGATGTATCGACCCCAGTACAATGTGACATTGCCATCTTCAGATTCTACGAGGCCGTATCTCAGAGCAAGTTGCTGATTGATAATCCTGGCTACTAGGTGTGCCCATTCAAGTCCTCTTTGTTCGCAAGACGAGAATAATCAGAGATAGTGTGTCGAATCGTTCTCCCGGCAGGTGACACGCCCGACATAAGTCAACCGTACCATCTTTCACAATAAATTCCCGATAATTCTTCGTCATGATAACCTCATCCATAATTTTACAGACAAAACCTTCGGTTTCCCCAAATAGGTCACCAAATTGTAGCTACTAAACTGACACTAAAAAGTCTACATCGGGCCCATGCAGGGCCCGGAAAAACCGCCCGTGTAGCGCCTTACTCTACCATACTTCCTCACGATCCTTTGCCTCAAGCACTACAAGTTTGCGCTAGTTCTCTTTAGTTAAAGAGAGCGGAGTGAGGTTCTTGACCACAGTGACCACATCTCGGATTCTCGGTGCTGATGTGGGGAACCACGTGAGCTTTAAGGAAATATTCCCGGAGATACAACCTCCGGGTCTCGCGGTTGAGGAGAATCTTAGCATTAAGAAAGCCTCGTCTTCCACATATCCGCGGGATTATATATATATCCCGCGGATATGCCTCATCAACTCATCACTGATGATCGCGGGTGATGCTCAAGCGCGCTTTGCATGTAGATTGATTTCTGTACCCATTTATTTTAGGCTACAGTTAGTAAATAAGAATTAATTTTTCATACAACGGTAATTCTAAATATACGGTAATTAGTATACGGTAATTAGAAAACGATAGATTTTCTTAAAAATTTCGGAAACCAACAAAATATGCAAATACTAGCTTATTACAACGTACGGAGGCCAGAGTACTGCTTCGATTTACATGATCAACTTAGGTCTACCTTAAAAAATCAAATTTATTAAATGTGAAACGGTAATTAGAAAAGTTTGTAACCAAGGTTACGGTAATTATATACAAGAGCGCTTTATTAGCGGTACACTAACGTTAGAGACGTGCAACTGCTGATGTTTCGCGGTACACATGGAGGAGACGAGACGCGTTCGGAAGTGGTGTGCCAAATACTGTTTTTTAGGGGTGTGCACTCGAGAACAGAATATGTCACGGTAATTATAACTTTCCATCGGACATCCGATAATTTAATGATAATTATTTATAGACTGGTTCTAGTGAGTCAATATTTAACTATGCGATACACGTTGTTTAACACCATTTAAAATGTTGAATAGATCAAAGTAAACCTGTAAGTCATAAAAATTACAAGTAAGTTTTAACATTAAGACAGTGTGCGGACACGTTACGGTAATTAGAGAACAGAGGTTTTTTAACTTAGATTAAATTAATTTAGTCTTAAATACTTTAAACAGAAGCCTGTGTTTTTGTTTATGGCTAGATAGGGATGCTATCTAACATATAAAAAATATTGGATGATTGAATATGATAAAAGTACGGATTATTCAAGCCCGGACACGTAAAATTTGCTTATCGGAGAATGGCCGTTATTTAAAAGTTGGTGAGGTAAGAAAAACCTGCTTTTTTACGTTCTCTTTCCACTCCCAGAAAAAAATGACTCCAAACGCACCCAAAAACTAACACACCAAGCAAACTGTCCACTTGGTGGCAGTATCACCGACACAAGGCGAGGCAATAAGTCAATTGCCCCAGTATTCGGCGCACGTAGCTAATATTGTTTAGGGGATAATACTTTTACCTGGACGGAATTATGTTGTGTCCCCCATCGAATTAACGGGCGTCCATCTGTTGCCAGCCTTGGACACTAATTGGGGTAACTTTGGGAGCAAGGAGAATGTGTCAGGTATTGCTGATATGGTTTAGGTAGCTGTCTCCTTTCGGTTTCTTTCTTAAAGTACCTTTAGATAACATTAGTTTTTGGCGTTTTAAGAAGGAGTTTTTAATGGTTGTACTCCGCAACGTATAAGAAAGATCGAAGCTGGGTTTTAATCCTTAAATAAATATAAATAATGGTAATGAAAAATTTTAAAAGACCAAGAACTCTGAAGCCTATGATTGAAGTACATTAATTTAATTCATTGGCATCCGATCTCTCGAAAAGATCCAATTTTAAAAATGTTTAAAAGAGTCAAGCGGATTCACGATTCTAGATTGCTGTATATTTTTTAATTAATAGTTACTTCTTAAATCATACTTATAGGTCCACGTGAGTCAATTCGCGGGTGCAGCTAGTTGAATAAAATATATTATGTGAAGCAGTCTTAAACCGCTACCTACATATAAGCATTACATCAGACTTCATCAAAACAAGATTTCGTACAAAAATAATTAACTTTTCTCCACTTCTACAGAAACCTGAAAACCCTTTCAGCTGAGATTTCCAACAGATTCACGGCTCCAAAATTAAATTTCAGCGAATCCATACCAATTATAGCAAACACAAGATGTTCCAATTTAATTATAGAGCACCTTTAAATGGATCCCCGCTATTTGCTTAACCCGGGAACGAACTACCCTCCGAATTAGTATTCCGTTCGGGGCTCCTGTTACGGCGGTAAACAATACGACACTCGTTTGCCTGTTCTCAATAATTTTTAATTTATTGTCGCTGTTTTGGACTTTCAATTGACTGGTTATGACTTGTTTGTGTCACTTTGTTGTTGATGGTTGTTGAAAGTTGTGATTAGATGGTGTTATTTTGTTTATTGAAAAATTAAGTACGGTTAGAGTGAAACTGAAACTGGAAGTTATACTTTTTAGGGTTCCATATCAAATATTGGCAAGTATTGCCTATTCTTTGCGTGGCCAGACACGCATTTGGTTCTTTTTTTCACATAATTAAGATCGTTATAGAATTTTGTAACCCAACAGCTAAACGAAATACTTATAGGATCGTTGCCCACCTTTATGTCTAGGCCATTTCCTCAAGAAGCCACGCCTTCTTGAAGAAATGCATGAAGTTGAAATTAATAGTGACTGAGGTCTGCAATCTGCAAAAACCCGAAAAACAGTGGTTTATGTCGCATTTTTTTACGTACGCGTTAACATTATACTTATTTTTAGAGCAAAATAAAACGAAAACATTAAAAAATTAAAACTGTTTTCATCGAATCACAGAAAAAAACTTCAAGAACTGATACAGCAGTTATTCAACAAAACATATTTGCTGTGTATTAAACTTTTGTTTTTCCCAGAAAACGTTTGCAAACGCAAGGGGAATAGTGTCAGGATTTTCACACTGTAGATTGCCGTTTTAATAAACAAGGGGATAGCACGTTTTCGATTTCAGCGGTATTATTGCTCGATACAAATATTAGTAGAGATTTTCGGTACTACAGTTTGGCGCTAGGGGGTGCTGTTAGGTAGGTAAACATGCTTTTAAGTGTTTTCTGTATAGGCAGCTTTAGGTCTTGCGTAGTAGAATTTTGGAGCTGGAAATGCCTGTACAATGAATTTAATTGAAGTACCGCTGTCCCCTTAGGAGGGGGACACGGCATACGGGGACAACGGGAATGAAGGTGAAAATCGTACTATTTCAAATATAATTACTAATTTTATAAACACGAAAATTTGTATGTATGAATGTTTGTTACTCCTCCACTCAAAAAACTGCAGAACAGATTTTGATATAACTTTCCCGTACTATAGTTTATTCTTCAGCAATGCAGCGGAGCAATAACCAAAACCTAACATAACGTGGGTGAAACTGGAGGGCAAGCCACTAACAGTAACACGAGCATTATTATTTATTTATTGATTAACACTTTATACACAACGGTACACAGGCGGACTTAATGCCGCAGGCATTTTCTCCCAGTCAACCTAGGGTGGTGAAGAGATAGCATGTTAAGTGCATGTATGATGATAAAACTAAAAAGATAAAATACCTATATTAGATAAATGAAAATAAAAATACATAACTATATAAATAATAACTACATACATAAGTAAATAAATAGACATTCCTATAATAAATATTTATATATAAGTGAAAGTAAATTATGAGAGGACTCTGCTTAATACTTAATGCTGTAAATGGATCTTCAATTTCCGTTTAAATGCATATCGACTGGTCGCCGTTCTAATCTCAAGAGGAAGCGCATTCCAGAGAAGAATGGCCTGAATGTAAAAATAAGAATGAAGAAAATCAGAAGTATTGGTGGTGGTATTATGATAACTATACCTTTTTATTTTAATGGATACACGCGACTTACATCAATCAACAGAAAAGCCCTTAAGATAATCATGATGTTCTGCCATGAAGGAATCTTATAATATTTTACACATACATACCTTTCTCCATACATCTTAAACCCTACACATACAGAAACATTCCACATTTGTATCACGTTTTCAATATTTAGCCGAGTTGTACCAAGATCAAAGGGCCACGCACAACCGTCTGCAGTTGTCGAAATAAACGCGTTTTCAGATCAATTCTTATTCATACAAGCTTCTGTTTAGAAAGTTAATGTAGAGACGGTTAGGTATGTGAAGCTGTGCATGTTTCTAAATTGGATTAGGTGATGCTTTGAAGGTTTTTAGTACAGTTTTTTTTAATATAATTCTTTCATCTGGCGATTGGTATGGTTTGTCGACCAGGCCAGTTGAGTGAACAACAACCATACCACAGGTAAAACAACAAAATGACAGTAATCATAATGCCTAGTACATAATGAACAGTACTGTCCTGTGCGTTAAAACTGTAGCAGTACTGTTAGTACTGTTCTGCCCTCGTGTGAAATGGGCATAAGGGTGAATTTCGCGTAGCAGTAATATGACACCGACAATAATGACAGCTGTCAGATTGACATTTCGCCGGACCACAGGTTATAAGTTTTGTGTATTTTTAACCGACTTCAAAAAGAAGGTTCGCTGTTTGACCTGTTACACACAAGGCAAACTAAGAACTATTTGGTAGCGATTATCTTACGTTAGACTGAACTAATTTCGATGCGGCTTTCAGAACATATTTCTTACATTTAGGAGAAGGTTTCAGTATATTCACCAACTTTAAAAAAGTAGGTTCCCACTAAAAGTAATAATGGCGGTTTTTGTTCTGCTTGTTGTTTTACATTGCCACCGACTTCCGAAATTTAAGTTATTTTTTTTTTCTAGATCTTAAAGACGTTTCCCGTAATTTAAAAAAAAAGCTTTTTTTTTATTTTTTGGAGTCATCAGTTTGTCCGCCGTTTTTACTGGGAAACCGAAAATAATAATACTAGACTATGACTATTACTGTCTGACTGTAGGGCAAATGGCTTTTTTTTTTGTTGAGTGGGAAATCATCCAATGACTGCTCCCGTCCTGGGTGCGGCGGGAGGGCGTGTCAGGCTCTTACTGACTAAAACCCACTCATGTTCCTTCGGTTGCTTTTTATGTTCCAGGGTCACGGTAACTATTATACACATTCCGCAACCCCGGCAGGCGTTGGCCCTGTTGGGCCCCTTCCTGTGCTGACTCCTTCTCTTTGAGGCGCGCGTGGAACACTAACGCGCCGTCGACGCGGTCCTGGTCCTAGCCGGGCGGCGAGCTACCCATCGCTCGTCATCCGCAGAACCGCGCCTACGGTGGCCAGTAGTCGTCTTGCGACTCTCGACGTCTTCGCCTGGGTCTTAGTCCGGGGCGAGAGGCTCGTCGTTGCCTCTCGCGCGCCGCCGCTTCCTTCACTAGCATAACTGCTTCGCAGAGGGAGGCGACGGCATCCCATTCCGTCTCGCCCCGAAGCATGGCCTGAACCAGCGCTGGGCGCGAGAGGTCACCGCCGCCGATCGCCTCTACGAGGACACGTCTATGGTCCGCCCATGCGCGGCACACCTCCACCGTGTGCTCGACCGTGTCCTCCAGGCGACCGTTGCTGCAGTGGTAGGGCTCTTCTCATGCAGAGAAGACATGTCTTTACAATTGCTGAAAGCGGAAGTTTGGGATATAACTTGCAAAATTTGTGATTTCGGACCTATATTAATAAACCTAGGTTTTTACACCGTTTCCTTCTTTCACTACATTTTTTTTTTTGAAATATTGATCATTACCCCACGATTTCCCTTCTTACCTAAAAAATGAAGCTTGAACAACTGCGGAAATTCCACATTCGACCACTGAAACTCCACGTGCAAGCCAACAAATCTAACCCAAAATTAGTTTAAATTGCCGTACGCAATCTTGGCATCCCACGCTACGTACTTAATTTACATACAGACAGACACTACAACTAACACAAGTAATATATCATATTAAATAAACGGATTTGAGTAGGTTGCCGAGTTCACGGGAATTAATTTCCACAGTGTACATTGAGTTGGTTATGTTACAACAATGTTCGTATGGTTGGATGGAGCGTTTGTGTAGTTTATGGTATTAGTGATGCTATGTTTGTTGGTAGTTAGAATAATTTGGTTTTGGACTTTGATTGGCTGATTTTTTATAAAAAAATTGAGTGATACCTCGTGCTTTCTCGATACAGTTCTTTAAACCTTCAAGCACTCGTGATTCTAGACACAATAGAAAGACAATAGCAGCGCGACAGCCGGCTGTCGCTTGGTCGTTGAAAGGTTAAACAGCAATAGGTCAAAATTAGGCTGGTAACGCTTTTAACCCCTGACGAAAAAGAGGGAGTTATAAGTTTAACCGTTTTGTGTGTCTGTCGGTCAGTGGCACCGTAGCTCTTAAACTGGTCAACCAATTTGGATGTAATCTAGCGATTGTTCTAAGTCGTGTTTCATCAAATTCGGTTCAGCCGTTTAGAAGTTATCGACTCATTTGTTTGCTGCAATCACAATCTTAATAAATTCAGTGACTTATTGCTTTATTTTAGTTTCCTTATACATATGTGTGACACAAATTATCGACGACTAAAACACACAAATAAGTATTAATAAACGAGACCAAAATATTAAGAATTAAATTACGGCCAGCAGCACGTGATCGTATTTTTTACATTTTTAATTTGAGAAATGATTCTTTTGAGAGTGCGTCCGAAAAAAGATAAGCGGATTGTACTTTCAAGATATAGCTTTTAACTTAGACGGTAGAAATAAAACATAAATGTTCCCGGAAGAGTTAATTCACAAGCAGCTCAAACCTGAACTTTATTATTCCGACTTCCCGGAAAAATGGAACATGCTATTCATTTTACAGAAAACAACATGATGATAACCGTGCATAAACTTCTAAAATCTTTAATACATACTTGTACGGTTTTATGTACAAATAAATAAAATGTGAAAGGTGTGCTTGTAATGTCAAAATATTATTATACTAAATGCATTCGGAAGTGTATTTAAAACACACGAATAAATACACACACACACACACTAATAACTAAAAACTCAGACAAAATTAACACGTTTTTGCTTATCTCTTTTGTTCTGCCTAATCCTCGAATCTTGATCGTTTTTGACGAGATTTCGAGGCAGATAACTGATTTAATATAATAAATAAATAATTCCAGCCTATTACTGTCCCACTGCAGGGCAAAGGCCTCTTCTTACACAGATAAGGCACGAGCATTGATCACCACGCTTGCTCAAGGCGCATTGGCGAATTCAGAATCATATCAAGTTTCTTCACGATGTTTTCCTCCATCAATGTCTATGATTTCCAAGATATACTTTATTGAATATAAAGTATATATGAATTAAAAAGTGACGTTGGTACTTGCCCCGATTCGAACAGGTTAGCAGGTATTTTGGCCGCTGAGATTTGCTCGGTCCGGCCGTAACAGGAAATTCTTTAACATAAACATTTTTGAGGAATCTTTCGGACGATACTTTTTTTTTAACTAATTTTGTGCGGTCAAAATAAGCAACCAGTTCATCGTCACGGTACAAAATAAAATAAAATTTTATTATTATTGTTCGGTGAGAAAGATAACAAATACCTACTGAGGTATTCGATTCCACAACCTCTTACAGAGAGGTCTTAACCACTTGACCTAATATAAAACGCCTTGTATATTTTACTATAGGTATTGAAGATTTATAACAATATAATTCCTGTATTATATTTATCAATTATAGTAAAATTTTACATGTTATTTTTATAAACTTTTATGTCTTTTATAATATTTTGGTTAAATACAAATGTCTAATGATTAATGGTCATCACGGCGAAGGAGTCAATTAGATAAGCTTCGAAAAAATGATGACTCGGTTACCTAACATCGGTAAAATTGAGAGTAGAGGCAAGTTATAAATATTTCCTCAAACAGAGTTATAGACAAGAAGATCCATTACAGCCAATGTCCGCCTTGATATACAGAATATATACATCTCGTGGGAAATTTCGTCTGTCTACGTTCAGTTTTATACTTTGCTGTTTTTATTAGTTTAAGATCAAATATCTCGAAAGAATTCTAATCTATTATTGGCAATAATATCATAAGTAAAAAGGTGTAGATAGGCTATAGGCAGAATGTGGCACTTTAAAATCTAGCTATTTGACCAATTTATAATTGTCATAAATTATATTTGTCTCTTTTCCACTCGCATTACTTGAATCATTTCATTCTAATTTGACAACTAATTGTGTGTGTTCGTCGGTGTGCCGTTTTAAAAGATAGAATGTGGTATAGGTAACCTATCTACACCTTTTTACTTATAATATTTTTATTTTATTTTATTTTATTTATTAAGGACAATAAACAGTTACATGCTAAAAATAACACAAAAAAAAAACTTAATACTAAAATTCTCAAACATGCAACCCACAACATTATCCACGGGTTAACAAAACAAATATACGCGTAACAAACAAAAACAAATTTATGTGACAAAAGTGAAGGACTGCTGTAAAAGTACAGATTACAGTGATCCTGTGGCAGAATTATGTACTGTGATTAGATTATCATTGGTTATTAGTATTAACATTTTGAGAAGCTAAGTACTAAGTAGTTCTGAAGTTTGGGATGTAAGTAGTAAGTCTGAAATCCTTCGAGGTGTTCGTATCTTGTGTTTGCAGGTGCAAATTGTGGGAGGCATGATTTTAAGATGTTCTATATTTTCGCTGTGTAGGACTTGTTAACGATAGGTTCGGATTACATTAGAAATCCTTACTAATATTATAAGTGCGAAAGTAACTCTGTCTGTCTGTCTTTCAGTCTGTCTGTCTGTCTCTTCTTCACGCCTAAACCACTGAACCGATTTGAATGAAATTTGGTACAGATATAGTCTGGGACCCGAGAAAGGACATAGGATAGTTTTCATCCCGGAAATCCCCCGGGAACGGGAATTATTACTCCACGCGGACGAAGTCGCGGGCAAAAGCTAGTAAATAATAATACCAGCCTATAACTGTCCCACTGCAGGGCAAAGGCCTCTTCTCATACAGAGAAGGCTCGAGCATTGATTGATTGATTATTAGAAATATTCAAATAATATCTAATTAATTAGAATTAAAATACTCACGTCCATATCATATCCTCACAATTTTTGTGTGATGTGAGTGTGACGATAGACTTACAAACAGCCATATTGGTACTTGCCCAGATTCGAAATCAGGGGTACTATGGAGTTCCGTAACCGTTAAATTATCCGAAATATTTGATAGTGGCGGAGTCTAAATGATACATGATAAAGTTTTTTTTTCATAAACGCGCCTCCCTTGAACCGAAACTGTCAGCAAGTAACAGATTATCCCAAATAATTTCATATCCGTTTTCAGATCTGAAACTGTGTGTTCCAAACCACAAAGATTCACATAAAAGGCTGTTTTGTCCACTGTGTCACCACTACATCATTAAAACATTCTAATACGACCTCATTTAAAAATCCAATAGACCAAAAGTCGAAGGTCAAAAAGTCAAAAAGAATTGGTCCCATTTCGCAGCACGTAACTAAATACATACAAAGGTGTACATTTTTCTTTGTCTGTTTATTCGTTTAGTCCTTCTTTCCGTTTGACGGAGGCTCAGATAATGGTTCTTTAAAAGACCAAAAAGCGGATTAGGCATTACCGCTGCCGGGGCTACTCTCCGCGCCTTACATACGGACGAAATTCTGTGTCTGTCTGTCCGTCTTTTTACTGTGATATAGATAAATGAAGCTGCTTTAATTGCGCTGTACATTATCTTAGCCAGAAAATCTGAAAGAGAAAGTCCAGTGAGCTTTAAGAATAAGATATTTATAACATTTAAGGTAAGTCATTACAATTTGTAAATCAAGTAAAAGGGTTTACAGAGTCTACTCTGTGGGGTGCTTGGACAGAAAACCTCCTCGTGTGCCCGAGGGCTGGAGTTCGCTTATGGATTCTTCCGGGGCGAAGACCAGTCCGAGGGACGGTGCACCCTGGGAGGTGGGCAACGACTCGTCATTGGGTACGTTGTGCCTGTGGGGTCTCGTTGCCCACTTGCCAATATTCTGTCGCGGAGGACTCCACCACCTGTCCCTCTGAGTAGCAGAGGGCAGTGTGTGTTGGAGTCGGGGAACGGGCTCTGCGTGCACTCACCCTGCCGCAGAGCAGGCAGCTGGGGGTCGTCATCCCTAGCTGCCCCCGTTGATCTCGTAGCCCCGAAGACTGTTACGGTCATGTCTCTGACTTTCGACGGGGGTCGAGGGCCTTGGCTTAACCGCCCGGGCCGCGAGGAAGACAACCTCTATAAAAAATTACCTCTAATACCAAGTTCTGGTGCGTGGCGAAGGTACGAATGGCTGAGGAGTAGTGTCGTCTATTTTCGGACGGCGCATCAGTCTCTAGCGCACCCCCAGCCAGGGAACGGGTGGACCCTCTGGTTGGGTCACAAATGTACACTTGCCCAGGGACAGGGGGTTACCCTGGGTGTACTTTTTAAATCCCCCACACTCGTGGGACCAAATATGTCTGAAATTAACAACTTTTTAAAAAAAAACAAAACTGGAGGTAAGGGAGAGGCGCGGTCTAAGGAGACCGATGCGGCAATGGGCTCGAGCTCAAGAAGCTCGAGCTCGGACGGATCGAGCTCTGGTAGCTCGATCCGTGGAAAGAGGAGCCGCAGCAGAAAGCGGACGATGACGGAGGGCGCCTCGTCGTCCTCCGACAGCGAAGCGGCGGCACCGGCCCCCAAAATCCCCACCAGCAGGCGGGGTGCGGGCCGTGTTGGAGGAGGGGGGCGCAAGCTCCCCGCGCAGGAGGCAGCTCGGCGAGCCGAAAGGCTCGCTGCGGAGGGGCGTCACCCTGGGGCAGCCTCCGCGCAGATTGACAGCGCATCCACCACCGCGGGGAGCTCCAGGCCGGAGCACGTGGATGGACTACTGGAGGTGGTGACATCGGCGCTGGTGTCCGTGGCCCTTAAAAAAAAGAAGGGCTCAAAGGACAGGGCCATCGCCGATGCCACTGCCAAGATTTTGGCAGCGGCGAATGCGGAGGCTTCGGCTCCTACGGCGGTGGATAAGGAGCTGGCCGCTATGCGGGCCGCTCTTGAAGCTCTCCGGGAAGAAAACCGGAAGCTGCACGCCGAACTGGCCAGGCTCCGGGGGGACGCGCCCCGCACGGAGGAGCCCAAGGAGTCGGAGCGGGACCTGCTCCAAGCTGTGTTGAAGGGCATGGAGGACTTCCAGCGCCGGTTTTCGGTGCTGGAAGGCATAGTCCTCCGGCCCCCGCTCGCAGCCAGTCGTGCGGTCCCGGCTGCGTCGGCAGCAAGGCCAGCGGCGTCTTTTGCCGCTGTGGCCGCGACTCCTGCGGCGAGCACGTCACGACGTGCCGCCGCGCCGGAGCAGGCAAAGGGCAAGGCCGCAACGCCCAGCAAGGGCAAGGCGGCGAAGCCCAAAGCGGTGGGAGCACCCGCAGCGAGTGCAGCTGCACAGCGTGCCCCACCGCCACCCCCTCCCTCGTCGGCTGCCGAGCCTCCGGCCGACGCCGGCCGCTGGCAAGTGGCCGGGGAGAAGAAGAAGGCGGCCAAGGCGGCCAGAGCAACGAGGAAGCGGCAACGACAGAGGGAGCGCCGCAAGGCTAATAGCCTTGCGGCCAGGCTCCGCACTCCAAAGACTGCAGCGGTGGTAATCACCCTGCAGTCGGAGGCGGAGAAGAAGGGCGTGACCTACGGGTCCGTCCTTTCGAGGGCGAAAGCGGCGGTGGACCTGGCTGAGATCGGCGTAGCCGAAGGCCTGCGGCTCCGGGTCACGGCGACCGGAGCCCGCATGCTGGAGGTCCCCGGAGCCACCAGCGGCCCCATCGCCGACGCCCTGGCGGAAAAGGCTCCGGGCGTCGTTGCCGGTGGAGGAGGTCCGAGTGTCCAGGCCTACCATGCGCATAGATGTGCGCATCTCGGGCCTGGACGACTCCACCAAGGCGGAGGAGGTGGCAGCCGCCGTCGCCAAGGCGGGGGGGTGCCCCACTGAAGACGTACGGGTGGGCACCATTCGCCCTGACCGCTCCGGGGTAGGAGCGGTCACCGTGAGTTGCCCCGCACCGGCGGCAAAAGCCATTGCGGAGGAGGGCCGCAGGTTACTGGTGGGCTGGGTTTCGGCGCAGGTCAAGCTGTTGGAGCCCAGGCCTCTGAGGTGCTACAGGTGCCAGGTGGGGCACCATGTTGGTGTCCGATGCACCTCGGAGGTGGACCGCAGCGCCGACTGCTTCCGCTGCGGTCAGCCCGGTCACAAGGCCGGCTCGTGTACCGCCGCGCCGCACTGTTCCATATGTGCGGCGGCTGGCAAGCCGGCTGATCACCGGGCTGGGGGCAAGGCTTGCGCCCCACCCGCCAGGACCAGAGGCAAGGGCAGGAAGCCCTCTGCCGCCGCTCCCGCTGCTGCCCCCGCTGCTGCCGCCGCTCCCACGGCCGCCGCTGCTCCCGTCGTCCCCGCCGCTGCCGCGTCTGTCGCTGCAGCCGCGACTACTGAGGCCGCAATGGAGTGCCAATAATGGCCCCATTGCGCCTCTTACAGGCGAATATCAACCACTGCGTCGCCGCTCAGGATCTGTTGCTCCAGAGCATGGCGCAGTGGTCGATCAATATCGCCGTGGTCTCCGAGCCGTACTTTGTCCCGCCCAGGGATTCTTGGGTGGAGGACCTGAGCGGCTCGGTGACCATCATCTCGTCGGCCGCCGCCGGTACCCCAGCCCTCGAAGGCGTCAAGAGGGCACAGGGGTGCGTTGCGGCACGGTTCGGGGAGATCGCCGTTGTAGGCGTCTATCTCTCCCCGAGCCGATCCCTCGTCGAACTCCACAACTCCCTTATGGAGCTGAGCGTCGTCGTCGCCGGGTTCCGAACCCTCCCCGTGCTCGTTCTCGGGGACTTCAATGCCAAGAACTTGGCTTGGGGCTCCCGATACACTGATGCACGGGGCAGAATGGTGGAAAACTGGGCCCTAGAGGCGGGCCTAGTCGTGCTGAACCAGGGTTCCGTCCCCACGTGTGTGCGGATGCGGGGTGAGTCGGTGGTGGACATTTCGTTCGCCAGCCCCGCTCTGTCACCGCGTGTCGTTGACTGGCGCGTAATGGAGGAGGTGGAGACGTTCTCCGACCACCGGTACATCCGGTTTGACGTCTCCGCCCAGACCTCCGCTGCGCCGGTCCGACGGACCCTAAGCGGTCCGCGTTGGGCGCTGAAGCAGCTGGACCGGGAGCTTCTCCTGGAAGCCTCGATAGTGCAGGCCTGGGTGTCATCACCGGACAGGCCTGCCGACATCAATGCCGAGGCTGGGTGGTTCCAGGAGGCCATGTCCGATATCTGTGACATGGCAATGCCCCGGGTTCAGCCTGGAAGGGGTCAGCGCCAGGTGTACTGGTGGTCGCCGCAAATCACGTCACTACGTGAGGCGTGCGTGGCTGCGCGACGCCCGTACACCAGACACCGCAGGCTCCGTATCCGCCCTGTGGATGCGGATGCCATTGAGGCGGAGCTGTACGAGGGGTACAGAGCGGCGAAGGAAGCCCTCCGACTGGAGATATTGCGGGCCAAAGCTTCGGCCCGCCAAGAGACGCTGGGGACTCTGGACAGAGATCCGTGGGGGCGCCCCTACTTGGCGGTGCGGGGCAAGCTCCGTACCGCGGGCCCCCCGCTGACGCAGAGTCTCCGGCCCCAGGTCGTAGAGGGCGTTGTGAGCGCTCTGTTCCCTTCGCGGGGTGAGTTTTCTCCCCCGCTCATGGCTCCGCCACCGGCGGTGTCCGATGCGGACCGCGACGGCGACGACGACGACGTTCCAGAGGTGACCGAGGTAGAACTGGGAGTGGCGGTGCTAAGGCTTAGGGCCAAGAACACCGCCCCAGGACCCGACGGCCTACCAGGGAAGGCCTGGGTCCTGGCCTTAGGGGCTCTCGGGCCTCGACTAAGGGGGCTCTTTAGCGCATGCTTGGAGGAGGGCCAGTTCCCACTTCGTTGGAAGACCGGGAAGCTGGTCCTCATACCGAAGCCGGGGCGTCCTGCGGACTCTCCGTCCGCGTACCGGCCCATCGTTTTGCTCGACGAGGCGGCAAAGCTCTTGGAGAGAGTGATTGCGAGCCGCCTCGTCGAGCGGCTGATGCGGGTGGGGCCGGATCTGGCGGACGGTCAGTACGGCTTCCGCAGAGGACGCTCCACGGTGGACGCCATCATGCGCGTACGGGCCCTCACGACAGGGGATGCGGTAGCACAGGGCAGGGTCGTCTTGGCGGTGTCTCTCGACATCGCCAACGCCTTCAATACCCTGCCTTGGGGGTGCATAGGGGCGGCACTCCGGTATCACCGGATGCCTGCCTATCTCTGTCGTGTGGTCGAGGCCTATCTGACGGACAGGGCCGTCATCTACCCCGGTCACGAGGGAGTGTGGAGTCGACGAGGGATGTCGTGCGGTGTTCCACAGGGATCGGTCTTGGGGCCGCTTCTGTGGGACATCGGGTACGACTGGGTGCTGCGCGCCGACCTTCCCGAAGGCGTCAGCGTAGTGTGCTACGCTGACGACACGCTAGTCCTAGCGCAGGGAGGGTCGTTCCAGGCGGCGGCCGACTTGATGTCGAGTGGTGTTGCGACAGTCGTGGATAGGATCCGGCAACTGGGACTTGAGGTGGCCCTGCACAAGTCCGAGGCCATGTGTTTTCATGGCCCTCGGCACCGGCCACCTCCGGGGTCTCAGATAACGGTAGGAGGGGTTCACATCGGTGTCGAGTCGACGATAAAGTACCTGGGACTTGTCCTCGACAACCGATGGAACTTTACGGAGCACTTCCGACGTTTGGGCCCCAAACTGGCGAAGGCCGGAGCTGCCCTCAAGCGGCTCCTGCCCAATCTCGGTGGCCCAAACGCCTCCTGCCGGAGGCTCTACACGGGGATCGTGCGGTCCATGGCCCTCTACGGGGCTCCGGTGTGGGCGCCCAATCTAGCCGCGGCTCCGGCCCGACTTCTGAGGGCGTCCCAGAGGGTCATGGCCATTCGCATGGTGCGGGGATACCGCACGGTCTCCTGTGAGGCGGCATGCCTCCTTGCCGGCGTCCCGCCGTGGGATCTGGAGGCAACAGTCCTTGCACACACGTACGAGTGGCGCGTGGAAGTGCAACGCCGGGGTGAAGTCCCGATGCCGCGGGTTATCGCGGCACGGCTCACGGAGCTCCGGCGAGATCTCATGGCGGAATGGAGACAACGACTGTCGCAACCTAGTGCTGGGCACGCCGTTATAGCGGCGGTAAGACCCCTCTTTGAGGAGTGGCTGGAGAGGCGTCATGGCACTCTCACGTTTCGCTTGACACAGGTCCTCACCGGACATGGTCAGTTCGGGAGGTTCCTGTGTCGGATTCGGGCGGAAGCGACGCCTGGGTGTCACCACTGCAGTAACGGTCGCCTGGAGGACACGGTCGAGCACACAGTTGAGGTGTGCCGCGCATGGGCGGAGCATCGACGTGTCCTCGGAGAGGCGATCGGCGGCGGTGACCTCTCGCGCCCGGCGCTGGTTCAGGCCATGCTTCGGGGCGAGACGGAATGGGATGCCGTCGCCTCCTTCTGCGAAGCAGTTATGCTAGTGAAGGAAGCGGCGGCGCGCGAGAGGCAACGACGAGCCTCTCGCCCCGGACTAAGACCCAGGCGAAGACGTCGAGAGTCGCAAGACGACTACCGGCCACCGTAGGCGCGGTTCTGCGGATGGCGAGCTATGGGTAGCTCGCCGCCCGGCTAGGACCAGGACCGCGTAGACGGCGCGTTTTGTTCCACGCGCGCCTCAAAGAGAAGGAGTCAGCACAGGAAGGGGCCCAACAGGGCCAACGCCTGCCGGGGTTGCGGAATGTTTATAGTGGTTACCGTGACCCTGGAACATAAAGGGCAATCGAAGGAACATGAGTGGGTTTTAGTCAGTAAGAGTCTGACACGCCCTCCCGTCGCACCCAGGACGGGAGCAGTCATTGGATGATTTCCCACTCACCAAAAAAAAAAAAAAAAAAGAGTCTACTCTGTAAAACTGTAGGCTTCTTTGTGAAGAAGCTCGTTCGAGAAAGTACTGCCAAGTACTTCTACTATACCTATTAATAGGCCGGTGTAATTACGATATGTAGGTTTATATGGAGAAAAAGAGCAAGAAACTCCAATAAAACTCTTTTAAAATCAATAGATTACAAAAATTTGGTTACTTCATTCATGTTGAATCTAAGGTACTATGTGAGAACAATGAAACAAGTCGTTCATGTTAAAATGTGTAATATATAATAATAGAAACAAATTAACAATTTTCTTAGTTTCTGTACATTTGAGATGTCTCTTGAAATGCAGATATTTATATGGGGCAGTGACCATGACCTTTTGAGGTATCTGATGAAAGAAAAAGTAAATGGTAAATGACATCCATCAATAACCGTTTTTTCCGCTATTAAAAAAACTTGTGAGCTAAAAAAACACTGTTTCTTATACTATTATTTAATTAGACAACATACCCATAATACTAAAACTAAGCTCCCCCGAGTTCCCTTATAATAAAAGTCACAAGCATAACCATCGCAAAAGACAATGCCATGACATTATGTTTTATGGCTTTTATTTGATATTATCCTTCTGAGCCGGAGGTCGGCTCACTAATGCTGCTTTTCATGTTGCTAACGAACCCCACACGACTTTTTATACGTCTATGTACGTGTAGATAATAAAAAGGAAACTATCCGGCCATGTTTGAGGATTTCAATCTTTTTGTTCGAAACTAATTTTCATGGGAGTTTGTAAGTTTGATGTCGGATTTTAAACTGAAGCTTTTGTTGGAACGTGAATGGGATGTGTAAGGAACTACTTTTTACTTTAATGGAAATTGTGGTTTATTTTGTGATTGTCGTTTGCGGTTTTGCTGTTAAATTGGCTCTAGGAATGTTGTGCCTATTATGCCGCATGTAAAAACATGATATAAAACAGGTGGTCAAAATATTACTGTGCAGACATGTTCCTCCGCTGAAACGATAAACAAACTTTTTTTAAATACATACTTTTTTTTTGGGGAGTGCGAAATCATCAAATGACTTCTCCCGTCCTGGGTGTCGGACTTTTACTGACTAAAACCCACTTCTTCGGTTGCCCTTTATGTTCCGGGGTCACGGTAACTATTATAAACATTCCGCAAACCCTTAAAATACATACTTAGACTTTAAGACTAATTCAAAAGAGTTACAAACTATTTTGGTATTTTATTTACAGAAATCCTGATTTGTCCTTTGATACAATTGCATTTTATTCACTGATTAAAATCACATTATTCCTGAATGTTATAGGTTTTCACGTGGGGAAATCCCCGTATAATTTTATTTTTTATTCAAGCGTATCGATGCACCATATTTATTTCGTGGTTGATTTAGAATAAATCAATTTCATATGAAGATGAATACAATAAAAGGAATAAAAATTAATGCGTACATGTAAGTGTTTCATTTATTAGGGTTCCGTAGTCAACTAGGAACCCTTATAGTTTCGCCATGTCTGTCCGTCCGTCCTCGCTTAATCTCTGTAACCGTTAGCACTAGAAAGCTGAAATTTGGTACCAATATGTATATCAATCACGCCGACAAAGTGCAAAAATAAAAATTGGAAAAAATCGTTTTATTAGGGTAGCCCCCCTATATGTAAATAGGGAAGTGGTTTTTTTTTTTAATTACAACCCTGACGTGTGATATATTGTTGGATAGGTATTTAAAAATGAATAGGGGTTTACTAAAATCATTTTTTGATAATGTCAATAATTTCGGAAATAATCGCTCCAAAAGGAAAAATCAAAGCGTCCCCCCCCCTCTAACTTTTGACCCGTAGGTTTAAAAAATATGAAAAAAATCTGGAAAGTTGAACTTTATAAGGACTTTCTAGGAAAATTATTTTGAACTTGATAGAAAGAACAGTTTTTGTACAAAAAAGACAAAGAGGTTGTACAAAATAATTTTTGCGTACTTAGTATGTCAACGTAACAAATAGTCTTTTTTTAAACTTATAAGTAGGTACACTTATTGTGACGGACGGGAAACTACGGAACCCTTCATTGAGCGTGGCCCGACACGCTCTTGGCCGGTTTTTTAACTAGTTTTCAACAGATAAAATACAAATACAGAATTTATCTGTATCTCAAAATATTTTTACATTTGTATCCGTTTTTGATGTTCTTCACTGAATACAGACTTAAATAGGGACCCTCGTCCCCGAAATAACTATTCCGCTGATATTATAAGCTCAGCTTAAAATAAGTCAAAGTCACGGAAAAAACATAATATTTTTAAAAACATAATATTTTAGCTTAAGGAATCACAAATCTCCTTTGTGTCAAAATCATAATAATAGAATTACGTCCATGAAGATAAATAAAATTGAAGAGTAATTGTAACGTCAATTTAATAGCGCTTTACAATGCGAGGAAAAGTATAGTTGGTTCCAGATAATCTGCAAGACGGCTGAATCGGTTTTGATGGAATATTAGCTGGCAAATACATGGCTATTATTAGCAGTAATTTAGGCTTCTTTTATTAACCGACTTAAAAAAAAAGGAGGAGGTTTCTCAATTCGACCGTATATATGCTTTTTTATGTTTGTTCGCGGATAACTTCGTCGTTTATGAACCGATTTTGATAATTCTTCTTTTGTTTGATAAGTCATGATTCAGAGGTGGTCCCATATCAGTATGTTCGAATTGAAAAACCTGCTCCTGTTTTTTTGAAGTCGGTTAAAAATAACTAAGATTTCGGGTGGTGGCTTCTCTTCTGCCAATTAGTTTGTGTTGCCACAGACTTTAGTTTAAGTTTTTTATAGTAATAATTCATGTCATGTTGATAAGCATGCAACGCGGGAAAGCTTTATAAATATTTACTGTAATCTTTAGCCTACCACATATTATCGTGTCTGTGTTGTACTAATCCCATTTATCTCATGAATAGGTCAGCATATAGGACATGTAATAAAGCGCGACATTGTTGGATAAATTGCTACGTCTGCAGCCCGAGTGTTGGATCTAGGAGCATTCTCGATTTCCAAGAGATTTTCTAACACACCAGCGTGCTTATAAATACTAGTTTTCTAATGTCCTACTGCAGAACAAAGTCCTCCATTTTAACAGAGAAGACATGAAGAGACACTTCTTAAGTAGGCCAGGTGATCAAAGCATTACCTAGTACCTACTTAAAGCTAATTGGTGATACGACTACTGGCCACCGTAGGCGCGGTTCTGCGGATGGCGAGCGATGGGTAGCTCGCCGCCCGGCTAGGACCAGGACCGCGTCGACGGCGCGTTAGTGTTCCACGCGCGCCTCAAAGAGAAGGAGTCAGCACAGGAAGGGGCCCAACAGGGCCAACGCCTGCCGGGGTTGCGGAATGTGTATAATAGTTACCGTGACCATGGAACATAAAAGGCAATCGAAGGAACATGAGTGGGTTTTAGTCAGTAAGAGTCTGACACGCCCTCCCGCCGCACCCAGGACGGGAGCAGTCATTGGATGATTTCCCACTCACCAAAAAAAAAGCTAATTGGTGATTTTAGACTTATATTTATTCATTTATTAAAACTTTCTGCACAAAGAAAAACATTGCACAATGGCGAACTTAATGCCTTATATGAATTTCCTTTAATCAAATGGTAAGTTAGCTCGCGATTTGACACGCGTTAAATAATGTCATAAACTGCTTGTTTACTACCCTACAAATTCCTCACACATTTGGTTATCTATAACATTTTTTTGCAAGATTGTGGTAACCGCGTTTAAGCAAAGAATAAAACGTTTCAGCTTTATTATGTACACGTTATTTTTATTGATGACAGTAATTTTCACTGTAAACTTAGAAAGAATATACGCGTTGTGCTTGCACGGAACAAATCGATTTTGAGTAAAGAGGCATCACATTGACTTTGTGTGGCGCCTAACCACAACACAGAGAATCTGTATAAGTTTTACAGAAAATACTCTGCGAAACATTTAGAGGATGTCAAAAAGCATTATTCGAAAAAACTTGTGGCGACATCTATCGCCGAACATACAAACTACAACTGACGATCCTGCATCGCGATATCTGAGTTATCGGCTACATTAGATCGAGTACAACAATCCCGACTAGAACCGTCGGGCAGTAGCCCACCAGACACAACACCCGTCTGGTCGGAGGATCCTCCCTTTTCAATGGAGGATGAGGGACTTTACACTCTGTTCCTCATACCTCCAAAAACTCTTGAATAAAATAATCATTCAGATTTTTCTCTCACTCTTAAATAAGACAACGACACCACTATTTACAGAAATGTTGTTTACTCTGTCCTGTACGTCTGCATAACAAAACATCGGCTATTGAAGCCAAAGAAAGGGTGGTGGAATATTTCCAAGACCGCTTACTTAGACAAAAGCGAGATTTTCTCACTTTTTCGCTGAAAATCGTAATAAGTTTTCGTATGCATAAATGGACCTCATTCGGGAATGTTGTAACAATGGGAATTTCTCTTCCGACCGGGGCTCCTTTATTTTTCTCGTCTCTCAGCTTTCATTTCACTTGCAAATGTTTCATTCTTTATGAATTTACCGCTACTCTCTGAAAGAAAATGGTTTTCCGGAATCAAACTTGTACAAATATTTGAAGTTAAAACTTTGTAACCGATTTTTTTCCTTGTCGTTTCAATTTCTTATTGGGGAATTGTAATAACGTTTAAAAAGATGGCTTGAATGGTATTTTGGGGGATGTAATACCGGTTTCATGGAGTTAATTCACTGCTAGTAACTTTAGAGAACCTTTTAATAACGTAATGTACTGGACTACCATTTTTATAACAGATGTGACAAAGAAAACCAAAAATAATCTAACGTCCTTCCAAGTAAATGAAGTGATTATAATTTTATTAATAGATTAAACTAAGTATTTAAGGACATATACCATAATATTGAAAAGAGATGTTTTGTACAATCTTGTTTAATTTCCATGAAATATTAAAATACCTATACCCCTATACTATAGAACCCCTTCGTTTGTTGACTTTTCACAATAAGGCGTCAGGCGTAAGGCAAATTATCAAAACCGGCCACCAAATTAGGTATATATATATAGAGCGCCTCAAAGGATCAAATACAAACATGGACTGTTAAACACGCTTTTTGGCGTTGCAACTGGATAAATAAAAAGCGCTTACAGTGCGAACAAGCGCTGTATTCAGCTCAATTATACTGTCTCGTTATTTCGCGTCATAGTCAGTTTTAGGGTTCAATGCGCTCACAATGTAAAACAGTTAACATATTTCATCATGATAAATCTGATTAGTATTTATATGGAGCGAATGAATTTCGCGTGTAAAGTGTAATACGAATAAATTGTTTAATGGCGTAATAAAATTTTGTATGACACTTTTTGATCAGATAACGACAAAACAGAATGGAATGTATCGTAGCGTGAATCAGGAGGGAATTAATTTAATTTTACACTTCATTTTACGTTTATATTGTTTTTAACCCCCATTGTAAAAAGCGGGGTGTTAATAAGTAGTACATTTTCAACCGCTATATGTGTATCTGTCGATCTGAGGCACAAGGCGACGAATTGTTTAACAATAATTCTAAAAACCAGGCGCGCGCACCCCGCAACCCGCACACACCCCGGTAAGTAACGTATGCATTGCAACAGAGGGCGCCGGCGAGCGGTGCGCGGCGGTGGCGGCTCGGAACATAGACACCTTGGAGTTGTCTTACAATTATTTTATGAATTTTCCTGTCTTTTTTATTGATTGTCTTTCCGGAAATAAATTAACACGTGCTAACACTAGCACGTGTTAGTTCAAATAACGTAATTTAGATTTTCGTTATTTGAAAAACACTAGCACATAGATCTCTTTTTTACAGTAGAATATTTAAAAAAATCATATTTTATACGATCAAAATATCTTTGTTTACTTTTACATAAGTATTGTAAGGCTGGAACCTTTTCCTTGTAAGTATTAAATTACTGTGAGTGTGTGTGTGTGTTTATTTATTTTAACAAGGAACATAATATATTCTACATTGATATCATTTACAATAAAACACATATAACACTTCGTGTGTATTATTATTATACAATATTTATTATCGTAATAAGAAATAATTACAAAAACGTCTACCAATTATAGCTGCACACCCTGTTAATGCCGCATATTTATTCCGGTAAGATCGCTTACGCCAACAGCCAACTGCAATGACATCTAGAAGGGATGCCTTTTAAGATTTGTCGTTTATACATTTACGGGTAATTTTGAAATTGGAAGTATTAAATATTCGTATTAGCGTTATTTCAAAAACTATTATAAATTTAAAGTATTACCTAGGATTAACGCAGTTGTTTAGTCACAACGTCAATTTGAATCTGTCAAGACACATACAAAAATGAATCTCACTAAGGAAAATGTTCGTGCTACAATTTTCTATAACTTTCGAAAAAGCCTACCACGACTTTAGTGATTCGGAGAGATAATATCTGTATGCCTGGATAAAGACCCATTTTTGCGGAGTGTTGATTTCTAGAATTTAGAATTTTAGCGTCGATATATCTGCCCTAGCGGTAAATCTCATGAAAGATGTCTAAAATACGCCTTCACTGAGAAAAATATCTTCGTTGAGAAACAACAAAATCTCGAAGTTCAAAATGTAGCATATACAGGGATAGAGGCATTATTGGACATTTCAGGGACAGCTATTCGAATGATCTAGCATGAGGCACTTGGTCTGATAGAGCTATTTTTCCGTTGGGTTGTCGTACATTTCCTTTCGACAATCAAAAGGCACCCCACGTCCGATGATGTAAGAAAACTCTTCAAAAGTTCAACCGAGGTGACACATCATCAGTAGTGACGCATCTTAGATCTATGCCTAGGGTCCTGATTTTAAACATCAATCTAAAATCTGGGTCTTCCAAAACGAACCAAAGCCTACTAAAGTTGTTCGCTTTAGAAGCATTTCAAGGAAGTAAGTCGCCATGTTCGTTGAGAAAACCGATAACGTTGCGACAATTATACTTTAAAATCGTAAAACAGTTAATGCAAACTGGTATACCACAGTTTATTTTCCATAAGTCATTGCTGAAATTCGAAAATCTCTCCAAAAACGATGCATCATCCCACACCACAACAACGCAAGCTCACAAAGCGCTTGTCAAACAATTAAGTATTTGAAGCAGAAAAACGTAAAAGATCTTGACGATGTTCTAAAGAGCCCTCACTTAAGCCCTAACAATTTCTTTACATTTACTAAAATTAAGAAAAACCTATGTGGTCAAAGGTTTCAGTCAGGTGAAGGAACAGTCGTCGCCTTCAAACCAGCCATATCGAAGACTCCTATTTTGGAGTGAAATAAATATTTTTAAGCTGATTCGAGCCTATGCAAAAGTCAATGAAACTACGTCGCAAATACTTTTAAAAACAATAAAAAATACTATATGGTTCTAGATGCGGTATTTCCTTCAAACGACAAAAGTTAAAAGGCACGCCATGTATGCGGTATACCGTCTTTATTGACTCTCCCTTCCTTTATTGCAGCTTCTTTTTCTTTATCGCCAGCCTTTTCCATCTCATCCCATGCAGTCTCTTCCCAGTCATCACAGATATCGTTATGCATTTTATTGTAAGTAAAATCGGGCATGTTGGGTAAACCTACTCATCTCTCTAGCCTTTTTCCCAACCGTGTTGGGGTCGGCTGCCAGCCTAACCGGATTCAGCTGATACCGGTGTTTTACGTGGAGCGACTGCCTATCTGACCTCCACAACCCAGTAACTGGGCGACACGATACCTCTTGGTTAGACTGGTCCTAGTTTCTGACTAACCAGTAACGACTGTCAAAGTTCTACGAATGACAACCGGGACCAACGGCTTTACGTGCTTTTCGAGGCACGGGATGTCAGTGATGTCTAAGATAAACTTTAGAAAGTACATTGGGTAAACCTACTCCAGACAAAAATTGATTGAGCTGTGCTTGACCACAACCAGCAGCCATAACTCCAGCAACGGCGTCTTTGTTTACATCAGCCAATGACGATTTTTTTTTATTTTTGTAACCACACAATTAAAAAACACATGTAAATTCTGATTGCAAGCCTACATGATGTTTAGACTCAAATTTTAATGTGGCTATAATCCACAATTAAACAAAAAATTGTGTTCAGAGAACTTTAAAGTTCTGTTACAAAGTGGTTCACATATATTATTCTATGGCCTATATCTAGTACCTCCGGCTCCATCTGAAACTAATATAAAAAATAAGTATCAATATCGTACAATGGGATGTGATAGCATGGCGCAGGAAAATGTTTTTCGTGCCCATTGTGTATTTATTTCACAGATACTGATTATGTTTCATTTTTTTTTATTAGGTTCTCATATCCTAGGCAACCATTGAAACCTGCTTCCATCTTTTCCAACAAAATCAGACAATCTATTGTGTTTTATAAACCGAGTACTTAGTAGTGCTTCAGTAGGGCGTCGAATTATCATTTCTGTACAAACTCTAACACTCGAACACTGTCCGCTAATCTGAAAATATAAATAATTCAGGGCCTAGTACTAACTATTACGTCGGTTATGTATAAAGAACAAAATTGTCTAATATACTCACTGTAGCTGCGGGAATGCCCTCGTTTTGTGATATGTTAGTGTCATTAGTATCAGCATTTCTAAAATAAAAGAGGTCCCGGAATAAAAGAGGATTTTAACTTCATCGTTGAATTAGGTATATTGATTGTAATATTGAATAATAGATAGCAACAAAAACTTAAGCGGGCTACACGTTTTGCAACTCTGCATAATTCGGTAAAGCGTCGTTTTCATTTCTAGAATTTACAAAAAAAAAGGTTTTATTTCATTATTCCATCTTACATCTATCATGACAATAATCATTATTATCATTTAGTAATAATAATACTACCTATAGCTTTTACAAAACGTTAGGAGGTTCAGGAATTTTTCATACATACCTTAAAAAGGAAGCTGTCATTTCTTTATTTTGGTTACAAGTTGACGACTCCATAGTTTCGCTCTCCGAACATTGAATGATGTTTTCATTGAAGTCAAAGTGACTTTTTGAACGTCATCTTTTTTAGTAAACTTTACATTTCACAATTCATTATGAAAACTTACTTTCTTTTCGTCATATTTGCACATTTTTCTAAAAGACATGCTCTTCTTTTCCTTTTGGAATATCTTTCTTTCATTTTTCCCATTTTTATTCAATAAAACCGCTAAATTTGATCACGCAATCGCCGATGCAGTCCGGAAGCCGACTAGCACAGACCCGTTGCTGACAATGGTCAAGAGGGGACTGAGCGTCTCAGCGGGGCGAGGATTGCATATGCGCGTTAGCTTATAACAAAAGGACGTAAACGACAAAATGCTTTTTCTTATTTTATTTAGTCGGAAATGATAACTTGAGAAATTCCTCTTACAACCTTAAGGAGTATTTATAGACTTGTCTACAGAGCAAGTTGAGAGGCTAAAATAGGTCCCGTTTGCCCATAAAATGTGAAACTCTGTTTAAAAAGAGGTATGTTTGATATTTTTTTCTCTGTTACAAAAGTTACTTAATCATGTAATGAACTTTAACAAAATAAGGTTTTGATCATGAACTGTTCAGGTCACCAACTCATATTTTTATTCGTTTCGTAATTACTGACAAAAATAGAGATCACTGATGCCAAAATTTCCAATTCGTCCTCTTAATTCGGATCATCCGCTCTAGATGCGGCTATTTTTATTTGAACGTAAATTATCTGGCGATGGTTCTTAGACATGTTTTATCAAGCTGGTTCAGCCGTTTTGAAGTTATCAAGACTTTTGTTTGCTGATATCCTCGCTTTTTTATTTTTAATTTTTAGGTTGGTAGATTTTTGTATGTTTTTTGACGGTAAACAAGCTGAATGTAATTACACCAGCATTCCATTAAAAGGGAACACAGCAGTGCTTTGTGGCTGAAATAGGCTTGGCGGTACTTTCGGACTTCTTTCACAAACAGCTCTTCAATTAATGTAAGTAACAATATTGACATCGACAAAGGAATACATAGTTAGGAAACCTAGACTAAAATCTTAACATATTATAAAATGAATTCGCTTCCGTCCTCTGTTCGCTTAAATATTTCAAAATTCAGTGTTCATCAGAGAAAGAGTGCTCCAATATGAAGTTTTATATGTATAATATATACATATGTTATAAACTAAGATTACATTCGAAGACGGGTCTTCAGTTATAAATCTAAAAAGCGTGACGATTGATTAATGTTCACAATTGACTGTATGAAAGAATTTGGAAATTCAAGAAATTATAGCAACGCTCACAATAAAAATTTATAACGTTACGATGACGTTAAAATTTATGAGTACAAAGATGTAGCTAATACTAAAAATCTATTTCAAGAATTCAGGTATCTAGATGTAACAAAACTTTAAGTGTAAACAAATCCACAAAATAACACTCTATAAAGTATCCCAGATCAAGTCAAAATAAAAGCTAGAGCATAATTTCATAAAATCCAACGACACTTTTAACTCCACTTGTACACTAGAGACGATTGGGGTGATAGTGTAGACAACGCTTTAGGAAATTAGATTCGCGTGGCAGTCAGAGCACGTGGCTTGCGATCCTGCTGGACGGCTACTGGTACTGACACTACTGCTACTTGGGAGTACGGACAGTTTGGAGAATGATTAGTGGGAGTGATGAGTACAAATTATGATATGTTTGACACTCATGCATGTCAATCAAACTCATCACTACGTTTGAGAGTACAGTTATGCTTGTTTAAATAACTCGCTGATGTATAATCATACTGTTCACTTTAAATTCGACCTTAATGTAGATTTACACGTCGTGTTCGTTAACGGATGCTGTTAGTTAAAATTAATCTTTATGCCTTTGATTTAGTTTGATAGTGGTGCCGATTCTCTTGTACACAAACTTCTCTAAATTTAAGTTAAGTGCATCTCTCTCTTTCCATTTCTTAAAGAAAAGGTTAGAAGATACATTTTAGTTTAATCCTGTCAAATTAGACAGCGCCTGACGAAAATTGACGTATATTTAGACGCCATGTTTTTAAAACGCGTCTAAATTATCTATGGAGTCTCTAAATTTGACAGGACTTAAGGCTTATTGGACGATTCGCACGAATTTAACTCGCACAAAACGTGCGAATCGACTCCTTTATAAAAATATTATTTTTCTGTAGTCGATTCGCACAAAGTTTATTTATTGGCGTGCGAATCGACACCTTTACAAATATGTAGTAGGCTATTCGCACACATATTGTTTTTTATGAAATGCAGTTAAGATAAAGTACATTTGAGTACAAAAGTGGTAAGGTCAAATGTATTTTACTCGTAATAGATAGAAAATGAAAACACAATCTACACACATCAACATGGTCTAGGGATATTTCAATTAAACCTAAATAACTAAAATTCTATTAACTTTTGTTAAGACACCTACACATTAAAATAAACCTTGTTTAATAGCCTTTCTAATCTGATAATAAACTTTTAGATAAAGTTAAATAAAAAAAAACTATGAAGAAGAGGAAAAGCTCAGACAAAATGACAATCCTAACTTTATTTTTGGAACAACAAAACCGAAACAAAACAATAATATTTTTTTTTAATTATTGAAAACTTAAAATTAATAATCCTGGATCCACCTATGACTCTCCTGACACATCTGCAGCGGTTCTGCATAACAACACAACGGTGTCAATATCCTGTTGTGGAATACTGTCCCAAGTCCTGCTAAGATGCAAGAAAAGCTGGTTTTCATGCACAATATCTTCAGGGAAATTCCTAAGAGCTCTTTTCTGAAGCATATCCCCGGCATGCTCAATTATGATTTTAGTCAGAGGATTGTGCAGGCCAGTCTATAGCTTGGATATCGTGCTGTTGTATTGTAACCAACTTATAACGATACGCGCCGTATGTGGACGGGCATTGTCGTGCATTAGCTGGAAATTTTGTCCCATTTGCTATCTGTGGCGCAAGATTACAATAACACCTCATCTCGGTATTTTAGAGCAGTCATATTGCCTTGTATCCAAACGAGGTCCGTTCTACCGCCGAGACGAATTCCTGTCCAACCATAATTAATGATTAAACGAACTTACCTAGTGAAGTTCTATCATAATTATGCGAAGGCTTCGTCCGAAGGGATTAGTAATTAACACATGTAGTACCGCCTAGTGGTTCGCCAGTCTCACACTATAGTTGAGGGTAGAAAATAAAATTAAAAAATTCATCTCACGTCAACAAGACAGTTGACCGACCCGCTTGCTTCATTTAGTTTAGAGAGTAGCCGCATCTGGAATATTTCACACACAATAAAGGGTTAACAAATGGGAGGGAGGGTTGCTAATCCCTTCGGACGAAGCCTTCGCATAATTATGATAGAACTTCACTAGGTAAGTTCGTTTAATCATTAATTATACTTCAGGCTTCGTCCTCGGGATTAGTAATTAACACATGTAGACTTTTAGAGATAGTAGTGTGAAATATTTTGTTTATTCCTCAATTTTACAAACAGATATAAGAAAATAATTATAAATCAGCTTATCTTAACCTTCATTTGAGTTATTGTTTACAATATTGTTCTGGCAAAACAATCATTTCCATTGTTATTGACATTACCTATGGTTCTATTATAGAACCGAAATGTGCTTGATGAGCCGCTCCATCCAGCGGCGTGCCTTGTGCTGTGCGCGGTTAACATGTTCACATCGATACCGCTATTGCGCAGAGTGTCTTTTATCAACCTACTCATGGTTTGAGAACCGACAGCATTGTAAGGCTTTCTAAAGCTTATGAAGAGGGTTTCAATATTCTTTCGCAACGGTCTTGATTTTCGAGATAGGTAAGTAAAGTCAAGACAGGACATATTATTTCGGGTCGTTCCTCAAAAAACGATAACACTAACAATGGCTGCAAACATCCTTAGTGTGTTGTTTTTAAGAAGTCAGAAATTTTGATAGTTACTTTAGAAGGGGACAATTCTATGTTTTCAATATTAATCTTTGACAAGGTCTGTACTCTGTGCGCAGTCAAAAGGACACTGAGAGTGATAAGTTTTTTCGAAAGGTTTTCAAGGGACGTTTTGAACGTTTCGTTGGGATAAAACTGGCTGAGATAATTTATTACTATTGTAGTATCCCATGTTATTTCATACTTGGGTAAAGGAGGACGTAACCGAAATATACCTTTAAAATACCTTTTGATTCTATCATCTTCTTCTAAATTATTTCCCATAAGTAGGGCAAGCGCGGATCTACAAGAATTAAGCGTCCCGTATTGATATCCCTCTTCATAGAGAATGTTTAGGAAATCGAAGCGTTATACAAATCACCATTATTCACATTACAGTAATTAAACCAGCGCCGTAAGTAAACATCATATTGTTTATAGGAGTTTTCAGAAATAGACGCCAACATCACATTTACTGCTGACGGAGGTACGCTTCTTCTTACCCACGCCGTTCGCATAAGTTCCCTGCCACCGGGGTTTAAGTTTGGTGTGTATGTCGCGATCGCTAGAACTAGAACATAAAATTGGATTTGCATTTGCCTTAAACACAATTGGATCAGACAATAAAAGGCTTTTAAAAATTGGGTAGCTGTTGGCCAATGTGGTACGACTAGTACGCCCCTAGCCTTATCTGTAATTATCTTTCTCAGTGTCTTTAAAACGACAGAGAAAGGTGGGAAAGCATAGAAATAAATATCGGCCTAGGAAATTGAAAATGCATTAATTGCCATTGCATCGGGGTCTCCGTGCCAGGAGATATAGGCAGAGTATTTAGTATTTATTCGACTGGCAAATAAGTCTATTTGAGGTACCCCATACGTTGAGACAATTTCCTGGTATGCCCAATCCGCTAACTCCCATTCAATGTCGGGGTGTACCCGCCTTGCCTCGGCATCTGCCGTGTTATTGTCTAATGAGCTCATGTAATGAGCTATGACGGACAATTTGCAACATTCACCCCTGACGAGTGATGTCAGTGAGGTGTGGGAACGGAATACCTTCCATCCTATTAATGTAAGAGACGGCTGTAGTGTTGTCGATGCGGAGTAAAATTTGACAGTTATTTAAATCTTTAGCAAATACTTTAAAACCAAGGAAGGCCGCAAGTAGTTATATTATGTTGTGTCTTCTCTTGATTACTCCACAACCCGCTAGCCCTCTCTTTGCCACAGGCAGCCCCCCACCCCGTATTTGAGGCATCTGAGAAAATTTTCAGATCATGCGTATCGTGCTTAATTTTACAAAACGGTATATGTATTGCGTCATACCACCATCTTAGATCAGGTAGTAATACACTAGATATATTCATAAATTTATCATAGTTATCATCAGGTTTTAAGTTTAAATGTTTTACGCGTTCAAATAGTTTAGTATATAGCCAGCTGTATTCTACAGCTGGACAAATGAAACTGGTAATCCGACCATTTGTGCAAATTCACGTATCTTGCATTTTTTTTTTTTACGTAACAAATTTTTAATTTCTGATTTGACGCGATTTTTTTTTTTCTTTGGAATCTGGAAGTTTTCAGTCTAAAACGAAACCTAGAAATGTACATACTTGACTAGGTATCATTAAACTTTTATCCTCATTAATTAAAAAACCGTGAGTTGTAATTAATTTCTTAGATTGTACAAACATTTGTCGTATGACTCATCTAAGTAATTAATAGATATTAGGCCTGCCAAACGTAGTAACCGGAGGTTTCATTATTTTAGTAAATATATGTGGGGCAGTGCTTAAAAGCTAAATAGTAGAACGTTAAATTCGTACAGTTGTTTAACTTTAAATCTTAAATATTTTCTTGAATTATAATGAATACTTATAAAATAGTAAGCATCTTTTAAATCTATTTTTGTTATTAATTTTAATACTGTGCGTTGATCTTCAATTTTGAAATGATCGGCTGTAATAAATTTATTTAAGTTTTTTAAATTTAGGATGATACTGTATTTGCCATTTGGTTTAGATACTAGAAATATACTAGATAAAAATTGACCATCGGTAGGTTGACATTTTGACATAGCTCTATTACATAATAAATTATGAATAGCTTTTTTGAAGTTATTTTAATGGGATTTCGTATCCCTTAATGCAAAAAAAAAACAATAGGCTTATTAACTCGGGATCATTGTCAGTTTTTGATATCAGTGAGTTATTAGTAGAAACTTGTCTCTGTCTAATTTCAACATTTTTGTCGCGTTTGGCATTAACGTCGGAAATAGCCGCCTTAATTTCGGCATTTAATACAGGAGCATTAACTAGTTTGCAATTACTCCGCAATAGTACTTATGAATTTCGGGACCGAAAATATTCGAAATAGTAGGATCTTCGCCCAGTATTTCGAGTATTGTACTGTTTAGCGTATCAGCTGACTCAGGCTTCTCAGTATTTGTCACCGGCTCCACTTCGCTAGCGGCGGCGGCGGCAGGGGGCGGGGGCACTCTTCGTCGGGTTCCGCAACGGGGTCGACGAGCGTCTCCGCATATGGCTTAGAATCAACAATACCGTCAAGTAGGTTTGGAACGTTGTTATTACGTTCTTGATCTGAAAAACCACCGATACCTATACTAGTCATGAAACAGACCAAAGTACTGTTCGCCAGACTAATTTATCGGGTAGTACAGCTCCAAAGAGAAGTACGCAAACCCATCTAGGTAATCATTACTGACCTACACTAGTCAAGAAACAGACCAAAGTACTGTTCGCAAGACTAATTTATCGGGTAGTACAGCTCCAAAGAGAAGTACGCAAACCCATCTACGTAATCATTATTGACCTACACTAGTCAAGAAACAGACCAAAGTACTGTTCGCAAGACTAATTTATCGGGTAGTACAGCTCCAAGTTATAATAATATTTAGTTGTGTAAGTACCATGTTACAAGTAAGTCACACTGTTATTGACAATTCGTTAAGAAACAGTCCTAGAATACTGTCCGCAAAGCTTTTATTGGGTAATACAACTCCACAGAAGTACGCAAACCCGGCTAGGTACTCGTAACTATTACTATCACGGGTGTAAGTAATGTTTTATTATAAAAATTATGTTTTATTATAAAGTTTATGTACAATATCACGATTGAGTCACACTAATTTCTTGACAATTAGTTAAGAAACAGTCCTAAAATACTGTTCGCATAACTATTATTCTATTTTGATATTGAGTAGGTAAACTTGCAAAGATAACATTTCTTAAAATATCGTAGGAGTTTCTACGAATGGTAGTTAAACCCAACAGGTATGAAATGTAATGTAATTTAGTCAACACTTTTCTTAAGATTGATTAAATGTATTGTAAAAAACTTGTACAACATGTTCCGGAATAAACGCACACCACCAGACATTCAAATTAGAATATTATGTTATAATCATAATACATACACTGATTTTTTATTATTATGTTAAAAACACTGTTTTTTTTTATATATATAATTTTGTTGTACAGATTGTGGGAGAAAATTATAGTCACATTAAAAATTTACGCCTGCACACAGTCGCACTCGCATAAGGGTCTAGCGTAGTAGGTATTTCATCCATTTTAGTTTTTTTTTTTTTTGACTGTACAGCGGAAGTGTGACAGCAGTTTACGTAGTTTTAATTATTTTTGGGACAAAATATTACCTATATTAAAAATTACAAAAATCGATTCAGTAAACGATTCTGAACAAACTATTTTCTCAAAGTGCATTAATTCAGTTACACATTGCATAAGTAAGTAGGTATCTACAAGTTACTTCTTAGTAAACATAAAACCGTGACAAAAAAGTTTTGATACACTGGATATGTATGTAAAAGTAAATAAGGCAAGTAAAATCGTTGCCTAAGGGACATACATTATGGCGACTTATTTACCGCCAGCTCGTTATTAAACGGGCTTTGTACGGCAGCAATAAAACTAACAAACAATAAATACACAATGACTGACCTGGAGACTCCGAGTGGGAACGAGTATCAAGCGAGTTGGAACAACTCAGCGTACTTACGGCATCTTCGTAACACTTATTTTCTAATTTCTTAAACTACCGCAGCAGATGATCGTAATCTTGGATAAGCACTTGGAATAAACAATTAGCACTTTTGAGACGCGAGCGTGTGATCGTGGCGAGCACTAAAAAGCGAATGAAGCAAGCGGGTCGGTCAACTGTCTTGTTGACGTGAGATGAATTTTTTAATTTTATTTTCTACCCTCAACTATAGTGTGAGACTGGCGAACCACTAGGCGGTACTACATGTGTTAATTACTAATCCCGAGGACGAAGCCTGAAGTATAATCACCACAACGCATTACAACACATGTACAGGACCGATTCATAGTAAATGCTGCACAAAGTCACCCAAATGTAACGGCGATGCAATTGGTTCAAAGGCTACAGAGAGTGTATAGTTTGCTAGTAAGCGGTCAAACTTTAAGAAGACGACTGCCATGAAGTCAACCTATGTCCTATGTGTTCGTAGGCCATTTCGGGTACCAGCACTAAGGAGAGGCAATCGAGTAAGAAGATTACAATGGGCTATTTAACACGAAAACTGGAATCATTATCAATGGTCACTGGTGCTTTTCACTGATGAATCCAGGTTTGGATTTCATCCTGATTCGCGAAGAGTTCCCCCTTTGGAGAGAACCTGGACGTTGGAATCGACCAGCCCCCTTACCATGACGTTTAAAGTAAGATTGTTTTATTCCTGTTCAGGAGTGTGCAAGTGACAGCATTAGACACGTTGTCTAGCGCCGTCTTTTTCCCACAGAAAGTAATATCAAAGCAATACTGCTATAAGGGCTTGTGGTACGCCCCCTGCACCCACAACAAGTTCATGCATATCAAGGTGGCACGATTATGGTTTGCGCAGGAATTCGTCTCGGCGGTAGAACGGACCTCGTTTGGATACAAGGCATGTGTCAGGAGAGTCTTAGGTGGATCCACGGATTATTAATTTTAAGTTTTCAAAAAATTTTTATGAATAAAATTGTTGTGCTGTTCAGGTTTTGATGTTTCAAAAATAAAGTTTTTGTCTTTTGATTGAATTTTTTTCTCAGTTTTTCCTCTTCTTCTAAGTTTTTTTTTTCAATTAACTTTATCTAAAAGTATATTATCAGATTAGATTTAAACAAGGTTTATTTTAATGTTTAGGTGTCTTAACAAATAGTTAATAGACTTTAATTAGTTATTTAGGTTTAATTGAAATATCCCTAGACCATGTTGATGTGTGTAGATTGTGTCTTTATTTTCTATCTATTACGAGTAAAACACATTTGACCTTACTACTTCTGTACTCATGTGTACTTTAACTGCATTTCATAAAAAAAACAATATGTGTGCGAATAGCCTACTACATATTTGTAACGGTGTCGATTCGCACGCCAATAAATGAACTTTGTGCGAATCGACTACAGAAAAATAATATTTTTATAAAGGAGTCGATTCGCACGTTTTGTGCGAGTTAAATTCGTGCGAATCGTCCAATAAGCCGACTTAACTAATATTTTATCTTCTGTCTTTTTCTTAATGAAATGGAAAGAGAGAGATGCACTTAACTTAAATTTAGTGAAGTTTGTGTACAAGAGAATCGGCACCATTGCTTATTACTTACAATATGTTTACTTAAATAAGCCTAATATGAACGGATCTGTTGTAAAAACCTGGTCGAAAAAACTTTTCGTAGGTTTCTTGTTTGTTTTCTATAGAGACTATAAAATAAATAATAAATAAAATAAATATCTTCGGACAACTCACACACGGTTATCTGATCCCAAGCTAAGCAGAGCTTGTGTTATGGTAACCAGACAACTGATATACATACTTATATAATTTGTAAATACATACATAATACATATTATTGATAAATTACACTCGAGACACATAACAAACAATCATGCTCATCACACAAAGTTTGTCCTGGGTGGGAATCGAACCAACGACCTCCGGTATAGCAGTCAGGGTCACTAACCACTAGACCAACAGGCCCGCCAACATATAACAACTTTAGCAAATAGTAATTTAATACGTCTAACTGAGCGATAAAAGAAAAATCTCATTTTACATTTTGATTCACTTGCAATGTTGTAATGACAATAAATTCATTCATCATCACATGAGTTAAGCCGAACACACAACTGTTACGCTATAACCGTGCTAAAATCATTTGCAAGAAACAACAAGAAAAATCCTTAAAACAATTCACCAAATACATCACGCAACAAATTTCACCAAGTCCAAACTTTAACAGTAGCTAATACGTTACAAGTTGGCTATTTGCGCGGGCGAGGCGACCTGGAAACTTGAACAAGCTCTTTGTCCCGTCTTTGTCCAGTTTCAGCTGCTAACAGTTCACTTAACTAACAAATCACAAGTACAATGTGTGAACAAAAGAACACTATAACACTGTTTGCTCCAATCAGTTTGAAAACGGGCCCGTTGCAACATTATGCGTTCACGATTTATTGTTAGAGCTACCGTACTTTTCCTAGTACCTAGGGAATGAGGTAACGAGTAGGTCAGGTTACAGTGTAAGAGAAAATAAATAGGCCTTCTGTACGGTTGTGTCTACAAAGACCATTTTGTTTGATATCGTGACAGAACTTTCATTAATTTCGTTATTATGGGGATTCAGAGAATATGTCAGTTTTTTGATGTACTTACCTTTTGATTTCTCATCTTTTCTGTGACCTTTAAGAGGTCACAGTGTTAATAGAAAAAGTTAATAAAATAAAAACGTGAAAAATCAAGTCGGGCTCCAAACCAAATTACTCAGTTCACTAATTAGGTCATAATTAAACTGTTTTACGAGTTTTTATAAAAACAAAACACAAGTGATTAAACAATCCAGAGACGCCTAAAGCTCCTTAACGTTAAACCTAATGTAATGGAATTATAATATCAAAAGCATTTTTTTTGTAACTTATGTTAAAATAATTAATTTATTGCTTTTTGACCTAAGTCCAAATTCCTTCGCACAAGCCTAAAAAAAGAACCCCTTTGTGCAAGTCCGCAAAAAAGTGATCTCATAAGGGTTCCGTTTTTCCTTTTGAAGTACGGAACCCGTATAAATACACTAGACGCTGTCCCATTACCCTTGACATACTTTTGGTCCTCAAAACACTCTAAGCCTAATCCTTGTACTAACGCTCAAAGGACCGTCCATGTTGTCAGTCAGTCTGCGACCAACAAAGACCCCGCTTCTATAGGTACAGTCGAGAGCATAGCTATATAGGCACAAGGATTCAAAATATTATGAGCGTTAGAACGCTCAATCAATCGTATTGAACATGTACCTAGATAAAAAATATATCGGTATAACGGTACAATAATATCTGCTGTGTACATTATATTACACTAGCTTTTGCCCGCGGCTTCGCTCGCGTTAGAAAGAGACAAAAAGTAGCCTATGTTACTCTCCATCCCTTCAACTATCTCCACTTAAAAAATCACGCCAATTCGTCGCTCCGTTTTGCCGTGAAAGAAAGACAAACATACAGACAGACAGACACACTTTCCCATTTATAATATTAGTATGGATTGATTTTATTATATAATGATTTTATTATATGTATTGATGTATTGATTAAATAATGGTGCTTTTAATATTTTTTTTGTTTTTGTATGGCCATCCTAGACTTTTTTTTTAAACTAAAAGCCCATTTCATAACATTTCCTTTCAACGATCTTTTCTTCAAAAGTTAGGTGACAGCGACAATGACAGTATTGCCAGATTACTAAACAACTATTAGGCCACTCATATACACGTGAATCTAGATTGTGATAATGTGAGGGGGGGGGGGGGGGGAAATCGATACAAATATTTTATGAATAAAGGTGATATGGTTTAAATAAATTTTGTTTACATTAATAGGTAAGTAATACGAAGTTCACCGGGTCATCTAGTATGTATATAATAGTAAACTCACTGCCTGATATCAACGTGTTTGTTAATATATAACAATAACTAACTAAATACATTAAACTTGGAGGGTTTATTCTTTGTGAAGAATATAAAAAATAGCCCTAAAGGGTTAAAATAGTAGGTAGAAGTTCGACATCCACGCGGGCGAAGCCGCGGGCGAAGGCTAGTAAATATTTTAAATCTAGATATTTTTTGACGTGACAACGTCTTAAATTAGGTTGCGGCTGGGAGTCACTTATGAAAAAGTGTAACGCTCGGTAACGTTACGATGAGTCACCGAACGAGAGAGAGGCCCGCCGAATGCCTTGCGTCTCTCTCCCACTCAACTATGATCGGTAAAAGACGTTGTCACGTAAAATCTTCGCCCGTAAAACCGACTTTACAGGCAACCATTTTTTTTTTAATCTTAATATTAATTTTGTACGTTGGAAATAAGAAAAGCTGTTACAGTATTATTTTTTACAGCATATTACACGCCTTTTTGTTACTTCAAACCGTATTAAATGGCTTTTATTTGCATGATTTGGATTTATGAAAATGATTCCATTCGTATTTTGAAAACAATTAAACATTACTTATTTGTGTCAGGTTTGAAGGGTTGTAACCTCTATGGTTGTAACTGTTTTGACACTTGATTTGCCGGTTACTATGACAACGACATCCAACAGAACATGGACAACTTTTATATGGGAAAATGGAATTGTTATTTTACTCTATCTTTCTCGCAATTTTAGAGACAAAAAGTAGCCTATGTTACTCTCCATCCCTTCAACTTTTTTTTTTTTTTTTTATTTATTTATCTTTTACAAAAATAATAACACAGAATTATTCTAATGAAATAGCAACCAAAAACCACTAAGGTTTAAACTTGTTGCTGTGATGAGTCTTAATCAATATCGAAAAAACAAGGAAGCATGTAAGCGTTATACAAATATTAAGGTTAAAAAGTGAGGTTTCACCGCAATTAACTCGGACCACGAAAATTACCATGGAGAAAATTAAATATTTTTTACGGATCCGGCGACAGGGGCCGCGGTCCGAGTTAATTGCGGTCCGAGTCGCCGGAAACCTCAAAAAGTCTTTAAAAAGTTACAATTATTCCTACATGATACTTAAGTAATATTGCTTAAGTTTACATTTTATATTTTTATATGTGATACATTTGTTAACCTCTGAGGGTAGACTATTAATAAGTCTCGGTATAATATAAGCGGTAGTTCGCTCGCCATACGAATTGTTGGCGCTCTGTGTACGAAGTCTATTCTTAGAAACTGCCCGAGTGCATATAGGATGTTCGATTTTGTTTCTTAAGGAATCATTGAAAAATTGTTCTTTTAATAACAAAAAATTTAATTTTAAATGTACTGGTAGGACATTACAGTGTTTAAAGAGGCCATTTATATTATTGACAAACTGGATTTTGATTTTAGGAGATACTAATGTTTTTAAGATTCTAAGTTGAAGATTATAAATACTATCTAGGTAGGTTTTATAGGTGCGTCCATAACTACTAAGGCCATACTGTATGTTAGGTTCGGCCATTGCGTGATAAAGCATTATCTTTACTTTGAAAGGCAAGCGGTTTTTTAGTACGGTTATAATAGCGAGGAATTGCCGAAGTTTATCGCAAACACGTTCTATGTGGTAGCTCCAGTTAAACTTACCGTCTATAATTACTCCAAGATAAGTTTGCTTACTAACAACATCAATTTTCGGACAGTTGCAATTACTCGTGTTTACCGAATGCAAGCAGCCATGGTCATGGGCTATTAAGTTCCTTAGGGGCATTTTTTTTATGTATGGGGATTGAATAACCAATAGTTTAGTTTTGCTTGCGTTAAGCACTAAGCCTGCATCGTGACACCACCTTGTTAAAGCATCTAGGTCGAGTTGTAAGCGCTCGCATGCAGTTTGAGGATCTCTATTAGCAATAACAAGGCAAGTGTCATTCGCAAACTGATAGCATTTACTGTTTTTGATGCAGTTACTCATATCATTTACATACGACAAAAAATGTAGGGGGCCTAATACTGAGCCCGGAGCCGTCCCCTCAGTTATAGTCATGCGTTCACTACAGATGTTGTCAATTTTTACTGTAAATGATCGATTTTTAAGATAACTTTTACACCAGTTAAGTAATGGACCACGTATTCCGCAGTCGTCTAATTTATCAACAAGCTGATTATGAATTAATGTGTCAAAGGCACGTGAGAAGTCAATAAAGAGAGCAAGTACATATTTTTTGTCATTTAGGTTCTTATTGACTTCATCGGTGAAAATTGATAAGAGGTTTGTGGTGCTTTTGCCAGCCTGAAAGCCAAATTGATATTGGTTTATTACGTTGTGCTGTCTATAAAATGCGTGAATTTGTTCACAAACATATTTTTCAACTATTTTATCAATTGATGAGAGCAACGTTATTGGACGATAGTTTGAATAATCGTTCTTTTTACCCTTTTTATGGATTGGCCTTATGCAACCTACTTTTAGATCATCTGGGTATAGACCATTTTCAATACTTCGATTAATTAAGTCAGCTATAGAGTTAGATATTGAATCACCTATCATCTTAACATCGGAAACACAAATATTGTCTGGACCTGGGGCTTTTCTTGAGTTAAGTTTTTGTATGATTTTATAAACACTGCTAGCCGAGGCTTTTTTAAACAATATACTGCAGTCCAGGGGTATTCGTGATGCTTTAGGGTCCGTTAATTTTATATTACATTTCGGAACTATTTCTTTAACTGCTCTGTCAAAGCAACCTGCAAAGTTGTCAGCAATTGCTTTGGTATTGATACCCTGCGCCTCAAAAGCCCTAAGAATAGCCGTGTCAAATGATAAAGTTACTCTTCCTAACATTTGGTTTAAAATATTGTACATCTTTTTAATATTTTTGAAATTTTCACTAATGTATTGCATATAATAATTATTTCTTTTGTTTTCTAATATTTTATGAATCTTATTTCTAATTTTGTTATATTCTAATTTTATTTTTGAATTGTGTAGATTTCTTTTCCAGTCACTATGTAATTTGTCTCTTTTATCACAAAGCCGAATAATATTGTTATCAACCCATGGTATATTGAAACGTTTTGAGTTCTTGCCAGTCAACTTACTTGCTTTATTGTTACTCGCAGACTTGTCTGCATTATCAAACGGTTCATAAATAAAAGTTAAAATGTCGTTAGGGGAACTCATACTTGTTGTTTTTGTCCAGTCAACGTTTTGAAGTTCTTTGTAAAAAATATCGTAGAAAACTATCTCCATTTAAAAAATCACGTCAATCCGTTGCTCCGTTTTGCCGTGAAAGAAAGACAAACAGACAGACAGACAGACAGACAGACAGACACACTTTCCCATTTATAATATTAGTATGGATTTTGTGCATTACAGCGAAGGAACTAACTCTTTGACGTCTATTATTTTATTTTATTTTATTTTATTGCTATTAGGAAAACTTACAGCTACATGATACAATAACACTTAGAGTAGGTAGAAAATGGCCAATTACTAGTTTTCACTTATAAACATAACGTTGTGACTAAAAATCAAGACGACAACAGCATAGCGTAAATGCAAGAGCGCTCTAATTATCCAGTACCAAAATACGATTCGTTTCTCAATTAATAACAAAAAAGCAATCGGCTAAAGTTTTGAAATTGACATTCTTAGCGCCTTACTAATAAACGCTGCATAAAGTTATGACAGGTTTATACGTCAAAAAATGTATGGTTACACAGGCTTTAATTGCATAACTTTACACAGTGATTATTAGTGTTTTTGTGTTTCTCACTTGGTAACTCTAGACAGCGGTGGGGCGACCAGTTCGTGCTACCAGCTGCTCAAGTCTGCTATCACAATCGTGTCTTAATGACCAGTCAACTTTAACTGTTTATTAATGGCATTTGTGGAAAAGACACCACAATTCTGCCACGACCATGTTTATTTTACAATATCTCCATAGAAGAAAGGTTTATAAGATAAATATATGCAATACTAGCTTCTGCCCGCGGCTTCGCTCGCGTTAGAAAGAGACAAAAAGTAGCCTATGTTACTCTCCATCCCATCAACTATCTCCACTTAAAAATCACGTAATCCGTCGCTCCGTTTTGCCGTGAAAGAAAGACAAACAGACAGACAGACAGACATTCCCATTTATAATATTAGTATAGATGACTGCGAAGGTCTCGTCTTTGTGAAGAAACTTGGTCCGTCAGAGCCTCGTCAGTGAATCAGCAGGGTGTATTACTTGCAGTTGAGGTTGGCTTTGACCCTGGAGGAGATGGTTGTGCCACTTACACTCCAAATTACCAGTCATTGACCGGATATTTGACAACAGACAGTTTTTGTGTGGGAAATGTGTGAAAAGTTTGACGTTACACGTCAATATTCGATCATTGAACCACTATTGCAATAGCAGACTAGAGCCCCTGGTGTCTTAATGAAATATGGCCTTTATAGTTTTAACATTATGAACTTTAACGTTCATACCTATTATATTTTTGAAGTCTGAAAGTGCCGTTGAACTCGACTGTACATACTTCGAGCTAAGAATACCTATGAATAGATCAGAGGGGTCGCTAGAACGAACCTTTCGATTGAATTCACAATTTAGATTGGGATGCGGTCACCTTGGCAGCTGTCCGTCTAATTTAGGAATATCTTGGGAAAATTAGCACCTGAAAATCATTTATTTGGAAAGATTCAATATGATTCATATACACACATCAAAAGTGTCTAGGGATCAACATATATTTTTGCAATAACTTTTCTCCTGATTGATAATAATTAAAATTTTCTTTAAGGATTCATCAAATAAAGTGTTTTCGTTTGTCACAGTAACGATAAACCAAGTCACCTTTGCATTAATAAAGAAATTTGCCATTTTCCTAATAAAGGGATTTTTGACATTTGAACCACTAACACAAAAGTTCGAAAAAAAGACTGAAATAACAGTTTTCTCTAAAATTTTATTGGGTAACTTAAACAATTAATAATCCGTGTTTCTACCGCGAACACTAACAACACAAGAACATCGGTTTGGCATACTTAAAATGAGTTCATCCAAATCACGCTGTGGAATGGCCGCCCATGTTCGTTGCAACAACAAAAAAAGGACTTCTTGCGACTGGATACCCTCCATATTCGGCAGAGCTCTTCTCTGTAGCATATCCCATGCATGCTCAATCGGGTTCAAGTCTGGCGACTGAGCAGGCCAGGGCAGGACATTGATGTTAGCTGCGGCGAGAGTCTGTCTTACAACTCTTGCGGTGTGCGGTCGTGCATTATCATGCATTAACTGAAATAAGGGACCGATTTGCACTTGTAGAGGAACGATGACGTCTGATACAATCGTCTCAGCATAAATTTGAGCGTTGAGGTTGCCTCTGATCCAAATCAACTCAGTTCTTCCGCCGATCCAAATATCCGCCCATACCATGATGGTTCCACCACTATAAGGATGGACTTCCTGGCAGGATTTTAATCGCTGTTGGCGTCCAGGGGTTCTCCAGTGTCGTATACGTCTTGTATCCGGTCTCATACCAAAACGAGACTCATCAGAAAAGCACACGAAACGCCATTGTTCTTCTGCCCAATTTCTGTGTTCAAGAGCCCATTGATATCGAATCCTACGATTGTGCATTGCTATAGGTGGTACCCGTAGCGGTCTTCGGGAATGAAGGTTCACTTCATGCAAGCGGTTTCTGACTGTTTGGTCGCTAATTAAGTTCCCTGAAGAGTGATGAAGCCTCACGGCTAACATCATGGCGGTTATTGTTGGAGCTCTTCGAGTTAAGATTTGAATGTATCGGTCTTGTCTCCGTGTGGTGCAGCGATACCGTCCTCCATGGCGCTCAGCCACGGTACCAGTGCTTCGGTAACGTGTCCAAAATCGACTGATAACACTCTGACTTGTATTCAGAGCTAAAGCCACAGTACGTTGCCGGGAACCAGCTTCTATCATTCCCACGGCTCTGAGCATTTCTTCCCTGCTTAAATGACGTCGCCGCTCCATAATAACGTTGGTTTTAATCAGTAGTAGGGAAACAGTAGCACTAATAATGTCTTCAATGCGTTGTATGTTTTTATAGGGAAAATATTGACAGCTGATTTTCATCTTTTACTCGAATTTGATTCACAGTTCCTGATTCAAATTATGAAATGCACCAAAAAGGATACATATAAATTTATAAAATCATAAATTTATTACAAAGCCACATCTCAATCTCACGAAATCCGCATAAAAATGCTTGATCCCTAGACACTTTTGATGTGTGTATTTTGGTTCTTAAAATGAAATGGTTTTGAGGTAAGTGTCATTAACGTATTTCTTTTGAGTGAGTGTGCGTGTTATATGAATTTTCTTTGAATACTTTAATTTGTAATAAACATTTTTATAAGGATTTTTTTAGTTTCTTAGATTTTGATATTAAAATGCGATTGCATATTAAACCTTCGAAGACACGTGATTCGAGACACAATAGAAAGAAAATAGCAGCCCGACAGCCGGCTGTCGCTTGGTCGTTGACAGGTTAAAAACATTAGTCTTTAAGATACACGTACGGCTTACCTTTTTTAGGGTTCCGTACCTCAAAAGGTAAAAACGGAACCCTTATAGGATCACTTTGTTGTCCGTCTGTCCGTCCGTCCGGCTGTCAAGACCCTTTTTCTCAGAAACGCGTCGAGATATCAAGCTGAAATTAATATCACATACTCGGGTCTGCTATCTCTTAAAGCAGTGAAAAAATCAAGTTTTTAAATCAACGCAATAAAAAGATACGGCGGTTTATATTGCAAATTTGGACATTTGCAAGGAAATCAAAACCTATAGGGTGCTTCCCATTGACCTAGAATCATGAAATTTGGCAAAAAGCAAGGTCATGTAGCACAAGTAAAGGGAAAACTCCGAAAACCGTAAATTTGTAGTTAGTTCACACCAGGCGTCCGTCTGTTCGTCTGTCTGTCAAGAACCTTTTTCTCATAAACGCGTCAAGATATCAAGCTGAAATTAATATCACATACTTAGGTCTGCTATCTCTTACAGCAGTGAAAAAATCAAGTTTCTAAATCAATGCAATAAAAAAATACGGCGGTTTATATTGCATATTTAGATATTTTCAAGAGAACCAAAACTCAAAACCTATAGGGTACTTTCCATTGACCTAGAATCATGAAATTTGGTAAAAGGCAAGGTCATGTAGCATAAGTAAAGGGAAAACTCCGAAAACCGTAAATTTGTAGTTAGTTGACATCAGGCGTCCGTCTGTCCGTCTGTCTGTCAAGAACCTTTTTCTCAGAAACGCGTCAAAATATCAAGCTGAAATTAATATCACATACTCAGGTCTGCTATCTCTCAAAGCAGTGAAAAAATCAAGTTTCTAAATCAACGCAATAAAAAGATACGGCGGTTTATATTGCATATTTAGACATTTTCAAGGGAATCAAAACTCAAAACCTATAGGGTACTTCCCATTGACCTAGAATTGTGAAATTTGGCAAGAAGCAAGGTCATGTAGCACAAGTAAAGGGAAAACTCTGAAAACCGTAAATTTGTAGTTAGTTCATATCAGGCGTCCGTCTGTCCGTCTGTCTGTCAAGAACCTTTTTCTCAGGAACGCGTCGAGATATCAAACTGAAATTAATATCACATACTCAAGTCTGCTATCTCCCAAAGCAGTGAAAAAATCAAGTTTCTAAATCAACGCAATAAAAAGATACGGCGGTTTATATTGCATATTTAGACATTTTCAAGGGAATCAAAACTCAAAACCTATAGGGTACTTCCCATTGACCAAGAATCATGAAATTTAGCAAGAAGCAACGTCATGTAGCACAAGTTAAGGAAAAATTCTGAAGACCGTAAATTTGTAGTTAGTTCACATCCGTCCGTCCTCCCGTTCGTCTGTCTGTCAAGACCCTTTTTCTCAGAAACGCGTCGAGATATCAAGCTGAAATTAATATCACATACTCAGGTCTGCTATTTCTTAAAGCAGTGAAAAAATCAAGTTTCTAAATCAACGCAATAAAAAGATACGGCGGCGGGGGCATATTTAGACATTTTCAAGGGAATCAAAACTCAAAACCTATAGGCTACTTCCCATTGACCTAGAATCATGAAATTTGGCTAGAAGCAAGGTCATCTAGCACAAGTACAGGGAACTCCGAAAACCGTAAATTTTTAGTTATTTTACTAAAAAACAAATTAACGGAACCCTCGTTGCGCGAGTCCAACTCGCACTTGACCGGTTTTTTTTAAACTCTAATGCACTTTTAAATGTTTATATTCTTTGTATGAGAATACACCATCGCCTTGTACTGGGATACTGAATACAGGGTCAACATACTCGTTTGACACATTATCGGAAAAGATACAGTTGGCACATGAACAAAATATTTCTGTAGTTGATAGTGCAACTCTAACCGCCTTATTACAAAACAAGGTTTTTCTCTAAACCAGGTTTAAACCATTGAGCTAGGTTTTGTATTTCGAATATTGACCGTATCAGAATAAGATTCAAATTACAAAACCTGGCTCAATGGTTTAAACCTGGTTTAGAGAAAAACCTTGTTTTGTAATAAGGCGGATAATGTCCAATATCCGTTGTATAACATCACGCTACGATCTATGAGAGCGGAGTCAGGGAAAACTCTAAGGGGCGGCATTTCTTTGAATGGGTATTATAAATAACTCTCCACAATAAGTAACATAGGTCTACAAAAGCACCCTCTATTGGAATTTTTACAACTTATGTCACACTCCCAAACAACCAAACACTTAGCTCAATAAATTCAACGGATAACATTTTCATATTCATAAGCCGTAACAAAATCTTTTATGAGTAAAGTTTAAAAATCTCACTCCGGCTAACTTTGCCTCTTGAGCTTCTTAACTTTACACGGTACCTAGACAGCTTTGCACACTATTACTTTTATACTTTAAAACTTAATACATAATCCTTGTGTATTTTATTGCAGTAATCAAGATGGTGCAGTTTTATGGGTGCTCTGATGGAAAGTATGTGCTTTATTACTTATAGTTGAAGGTAAGACTCTTACAGTTGGGGTTTGTTATGAAGTTTACCTTTGAATATAGGTAATATTAATAAAATATTGTTTTGTAATAAGGGCGTGTCAGTGTTTTACTTACTGAAACCCACCCTAGTTCCTTTGGTTGCCCTTTAATATCCGGGCTCGCGGTAACTATAAGAAGTATTCCGCAACCCCGGCAGGCATTGGCCCTAGAGGACCCCGTCACTATCTCGATGTTCTCTAGCTTTTCCTGACTACAGGGTGGGGGTCGGCTTCTAGTCGAATTCCAGCTAAACAACCCAGTTAGGGTAATTGATTTTGGACTTTCTGCCTTCTGGCTACCCCCCTTTTTTTTTGGGATTGTGAAATCATCAAATGACTGCTCCCGTCCTGGGTGCGGCGGGAGGGGGTGTCCGACTTTTACTGACTAAAACCCACTCATGTTCCTTCGGTTGCCCTTTATGTTCCAGGGTCACGGTAGCTACTATAAACATACCGCAACCCCGGCAGGCGTTGGCCCTATTGGGCCCCTTCCCGTGCTAACTTCTCTTTGAGGCGCGCGTGGAACACTAACGCGCCGTCGACGCGGGCCTGGTCCTAGCCGGGCGGCGAGCTACATCAATTGTAAAAGGTCTACGAATGACAACTGAGGCCAACAGTTTTACTCGCTTTCCGAGACTATCTATCTTCCGAGAATATTTCGATGCATATTTGCCATAAAAATTGTATCCACTGCGCCATAAACTGACTGAAATATACATGATATTTGAATCGTAGCCGTCAAATCGAATTGCATACTGAAACGAAATTACCAATCCTAAGCCGTTTCGCAGCAAACATTTGCACAACTATTCAGAGTTTGCAGGTATGCTTATAATCGTATTAGGCATAGATATTATTAAAGCAATAATATGGCATCGAGCCAGGCCAATTCCAGTCGCATTGGTACCATTTAGAGCTCCATTTATTCGGTAAGTAAGGCAATTGTGAGCAATACATAAAATATGGCCTCCTATTGCCAAGTGCTCCTATTTTGGAATAGCCCACTTCGAATAATTATTTTGTGGATGTCGTAGAATGCACATTATTTGGGAACAAGTATGTATTTTTAGCGTAGACTTGATTCAGTCTATGGTGTCAGCCATAGTGTAACCTAGTTAAAAGGTTTGCGGTTCAGGTAAGACACTAATATTAAGTAGGATTCGATATGAGTGAAAGCCAACCCCAAACATATTTGGAAAAAGGCTAGTAAGATGTCAACTTGATTCAGTAAAGACTTGTAAAGTTAAAGTTGAAGTAATTTTAGGTGATGTATTATTTTTATGACACATAGGCGGCGAAGTAACAGGTTTCCACGGGTGTACTATGCCAAATCGAATGACAAATAATCGAATATCAGTTGATCGACCACTGGATGCTTAAATACACCGTCTTTCTCGCTGGTTCTTTACTTTCTATTCAGTCCCTATCATCAAGTTTAATATTCCGATGATTTGTTGAGTCTACACAAATAGATAATTTTCTTAAAATCATGTTTTCAAGCGTGTTTTTGAGTGTTTTATACATTACATTAGACTATAAGACTAGTTGTAAATTAAACATTGCGTAAACCTATTAACAACTAAGATAAAGTAAATAGGGCGTAGGGGCTAGGGTTGTAGATTTAGTTAAGGTTTCCTAGAAACCGATGGTTCTGGAATATGTGTAATCAAATATATATAATCGAAATCAAACATTTAAATAATTGAATCAAACATTAGATTCTCTTTGGTTTCTAGGAAAATTCAGAATCTGGTAACTTAAATATGTTTCGTGGTTCAAATATTATTGTAAATGCTTAAACTAACACTTACATTAGATGAATTCTGTGTCTGCGAATAACTAGCATAAAGTTTTGTCTATCTCGACTTCGATCGTGGATATCAGAATTTGCCTCCGAATAAATCCTATTTAAGATACTTATAAATGATAGCAGGCTGTAGTTATTCAACTATCTTGATCTTGCGGGATGCCTAGCTGTGGATTGTATGATGCCAGTGATGGTGATGCAAAGTTATCGTCTTACACAGAAAAAGCATGAACATCACTATGTTTGTTCCAATCCAATTGGCGATTTCAGACATTTCAGACTTTCATATTAACAGCGCAGCGATTCGTCCAGTCTTTCCATGGGGGTCTTGAAAATTTATTTTTCCAAGTTCAAACTCCAATCTCCCTGCTTTAGTATACACATTATATAACTAAACCTTATCAAAAACCATTGTATATTGGTGAAAATGTTACGACCATTCAGTATATTTTGAGTTAAAGACAGACAAATAAACAAAACGGGAAAGTTTTATATTAATGTAAGGATTATATGAATATATTGAACTTTACATTATTACATTATGGAACTTGACAGTCATCTCAAGGATTGGTCCGAAACAGCATTGGATAGGGATAAGTGGAAGGAGGAAGATGAGGCCTTTGCCCTGCAGTGGGACATAGACGGCTGTTAATAATAACAATAGTAAGGATTACATGGGTCCTCACGACACTGACAAACAATCAGATAGTCATAACTTCCAATCAATACCAGCTAAAATATACAAACACAATCCCGTGACATGAACGCAAATTGTCAATGGATGTTAATTCATGATTGCACTATACTCGGTGCGATAATCCATCATTGAGATAGCGAACAAAAAGTGATTTATTACTCGGCGACGCTGGCCGTTTTAAATTTTAAATAAGCGACTACAGTTTCGTACTGTTGGTTTGCTTGTCTTTTAAAAGTTTGCATAGTTTTTTTTTCGTAAAAATCTATAAATTTATTATTTACTTATTTTTATTAATATAACTATGCGACCCAGTTTTCCATAAGAATGCCTTTTTTTTTGGTGAGTGGGAAATTATCAAATGACTTCTCCCGTCCTAGGCGGGGCGGGAGGTCCTCTCAGATTTACTGACTAAAACGCACTCATTGTTCCGGGGCCACGGTAACTATCATCACATTAGAAATTTCTCCAGTATCGAGGGGGTGTTTACAAACATACAAATACTGATATCAATCAAATATATATGTCCCGTGCGGAAATCGAAGCTACGACAGGCAGCGAGGCGGCCGAGCGTTCAACGATTGAGCTTACCATGGTGTCAATATAAAATCTAATAAAGAAATGGTTTTTAATGAGCACTCTACACATTACCGAGTTTTTAATTACTAAAATAATCCTCTACATACTTTTAATAAGAACTTAATACTATGGAAATTGGGAAACAACTTTGTGAAGCAGTAATTTACTTCTTACAAATGTATGCCTTGTACTGAATTGAACTTGTTTTCTATATAAACTGGGTCTAAAACCCTCTATTATGAAACACAAATAGGTACATGAGATCCACAAACTTATTTCGTATAGAATTATTCTTGCCCATTTCCTTTGGGATTTTTGGAATAAAAAACTATCCTATGTTCTATGTTCCAAATTTCATTTAAATCGGCTCCGTACTTTTGGCGTGAAAGCGAGACAGACAGTCAGACAGGAAAAGTTACTTTCTCATTTATAATATTAGTAGGGATTTTAAATATAGCTTTAGTTCACAAGCTTAAAATTAATCTACAATTACATGAAAAAGTAACTCTGTACGTCTATATTTTACATTTTCAAAATGTTACCACTGAAACGATTGCTATTATAAGTTTAAACCCTAAGGAAGTTTAGTTCTACACCATTGATTCCCAAAGTTGTGTTTTTCGATCCTCAGGTTTTGATGTCAGCAACAATGTTCGCGAAATAAGAAATTGACAGTTTGATTTATTAATTTTAGAGGAATTTATTTTATAAAAGTAATTAGCTCAAATCCTTCTTACTTTTACATCCTACTAATAATATAAATGTGAAAGTTTGCGTGTATGTGTGTGCCTGTGTGAGTGGATGTTAGTTACTGTTTCACGCAAAAACTTCCGACGAAAATTCCTTACCGCAGTAACATGAACCGCCAATATTAACAGCTCGTGTCCACTGAAAACAAAGTAAAACCAAAACCAATATTCAATAGTTGCAGCGTGACACTCGGAATGAACCCATTCATTTATATCTTTCAAACTTTTCCAGAACAAATAGTCCCACAAGGAACGCAGGCAATGCAATAATTCAGTGTAAATTGCTCGTCGGCGAATTGTACATTACTGGGCGACATGTAGTACTGACGGGCCATTGCTTTCTGGCTATTGTTTGACTCGCACGCTCCGAATGACCGACGAATTGCACATTCTGCCTCCTCTTTGTGACATCGATGATATTTAAAATTGTCGGTTGAGTCCTTTTTGTTGGTCTTTTGGTTTGAGCAGGTAGTAAGGGCTCTAGTGCAGTGGTTGTACGATTCCCGCAATCCCTAGGTAGAGTCTAAGGTCTGATACGATCGTCTGTGTATGTGACTTTATGTGTTAGTATAGGCACCGACGATAAAGAAGAAAATTTAGGAGTTGGGCAAAAAAAGCACAAAAAATACTTTGTTTGGTAATAATAATAGGCTAGATGACTAAAAAAACGATTTTATCAGTTAGATTATCAGAAAATTTCGGACACGTCTTTTTTATTTTTTCTCGTGAACGCAAAATAATGACAATGCTGTGCGTTGCAGTTTCGCGTAACGTCACGCCTAGGTACAATTTTTACTGAGAAGTTACGTCACAAGCCAACAATCTAGAACTTTGATGGTCTATTATGTACCTTTTTGTATTTTTTTGTTAATTTAATCAATCAAAAAATATGTGTCCTATATTTATTTATATATTTTTTTGGGCGGATTAAACAGAATGCCATTTTTTTAATGTAGCAATCATTCCTAAGCTAGCTTATTATTATCCCACTTCAGGGTAAAGGCTTGGGATATGGAGAAGGCACAATTATTACAATTTAGCGCCATGTTCCCCTGTCCCTTGTTGCATAGTAGCGAACCCGAGGGTTCACAGCAAGACCAACAGTACTAATAACATATAACACGTCTAATCCGTTCGAGAGCGGCCGTGTTTGTATCTAAGAGCTGGTTTACTCGAGAATTCTGGTTTGTAGATTCAATTAGATTTCATGCAGGTTGCAGAGTTGATGAGGAACGTTAAATGTATTAAGTGCTTGTGTTCATGTGGATAAATGGTGTTACTAATATGGGTTTAGTTGTGGCGTCACTTCATTGTCGCTTGCTTAAGGCAGATTGGCGATTGCCGACTTATATTTATTATTATAACCACAGGTATCCTCACTATGTTGCGAAATGTTTATAATAGTTACCGTGACCCTGGAACATAAAGGGCAATAGAAGGAAAATGAGTGGGTTTTAGTCAGTAAGAGTCTGACACGCCCTCCCGCCGCACCCAGGACGAGAGCAGTCATTGGATGATTTCCCACTCACCAAAAAAAAAAGGTATCTTCACTATGTTTTCCGTCACTCATATCTGTGATATCCAAGATAAACTTTGAAAATGCATATGAAGTGAAAATCTCACATCGGTACTCACCTGGATTTGAACCTGCAACCTCTTACATGAGAAGCGGCCGCCTTAGCCACTGGGCCATCAACGCGTGAAGTTATTAAGTTGAAATTACTAAATTGAAACTCAGGTCTTTTTTTCCATAGCACTGTAGAAAAAATAAACTTCTATACAAAATCAATGGAAAGATATGGTCGTCTACGCCTTGTATACAATCGCATGTGAATCAAAACCTATAAGGTAAGTTACTGTTGACCTAGAAATAGGTAATAGCAAAAATAAAAAAGGTGTTTTGATTAAATTTTTAGAATTTGTAATTCACGCAACTGGTAAAGGTTGCAAGTCGCTGCAGACGAGTAGCACACCATGTGCCCGATGGTGAGGCTGGGTTTAGGTGATGATGATCGTGTACTCTTGTTAAATTTACACAAAATTTTCACAATATTGAAAACAACTCTATTTGAAGTGATTGTCACATTATTTCCACAACAGCAGCATTTCCATCGCAGTGTATCTGAAAACCTGAAAACAATAGCGCATCGCAACGAGTAAACAAAGCCGACAGAGGAAACAATTGTTTCTTTTATTGCGGTCCACTATTGTATTGAGACGTGAGTTGTCCTTTGACTCCTCACCGAAGATTTAGCCTCGTAAACCAGCAAGTCACTACACTCTAAATTCTTCACTTGATTTACCTAAACCGTTTACGACGTGTCCGTAGAAGCACCCCGGAACGGCGCATAAAAGACTGTAATAAATTCAATTGAACGAGTGCCGTCCGCAGACATAACTCGCCGTCCGGCCCCGCCCGTTTTCACCCGATTCCCTTGCAACAGATTTCTTTAAAGAAGATTGCTAAAGGAACTTTAAAACGGCGGTAGTCGTTTGTATAAAGTTTACTTTCGCGTTATTTCTCGTTTCGTTGCAGGCGGTAAATCTAGCTGCGATGTGTCGGTGACAGGCTATCTGTTCCTTGGATTTATTTTTAATAACTGCTTGTGTTTTGTTTTCGTTTAGAACTGTCACAACTTTGGACTGCAGGTATTTATTTGTCAGGAACTGTTTGCAAGGATTACCTTACGTTATTCATTTGTACGTAGGTAACTCTTGTCTTTCGTTACTCTAGAAATAAACTCGTAAAAATTTTCAAGTGATTTTGTTGTTAGCTTTTAAGGCCTGTTTTTCAAGGCCTGGCAGAGATATAGGGTCAAGAAAAACAAGTAACTACTACGTTGTTAGTGTTCCTGGGAAATACATTAAATAATGTTCATTAACCTAACGCAACAGTCTTTATTTCATCCCTAAGAAAGTCTCCAACACAACTAATCACCGCTACTGCTATACATTTGTAATTGTTCAGCATTCACAGAACAATAACGAGCGTAGTTACTCTACTAAAACTCCAATGACGTCATATAGATTGCATAAACAGAATAGGTAATTAAATGAGTTATTTCCACATAGTGAGAAATTGCCCGCACGGTTTAACTGCTGCCTACTGTTGCAGCGAGGGGACGGGGTACCATGAATTACGTAGTAATAGATATAAATTTGTCTATTCTATGAGAAATCTAACAAATTCTGCATTTTCAAAACGTCTCTGGTGGATCCTGATGTGGCTCACCCAGAGGCAACGATGTATTTTATACCATTGTACCAGTACAATAGTATTTCCATGGACGAGCTTATTAGGACTAGAGACACAAAAAATCTTCTTTCTACGTGTTAATTCATTCCCAAAAATATAAGACAAAAGCAGGTTACCACGAGACTTAAGCATTATACTCATATGCCAAGTAATCCCGGAACCCGTGTATGATGCAACAGCGCATACAGGTAAATTTAAATAAACAGTCAGTTTCCTCTCTATACTCCAGCAACGTTGGAAGCTAATTGTTAGGTACATCTACTTGTAAGCGCTCCAATTGTTCCTTACTACTATTTCAGATCTCGAAAACCCCTAAGAGACTAGCGCCGTCTAGTAAAATTTGCATTTTCTAATGTGCAATTTTGTTACCGTGTTCTACGTATTTAGTGCTTAGTTGCTTCTTGTGAAGGTGCGTTTGTTGTTTGTTTAAGAAAGTCAAATTATAAAATGTTTCAATTAAAATATTAGACGGCACCTTTCCGAGATAAAAATATAATGTAGATCCCTTAAGAGTAAAATTTATGATTTAAAATATCACCTGACTGGAACCTGAACTTCAATATATTGCTAAGCCACCCTGAGCAATGCTCGTGCGGACAATGACCTATTCCCTGTAAACGAAGAAGCTTTGCCCTGTAGTGGGATAATAATTGGCTGGTATTATTGTGATTTTAATATGGAGGTAATGAATGTGAATGAAATGAGCAACAAACTCCATATTTACTCTTTCGTATTTAAATATTACAACTACAAAATATAACTAACAAAAAATATTGGTGCTTACTCTTCATTATTAAAAAAATAATGCATCACCACTTCTTCCACTTCCGAAATAAGGTCAACCCATAACCCCTCCAAAAACCGAGATTTACACATAAATATCTTCTGGATCAATTCCAACACGGAACTCCATAAAATAACTAATTAGGGCGACTAATTACCGGTTATGGCCGGTCCTGCACGTGACGCCAATCGATCACGAGCAAATGTTGACGGTAGGTTCACCTACCCGGTAGCTCGCTAATGAGCTATTGCTAATATTGTTTATGATTAGGTGGTTCCTTAATGATTTTAGGAATAAGGTAATTTTTGGGATAGTTTTTTAACAGTGTTGATGAAATTGATAACTATTACGGGACTATTCAGCTTATGTTTGTAGAAAACAACAATTTCGAACTTGTTTGTCGCGAAAGCTGAACAATCTCAAAAACTTTTTGATAAAGTGTCTAGCTTGATAAAAAGACATTATTATTATATGATCTTCAGGTAATTGTGGTTTTTTGCGTATGTGAAAAGTAGCAGCCAAAGTATATCTATATTAATACATAGTAATATCACAGTTTAACGATCCATACAGTTGGTAAACGCCTTTGATGTCGGACGACACCGCCGCCGCCCGCCGCCCGTGTAGGTATTTACGCTACCGCGTGCAAATGTGCAAGGGTTGTCAAAAAAGACAAACTTTATTTTTTTCATAATTGAATATTACCTACATGTGAGAATTACGCGGCTGTGGGGTTTTATAAAGGGGGGCAAAATTTTCATTATTTTTGCGATAGGACACACCGTTTTCGAGATACAAGCTTTAGAAGAAAAAAAGACAGGTCACAGCGGCATGCGACTACGGTCATAACCTGGAAACAGACTGGTACACAGGACAGAAGGTACCTTTGTTTATTGTTTTATCCGGGTTTTTCGTAGTCAGATTTTAGTTTTTTTTAACTTTTGTATAAATAAATAAATAACCTAACATTGCGTGAACAGTGTCCAAGTGCCTGAGATAGCCCGTTCGCAAAGCGTATATACCTACAATACGAAATATAAATGATGCCGATTGAAATGTTTTTCTGATTGTAATAATATAACGTAGGTATACGAATACGTGCATAACTTAACTTTACTCGTACCTACTATAATTATTATATACGTAACTATAAACACGACGAGTTTATACAAAATAAATATTAGTAGATACCCACCTGTTTAATACGAATTTATAAGAATAAACTTACCTCGCGTCACGGGGAAATCTATGAAATCTTAAATCCTTATTGTGTCTCGTTGTCGAGGTACATACGTACACAGAACAAGAAGTGTGCACCGTTATAATAAGTTTATTCAATGATTCTTAAAAATTCGCTCGCGATTTACACGGATGCGTTAGCCCCAGAGTTTGGTCCCCCCAACTACGCGCACTCGTGGGCAGCGATCCGCGCCGCCCACTTCCCCTCGAGATCCCCGCCGTTGCTCTATGCAAGTACATTCGTTTTACAACTGTATGGATCGTAAAACTGTGGTAATATGTATCTTGCACCTAATATATTTTGTCTCTGCATCACCTAAACGTGGACTAGTAGAAAATGCCTTAAGCATTAAGTCCGCCGATAAATAAATAATTCTACACAGCAAAATCACCAACAGACAGGGCAACACAAAACAAACAAAAACACGTGTATCCCATAGATTGTAATAACAATAACAAAACTAACCAAAAGATAAACCTAACACTAAACGTTGAGCTAAGTTCAAGAGAGCAAGTTTGTTTGACTGGCGGCGGGGTCTTCCCGGCCCAGGGGTAATTGAGGAACTAAAGCTTGAGCGAGGAGTTGTTCCAATTTGGTAGTTGGTTCCGTAGTAAAATATTTGGTAGCTTGTATTGGCAACGAAACAGATTTGTGGCTAGGGCTGTTAGTTAAAAGCTATTTTAACTAACGCCTCTGGAATCATTACCATTCTAGCCTTTTCTTAACTATAGAGTCTATGGAGTATACATATACTCCAAAAGGCTGATGATGATCTACCACAGACTAACTAAACGTTCAGCTAAGTTCAAGAGAGCAAGTTATTTTGACTCGCGGCTAAGTCTTGCCGGCCCAAGTAATTTGAGGTACTAAGGAGCTTGAGCGAAGTGGAGTTGTTCCAATTCGGTTGTTGGTTCCGTAGTAAAATATTTGGTAGAATGTACAAAATTCATTATTCCCTTCCCAAACAAGATAAAAGTGTCTAGAGCCGTCAGTTATGTTAGGAATTTTCAAATATACAATACATAGTTCGCAATTAATTGTGCAAACTATGTATTGACTTTCTACAGTTTTCTGATATAAATTTTAACCATAGTGGAAAACAAACAATCCTAACATTTATTTAAATTTCCTTTGAATACATCTAAGATAACTTAAATTATATCTGATGGCCCTGCATAGTTGTCTACTTTGTTGTCTGTACCTAATATATGGGATCGTGTCTGTGTTGGTTTTAGTAATAAGTGTTAGACTTAATAATTTGTGATAACAATATGCAGCTCCAGATTTTGCTTGTAGCGGACGTACAAGCGGACGATAACGATTCAAAGGGTACATAAAGAAGCAGGTTTTCGGTACAGGCAAATCTGTACGGGTCGTTAACTTATTGTGAAGGCATTCATTTTTAACGGGCCTGTTGGTTTAGTCATAGTGGTTAGTGGTCCTGTCCTGACTGCTGTACCGGTCGTGGGTTCGCTTCTCTTCCAGGGCAATCTTTGTGTGGTGAGCGTGATTGTTTGTTCTGTGTCTGGGTGTATTTTATCTATAATATGCATTTATTGTATAAGTATGTATATCAGTTATTTTTTTTTTGGTGAGTGGGAAATCATCAAATGACTGCTCCCGTCCTGGGTGCAGCGGGCGGGCGTGTCAGACTTTTACTGACTAAAACCCCCTCATGTTTCTTCATGTTCCAGGTTGCCCTTTATGTTCCAGGGTCACGGTAACTATTATAAACATTCCGCAACCCCGGCAGGCGTGGCCCTGCTGGTCCCTTCCAGTGCTGACTTCTTCTCTTTGAGGCGCGCGTGGAACACTAACGCGCCGTCGACGCGGTCCTGGTCCTAGCCGGGCGGCGAGCTACCCATCGCTCACCATCCGCAGAACCGCGCCTACGGTGGCCGGTAGTCGTCGTCTTGCGACTCTCGACGTCTTTGTATATCAGTTATTCATCAGTAGTTATTGAAGAGATGGCAATGTACTGTACCTACCTTCTTTTATATGCAAGTTGGCTCTGCACCGTCGGTCGGTAGTGACTCTCACGGGTTTGCCTGAACCGGAAACCTGCTACTTTATGTTAGCACCCAAATGCGCGGTTCTATAATACGAAATATTAACCGGCCTCCGCCCTCTATGACTCGTTAATTTATTTTATAAGCTGCAATTAAAATACACAATTTGTAAATATTTCTAAGTATAGAGGACACTGAGGAGACTGAGAAATCAGGGTCCGTCAGTATCATTCCTGTATAGAACCTTGATAAGCGGCCTATTATGTCCTTATCTAAAATCCAATCTAAATATAACAATTTTCAGTAGAGTTGGTCCAGTGGTTTCAGCATTAGAACATAACAAACAAACAAGCTTCAAATTTTTTCAAAGCTTATACTACTAAAAAATGTGATGATCAACGTTTGTGCCTTCTCCGTGTAAGAGGAGACCTTTCTCCTGGATGTGGGACAATAAGGGCCATATCAACCGATATGAACCGTCCGGCATTAGCCCACCAAACATTTTTTTTTCTTGGTGAGTGGGAAATCATCCAATGACTGCTCCCGTCCTGGGTGCGGCGGGAGGGCGTGTCAGACTCTAACTGACTAAAACCCACTCATGTTCCTTCGATTGTCTTTTATGTTCCAGGGTCACGGTGACTACTATACACATTCCGCAGCCCACCAAACATAACAACCTTCTGGTCCTGGTCAGAGGATCCTCCCTTGTCAATGGAGGATGAGGGACTTTACGCTCCCTTCAAAGGGGTGTCTCACTTGATAGAACCACCAAATGCAACACCCATACATTTTTTTGGTGGAGCAACCTGAGTAGCGCAACCTAGTATCCTATACAGTTATAGCCCTAAGCTGGAATTGCTATTTATCAAAGCGCCAACAGTTTTAGTATCAGCAAAGTATTTCAGAAACACACAATAAATTTATTGTCAGGCGCTTAATTTAATGAATTAACAGAATTATTTATTCAATAAGCGTTGAATAACTTAACGAGGATTATTCAGAATTGATACGAATAATTAAGAACCAATATCTGTGTAAGCTGTTGCTGTAATTGAAAATCAAACGGTGTTACTAAGTAGATATATTAGTAAATCAACATAAGATTAGTTTGTCTGTCAAATTCATTACGCAATTTAGTTACGCAGTTTATTTAAACGGACTTTTGTATTAAAACTCAACTCTGAGTAATAAATAAAAACGGCATCCAATTCGGTTCACCCATTTAAGAGCTATGGTGCCACAGACAGACCAACAAACAGACACATACACATAGCGATCAAACTTTTAACGCCCTTCTTTTTGCGTCAAGAGTTTTAAATGCTAATTTTATCCGTTTTGCTTGACAACCTTACTTAAGTACTGTTCGTCAAAAAGGGGCGCCTTACAGTCTTAGATGAGCTAAACTATTACTGACAAATGCTAGCACTATATGGACAAGTTCATTCAAATCTGTGTACTTTCCTCATTAAACCTTCAAACACACGTGATTTGAAACACAATATAATAGCAACCCGACAGCCGGCTGTCGCTTGGTCGTTGAAAGGTCAAGATAGTAACTCAGACATTAAACTTTATGTTTCTCGCACATTTTTGACCAATACGATTGGTTGGACTTTAAAAGAGATTTTGACTTCTTAGTTTGTTTTGGATGTTTCTTATCAGAGTAGTCAGCTATGAAACACGGGCTTTATCGTCCGCTTAAAATAAACAAAATATTGACATGTAAGTGTTATTATTTAACCTATTTACAAAATAAATATCATTAATATTTTATGATTTTAAGCACAGTACACCATTGTCGTGTGAACTCATCCCTACGGTGTCTCACTGCAATCACCGTTTGAGTAATTAACTGTCACTCATTTGTCCTGAAGCAGAAGTCATTTGTAATTGATAATGCACTATTAATTCAATACAATATTAATGTGGCGAGATTACCATTGAGCAATCACAGATCATAATACGCTAGTAGCTATTGGAGTTTGAACTAATTGCGAATAATAGGGTTTCAATACCTACTTAACTGATGAGAAATGTAATTATTGTGTCTCAAGCCGCGTTTATATTTGTCTGACGTGTTGTGTCGTGACGCATCAGACCGGTATCAGTTTCATACAATATAGCCGCAATTATATTATGCTGACGCTGCGTGTCGCAACGCGTGGGTAAGCTATCGGTTACATACATTTAGTACACGACACAGCGACACGCGGGACGGGACTAATGTAATCAATCCAGTACTAAATGTATGTAACCGATAGCTTACCCACGCGTTGCGACACGCGGCGTCAGCATAATATAATTGCGGCTATATTAGAAGCCGTCACAACACAGAGCATCAGACAAATGTGAACGCTCCTATATTAATTGTATGAAACCGATACCGTTCTGATGCGTCACGACACAACACGTCAGACAAATATAAACGCGGCTTCAGTTGGAGACCAACAATTTGGACATTGGCGGTATGACACCATCACGTCTTGGATTACACGTCACACCGTCGTTGTTCCCGTAGTTGTGAGTTGATAATCTTACCAAATTGTACTTATCATGCAATCCAGTAACTATGTTCTATATCAAGCGACTGACTATTTAACCTCCATGGTCTTGGGCGATATAAAATACTGGTATTCGTTAAAAGGCGAAAGGTAATAATATAATTGTTATATGCAGCTAGTAAAAAGATGAAGATAGATTATAAAGCTCTTTGTTTTTGATTCGGTTGACACCCAAAAGTATGTAACTATAATATACTGTCCTCCATCACATAACACATTTTGCTCTTCTCCACCATTAGATGGTATTACATTTCAACACGAGCAAACTTCATCTGAATTCACAAAAGCCTTTTCACGAAATTACCCAGCAGGAATGGAAAAACCGCCAAAACTTAATCAGTTCACACCATAACGCACGAAACCATACATTCCCGGCTAAAAATAACATAATTCCCAACACCCCGAATACGGGGATTATGCGGGAATTCTCTGCACGCCACGGATCCCGTAGTTCCGCGGGATTAATATTCCCGGGGCGCTCAACTATCATAATTCCGAAACAGGAATATCAAGAGGTCGCACCACAAATCTTGAGTTTGCGGCTTGCTGCATTTACATACTCTCCGTTGCACTGCGATTGTTCGTGTGATGCGAGCTTTATTAATTAAGCATCAGATAACTAACTGTTTTGTTATCTCACTGCTTAGGAGACTTGGAATGACTTTGTTTGTTAAGTAGTGTTTATGATTGCCGTTTTGGTTGCCTGTTTTAGATGGTGTTTACTTGTGGTTGGAGAAATAATGTGTAGTTTTAATGTGTTTGCGTTATCTGCAGTGATAATTAGTCTTGAACGCTCTTCAATTTAAGCGATGATCTGTGCAATCTGGCAGTAACTGAATGCGTGTAGTCAAATATCGTGATTTAAGTTACAAATGACTTAAGTTAATTTGAGCAGGTTATAATTTAGGAAATTCTTATAGTTCAAATCACTAAATGAATTCTTGAAAATGGGAGGAGGAATATGTACGTGTATTTTGTACTTAAAAATTCTCCGAATAGAATGTATTCAATTTTTATTACTTTTAATGAAATTGATTGAACTTAATTTTAGCAAGTGGGTAAACTCACACAATTAAATCTGTTTTAACTACCGCACTCAGATCTCTCTTGAACTTATTCAATCATTAAATAAAATAATAAATAAATTAATATCCTGGGACAACTTACACAAGGTCATCTGATAACAAACTAAGCAGAGCTATGGTAACCAGACAACCGATAAACATACTTATATAATTTATAAATACATACATATCTATACTAATCTATACTTCTATACTAATATTATAAAGAGGTAAAATTTGTAAGTTTGTAAGTTTGTATGTTTGGGGTAATCTCTGGAACTAATGAACCAATTCCAAAAAAAAAAAAATTTCACTGGCAGAAAGCTACATTATTCCTGAGTGCTATAGGCTATAAATTATTTTTATAACTTGTATATTAACCGAGCTATCGCAACTTTTGTCTAGCAAGTCGGAAAAAATTACCTCATAAAACAGAATTATTTGCGTGCGCTGCCTAAACAGTTGCTTAAAATTAAAAACAATGTATGGCAACTTGGTTTGTCTTAATTTTTTCTACAAAAAAGTCCGCGATACCATATCTCTATCTTTTATATTTTATCTTTTATACTTCTTTTATTGCATTTAAAAAATGATTTTTCGGCATACTTACGTTTGGTCGATTATTTGAGCAACAAAATATTGATTCTTATGACAATAAATTATTTCAGTACATATCACAAGGACATCATACAGATAAGATTTGCCATTTACAGTATGTCAATTGGTCATATAGTTTCGGAGATAATATAAAATTATCATTTAATGTTTTTGTCCTATTGGTGTACAATAAAGAATATTGGCCGATGGCTTTGCGAGATATTCGTAGCTTATACATCAGAATAACTCATCTGGGTCCTCATAAAGGCGTGTGTAAGAGGTTACGGGTTCGAATCCGGGCAAGTACCAATGTGACTTTTTCAATTCATATTACTTTCTATAGTTTATCTTGGACATCACTGTCATCCCGTGCCTCGGAAAGCATGTTAAGCCCCGGTTGTCATTCGTAGAACTTTGACGTTACGGGTATTCAGAAGCCAGAAAGTCTGGCCAGTCGAACCAAAGGGTATCGTCGCCCAGTTACTGAGTTGTGGAGGTCTGATAGGCAGACGCTTCACGTAAAACACTGGTATCCAGCTGAATCCGGTTCGGCTGTAAGCCGACCCCAACATAAAAGGCTAGGGAGATGATAATGATTACATCAGAATAACACAATAATATTGTCCTATAGTAACCAAAAGCCGATCAGTAACCAAAAGTCTAACATAAAGCGGGTACGCGAGGATCGTGCGGTCCATGGCCCTCTACGGGGCTCCGGTGTATGCACCCAACCCGGCCTTGACTCCGGCCCGGCTACTGAGGGCGTCCTAGAAGGTTATGGCCATTCGGGTGGTGCATGGATACCGCAAGATCTCCTGCCTGCCTGATTCTTGCCGGCATACCGGTGTGGGTACCACGCACAGTGGCGCGTGGAAGTGCAACGATGGGGCGAAACTCACACACACTCGGCACACAGAGCTCCGGCGGGATCTCATGGAGACTGCGACTGTCGCAACTCAATGCTGGTCATCCCTCTTTGAGGAGTGGCTGGAATGACGCCTAGACACTCACGTATCGCCCGACACAGGTCCTCACCGCACATGGACATTTCGGGAGGTTCCTATGTCGGATTCGGGCGGAAGTGACGCCTGCGTGACACGGTGTAGTCTACGGTGCAGGTAGGCCCCGCTTGGGCGAACCACCACCGTGTCGTTGCAGAGGCGATCGGCGCTGATTCAGGCCATGCCTCGGGGCGAGACTGAATAGGCAGCCGTCGCCTCCTGCGAAGCAGACACGCTGGAGACGAAAGCGGCGGGGCGCGTGAGGCAGCGTCAAGCTTCACGCCCCGGACAGAGACCCAGGCTTAGTTGTCGCGAGTCGCAAGATGATGGCCACTGGAGGCGTGGGCCTGCGGAAGGCGAGCGGTAGGTAGCTCGCCGCCCGACTAGGACCAGACCCGTGTCGACGGCGTGTCGATGCTTCTAATAGTTACCGCGGCCCCGGAATATATAAGGGTAACCGAAGGGACATTATTGGATTTTAGTCAGTAAAAGTCTGACCCTCCTTCCCTCTTCAGGGGCGAGAGAAGTCATTTGATGATTTCCTATCCATCAAAAAAAAAAAACGCCATTGGATATGTTTTGGATGCTTTTACCAAGGTCAATGTAGCTTTTTCACGCTTATACAACCCCAATAATCTTTTTGTGTACGCTCAAGATAGTTCCACAGTTAATCCGTACTAATATTATAAATGCGAAAGGAACTCTGCCAGTCTGTCTGTCTGTCTGTCTCTTCTTCATGCCTAAACTACTAAACCAATTTTGAATGAAATTTAGTACAGACATATTCTGGGACCCGAGAAAGGACATCAGATAGTTTTCATCCCGGAAATCCCCCGGAAACTGGAACTATTATTCCACGCGGACGAAGTCGCGGGCAAAAGCTAGGTATAGATAAATAAATCATTGACATGGCCATTCTTTTAACATGCTATAAAATAAAGCCCTTGTATTTAATACCATGGCCATGGCATATGCACAAAATTAGGTTCCGCCTGTAGTTTTTTATTAACAGCGTTCCATTTTATACTAATGAATTGAAATACGCCACTCTCAATTCAAGTGTAATTTAAAATGTACGGTCGCGGTCTGAAAAGGGTTACCAATTTTGAAAGTACATTCTATATCACACTTTTTTCATTAAAATCTAAAATGCCATATCATGTTACTTGTTACCTTTTAGAAGTAATTGTGCAAAATGACACAACGAGAACAACAAAGACGTTACTAAGCAACGGCTTCGGCTTAGCCATGTTTCGTCTCTATCGTGCACTTGACGTTTGGCAGTTGTGTAACAGTGACAGGTATAGTGCCAAAGTCAGTGCTTAGTAACGTCTATTTATCTCGCCATAAGTGATGACAAAACTCTTTTCTTAATTTGTGGAATTGACATTTGTCAAAAATATCGTTTGAACGTCGTTTAGACAAGAGTAAAATTTTACGAAATATTTTTATTCAAATCGAAATAAAATGACAAGTTTAACCCTGGAGCAAGGGGCAATCTTTGAAAATGGACATAGTTTTATATCATTAGTGCCTTATCACGAAAATTCATTATAACTATTGTGATTTACTGTGAGGTTATTATTAGATCATGGAAATTATTCAGGAAGAAGTGATGCTGTCTACTTACTACGTAGTGTATCCTGCAACAGAATTCTTTCACATTAATTACGTTCAAGATAATGCACGGATACACCCAGCTTGTGCTACTATGGCGTGGTTCATTCTGCACCGTGAAATTATTCATCTCATTCAATAGCCCGCTCGGTCTGCTGATTTAAACTCAATAAAAAATTGTGAGGGCTTATGGATCAGCGCTGGAACTGACAAAATGAAAGAAATCCTCATAGATCACGCTGTGCTCGAGTGATACCAGAAAATGATACCAGAAATACTGATATATGCGCGTATCTTGTTGCATCTATGCACTAGTCGTAACTGCGGAGTAATGTTATACTAGATATTGAATAAAGATTTTTTAAGATTTGATTTATTATTTCCTTATTCTTATTAAAAAAAACTATTATACTACTATTATAATTGCGAAAGTCTACTACTATCTGTCTGTTGTCTTGCTTTTACGCCAAAACTACCGAAACGGGTACACAGATAGTCTATAGCCTAAGCAAGGGCATAGGAAAGTTTTTTATTTAATTCCAAGGGAACGGGAACTACGCGGGTAAAACCGCGGGGGACAGATAGTATTTAATAAAGGTTTTGTTCAGTGTTTTTTTATTATTTCTTCATATTCATATTCAAAAAACTAAATTAGTCATAGCTGCAAAGTGATGTTATACCAAATATTGAATAGTTTTTTTTTAACTTTTATTTATATTATGTCTTCATATTCTTATTTAAAAAAATAATTGTTTTTAAAAGTAGGTTTTCTGTATATCAAACCTTTATAGTAGTCAGTCCATCACCTATAGCGATTGATTGTCATATCATTAGAGAAAATAATCTGTGATCAATCAAATTATCATGAAATAGACATTTAGAACTTGTTGCCTCAATGTGTGCATGCAATTGTGATCCTTATGGTGGTAAAAACTTTCAGACCGTGACCGTACGTTCGAATTATTTTAAGTGGCATTCCAGAGTGTGGCAGTATGTATCGTAAATGTATATTCTTAAGGCTCGACGGCAAAAATAATAACCCCTTATCCCTGATTACCATAAATTCAGTGAGACAAAGGGATTGATGATCCCTCCTTTACATATTATGTGTCTTGTTAATTTTAATCCAAAATTATCATACTGTGTGATTAAAGAACGACAAAAAAGGGCCGAGGGTCATGATTTGGGTTTAATCAGAGGGCAGCGGCGTCCCCGTGGGCCCTATTGACCCCTGGACCTTAATGAAGGATCGCTTCCGTGGCCTCCAGCGTCTTTGTCACTGTACTATGGGCTTTGAAGGGGGTCAGACGCAAGGTAGGGCTGGTGGCGTATTTGGTTTTAATTTTCTTTGTTTTTGCTTTGAGTCTTTAGAAGTTTAAAGAGGTATTTGCATGTTCTATAGCTTGGAAAAGGCGGTTTTAGGTGCTTCTTTTTATTGTTAGTTGAAAATTGTAAGTTAAATATAAGTCATCTGTTTGAAGAGGCAGTATTTTACTGAATATGTGAGGATGAGTTACAAACTTAATTTAATAAGTGTTTTGATTAACTTTGTCTGTCATACAACTGTCAAACGACGATGGCAAGATGGGGAAGTAGAATAACTAAGCCGAAGTGCGTGCCTTAGCGCGTATTAGACGATCCTTGACGGTGATAAATCTTACATTTATCACTATCAAGGATCGTTGAGATAAATAAACCATACCTATTACCGTCAAATTACTGTCACCATCACACAACTGTCAAATTACGATGGCACAACAAAATACCTTTAAATCAATCACGAACTCGCTAACTTGTGATATACACCTACAGTTTTGGATGTATTGACCTGACTATAAAGAAGTGGTTATACTTTTATCTCAAGCATTTATTGTTTGTCACCATTATGAAGCTTCAATAAAAGTCTCAAATACTAAGTATAAGCGTAAAACGATTATTTCTAATTTAACAATCATTAAGTTGTGTTATGCTCCTTGTATAATGAGGGCAAAAAAAGTAAATAAAAAATTTGAAACCAGATGACCTATTTTATGCAATTGGAGGCTTATTATGTACTGGAACCTAAGAATTCTATTTAATACAAATTCGCTTCATTCTTACACTTGTGTAGCCAGCATTAAATCCGTTTGTGTGCAGTAATTGCGGCTTACGGCATCGGTGCGTGTGACTTGTGAGCCTGACAGAGCTGATTGCAATTCATCAACAGGCATTAAACAATTGGATAGTAAGACTGAGATTCACTAGGATTTTGATTGGTTCATTTGTCGATGTTCTTTTGTTTTCTATGAACTGTTCGTGTAGGAGTTTGTCGAGGAACTTACCTGACGTGATGAAGATGCAAAGCACCATTACTCAGGTTTAAATAAGGTTTCGAAGTAATGATGAATTTTTAGTTTATTCACTTGATGGCAAATGCTTTTTATTGATAAAGTCATTTAAGTTCTAGTAATAAGAAATGATGAATGAAACGCCAACAAAGAATATAATTTCATAGTCTTTATTTAAAAAAACTTCTATTAATGACATTGATATAGCTTACACTTGATACTAGACGTGTTTATATTGAAAAATACTATTATTTCATTTACACTTATTATATGATTAAGCTAAACATTTTGTTTCTCACTACCGGTCGAAATGGAATAATTGTTTTTGAATTGATAGCCTGATTCATGAGGAATACTATGGGTTATACTGCATCACGCTACGACTTTCAAGAGCGTAGCAGTAACCAAAACCCTAGCTTTGCGTGGGTAAAACAGCGGGAAATAGCTTGTATCTAACGTAAGTGAACGTGCTTCAAAAGGTTAAAAAACTCAAACTAGGTTAGTCTATTGCCCTAGCGATCATGCGTATCAAATTGACTGTGGAAGACAGACTAAGGTCGTACATATACCGCGAACTAACATGATAGTATGTATGTCTTGACGGGCCTGTTGGGTTAGTGGTTTATTTATTTATTAAAAAGTAAACCAACAGTGGATGCATTTAACACTGGCAGTGAGATGTCTATGGAACTAGAGCTAATACATTCACCAATTACAGGTTTACATAACTTTGTCGTTGCTCGGAAAAGTAATAAAACAAAAACACAATATAAAAAAAAAGTGGTTAGTGACCCTGATTGCTAAACCGGAGGTCGTGGGTTCAATTCTCAGCCAGGACAAACTTGAAGTGACTTTTGGCTATACTCTAACGTCACTTACCTTTAAAACGCTCTAAAATACTTCTCTAAAGTCTAAGTTGTAATTTTTGGCCGACTGGAACCCCAGAGTTCCTCCTGCTACCAAAGATCAGGAGTATAAACTTCTTGCTTGCTTCTGTTTTGCCGCATGATCCGAGCTCATGAAATTGTTACACCTTAGATTTTGAAACTAGATACCTAATTGTTTGCCGTAAATAAGCAGTGTGTTTCTGCTCGTATAAAAAATACTCAACCTTTGGGCCTTATCGTACTAGCGGGTTGCAAGCGTCTTCAAAGCGGAACGGGCGCGCAACGAATTATTTACGGACACACAACGAAAACGCCGCGCATGCGCAGCAAATTCGTTGTGGACGCGCAACGAGATTGCTGTAAATAGCAGTGTAATTTCTTCGTTAACTTGATACAAACACGTGACGAAAACGTTGCGATTTCGCCACGCGTTCGCGACGCCTTTGCTGTGCAGCCGCGGCGTGTTCGCGACGCATTCACTGCGCGCCCGCTCCGCTTGGAAGACGCTCGCAACCCGCTAGTATGATAAGGCCCTTTCTGCGTAGTTCTAATAAATTCATTATTAATTCCAGTTGATTGCAATATAAAAAAATCGCATAAAGTACACCATCTGTTATAAATAATAGGTTGTGGCAATAATATTATAAGCGTTGTGGTAAGAAATTTTTGTTTGTAACAACAAGTTTTCATTAAAATATTTTTTAAAAGCGATCACGTTGTGTTTGACGTTTTTGTGATTACGTGTCCAACTCTTTTTATTCAAATGTAGTAACTACTAGAAAAGCTAGCGCCCAGGATAAATACGTGTTGCTTAGTAAGCACTGACTAAGCAAATTAAAAAACAAAATCATTAGTGATCGTAAGGGTCACTTTCGCGTGGCAGTATAATATAAATGTCACTGTTAACTGTCAAACTGCGATGACAAGATAGGAACGGTGATTCGAATGGCTAATCCAAAGAAGGTGTTAAGTTACTTATAGATTTTTGGCTTGGATAGCCAAGTTTATTGTGAAAATAAATGTAATAAATGAACGTGAAGAGATTTCTCGGCAGTTTGTAGAAATACCATTCCTGTAGGTTCATCATGGTAGCCAGATTTGTGAGGCTATATAACATAATTTTGAGGCTATACAATATAACTATAGGCTTTATAACTTCACGCTGCGACCGATGAGAGCAAACAAAGCTACAGCCGCGGCGGCGGCGGACAGTAATTAGTATGAAATGGTTGACATTTGCACACTGCTTCGGCCTACTTAATTTGATACTCGAATTATAAACCATTATAATTATGTAATTTTAGCACAGCAATTATGTATTACCACGTCAAAATTAACCAATCCAAAAGTAATATTTCAACTGCTGAAGCCTTCATTAACTCGCAATATTATCTTCCAGGGAACTTCCCAATGACATTCTGACACTCGAGACTTTTCAATTAAAATTAAACCGTCATACAAATCATGTTTACACCGCGCTGTGCATAACAAAACGCTATATTTAAGCAACTTCGTTCACCACCAAAAGTTTGTTTAATTAAATCTTTAGCGATTTGAAAACATCTGGTCCTCCAAGGGGCGCACAAATTCGTGGTATTCGGTCTTTTTAGGCAGGACCAAAATCAGGGTTAATTTGTGAAATCTTAATGACAAATTCGTTTGCAGTGTTGACTTTGAGAGTGATACAGCTAAATTGAGTTCGGATTTTCTAAACTGAGATCTGTAATCAACTGCGGTTGGGGCTAAGCCTGTGATTGCCCCAATTAACAATTTTGCTGACAATTTTGGAGACCGCTACGAGAAAGTTGTTACTAGGCGGATTATTGGTACTCCATCAGGGAGCTGGATTACTGGAGCCGTGGCTTTTGTTACTCTCCTTAATCATTTTAATTGTTACAGAAGTTTTTGGTGTTGCTTTAACCACAAAGCATTTTAAATTGATGCTGGTCGACTTTAGCGGGCTGATTAATGTTATAATTTACGGATACAGACTACAATGAAATTTTGTAAAAGTGTAGATTCTTACTTGGGGTCGGTTTTCTCAATCATGTGACGCCATTTGTCATGGTCTTGCACATTGGTTTTCTTGAGACCTAATTTCGCCATATCCCGCTGGACTTTTGAAAGGCACTTTCCTTGTTGCACTTTAGTACTCTGTGTAAATGCAGCAGTACCTAATGATACCTTGTCAGCAATATTTGCTACATAGAAGCTACATTTTATGTGATCGTTGCACACTCTGTCTTTAAAGGAACTCCTTCAGACTACCCCAGGGTACATATTTCAGTTATGTGGAGATCTTTTTCCTTTTTGGTTAGTTTACGCTCTTTATTATGGTGTCTTTACATAAAGAGCATATATTAAAGAAAACGTTCATAATTAGGTAGATTGCGAACAGGTACGGAATCTAGAACTACACACTGGAACATGTAGCGTGTTCAGAAAAGATATTTTCAATTCACAAAATGTCAAATGTACTCTCTGAGATTATGCACAAATATATGAGATTATATTTGCATCCAAAAGGCAGCCTTATGAATATTGTAATAAAGACTATTAGGAATGCAAATGGAAGTTAGTTTTAGACTCAAGTTTGCGAGCAAATATCGTGAGGCGTTTCGGTCCTTACCTAGTGTAATGGTTAGAAAGGCAAAGATAGTTCTACACTATAGAAGCGCAATTGTGTTAAAACAATTGTGCCTTCAATGAAGTTGCCTCATTGAAGAAGGTTGACTTTCACGGCAAAATGGAGCGACGAATTGGCGTATTGTTTAAAAAATGGAAAAAAGAAATTGTTTAAGTAGAGACAGTTGACGGGATGAACAGTGACATAGGCTATATTATTCTGTCTCTCTCTAGCATACAACGGTCATCAAATCGTAGGCTGTCAGGCGTGTAGCAGGCGTTCGAACCCATAACCTCTTACACGAGAGGCGGACACCTTATCTACCGGGCCATCACGACAAGAGTTAATTTAATATGCTTTTCTGAATTATAGTCCAGCTTTCGTCAAACGTATTTTATCTTTCCTAAATTTTGTCCATTCTACACTACCTGTTCTATACTAATGACTGAGTCAAAGAATTGCAGCGTTTGTGAACGTACGCTAGTTGCACAAACATTTCGCTTATTGCGAATGTTAGTTCGTAGTAGATACTGTACCACTGTGATCGCTTTGTCACCGTCAACTGTTTTCTAGACTGTATTGCTGGTAGCATCATCGTCTTTGTCAGCTACTATACATCTATTTATTAATTTACATTTTATCTTTCCTAAATTTTGTCCATTCTACATCTACCTGTTCTATACTAATGACTGAGTCAAAGAATTGCAGCGTTTGTGAACGTACACTAGTTGCACAAACATTTCGCTTATTGCGAATGTTAGTTCGTAGTAGATACTGTACCACTGTGATCGCTTTGTCACCGTCAACTGTTTTCTAGACTATTGCTGGTAGCATCATCGTCTTTGTCAGCTACTATACATCTATTTATTAATTTACACTTTATGCATAAACGTACAGAAGCGGTCTTAATGCCTTAGGCATTCTCTACCAGCCAACCATCGGTAGTGCAGAGATATGATGGCAGGTGCCATCATAACTCTATGCAATTTAAGAAGAAAAATTGTTTTACAAGATAAACTATTACAAATCAATAAAAATACATAATACGTAATTAAATAAATAAATCAATTATATATTATAAAAATATCTGTACTAATATTTTAAAGCTGAGTATTAGTTTATAGTTTGGTTGAACGCGCTAATCTCAGGAAATACTGGTTCCAATTGAACAAAGTATTTTTGTCATTTTTACCATAAGCAAACAAATTTACCATAAGCAAAAGCAAGCCTGAAGTTGTAAGCTTACCTTAGCTTGGACCCTGTTCCCGATACCGGTGGTCTACTAATTTATATTTTTTTATGTAAAAATATAATAATTGATCGGGTATAATTTATCTATGACTAGCCTTTGCCCGCGACTTCGTCCGCGTTGAATACTTCCCGTTCCCGGAAGATATTCGGGATGAAAACTATCCTATGTCCTTTCTCGGGTCCCAGACTATATCTATACCAAATTTCATTCAAATCGGACAGAGTTACTTTCGCATTTATAATATTAGTACGGATTATAATAAAATTATGCCTATCGGTTGTCTGGTTACCATAGTACAAGCTCTGCTTAGTTTGTTTACTTATTATTTATTTATGTTCTTTTATTAATATTTAAAAAGTAATTTTTGTTTTTAAAGAGTAAACGTTAATATCCATTGGTGTCTTGTTATATGTAGATTTATGCTTGTCAAGCTCGCAGAGGTCCCCTCTGTGAGTTAGCTACGCCCCTTAATAGCCTGCCAAAGGCCCGGGATCCCAGGGTAGATATAGAAATAAATAATTATTGAAACATTTTTATGAAAATTTCAAGAGATTTGAGAAGTATTGCGAGGTTTAGACAATGTCAAAATTCCACACCCAAATCTGATCAATAGATTCTAACCATGTTCACAAGTAATATAGGGCTCTTTAGTAATCGTTACTACACTGACTATAAGGTAAAAAATCGCAGAACATCTTTGCGGGCGATTTCATTTCAATTTTAATAAAACCTGTCATTAGCGGGATTGTTTGCCATATTATAATGGGTTTTCAGTTAACTATTAACATTTCGTCCATTCAATTTTGATCTCTATTATCTACGGCAGAAATCTGAAATTGTGTATTGTGTTATTAATTGTAAATTTTCGCAATGTGAATTAAATTCTTAACAGACAGATTGCAAAATGGAAAATTTTGACGTGTACTCTCTGTGATGTGTTGGTGTGAATCTGTGACAATATTCACTTAATTCATTTATTGTTGAAATAAATATTGTGCATGAATATAAATGCCAATGGTCTGTCAATCTGTGGTAATATAAATTAATTTCTAATTCAATTAATAAACATTCATTCGCGTGGATGAATTTCGTTTATTAAAATAAAAGTTTACATCTGCCCCTTTGTCTACGTGAAATATTTCGTTTACGGATGCCGAATTTGTTAATAAAATTTTATTAACAGCAATTAAGATTAACAAATCTTCCTATTATAAATTAAATTTCAGAACTGGAAAATGCGTTAAGCTTTACAATTGATGGAACGCGCGTGAGTGCTTAAAAACCCGCTCATTGATGCAGATTTGCACTCCCGCCAGTATGCGCGTGGGTGCGTGGGCACACAAATATACATAAGTATAGATTTAACTGCTCAACAGAAGGTTCCACCGTAAATACGAATAGAAACTCGGAAGACTAAGACATCCACGAGAAACATTTTGGTATACACATGGGACTAAACTCAGCGATTCTACAGCTGTACCAATCCATGAGTCAAGAAGGGTGCATTTTCACTACCTACATTATAAACAGCGCTACACTTTTGGCCATCCTCACTTACGGCTTTTTCTGGCTCACTAATCGCGAAAAAAAACCACTACCACTTTATCAAGACCATTGGAACTTGATACATCACACCTCTTCACTCTTAACTTGTCGAAGCACGGAGCGTGAGGGGGGGTCAGGTTAAAATGGCCGTCAGTGTATAAGACGTGGAATTCGAAAAATTCAATTTCCTAACTGTGAATTTAGTAGAGAATGTAAGAAATAACCGGCAGTGTGTCGGAACGCTCCCGGGAGACACGGAGGGAATGTAAAACATAGAGAAAGGAGAGAAATTACACGTGCTCCGACTGGTATGTGCCTATCTTTATCTTCCTAAAGATATTTATACCACTCGATCGGATTTGATACTTTGATCTCCGTATCTTTAATATGCTGTAATGCCTTTTGTTTTCAAAGGCATATCGAAACTTGAATATAGATTTTTGGATTCGTTATGGAGTTGTCAGTTTTTGTATATTATTTTATGGTAAGTACGACTCGGTTCATCTGATCCTTTTCTCATTTATGATGGAGTCGGCTTTCGGTCTAACTTGATCCGAATACCAATATGTTACTAAGAGCGACATTTTCCTGCCCCGGTTCACCTAATGACAACTGGAAAATGCCTACTATCTGTAATACTAGAGGCCTCGCGCAATATGCCTATATTGCCATCCCAGAAACAAAATTTAAGCTGGAAAACAGCATAGAAACTCTGTTTAGCGGGAGAGGTATATAGTAATTAAACCTCGGCGAAAATACCTTGTAAACTTTATTACGTATTTATGCATCTATGCTTTGTCATCTTTAGGTATAGATGGCAAAGAATAAGATATATTTATATACGAAATGCGAACTTTGGGTCAGCTAGCGTCTCTATCGTGCTATAGTAAATTGTCGAAGTACTTGCTAGTGTACATTTATTTGTGTGTTAGTGTACGCTATTGGTATTTTTAATATTTTTGCATTCCTAATTGATTGCTGTAAAAAAAAATCGTTAAGCGCTAAATATGTTTATTATTTCAGAAAATCTTAGAAGCTGAAAAAATTGAAATTATTAACTATTAATTCATCTTATTTTAAGGAGCTGTCTAAAGCGTTACCGGAGGGCTGGCTTTACATAGAGGCTTCACCAAAAGCAGGCATTTTGATTCCAGGTTCACTGCTAAGCCTCACCATTCAACGTAGCTAACGGGCAGTGTCTTCAACACTATATTATTATCAGATTATTTAAGTATTTTTTTTATTAGAAGATATTATGTATTTAGGTTTTTTATGTGTGCCAGATAAATATTTTTCTATTCGTTATAAATAGACTCGATTGACTGAAGCCGATCCTACAGCAAATATTGGTGCCGATTCTCTTGTGCACAAACTAACGTTTTAAGTTAGGTGCATCTTTCTCTTTCCTTTTTATTAAGAAAAGGACAGAAGATCAAATATTAATTAAGTCCTGTCTAATTTAAACACTCCATAGATAATTTTGACGCAATTTCAAAACATGGCGTCTATACGTCAATTTTCATCAGGCGCTGTCTAATTTGACAGGATTAAACTAAAATGTATCTTCTGTCCTTTTCTTTAAGAAATGGAAAGAGAAAGATGCACTTAACTTAAATTTACGTTAGTTTGTGCACAAGAGAATCGGCACCATTATCGTATCGTAGTTGTGTCGTGAGTCCTAAACGTATTTTTTAAGGTGCGAAGTAGGGTGTCGCTTTCAATACAACGAAACCGATCAGATGTTCAAAAGATAAAAGGGGAGGGAAACGTTAAACCATCTCATAGTCCTAAAAATAAAGTGATATTTCGATATAGAATTTATTGAATATTTATCAAATTACAATTCTCTTTGTATTTGCAGGAGCGCGAATTTTTAAGAAAATGGTGGTAGTAAAATTTGCATGCTTTAATGGTGTCTTGGGCATTGGTTTGGTGGTAATTTTTGACAGGTTTTCTTTACTAAAACTGCCTGACGTCTATGTTAACCTTATTTTTTTCTTTAACTAATTTTATTATTTTTTATAAGCTTTGTGTGTACTTGAGTGATCTTGTATTTTAGTATTCGGGACTAATTACCACTGGTCACCTTATAATCAAAAGCCTAAAATCATTACCGACAAAAAATTAAAAATGATAGATAACGCAAACACACGCGCTTTGCAGAATCGTTAAAATCTACTATATAAAAATAAGTCGGGTTTTCCTTCCTGACGCTATAACTCCAGAACGCATGAACCGATTTCCACGGTTTTGCATTCGTTGGAAAGGTCTCGGGCTCCGTGAGGTTTATAGCAAAGAAAATTCAGAAAAAATCCACGCGGACGAAGTCGCGGGCGACCGCTAGTACTTAATAAAAAAGTGTCGATGGGAAATTGTTTCTGATTAACGTACAAACAAATATGTTTACGTATACATTTGTCATCAATAAACAATATAAAGCCCAAAACATAATGAGTGATTTCTTTATCGCAGCATAAAAACTTCATAATCCATTTCAAGATTTTAGAAGAAACTAGCGGCCTCCTACGGTTTCACCCACGTTAAAAATGTTAAGGGTGAACAACTTATCACTTAGGGGTATGAAAAATAGATAGTAGCCGATTCTCAGACCTACTGAATATGCATACAAAATTTGGTAAAAATCGGTATAGCCGTTTCGGAGGAGTAATGTAACTAGCATTGTGACACGAGAATTTTATATATAAGATAAATTTTCAAAATTAACCCTATCTATTCCGATCTCACACAATAACATACCAACAGTTCGCGGTTAGGTACACATTACACAAACTAATCAATGTAATACATTGATAGACGCAACACCTGCGAATAATGCCTTACCTAACATCAATAATTTGCTCTACTCAGCCGTAACATACCGATTACTACATTAACATAATTGTGTATTTCTCGAAGACATAATAATAGTAAGAAAGTTTCAGCTACGTTACATAAAAATGAAAAAGTGAGGTACCAAAAGGCCAATTATTCTATTAATATACCTATAACGGTTAAGTGCGTGCCCGCCAAGTTGTAAGATTCTGTAGGCTCGGATTTCGTACTTGTTCTTTTTATTATATTGTAGTATGCAGCATACAACAATTCTCTCCATCACAAATATATTAGACTAGCTTCCACCCGCGGCTTCTCTCTCCTTTCAATCCTAATTTTATTTTTCAGAGATGGAATTTCCAAAAAATGTGTTAGCTATTTGGATACTTACTCTCAAAGTGCATACCCTTCAGTTTTCTTGCCTTTAGAACCAGCGGTTTTGGGCTGTAAGTTGATATATCAACAGTCTGTAAGTATACCATTTTATTCAATCAATAAATATGTATGACTAGCTTTTGCCCGCGACTTCGTCCGCGTGAAATAATAGTTTCAGTTCCCGGGGGATTTCCTAGATAAAAACTATCCTATGTCCTTACTCGGGTCCCAGACTATTATCTGTATCGCATTTCATTCAAATCGGTTCAGTGGATTAGTCGTAAAGAAGAGACAGACAGACAGACAGACAGACAGAAAGACAGACAGACAGACAGACAGAGTTACTTTCGCATTTATAATATTAATATGGATTAGTATGGATTGAATATATTTATAAGTCATCCTGCTGTTACTGGCGATTCACAGCTCACCCAAGTACTTCGATTTAACGAGTGCGTTTTTTCCAAAACACTAAACTAATTAAACGACTTTTATTTATTAAATAGGTAAAAAAATACACTTTTGCTCGTCATTTTTCCTAATTTTAATCGAACGTTAGCGCCGGTGTTTCCTAGCTGGACTACTCATCGACATTTCAAACTTCGGTGATCCGTAATACAGTCAGAAAGAAAAATGTTCGTGTCGCCAGTTTGAAAATAAAATAAAAATGAGAAAGCTATAGAAACTGATTATTATACTTTAGATGCTAAAGTATATAGTCAGTCAATTATTTGACAAAGAATTTATTGACGACGAAATACACGCTGTACTTGTAGCAATTGATTTCCGAAGACACACCCGTTTTACAAGAACAAAGTACTTTATGGCACTAGGCCCGGCCGTTTGAAAACGCATCACGTATTCAATTAGAATTTGTCTTGCAAAGACCAAGGTTGTGTGTAAAACTCTTTGCCACATACGCGTATATTTATCAGGTTTGAGGGTTGTTTGTTCCAGAAAAATGTACTCACCTATCTATGTCGACATATGTAATTGAAGGAGAGTTATTTTTATATAGTTAACATTTTCTTAATCTATATCAACTATTTGACGGGCCTGTTGGTCTAGTGGTTGATGGCCCTGACTGCTAAGCCGGAGGTCGTGGGTTCGTGGGTCGGTGGGAAAATTTGTGTGTTGAGCATGATTGTTTGTTCTATGTCTGGGTGGGCATTACTGTCAAAATCTGGCTAAAATACCTTAAAGAAATGAAATAATTTATGTCTAGGTTAAGTCTTTCACCCCTAGACTACTATCTTCACTACCACAATCTCAAAAAACCAAGTCTTAAAAAGCAATTGTCAGCAATTAAACTCCATGAACAGTGTAACGTATGTACAGTCGCGGTCTGAAAGTGGTTACCACCATAAGGATCACAATTGCATGCACACATTAAGGCCACAAGTTCTAAATGTCTATTTCATGATAATTTGATTGATCATAGATTATTTTTTTCTAATGATATGACAATCAATCGCTTTAAGTGATGGACTGACTACTAAAAAGGTTTGATATACAGAAAACCTACTTTGAAAAACATTTTTTTAATAAGAATATGAAGAAATAATAAATAAAAGTTTAAAAAAATCTTTATTCAATATCTGGTATAACATCACTCCGCAGCTATGACTAATTTAGTTTTTTGAATAAGAATATGAAGAAAAAAAGCACTGAATAAAATCTTTGGTAAATACTATCTGACCCCCGCGGTTTTACCCGCGTAGTTCCCGTTCCCTTGGAATTAAATAAAAGACTTTCCTATGCCCTTGCTCAGGCTATAGACTAACTCTGTACCAAATTTCATTTAAATCGTTTCTTAAAGCGAGACAGACAGACAGTTACTTTCGCAATTATAATAGTAGTATGAACTAAAGAATATAAGGAAATAATAAATCAAATCTTAAAAAATCTTTATTTAATATCAAGTATAACATTACTCCGCAGTTACGACCAGTGCATAGATGCAACAAGACACGCGCATAGATCAGTATTTCTGGTATCATTTTCTGGTATCACTCGAGCACGGCGTGATCTATCTCGTAGTAGGCATCATCACTTCTTCCTGAATCATTTCCATGATCTTTTATTTGGTCTTCTTCGCCGTGACATCTTATTCAAACCTCACAGTAAATCACAATAGTCACAATAGTTATAATGAATTTCGTGATAAGGCACTAATGATAGAAAACTATGTCCATGTTCAAAGATTGTCCCTTGCTCCAGGGTTAAACTTGCCATTTTATTTCGATATGAAAAAAAATATTTCGTAAAATTTTACTATTGTCTAAACGACGTTCAAACAATATTTTTTGACAAATGTCAATTCAAGAAATTAAGAAAAGAGTTTCAAAGCACTTACTTTGGCACTATACCTGTCACTGTTACACAACTGCCAAACGTCAAGTGCACGATAGAGACGAAACATGGCTAAGCCGACGCCGTTGCTTAGTAACGTCTTTGTTATTCTCGTTGTCTCATTTTGCATAATAACTTCTTAAAGGTAACAAGTCACATGATATGGCATTTTAGATTTTAATGAAAAAAGTGTGATATAGAATGTACTTTCAAAATTGGTAAACCTTTTCAGACCGCGACTTTACACATAATCCCCGAGGCACCCAATTCTCGGGGTAGTGTTTGAATTAAACATAAAATATAATAGTCCATTAAGACATGGTGTGAGGCCACTATCGCACGACGTTACTGTTATGTCCACATTAGCCGAGCTCACTCTTAGAGCTGCGTCATACTGCAAGCGGGATAAAATCCTAGTAATATAAATTACTATTTTTGCTCACGACATCGTTTGGGAATGACAGTAATGTTGTCTTTGATGCATAGATAGTTGTAGTACAAAATCTTTCCCTGGAAATCAGGCTATCTCATGGTTCAAATCCAAGCGTGTGTGAATGTAAAATTATTTTTATCAGCTTTTTTTGCACACCTTCCCCATGTACAATTTGACTGTGAAAATCTCATCTTCCTCTTTTAGGGGTACAAAGTTCTTCACATATTTTGTTTTACGTAGTTTGGCCACAAAATCTTGTCTAGAATTTTAGTTTGTGGTGAAAAGCATGGAGTATGTCATAAAAGAAGACAAAATTCTTTGCTTCCTTATAAATATTCATATGATTACTAGTATATACAGGTTGAGTACCCATTACAACTTATTAGAATGCTGCGCTTACATTAGCACCTCGGTTTTAAGGGAGTTGAGAGCTACTTTATGCACTTAACAGTTATTACGCTGAAAATAAAAACACATAAGTAAGGATATTTTATCAAAAGCATTCTTTTAGTTCGTTATGACATTGTAAACGACTGTAAATTTCCATTTCATTCCTTTTGGATTTGTATAAAATCTTTTCAAGTATTTAGATTGTACTGTTCTTTTCTTACTTATTATTACTCCAATCAATAATATCTTGATTCCCTCAGGCGCTATCGGATATATTTTGTCATTGGCGAAGTTATAACGTCTCGTTTTTCCTCGAAAAATGGACGAACAATAGCTGTCATCCAATTTCCGACGATGGGTTGATAGGAAATCTAGGCATTTGTGATTTCTCCTCTTACAATATATCAGGATTATGCGTTAGGATTTTGTTAAAGAAGCAGCTGTTAAGAAAAAAATTCTACAAACAAAGATTCATATAAAATAGCTAACCAGAATATATATTTCTTTGCAAGAATAAAAAGTTAAGACAGAAACTACCAACTGAAATTAGATTGTCTGTGTGACATTACATTCAAAATTAATTACAACTAAGTATGTTAGGGTCGGCTGTCAGCATAGCCAGAAAGAGTTGAATAATAGAATTTTTTATAAATGGACTACCACCTAGAAGATCTCCACAACTCAGTTACTGGAAAACACGACATTTAGTAAGACCGATTGTCTAAAATTTTAGCTTTTGAGCAGCTGAGACCACAATTTAGGTGCTTCCCGGAGCGCTCTCTAACATAAAAGTGACTACAATTAAATATTCATATATTTTTTTTTTACTTGTCGGTGTTTGCGGCACAGAAAGTGATATGTGTACAAAATTTCAACTTAATAGAAACGTCTGTTTCTATATGTCTGTTTCCATATGTTTAGATGGAAAAATGATCCTTCATGGGTTCGTTTATTTCACATATGTTACGGAACCTCAAAAAAACATGTAAACATATAGTGCCTGTAATTTCATTTTGGTAACAATTTTAAAGCTACACAAGCTTTTAATTCTCAACCCTTAAATTACTGCAAAAACCAGCGTTAACGCCTAAAAATACCGCAAAAGAACACTCGTAATGAATCTTTACCAAAGGGTTTAAAAATGGCCGGCGTATTAGCATATATCACGCGTACGAGCCCTTTGCAAGTTCCACCCTTGGTGAACACCCTGTTTGAATACAAATTCGCCAAACTCTTATCTCATAATACCAATGCATTTGTTGTATCACCCTTTACAATTTTAAGCCCTGCGTAATGACACAGAGTAAATAGTTGCAGTAGTTTGTTGACCGCTCGCCAAATATAGACTTAAGAAATACGACAGTCTAGATCCGATAAAAAAAAATTAAAACGAACATAAGATTGCTCGGGAAAAAAATGTATTGGTCGAAATTTTGAACGAACGGATTTTTCCCCGACGAATGTTGACGACGAGAACAATTTCTGGATCAAGATGCTTGATTTGTTTGTCTTTCTTAGATTTTACGAGGTTTTAACAAGTGGAAAGATTATAACTGCTATATATTTTACTGACTATACTTTTTTAATGCTTAATCTCTTAAGACTTTATTATTCTTTAAATTGTATTAGTTTTTTATATATATTAGGTGATGGTCTTGATCTGTATATATTTATGTTGTATGTAGTTTTATGGCATTATTCGGCGGTATGTTCATTTTGCTCCACAGTTCTCTTTATAACAAACAAGTTCTAGACGTGAAGACTTGTAATTAGCTGTCAGATTATCGCTTTGTTATTAACCATCATTGTATTTAGCTGTAAGTCTTCCATAGTCTTTAAATAAATAAATAATCTACTAGTAGAAGTAGATAACTTATTTAGTCAGGCGTATTGGCTACTGCCATTGTCTCTTCGTCACCCATAATTATGTCAGATTGCAAAACTAATTCTGACTAACGGATTGTTTTGCAAAAATGATGTGCTTGAACTTCTGTAGCTTACTACTCTGTGGCATCACTCTGTTGGCCTGTATAATGTATAATTATTATGCAAACTAGATGCCCGCGGCTTCGCTTCATTTTATGGTGTGATGCTTGATTGAAGGTTATTCAATTGGCTCTTGTGATGAGTATCTAATTGGTATGTGATTTTGGACCCTCCATCTTGATTTAGGTAATTATGTATATTTTAGGGCTGGAGAATTTGATTTTATGCAGCATAAGTATGTGTTCAAGTGGATTTTATACACATACTCTATAACGGTTTAGAAACTTTAAGTAAATAAATCAGTATCTTATGGAATCTCACGCGGCCTCCGGTCTAACAGTCTGCATCACTAACCACTAGATCAGCAGGCCAGTGAAGTCTTTGTATTGAAAATTTATTTTTATTTATTTAAACTTTCTACGTAGTGTACAGGCGGACTTAATGCCGTAGGCATTCTCTGCCAGTCTACTTTCAGGTGGTGCAGAGAAATTATAAGGTAGATGTAATAAAAAGTATGAAAGTATAAAGTAACAAATAATAAACATAGTCATATATTTACATATACTTTACTTAAATATGATACCTATATGTTATATATAAAATACGCTTACATACATATTTACTTACCTATCTATAAATAAATATAATAAATTCAAATTATATACATATATACATACTATACCATATGTTAAGAGACGTCTGCAAATGCTATCCGTCAAAATTAAAACTAAACTAAACTAAAATTGTGTTTATCGGTGAATACTTGCTATAAAGACCTAAAAGTTAACACATTGGAAACTCTGAATTAGTTACAAATTTATTATAAGAGCTTGAAAACATCAATCACATCACTCAGCAGCTAAATCTACGCCATCTTAAGTTTATGTGTATAATTTAATAAGTCCTAATGTCCGGTAAATCTTAATGTCTACTGGTACTTCACGCAGTAAAACTAAAATATCGAAGATCGAAGTTAACTAAAGTTAGTTTTGAAATGGAACGGTCAGTGTACAGAAAATCCTTTCCCTTCGAACCAAGGCCGATGCATGACATGTTTGATTAACATTAAGTTCATGTGCGCATAAAAAGCTATATCGGACATAGATTATTAGATAGGAACGTGTAGTACTAGTTCCAAGCTGGGAGTGTCGCTTGAATGCTCTGTGTTGACTATGTCTGTAGGTTATCTTGAGACTTGTTTGATGCTATTTTCTTTGGAAAATGACACTTATGACAAAGAAAAAAAACACGCCGTCAAAAACTATTAGTTTATTTTATTGTCTAAAAGTGTAGTTCAAAGCAAAAATCATCACGTTGTCGTTATAAACAAGACAAATATACAAGATATACATAAAATGAAAACTACGTAGCCAAACAATGTAATTTTTTTATGGGATTAAATGGCAACTATTTTGTACCAAATTTAATAGGATTTACGTAAATCAGATCATAAATCTCAGTGTTATCGGTTTACATACAAACAGAACAGTTAAAACAGTATTGATACCAAAAATAATTAAAAATCGTTTGTTTTATATAAGCACCATCTCCCCAACCTTGTAGCTCGGTTTCCACCGCGAGCGGAACGGACCCATTAATGACTTCGTTAAACTCGCAAACGCTACTGCATACTTGTATTTCCACCAACAAATAGTCGGACGGAAAGAGCCGAGCGTGTAGAAAGAATAGAAATGAGCTCGCTCAGTTCTAGGGAGCGGAGCGGAGTACTTACGGACTCCGATCAACTCGCAATTACAATTTACATAGCAGCGTTTCCACACAGAAAGTGGTGAGCGGGGCGGATTGAGCGAGTAAAAAGAAATTGAAAAGAGTCCGCTGCGCAAGGCCTGCACCGACTAGTTCAGAACGGACTCGCTCGCTGTCTGCCCCCCGCGCTTCTCGCCTCCCGCAGCTACGCGCCGGCTGGCGCTCGCACTCGCATCACCGCATTGTTGTTTGTTATGGCAGTCGAGTAACACGTGTTATTTTGGTTTGGAATGGAGCTATTTATAGAAGCTGTACGACAATACCCATGTTTGTGGAATGTATCAATTAAAGAATACCGAAACATAGATATAAAAGAAGCGGCATGGAAATCTATAGTTGATGAGCTCAGTTCTCATGATGCGCTCAGAACGAGTTCTCTGTGGAAATTATCTATTCGTTTTTCATTTCTCATTTTCCGTTCAGCTCAGTCCGCTCATTTCTCTATCTCAGTTTCATTTTGCAGTGGAAATCAAATGACCAACTCTTCGCTGGTGGGAACTCAAACCTATTTAATTAAAAAGGAGTCCGTTCCGCCTAACCATTTTCCGCACATTACCGAGCGGAACGGACCCATTAATGACTTCGTTAAACTCGCAAACGCAAACTGCATACTTGTAGTTCCACCAACAAATAGTCGGACGGAAAGAGCCGAGCGTGTAGAAAGAGTAGAAATGAGCTCGCTCAGTTCTAGGGAGCGGAGCGGAGTACTTACGGACTCCGCTCAACTCGCAATTACAATTTACATAGTAGCGTTTCCACACAGAAAGTGGTGAGCGGGGCGGATTGAGCGAGTAAAAAGAAATTGAAAAGAGTCCGCTGCGCAAGGCTTGCACCGACTAGTTCAGATGACCAACTCTTCGTTGGTGGGAACTCAAACCTATTTAATTAAAAAGGAGTCCGTTCCGCCTAACTATTTTCCGCACATTAAGCCCGGTTTCCACTGCGAAAGGGTAATGTGCGGAAAATGGTTAGGCGGAACGGACTCCTTTTTAATTAAATAGGTTTGAGTTTCCACCAACGAAGAGTTGGTCATTTGATTTCCACTGCAAAATGAAACTGAGATAGAGAAATGAGCGGACTGAGCTGAACGGAAAATGAGAAATGAAAAACGAATAGATAATTTCCACAGAGAACGAGTTCAGTACTTCAGTTGAAGTTTTGAGCTGAACCAGATCAAAACTTCAATTGAACTCGTTCTGTCATCATCCACTATAGATTTCCATGCCGCTTATTTTATATCTATGTTTCGGTATTCTTTAATTGATACATTCCACAAACATGGGTATTGTCGTACAGCTTCTATAAATAGCTCCATTCCAAACCAAAATAACACGTGTTACTCGACTGCCATAACAAACAACAATGCGGTGATGCGAAAAGCGCGGGGGGCAGACAGCGAGCGAGTCCGTTCTGAACTAGTCGTGCAGGCCTTGCGCAGCGGACTCTTTTCAATTTCTTTTTACTCGCTCAATCCGCCCCGCTAACCACTTTCTGTGTGGACACGCTACTATGTAAATTGTAATTGCGAGTTGAGCGGAGTCCGTAAGTACTCCGCTCCGCTCCCTAGAACTGAGCGAGCTCATTTCTACTCTTTCTACACGCTCGGCTCTTTCCGTCCGACTATTTGTTGGTGGAAATACAAGTATGCAGTTTGCGTTTGCGAGTTTAACGGAGTCATTAATGGGTCCGTTCCGCTCGCGGTGGAAACCGGGCTTAAAGCCCGGTTTCCACTGCGAAAGGGTAATGTGCGGAAAATGGTTAGGCGGAACGGACTCCTTTTTAATTAAATAGGTTTGAGTTTCCACCAACGAAGAGTTGGTCATTTGATTTCCACTGCAAAATGAAACTGAGATAGAGAAATGAGCGGACTGAGCTGAACGGAAAATGAGAAATGAAAAACGAATAGATAATTTCCACAGAGAACGAGTTCAGTACTTCAGTTGAAGTTTTGAGCTGAACCAGATCAAAACAAAACTTCAATTGAACTCGTTCTGTCATCATCCACTATAGATTTCCATGCCGCTTATTTTATATCTATGTTTCGGTATTCTTTAATTGATACATTCCACAAACATGGGTATTGTCGTACAGCTTCTATAAATAGCTCCATTCCAAACCAAAATAACACGTGTTACTCGACTGCCATAACAAACAACAATGCGGTGATGCGAAAAGCGCGGGGGGCAGACAGCGAGCGAGTCCGTTCTGAACTAGTCGTGCAGGCCTTGCGCAGCGGACTCTTTTCAATTTCTTTTTACTCGCTCAATCCGCCCCGCTAACCACTTTCTGTGTGGACACGCTACTATGTAAATTGTAATTGCGAGTTGAGCGGAGTCCGTAAGTACTCCGCTCCGCTCCCTAGAACTGAGCGAGCTCATTTCTACTCTTTCTACACGCTCGGCTCTTTCCGTCCGACTATTTGTTGGTGGAAATACAAGTATGCAGTTTGCGTTTGCGAGTTTAACGGAGTCATTAATGGGTCCGTTCCGCTCGCGGTGGAAACCGGGCTTTACCCTTTCGCAGTGGAAACCGGGCTTAACCGGATGCAGCTGAATACCAGCGTTTTACAAGGAGCGACTGGTTATCAGACCTTTACAACCCAGTTATTGGGTAACATGAGACACTTTGGTTGGACTGATTGTCAGACATTCGGGCTTCTTCGCGAACTTTAGTTTATAGGAACCGGGCAATTACGAGACGGCAAAGATCAAGAAATGACAAACAGGGCAACATGGAAAATTACAACTCTTAAATGCCAAGAACCAATGCCACCTTTGCATACTGTCTAACTTCAATGGTACGACTGAGACGGAGAAAAACTGAGCTAAAGTACGTGCTAATTAAAAAAGACAGACAAAACCATAAAGTTCCTTGTTATGTTCATTATAGAACTCTAAAATACCGTAAAATAAAAGACACAACCTATATTTTTATAAGCCCTGTCATCAAAACGGAGATTAATACCAACGGAGGCCTATCAAAGCACACAAAGCAGCGATCAATCACCAACAGACACGACATTGCCAACGAAATTCCTCAAGCAAAAACAAAGGGATTTTCAAATAATCCCAGGCCGTGACGTCATATTACCTAATAGTTGTAATACGGTGTAGTCCGTGACAAACGCTTCGTACGCGTGTATTCATTACGTATTCCCCTAAGTAAACATTGCTTGTTCAATATTAGGCTGAGAACATATGGTTCGGTGTAAGACGCGTTTTATTAAACTGGGAACATAAGTGGGCGCGGTTCACGCATTTTGAGCATTTCGCGCACGGCCGAGTCTTCTCAAGCGTAAACTTGCTCATTTTATATTGTGTGTAGATATAAATTAATGTTGTTTACGGGTTTTGCTTTTCTCTTTTGACTGTAATAAAATAATTTATTATGTGGGTTCTTTCGTTGCGGTTGTTACAAGGATGGTTTCGAATTTAAGGATCTGTTTTGTTTATTAACTTATGTCTTTTGTTAATTTTTTCCTAAAGCTTTTATCCGCTGTGTCGCCTGCGTGAATAATACGAATAAGCAGATTGAAAAGTAGCCTAAGTCCTTTCCTGTGGTTTAGGGTTAAATATCCAAGCTGTTACATACCGGTTAATTAGTAGATTTGCGAGTATTCGAAGAAATAATACCAGTTATTGCTAACCCAGAGCAAGAAAATGGCTTCGCTTTTTGTTTGTGGCGTGTGCAAGGCGATTATAAAAATTATAAAAACGAAACGAAATATAAAAATTGATACTCTCTATCTAATTCTGATCACGGTTTCCTATCATATTGAGAGAAAGCAAGTCGGTAAGCGATATTGTAGTGTGCAAATACAAGAGGACTCCCTCTTGTCTCACTACCATACTTCTATCGGATGGCAACAAGTCAGAAGTTTCAACAGCTTTACGTGTTATTACGAGGCACGGGAGTATCAGAACACCAACTTCGGGCTATTATTGAGAAACTACTAATACAAAACCCAATTGGTCTTCTTGCTCGTTTTTTTTTTTTGGTGAGTGGGAAATCTTCCAATGACTGCTCCCGTCCTGGGTGCGGCGGGAGGGCGTGTCAGACTCTTACTGACTAAAACCCACTCATGTTCCTTCGATTGCCTTTTATGTTCCAGGGTCACGGTAACTGTTATAAACATAACATTCCGCAACTTTGCAAATAACAAATAACATCAAACGGGCGTGTTATCCTATAACATTCCTCTACCTTTAGTTATTAACCTCCAAGGGTAGTATGATGTAAATTAGGATATAAACCACGGTTTACCGCAAGATTGACTGACCTGACTTTGATTGACTTAAGATAGTGTTTCTCGACCGCTTCGACGATAGTTCAAAACTTTGAAAGTTCTAGTTACGACCTTTTGGTTGAGCGGTATAGTAGTTTGAGGATATCAGTGATTTTAATCAGAATCTTTCAAAGACTTCCAAGTTTTGTTTTTAGATGTTTTTTACAGATTAACCTGCTAGAAAATACTGCCCCCCGACTGACCTGGCCTGGGTGTACCAGTTGATAGTGTCTTATTAACTATGAATAAATAAGACAATCGCCAGTGATCATAAGGGTCAATTTTGCGTGGCAAGTAACAAGACACTTGACATATTAATGACAGCTAAAATCGGTTCACTGGATAAACATAGTTTAGGAAAGACTAAGGCCGTGCGCTGCGTTAAACGGGCGTCGTCTGTCGCTGGTGTCCATCGCGGGCACCCGCACCGTGCTCCGTCGCGTACAAATTCAACCCGTCGCGGAAGCCCGCAACGGTATCCCGCCTCTCGCAGCGGCGCGCCGCCATCGCCAGTACAATTTTGATCGCGCGGGTGTACTGATTTCCTAGAAACATCTCCGCTCGCGTGCTCCGTCACACGGTTCTATGATATTACATGAAACAGCACGCCACGCGGGCGCCCGCGCCGTGCACACTCCTAACGCAGCGCATGGCCTAATAAATATTATTTCCTGAACCGTTTAAATGTTTTATTCTGCAAGAACAAATACAACTAAGGCAATTTTCACACAAAGACAAACATCAAAAGTTTAAACACACCGACGACCGACGTACTTACTAGGACACATAACATTAATCTCGATTCTAAAAACGTTTGACATTTTTATGGTTAGAACTAGCATCACCATACTTTTTGTTCCAAAATGGACCGTTCTGAATGTATGCCAACTGCAGTATAACGTAATTGCGAACTTGTTTTATGATGCATTTATGTCCATACTTTTTCAACAAAGTAGGTGGATTTTTTTTCTACGTCTACAAACTTCAAGAATTCGCTCTTTTTTTTTTAAATGGGCAATCATCAAATGACTCCTGGGTGGAGCGGAACAGAGTGTCAGACTTTTACTGACTACAACCTACCCGTGTTCCTTCTAATGCCTTTGCGTGCCCTGGCAGACACTGGCACTAGATGGCTCTGCCTTTTAAGCTGTCATTTTTTTGAGGTGCTCGTGGAACCCAACAAGCCATCGACCTAAGTCTGGTTCTGATAAGCCGGCGAGACATTCAATGTTCGCCATCCGCAGGCCTGAATCGCACTGAACCTACCGACGCCTGAGGCGTTTTCTGCTGCGTCAAGAAATCGTCCTGCACTGACTCTGAGGACAAATAACAGGGTAACGGCAAGAACTTAATGGGATTTTTGTTAAATTGAAACACTAATTTTACCAAATTATTTACTTTTTCTTCGTGATCAAGATTGTAAAGAAAATGTTGCTCAAATGTTGCAGTTCCGACAATAGTCAGAAGTATTTTAGAAAATCGGCAAAAGAAAAATGAGTATAAAAACTCATTAAAAACTTGCTATTTACAAACTAACGTTAGTCTAACTGCTCTAGCTCTCCAACATACAAACAAACTATCAATGTCGTGTAAAATTATGACATTGACATAACACGTTACATTCATTGTTAAGTAGTAATTACCGTAACAACGCGTTTTTCACTAAAGAATGCGAAAGTTATCCGCCATAATTGTTTAATTGAAAGTGAGTCGTAATTACTACCGCATGAATGCTAATACAGAATAACTGTGTATTATGTAAAGCGATAGGTACTTTCTATAGAATTGTGTGAAAGTGATACCTTACTCAATAGTTATTATGTGTGATGTTCATTTTCCATTGGCAATCGTTTATCGATTATGTGACTGTTCCGAATTACCCTGTGTAATTACAAAACTATGTGCTAGAAAACGTAGTTTGGACAGGCCGACAAGACGGATCTAGGATATTGTAATGGTTGCCGTGTACTGCTGGTTGCGGATGTTGCAGGGTCGGTATTAGTGAAAATCTTTAAGGAAGGCCTTTGTCTACGTGTGAACGATGTCTTTATGATGATGACGATGTGTATAAAAATCAGCGTATGTTCAAGTTGTTGGAAGGTCAAAAACCTCGTACCTTCTCATAAAGAGAATTGGCGATTTTATTAAATGGTTAGTGATTTCTGACTTATATTAATTACTACCTCACCCGTGACGTCGTCTGCGTAGATTTTAGGCAAGCCCTTGCCAACACCTCATTTAAATATAGTAAAAAAGTGATATGATTATCTTTGTCTCTGGGATAACAACGCATCACCGAGGCCTTTGGTATTGCTGATGACTAATAGCGGCTTTGGCCACTTAACAGCAGGTGAGCCATTCTCTTGTTTATCATCTTCATCACAGCCATCTTTCCCAACTATTTTGCTCGGTCGGCTTCCAGTCTAACCGGATTCAGCTGAATGTTTTACATGAAGTGACAGCCAATCAGACTTCCACAAGCCCCAAGGTAACGCGATACCCCTTGGTTAGACTGTTCAGACTTTCTGGCTTCTGACTACCCGATGACAACCGAGACGAATGGCTTTACGTGCTTTCCAAGGCACGGAATGTCAGTGATGTCCAAGATAAACTTTAGAAAGTACATATGAATTGAAAATATTCTATTGTTTATCATCCGATAACAAAAAAAAATACTTACTCTTTTTTATAAATATAGGTATTTATGTTTGTCAAAGTTAAAGATACAAAGTTTTAGCTCGTGACCGGTGGTCGATATTGTTAGCAACTATTAAACTGAGAGAAATAGCCTTTACTAACTTCGTCTCTGGTACCCTTCTGCGAGTGTCTGTGTACGTCACTGATGTTGTGTCTCTAGATGAGACATGGCTATACATCTTGTATAGGACAAAAAAATTGAATTAGGTGCGCAACTGGTTGCATTTTAAGAGATTTTAATTGAGGTATAAAAACAAACATCACTGATTCTTTTATTGTTTCCTATTATATATATATATATAAATATCCTGGGACAACTTATACACGGCCATCTGATCCCAAACTAAGCAGAGCTTGTACTATGGTAACCAGCCAACTGATAAACATAGTTCAATTATTTTTAAATACATATATATTATACATAAATTACACCCAGACACAGAACTAACAATCTTGCTCATCACACAAGGTTTGTCCTCTTTGGAAATCGAACCCTCCGGCTTTCCTTTTTCGTCTCTTCTAATTTTTGCTGTGCCCTACAGGGTCCATATTGTACTTTCCTTTTCTGTTACATAACACCTAATTGTAAACATATGGTATGCAATAAAATATCGAATTGAATTGAATTAGTAGTCAGGGCCACTAACCACTAGATTAACAGGCCCGTTAATTTATTAATATTGGTTAAATAAATTGTTTATTTATTCAAATAATAATAATTACCCACCCAGACACAGTTCAAAAACATAGATTACACAAAGGTTCATTCTCTCATACGTTTGACGAAGGTTCAGGCAACAAAATAGTGTTGTGTTTGACGCTTTGCCACTAATTGGCATTGGCATATTTGTCGTAATCACCCCGTTGTTGTTGGTTAGTCGGAAGCGAACCTGCTGACCGTCTAATTAGTTCCCAATTTTTTTTACTAATAGCTTTACTTACCTAAACTCTAATTATTGTGTCTAATTATCGTCACATCGGAGTATAAGAGCGAGTGAAGAAGTGCATCTGCAAAATGTCACATGTCATGGATTTCTTTGGTGTCAACGTAACACGCTTCGTCTCTTCATAGTCCACCGTCATGCCATCCAAATAAAAAGACTTGTGGCACCTACTTAGTTTCTCCCCATAAAAAAAAAAATGATTAAAATTATATTTATTTGTAAATAGGTTACCTATATATACATAACACTTTAACACGTCAATATTTGGATTTAATTATTTTAAGCGAACGATAAGGTTGGTGCTTGCTAGCTGCTAGCTGACTGCTCTGAGAAGAAAAATCCGGAACAAAATCAGAGGTCAAAGTCTCTTTTAAAGTCCATACAATGGTATTGGTCAAAAATGTGAGAGAACGATGAAGGTTAACGACTGAGGCACTCTCTAGATTGATCATCAAGTCTCTTCCATTACCTGTACCTCTCTGTACTTTCCTACGTAAACCTACGTTGTTCTAGTAGTTAGTCTGTACTCCAGTCCTTGCAGGAGTTTGTTGCGAAACCCTCTCCATTCACGTGATCCGTTCGGCGACGTACCGCGTCCGATTGAGTTACACCTTCGTGAGTTCAACGTGTTGTTTCATTGACCCCTGTGTGGACGATAATATCAATTAGTTGGATGCTTCGGTGCAGACGTAATGGTATTGTTTTGAAAGGCTTTGTTGGAGATAGGTTTATCTTTAGTCAGTTTTGTGGCGTGATAGAATTGCAATTAATTGTTACTAACTGTCTAACGGAAGTGGATCAGTGACCAAAGACGCGGATGAAAACGCTGTTGAAAGCTAACAAATAATAAAAATATTTTAAATACTAATTATTGTGAACTGAGACATATAGATAAGAACATATTTAAGACAAAGTACGTGTTAAGTGAATATGCTGATATGAGATGTTCAAACAATAGGCGACGAAGGCGACGCCGGCAATTAAACCTCTGACATTGAGTGCTAAAGTTCTTCGAAAACTCTTCTAATGTTTGTACGCTTAGTAAATACTTATATTGCATTTTTCATTTCGGCCTAACGACTAAGATAACTAAGTTACCAATACGTAAATAAAATTTAGGGTTTCTCTTTATTTATTTATTTATACTTATGCAATAATGTAAGAAAACATTGCACATAGGCGGACTTAATGCCTTGGGGATTTTTCCCAGTCTACCTTTGTGTTTAAAAAAAATGTATATTCCAACCACCAGATTTAAACAACCATTGCCCTTACGCCATATAAATTATGTGCTCATTGGAACCAGAATCCGCGACAAGTTCCCGACAGCACTTATTCTCGCTGGTTGGTACCAGACAAAACTACTACTTTAACGTAATAAGAAAGACCTGCATTTGCAATCCCTTCCGCGTAACCTGGATTTCACAGATACTTTTATTTAAAATGATAATGCGAACCAAAACGAAGTTATGCAATGCCCCTCAACAGCAAAGTGGAACACATTTAATGCACACAGTTGAAAAATTAATTTGCCTTTTGTGTTATTGTTTTAACGAGACAAAGGTGTGGGCTGGGAGCTCAGAGTCGCCAGCTTTACATCATGATAGCATATAATTTTTGAAATCATGTAGAGGATGACTTCGTGTCGATCAGTAACTGGGTTGTGGAGGCCTGATAGGCAGACGCTTCGCGTCGAATACAGGTATCCAGTTGTGTCCGATTTGCTGGAAGTCGACTCCAACATACTTGGCAAAATGTTAGGAAGATAGACGGATAATAGAGAAAAACTTTTGGATGAGTGTATCCGAAGATCAGATTGGATGGCACGCCTTTGGAGAAACCTGTGTCTAGCAGAGGACTGACGCAAGCTGATTATAATGATGTTGATATATAAAATTGGACAGTCATAAATTGGTGAGGTTTTCGGACAATTACGGAAAGCTACGCCGTTGAGATCTTAGACCTTTTTATTCGGTAGCGATTTTTCCGGTAGTTAATTATGAGAAAACTTTGGTCTCTGACTTTAGCCTTACAAAAGAAACATTTCTAGACATTGTAATTGTAGTTTTGTACAGTTTAGAGGTCACTTAAGCAATGTAAAGAAAATTCTCAACATTTTTGAATGAAGCCATGACATGATCTTATTTGTGCTTGGACAGAGGTGTATGTAAATTGAGTACGTAACGAATAATTCCCATAGAGAGTAAGTATATTAGTGTCAACCAAGAACAAGACAATATTTTTTTCAGCTAGTGTTATTTACTAAGAAAATCGAAATCATACTCAGGACCTTGTGACCAGTAGAGATTACAACTACTGAAGCATACACATCTATGTAATAACTTTAATTTTATTAAATGTAATCATATCAATATACCTTTACCAACACTGATGTCCAAGAAGGACTAAAAAAGTACTTCCTGAAGTTATTTAGTTCACATCAAAACTTAATTAAAACATTAGCTAACTAGTGAATAGATATAGAAGTGTGATTTTTGTTTCACCACGTGCAGTAGTTAGGAATAAGGAACAAGTTTCCGAAGGCCCACGTTGCAAGTTATCTACACTTTACGCAACTGACCAAGTTAGGGCCGGTACAGAATTAAGCGGTTTTCGCTACTGCTTTATGGTATTGTGCCTTTATCGGGGTAGAAGTACAAAAGACGCGTTGTTCAAATTTGGAAGTAAAAATTTTAAAGTCTTTCATCATCATCTTCTTCCTTATGGACCTCCCTTTCGGAGGCTGGTATTTAGTCCCTGAAATTGGACCCGTTGTACGTGAGCTGCGGTGGCTGCTACTCCAGCCAGCCAAAACTGATTCATCTGATCATTAAGTATCTCACTGTAGATAGCTACTATGCACTGCAACTAATTGAAATAAAAAGTTACCCGTTTTTAAACTTGATATTACAGAGCAGTACGTAAAAGTTGTATGTAAGATTTACCAAATGGTCAACGATAGATAAGGTCACATACCATCTCCGCAGGTAACGCCATATCCATTGCCGTACATCTTGTACTTAGCGTTGGATATGAACGCTTACAGAAAACTTAAAGTAAACTCACTTAAGTCAGTGTCTACGGTCACTAGTCTGAATAGACCCTTACACTGGCCCACAGGGAGCTATTCCTAACTACTAACTATCGCAGCCCATAAGAGACAGAGATAGCGCCATACTACATGTATAGCTCCGTCCTCTTCTTTGAAGGGAATGGTGATAGTTTCGGAATTACAAAGTTGTTTTAGGTTTTTGACTCAAACTTGTTATTGGAGATTAGGAAACTGCGAGGTTTCCTTGTGCATGGAAACACGCAAAATTTTATTATGTAGGAAGTTGGCTTTACTTTATTTCAATGGGATATGTATATGATTAAATTTTTCGAATATGCCATTAATGGTGGAATGTAAATATAAAAATAACTAGCTGTCCCTCGCGGTTTCACCCGCGTCATGTTAGTGGGACATAGCGTGATATAATATAGCCCATGTTACTCAGGGATAATGTAGCTTTCGAATGGTAAAAGAATTTTAAAAATCGGTCCAGTTGTTCTTGAGCCTTATTCATTACAATCAAACAAACAAACAAAGTTTTCCTCTTTATAATATTAGTGTAGATTAGTATTTTTATAGATTTACAAAAACACTTCAGTGGTAAAATAGTTGACGCACGTTTGTGTGTATATGGAGAACAGCCAGTTTAATCCATATTCCATACTAATTTTATAAAAGCGAAAGTAACTCTGTCTGTCTGCTTGTCTCTTCTTCACGCCTAAACCATTAAACCGATTTGAATGAAATTTGCTACAGATATAATCTGGCCCCGAGAAAGGACATAGGATAGTTTTCATCCCGGAAATCCCCCGGAAACGGGAAATATTTCACGCGGACGAAGTTGCGGGCAAAAGCTTGTATAAAATAAAATAAGCTACTCACATCTACTTCACTAATGGCGGAATACTCAAACAAGGCACATGCTTAACAATAATTGGGTGTCACCACTGCAGCAACGGTCGCCTGGAGGACACGTTCGAGCATACGGTGGAGGTGTGCCGCGCATGGGCGCACCATCGACGTGTCCTCGTAGAGGCGATCGGCGGCGGTGACCTCTCGCGCCCGGCGCTGGTTCAGGCCATGCTTCGGGGCGAAACGGAATGGGATGCCGTCGCCTCCTTCTGCGAAGCAGTTATGCTAGTGAAGGAAGCGGCGGCGCGCGAGAGGCAGGCGAAGACGTCGAGAGTCGCAAGACGACTACCGGCCACCGTAGGCGCGGTTCTGCGGATGGCGAGCGATGGGTAGCTCGCCGCCCGGCTAGGACCAGGACCGCGTCGACGGCGCGTTAGTGTTCCACGCGCGCCTCAAAGAGAAGGCGTCAGCACAGGAAGGGGCCCAACAGGACCAACGCCTGCCGGGGTTGCGGAATGTGTATAGTAGTTACCGTGACCCTGGAACATAAAAGGCAATCGAAGGAACATGAGTGGGTTTTAGTCAGTAAGAGTCTGACACGCCCTCCCGCCGCACCCAGGACGGGAGCAGTCATTGGATGATTTCCCACTCAACAAAAAAAAAATGCTTAACAATAATATTTAACAATAATAGCTTGCATAAACAGAGAACCTTTGTTAACATGTCTACACGTTCTCCATATTAATACTAAATTGATATTTACTAAATAGGACCCTTTACAACTTTAGCACTTAACTAAACTAAATTATTCCTAAGCGATTTTGTTAACATAAGTTTGTGTTTGAGTTCCAAATTAATGTTAAAAACTTATGTCCCATGTGGTCGAATACTCTTGATTAAGGTTGAAAGACTAAACCGAAGTGCATGGAGTTAGTTTGAAATATTGGTGTATGTTTCAGTGGTTTTTATAAGGTATAATTCTAAAATATTACTTCTAAAATACGTCTAACTTCTTAACTTAACTAAATTAAAGTTATTCTTTATTGCACAAGTAAAACGATAAACATAAAAAAACAGCAAAAATATATGAATTATGTACAATGGCAAGCTTAACCCAAAGCTGAAGCTGAGAGCTGTTAGTTAAGTTTTGATACCGAGATAAATTTTGCTTAGCATGAGCTCTGGCTAAGTATGACTACTACTGACTACTAAGTTTTGTCACTACTGTCAAGCATATATAAATGCACGATCACCAGCCACCGTGACTAATCTAACTGTAATATAATTTAAGAGACACTATTTTTTATTCATCGCGGTCTAAGTCTAATACGTATTTATACATTTAAAGTACTCTAATTTAGCTTAGACCCACAGGATCAGAGTAGTAACGAAAAGATTTGAGGTATAAGTAGATTGTGCGTAAAAGGTAATTTCCTATTTAAGTGTAAGTAAAATTAAACGGTTTTTTACCAATAGAAAGCTACACGAATAATTATTTTATTGTTTGGAGGTATGAGAGACAGAGTTTAAAGTCCCTCATCCTCCGTTGAAAAGGGAGGATCCTCCGACCAGACGGGTGTTGTGTCTGGTGGGCCCGACGGTTCTAGTCGGGGTTTTCATATATGTTCTAATGTCGCCGATAACTCAGATATCGCGATGCAGGATTGTTAGCTGTAGTTCGCATATTCGGCGATAGATGTCGCCACATCACTCCCCTTCGAGACCGGAGGTCGATACAGGATGAGTCGTCCATACATCTTCTTACGATGCTTGCCGGGCCAGTGGAAGGTTCCAGTGAGTCGGAACCGGATGCCCCATAGTTCACGGTGAGTCGGAACTGTCTGCGGCGATGCCCCAGTGAGTCGGAGTGATGCAGTGCTGCATATAATGCTCCAGTGGGTCGGAGTGATGCAGTGTTGTGTTGTGGCAGGATGCTGCGTCGACCAGGAGAGAAGTGAGTCTCTGCTTGCTGACCGGCCGAAGTGCAGTGTGCAGTGCCAAAGTCGCTGATGAGGCTGTGGGTGATGACCAGGAATGCGCGTCCGCTGCATGCTAGTGGTCAGGATACCCGATGAAGCCGTGGGATGCTGGCTGGCTGTGTGACTCGCTGCTCGAAAGCTCGAGGAAGTGATGCGGCGATGATGATGACGTCACGAAGGTTGCGCTGACGTTCATGCTCAGGGTCACCAGTTTGGAGGTATGAGAGACAAAGTTTAAAGTCCCTCATCCTCCGTTGAAAAGGAAGGATCCTCCGACCAGACGGGTGTTGTGTCTGGTGGGCTACTGCCCGACGGTTCTAGTCGGGGTTTTCATATATGTTCTAATGTCGCCGATAACTCAGATATCGCGATGCAGGATTGTTAGCTGTAGTTCGCATATTCGGCGATAGATGTCGCCACATTGGGTAAAATAACTCACAATGGCGTTGCCACAAATCAATAAATACTATCAAATATTTATACGTAAGTATTAAAATAAATGGTTGTCATTTAAATATATTGTTTTTTTTTATATCATTTGTAGTAAAAGCAATTTATGTTGATATTTTCTAAGCTATTTTCAGAATTTATAAAAAAAAACTTCCCCATTAAATACATATTATATCAGAACAATTAAATCATTTAAATATAACGTGAAATACCACCATTTAATACTCAAGGGAACTATGTATCCAGCGAGATAAAAGTAATGTATGTTTTCAGAATATCAGCTAACTTTCGGCGATTTTTTCCCATCTGTCCTTGGAGAGTAATAAACCAGCGATAATAAACATTCACATTTCATTTTGTGGAATTATTTTGGTTCAATTTCACAGAAGAATCTTACTACTAATAAATAAATGTGAATATTTGTAAGGGCAGATGGATGTTTGTGACTATTTCATGCAAAAACTATTGACAGGCCTTGTCTTATCCAATGAATATAGGTAGCATATTAATGCTCTTGCCTTCTCTATACTAGAAGGGCAAAGGCCTCTTCTAGTACAGAGAAGGCAAGAGCATTAATCACCACGCCTGCGCCTGCTCAAGGCGGATTGGCGATTTCGGACTTATATTCATTATAAGTCCACAACCTCCCGCATAGGAGGCGGGCACCGTAAACACTAAAGAGCCGTAGCTTCACATCCAAAGAGCATCATGTGGTTCGCGAGCCGCAGGTTGCCGACGACTGCACTAGACCATCACGACATACAAGTAAAGTAGTAGCAAAATTATTCATATTTTAACTGTAATTTCAATAATTATAAAAACCAAGTACGTCACTATTGTCCAATTTTCATTAGGTTGAAGAACGATTGCCCAAAAGAACGGTAACCCAATAAATGTTTAACCGTCCAATACTTTGACCGATGAACGCTTGTAAAGGCGAATGACCGATGAACGTTCGATAGCGTGATTGCTTGAGCAGTTGACAATTAAATTTTACGACGGTATCAACAACTTCTTCTATGTTATTTAGTAGACTTGTAAAACATGATACATTAGGCAAATAAACTAGCAGGAACAAATTAAGTCGAAACGCCGGGAAACCCGCGGCCGTCGCGTTCATCGGCCCGTGAAAACTGAAAGCGAGTTATCACATGATTTTCTAACGCTAACGTAATTATGTTATGTACATTATGTTTTCATTTAATTGACTGCTGGATTATGTTATTTTTGCCGGAGAATAATACATAAAAATAAAAATGCAAATTTTAAATTCGTTTTATTTCCATTAGCCTATTTTAAAAAGCACTTTGGAATGTTATCTACAAGTAAAATATTTGAAATTGCTATATTTCATAAGTTTCGCATTTTAAAACTTAAGACGCACTCTTAAAAGTAATTGGTTTTTACAATTATTTGCATAAAATGTGAAGTCCATAAATCCATATTTCTTTCATCGTCCAATTATCTTTCGGTATGAGAAACATGGTGTAAAATTTTTCGTTCTCCATTGAAAAAGTACGATTCTCCGACTAGCCACGTTCTATCTATAAGCTGCAGACCGACGGTTGTTATCAGGATTTTATATTGTAGTTCACATATTAGGCAATACATTCCCTTAAAACGAAAATAAGAAAGAAGCGTGTTTTGGCTTTTAACTAACGAATTTGTGTTTAATCCTGTGAGAGATTAAGTGGGACAGTCAAAAATGGATACCGTACACGTTTGAATCGAGTTTTGACCAATACCACTTTGACCACTGTTATGTTTTGCAACGTTACGTGTTGCGGATTGTATTTACAAACGTATCGTTGCAGCCAATCGCCAAACGTTGTCGTTATCTGATCTCTTACATTTACACTGTTTTAAGTGCTAAAACTAAATGCTTATGTACATATAAACCTGATTCAACATGCCATAAGTACAAACGGGGTTCGAATGATGAATTGGCCTTTTTTTTTTGGTGAGTGGGAAATCATCCAATGACTGCTCCCGTCCTGGGTGCTCTTACTGACTAAAACCCACTCATGTTCCTTCGATTGCCCTTTATGTTCCAGGGTCACGTAACTATTATAAACATTCCGCAACCCCGGCCTTAGATAGACTGTGCAAAATCCGGAATAGATTTTTTGCTTTTGACTTTTGACTAAGCATTTAGGCGCTTCCATGTTTCTAAATATAAAACTACGGCAGCCAAGTAAAAAAATTAAATTTATTTTGGGGTTAGCAAATAGGCATGCATAAACCTAGGATAAACTGGTCTTTGTAGATAAGGCTGCAAATCGGCCTACTAAATATATTTTTCAATATATTTATCGTTTAATCAATACATGTTTATATAATGTTACATTGCTTTGAGGTGTTGATAAACAGCATTTCGTCAGTCTGGCAGTTTTATTCGCGTTTGGTGTGGGAAGACTAACTTTGTATCTCCGACTTTTGATATGAAATTAATTACGCAAGCATCGTTTAATGTAACGTGCAATAATTATTTAATGTGCAGGTTCGCAAAATACTATTTAATCGACATTAGTGTTAGTATTGGATGCTAACTATTAGAAACCAAAATAAAGGTGTTTGGTTCTTACTTTTTTCCTTGGTCCCACACTAGGATCCTTGGGGACAAGTCATCCTAACCTAGTATATATTATGTTATGTTATTAACCTAGTGTATATTTATTGCTTAAGCAGGACGTACATTGGGGTACATTTACATCTCGGTAAATGTGGCGCCGCATTTGCAAAGCGACACATTGTATTTGTTCGCGAGCCTGGAATAAAATCTATGTTTACCATTTGAAGGCCCATAGAAACTATAATGAAATCAATGACAAATCGACATATATTTTTACTTGTTAAAAAAGTTTGTGAAATTGACTTTAATATACCTATTTGATTGTTTTCATAATTTATTTTATGTTTCCACAAATAAACGGAATTGTTTAATTTGCTATGTGATTTATATAGTCGGATATCTATTTTAAAGTAATAAAACATTAGTTGTAATTATTTGTGAAGGACTACTCCTAGTCCACGACTTTGTCCGCATGAATGTGGGTTTTATCGAACGTAGGCAAAGATGCGAATATAAAGTAGTAGTACATCCTCTTCTAAAACTAATCCATCTTTATACACAATCGAAATTCATTTAGCAATTTAGGCGTAAAGTCGTAACAAATAAACAACATTTCGCATCTATAATAGTGCGTATGGATATTAATTCTATGCGCAATGTTTGTCAGGATATTTCGCAATCACCTGAGGATTGTATTCGCTTGCGCAAAGGTTATAGATACACTTTGATAAAGGCCTATTTTCTACTCATTAGTCGGTTACGCATCGCTCGAGGCTAGTGATTTATTTTGAAACTAGCTTTTGCCCGCGGCTTCGCTCACGTTAGAAAGAGACAAAAAGTAGCCTATTACTCTCTATCTCTTCAACTATCTCCACTTAAAAAAATCACGTCAATTCATCGCTCCGTTTTGCCGTGAAAGAAAGACAAACAGACAGACAGACAGACAGACAGACACACTTTCCCATTTATAATATTAGTATGGATTAGCTTTTACCTGTGACTTCGTCTGTGTGGATGTCGGTCATCGGAGACACATACAAAGTAGTAAATAAAAAAGTAAAGCAATAGCTATGTACCTCCTTTAGCGATCTAGCTTGTTCCAAGTATTGATAAAATTGGTTAAGTAGTTTAGTCATGACTATTTAACAGACAGTTAGAGCTACTTTTGAATTTATAATAATAAGAGTAGAATGCGTAAGAGAGAATTAGGTATAGTACCGGACGGTGGGTAACCGCGGACTTTTGATTTCCTTGGATAGCAAGTCCATTTTTTTCGTTTCTCGTCGTCGTCATTCTTTATAGTTTAACCTCTGTAACCTGATTACTTTCTTAGGAACTTAAATATCTGTCATAATCTGTCGCCCGGGGCTATCCGATCTTCCCACTTCGTTTTACATACACAATATTTATTATTTATGATATGATAAAAAAATGTTTTGTGAGATTTATTTGTATGTTCGATGCTTCCAAATATTTAAGATTAAAAGGATTATACTTCGTTATTGAACACACTGTATGTATAAAACCACTGCAATATTGTTTTCAAAATGTTTTTTAGACCAATACACTGACCGCGTTCATATGACGGCTTTCACAGATAAAATAAACAATTTTGTCTTAATCCAATGAAAGTTTGTTTTTACAAAAAAAGTCAATTACATAGTGCTGGCGTCCATAGAGAGTAAAGGGGGGAGGGGTAGTCACATGAGTTTTCAGCGGCCATCAGAAAAAATACTTTTATCGACAGCGTCATTCTGTTGATGTGTTCCGAATATGGCTGTATCAATGTCTGCATTATTTTTTATGCAGGTTTTGTTTTTTTATTACTGATTCGTGAGTTCAGATTTTATTTTTAATGTTCTTTTTAGCTTCTGGCTTATTTGGCCGTCGGCAGTAGTGTAGCTTTCTCTCAGTAATTTTTATTTGTACTAGTTTTTGCCCGCGACTTCGTTCGCGTGGATTAAAAGCTCCCGTTCCCGAGGGATTTCCGAGAGACTATATCTGTACCAAATTTCATTCAAATCGGTTCTGTGGTTTAGTCGTGGAGAAGAGACACACAGACAGACATTTATAATATTAGTATGGATTTGTACCAAAACTTTCATAAGTTATCTGTTACAAATTGAGGCAAAAAATATATTAAACACATTCAGTCTACTTCCAAGTTCCAACGACACCATCGCAACAAATTCGCCACAAACAAGTCCTAGCTAATTCGACAGGTCTGGCCATTCAACTGTTTCATAAACATCTACCCTACCACAAGACGCTTTTTAGTGGGGCGACCACCTATGCACCTTCATTTAGTATCACAGTATAGCTGCACTTGCGTTCAGTCAGTTCTTTACGTCTGTTTATTTGTCAAAAATGTGTGGAGAAATGGGTAAAGCTGTGTTGAGGGCGCTTACTGGAGCGCTCCTCTGTGGCCTTGTGTCTGATGCCGCGTACTTACAAGTAAGTGCTCTTGTGAAATAACCCTTATATTGTATCGTGCGGTAATTGGATGATTGTGTGCGTGGGAAGTTGAGTTTTTTATGAGCCAAGGTCGTTTGGTTTTTGAGTGTTTTGGTAACAGTGCGTTTGTTTCCTGTTTTATCTGTTTTCGCTAAATATGTTGTTTAAGAAAAACTCCGGAATGGCTAGTTAAGTCATAATACTTTTTTTATTGTTTGTTATTATGAAAAGAAAAATTAATAAAAATATCTGTTAGTTGTACAATGTAGGAAAAATTAAACCTCCAGTTTCTGACATCGTGAACGTGATTTTTGTGTGAGCTCAAAAAAAAATATCATTGATCAGAACACCTCGTCGAGGTCGGGGTCGGCTAAAAATAATATTAGTTTCATAAATATAAAAAAAAGGTTTTGCAAGCATTAGGTATAGAACAACTGAACTTTACCAATAACACAAAACACGATAAACACCAAATAACTTAATCTTTCGTTCAGTAAATAAGAACGGCCAAAACGTCATATTTGGTAGTAACCGTCTTCGGGCTATTAAATCATATATTGAGAGCAAAATGTCCTAAAACGACACATGTATCCCGAAAGACATTGCGATTACAACACGTGGCAGGGCCTACAAACAAATATTGTTAGCAAACATCTGGCCGAGTCAATAATGCTGTTTGTTAAGGCCTTCTGCTCAGAATCTGTGTGTTTTCCCTCATCTTGTGTTTTTTTTGTTATTTTTTGGAAGAGGAAAAGTGTCCAGTTTTGATGGGGTAACTTTTGATATTTGGGGTGAAAACTGTATTAAGTTAAGTCAAAGTGTGTTGCTATATTCAGTTTTGTATCTATTTCTGTTACTGGCAGCTTCTGCATCCGGTAATAGTGTTGTAAAAGAAGTTTAGCAAAACAGTTGAGCAAGGTCAAAGAAACGTTTTAAGTATATGAAAAAGATTCAGCTTTAAAACAATAAATATCGCCAGCTACGTTAACACTACAAAACTGCTAATGATTGATCGAAATTCTTGCAGGATTACATAAATTAATAAAAATATATCCCAATAAAAAAAATATAGCATCAAAAGCAAGTCGATTGAGGGCTTAACAAATTTAATTTTAACACTATTAACAATATTTCGTATTAATATTTAAATGGGGACGTAATGACGTTACGAACTTCCAAACGGCTGCATCATAGTTCAAAGGCGAACTTAACTACAAATGCTTAGAGCGGTTTCGCACTACGTCCGATCCGAATCGGATCCGAACCCGAGAAATTATGATCCGTAGTTATAACTATTTCTATGGTAATTTACGGAAATGGTTTTAAGATTATATTCATTCTACACACACTTAACCATGTACAAACAACATTATTTTAAAACAGTAAGTATGGAGTTTCTTGTCCATTCTTCTCCATACGAAAGACTTTTTAGAATGGGCAACTAGATTCATTTATCAGGTGTATTACAAATAAATTATTTGACTTTGACTGAAGGTTTGGAATAATTATAGTCTCTTTCCAAGTTTGTTGTAATTTACATGTCTAAACTTGGAAAGAGAAGAATGATAATCTTGTTCCACGGCTACTACGGACCACGCTTTCACGGATTCGATCAGATTCGGATCGGATTCGGATCGGGTGTAGTGCGAAACCGCTCTTAGAGTACAGATATTACAATAATAGGGTGGACCACGCGACCTTACAATATCTAGTTGCTATAACTCGGCCCCTCATAAGGGAACGCTAACTTTTGCAATTTTCCTTTCAACTGACTTCCCAGGAGGCCTTCAAAGGGGAATTACTGTTGGTTAAATTTACTCTCATTTTCGTCGGCAAGTCTGAGGAAGGCCTGTTTTTTAGTTTTATTTCTTTGATCAAGCCTCTCAAAGTGGAAATTGTTTGTAACTTGGTTCGGTCCAAGAATTGGTATTCAGAAGTAATTTTGCAAATTCGCACCTTCTAGTACCGTTAAAGTATTTTTTTTCTTTTCGCTTAAGGTTTATTAAGTTTTAATTAAGTAAATTCAGTTTATTGTGCCGGCCGTTAACGAAAGGTCGTCAAAGGGAGGCTGTTCTCTGGCTAATGGCTGCTTAATATCGACAATTTGCTACAATTTCTATACAAAGGTAACTAAAAGCAAAATTATATAATTCGCTGTGAAGGTGTCGAAACTAAATTAGTTTTCAGAATTTCATTAAACTTTGTTTTGAAATTTTAGATTTTGAATAAAAACATTTTGTTTGCTGTTAATCCTAAAGTATTTACAAAATTAGGGCTTTGTGAGCATGAATTTAATAAATTCAGACATGAATGAATTAACTAACTGAAGGAATGTACTTACAGGGCAGTTCTCCATAAGAAAGTACGACCAATTAAGTTTTTGATTACCATCTGAAATGATGCTGTAAATTACTAATAGTTAGTTAGTTAGTTTTTAGGAATATACAGAGTGATTCACGTGAGAGGTTGAGGTAAACGACATGTAAATTAAAAAAAATCTGAATGAAGACAAAGTGAATTTCAAAGATTTGTAATACTAGTGTGAAACGAGTGAAACTGGGATAGGTTGCTAGTCAAAGAAATAATCAGTATATACAGTTGTAATTTAAAAATTAATTCAAATTCATATGTAATCGTGTAATTTTTCTTTTAAAAACATGAGAATAAAACATGGACTTGAATAAAGAATAAAGTTCTTTGACTACAAATCTGCAGCCTTAAAAGAATGGATTAAAATCTGATATTAGAATTCATAGTAATAAAATCTTTAAGATGAAAGTTTTTCGTCTCACAAGTTTGAAATTAAACGCTGGACGGAGAGCACGTTTTAAAATATCTGAATCTATACATATAACAAAATCGTGACGAAGTCAAAAGTGTAATTTGAATATTTTTTAAAAAGAATATTTGAAGCATGTTCTACAACCGATGACGAAGTCAACAATATAGTTTTTAGATTTTTGTGTCTGTATGTTTGTCCGGGATAAACAGAAAAAATACTGCTTATATTTCGCATGGATATTACCAAGGAGGTCGGGTCAACACATAAGCTATATACATTATCAGGCTATCATAATGAACAGTGATGCAAGCATAACATTTTAGCTGCTTTTTAGCAAGTGGACAACGTCGTAGGCATAGGCACCAGATAGCCTTCTTTTGTGTATATAAAATGGTAAACTGACTAATTGACTGATCGACTGATATATCAACGCACAGTCCAAACCGCTGGTCCGCGAGACATTAAACGTGGATGGTATGTTCTATGTGAAGAGTAATATCCACTAAAAAGGTTTTGTTTGAAAAACCAATCTTAACAAATCTCTTATTTTAGCTCATTCCCCAATGGGGTAAAATAAGAGATTTGTTACGATTGATTTTTTGAAAAAAGTTTCAAGATTCACGCGGACGAAGCCGCGGGCTAAAGCTAGTAAGTAATAAAAAAAAATAGCCAAGTCGTCGGTCAACTCCTAGGGGACTTCAGAGCCGTCACTGAATGAAATCACTTTTATAATTGTTACATTTTTTCTTTTTCAGTCGTTTCATTTCTTTGATATACTTTTTAATAATGCTGTACTGTATCTATATTTTATATTAATGTGACTTTTTTAAGTAGAATTGTGGAGTTTTTGATGACGGCCGAGGGATGGATGAATGTTAGAAATGTTTAGATTTTTTTTGGTTGTTGTTCTGTTTGTCTGGTGGGTATTTAAGTATATTTTTTCTTAATTCTAAAGGTCTTTCATGAGTACATTCGAATTTTTCTTAAACATTTAGTATTAGTTAAATAGATCAAATATAAGAAAAATATTATACAATACATTAAAGACTTTATTCATATTTACAAGTTTTTGCCTTCGTCTGAATAGTACCTAGTTCGTGTGAATATTAGTAATCGCACATACGAGTAGGCAGGCAGTCGCTCTACGTAAAACACTGGTACCCAGCTGAATCCGGTTAGGCTGGCAGCCGACCCCAACACGATTGGGAAAAAGGCTAGGGAGATGATGACATACGAGTACACACAAAATTGAATTCAGATAGATAGATAGATAAACTTACTTTTTACCAAATTTCAAACCGACAGACAGACGAGACGGTCAGACTGAAAAGGTTGACATGTGTTAGAGCATGATTGTTTGTTCTGTATCTGGGTGTTATGTATTTACAAATTTTATAATTACGTTTATCAGTTGTTATGTTGCCATAGTACGAGCTCTGCTTAGTTAGGGATGAGATGACCGTGTGCGAGTTGTCCCACGATATTTATTATTTGCCTATTCATAATCTTAGTAGAGATAGTCGAGTTCAACTAAAATCTGTACCGTCTAAAGTCTTCTAGCATAATTAATTAAATAAATAAATAAACATTGTTTGTTTACCTGGGAGCAAAATTAAAGACTCTTAATTACCTACTAGCCAATCAGCCCAAAACTTTGTCCTTTAGCGAAAAACTTAATTAGACGAAGACTTTATTATATTACTTTATTAAATAAAGTTCAGTAAAGTCTTTATTAGGGCCTTACACTGAGACCTAATAACTCAAAGGCGAATGACGCAATTACGGGTAATTTCTGTCTAATGCCAGAATTTGTTGCCTAGGAAGTGCTTGCTATCATTGCGAAATGTTCTAGAGAGAGGGCGTACTGTCAGTGAAGTTAATAAGTATGCAGGGCCGCCAGATTTAAATAAAGTTGTCTTAAGGACCAGGATGTATTTAAGTGAAATTTAAATTGTAGAAACAGAAACATATCGAAATCATGATTTTATAAAATATTTTTTATCTGCTGCTAGTATTAACGCATAGTTTGGTGTGTTCTACACAAGTGAATTTGATTGTTAAAGCAACCTAAGAATGCAGTAGTTGTTTTTAGTCCTTGAAAAACTTAATTGTGTGACTTATGTGTTTTTTCAATTTACCGATTTAATTATTTCTTGCTTTATTAAACTTCATATTAGAAAACTATTCATCGCTTTTTGAGAAAATTTCTACTACATCTGACGGGCCTGGAACTGGATACTTATCCACTTTGGTGATTGTACCTAAACCTAGTCAAGACCTATATTTGTAGCCGTTTTCTTAGAAGAATATTTATGTAGATTTGATCATGTAAGGTTATTTAGTTCTAACGTTTTGTAACTTCAATATTAATGAAGTAGTCTGGTTATTGTGAAGTGTACGTACTAAGTTTGACTTCCGGATGGAGTATTTGAGAAGCTATGATTTACAAACTTGTAGGTAAAGCATAGCTTATTGCTGAATTTTATTTAATTAATGAGAAGTTCTCTTTCCATTTTGATTCCCTTGCGTGTTCAAAATATAAGATATAAATATAAGCTCTATCTTTTCATGGCGTTGACTTAAAAAGTTTGATATTTCAGCTTCAGGTTGTTGTTGTTAACTTAATTTTACTAAACGCCTCAGGTCGTTCTTGAGAAAAAATCTAGACAAACAGAGTTCGTTATGTTCTTGTAAGTTGCGGAACCCTAAAAAAATTATATAAAACACGTCACGTCATCTACTACTGAACATTACGATTCATTTAAAAAAAAAACAAAAAAAAACATTTATAACTTTTTTATTCCCTTCACTTTTAATAAACATAGCCTACATCCTATTCATTACCTCACAATTTCTCTGCACCACCTGAAGGTAGACTCGCTGAGAATGCCTACGGCATTAAGTCCGCCTGTACACTACGTACTAAGTATTAAATAAATAAATAAATATTCAGCTAAATAATAAATAAAAACAATGTCTGCTTCAAATAGAGCTATTTGGCTGGGAAAATTTTAGTGTACCTGCCTAGTATAACGATAAAATAACAATAGCCTTTTACGGCATCTGGCTTATGGCCGTGTGAAAAATGGTAAATATGAAAAATGGGAATTAATAACTTTTTAAGGCTACTGTGGCTTCTGTCTGTCCGTTTGACGGTCAGAGAGCTGAAGCTCAGGATGCGTAAAAGTAGTTGTTTATAGAGTGTGTATTTCTATTTAATTCCCGCTTTGCGTTGCAATAAGCACGCAATCTTTCGAAGTGAGGATCCGTTTTGGACAAGACCGATTTTATAATTGGCTAGTTTTTGCCCCCAGCTTCGCCCGCTGTGATGTTGAACATCCATCCACTATTTTACCCTTTTAGAGGTCGAATTACCAAAAAACCTTTCTTAGTGAATATCTTCTTTTCACAAAGGACGCACCCCAAATTTCATGTCTCTAGGAGCAGTGGTTTGGGCTGTGCGTTAATATAGGTCCAGTCAGTCAATCAGTAAGTTAGTTTACTATTTTGTTTATTTGTTGAGTTATAAGGGATGACGACAGCCTAAAAACAATTACATTCTGTTTAGTCCGTCTTGTAGATTGCCCAAAAATACGGGACACGTATTTTTTGCTTGATCAAATTAATAAAAAAATACATAGATAAAAAGCAACAAAGTTCCGGAGAGGGGGCTTTTGACGTCACCGCCCTGCAAAAATTGTATCTAATCGTGACGTCACGCGCAACTTCATCGCACTGTATGGTCGTCATTTTTTGTTTACGAGAAATTTTTTAATAATCTATCTGACGGACTACTTACTTTTTAGGGTTCCGTAGTCAACTAGGAACCCTTATAGTTTTGCCATGTCTGTCTGTCTGTCCGTCCGTCCTCGCTTAATCTCTGTGACCGTTAGCACTAGAAAGCTGAAATTTGGTACCAATATGTATATCAATCACGCCGACAAAGTGGTAAAATAAAAATTGGAGAAAAATTTTTTATTAGGGTAGAGAGGGAAAGAGGGAAGTGTTTTTTTTTTTAATTTTAACCCTGTCGTGTGATATATTGATAGAGAGGTATTAAAAAATGAATAGGGGTTTACTAAAATCATTTTTTGATAATGTCAATAATTTCGGAAATAATCTCTCCAAAAGGAAAAATCAAAGCGCCCCCCCCCCCCCCTCTTACTTTTGACTCGTAGGTTTAAAAAATATGAAAAAAATCTGGAAAGTAGAACTTCATAAGAACTTTCTAGGAAAATTATTTTGAACTTGATAAAAAGAACAATTTTTGTACAAAAAGACAAAAAGGTTGTACAAAATAATTTCTGCGTACTTAGTATGTCAACGTAACAAAAGCCGGTTTTTTTTTCGTCGTCTCGCCTATTACAGTCGTATTGTAAGTGTATTCTACAATAATAGAGGCTAGCTTCTACCCCCCGACTTTCAGCAGTATAAAAGTCAAGTAGGTCATAAAAACATTTTATTGCTAACCTATGGCATTCAGTGCAGTATTGTTGCTTTCTCTCTGATTACGTCTTACAAAACAAACAAACAATAAATATTTACATTTGAATATAAAAAACATATTTACTACAAAAGGAACACTGGTTGACTTTTAGTACCGAGATAGCCCGATAAAGAATAAGGGGGTATAATCTTTTTAGGCAAACGTTCATTGTCAGGTAATGGCTGTAATTAAATTACTGTGTAAAATTTTTTTGTTCTATCAATTAGCTTTTACGAATAAATACCATGGTTTAACATAATATATTATTTGCTCCACAATAGTTATGTGGTCTTTTTCAACTTTGTAACACTCAGTACAAACATAATATATTATTGTATTAACTTACATACATATAAAGTTAGGCTTGAAATCTGTAATTACCGGTAGTCATACAAATAAATCCACGTGAGGAAATTGAACCCACTTCATATAGCGCTAAGCTCTCATCCATTGGCCAACCATGCTGTCCTTTTTCAAAAATAATAATTTGTCGAACATTTAAACAACCATTTTAGAGCAATTTCCTGTCAAGTCGCTAATTTTAGCAAAGCAACAGTTCAACTAAAGAGGGATTTACACGGGTCGATTTTCGCTGCTCCGCTAGTCGCTTTAATCTAGTTGCTATATAGGCGGTACATTTTCGCCGCGCAGCAAAAATCGTGCGGCTTCTGTCACCCGTGTAAACCACACTAACGCCTAGATAGTTCGCGCAAGTCGGTTGCACTTTCGGTGCTACTGCGCAACTCTGGGCGTCCGTGACAGCACGGCGCATGCGTGATCCCCTCTCACTGCGCGCCGAACGGTGGCGAAATTAAGTTCTACTTGGATTATATTATTATTTATCTATTGAGGTTATAATTGGCGGGTGATCGTTTGATAGTAGATTGATGGTGTTGATTTTTTTAATTGTTGATTTTATTATTAAGATTTACTTATAAGTTAATACTGTTTTGCTTATAAGCGTTGGCTCACACTAAGAACTCCTCATATAGGTAGGTATCATAATAGATAGGTGTTATATATTTACTAATTACCAGCCACCCTAGGTATGCCGTATAATCTTACATTCACAAAAAAGAGATTAGTGATAACTGACAAAATATTTTTTCTATAAAAAATGAGCTGTTATAAAATTTGATTTATGTAATAGAACTTAAATGGTATTTTTTTTACAAAGAAGCAATTTTTTGTAAAATCTAACTCTATTTATAGTCAGGTTTTGTATGTACATGCCTTTGGGATCAATTTGTACAGAGCACTGTGGAAGGGTTGAAGAAGCCTAAAGCCTTAAGACTTCTTTTGTATAGTATCAAGATAAACATTTTAAAATTATTTAGCTGTGTACTTTGCATGCTCCTGCTACAAGCTTCTGGCACAGATATAATAGAAATACCAATAAAATTTAACTATTCCTTAAGCTATTCCTACTCAAGTAGGTATTTACTTAAGCGTTAAGAAGAAAACTTGCTAAGTTTCAACCAGACATGTCATATTTACCACACAACCTTTACAATGCTAATAGGCGAGACGACGAAAAAAAAGTAATTAGTCCGTCATTGAGATTATTAAAAAATTTTGGACACGTATTTTTTCTCGTAAACGAAAAATGACGACGATACATTGCGTTGAAGTTGTGCGTGACGTCACGATCAGATACAATTTTTGCATTACGGTAGCGTCAAAAACCCCCACTATGCCCTCTCCAGAACTTTGTTGCTCTTTATCTTTGTATTTTTTTATTATTTTGATGAAGCATAAAATACATGTCCCGTATTTTTGGCCGATCTACAAGACGGACTAAACTGAATGCCATTTTTTTATGTTGTCTTCATCCCTATAATTATACTACTCAAACATTAAACATCACAAACAAATACAACCAACAGTTGAACGAACTTTCTCTGGCCTCAATTACACCAGTTAGTTACCAATTCCAAACTTAATGACCATACACTTAACCCGAACGCCTTATGTAAGATATAACGAACATACACACACATATGTGAGTGTTGAAAGGTGCGTGTAAAAATCTGTAACGGTGTCACGGTCGGCCATTGATGTGGCTTGACATATTACATAATGTAATGTGATTTACGATTTGTTCTTGGTTTGTCTTTGTAAGTTGCAGAAAGTAGCCGTGTGAGGTGGGTTTATAATGTTTGAAGTATTTTTTTTTGGTGAGTGGGAAATCATCCAATGACTGCTCCCGTCCTGGGTGCGGCGGGAGGGCGTGTCAGACTCTTACTGACTAAAACCCACTCATGTTCCTTCGATTGCCCTTTATGTTCCAGGGTCACGGTAACTATTATAAACATTCCGCAACCAAGGACAATAGTTGACACTAGTGCTAATTCCCTTGTTCACCAACTAAACTAAAAAGTAAAGTGCGTCTTTTTCTTTCCATTTAATTAAGAAAAGGACAGAAGATGAATATTAGTTTAGTCCGTCCGCATTTTTAGAGGCTATGTTTTTAAACGCTTCTAAATTTTGTATGGAGTGGTGCCGATTCACTTATTCACAAACTAACGTAAATTTTAGTTAAGTGCATCTTTCTCTTTCCATTTAATAAAGAAAAAAAGAAAAGGTCAGAAGATATAATATTAGTTAAGTCCTGTCAAATTTAGGCACTCCATAGATGATTTAGACGCGATTTAAAAACATGGCGTCTAAATATACGTCAATTTTCTCTAGGCGCTGTCTTAAACTAAAATGACAAGATTAAACTAAAATGAATCTTCTGTCCTTTTCTTTAAGAAATGGAAAGAGAAAGATGCACTTAACTTAAATTTACGTTAGTTTGTGAATAAGAGAATCAGCACTAGTTTCTTATTTTGACAGAACTAAACTGGATATTTTTATCTTTGGTCCTTTTCTAAATGGAATGAAAAGCAAAAGATGCACTGAACTCCAATTTAGCTTCGTTTACACAATTGTGTTTCAACAGCTGCATTTTAACCAAATTCAATACCTAGAGAATTACAGCAACACATTATAACTACTTAGTGTGCTGAATGCTAAATGGATACCGTTAAATATTGACGTCTGCAATACCAAAGGTCTATCTGATTTTATTGGGCAGTTCGTATTGTATCCGTAGATTAAATAATAATTAAGCATGATAGAGTTCATTTAGCTTTTATTTCTTAAACACGAGATTGAAGGTTTGCAACTAGAATCGTGCAATAACCAATATGACATTATTGACATCTGTAAAGGAAAATAACTTGAGGAAAACTCGACCCAAAACTATAAGCCTGAAATCGCCACTCCGTCTTGAGCAAGCGTGGTGATCAATGCTCGTGCCTTTTCTATGCGTGAAGAGGTCTTTGCCCTGCAGTGGAGCAATAACAGAATTATTACAATATCAAGATAAGTTGAATAGAAAAGTAATAAAACATAATAAATACCTATCCAATTTTCATAATCAAGTGTCACGGTCGGTCGTTGGTTTGAATCTAAGTGTAGAATCTATACATATAGTCAAAAAAATAGTTTTGAGACTTTCTGGCTGTATGTTTTTCGGGATTAACTTAAAAAGTACTGCGTAGAATTTATTCAAATTCAAATTATGCATAATTATTACCAAGGTCGGGTTAACACATTGGCTCTAATTATATTTTAATACTTTCACCTTCATGGGGTAAATAAAACAATGCAGGCATAGTATTTTTGCTGCATTATGTAGTCCACGCGAGTGACGTCGCGGGCAACAGCTAGTATTGTAAAATAGTTATTTACGTAAAATATAACGTGTTTACGTGTTGGCAACGTAAGTTTATGAGTCAACTTTAATTTCGTTTTCATCAAAAGCTTGACATCTGGTCGACAATATAAATAGGTCTGAAAGTTATTTAATTTTGGCCTTTATTTGAATTGTAATACAATTCTTTTGATGATTTCCCGAAGTACGTTGTAATCGGAAAATGTTCTATTAATATATTAAGAGCAGCTGAAGATGTTAGGTTTCAATGATGTATGGAGTAACAAGACATGTTTGAGCTTTTTCCGTAAGATAGCGTTGCCTCTTTGATATTCCTAATCCGTACTAATATATAAAAGTAACTCTACTCTACTTATTCAAAATACAATAAATATTTCATCCTAGCTGCCCTCCGTGTTTTCACCCGCCTTTTTGTATGTTTTAACAGTCATTAAGATTTTGAATGAATTCAGTGGAATCTTTTTGAAGTTAAAGCGTACACGAGGGATACAGTAATTAACTTTTATATACAGTTTAGGCTGACTTCAAAATCACGCACTTAACTATTATTCTAGCAACGCCTATTTATAATAACTCTTGTAAGTACGTCTTAAAAATGTTACTCTTAACACTCCTTAGTAATGTGCCACTGTGCACTCTAATAAAGTCCCACTGTGCACTCTAATAAAGTCCACGCCGTTAAAGTGATTAACCGTGTAATGTGCAGTTAGAGGATGGAGTCCTGTACTCAGTATTTTATGTCAACAATAAAAGAAATTGATGAGTCAACTGTAAAGAGTGAAGGTTCAAAGAGGCTGTATATTGCCTGGTTTCTGCTTGTAGAATTTCGAGTCTAGCATTGTTATTGTTCTGTACTGAAACCTTAGCCAGAAAGTTGGACCACTAGTCTTGTCAAGAGGTATCGTATTACCCAGTTACTGGGTTGTAGAGATCTGATAGACTGACGTTCCATGTAAATTACTGGTCTTCTGAAGTAAATGATTCCAGTCAAGTGATCCAAACTAAGATTTCACTGAAATATTTTGAACTGGAATGCATTGAAATGTACCCATTCAGTAATTGGATTGGCGCTCTACTTTTAACTCTATCTAGAACAACTTTTTATTGAAAATAGAATAGTCGAGTTTATACACCACCCTCCTAAACGACTAAAATAGTGGAGACAGTCACTATTCCAATTCTGAGCGGGTTTGAATTGAACTAGAGTACATGGAATATTGTAAACCATTCCTTACTTACTTTAAAAAATATTTAATGACATTATACATTATTTTTTATAAAACTTCCCTCATGACCATGATCCACACAGAAGCTAATAAAGTGCGAGGGACCTGGTGGCATAACACAACTTAATCAACCAGAAAAAAAATACCACAGTTCAACAAAACCTTAGCATAATCGTTTTCTGTGTAATGCTCTTGTTTTGCTGTGTAATATATAATTTATTTATTCAACTTTCTGACCGACCGGTCAACAGTTCAAAAATGTCTGTAAAATAGTTTAGATGCTTCATTTACATATTATAATAACAAGCTTCATTTTCAAAATTTAGTTTAGTCATACCGGACAGTGTTCCAGGAAATTGTGAATTTTACAACAACGTCAATTTTAGTGACTTTGTAACTTCAAATAGTTAATTTATAGGAATTAGTGATGTAACGAATTTGTAGAAACAGAATGAATAATTCTTTCACTACTGATATTTAGGGGTTCGTTAATCTGAAAAGCCGATCACCACTAGTTGGTTTTATTTAGCCAGGTTTTTCTGAAAACTTTGGTAAAAAAAGTTCATTTTTTAGATTTATCATTTTGTGTCTAGCTTAGTTATGATGGTTTTCCTTTTAATGTCGTTATAATATGTACTTACTACTGTTGTTTTATTTACATATTTACTAAAGTAAATATTTAGCAGACACTGGATTCTAAGTGGACTGATATGATACACAGACAAACATTGCAAAATCATAAGGTTTCCATATTGACGGTACTCTAAATATGATTTAGCATTCTTTATTAGGCAATTTATATGAAAACTACTACATGACTAGTTTATAGTTAAAGGAAAAAGCTAACAATTTAACAAATGAAATGCTTCTAGAAAGCCTATAACTACCTTCGGTTTTATCAGGACGCCTAACAGCCCAACCAATATGGCTACTAGTGGGCCCCAGTTAGACTTATTTATTTAGGAACTATTAAATAATAGTTTATTTAGGAACTTGTAATAAATAGTTCCTAAATAAATAAGCCTAATGATGAAATACCTAAGCAGGAAAGTTCTGCGGAATAGTATTAAAGATTGTGATTTTCAAGCCAGCTATTGTGAATAATAAGATACCTTTGCTGGTCAAATGCCTCTTCTTATATTTAAAAAGAACGAGCATTGATCACCAGACCTGCTTAATGCCGACTGGCGAATTCTAGGGTTGGAAAACTGTTAATGTAATAGCGCAAAATATAACAATCATACATCTAATTAGTGTACCCTCCAAACTTCTACCAACATTAACCAAACTAATTTGTTACAGCAATACGACCCTTATGAGACCCACTACGAGCAAGCAATCGTCCGTCCCAAGCCACTCCGAGAGCATGAGAAACCGCAGGACCTTCGCAATGTCCCTGGGATACCAGGAGTGGACTTCCCGATATACCACAGCGTGCCAGAGACTGGGTTCTCCTGCCATCATGTCCCAGTCCGGCCGGGCATGTATGCCAATGTGGAGACTGGATGCCAGGTAACTTTTTTGTACGATTTTAAATAGCTGAGGCTGATACGATTGAAATTTCTGAAGCGTTTCCGCGGCAATTTTTGGAAATCGATAGACATTGTTAAAAGGTATTTCTAAATAATGAATCTAGGTTTCATTATGTTTGCAGGATATTGTTGAAAGCTATTATTTATTAATCATAACGCGAACCATAACTAAGGCCGCTTAAGAGACTCAGGAAGTTAAGATAGACTTAAATAGATCCTTTAAACCCGGTCATAAACTTCAAAGTCAAAATGCGTCCATCTGACCAATTTTATAATATTATAAAGTTTATAATTAAGATACATTTATCATAATGTATCCTATGTAGAGTACAGAATCAAATACGAGTATCGGAGTCTACAAAGTAGTCTATAAATTCACTCTACAGTAAGGTAAGTAAGCAACACCTTCAAAGTTTATCCTTTAAGTAGCTTCGTTTAGCCACCATAGAATAATATTTATCTCTTAATCAATTCCAGGAATATATATAATACCTCTAAATTTTCAAAAAACAGCAATTTGTTGTTGCTATTTACAAATCTCTAGAGCCAAACTTCCTGACGAATTCAAAATAAGACAATAACTGTAACAAACTTTTGTTCCTAAAAGAGAATGAGCATCATTACAAACTCGAAACTCTATTTATTAAAACTGAAATAACGTTACTTACCTAAAATCATAACAATGATAAATAACACACTCGGATCATCAGTCAATAAAGCCTAATTGACGCCTGCAGCCAATGTATCGGAACATTTAATGATAGTTTGATTATGATTGCCGAACAATAATCGCATTATTTCGACACGACACAAAGAGAATAAATACAGCAATTTACTGTTTTCATTTCGTTCTTTGTCTGGGTAAAAAAGAGTTTTTAAATCACTTTCATATTTAATTGTAAAATGCTTACGAAGCGGGAATTAAAATGCGCTTCACATTGGCGACCCCATATTTCTTTAGTAAATTCATTAAAGCTATGCTGCAATCCCGTTGCCTGTGAGTAGCGATTACAAAGCGCATTAAAGAATGTATTATTTTGTCATCCCATTCCGAGAGTATTGAGTTCTGCGAATATGGATGACGACTACATTAAAAAAAATACATTTTGTTTAGTCCGTTCAAAAATACTAGACACATATTTTTCGCTTAATCAAATTAATAAATAATTTTTAAAGAGCTTCAAAGTTCCGGAGTGTGTTCCAAAGTTGTGGAGGTCAGGTAGGCAGTCGCTCCACGTAAAACACCGGTATCAAGCTGAATCCGGTTAGGCTGGCAGCCGACCCCAACACGATTGGGAAAAGGCTAGGGAGATGATGATGAACTCTGTCTGTCTTGCTTTCACGCCATAACTACTAATCCGATTTATATGAAATTTAAAACAGAGATAGTCCATAGCCTGAGAGAGGACATAAGATAGTCGTAATCCTAAAAATCTCGCAGAAACAGAAATACGCGAGTAAAACCACAGTTGTCAGCTAGTTCTTTATTTAAGGTGACGTTTAAATATATGACTTAACCTGTTGATTATAAGACCCTAAGTTTAATGATCGATGATATAGCGTAGAGATTGAAGCTCGGAATTCTACGCATATTTCCATTGATTTATGGTAGGTGCCTTGTTAATAGGAATATTGCAAGCTGGAAATTCGGTGCTTTATTTAAGCTTTCCTATACATATATGTGTGCTATTTTAGCCATACAGGCTGATAGGAAAGCATGAGGTAGGATTTCTGCAGATTATAGGTAAATGCTGTATTAGCCTAACGTACCGTACTAACTGTAGCATTACGCTACTGTTTGGCCTTTTTCATGCTCGTCAAATAAGTTCTCTTTTTGTTCGCTAGCCTTTTTTACCAAATTCTTTTTGGTCAATTTTTAAAATTGGATCGGTGCTGTTTGGAGAAAAGAAATGACTGATTTTTTTTCTTGTCACTTACTGCTTGGAGTTGATGGACAAAAGGTCTTTTTTCCCTGTGAATTTTATTGAATCTATTGTATATTTCTGAATAAGTCAGTTCACTCAGTTGTTAAAATAATATATGCTCGATTCATGGTGAGCGGTTAAGAGCACGTATTTTCATGATTTAAAGAAAATTGAAGAAATTGGCTGGATATTACAATGGATGGATAACCAATATACCGCATAGAAGTGCAGGTATTTCTCGTATTTTTTTCCCCTTGTGTCGTGATTTTGCGAAACAAGTGATAAATTAAGATCCAGTTTGCCATAAGTCATGATTTACTGATTTACGGAAGAATAATCTGACTGTTGCTGTAACTAACCCATGTAAGCAGTCAACTAACACTAATATTCGGTTCTCGGACCGCATTTAAATATCACCCATAAAAATTTGAAGATATTATCCACGGAAGGCGCCACAAGGCGCATTTGAAATAACTGCCGTGTAAACTCCTGCTCCAGGATCTTTTGGGACATTAATTTTATAAATTGTGTCAATTACCAGTGTTGTTTTAGAGTTAGTGTACCTATTAGGGATTTATATTTTAAAAAGTCTGTGTTTCACCTGTCATTTTTCATGAGAACCCTGATAAGTTTTTTAAGTTGCTGTTGTAAACGGCAAAAGCATGCTTTTGACTGTAGCTTAGACAACGTAAAGTAAGGAATTCTACTCATAAATTATTTCATGAAAAAGTGTTAGGTAAAGCTAGGAACACACTGTATCTTTTCTTTATTCTTCCTAAAAAAATCTGTTGATTTAATTTATAGCATCATCATTCCTTTTTTTAGCATCAATATCCAATGTAAGTGTTTTTTACTAACCAATTTTACCTTTAGATTTATTTTCGGTCTGAAGTGTTTCTTGATTACAAATTTGGTGTAATAAATTTTTATTTTCAAAGTGTAAGTACCTTTTTTTATTTCTTACACACCTTATAGCGTAGCAAACATATTAATTTGCATTTTTCCGCTATATTATGGCGCCCGAACTTATATCTATTATTATTAGCTTTTTTTGTGTGTGTTTCAGGGAGGGCTGGTCGCTGCACGACTAAGACTGACGAGCACCTACATCAGTATTTGTAATTCAGTTAAAAGGATTGATGTTCTTCACACTAGTGAAAACCAAGCCTTATTTTTACCCGACTGCGTGTAGCAAAAGAGAGTTATGTGTTGTTAATGTTTTGTCAAATATTTTTGAAGAAATCTGTGTAACTATTCTTTTAAATTGGTGTTTTATTTCCTTCCCCCAATAATAAATGTTTACCCTGTAATTTATTTAGTAGTTAGAAGTAGTTACAGTGTGTATGTGTTCTGTTTGCAATTAGGCGACGTGCTTCAGCGCAGGTAAGTGTTCTGGTCTGCTAGATGATTTTTATGCCTGTGATTTAGTTATTCAACAGGTTCTGCAGCTGACTTGCCGTATACAGCACGTGACAGGCGGCGAGTTTGTTACCAATTGTGCGGATTCAGTTGTGCTTCTTTCCTTAGGAGCAGGTTTTATGCACTCGCGTGGTTAGGTTGTTAGTTAGGTGTTATCTTTGTACACATCGCTACATCTTACACTAGCGTTTTGCAGTTTATTTTCCTGCCGCGTATTTTTTTTTTTCCTGCGTCTGTTTGTCGCACGGAATTTCTGCACTTATAGGTTCGCGATTTTTTTGGCGACTTTTTGTCACGCGATTTTTTTGCGATTTTTTACGGCGTCTTGTAGACACGCAAATTTTTTGTTGCGTCTTTTGTATCCGTATTTTTTATCGCGTGTATACTCGCATTTTTTTTGTCGCGTGTTCAGGTGCATTTTTGATTTGTTGTCACTTGTTCACGTGCGTCTTTTGGTCGAGTGTATACGTGTAATTTTGTTTGCGGGTACAGGCGGGCATTTTTGGTCGCGTGTTCACGGGTGTCGGTCGTATACGATCGCGTGTATTTTTAGTCGTCTATTTACGCGTTTATAGGTTCAGCAATGTCTCGGCTCTTTTAGTCGTTTTCTCACGCGTATTTTTTTTATGCGCATTTTTTGTTGTGAGTCTTATTTATCACGCACGTTTTAGTCACTACATGTAGTCACGCGTTTTTTTGGCGACTTGTTGTCACGCGATTTTTTTTTGCGATTTTTTTCGGCGTCTTGTAAACACGCAAATTTTTTGTTGCGTCCTTTGTATCCGTATTTTTTGTCGCGTGTATACTCGCATTTTTTTTGTCGCGTGTTCAGGTGCATTTTTGATTTGTTGTCACTTGTTCACGTGCGTCTTTTGGTCGAGTGTATACGTGTATTTTTGTTTGCGGGTACAGGCGGGCATTTTTGGTCGCGTGTTCACGGGTGTCGGTCGTATACGACCGCGTGTATTTTTAGTCGTCTACTCACGCGTGCTGCTGTGACTGTGTGTGATAAGCTTAATTCACGTTTGTTGCGATTTTACCATTTTTACCGCATTGTCTAAACCACGTGATGAGATGCAGTTCGGCAGGAATGTTAACGCTCCAATGGAAGTTACTTCAATTGATTTGATTTGAATCTCGCAGTGGCTTTTACCCGAAGTGCGTTGTCTAATAATTCTAATCGTTGTTCAGTTTAGTTTAATTTGTGTGACATGGCGTGCTTTTTGCTCGTTCGCACGCATGCTCACTTATTTGGTATTGTGATTTTTTTATTTTCTTCCCCACAATTATTTTTTCAAAATTCTAAAAACCCACTGTCGGTCACTTTTTAATTACGGACGTATTAGGCATAGAGTTATAATTTCCCCTCAATGTTCAATTTTCAAAATTCTAAAAACCCACTGTCGGTCAGTCTTTAATTTCGGACCTATTTGGCATAATGATTTTATTTTCTCACTAGTGTTTTATTTTTCTCCTTACAAGTCCCATTTTCCTTACTGCATATATTTCCCGCACGGTTTTTTTTTATAACCACACGTTTTCCCCGGGAGGTTTTGTTATTGCGCGTTTTCCCCGCGTATTTTTTTTCTCTCCCGGTCCTGGTCAGACTTGAGACCCATCGTTTGGTCGAAAGTCGGACTGCGTGTGGAACGTCAGACTCGAGACCCAGGTTTTGTCGACAGTCGGACATTTTTTACGTGCGGAAGCTTTATTTTTGCTTTTCGAAATATATGTGGAGGTTTACGTTGATTTGGATTTAGTTTCTTCTAATATTTTCTAAATCCTATAAACCCATTGTCGGTATTTTTTAATTTGGTTTAATTTGATTTGATGTCAGTAACATAATACCTCATTTGTATTAGTCGGTTAAATTTATTAGGTTCAGCCTTAACATTTGACGTTACACCTTTTTACGTGTTGACATAATTATTTCAGCGGCCATGTTTTGGGTTGTCGTTATTTTACGTGTTGACATATTTTGACGGCCATATTTTTTGTTGTCAGTGTCACACCTTTGTCTTCTTTTTTCTTAAGTGTGAGTTGACAGTTACTTTGGCGGTCAGTTTTGTCATAGAGTTTTTATGTCGTACGGTGACAACTTGTATCCTTAGGGTATCAGTCCAACGTATCGATAAACCGGTTTTGACTTATGTTTTTTTTTATTTACGAGTTTAACTCGAGTTCGTTTTCCGCGATGAAGATGTTTAAAGATTGAATCTTAGTTGGTGTTAGGGAAAGTATTTTCCACCACCAAAATTTTTTTTCTCTCTTACTTTATTAGTCCCTTAGGTTATATTAGGGTTAGTCCTTTTCGTTTTTGGGATCTGGGGCTGTTCTAGGACGGTCTGTTTTGTCTTTGGTTATTCTTTAGTTAGCGAATACTGTTCGGTTTAGTTAGTGGTGTAGGTGTTTGAATGAATTGAAGGAATTTTCGTTTGCGGTCGTGCTTTGGTTTTTTGCTTTGGTCGATCATGGACAGTTTAGATTTAGGCTTTGTTTTTTCTTCCTTTTCTTATTATTTTTTTGTATTGATTATAGGGTTGTCCCTTAATTTTTTTTTTTGCTGCTTTGAGGATGATGTAGCATTACGCTACTGTTTGGCCTTTTTCATGCTCGTCAAATAAGTTCTCTTTTTGTTCGCTAGCCTTTTTTACCAAATTCTTTTTGGTCAATTTTTAAAATTGGATCGGTGCTGTTTGGAGAAAAGAAATGACTGATTTTTTTCTTGTCACTTACTGCTTGGAGTTGATGGACAAAAGGTCTTTTTTCCCTGTGAATTTTATTGAATCTATTGTATATTTCTGAATAAGTCAGTTCACTCAGTTGTTAAAATAATATATGCTCGATTCATGGTGAGCGGTTAAGAGCACGTATTTTCATGATTTAAAGAAAATTGAAGAAATTGGCTGGATATTACAATGGATGGATAACCAATATACCGCATAGAAGTGCAGGTATTTCTCGTATTTTTTTCCCCTTGTGTCGTGATTTTGCGAAACAAGTGATAAATTAAGATCCAGTTTGCCATAAGTCATGATTTACTGATTTACGGAAGAATAATCTGACTGTTGCTGTAACTAACCCATGTAAGCAGTCAACTAACACTAATATTCGGTTCTCGGACCGCATTTAAATATCACCCATAAAAATTTGAAGATATTATCCACGGAAGGCGCCACAAGGCGCATTTGAAATAACTGCCGTGTAAACTCCTGCTCCAGGATCTTTTGGGACATTAATTTTATAAATTGTGTCAATTACCAGTGTTGTTTTAGAGTTAATGTACCTATTAGGGATTTATATTTTAAAAAGTCTGTGTTTCACCTGTCATTTTTCATGAGAACCCTGATAAGTTTTTTAAGTTGCTGTTGTAAACGGCAAAAGCATGCTTTTGACTGTAGCTTAGACAACGTAAAGTAAGGAATTCTACTCATAAATTATTTCATGAAAAAGTGTTAGGTAAAGCTAGGAACACACTGTATCTTTTCTTTATTCTTCCTAAAAAAATCTGTTGATTTAATTTATAGCATCATCATTCCTTTTTTTAGCATCAATATCCAATGTAAGTGTTTTCTACTAACCAATTTTACCTTTAGATTTATTTTCGGTCTGAAGTGTTTCTTGATTACAAATTTGGTGTAATAAATTTTTATTTTCAAAGTGTAAGTACCTTTTTTTTATTTCTTACACACCTTATAGCGTAGCAAACATATTAATTTGCATTTTTCCGCTATATAACGTATGTTTGAATTTGTTATATAAGCCATTAACAAATATTTTATGAATCGTTCCAACAATACATGTAAAATATGGTAGGCAACATTTTTATCAAAGCGAGAGGTTAGTTTTGCGCGACGCATTATGTCCACAAGCATAGATTTTTGGACCAATTTGCGATTCCCTTCTTAATATTTGAGTAATAGATGATACAAAAAAAAAGCACGTGTTTTATTATTTCGAGGGTTACGGGGTCAAACCCGATAAGTAACAAAAATTGAGATTTTTACCTAAAAGTGCAGTTATAATGCATTTTTTGCGCTCTTTTTAATGGTATTTACAGATAAACCGACTTATTAAGGATCACTGAAAAGGCTGAGTTAATAACCCAATAAGTATTGTATGTATTAACTACAACATCGGTATAATATAGTATAAGTAGACGTAAAGCTTGAGATTTTGGTTTTATTTAGTGGAAGAAACACATAACATATATTTATGGGTTTTTAGGGCAAACGTTTTTTGGCCAAATTTAACTAGATCTACAAAGTAACACCAGTTATTAATCTTTAACGGGTTTCGCTTCTTACGCTATTATAGTAAAGTTATTTTTAATGATAACCAGAAGCTATTAACCATATTTGTCGGATTTTACTTTAACGAAATTATTTAACTTATACATATTTTGTTTTAGTATAAAATCCAATAAATATAATTGTGGTGTTTTTCTGAAAACCCATATTTAAAAATAATACGTAAAGTTTAGTTATCGGATTGTCGCAATTATTTTTTAACATTTTATTTTTTATTTTATGTGAGGTGAAACCCAATAAGAGTGGTTGAGTAGTACCTACGCAGAGGACACGCCCCGCGCGCACCGTGCCGGTCAGTTCGCGCTGCGATAGCGACCGTTGAGCAAGCGCACGCATCAAAATAATAACAAAAAACGTTGAAAGTTAGTGTTTACTATCTTAAAAAAACTAAGTGCTGCTGTTATGAAAACTAAAAATAAAGATGATAACAAAGAGACCGTGAACTGGCTAAAAATTACCTCATAAAACAGAATTATTTGCGTGCGCTGCCTAAACAGTTGCTTAAAATTAAAAACAATGTATGGCAACTTGGTTTGTCTTAATTATTTCTACAAAAAAGTCCGCTATATCATATCTCTATCTTTTATATTTTATCTTTTATACTTCTTTTATTGCATAATATAAAAATGATTTTTCGGCATACTTACTTTTGGTTGATTAATTGAGCAACAAAATATTAATTCTTTGACAATAAATTATTTCAGTATCACAAGGACATCATACAGATAAGATTTGCTATTTACAGTATGTCAATTGGTCATATAGTTTCGGAGATAATATAAAATTACTAAAACGCAAAATGCCCCTAGCGTAATTTTCATTGTGCGGAAGTCATTTATAATTTCAAAAAATATCTTCGGAGATATTCACAGTTTTAATATTACTCCGCAGCAAGCAATATAAATGATAGTATGTAATAGAAACTGCTTATTAGCGAAAAAAGGCCGCCTATTGTACTCTTGCATATTTGTTTGTATTGTCCTTTACTGTTTTTGTCCTATTGGTGTACAATAAAGAATATTGGCCGATGGCTTTGCAAGATATTCGTAGCTTATACATCAGAATAACACATCTGGGTCGTCATAAAGGCGCGTGTAAGAGGTTACGGGTTCGAATCCGGGCAAGTACCAATGTGACTTTTTCAATTCATATGTACTTTCTATCACTGACATCCCGTGCCTCGGAAAGCATGTTAAGCCCCGGTTGTCATTCGTAGAAATTTGACGTTACGGGTATTCAGAAGCCAGAAAGTTTGACCAGTCGAACCAAAGGGTATCGTCGCCCAGTTACTAGGTTGTGGAGGTCTGCGGATGGTGCATGGATACCGCAAGATCTCCTGCCTGCCTGATCCTTGCACCGGTGTGGGTACCACGCACAGTAGCGCGTGGAAGTGCAACGCTGGGGCGAAACTCACACACACTCGGACACAGAGCTCCGGCGGGATCTCATGGAGACTGCGTCTGTCGCAACTCATTGCTGGTCATCCCTCTTTGAGGAGTGGCTGGAATGACGCCTCGACACTCTCACGTATCGCCCGACACAGGTCCTCACCGCACACGGACATTTCGGGAGGTTCCTATGTCGGATTCGGGCGGAAGTGACGCCTGCGTGACACGGTGTAGCATACGGTGGAGGTAGGCCCCGCTTGGGCGAACCACCACCGAGTCGTTGCAGAGGCGATCGGCGCTGGTTCAGGCCATGCTTCGGGGCGAGACTGAATAGGAAGCCGTCGCCTCCTGCGAAGCAGATACGCTGGAGACGAAAGCGGCGGGGCGCGTGAGGCAGCGTCAAGCTTCACGCCCTGGACAGAGACCCAGGCTTAGTTGTCGAGAGTCGCAAGATGATGGCCACTGGAGGCGTGGGCCTGCGGAAGGCGAGCGGTAGGTAGCTCGCCGCCCGACTAGGACCAGACCCGTGTCGACGGCGTGTCGATGCTTAGTTACCGCGGCCCCGGAATATATAAGGGTAACCGAAGGGACATTATTGGATTTTAGTCAGTAAAAGTCTGACATTCCTTCCCTCTTCAGGGGCGGGAGAAGTCATTTGATGATTTCATATCCATCAAAAATAAAAATGCCATTGGATATGTTTTGGATGCTTTTACCATGGTCAATGTAGCTCTTTCACGCTTATACAACCCCAATAATCTTTTTGTGTACGCTCAAGATAGTTCCACAGTTAATCTGTACTAATATTATAAATGCGAAAGTAACTCTGCCAGTCTATCTGTCTGTCTGTCTCTTCTTCACGCCTAAACTACTAAACCAATTTTGAATGAAATTTGGTACAGACATAGTCTGGGACCCGAGAAAGCACATAGGATAGTTTTCATCCCAGAAATCCCCCGGAAACGGGAACTATTATTCCACGCGGTCGAAGTCGCGGGCAAAAGCTAGTGTTAAATATTTTTTACTCCTATGTACCAAAGAACGTTTTATGTTAAGCTATAAGTAATAACAATTCAAAACGAATATTTTTTCACACTTTTATTAAACTTTAAACACAGGAAATGGCTTTTTTATTTGAGCTAAAATCCAATATGTCGGTACCCTTGAGTACAATATATTTTCTCATAAAAAAACTAAATACGATACTCAATTGAAAACCACGTAAATTTTATCTATATTAGTACACGTTATTTTTAAAAAATATTACTCTCCGATTTATTTTTTAATTCAAGTTTTTCTCGTCTGCGAACTTTTAACATTGAATATCTCGAAAGTAGGTTTTTTGTACTTACCGGGTTTGACCCCGGAACCCTCGATTTTTAACAAAGTCAAAGGTGTATAAAGTGCATCAAAGTTCCGGAGTGGTGCATCAAAGTCTATGAATGTATTTAGAACATGATAAAAAACTTTATTTATTCATTTAGCCTTAAATATGTTTTATCTTTATAAAGTAGCTTTTACCCGCGACTTCATCCGCGTGGAATAATAGTTCCCGTTCCCGGTCGATTTCCGGGATGAAAACTATCCTATGTCCTTTCTCGGGTTCCAGACAATATCTATACCAAATTTCATTCAAATCGGTTCAGTGGTTAAGGCGTGAAGAAGAGACAGACAGACAGAAAGACAGACAGACAGAGTTACTTTCGCATTTATAATATTATGTAGGGATCATTAGACTCTCCTTATACATAATAAAATATCATTTTCATAGAACATCATATAAACGAAAGCTTCATATAATCTGACTTCAATGTATTACTTGATAGCGCAAAGTTAGGTAACCTAACCGCTCTCGGTCGATGCCCTCAGCGCCCTAAAACAAATAACTTGTGCAAGCGTTCGCGCCAAACGCTGAGTACGAAATGTATGACAACGACATTACTTGCGGAGAAGTCGTGTGACCCTATCTATTCTATGTTGAACTCAATTTAACCTCCGATTTAAAAATAAGGGTATTTATTATTAAATTGATCGCCATGTGTGTCAGTCTGTGACACTGTACTTAAGTTTTAACCTTTCAACAACCAAGCGACAACCGGCTGTCGCGCTGCTATTGTCTTTATCGTGTCTCGAATTATTTGTGTTTGAAGGTTTAAGCGAGTTAACCGATTATATAAAATTAATGAATATAATGACTTGTATAAAATTAATGACACTGGGTGGTCTCCTATTACAAAGTAAAGAGATATTTTGGCTAAATCATATATTTTTTTTATTAAACATCAGTTGAATCTGCAAACCAAAAAGTCAAATGACCATATTTAAACAGTGCATTATTTTTCGGGCGAATATACCCATGCACATTTTAAAAAGTGGACATCTCTCCTGGGGGCGAGATCTTTCGTGGGCGGGATGTCCCATAACCCTTTTTATTTATTTAATTATTAATTTACATTTGTTGGTCATGTTGAATTAAAGTATCATCGTGCTAAGACTGAATATGGGAGTGCACCTGTGCACACGTTAGTGCATTATGACATCTTGTGCTAGTGCACTTCTTTAATTTGAGATCAAAATTAGTTCGGGAGAATTTATACTTCCGATCATTACTCAAAAGTCAGAAAGTCAAACAATCAGACAAAAAAAGTCGTAACGTGTTATCCTGTAACTAGATGGTGGAAGTCAGAATACATGCATACATCCGTATCGACAGGAAGCTATGTCTTATATTAGTTGTGAAGGCTACGGAGATGATAATCAAAACACTAAAATATTATATTCCTCTAATTTCAATACTGTCAGTATTGAAATTAGAGGAATATAATATTTTTCTTACACATATTCTATCACATAACTGGACCAATATTCCGTAAGCTTACATGAATACTCACTGATTAAATATTGTCAGTAGAAAACAAAGTTAATATTTCAAAGAAAATATTTGTACATACAAGTGAAACATACTCACTAATTAATAGGGATACCATTGAAAAACAAAAACGGGTCACGAAAGGGTTCAGCGACATGAACATAAGGGTAAAGTTATTTACTCTTACATCTTTTGTTATGGCAGTGTCTCAGATCGTAGAAACCACGAAAATAAGTTTATAATGAAGGAGGTTCGAAAAAGACGAACTGTTAACAGACTGCACATAAACACATCTGAGTTGCTAGACGCATTTTCGAACATCTTTTATTCACAAACTTAACTAAATTTAAGTTAAATGCATCTTTCTCTTTCCATTTCATAAAGAAAAGAACAGAAGATAAAATATTAGTTAAGTCCTGTCAAATTAAGACAATCCATAGATAATTTAGACGCGATTAAAAACACGTCGATTTACTTCAGGCGCTGTCTAATTTGACAGAATTAAACTAAAATGTATCTTCTGTCCTTTTCTTTAAGAAATGGAAAGAGAAAGATGCGTTTAACTTAATTTTAGTTAGGTTTATGAACAAGAGAATCTGCACCATTGCCTGCATAAGTGCATACTATCATTAATATATTTTTTGTGACTCGCGTTAGTTTGAACTACAATATTGTGTTATTTAATCACTGTTAAAATAGTCCAGTAATTTGTAGCCTTTGCGGCTTAAGCTCCGCGTTGATAAATAAGTAAGCCAGGACAAGTAGTTAAATACGTATTAAAAAATATGTGCCATATTAATGGTTAGTGACCCTGACTGCTAAGCCGGAGGTCGTGGGTTCGATTCCTACCCAGGAAATACTTTGTGTGATTAGCACGATTGTTTGTACTGTGTCTGGGTGTAATTTATCTATAATATGTATATGTATTTATAAATTATATAAGTATGTATATCAGTCGTCTGGTTACCATAACACAAGCTCTGCTTAGCTTGGGATCAGATGACCGTGTGTGAGTTTTCCTAAGATAATATATTATTATTTTATTTTTGTAATACGCAAATCTGTGCGCTCTAACATTTAATTTAGTTTTAGTTATTATTTCTCTGTAAGTGAATAATTTAATTCTTAAAAGAAATAAAGATATTCTTAAACCTAAAACCTTATATTTGTAGATTTTTGTACACGTACTTTTTGACAACGTATTTTTGATTGTCCGATCTTAACATACCACATCTATCTTGATTCTAAGCTCGTTGTGAGTTACCTTTGCCGAAAGGTCTACATGTGAGCTTAATGTCAACGCATTGTTTCCTGTGGGTCATTCTTAGGAGAATGTACAGTCGTTGAGGTCTATACAATGTCCTTTCAAAATAATTCTGTTTCAGAAATTCTTAGAAGCGATGTTAGATAATAGAGGGATAAGAGATATTATTACATTTTCTTTCGAGAAAATGTAAAAATATTTAATAATGTAGTGTAATAATGTCAAAAATAAAGTGATATTTGTGTTGCCATTGTGGGAAACTCAATTTAAATAAAATCGCGGGATAATTCGAACTTTATAAGTGTGCTTCATTACACGAATGCCCAAAAAAAGGAGTGTTATGTTTTCAAGATTCATGTATGTATGTATGTATGTATGTATGTGAGTTTCTTTATTCCACCATAACTTCTTAATGCCTGATCCGATTTAGATGTATGATGTATCGTTACAATCCTTACATAGTTCCGAGTAACATAGGCTAGTAAAAAATAAATTTGGAAATTCAACCCCTGTGTGTGTAAAATAGGGGATGAAAGTTTGAACGAAAATCTGTCGTTATTGATTGAAGTAAGTTACTGGAAACTTGGTGTTTACCATTTTGGACGGAGATAGAAAGTTAGAAATTCAACCCCTATGTGTGGGATATAGGGGATGAATTTTTGAACGAAAATCTGACATTGCTGTAGTTAGTGACTGGAAACTTGTGTTTAACAATGTGGACGAACATAAAAAAAGCATGAGCTAGTATAAATTCAGAAATTCAACCCCTATGTGTGTAAAATAGGGGATGAAAATATTAACGAAAATCTGTCATTATTGAAGTTAGTGACTGGGTACTTGGTGTTTAACTTTTCCGACGAAATAAAAAAAAATGTTTTTTCCACCCTTGGTGGGGTAAAATATGGGTGGATGAGTATAATACCGTCATGACTCACGAGCTTTCGAAAACAAGTCGGATGTACGAAGTGAAGGCAGTGGATACTTCTGTAGAAGCCAAAACTTACGGACAGCGGCCGAAACCAGAGTTTATACCTTCCGCTTCCAATAAAACTGGAGGTATCGTCGATTTTTTTTGAAGATTGGTATCAGATCTAGAGTATTGTTAAGAAAAAAATATTAACGTTGGACACGGTTTAGTAAACGGTGCTATGGGAATCGTTAGAAAATTTGAATGGCCATCACTACGACGTGATCAACTCGAATCTGGAGAATTACCACAAGCCGTGTTCGTTGAATTCGACGATATAAAACGATACGTGGAAATACCATCGGGCTCGGTGTCAAAATTGAAGCTAGTACAGTCGAATTCGACGCATTAAGGGGTCACGGCAAAGTTGAGCGGCGCATGCTACCACTAATATTATGTTGGGCCGTGACAGTCCACAAACTACAAGGGACGACACTGGATAGAGCCGTCGTGGATAAAGGCCCAAAAATTTTTGCCAAGGGCCAAGCTTAAGTCGCGCTTAGTCGCGTGAGGCAGCTAGATGTTTTGGCAATCAGTGTTCTAGATTCACGTAAGTTTCTCCACGAGCCACACGACAGAAAGTCTCTCGATGAACTCCATAGCCTCAGTAACCTTTAAGAGCGCGGCGACCGATTATTTTCCATACAAACGTAATACCAAAATCATTTGCAGTTCGACCATATTTCCATCATATTATGATGATGTTTGTTGATTTTTAGGGTTCCGTACCTTAAAAGGTAAAAACGGAACCCTTATAGGACCATCACTTTGTTGTCCGTCTGTCCGTCCGTCCGGCTGTCAAGACCCTTTTTCTCAGAAACGCGTCGAGATATCAAGCTGAAATTAATATCACATACTCGGGTCTGCTATCTCTTAAAGCAGTGAAAAAATAAAGTTTCTTAATCAAATATATCTTAATATATCTTAATGTCAAAAATAAAGTGATATTTGTGTTGCCATTGTGGGAAACTCAATTTAAATAAAATCGCGGGATAATTCGAACTTTATAAGTGTGCTTCATTTTTATGAAGCAACTAGATGACCCGGTAAACTTCGTATCACTTACCTATTAATATAAACAAAATTAATTTAAACCATATCACCTTTATTCATAAAAGATTTGTATCGATTTCCCCACATTATCACAATCTAGATTCACGTGTGTAGGAGGTATATATACCATATAAGGAATGATAATGATAGGTAGCTCTTCGGCGGATAAGGAGCAGGCCCGTGTTGTCTGCGCGTTTGTTCACAGGACCGGACACAGCCTAGGTCCTCACCGGACACGGAGATTTCAGGAGGTTCCTGTGTTAGATTCGGGCGGAAGCGCTGCCTGAGTGTCAACACTGCGGCAAAGGTTGCCTGGAGGGCACGTTGGAGGTTTGCCCCGCTTGGGCGGGCTACCGCCGTGTCCTTGCGGACTGCGAGCGATAGGTAGCTCGCCGCCCGATTAGGACCAGGCCCGTGTCGCACGGTGGGCTGAAAATCGGCTTTCATAGACTTAGGGATTTCAATTTGCAAGTGCTTGTTTTTATGCCGGATATCGCTTCTATTAGTCATTACTATGTACAAAAATGACACCCGAGTTAATTCTACCCAAAAACGAAGGAAATATAATTTTTTTACGAAAAATTTGTATGAAGCTAGTATGAAAAATCGAATTATCTCCTAAACGGCATGTTTAACCGTAATATCCTTGGAGATGGTCATAGTGCTAATTATTTATGATTTTTTGGTTGGCGATAGGACGAAAAATTTAAAGCCGTTTTTTTTTTAAAAATCGTCAAAATATTTTTATTTATTTTTACATGTAAAACGATCCCTTTTAGTGTCTAAGTTAAAAAGTTCGATATGTTATTAACCCAAATATTAAGAACACACGAAACAAGAAAAAAAAAATAAAAAAATTGCTGTTTTTGACACATTTATATTAATTTAAATAAAAAAGATTTATATTGAAGTAACATTATGAAGTTATATTTTATACAAAATAAGTTAATTTAAGGAATTAATACTAAGCATTCGTAAAATAAAGTAAAATAAATAAAAAAAATAAAACATATCATTAAATATTACAAAAAAACCCAAACACACTCAAATACAAATTTACAAATATGTACATATATATCTTTTTTACAAATTTTCCTTATCACTCTCGTTGTCAGACTCCAATTCTGAGTCAGCATCCAGATTGGATATATCCAAAAATTCGAACTCAGTTTCCTGAAATTGAATTAAGTCGAGAGTTTCAGCAAAAAAGCTCTGCTTTTTCTTGGCATCTAACTTAGGCCTTTGTGCACTTAGCAAAGGGTCCGAAGAAACAACAAGCATATTTAAAATGTCTTGATTGGAATCCTGCCTGCTTCTTTTCCGCGAATGATGTTCTCGAAACCTCCTAAAATCTTTGTTTCGAGACTCTGAGGCTTCTTCCGAGAGAGTCCCAATCGGCACAATATTATTTTTCTCGATTATGTCAGCCCCATGGATTAGTAACTTATGAACGGTTGACGACATGTAGAACCAGTCGTATAGTAATACGTACTTTTCTGCTGTTTTGCGAGCATAATCTCTAAATTTTATTATATCGATCTGCTCTCCAGATGTAATTGCTTGTAAAATTACAGCAAATCTTTTGATGAGGTCTTCATCCAAACCGGTTATAGCTGCGGTTTTATTAGAAAACTCAAAGAATTTTCTTGCAGTATTCCCGTCATTGGTGGTTCCCGAGCCTTGTTTTACTATATCAATCAACAGATTGAGCTCATCTTTGAATTTATTTTGAATTATTTTCTTTCTTGTCTGTAGCATTTCTTTGTGCTCATCACTTCTCGCTGCCCACCGTTTGAAGTCCAGTTTGTATGCAATGTGTAACAGACATTCCATACAATTTATACGGGCGTGTAGGGATGACAAGCCAAACTCATACAGGTCCGAACACACAATTTTTGATGTTACAGCATCTAAGCGGTTCATTTCTGTAGGCTTTGCTAAGCACAGGTAGCACGATGCATTTGATCTAGCTTCAGAAAGGTAAGTACAGACTTTAGCGTCGATCATCGTCATCATTAGTTGATGAGTCACCCTATTATTATTATTGCACTCTGTGGGGATAAGGGCCTCAATTTCTTCATCCATTTGTTTTTTTCAGCCCAAGGACAACTGCTTCACTCTCCTTTACAAAAGTAAACTGAACTGGACGACAATACAAAACTGAGCATGGTTTTGGGTTCGTCCATAAAATGTTGTCTCCATCTGTCAGTTTTAGTGGCACCAAGGAGGTCATGAAAATGCTTGAATCATCTTCCTCACCCTCAATTTTCTGCTTGTATCGGCTTTGGTTAGAAGCACCGTCAAATCCTTACTTGGATATCAGCTTCAACTGCTTGTTATGCTCTTCGTTAGAAAGGCTTTGAAGGATTCTTGTAACCGTGATATCAAGTAAAGCTTGAAGTGTAATCCTAGCCGATGAATCAGTAACTGTCACTGATTGCTTCGGAGGGTAGCAATCAAGCTTAGTTTGTTGCACTTTATAGTAAGATGGATAAATATCTTTAGCACCTTCTCGAATGGCAGCCTCACGCAACGTAATATATTGCCACTTTGAGAGTTTTAGCGAAAGAAGCAATCCAAGCGCCTTTTCTGGCGTAAATATGATTGTTTTCGCTGGTTTCTTAAGCGTTTCATTTAATTTAGCGGCTGCTTCAGGATTTTTCATCATGTATTCGATGACAGAGGCGATATCTCCATGCCCTTCTTCTTTTAAACGTGCTGCAGCTGCATATGCCAATTCACTGGAACCTTCGCCTGTGTGTTCATCAGATCTTCTCTTTTTTTGTTTACTTCCCAGGTCTTCGAATGGTTTACGGGATCTTTTCGTCATTGTTCCAATGGACGTTGATGTCGACGGTTCTGGAGAGACTGAGGGCGCTCTTGGTATCTCATCAACACTTGGTTCTTGATTAACTAAAGTTTGCACAAAACTCGGCCAATCAATATTTGCTCCCAACCAATTCTCGTACTTTCTCCTGAAATTATCAAGGAATCGGTTGGATTTCCCCCACCTTTGTAAAGCGGCTCGCGTAAATCTCCGACAAAATTCTTTGAGAACAACATAATCTTCGTCAGACAGGCAATCGCCTATGCGGGATACAACTGCACTAAACAATACTTCATGATCAAATGAAGTACTCTCACTTCGTAGAAGAACAAACAAGTCTAAATTGGTGATTAAACTTTCCATTTTAAGATTTTATAGTCGCAGATTTAGTGTTAGCAGTTACACAGTTGTGAACAAATTAAATTATAAAACAAAACTTTAGCCCTTTTATTGCAAAACGACAATAATTAGGTAACTACCCTCATTAGTTATCTCCTCATTAGCTAATGAAAATCTATAATTGTCACTAACTATTCTTAGAACTCATAGCACTGCTAATTAACAAATTAGCTTACTTATCAGGAAATGTTAAATATAATCCATTGTCGTGAGATATTGAAAATCATTAAATCACCTATTAAGACTCATTAGAAGACCTAATCAGTGTAGTTACTTAATCACTTCTTTTTGGACTCATTAGAAGACAATTGGTAATTTGGTTGTATGAAAAGTTTTAAAACTCATTTTGTGCTGATAAATATCTAGCTCAAACATAGTTGGCTACGTGTGGGTGTACTATAAACCTCTGCCAACTCCTTCGGAAATATAGGAGTGATGCTATTTTATGTTATGTGTAGTTAAAAGTCCGTGTTCTTCAACATAAACACCAAAAGGAATCGTTTCATACGTAAAAACAAATAAAAATATTATGACGATTTTTAAAAAAAAAACGGCATTAAATTTTTCGTCCAATTGCCAACCAAAAAATCATAAATAATTAGCACTATGACCATCTCCAAGGATATTACGGTTGAACATGCCGTTTAGGAGATAATTCGATTTTTCATACTAGCTTCATACAAATTTTTCGTAAAAAAATTATATTTCCTTCGTTTTTGGGTAGAATTAACTCGGGTGTCATTTTTGTACATAGTAATGACTAATAGAAGCGATATCCGGCATAAAAACAAGCACTTGCAAATTGAAATCCCTAAGTCTATGAAAGCCGATTTTCAGCCCACCGTGTGTCGTCGGTGCGTTTGTTCCACTCGCGCCTGAGAGAGCAGTCAGCACGTGACGAAGCCCTCTAGGGCCTGCCTGAGTTGCGGATCATATAAGTCAGTAAAAGTCTGACACTGAGGCCGAGAGAAGTCATTTGATATATGTATATAATAGTAAACTCACTGACTGATATAAACGTGTTTGTTAATATATAACAATAACTAACTAAATACATTAAACTTGGAGGGTTTATTCTTTGTGAAGAATATAAAAAATAGCCCTAAAGGGTAAAAATAGTAGGTAGAAGTTAGATATCCCCGCGGGCGAAGCCGCGGGCGAAAGCTAGTAAATATTTTAAATCTCTAAGATATTTTTTAATCGTAAAATATTTTTTGTACGGTGGAAGTAAGAGAAGCTGTTACAGTATTATTTTTATAGCATATTACACGCCTTTCTGTTATTTCAAACCGTATTAAATGGCTTTAAAATAAAACTAACTAATTATTTGCATGATTTGGATTTATGAAAATGATTCCATTCGTATTTTAAAAACAAATAAACATTACTTATTTGTGTCAGGTTGACGGGTTGTATGTAACCTCTATGGTTGTAACTGTAACACTTGAATTTGACACTTGATTTGCCGGTTACTATGACAACGACATCCAACAGAACATGGACAACTTTTATATGGGAAAATGGAGTTGTTGTTTTACTCTATCTTTATCATTTTTTCTTATTTGCTCACCGTTTAGACCTACCCTAGACTACGACAAACATTTTAAACCCAAAATCAGCTCAATCGGCCTAGCCGTTCTCGAGTTTTAATCAGACTAACGAACATCAATTCATTTTTATTTATATAGATTAGAAAGAGAATTAATAAATTGCGCGTAATAAATAATTAAATATCACGGCACATAATACACATTATACACACAGTAAATATACAACCTAACATACAAGTCATGCAATACAGTGACCATAGGTATGTACATTGCATTAACATGTATTTACACGCATACTTAGTTAGGTTACTAATACATCTAATTTCAAAATTATGTAGCGAATTACTCACTTACCGCTTCGACTGAGTGGATGTAGAACTTCCATCCACTATTTTTTACCCTACTAGGGATCGAATTTCCAAAAATCCTTGACCTACACTCCTTGCCAAAGAACATGCCCACCCAGATTAATGTCTTTAGTACCAGCAGTTTGGTTTGTGCGTTGATATATCATCAATTAGTCAGTCAGTCAAATATTATTATTTTATTTGCATTGCTAGAAAAAATCTGCTAAACATTTACAAAGAGCTTAACTTTACCAACAAAAAACACACTTCGCACAAATAAAACTAAAACCCAGATATTCGATCAAGAATGTATGTTGACTTTATTCGATCTCAACTTTTCACATCGAGAGCATGTGCTGTCGTCCAATTTATGATGCAAGATACAGTAGCAATCGGTTCTGCAATCTGTGAGCTCAACTCAGTAAAGCTACGTCTCCGCTCGCTTGAAGATTCGTGTTCGCGTTGTTGCGATAAAACGACGTGTTCGATTCTTTATCGTATTCGCGACAGGACGAATAGGCGAGACGACGAAAAAAGTAGTTAGTCCTGCACTTGCATATCAAAACAAATTAGACACGTATTTTTCTTTCTTCTCGTAAACGAAAAGTGACGACGATACAGAGCGTTGAAGTTTCGCATGACGTCACGATTAGGTACAATGTTTGCTGAACAGACGTCAAAAACTCAGGAACTTTCTTGCTGTATGTCTTTGTATTTTTAGTTAATTTGATCAAGCAAAAAAATAATGTGTCCAGTATTTTTGACCGGTCTATCAGACGGACTAAACAGAATGCCATTTTTAATGTTGTCGTCATCCCTATTTAGCCATACGTGCGTTATAACTTGAACGATCGCATTGTTGCGATAGTGTACCTGTAGCATTACGTTCTTTGTAGTATATTCCATATCATTTTAACTTGTACTACATTATTTTCCTCGGAAATACAAAATTACTGGCGACCGTGTGGCGTGTCAATAAAATGTATACTGTTTGTTATTTCGATGTGTAAGCTAGTAGCTCAAAACTGCGACTAAGCTCGACTATTTCAATAGTTATATTAGTACAAAAACGAGTTGGTATTATTTGTGAAGATTACACATACAAAAAATACAAAGAAAAAGCAATGCTGAGCAAAATACTTCTTTACTATTGACCATGATTTTGCCCATGTCGAATTTGGCAATTGTCAATCAGAATTTATACTTCATTGCAGATATAAAAATAAGAAAGTACACATACAAATAGCAAAAAAAGTTTCGTACCTATAATGGCAACTGTGTACTGATTTTTGGTAAATTTACATTTTAAGGCGTGGTAAGTAGGTATTCGCGGCCGTGCATCGAATTAATAGAAATAAGGTCGAAAATATTTTGGGCATGTCCGCAAAAATGTAAGTCATTTTGCAGTTTTAATTGAATATTAAAAAAAAAATACAGCTCTGTGTTTTAAAATTTTTAGATATGTCTTTAGTTTATTAAATTTTCTTTGTTATAGATATAAAAAATATAATGGTTGTCGCTGAAAAAATTGAGAATTTCGAGACAAAAACTTTTTTTCGTGGTCTTTTTGAACATTTTTTTTTCGTAGTACTGAAAATTGTAGTAGTAGTATGTAGTACATTTGGAAATTGTTTTGGTTTAAGTCTTTTCTTTATACATTTGACTATACACTGTATTTTTTTCTGACTTGTGGTATGTACGGCTAACTTGGCGACGAAAACCTAGACTTTTACAAGGTGTTCGCTATGGACAGCGCCGTCTTCGTATTCGCACACATTTAAGCGATCGAAATCCCAAGCTTGTCAAAAATAACAAGAAAACAAATACATCATTTGATTAGCATCTACTTTAATTTATTTACTAGTAAATTAACCAAATAAACCCCTAATTTTTATTCGATTACCAAGTCTCCCTCCTAATTATGTAGTTACTTCAGCCAATCGTAATGGTCGACCAATTTAACCAAATTGAATAAGTTTCAAGTTATTGTCGTAGCCCCACTAACCTCAAAGGCTTCATGGGCCGGTAATTCTAAGTTATTATTTGAATCACGTTACAATTCTCCTGAAATTAATATAACTTTTCGTGAAAAAATGCCGTCCGTTTCGACAATGTTTGCTCAAATAATTACTTCAGAATCTCAAGTGAAAAGTTCTAAGTTTCATTAAAAATATTAGGCTTTCCTCGGGGTATGTTAAATATTTTTTTATGTAATGCTTTTCTCTGTAAAGTACTGCTGGTTAGAACCATGAAGTTTAGAGAAAACTTTGTTTTTTTGCATCCAATTACTCGTGACTAGTTTTATAAGTTAAAAATTATAATGCAGGTCTTCGTAGCAACAAAATTATGAAACTTTTTACCAGATTGTAAGATGTACTTGTTGTGGAAACTTAAATGTGATGTGTAGATGTGTTTACATAGACGTAAAGCAAAAAGTTTAGGTAACGCTGCAGCTGTAGATATCAGCGCTTCTACACATGTGGTATTGAAGAATAAAGTTCGATACGTGATGTCAAATTACTTTCAGTAAGCTTAAGTCAATACCATAAAAAACAATGTATTCTATTCTATAACATATTTCCTTAGTAAACGTCCGACAATATCGCAGCATAACCAAGCGAAGATGGCGGGACTAGCTTGATGTTCGGAGGCAGGATTGGCCTACACTAGCCCAGAATAGAGACGAGTGGAAAAAAGAAAGGGAGGCCTATGCCTTGCAGTAAATAGAAAAAGATTTATTTATTGAAACACCTTAAACTATTATTGCAGGGTTTTCCCTAATGCGACAGCTAATAATTTAAACTAAACCATTACACTAACATATTATCAAAAATTACATTATTTACAAAATTGACATAAAGCAAGTACGTGTTAAGAAACAGTTTAAATGAAATATTATTTCGCCTGTACAGATTTAATAATGCTCCAACATAGATATTAGCCTACTTTTCAAGTGCCTAATATTTTATTTTTGTTCCCAGGCCTACCACGTCTGCCACGACGGTCGCGAGGGTGACCAGGGAGCCTCCTTCTTGTGCACCAACGGCACGCTGTTCGACCAAGCTAAGTTCGCCTGCGATTGGTGGTACAACGTCGACTGCGCTAAAGCTATCACCCTTTATAAGTTTGTATATTCTTATATTTTGTGTTTAAAGTCGAATTCCTGAGGTTTGAGATTGGTTTCACTCGAAGAGCAAAAGCTTTTTATATGCCTCTAGCTTTCACCCGCCTGATCTCTTAAACTCCATCCCCTATTTTACCCCGTTGGGGTAGAAATAAAAAAAAAACTTTCTTAGTGGTTACCTACTCTTCATAAAGAACACCCCCTGCAAGTTTCATGTCTCTAAAATTAGTGATTTGGGCAGTGCGTTGATATACATAAAGTCAGTCAGTTTACCATTTTATATACATTGATTTATGTTGAATCACCTTGCATTTAAAGAAAATCAATCATATTATGTAATATCATTGAAGCTAAACGGTGTAATTAAAAAATATGCATCAATAACAATTAAGCTCTTACTTATTATTGATTCATTGCACAATCTTCAATGTTAACTCTATTATTGCACAATCCATGATGTTGGGTATATTATTTATAGACTCCTAGCTTTTGCCCGCGGCTTCGCTCGCGTTAGAAAGAGACAAAAAATAGCCTATGTTACTCTCCATCCCTTCAACTATCTCCACTTAAAAAATCACGTCAATTCGTCGCTCCATTTTACCGTGAAAGAAAGACAAACAGACAGACAAACAGACACACTTTCCCTTTTATAATATTAGTATGGACTGTCCGCTTTACATGATCTTCATGTTTTTTTGTCAGATAAAACGTCAACGGTAATGGTACTATGGTCTATCCGACTGTCATAGTTTCCTTCTAGTCGACTGAGCCGATTAAGCTAAAATCTGTTTTTCTCTCTATGTAGAGACCAGCACCAGTCTTCTCCATAGAACATTGAATTCATAGACATCCCTAAATTAATGACGTCAAACCGAAACCTCACTACTCTAGCAAATTGTGAACCAACATATTATCCCTAAGGATCGTTCATTAGTCAGCCGAATGGCGGCAGTTGTTAGCCGAAATACGCTCAAAATTAATTTATGCACGTATTTGGTCTAGCTTCAGGCTATAAATGGACTAAAACACAACAAGAGCAAATTGTTATTGTGTTATGTTATTTTGTTCAATAGTTGGCGTGTTTTTTTACTGAGTTTGGTTGTGATATTAATTTGTAAGCTGTGTTTAGAAACGTAATCATCACAACTAGCCTTAACACGTTGAATTATTCTTGCTTACCTTGCTTTTTTACCAGAAAAGAAGATCTCTATAGCATTTTTAGGGTTCCATACCAAAATGGTACAAAATTAACCTTTATTATAAGTAAACTAAGTATATTGCGCTTGACTTCCCGTCTAACCGGATTGTTCTGAATTGCAGTCTTTTATTTGATGCGACTGACTGTCAGGCTTCCAAAGCCCATTACAAGGAAACACAATACCAAGGGGTATTGTGTTTCTGATTGTCAGATGACAGTGTGTCAGTGAGACTGATTGTCAGATTTTGTGGTTTCTGACTGGCCGTAAAGACTGTCATGTCGAGATAAATAGATTTAACTATGCACGGACTTTGGCTTAGCCATGTTCCCGTCTCTACCGTGCACTTGACGTTTGGCAGTTGTGTAACAGTGACAGATATAGTGCTAAACCAAAGCCAGTGCTTAGTAACGTCTATTTATTTCGTCATCAATGATCTACAAATGACAACCGGGATCTAAGGCTTTCTTAGGTACAACAGTGATGTTCTAGATGAACTTATTACAGTTAGCAAAGTAGATAGGTATGCAGGGCCGACAGATTTAAAATTTTCTCTAAGTCTAATCGATAGGTATTCAGTATTTATTTTTGAAAGTAGAGAATTATTGGTTTTTTGTAAAGTATTGACGGTCCTGCATACTTTTTTACTTTGCTGAGTGTATATATTAATAAAAAAAGGATTAAACAAATATTTTTTAAACATTTCAGGTTGAACGCAGATCCGTACCACAACCCATTCGTACCTAAACCTAAACCTGAGGAGGTTCATGCACCAGCCCACGCTCCAGCCCACGGCTCATCCCACGGAATATTTTACAGGAAGATTTAGAAGAAAGAGAAGAAAAATAAAACTCGCCATTATTGTAGAAAATATATTAAGTAATTTGGTAAAATAGAAAAACCCATCGAAAATAACAATAATTATAAAAGAAAAGTCAGTCTTACACGATTGATGTCAAAGAAAATTTCTTACAAATTCACTGTAATTTCAACTTTATGTTTTAGAATTAGAGCTCCCTTTTCATAAATCATGTCCATTCCTGCACTAACATTCAGCACTAGAAATAATTTATTTTATTTAAATAATAAAATACGTTTTCATTACATCATTCATTCACATCACAATATTATTTGAAAATGTTTTCTTTATGAAAAATATATTTCTATCACGCTATCCAGTAAGGTTAAGTTTGAAAGTATGTAGGTACTTTTGCGTGCGATAAAGAATTACGTCTGGGGTAGCCATATTTTTAAGTTTTTTTTTTGTTTTTTTTTTAAGTAGCCTTATTTACTTTTTTATTAATATACATTCTCTAAAACTGGTTCGTGAGCAAAATAGCCTGAACAACTAACTGATCTACTAACGTGCGACGAATTTTCCTTGGCATTCCCACGTTAAATAAATAAATAAAACATATATATCCTGGGACATCTCACACACGGCACAAACTAAGCAGAGCTTGTATTATGGTAACCAGACTACAAATATACATACTAATATAATTTATAAATACATAAATACGTATTATAGATAAATTACACTCAGACAGGATAAACAATCATGCTCATCACACAAACTTTGTTCTGGGTGGGAATTGAACCTTAAATAGCATTTAAACCTGTAAATAGTAGCAATAACGTTATTTGTTTTAAATCTGAAAAATATGGCAACCCTACTCAAATGTCTTTTATTTAAAAAAAAACAAAATGGATAAGAATCGAACTGTCATAATGATTGTTTTCGTACCTAATCATAACTAAACATTTTCATTTTTCTTCATTAGCTAATAGAAAATTGAAAGTTTGTAGCTGAGAATCATTTTGTAACATATTTTTCTAGAAATTAAATTCTATTTTCTTATTTAAATAAGTGTTTTCTTTTAATTATGGGAGCATTGGGGAGCGATGTTCTTAGAAGTTGCAGTAAGTTAAAAGAAGCAGTTATTCTAAGATTCTGGATCTATTATATTAACGTTGTCTCAAAAATGAAAAATAAACAGAGTTTAAATCAGCGTCTCTTTTAAATCTAAAAAAATAATAAATATACATTGATAATTCAATCTTGAACTGAGAGCAAGCCGCAGACAACATTGAAATACGAATTTATGTACAATCAAGATGCAATAAAATCTTGCGCATAAATTGAAAAGTTAATTGACTTAAAAAAAAATTTGACGTGTAAAAGTGTTATGATATAACCTATTTACAAAATAAATATGATTTTATGATTTTTTTATGATTTTAATCCCACACAATTTCGAAAACAAATCTTAAAGGAAACCCAACATTACTTATTTGACCTTGTTTGAAATCGAACCCAGCAATCACATTCAGCATTCATGCTTGCGACCACGATATGAACAAAGCATTTAAAATAACAGTTACTGTTATAACTAATAAGTATATTATTTATATAGAAATACTTCTTTCCATTTCAGTCTAATAAGCCTCTTTAAAAAATTCTCAAAAGATCAAAGTAGAATCAAAAGGGCACGAAGTTCAAGAAAATGAAAAGATAAAAAATATAACATGAAACGGAGCTATAGATAAAATTCAAAAATAACTTCCTTAATGGTAACTTATTGTTTAATTTTTTTTACCAGATAACTCGACTCCTCGTTCACGCCAAGTTTTTCGGGATCCTCAAATTATATGCTATCAACTCCATAATTTTCAATTTTCCAAGACCGTTTGAAGTATAAATTATTCGTAATTTAACAACTTCCTTTAAAAAGTGGAGGCTTCTGAGCAAAATAATATTAAGGGTTTTCGAGAAAGCATGAACACTTTTGGATGGGAGCATAAAAGCGCCGTAAGATCGGGAAGTGTGGGAAAATAAGGGTTTTTAGCGAAAAATACGGAAAATGGAAGCGTTAAAATGTATCCCCATTACATTAGGGTAATCTGTTTATGATGCAATTTAAAATGGGGGAATTAGGAGTAAAGTCGTGGGTACATATTTATTTGTTGTAATTATTTTGTTATAAAACGTGTGTCGGTTTCAAAACAATTATGTTATATAAGTAACAGACGTAGATAGGTTTTAAGGGGTATGCAATGAAAAATTACACTGTGGCAGTAAGAAGTACCTTAATGCCAAGGGATCGATTTTGCCGGAAAGTTTGATTCTTTTGTTATTTTGTTTCTGGAGTTTTATCACTAGACCTAATAATAATTTAAAAATAATTCTACTGATAGAAAAGTAAATTTATTATACCTGAGTGTTTCAAAATTAAGCGCGGACAAGGTCACAGGCTCAACCTAGTTCGTGATAAAATTAAATCTACGACTAAGGTAAAAAAAAGTGGTTTAAATTTTAAAACAAAGGCCTCATTAGTATACTCCCCGTGGGCAAGACGTCGTGACTATAATAATTTAATTTACTATCATTTCGACTGCTCTTGTTAGTTGCAAACAACATTGTTTGACAATCGTATTTTAATGGAACGCCGAAGCCGTTATGTTATGTGCCATGCTGAACAAATGAATGATGATGTTGAAACCTTTAGAGTAATGAAACTGAGAAGAGTTTTACTTATTTTTTGTTTTTTTTTTTTATTTATTTTTGCTCTACAGTGCGTCTCAAAATAAACCTGAATGAAAAGTCTGTGAGAAAAAATGTTTAAGAAAATCTCTTTTTTATGTTTGCTCCGATGTTCTGACAGTGGCATTTACTCAGAATACTGCTTCTGGCTACCGATATGACTGTCAAAGTTCTATGCAAATCTATCGTTACCCTCGACTTTACTCGCTTTTCAAGATCGGGGATGTCTGTAATGTCCCAGACATAACACTAACCCTTTTACTAATAATCGCTGCGTAAAGTAGTGACAGCCAACATCTAAATATGTTTGGTTACACAGACGTTATTCATGACAAAAGTGTACGACACAAACTGCAAAAAGCAACAACTAAACGATCACGATTTAACTTACAAGATAAACCACATCAAGCATAAGATTGATTAAAAGCGTAAGATCCTATGCAAAACTTCACTTTTTATCAGTCAATCCTATCGTTTATGAAGACGTTGTACGTGCAAGAGGCACGGTGCCTCTAACCCAGCTGGCGTATTGAACCGACCAATTTCCCTTGACACCTAAACTTTTCTGGTAACTGAGATATAATCCGAGATCCCAATGTCTAAATAGAGATGAAAGTATTTTTATTTCTGTTCCGAACTGCCAACTAGATTTGGCGACAGATGGTGTATTATTCAGTGGTGCTCGTGTATATACAGTAGTATTTTTTTGTGGGTACGTTTGCGTGGGGGCTGAAAAAGGAAAGAACCTAGACATGTTATTTCATGGCTACGTGCGCGGCAGCGCAGCGGTTTAAAAGAATTTTCATAATCTGTCGAACTGTTGAAATGTGATTAATCTACAAAAATATTTAAAGAATTTAGAAATTGTATTTTTGTAGGATATTTACAGATATTTCCACCGTGTTCTTTATCGCCCCTGAGATTTGAATACCCATTTATGAATCTGCTATAGTATCGTAAGCTAAGTAAATTTGATCCCATGCTGTTATAAATGTTTGTACCGTTTTTACTCTTAAACCACAGAAACAATTTTGATGAATTTTGGTACACATATTGAATATTGGAAAATGACAATGCTTACTTTTTTGCGACTTTGTTCACTTCTTTTATGTATTTTTCTATTTAATATTCATGCAAATCTACGGACTTAGGCGTTCTCCATCAGTGGCCTAAGGCGGTGCAAAGGTAATATAACCGACATGCCGCGAATTGGTAATTATCACACAAACATAATAATACATATGCTCGGTGACTTGACACGACAATCATGACGAGTGCACACCATCGCGGACAAAACATTTTCATACATTGATGTTATAAGGAAAAAGGTTTAAAGGTTTTAAAGTTTTATTTTAGTTTGCTTAAAGGTTGTATTTTTGTTTTATGTGCAATAAAGATTACGAATATGAAAGGTGAAGATAGGTTATAGCCAGTCAGCAAGTGGCACTTTAAAATGTGATTATTTCACCTAATTGACCTCAGTCACAAATTACATTTGACACTTTTTCACTCGCAATACGCCATCTTACTTCGACGTCTGATTGTACTTAGGTGCTACTGCAATATTTAGTTATTTATGTAATAGTATGCAGTTTGTGAACCTAGAATGTCGTTTAAGTAACCTATCTACACCTTACTACGTATACTAATATCATTGATTCCAAAATTTGAGCAAGTTATTCGCATCAATGTGTCCAAGCCTTAGCTAAAGAAAATGGCGGAAAGAGACTAGGGGTCTAAGTAAACTGGTAACTTGAGCACGTGTCAGACACATGTCGCTCGCGCTCGCTACCCAAGCTTTATTGCAAAACTATAAGAATACAGCTACCGTTCTCGGATAGACAGGGCGCTTGCAGCTAATAGACATGTTGAAACAAATGATGTTTGTACCAAAATATATACAATAATTTTGTAAAAAATTTAACAGTTATTTTATTTCCTAACTAAATGTCCCCGCGGTTTTTCACGTGTAGTTTCCATTCCCGTGGGGACTTTGGTATGAAGAGTAGAGAAGAGAGTATGGAGTTTCTTGCCCATTCTTCTCCATACGTAACAACATTTCCGAATGGGCGGTAGATTCACTTTTGTTTATAAGTATGACGTTTCAAAGTGCCTTTTTTGGTCCAATGGAAATAAATGACTTGACTTTGACTTTGAAGACTATTTACTAGGTCATTTCTCAGGCTGGCGTCGGAGGCCACATGATGCCCTCCAGCCACCGTAAGCCTGTGGACGGTAAGGAATGGGCTAACTCATCGTCTCACGTCTTTTGACGACAGGCCGCGTCGACAGCGCGTTCGTGTTCCACGCGCGCCTCAAAGAGATGTCAGCTAAATTGCATGGGCCCGCCAAGGCCAACGTCTGCCGGGGCTGCGGGTTGTTCAAAAGAGATACCGCGGCCCTGGACACAAATGGCTAAGAAGGAACATGGATGGGTTTTAGTCAGTAGAAGTCTGACACTCCCTTCCGCTTCCGTAATTTGATGATTGCCTATCCCAAAAAAATTTTCTTTCTCTCATCTTTAATACTTAGAATGGACGAAATTGAGATTATATAGGGAAAAAGTGTTAGAAAATCTATATTGAGAATAATACTTGATAATCGAGATTTTCGAAATTATATTGTTGAAAAATAATTACAACATAAGACAGCTTTTGAACGTTACACACTAAAGGTTAAATTATGCATAACGCACACCGCAAGGCAATTGGAATTTCCTACTTGCAAAAATTTAGGAATAAATATATGTATTATATTGGTGTTCTCCTTTCCTTATAAGATCACTGCATGCACAACAAATTTAACAATTAGCTTACATTAATGACGGGCCTGTTGGTCTTTTGGTCAGTGACCCTGACTGCTAAGCCAGAGGTCGTGGGTTCGATTCCCGCCCAGGACAAACTTTGTGTGATGAGCATAAATGTTTGTTCTGTGTCTGGGTGTTATTTATCTATAATATGTATGTATTTAAAACATTATATAAGTATGTATATCAGTTGTCTGATTACCATAACACAAGCTCTGCTTAGCTTGGGATCAGATGGCCGTGTGTAAGATGTCCCAGGATATTTATTTATTTATTTATTATTAATTCGAGAAATTAAACGTTAACCATGAAATGTTAATAAAACATTTCATCGTTAACGTTTAATAAAAAAAAATTTTTTTCAACAATAAAAAAAAAAATTGCGTTGGAAAAACAAAAGAAACTAGAGACGCTAAAAGCCTCGCAAAAAATATTCAACCAAATTTTTATTTTAACAATATAAGCCACAAAAAATGACATTTAACGTTAACGTAATCAAAATTTATATTGGAAAAATTGTATTCAACCCTTCACTGTCGGAGAGTCCTCTACGGGAAAGGCTTTCAATTAATTAAATTAAATTTTTGCCACGCATCGGTGGACGTCTTTCCAATTGTGAATTTCGATAGAGATTCGTTAAAACTTCAAGGAATTAATTCAATTATTGGTTTGTGATAGTTCTTTTGTGTGTTTGAGTTGTTGTATTCAGAAAAATATTTTGTGGTCAGTGTTTCATGAAATTATTGGGTTTGTTACTTTTCAAGCTTTGTTTTACTGCTGCTTTTATAGTGCTGTAGAGTTTTGATCCAAATTCATTTAGTAGCTTTTGCGTGAAAAAGTAAAAAACATTCATACATCATCATCATCTCCCTAGCCTTTTCCCAACCGTGTTGGGGTCGGCTGCCAGCCTAACCGGATTCAGCCTGATACCGATGTTTTACGTGGAGCGACTGCCTATCTGACCTCCACAACCCAGTAACTGGGCGACACGATACCTCTTGGTTAGACTGGTCAGAGTTTCCGGCTAACCAGTAACGACTGTCAAAGTTCTTCGAATGACAACCGGGACAAACGGCTTTACGTGCTTTCCGAGGCACGGAATGTCAGTGATGTCTAAGATAAACTTTAGAAAGTACATATGAATTGAAAAAGTCACATTGGTACTCGCCCGGATTCGAACCCACAACCTCTTGCACGAGAGGCGGGCGCCACATCCAATGGGCCATCACGACAAAAAAAAACATTCATACATACATAACGTAATACCTAAAAACTTTTACATATTTTCTAATATTAGTAACATGAGATTATTAAAAGTCTAATCTATCAGTTTCGTAGAACAGCAAAAGATGACTCACTTATTGACTCACTGACTTATAAAAAATCTAGGAAAACATTCGACCATAATACTCTTGTTTGATAAGAAGTTTCTAGGAAAAAGTCGTCTGATATACAAGTAAAACGAAATTTGAAACAAGGCCGCATTGAGTGGGTGTAAATCCATGCGGTTGAAGCCACGAGTTTACCTTCATTCATCTGTAAAAACAAGAAAGTATAATCGTAAATAATTTAGCTTCTTGATCCTTTCTTTCCTTCCTACACGAATAAACAAACACCCAAATCCATAACTCCGTTTTACGTCATACTTCAATACAATTTTTAGTGCATCAATACTTAATGTCCTCGGCAAATTAGACATAAATGAAACGCTGTATAACCCCAAGTCCCGACAGAACGACCCTACAGGGTGTTGTAAAACACCAGTTATGGGCCCTCAACAAATCCCGCCACGGATTCATAATGCTCTTGTAAATTAAATATGAAACCAGGTATTTGGTTGTTGCGAAACAGCTGCTCATTATAAACAGATGGATTTACCTTTTTTCAGACGTATTAGGTGTGACTTTGTAAGAGAAAATGAGAAAAATAAATTGAGTTTTTTGTGGCTTTGGAATTTTAAATTTATACCTTTGTAAGACTAGCTGTTGCTCGAGGTTCGTTGACGTAGGTTTTGTTTTTAAATTATGAACTTTTATACAATACAACTGCTTATTCTCTATCTGCCATAGGGGGTCAGAGCCCGTACGTCCCCTAAGATTCGCACCCTGTGCCCATTCGTCCCCTGGAACTTTTGAGGTGCCTATTCGCCCCCTGAAGAATATTTATTTTAATTCATTCTTCTAATATAAGTACATGTATATAGTCCTGGTACAGTCGCGCAGAAAAGGGTAAAATAAAAATATAATAATTCCTTAAATATCATGTTTAAGTATTTCAAATAAGATTAAGTTTAATAAAATGCCTCTAGGCTCTAGGCATAAAGTCAGTCTTCAAAATAATTAATCGATTCGTCGATCGATCGTTTTCTATTTACCACTTCACGTTACTGCGCGCCTAGTACTTTGCATTGATTAAGGTGATCTTGTGAGAAAATTAAGGAATACAGTGAATTTTAAATTTTCGTACATGACTACTTCACGTTACTGCGCGCCTAGTACTTTGAATTGATTAAGGTGATCTTGTGAGAAAATTAAAAACACTGTGAATTTTAGATTTTCGTACATGACTACTTCACGTTACTGCGCGCCTAGTACTTTTGTTCTCTTAAGTTTTCAATCATTAATACCCGTTTTTTAACAAGCCATTCGTAAAGAGACAATATTACATCGTAAGCCTATCGACAGGTTACATTATTATCATGACGGATTATCATTCATCGTAGCTCTTTTTTCAATGATCTGTTATTATTTATTAAATTAATTGCGTTAATAAACTGTTCACAAGTGTACTATGTTAACCGTTTTTAGGTAAAATATAGGTGATTTTATCTCAGGGGACCAATAGGCACCTGAATAGGTGCCGAATCTTTAACTTATATTGTGTATATATTAGAGGAGACGAATGGGTGGGTACCTTAAAAATAATATTTTTATTAAAATATTAATTGGTCCCCTACCAGGAGACCAACGGGCACCTATATAGGGGCCGAATCCACAACTTTTATGCTGGGGGACAAATCTTAGGGGACGTACGGGCTCTGACCCGCCATAGGGGTGTATTTTCCAAAACATCTTCCTTGGGCGAAGTTTTTTATTGTCTTTGCAACAGTCTCCGGCAAATACCATAAGGACTATCAATTTGCAGCAGAAGATGATACTCCGTTACCGCAATTGGTCAACACATGATATTTACATCGTTAATAATACCAACATAAAAATAAATTTGCATTTAAATAACTTAAATACACTGAGCTTACTATTCAAAAAGTGATTTTTAAATAAGATGGAAGTCGGAATCATTACGTTGTTATACATCTTCTTTAATTTAACAATAATAAGAGAAATAAAATGACATAGTTTCTACTATTTTTTGCACAGTCGATAAAAATAACAACATTACTAAAAGTAACAATAAAAACGCGAACAAAAGTCAACTGTAAACGTATGGGTAGTTTCACGTCCCCAAACATCCCCAACACTAAAAGTCAAGCCACCAAAATAGAAACATACGTTAAGCAATACCTTACCAATTGATTATTTCCTGCTCCCCCAAATCTCGCGAGAGTTCGGCTATTGTCGGAAAACTACGCTACCGCACAGTTTATCTCACGAAGGCCCATAAAAATAGGGGATGAGCCAAACAACTCTATAACGTCTTACCAAATGAATAGTCTGCGGAGACTCATAAATAAGGCCGACGGTACACTAGTACCAGATAAACGGGGATCTATTGAGCTTATATAGCACTTAGAGCGCGTTGAGGTATAGTCCTGCCCTTATAGTCAGGATTTATGATACACCTGTGGGTACATTGCTTAGTTTGCCGTTTGATTGTGTTTAGTTTAAGGCGTTAAATCAAGAAGAATGCTGCGCGGTTGGCTTTCTTATGGCTTGAATTGCTTGAGAATACCCTGAACAACTGTATACTGTACGATATTCTATTACTTGTAAAGTTTCGGCAGTATTGTGTAGGGAGTTCATATAGTGTAAGTAAGCTTAAACTATTTTCATCCATACAACTATTTGAAATCAGAAAGTAGCTCCGTCGGTTTGTCTACCTTTACCAAGTTGTAAGTAAAGTCAAGTCAATATTTGTTTCTGTGACAGACTCACTTACAGAGACAGTTGTAAAATTCGTAAAAAGCGAAACAGATATACGAAATAGATGCTGCATGATTATCTTCTTCGATTATGCAATAATCAGTTGTACTTCATTAATGAAATATTGTAAGAATAATTTTACAACCGCACTACAAACTATATCCTCCGACTGCCAAACATGTGCTACTCATAGCCATAACAGCCATATACAGTGATGAGTTTTTTAATAAACATAGGAGTTAGTTCTGTTAGCATTTCTTGGGACGTTTAGTTGGATCAAATGATAAAGTAGTAAATTGCTGCTTTTTACCTGCCTTTTAATAAAATATTTGTTTAAATAACTTGATAGTTTTGTGGAGAATTTGATTGCCTGTTAATTATTGTGCATGTTTTTTGCCACTGTATTTTTTCTCTTTGTCGTGTCAATTATCACTATTACTATTATTCGTCTTTGTTCAGTTAAGTGCCAATAGGCGAGACGACGAAAAAAAAGTAATTAGTCCGTCAGTGAGATTATTAAAAAAAATATTTATTTATTGGAAAAACAAACAGTAGCATATTAGAAATATACATTGAGTTCTTAAAAAATAGACTTAATGAATACGCTACCCACTACATTTTTCACAGATTACATGCAAAATTTATCTGTAAGCAAACACTGATAGACTACGGGATACAGCTTTATATTAAAAAGGGAATATAAGTTAAACACAGGCTCTAGCAGTAAGAGTTAACTGATTTCTAAAATTATACATGAATATACACTTAAATATACTTATTAATACAGCGCCTGCTGTTGATCCTTTAATGTTTTAATGATATTATTTTTAAATCTTAATTTATTAAAATGTAATATGTCAAAATCACTAAATTTCTTATTGTAAGTGTCCACTAATCGGTGTAACGGAGAGCGCTCACCTGAATTTGTTCTGCGTAGGCCAGTAGCGAACAAATGTCTTGTGCGCACTTCGCGACCATGCACTGTTCGAGGAACCAGGTAGCATAATCTATTTACCAAGTCGGGGCAGTCAAACTTATTGCGGCATACACTGAATAGAGTCATTGTATCAAGGAGAGCTCTTCTAGATTCAAGGGTTAACATGTCATATTTCTTAAGAAGTAATTGATATGATATTTTTTTTTAAAGCATCTATATTGCATTGCACGAAGATATTTACGCTGTACTAGCTAAAATAATAAAGCTAAAATGTTGGTCACGTATTTTTTCTTTTTTCTCGTAAACGAATAATGACAACGATACAGTGCGTTGAAGTTGCGCGTGACGTCACGATTAGATACAATTTTTGCAGCACGGTGACGTCAAAAGCCCCCACTCCGGAACTTTGTTGCTCTTTATCTTTTTTTATTATTGTTTTGATCAAGCAAAAAATACGTGTCCCGTATTTTTGGCCTATCTACAAGACGGACTAAACAGTATGCCATTTTTTTATGCTGTCGTCATCCCTATTATCTATTATTTGAATATTTGAGCTTTATTTTTCCATAATATACCAATTTATGCCGAATGAGTTCATCAAACTTTACTTACTTGTATTTTATATACGTCAACTAGATGTTAACCTTAACTGTACAATGTGCATTGAACTGTATCATATACGCTGTGAATCATAAACGTATATACGTAAGTATATTTTAAAACCGTTTCAAAATGTACAAAACCCACACTGTCATTTCGACTATAGTGTACATCCATTAGGTGGAATTAAGTGATTATTTCAAATGAAGCACAATATACGGTGGTGAATTGAAGAGGCTTCATTCCCTACAATACGTATATTAATAGAGGCGCTTAATCCCGCCGCATTGAGCTGTGGCGCAAGGGATGAGTGAGTGGCGTTATCGTAAGATAGATGGATAGATAAAAACATTAGTAAGTAGGATTATTATATTACCTTTTTAATAGGTTTTGGAAGGCACTTTTACAATTCTGTAAAGTTAAATTTTTATAATTATTAATAAACTAGCTTTTGCCCGCGGCTTCGCCCGCGTGGATAAATAAATAAATAAATAAATAACGATGTCGGTTATATCGCGTTTTCAAGAGAACTTTTCAAAAGTTCAGGATTAAAAACTATCCTTTGTTCTTTCTCAAGGTCAACTCTATCTCTGTACCATTTTCATTAAAATCAGTTCAGTGGTTTAGACGTGAAAGCGTAACAGACAGACAGACAGACAGAGTTACTTTCGCATTTACAATATTAGTAGGGAAGTAGGGATAATAAATAAGTCTTTTGAAGATCTCATTGGAACTGTGTCTAAAACGGTTAAGCGACTACGAATACTTATTCAGGTCTGAGGTCCATTCGCGTTTCGCTGTATGATTTTGGCCACACTTACACAGGTTGGCTTCTATCAGCCGCGTTCAGCGTCGTAAGAATGAAATAATCCGTAAAGCTGATGATTCCTTTTTAAGAGGATGAGGAACTTTTCACTTCTGAAAAGTGGTGCTAATGCAGCAATGCTTCTGCTTTCTCAAGTTGATATCATATCCTCAAGTACTCTAGCAGCGAATTATACATAAGCTAAATTGCCACCACACATTTAAAGGGTATTATAATGGTGTGTAAATAGATACATAAAAGATCCATTAACTACGGTTACTACATAAATTATATTTGGTATTATTTGATCTTATTTCGGTCAGCAAAATACTGTTAAGTAAGATTTTAAAATACTTTGCTTTTTCAGAAAATATTATTACAGAACTACTTTAGGGAAATGGGGAGAAATAATAAGTACGTGTCTAAGGAACAGTCACTAATTACCAATCAGTCACCTTATATGCCTAATTTTATCCTTAAAATACATTACTTGTAAACCTATCAATGAAAAATGCAGTCAGAAAAGTGACAAAAAAAATATCTTGGACCAACTCTCACAATGCCATCTGATCCCAAACATGGCAAATCCTGTGCTACGGTAACCAGACAACTGATATACATACTTATACACTTTATAATAACATACACATATAAAAATAAATTTCTTAGGGCTTATGATAACGAAATTCTGTTTCTGGTTGCGAACGATACTTTTTAGGCTAATTTTGTGTGGTCAAAATGAAAAACCTTTTTACAAAATAAAGTGAAATATAACCTATACTTGAGCCAAATTCGATAAAGAATAGAGGAAAACAAACCTTAGCTTGGTTTTTCGAAATAATGACGTAATATGCATGTTATTTGAATGATTCTCTGATTTCTTAATAAATAGTTTGCGTGAAAATGGCTATCATCATGTAAATAATAAAAGATTTGTCAAAAGTGAGCTGTGATAACCCTTATTGATTTGTTTACCTGTATTGTTTATCGAATTTGGCTCAAGTATAGTTAAAATTATTTTGTATTTTTTTCTGGCTTAGGCGGAGATGGCGAGACAGGGACGAACTCGATATTTATCTGAAAGGTTAGCCTGAAACCGTACTAGATAGAGATAAGTTATCGGACGGCTGATAAAAATAATAACAATGGTGAAATTCAAAGATTTCTCATTCTTTAAAAAATACAAAACAGACGAAACGAAGCCAGTCTTAGAAGAACAGAACCGCTACATCTTATGGTGTGTCATCCAAAGTTACAGGAGTAAGGCGTATTAATTTAGTAGAATGCCGCTAAGAGGATGATCTGCGGTAATTAGGGCTGCACATTGAGAACAGACTGGGTGTCAGGAACTGTTACCGTAAGATGTGGTTACATTGTACGTCAGATGTACGAGCGCTTTATTGTTATTCTATTGTTCTGAAGAAGCTATTCATTCTAAGGGTGCTAGGCATTTTTTTCGTTTCGTTATTGTGTCTTTAATGGATACTACCCTTGCTCTCACACACAAAATTGGTCAAAAATAACACTTACACCTCATTATTGTTTTTCTTATTTTAATCGAACGACGGAGTTTCCTAGCTGACTTATCTGAGAAGATACGACCAAAACCAACTCAGAGGAAATCAAACCAAATATACGATAGGGCTTGTTTCCTAGGAGTAAGCGTGATGTTATGACTGTATGAAATTTCAGTGCTCAGTTCTCGGGCTAGTAAATTTTAAAATCTTTCGCGGAAACGTCATTCGCACACAATACTTGTCTGTTCACGGAAGTATAAATTCCCCTAAATAACCATATGACATTTTGTGCAAAGGGATTCTCAAGTTTTTTTCATGGAAATGTCAAGCATTGAAAAGGCTCATCTTTATTACTTTAGCAAGAAAAACATGAAATCTAGTTACTTTTCCATGTGGAAAATGATAAATAAACGACACTACTTCATAATATTTAAGCTGAAATTAGGCAGGTAGTTAGAGATATTTGTCAAGTAATTTTAAACATTTCCTTTAAACACAATAGAAAGACTATAGCAGCGCGACAGACGGCTGTCGCTTGATGGTCGAAAGGTTAAGTAAATATCCAAACAATAGTTGATAATAACTACCTAGCCGTGTCGTCGAGTTTCGTTTTTCTCCGATTCGTCTTAAAGGGTCTAAATTGATAATTAAATTGGTTAACAGTGTTACAAAACTAGCATCTGAATATAGAATTAAAGTTGATTCAAATAAAATCCAAGCCAAAATTACAGACGCAAGATAACATAATTACAAGTAAAAAGTTCCATGATTACAATGACGAAGAAATCACGATTTTGTAACGATTACTTCATTATTCCGCCCGGTTCGTTACGACGCTTCAATTTATTCAATTATAACAATTTTAATTAAGAAAATTAAGGCGTAGATCGTAATAAAATTGTATTTTAATTACATGAATCGCAATCGCGAATCCCTATAATGACTGGTCTTATTCAAGTGTATGAATTATCAAGCATTTTCTGTTAATTGAATCGGCATGTACATTTCAAGATGTTTTCACGGGGCGTTACTGGCGTAAATTTTCCTGACAATTTTTACATTTCATTAATTTCAAATTAATTTTCCTTTTATGGGCTGGAGGAAATTGTAAAAATAATTACAAATAACATTAATTAGTGGAAGATACCTGTTTTCGATGTCATGGAATTTCAATTAGTTATTTTTGAGTTTGCTTTTCCATTAAATAACTGACAAATATGAACCGAATAATGTCAAATAGAATTTTTACCATCAGATTCAAATTCTTGCAGTAAAATGCTATTTCATTTTCTGTTTTTATAAACAAAACACAATTTTATCTTCAAGTGTATTCAATGAATTGGTTTTAACTTGAACAGAAAACTGTATTTAAAATTAATTTCAACTGTAAGTTTCGCTGTCTGGCTTCGCGAAACCGAATAGCTCAAAATGGTAGACAGAAATTAAACTAGCAATAATGGAGACTCCATTGCTATGGGGCAAGACATAAAAGCAGAAGGTGCAGTCTATTGTTCCTTCATAAAAGGGCTATAGAAAGTGACATTGTGGAAATAGACTTCAATATAAGATGTCAAATTACTTAGCGTAGATAAACTTATGCCAATTGAATACACTTAACAATCTATTTTTTTTCTACAATTTGCCTTGTCTAGAGATGAGAACTTAAAACACTGGATAGTATTATTCTTCTAAATTATGTTTAAGAAATTATATAAAAACAAGCTTGCTAACATCCCCATTGGGAATTCTCCTCTATCGTTTGAAACGCATTGAATGTAAAGAAAATATTAGTTCCATACCTCGGAGAGTTACTGACTTTATGGCTTGTGGAAAAAGTCCATTGTTCTTATAATAGTCATCTGCCACATTTTTAAATAAAATATGAAAGCTAGATTTAAGTTGTTATTTTCTTTCTTTCCGGGATTTTAATCCATTATTCAGATTAGTAGGATTGTCAATTAGCACAGTTTACTACCAAAAACAATGTAGAAAAAAAACATTTTTCTACATTGTTTTCTCTACACTGTTTTCATGATCATTTTTTCTATATTATTATATGGAGTACCGACTAGAATACTTGGTACGTCCATTCTATCTTTGCTTCCATATTTATAACTTACACGATATTAGCCTTCTTACCTTCTTTCCCTGTGTCATCATGGTGAACGAACTGAGAGTTAATTTCGGCCGCTTTTAGAATTCTACTCTGGCTGTATTTTTTGTACTGATGAACGTAGCGTCTAGGAAAGTTTAAATTAGCTGCCAATCTGTTCATTGCATGTCATAGTCTAGAATTATCGATGAAAGGATGATGCTATGATTTGTATGAAGAATAAACGAGGCTGCACACTGGTGCCGTATGGTATACACGCATCGAACGTTTCCCTCGCCACAATTGTTGCGCTGCAATAAAAAATTAAAAAGTATATAAAATGTGGAAAAAAAAATAATATTTTGGTTTATTTTGTGAATTGTTAAAAGTAATACTTTTATATAAATATCATTATTGTTTTTCTTATTTTAATAGAACGATAGAGCCGGAATTGATTGCTGTAAATGTATCGTTTACGCAACAAAGTGTCTTTGGTGTGCGTTCCCGCGAATAGATACGAGAGCGATAAATGTGTCGCGTTGCAAATGCGGCGCCATATTTACCAAGACGCAAATGTATGCCCGATGTGCGGCCTGCTTAATGAAGAGATGAAACACGTGACGAGTTTTGGGTGGCAAGTTGCATTTAATTTACTGCAGCTATCTTCTGCATGTGCATATTTTTGCGGGAGCGGACTGTGCTGCGTCTTGCACCCAAGGCTTTAATTTGGCGGAATCAACAATTGATTGTCACAGATTTTTGCAAAGTTTTCCGCCTGGTTCTATATCTATGTATGAAGGTTATAACTAGATAACGTAGTTTATTACATAGGCAGTATTTGTGCTCTACAGGTGGTCAGAAACATTCTATTGGGCCATTTAATGTTCACATCTCTATTCCTAAATTCTCTATCGTGCTACTAATATTTAGTAAGGTAAATCAGTGTTTCTTTTAGTTGAATAAATAACATTACTACTTATATATATTCTAGGTGAAATATTAAAAGTGTACTTTTCAAGATAAACGATTTTGGACTGGCAGTGAGTTTGCCCTTCACCCTCACCTGAAATTCCTAACGACTATCCGTCTGTTACCTTAGGTCTCTTGGTGCAGACATCCTGTACTTATTTATATATTTATTTACTAGCTTCTGCTCGCGGCAACGCTCGCGTTAGAAAGAGACAAAAAGTAGCCTATGTTACTCTCCATCCCTTCAACTATCTCCACTTAAAAAAATCACGTCAATCCGTCGCTCCGTTTTGCCGTGAAAGAAAGACAAACAGACAGACAGACAGACAGACAGACAGACACACTTTCCCATTTATAATATTAGTATGGATTACAAATTATATGGTAGGTTAGGGCTGTAGGGCTTATAGGACTTAGGGTCGTAGGGACTGTAGGGCTTATAGGTCTAAGTTTAGGTTCTTTTAATTTACCAAATATTCATGCACAGCCGCAATCATTATTAAGGGGTAGTTGTACATTTTGGTTTATAAGCAAACATTCTATCAATTAAAACTTTTCGAACGACAGGGTCCCGGGACGTTTTCTTCTAGATAGTGTAGAATCCCGAGACAGTTCAGTGGATCAACAACTCTGTAATTTATTAATCCACTGAACACAAAGTAACTAATAAAACATATAGCGCCTTACTAATAAACGCTGCATAAAGTTTTGACAGGTTTATTCGTCAAAAAATGTATGGTTACACAGGCTTTATTCATTGCATAACTTTACACAGTGATTATTAGTAAGGGCAATAAAATATGATTGTTAAATAACAACAGATACATCTCTAACAACCCGATACAAATCAATTCGAAAACGCAATACAAATACGAAAAAAAGTTACAACAAATAAACAACAAAACGATCCAATCAACGATATACATTCCAGCGACTTGCAATCAGACACTTCGCGTACAACAGGAAATGGAACTTTTGAAAGAAATCAACTAGTCTGCCAACTTCCTACTTCAGTACTAACAAGAAAACTATTAGCAATTATCAGCTGCCGAGCGTTTCAATCAATTTACAAGTCGAAAACAAGGCGCTTCAGTAAATACCGGAGCAACATTACATTTGCACGCGTAAAAACCTTAACAGTTATCACATAGAGTTTAGTTTCGCCTAACCATGTGTGTAAGCTAAGTTGGGTGCAACAACGATATGGTTAAAGACGTGACAGCGGCAATTTCTTCCTTTTGTATTCCATTTGATTTTAAAATTGGAATTATGAGGTTGGCTTTACACGCTTTAAAGTCTGTTTCGTGTTGGTTTTGCATCGTTTTTTCAAACACGCAGATTTGGCGAATAGAAGTGAATTTACCTGGATGTCTTTTCGCTGTACTGGGGTTCAAGTCTGCTATTGCAATGGTAGTTCAATGATCGATTTTTGACGTGTAACGTTTTTAAACTGTCAAAGTTGTCAAATGTCCGGCCGATGACTGGTCATTGACACACGATTGTATTAGCAGAGAAGTGCTAAAGAAGTCATAAATTTGTTGAGACTAAAAACGCTTTAGCAATAGATTGACATTATGGTTGTGATTTTTGTAAGTTTGCATAATTGTGTGTGTTTTTACATAATACCACATTGGGGAGAATGAATAAATTTGTTTGCTTTTTTTCATCGGGCTATAATTATTTGGTAAATGTAAAAATTGTTCTTGTTGTTGATAATTTTTGATCAGGTTTATAATTTTGCATTGAATAAGTGAAAATTGTAAATTGAAGTGGCCGCCAAAGCTGACAAAAAAATGTCGCATCTTTCAAGTCGGAAATCACTTTTGTACACTCAGTATTAGATTAAATTATTACATTATTAATATACGAAAAAAGAAAAAATAAAAATCCTAAAGCTTTATTAATCATATTCATTTATTCACATTTCTTTATTAATTTATCCAAAATATTTACTTCAAACATCTCAATATAAGACAGTTTCACCGCATGTGAAACCGCTAGTTACGAATATGGGACCATATCCCCGAAAATGTTTAGCAAAGGAGGCACTATGTCGTAAGCAGTACCCAGAAACTGCCCCTTTTTACATTAAGGTAGAGGAACTATGATGAATTCAGCTAGATTTATTATTACAACTACAAAGGGCTTTCACACAAAGGCTATTCAATTAGATTAAAACCCTTTTTGGGCAACAAATTGGAGTTTGCAAAGGCTATCGTTTTATTAAAAAGTAATCTTGTTCGGTAAGCGGAGAATAATGCAAACATCAATAAAATCGATTTAACCACTGAGCTTGCTTGAGGGTAAACTTGTTCTTAAATAAAAGTATGTACTATGTACAATTTTTATTCTGGCTTAACTAACACTATATAGTATAAAACAAAGTCGCTATCCTCTGTCTGTCCCTATGTATGCTTAGATCTTTGAAACTACGCAGCGGATTTTAATGCGTTTTTTTTTAAAGATAGAGTGGTTCTTAAGGAAGTTTTCTATGTATAATACATGCTTATTATAATAGAGAAAAGCTGGGACTTTTAAAGATTTGTAACACCCGTGCAAAACTGGGGCGGGTACCTAGTGAAATATAAAAAAGAAACTGGCTTCTGTCCACGACTTTTATACATCTGAAGTCGCAGATTTTCTGTACCTGTTAACTTAGGTTACACAATTACTTGACTAAACAAATGCAGGTAACAATGGGACGTATTATAGAGTTATTAGTTATGCCCCGCGGATTCACCCGCGTTATGTTATGTCTTTGATTGTAGGGTATAGCATGATGTTATGTAGCCTATTAACTGTGTTGTTATTCTGATTCTGTTTGTATATGATATTTAAAAAGTTTTATCAAAATTCATTCAGTATTGACGGGCCTGTTGGTATAGTGGTTAGTGACCCTGACTGCTAAACTAGAGGTCGTAGATTCGATTCCCACCCAAGACAAACTTTGTGTGATGAGAATCCAGTTGCAAACAGTTAAACTGGAAGTTTATCTAAACAAAGTTGCAAAAACCCTACTGCTAATATCCCCAAAAACCTGTTAAACATACTTGGGTTACGTTAGCAACCGTCGCAAAACTCAGTACCTCTGTATAGTTATGTTCTGTCAAATTAGGGTTTCGTCAACTACATTAACTCCGATATTGGCTGTAGCCACTCCCCTAATATTTACCTTCCCAACATCTAAAGCATACCCTGGTATTAGATTAGGCAACATGCCGCGAACCCTCGTGTTTTTCCTGTCGGTTAGGCTTCTGATTGGGCTGTCATAAACGATCGATTCCGACGCGACTGCGAGACGAATGAGTGACGGAACGGTATGGGTGGTGACAGACGTGCGATTGGTACTTTTCTGGGGTATTTTTGGTTTTGGAATATCGTGTTGCAGTCCAGCAGGCAAGGCATACCTTAGCACAAGGTGGATATAAAAATTTCAAAGTAAATTCTTTACGTTCCCGTGGATTCTTGAACTCTAATTGATATGAGGAGTCCGTGTTAGTGAATAAAAGAAACAAAATCAATTTAGAGGTTCTCTTTAAATTAAAAGCTTCTCTGTCACACATAACACTAACACTTTTTATTTATTGGTAAATTCTCGTTATGATAGACAAACTTAAAATCATTACAACTAATTTAAAATAGTATATCTTTAAACATCTGAACCGATATGGCTGGTATCTTGAGACTAGCAAAAAAGAAACTGAATGTGAAAAGATTGAAACATAAATGATTTAAAACCACTAGTTTTTCGGATATCAGTGATATGCAACATAATGTCAGAAAATATGCACAAGTGATTTAAAAAGTTACACAGTACATGCTTCCTCGGTATCGATCTTCTAGAGTAAGATGAAGACAGCTACAGCAAATACAAGATGTTATCTGCTGACACAAGATGCAATTACGCATTTAGGTCATTGCGCACCTGGACATTTGACCTGGCATTAATCAACGTAGTGCTAAATGTTGTTTGCCCGAGTTACAGGCTAAACGAATTTCCTCTTGATGAAATTGAATTTTCTCATGAATGTGGTATATGAAAATGTGATGTGGGAACTTACTTTGGATTAAATGGAAATTTGATTATGTGTTACCTGAAGAAGAAGGTGAGAGTTAAAATTTCATGCTTATTTTTGTTATTTGAGTAATTTTTTTTAAAGAGGTTGCATCTTTGTGTTACATTCTATATTAGATTTTCGTTTAGTGGAAACTTTTGGACGACAAGATCGGTGGTGGCCCAGTCGTTAAGTTATCCTCTTTTTATGCATGAGACTGCTGGTTCGCTGCTTTGCTTTGCCGTCCAACGCTGAATGTAGGCCTCCTCCAAAGCATCAGTTATCCCGGTCTTAGGCAGCTTGCATCCACTCATTGGACGCCATTTTCTTAACCCTTTGACCGATCGAACATACACGCGTGCCCTGTATGTTAAGCAAAATTCACCGCAAATACGTTTAATTAAAAATATTTAAAGTATGAATTCCGAAGCTTCGTTGGTAGTGTAATTACCAATATTGTTTTTGTTATAGTGTACAAAATTTGGCACGTAAACGTGACTCTGGCGGTGAAAAGGTTAAAATCGTCGGTCCATCGTGCGGAAGAGCGTTTCTCTCAGTTTGCGTAAACGTGAATAAAAAAGCCCGTCTGCACAGCACAGCTATGCGTCACATTCGACAGGGGATTCGATTCATTCCCGGATATTGAGGAGTGACAGAATTTTCAAGAAATCGAAATCAAATTTTGGACTTTAAGTTAGTTGATACATGTAATAAGTGATCAGACAGAGGGAAATGACGAGAGTAATGCGTTTGGGGACGGGATGATGGAACTTTTGTGGTACCCTTTTTGGTTTAAAATTGACTGCTTATGGTAGGCAAAAGTGGGTATGTCTGTGGACAGGTCTGTACGCCGCGTTGTAAACTAATTTCAATCAATTTTGTGATTATGTGTTGGGCTATTTTATGCCAACATTTCCAACATTTTTATTTAATCAGAAATCTTAATCTTAGATATTGAAAATGAAAAACTAGTAATACTGTTAAATAAAATCTAAATTCCACATATACTTGTACTTACTGTTTCTAATATATATTGTATGAAAACTGTTTCCGACTTTAATATCTAATTATTCTTTTTTCTAAATTACTGTCTCACTAGAACTCGAAAGCGGCTTATCCGATCTGAATATTGTTTTATTTGGTACACTATCGGGTTGGTGGATTTTCATATTCATATTCTTTATTTGCGTTCCATAATGTTTACAAAGGGGTTTATAGCTAAGGTACAGTTATGGACCCTGTAGGGCACAGCAAAATTAATAAATTTACATTAAAAAAGTTGGTTCTATTTAATAACATATTTAAAAATAGTATCCTTAATATTAATTAACTATCATAAGTACTAACATTTATTTATAACATTTCTTTTTAAAGAGATCACAGCCATTTATTTTTAATAAGAAGTGAGGAAAAATAAACACCCTCTACATAAGCAAAGCCTCAGGCTCAGCTTTTTAATCAGAATATATTTTTATTCGCATGAAAGCTAGCAGGTCGGTAAAAAAAACAAGCACTGTAAAAAACATTTTTCAGTAATATTTATTTACTCAAAGTTTCCCATTTTCATGAACACTATAAGTAGTATGGCAACTTTATATTTCTTTATACCCGACAGCCAAAATTATGGGGCTACACTGCTGGTTATGTTTTTCAGGCATATATTATGTATGCACGTGTGTATATTTCATTCTTTGGCACGCTCTTAACGAATACGTTATCTATACATACATATAATAAAATCGTAGGAAAGTCAAAACTGTACATTGAATATTTTTTAAAAAGAATACTTGGGGCGTGATCTACAATCGATACCGAAGCCAAAAATATAGTTTTTAGAATTTTTGTCTGTTTGTCTGTTTATCTGTTTGTCTGTTTGTCTGTATGTATGTCCGGGATAAACTCAAAAAGTACTGCATGGATTTAGTTCAAATTTTGCAGGGATATTACTAAGAGGTCGGGTCAAAACATAGGCTACATATTATCACGCTATCACCTACGGGAGAGAAGCTGGAGCCTTCACGCTGACGACGTCGCAGCTATCTTCAGAAGTACTCAACGGATTTCAATGATTTTTTTTTGTTGTATAGGTATTAAGTCCGGGCGACATATAGGCTATAACTTATCCTGGAAACTTGAACCCCTGGTGCAGGACCGCAACAGACCAGCTAAACTATAAGAGATACAAAAATGGTATCATAGCAAAAATTGCTTCACGTGATAAGCAATTTCTGTTGAGAGAATAAACTTGAAGATCTGGAACACCTGAGGTGGAACTCCATGAGCCCAGCTAAACTATAACATATATAAGTATGACGTCTTAGCAGGAGTTGTTCAGTTTGACGAGCACTCTCTGTTGACGTTTAAAAATTGAAGATCTGGAGCACCTGTTGTGGGCTTCCATGAGCCCAGCTACGTACACTATACCTAACATATATAAGAATGACGTCTTAGCAAGAGTTATTCAGCCTGATGAGCACTCTCTGTTGTTGACGTATAAAATTAAAGATCTAGAACATCTAATGTGGAACTCCAAGCATCCAACTACACTATAACACATTAAATAGGAATGATGTCTTAGCAAAAGTTGTTCGGTCTGATAGGCATTTCCTGGTTTATAAGATTGAAGATTAGAAACATCTGATGTGGAAATCAAAGTTATCACTGATTTCAATGTATAAAATAACTTAAGCTGGGAGTACCTCCACACGATGAAGGTGGAGAAACATGCATACAAACAGGTCGAATAAAGAACTACTACTACTACTTTTTTTTGAAGTCGGTTAAATCTATTAGTGTTATATTCCCCAGAATGTAACGAACACTTTACTGAAAATCGCATCAAAATCGGCTCAGCCAAACACCCATACAAACAGGTCGAACAGAGAACCTACTTTTTTTTAAGTCGGTTTAATGATGATGATCATTTCTTCATCAATTTCATGTTTTTAGTACTGACACCCTCGCGGAGGCGAGCGTCAGTGAGAGTCCCAGTCGCATGCGTCCTCTGTTTGCCGTCATCTTTGTGTTTTGTGGAGTCGCGAACCCGGTAGCTTTGTGGGAGAAGTACCGCCATCTTCTGTCCGAGGACTTTTTCCGAGCTTTAAGGCGTGCTTCTGAAGGTGAAATCGAAGCAACTGATGAACGCGTGCTGAACATCTGTCTAAGTTCACTTCAAGATGTGGTTTTTTTCAATCGGCGGTAAAGCACTGGTAGAGTACGGGTTACCAGCTCCCAGATCATTACCGCATCAAGACCGTAGAAATAGGGAGTACACCGCCGAAACCAATTACGATTCGGATTTAATGACCACTATCCAAAATGACCACGTCACTAGGTTCACCTCAGAGCAAAAACAAATATATGATACTATTCTGGAAAGCATTGGGCTCGACCAGGGTAAAATGTTTTTCCTGGATGCTCCTGGTGGAACAGGGAAAACATTCATTATCACTGGTATTTTTGCAGAGGTCAGGAGGCAAGGCAAAATTGCCATTGCTGTCGCATTGTCAGGAATCGCTGCTACGCTGCTTCCTGGTGGCAAAACTTGATGGGTGGTGTTACAGTTCTGGTCAGTGGTGATTTCCGGCAAACACTCCCTGTGGTGACGCGGGGGTCTAGGGCTGACGGGGTGAATTCTTCGTTGAAACGATCTTCGTTGTGGTTACAAATTCATAGGCTGCGTTTGACCATCAATATGCGAGCTCAGCTCGGTGGCAATCCACGTGCCCAAGAATTCTCAGATGTTCCTCTAAATCTCGGCGAAGGCACTCTACCAGAGTAAAGAGGTGAACAGGTGGTGCTCCCAGAGTCTCTCGGTAGAGTGGTGGCCTCCTCAGAAGAACTCATTTGTTTTGAGTATGGGGACATCAGTCGAATACCAAACCAACAGAATTCTTGGGTGTGCCAGCGAGCCATTTTAACACCCAAAATAATCAAGCTGCAGCCATCAACGAAAGCAATGTCTCGGAAATTGATGGAAACGAAGTAGTTTATACGTCCATAAACACTGTAGACGATCAAGATGAAGCCACACATTATCCCGTAGAATTCCTAAACTCCCTTAGAGCAAGTGGACTTCCAGCGCACACCATCAAGCTGAAGGTCGGCGTCCCGATCTTGCTTCTTCGGAACCTGTCCCCTCCGAAGCTGTGTAACGGGACCCGGCTCAAAGTCATCTCACTGCAAAGGAATATAATTGAAGTGGAAATTCTGACAGGTTGTGGCGTCGGCGATGCAGTGTTTATAACACGTATACCTCTCATACCGCACAAATACCTCTTCCAATTTAAACGCGTGCAGTTCCCTGTGAGTGTGTGCTTTGCCATGACAAGTCGCAGGGGCAGACGCTGAAGGCTGCGGGTGTCGACCTCAGGTTGAGCTGCTTCTCACACGGGCCTGCCACTCCAAATTCTCTGTATATTTTGGCTGCTGAGAGAAAAACTACAAATTACGTAGTTTACAGAGAAGTTTTGTAACAATTCACAATCGTTAATATTTTTTATATCGTGCAATGTAGAAAAAATTGGTCAAGTGCGTGTAAGGCCACGTATAGAATACGGTTCCATAACGCGACACATCGCATTAACAATTTAACAACGATTTCATCTGAGCCGTTTTAACTTTCTTTTAAGGTTCAATCCAAGGACTACCATCATGATTATTTTTTTCGAACCAGTCGTTTAATTTTAAGGCTGAGCCTAAGGCGAAGACTTCGAGAGTCGCAAGACGACTACCGGCCACCGTAGGCGCGGTTCTGCGGATGGCGAGCGATGGGTAGCTCGCCGCCCGGCTAGGACCAGGACCGCGTAAACGGCGCGTTTTGTTCCACGCGCGCCTCAAAGAGAAGGAGTCAGCACAGGAAGGGGCCCAACAGGGCCAACGCCTGCCGGGGTTGCGGAATGTTTATAATAGTTACCGTGACCTTGAACATAAAGGGCAATCGAAGGAACATGAGTGGGTTTTAGTCAGTAAGAGTCTGACACGCCCTCCCGTCGCACCCAGGACGGGAGCAGTCATTGGATGATTTCCCACTCACTAAAAAAAAAAAAAAAAAAGCTACACTAGGCTGCGACGCGAACTGCGACGCACGAGCGATCACCCTGGAATATGCCCCGCTCAATCCTTATCGGTTCGCTATTCCTCTGGAAGTGTCGACATCCTGGATAGCGAAGCACCGTCCTCCATTGCCCCATGCACGACTTCAAGAAGGTGCACAGAGTTGCATCAATCTTATACAACTCCAGCACCCTCGTGAGCCATGCATGTGGCACAGAGTCATAGGCCTTCTGGAGTCTATCCAACATGTCGACAAGTCCTTTCGGGATCGGCGAACCTGTTGGTTGATGGCCATATCAATCAGGAGTAGCTCCTTAGTACCGCGGGACCCATTCCTACATCCATTTAGAGAGGGAGACATGATATTATTAATCTCTATATGTTTGTTAATTTTGACTCTCAAAATAGATGTAAGAACTTTATAACTTTTATTATTATTATTATTATTATAAAGACAATGACAGTTTTAAATAGGTGGTAAGAATAAATTATTTATGAATAAATAATATTTTATGAATTATATATTTGTATATAAAATGTTAAACTTACTGACTGATTGAATGTTGTTATATTAACGTACGGCCCAAATCGCGTGTCCTAGAGACATGAAATTTGAAAAGTGATTTATTGTGAAGTGTAGGTAACCGCTGAGAAAAGATTTCTAGAAATTCCAATCCTCAAGGGGTTAAATTGGGAATGGAAGTTTTAACGTTTACGCGGGACGAAGCCGCGAGCAAAAGCTAGTAAAAAATATTTTGACATATGATGTGTCATTGAATTTGTCTCAGTTGACAAAGGGTGATGCCACAAGTTATTTGATTTCTTTATTAGTATTACATGACATATAAGTATCATTGTACAATGAACTCCAGTACAATAGAAAATCAACATAAACAAACGTTCCACGCGTCGTTGGCAGGTACAGTTATTGAAACTTAGTACAAACTGTGGCGATCGTATACTCCACTGCGTGTTAATTTGAGTTACGTATCGATAGTTCCAAGTGATGTTGAACAGTTGAATGGGTGCGGTCGCGAGGTCCTGATTTGGTACTGTAGTGTAAGTTAGAAGCATTTATACGTTGGTTTAAATGGTGGCCAATGTTAGAGCCAAGGTTTTCTTGATACAAATTAGTGTTGGATCCAATGTTTTGACCCACTAGTGGAGTTGGTATCAACTGTTCAAAAGACGACAATTGTTGTTAAACCTACAGTAGGTCGCTGCTAACATAATGTACCAAAAAGAGGGATTATAGAGGTGTTCACTTGTAATGCGAGTGCAGTACAAAGGCCGCTTTACAAGATTACTATAAAGTCTCAAGTGTTTTTACAGCTGCACTTTTAAGGCACTTTAATGTATGGAGTAGTCCATGTACCGCGTGAAGTTTAAATAAATAAAAGACATTACTGATCCTGCTATAACGTGGCAGCTATAATATTATATACTGAGCACAACCATATACGTACGTTGAAGGACAGATAAGGTTACTGTACGGTAGAAGCGGCCCGATAAGGCCAATGCCTGCCGGGGTTGCGGAATAGTTATAATAGTTACCGTGACCCCGGAATATAAAAGGCAAACCTAAACAACATGAGTGGGCCTTTCACGTGCTGGCTGCTTCTTGAGGCACGCGTGGAACAAAACGCGACGTAGACACGGGCCTCATCCTAGTTGGGCGGCAAGCTACGGCCATCTGACCCATAATGAGACAGAGCCTGTATTATAATAACCAGACAACTATTTAGATAAGGAATAACATCTTGCATAATTATCTTTTTAACCGCCATCTACACTAAATAACTTAGCCCAAAAAACGCCTTCTCTCCTAAGTTAAGGAACCCCAAGTTCGACAGGTAGTCTACATGTCTAGCGCAGGCGGCTTCAATAATTTTATGCATGAAATTTACTTCACGCGGCGTGTATTTAGTTTAAACAGACTCGCGACATGTTCTCGCCTTTACTTCGCCTTTGATATTTGCACTTACATCAAGAGTTTTGTTTGCAACATGAAATTAATATGTTTGTTGTTGAGGAACAAATATGTGTTTGTGATGAAGGTATATCGCATACGTGTTAGTGTGTAAGTACCGAAAAAGACTTTTGAACGAAATATTTTTTCACAGTGAGAGTTAGTTGTTGAGGAGAGTTTTTGTGAATCGTACTACACAAAGCGATACTTATTATAATATTAAATTATCTCAAAGGAGAAGGACTCGATATAGCGCCATAGTTTTTAAAAGTGGTACAAGAATCGTGATGACCAATGCAAGTGCAAGACTGGAGTCAAGCTTGGGTTATTCTAATTTCAGTAGAAATTAACTAAATTCGGAAAACAGTGGAATCGACAGAATAACAATGTAAATAAATTCCCTCTGTAACTATTTATAAAATAAATAGGTTTATATTAAAACAAAAAAAAAATACACAAACCACGGATATTACATCATTACAATCTATTTAAAACCTAGAATCGATAACATTTTTTCACTCGATTCGCTGATAAATCGTGAAATCGAATGGTGAGCTCAAGAACTTCATAGCGATGAAATTTTTCTATAATCTAAGCGGAAATGGGAAAGCTCGTGCAAAATGACTTTATGTTCAAACGGATTGAGGACACAAACTAAGATTTCTTGTAAAGTACTCGAAGCTGTTCGACGAACGCAAAAACGAAAGGTTTTGTGATTGAATTTTTAACCTACTCCAAAAAAGGCACATTAACTGTACATATTGCCGGGGTTGCGGAATGTTTATAATAGTTACCGTGACCCTGGAACATAAAGGGCAATCGAAGGAACATGAGTGGGTTTTAGTCAGTAAGAGTTTGACACGCCCTCCCGCCGCACCCAGGACGGGAGCAGTCATTGGATGATTTCCCACTCACCAAAAAAAAAAAAACTGTATATATATTTATTTGTGTGTATGTTATGAAATGTGTGATGTCTGGATCGATGTGTAAGGATTTGTAAAGATCTGACATAGTTCTGAGATAGACAATTGAATTCCTCAAGAAAAATCAATACGAGTATAGTGTCTTGTTTTTTTATTAAACGCAGCCTGGCACCATCTTTTCATAAATTTTTGAAGTGTTACAAATAGAAACATATAAACTCATATACACAAACAACCAAACTAGGAACAGACATCCCATTAGGCCAGTGCAGGAATCGCATCAAAGCCAATGGTCAATTACTGTGCCAATTGTACCGTCGTATTCTTTTAAAGATATAGATAGATATATATTTTATACATTATTGGTTTGTGGGTAATTAATCCGTAACAGCGGCCCCCTAGTAGCGAAACGAAAACGATTGTCAAATGTATGAAGATGTCAAATTGTTTAGCGAAAGCTTGTCAATTCCATACATTTGACAATCTATTCGTTTTCGTTTTCTATTCTACAATGCCACTTGGCTAGGCCCTCTGGTCTTGAAGATAAAAGATACACTGGCTTCAGAAAATAAAACCATGTTTCGTGTTTTTCGGGCTATTCACGAACTGGCCACGAAAGATTGGACTCATGTGTGTCTAGTTGGTGAAACACAAAATTCAGTCTGGTTGGTGTCTAGTTCATTATTTGCAAGAAAATTTAACAATGTTTCCAAATGTAAAAATAGAACAGAAGAAACTGAATTACGGAATAAAAGTGTGTCTTTACGTTAGTCGAGTTTTAAAACGTTTTTCTAACATCTCTCGGGAACTATTTGCGCTTTCCTTTTTAAAAGATTCTCCGTTTAAAAATCCAATGAAACGTATTAATTCTTTTTCTGACGTTCCATTGTGTTCTGTTCGTTGTTTGAACGTTTAATTATCGAATGTGTCTAACTCCAATTTAAAAGTTTACATTTGGAAGGATTTTTTTAAGTTGATAACTTGCCAGTATTGATAGTCGAAAAAAATAATTTGTTTTTCTTACGGCGGGTAAATAATTAGGTAAATTTTGTTGCTGATATTACTTTTACCTAATGAAGTTAAAATTTGTACCTACATTTTCATACTGTATATGTACTAGATAACATTATTTTAAAGGTAGTACTTAACTCTGCCTGTTAGTTTTAACGGTCAGTGATTAGGCGGAGAAAGCTGTTAAGATTTCACATTACAACCGCCGATTTTTATGAAAGTTCTAGACCCCGTGAAAAAACAAAAGTATTCTGATGGTCTATATTCGGTTGCAAGCAAAATCTATGTTTAAATAAGTAAATGGTTAATTTGATAACTTATGTAAGTTGTAAAACGTACTATTATTTGAGATTGAAACCTTTAAACCTTTCAACGACCAACCGACAGCCGGCTGCCGGGTGGCTATTGTTTTTCTTTTGTGTCTCAAATCACGTGTGTTCGAAGGATTAGGAAAACTAAAATATACCTATTTTAATAGTACATGTTTATAAAGGAAAACAATAATAATATAGAAATCAGCGACATAACAAGCACGCAGGTTATTCGTCATAGTTAAAGCTTGCACTTCAAAGTGGAGGCACCGCGGGGCCGCGGGCGTGTACATGCAAATATGTCATTAGCATCCTTATGTTACTTCGCAAACTTCTGACATGACACAGGGGATTTAGGACGACTAATTTGTTGCTTCTATTAGTCGCTCGAACGAGAATAATGATTGAGGGTGGAAAATGTCTCCAAGACAGTTGTTATCTATCGCTGCAAACGCATGAACTTTTATGTCTATTTTACAAAACGAAATGCATAATTAAACATTCACACGTGATTCGAGACCAATAGAAAGACAATAGCAGCGCGACAACCGGCTGTCGTTTGGTCGGCGAAAGGTTAAAAGCATTATCTACTGTTGAATTAAAAATTCTTGCAAATGACTCCACTGTAGAAAAGCAAAAAAATGCAAAAATATTTATTACATAACCATTGGCTCCGTATTGATTGAAGACCGGGCAAGTCACACTTATATTTTTTCAATCACAATTATAATTATTTCTAAGTTTATTTAGGTATAACAGACATCGTCATTGGTGAAAAGAAGCATCGTGAGGTAACCTGAACTCATAATTAACATAAGTATGGAGCAAGCGTGATGACCAATACTCATGTCATCTCAAGTGAGAAGTGCTTTTATTTCCAACAATGGAAAATAAGAGGCTTAAATTAATAGGACAACATCCATTGTGTACCATACACAACTGCGTTAACAAAATAGTCTTTACAAGGTTATTCATATTCTTCAAATTACTTCATGATACCCATTTAATAAACCCATCATAAGAAACCTTTACGCGTACCCTTTCAGAACCACAACAATAATTCATCAACACGCCTACCTTTATGCAGTAATTACTTACCCTTCGATCGCTAAGCTATTACCAATGAGCTATCTAATTACGCCGTAGCTTTGATCTACATATTAGACTGCAGCGTGATTTGATTCGAGTGTGTGGGGATGTAGGAAGTGATCGTGTAATTGTGTGTCGTAATCAATCACTTGAATAACCATTATAATTTGGTGTCGGTTAAGTATATCTTTCCATATCGATCTAATGTTAGCGGTGGCCTTTTAACTTTTGGTGGTGGCGGTGGTACTGTGTCGTCCACACACACACCAACACTTGGTTGTGGAGGTCTGATAGGCAGTCGCTTCACGAAAAACCCTGGTTTCTACAAGCTAAATCCGGTTAGGCTAAAAGCCGACCCCAACATGGTGGAGAAAAGGCTAAGGAGATGATAATGGTAGCGGTGGCCTTGATGATCCACCTTATGGTAAGTGGTAACTGTTGCCTACAGACATATTAACACCAGAAGCCTCGTAGATGTGACTTGCACTCATATAGGCAACTGAGCGGTACTATCTTTATATTAACCGAAAATTCAATACTTTCCACATTTCTATAGCGCTTCTAGAATGTTTGCTGAAGCCAACATAGATGGCTTCGCAAAACCGCATCATTTATCAGTCAGCGGCGTGGAAGTCGCCACGGCATCTTGAGTGTCATAGTTAATAAACACGATTCTCCTCTCATGTGGAAATTAGTACAGCGGACAAAGTCCCAGCTTGGTTTCTTCTTCATTGATCATAATTACCTAAATAAATTTTATTATTATTAATAATTTTTTTTTATAAAAATGAATATATTGTTGGCTGCTATTCTTTAGTGACTAACTTGATATACCGAGGCGTATATTGTTTTTTGAATTAGGCAGTGCCTACCTTCTACTCCTTAAAGGGGTGATAGACGGACAAGCAAGTCTCGAATTTTAGATCTCAAGAATCACCAAATATAATTCAAAGCTTTTTCTGTAGACCACATCGCAATACAGTGCGAGCAAGTTTCACGTGATATCGTGCTGAGTAAGTTAACGATCTTAAAAACCGTGAACTTAAGGCTTGTACGTTTGTTACTCCTTAAAACACCGAGTTGATTATAGAGATGAAGAAATAAATAAAATAAAAATATATCTTGGTACATCTCCCACACGGTCACACATCTGATATCAAACTAAGCACGCTTATATAATTTAAATACACATAGATAAATTACACACACACACACAATTTGTCCTGGTTGAGAATCGAACCCACTTAACAAGAGATGGACCTTGAATTCGCTTTAGGCAAGCGTGGTGATCGAGGCTGGTGCCTTCGCTGCATATTAATAGACTTTATTTTCTATTCAATCATGGCGTTATGTTTATCCTTAATACTAACTAAGCATAATAATGTATCTCACTTAATATTCGTAGTTTTGGATAATTCATAAACGTTATCGTTGTTGCTAGGAAGATGAATCGTGCTGCTGTGATGGATGGTAGCTTTTCGTTGCTGTGATATTAGAGTTGGTTTTATTATGTAGCTACTAGCTTTTGCCCGCGGCTTCGCTCGCGTTAAAAAGAGACAAAAAGTAGCCCATGTTACTCTCCATCCCTTCAACTATCTCCACTTAAAAAAATCTTAAAATTGCGCTCACATTTTCTATTAACCACTTCACTGACATTACTGCGCTCCTAGTACTATTTTTCTCTTAAGTTTTCAATATTTAATTGAATTTAGAATTAACTATAGGGGAAAATGATTCATCTTTTATAATTATGTTCTCGTCGATTTTTCATTATTTTTAAGATGTATATCTGCTATTCGGGGCGGGGACAAATCCAACAAACCAAAAACCATGAAAATTGGTCTAGCCGATCTCGAGTTATAAGTGTTGTAACAAACCCGACTTTGTTTTATATATATAGATGTATTAGTTGCGTACCTAGGGAAGATTACTAAAACGGGGTTGTGGCTACATCTATCGCCGAACATGCAAACTACAACTGACAATCCTGCATCGCGATATGTGAGTTATCGGCGACATTAGAACATGTACAACAATCCCGACTAGAACCGTCGGGCAGCAGCCCACCAGACACAACACCCGTCTGGTCGGAGGATCCTCCCTTTTCAATGGAGGATGAGGGACTTTACACTCTGTCCCGCATACCTCCAAAGGGGTTGTGGGTTATTCGAAAGAGAAACTCCCAAACACAAAGGGCTAAGAAGAAACATGGATAGTTTTTGGTCAGTTGAAGTCTGAAACTCCCTTCCACACCGTTCAGAGCGGGAGGAGAGAAAAAATGGGGGTCAAAATTAGTAAAAAACGTCCAATAGATTACGCTTTAGAAAAAGCTCAGGCCGTTGCAAAGATTTTTACTTCAAGTAACTGTTAACTATTTAATATGTTACTTTTTATTTTGTTTTTGTCAGATTTATCTTATTGCCTAAGTAAGTACCAAAATCAAGTACCTTAATAATATAACTACGATATCACGGTTTCGTGCTTAAGCAGGCATAGTGTAGAAGACAATAGCTACATCACGATACATCTGTTTGTTAGTTTGTCTGTCTGTCAGTGGTACCGTAGTTTTTCTGACACAACAAATGTACCGATTTGGGTGTAGTTTATTTTAATTTTAAAGTAGTTTATCTAGCTATGGTTTATTAGACACGTCTTATCAAAATCGGTTCTACCGTTTCGTAGATGTGTCCAAAGATGAGGCTATGCATATAGCATGACTTGTCAGTCCACTGCTGACCTGACGCAGGTTGGTGACCTTCACAAATCACTTTTACAGTTAAACTAATACACCTTTTAATTTTTTTTTATTTGAAATAATATTAAAAATAAGAACCGTACCTTAAAGATTGCTCTGTAAAACTAAAGAAAAAGCATGCGTATTCTCGAAACTTGCACCACAGACGAACAACCATATTGTATTAGCATGATTGCTCCAGTTATTAGCATTTATTTAGGTCTGCCTCGTTACTAAGCGTACGTCTCCTGAATATTCTATTGACGCCACACATACGGTACCTATGTAAAAACCTGTGCGAGAAAAATTTAGAAGAAAATCACTTTTAGTGCGAACTCGTTCGTTTTCGTAGTATTGTGGGTTTATCGATGTATGAAAATATTAGTAAAATATTTTGTAAGATGTAGTAATTCATACTAATATTATAAATGGGAAAGTGTGTCTGTCTGTCTGTATGTTTGTCTTTCTTTCACGGCAAAACGGAGCGACGAATTAATGTGATTTTTTAAGTGGAGATAGTTGAAGGGATGGAGAGTAACATAGGCTACTTTTTGTCTCTTTCTAACGTGTGCAAAGCCGCGGGCTTTAGCTTGTATCGTCATAAGTTGAATACCTCAGAGTATTGACGAAGACACATTTCTAAAGGTCAACGTAATATTGATAAAAAAAACTAAAATGCTATAAAAATAATGTTAAAACTTGCGATTGGCAAGATATTGAAAATATCGCGACTAGGGCAAAATGGGCACGCCTATAAGTTTCTACTTTACATAATAATGCCTTTGTTTTTCCTTCTTACCAATATTGAATAAAATCTATCGTAGTCAACACAAATGTTCTAAAAGTAACTTTACTGAGCAAATCACTTAGGTAACTGGCCGAATTTTCCTTTCTCCAAAACTCCATTTTTCCTTAGGTAAGGATCGCAGGAGCCGATAAGAGGGATCGACTGGCGGTAATACTTCTAATTCTATAGAATATTCTTCTTTCAATATTTCTTCGACCATACGGTGCGGCTATCTGATTGGTTCTTATTGAAAGGCATAGGGAGGTATTAAGTTTGAGGGCCCTTGTCGGCAGCTTGTTGCTGAGTTTATTGGTAAGGTGTTGTTTATTATTATGTAATGCCCTTCATATATATAAGTTAATCGTTAAAGTATATGCAGGAAGTCTGGTTAAAAGATTAACCTTATCAGGGGATGGTCCAAAGCATCTCATGGATCATGGGTCATGGATGGGTCAAATCTTTTATAAATATAATTTATTCATCCCTTTCTTCTTAGTTCGTCGTTCCGTCTATCAATCATCCTGCATAATTTAGAATGTGTGCATATTTTTGCGATTTCAATTAACAATGTTCAAAAAACGGTCATCATTTAAATACAATATAATTTACTGTAAGTAGATAATAGCCTGCTGCCAGCCATCTTGCCATAACCATTTAATGCTTCGTAATGAAAATTAAATTTAACAGAGCCACCCAAAACCGAAGGCCCATTACCGAAACAGTATCAGTCGTCAATTGCCCGAACAAAGTTCCCCAATTAACCGCTATCCACAATAACCATGAATATTGGCAAAAAATTCTGTTGCGGCACGATTAAATTCGCGGCAGAAACACGAAACGTCCATTATCGCCGAAGGTATAATATACCCGCATTATAACGACTGTCTAACCGTTAAATAATTTTATTTTTAACTCGAGACTTGCAGATAAAAATGCTGGTAACTTTAAATGGGAAAACTTCCTTTTGCTAAGCAATGAAAAGGCGTCATTACTGCGTCATGGATTGATACAAAGGAGACGGCTGAAAGGGATCCGTACATAGCTGTTTACGATCAGGTGCAAATTGTAAGATTCTTGTTTGAATAGGAACTTGAAGGATCATTGGAATTGAGGAATTGGTTGAAAAGAGACATTGAGAGTACATCAGTTATAAGCGTAGATAGGCTATGCTCTGTTGGTCTTGAAGCCTCGACTCAAGCTATTGGATTTCTCTCAGTAGCTGGGGTTTCGAAACTTAGACGTGTGACTTAAATGCAGCTATTCTATAGTATGTACAGTAGTATCCATAGTTACTACGTACCTCGTAAAACACATATGCACAATTATTTGTTGATCTTCGATAGTAGCACCGGGTAGTCAGATACTCGAAAGCCTCACAACCTGTCTTGTCAAGTGGTTTCGACTAATTGGTATTTGTGGAGGTGTGATAAGAACGACTGCCGACTATGAACACCAAGATAATATTAAGTACGAGAAATAGTGATAATACTTGTAGTGAAATCTATTTATTAATTTTAAACTTTATTTAATGATGTTATAGCGATAATAGAAATACGCACTGTAAATATTTACATTTTTTTTTTTTGTTTTTTTAACATTACGGTTCATGAGATACAGAAATGACGGTTGGAGGCAAAAACTAATAGATGGATAAACTTTCGGCAAACGCTTGAGATCTTCCATTAAACAGTACCAAAATAGACTCTCCCATTTAGAATCCATTCAAATAAATCCACTCCAGTTTACCTGTAACTGCAGCGCGTCAGCAATCAGAGCTTAAATAATTACCGTGGTATAGCAAACTCTAGCTCGGCCAGGTTCGGCTCCTGTGGTAAATTAATCACGAAAGCCGCTGAGTCAACTGCCACCTAATTGGTGTTCCTCCCTTGACAATCGAGTCATCAAAGTGGTCAAACACGACGTGTTTGGTTAGTTTGTGCTGGTTCGGCTTGACGTCATACTTAATTTAGCTTCGCGAAGGTGCTGAATAATAGTAAGGTGGTCAGTTTTTAGTTACAGTTGGAGTTGAGAATTTTTATCCTTTCATTTGATGTAATGTGAGTCGAGAGATGTAACTTTGCTGGAGCTGGTTGTTAATGAAAATGTTTTGTAATAATGTAGGTTTTACTTCTTAATTTGTAATTTAATAATAGTGTATGTCTCAACACACTTAGTGCGTAGATCTTGCATGTAAAATATTGTAATCATTAATTTTAGAAGAGTAAATATAAAAAGTTTCTTTCCCTTTGATCTCCATACAAAAAAAAAATATAGGATATTTCTATATTCTTTTTCAATTAGAGCTAGAGACAAAAGCTACAACGACCAAAAATTAATGTCTTCTACACAAAATAGCTTATAGGCTAGAAATAAATACAATTAACCAAAAAAGAAAGATTTATTGTTTTATTGGCATTCAACTTAATACAGCATTTTGATCAAACCGTGAAACCGATTTGTGTGGCATAGCTACGAATTACCTAAGTATATAATACCTTAGCAAAAAAAGTATTAAACACTATGTATTGACAATCAATGACAATCTTTTACGTGACCCCAGTATTTCTTCATAACATTGAAAAACGTCCACAAAACATACTTTAAATCTTCCAAAACACAAATCGAAAAACTCACGAACACTCCAATCATATCTCACGTTTTTGTACACGATACTCCAAAAAAATAACCGATTGATTCCCGAAAATTAATGGGTCCATTACCGAGTTCAGCCACTATTTCCTTTCAGTTCGGTCAGGGGGCTAATGCAGGTCCGCCCTTTAAGGATTGACTCGAGTCCTCGGGTAACAAGATATAGGACAGCTAATGCTCATTGTGCGATGTGGAGAAGGAATTCCGCCGAATCATTTCGTCGGGACATCGCGTTGAGCAAATAGTGTTTTTGTCAATCCGACCCTTCGGTGGCATTGGAATATTGGTGGTAAAAACTGTTTTAGTTTCCGATTTCTTTTGCAGTTTGTGAAAGTTTTTATGTTTTTTTTTGTGATGGCTTTTGTATTCAGAGGTTGGTCTTTGATTTGATTGGTCAAGATGTTATGTTTGTTTAAACTTTACATAGTATATAATGAAGTCGCTACGTCTTTTTAAGTTCACTTCTTCAAATCCGATGAAAAGTTTAAACTTTTCATCGGATTTTAATACAATCAGCAATAGTGGTTATACAAAACAAACAAATTCAATTGATACTCTTATTTGAATATTACAAAGATTTCAGTCATCGTTTTTTTCCAGCCTATTATTGTCCCATTGCAGGGCAAAGGCCTCTTATTACACAGAGAAGGCACGAGCATTGATCACCACGCTTGCTCAAGGCAAATTGGCGATTTCAGACTTATATTAACTACAAGTCCAGGTTTTCTCACGATGTTTTCCTTCACCGATGTCTGTGATGTCCAGATACAATTTAGAAAGTACATATGAACTGAAAAAGTCACATTGGTATTTTACGACGACAAACAAGATAATTTTCTATTTTTATTTGCAGTTCATCAGTAAAACAAAAAGCAATGGAGTTTGTTAAACAACTAAACCATTTCACATAGGTTTACGCAGCCGAAAAACCGCACAAACAAGGCCTCCCACATTTTAACTATGTATTTGCTACTCTAGAACTTTCCATTCAAACTTTTGTTTTTCCTGTACAAACCACTTTGGCGCATAAAGTATATCATAATGCCCAAAAATGTGAAGCTTTCGCTGGCATCCAAATCCGCTGAGTGGTTTCGCAGATTTGCTGGCTAGAAACATTTTTCTCTTTGATATGTTAATCTCTGATGTTAATTTTGTTGAAATCTCAGAAGATTTGAATGGGTTGGGATTGATGTTGAAGGTGTACCTTTGACAAGGTCATTAAGGTTTTCGTATCTTCTGAATTCCCAATGGGACTATTCTGAGCCTTAAATGCTCATTCGTCTGTCAGCGGGCTGTGTTTGATGAATCGTAACAGGTTGTTTTCATAACTCAACAAATAATAAAAATATTACAATACAAGAAATTAGAGATTTTCTCTTCTCGTTGCTAAATATTACTATTTTAAGTACCTTACCTGTAGTAGCTGATGAAATGCTTCGTATGCGTATCCAGGTCGCTTATAGCCAATTTTTGATGCAAAATGAGCAACTTTAATAACTTATTAATTGTACTTTTCTTTCAGCGCAGAAATCTTCAAATGCCAGGGAAGATTTTTACATTTTCTTCGGCATCTTGTCATTACCAGTGTGCCTAACTTTATCAGATTCTTTTAAAAACAAAACTCTAACAAAAGTTAAGAGCTGCTGTTGATGGAAAAAAACGCGTCACAAAATATTATGAAGTTCCTTCAAAAATTCCGTACTTATAAGCATTTTTTTTTCAAGGTGTACGTGTTTAGATTTGTGTATAATTTAGCTTGGTATTTCTTAATAAAACCTTGAAACGGAATGCAAGAAACACGGAAAATCTCTCCGGTACATAATAAAAGGCAGAATTCGTGTAAGTCGGACTATTTCTTATTCACGATGCGAAGAAGCTTTTAACTGTTCTGTGTCACAATAAATGTATGAAATCTATCATCTCACACAATCTGGTGACGTAAATTCATCATAATCATAATAAAGTATCTATTTTTACACGTCTCAATAAATAATTCTTGATATCATCGATTGTTTGGGGGAAAATGGACTTTAGGAAGGTTGAAATAAGGAGCATGATGGCTGTAGAGCCCGGTTAGCGGTTGTGTCATGGCGTAATTGAATCATCCATCACCGCCACGCGAGGATTCACCTGCCGCGAAAAGGATTGATTATTGACAGATATTTTGCTCGAATTTGTTTATTAAATCTGGTTTGTAAACAATATTTTGTGCAACAATTAGTTTATAGCCTAGGGTTGCACTTTGTTGAAGTTTGGTTATCCGAATAATGCATTTTTCACCAACATTATAACTGTTTTTTGTCCCTATCAAATAAAACAAAATTTTTGTTTTATTTGATAGGGACAAAAAACAGTTACATAGTAGTTATTACATATTATGTAAGGTCTTCGGTTACTTTTCGGTTCCCGTGAGCCATAGCGTGATATTATGAAGCAAATGTGCCATTCTGATAAATATAACCGAGAATAGTTAACACAAAAAATATTGGCAAAAGAGTAACAATCCATCCTAACAAACTTTCCCATTTATAATATTAGTAGGACTTTATTTATTTATTTACTGACTAGTTTAAATTATGATCTTAGTATTGCAAACAGACTTTTCGGGTAGTATAAAGAGAATGCCACTGGGTCGCAAGTTCACTGCTGAGTCTGGGTATCTGTATTCATTTCCCAGGTGGAGAAAACTGTTTTTGGGTTTTCCATTAGTAATTTCTCAGTTGCTTGTATTGTTTTCTGGCTTTTACTTAAAGAAGAAGTTGCTATAGCGGTTTTTGGTTGCTAGTTAATATTATTAATAACTAGCTTCTGCCCGCGGCTTCGCTCGTGTTAGAAAGAGACAAAAAGTAGCCTATATTACTCTCCATCCCTTCCACTATCTCCACTTTAAAAATCACGTCAATCCGTCGCTCCGTTTTGCCGTGAAAGAAAGACAAACATACAGACAGACAGACACACTTTCCATTTATAATATTAGTAAGTATTATGTATACTTTTTTTTATACAAAAAATAAACAGATTAACAAAAACACAGAGAAAAAAGTAGAAATCAATCACAAACAGCACCCATAAAGGCTGTCAGAACAGCGTCATAAATAGACAACAACAACATTGCTGAAACAAAGTACACAATGGAACATTAGCAGGGTAAAATGTTTGCTTAGCAAGCTTAGGAAGAACACCCGGGTATACAGCAGAACCTTTTATTGAAAATCCACCGAATGCATTATACCAGTGTATGAGTAAATTCTGCTGCTGTTGAGAACGCTTTTAGAGGCAAATCCCTGTTCGTTACCGGGAGTGAGCGATTATGCCTATAGTGGTGGCTATGGCCAGTACCATAACCATGATCATAACCGATTTTGGTTAACAAAACATTCATCACGAAGAAGGATGACGGCTATGATTATTTAAAAAAATGTTTAATAATTATAGTTTATGTAATTTATCTATAATAAGTATTTATAAATTATATAAGTATGAATATTAGTTGCCTGGTTACCATAACACAAGCTCTTAGCAGAGCTTAACTTGGGATCAGATGACCGTGTGTGAAAAAAAAAAGTTTATAATTCGTCCGCATCGCTTTGATGCCCTGTGAGGCTTTATACAAATTGTATATATTAATTTAAGTTTTGTATATATTATATTTAGATTTCAAAGTTAAGATACTTATAATAAAAAAATGGCATTCTGTTATAATAGGTTTTATAATTGTCGGAAATGAAAAATCTTAATAAAAAAAATCGTTCAAGCGCATTAGACATGTATTAGGAGACTTCGGCTTGCATGAAAGATAAAATACTTATTTTTCCTTTCATACTTAAAATTACCTAAACTATCCTTATTACGTTTGAAAGACAAGAAGAATGTACTCGAAAAACTGGAATTGTGTGCGTGAGGATGTGTGTGTGTAATTGTATGTGAATAAGGGTGAGAGAACGACATAAGTAAATGAGATTATAATAAGAATAATGATGGTGCGTATTTATAACAATAAAACCTTTGTATTTTCAGTCATGAAGATACACACCGCTTTAATTTCTGTTAATCTTTTTTTCATTAGTCTAGCTTTTGGGCTACTCGAAAACGGTTTTAAGATTTGGATGATATTTCCAATTCAGATAAGGTTTGCGTTTTAAGTTTACCTGTACGATAAAAAAACAAGTTTGCAATTTCACAAAGAAATTAACTATGTAACGTACCACTTTACTGATTGCTAGTAATTGCTTTATGTGTAAGTACTCAAAACAATTGATGGTAAAAGAAAAGCTTTGTTCAGAACTGAATCAAATGTGTGTTATGTTCATAGGCAACAACTCGTAAGATACACATCAGTCACTTACTTAAAGTAACGGTGACAATTTTACTGTTAACTGCTAATATAAAAATGGTGAAAAAATAAACCATTATACGGATTAAGACGAAAAGTCGATAAAAACTCTAAGTTTTTCATAAATAAATTTTACCTAGCACTTTTTTAGCAAACTATTCTATATCTCTTTGAAAGACAGGGTCTTTGGTATGAAAGACAGGGTGTAAAGTCCCTCATCCTCCATTGAAAAGGGAGGATCCTCCGACCAGACGGGTGTTGTGTCTGGTGGGCTACTGCCCAACGGTTCTAGTCGGGTTTGTTGTATCCGTTCAAATGTCGCCGGAAACTTTGATATCGCGATGTAGGATGTGAGTTGTAGTTCACATGTTCGGCGATAGATGTCGCCACATCACTCCCCTCCGAGACCGGAGGTCGATACAGATGAGTCGTCCATACATCTTCTTATGATGCTTGCCGGGCCAGTGCAAGGTTCCAGTGAGTCGGAACCAAGTGCCGCATAGTTCACGGTGAGTCGGAACTGTCTGCGGTGATGCCCCAGTGAGTCGGGGTGATGCTGCATATGATGCTCCAGTGAGTCGGAGTGATGCAGTGCTGCATGTAATGCTCCAGTGAGTCGGAGTGATGCAGTGTGGCGTAGTGGCAGGGTGCTGCGTCGACCAGGAGAGAAGTGCGTCTCTGCTTGCTGACCGGCCGAAGTGCAGTGGTGCTGTGCCAATGTCGCTGATGAGGCTGCGGGTGATGACCAGGAATGCGCGTCCGCTGCATGCTAGTGGTCAGGATACCCGATGAAGCCGTGGATGCTGGCTGGCTGTGTGACTCGCTGCTCGAAAGCTCGAGGAAGTGATGCGGCGATGATAATGACGTCACGAAGGTTGCGCTGACGTTCATGCTCGGGGTCACCAGTTTGGAGGTATGAGGAACAGGGTGTAAAGTCCGTCATCCTCCATTGAAAAGGGAGGATCCTCCGACCAGACGGGTGTTGTGTCTGGTGGGCTACTGCCCAACGGTTCTAGTCGGGTTTGTTGTATCCGTTCAAATGTCGCCGGAAACTTTGATATCGCGATGTAGGATGTGAGTTGTAGTTCACATGTTCGGCGATAGATGTCGCCACATCTCTATCTTGCCATCACAGAAAGCACTTGGTAGTAGTTTTTTTTTTTTTTTTTTTTTTTTGGTGAGTGGGAAATCATCCAATGACTTCTCCCGTCCTGGGTGCGACGGGAGGGCGTGTCAGACTCTTACTGACTAAAACCCACTCATGTTCCTTCGATTGCCCTTTATGTTCCAGGGTCACGGTAAACTTGGTAGTAGTTAGTATCTATTTCAGTATGTCATGTATTTATTGGTAGTTTATTTTATTTGATTTTAAACCTTCAAACACACGTGATTCGACACACAATAGATAAACAATAGCAGCCTGACAGCCGGCTGTCGTTTGGTCGTTGAAAGGTTATGGTACAATTTGCATATTGAAAAAAAGCAACATCTACATAACAACAAAAACTGTAAACATGTTATCCAAATGGTCCAAATTGAAAATACGGAAGAAGCAAAAGGATCAAAGTAAATGGTGTTGTTTGCCGAACCGTATGGGAAAACTATGCGAAAATATTATGAGAGAATAAAGAAGAAAGGCTACTTTTTTCATATTTCTATAGTAAAAATGTTGCAGCAATTTTGTTTCTGTTATAAGTTTAATTGTTACTAGTAGCCATTAATCCATACTAATATTATAAATGGGAAAGTGTGTCTGTCTGTCTGTCTCTTTGTCTTTCTTTCACGGCAAAACGGAGCGACGGATTGACGTGATTTTTTAAGTGGAGATAGTTGAAGGGATGGAGAGTAACATAGACTACTTTTTGTCTCTTTCTAACGCGAGCGAAGCCGCGGGCAGAAGCTAGTAGTTCAATATTTTGCTTGAGTTCTTTCTTTACGTGTTATGAATTATGATTGAGAGTGATTGATAAATATTATACTCACAAATTATGCGTGCCTTCTCTGCATGAGTGAATATATTTACCCTACATGGTAAGAAATGTGCAATGATACCATAGGCTGGTCTTAAAAACCTTTTTAAAACCTATTTTTAATGTGTGAGTACATTTCGCGTATTTAAACTTAGAAAATGTCAAACAACGTATTATCACTTATTTTACTCCCTCAGGGGGGAAAGATTTAAAAAATCTCGACAAGTGTATGTTTATAATAAAAAAGCCGAAAACTGACCAAGTTTGTATTTCCAGCGACTTAGCTCTACGTTGATGAATCAGTCAGTCTAAACAACATAATTAAAACTACACCAATAAAAATAAAAATGTTAGCAGTCATATTTAGTATGGACATTAAAAAAATCCGGATTTTCAAGTAGTAAATTAAGGAGACGCGAGCCCTGTGCCCGGACGAAGATAAAATAAGTTGAAATGGGAAAAGTTCCATTAGGTTATGAAATGAAAAGATCACGGTTATCTCGCAGGAGCATACTACTTTTGAATTATGTCCAACTTCCCACGATTGTCTTAGATGGCTTATTCGGAAATTAATGAAACTGTGTCGGGGAAAATACTACTAGGATATCCGGATTAGATGTTTCTAGAAGTTAGAAAGGTCATGCGTAGGATGGATCTTTTGATTAGTTTGAAATATCTAAAGAAATCAACTATTCTTCATAAAAAGTCACTACAACACGATCAAAAATTATTGAGTTTAGTTTCAAAGTTTGACGGGCCTGTTGGTCTAGTGGTTAGTAGCCCTGACTGCTAAGCCGGAGGTCGTGGGTTCGATTCCCACCCAGAACAAACTTTGTGTGATGAGCATGATTGTTCTGTGTCTGGGTGTAATTTATATATAATATGTATATGTATGTATGTATGTATTTATAAATTATATAAGTATGTATATCAGTTGTCTGGGTACCATAACACAAGCTGTTAGCAGAGCTTAACTTGGGATCAGATGACCGTGTGTGAGTTGTCCCAGCATATTTATTATTTATTTATTTATTTAAAGTTAAAGTTATTTTATTTAGGTATTTCTAATAGACCATTAAAAATGCACTTTAGAACGTCATCAACTGAACTAAGAAAATTAATCTATTTGCCCATTTCAAAAAGTTATTTCGTATGGAGAAGAATAGGCAAGAAACTCTATACTTACTCTTTTAAAATAATGTTGCTACAATATTATTTGGACTTGGTGAAGTGTGTACAATGAATAATTATAATGTCAAAATAATTTCCTAAAAAAAAAGTTAGGTTAGTCATCTTAGCGAGGGGAAAATGGTACCTAGATATCTGTTCAGTAGGTACAGTAGCGGAATGAAAAGGTTCGTCACCGTTAAGTCGGTTTTTACTTGCACCCGTACTATAATGAATTTAGCCAACATACAGGAACAAAAAACTTACAGTGCTGTTAAAATTAAAATAAATGTGACGTTTGCTATCAATAATTTTTGAGTTAAGCCTCTACCACACAGGTGCGTTATTATCGATTGACAATATCGCACACGGGGACTACGCGATATCTCGCTGATATGGAAGCCACATTCATGTTCAGTATAATTCCGATCTTTCTTAAATTAGTATTGAAAGGGCTCGGCATAATAATAGATATTTTTCACAATGATGACACTGATAGGCTAGTAGTGACAATAGTTTTTATTATCATATATGTCAATGCGATTTAGGGCCACCAAACCAACAAGAAGGTTTTAATTCACTAAAACGCATTAAAAAAGAAATATTTTGTTTGACAACATTAATCAATAAATTTTGATCTTAATAAATTTGAACTTTGTTATCGAACAGTAAAACATAATTTTCTTTGCAACAGTCTGTTTTTTGACAAACTTCCAAAAGGTAATATGTGTTTGCGACACGTTAATCGAATTAATTTAAAATCTGACGAACCTTTTCATTCCGCTACTGTACTTTAGAGTTCATATTACAACCACGTTAATTTCTTAGCGATTTTGGCGCTTCATTGCCACCTACTATACTCCATTACTCGTACGATGAAGCACAGATAAAGATCTGTCAAAGAATAACCAAGAGTTGTAAAAACAGAAATGGGGTATTTTAAAAACACCTTGTAACATTCTGAGTCAAATTTGCCAATAACTAATGTAAGCTGCACGAAGAAGATGGCGGGATCTACTAGACTCCTTTGATAAGGATTGGTTTCAAATGGCCCCATGCAGAGAGAATTGGTAAGAGATGTGGGTGGCCTTGCCCTGCAGTGTGAATATTCAGGCTTATAATCATAATAATCTAAGTTAAATTGGTAATACGATTTATGAGTAATAGTAAAGGCTAAAAGGCTTTACCACGGAACAATATCCAGATATGTAGATGAAGGGACAGCAAGGGTGCTGTTCATAACACGGGCTAGAGCCCAAAAGCATACATCTTTTAAATCTCAACCACATCGCCACGACACCGCCTCCCACCTCCCAGAATCAGGCGACACTTAAAATTATAACGGTCCTTTTCTGCATTACGAAATTAAAATTCGCTGAGCAAACCTCCAACGGAGTTGCGTATAAATAAAAGATTTCGCTTGCAATTTGCGAACTCTGAAATCCTTTGCTTAATTATATTATCTTCGGAGCACTTTCTGGTGGCGTTAAGAGGGAACGTTGTTTTTAATTAGCCATTTTGAAATGTGTTTTTGTAGCCGGTCCAACTCCTCTTAATGTTCGGTTTACAATGCAGTCTTTAATGTCTGTAGAGATAAGTTAATGTTAAAACGCCTGAAGCAAAGTTTAGGATTAAAATGTGTCTATACAACCTCTAAGGCCGTTTGGCCACCGCCGTCGGTAGGGAAAGGTATGATCGAGAGCCGAGTTTAGTATGACTAAGAACTGAAGAATACGACGAAGAAGTTTTTATTAGGGATCGATGATATATCACCACTTCGACTCCGTCATCTCATTTTCGTTGATGTGACGGTGACAGCAGCGGTGAACAAACGATCGATCGAAACGATCGAAACGATAGCTATACTCGATCTCGTCGCCTCGCCAACGTAGTTTGCCAGTTGTGTGAAGGGGATAGCAACATTCCTTAGTTGAGATACTTGCTAAGCAATGTTCGTTTATCCTAGTCCAAGATCTTTGAGATAAGTATTTACATATGCGCTCTAATAGATAGACAATAGGGTACCTTGCTTTGTTCTAGACGAATGTTGTTTACGGCTACATTGAATGGAGGCTAGCTTAGCACGCAAGAAATTATTGTGCTCGACTGCGTACGTAAATATAGATGCACCCTCTCTTCCCTAATAGTGGAAATAGACGCTACAAGGAATAGTTACGATCAGAATGTACCGTGCTAACCGTTCCGTAACCTATTTCGTTCCAATATAATAAAGATGAAGAGATATTCTATATTGTTTTTTATGAGGCATCATGATAATTAACTTGTAATGTCTCACCTGTCTAGCCAAAGGTCCATCTCTCCATTCCTTCCATCGAACACGATTCAAAGCTACGTCTTGCCAATCGTCTTCACCTGTCTCTTTCGTGATCTGTCTCGGCCCCGTCTGGCCATTGTGAGACAACAACTTAAACTTAAAGATTTATAGCACTTATGAAGAACATATAGGCAACATCATACTTCAAAGCGGAGCAGTACCCAAAGACGAGCGTAGATCCGCAGGGGACAAATACCTCATTATAACTCCAGACAATATCAATGACCTTAGAAATGTCTTCTTTATCTACACATTCACTACACGTCTTATTCATGAATATCTGCATCACTTTTATTCATTTGGGATGCATTGAGAAATCCGAGCATATTTTTTACCTTCAGCTGACAAAGAATCAGTAATCAGAGACACAAAAGGTATAAAATTAGTGGTGTCTTTAAAACGAAGGAAAAGAAAGGGTTCCCTTTGTTCTTTAACAAGGGTCAAGTGAGGCTTCATTTACAAGAAGGTTTCAAATCACGCTTCTTTTATCTCGGTTCGCTAAGTATTGCTATCGATTTTAGATTTTTTTGTGTGTTTAAAGAAAAGGATTTTTGTTTGTTTTGGTAAAGCTAAGTCATTCGTCTCTGAATGCGCGACGCCAAAGAGAAAAACGTTCAAAGGTAAAATAGACCTTTTTTCTTAGATTAAAATTAATTTAGTTTCTATAGTATTGCATATTAATGCATAATCAAAAGCTAAATTGGTTATTAATATAAGGTACATAGTCACATTGCATAGTACAAGGTTGCACATCAATGTCCTCTCAACCAGTATTTACGGGACAAAAATGGCGCAAAGACGAAGCTGCGAACCCACGTTCACCCCATACACACATTTGTCTCAAGCACAATGATGTCACGTCCCTAATTTCACTCAAACCTTCCAACACATCAATTCAACATATCTTACGATGCTTTTCACACACAAAGAAAATATTTATACTGTTATTACAATCGCAATGACGAGTGAGCGCGGACGTTCGAAGCTAAAACATTGAATTTTTAACTTTGGAACGGTATCTTCGTGGATAGAACATTTTTACCACGTCTGCACGCTTTGCTACGTGCCTCCATCATGGAAAGGGCGCTTTCACACCGAACGTGTTTTATGTACAAATTAGATGTAAGCTAATATTCTGAAGTTTTAAAACGTGATTTTTATGAGGTCCGTGATCGGATAGATGGGTTATAAATTACATATTGGCTCTTGGGGAAACTCATCAGTAAGTTTAAATATTTAACAAAGTGTAGACCGTTTTTTTTTTGCCGTAGTATTGCCAAACGTCTTTGCCTAGTGAGCTTATTAATAATAAAAGTTTCTACAAAGTTCCTAACATGAAATGCGAATATTGTGCTTAAAATATATTAAATTTTATTCGACAATGATATATGTAATCTGACTCAGTTTTCATTGTCATTGGAAAAGAAAAACATTGTAAAGATACTAGCGTTTTAAGCAAGTGTGGTGATTCATATTCATACCTCCTCTACTTCATGCCATTCATACGTTAATGGCAAATTAACCAAAATTGAAATAAGTGAAGGTTGTTTCTGTACACCTTATTTTTAATGCAGTTTCGTAGTCCACAGTTTTAAAGTTTTTTTAAATAATTAACTTTAGTTAAATAAATCATATACCTACCACATTTACTAGCTCTACCCTGGCCTATTTCAGCACAATTTTTCATAATTTTCAATGTAAATACGTCCTTACATAATCTTGCATCCGAACGCCAGAATTACAGACCATCTGTACACGGGGCGGGGTCTGAATCGCGCAAATTCGCGCGCTTACAAAAATCCGACTCACAATCAGTCCCTATTCAGTAGAGGTGACACGCTGAGAGATACATGCAAAGTTTCAACGCGTTGCCTCTCTATTTTAATTTGTTTATTCGTAGTTTTTCGAACAACTATTGTCTTGTTTTCGCTTGCTCTGCTAGTGTGATCCTTGTTGGTTGGTTTTTTATCCAATCGTGATTCGGTGGAATGTATTGTGTATTGTGTTGGGAAAAAGAATAGGTATGGATTTACTGTAAAAGCAATAATGTTCTGCCATGTTGTCAGAACACATAATTTAACTTATTGTGAATTCTAGGTCACCTATAGGTCACAAATCTTGTTGAAATAAATGTATTTTTTACATAGTATGGATTGATGGGGAACAAAGATCCTGTAATGAGTCTTCAGAAACTGGTAAATACAATTAGGTACACACTATAATTTAATTTTAAAACGACTCTTTGGAAAAAAATATCTTTTATAACGACTTTTCTATGTGTTCGAGTATCGTTTTCTAATTACTAGTCACCCTATATTTAATGATGCGACTTCACTTGCCGTATTTGGCAAAATATTTAAATTACTGAGGTAATATAAACTATACAGACTTATTAGAATAAGGCTTATATTGCGTTGCATCGAACATGAAAATATTTTGCCCAATACGCCTGAAATCGCACCGTAAGATAGATCTATGACCAGGCGAAAAATTGCTGAACGTAAGCGGTGCAAGACTAGCAATGAATGTTTACCGTATTCTGTAATGTTACGCAAGCTATCATATCATAGTCACTATATAATTTCCCATTCTCAAAAAAAAAATGAAAAATTCAAAATACAACCTCAAGAAAGTAACTTTATTATTTTAACTAAACACAGTTAAATTGTTCATTTCAATGATAGCTAAACATTTGTTTCTCAACAAGTAATGCCTTTAACTTTGTTCCAACAAGCCATGGATTATTTGTTTACCTCAACGCCCCATGGGCTTAAAAAACAAGTTTTGAAAACGATATGAAAAACAAGTTGAAATTTCTTCATCAGAAGCCCGTAATCCACTTGTTTACGAGAAAAATGGTTTAGTGAAAATAAAAATCTATCTAGAGCGGCAAATGTTAGAAATCAATAAACGGATTACTCTGGCTTCTGCGGTTCAAGCCTCGATTTTATCGAAAAAACAAAAGTTGCCCATTTTCCGTATGCATATGTGTGTTAGTGTTTTTTAAACCTTTTCCCTATTTTTAGGAAAATAGAGCAAAGGAATTACAGTTTATTTTCGTGATTTCTTTTTAAACAATTTGCGTAATATTCTGTCGCTGATGTATATTTATAATAATAATTTTAATGGTAATACCAACGTAAGTATAACTATAGTTATTTAGACAAGGCATTAATCACCATATTTGCTCAAGGTAGAATAAGAATAGGACCTTTATTTGCTTATACACACAATAATAAATAGGCATAAGCATAAGCAGGATGACAAAATATAAATGGACTAGACATGTTTGCCGCATGGATTAGCGATTTTAGCCCATACTCATAATGAGTTTAGGTTCTGATTGCCAAAATAAAGTTTAGCCAAATTGTAAGTGCACATGCATTGAAAAAGTCACAGTGGTTTTAGCGCAAATTCGTCACTTCACTATGTGAGAGGCAGTGCTCAGTCATCACTACGAAAATAAATTTACCAGCAACACAAATATTATGGCGATTCTTCGAATGAAACAAACATACATACCAGTGAACTCACGTAATTGAAATATATCTTCTACAATCACGAAGTACCAGAACAGCATAACACAGAGAAGGTATTTTATTTGACCTCAGTGGAAGTTGCACTGAGCGAGAGTTATGTACTTGTCCGGGATACGTCACCATTCGTAACGTCACCGAGATGGATATACGGCTTTAATATGGAGTTACAATCCTTTCAGTACATTACACAAAAGATAATAAATTCTTGTTAGAAATGTTGTATTTGTTCCGTTTTGTTGTTTTATCTTCCAATACTTCAGTATAATAATATTGCCGGGAGCCCGATTTACTACCTCTAAATAAACTGTTCATCAGATATATTAGAAAACTGGCTTCTGCTCGCGTCGAGTTCAATATACTCATAAAGATAGCAACACATAATCAATACTTTCAGAGCGTCCCACTTGCAAATTCACAACTTAACTTTATGTTTGCAAACTTTATGATGATCTGATGTTAAGTGACCATCGTCGCCTGCAGATCTTTAATTGCCGAGCCTATGAAATTAATTATTTTTATTTTATTAATTTTTTAACACTAAATGCCTCGCAGATGCCTTGTCATCAAAGAGCTAATAATTATATCTCGGGTGCCTTTCATTACTACGGCACCATACCATTCAAATCGAAACACAGCAAACGCTACTTTAAGATGAACTGGGTATGGTGTTAAACGGGAATAAGAACCCAATCTATGATTAGAGAAAACAATAATTAGAGAAACCAACATCATATTAATGTATCAAGAAATTAAGCCAATAACAAGTCCAAAAAAAATACCAACACACCGAAAGCCAGGAAGCGACAAACAGCGGAAATCTTAACTCATTCCACGAAACATTTACCTACTCATTAGTTTCTTGGCAATCGAACCGGCCTACCAGGAAAGCACTCGGCCGAAACAGCCTCGTAAAACCTGTTGTTTCTTATAGACAAACAAAGGATTTAGCTAAAAGGTACTCCTTGGATTTATTGCCTTATGAAACATCAACTTTGCCATAAACTTTCTCAACAATGATTAATGCTGGAAGTTTTGCGTGTGTAGGTATATGTTTTATGGTGAGATTCGGCGGGAATGAAGAGAAGGAAGTGGTTATCATCTCTTATCTTTTATAGATACTTGCAAGTTTGTATTTTTTTTTTTGTTACTTCGTTTTGTCGAGTTTTGGACTAAGGTCGTAGAGACGCTAGACGGCTATACATTTTATTATGCTAAATTTATTTGGAATTGTTAATAATTTGTAGCAAGAAAAAAAAAAACCCTCTAACTTCGTAGTTTTAGAACGCGGTTGTTTTTTTTTTACAATTTTATTTTACGTTTTTCAGTTCCTTTTTCGTGAGCTAAAATTTGTATAAATGTGTTTGTAGGTTGCTCTATAGGGTATAATCGACTATGCGGCCAGTCTATACTAATATTATAAAGACGAATGATCTGTAATTTTGAATGTAAGGAATAAACTCAAAAACTACTGGGTTATTTCAAAAAATCCTTTTTCATTAGAAAGCTACATTATTCTTGAGTAACATAGGCTATAAACACAACCAAAATAAACAGTGAAACCGCGAGGAACAACACTGGTATTGTATATAAACAAACAAAAAACGAAACAGAATCTCCAACCAAAGATGTTACAGTAATCTCAGTCTGTCAGTCTCAATCTGTATCAGTAATTTTTGCAGTAATCAAATAAAAACATTTCTTATTCTCATCCATCAATTTGCCAAAAAGGCGCCTTACACACTATTATTATAAAAAAAAGAACAGAAGAAAACGCATCAAAAATTAACCCTCCATTATCGAATTCTTTCCCTCGTAGATTGTTTTTCCCGCCGATTAGAAGGAGCATGAAGTCATCAAGAGCGGCGGCCATTTTGAACGTGACTCCCATACATGATGCACTGAAACTAACCAAGTGGCTAATATTCTTTGCGGATATGATAGTGATATAAAAAGGGCAATTTTGAGTATATTGTTATTGTCATGGCGGCGGTAAAAATTGATACTGTTTGGTTTGTTATTTTTTTTTTACGATTGGAATTGAGAGACAAAATTGCATTAACGTAGTTAGGATGTTTTTTTTGTGCAATTGTTTTTGGGAATTGGTTGTTAGGATTGTTATTACATACATTAATACGTTTTAATCGTTTTGAAGGTACCATTTTAATAGCCGATTCGTTTAGGAAGGTTTTGATATCCATATTTTAACTGTAAAAATGCAATAAGTAAGTTTAATTGACTGAAAAAACAGGACAAAATAAATTATTAAAATGAATATACATATAAAGGATGGAATTTTAACACATAAGTTTACTAAAAACAACTTAGATTCATATTCAGATTTCAGATTTATTTATTTGCATAAACATGTGTACATAATAATACATTGTGAGATGCTCATTATAGGTGTCTAAGAAACTTTTTTCTTCTAATTAAGTGTACACTTACTAAACGCGCGTGCAATCTTTGCGTTATTTTTTAGGTTACTGACCTTAATATGTAGGTCAACAATGTGTTTGTCTTGTTATTTGACAAGATGCCGCCCACTATCTTCAGAACGTACTAAGTGTCACCAGAGAGATGTTTGTATGAAGAATAATTATAGGCATAATTTTTACTTAACGTAAAAACTGAGTTTCCTGTCAATTAAACTTTCAAAATATAATATATTTTTTCATTTATTGAACTGCTTCCATTTTCATAAACGAATTTCTAACTCGACTTTATACCGCTAAAAATCTAAAATCCGCCAGCCATATTACAAAAACAAGCTCGGTTATTCAATATTAACTCCTGTAAAAATGTTCAGATTATCGAAACGATAAAGTTTTACGTTATTTTTATCATGTTCCTAACAAAGTGCTTTGTACAAAAAGTTTTCAGGCTCGAGTAGATAAAGGTTCATTTATGCCCTTCTGTGAAAGCATAAAACCCTTAACTATTCACCTGATTATTTACGTTTAAGATAAGGGCGCGCGCACATTCGCGTTCAGTCTTAGGAAAATGTTTAAAATGTTGCTAAGATAAATACACGTAATTAAGCAAGTGATTTGGTTATGCAATATTACTAACCATCACATCTCACAGAGTGATATTAAAGGTTCCTCACGATCAACTGACCGGCGGGGTTATTACCTATGAAACAGCAATGAGCAATATTTGCGCAGTGATCGCGCGATCACCGCGCGATCGTCAAAAAAAATCGTATTATGTATGAACCGATTGCTAATCGCTCGCTGATTGTTCTAATGCACTTATTGCTACGATGACGATAAAGTAGCAATCGCTGGAACTAATTAAATATCACCTTTATCAAAAAAAAACTTAACTTTGCTCTTAAAAACCATACCAAATACGAAACCACCAAACGAAAAATGCATATTTTAGTTAACTGATTGCTCCACAGAGGCAGCACTATCGCTAGACTACTATTTGACGTGACGACGTTGTGAATTGACGTTTGAGCAGCAAAATTTTGCTAAATTATCGCGATCGCTCGGCTATTGCAAGATACGTAATCCCAGTGCGGATGAATTCAATCTGTCAGTCCACACATTAACAGTTTCGTGTAAGGTTTTGAACTGACCACTAACACGAACTGAGAGTGAGTGGCCGCTTGACGTTCATTAAGAAAAATGTTTGTTTTCGTGACTATAATTATGTACCTCAGTACCGTGCACTAATTTAGTCACACTGTATCTACAATCTAAGCTTCAGAGTTTAAAGTATAGAAAAATATGTCGTTATCATAATATTATCACAACGGGTATTAACGCGAAAAGTGATTATAAATACCTTGGAAGGCTTGACGTTTCGACCTGGTTGCACAGGTCGTGGTCTGCTTGCGACCACGAATATATGTTAACATGAAACGCGAAAGTTTAAAAGTTAGAATATGTCGTTATATTACTTCGAAACGGTATAAGAACTAGTCGTTGCAATTGAACGTAAGTGAGTTAGGAACCTTTTGTTGGCGATTGGTATATTGGCGTTAGCACATTGAATTAAAGCATAGCGGAGGTCTCTCAACTTTGAGATCTCAGTCTACCTAAATACTCGAAAGTGAATTCACTGAAGATTTTTTATTGTGTCTATGTTGTAAAAGACTATACGCCTTACTAATAAACGCTGCATAAAGTTATGACAGGTTTGTACGTCAAAAAATGTATGGTTACACAGGCTTTATTCATTGCATAACTTTACACAGTGATAATAATCACTAAGGGCATAAATCTGTAATAAGTATGTCGAATTTTTAAGACTCACCTTTACTGTTGTTTGTTAATTTACCGATTTTTTTATTAGGTACTTATTTGATAATTTGCTTTCTGTTTCGCCGTTTTCGGGCGAATACTCTTTGGGCATTCTTTCTTTTGATTGAAACTTCAGATATTTGCACGACGGGCATCGTTAAGAATAACAAATAACAACTTATTATTACTACAAAACAGTTCTATTTCCTCAAAAGTCATGTATTGCCGTGCGCGCACACCCTTACAAGTCCGAGTCACGCGTTCAATTTACTACCTCGCCACTCTCTCAAGATTTATTTACGATTAGTACATAGTGAACGCAACCCGGCCCGAATAGCAATCGTCTGATAGAATTCTCAACGAATTTCTCTTAATTTTATTTAATTCTATGTAATATTTATACTAACAAGAATTTTTATGGTTTGAGTTTCGTGAATGGAATTTAAATTTGACAGTGTCTACTATAAGAACAGTTTTGATGATGTGTAGTAGACAAGCCATCTACCTAAACTCAGGACAAGATAAAAATTGAGAAAAGATACAACTAAAATACCTGTTTGAAAACTTACGCTAATAGTAATTAACAAATATTAATCAGTCTCAAAGGTGCTACGAAAGTTGCTACGCGCTACGAGGGCTACGTTGCTACGCGTTTTCGTAACTAATTTGACCGAAATCGAAAAGTAAAAATTACCTTACGTGTGTACGGACGAATATAATTATGTTTGGCTGTGTAAAACTTTTATACTACCAAACATACTATTATTAAATCTAGTTTCAATATGCTTGTGCAAAGTGGAGTAAAAGGTAATCTTCTATCTATGCTGTTAAACGGAACAGTTCCGATTTTTGACGTTTGTTAAGATACGGTCATATTTAAAATAAAATATTTAATTTTGTCTGACTATGCGCAGTGTAGTCTCTTGCTCATATTGAATTTTTCGGTGGGTTGATGACAATAAGTTCTTTCTATAATATATGGAGGTTCCAACTTACTTGGCGTATCCACATTTTATATTCTGCTATTTCTTTTTTTTTCATTCCATCGAATTTTCCCATGGACTTCCTCTATCCTGTTGATATCAATGTCTTTGAGAGTTACGGTTAACATTTTGATCAGGGGTTAGTGACCGTAATTGCTGAGCCGTGGTCAAAGGTTCGATCGCTTCCCAGGACAATTCTGGTGATGAGTACGTTTGTTTGTCGCAACATATTAAAGATACTAATTTATTTCATCCACCCACTAAGCACACCAAAATTACCACACACAGCTCAACGAGCAATAAATTAACCTGATCCCAGAATGAACTTCTAAAAAGTGTTGTCGCGGACGTAAATAAGGCTTACCTCAAAAACCGTGCCTCGAACAGAGAGGCCACACGTTATCACAAGTTCGCTTCAGCCACCTGCGCCGCGCCTTCAACTTGATATTTAATTAACAGCGAACGTAAAGTTTGAATACTGGATGTGACACTATATTTTCTCTTACCTCTAGACAAGTGGCATTGTAGAGCTGTCTCTACTTGTCTGCTGTCTGGAGTTTGTAAATTAGTAGTGTGATATCCCTGTATGGGTATAAGGAATAGATTGTAAAGTTCCTCATTCTCTACTGAAAAGAAAGGATTTTAGGTGTTGTGTCGGGTGGGCTATTAATTGCCCGACGGTTCAGGTCAAGTCGCGATTCTGTAAATAAATGCTATTATCGGGTCAAAATGCGATGTTAAAAGTCAGGTGTAATTCACATATTTGGCGATAGACCACATCTTTATAGACCATATTTGGCGATAGACATGAAAATTTGTTGGAACGGGGCGCCTGTTAGAGTGTCGGCAATACACTTGGGCACCATAATATCGCATAACATTTGGCTAGACTCAATTGAGATTGTCCGCCTGACCAAATTCCCTCCGATATCATGGATAGAAAAATTTCTATTTATAAAATTTGGCTAAAGATAATTAGGTAATCATCACTTTGAGATTTTTAATTTTGACAAGGATTTATTAGCTGGAGTGAAATCGTGGGGTGTTCAATGTGATATCTAATTAACTCGTGATAGTAAACAAACAGGGGTCCCATTGTTATAAGAAAACGTCATCCACCACCTGCTTCGAGCCTTAACTTTAAATTGAATTAATAATACATTACTTGGATTATGATTTGGATGCGATATGGATCGGACTTTCTTAAAATAAAATTAAGACCCATAGCTAATTATAATATTAGAAATTTTATTTGTCAGACGATAATTTCATAGATCCAAAGCATAAGAGGCTTATTATGAGAGTTATTCTCACAACAGGCAAAAAAAACAAGTATTATTGATTATTGACCAGGTCGTATTTTTATATGATTATTTACGAGTTTTATAATAACCTCCTGAAAAATGTTTTTTTTATGGATGGGAAATCATCAAATAAATTCTCCTTACTGACTAAAACCCACCCTTGTTCCTTCGGTGCCCTTTATGTTCCAGGGCCGCGATAACTATTAGAACTATTCTGCAAGCCTGGTCCTAAAAAGTGCTGTAGATTAAAAAATGTACCTTGTATATAATTGCCACATCCAGTACCGTTAATTAAGTACATCATTGCGCCCGACCGAGGTAGTCGCAGTCTTAGGTTCGCTCCCATAATTGTATTTAGTCAATTAGCATACGAAATTTCATTTAGCAACGTTGTTAATTACTTACGTAGAGCAGTAGCGTTATTAAAGGGTCTATTACGTTATGTAACGCTGAGATTTAATCGTCTTCATGCTCTTTTTGACGATTTTCTTAAGACTGAAGATCATCTTTGAAGTTGATTATGTTTTTTAGTAATTGGTTTTTCGGTGTTGTTGTTAGCTTTATTTGTTTAGAAGGTGATAGCTTAAGTTTTACGTACGAGGATTTTTTCTAAGTTTATCAATTTGGATACTATACGAATAACAGTGTCGTGATGGCAGAGTGGTCAAGGCCACTTATAATACCAGCCTATAACTGTCCCACTGCAGGGCAAAGGCCTCTTCTCATACAGAGAAGGCACAAGCATTGATCACCACGCTTGCTCAAGACGGGTTGGCGATTTCAGACTTATAATCACTACAAGTCCAGGTTTCCTTACAATGTTTTCCTTCACCGATGTCTGCGATGTCTAAGATAATCTTTAGATAGTACATATGAATTGAAAAAGTCACATTGGTACTTGCCCGGATTCGAACCCACAACCACTTGCATGAGAGGCGGGTGCCTTAACCACTAGGCCATCACGACATGACTAGGACATCGCGACAAGGCCACTTGGTAAGAGGTAAAAGCCACATTGGGCAAAGCTCACAAGGCAAGCTTACTAACAATTTGCATTGGTTATGTGTATGCGCTTTGCAGATAAACCTACAAACAACTAGACTAACTATATACTGATGGTAAATATTACAAATATTGCCATTTCGCAACTCCATAGTATTACAAAGAATTTTCGTAAAATGTTAGCTACACAAATGTCAAGAAAGTACTACAATACATAAAAGTAATGTTAACTACCCCTACCCAATTCACAAACAAACCCACAACCCAACGACAAAACCCCTCCCACCATCACCCAGCCAAATAAATTTAAGTTAACACCAAACCTAATCACAGTGGCCGCAGATAACGGCAGGTAAAAAACGCGCAACCATCCATCATCCGACCTCTAGGGGACCGCACCAATCATGTCCAATTGCCGCTAAATAACACACGAAAGGTCTCCCCAGTTATCGGATCAATCACAAATGCATAGAATAGTTTAGCCGTTTTGCCGCCGGCTGGCGAGCGTGCGTCCTTTTAGTAAGTTTGTAGTGTGAGAAATGAGAATGTGTGTGTGTGTTTGTTTTGATTATTATGTTATTGGTTGTTTTGGTTTTTTGCGTTTGGAATTTGATACACGCTTTGTAATCGTCGTTTATAGGATACTAGCGACTCACCCAGCTTCGCACGGGTGTTACAAATCTTTAAAAATCCCGGCTTTTTTCTACTATAATAAGCATGTATTATACATATAAACCTTAAGAATCACTCTAGCTATTAAAAAAACCGCATCAAAACCGTAGTTAAAGATCTAAGCATACATAGGGACAGACAGAGGATAGCGACTTTGTTTAGTACTATGTAGTGATGATGTGAAAGCAGTAGTGTAGTACAAAGAAGAAGAAGAACAACAAAAATGTTTAATTGACACAATAAGAAGTCTTAGTAAAATAAATCATTATCACCCCGACAGCTGTATTAAAAAGGTCCAGTTCAGTAATAGAACCAGACCACAAGACAGTGTCTGTCTGACATTCACAATACAATTCAACCTCTGATATAATGAATTCAACTAAGAATATAAATCACTGTGCGTCATATTACGACGTAGAGTTCTTAACTATTAGCTACTAGCTTTTGCCCGCGACTTCGTCTGCGTGGAATAATAGTACCCGATCCCGGGGGATTTCCGGGATAAAAACTATTCTATGTCCTTTCTGGGGTCCCAGACTATATTTGTACCAAATTTCATTAAAATCGGTTAAGTGGTTTAGGCGTGAAGAAGAGACAGACAGACAGACAGACAGAAAGACAGACAGACAGACAGAGTTACATTCACATTTATAATATTAGTATGGATATGGATTTTGTCCAAATACTTTAGATTCAGCAATAGACAACTAAGACTTTATTTATACTTAAAGAGATGTAGATAACTAAAAGACTCAGTTAAACAAAATAAAACCAAAAATTTAAACAGAAAGGTCATTGACTCTTCTATTTCAATTTCATTATATAAAATCTACATTCACGAATCATTATTCATAACTATTAGCCTAAAAACGAATAATGAAGTAATAACACCCTTGAAAGTTCCCTAACAGAGTTTATTCAAGTTTATTATTAGGTTGAAAAGCAATGAAGCGGTTTTACGCCACTATGACTATGCAAATGCGACGTCCCTACATTATTAGAGTTATATTAGAGTTATTGGCGCTTCTATAAAAGTTTCTTACGACTCAATCAACACTGTTATTAGGGGATAAAAATGTGATTTCCGAAGGGTGATAATGGTTTTTTTATTGTTAGTTTGTTGATTGAAGGCGTTTTAGTAAACGATGTTACTGTGTTTGATATTAAACTTAATGACTAATACAATAATTATATAGTGATTGTTATAGTTTGTTTGAATCAAATTAATTGAAATTGTTATGAGTGTCAAAGCAACTCCTGCAATAAATAAGTCATATTTTCTTCTGCTTGTATAAACGCTTTTGATTTGTTTTTAGAATTCCTTCACACAAAATTTTTGAAAGTACCGAGTCTAAAAAAAAGAATGCCATAAATTGTTTCATATGGCTCTTTCTATTTATGCGTTTCTTGTCGTACGGCTGCAGCGCAGTAGCAGTACGTTTATCGTACAGCGCACGGACGTTCGTTTTTATACAAATCGTGCGGTACGGCAGCAGAACGCGAACATTCGGCAACAGGACTGATGCGATGCGATTTGTATGAAAACAAATGAACGTCCGAGCACCAAACGACAAACGCCGTAGGGCCAGAAACGCATAAATTGAAAGAGTCCTGAGACTAGATATTAGAGGAAAACTCATAAAGAGGCATATTGGTAGGTTTGACATTAGATATTGACATTACATAGCTCTGCAGCTATGCTTAGCTTATGATCAGATGGCTGTGTGTAAGATGTCCCAGGATATTTATTTATTTTATTTACATGTCTTAATAGAATGTTTAACTTTGTCTAGCTCCATCTTACATCATGCTTTTAAACCCTCGGACAAACGTGATTCGAGACACAATAGAAATACAATAGCAGCGCGACAGTCGGCTGTCGCTTGGTCGTCGAAAGGTTTAATTGTAGCATTTATTATAAATGTTCAAATAATTTTAAGTAAGTCTATATACATTATAGAAACGTTCGTTGACTTTATTTTTGGACAATCCATTAAAACAATATAAAATAAACTAAAAATCCACAAGACATTTACCTTCCACCCTCGTATTTTTGCAATAACTCATCCTACACTGTCCAGCACCTTCCTACAAAGTCCCGTATAACTTGCATCGCACACAGTTTTCACATTCCCGCCACTTTCGGGCTGCCATCTTACCTATCTAACTGGGATCCAATTAGTTCTACACTGGCAGTTTGTACTACACGCTTTCTGGAATGTTCTACGGGTGTAAGGGTGTCTTGTGTACTAATGGCCCGAGATTACAAAGACTTAAGTCAGTTTAGAATGGGTGAAATTTTTAAAGAGGTTTTAATTGTTAATATCAATATTTCTTAAAAAATATCTAATTGAAATAATTGTGATGATATCGTAAATTACTTATTCCAAACGTAAATGGTTTAAAAAAAATGTTCAAAAATAAACAAGAGTTAGAGTACGGAACTCTAATTTCTACTCTAAATTTCAAGGAAGAAGAAAGTTTTATGAAATCACGTCTTCTTTGTGTCTGCCATTCAATAACCCTTTTTTTGGGAAGTATTTCTGTATTCAATTGAATTTAATAAATACAGTTTAGATTTAGAATTCCTTGAAGATGTGAATAATCAAAACTTCCAAGTCAAGGCAATCAAAAGTATGAGAGTTGAAGTCACTTTTTTTGACAATCGTTAAAAAATTAAAAGCTTTGTAATACTTTGTATTATCCCAGAATTGTGAAATTTGGCCACAAGCATTACCAAAAAAGCACCAAGAAAGGGGAAAATTTTAAATTACTTTGTATGAAAACCCTGAATGTTTAAGCCAGACATGGACTTGGCCAGTTATTTTAATATCCAACTGATCAACGTCAACGAAATCGACGTACTTTACTACTATCTAAACATCAGAGCTTACGACTACCGACCACCGTAGGCGCGGTTCTGCGGATGGCGAGCAATGGGTAGCTCGCCGCCCGGCTAGGACCAGGACCGCGTCGACGGCGCGTTAGTGTTCCACGCGCGCCTCATAGAGAAGGAGTCAGCACAGGAAGGGGCCCAATAGGGCCACGCCTGCCGGGGTTGCGGAATGTTTATAATAGTTACCGTGACCCTGGAACATAAAGGGCAATCGAAGGAACATGAGTGGGTTTTAGTCAGTAAGAGTCTGACACGCCCTCCCGCCGCACCCAGGACGGGAGCAGTCATGAGCTTGCCAACCTTTTACACGACCCCTTAGCCATCTCATTAGTATACAACTAATATACCTCGAAATGTCTTAGTTTTGCAACTAATGTTTATATTATGATATGCTTCAGTAATTTCGCATTTGATACAGCTCCAAGATACCTAGAATTTTATTGTATATATAGCTAATACCAGTTCTTAGAAACCGAGTTTACTGCAGCCAGTCAATAGGGTAGTAGATACCTTTTCATCAATAATTATTCGTGGAATAAAATAGAAAACCGCTAATATACTTTAAGCACGTGTGGTGAATGGTTAATGGTGATGATGTAGGATTTTCTTTGAGAGGCGTTTGACCTGCAATTGGTGAATAATAGAGCGACCAATATTAGAGAGAACTTTCTATGTCTTTGTTAGCACGAGAAAATAAATGCTTAAAGCATAAGTTGACTCAACTGTGATATTAGAGACGACCTTCTATGTCTATATATATTATTAATACAAGAAAATAAACGTGTGTGAGTTGTCCAAGGAATATTTATTTATTTATATTTGGCATTTCAGGTTCATATTTTTTATGGTTTCAGGGTTCAGATATAAAATTATAACATAACACAGAAATTAACAAACCTTCTTAAATGACAAAATGCTATAAAATAAAATATGCTATAATCTTGGGCCTAAAGGTTAACACCCAATCATTAACTATTAGATCCAAATCCAAATTACTTTGTCTGAACAAACAGTCGAAATAATTAAAATCATGTAGAAATTATATTCCCAAAAAGTGCAACAAACATATAGCAAACTACATGTCCAGACTAGCCTCACAGTTGTCTAGAATTATTCTAAGATTCGAGGAACAATCTTAGCTCAACTTAACACAAAGTCAATTTAACAAGAAAAGCAAACTGACGCTTTAACATAATATAGTAAGACAGGGGCAAGCAAGCAAGGCTAGAATATTAACCTAAGGAGATACCTCGGGAATCTAGGATTTTGAAACAGACATTTTCGATTAATGTGACGTGATAGCTCAATGTGTCTCTTCTCCTGTGACTAGTTGTAAGTTTTTAAAGGTTTATTTTAATTAACACAGTGATTGTTGATAGAAAATCATCGTGAAAATATATGGACTTTGTTCTCAGCATTCTTTATTTTACATATTTTAATACATATTTTTTAAAAAGAAATTTTATAATATAAAAACATTTATTTATAAAAATATGTATAAAAATATATATGGACTTTGTTATTATTAGAAGTTTGAAATTGCTAATTCACTTTAAGCAAGACATTCTCGTGCCTTCTTTGAATAAGAAGAGGCCTTTGCTTTGCAGTGGGTTAGTCTTAGGCTAGTTTTGTTACGTAGTCTGTATGTTATAAGTAGTACAGCTGTGCTTGTAGGTTTCTGTTACTTTACACATATACCTATGCTAACAACAATTTATCAACCTCTTCATTAATAAAGTATTCTAGTTTTTTACAAAATTGAAGCCTTCTATTCAACTACCTTTATAAAGTGAACACCTATTAACCTTCAGACGCAGTCCAAATAAAATAGATTTAAAGTTCACTTTTCATGAGCACGACTCATAAATCAAAAGCCTGATTTCGTTGAGTGGTTATGAGAAATTCAGAAACTCAGTCACGGTGTGCCAGTTACGTAAAATAATTTATTATTAACTTAATATTATTACCAACAATTCGCTTAAATCTTTTGCGTTAACGAATAAAATCTGTATTTATCGCCGTAAAGTATTTATTCATTTGAGTTTATTTACTTTACTGAATTTTGAATGTGATTTAGGAATATTTGGTGTCTTTTAATTTTAATGGGCTGTTTATTTGTCATTAGTAGGAGTTGAATTTGTGTGTGAATTTATTATAAGTACCTTGTGATAATACTTGTAAACTTGAACATGGAACCTCAATTTCCTTGGAATGATTAAATTATCGTCTAAACCAATTTATCACCTTTCTGACCTTATCCCATTTTACTGAGGGTGGATAGTGCGGTTTTTTTTTCTCTTTAGTTGTCCTGTCAACCGTCATACTTTCATTTATTGTTCCCAAATTCCAAAGAACATTAAAGAATAAAAAAAAAATTGACATGGATTACCACCATGTAACGCCTGATTCTATAACTGACCTGTATCTGATTACCATTAAGTAACCAATGCAATCAGTTTTAGCCATTAACATTTTTGTAACTTCGAAATATATTCATTGCAAACCTTGTGTAATATTAAAGGTTGAAAACTTATGTTCATGTGAAGTTAATAATGTACAATAGTTCAATGTATAGTTTATTATTTTATTAATGTTTAATTTTGTTAATTAATTTGAAATAAATAGTTGATTCTAATTTAGTTGCTGTTTTTAGTTTTTGCTTTTTTTTGTTAAAATATATTTTTGTATTAATCATACCTAAAATAATTGTATAATGCTCCTAGTTTACGTAGTCAAATGATGGCCTGAAACACAGGTTTTATTAAACCTAAATCAGGCAGGTCGCCATATTCTTTTCTAAGCCTAATGCACTATTTTATTTTTATTATGCTAATTTAAGAATTCTTTATGTAAATCTGTGAATAAATATATTATTATTATTATTATTAAAAAAAATGTCTTTAGACGCCGGCAATATCCGAGGCCTCATGAACGCGTCGCCATTTGACGTCGGATGACGTCACGGATGTCAAATCAGTGTAGAAGCTTTCTGTGTTGTTCAAAACACCCGTTATTTTAGTCCCATTCTATTGCTAAAATACATATAAAAGTACATTCTATCAGTGACAATATTATTCTGTGTTTTTGTGCTGTTAATAGTGTTAAAAACTGTTAAAAACCTTAATTGTTCGGAATCCAGTGTATTGTAGTACCCTACACTATAATAAATCAATCGGACTTTTAATAAAAAGGATATTAGCGGTGACCTAGACCTAGTGTATGACTACCCTTATACCACTACAGTGTGTGCGAATCTATGGTGTTTCTCTATACCATATAAACCCCGTAAAACGCCATAAGCGCATATTTAAGATTAGCGCCATCTATCGCCTATTCGACGTACTTCGTTCACCTAATCAATAGCACCTAAACAAGCGATCTTTGGATATGGCCAAGTGCAACGGTTGCGGCAAGTTTCTCTCGGCGACAGAGGCCGCTAATTGCGGCCAGTGTAGGTCATGGTACCATCGAGCGTGCGTGGGAATAGCAAAAACCGGCCCGATAGCGACCCCTTGGCACTGTCCTGAGTGCAAAAAAAACCTAGTGAGGGACAACAGGGCTGAGACGCCAGTAAGGGGCAGCGCACCACTGGCAGTTGCGGTTGACGATAGCCTCGTCAACCTAATGGACACTAGCCCCAACGACAGCGTTGCTTTGGAAGCTACTCAGGAGATCAGCTTGGATAACCTCAGGACTGAGCTGAGGAGGTTTAAAGAGGATTTCTTAAATGCCGTCCGGAATGAGTTCCAGCAGCTCCGGGATGATATGTCCGGCCTCCGGTCGTCTATACAAGCTACAAACGACCGCTTGAGCAACTTGGAAGAGAGGGTGAACCTCATAGAGAGCCAAAAACCAGAGCAACCACGGACCTCGACAGAAATTAATGGAATTATTGCCCAGCTACGTAACGACATAAATGATCGTGATCAAGAACTGCTTGCAAACGATATCCAAATATCAAATTTACCAGAGACGAGCGGCGAAAACCCTGTCCACACAGCGTTGTTGGTTGCGTCCAAAATAGGCGTTAAGATCAAAGCGCGCGACATTGTGAGTGCTGAGCGTGTCGGAGGTCGCCGCATCAACGCGACTCAAGCGACGGCGCCGGTGGAGACCCGCCCGCGCTTCCTCGTCGTACGACTCGCGCGCCGCGACCTGCGGGACGAGCTGCTGGAGGGTGCGCGCGTACGTCGCGGCATGACTTCTGCCGACCTAGATATACCTGGCCCCGCGACAAGGTTCTATGTGAACGAGCACCTCACAAAAATAAACCGAGAGTTGTTTCGCAGCGCTCGTGAGCACGGTAGTCGCCTCGGTTGGCAGTTTGTATGGGCAAAGCGAGGACGTATTATGGCTCGTTTCAAACCCGGAGACTACGCTTGCTCTATACGCTGTGAGGCCGACATACAGCGCGTCTTCGGTACGACGGCGACGGCAACAGTGGCGACACCCGCGCCGACGCCGGAATTGCATGGCGTCGAAAAAGCCTCTCAGTAGTACCCTAGTAGTTAACCTCTTTGTATTTATTTTGATCACAATGTTTTATTTAGATACTTTTTCGAATGCAATGATTCTGTCTAGCTATAAGTTTTATGTCCTCCGTTTTTTACTAGTAGGCATGTGGGAACCGTACGTAAACCAGTTCTATATTACTTCACTTTTATATTTTTGTTATCAATACATACATACTGCAACATTATTACTAATTACTAACCGCTTATTTATAATATACTTCAACACGCCTATAATACACTATATTAATCGTTTACATTGTTTATTATACTATATTATACTTTATTACATTAATTACATAATATTAACAGTGATCGAATCAAGATTAAAAAATACTCAATTAATTGAACGAGCACAAACGTTAACGGTATTGTTACTTTTACTTTTTAACCATGATGACAAAGGGTGAAAAATATTTTAAAATTGGGTTCCTTAATGCAGGATCATTGGGTACGGGCCATGATAATTTTATTGGTGCACTCGAGAGACATTCTTTTGATGTTATGGCGATAAATGAAACATGGTTGCGACCTGGCGAGGAGGGGCGCGCGCCTGTAGTACCGGGCTATCGTCTGCGCCACACGCCGCGGCCGGCGAGTGTCCGCTCGGGCCGTGGGGGGGGTGTCGGCTTTTATCTACGTCGCGGACTGAGCGCGCGTACTTGGCCAGGCGCTGTTGATCCCAGGTTCGAATCAGTTGAACAAATGTGGCTTACTCTTTCGTTGAACGCCAAAAAGATTGCTATCGGGACAGCTTACCGGCCACCATGGCTTGATGTTGTTGTTTTTCTTGACGCCTTAACGGACACTATTAGCGCATTAGGAAAGTGTGACCATTATATTTTAGTTGGCGATTTTAACGTCAATCTGTTGGATGCAAATGGGATAAACACAAAGAGAGTAAATGAGTTTTTGAGTTGCCTTAGTCTTACACAGTTAGTCACAACTCCTACTGGGTTATTCCCGCTCGGTAACACCCTTTCGTCAACACTGTTGACGATCGGGAAAAAAAAGTTTCGTTCGTTCACAGTGTTGACGAACGCTACTTATTATTTCGTGTAATTCCCGTTCGGTAACACCTTTCGTTCCTGTCGTCAACACTGTTGCCGATCGGGAAAAAAAAGTTTCGTTCGTTCGCAGTGTCCATGAATGCTGGTTTTTATTTTTAAAATATAGAAATAAAAATAAAACATGTCATGGATTTTTAAAATGTTTTAATGTATTATGTTAGATCTTTTAAAACACAAATAACTAGAAAATAAAAAAATGGCCTTATCATGTGCATAATAACCATTTTACACTTTGATAAGTAATACAATTGTGACACTGATTTTAACATAATCAAATATAGTTGAGAAAGTGACTAATGAAAACTAAGTACACTATTAATGTATCACAGATAATCATCTAATTTACACTAATTAAATAACGAAACTATAACCATAAACCTTAATATTTTTATATTAAGTACCTAAAATTAAAATAAACCTAATTAAAAACAGTAAAATGCTATGGTAATTCACTTACCTTAATTCTCAAAACTCCACTGCACTTTAATTTACGTTGAGAGCAACTCCAAATAACTAAACCACTTTTATGCGCCCTTCTTGTGTAATATTGGCGACCGCCATGTAGTAAAACAGTCCCATGTTTTCTTTTTATACGCACTAACACGGATTTTCCACTAGAACTACCTGCTAAATCTTGTTCCGACATGTCCGAATTTAGAACTAATAATGTACTGTATGTACGATGCATAAATCAGGATTAGCTACCCAAAATGAACGATACTTATTATTGCAGTGCTCTGATTGGCTAATTCAAGGTCATGGTGGACCACGTACTAGAATAGGCCGGTCGGGGGTAGTGTGCGAATCTATTGTTTATTTTATCTACTGTAACCGGCTACCGGCGCGGCATCGCTATACCTGACTGCTGCAAAGGGAAGTTTGCAGTCTACTAACTTAAATTCTACAAATGGGACAACATCCAAACATTTTTTATCAATTAAACTAGACTTTCATCGTAATTAAACATTTGAAAATCCATGACATGTTTTATTTTTATTTCCTTAATTAAAAAATAAAAACCAGCATTCATGGACACTGCGAACGAACGAAACTTTTTTTTCCCGATCGTCAACAGTGTTGACGACAGAAACGAAAGGTGTTACCAAACGGGAATTACACGAAATAATAAGTAGCGTCTGTCAACACTGTGAACGAACGCAACTTTTTTTTCCCGATCGTCAACAGTGTTGACGAAAGGGTGTTACCGAGCGGGAATAACCCCTCCTACTAACTTTACAGCGTCAAGTGAAACCCTGATCGATATCCTGTGCACTGACTTAAGAGCAAGATACATAACAATAGAACCTCATGGTTCAATCAATGGACACTCTATGGTGATAGGCGAATTCAACATAAAAAGGGAAAAGTTCAAGCCATTTATTGTGAGATATAGGCCACTTAAAAACATCTCAATGGATAGTTTTAATACGGACTTACAGCTGCTGAACCTTGATTGTATTTCTTTGCTTGACAACGTAAATGACATGCTACATACCTTTAACTCTTCTCTAATTTATCTGTTTGATGCTCATGCGCCTACTAGGACATCCACTATAAGGGAAAGGTCGTATCCCTGGATTACCGACACAGTCAAACTCATGATGCCTCTACGCGATAATGCGCTTAGTAATTACAGGGAAGCGCAAAACGATTCAAAAAAAAAATACTACAAGGAGTTGAAAACCTTAGTGACAACATCTTTATACAACGAAAAAGTTGCCTACTTCAAGCACAACATAAATAATAAAATTAAACACCCAAAATTATTATGGAAAAATCTAAAAAATACATTATCGTCTAGTAAACCCCGACAAGACCTTCCGTCGCACCTTACTGATCCAAATTTAATCAATAACGCCTTTTTGACCGTTCCTGGTAACACTGTGGCAAGCACTCTAACCATGCCTTACTTTGATACACAGAGATATGGTAACGCAACCTTTTCAATCATGCCGGTGGAACAGAGTGATGTCTCCCGTATTATTGGCAGTTTAAAAACTAACGCTGAAGGCTGCGATAATCTATCGTTGGATATGCTTGTCATGACTTTGCCGCATACGTTACGTTCCATTACAGAAATTATAAACTGTTCCATAACGACATCAACTTTCCCCGACCAATGGAAAATTGCTTCTGTTAGGCCTTTGCCAAAATTCTCAAATCCTACAGAAGTTAAAGATTTACGACCTATAAGCATTTTGCCATGCTTATCAAAAGTTTTAGAAAAGGTTGTGTGCCGCCAAATGACTGTTTTTCTGGAACAGAACAATATTTTACCCGACTTGCAATCTGGTTTTAGAAAACAGCGTAGCACCGCCACTGCTTTATTAGATGTTACGGACAATATTTTATCAGCTCAAGACAGAGGAATGTGCACAATAATAGTTTTACTTGACTTTTCCCGTGCGTTTGACGCAATAAATATCCCGTTACTACTTGCTAAGTTAAACTATTACGGCTTCGACCCCAGTGCTACCCAATGGTTTCATAGTTACCTTAGTGATAGGAAGCAAATAGTGGAATTGCGTTCCGCAGGGATCTATTTTGGGTCCTATCCTTTTTATTTTGTACTGTGCCGACATAATTAAATGCCTCCAAAACTGCAAGTACCACATATACGCCGACGATGTCCAAGTATACAGATCTTTTAAGCCTAGTGAATATGACAGTGCAATTAGAGACCTTAATGACGACCTAAATAGAATTGCAGGCTGGTCTGAAGACAACTGCTTGGCACTAAACCCGATAAAATCAAAATACATGGTATGTGGAACTAGGCAGCAGCTGGGTAGACTTCCGATAACTTTTAATTTGGAATTAATGGGCAAACCAATAGACAGAGTGTACGAAGCGCGTAACCTTGGTCTAGTAATAGACAGCGATCTCCGATTTGAAAAACATGTGGCTGACTCGGTTCGAAACTGTTTTTACCGCCTAAAGATTCTATACAGCATGAGGCCTTTCCTATCCGAAACATTGCGGGAACAGCTGGTCGAATCCCTTGTCTTGTCTAAGCTAAACTACGCAGACACTGTGTACGGTCCACGGTTGCTAGCTCGCACTGATCGGCTCATTCAAAGAGTTCAAAACGCCTGTGCTCGTTTTTGTTATAAAATTCCCCACAGAAGTCATGTAACGCCATTTTTAAATAAACATTATTCACTTAAAATGAAATCAAGACGCAAGCTCCACCTGGCGTGTCTATTATTTGGTGTCGTTAAATTTCAGAAACCAGACTATCTATACAATAAACTTAGTTGGATAGCTGGGCGACGAGAATGCGAGAGAAGGCAATGTTCGCAACAACTGTCAACTCAGTCTCACAATACGGCAGCGTTTAGAGGTAGTTTTCGGTATGCGGCATCTAAAGTGTGGAATAACCTGCCACCACCCATTAGAGCAACCAACACGATCGGCACTTTTAGAAATCGCTTACGTCAATATTTAATAGGTGCGCAAAGGGAACTAGGTATGGTCAAATTAGATGTCTCAATTATCTGATTAGTTAACGTGAGATACCTTGTTATTGTTCGGCAGCGCTCGATTATGATTCGTGACGTTTCTTCATTCATCCACCTTCTATTATTATATATACACTGATGATTATCGACACTAACTTTCTATTAACCTAACTTGTTCAATTTTTCGGCTTACCCACTATGTTTATTTCCAAATTTGTTTCTCTTTATTTATTTATCTATTATTATTATAATATCTAAAACTGGTTTACATCCGTGACACTGCAAGGTCCAGTTGAAAACCAGCGTCAGACACTTGTGGTCTGGCATTATGCTGAACTGGGCCTGTTTGGCGCAGCTGTGGGGCACACGATATATATATATTTTTTTTTTCTCCTTACCATATTTTTTTGTTTTGTTTTTTTGTTTGTTTAACTACTTTGTTTAGTAAGTAGTTTAAAAAATCTTACATTTAGTGTTATTATTTTTTTTTTTAATTTATAATTGTGGTTGTAGTCTGTGACCCCACGGAATGTGACAAATAAATGTTTTTTCTTTCTTTCTTCTCATTTCAGAGGTAGCACCGGCACTCATTTCCCTAAAACAGAACAGTAACTTTGCGTAACGACATAAATATGAAAGCAGATACCTATAGTGTGAAGTTCAGTAAGTAATCCACTTCCAAAGAATTCTCCAACGTAAGTATATTTTCGTGAGATAATAAACAGCTGATATCTTCAGCTCCGCTTCAATTCTCACATACAAAATCTAAGTTTCAGACTTCTCTAATTTGCAGCCAGGCGTTGTTTGCGAGGTAATTTAAAGGGAGTTTCAAAGAAAATCATTGCGAAATGCGTGAGGGTGGCACGTAATGAGTGTATGCGGGCTGTTTGCACTGACAGAGTTTGTCCTACTGTTTGTTCTGCAAGAAACTGATTTAAATAAAATTTAGTCTGTGAATGTCGAGTTTGTGTACCGAAATTCTGGAAATGTGCCGAAAATTTGGCGATTTTTAAGGGTAAATTCTGATGAAATGTGTGCTGAATTTATTTATAATATTATTTTAGGTATCCAGAGCAAACGCCGCGCGCCGCCGCAGTAACAAAGCCTTCACCGCGATTTCGCGGCGTTTGCGCTGCGCATACGTATAGTAAACGCCTACGCTGCACAACCGTTAATGTGAAAGCGCTCTAAACCGCAGCCTTAGCTAAGAAACCAATCGTTGCTGAGGCAAGAGATGAGTGCAAGTTATAGACAGACACACAGCTAAGGCAAAGAAGGTGCTAAGTAAAATTTATTTATCGACTAGCTGTTCCTCGCGGTTTTACCCGCGTTACATTAGGTTTTGGTTACTGCTTCGCTCCCGTGGGACATAGCGTAATATTATATAGCCTATGTTACTCAGGAATAATGTAGCTTTCTCATGATAAAATAATTTTTGAAATCGGTCCAGTAGTTTTTGAGTTTATTCGTTACATACAAAAATACAAATCATACCTTTTTAGGGTTCCGTAGTCAACTAGGAACCCTTATAGTTTCGCCATGTCTGTCTGTCTGTCCGTCCGTCCTCGCTTAATTTCTGTGACCGTTAGCACTAGAAAGCTGAAATTTGGTACCAATATGTATATCAATCACGCCAACAAAGTGGTAAAATAAAAATTGGAAAAAAATGTTTTATTAGGGTAGCCCCCCTATATGTAAAGAGGGAAGTGATTTTTTTTTTTCATTTTAACCCTGACGTGTGATATATTGTTAGATAGGTATTGAAAAATGAATAGGGGTTTACTAAAATCATTTTTTGATAATGTCAATAATTTCGGAAATAATCGCTCCAAAAGGAAAAATCAAAGCGTCCCCCCCTCCAACTTTTGACCCGTAGGTTTAAAAAATATGAAAAAAAATCTGGAAAGTAGAACTTTATAAGGACTTTCTAGGAAAATTATTTTGAACTTGATAGAAAGAACAGTTTTTGTACAAAAAAGACAAAAAGGTTGTGCAAAATAATTTCTGCGTACTTAGTATGTCAACGTAACAAAAGCCTTTTTTTAAACTTATAAGTGGGAACACTTATTGTGACGGACGGGAAACTACGGAACCCTACATTGAGCGTGGCCCGACACGCTCTTGGCCGGTTTTTATAATATTAGTATAGATAACTAAGCCGAGGCGCATGGTATCTCATTTCGACCTTATAATAATAAATAAATAAATAGGTACTTTAGGACAAATTACATACGCTGAGATCCCAAGCTGAGCAGAGCTTGTGTAATGTAGTTACGTGAGTGAAGTTGTATGCACTGCTAGTCATAACTATCAAATAAAGAGCATAGTAATAGAAGAACGGGACTAACAAATATTGTTAACAAACACAAGGCAGAAGAACACAAAGGTGCCTCTGTTAGTAATATTGTTCGCGTTTGTAACCTTTGCACTGAAACTAGATAATGGCTTTTACTCACTGCAGCTAATATTGCGTAGGAAAATGTAGGAGATGTTTCAATAAAAATTGGTCTGCTTTATCTCTTCTCTGTGTGGAAAAAGTCGTTTGCTTTGCACTAGGAAAGGTAATTATAATTCTAAGCCGTAATTTTGTGAAACAACCCATATGTATTTATGTATAACGTACGGTTTTTCCATCTTTATTATTACACGCGAGTCGTGTGACTCGAGTCCGAGTCGACGAGTAAACATTTCCACAAGATGTCCCGTGATGGTGCGAAACACAAATCTATAAATATTTGATAGAATGTTGCACGGTATATTGTTGCTCTTCTACATGTGCATTACATTTGCTGGTGACTGCATCTTGCATCCTTAGTAGATTTAGGTTCTGGCAGGATTAAAACTGATATTTTTATTTGCTTAGCAAACACTAAAACCCGCAAGTCATGCGCAATCGCAGCACCTATGTCAACACGCACTGAACTTAAAATCCTACACAACCGATCTGACATATCCTACAAGCCACTAGTTGCTTGCAACACCGCAGTGTCGACCAACCTTAGTGTACGTTGCCGGGAGCGGTCACTCCACCATACGATGTTTGCAACTCGAAGTGGTCCCCCCAAAGAATGCATCAACTACCGGAGGTGATTTCATCTTGCATCCAGACTAGATTTAGGTTCTGCTAGAATTAAAACCCGTAAGTCAAGTGCAATTTCGCTAACACGCATTAAACTTAAAATCCTACACAACTAATCCGACATATCCTACAAGCCACCAGTTGCAACACCGCGGTGTCAACCAACCTTAGTGTACGTTCGCCGGGAGCGGTCACTCCACCATACGATGTTTGCAACTCAAAGTGGACTCCCCAAAAGAGTGCATCCGCTACTAGATGGATATATTGGAATAAAAGCAAATAAAGCTGTAGCTTCACTCTATATGCATGTAAATCGGCCCGGGGCCTCGATACCGAATACAGATTGAAACGAACGCGGCTTAACATTTTTATTGGATACAACACGCGCTTGACGGCTTTGCGTGGTATTTTTGTGATGGGCTGTCGTTGATCAGGTGATGGAATAAGGCCAGGGGTTGATAATTTCTTAAGTTAGCAAGATTACGTTGACGTTTTATAAAATAGTGGTAGAATTGTACGTATCAGCAAGATTTTAACATAAAAATGAAGAAATTGTCTATGAAATAAAAAAATGGCAAAATAGAGTCGGACTCTTGCATCAATTTTTTTTTTAACTTTATTAAAATTTTTTGTATATTTATTTCTTTTTATGTGTTGTAAGATATTGCTTCTGTCCATATTTTATGATTTTGTGTAGGTTTTGATAACCTTGCGAGGCAAAATATAAATATAAACCGCTGGATCTTTTGATTGCGTTGACATAGAAATTTGATATTTTCATAGTCGCTATAAATCTAGACTTGATATAGCTCCATTTGATAGTTGAAAACAGGGTCGTTACCGATAGACAGAGAAACAGAAATGACCCTAAAAGGAATGATTTTTGCTTTAACCGAGCACAGAACCATAGCAAGACAATCCTATTAAGCACTCGCATTTACAAAAACATTCATTACTCAAAATACATTTCAATAATATAAAACAATACATTCGGACGGACGTGCAAGCCCGATTGCACTGTATTTTGCATACAAGAACGGATTTGCTAACTCTCTCGGAATGATCCAATATGGAAATGGTAGATATGCATTCGCAACGTCCACATCTACAGGGTGAAAACTTTAGGGGCAGTAACCTTAACAGTTACAATATGAAAATTGTCTTAGGATTATACCTACATTTTTTTTATGAAATTTTGATCCCCTTGTATGCGACCACCATATTTAATATACCTACTATTATGGTGCGATTTTTTGGCATATTTGGCAAAAAATTGCGTGTTCGAGGAATCGTAAAATGAACCTTATTCTAATAAAAATAGAGCACAGTGTGTGTTACCCCAGTAACGCAAATATTTTGCCAAATTCAATATAAGAAACATGATCAGTTGGTATCAAAAATGTTAAAATTGTGTAAAATAGTCACGTCAGACGTATGTTTGTAAATCCTGAACACGGGAAGTGTGTACCACTATTTCTACGTAGTATAAAAATTGAGTTTGCAGTGACAGCGTTAGGCCGTTTGTCCACCGCCGCCGTCGCAGTCACGTCAACCAGAATGAGATGACGGCGCCTAAGTGATGATACAAACATTTACTATAGCCGCGTGGCCACCGCACGTCACGTCATGTCATATTGAACTCGGCTCGCCGTCATCTCATTTTCAGTGTCGTGACGGTGACGGCGGTGATGGACAAACGGCCTCTTCTACCCTCTAAAAGTTTTCACCCTGTATGTATACGTTGTACAATATGTGAATAGAGAAAAGCTTTGTAAAAGAACTGACTCCTACATATTGATGGAATGACGAGCGCCAGTGAATGAAGAATTGACGTTTTATTCGGGAATTTTCATGCTCACAGGAAACGAACTTTAATAAAAGTACAGTAGACAGAAAACCGGTCGGTTGTAAACACAGAAACTGTAGTTTTATGTAACCTTTTTTTAGAGTTCCGTGTGTCTGAATGGACCACGGAACCTTTTTAGGAATAGAATGAAAATAAAACATTTATTTTAATCCACCTTTTAACAAGGGAGCACCTTGAACCTCCGCATGGTCTGGGGATCACGTCTTCTATTGCAATAGTGGTTCAGTGGTTGATTTTCACACATTTCCCATAAAAAAACTGTATCAGTTCAATGGATGGTCATTGAGATACGATGGTAACAGCAGACTTGAGCCTCTGATTCATATAATTCTATGAACTTCAGAAGTGACTGAGATCATTCATTTGTGAGTTCATTTCAAATGTTTCTTCTCAGATGAGTCGACTAAAAAGTTAAGGCCTCATCGTAATATTAATAAATTCGAAAGTAACTCTGTCTGTCTGTCTTGTTTTTACGGCAAAACTACTGAACCGATTTAAAAGAAATTTGGTACAGAGATAATCTATAGCCTGAGAAACGACATAGGGTAGGTTTTTATTCCAAAAAATCCCAAGGGACCGGGAACTATACGGGTATAACCAATAATGTTTATTAGTAAATAAACACTACACTTTTAAATTAAGTCAGAAAGTTAATTTAAAAGTACTCCTTCCAAAACAGTAGTTTCTCATGGAAAAGAACGAGCAGCAAACTCAATTTCAATTTTGAGTTGAATGTTTGATCGACTGAATTACAAAAGTTGTGAGCAATGTACATTTTTCCGACACAAGAGCGTTTGTAACTTGAACTGTGTGTGCCGTCCACTTCGTACATAAGGGCGACACACTGATTGCACAGTCTGCTCTCACCGTGAGCAGTACGAAAAGAGAGAACGAATCTTACTTAACCTTTTTACGACCAATTTTTAAATTCTCGTGTTTTTTTCGTGACTTTTTCAATTCATATGTACTTTCTAAAGTTTATCTTAGACATCACTGACATCCCGTGCCTCGGAAAGCACGTAAAGCCGTTGGTCCCGGTTGCCATTCGTAGAACTTTGACAGTCGTCACTGGTTAGTCAGAAACTCAGACCAGTCACCACCATCTTACTGCAGATAATGCCCAACAACGGTACCCTGCTGCGGAACTAGTATTTCTCGGGGACTTTAACGCCCACCACAAGGAGTGGCTGCCCCCGTTCGAGAAAACCTGCCACGCTGGCAAGGAAGCACGCAAATTTGCGCTGTCGCTTAACCTCACCCAGCTGGTGAACGTTGCGACGCGGGTACCGGATGTTGCTGACCACACACCCAACTGCTTGGACCTTCTACTGACAACAGATCCGGATCGGCACTCTGTCTCGGTCTCAGCTCCGCTGGGCTCGTCAGATCACTGTCTGGTAAAATCCGTATCGGTCTGCTCCCCTCCGGATTTCAGCCCACGGGGCACGAGGAGAGTGTGGCGATACGAGTCAGCAGATTGGGATGAGATGCGGCAATTCTTTGCGTCTTTCCCTTGGCGGTCGGTCTGTTTTTCTTCCGGCGATCCCTCATGTTCTGCCGAGGCTGTCGTAGATGTGATTCGGCAGGGAATGGAATATTATATTCCGTTCTCCGACTTATCGCTCGATCACAGAACTCAAGCATGGTTCAACGCGGATTGTGCTCGGGCTGAAGCCCTTAAACAGTCTGCATACCTGGCTTGGGTGCAAGCCCGCGACACCAAAGCAAGGGCCCAGAGGGTTCGCAGGAAGAAGAAAGCCTATAACGATGCCGCCAAGTCCTGCAAAAGGGTGATTCGGAAGGCTCGATTTGACCATATCAGTCGAGTAGGGGCCAAACTCACGTCCTACCCTTCTGGTAGCAAGCAGTTTTGGTCCCTATCCAAGCGGTTGAATCCAACTTCTGCCGTTCCACATTTCCACCGTTGCAGAAACCTGACGGTACGCTGGCCCACTCCGCGATAGAGAAAGCGAACTTGTTTGCTTCCCTATTTGCGAGCAACTCTCGTCTTGATGCAGGCCTCCATCAACCACCTACTATACCTCATTGCGATTCCTCAATGAAGGATATTGCTGTTCACCAAAAAGAGGTACGGAAGGTTCTGCTGAATTTAGACGTGAATAAAGCCAGTGGACCAGATGGAATACCTGCGCGAGTGCTTAAACAATGTGCGCCTGAGTTGTCGCCTGTATTGACACGTCTATACCGGCTCTCTCTCCAAACTAGAACGGTGCCAAAATCCTGGAGGCTTGCTAATGTGCAGCCAGTGCCCAAAAAGGGCAGCCGTGCCGATCCCTGTAACTATCGACCAATCGCCATCACCTCCATGCTCTGTAAAGTCATGGAAAGAGTACTAAATAGCAAATTGTTGGCATACCTAGAAGACAACAACCTACTCAATGACCAGCAATATGGCTTTCGCCGTGGTCGGTCTACTGGGGACCTTCTAGTGTATGTTACACATTGCTGTGGTGAAGCCATTGAGAAAAACGGCGAAGCCCTTGCCGTTTCACTCGACATCTCAAAGGCCTTTGACAGGGTTTGGCACGCAAGTCTCCTTAGCAAGCTTCCTGCTTATGGCATACCGGCTGACTTTTGTAGCTGGGTATCGGACTTTTTGACGGAAAGGTCGATCAGAGTAGTCGTCGACGGCTGCTCTTCGGACCTAATGGCCATTGATGCCGGTGTTCCTCAAGGGTCTGTTCTCTCTGCAACTCTATTCCTGCTCCATATAAACGATATGCTAAATCCTAGCATAGTCGGTTACGCAGATGACAGTACTGTTGTAGAGAGATATTTGGCCAGCGCAAAAGACAGTAGGGACGATATTCGTTCACAGAGAGAGACCATGGTAGAGCGAGTGAACTTTGCCTTGAGTCGTGTGTCCCAATGGGGCGATGACAATCTAGTACAGTTCAATGCCGCCAAAACGCAAGCGTGTCTGTTCTCCGCCAAACGGAGCCCATTTGACCTGGCTCCTACTTTCCGAGGTGCATCTGTAAAAGTAACCGGCTGCCTTGAACTCCTTGGCATGGAGTTGAGTTCTGACCTCAACTTCGGCACTTTCATCGAGTCCAAAGCACAGACTGCGGCGAAAAAACTGGGCATCCTTAACAAGGTTAAGCGATACTTCACGCCGGGACAGCTTCTAACACTTTATAAAGCTCAAGTCCGATCGTGTATGGAGTATTGCAGTCACCTATGGGATGGCTCAGCCAAATACCAACTGGCCGCATTGGATTCGGTGGATCGCAGGGCCAGAAGGTTGATTGGCGACAAGAAGCTGGTGGCTCAACTTCAACCACTAGCACATCGGCGAAAAGTTGCCTGTCTGGCGGTATTTTACAGATTGCACTTCGGTGAGTGTGCTCATGGGCTACACGAGCTCATTCCCTCATCCCCATTTTACCACCGGACATCCAGACGTACGGCGGGATACCACCCTTTCTTGGTTGATATTCCTCACATCCGCACGCAGCGCTTCTCAAAATCGTTCATAATGCGCACCGCAAAGGAATGGAATTCCCTGCCGGCGTCTGTGTTTCCAAATTCATATAACCCGGAAGTATTTAAGAATAGAGTGCATAGGCATCTACTGGGTAAGCTCGCTCCATCGTAGGCTCCGTCTATGCCCTCGGGCTAGTCTGGGACCAAGAGCAAGCCCATTGTAATAAAAAAAAAAAACCAAGAGGTATCGTGTCGCCCAGTTACTGGGTTGTGGAGGTCAGATAGGCAGTCGCTCCACGTAAAACACCGGTAACGAGCTGAAACCGGTTAGGCTGGCAGCCGACCCTAACACGGTTGGGAAAAAAGCTAGGGAGATGATGACGAAAAATTTTTCAATTGTGTCTCAAAACACGTGCATTCGAAGGTTTAAACTTTGAGAAACCCGACTTCCTCTGCTTTATAATGCATGTTTTATACATATAAACTTTCCTCTTAAGATTTATTCTATCTATTAAAAACTGCATCATAATCTATTGCGTAGTTTTATAGATATAAGCAATAAATAAAAAAAAAGTAAAAAGTAGTAAAAAGTAGTAGTAGTAGTAGTAAGGATAAAGTTTTATAGGTTTTATAGTTTTATAGGTAGGGACAGCGAGCAGCGACTTTGTTTTATACTTTGAATAAATGTAAAAGTTTATATGTGTGTGGGCGGATGATTGTTACTCTTTCGCTCAAAAATTACTTGAAGGGATTTTGATAAAACTTTACAGTAGTAAAGCTTATACGTCAAAAGAAAGTCCATATGAATAGAAAAATCATATTGGTACCTGCCTCTTATCACAAATTCTTACACAAGAGGCAGGCGCCTTATCCACAGAGTCATGACAGTTACTAACCACTAAATCAACAAGCCAGTTAAATAAATTTTGTACAAGCTCCAACTGAACGCTTTTACCCTAGTACATAATCCATATTGCAGTATTACACATAACATTAACATAACCCAATAATTAGGTGAATACGCGAATATTACAGCAACTAAACCGCTAATTATTATTCAATAAATAATGCCGTAAAGCCATTACAAGTCCTCGCCGCTGTAATTAATAAAGTTTATTAAGTTTGCACAAATTATACAAAACGTAACTAGTTGCGAACTATTCCTGTTATGTTGTCTAGTTTGTCGAGCATATTATTATTGATTAATGTAGCGATAATACGTATTACGTAGGTTTAAAGCCAAGCGGGTTTGGCGTGGTTTTTGAACTGTGAAGACTCGAAATGAGTTGCCTCGAAACAAGGCGCCTCGTTCTGAGTACTTACCGACTCGATTTGAGGCATCATTTACTTGCCAAACTCAAATCATACACATTCAGAAAGTTTTTAAAAATACTTTTTTTGAATGTTATTTTCAAAGAAAATTATAAACATAAACTATTTATTTCTTTCCAAAAGTAGTAAGAACCCTGTAGTTAATTTACTTTGTAGAATCATTTATATTTACATCCGTAAATAGCCAGCACATTTAACTATCCCAAATTGACAAATTCCAATTAAACGCGGACCTTCATCTTTTGTAACCAAATTACAAAACCTCAACACATCTGAAAATCTGTACATAAATAACAATTTGTAGAATATAAGACGATGTACCTGAAATAAAAAGCCTCATATTTTATGCAAAGAAGCATAGCAGTAAAATTAATTACGACTATTTTGTCCTTATGTTTGTGACGTATGTCGAGACCACACGCCTCGTCATGAGGCTCTTAAATAAAGTCACAGCTAAACATGCCTTGTCATCGTCAGACTAGTAGTCGTATCTACAATTAGCTAAAAATGAGGCACAGCTGCGACAAAGTAGGTCGTTGTACTAATCAATTATGAAATTTTATGACTCTAGTCATAATATCATTATAGCAAAGTTACAAAATTGAGTTAAAAAAATATGTAATTTTGAATTTCATCCTGAATTTTAATTGGTTCATTATGAATCCTGTTAAACAATGTTTCGACGCGGTCAATTTAAAAGTTAAATCGATTTTGAGAAAGAAATAAAAGAATCCGATAACAGTTTTATGGCTGACAGAATTTTAATAACTAGTTTATAAGTTTTTTATTGGTTGTACAACAAAGTGTATTGAAAATTTTAAAAGTTTTTTATAAAATTCGTGATGATTTATAAACGTTTCAAAATTCAAGTTTACCAATATAATTTCAATTTTCGAAAATGTATTCTTCATATTTTATTAGCATATAAATTATCATAGTACATCTGTAAATGGGCTTGTAATCTTCTCTGATAATATATATTTTCTGCGCATTAAATTAAAGTGAAATGTAAAATTTAGAAATAGAATAAAAATATAATATTTTAGATACAAGTAAAATCTTAAGACTCTCTTGACAAGTATTATATGATGAAAATACGTGAAAAGCTTAGGTCATTCAACTTGTATTTTTTAGTCTGAAAAAGGTATTATTACTGGCTCTATTGAAGTGGCAATTTTATTATAAAAGGTTTTTGAGTTATTGTGACGTGAAAATATTCAATTTTGTTTTGCAAACACGTTACATTGAATAGTGGTAATATTTTTTAATATTTCTAAAATCAGTTATTTTGAAGAGAGCTTGCGTAAAATAAAATATCAAACGTCATCTTTTTGTCGGCGGTGTTTGAAGATTTATTTGTTAGAAAACTATCAGTCGGTTTTTAAAAAAACTTTGATTATTGCACGAAGAGAAAGAAAATTTATTGCTTTTGCACATAAGTACTTAGTACATCCTCCATGGAAAATTTCACTATCGAATTATGGTTTGCTGAAATAAAACTCAATTATTGGTTAAGCTAACTAGTACATATTATTTTTTTATTTCGCAACTTTTATGTATCTTTGTTTTTCTGATGCAATAAAGAATATAAATCTACTTTGTTGAATGTACAAATGTATACTGACCTTACAGACCACCCCCCTCCCTCCCAGTTTTACCAAACATAACCTAAAACAAGATACATAGAGACAAAATACATAGTAACATCCTGTAACCATGTTTGTGACAAAATAAATTATTTTATTCTATTCTATTCTACATTTCCACTATTTATACAACAGCAATTCCACCGTGTCATGTTTCAGTGAATAAATTAGATCAACAAATACCTGTTCACAGCACGTTCCCCGATGAACTGAGTTCACGATCATAGCTGAAAATTATATTAATGTTTGTTTGATTGCCCCAACATAGAGAGCTCTCGACTGGGAATAAGCGAAATACTCCTGTTACAATCAGTGGTGTTACAGTGTGTCAACTATTGAATAACGTATTCATAAAGTGCTGAAAGTACTACTCGGTTATTTTACATTTGAATTTGAACTTTAATGTGAAAAACTAAGGTTGAAATTAGAGAAGCTGGAGTTTACTGCTTTGGTGAATGCTTATTACTGCAGATTAGTTGTCATTACGGGTAATCAGAAGTTTGAAAGTCTGAATTTTGAGAAGTCAGACTTTTGGGCAGTGTTGGTTTTTCATGTTACTCAATATGTGGGTTGTTGTTGTTGTTGTCCTAAGGCACCTCGCTGGTGTAGAGGGCCCCAACAAGTTTTTTCCAAGCCCGCCGGTCCCGCGCGATTCTACGAGCGTCTTCCCATTTAAGTCCTCCCTTCCCGAGTTCCTCCTCCTTGTCCACCGATCTCCTCCATGTGTGTACTGGCCGTCCGCGTCTTCGCCTACCCTCTGGCTGCCACTCAAAGGCGATTTCAGCGGTATTAACATCTTCCCTACGAAGAGTGTGGCCAATCCACTTCCATTTACGCTGGAATATGTGGGTAGTGGAAGTCTATTATGTACATTGGCAGCTTTTACACTAAAAGCAGACCAATTGGGAAAAGCCTCGATGAAGAATATTATTCAGTTGGTACGTGTCCTTCGGAATTAACTCACCTTGTTCTGACGGTCTACTAACTGTTTTATCAAGTGCAATAATTGCTGAACAGGATGGTTCATTGTTCGATTTCCAGGCTCATAATGGTTTTCATCACTGACATCCATACTAATATTATAAATGGGAAAGTGTGTCTGTCTGTCTGTATGTTTGTCTTTCTTTCACGGCAAAACAGAGCGACGAATTGACGTGATTTTTTAAGTGGAGATAGTCGAAGGGATGGAGAGTAACATAGGCTACTTATTGTCTCTTTCTAACGCGAGCGAAGCCGCGGGCAGAAGCTAGTCAATAATATCTAAAAGAAACTCAAAAAGCTACAGAACGTATTAAAAAATGTACCAGTGTACATTTTTTAAGTCAGTACGTATTGAAAAATGAACACTGGTACACCGGGTTTCAAACCCATAGCATCAGAAGAAAATACATTTATAAATACTCAATACTTTTAACTAAATTATTGCTTTTCTACAAATTATTACATTATCACAAATCTTTGACAATCCGGGATTTTCTCTACTATAATATGCATGTATTATACATATAAACCTTTCTCTTGAGTCACTCTAACTCTTAAATAAAACCGCTTTACATATCGTTGCGTAGTTTTAAAGATGTAAGCATATATAGGTACAGACAGCCGGGAACGATTTCGTTTTAAACTATGTATTGTACTGTATATATTTACCTACTAGTTGCTGTGTACATTTGTGCCGATCCATCAATAGTTACCTAGAGATGACAATATTCCATTGGTGTTACATTCCAAGAAATTGTCACACGCCTAGGTAAAGGATAGCTGTGTTGCATTGGTATATACCAAGAAATTCTCATTGGACAGGCCTACGTTGGTAGATTTGTTATGCCTTGTTTAGACTGGTGTTGTCATAGATATGTGTAGGAGAGTCCGTAATAAATGCTTGTTGTTTACTTGCCCGAGACATGTTAGTCCGAATGGTTGTTATTTTCCAAAGTTCTTCTGTCAAAAGATAATTTAAGCAATAGTTAATTTGGACAAATAATAATTCTAGCGTACGTTTCTTGAACAATCAATCAATTTATTGGGCGAGTCTCCTTCGGACAACCGTTCGTTCCAGCGAACTTGTCTGGTCAAACGAACATTGGCAATTGCATAAAATTTATGCAACTATGTTACTAGGAAAAGAGTCGTAGTTGAGATTCAAACTTAAAAAAAACGGCACCCTAATGTCCACGTAAATTCCTAAAACATGATAAAGTTTCAGTGTGCCACTCGTGAATTCTTCAGGTCTACCCTTTTCCCTTGAAATCTTTTTAAATAACGGACAAAATTAAACCACAGACAATCTCATGTTAAGATTCCCGAACATTCATTTAATTTCCACTTTTTCCAACCAGCCGTGAACTCACAAATCCGTGTTAACAAGATGATTTCTTTCTCGATCCGTTTTTTTTACACTCGTGGACAGATAAACGGGGCGAGTGTCGGGAACGGCCGGTTACTTAACAAAACAGGACCATTAACAAGTAGAAACACGTTTCCTTAAGTGTACATTAGCAGTTGCCAAAATATCTTTGTACATTACTCTTTTCCTTTGTCCGTTTTGTACAATAACCGTTAATGTAGGCTTTTGGACACTTTCTGGGATGTAGTGGGTGTTTTAACTTTTTATTACTGGGCTTTAATCTTGTTTTTTTCGTTTTTAAGTTGTTTTGAATGTCATTAGTGTGAGTCTGAGTAACATACAGTAACACAATTACTTTTTATGATAAAAGTGAGCTAAGTTTGTTATTACACATTAGGCGGAAGTGCAACCTGAAAAAAGGCGAGGGCATAATAGAGCCAAGAACATAATCATAAAAAGCTCACATGTCTCATAAAAAGTTTTTTAACGCTCTTGTGCGGAAAATTAAGGAATTTTTCATAACCTGTAATAAAGATTACAATTTGCAAAAATTACGTGTGAATTTCTTAATTCAAAATTCATAAGCTCTAATGGATGCTCTACCCCCAAGTTAAAATGTCGCTAAAAACCTGATTAAAAATAAAAACATTAGTAAAATATTTTTTCCAACTGCAAAAATATTTATTGTTTTAATTTTGCCAGGGAGCAGACTGATTGAAGACAATATTTCAAACACAAGAAACAATAATATTATGTAGCATTGTAACATTGAACCCGACTTTATTTCATTGCATTTTTTTTTAACCTTACCTAACCTTATAGTCACTATGCTAGGCTGTGCCTAGCTACTCGAACGTTTACTAACTCAATCTAAGCGAACCTTTAGGCTAGTCGGCAAGCCGTTCTAAGTTAGTCAGTTAGTTCCATGTGACAGGATCGTATATCTCAATTTATTTTGATTTAGAGCCTACCGCAGGCTGGATCCATTGAAATGCTTGCCAGTGTAACGTACACATATGTACAATAGTAATCATTTTTATTAATGCCAGATGTTAGAATGTATTGACTTAGGATTTTCTTCGTTATTCTGTCTGTTGATAGTAATGAATAGTTAATTTAAGAAAATTGCTTTGAGCGTTGAAAAACCAATTTGAAGAATGTTCAGATGCAAAGGCACCTTTTCGAGTACTGGTTGTCTCACGCGGCGTTGTCCACCTTTTTAGTTACAGATCCTCTTTCGTTGACTCCTCTGCAAAAAATTCTAAAATTCTTAGATAAAAGAAAAACTTAATCAACTATACATAACTGCAACATAATCTTCGACGAATACTTCTTAACAAAACAAAATGATTAAAGTGACATTTTTAATAGAGATACTTGATAGATGCAATTTTTTATGCTATATTTATATTACAAGCATTAGTTTGTAACGTGGGCAAACCCGCCACAAAAAATCGTTTTTAAGGAATTATCTGATACTAACCTATTTCTTAAATTAAGCAATATAAGGAGGCACGAAGCATTTAAAACACGCTTATTAAAAACCACCATTAACTTTGTCTGCCCATTCAAAAACAAAGGGTTATTTATAAGGAAAGTTTGAAGAAAGCAAAGCATTCCGACCTCTCCGGCCTTCCTCGAACTGGATTAATTAAATTAATTAATTGGAGAGCGAACATTACAAAAATATTATAACTTTTGTTGTTCATTTATGTTGAAACTAACTTTTGCTTACGACTTTATTTGCGTAGTTTCATAGGTTGTAGCACTCATGTATAGTAATTTTTATCAGAGGAATAAATTATAAAATTGGATTATTACTTCTAAGACAGTTGAGTCGTTTTCCGGGACACGTCGAGTTCATTGCTCGGCGTTTTTTGACGGACTCCATTGGTTTGATTTTGGTTTTCTGGGGTTGCAGTGGTAAGGAATAGAGTGGCGAGGTTGCAAAAAAAATGACTTTCAGAGTTCCAGTTTACTTATTACATACGAAAATCTAACTTTAACGTGTTATTATATTAGAATGGGTAGATAAGTGTAGACGGTAGATATCGGTAATCGAAAATAGGTACATAGTTGACGGGGAAGACAAGGAAGAGGAAGAACTGTGATTGTTCTGCGTCAAATGATATTCTCCACAGGGTACCTCCGCATTCGCGTTTTCAGCACATTACTGAATATTACTAAGCCATGACTTTTTTATACAATTTTGTCCAACACGATGCACATGGCAAAACTATTGGATGTTTTACCATTTGATCACCAAAACCTCGATAAATATCATTTATCCCAACCCCACAAAACTAATAAATAGTGCGTCTCGACTCCTTTTAAAAATATTTCGGATCATCTTGCGTCTCGGTTGTCGCGAACGATGTAAAATACGCGTCTCCTGGGAAATTTATTTGCGGCATCCTTAGCCGGCATAACTTGTCCTGGTATCCCTCAACGAAGTATTAGCTGCCTGATGTTTTTTACGGTTGGAGCACACAGAACATCTTTAATTATGTTAGAGCATATTTAGGGTTAAGCTTTGAACTGGCCCTTCGTGGGTAGCGACCTTGAGATCTAGAGGACACATCTTTGTGTGATGAGCAAGATTGTTTGGTCTGTGTAAGTTATTTATCTACTATAAAAAAATAAGTCGGGTTTTCCTTCCTGACGCTATAACTCCAAAACGGACGAATCGATTTCCACGGTTTTGCATTCGTTGGAAAGGTCTCAGGCTCAGTGAGGTTTATAGGAAAGAAAAAAAAATTTCAACACAAAAGCGGGAAAATCTTAATCCACGCGGACGAAGTCGCGGGCAAAAGCTAGTCTTTTATATATAAAAGAAAGTCGTGTTAGTTACACATTTTATAACTCAAGAACGGCAGAACTGATTAGGCTGCACGTGGTGGGGAGGTAGTTTAGGACTAGGGGACGGACATAGAATACTTTTTAACTTCTTTTTTTTGTGTTTATCCTATTTCCACGCTACGCTATGATGCGAGCGGAGTAGTAACCAAAAATCTGATATCACGCGGGTGAAACCGCGGGGGACAGCTAGTCTTTTATGTATTTATAAATCTATATAATTATGTGAAATAGTAAACTGACTAGCTGTTGATAAATCAACGCACAAACTAAACCTTCGGTCCTAGAGACATGAAACTTAAAGAGCGTGATCTTAGGCCCGAGTCACACCGAAATGGCAGCGGCCGCCAGCGTCGCAAGAAACGCGAGGCGCGCGGCCGCTCGCGGCGCCGCGGTCGGCCTCACGACCTTTTCAAGCTGTTCATGCGGTTGGTCTTTTAAGTATGTAGTTAGTGTAAAATTATTTCACACTGAAAGTGCTCGCCGCGTCGCTGCCAGCCGCTGCCATTCCTGTGTGACTCGGGCCTTATTTTCATCAGTTGCCTGCCACTACACAGACTCTACCCAGGTTAGGTTCAGATGTCGCAAGATATTTATTTATTTTTATTATCATGTATTGGTTCTTATTAATATTACAGTTATTGTTAGGGTAATGTCCCGTGCTTCATTAATTTATGAACTTGTTGCACAAGCGCGATTATTGATTACAATTGCGTGCGGCATTGTTTTTTAAAACACGCAAAATTATCAATTATAAGAATATAAGCTCAAAATCAATTATTCGATGAAAAGTGCTTGAAGACATTGCAGCTGTATGCGCGGACCTTAACGCTTAGATCATGAGCTTCTCAATAGTCCAGCTTGTTTTTAATTTCCCTTGACATTTTTATCTTTGTTAGTCTGGGTTTAGATGAAGTTTACTTTTAAAGTACGATACAGTGACTAAATTAATTTAATAATCTTTTGCATATTTAACGATTTTTTAAATAACTTTAAACCTTTAACTATGTATATTGTCCACCTTACTGAGCCTCATTAGAAGTAAGGAGTTTATGGCAGAAAACGATCTTTATTTTAACCACATTTAACAAAAGATTCATCTGTATTTTTGACATATCTTAGTCGGGATTCAAAATACACATTTTTTTTATTAAACTATACTAGTAGATATTGTTCAAGTTATTTTTTTTTTTACTTTTAGCATTATCGGCATTGCTTTATATTGTGAATTTGTAATTTGTTACGTGATAACTTTTTACCATATTTAACTACAATTGTTGTTGTTATAAATAAAACTTAATATATTATAATATTTCTATTTATTTTATTAACAGTCACAGTAAGATTTTTTTCACTTTATTTTGTCTAGTTATCTTCTTGAAAATATTTTTTTCAATGAAAAAGTGTAGGGGGATAGAAAAAAAAAACGGGGAAAACGGGACTCCAGATTGATTCTATTTTCACGCCATTGGGTCGTTTTGTTTTGCTTTGGGGTCCGTCCATTTATAATCAGGATTGTATGGCCGTGCCTTGCGAGGTTTAGACTCCCGAGGTGCTGCAAATACGAAAGACTTATGATTAAATGGCTGTGGGCAAAAACGTATGGGAGGTGGTTTAAGCGTCGCCAGATGAATCATATACCGAAGGGGTACAATGTACTGTTCAAACGTGCAGAAGGGCATCAGAATCGGTGAAAATGATAGCCGATTTTTGTCTTAAAAGTTTAATTTTTGTTATTTTGCGTGTGTACTTTCATTTGGTATATGATTTATCCTTGGCGACGCTTGGACAACAATTGCCTAGTATTCTTTTAACTTCTTTTTGCATGATCCCCTAAGGCGGTTTTATGTGTCATGCAACCATTCAACACTCGATTTTAAGCATAACATGCTACACAATTATATCACAGGACTAAAGGTCTGATAGACAGTCTCTTTACGTAAAACACTGGTCCAGCTGAATCTGATTAGGCTAGAAGTCGACCCTGACAAAGTTGGGAAATGGCTGGGGAGATGAGAAAATATAACTCAGGATAGATATATATGTTTACTTATATTTGTTGTTGTAGGTGGCCTCTGACCAGCAGCCTCAGTCGAGGACATCTCTCTTCTGCTATGGACATGATGATGATATTATTATATTGCTAACGGTGATATTTTTTAGCTTACCAAAGCCCTGTTGTTGAGGAGGCTCGGAGAACCTTGAATCTTGCGGTATGCCGTGACCACTATAGCCGTTGACGCAGCCTTCTCCTTGCCAGTTCCAACCACTGTTACTAGAAGAGGACATCATGCGATGAATAGCACTCCTTAATTGCCTCATAACTAGCTTTGACCTAGAAAGACTTCTCATTTCAAGAAGTTTTATATTATTGTAATGGTAGAGCAAAGAAATTACTAGAATTTAATTTTCCGTTTTTTTTTTTCAGTTTTCCACAGCTGTCATACGCGCTATGACACTACTTAGATTTTAACATTTTTGACACGATGACTTTGTCTTAATTCCAAAGATAATAATGCAAATAGTTTGGCTTAACGGGCAGTGCAGAAAAGTAGTAGTAATGTCCACAGAGTATTTATTGGTTATGAATTTTATAGAGCTTTTCCTGTACCGACTTTTTTCACCTGTGTGTTAAACATAAAATCAGTTGATTATCATTATTTTGGGCTACTTTATGTTCTATAGAGTTGAAAGGCTTTTGAAAAGTAAAGCTTTAAAGGCATGATTTTCATTTTAAATTAATTAATAAAATATTGGTCTACCATATTGATCCATTGTATGGTTTTCTTTCTGAAGTTACGCAGTATTTTGTCCAAACAAATTGATAAAAATATTATAATATATATTTGTCATATTTTATTTACCATTTTTGTCATCAGTTACTGGTACACCTATAAAAGTAAATGCCCGAATTAATAGGCTAAGAGGAGAAATGTATGGACATTTTAATACAATGGTAATATTGTATTAAAATGTCCATACATTTCTTATATTACTTTTGCCTATTACTTTTGCACTGCAAGGCAAATGACTTGTTTCATACTGAGAAGGCACGAGCATTGATCTCCACTGTTGCTCAAGGTGAATAGGCGAGATGACAAAAAAAAAGTAATTAGTCCGTCAGTTATATAATCAAAAAATTTGGGACACGTATTTTTTGTTTTTTCTCGTAAACAGAAAATGACGACAATACAGTGCGTTGAAGTTTCGTGAAACGTCACGCCTTTGTATAATTTTTACTCAGAAGTGACGTCACAAGCCCCCTCTCCGGAACTTTGATGCTCTTTATCTTTGTATTTTGTTATTAATTTGATCAAGCAAAAAATATGTGTCCAGTATTTTTGGACTGTCTAACAGACGGACTAAACAGAATGTCATTCTTTTGATGCAGTCATCATCCCTATTGGCGACTTTCGATTTATATTCACTACTAGTCCAGGTTTCCTCACTATGTTTTCCTTCACTGTTGTGTGATGTCCAAGATAAACTTTTTAACGTATGTATGAATTGAAAGTTACATTAATACTTGCCCGTATTTGGACCCACATAATTATATTTGGGTATTATATTTGTTGTTTATTGGAAAGATTTTGTAAAAAAATATATAATTATTATATGACACCTACAGAAACAACAACCTCATACCGATCTTCATCAACCAATTAAACTTCCACACCCAACCCGTTAAAAGTATCGGTGTCATGTTAGCTTCCAATTTCAAATATTCGGTACATGTGGCCATCAGAATTGATGCGGACCTATCAGGTAGCAGGTGCCGTCGGGCGTCCAATTCGCACGGGAGTGTATTGCGTTCAAAAGGATTGGATTGGTTGAAAAAAAACGTCATTGTGCCGCAACATGCGACGTGGGAAATAACGGTCGATGCTTTCGCGATGCTTGCAATTACTGGTTATGAACATAAGTTGTAGATGTATGGGCTTGAGAAAATATATTAGAGATCTTTCGGTTTTGACGAAGGTAGGCGACGTTTTATTATATAAATAAAATTGAGTCACTGAATGTGTTAGCAAGAAGTTTCTAGCGCTGAACTCGAGTACGGCAGGACCAATACGGCGAAATCCGAGGAAGGTTTTATGAAGATAAATGTTAGAAAAGTCGCCCTGGCATTCATTACAGATGCTATAATATTATTATATAGCAGATTTTCCCGAATTAAAAATTAATTAATTAATTTCTGAACATCATTACACTTAATAAATATTTTTTTTTTTTTACTTTATGGGTAGTTTTAAAATCGATATTATACACGTAACATTAACTCTATACATTATGCCTGTATAACAAGCGAATTATAAGAGAAAGAAGATGTGTTAATCAATTTAGCCAATTTTTATTCAACTTTATTCATACGATACTCTTTGTACCTGCCATAAATCATACATCTATACTAATATTATAAAGAGGTAAAATTTGTAAGTTTGTAAGTTTGTATGTAGGGGGTAATCTCTGGAACTACAGGTCCGATTAAAAAAATTTTTTCAGTGTTAGATAGCCCATTTATCGAGGAATGCTATAGGCTATATACCATCACGCTACGACCCACGGGAGCGGAACAGTAACGAAAAATGCGGGTGAAACCGCAGGGGACAGCTAGTTACATTATAAAGGAACACGAAGGTATATCCATCGCCCACATACGTAAATTGGATCAAAATATTTCATGTCTATTCTAGTCGGGGAACTTTTTAACGAGGCCTGTGCTATGTTAGGCAGAATAAAATTGTTGTGGTCCATTGTTGATACGTGGCTCTATTTTTATTAGAAATTTAAATTGGTTAACTTTAGTAATTTAACATATTTCTGTTGGTATTTGTTGTGATGTAAAAAACAAGCAATATTTTGTTTAATAACAAAAATAGAAAATAGTATTGAGGCCAACAATTTTATAAATTAGAAAATAGAGAGCGGCGCATAAATACCGGTATAACTCATATTTTTCTGCCACTTTTTTTTTCTTTACTGTAAAATATGATATGGATAGCGTTACAGTGCAACCTATTATTTAGAAGTAGAACCAATTATTTGTTCTTTTCCTATTAGGGGTTCCTAACTTCGTTAGGGTTTCTAATATTGTTATTAGTACGTATTGTTTTAAAATTATGATATATTCATGTCCTTCCTACTATCCTAACTATCCTATGTCCTTTCTCGAGTCCCAGACTATATTGCACAAAATTGTATTCAAATCGATCCAGTAGTTTAGGCGTGAAGAGGCAGACAGACAGAGTTACTTTCGCATTTATAATATTAGTATGGATTTCTTTGTATTAACGGGTTTTTCATACTACTTTTTGCCATATTAGGTACTTCCAAAGATGTTTCACCTCCGAAGGAAAAATTACCCCCAAATTCGAAACCACTGCTAGTTTTTCAAACAACTATCTGTGCTATTCTTTACAAAATAAAGCAAAGAATGTTTTATAGTCACTTTTTATATAGGGTCACTTTAAAAAACTGACAAATTGGATTGGCTTCCATTAAATCTAAGTCGAAACTAGGTCGTGGTTTTTTATGCAAACCAGCTCTTGTCCACTGTCGCATATCGCTAAACTAACAAATATGTTAAATATTAGAAACCGTAGCCGATTATTTTTAAGTATTTCAGATACTTCAGATTTCAGATACAGCTTTGAGTTATATTTTTCTTCATTTTATGTAATAACTAGCTTCTGCCCACGACTTCGTCCGCGTGGAATAGTTCCCGTTCCCGCGGGATTTCCGGGATGAAACCTATCCTATGTCCTTTCTCGGGTCCCAGACAATATCTGTACCAAATTTCATTCAAATCGGTTCAGTAGTTTAGGACCAGGGGGCCTAGACAAAATCCAAGCGTTTTCCGCACAAGCGTTTTCCGTTCACGCTAAGGACTTGGCGTTAGCGTGTCGAAAATGGTAGACAAGTTACAACTGGAACGCGAAACGCTCATTCCGCAGCGTTATAATTAGGCTATGGAATAGCGTATAGTAAATGTCACAGTGACATTATTGCGTTTAAGTGTCGCTGTCAATGTCAAACCAACATACGCGCGTTAACAAAATTATTCAAAAGTGTTGTGTGTATTGAACCTACTTGAGATTATGGAATGCATAATGTAAACAACCTCACAATGGCGCACTTATATGATTGTGGGTCTTACATTTGTTATTCCAATAAAGATAAACTTGATTCCAAACCTTAACACTTGTTTATTAGGTATGGTATTAGAATGCTAATAGCAAACTTTATGTTTACTGGCTCTAATTCTCACAGGACCGTAATCTTATGAATTCTATTTTTAACCACGGTGATCTTTCAAGGCCTCAAACGGGACTTCAAGGAAAGGTGCGGACTGTGCGGAGTGAACGTTTGTGGCAGGAATTATCAGAAATTTTAAACGCAGTGGGTGGTGGTATTAACAAATCAGCTGAAAAATGGAAAAGGATAATAAATGTATAGCTGTTGCATATGCAGACCATTTATTTCAATGTTTTAATGCTGCAAATCATCACAAAGACTCCAAAAACTTTGTTTATCTAACCTAAAACGATGAACAAATTCCAAATCAGGTATATTCACAATTTGCTCCAGTTTACGACGATTTATTCTTGTTTCACGTCTTTGCAATGCTGTTTCATTATTTGCTTCCCAAAATAATCTCAAAGAATGCATTTTCACTAATGAATTGAACTAAAACCCACTCACAAATATCACTGAATACTCTTTCTTACGGTTAGCGTCAGGGTCCGATCTCCCGCTAATATAGCGTGTTGCGGAAACGTCAAAATATCACTAGCGTTTGTCAAAAGTGCCACTTGTCTACCATTTTGATGAACATTTTTGGCGTTTACGTTTCACGCTCACTCCAACGTTCCTTTCCGCACGACGAAAAATGACTTTGTCTACCAATTTAGCGGCAGTCACGTGACATCGAGTTAGCAAATGTCAATTCCATACAATTTGATTTTTCTGTTGGCGTTAACGCTTACAGAAAAGGGATTTTGTCTAGGCCCCCAGGACTGCGTCGACGGCGCGTAAGTGTTCCACGCACGCCTCAAAGAGAAGGAGTCAGCACAGGAAGGGGCCCAACAGGGCCAACGCCTGCCGGGGTTGCGGAATGTTTATAATAGTTACCGTGACCCTGGAACATAAAGGGCAATCAAAGGAATATGAGTGGGTTTTAGTCAGTAAGAGTCTGACACGCCCTCCCGCAGCACCCAGGACGGGAGCGGTCATTGGATGATTTCCAACTAAGCAAAAAAAAAAAAATATGTTGTTAACTCTTCTAACCCTATTTAGTGTTAGGAGAGCAAACTTTTGCTTAACTTACCTAACCGTAGAATACAGGATATAAAAAAAACCAAAATCTCTGTTATATTTAATTTATTAGACTAGACCAAACTTATCTTTGGAATGTTCAAAACATTTCTATAAATAGATAATATACCTACTTATTTATAAAATATTTACAACCATAAATATTCGATAAGTTTTACATATTTTTATTCGTATTAAAGATGGAGTAATAAAGGATTCTAAAGTAAGTAACTTTTCGAAAAAAAATTGTCTAGATTTTAAAGCCGAGATAAGAGAACGTTACTTAGCACGTGATTTAGCTTAGCTATTTTCTGTCTCTCTCTTGCCATCGTTGTTTGACAATTGTGCGAAGGTGATAGCAATAAACCCTGAACGAAGCAACTTCTGTTTGTCTCGGCCGTGTAAAAAAGTCTTAACAATAACTCGCTTTATTATTAAAGAATCAAATTAAAAATGTCGCCCAAACAAATCAACACATGGTGCCATTTCGCTCACACCATATAATAAACAAATGAGAGGACAATTTAATATTCAATTTTTTTTTTAATCACATTTGTTCTATAATGTTCTAGTTTCTGGACTTTTGTATAAATAATAATAAAAATATCAGTCTATTGTGTATTTATTCAATCACGAGGATCAGTCACCACTTTTAATCAAGATGGATCAAACGTGGTAATCAATTCTTGTGAAATTATTGATGATTTTAGACTTCATTGCCAGTCCAGGTATGCTCACAATGTTTTCTAAGAAAAAAATGGATATTAATCATTCATCAGAAATTAGTAATAAAACGTGTTCGATTATAAACTGACAATATTGGGCCAAATATACATTTCCATAGGTATAAAATAAATATGTAACCCACTATTGGGTATTTGAAGTTCAGTGAACTAAGCATACAAAATATATTAAAATTATGTTGATACGTAAATATTTGCCTTTATTGAATAATATATTATTAGAACTCCTTATGTATATTACAAAATGTGTACGAAAAAACAGTACATTAATTATTTACATTTACACTGTATTTTTTTTACTCTGTTTACAAATTAAGAGAGTTTGACCGAAACTAAGGCCCGTATTAATAGACGTCACTCAATTCTGAGACGCTCTCAAGTTTATTGCTGTCCTTATTTTTTCCCTTTAGAATGACAAGGACAGCAAGAGACTTAAGAGCGTCTCAGAAATGAGTGACGTCTATTAATACGGGCCCTAAACACAATAAACACACATGCATAACTGCACACTCACACACAGGAAATGTATGTTATCATATTCTTTCATAAAATAGTATCTACATACCGAAGACCAACTTAAGAGCTGATAGGTGACTCAAATATCGCACGCTCGTTATTTGGATAAATATTAAACTAGAAATAAATATTAAATGAAAAAGTTTATTTGAGGTGTTTTTTATGATGAGTACAAACCCGTGCTTACGAAGCCGTCACTCATTTACCAGTCACCCTAACCCGCAACTACTCAAACATCACTTTATTTTAAGTCGCTCTCAAATCTATTGCTGTCCTTACTTTATCCCTTTAGTGACAAGGACAGCAACAGGTTTGAGAGCATCCTAAAATTAATTGACATTGATTATTTATCCGTAAGGGCCATATTTCATTGGGACACCAGGGAACCAAATCCTCGTATAGCCGACAATGAAGAGACTTGGTGGTCGCACGACCAAGTTGCGTGATCTGTGGCTCAAGTCTGCCATTGCAGTAGTGATTCAATGATCGATTTTTAACGTGTAACGTCAAATTTTTCACAGATTTTCGTACAAAGTAGTCAAGTATCAGGTCAATGACTAGTCATTAAGACACGATTGCAATAGCAGACTTGGAACCCTGGTATCATACTAAAATGTAGTCTTAAATGTAAAGGATGACTTACAATTATTTGATATAACATCAAATTATTAGAACTTTATGTATAAAAAAGTTTGCCCTAATTATCTTCTGTCACGTTGCTTGTAATCTAAGTAAACTTATGACTATTGATGAGATGATAAGCGCTGAAGTTGACACACTGGTATTGCCTGTAAATAAGAAAAAGAAATAAACTCAAAATATCGTTGGCTTTTTTATTTAATCTCATTGTAACTGCTATTGATTACACTTTTGGCGCAGTGACTAAGCAATTGGCTGCTGTGCTGTGTGTCGCTGGTCCGAAGTTCTATTAGTAAAGTACGTCTTAAGACTGTATCGTATGTAGATAAATATTTTTTACTACTTATAGATAGACGATTGATTCTCACCTGAATCTGGGGCCAATTGTTCCAAATCAGGCAAATACGTTGTAGGCACAGGGGGATCTATTAACAAAAAAAAAAATACAAAATGTTATACAAAAATAAAATCTTAATAACATAACATCTGTAAGGAAAAATCTTTTGTGATAATTTTAAGGCAATTACAGGGGTTATTGTTACGGAGTTACAATATGGATATGTAATCTTTATTATAAGGAAAATCGTATGGATTTATAAGAAAAAGTCTATACAAAATATCCTCAGAGATCTCAATACAAAATAAGAAATGAGAGTAGTTATAAGATACTGGCAATTTTATTGGATTTTTTGCTGCCTAGAATTTTATTATAATAAGCTTATTTTGTAAATGATTGAGTATACTTCGCATTTTGATTTATTCCTTTTTATATATTCTTAGGCGTTCAGTGTTTATTTAAATATACTGCCTAAATCTTTCATGGATCTTTAGTAGGAATGATTAACAAAAAACTGTACGACCGTAGATTATTACTTTTTGTTTTTACATCAATACTAAAATATGAGAAAAACAAAATAAAATAAAATTCCTAGTTATTATTTCAAAAAGCTGAAACTTCATCACCTTTCTTGCTAACTGTACCTACTTTAAATGAAATGTATTTAAACAAAAGCTTTCTGTCTTCTCGTTAAAAAGCATTTACATGGAGCTTAAAGTGACATAAATAAATAAAACTTATTTCCCTTTCCTCTCTTTTGGAATATACCATCTGGATTTCTGTTATTTATTTTTCATTTATACTCTTAATCCATTAAGACTAGTCTTCACTCGCAGAATTTATACATTCATGTTTGTGAAAGATAGTTGATGGAATAGATTAACGTTAAAGTCAAGACCACGTTAGAGAACCTAAAAGAAGGTAACAGCAGAACCAGAATATAAAAAAAAACAGTGACATCCACAAGAAAAGCGTCAAGACAATGGAGCTTGACAAGTCTTTTGACAATCCGAGGTTGCGGAATATGTTTAATGGCTCCGTGCTCCGTAGCTCCAGAACATAAAGGGCAACCGAAGGAACATAAGTCGGTTTTAGTCAGTAAAAGTCTGACACCCACCTCGCCCAGGACGCCAAATTTCCCACTCACCAAAAAAAAATACTACTGCTTATCTGCAAGGTGCCAAGAGGAATAACTTTGATTACCTTAAACCAAAACTTACCTCTATAAAAGATATCCCTCTTCCTGCTATAATAGTTGGCGAGCGGGACCTGCATATCACAGAGGATCTCAACGGTGGGAGGCAGGGCGTCTATCCTCACGACGGAACTCGTTAGGGCTGTGTAGCGGCCGTCGATGACTTTGATCGACGACTTGGCGTTCAGCGGCCTGTGGACAGATTTCATTGTTTGCTTAAGCATTGGTGCAAGTGTTGAAGGAAAAGAAGAGCATGTCTTTTAGAAAAATGTGCAATTATGACGAAAATAAAGTATGTTTTTCTTGGTGAGACTGCCCAAGTTGTAGACTTTATGGGCTTTGGAATATCTGTAACGTGTCTTAAACCACTAGAATGCCCTTTTTGGCAATAGATAGCTTAGATCTACGGCTTGAATAGCTTTGCAAGGTATGAAGGAAGGGCAAGCTAAGGTTCGAAGGAAAAAGTTCACTCAGCAAGCAAACGAAGCTTTAACATTCCCTCTTACGCTCCCTCGATGCGTTAAGTTTCTTAAAATCTTATAAAAAGAAATAAGAGCCAAAATACGAGCATACGAGCACCCTACCCAAGCCGATGACAATTTTATAACTGAATTAAGAAACAGCGTAAAACCGAACTTTTATTAGCTGAACAATTATGTAATGAACATTTAACGTTTTTTTATATAACATCTAAAGATTCACTGGATCTCTATAACAGCTAATTTTACGATCCATCCATTTCATGTGTAGGACACATAAATAAAACTACAAAGACATCAAAAATATGAAAAAAAAAACACCAAGCCGAGATCAAATCCAGCCAACATTTCAACTAGGAAATAAATCCTCATATCGTACCAGACGAGGTACACGAAGATTAAAGGCTATCTGCTTCCCTTCATGCGACTTTGAGTACCAGGCTTACAGAATGGAGGTAATACCAGTACGACAAACTAAATCCGGTCGTAGGTATGTGATCGTAGTACTAGTCGGGGTTGTTAGCCAACTTTCGCGGAGCATCCAAATTATTCAGTCTAAAATTCTAAGGCGGAGAACATACGGTGAAATGTTTTGGTTGGGAACGCTGTATGAATTTTAATGTGGAAGCTAATTGATTGTGTGCTACTTTGGGGAATTAATACGTCGGTTCTGAATATTGTGATAAAGACTAGTAATTATTTTTAGCCCTAGGAGACCTACCTTTCCTGCGGATATACATACATAGACAATGTATGTATAACCCCATAATTGTGAATACCGTTAGTTTGTTATCTATGTCGAGAAATTGTGAATTGTCGATAAATTATGAACTGTATTATTACAATATAACTACTACGAAAGAGACAAAAAGTAGCCTATGTTACTCTCCATCCCTTCAACTATCTCCGCTTAAAAAATCACATCAATCCGTCGCTCCGTTTTGCCGTGAAAGAAAGACAAACAGACAGACAGACAGACAGACACACTTTCCCATTTATAATATTAGTATGGATTAAGTTTCATCTTTTCATGTCAAGTCCTGTTGACAGTTGAAAATTCATACGTTACAATTTCGCGAGACAGACTAATGATATTCGCAATCATACGGTGGTATTTTGATTCTGTGCAAAATGAATAAATTAAACAAGCACATCAATTCTGGGTGTAATTTATCTATAATATGTATGTATTTATAAATTATATAAGTATGTATATCAGTTGTCTGGTTACCATAACACAAGCTCTAAGCAGAGCTTAACTTGGGATCAGATGACCGTGTGTGAGTTGTCCCAGTATATTTATTTATTTAAGAAATAGACTGACAATAGCAAAACTTCACTATCTTCAACCAATCAAAACTCAAACAAACGTATCCGGCCATGTTTAAAACTGAATTTCCTCAGAAGCGAAACAATCCGTGTTCACTAGCAATATCCCGCTTTATGTTTCAAGATTGAGGAACATTCAAGTGATCGTATCCGGTATTATTCACGAACCAATCGGATGTCCGGAAGTTTCAACCGTTGTGCTCCGTTCCGAGCAATTCATTGGAATTTATTTTCCACCGCCTATATCATATTGGAAAAGAATTTGATGTTTGCACAGACTTATTGAAATAGAAATGTGGTGTGGCCTTTTACTGTCTGGTCCGTTAGTATAGTTAGGCTTTTTGCTGTACTGTTAGAGTGCTTGTACACGGTGCATGTAGCTGGAGCAAGTAAAGATGCGGGTTACATGCGTGAGTAATATGCGCAAGCTATTTGTTCGAGTTTCTGAGTCACTAGACCCGCACATGTTTTTAAGGGTGCTTGTACACGGTGCATGTAGCTGGAGCAAGTAAAGATGCGGGTTACACGCGTGAGTAATATGCGCAAGCTATTTGTTCGAGTTTCTGAGTCACTAGACCCGCACATGTTTTTAAACGATATATTTACGATGCATATAACCCGCGCGGCAAGTGCCTCAACATGCGCAAGCTGCATGCACCGTGTACAAGCACCCTTAACGATATGTTTACGATGCATATAACCCGCGCAAGTGCCTCAACATGCGCAAGCTACATGCACCGTGTACAAGCACCCTTAGTCTCGTGGGCGTAAGCGACACTTTAACGTGGGCTAAAAAGGGTTATTGAACTTTTTATTAGATAGTTGAAAATTAGTAATGAGACACCTCATTCACGCCAGAGTTGGTCCGGTTTTTATTCGTAGTCTTTTGGCTCTCATTACGTACAGTCGGAAGCTCGAAGTCGGTAATTCAATTTTATCAAGGGATACCTCTTACTGTTATTGTTAAAAACTGGGCTGTGAAGTACTAAAAAGCAGTCGGTCCATGTACAGCGTATACAGCTGAATTATGTTAGACTAAAAGCCAACTCTAACATAAAGTCGACATAAGACGACTAAAGATATGATGGAGGTCGCCATTTACATATTACATAGTGAAAATCTTTATTTGTTTGTTTTTCGTGGAGGTGAACTCAGAAAGATGATTGAATCGATTCTAGATTAACATAGTCAATAACGTCTAGACAAAGAAACTATGTCTAGATTTGAGTACTAACATAACTAGGTAGGTTTACGGTTGAATGCATATTTATATAACAGAATAAATTTCAGAATTTGGTAACCGCAAAAATTCGAAATAGTTCGCATACTTAAGGATGTCAATACTAAGTGAACATCAAATTCAAAACAATATTCACATCTACACAAAATATATAGAGATAATACATTTAGTATGAATCTTCTAAAACACACAATTAAATTATTTGGTTTAGAAGCTACGTTGGTCTTTTGAGAACTGAACATACAACAGTTTACTGATTTAATCTTTGGAACACGCTGATTCGAGCCACTATAGAAAGGCTAAATTATAGCGTGAATGTAATATGTCAACTAAATTATATTATAATAATTATATAATTGTTTTGTGCATGACATGGCAATGCAACACAGAAATTCTGTAACCATAGATATAATCCTATCAGCGAGTAAGCACACTACGGGTTCAATTTAGCATGGCATCGTAACTCAAGTCATGCGACGTCTCCATATAACGGCTCCGTTCAGCGAAGCTTTGAGTTTTGATCCCTTTCAATCGATTTGAGAGACTTACATTGAATAGAGGTTAGTCATTGATGAGATTGTTAGGTATCGATACCAGTTAATAATCGATTTAAGGCGATTCGCACACTGCCCCGCATGATGCAGCGTAGCGCGTGGATGCGTGTTCTTCCGTTGCTTGTAAGTATCTCCGTTTGTATGGAAAACACGCACAGTCTAACACACCGAAAATGCATCCACGCGCGTTCATGCGGATCACGCGCATACACGCGGAGAAACATGCACCCCCGCGCGTAGGTGCGGGGCGAGATGCAAGGTATGGCACACCGAATCCCGCAGTGCCGCGCGTGATTTTGAATGGGCGTGACGTGTGAATCAATGAGAACGAGAGAACGGCGAATAAATGAGAGCCGCCGTGCGTGAATCTACAAAACGCACCTACGCGCGTGAGTGCGCAAAAAACCCGCACGATGATGCAGATCTGCACTCCCGCAGGAACGCGCGTAGGTGCGTTGACACGCAACATGCAGCGTGGTCCGGGGCAGTGTGATAATCGCCTAAGTGTCCCTGCAATTCATTCGATTTACACCGAACACAAAATCGCATCGTCGGTACTTGGCAAAATTCATTAGCAATAAATTGTTTTAATAAGTATTTTTGGTGAATCCAAATTGCCTTATCGAATAGGTTTCAATTTAATTTCATTGTTCAGTTTATTTCTTTTCAATTAAATATGTTTTTATTTTGTGTATGTGTATGGCTCGACTATTTCATTAAGTTGAGATTTGTAAAGGCATTTTATTGGATAATAAATGAATTAATTTTGTTTCAGAACTCCGCCTGCAGTCGGAAGCAAAATCCGCCTGCACTAAACAAAATTAATTTGCTACTACGATAATCATGTTGTAAATATTAAAAAGCTTACCTATTTCCAGCTAAGATGACCAGCTCTGGTTTGGGAAAGACGCCTTCAACAGAACAGATGATATTCAAGTATTGATCGTCCAGTCGGTCTTGAATCATGTCGAATTTTGTCTCCGGCACTGTGAAATATATTGAAGAATTAGTTACTCAAACTCAAACTTCATTTTAAGTTACAACTTCATTAATCTATGCTCATATAGTGACTGATACAGAAAAGTATTTAAAAAGTTTCACTACGCCAATAAAGGACGTGAATAAAATTTATTAAGGTGACATTATTTTTTATCCCCGACACAAAAATATTGGTGTTATAAGTTTGACTCCTATGTGTGTCTATCTATCTATATGTGACGCCGTAGCTCTTAAATGGATGAGCCCATTTGGATGAAGTTCTATTTATTCGAGTGTAGATTATATAGCAATGGTTCTTAGTCTATGTCATCAAAATAGGTAGAGCCATTTTGAGTTTATCATCTCTTATGTTAGCTGCAGTTGCGATTTTAATAATTGACACTTGTGTTTTCAATATTTGCAGTAAATCTTTCGACAGAAGGAAAGATAGTGATTTCTTCACAATAAAAAAATCCAGTTTAGGTTCACGATAACTTTTTAATCTTTATTTCAGCTTTGAGTACACAAAGTTCCCTTCATTACAGGTATACAGTTTTCAAATAACCTAACAAACCTTTCAAATGTTCATTATAACGGTACATGGATGCAAATTTGTAAAACAATTTGGTACGGTTGAATCCACTCCAAATAATTTAACAAATATCACTTTATGATTGAATATTGACATACGGAAATAGGTAATAGCAAACATGATATTTATTTAGCCGGATTTGTAAAAACATTGAATTGAAATCAATTTTATACCAGGTTTGGGATTTGAATAATTGATGCGAATGAAAAATACTAACGAACAAAGGGACATAGTTGTGTAATATGTTTTTACATTGCATGTTTGCATGCATAGCTAATGAAAATTAATTTATAATATTGTGGATATCAATTACTTTTTTACCTACTATATAAAAATAAGTCGGGTTCTCCTTCCTGACGTCATAATTCCAGAACGCACGAACCGATTTCCACGGTTTTGCATTCGTTGGAAAGGTCTCGGGCTCCGTGAGGTTTACAGCAAATTCAGGAAAAATCCACGCGGACGAAGTCGCGGGCAGAAGCTAGTCATGATATAAATGTATAATATATAGAGATACAATTCACTTTTGCACTGATAGTATCGTGAATACTTCACTTCTTAGCAGATTATCTTTAAACACAATGAAACATTTTAAAGGTTATGAAACTTTTAGAAGCTATGAAACAAACATATTTACACCTTGACTATTGCAAATTTTTTTTTTTTGGTGAGTGGGAAATCATCCAATGACTGCTCCCGTCTTGGATGCGGCGGGAGGGCGTGTCAGACTCTTACTGACTAAAACCCACTCATGTTCCTTCGATTGCCTTTTATGTTCCAGGGTCACGGTAACTATTATACACATTCCGCAACACTGTTGCTAAATATAACATTGGTTAATCTATTCTAAAGATCAATTTATATAAAATGGTTTTATGGACTGATTGTTGATATATCAACGCATAGCCCGAACCGCTGCTGGTCTCAGAGGCCTGAAACTTGGAGGGCGTATTTTTTGTGAAGGATAGGTATCCACTAAGCAGAGATTTCTAGAAATTTGACCTCTAAAGGAGTAAAATACTGGATTTGTCAACTACGTGAGCGAAGCCACGGGCAAAAGCTAGTAATATTATAAAGCTAAAAAGTTTGTTTGGTTAAACGCGCTAATCTCAGAAAGTTATGAATCAAACTAAAAAGAATCTCTATGTATTACATGGCCTAATTATCAAGGAAGATTATAAGCTCTGTAACGTCATGCTAGGACCTGCACGAGCAGAGTCGTAACCAAAGATGAATGAAGAAACCGCGGCGAAACTAGTTATCAAATAATCTTCATTAGATTTACCACAAAACCAGTATAAACATATTCTCAATCATAGCCTTTTACCGTCGCTATTACTCTATCAGTATATGACGTTATGTCATAGGATCGCAGAGTTGTTCGCAAACGCCCGTGTTTATAAACAACGACATCAACTGTCTATGATCACGCGACCGGTAATGGATACTGCTCCTATTGTACAAAGAGTCAGCGAACGTGAATGAGTTGGAACTAGAAGTAACACGTTGGTAGGGTATTAGCCATGCTATAAAAAAAAATTTTGTTGCGGGATCCAAGACAGTTGAATCGTTTCTCCGGGACTCATCGAGCTTCATTGCTCGGCGCTTTTCTGGCGGACTCCACTGTTGATTCTGGCTTTCAGGAGTTGCAGTGGTTGGGAATAGTGTGGTGGGATTGTCCCAAAAAAAAATATAATATATATAAAAAGTGTAAATTTTGGTTGGTAGGTCAGATACCTAGTTATCTTTAGTTATATAGTTCATTTAATATCAAGATATTTTGTGCAAATTCCATTTTGTTTTGGCTGTGCATGTTTTACCATCTTAAACATATCTCTTTATAAACATTGTACAGCCACCAATTCTACCGAAATTCAGTACTTTATTTGGTGGCTTCATTTATTTTATTTTAACAGTACACTATGTCAACCCTGTATATGTAACAGATAGCCAGATTTATGAGAAAAACTAAAATATGTTTACATAATAATACAAAATTCGCTTCCGCATTCTGTTCGCTTAGATCTTTAAAGTTACTTGACAGATTTTTAAACAGTTTTCAGTAATAGATATAGTGATTTGTATTTAAAATACTGCAGAAGAAGACGGTTTGTGTGTTTAATGCATACATTTTTTTGTTCAGAAAACCTGAAAAATTCAAAAATTGTAACACGGGTGCGAAGCGGGACCGAGTCGGTAGTAGGCAGTAAAAGAACGAGCTAAAGATCTCAGATGCTAAGTAGTAACCACAGACAGAAGGAGCTAGTTCTTCGGCCTTATTTGAAAGTTATTAAAATAGCGAATATAAGAACATAAACGTTATTACAGAAGCTCTTAATGCATATATTCTCGTTACAATGACACCCCCGTAAAGACATGGGTTTGTTTGTCTTATCCCCTTTTATAACGTTATGGGTCATTCCATTATCTCTGTAATATTTAAACCCAACTCCAATTAATTAATCTAAAGCTCTTTAGACTCTTCCAGTTCATTATAAATGCTATGAACATGGTTCAAATTTTGATGGATTTTCTAATATAAGCAAAATAGCCATTTGTATTTCATTAGCTTGCTTTTTTTGGCTTTCAAACCATCTTACCGACTCCTTTATGTAGTAACTTAGTTTTTATTAAAAATATTGTACTTTTACTTTGAAATTTTAGTATAAAAAATATCCAAAATTTTCGCTACATTTACTGTTCATTTATACTGCCTTGCCAGAATACAAAAAACAAATAATTTCAGGATAAAATATGAAACTTTTTAGTAGACAGACAGAATTTGTTTAACTTTTGTATTATTTTTTAGTATTTGGGAACTAAAACACTACGGAGTCTATGAATAATTCGGAAAAAACATAAGTTTTACGAATAATTAAATGTACGGAGAGCTGGAGATATTTTTCGTGGATTTTCGATTTTTTGTGAGCTATGAGAAAAAGGTCAAGTTCGAAGGTTATATCAAGTAATGTATGGAAATAAATCAAATATTAAGTTACAAAACACAACAAGTGAACGCGGGCTTCCGCAGTTTTAATTCGACATTAAAATCTGTAGGTAGTAGTAGGTACGACCTTGATCCATACTAATATTATAAATGGGAAAGTGTGTCTGTCTGTCTGCCTGTCTGTCTGTCTGTCTGTCTGTCTGTTTGTCTTTCTTTCACGGCAAAACGGAGCGACGAATTGACGTGATTTTTTAAGTGGAGATAGTTGAAGGGATGGAGAGTAACATAGGCTACTTTTTGTCTCTTTCTAACGCGAGCGAAGCCGCAGGCAGAAGCTAGTATTTTTATAATTATTTTATTAAGGTATAAAAGCTTACCGCCTAAAATCTAAACAATACTTACAATGGACGCTATCATTTTCCATTTTAAAGCTTCAATAAAGACAAAAAAAAAAAATTTGTTACGCGAGAAAATACAAAGTGTGCATAAATAGATATCATATTAATCAGTGTTCAAAAACATGAAAATCCAATATCAGACTCACAGACTCTGTAAAAAAGGATTTTTGGCCAAACTTCAGTGGCGTGCCTTGATCAAAATTAGTGCAAGCCAAGCCAGTTTTGAACAATTCTCCAAAAGCTATTAAGGTTATAATGTAATAATATCTTCAATTTCATTTTGTTTACATATTGATGATCTAATTGTGTCTTATTAGTGCATGTCTATGTCCAGCTTGTATGAAAGACACGACACAAAGACTAAGTGAGAATTCAATAAAAATAAAACACTTTAGCAGAGGAAATAACCCCCAAAGTTAGCATCAACACACTGCAGATCATTGTCAATCACTGTCTGGATACACAGCAAATTTATAATGAAGCATTTCTACTTCTAGCAAATTGTGTTGCGCCAAAATTTCAGCAAAATATTTGCGCTTTATGATCGTGTTCTGTTAGTTTTTTTTTTATATTTACACATGCCAGAATTCTCGCAATCTAGCGATGTATATCTTCATTCTGACGAAGCTAAAACTAATTCAACCAATAAGTTAAAGAGCTAACACCGACCTAAAACAAAAAAGTGATCTGAAAAACACGAGCACGTAAAAATATAAAACCGAATAGATTAACATTTTATTCATCAAAATCGGATATATAGTTTAGACGCCACAGAGGAACGTACGTAAATACAAGCACACAAAGCTAAAATCATAATCATTCTTTTTTTATCCCCCCCGTCCGGTAAACATAAAGCTGCATAGAAACAAAGGAAATAACCCCCAAAATCAGCTACAAACTGCACTAACGTCTGGATCCACCTGCAGATAAACTTGCACAGAGCAATTTCCGTTTAGTCTCAGTGAACAAAGCTCATTGTATGCGGCCAGAGCCGACCAGCTCGTTATTATGTACGTATTGTACGCTGCATTTCATTTGTGCGATGTCAATAATTAATAGGCTGTAATATCCTGCTTTGGTTTCAAGAGCTTGTGGATTTTCGGTGTTTACTTTGTGCTGACTTGGTTGGTCGTTGGGGTGAAAAATTGCTTTAGGTTTAAGGGGTCTTAGCTGTTTGTTTGGTCTTGTTGTTAATAGCTCAATTTCCAATCCTAAAATTGGTTCTCAAGTCAGGCAAAGTTTTGACCCCATGGTTAAAGTAGCAGTTGAGCACTCGGGCGCCGCGTTGCGTTTCATGGATTCGGCTGCCGCATGGAACAAATATTTGTATGACTTAAAGCTATGCCTGGTCTTCTCGTCTTTTACTAGGAATGTGGACACCACACAGATGTAATTGCTAGTCAGCTCGGAAACCGAAGATGTTTTGTGCGATGTCAATGCTGGGTGTTTGGGAGCCAGTTTTTGCATCAATAACCGATTATTTACCAAATATACTTAGTCATCTGCTTGGTCTTCTCGTTCTCTGCTAGAAAAGTCGATACCACGCAAGTGTAGTGTGCCAATCAGCTCTAAAACTAGTGACGTGATATGCAGGGCTTGACATTGCATGTATAATGACTCTATTATCTACTTACCGAATATAGTCATTTGCCTGGTCTTCTCGTCTTCTGCCAGGAAGGTGGACACCACACAGGTGTAGTTGCCAGTCAGTTCAGGAACTGGATTCGTGATGTGCAGAGCGCGATGTTGCGTATATGGATTGTGAGACACCTTGTATGATAGGTCCACCTGGATTCAAACACACTCCATTATTTCTCATAAATGTTTCAGATTTACCTAAACTGTACCAAGCTACGTCGAACCTAATAATTTTGAATATTTAATGCTAAAGGCTTTAAACCAAAGTAAGTCTGAATTAAAATTGATTAATGTAGCATACTAATATTTAATTCGAATAAGTATACATACATACATTAAGCAAGCGTAGTGATCAATGACTTTTCTGTCTGAGAAGAGACCATTATAATTTTTACCGACTTCACAAAAAGGAGGAGGTACTATGTTCGGCTGTTTGTATGTTTTTTTTTTTTTTTTTTTGTATGTTTGTTCATCGATTACTCCGTCAATTGTCAACGGATTTTGATGGTTCTTTTTTTGTTTGATAAGTCATGATTCAGGGGTGGTCCCATATAAATTTTGTGGCGATCGGTTTTGTGCTTCTTGAAAAATTCACCAAGAACCAAAAAAAATTGACGAAATTTTCATAGACGATGTGTGCTTTGTCTTCAAGTTTCTATTTTCGTTTTATAAGATTGTTAGTAGTTTTATTTTGAAAATAAATTACTTTGAAAGATACTATACACAATCAAACATTGGGAGTCGACACTAAAAAGTAATAAATAAAAAACTTTTTTCAAAAAAAAATAACCGCCTTCAAAAACTAAAAACCCAATAATAACTAAAATTTCGGAAGTCGGTGGTTTCTCTTCTGCCATTCAATTTGTGTTGCCACCGACTTCCGAAATTTTAGTTATTATTGGGTTTTTAGTTTTTGAAGGCGGTTATTTTTTTTTGAAAAAAGTTTTTTAAATCTGTTCTCTTTGTTTTTAAAATGTAAAGCTCAAATATACCTCCAATGCAGAACGAAAGTTATAGGAAATTTAACGTTAAAAGTGAATAATTTTACCTTATTCCTTAAAATCCCAAGTGCTTGAGGTTTCTGCGGTGGAATCCATTGGTACACCGGTTGCGTCTTGTCCATGTAAAACCACTTGACCACTAGACCGGTGACGTTGCTGGTAATGAAGTCGCAGTCCAGTGTGACAGAGTCTTTAGTTCCGTATTGGATTACGTCTGGAACACGGATATTGATAATCCGGACAGAATGGACGCCTGAAACAATTTTTGTATTTGTTTAATAATGTTGTCCAACATTTATAATGATTTTTTCGTTTTAAATAATGAAAATATAAAAAAAAAAACAATCTATAATAATAATTTAATTCATATGTAATTTTTTAATTGTTTAAATATTATCAGCATTGGTGAAAGAAAAAAAAAGAAAATTATGTGAGGACTACTGGCCTTCATTAAGATAAATGTTTGTGCCTTTTTTTGTTTGAAAAAAGATCTATGCCCAGCAGTAAGACAGCAATAGGCTAGTACTGTTATTACATACATTTTATATAACTTTATGTTTTTTTTTGCAATATTTAACGATATGAAAAAAATTGTGAGGATAGTCCTTACACGGTTTACAATAACGAATCAAGTGAATATAAAAAATAAAAAGTTTATTTATTCGCTAACCAAAAAAGCGCAAAAATCGAGTGGCCTACCAAATTGTTAGCGAACCCAGTTACAAGTCAATTAGTTTCAGCGTGTCCAATATTGTGCAATATTTCACTCAAAATAAATTCTAGAACGGTCCACACATGTTATCCATTGACCTACAATAATGTTGGCGAAAAACCCAATCTATTGCGACATGCTCCGGGACTGAGGGACATAACCGGGCTGTCCCGAATGGCAAAATTCCGATGAGGCAGGACAAAAAATTAAAACATTCCGTGATATTGGCAGAATCAATATTAACGGGGGCCGCCGCAGCGCCCCGGGGACCTTCACGCACCAGTGGTCAGACCCGCTGGGTTTCATAAATACCTAGTCAATTGGTTCGGATGATCGAGGCACCTGTCATATTTGACGTTAACTTTAGGAACATCGATACATCGAATTATTTTATTCACTGACGCTGTTTTGTGCTCATTGATTGTCAAGGGTATTTGTGAAATTATCTTTGTTTGTGACTGTTTGACGTTTCACTATTAAATTGAACAGCTTTTTAATAATTTAAAAGATACGAGATAAAGTATCGTTCGTGGAAAAAGTTCGTTGCACTTTCTATCAGCTTTGTCTGAGCAAAGTACGCGAGTGGAAATTAAAGCAGCTCCGACAATAACCGCAATCAATTCTTTAACTCAAATAGAACAAAAGCCAGTGAAAATCAGTTTCACAGATATTTGTATAAAACATTTTTATTTTTACCCGAAATAATCTGGCACAAAATTGAAGGGATTCTGGGAGGACGCATTAGGCTGCCGTTCTAGCGGAAACATCATATTATCGACGGAGGAATCCACTGGAATATTGTTTCGTGGTTTCCTATCAATTCCGGGGATGCTTTTGAGCTCTGCGCCCGTTTTTACGTCAAATATTTCAGCGTTGTTATTATTGGAAACCGTTTTTGCTCTGTATTAACGAAATTATACGGAGTTTGAGAATTAATTTATTAAGGTTCGAGTAATTTGTATAAATCTCCACTGAGAAATTAATTTTAGGGACCTTGACTCGATAATGTTTGGAAACATTATGCTGTCCCTTTGGACCGATATTTGGTTTGAAATTGTATATCTTTTAAAGCAGATATTGGATTTCAATTCTATTTTATTTATTACAGGGTTATTTTTGGGACTCCCTTTTCAGGGAATACAAATTGGGTCCTTATTACTAAATTACTAGTGACTGTCAGTCATCTGCCACATCTTTGAAACCATGATAGACACTTAGATGAATTTCTATGTCCGTTTTACCCACTCAATAGTAGGTATCATGTTACAAATTAAGGGGTTCCTATTTAGGAATGCTTTATCAAAGTTTCTACTTCTACTAACGTATTATTTTTGGTTTATTATTTGTTTACATTTCGACTGACATCGACATAATCATTTCTTCAAATCAAAACAGCAACCCGTCACAAAGGGTATTATCCAAAACACTCGCAATAAACATGAAGAAAGGGTCTGATTGGCTTCACTTATATCATTCCCAACAAAACAGTTTTATTAAAACTCGTCGTCGGTTCATTGGGGCGTGTGCACATTGCAGAAAGTTACCGCGCACCGTCGTCGCCATATTGCATACACCGGCGTTCTATTATGTGAGTTACAAAGCGTGACAGTACCACCATTGTAAAAAGACGGACTAATTATTACACTGTCTTCAATATTGTCCACAAAAGAAATTAAAAATATACGATTGACATGTCTGGACGTCAAAGGAACTTTTTTTTTCGTTTTAACGTGGTTGGCAACATTTTCGGCCAGTGTTGGTCGGGTTTTGTTGTAAACGAAAAAGGCTGTAGTATTTTTGTGGGTTTGTTTTTTAGGAATTGGTGCTGTTTCGTGGTTGCGTGTACAAACATGTAAATTGTGGTCCAAACAAATTGTTTCGCGCAAAAATTGTACCCGAGACAAGCAGAACTCAATTCTAACTACGCCAATAGTACCAACAATGTAACTTTATAATGTTAGATATACCAAAGTAACTACATACCTAAGTTAATATAACAGCGGTAATATTACAGCGACAAAAATATACATGTTTAATCGCATTGAAGTCGCAGTAGTGGGCGAACATTTAAACTATTTAACATCAGGTGGTCTGCTCTTTAAACTTGATTGTTTTCAACGACATTAAAAGTAGAAAGAGTATCTGTAAATTATTGTTAAAATGATAAAGTATTAAATGAAGAGGGTACAAATAATTACTTACAAAGTGTATACGAGTAGATAAAAAAGGCCTTTTTAGTCCTCACTTTTCTAATTTACAACTAAAAAGTCTCCAATGGTCTATAGAAAGTGCCAAGTCATTTGAGAGAGGCTCCGTCTCAAGAAATGAGTAAATTGCTATATAAGAGGCAATATGGCAGACGGGGTTGGCGCAATGCCATACTGACATTAAATTATAATGTCTTTAAGTGGCGATATCGAGGTTTGAATTTCAAAGGTTTAAAATTTTATTTCTAATGCCTGTGTTATTATACTTTTACCGCTTTTCGGGATTTAACGCGCACGTACCTTTTATTTATTTTTGGCTTGACGTTTCGGCAGGGTTACACCTGCCATGGTCACAAGCAGACTGTCCGGCGACACTACTCCGTCGATGAGGTAGATTGATCTTCATCTACCCTCGATGTTGATGAATGTCCACTATAAAGCCGCGTACACACTACACTCACTGAGTCCGGTTTTTTAGTCGACTTAAAATCGCGATGGTGAATTTTTGCAATCACTGGATTCCATGTGGCCGACAGTTTGAATCCTCCTTCCCGATTGAAATTTTTGTGTTTTTTAATCTCAATCGCTTCACGCACAACTCTTGAGTAAAAATGGCGATCAGTGGAGAGGATTTGTGGACGATGGAATTCGATCCAATGATTGCTGCCTGCTTCCAGTATATGTTCTGCAATCGCTGATTTATTCGTCTGACGATTTTTTACAGCTGCGATATGCTCTTTGAGCCTTTCAGCGATAGTCCGCTTCGTTTGCCCAATGTACGAGCTTCCACAACTGCAACCAATCTTATAAACACCTGGTGTCTGCAGCGGTATGACATCCTTCGGTGTACCAACTAGGTTCGTGACTTTTGCCCCCGGCTTATATATGGTGTGAATACTGTATTTCTTCAACACCGATCCGACTTTGTCTGTCACTCCCTTAACATATGGCAAATAAACTGGCTGTCGCTTCACCTCGGGATGTCGATTCTTTTTAGTTGGTCGCTTCAATCTTCTACTCATCTTGTATCCGTTTTTCTCAAGTACCTCCTGAACATGGTCTAGCTCTTGCCCCAAATGTTCAGGGTCATAGAGGTCATAAGCTCTGTTTTTTAATGAAGTCTGAACGGCTTGCAAGTGGCTTGGATGATGATGCGACGTAGCATGCAGGTATCTGTCAGTGTGTGTAGGCTTGCGGTACACACAGTGAGACAAAGTTCCATCCGATTTCACCGTTACCTTTACGTCCAAGAATGACAACGATCTGTCCGCCTCCATCTCATACGTAAACCTAATCTTAGGGTGTATGGAGTTAAGGTGGTCCATATATTGATTAACTGTAAGTCTGTCTCCCTTCAATATGCAGAATACATCATCTACGTATCTCTTCCAAAGTTTGATGCCTGTGTTATTGTTTTAAGAGAATTTTAAAGAAATTGAAATCTTTTTACGGTATTGACATCTGTGACGGTTTTTGTTTGGTTTTTTAAATGACTAAGATCTAAGAGTCGATAGAGGTAATTTAACTGAACTGATATTTTAGTGATATAACGTTTCTAACGTTGTCCTATCAAATGGCAATTCAGCTCACAGCCCTTTTGTTTCTGTCACGTTAAATGGGGGGGCGTTGTAAAAAAACTTTTTTTTTTATTTTTCTTGATTTTTTTCTAGAAGAAGGCAAAACCAACAAATCGAATATCATAAAAAATGGTTCAGCTGTTACCAAGTTACTTTCAGTAATGTAAAGAATCCACCTTTGTTTTACATACATAAATAAAAGATGTCAAAACTCCAGCCATCATATCTCAGCCACCATCACAAACATGACGCCACAATATCATCTAAATACATGTTTAGCAAGAAAGCCGGCAAGTATTGCACAGGCCGTTGCTCTTGCGCATCGCTTCGTTGCCCACCCTCGTCACGGTATGCAAGTATGTTAGTACAATTTGTGTTTTTTTTGCTCTCTAGAAGATAAAGTGCTTGCCTGCTGTTCTGGTAGACAGTAGTTGGGTAAAATAAGTTTGTTGTAACTGAAATTGAAGAAATCATAAAAAAATACATATTTAAAACTAAAGGACATTGTTCAGCGTCCCTACATTCATCTTAATACCAATACTTTTAACCGAGCAAAGCTCAGCCTGAATATGCGTGCAACATTATGGCCGCATCTTACCAAATCTGGTATACAAATTGATATCTATCTAGATTTGCGAAAGTTCGAAGACATACGAAGATAAAATTCGAAAACTCTTAACTCAAATTATTGCAATGATTTTATATGACATACCTACCAGTTACGCGAAAAATGTTTTTGATATGAACTTTTTTAAAGGGGCAATTGGTAAGCTTATATTATACTAGCTTTTGCCCGCGACTTCATCCGCGTCGATTTATAATTCTCGTTCCCGGGCGATTTCCGGGATGTAAACTACCCTATGTCCTTTCCCGGGTCCCAGACTATATCCTTACCAAATTTTATTCAAATCGGTTCAGTGGTTTAGGCGTGAAGAAGAGACAGACAGACAGAATTACTTTCGCATTTATAATATTAGTACTGCTTAGATATTTTTACATGTGCTCTAAATGAAAAAATATCTCTATATAATACCAACCTACTATTTAATTTCCAACTTACTTTATTGCTGTCCTTCCAATACATTAGTTTACCTTTTTACATTATTGCCACTTAATTCGCAAGCCACGTCCTCATTTAACCGAAGATCCGTTTTAAAATTCGAATTTATTCATCGTGAATATTTAAACACGCACCTTCCGGCACGTGCTCTCGAATTAATCAGATGTGTGTAAGAAAGTGACAGGTATATGTGACACGTCTGTTTGTAGTGGGAGTGAGCGAGACGGGTATAGGACATCTGTGTCGGATTCACCGGGTGTGACGAACTCGTGCGCAGTCTAATAAGCTCCTGATGGTGGCGATAGTAAGTGTCGGCGTTTGGCGCTATATTGTTCTTAGACCATTGTCTTTTTAGCTTATTTGTAGTGTAAATATATGGATGTAGGTAGGTTCTTAAAATGGCCTAACGAATTTAAAGTGCGACTTCTGCTTTTAAGTAATTTGTTATTGCAATATAAAATGTTTGATGAAAACTTCATTAAACATGCATAAACGTGACTAGCTGTTAAACGCGGCTTCGCCCACGCATTTTCATACAAGCCCTCTACCTCTATTTTACCCAAAGGATTAATTTTTATTAATATTAATTTAATTTAAATTCTTCAAACACACGTGATTTGAGACACAATAAAGATTATGTGCCAGTTTGAAAAGAAGTTGAAACCAGTAAGAAAATTTGTTAAAAGTTATAATATCCTACTCAGAAAAATTGATTTAGAAGACTCAAAAATTATGACTGACTGTCCATCGGAAATGTGCAGGATAGCTGCTAATTGCAATCATCATTATTTTTAATTTGTCTCTATATCCAATTCCTGGCCAGAGCTTTCCACTCCTTCCATCCATTCCATTCATTTTTTTTCTCATAATAATTATTTTCATTTTTCGCGGCATTATGCCTTTTCTTTTCTATTCTAAAGAAATCCGTCAAATCCATCCTACTATCTTCTTACTGATTTACCTATCACGGCTGCAAATCATAATAGACCTTAATTTTTTTTATTAATATATTTTCTAAAATTACGTCTCTCACTTTATTCGAAGCTTTCCAGCACTTCTGTAACCCAAAAAACTCATACAAATTATAATACTAAGTGAAGGTATTTCTTAGCTGATGAAACAAGGAACTGTACCGTAATGGAAGCCTTATGAACTGGCTTCTTCCGGAGCTCTCGGATGCGGTGGAATTTTGTAGTTTTATTAATAAACAGATGTGAAGCTCTTGTGTTATCTTACGAAGGAAATATGGGAAGAGTGGTCGATTGTTAATTAATAATTCTAACGATTGAGTCTTATTTAATGTTCTAAAATATTGAGAATGAGAATGTTTTGCCACGACTCGGATTGTGTAACTTTTTGGTGCTTAGAACATTAAAGGTTAAAGGCACTTGTAGTTTACAGACCCAGTAATTTAGGCTTCTTGAATCAAATCAGTCAGTAAACTAGATTATTTTAGATATAATAAAGGCACTTGTTTCTAGAGAGAAACGATAGACTTTTTATGCGACGCAAATCTTACGAACTATATCAATCTGAACAAAAAAAAAAACATTACTTTATTGTTTTAAGAACATACAAAATCCTACCCCACACGCTCAAGATCACTACCATGAAGAATAAAAATAATAAAATCATTTAATTACCTGCGCACGAGTCGACCCGACGCGACGCCATGTTTTTTCTGCATTAACAGAAGCGTGGCGTAAGGCACGCGACTAAGACGTGTGTTCACGCTCTGCTGCCCACACTTAAGGACAAAGGTGTTGATAAAAAACAGGATTCCCGCTCTTGTGCACATACATGCCTTTCTTGTCCATAAGGGGCAAAGACGTAGGAAGATATAAGTCTAGCTTTATGAGGTGGCACGGCTGTAAAGGCCAGGTTCTGATTTACGCTGTGACCTGTGTGGAGGTCAAAAGACTCGGTTCTTTGACGACTTTTTGCTTTTTTGAAATTCATTGTAGTTCAGTGTATTTCTGGTAGATATTAATAATGATTTTTTTAACTGTCTGGAAGTCATTGAAGTGGAAAAAATCTTAGTATGAAACAGCCGATATGACACTTCACAATAAGTTAGGTAACTTCCTTTTTTAATTATTACGTTGCCCTTCAAAAGGAGATGACTCCTATATATTATGGGTGTGTTTATATTATAAACATACCTAAACAACCAGACCGGACCACTGACTGTAAACTGTGCATAGTTACTTGTGCAGAAATCGGTATTACAAATACGCAGCGTAGCAGCCAATCGATCAACACACACACATTTATACTGTTTATACTTCATGTCTTTGCGCTACCTGTTGCCGGAAATTCATAAGACGATATTGTATTGTAATTATGACCAAGCATTACAGAACACTATAAAGAATAGTAAAAGCTTCTATTTGCAAAAGCTCAGACAAAAAGTTCTATAAAATTCCGAAAAACTCAGAAAACATTTTAGTCGCTCCACTTTACGCAAATCCTTACCTCTTTTATAAAATCGTTCATGAACCCTAGCCGGGTCGAAGCCGGTACCATTAAATACACATCTAAAGAATCTTCAGTATCAAATTCCAAAGAATAATATAAACTTTTCCGATGTGGAACATCGTGAAAGTGACTTGCTTTAATGTTAATAGGGGTTCGACACTCCAATGTCAGTCGTGCCTTTGAATTTTTAAAGCCACTGAGTTAAAACTTTCTCATGTATTAGGGCGTCCACCATTTTGAAGATATTTTACAGATTCCGTTTGCGGCTTTATTTTCGTATTAGGGAGGAGCTAACTTACGCGACGCGTCTTTAAGAATTCAACTGAAAGCTTATTTCGAGAGACCACAAAAGGCTTTTTTCATTCGGAATAATGTTTGCCGTAACTTTGGCGGGTTTTTCAGATAGGCTCAAATAAGTCTCCGGAGCTTTTTTGTATATTAAACTTATTTTGTAATAAGCTTAGTTGTGTTGTAATAAATGATTTTGGTATTTTATTAAAGTGTCTGTCTTAAAATTTAAATTGTAATATCTTTAATTCCCGTAGAAATAAATATAATATAATGTCAGATTGGCAAAGATTTAATGCAGAGTATGGGGGGCAGATGATTTAGTTTTACCATAGTTCAGGCTCGGCCTATTTCGGCATCAGATGCCCGTGTGTGAGTTGTCTAAAAAGATATATTTTTGTGAGGTAAATGTAGCTGACTCAGTTGTAGAGAGAGAGAAGTTTAAAAGTAAAAAAGGAAACTAGTTCTTTTATCGCATTTAGTTTCTTGCAACTTAGGGCCGATGTTTTCAACGTATCCTTACTTCCATCAAAATATGGCCACATTACCCAAGTAACTCCTAAAAGAAGACGAGTGGGGAACTCTTTGGAACTTATCCTCCATGATTTGCATAACACGTGATAACGTACCGGCGCAATCTCAGTTTGTACGGCGTCTGCGAAGTTGCTGTGGTTTTAATAACTGATTACGAAGCTGAGTAATGTGAAACAAGTATTACATGAGTTAGATATTAATGAGGCTTTGAAAAACGACGTAAGATGCGGAGGAAAACATTTATATAATTAGATTATGTTTTTTATCACCGACATTTTATGATCTACAAGTTAAATAATTCTTTATTGGTGCCGATTAAAGGCATGGCGACTTAATATACGTCAATTTTCTTCAGGCGCTATCTAATTTGACAAGACTTATCGAATATGTATCTTCTGTCCTTTTCCTAATGAAATGAAAAGATTTAGGTTAGTTTGTGAAGAAGAGAATCAGCACCACTGCTTAATTTACAAGTCAAATAATAATTAAATAGTTCAATGGAAATCTAAGGGACAACCAAGTAATCCTAAATAGGTTCCTTTCTACATTGGAGCACGGAATCCTAAAAACAAATATTATTCACGACTGCCTTTTCATAAACTGGCTGGATCTGTCGTGCGAGTTTTGTTTTTAATTGGGTCTCAATCAAAAGTTAGTCCTAGTTTAACAATGGACACCATAACGTCATGATCAAAACTTTTTTGAGCACCAGTTGGACCAATGACACGTGATACTGCTCCTGAAAAAAAGTTTTGATGGGAGGCTATGGCTGAGATAAATAAACGTTATTTAACCTATATTTTTGCTTAGTTTTACATTCTCTGTCTCTTTCTTGTTATCTTAGTTTGACTGTGGTGCGACGAACAATTATTTTTTGACCAAAGCACTTAATTTGCAAAATATATTTATCACGGCCGAACTCTTTGTTTTGGATTTGGCGCAGGCATTGCTTCATTTGGAAATTGTATTGACGTAGAACTCGATTTTGTATTTTTGTTACACTTAAAGCCCCGGGTAGAGCTAGTTAAACATTTCTCAAATACTGCCAACAGTCATGCGTTAGCGGTTTATCACATTGGTGCCTTTTTTAATATGCACTGAATTTTTGACGTTCAAAAAACATAAAACTATGACTAAGCGTATTTTAACTCACGACAAAAGCTGTCATCAGAGAGCGCCCGTGTGTTGAACCTCATATAAAAATACTGTCATGCTCTTTTTTATGTTATGAAATTCTATATCCAGTAAAATCAACCAAAATCCTGTTTCTGGGTATATTATTTTATTATTTGACCTTTGACCCTCAGGGAAATCAAGATGTCTCATCATAATGTGCGAGGGATGTTGGTCCATCCACGTTATCCCTGGGCTGGATCTAACGACTCTCTTGGGACGGGTGACGTATATTCTTATATGGGGAATTTTAGCAAAATTGATACTTTAGACCAATTCGAAGCTATGTTTATCGCGTTTGTGTCAATTGTAGATACATTTCTGTACCGTTTACACACCGAGGAGAAAGATCTGACCACTGTAAATGTTGTAGAAGATTTTTTTAGGAAACAGAATCAGTGCGACCAGGGTGCAGACTGTACAAATATATTACTCTTTAGATACGATAACAGAAATACACAGAACTAGACAGAATAAATAGTAAGAGTATACATATTCGAATAGAATTAAATCTACGATACATACGGTAGTATTCAGTGGCACTGTTTATTTTTGAAGACTAGAGGCTTGTTAGTGATAATATTAAGAGCCGAGATGATGTTGATTAAACCTAACTACATACATAATGTTTGGTAATTTTTCATTAGCGGCTTAAAATTATTTCTATTTATTAGCAATACTGACGGCAACCGTGACCACTTAACATTAGGAGGATCGGCACATTGTTTGCCATTTAATGACATAAAAAATATTGCAATACCAAGATCTTATTAATTTCTAATACACCATATATTTTGAATTAGCGGCCTGATCCTCCAATTTTGTTAAGGCAACTTGCGTGTTGGTAACAATACATTTTCATGCTCTATTTCTTTTTTAAAGTAGGCTACAAGTACACCTCCTAACAATACTGATATATTAGATAATTATCAGTATCGTTAGGTGTGTTAGATTCTCATTTAGTAGTTTTATCGTCGTGTACTTCATCGTTTTCTTCTCATCAACCCAGTATTTTTTTAAGTTAATTCTTTTTTTTGGCTTTGCTATATTATGCTTTTGGTAAATATTTGAAACATTTACTAATAGTGATGTTGTGTCAAAAACACTTTTGATTTATTAAATCCTATATAGCTTAAGTTAACGGCCATTTTTTGTCACCCATTCCCATTCAGGTGGTTTAGGTAGTTAAAGTTAGATATTTGGAACAAGCTTAATTGGTCAAAATTCAGTCTCTATTAGCTAAATCCTTGAATAGATAAATTTTATAAAATGGCTGTCAGTAAAATTGTCGTGAATTATCATTCTACTATGAAGAGATCGATTGTTCACCTGAAGCTTACATGACCTTAATTCACAGATGTTATTTTACAGAACGAGACTTGTATAAAAAAAGCTTTTTTAAAAAAAAGATAACCGACTTCAAAAACTGAAAGCTCAAAAATAACTATTTCGGAAGTCGGTGGCAACACAAATCGAATTCACAGAAGAGAAGCCACCGACTTCCGAAATAGTTATTTTTGAGCTTTCAGTTTTTGAAGTCGGTTATCTTTTTTTAAAAAAAGCTTTTTATTTTTTACTTTTTAGTTAGAGTCTCAGTGTCTGACTACGTTTTAGGGTAGCTCTCAAAAAAAATACTTATAAAATGAAAACGGCACTATGCGCGCAACGTCACAGGATATCCATTAGTGTTATATACTAAAACCTTCCACAGAATGTTACAAAGACTAGGTATAGCTAAACGCGAGATAATCGCGGTCGAACATACAATCGTCTTTGAAAATCTACAATCCAAGAAAGCAAAACGTGATCTATGCGGGCAACGTCACGGAATATCCATTAGTGTTATATACTAAAACCTTTCCCAGAATGTAACAAACACTTTGCTGAAAACCGCATCAAAATCGGTTCAGCCAAACGCGAGATAATCGCGGACAAACATACATACATACATACATACAGGTCGAACAGAGAACCTACTTTTTTTTTGAAGTCGGTTAAAAATCATCTAAATTTAATTATAATTGACATTCCTTTAACACGCAAAAACCTACTAACCTAATTAAAAATGTCTTTCATAACTCAGAGTCATATGACGAAACATCACTTATCACGACCAGGAAGCTTGAATAAAATCGTGATTTTAGTTTGCACTAAATGAGTTAGTACATTCATTAGTAGTGGTGGTATTTAAAAGCAAAGCGTACATTGTTCGTGTAAGCGTTGTCATAGACTAAAACTATGTGTTATACAGAAACGTTGACATGACGTTGTTATCAAACTTTCTTATTAATTAACTGTAACTGCGTTAACACTTAACGTGGCAAAGCCCACGTGGTTACATCAAAGCACGAAGAATACCAAATTGTGCTACATGTGATACTTTCACAAAAATCTTTTTAAAAAAATAACATTTGTAGTCATGGATCATTTTTAGAACAGATAGATATACAGATACATTCAATTTTTAATTGTAAACCAGTAATTGCAAATTGAAGTGCAGGTTCTTTTTCGCATAATATGCTACAATGTGATCAAGTCAAAGTCTAAAGATTTTTTTAACTAAACCGATAACAGGCATTGTTATTCAAAGAGTCATACAAAGTCGAATCTAACTACGCGTTGTTAACGTAGGTAAAGTGTATCAAGAAACTTCAAGGACAATCTTCTTCATCAAGTATTTTCAAAAGTCAGGCTTCTGTCTTAATGTAATCTTTGGCAGTGTGCAGTGAAGCGAACTGAGCTCAAGGCATCTGCCGCACGCGACATGATGTTAATGTAAAACTCCATTAATGTTTAAGTTTATTCCACTGTTGGAATGAATACAATTCTGAAACAATTAAAATTGATGCCCGCCTTTGACTTGTTGAGATTTACTTGCAAAGGGCCGGGTGTTTGTTTAAATTATAGTCCTAGTTTGTAATGCCGTGTCTGAATTGTGTAGAAGGAAACTTTGTTTATTGAAACAATATTCCTAAACTAATCGTTTTGTTGCCCTTGTACTATGCTTGTTTGGGTCGGCGTCACGTGTTTTGTTCTTCTTTTCCGTTGCGTCATCGGTCTTGGTTTCATTGATTCCTTTTCCTTCATATCTTTATTTATAGATCTACTTGCACTATCTTTTTTTAGCATTCCTCTCTTTCCCAAAGCTCATGTTTAAGAGCAAATTTTAAGTCATTTACCTAGAGACATTTGTTTTATAACTCGAAAGCGTTCAGCCGTCGTATGATCATGGATGATGAACAAATAGTTATATTAATATTGGCCAGGATATACTGCGTTTGTGATTTGAATGATACTCCAAATAAACAAAGGAAAAGGAAACGCATTTGTCTAATAAATTACCTATTCATCAGACGCCTTGAAGATTCCAAGGCCTGTGATTCATACACAACAGTGTTTTTTTTTTAATAAAAAATAGCCTTATTATTGGAGTTGTTGCTATTAAAAGATACACTTTTGGTGCAAAATGATTCAATCAACAATAAAACACTGTACAATATTAAAGTGTATAAGCGTAAATTTTCGCCTTCAGTCCTTATAAATGCAAAAACTTTAAAACTATTTAATGTCGCTGCTTCATTGAAAACTATTTAACTTATGAAAGCTTTAATTTATTAATGAAGAAGATAGTTAAGAACGGAATTAACTTTGACTTCCACGCGTTTTATCGCTGACAATGTCATTCTTAATACATATTTTATGTGCTAAAGTAAGATGAGTAAGATGGAATATATACGACAAATAGTTAGCTTGAAATCTGGGTAATTCTTCATACACGTATGAAGACTGCATTTAATATATTTCATCATCTTCCTAGCCTTTTCCCAATGGCGTTGGGGTCGGCTGCCAGCCTAACCGGATTCAGCTGGATACCGGTGTTTTACGTGGAGCGACTGCCCACCTGACCTCCACAACCCAGTAACTGGGCGACACGATACCTCTTGGTTAGACTGGTAATAGTTTCTGGCTAACCAGTAACGACTGTCAAAGTTCTACGAATGACAACCGGGACCAACGGCTTTACGTGCTTTTCGAGGCACGGGATGTCAGTGATGTCTAAGATAAACTTTAGAAAGTACATATGAATTGAAAAAGTCACATTGGTACTTGCCCGGATTCGAACCCACAACCTCTTACACAAGAGGCGGGCGCCTTATCCACTGGGCCATCACGACACTGCATTTAATATATTTAACAGAAAGTTATAACAATATCTAACACAAAAATGCTTTTACTCGGTCGCAAATATACTTAAAATAAATTGTTTATTATATTTGTACTTACTTACTGTTTAAACCTTCGATCACACATGATTCGAGACACTATAAAAAGACAATAGCAGCCCAACAGCCGGCTGTCGGTTGGTCTTTGAAGGTTAAATAATTTAAATTACTTTTACTGTTGCCGTGCCCTAACATGGCTTTTTTTTTTTTTTTTTTTTGGTGAGTGGGAAATCATCCAATGACTGCTCCCGTCCTGGGTGCGACGGGAGGGCGTGTCAGACTCTTACTGACTAAAACCCACTCATGTTCCTTCGATTGCCCTTTATGTTCCAGGGTCACGGTAACCACTATAAACATTCCGCAACACATAAACATTCCGCAACGCTATAAACATTCCGCAACACTATAAACATTCCGCAACTAACCTGGCTTCATGCTGGAACTTACCTATACCTATTATTGGTAACAATTTATGTACACATGAATAAAGACTTTGAGATTGAGTTTGATTTTTAATTGACATATTCTTCTGCGTTCACGACGATCAATATTCACGCGGACAAAATCGAAGCTAGTTTAAGGAAACATTCACGGCAAAAAACGAAGGCGTCCCATTTTGCACAAAAAATCACGAGGAAAATTTTTGATTGCGAAAATAAAGATGATTTCCATAAACGAAAACGTCTTCCACATTTCCTTCCTCGTTCCAAAATCATTCGGTAACACGAAATTCCATGTTCCAAATAGACGACAATGATTTATCATTATAAGGCGGTAACACTTACACGGTTCGGGGATCCGAGCGTCCCCGGTATTTGGAATTCAATTATTTAGAATACCTCACCTGTAGAAGCACTTTCTTCAGTAACTGAAATCGCGATATTCGGGCGGCAAGTGAATTTTTCGGTAAGTCAACATCTTAATCGTAATTCACGCTTCCTTCACGCTTTGATTGCGACGTGAATGAATAAATTATTGCGGTGCTCTGGCGGAGATGGCCGCATTCTTGGTACATTGAGAAATTAGGAATGTTTGGGTTTTAATTGAAGCGTTTCTTCTGTTTATTTTTTAGTGACTGGTATGTTAGCGTTTTAGTATTTTTTATTAGTGAATAACGATCTGAAATTCATAGGAAGTAGGGTTAAAAGATTTTTTTGCGTTTTATTACTTTCTCAAAAAATCTGTAATAAATTTACCGCGTATATTAACTTATTATGACCCTGCTTGCTCATAAAGGATCTTTAGCAATTTATAATTATGACAACTTCCTAGGTGTTGTTTGAAAATGCCTTAATCTTTGTTCACAACAACCGAAATTTAATTTAAACTACATAATTACCTACCGATAATATATTATTATACAGGGTGTCCCACGGCTATGCCACATGGAGGGAGAATACCTTAAATATTGTAGATAGAACATTTTACTGAAAGAAGACATTATTTTAATTTTAAAAAGAATTTAAACTGCATTCATAGATATTTAAATTATTAAATAGTTGGATCGGGAATCGAACTTGTTCCACGAGAAAAAATATTATGAATCCTTACGATCGGAATGATAAAACTACAGGCTCATCTATTTTCTCGAGTAACAGGTTCGATTCCCGGTTCAACAATGTATTTATTTAAATACTAGCTTCTGCCCGCGTCTTCGTCCGCGTGAAATGATATCTCCCGTTCCCGAGGGATTTCCGGGATGAAAACTATCCTATGTCCTTTCTCGGGTCCCAGACTATATCTGTACCAAATTTCATTCAAATCGGTTCAGTGGTTTAGGCGTGAAGAAGAGACAGACAGACAGAAAGACAGACAGACAGAGTTACTTTCGCATTTATAATATTAAGTATGGATCTATGAGTACAGTTTAAAATGTTTTAAAGTTCAAATAACGTCTTCTTTCAGTAAAATGTTCTATCTACAATATTTAAGGTACTTTCCCTCCATGTGGCATAGCCGTGAGACACCCTGTATATGTTCATCCTTCAGGTATCACTTATCATACATATCTAATCGAGGACGACGAACTGTTGTTCATTATTGTTCGGTAAATAAATGAAGAATTAGTTCTTTGAAAGCCACCTATTAGGGATAGTTTGTCTATCATTCAAATGTCACAATGACAGCTATGTTTATGACAGAGAAATATGGCTGCGGAAATACCGCTTACCTACATATTCATTAAATACCGCAGTACTTGAGAATTATAGAGAGTTCTCATTCACTCCGTAATTATTTACCGTCTTCAAACAAAAGAGGTGAATACCTTTTTAACACGTATGTATAAAGTTTGTAATTTCGCAATAATTTTCACAATTGTAAGCTGATTAGATTTTTGTATAAATTAAATGGTTCGTTATTTAAATGCTTACATTTAAAGTTTACCTTGGGGATGATTGACACCCCGTGCCTTGGAAAGCACGTGAAGACATTAGTCTCGGTTGCCAATTATAGAACTTTAACAGTTGTTTCGGGTAGTCTGTAGCCAAAAACTCTGCATACCGTGTCGCCCAGCAACTTCAAGTAAAATATTGATACCCAGCTGAATCCGGTTAGGCTGGAAGCCGACCCCAAAAAGTAATTGGGTAAAGACTAGGAAGATTAAAAAATAAAGGATCAAAGAATTCGGGTTAAATAAAATTATACCCTTTACGTCCGCTTTTGTACATAGGTTTACGAGAGCCCTAGAGAGCTCTTTGTGATAGAGCTGGTTCGGGGAAGCACTACTACCGTAAGTATTTCTGCCTGCTGAAGGATATGCATATATGGGATTTCTGGAATCGCAGATGGCATAGACGTCTAAGATTTCATTATCTATCCAGGTAATGGAATAAAAAAGATATAAATGTTAGGACATCTAACATACAAATGAAAAGAATTTCGAAATTAATTCCTATTATATTTGACGAAAACAATAATATATCTATGGAATTCTTATTTTAGTCAGTTGAAAATTAACCATAAAAACATGTAAATCAGCGCAATGTTAGATACATACGACAATGATTTATCGCTACGATTTGACTGCGCAGTTTTATCGAACGTGTGGACAAAAATCGCCGCAGATATCGTGATCGTGTGAACGCTCTATAAAACTGCACAAGCCAACTGTGCAGTCAAATCGTAGCGATAAATCGTTGTCGTGTACACCGAGTGTTATGGCGCTACTTCATTTGGCGTATTTCGTCAAAGGTTTGCGTATACGATGCAATTCAAATTTAACTTTATTCCAATAACTCTAGGATATAGTTTGTATTACCCAAATAACGTAAATATTTGCCCAAAGTTGACGTATCACGTCATCTAGTACGTCACAAAAACGTTTCAAGTTTCCTCCGCAGATATCGAAGTAATATAAAATTCAAATGTCGAATGGAATAGGAAGCGTCAATTATTGGATGCATAATATTCATTCCAGTGCAGTCGTGTCCGTACCGTGCCATGATATTACAACTACATACATCAAAAGTGTCTAGGGATATTTCAATTAAACCTAAATTACTAAAATTCTATTAACTTTTTGTTAAAACATGTACACATTAAAATAAACCTTGTTTAATAGACTATTTCATCTGATAATGAACTTTTAGATAAAGTTAAATTTAAAAAAAACTTAGAAGAAGAGGAAAAACTCAAACAAAATTTCAATCTAAACTTTATTTTTGAAACATCAAAACTTAAACAAAACAACATTTTTTTTTATAAAAATTCTTGAAAACTTAAAATTAATATTCCGTGGATCCACCTAAGACTCTCCTGACAGATCTGCAGCGGTTCTGCATACTCAAAACAAGGGTGTCAATATCCTGTTGTGGAATACTGTCCCATAATTGCCGTTTCTGAAGCCATGAAGACCAGTCAGAGCATTATATCCAGGCTTTGGTCATGTTATCGTGTCACGGAAAAAGTGGTGGAACGGCACCGAGGACCTCAACGCATTACAACACATGTACAGGACCGATTCATAGTAAATGCTGCACGAAGTCAACTAAATGCAGCTGCGATGCAATTGGTTCAAAGGCTACAGAGAGAGTATGGTTTGCTGGTAAGCGATCAAACTTTGAGAAGGCGACTGCATGAAGTCAATCTACGTGCTCGTAGGCCATTTTGGGTATCAGCACTAAGGAGAGGTAATCGAGGAAGAAGATTACAATGGGCTATTGCACACGAAAACTGGACCATTCTCAATGGTCACTTGTGCTTTTCACTGATGAATCTAGGTTTGGATTTCATCCTGATTCGCGAAGAGTACGCGTTTGGAGAAAACCTGGACGTTGGAATCGACTGCAGCACCCACAACAAGTTCATGCATATTAAGGTGGCACGATTATGGTTTGGGCAGGAATTCGTCTCGGCGGTAGAACGGACCTCGTTTGGATACAAGGCAATATGACTGCTCGAAAATACCGAGATGAGGTGCTAGAGCCTGTAATCTTGCCCCAAAAACAGCAAATGGGACAAAATTTCCAGCTAATGCACGACAATGCCCGTCCACATACGGCGCGTATCGTTACAAGTTGGTTACAACAGCATGTTATCCAAGCTTTAGACTGGCCTGCACAATCCCCTGACTTAAATCCTATTGAGCATGCCTGGAATATGCTTCAGAGAAGAGCTCGTAGGAATTTCCCTGTTGATATTGTGCATCAAAACCAGCTTTTCTTGCATCTTAGCAGGATTTGGGACAGTACTCCACAACAGGATATTGACCCCCTTGTTTTGAGTATGCAGAACCGCTCCAGATGTGTCAGGAGAGTCTTAGGTGGATCCACGAATTATTAATTTTAAGTTTTCAACAATTTTTATAAAAAAAAATTGTTTTGTTGTTTAGGTTTTGAAATTTCAAAAATAAAGTTAAATTGAAATTTTGTTGAGTTTTTCCTCTTCTTCTAAGTTTTTTTTTAATTTAACTTTATCTAAAAGTTTATTATCAGATTAGATAGGCAATTAAACAAGGTTTATTTTAAAGTGTAGGTGTCTTAACAAAAAGTTAATAGAATTTTAGTTATTTAGGTTTAATTAAAATATCCCTAGACCCTTTTGATGTGTGTATTTAATTTTAAATAGAGAACGAAGAATTATGCGGTAGTCATGATCGGAATTAAATTAATAAGGTCATAGTGTCAAAAGTAAAAGTAGTATAAAATTAACTGATTCTACATAAGTAGACGGATATTATTATCATTATATACAATGTGTAACTGAATTAATGCACTTTGAGAAAATAGTTTGTTTAGAATCGTTTACTGAATCGATTTTTGTAATTTTTAATATTGGTAAAATATTATCCCAAAAATAATTAAAACTACGTAAACTACTGTCACACTTCCGCTGTACAGTAAAAACAAACTAAAATGGATGAAATACCTACTACGCTAGACCCATATGCAAGTGCGACTGGGTGCATGCGTAGATTTGTAATGTGACTATAATTGTCTCCCACAATCTGTACAAACAATTTATAAAAAAAAACAGTGTTTTAAACATAATAATAAAAATTCAGTGTATGTATTATGATTATAACATAATATTCTAATTGGGGTGTCTGGTGGTGTGCGTTTATTCCGGGACATGTTGTATACACAGTAATATAAAAAAATAGGTAAAGTTTGTTTTTATGTAATTTTGTTTGTAGGAAGTAATCTCTGAAAGTTCTAATCCAAATTAAAAAAATCTATTTATAAGTATGTTTATCAGTTATCTGGATACCTTAGTACAAGCTCTGCTTAGTTTGGGACCAGATGACCGTGTGTGAGTTGTCCAAGGATATTTATTTATGTGTTGTATGGCCCATTTATCGAGGAAGGTTATAGGCTATGTAATATCGCGCTACGTCCTACGGAAGAGGAGCAGTAACCAAAAACGCCGATAAAACTGCAGGTAAAACAGCTATTTCTAAAATATAATAAAAAAAAAACTTAAGGGATTTTAATGCCGTTTGTACCATTGCATAATGTACAGTTTCCTTGTCAATTGTTAAATTTAGGAAACCTTGATAAAAAAATAATAAGTAGTTTATTTTGAATGATTTCTAGGAATCATAACATAGTTACTGGTCGAATAAAAATAAGGCCATTTACAAGATGTAGAGCAACTCTTCTAGAATACTTAATTATAAAATTGCATTAACTATGAAAATAGAAATATTTTTTTATGACTTGTGTCTGTATTCTAGATCAATAGTAACACACAATAGAGAAACATTCGTCTGTATGGTATGTTTGTTACCATAAACAACTGATTCTGATTCGAATATTATGAGAGAGCACGCCACTGCATTTAAAACGTCGATTATGGACGTTTGCGTTGACAATGAATCGATATTTACGGGTGAATTGTATCTAGTTAAAGATTATACCGAGTCACAGGTTAAACCATGTTTTATTTAGTAATCACTGTTTATTGGCAATTTGAAATTGAAAACTGTAACATGAAATTATCAGATTTCGTCAACATTGATTCGGTCATTAAGGTTAGATGTCAAATAGCTCAAGAATGGTGTCCATTCTCTTGTTCACAAAATTAATTAGTTAAAGTTTAATGCATATTTTTCTTTCCATTTCATTAAAAAAAGGAAAAAAATATTAGTTTAGTCCTGTCAAACTAGACAGATCCTAAAGTAAAATTGCGTCTAAATTGGCTATAGAATTTATCTTAATTTGACAGGACTACCGTGGCGTTTTGATTTCTGTCTTTTTCCTAAATGAAATGAAGAGAAAGATGTTCTGCCCCCCTAGACAAGTGGCATTGTAAAATCAAATGTATGGAGATGTCAAATTGTTTAGCGAAAGCTTATGTCAATTCCATACATTTCAACCTATTCGTTTTCGCTATCTCTTCTACAATGCCACTTGTCTAGGCCCTCATAGCTAAAATTTAGTTCGTGAACCAAGTGATCGCCAGCATTATGTATGTTTGTATAACAGATGTCACTGCTGGTTCTACGAAATAAAAATTCGTTTGTGATTGACTCTTATCAGCAGGGGGCGCATATCATAAGTCTACTAAATACTCCGTATGGTATGTTTCCAATACCTTGGGGTTTTTGTTCATATGGGGCTGACTTAAGTCTTCGATAATTTTGGAATAAAAATAAACGGTGAGATTTACTCACTTTATAAATGTATAATGATAAAAGATATTTATTTTTGTAAATTGTAACCAATTGTGTAATTTACATAATAAAGATCATTTTATAATATAAATTAAGACACTACACGTTATTATTGTTTTTCTTATTTTAAAAGAATAATGTGGCCAGTGTTTCCTGGCCTATTCTGAAAAGAAACATTCCAAACAAACTCTGAGGCTAAACCAAGTTATAAACGTGAAGGAGCCCTCTAGAGCCAATGCCTGTTGGGGTTGCGGAATAGTTAAAATATGTAGTTACCGTGACCCCGGAAAGGGCAACCGAAGGAACATGAGTGGGTTTTAGTCAGTAAATGTCTGACACGTAGGGCGGGAGAAGTCGTTTAATGATTTAGAAAAATGATGAATTTTGGTCCTTTCTGTGTTTTGATTTACTCAATTCCTCTATGCACTATAAACGCTTCCCAACTACATTATAGAGTGTCGTACTTAGATTACCTACAGACACCTGATACTAGTGTACACGCTGAACACCGAATTTGATCGATACACTTATCACACGACCTATGGGAATCGGTATCGATCACACTGGGGTGCATTCGCTTTGCAGAGGCTCATAGTATACCCTATTAAACGTGAATACGAACACAGTGGCTTTTCGTATTTGAATATAATGGTTCTTGAGAATAATGCAAAATAGAGAAACTTAAAAACAACCTGCAATATAGTGCAGTGTGAAACTATTATCATAAAATGACATTATTCGACTGACATACAATATGCATCTAGCCTTATGGGATAAGAAGACGTAATAGTCATCTTTTCATTTATCCACCAACAATGTTTTGTGGAGCCGTCGTTTTAGAATCGGAATATCATTTTCATAACAATGTTATGTGCGCATACTGTTCATATAACAACAGCTGTTAACATACAGCAAACTATGCAATTACAAAAAAAAAACAAGTAAAAAAATAGGTACACTACTCTACTACTCGAACTAACCAATAACTAAACCAATAAAGTTCAGTGCATACAGACGAAATTCGAATGGTTTCCCATGAAATAAAAACCACCACAAATTTAAATCCAGAATAACAATGATACTACAAAAATGCACGTATCACTGAATAAAACATTTCAGTTTACAGGACATTACAAAGCAACTATTAAGTACTCACATTGCAAAACGATGGACAACTTGACCAACGACCACATAATCCCAATGTTTGTCCCAACAACCAATATATCACTGCGTTTGCGCTTCGTAAATGCACGAAAACTAAGAACAAGAACGGCACAAACTGGTTTAAACTGCTTATAAACTAGTATCTTTATATTCCACAAAGAGAATATATTACAAACTTTGCAACTCTCGAACTAAACGCGCGTAAAGTTTTTAACCGCGTTCCCAACGTGTGTGGGGTTCGAACCCGGGCTGGAAACTAACCGACGCAGCCAACTGGCGTCCGGTGGTAAGCCGACCATATCGGAAGCACTCGGTATTGTGTAGTTATTGGGTAATTTATTCTAATACTTCAAGTAAGTACATACTGTTGCTTGCGATTGTTTTCTTCAAGTGTTGTATGAGTTTCTAGGTTTTTGGAGCGATTTCTTGTCAAAAATTGATGACATTTAAAATGGGCTAAATGTGCTCTTTTTTTCCAAAGGTATACATTTCTTGAACCTGGAGACTTTTTTATTTATAAAGATAGAAATCGAAAGCAATATAATACAAGCCTAAATTATTGTCGTTGTGAAAACTAGAACGTGATTTGTAAGTTTATTAAAATTGTATCAAAGCCTTGCTGCGTATTTCAATCCAACCGACTCCTCGATCAATACAGTCCACTCGCCAATATTTTGGTCCTATATTACAAGATATATTTAGGTTCTGAGCACAATCTTGCTAAAAACGATTAATAACGAGATCAAACGATGCTTCCGTTTGGCGATGTCAGTGTCTTTTAAAACTAAGAAGGAAAGTGCACTTGAATAAGTCACATTGGCACATGTAAAATTTTCAATTAATCCCCAAAGCAATGTAGAAAAGACAGAAACCATAAACACCACCATATCCAAACCATATTCATCACTCCACAAAATTCGCTAACAACACCAAAAACGCTTCCCAGAAAACACAAAATCCCCTCAATTTTTGCCGACCGTATGTCACAGTAGCGTCTAGGAGGCTCCTTCCGCCTGCTATCAGTACCTCACCCATCGCCTTACGTTCATTTACATCGCCAACTTAGTATGCGAATAATGTACCTCGCTTGTATAACATTTCTAAGTGAGTTAAGACCTCTGCGTTAATTTTATCTTTAGGCTACAGCCGCGATTTGAATTCGTACCTCTATTTTCGGGTATATTTTGTCGGGTTCCAAGGAAGTAAGGTTTGCACGTGGCCCGTTTCCGCTTACGTTTTTGGCGAAAATAGAATTTGGAATACTGTTTAGGTTGCGAGCGTACGATAAGGGTTTTTTCTTCTGAATAGAGTTAGGTAAAAATATAGTGTATAAGTTTTTATATACCCCACGCTTTTATTGTATATTTTGGAAAATTATTTATCAATAAAATCGACTTGAAATAGGCCAGTAATCCATACGAATATTATAAATGGGAAAGTGTGACTGTCTGTCTGTATGTTTGTCTTTCTTTCACGGCAAAACGGAGCGACGAATTGACGTGATTTTTTAAGTGGAGATAGTTGAAGGGATGGAGAGTAACATAGGCTACTTCTTATCTCTCTCTAACGCGAGCGAAGCCGCGGGCAGAAGCTAGTATCTTTATAAATACTATTGAATATTATATTAATATTATTGTTTTGGGGTTGTGAAATCCTAGTCTATTTACGAAAGTAAACAAACTCTTTGCCAGGTTGATTAAAGCTTAATTTGAATCTCCAACAGACTATCAAACGATATGTCGCCGTCTCTATCTTGCACTAATAGTTTGCCAAATGTGCGACAGCAACAGAAACAACCCTTCTCTAAAGACAGTAAGTCAAAAAGATTTTTAAAAACAAATTTTAAAGCTAGTCTAACAACAAGGCAGAGTTAACTAAAAGTTCTTACGAAACAATTGCTTATAAAACATTCAGTCGCGTCTATCTCGAAGTAAATTAAATATAAACGAGTCCCGGAGTTTCTCAGTTAAACAGGGCAAGAATTCTCATAGTTAAACTTGTATTAATTGTTGAGTACTTTAGTTCTTGCTTAACTCAACGTCAAGGTATCTACCGTTTCACTTTCTATAATTAAGCGTTCTCGAAATATGTAGGAGTAGGTAGAAATTGAATTACCAAAAGTGCGCTATTCCGTGTTGCCATGGGAACTATTAGAGCTAAATTGAACTATGTAGAAGTCCAAGATGTGGTTCAAGATCCCGGTGTTATTAGAACTACGTCATCTTGGCCTGATTACACTTATTTTCTAAGTTGTATGTCATTTCAGAGTGGATTATGGTTATAGTTTTGGGTTTCGGTGTTTTTCCCCTTATGGCTTAGAACGGTGCGATGGTAAAGATCTTACATCACGTTTCAGCATACGAAAGTGACTACAGGGCCAGGGAACAACTAGTTCATTATACAACAAACCGTCTCTCTGACCGTAAGTGAATAAACCACGGTTTGAGCTCTGTACCAACCCGATAAAAGCTCAAAACTGAAGCCAACATATTTCTTTAAGGAAAACGCAAAATTAGTTATTTTAAATAACGGAACGTTGACGACTCTGGGCTCTCGGTCCATGAATATTATTCTGTGAAGTATCTATTTTTGGTATCGTTTGCTACTAAGACTTATCTAGCAACACCGTTCAGCCTGATGTTTTTGAGAATATCGTAAACAGAATAAATTCAAACCGCTGGTTCACTTAATATTTCAATGTACCATCATAACTTAAACCAGAAAAGCCAACACAAAAACAAATGAAAGTTTATTGTCGTAGCAACGGACAATGATCTGATTCAATAAAGTCACACCGGACGGGGCGCACATAAATATTAATTAAAGACCTTTTATATTATTTATTGAATGGACTATTGAACACTGATTCTTTTATCTCGTCGCTTATTAGATTTTGTGAGCGAATGATTACAAGATGTGGGGAGGGTTTATTGAGTGTGATGGAGGACTTTTTGTTTTGTTGGTTCCGTAGGCTTGAGATTAAGGTCTCTTTTTGCGTATCACAAATATAAAATAGCAACCAAAATATGGTATGGACTGCTTCAATTTTGACAGAGATATATTTTATACTACTTACCTGTTACCTACGACTTCGTTTGCAGTATTGGTAATCCCGGATGCTCATAAAATCGTAAACTAAAGACAAGCCGTATATTTAAGTTTGTTTTTTCGAAATTTTAGACCCAGTAATTCAGATTAAGCGATGCAATGTTGGACAGACAGAGAAGTAATCCTAAAGCGGGTTAATTTTTAAATCGGATGTAGACTGTGTATTTTGCATTCACACAAAGCCTATGATGGTAAAATAACTCACTCACTAACGTTAGCGTAAACATATTGTGACAATCATATTAATCTGACTGAATAGAAAATTATCTATTTAAAGGATTTAATGCACTCAATTTTTTTTAAAGCGGTAGGAGCACTAAATAATATTTCATATAAATTATTTAAGTATACCAACTATTATTCACTACAAATCAACCGTACAAAACATTCACACTTGATTTGTAATTATTGTCTATTTGTCATGTGTCTAACAAAAAAGCTCGAAGCTCCGACCGTAGGTGACCGGCGTGACGTGTCGGAAGCGGACCGGAAGCGGGCCGTGTGCGGACTTCCGGAGCGCTCGACCGGATCGCCGCCGCATTCCGATAGGGTGGCGTTTTAAACTTGTGATTATTGGGGTTCAAGAACGATATGGTTTTGAGTTTTGTTTTAATTGAATTGAGTTTTTGAGTTCTGCATCGTGGGCTGCCAACGGGACTTTCGTAATAAAACAGCGATGTCCGTCCGTTCCTGTCTGTCAACAGGTTGCATCTCATACACCGTAATATTAACTTCGCCCGGTATTTACTTTTAGCAGACATATGGCCGAATACTGAAACATCACTTAACTTTGAGACGCCCTCTTGTTGTTGTCTTTGACACTTTTAAGGGATAAAGTAAGGACAGCAACAGATTTAAGAGCATCAGTTAAATAGCGTTTCAGTATTCGGGCAATAATAAAAAAAAAGAGATACAGGGTGGAAAGTTTTTATGAGCCCTGGAAGAATTAAGATCGCCCTTTGATTCTAAATTAAAATTGCATTGTTTTCTTTCATCAGTTTGTCGACCACAGTTGTCACCGTCTCGTCATCGAGAACGAGATTAGTTCAGACTAAGTCTTTTATGAGGTGACGTGACGTGCGGTGGACACGCGGCTATAGTTAAGGTATGTATCGCCACTTCGGCGCCGTCATCTCATTTTCGGTCACCTGACGGTGGCGGAGGTGATGGACAAACGGTCTAACTAAACTGTAATATTATAAGGCTGAAGATTTTGTTTGGTTGTACGCATAAATTTCAAGAACGGAACGGTAACTAAAAAGACCGGTGTAAATCGTACAATAGAACTACTTGTTTTTATTTACGTCTATTTTACATACCATTCATTGACAAAAACCGTAAAACTAATTGTTAGACTCAATTTAAACTGGTTTTGTTACGCTTTCCTCACGATACGTGGTCGTTGCACCTCCATACAGCACACGACTGCTATACACTTGAGGCCAGAATAAGTTAAAAGTTTTATTACTACCAAACTCTGTTTCGATACTGGCAATAATGTTTTACAAGACTACTTTTTGTTTTGTTTTGATTTTTAGTAGGAATTTATTTTGTTTTGTGTGAATAAAATGTTTGCGTTCTTTTTATAAAAGTGCTTTGTGGTTTTAACTCTTGGTAAGTATCGTACATTATTAAGTGTAAGCTTTTTAATTAAATGAAGCACCATTTATTTATTATATAGGCTGACTAGTAATTAGTGCCCAACACTTAATACGTAATACACTCACGATAACAAACAATTTATATATTTTGGGTTTATTTAATTAATTTATACTATACACCATGACCTGTCAGAAGAGTGACTTTATTCATGGACGCTAAAATATAATCATGCTCACATATCTATACTAATATTATAAAGAGGAAAACTTTGTTTGTTTGATTGTAATGAATAGGCTCAAAAACTACTGGACCGATTTTAAAAATTCTTTCACCATTCGAAAGCTACATTATCCCTGAGTAACATAGGCTATATAATATCACGATGTGTCCCACGGGGGCGAGGCAGTAACCAAAAATCTAACTTAGCGCGGGTGTAACCGCGAGGAACAGCTAGTAACTAATAAAAATATAGATAAAACAATATAAATTGTCAAGACACTCGTAATTAAATTGTCGCAATAAGGCTCTTAAAGTTATTAAAAAGGACACCATTATTTATTTTATGAGACAATTACTAAAAAGTTAATGTATTGTTCTTTTTACACATTTGAAAAGAGAATCAAATACTGCATAGCCTCCTTCAATATGTCTCACGTCTCACCAGCCACGGTGTATATAACTATGTTTTTTTATTTTAAACTTACTCACCTTCACCAGTAACTTTACATTACTAACTAAAACTTTTCTGAATTATAAATTATCAAATAACGCTCTCCCAACATATTCTAGAACACAACGAGCAATTTATTGTCGTAAACAAGAATGCAGAAAAAAATGCGCAAATACAGATGCACTGTTCCTTCCCTAACTCACATTTCAACGAAGCCATTTGACATGACTAAGGATATATCAGCATCATCAGCACAAACTATCCAAAACAAGGATCGTTGACCCACCAGCGTTCTGACAATAAGAAAATACTAGCTTTTGCCCGCGGCTTCGCTCGCGTTAGAAAGAGACAAAAAGTAGCCTATGCTACTCCCCATCCCTTCAACTATCTCCACTTAAAAAATCACGTCGATTCGTCGCTCCGTTTTGCCGTGAAAGAAAGACAAACACACAGACAGACAGACACACTTTCCCATTTATAATATTAGTTTAGATTTGAATAAAAAAAACCCAATAATACTCTAGCGTTTGCCACGATTTGACTCGTATATCAAAATGCTAATTTATAAAATTTAAATTGAAATGTGTTATCGAAAAGTGTTTAAATGTGCGGTTCCAGTTGTAAATGGGAATTATTAGTGGGACTCCATAGTTGTGTGTGTTAAATGTATTTGCGAATGAATTGTTAATTAACATTGAAAACATGGTTTGTAGGTTTTGGAAAATAACGTAACATGTTGGTTGTTAAATTGAGAGCTTGTTTTACTTAACCCTGTTATTGTTAAAATTTACTAAATATACTATAAAGATAACAAAATATTCATATATTCAAACTTTTTTCTTAAAATAAATTGAAATATCGTCACTCCAAAGTTTTACGATAGATATTTAGTTTTGTGCAACATTTTTATCTTCGCCTTGTACTTGAGAGATTTAGGAAAAGATGTCAGATCGAAAAATCAAAATTGATTTTAAATCAGACCACGATTCAGATCAAAATTTACCGAACACTATTTTTGAATGCGGTAAACTTTGTTTTGCTCATTTTTTACGGCCAACAGTGTACAACTGTACACAAACATCGAGTATGTTCGACACCGTAACTTACGTTCTGCACTGATTCAGTTATTTTGTTGGTTTTAAGGAGTCAATACACTACACTGTATCGTTCTATGAACGTGGAGTGCACAAATATGTATATTCTATCTATGAGCTTAGCTTACCGAGTCGTAAAGTCGAAGTGGCAGTGGGCTGGGCACGTAGCTCGAAGAACCGATGGCGATGGGGGAAGATGGTTCTCGAATGGCGGCCTCATATTGGTAAGTGCAGCTTAGGACGGCCTCCCGCCAGATGGACGTGTGGCCTTGTTTGGGTGTGTATATCGGTCACTAATCCCCAGTAACCCTATACAATTAAAGGCTGCGGTGTAGTCAGTCGACAAACTCCTTTAATATACACACATGCTCTTATTGCATCGCGTTAACATCGTAACCGCAAACCACTGTGTTTGCGTTTGCGTTTCACCAATAGTTTTTTTACTGTTTGTCCTCTAGGGATTCTATTGAATTGTACTATGTTTAGCAACCAAAATAGTCTGGTTACATTATTTAGCGAAACTGCATAACAAACACCAAGAGTGTTTCTTAATGGTATTTCAATTAAAACCAGTTATTAAGGATTGAAGAAGTGGTTAAAGCGCCCGCCTCTCATGCAAGAGGTAGCGGGTTCGAATCCGGGCAAGTACCAATATGACTTTTTCAATTAATATGTACTTTCGTAACTTTATCTTGGACATCACAGACATCGGTGAAGAAAAACATCGTGAGGAAACCTGGACTTGTAGTTAATAGAAGTCCAAAATCGCCAATCCGCCTTGAACAAGCGTGGTGATCAATGCTCGTGCCTTCTCTGTGTGAGAAGAGGCCTTTGCCCTGCAGTGGGACAGTAATAGGCTGGTATTATATACATTTAAACTTGATCTTAATTTTCTTTTCTTTAGTTTATCCATCAGATATGCCACCTATTCTTTTTCAATTACTTAATGTTTTTCTCTTAGGAAAAATAAACAAGAATATAATTAAAACACAATATTTTTCCATTAACGTTAACAGCAAGCAACTTTGTCGATTAAAAACTTTACAGTCATTTTAATTTACATTTTGCCAACAAATCTAGACAACTGAGATTACTTAGACTGAACTTAGGTGTTAATATTTTAGAAATTATGCTTCATAACCTTTGATTAACACTTGAGTGAACTCTGCAATTTTAAACTTTTCAACTGCTCCAAACTTTTTTGTTTTACTTTAATGTGTATATAAAATGTATCTCTGTATTGAGAGTTAAAGATTTAAAAGCTATCGTGCTTTTGTTCTATTTTAGATATTTTTTTTATTAAATTATAAAATGCACTATTAGACTGTGCATAAAAGCTGCCATATTTGGTAGTTAACAAGTTCCACTAAAGTCTTTGGATGTGACTAATATAAAAATTATAGCTAACAAATCAAATGCAAAAAAAAATGGTAGCGTTCACAATTACAGCACTATCCGTCTCTAGATCCAAACTAAAAAGAAATTGCCATTTCCAATACCTATCTATAAGTGGATTAGCTGACTAAAGATAGATTTTTGTCATAAGCTCCACACATACCTAATAATTATACAAATTCTATCTCTATTAGCTAAATTCGTCGATAGGTTAAGTACTAAAAATAGTATACGATTTAAAAAATCCTCATTTTCCTGGCCTACTCCCATTCAATATTTGTCGACACAACAAACTGTTTACTTCGTATTCGTCCTGTCAACAGTCATGCTATCATCGAGGGATGACAGGTTGACATAGAAGAAAAAAGTTTTAAAATTACTATACAGGGTGGAAAGTTTCAATGGGCTGTAGAAAAACCACTGATTGTTCCTAAAGGAAAACCACTTTAAATCGTTAAGATAAATAATTTTACAAAAAAAAAAACTTTTTTTTCATATTTGTAAAGAATCGAAATGTAATTCAAAGATTTGGAAATTTTGCCATCTAAAATCGAACCGGCAAAAAATTTGAAAAAGTAACATTCTGTATTTTTTTTGCCATCAGACGTTAGGGTCTTCCATTAGGACCAAATCTGTTTAACAAACATGGTTCATTAAATTAAAGGTAATCCATAAATTTGAACAATATTACTTAGTTTAGTGAAAATTATCTACGGTCTTTGCTCCATTATTTCAAAAGTTAAAATTTCATGGTTTTCCTCTAATTTAATATACCAAGTTTGTTTGAAAGATAGTTGCACAACACACTAATATCAATAACATTGCACTTTCAAACAGTTTCATTATAATAAAAATTCCAAAAATTCTTCTTCAAATCTTTTCCCTCTTTCTTCATAAAACTCAATTTAAATGCAAGCGAAAGTGAACTTTATTGACAAAGTGCTAGGTGAATGTCCTGGCGACACAGTTTACCTCAGTCGATGCACTTTTACATCAGTGTATACGGGCTTTATCGTACCTTTGTATTTTGTAAATAACTTTGAAGATTAGGTGTCTTGTAATACAATTCTGCTGCTTCAAAAGGCGAAAGAAACTCTGTCTGTTACATTTTTTCTAAACCACTGAACATTATTTTGACGAAATTGAGTGATCTTCAGCCACAAGGAAAACGTTCTTCTTTAGAGTTCAAGCTGACTCTATTTGATTTAATTGATTTTGACTTCAGAGACTTCAAATCTGAAACCTTAAACATGAGAGGCGGATGTTTCACCACTGGCCTGTCATAGCACTCCATGTTTGAGCTTAATTATAAAAAAAAAACTTAACTATCACTAGTCCAAATACTACTTGAGAACAATGTTGCTTTGTAATCTACTTCGTCCACGTTATCCACAATCGATATTTAGGCCCGTATTAATAGACTTCACTCAACTCCGAGACGCTCTCAAGTCTCTTGCTGTCCTTGTCATTCTAAAGGGAAAAAATAAGGACAGCAATAAACTTGAGAGCGTCCCAGATTTGAGTGACGTCTATTAATACGGGCCTTAAACAGACGAAATCGCAAACAAAGTCTAGTACAAAATTAAATTTATAAAACTTCATCTTATTATTTTTTTTCTTTAAAAATTAAAATACCAAGTAAGTAATTAAATAAATCTGTAGTCCGTGGACCATTTCCAAGTATTTGAACAAATTAAAAAAAAATATTTTGTGCACCTACGTCATCCGAGAGTTAACACAATACACCTATTTTATTTGAATTCTATGCCACCGCAACTGAAAGGGTACTATTTTTTTTGTTTTATTTTTGCAATATTTTATTTGAGCAGCATGTACAGCGCTGCAAAAATATTTGTGTATCCGCATTGTTTATTTTTCAACAATAACAGTTCCACGAATAACAAAATAACTGTTAAATAAAAACAAAACATGAATACTTTTAGGGTTCTGTGCTAACGGAATAAATGAACCTTATATTTCTATCGTACAGATGTCAAAATGCGATAGCAAAATAGAGTGGGAAATAGAAAAAGCCAAAGCAAGTTTTCATTTTCGGTCTGCCCGCCTAGCACAGAGCAGTATCTATTTAAGATTAAGATTACTTCACTTGCCATACTTGAATATTGCAAAGAACAATGAAAAGCAATCAAAAGGCTTTTTAACAAAAATACATCTTTCATATTTTTAAGTAACACATGGTAGTGATTGTCGTCATTAAACATCTGCTATATAGATACATTGCTTGTTAGGATAGGGGGCACTTAGAGACAAGAGTGGTATGCCTCGTTTGCCTGTAATTACATTAGCACCAATTTTTTTTTTTTTGGTAAATGGGAAATCTGCAAATGGCTGCTCCCGTCCTGGGTGCGGCGGGAGGACGTGTCAGACTTTTACTGACTAAAACCCACTCATGTTCCTTCGATTGCCCTTTATGTTCCAGGGTCACGGTAACTATTATAAACATTCCGCAACCCCGGCAGGCGTGGCCCTGTTGGGCCCCTTCCAGTGCTGACTTCTTTTCTTTGAGGCGCGCGTGGAACACTAACGCGCCGTCGACGCGGTCCTGGTCCTAGCCGGGCGGCGAGCTACCCATCGCTCGCCATCCGCAGAACCGCGCCTACGGTGGCCGGTAGTCGTCTATCTCTTTAAACCTAACCTAACAAGAATACATCTTTCATATTTTTAAGTAACACCTGGTAGTGATTGTCGTCATTTAACATCTGCTATAATACACACATCAAAAGTGTCTAGGGATATTTTATTTAAACCTAAATAACTAAAATTCTATTAACTTTTTGTTAAGACACCTACACTTTAAAATAAACCTTGTTCAATTGCCTATCTAATCTGATAATAAACTTTTAGATAAAGTTAAATTTAAAAAAAAACTTAGAAGAAGAGGAAAAACTCAACAAAATTTCAATTTAACTTTATTTTTGAAATTTCAAAACCTAAACAACAAAACAATTTTTTTTATAAAAATTGTTGAAAACTTAAAATTAATAATTCGTGGATCCACCTAAGACTCTCCTGACACATCTGGAGCGGTTCTGCATACTCAAAACAAGGGTGTCAATATCCTGTTGTGGAGTACTGTCCCAAATCCTGCTAAGATGCAAAAAAAGCTGGTTTTGATGCACAATATCAACAGGGAAATTCCTACGAGCTCTTCTCTGAAGCATATTCCAGGCATGCTCAATAGGATTTAACTCAGGGGATTGTGCAGGCCGGTCTAAAGCTTGGATAACATGCTGTTGTAACCAACTTGTAACGATACGCGCCGTATGTGGACGGGCATTGTCGTGCATTAGCTGGAAATTTTGTCCAATTTGCTGTTTGTGGGGCAAGATTACAGGCTCTAGCACCTCATCTCGGTATTTTCGAGCAGTCATATTGCCTTGTATCCAAACGAGGTCTGTTCTACCGCCGAGACGAATTCCTGCCCAAACCATAATCGTGCCACCTTAATATGCATGAACTTGTTGTGGGTGCTGCAGTCGATTCCAACGTCCAGGTTTTCTCCAAACGCGTACTCTTCGCAAATCAGGATGAAATCCAAACCTAGATTCATCAGTGAAAAGCACAAGTGACCATTGAGAATGGTTCCAGTTGTCGTGTGCAATAGCCCATTGTAATCTTCTTCCTCGATTACCTCTCCTTAGTGCTGATACCCAAAATGGCCTACGAGCACGTAGATTGACTTCATGCAGTCGCTTTCTCAAAGTTTGACCGCTTACCAGCAAACCATACTCTCTCTGTAGCCTTTGAACCAATTGCATCGCCGCTGCATTTAGTTGACTTCGTGCAGCATTTACTATGAATCGGTCCTGTACATGTGTTGTAATGCGTTGAGGTCCTCGGTGCCGTTCCACCACTTCCTCCGTGACACGATAACATGACCAAAGCCTGGATATAACGCTCTGACTGGTCTTCATGGCTTCAGAAACGGCAATTATGGGACAGTATTCCACAACAGGATATTGACACCCTTGTTTTGAGTATGCAGAACCGCTGCAGATGTGTCAGGAGAGTCTTAGGTGGATCCACGTAATATTAATTTTAAGTTTTCAAGAATTTTTATAAAAAAAATTGTTGTTTTGTTTAAGTTTTGATGTTTCAAAAATAAAATTAAGATTGAAATTTTGTTTGAGTTTTTCCTCTTCGTCTAAGTTTTTTTTTTTAATTTAACTTTATCTAAAAGTTTATTATCAGATTAAATAGTCTATTAAACAAGGTTTATTTTAATGTGTACATGTTTTAACAAAAAGTTAATAGAATTTTAGTAATTTAGGTTTAATTGAAATATCCCTAGACACTTTTGATGTGTGTAGATAAATTGCTTGTGCCCCCTATTGGGATGGATAGGGGGCACCTAGAGACAAAAGTGGCATGCCTCATTTGCCTGTAATTACATCAGCACCCATTCTCTTTAAACGGAAACACAACAACGCTGCTTTAAGGAAGAGCGAACACTTCAGGATTTTACCCTGGTCGAGCTTTTTCACAGAGAGGTCATACTAACTTTACATGCACTTACAAAATCATAAAAATGGTGATCGAACTTGAGACTAATATTTTTTGGAGCTACAGAACCCTTATGTGACTGTCTAACTCGCACTTCATTTTATAGTATTGTTTTGATCTAGTGTCAGTTTTGGTTGTCAGTATTGACACGCAGAAAATAATTGCTTGTATGTTTGTGTGTATATTGTCTATTTGCTATTGTGCTTCGTGATTGTGAAAGGCTAATAAGCGATTATTGGTTTCAGGAATTAATTACATCTTATAATCATTAATTAAATCTGACAGCAAACAGTTATTGAAGACAGTTAGTGTAGAGGTTGAGCAGCTGGCTACTGCGTTGTGCTTTGCGGGTTTGGTACTACTTGAGACAAATTTAATATTTGTAGAGCCTATACAATAATATACAATAATACCAGCCTATAACTGTCCCACTGCTGGACAAAGGCCTCTTCTCATACAGAGAAGGCACGAGCATTGATCACCACGCTTGCTCAAGGCGGGTTGGCGATTTTGGACTTATATTAACTACAAGTCCAGGTTTCCTCACGATGTTTTCCTTCACCGATGTCTGTGATGTGTAAGATAAACTTTAGAAAGTACATATGAATTGAAAAAGTCACATTGGTACTTGCCCGGATTCGAACCCGCAACCTCTTGCATGAGAGGCGGGCGCCTCAACCACTAGGCCATCACGACAGAGCCTACAGGTGTTTTTTTTTTACTTTTGTAAACGCACTAAATACCCAGGTAAAATTCCTAGATAAGACAAATATTTTCTCTGAAAAAAAAAATAATTTGAAGCATATTCTGACCGTTCCCTACAATATTTCTTGCTCCTTTATGCTACCAAATAACGCATTATTCAACTCAAAAACCTCATTTTTATTGCACTTATTGTACAACTACTGGGAACCGATCGTGGGACGTCGCAATCGCTAATAGAGCCTGATTACTGTGTTTGTTGTTTCATAGCTTATGCGCACGATAATGACAAACAATTTTCAATAGTCTAGAGAAGGCTTTTCCCTAGTTTTTATTTCATGTGAAGGACTCTTTGAAAGTTGTCTCTGAAAGACTTATGACCAAATATTCAAACGACACTTCATTTTAAGTCGCTCTTAAAACTGTTGCTGTCTCTGTTACTCTAGACTTCTAGAGGAACGAAGTAAGGACAGCGATAGATTTGATAGCGTCTGAAAATTAAATGATATTTGAATATTTGGTCTTGATTTTATAAACGTATCCTGTTGAAAAAATAACTATAATAAAATGTGCTAGCTGTTCCTCGCGCTTTCTCCTATGTTACATTAGGTTTTTGGTTACTGCTTCGCTCCCGTGGGACATAGCGTAATATTATATAGTCTAGGTTAGTTGTAAACAATGTAGCTTTCTAATGGTGCAAGAATTTTTAAAATCGGTCCAGTAGTTTTTGAGCCCATTCATTACAATCAAACTAACAAACATACAAAGTTTTCCTCTTTATAATATTAGTGTAGATAATTTTATTATTTATAATTATTAAATAATAGTTAATAGATATTTTGTAAAGATTGGAAAAACTAATACTTTTCCAGTCTTTTAAAAATACCAGAACAATTTGTCCCATTTTTTGTTATGATGAGAAAAATATAAAATGTGTTATATTTTGAGTTGAGTATTTTGCTGCGCAATCAGATATTTTGATTGGAATTTGGGTTATTTTTGGATACAAACAGTTTTTTTTTGTGTTTTCAACTACCCGATTATTTTCGAATTTTTTATTCAATTGTGATTTTGATAAATTCTGTGTAGGCAACTAACAATTTTGATCCTACCGTAAAAAAAAAACATTTAAAGTTTTTAATAAAAAAAGCATTCTATAAAATTTCATCGACAATTTGCACAGTTTTATTTTTCACAAAACCATTCAAAAATATGATACAAAATTCTAACCCGTCAACCACAGTGTTCGTAGCTGGAAAACGTAGTGCAGATATTATGAACATTTCGCGTGTGGCTCCTCTAATGTTTCCTCTATACATTGTATGTATAATTACGTAGATGTTCCTAAACGGGCAATATTTTTACTGTTATGTGTAGCTACAACGTTGTGGGCTAAAGTATGGGTAATATTTAAAATATTTAGTGTTTATTAAAATAAAGACATTTAAAAGTTAATAAATATAATTGCAATTATATTTCGTTTTGTCAGAAACCTCATACATTTAAGTCATGATCATTATCCCATTTGCCTTTTCTTGATTAAATTAGGGTCGGCTTCCAGCCCAACCGGAGTCGGCTGGTTATTGGTGTTTTACGTGAAGCAACTGCTTATCAAACCTACCCTGTCAACCGAGTTACTGGGCGACACGATACTTCTTGATTAGACTGGTCATACTTTCTGGCTTCTGACTACCCGTAACCACTGTCAAATTAAGTACTACGAGAGACGACCGGGCCTTACGTGCTTTTCGAAGCACGGGATGTCAGTAATGTTTATAATAAACTAGCTTTGCCTCGCGACTTCGTCCATGTGGATTATAATAGAAGCAGTTCCTGGAGGATTTCCGGGATGAAAACTGTCCTATGTCCTCTCTCGGGTCCCAGACTATATCTGTGCCAATTTTCATTCAAATCGATTCGGTGGTTTGGGCGTGAAGAAGTGACAGAAAGACAGACAGACAGACAGAGTTACTTTTGCATTTATAATATAATAATGAAAACACAATAAACTCGACTCCAGCCCATATCCTCTCGCCTGATAGGCATTAACCACTGGAACTAGACTGGACTGTCCTAATAGAAAAACGCGACCACTTACAACTACGAGTATACTAGACCACAGGCCAGTCCAAAGCTATATATCGTAGCAACATATTATCGTAAAGATATGGCTCGTTTAGAACCGGCAAAGCAACTAAAGTGCACAGAGTATCATAACTCAATAGAATGGCGTTGTTCTGTTCAGTGCATGCTCTGGAAAGCTGTTTATCCGATTAAAGATCTAAATGGAGCGTTTTAGTTAGACGCTTGTCTTTATTATTTAAGTGAATTTGTAATTTTGTGAGTTACTTGTAGATGAGGGAAAGATTAGTAAGGTTAACAAGCAAAGTGTGTTAGGTACACTGTGTTTAATTGTTATTTGAGTCTCAGATTTAGTCTCAGCTAGTTATATTGATTTTTTTTGGAGTCTCGATATTCCAACAGTCTAGGCCTCTCAAGAGATGGCCGGTACAAATCAGGGCGAATAACAATGATGGATGATGACTTATGTCAAAAGGATGATTTTCAGTTGTTTTTTATTGTATGGCTTAAAAACCTTTTGCGTGGGAAACCAAATCGCATTTGATAAATTTTTTTAACAACTATCTTGACGTATCTACCTTATCGAAAACCAAAATCAACTCAAAAGAAAATAAACCACACACCTTTCCTGTATATTTTGTAAATCAATTTTCTCTATTGAAAATCAGTCGATGTACTGCATGAAAATTTCTCACGTTCAACATCAAACATCGTTATGGTATCGGGATTCTATCCATCGCGTTTCTTCAAGGCCACGTCTTATATAAGATAGATATTAAAAAAATCCTTTATATCCGCCCCCACGGCTTCACATGAGAAAAACGATGACTTTTAGCGTAATGCCTTTTAGCTGAGAGCGCAAGTACACTATTAACGGGAGGCGCAGAATATCCAGTGCGTACAAAAAACGTTAGACGTACGAAATTTGGTGTTCAATTGTTGATACGACTATCCAATCATCGTTTTCATTAAAAGTCTGCGTCAGTCTATTGGACAGGATCATTTAAGAAGCGCCACATAATCCATTCTTCAATTACATACAACCTGTTCCTTTCAGCTGATCTGGCAAACACAATATCACACATTATTTTCTTCTGGTTCTTTATAATTTGCAGGAAACAATTTTTTATAATGGGTACACTTTTTTATCACACACTCACGCCCTTACCCCACAGTATACACCATATTAAAAAAAAAGCAGATAAATAAGAATAACCTCAGCACCGTACACTTGTTCTCTTAAATCATATTTATTTAAAAGAATTAACTAGCCGAACACTGACTCTTAAAATACAGGTTTAACCTAGTTTAAGAGGCAGGGTTATAAAGTTGATTTGTACAGATTTACCAACAACTGTTTTATATAATAAGTACCTACTATCTGTAATTTTTGTGAATAAACATTTTATTTATTTATTTTATGCTTGCAACAATATTTTTTTAACTAGCTGCCACATACTGTTGCGTTTATAATTTTATAGGATGCGTGCGTTTATATACTACTAACAAGGGACGATAAATTACATGGTAAATTAGCTGATGGTTCACACATGGCGTTATCCGAGCTTTCGTCATCATCATTAGCCGATAAACGACCACTGTTGGACAAAGACCTCCCCCAAAGATTTCTACACGCATCGGTCCCGCGCCAGCCGCGGACCAGGCGATCTTGATGAGATCGTCAGTCCATTTTGCGGGAGGCCTGCCCACGCTGCGTTTTCCGGATTCTAGCTTTAGACATCTTGTTAAAGTATGTAAATTCGGGACAAGAAAAACCACGGCTAGCTCATTACACGCTGATTTATTGACAAGCATTGACAAGACAGAACATTGACATAATACCATCCATACTAATATTATAAATGGGAAAGTGTGTCTGTCTGTCTGTTTGTCTTTCTTTCACGGCAAAACGGAGCGACGGATTGACGTGATTTTTTAAGTGCAGATAGTTGAAGGGATGGAGAGTAACATAGGCTACTTTTTGTCTCTTTCTAACGCGAGCGAAGCCGCGGGCAGAAGCTAGTAGTATATATAACACATCTGTAATACTGAAAGCTGAAATGTCTCATAAGTGCAAATAAGACACTTCGGCTTTGCCTACAATACCCAATAGACCTTCTGTAATTCGCCCTACACAATGGTTATACCCAGCAATTACGTCGTCTACTGAAAGCCTTTCCGTACTTACCTTGTGTTATTGATTTCTGCACGTTTATGGAGTGAAGTGACCCAATTTTATTATTTTTCTCTCGATATTCATGGCTTTCGGGGTTTCTAATTTGCTTAATGTGATTCGGCTGTCAAAGTTCGTCTCATGAATGTGTCTGGAGGTAATAAACATACTTTACATAAGTAGATGGTAATTGTGTAGATTTTTACGTGTTTATTATACGTGTTTGTTTTATACACCGTGTCAGGTAAGTCGACGACATATTTAAGGACGCGATAATATTTGCTCACGTTTGACTAATAAAAATATGAAAAACAATATCAATTGTAGAGAAAATCCTTATATATTTTTTTGTTTTAGGGACAACTCACACACGGTCATCTGATCCCAAACTAAGCAAAGCATGTACTATGGTAACCAGACAACTGATAAACATACTTAAATAATTTTTAAATACATAAGTATTATAGATAAATTACACCCAGACACAGAACAAACAATCATGCTTATCACACAAAGTTTGTCCGGGGTGGGAATCGAACCCACGACCTCCAGCTTAGCAGTCAGGGTCACTAACCAACAGGCCCGTCTAATTGTCACAACAAGGCTCTCAAAGTCTTAAAACAATTTTTTTAAATAAAAAAAGACGGGTTGCACTCCGGGAATGCCGGCAGAAGTGAAAACTTGATTATAGCTGTCTACTATCCATCCGTCCTACGCTTTTTCGATCAGGTCACGTGTCCTGACGCGAGTTTAAGATTTTATACCCATTACAGAAAAAGTGCTCAACGCCGCTGAAGAAGTTTTCACTTCAATAAACGCTACAATTTGTGGTGGGCCTATTCCCGAAACAAAAAAAAAGTCTCCTTTGGGAGCATTATTGATTGACACCCATGCGCTGCGCTTGCATTGAGACACTCATCTATGATAAGAGAGTGAAGTTGGTATCAGTTCTACTTTCGAAGGGTATCTAGCGCGTGTGCTAAAAATTTTAAAATTTTACAAGACATTTGGTCAAAATTTTTGAATTTTGAAATTGTTTTTTTTTAATACATTCAAATACTGAATAGCCTCCTTCAATATGTCCCTCGTCTGTTGTCGCTACACATTTTAACGAATATTAGAGTTTGACATTTGATTGTATAGAAATAGATATGTAATTATTCTGATGTCAGTGGAATTGATGATTTCAGTTCGATTTATTTGCTTAAAAGAATTGTGTCAGAGTTAAACTACGCTATTTTTTAGGCTGTCAAGTGTCAATACTGGTGGAACGACACTTAGACTGAATCGTTCACTTTTTTGGCGGATACAGCGTAAGCAACAGCTCTTCGGTTATCATTGACAGTTGTTATTATGTTTTGAGGTTATAATACCGTTAAATGTGTTTACTCAAATTGTATGTAAAATATTTGATTAGATATAAATATTATATTGGCAGTTATTTAGTGTTCCTTTGCCAAGTTCTTACACGTCTTACCTGCCACGGTATATGTAATGGTAAGAACAACTAAATTACAGTTTATCAAGTTTATTAAGAACATTCCGTGCACCCGCAAAAAACTATTTAAACTCCTAACTATTAAACTGAGAAAATAACAGCCATTATTAAATTGAAAATGGACAAACATTTGATTTCAATAATGTCACAACACACATTTCAACCTGAATTTGACGTGGTTTAAAATATTAGCCACGTATTATCTACACACATTTCAAAACATTCACAACATGCCACTAATTTGCAGCCACAACCACCACAAATTCGTGTATATTTTCTATTATTAATAAATAATTTTATTTAGTATCTCGTTACTTGTTTGTTCATATTTTGGGACAGTTTTTTCAAGTACTTTTGCTCTTCTGGTTTATGTGACAATACAATCACAGTATCATGGATTTACGGGTCTGATGATAGGAGTAATTTTTTCAACGGTAACTATCAACCCTGGCCCTTTAAAACCATGTCACTGAAACGAAATTATTTCTGGCTAAGTTTCATCGTGACGTCAGGTGGACACGCGGCTATAGTAAATATCTAAATAAATATCTTGGGACCAGTCATATACGGTCATCTGATCCCAAGCTAAGCAGAGCTTATGTTATGGTAACCAGACAACTGATATACATACTTTGCGTCTTACTAATAATTGCTGCATAAAGTTATGACAGGTTTATACGTCAAAAAAATTATGGGTACACAGATTTTATTCATGACATAACTTTATACAGTGATTATTAGTAAGCGCATTTATAAATACATACATATTATAGATAAATTACACCCAGACACAGAACAAATAATTATGCTCATCACACAAAGTTTGCCCTGGGTGGGAATCAAACCCACGACCTCCGGCTTAGCAATCAGGGCTACTAACCACTACACCAACAGGCCCGTCAAAGGGCCCGTTAATATAAGACGATGTTAGACGTTAGAAAAATGCAAACGCTCGTAAAACGCCAGTGGGATAGCGGCCTTACGAGTTTGGGCTTATTAGGCCTGCTATCAATCAGCTCTAGTTGTTTAATGTGCCCTATAATAAGAAGAATACTATATGAAGAAAAGAATATTTAAACGCTTTATAAAAAAACGTAGGGTGCTTCAAAATAAACTAATTTATGCACACTGTTTGACTTAAAAGTTCTTCAATAGATATTCTTAGTTACAGGCGGTGTATTCCTACTATAGTAACTCTCTTCAAAGTTTGCCCAACTATACAATCACTGAGTTGCAATGCCCCTAAGTGTCGGCTTGCATCTGCGATTGTCCTGCAAAAGGCTATGTCTGCACCGCGTCCCAGAACAATCTCAGCTTGGGACTGTTGCGCTTCTTTACGGCAGTTCTCAAAAGTTGTATTTGCAGGTTGTGTCCGGCATTCTTAATGTAGTACGATCACACTGATTATGGAAGTTCTGGGTTTTGGTGGTGTGTGTGTATATAGTGGATTACTTTTGCGTTTTTCCTAACTTGATTGGGCTCGGCTTCCAGCCTACTTTCGGCTGGATACCAGTGTTTTACGTGAAACGGCTGCCTATTAGACCTCCACGATCCAATTACTGGGCGACTCAAAACTGACTGACGAAAGACAACCGGGAGCAAAAGCTTTACGTACTTTCCAGGGCACGGGATGTCTGTGATGTCGAAGATAAATAACCATAGCCGTAACCATTGGGTCATCACGTTATTTAAGTTAACCTTTCAACGACCGACCGACAGCCGGCTGTTGTGTTTCAAATTACGTGTGTTTGAAGGCTTAATAGCTATAGTTGCTATCTAAATATTTTACAAAATCTCAAAGTGTCTGAGATGTCATGGGACCTCATGTTTGAGATTGTGGCTTCAAAACTGGGAAAGAACCAATATGACTTTTTCAAATCGTTTGTACTTCTAAATTTATCTTGGAGTCGTCACCGTTGTCATTCATCTCCCTAGCCTCCACTTTACCATTTCAAATATGGATTTTATCCCTCATAAATCTGACTATCATATCCAACGGGCAGTCCCAAAAATTAGTCCAAAAAACAAGAAAATCCTTTCAACTTTAATATATCTGGCATACATTCATCACAACTTCCTGACATTAAATCTCACTGCCATCTATTATGCATTACAAAATTCCGCCCAAAATAATCGCGCATTTCACTTATAACGGGGAGGAAATATTTCAGCTTTACCGTAATAGCCAGAACTGTGCCGTATATCTTAAATTCTGTGGTGCTTATTCGGGAATGCAAAGTCAGTTTTTAGTTTTCGCGATAAATTATTTTTGCTAGACCTATGACGTTATAACAGGAGGCTGTGCGTTTTGCATACAAAGTTTTCTAGATTTTTTTGCTGGCAAACAAACATTTTTCATGAAAATATATTCAGAAAGTTTATTATTCATGAGCAGTTGTTTTGAATTTTTATACGAAGTTTATAGTGTCATTTTAAAACCACAGGTGTGCAGAGTGAGTGTCTAGTTTATTTTTATTGTGTAATCTTTGGAATGATACTTTACTGAGAATTATGTTCTAGTACGAGTTCATAGTAAGGACTGGATATTAAAGAACTCTAAGTTATAAACGACGTTATTCGCACGTCGTTAAAGCAAGGAAAGGACAAAACCAAACTCCAAACATACTTGGGCCTGACAGTTCCAGGGCTAGAATTTGGCCATAAACTAGAGTATATAGGAAGGTTTCACGAGTCGAAGTGTCACGGTTCTCAGCATTGGCCAAAGTGGTAAAATAAAGCAATTTTTACAGATTCGGTATCTAGTGCAGTTCAGCAGGAGTAATAAAGGTATTATGTTCAAGCAAGGTTAGGTCAAAAAGCAGTCAATTTCGGAGTCTAATTCGTGTAACGAATCAGGCCCAAAATGGAGTTTCTCCGTTAAAAGTGTAAACTAAAATGCTTAATGTTAACTAAAACACTCTTTTATTAGTCTTAGTAGAAGAAAACTAGAATTTCAAAGATTTGTAACACTCATGTGAAACTAGGGTGGGTCGTTCTTGTAAAATAAAATTATAATAAATAGGTAAAGATGTCTAAAACCGTTTTAATGTAAGTAATAAGTAGCCAGACTAATGGAGTAGAAAGACAAAGAGCTTTATTGTTTGCTTGAAAATAATGTATTTTCTCGCAGCGTTGAAGCGTCTGGCGGAAGTTGTCGCCTTCGGAAACTGGCAGCAACATTGATTTTTAATGATGTTGTTTAAACTTGTTTCTATTATTTGTCAATTAACCTTTCAACGACCAACCGACAGCCGGCTGTCGGTCTGCTATTGTCTTTATCTCAAATCACGGGTGTTCAAAGGATTAATGTATTAGGTAACTGCTATAGTCGGTCTTTTTAACAGACAAGTACCAATTTTGTCTTAATTGCTATTGGTCCACGTAATCAACTTAGTGTTGTGTGTGTTAAAAGAATTTTGCCCCGCGCCGGCTTATGATCCATCTCATTTTGTCAAAACGGAAAAGAATAACATTCTCAGTACTCATTATTTTGTTAAAAAAAAATAGACTATAGGGACCCGCTACAGCTTCGCACATGTACGCGGGCGAAGCCGCGGGCGAAAGTTCGTCATAATACAATTATCGCTTCAGTAGTTTAGTCGTGAAAGCGCAACAGACAAACAGAGTTACTTTGGCATCAGTACGGAGATTACTATGTAATAGATGTTAGCATTTATATTTGTATAGATATTTGTTATCAGCTTGAATGTTAGTATGGGTATTAGAACGGATTACTTGTATGCATATTAGTAAAGATATTATAATGGATATAATTGAGAACCGCAGAAAGTACAATTGTTTGAATAGAATCAACGCAGTATCTACTACTCTTTTTGATAAATAATCCTCGGCTTTTTAACCCCTTACGCAAAAAGAGGAATGTTATAAGTTTAACCGCTATGGTGTTTGTTTGTTTGTCTGTCTGTCTATATCCCCGTAGCTCTTAAAAGGGTGAGCCAGTTATCTAGCAATGGTTCTTAGATAACATGTTTCAATAAGGGTTATTTTAATTTTTTATTTACATGTCTATCTTTGCATTTGTAAAAGTCTTAATTTTAATTCTAAACAGGCGGCATATCACACATTTTATCTATTAAACTAAACAAGCCATTAAGGTAGCCCGAACCGCCAACAAACTGCATATTTTCGTGGTATGAAATTCTATTTAGTGTACAAGTTTGTATACATTGCTGCATATGCATTTGTTGGCGTCGGACTATTAATATGAAGAGGGGTCGATGGATTATGAATATTTATAACGCTCGTTGGAGTACTTTTAGCGACAGACTTGTTTTTAAGCCCCGACGCAAAAAGAGTGGTGGTATAAGTTGGACCACTATGTGAGTTTGTCGGTTTGTTAGTCTGTCTGCGGCATTGTAGCTCTTAAACGGGTGAACAGATTTAGATGCAGTTTTTTTATTAATTGTCAGTAGGTTGTCTATCGATTTCTTAGACATGTTTCATTAAGATCAATTCAGCCGTTTCGAAGTTATTAACTTTTTTGTTAGATGATGTCGCGATCTTTTTTTCTTTGGAGGTAGGGATTTTAAAATTTTTCATATTACACTTGTCATAAATATGGTTTAATAGTCTCCGGATTTTAGTTTGAATGTGCCGCACTTTCATTTATGAGTAATAAATTCAGGAGTTAAATAGATAGTATTTTTGGATCAACCGATGCTAACTTTTTGTCAGTACGTTAGTGTCAGTAGGATTCGTACACCGAGGGTCGATACAGCAAATTTAAAAACTACGTAAATATCAAAAACTGTTTTAACAAACACATAGACAGAATCAAAAAACAAACTAAACGCAGCTTTTGGAAAATTATTGTATCATTTTACTAGGGCTTAAAAAAATCCTTTACTCATACTATAAAAATTGCTACTTTTCGCAATTCATGATTATGGGGTGTGACTTTCTTCAAAAACTGCCGAAAATGGCATCTTTTAATTTTGTAGACTTTAAGTTTGTTTTTTTTTCACAGCATTAAGAGCTTGCAGTCTTAAGTGTTACCACCAAAAACATTTCATGTTAAATATTGCCAAGACAACCACACAAGGTTTGTCCTGTGAAAAATATATCGAACTCATGTAGAGCCAAGCTTCTGAATCTACACGGCCTAAATCTACCGACCTTAACTTCACAAATTCTAAAAATCAGTAAAAATCTATGGCTTCGCAGTTTCGCTACCGTCGTCGTCGTGAAGGTAATGCGAATATTTAGTTTCTGCAGTAAGTAACGAAACAGCCAAGCCATAGATTTTTACTAATATGTAGAATACATCGGGGGGCACGACCGTGCCCCCTGATGTATTAACTAGAACTTGATACCTGTGTTGATACCTCTTACGTGTTGTTAAACAATATTCCTTGACGGATAGACATGCAGGCAGATAAACAAACAAACAGACAAACATAAACAATTAGAAGGACGCATATATTAGAGATGTACACAGACAAACTGGATTGTCTAATCAGAAAAGAAAAGGCTTCTTATTTGCTTTTTTAAGTACGTAAGTAACCCTTAAACCAAAAACACGACTCCTTTACTTATAAAACTCTAAAATACTTGTACTTCATAAAAACCTAATCAAGGTAAAACCCCAGACTAGGTACCTAATACGGCCATAAAACAAAAAACCTCATTGCGTAATTCGAAATCTATAAAAAAATATCTTTCAATCTGGAATTAGTAACTCGAGCCAAATACGGCTGGGGGACATGCAACGATCCCAATGTTTACCTTTGGCCGGACCTTTTAAAGGTTCAATTTATTTAACAATGTATGATCACGCAACCTCGTAACAGCTTCTGTTCGCCGTTCATGATTTTTTATGGTTTCAAATTTAATCAGCGTCGCACACCGTGTCATGTGGCAGGGCACGTGTTTCAAATTAGGGTTATTACACATTGAATTTTTGCGAAAAATCTGTGGAGCTTTTATTAAACTAGCTGTCGCGTTTGACGTTTGGTTTTGTGGGTAGTGTGATGTTATTATATTCTGTATTATTCTAATGTTTAAGCTATATTTTTGTATTTTTAAGCGTTGTTGAACCACGAGTTTTTATGCAGTTGGAACGTTCCTCCAGGACTCGTCGAGCATCATTGCTCGGCGCTTTTATTGCGGACTCCACTGTTGATTCTGGCTTTTAGGAGTTGCAGTGGTTAGGAATAGTGTGGTGGGATTGTCCCAAAAAAAAGAATCATCATCATCTCCCTAGCCTTTTCCCAACTGTGTTGGGGTCGGCTGCCAGCCTAACCGGATTCAGCTGGATACCGGTGTTTTACGTGGAGCGACTGCCTATCTGACCTCCACAACCCAGTAACTGGGCGACACGATACTTCTTGGTTAAACTGGTCAGAGTTTCTGGCTAACCAGTAACGACTGTCAAAGTTCTTCGATTGACAACCGGGACCAACGGCTTTACGTGCTTTCCTAGGCACGGGATGTCAGTGATGTCTAAGATAAACTTTAGAAAGTACATATGAATTGAAAAAGTCACATTGGTACTTGCCCGGATTCGAACCCACAACCTCTTACACGAGAGGCGGGCGCCATATCCACTGGGCCATCACGACATCCCAAAAAAAAAGAATCATAAATCATTTATTCATTGCAAACACGGGTAAAATATACATTGGTAGAAGGTTATATGCAAAGGAAAAATAATCAAAAAGAACTCGAACCATTGCTGAGCAAAAGAAAAAGCCTTCTGCATTTGCCCAGCCCAGCCCGGGTAGTATAGGTTTCCATCTCTATGCGTTCTGTAAATTTTGTGAAAGAGTAATAAACGTCTTTCCATCTTCACACACTTTTACATTAATAAAATTAATAATTAAACTACGAGGTTAGAAAATACATAACATATGAACGTTGTTTGCCATTTTAAAAGTCGAGGAAATGGCAACTAGATTTTTCCATTAGAAATTTTTCAAAAGCGGCCAGCAGTTTGGAAGCCTATGGTGTCTCATCCCTGTTTCTCGAAGAGCACGTAAAGCCGTTTATCCCGGTTATCATTTTTGTAGATTTTCGACACTCGTTAAGGTTAGCCAAAAGTTCAGTATCGCTTATTTTACCCCTTTTGGGGTCGGAATTTCCAAATATCCTTTCTTAGTGTTTACCAACTCTTTAGAAAAAACACACCTTGCAAGCTGTCTTTAGGACTTGCGGATTGGGCAGTGCCTTGATTTATCAACAGCCAATCAAACAGTCCGTCAGCTTACCATTTCAGTTACATTATAATAGACTAGCTTCTGCCCGCGGCTTCGCTCGCGTTAGAAAGAGACAAAAAGTAGCCTATGTTACTTTCCATCCCTTCAACTATCTCCACTTAAAAAATCACGTCAATCCATCGCTCCGTTTTGCCGTGAAAGAAAGACAAACAGACAGACAGACAGACAGACACACTTTCCCATTTATAATATTAGTATTGATATGGATTATTAGTGTTTTCGTTACAACGTATTTTTCATCACATCTTATCACATGACCATACGTTTTATCGCGATCTTTTCTTTTTCAGAAATGCCTATCTATACTAATATTATAAAGAGGAAAACTTTGTTTGTTTGATTGTAATGAATAGGCACAAAAACTACTGGACCGATTTTAAAAATTCTTGCACCATTCGAAAGCTACATTATCCCTGAGTAACATAGGCTATATAATATCACGCTATGTCCCACGGGAGCGAGGCAGAAACCAAAAACCTAACGTAACGCGGGTGAAAACGCGAGGAACAGCTAGTATTAAATAAAAAAACTGCTGAAGGTTTTACGTTGGTAATTTGGAAATAGGAAGTCTGTACTGTTTCTGAGTTAAATTTTATCAGAGTAATTAATTTGTTTTACCGGCCCAAGGTCTGTTTTGATAACGGGTGTCGTTTGAGCGCTCATTAACTCAGTTGCCGGCCAGGTTTTTTGCGATAAGAATATTCATTTTGTATTTTACAACAAAAAATATATTTTTTATTCTTTCTTGGTTTAACACTGGTAGCTTTTTCAATCCTATATCCTATTTTTGGGCACAAGTTACTTTATGCTCCTTCCATCTTTGGTGATCCCTTGCTTCCACATTCTGTTTCTGCATATATTATATCCAGCCAGTTTGACTCGTTATCATAATTATTTAAATTCAACTTCGACCAATGAGGGTTTTTCCGTACAAAAAATCCGCTAGATAATGAATGAAGATGGCATGATTGATGAATTTTGACATATCTGACAATGTAATTCTGCAGTTGAACCTCACGCCTACGTATTGCCATCTAGCGGATTTTTTGGAAGGGAAAACCTTCATTACAGCACTTAGAAAATATAAAACAGTCGGTTAGTTAGTCAGAGAGACCTAATTGCTTGTTTCAAAACGTAGATTGGTTTCTACAAAGAACATCAAATAAGACAAACACTTCAAATTTTACAGAATCCTGATCAGAACGTGTTGCTTTTATTGTGAAAATAATGAGGTTAAAGGGTAATATAAAATAATTTCAGAAAGCAAATGACAGATCTTGTTCATGACCATGATGTGTGTGTAAACAAGGTTTATCTTAAATGTTTTGAATTGCCATGTTCATGCTTTCTGCAATTATTAGCGGTCCCCCTCGGTTTTAGACGCGTCATCTTAGGTCTTTGGTTCTGCTCCCGTGGATCATAGCGACATGATGCCTTTGTGTAATTCTGATATAAGTTACTAGCTTTTGCCCGCGACTTCGTTCGCGTGGAGTAATAGCTCCCGTTCCCGGGGTACTCTCGGGATGAAAACTATCTTATGTCTTTTCTCGGGTCCCAGACTATATCTGTACCAAATTTCATTCAAATTAGTTCAGTGAAGAAGAGACAGACAGAGTTACTTTTGCATTTATAATATTAGTACGGAAGTACGGATACTACGGAATACGGAATTGTAATTGTTAAGTTATATTAAAATCCATTAGCTAGTAAAAACCAAGTGTAGACGCACCTTAAAATTGTCGTCTCGCGATTTATAAACACATGTTGCGGAAGCGTCGTGATCGCGACAGATTTCCGATATCATGCGATAATCGACACCGATTACTTCGCGAAGCCCCGCGGTACGCAATACCGTGTGTCGTCGCCAGATATTCAATATTTTCCTCAGGTTAATAGATTTTTTTTTTCATTTTCTATCCTGGTTTATTTTAGAGGTAGGAAAGTTTGTTTTTGCTTTTAATCATTTGAACTTTTCATCTTTTGACTTTTTTCATTTTTAGCTCTAGTTACATATTCAAAAGAATAAATAACTGTATCAAAAAAGAATAAATACTTTCTTAGTTTATAAAGAACATCACTGACATCAGTGAAGGAATCCTGAATAAACCTGGTCTAATTAATGCAAATCTGAAATCCACCTTGTGCAAGCGTGGCAATAAAAGAAGCCTTTGCCTTGCAGAGCAAAAATAACTTGCTGGTATTAAAATTATTAAGTTAGTATGGCTTTGGGCTATGCTAAAGTGAATTATTTAACCCACTGTTAAGATAACAGTTTATTACGAACTCATTCCACTTAAACTCACCACGGAAGATTTTCACAGAAAAACCGACGTTATTTTAATATAATTCGCTACACGCAAAGTACATAACGCTTCCATGAACCAGAAATATGAGATTACAATCTCAAACGGTGGTTGTTAATTGGATCTAGCTCAACCTAGGCCCAGGGCTGCGGACACGAAGAATGCGGGAGCGGCGCGGCTGGAACGGCGGAGCGGGAAGCAGCGCGTTTCAATGCATAGATTTATATCGAACTGAAAACAAAGGCGGCGGCGTGGTGAGTGAGCGGTATACAAGAGTCCTAGCCACTTAGTATCTCGTTGCCTCATCTTTCGTAGCCTAGTCTCTAGTCGCATAGACTTCAGTCGACTAGTCAGTAGTTGCCTAGTCTATAGTCGCCAAGTCTCTAGCCGCCTAGTCTGTAGTCAGCTAGTATACAGGCTCCTAGTACACAGGCGCCTAGTCTCTAGTTGCCTTGGGTCTAGTCACCTAATCTGTAGTCGCCTAGTCTGTAATTGCCTTGACTCTAGTCGCCTAGTCTGTAGTCACTTTGTCTCTAGTCGCCTAGTCTCTAGTCGCCTGGTCTCTAGTCGCCTAGTCTCTAGTCGCCTAGTCTCTAGCTACCTAGTCTTTACTCGCCTAGTCTCTAGTCTCCTAGTCTTTAGTCGTCTAGTCTCTAGCCGCATAGTCTCTATTCGCCTAGCCTCTAGTCGCGCCCGTTGCCTTCGTAACCACTGCTTAAAGCCCAAAATATGGAGCGACACGACGTAACTCAGTTTACACAAAGCCTACCTGCTGTATTTACCTTGCTCCACTAATATAATCACAACATAACGGGTCGCAAAACAAACATGGCGGAACGTCCCTTGTTGACGTTGCGGACGTCTGGCAAGGCAAATTGTACGGAACCCAATGCTGGACCCTTTAGTTTGTAGTCGTTTAGGTGTCCGTTCTGTCTGTGCTCTTGTTGTTGAATTTCAATTGAGTTTGTTTTAACTGGAGGTGGGTGCTGTTTTAAGTTTGTTGTCTTACCTGTTATTTAAAATTATATTGTCACTAGCTTCTGCCCGCGGCTTCGCTCGCGTTAGAAAGAGACAAAAAGTAGCCTATGTTACTCTCCATCCCTTCAACTATCTCCACTTAAAAAATCACGTTAATTCGTCGCTCCGTTTTGCCGTGAAAGAAAGACAAACATACAGACAGACAGACAGACACACTTTCCCATTTATAATATTAGTATGGAAGTATGAATACTCAAGGCCCTAGGTAGGGTCCCTACCTATAGACCTCTTGGGGGTTGGAACCACCAATTTTACAAACAAGTAAATAAAACCACTACAGAATAATAGCTGACTATGATTCAATGTGAAAGTAATTTTCTCTGTCTGTTACTACATTACTGCACGACCAAAAATCGAAAGTCAGTCTGCCAAAACAAGCCATTTAAATTAATTACGACAAAACATAATTAAAATTTATAATATCAAATCTACTCCACTATCAGTATTAAATGTTAAATGCTCATCGCTAACAGATTTCGAGAATAGATTTCAAATTAATTACTGTTAAATATCTAAAATCATTTTAATCATTTTCACAATTCGTTCATATTAATTAAATATGAGTATTATAAATGTGAAAGTAACCCTGTCTCTCTGTCTGTCTCGCTTTCACGCTAAAACTAGTGAACCGATTCAACCTTTCGACGACCAAATGACAGCCGGCTGTTGGGCTGCTAATCTCTTTCCATTGCATCTCGAATCAACTGTGTTCGGAGGATTAAATAATATTTGGTACAGAGATAATCCATAGCTTGAAAACGGACACAACATATTTTTTATCCCAAAAATCCCACGGAACGGGAACTACGCGGGTAAGACCGCGGGGAAAACTAGTGTGTAATAATTGCTCTGTAAAATGAGGTGGCAGACCCAGTAGTTTAGACCATCTTATCTGGTTTGGATACTTATCCGAACTTAATATATGAGCTGAAAAAGTCCCTTTTATACTTACCAATGTGACTTTTTCAGTTCATATTTTATGTTCTTTTGTAGTTTCTCTACAAAATAGCTGACATCAGGAATAAAAAAAAAAAAAACCAGCCAAGTGCGAGCTGGACTCGCGCAACGAGGGTTCCGTTAATTTGTTTTTTTTTTAGCGAAATAACTACAATATTACGGTAATCGCAGTTTTTTCTTTACTTGTGCTACATGATCTTGCTTCTTGCCAAATTTCATGATTCTCGGTCAATAGTAAGTACCCTTTAGGTTTTGAGTTTTGATTCCCTTGCAAATGTCTAAATATGCAATATAAACTGCCGTATCTTTTTATTGCGTTAATTTAGAAACTTGATTTTTTCACTGCTTTGAGAGATAGCATACTTGAGTATGTGATATAAATTTCAGCTTAATATCTCGACGCGTTTCTGAGGAAAAGGGTCTTGACAGACGGTCAAACAGATGGACGGATGGTTGCGAACTAACTACAAATTTACGTTTTTCGGTGTTTTTCCTTTACTGGCACTACATGACCTTGCTTCTTGCCAAATTTTATGATTCTTGGTCAATAGGAAGTACCCTATAGGTTTTGAGTTTTGATTCCCTTGCAAATGTCTAAATATGCAATATACACCGCCGTATCTTTTTATTGCGTTGATTTAGAAACTTGATTTTTTCACTGCTTTGAGAGATAGCAAACCTGAGTGTGTGATATTAATTTCAGCTTAATATCTCGACGCGTTTTTGGGAAAAAGGGTCTTGACAGACGGTCGACCAGACGGACGGACGGATGTGAAGTAACTTCAAATTTACGGTTTTCGGAGTTTTTCCTTAACTTGTGCTACATGATCTTGCTTCTTGGCAAATTTCATGACTCGGTTAATGGGAAGTACCCTATAGGTTTTGAGTTTTGATTCCCTTGCCAATGTCTAAATATGCAATATAAACCGCCGTATCTTTTTATTGCGTTGATTTAGAAACTTGATTTTTTCACTGCTTTGAGAAATAGCAGACCTGAGTGTGTGATATTAATTTCAGCTTGATATCTCGACGCATTTCCGAGAAAAAGGGTCTTGACAGACAGACGAACGGACGGACGGACGGATGTGAACTAACTACAAATTTACGGTTTTCGAAGATTTTCCTTTACTTGTGCTATATGACCTTGCTTCTTGCCAAATTTCATGATTCTTGGTCAATGGGAAGTACCCTGTAGGTTTTGATTTCCTTGCAAATGTCTAAATATGCAATATAAACAGCCGTATCTTTTTATTGCGTTGATTTGGAAACTTGATTTTCTCATTGATTTGAGAGACAGCAGACCTGAGTATGTGATATAAATTTCAGCTTGATATCTCAACGCGTTTCTGAGAAAAAGGGTATTGACAGACGGACGGACGGACAGACGGACAGCAAAGTGATCCTATAAGGGTTCCGTTTTTACCGTTTGAGGTACGGAACCCTAAAAAACACAGTAAAATATCCTCCTCTTTTTTTTAATCGGCTGAAAATATTGTAAACAATTCTAGACATATAATTAACATAAATCTGAAATCACCTAATCAATGCCATTTCAGTTTGAGAGTCAGATAAAACCCAATAACGAAAAAAATATCTATACTTTTACCGCTTTTCGGGATTTAACGCGCACGTACCTTTTATTTATTTTTGGCTTGACGTTTCGGCAGGGTTACACCTGCCATGGTCACAAGCAGACTGAGGCAGAGTGAGTCTGCTTGTGACCATGGCAGGTGTAACCCTGCCGAAACGTCAAGCCAAAAATAAATAAAAGGTACGTGCGCGTTAAATCCCGAAAAGCGGTAAAAGTATAAAAATGCAACGCGAAAGTTTAAAGTGAAAAAAATATCCTCGAAACGTATCGCATCTACACGTAATATCTAGGTCAAGAAGCCTAATTTTAATACAAAAACGATTCCAACAACGACAGTCAAGTACGAAGCCTACATAATTAGTATTGGAACATTAGTCCCCTAGGCTCCTGCCGTCCCCTTAGAAGAAACGATCGTGAAGATATAGTTAGAAAGTTCCGTTCGGCACTTAGTCCCAAACGATCCTATCTGATGACTCAACTTTAATACACAGAAGAGCCCTCCATTTTCATAATTAACATTTATTTCTTACGCTTAGAGAAAGCTTAGCAGCCATTTTGTATTACTGTTTCGTCCGCGATTTCCTGACAAGCGTTTTTATCTGTAAAGTGTAAAGGACAGTTGAAGTAGTCAAAAGTTGCAAAATATTTTTTTGTTGTTGGTCATGTCTGAGAACTTTTTGGTTACGAAGGGATTTAAGGTCTCATTAGGAATTATAATTTTATATTTTGACATCATTATTTGCACTGCTATAAAACAAATAAATCCATTGAACACCATTAAAGTGGCTTAAATAAAATAAGAAAACGATCTTTTAATAGTCTATCTGCCTTACTACTGAAGACTACAACTTACTGTGTGAGAGTCCTTGAGATATGAGTGCAGTTTATTTTTCTGTCTATTTTAATTTATCCTATTATCTATCTATACATATAATAAAATCGTAGGAAAGTCAAAACTGTACATTGAATATTTTTTTTAAAGAATGCTTGAGGCGTGATCTACAATCGATACCGAAGCCAAAAATATAGTTTTTAGAATTTTTGTCTGTTTGTCTGTTTGTTTGTTTGTTTGTCTGTATGTATGTCCGGGATAAACTCAAAAAGTACTGCATGGATTTAGTTCAAATTTTGCAGGGATATTACTAAGAGGTCGGGTCAAAACATAGGCTACAAATTATCACGCTATCACCTACGGGGGAGGAGCTGGAGGCTTCACGCTGTCGACGTCGCGGGCAGCAGCTATCTTCGGAATTACTCAACGGATTTCAATGTTTTTTTTTTGTTGTATAGGTATAAGTCTGGGCGTCATATAGGCTATAACTTATCCTGGAAACTTGAACTTCTGGTGCAGGACCGCAACAGACCAGCTTAACTATAAGAGATACAAAAATGGTATCATAGCAAAAATTGCTTCACGTGATAAGCAGTTTCTGTTGAAAGAATAAATATGAAGATCTGGAACAACTGAGGTGGAACTCCATGAGCCCAGCTAACTATAACATATATAAGTATGACGTCTTAGCAGGAGTTGTTCAGCTTGATGAGCACTTTCTGTTGACGTATACAAATTGAAGATCTGGAACACCTGTCGTAGACTTCCATGAGCCCGGCTACGTACACTATACCGAACATATATAAGAATGACGTCTTAGCAAGAGTTGTTCAGCCTGATGAGCACTCTCTGTTGATGCATAATATTGAAGACCTAGAACCAACACCAAACGTGGAACTCCAAGCACCCAACTACACCATAACACATTAAATAAGAATGACGTCTTAGCAAAGTTGTTCGGTCTGATAGGCATTTTCTGGTTTATAAGATCGAAGGTTAGATAGATCTGATGTGGCAATCAAAGCTATCACTGATTTCAATGTATAAAATAACTTAAGCTGGGAGCTTCATTTTCCACCCATTTTCCGGGAGCAGCCTTTATCGAGTGGAGGTACAACTCGATGAAGGCGGGGAAACATGCATACAAACAAGTCGAACAGAGAACCTACTTTTTTTAAAGTCGGTTCAATGATGATGATCATTTCTTCATCAATTACATGTTTTTAGTACTGAATAAACATTGACTGTTAATACTTTTGTTCGGTATTTATCTGTGTGATTATTGCTTTGTCAGTAATATAAATGTTCATGTCGTTGTAAACCTAATTATGATGATGATGATGATGATGATGACAGTCCCAGTCGCATGCGTCATCTGTTTGCCGTCATTTTGGTGTTTTGTGGAGTTGCGAACCCGGTAGCTTTGTGGGAGAAGTACCGCCATCTTCTGTTCGAGGACTTTTTACGAGCTTTGAGGCGTGCTTCTGAAGGTGAAATCGAAGCAACTGATAAACGCATGCTGAACACCCGTCTCAGTTCACTTCAAGATGTGGTCATTTCAATCGGCGGTAAACGACTGGTAGAGTACGGGTTGCGAGCTCTCAGATCATTACCACATCAAGACAATCACGTGGAAATCGGGAGTACACCGCCGAAACCAATTACGATTCGGGTTTAATGACCACTATCCGAAATGACAACGTCACTAGGGCCCGTATTAATAGACGTCACTCAATTCTGAGACGCTCTCAAGTTTATTGCTGTCCTTATTTTTTCCCTTTAGAATGACAAGGACAGCAAGAGACTTGAGAGTGTCTCGGAGTTGAGTGACGTCTATTAATACGGGCCTAGGTTCACCTCAGAGCTAAAACAAATATATGACACTGTTCTGGAAAGCATTGGGCTCGACCAGGGTAAAATGTTTTTCCTGGATGCTCCTGATGGAACAGGGAAAACATTCATTATCACTGGTATCCTTGCAGAGGTCAGGACGCAAGGCAAAATTGCCATTGCTGTAGCATCTTCGGGAATCGCTGCTACACTGCTTTCTGGTGGCAAAACAGCACATGCCATGTTCAAAATACCCATAGATTTAGAAAGCGCCGAAATGCCTGTTGTGGGGTATCCCGTAACAGTGACAAGGGACATGTGCTCAGGGATTGCTCTCTGATCGTATGGGATGAGTGCACGATGGCTAATAGGAAAGCAGTGGAGGCCGTGAACAGAAAGAACTCTGCAGGACAACCGCAGGAATGAACACTTGATGGGTGGTGTTACAGTTCTGTTCAGTAGCGATTTCCGGCAAACACTCCCTGTGGTGACGCGGGGGTCTAGGGCTGATGAGGCGAATGCTTCGTTGAAACGATATTCGTTGTGGTCACAAATTCATAGGCCGCGCTTGACCATCAATATGCGAGCTCAGCTCGGTGGCAATTCACGTGTTCAAGAATTCTCAGATGTCCTTCTAAGTCTCGGCGAAGGCACTCTACCACTCTAGGAAAGAGGTGAACAGAACAGGTGCTGCTCCCAGAGTCCCTCGGTAGAGTGGTGGCCTTCTTAGAAGAACTCATTTGTTGTGTGCATGGGGACATCAGTCGAATACCAAACCAATAGAATTCTTGGGTGTGACAGCGAGCCATTTTAACACCCAAAAATGATCAAGCTGCAGACATCAACGAACGCATTCTCTCGGAAATTGAGGGAAACGAAGTAGTTTATACGTCCATAAACACTCCACACATTATCCCGTAGGATTCCTAAACTCCCTTCCAATTCAAGCGCGTGCAGTTCCCTGTGAGTGAGTGAGTTTGCCATGACTATCAACAAGTCGCAGGGGCAGACGCTGAAGGCTGCGGGTGTCGACCTCAGGACGAGCTGCTTCTCACACGGGCAGCTGTACGTCGCTTGCTCCCGCGCCACGACACGAGTCCTGATTCTCTGTATATTTAGGCTGCTGAGAGCAAAACTACAAACGTAGTTTACAGAGAAGTTTTGTAACAATTCACAATCGTTAATATTTTTTTATATCGTGGAATGTAGAAAAAATTGGTCAAGCGCGTGTCAGACTTTTAACAACGATTTCATCTGAGCCGTTATACTTAGCTTTCTTTTAAGGTTCAATCCAAGGACTACCATCATGTTTTTTTTTCGAACCAACCGTTTAAATTTGAGAGAACGTTAAATATCTTTTGTTGTTTGTTTGTATGTATGTATGTCTGGGCTAATCTCTAAAAGGACTGCATGGATTTACTTAAAATTTTGCATGAATATTACTAAGAGGTCAGGTCAACATAATTATAAGCTACATATTATCACGCTATCACCTACGGCGGCGGAGCTGAAGCCTTCACGCAGACAACGTCGCGGGCAGCAGCTAGTACATATAATAAAATCGTAGGAAAGTCAAAACTGTACATTGAATATTTTTTTAAAAGAATACTTGGGGCGTGATCTACAATCGATACCGAAGCCAAAAATATAGTTTTTAGAATTTTTGTCTGTTTGTCTGTTTGTCTGTTTGTTTGTCTGTATGTATGTCCGGGATAAACTCAAAAAGTGCTGCATGGATTTAGTTCAAATTTTGCAGGGATATTACTAAGAGGTCGGGTCAAAACATAGGCTACATATTATCACGCTATCACTGACGGGGGAGGAGCTGGAGCCTTCACGCTGACGACGTCGCAGCTATCTTCGGAAATACTGAACGGATTTCAATGATTACTTTTTTGTTGTATAGGTATTAAGTCTGGGCGACATATAGGCTATAACTTATCCTGGAAACTTGAACCCCTGGTGCAGGACCACAACAGACCAGCTAAACTATAAGACATACAAAATTGTATCATAGCAAAAATTGCTTCACGTAATAAGCAATTTCTGTTGAGAGAATAAACTTGAAGATCTGGAACACCTGAGGTGGAACTCCATGAGCCCAGCTAAACTATAACATATATAAGTATGACGTCTTAACAGGAGTTGTTCAGCTTGATGAGCACTCTCTGTTGTCGTATAAAAATTGAAGATCTGGAGCACCTGTTGTAGACTTCCATGAGCCCAGCTACGTACACTATATTATACTTTAAACTTTCGCATTGCATATTAATATTTTACTGTTTTACGGGATTTAACGCGCACGTACCTTTTTGAAGTGAAAACTTCTTTAGCGGCGTTGATCACTTTTCTGTAATGGGTATAAAATCTTTAACTCGCGTCAGGACACGTGACCTGATCGAAAAAGCGTAGGACGGATGGATCTGTAATGGGTATAAAATCTTAAACTCGCGTCAGGACACGTGACCTGATCGAAAAAGCGTAGGACGGATGGATAGTATTAATAATCAAGTTTTCACTTCTGCCGGCACTCCCGGAGTGCAACCCGTCTTTTTTTATTTGTTTTATGCTTGACGTTTCGGCAGGGTTACACCTGCCATGGTCACAAGCAGACACACACAAGCACAATGCACATGGTCACAAGCAGAGACAGTCTGCTTGTGACCATGGCAGGTGTAACCCTGCCGAAACGTCAAGCATAAAACAAATAAAAAAGGTACGTGCGCGTTAAATCCCGTAAAACAGTAAAATACGTACACTATACCTAATATATATAGGAAAGACGTCTTAGTAAGAGTTGTTCAGCGTTGATGAGCACTCTCTGTTGTTGACGTATAAAATTGAAGATCTAGAACACCTAATGTGGAACTCCAAGCATCCAACTACACCATATCAGATTAAATAAGAATGATGTCTTAGCAAAAGTTGTTTGGTCTGATAAGCATTTCCTGGTTTATAAGATCAAAGATTAGAAACATCTGATGTGGAAATCAAAGCTATCATTGATTTCAATGTATAAAATAACTTAAACTGGGAGTACCTCTACACGATGAAAGCGGAGAAACATGCATACAAACAGGTCGAGCAGAGAACCTACTTTTTTTGAAGTCGGTTAAATCCATTAGTGTTATATTCCCCAGAATGTAACGAACACTTTACTGAAAATCGCATCAAAATCGGCTCAGCCAAACACCCATACAAACAGGTCGAACAGAGAACCTACTTTTTTGAAGTCGGTTCAATGATGATGATCATTTCTTCATCAATTTCATGTTTTTAGTACTGACACCCTCGCGGAGGCGAGCGTCAGTGACAGTCCCAGTCGCATGCGTCATCTGTTTGCCGTCATCTTGGTGTTTTGTAGAGTCGCGAACCCGGTAGCTTTGTGGGAGAAGTACCGCCATCTTCTGTCCGAGGACTTTTTACGAGCTTTGAGGCGTGCTTCTGAAGGTGAAATTGAAGCAACTGATGAACGCGTGCTGAACACCTGTCTTAGTTCACTTCAAGATGTGGTCATTTCAATCGGCGGTAAACTACTGGTAGAGTACGGGTTACCAGCTCCCAGATCATTACCGCATCGAGACCGTGGAAATCGAGAGTGCACCGCCGAAACCAATTACGATTCGGGTTTAATGACCACTATCCGAAATGACCACGTCACTAGGTTCACCTCAGAGCAAAAACAAATATTATGATACTGTTCTGGAAAGCATTGGGCTCGACCAGGGTAAAATGTTTTTTCTGGATGCTCCTGGTGGAACAGGAAAAACATTCATTATCACTGTTATTCTTGCAGAGGTCAGGAGGCAAGGCAAAATTGCCATTGCTGTCGCATCGTCGGGAATCACTGCTACCCTGCTTCCTGATGGCATAACAGCGCATGCCATGTTCAAAATACCCATAGATTTAGAAAGCGCCGAAACGCCTGTTTGTAGGGTATCCCGTAACAGTGACAAGGGACATGTGCTCAGGGATTGCTCTCTGATCGTAAACAGAACCCTGCAGGTGGCAGGGGTGGTGTGACCCCCGCGTCACCTAGGGCTGACGAAGTGAATGCTTCGTTGAAACGATCTTCGTTGTGGTCACAAATTCATAGGCTGCGCTTGACCATCAATATACGAGCTCAGCTCGGTGGCAATCCACGTGCCCAAGTATTCTCAGATGTTCCTCTAAGTCTCGGCGAAGGCACTCTACCACAGGAAAGAGGTGAACAGGTGGTGCTCCCAGAGTCTCTCGGTAGAGTGGTGGCCTCCTTAGAAGAACTCATTTGTTGTATGTATGGGGACATCAGTCGAATACCAAACCAACAGAATTCTTGGGTATGACAGCGAGCCATTTTAACACCCAAAAATGATCAAGCTGCAGCCATCAACGAAAGTATTCGATTATTGATGAAAACGAAGTAGTTTATACGTCTATAAACACTGTAGACGATCAAGATGAAGCCACACATTATCCCGTAGAATTCCTAAACTCCCTTACAGCAAGTGGACTTCCAGCGCACACCATCAAGCTGAAGGTCGGCGTCCCGATCTTGCTTCTTCGGAACCTGTCCCCTCCGAAGCTATGTAACGGTACCCGGCTCAAATACATCTCACTGCAAAGGAATATAATTGAAGCGGAAATTCTGACGGGTTGTGGCGTCGGCGATGTAGTGTTTATAACACGTATTCCTCTCATACCGCACAACTACCCCTTCCAATTCAAACACGTGCAGTTCCCTGTGAATGTGTGCTTCGCCATGACAAGACACGGGGCAGACGCTGAAGGCTGCGGGTGTTGACCTCAAAGCGAGCTGCTTCTCACACGGGCCTGCCACTCCTGATTCTCTGTATGTTTTGGCTGCTGAGAGAAAAACTACAAACGTAGTTTACAGAGAAGTTTTGTAACAATTCACAATCGTTAATATTTTTTATATTGTGGAATGTAGAAAAAGTTGGTGAAGTGCGTGTCAGGCCACGCATAGAATAGGGTTCCATAACAAAACACATCGCATTAACAATTTAACAACGATTTCATCTGAGCCGTTATAGCTTTCTTTTAAGGTTCAATCCAAGGACTACCATCATGATTTTTTCTTCGAACCAGCCGTTTAACTTTGAGACAGGGGGGAGACTATTTTGACAAAAAAATCGCTTGAACGTTAAATATCTTTTGTTGTTTGTTTGTCTGTATGTATGTCCGGGCTAATCTCTAAAAGGACTGCATAGATTTACTTAAAATTTTGCATGAATATTACTAAGAGGTCAGGTCAACATAATTGTAAGCTACATATATATTATCACGCTATCACCTGCGGGAGCGGAGCTGAAGCTTTCACGCAGACAACGTCGCGGGCAGCAGCTAGTCTAAAATATATTGTTACACTTGACTGTGTAAAAATTGACGTAAACAATATTAATAAAACTTTATATACACATTTCCAAAGCTAAACACAGTTTCTGAAATTCCCAACGTCTTCAAGAAAGGAAGAGGATAATGCAAAGCTATAAGCTGCATTCTCGTATATTGATTGCAAGCAACTATGAGCTTCATCTCACGATCCACCGCATCGCAACCTCAGTGGAGATCAAACGCAATCACAAAAGCTTCATAACTTTGATCGGCATAGTTCATAAGAAACTCCGTCTAAGCTTCGAGCCAAGCGTTTAAAAACTATTTGAAATATAAAATTCTCTTTCACAGAACCGCGGAACGTCACAAATGTGATGCAGGAATAGTTTTATTGTTGAACTAGCTTTCGCCCGCGACCTCGCTCGCTTTAGAAAGAGACAAAAAGTAGCCTATAATACTCTCCATCCCTTCAACTATCTCCACTTAAAAAAATCACGTCAATGCGTCGCTCCGTTTTGCCGTGAAAGAAAGACAGACATACAGACAGACAGACAGACACACTTTCCCATTTATAATATTAGTATGGATGGGCAGTAAGGCCGCTACACAATATCAACAGCTGACGTGTTTGTCCCAAATGTGTTGTTTTTCGAGACAAACTGTTTTTGAAAACTGTGACGAAGCATTTTTTTTTGCACTGTACGTACGTGTTTTGATATTTATGTGTTGTTGTAGATACTCGGATGAACAAACTTGATATTTTGTTGAAATATCCATAAGTGAATTTTGGCGATAGTGTGAGCTTGAGATGAGTTTTAATTCAGATAACAGCACACTTTTGTTAACTTAGCTTGGATTCGTAAAGCGAGTTTTTTCTAGAACAGTATTGCTGGTTTTCCGTAGGGGTATATATTTTTTTTGTGGGTGGGAAATCATTAAATGATGTTTCTCGCCCTGAGCGGAGCGGGACGGCGTGTCAAATTTTTACTGACCAAAACCCACCCATGTTCCTTTGGTTGCCCTTTATGTTCCGCGGTAACTACTAGAACTATTCCTGAACCCCGGTCCCGTAGGGGTATGGGCTGAGCCTATTCTCTCGCAGAGAAGGCAATAGTTATGGTCAGCCCGCTTTCTAAGATGGACTGTCGCTAACAGGCTTATAAAAATGAAGTCCAGGTTTCTTCACGAAGTTTTTGTTAACAGAGATGTCAGTAGTGTCTAAAAAATAAAAATGGATTTAAAAGAATTTTAATTCTAGGGTTTTTAATTTAGTTTTAGTTTGTAAATATTGTGTATAATTATAATTGTTATTTATTTATTAATTAAGGTTTGCCAACAGCTTCTGTACATTTAAAAGAATAATTTCATGTGTAGGGGACGCAATACCATTATATTATCACGAAGTTTAAAGACATGCAGGAATAAATTGTTTCAGTATTAAAAGAAGTTTAAATAAATCTTAACCAGTTTCTGACAATAATTCTATTAGTTGCGAATCCAGCAGGACATTATAATAATCTGTACAATGTTACTCTTTGGTTATATTCATGTGTATAAAATACCCCTTTAGTCGACGCTTTGTTCTCGAGGGACGTGTGAATTATTTCTGAGACATGAACGTGGAAGTACGAAGATAGAAATAGAAGGAGTAAATTAAAATAGTTGCACACAGTGTAACACAATGCTTTTTTGTAAATATCTCCTTCGATAAAGGGAGTCCCATGCACCGGAAAGCAATTAAAGACGTTTGTATTTTCAACAGTTGTCGAGACGTGTCCTAACTGCTGTAATGTAACACGCAATTAAATAATTCGCAGTCCATATAAACGCCGTGTTCGTGAACATAGTGTGGTTGTGTCGTGCTCTCAACCCGCTACACAATGGGTAAGCCTATTACATTGCATGTTACACTACAGCAGTCTAGACACGCCTTCTCAAGTATCCAGAACATTAAAAATCTGACATGTAGTCTTATCAAGGAGTACCGTTGCTTATGAGTGAAGCTATAGACATCTGATAGGCCGAGCAGTTGCTTTATGGAAAACGACTGTAATGTGGTTGGCAAAATTCTAAAGAAGTGAAGTCCCAGTAGGAACATCGAATACAAAGGTGGATTTTAAAAGATTTTATGTATTTGCCACGGCTTCGCCCGCGTGTATGTCAACCTTCCAACCACTACTTTAACCACCCTTTACAAAGATTATACTCTTTAAGTCTCTAGGACCAGACATTTGGACTGTGCGTTAATATAGATTGTACGAACGTAACGTTGAAACTATCAATAAAATTAGCCCTCTAAAAGCAAACTCTGCTCCCGAGTGTTACGTATGAATTTTGTTACCCCGAAACTAACAAACTCACACCCTCCATAATTAGTTTTCGTAGCTCCATGCTCGTTGTACATTCAGGGCAGTCCTTTATACGAAACGACTTATATCTCTTTATTTATGCATAAACTGTGATAAGCTTTGTTAGCCGCGGATTTAGTAAATATTAACAACAATGGCGTTACTAGCCGCTTGTGAGTAGAAACAGTTTAATATATACACCGTGTTAGCTTAGACGAGGGAAATATTGAAGGAGGCGATTCAGTATTCGATTTTCATTCCAAATATGTTAAAACAATACCTTAATTATTTACCAAATGCCTCATAAAATTGATAAATTGTTAAGACGCGCGCTAGGTGCCCATCGAACGAAGAACGGATCACATCTTCTTCACTCTCTTTTCTGGTTAGTGACTCGATTTAACCGCGAGTGCTTGGGTGAATTTTCCAAGACTTTAAGAGCCTTAGTGTGATAATTCGATTACGGTTTTCTTTACGATTTTATATATTATTCATTTATTATTTAATTAGTCATATATGTGCGCATATATGCATCAAAAGTAAGCAGCTTACCTGGTTCAAAATCAATAAGAAATAGCATTAGGCAAATGCATTGAATTACCCATCGAATAATGAAGTGAATTACAGGAATTTATTATACGTACAACTTTCGCCTACGACTTCGCCCTCATGGATTTTGAAACTTTAATCGCCCACTTTTACTCCTTAGGGTAGGAATTTCCCAAAAACGCTTTCTTAGGGTAAGTTCTTTGTGAAAGCATTTTTGAATATTCCAAGATGTCTCTGGGATCAGAGGTTTGGATTGTGTGTTGATATATCACCCAGCCAGTCTGTTCACTATTTTATATATAAACATAGATATCCTAGGCACTGCCTATCCATACTAATATTATAAATGGGAAAGTGTGTCTGTCTGTATGTTTGTCTTTCTTTCACAGCAAAACGGAGCGACGAATTGACGTGATTTCTTAAGTGGAGATAATTGAAGGAATGGAGAGTAACATAGGCTACTTTTTGTCTCTTTCTAACGCGAGCGAAGCAGCGGGCAAAAGCTAGATAACAATAACAAAATGCAGGCTGCTGCTATGAAATTTGGAAGGAACTTCTTTGCGAATAAAAGGTAATAGGTATCCACTAAGAAAGGATATTTGGACATTCAACTCCTAAAGCAGCATATTGGTTGGAAGTTCGACACCATGCGGGGGAAGCCGCGGGCAAAAGCTAGTATGACATAACTTGTACGTTTTCTACTCCAATATAATACTCTGACTACTATGACTATTGAGCGTTAAAAGTCGACTATCTGAAACTTTACTAATTTTGCGAATATTAAACGTTTTTTTTTTGGTGAGTGGGAAATCATCAAATGACTGCTCCCGTCCTGGGTGCAGTGGGAGGGCGTGTCAGACTTTTACTGACTCAAACCCACTCATGTTCCTTCGGTTGCCCTTTATGTTCCAGGGTCACGGTAACTATTAACATTTCGCAACCCGAATATTAAACGTTGACTTACAAAAACTTCATAACCAGGGTCTTAGATATAGTTTGGAACAAAAAATATTGCTTTTTTTAGAAGGACCTTATACTTTAGGCTTCGTTAAAAGTCTTTCATACATTTGCTGTTAGGCGGACGTGACTTTTAAAGTTTTGCAGTTGTTACATCTATCGACCATTTGGCTTTTTAGTTTACTTTTTAGTTGTTGAACAGTAGAGATGTTATTTTTTCAGATAAATTTTCTTGTTAGAAAATCTTCAAAACAGCTCAACTAACAGGCTTTCTGCTCATTTTAGCAATAAAACAATATAATAAAATGTTCATTACTAATAACAATTGAAGCAAATGTTATTGTTATATCATGCACTAGCTTTTGACCGCGACTTCGTCCGCGTGGATTAATAGTTCCCGTTCCCGGGGGATTTCCGAGATGAAACCTACCCTATGTCCTTTCTCGGGTCTTAGGCTATATCTGTACTAAATTTCTTTCATATCGGTACAGTGGTTTAGACGTGAAGAAGAGACAGACAGACGGACAGACAGACAGAGCTACTTACGCATTTATAATATTGGTACGGATTAATATTATAACCGACTAACTCATGTAAAAGTTTCGTTTATATTGAAGCCATAGAGATAAGAGATAGCGACACGCGATTCAAATAAGAGTAAAATATTATTTTTACTTCAGTAATGTGCTATATTTATTAGGGAAGTACATTTTATTTTTGAGCAAGAAATTGATTATTAATAGTGTCAAATAAATTCAATCTGACGAAAATATGCACATATAATAATATAATTATTATGCGAATGAATTTATGTGCAGAAGTCCGACCTAATATTATATTTGTTTCAAATCCTAAACCTAATTATGGACGTAAACTGCACTGTTATTGACGGATTTAACGTAACTAAAATATTAGTTTAGTTTTGACATAATTAATTTAATTATTGGGAAACTGTGGCTTTAACAAAATGAAGCGAACGATAATAATTGATATTAAATTACGATAAATAGAGAATCTAAAGCTGAATTCGGGAAATAGTATGTAATTTAATATCCATTTGGGAAACCAAACGAAATTTTATTTTTGGTAGAAGTTAGAATACTAGTAATCCGTCCAAACTTCACACAGGCATTGCAAATCTAAAAAAAAACCAGGTTTCCTTCTTATATTTACGCATGTATTGTACACATTAACCGACTTCTTTAATCTTCTATCTATTAAAAAAACCGCATTAAAATTTGTTGAGTAGTTTTGAAGATCGAAGAATGCATAGGGGCAGGCATAAACTGAGATAATAAACGTTGTTTAGGAAGTACTTTTGTTAAAATTATTACTGTTACTTTAAAAATCAAGTACAATCCTATTGTATCTTGTTATGTCCAATTTTACTCTAGTAAAATCTTCCTTTTAAAGTTTTATCGAGTGATTCTTATGCATACCAATATTATAAATGCGAAAGTAACTCTGTCTGTCTGTCTGTCTCTTCTTTACGCCTAAACCACTGAACCGATTTGAATGAAATTTGGTCCAGATATTTGGTATAGTCTGGGACCCGAGGAAGGACATAGGATAGTTTTTCATCCCGGAAATCCCCCGGAACCGGGAACTATTATTCTACGCGGACGAAGTCGCAGGCAAAGGCTAAAGATCGTAACAGCTCACATTTTAGGACCCATTAATTTTAAGAAATTCTATTCCGTGGTGCAAGGCAATCTGGGCTTCTCCCAGTTGTAATCGCCCCTTTGTGCCTATTGGCCTAGTTCTGTTCTGTCTCCTGCTTGTTTGGAGGGAAGTGGAAAACATATTTTTTCTTACTCCTCCGATGTACTTTTCTGATTAATTTCGTTGCGGGATCCAAGACAGTTGAATCGTTTCTCCGGGACTCGTCGAGCTTCATTGCTCGGCGCTTTTCTGGCGGACTCCACTGTTGATTCTGGCTTTCAGGAGTTGCAGTGGTTGGGAATAGTGTGGTGGGATTGTCCCAATTAAAAAAAAAAAGGCTAAAGATAAAAACTCTTCAAATCTCAGCCTTAATCCTCCGAACACACGTGATTCGAGACACAATCGAAAGAAAATAGCAGCGCGACAGCCGGCTGTCGCTTGGTCGTCGAAAGGTTAAACTTTAAAAAGCGTGCAAGCAAAAATAGTCACTAATTACCGCGATTTTGTTCGCCAACACCTAATTTAGTTAACTAGAGTCCCTTGAAGCAGTAATTAGAAAGACGTGTGAGCGACCCGCGAAGGCTATTTCCAGTCGCGCAATTAACTTTAGCAAAGTTTTTGCTAAAAAGCTTGTTTTTTTGTTTTTCAGATTATAGGTTTACATGGATGGAAATTTAGGGATTTCAACCTTGAATTTGTAGAGTTAAGTTTCATTTTGGCTTGTTGTAAAGCTTGTATTTAAAATAAGGAGTGGTCGTAAGGAATATTATTATCGGGTTAATGCTCTAATTACTTATCGAAAAAATAAAAAAAGCATGTGTCTCGCATAGATCTTTGTTTTCGAAAGTTGTCACTGTAGCAATGAAAGCTATTCCTGTAGCTATTCCTTTCATTCATTTTTTTTCTGCTGTTTATACATTCCTTTTTTATACTAGGTGTATTTTTGATTTTGCACAACCTGCTAGGAGATGATTCTACCCATGAAAACAACCAACTTTTATTAAGGAACCAACTCTGAAATCGCGAAAAAATATCAGCTGTTTCTAACAAAAGTTCAATGTCCTCCGGACAATAATGTATGAAACAGCTGATATTTTTTACGAGATTTCAGAGTTGGTTACATAGTAAAATTTGTTTGTTTTTATGAGTAGAATCATCTCCTAGCGGGTTGTGCAAGAACAAAAATACACCTAGTATAATCTTTAACAGATGCCTCAATTACACAACACCGTGCAGTATACTTTAAAAGCGATTAAACAGTTTTATCGTCAATTGCGTGTTTATTTACTTTCCGGTTTACTTTGTCTAATCTTCTCAAAAGGGTTCTTATTTGAAATTGTAAAATGAATGCTCTTGTCTTTGAGTTCATTTCGTTGGAAAACAGCAAGTAGATGAGATTTTCACTCAGAATATCAGCTATGTTAAAATTAAAAAAGACTGACTTAGAGATTTTAGTTTATTCGCATACAAATCCAAGAAAAATTATAAGGCTTTCAAATACCAAAATACACTACTACAAAAATTTAATGGCCCAGCCAGTGATCCCATCACTTCTTTAAATTTTTGAGTCCAATTTTTCTTTATCACAAAGAAACCTCTCAACGGACAGAGAACTGACTTTTGACACATTTAATTATTCAAAACTTCGTCTGACTTAAGTACGGTTCAAACAATAGCGAAGGGTTTCGCCATGACTAAAATATTAAATGCGAACACGGCTCTATAAACATGCGAAATTTGTGCGAAATGCTGCGTTACGTCGGCGGCAGAGAGAACTTTTCATTGGCATTTTATTAGCTTCAATACACTTTTAAGAGCTGTTTATTTCGTTTTATTGCTGACGAGATTCTGAAACAGCGGCCTTTGTATGTGTGATTGCCGCGTCAGCTAGTTTGTTAATTTTATCGTGTGTAAAATACAGATAGGCAAATGAGATATGGAAATTTGATTCCGTTTTCCCGTTTGTAATATTTCAGCAGATTTATTTGTGTTGTGAGGTCGTCAAATTATGATTTCATCTGCTGTTACATCGACGTATTGTAAATATTATTCGAGTGTGGTTTTTAATGTGTGGTAATATTGTAAACTGGTTCAGTGTAACACTTTACACGTTACTTTGTAAGACTGTTTAAATTCCAAGTGATGTATATATATTTTTTTTTTCACTGGCATAGTCGGTTGTAAATTCCAAGTGATGTATATATTTTTTTTTTGAGAGTGGGAAATCATCAAATGACTTCTCCCGTCCTTCGTGTCAGACTTTTACTGACTAAAACCCACTCATGTTCCTTCGGTTGCCCTTTATGTTCCGTACTAATATAAAGGGCATCCGAACTTAGATTGAAGTCGTAGCACTTTTCTTTTCGTACTTTTGTCTATAAAGCGTAATAAATAAATAGGTAATTAATACTCAAAACTTAGCAGAGTTTAAAAAAAGTTGAGATCATTATTTAAAATAATTTTCCAAGCAGATGTAAAAGGAAAAAATTCAATAATTTTGAACACAGCACCATATGGCACCGATAACTTCTAACCTTTGCGATAGGTATCGATTCCAAAATAATAAATTCTAAGGATGAGGTTAATTAACATTGCAGCAAGTGCACCGTGCACAACTATCAAACGGCTCCGTCAAGGCAGAGCCGGAAAAATCTAAGACAAATTACTTACGCACTATAACAAAGATTAATCTCTGCCAAAAACAATGACATTGAACCTCCAAGAAACATTAAAAAGCCCTTTGATTCGCAGCAATAAAACAAAAATAATATAGCAGTTCCACAGGGATTTACCCAGTTTAAAATATGGGCAGTACTGTGTTAAATCTTGACGTTGGTGCGTACGTAAATCTCGCAGCGAGCCCGCTGGGCGTGGGGCAAATAAAACCCAGGCTAATAGCGCCTTAAAGTTTTCTTTATGCGATCTCCCGGGGTGAGATCCTTAAAACATATTTCTTTAATAGTTGCTGGAAGTTTGCAGGATATTCGGGGTTAGTTGGTTATAGTGGTGGTTGATTGAGTTGTTTTTGTATCTAGTGATAGATTTTTTGGTGGGTGGACTTTGTTTATTTAATTCTTAGGTAGACTTTTAAGTGGCAGTGAAAACTAAAGTTCTTAAACATTATTGTTCACACATACGTTCATAAAAAAACCTTTTAACTAGGCTTCAATGAAGTCTAAAATAAGGGTCAAATTATGTGTTTGGCCTGTTTTTATATTCATTGTCATTTTGCAAAATGTGTTCATTTCATAAAGCAGTAAGGTTTAAATTAACAATTTTGAGATCGACTTACTACTAATTATGCATGTTCACCTCTAGTTGTTTACTTTGAAGGTCCCTCTGAAAAGATCGTCAAGGTTTTTGACTATTAACGCATTAACTGTCATTACTTCTAAGTTGCCAAAAAAAGCTTTGAAAGCAAAAAACATTTAAACTAATTATCACAATTTTGCGTCCAAAACGTTCTACCGTAAAATCAAGACTTTATACAAAACGCGGCTGTCGACGTATTTGTAAAATACACACAACGGATTACCATTCTGGCAGATTAACAGCAAATTGCCTTAAGTCCCAACTATAAAATATTTAGCACCATTGTGAATACTATGCAATAATACCGATTTAATGCTGGCCACGGATTGCTTCCATTTTTTCTGCGTTAAAAGCCGTTACATGAACATTCGAATGTATGTTTTCAGTATTAACTGATTTGTTCGTCGTATTTTCCGGCCCCGTGTTTTTGCAAATCCTCGGCGAAATACGGATTTTAGCGGTTTGTGTTGGCGTTTTTTTGGTTATTGTGCAGGTTTTTAATATAGTTGCTATGGGAAAGAAATGACCTGATTTTACTTCTTTTATACTAGCTTTTGCTTGCGGCTTCTGCTGTATTGATTTCGAAACATCCATAAAATACATTGTATTTTATAAAATCCTTTCTTAGTGAACAACTACTCGTCACAAAGAACACACCATGCAAGTTTGAGGTCTCTAGGACCATTGGTTTGGGCTGCACGTTGATATATCATTAGCCTGTTTAATCAGTCAGTCAGTTTACCATTTTAGATATAAAGATTTTATAGATAAAAACAAGAAGAGTTGACTGTTCTGATAATTCCATAATTTCAATGGAGAAGCAGTGTGTAAAATAAGAAAACCAAACAATAAAAAATAGTAATAAACACGCACAGCGAGCTACTGACATATATAAATATACAGTTAGTTGGAGTAAAGATGTTAATTTTGACGGGACTTACGGGTGTTAAAAATAACGAGCACAATTAAGGATACTTTTTGGAAAACTTAGGGTCATCATCATCTCTCTAGCCGTTTCCCAACTATGTTGGGGTCGGCTTCCAGCCTAACTGGATTCAGCTTTATACCAGTGTTTTACGTGGAACGACTGCCTATCAGACTTCCACAACCCAGTAACTGGGCGACACGATATCTCTTTGTTAGACTGATCAGACTTTCCGGCTTACCTGTAACAACTGTGAAAATTCTACGAATGACAACCGGGACCAATGGCTTTACGTGCTTTCCGAGGCACGGGATGTTAATGATGTTATCGATGTACTCAGAAATTAACTAATTGTGCATGTACCTTGTACCTGTCTACAGTCTGCCTGTCAGTTACTGTTTTTTTTTTATATTCTAGCTAAAAAGGGCGACTCCGAACTTATGTGAATTATAATACAGGCTCACTATTTGGCCACTACGCGGACAAAGTCGAAAGCAGAAGCTAGTAGAATATATAAGATATCAAAGTGACACATGAAACCATTGACCCCTTTTACCCATGTAAATCTCACAAGGGAAGAAACCGTAAAAATACATACAGATCAATATTATGACTTTATCTATAACGTCCAATGTCAAACCATAAATGTTTAGGCTGAAATCACACTTCGTCAACAGGAATTTGTCTATACATGAAACAAATTCGAGTAATTTATAACTCGAAAATTCTTATAATATGGAACAAAATGTGGTGTTAACTAAATGCATCTTTTTTTTTAGGATAGTAAATCATCAAATTTCCTCGTTTCGCCCGGGGCGGGAGGGAGTGTCAGACTTTTACTGACTAAAACCCAACCTTTGTTCCTTCGGTTGCCTTTTATATTTATTTATTGAACTTAATGTACGAACACAGTACATAGGCGGACTTAATGCCTTAGGCATTTTCTACCAGTCTACCTTAGGATGATTATATTCTGGGGTCATGGTAACAATTAGAACTATCCCGCAACCCCGGCAGGCGTTGAATGCATCTTATCACAGTAAAATTACTAAACAAATTAATATAAAAGATAAAAATTACTAAGAATTTAAAATAAATGAATACATACAACAAGAATAAATAAAAAAAGCCCCGCCCCCTCTATTGTTTAGACCGCGACTGCGTCTTACAAAAGTATTGATAACTTCGAAACGGCTAAACCGATTTTGATGATACATGTCTAAAATCATCGCTAGATAACCTAATCCTTATAAAATAAAATTAACACCAAACTTTTTTCGGGGTTCAAATGATGAAGTAATGAAGCCGTACTAACATACAACTATACAACATAACTATATTGCAATGCTACACTATTACGTCATATAAATAACACGTTACATTGTATGTAAATTTTACCACAAAGTGTCAGAATTTGTAGAGTACTTATAAATAACCTATCTACGTCTTTTTACTTGTAACGTACGTTCGGCAAAATCTTCATCTTTTTAGTAAAATAAGTGACAGGCATAATTTTAATAAGTACCAGAAATAAGAACAAATTGGATCAACCAAGTTTTAGATTGTCAAAAGTCCACACTTCTTTTATGGGGTACTGTGTAAAATGCTATAATAAAATACCACTTGAAATTCTCCATCTAAATGAGAAAAAATTTAAAACATGCATTAAGCGCACGCTATGTAATCAAGCATATTATAAGTTAGAAGATTATATCAATGACAAACATGCTTGGCTAAGTGCTGGTCCTGCTCCACATAAGCTCACAAATTAGAAATTTTAATCATTGGAAGATAGAAAATGTTTCTTGTCCCCTTAATTTTTGACATTAATATTCAAGATCTTTATTATTATAATTTTTATAAGCAATTAAATTTCACTTATTTATATTTATTTACAGTACAAAACTTTGGCTTGTGTAATTTAGATGCATATTTGAGTTTTTGTAAATGTGAGTACGATCACAGATTAATAAATAGTTACTACGTAACAGATACTTCACTCCAATACAAAAACCAAAATACCTACGCTATAATAGCCTACAAAATCATAATAATAATACCAGTTGTTTGCAGCAAGGAGAAATGTACCATAAGTACGGACAAAGAGAGTTGAGATTCTTTTGCCCGCCGCGCGACTTACGTGTGTGCGTGTCGTCCAGCAAATCTGCTAGGGTTATACGTATGATGATAATGGTAATAAAACGAATGTTTTAGAAAAACAATTATTTTTTTATTTATTGATCAAATATTTTTTAGTTTGATAAAATGACTGATGCATATTTTTCGTTCCTTGAATTCCCGACTTATATATTTTAGTGTCGAAAATATCCAAAACCGCGTGAATAATTTTAATAAATAATCAAAAGGGAAACCGGAGAATAAGGAAACAGGGGAATTGGACAATAATCACGCAATAATTACGTGGTTTCGGCATTTTGATAGTCAGCGCTGTACCCGTGACGCGCGAGCATTCAGGCGGGCGCGCGACAGCCCGGTGTTCGTTGTATCGTCGACGATACGCGAAGCGGTAGGCATAAAACGCGTGGCCTTGAGCGAGTGACGGACGCCTGGTACGATGCAGTGATTTATTACGATAGTTTTCTACTGACACAAATAGACATGGCGGTTAGGAGCATTGTCATGCTCGCTCAAAAAGTCTCGCTGATGGTGGCGAGTGCGTTGGATCATTCGGTTCCCTTCAAAATGGTTGAGCTAAATGGTGCTGATGTCACGCGTCATGCTCGTGAACGGGCGCTATCAGTTGAGATGGGTCATCTCTTAACTGCCATGACTTTTTATTTTAATTTTGTATTTGTTTATTTTGTTGCATACTTACATTGTTTTCACATGTAGAAGCACCAAAAAGAAAATGTAACCAAGACTTTGTAAAACATGATATTTTTAAAAGAGTGTCCGTGGAGTTTCTTGCCTGTTCTTCTCCATAGAGATCTACGTTTTGGAACAGGCAATTAGCGTCACTTTTCTTTTCTGACTAACAGACCGACCGACTCTTTGACAATTCATAAGTACCTGTAAATGGTCTAAGTGAAATAAATGCTTTGAATTTTTGAATTTTGAATTTTGAAATTTTGTAACTATATTAAATTCTTACTTTATTTATATTTTTAATGAAATAATTATTGAATATGGATGCCTGTTTCAGTGTTTCTTAATCTATTAAGCAAAATATACTGAACATTTATCCTTTAACTTTACATTAATAGTAGTAGTTCATAAATTCGAATAACATAAGTACCTATAGGCAACCCAAAATCATACCACGGAGTAACCAAAAACCCGTGATACCACGGGTGACGCCGCGGCGCGGGTAATAGTCTGTTAATTATGAATATATAGCTTATTGATCACAATTATTATTGACATTCATGGGTATGAAATTACAGAAAAAAAAAACTTCAAGCTTCACTCGCGTTAGAAAGAGACAAAAAGTAGCCTATGTTTTTGTTTTTCTCCATCCCTTTAACTATCTCCACTTAAAAAAATAACGCCAATTCGTCACTCAGTTTTGCCGTGAAAGACGGACAAACAGACACACATTTTTCCATTTATAATACATTTTAATATGGATTGTTTGTTGATTTGATTGTTTTCAACAATTAGGTACTTAGGTACTCACTGAACCAAATTAATTCATTCTTGTGGTTTTACTTCTGAGTCTAAAAAGTAATAACGCAATTACCTAATGTTTCGTTGAGTTCGTGTAGGCGTACTCACATTTATTTGTTCTCGATACTCATATTTTGGTCTATTTATAAATTTTAATATTTTCTTTGTGGTAGCATTAGTTATATAATAAATGCTACGACAAAGAAAATATTAAAATTTACACGTTTTGTATTTTTAGGTACAGTTTCAATATGCTTTTAATACAATCTGAGATTTAGTCTGAGATCCCAGATACCTCATCATCAGGAAGGGGCCCAACAGGGCCAACGCCTGCCGGTGTTGCGGAATGTTTATAATAGTTACCGTGACCTCGGAACATAAAGGGCAATCGAAGGAACATGAGTGGGTTTTAGTCAGTAAGAGTCTGACACCCGTCGCACCGTCCCGTCGCACCCAGGACGGGAGCAGTCATTGGATGATTTCCCACTCACCAAAAAAAAAAAAAGATACCTCATCATTTCTCCACTCTTTCCCTAACTTCCAGACTAACCAGTAACTAATAATACCAGAGCTTTACATGGAGAGACTGCCTGTTGGACCTCCGTAACCCTGGATATTTATACCTCTTGAGATATATTACTCCCAGACTTAAATGATTGTCAGACTTGTGGTTTCTAAAAGCCGAAACGATTCTCAAAAATGGCAACCGCAACCAAAAGCTTTATCAACATTTCAAGATACGGCAGCACCTCTAAATTTCAAACTCCGGGAATCGATCGTAGAGCGAAACGATCCATCAGGTCCATCAGAGGTAAGAAATTTAGGGAAAAGGGAGTTTTAGGGAAAAGGATAATGTTCATAGAAGGTAGGCATGCTGTAAATACCTTTTAGAAATATAAACAGAAAAAACTTTGATCACTTTAAAGACTTTATAACATACTAGCTTTTGCCCGCGGCTTCGCTCGCGTTAGAAAGAGACAAAAAGTAGCCTATGTTACTCTCCATCCCTTCAACTATCTCCACTTAAAAAATCACGTCAATTCGTCGCTCCGTTTTGCCGTGAAAGAAAGACAAACATACAGACAGATAGACAGACAGACAGACACACTTTCCCATTTATAATATTAGTATGGATTGTCAAAAACAAACATACAATATTGATAGGCCATCTATATAGTATCATAACTTCAGATAGACTCGTCAAAGGTCAGAGCTTTAAAAGTATTTCTTTAGGCTCAAGAACTTTATACATTTCTTGTACCTATATACAAATGAATAAATGATTTACGACTTACAAAATGTGGATTTTCTCGCCGTCTGTATCCAGCCTTACTCTTTTATTGCATTATCCGCGTAAGGCAATACAAATCCAGCCCTAAGGCACCGAGCTAACAATTCTTGGAGGCACGTTGTGTAAATCTGTATCATTCCAGCCAAGGTCCACAGTGGCTCTCTGATGGTCTATAAAACGTTTCACTTTATGATACTGAAATCGTATATTAGAATTTATCGCTATATGTTACTATATTAGTGTATCTTGCTGCTTTTAGTTGAATGGGAAATGTTTATGTTGTTTCTGGAATATGTTTGTTTATGATTTCGGTATTAAATGAAAATAAAGTGTTAATTTGGATTTTAATTTTATTTTACACTGAACTACATATTCACATTTTCAATCAACATTCAATTAAAACCGTAAATCAGTCGCAAATCTATAACCCAATCGCGATTATTTATGTTTACAAAACACATGAACACAGCCAAATAAATTCCGACACAGCACTAAAACAAATTCGCCCAATTGAATAGCAAAACATTTTTTTCGCGCCCGCCATACTTCAAAGTCGCAGAAAGGAGGTAATATAAATAAAATACACCAACAAAAACATGCCAGGAATGGGCAAAAATCATAAATATTTTACGTGGAACTTCTATCTCTGGAGACAGTTTCGGGACATCGTGGTCATTAGAAAAGTTTTAGTGGCCATTACCGGTTGTTTTATATTGCCGCGGAGCTTCTCATGTGGGTTTAGTTGGGGCCCCAGGATTGTTGGTGTTACGGCCCGTAGTTTGTCGCTTGGGTGGCTTATGAGACCCTAATTTGATTGGTCTATGTTTTGCGTTTTCTGTCCCAAATTGTCTAGTTTTTTTTGGCCTTAACAGTTTGCTATTACGACGGCAATTGAACAATTCATTGTTGTTTTTGTTTCTTCTATTAGAAGTAAAACCTTTATTTTCATCTTTTTAGTTTAATTTTATTTCTTGCTGTTAATTTTTTTTTGTGTTATCATCTCTCGCTTATTCGTCATCTCTCTGAAATCGATTGTTTATGTCTAAGAATCGAAGTCAGCATCAGCTCTTCTGTCTGCATCGGTTTCTGCCCAGCGAGTCTCTTAAGACCTTGTAGAATTTGGCGGACGACGAGTCTCTCACTTGATCGGTTTGCCTCAGTATTTCCTATGACCGTCCCTTAACCTGCAATAGTTAACTAGGCTTCCTCGGTGATAAGACTCATCTTCATTGCACGGAAAATCCACATTTATTGACCACATTGACGATTGTTCAATTATACAGGGCGTCCCACGGCTATGCCACATGGAAGGAAAGTACTCTAAATATTGTAGATAGAACATTTTACTAAAATAAGACATTATTTGAATTTTAAAAACAATTTAAACTGCATTAATAGATATTTAAATAAAGAAATGGTTGAGCAGGAAATCGAACTTGTTTCACGAGAAAAATAATCACCCTGTAGTTTTATCATACCGATCGAATGGTTTTATCATAAGGATTTTTGAGCACTTGATCAATTGACTAATATTGTTTTGAAAATGTTAAAATTCATGGTCTTTCTTTTATTTTTGACTTTCTGTATATTAGTTTTACGTGCTATAGGTAACAGCACTTTTGCGTAGATGAAAACCTTACAAATAAGGTAATAATACGAATCGATATGTTTCACAATATATTATTTGTACATTAATTGGGTTTTCACGGCTAAAATAAATTGTTTTAAAGAGTTGTGTCTTGAACTTATTAGTAAATAAAGTCAATTGCCTCTTGTCTGTACTATATTATTATGCATGTGAAAGTATCTCTGAATGCCTATTTATGAATAACATTAAACAGCTAAATTTTATTTGTTAGATACATTAAACCTTGGAGAAAAACCTCAATTATTGTTTAATCCGTGACCTTATTCGTGCCCATGACAACAGACTTTCACACAAACATAGTTGCCAGCTAAATTAAGTGTCAAAATATTTTACTAAAATCCAATTTCTTTGTAGCCTTATAAAACAAAGGCCATAGAAATTCCCGAGCTAGCCTGTTCTAGACGTCTTCAAATAAACCTTTCTCGAGCACCTAAGAATAGATTTTAATTAGGCTAAACGTTTTCCTAGGCGAGTAATAAATATTCCAGTGTGCTGGGTCTAAGATATTAAGTCTTGGTCGAATGCACTGAGAATAGAATGCTTTTAACCCATCAGATGTAATGCTAGACTCGGATAGATTTAGCCTCCCGTTTGTGGCACGTAAGTGTTTCTGCTTTTAGAAGAATACATAATGGTTTGGTTTGATCTTGGACGTATACACTGGTGCCGATTCTCTTGTTCACAAACTAACGTAAATTTAAGTTAAGTGCATCTTTCTCTTTCCATTTAATTAAGAAAAGGACAGAATATAAAATATTAGTTAAGTCCTGTCAAATTTAGACAGTCCATAGATAATTTAGACGCGTTTTAAAAACATGGCGTCTAAATATACGTCAATTTTCTTCCGGCGCTGTCTAATTTGACAGGATTAAACTAAATTGTAAGTATCTTCTGTCCTTTTCTTTAAGAAATGAAAAGAGAAAGATGCATTTAACTTAAAATTTGTCTAGTTTGTGACCAAGGGAATCGGCACCAATGAATTAAATACTTGAGAAACTAGGTATTCCCCCAGTTTCTCCGCGTTATGTTAGGTTTCTGATTACAGCTTCCCTCCAAGGTTTATTCTCTTGACGAACAACCGACAGCCAGCTTTTGGGCTGTTGTTTGATGCATTAAAGCATGAAGTATTGTAGCCTATGTGTTATTCTTTGTAAACTATTTTACTCAATTATTTTTATTAAATACACATACATACCTTCATATTTTATAATTTTATTTTCGTTATTCGATTGGTTTTTGTATCTTATCAAATCAATAATCAATCGAATCATTTGTATTTGAGTTGATAATTTGAAGATTTTGTGTATTGATTGTAACCTGACATCTGTACTAATATTATAAACATGCTGTTTGCTTTTGTTAGTGCTATGCACAAAATAAGACCAAACTAGCTAACAAAGCTTATATGAATACTATATAGGCTACTTTATATGCACTCCTCCACCTATAGAAACTGTAACCGTGTAAAAGGAGATGTTTTAGAAATGTATGGGGCTTGGGCCAGCACTATGTACACCTAATGTAAATATCATTATAAAGTATAGTTAACGGTTTTTGATGTTAAGTAATTCCCTATATTTTGGCTTCGTTTTTATGTATTTTCAATTTAACTCGGTCAAGGAGAGCAACACAGCTACCAATATTATGGTGGCCAGCAATAAGCGAAATGTCCTTTTAAAAATGACGTTTAAAAAAAAGGAATGTCAAACGTCAAACATAAACGGAAACGAAACTAAGAACTGTCAAAGTCGTCAATCAAACGTCATAAAACCACTGGCATGGCTACTTTTAAGAAGGGTTAACTCACAAAAAAACTGTTGAAATAATTAATTATTTACAATTTTACTTTTATTAAAATTAATTTAATTGTATTTTTGTGAAAATCTATTATTTTTTTCCTTTTTATCTATGTAGTGTACGCAGAGGTGGCCCAAAATCAAACATCTCCTTTTATGCTCTTTTAACGGTGTTATTTTTCGCTTTACATAAACATATCTAAAAAAGGAAAAACTAAAAATAATCCAAATATAGCACTATATGAATTGCTCAGGAAATATTATATGTATCCAAAAAGTGTATATAAAAACTAGTCTATTTAAACAAATGGGAATGAAAACAATCCTAAAATAAAAAATCCACTCTTCTGACTATACAAAATAAAACCTACAATTTTTAGTAAATGTAAATGGCGACCTGTCCTCCCGTTGGACACAAAATCGGAGTGAAATTCGTCCAATGTTTCTCTGTGGACTTTGTACGTGTTTCAGTCGTCGAGGTTCGCCCGGTTCGGTCGAAACTTCTATTAATAATACCACCTCACTGTCACAGCAGGGCAAACACCTCATCTCAAACAGAAAAAAGCACGGGCATTTATCACCACGGTTGCTCAAGGCGGATTAGCGATTCTCAAACTCAGAATTATTAATTACTAGCTTTTGCCCGCGGCTTTGCTCGCGTTAGTAAGAGACAAAAAGTAGCCTATGTTACTCCCCATCCCTTCAACTATTTCCACTTAAAAAATCACGTCAATTCGTCGCTCCGTTTTGCCGTGAAAGAAAGACAAACAGACAGACAGACAGACACACTTTCCCATTTATAATATTAGTATGGAAGTATGGATATTATAAGAACAGGTTTCCTTCCTCAATTTTATTATTATTAATATTTTTAGTGGTATTTTAAACTATACTGTTTATGCTTATTTTGTGCAGTAAAAATGAAGAATATTTTCATTATCACCGTTCAACATTAAATTAATTAAATTTATTTTGTACTGTGCAAATGATCAGGCTTTCGTTCTGACCGCACACAATTAGCTTCAAAATAGTGTCGTCATACCTACTGAAAAATATTAACAATAACATACTTTCTTGTTTCGACTGGACCGGGCGTATCTCAGCGGGCGAAATACATACTTGCCCCTCCGTGCAACTCGCTTAATCCGACACGCGGACACCTGAGTGCATTTAGATAAATCGAATCTTTGAGTTCGCTCGGCTTTAATTTCTAATTAAGGAGTGCAACGGGATATTCTACATTAATGAGGTTCTCGGATTTGGGTTCAGGATGTAGGTTAATGGACCTTTCTATATGGAGTTTTAGGTTTTGAACTGTATTGGTCTAGTTCCAATTGTAGAGTAACAGATAGGATATTTATTTCTGTTTTGGTTTATTGATTTGATTGATTCTCTTGATAGTATTAATAAGCTGTATGTTTTTATTAAAATAAAAAGGCATATCTGACTGCCCTGATTAAATAGGAATAAAACTTCATACCTAGCACTTTTATATATTTTTTGAAGTGAAAACTTCTTTAGCGGCGTTGAGCACTTTTTCTGTAATGGGTATAAAATCTTAAACTCGCGTCAGGACACGTGACCTGATCGAAAAAGCGTAGGACGGATGGATAGTAGACAGCTGTCACCATCCATTGATGCGCGTGGCACGCTGTTAATAATCAAGTTTTCACTTCTGCCGGCACTCCCGGAGTGCAACCCGTCTTTTTTTATTTTATTTTAATAATAGTGAGGTATATCAATATACCTATAGCGTGATGTCCATTCATAAATGTTATGTATTTTTATTAATAATAACAGTCTTGTACTCTTTAACTAAATAAATAAGGGTAATCTTCAGAACAGCTGTTTTAATAACACATCCTGCCCACAATAGTCAGACAGAAAATAAATACAATAATTAAATTGAAAACGTACTTCCTTATTATGTGTCTATATATAGGAGAACCAACGGCTAAAGTAAATCGATAGCAGTAGAAAGCAGCACAGATCCAATTACAGGTTACCACGTATAGAAATAAAAAAAAATAAAAAGACAGAGAGAATAAATACATTATACCAACACAGCACTATTTCCCTAGCCTTTTCACAATTATTATGTTAGGGTCAGCTTTCAGCCTAACCCGATGCAGCTGGATAACAGTGTTAGACACGAAGCGACTGCCTATCAGACCTACATAACCCAGTTAATGGGCGACACCGTACCTCTTGGTAAGACTGGTCAGACTTTCTGGCTTCTGACTACTCGTAACGACTGTCATAGTTTTATAACTGACAACCTGAACCAACGGCTTTACGTGCCTTCCGAGGCACGGGGTGATTAACACCCCGTTGAACAAGATAAACTTTAAAAAATATGTGGGAATTGTAAAAGTTGCATAGGTACTTGACAACCAATGTAAGGTGGCTGCTTTAACCACTTGTACCAACACAGTACTAAGATCTATAAATAAACGTTTTCGTAGCTAAACAACAAACTGATTTCGGTAAATAATGTCCATCAAATCGACCGAAGCTCTTAGATGTTCGGGCTTCCTCGGATTTCTAAATGGTCAAGGAGGTCTGACCTCGATTTTGAAATAGACGCTTTGTAGCTAAATATTAATTCAAGGCGATGCAAGGCACGCGTTAGAGCTTATAAATTATTTGTGATTTAGATTTATAAACTTTGTTTGAGGATATTTAAATAAGTAATAGTAAGGTCTGTGTTGTTTTCAAATCAATATTGGAAGCAGAAATTTTACTAACGTTAGCAAGCACTTACTTATATTTCAATTATATATCAAGCAGATATATTTTTACTGTGAGAAAGTTGCACGGAATTGACCTTTTAGTTTTTGGATTAAGTTCTGCTAATAAAAATCAGCAGATATCTAAGTAAATCATAATCATCATCTCCCTAGCCTTTTCCCAACTATGTTTTAGTCAGCTTACAGCCTAGCCGGACTCAACTGGATAATAATAATAATAAAAAATAAATAATAATAATGATAATAATGAACTTCATGACTGGGCGATACGATACCTCTTGGGTAAACTGGTCAGAATTTCTGGATTCTGACTACCCGTAACGACTGTCAAAGTTCTACGAGAAAGAACCAGGACCAAAGGCTTTACGTGCTTTCCGAGGCACGGGTTGTCAGTGATGTCCAGGATAAACTTTAGAAAGCACATCTATACTAACATTATAAAGAGGTAAAATTTGTAAGTTTGTATGTAGGGGGTAATCTCTGGAACTACTGGTCTGATTTAAAAAAATCTTTCAGTGTTAGATAGCCCATTTATTGAGAAATGCTATAGGCTATATATACCATCACGCTACGACCCACGGGAAGGGAGCAGTAACGTAAAATGCGGGTGAAACCGCAGGGGACAGCAGCAAATACATATTGAAAAAGTTACAATCATTACTTGTATGAATTCGAACCTTCAACATCTTTCATGAGAGGCGGCAATCACCATTGAGATATCCAGCTATTATCTAAGTAAATTATAAAATAATATTCTTTGCATAAATTTTGGTGAACAGATTTGCCTTCTAAAAGGTAATGTAACAGAGTGGTTTTAATAATAAAATTGTTTGATTTTGCTATTATTCTCTTTAGTTATTTAACGGATACGAAACAGACCGACATGGAAATTAAATCAGGTAGATAAATATAAAGATCCAACTATTTAATTACAATTCAGCCCAACATGACACAGGCACGACATTTTAAATTACTGTTTACAATATTATCGTCGACATAAATCTCGCCATTGACGGAATTTCAAGTTTTATTCAATGTGTAAGTTTTTTGCCCGTTCCTCTAAATCCGAAATAACCTTTTGGAATTGGGAACTAGATTACAATTTTTAAATGTAATGACGGTCCAAAGTGCGTTTATTGTCTCATGGAAATAAACAATTTGATTTTGACCTTTTTTTTTTTTTTTTTGGTGAGTGGGAAATCATCCAATGACTGCTCCCGTCCTGGGTGCGGCGGGAGGGCGTGTCAGACTCTTACTGACTAAAACCCACTCATGTTCCTTCGATTGCCTTTTATGTTCCAGGGTGACGGTAACTGTTATAAACATAACATTTTGACTTCAAGTTATAGTCAGTTGTTTGAGTTTATAATCTAAAGGTCCGGTTAGCCTTCGAGTTATGTTATTATTGTCCCACTGTAGGACAAAGGTCTTGTCAGTGGGAACAAAGAATACTTGCTCGAGTTGGATAATGGATTTTAGACTTACTTTCTTTTAAGCCCTATATTCCAAAGTTTATTTTTCAACTATATCTGTGATTTTCAAAAAATCGTCTCATTCGCATTTGCTCCTAACAATCGTCGAATATAATATTTATCAAAACAATGCACTACATATTCCTTAACACCGTTGTCTTACCAGCCGACAGGCTCCCCATTCACACCCACTACATCACCTTTGCAAACAATCAATAGGATCCACAAATCACCCTTCATAGCCGGATCCGTCGCCATCGAAGTGGATCCTATTCACTATTCAGATCCGACTGAGGTACAAATGTATCATTTCATTTACTAGCTTCTATTTATTCACCTAGACGTATCTATCAAAGGATGCGACAGAGGAGAGCATAAAAGGTAAAAAAAAAGAGGGATTATACGCGGTTGTGGGTCATTACGGACAGAGCTTGGTCAGAGGTACTGGCAAATTTCGTGCTGTAGTTACAGAGCGTGAATTTTGTTTCGTTTTGGAACTTTGAAATGTTGGTATGTCTTGTTAAGGTGGGATGCCCGTCACGAAGGAGGCTGTATATATTTATGGCCGTATACCGCTTTCGGGATTTTTTATATCGTAGGATGGCAAACCTGATGTTACATCTGCAATACCAAGACCTGGCATATGCACCGCCATCCCGAAGACAACGATAATGTCTCATGCAGTTATATTTACTCAGCCCGCGGTGCCTATATTCTTCACACGGTAACACAGCAACGCTTCGAATAAAATGGTCTAAAACTTTTTATTAATTGCATAGTTCTGGTGCGTAAAGACCAGAATCCATCAAAGCGGAGATGACTTATGTCGCCAATCGACATGCATTATTTTCACACTCCACCGCTTAGATTTAGCGAAAAACAGTATTTTATTGGTAATTTACGAAACATCTTTGCACATCTCCGCTTTGGTGCAGTACGGGCTTAAGACTTAGGATTGAGATAGGTCTACGTCCAGCAGTGTACTAACACAGGCTGATGCTGTCATCAGCATCCACGACATCAGCATCATCGACAATAGATAATTATATCTATTTTGTTTCCACAGCAAATAACCAACTAAATATTTCAATTAAAACTTGTTGTTAATTACGTTTGGTTCGGTAAATGTCTGATACATTTACCGAACCAAACGTAATTAACAACAAGTTTGCTGAGAATGTGTTGAAAATGTCCCACTGTTTGCACCTTGCTGTGTTATCTTTGGACTTGTGGTGGATGCAGCGACGCTTGACCGCTTTCATTTGTGACACTCCATCGGGCCGTGCTAGCCTGGTACATGAGGGGTGTATACTGCATGGTTGAACTTTGATAACATTGATCAAGCAGATGAAACGGTAGATAAAATATTTTGCAAATATTTTGCTGTCAATCTGTGGATAAAATATCATAAAATTTATAATTTTGAAAAGTTAAGAAACTTACTGCTAATGTCATTGTTTCTTTTCAGACTTGCAGAATGTGACAGACTCAGAAATAATGCTTTTTCAGCTTGGTATTACTTCTGTCACTTTCTCTAATTTTCAATATTTAATTGATAATGAGAAGACCCGTTCTGCTCCGCAACATTTTGTTGATTTTAAAATTTTGATGGTACAATCTAGTTTACCTCAAACACAACTAAAAAATAAAAGTTACTGTAGCTAGTAGCTAGATCAAATAAATATCTTAATCAGAACCACTTTGCTATCTCTATATCTCGAGATAATAAATAAAGAAAGCTATGAAAACTACTACAAGAAGAAGGTAACACTTGAGATTAAAACAACCAAATTACCCTTTGCGAAACGAACAGATGGACTCTTACGATATTTTATAAAACGATGCGTTTACCATTATCTGAATCGAAGACTCATCAAGAATAGAATGGAATAAAAAAATGTTTTGCAGAATTTTATACAGAAACGAATAATACCGTTTAAACACATTAGTATAGCACTGGTCCATATATAATCCCATTTTAAATTACAACAGTTCTTCAATAAAGCTCTCAAAAGTCTACCCCAAAAGGCAGCACTTTCAACACATCGAGAGAAAACCAACTGTCGAAAGAAAACCAAAGTTGCTTTCTGCATTACGCGTGTTATGTAAATCGAGCAAGTTAGTGGAGGTTTCTTCTGAGGAACTCGTTGAAAGCATCGGTGAACTGGGCTTCTTAAAAATTCAGAAAGCTAAGAGTGATACCGCTGTGGTGTTTGAGTAGGAATCGTTGGATGTGGTATGTTTTTTTGCTTAATATTTTTTGTTTATCTTAAACAGCTAATATTTATGTTATATGCTTAGCGCCTTACTAATAAACGCTGCATAAAGTTATGACAGGTTTATACGTCAAAAAATGTATGGTTACACAGGCTTTATTCATTGCATAACTTTACACAGTGATTATTAGTAAGGGCATAAGTGTGTAATGATACAAGCACTCTGCCACTTCATCTTTTGTAGGGAACATGATGGACAAGTTTCACTTATCTGGATGTCATTGAAGCCACTGATCACTTACCTGATCGTCAAATTAGTTTTATGATTTACACTTGGCAGTTATCTTCCGCAAGTTTTACCTGGTCACTACTTTGCTTCCGCAGGTTATAGTGTGATTTTATACAGCATTTCTCGATAAATGGGCTGACAGACACAAAAATGTCTTTTAACAAATTATTCAGCTTTAAAATAATATAACGAAGAGTAAGTAAATTAGAGCAGATTCGAACAGTTTTCTTATAGAAACTGATAGTGGTAGTCGGTCACTGGTTGTTAGCAAAAAAACAATTACGTGATTACGTATTGGTCTTTAACTACCAGTACCCTACCATGAGTTGTTATCGAAAACTTACTCGCTACCGTAGGCGTAAAAATGATGTGACAGTCAATAATCCGACTAAATAGTAAGGTTGGCTGTTAGTGAACTACTTTAGGGATTTAGTGGTTTTTTAATTATGATTCCCAATATGTCACTGTCAATTCTATCTGTGACCGCTAGGGGCGCTTTGCAACATTTCATACAATTTATTTACGGAGACGCTAGCAAATTTATTGATGTAAACTCATGGTAGAGCTACAGTAATTCTGTAGAGAAGAACGTTGATATCACATCCACTATCCGCGGTACTATTCTGACTCCACAACATCAACTCACGTTCACTTTATCACGTGCAAACTTTTCACTTTCCACACGCGATTGACGCACACAGATAGATGGATACTCACTCAGCACTCGAGTTGTCTGAACTCGCCAACTAAGTTTGGCGAGACGTTTACAGAATAAGTATTTTAAATTTCAATGGCAATGGACGTCTTTTGCTGTTTTATTTGAAGCGTAGGAGTGGCTTAATGTTGTTGACATTTTGAACTTTAGCTTTTAAGATTAACTGTCACAGTGTGTCCAGCTTACTGTATTTTCTTTTTCTTTTTTTTACACACTTAAATCAAATGCACTTTGACATTGGCAGAATAATCGACATCGGCTTTGGTGGCAACCAAAGTCGATGTCGATGTTATCTGAAAATAGAATAGAATAGATTAACTCTGTCTGCCTGTCAGTATTTATGTTCTTTAATGGACTTATAATGTACAGCAAATTTATATAATAAAAAAAAAACAACCTGGTAGACATTAGTAATCACAGATAATTTTTTTTAGCTTAGCCTATCTATAAGTACGACAAGTTATGACGGAATAGGGATAACGACTACGGTAAAAAAATGGCATTCTGTTAGTCCGTTAGTTAGACAAAACCAAATTAAAAATAGATCAAATAAAAAAAATAACATAAAGAAGAGCATCGTTTCTTGTGTGTGTGTTCAGTAAAAATTATAATAATAGTAAATGTTTATTAGGCAAAAGGAAATTGTACAGTTCTGACTCAGACGGTGAACCACAAACTAAGCACAGCTTGTATCGTGAGGCTCAGGAATAAAAATTACAAAAAAAGCAACAAATAGTACTGTAGTAGAAAAACTTTTACATTCAAAGCAAGTAGAAATAAAAAAAACAAAACAAAAAAAAAAAATTGTGCAATGTTACATGTGCAATAGTTAAACTATTGTGCGTGACTGAAAATTATATTAAGCGTAACAGAGTAGATCGATGTAAGTGAGAGTATGTGTTTAAGGGTGTGTTTGTGTGTGTGTGAGGACGTGTGTGTGTGGTGAGTTGAGTGCACGGAAATCGAAAATAGGGAATCGAACCCGTAACCCGTAACGTAGCCAACTTTCCTAAAACATAATTTTCATCTAAACTTTCCTCAAAAAAAAAAAAACAAAATAGACCGCAACGCAGCCAAAAAACCGGCAAAGACAAGTGGAAACTACCAGAAGTTGGCAGACAGTCCGTTGTTACGAACTTTGTGACGTCACAAACGACTTCGGAAACAGCGCTCAGTTAAATTAAACGAAAAACTGACCGGTTCGAACGAACTTTTCAACCAGTACGGTTGCAACCGTATTTATTAGTAGTTCATCCAATAAGTTAGCGAAATAAAATCGCATTAAAAATGTTCGTAACTTAGTTAATGCATGTTCTTTGCTTACTTAAATGTGTTTGTTTTGTTGGTGTTTTGTTTTTTATTTATACACTTTTGCTTTGGCTTTCGCTATAGAAATTATGGTATTCGATCATCAAACTCAAACTTTTCAAACAAAAATTATTTTATTCAATTAAATCATTTACAGACACTTTAGAATTGTGAAGGAATCAATCAGTCAGGATCCTGAAAGTAGTTGCTCCTTTCAAACAGTTACAGAGCTCTGAGAAGAACTACTAGCAAGAAACTCTAAGAACACTCTTTTAAAATAAACAGAAAAGAAAGACACAAGTTGTAATATTAAATGAAACTCCATAAAGGTTATTTGTTTGTAAAAAATCGGTAGTACAATAAAAACGCGGATGCACGTTTAAAGTGGTTCAGCTCCCTTACCATTACGTTTAAAGTAAGCGTTGTCTAGCGCCGTCTGTTTCCCACTGAAAGTAATATCAAAGTAATACTGCTATAAGGGCTTGTGGTACGCCCCCAGGTCTTGTTCAGAGTTAACCAAATGCACATTTCGCGACAAACGTCTTCTTTACTGCATCAATCCTCTTGCAGATACAAGGGTGAGTTTTAGTCAGTAAAAGTCTGACACTCCCGCCCGGGTGGTAAAAGTCATTTGATAATTTTCCATCCATTAGGAAAAAATCATCTTGTAATTAAAAATTCAGTGATACGCTTTTTTTTCATGTTTCTTCGGTTGCCCTTTATGTTCCGGGGTCACGGTATCAGTCATACGCTCGTAGAATAAACATTTCATTTGGGTTTTTTAAGTCCTTAAAACGTTCTTTTCGTTTCAATTGTTGTCGCTACACATTTTAACGAATATTAGAGTTGACATTTAATTGTTTAGAGATAGATATGTTTTTGATTCTGATGTCAGTGGAATTGATGATTTTAGTGTTAGTCGATTTATTTGCTTAAAAGATTTGTGTAAGAGTTAAAGTACGCTATTTTTTTAGGCTGTCAATACTGGTGGGACGACATTTAGACTGAATCGTTCACTTTTATGGCGGATACAGCGTGAACAACATCTCTTCGGTTATCATTGACAGTTGTTATTATGTTTTGAGGTTATAATACCGTTAAACGTGTTTACTCAATTGTATGTAAAATATTTGATTAAATATTATATTGGCAGTTATTTAGTCTTCCTTTGCCAAGTTCTTACACAATCCAAATTAAATCTATAGTATTTATTTATTTAACAATTAAACATTAATTATTAATAATAGAAATAAAACTAAATTAAATAAATTAAACATAATATGTACAAAACTTATAAATAATACTAAAATAAATATATACAAGTTATAAAAAGAAGGGCTCACAGGGCATCAAAAAACTCGTCCGCATCGCTGTCGACAGGACAGGTGCCCAAAAGGCTGGCAGCATTGCCACGTTGTATGGCAATGCTAATTCTTTGTCCCAGAAAAAGGCCAGCCCTCTGGTCACGTGAAGAGTCAACCAGTCGCTTGGCGATATCTTGAAAAACAAGATGAGCACTCGGACCCCATGGCCCCAGTGTTTCAACCCCAAACGGCTCATATATATAATTTCCAATAAGGTTATTATATTTGCGCCGTTTGAGGTTTTCTGCACTTGCAGCAGCTGCCCCAGCACAACACGCAGACCTAGGAAGATGAGATGGCGCAAGGGTATCAACACATGTTGCATCCCACACCAAAGGCCTACCCAACTTCCAAGGCATTATGGTCATTCCATCTGGTCTTTTCCCATCGTCGCGTGCCAGACCATTAGGTTCTAAAACAGCTGGCACCCCGGCGGAGACAAAAGCACGACGGATAATGTCATTAATACTTGCGTGTCGTGCTATCCGGCCGGCGCTCTTACTGCATGAAAGGCCATGGTGTCCGAGGCAGTCGACCGCTTCACCGCATTGACAGCGATGCGGAGCTCCGCAAGGAGCGCCTAGGCGAAGGCATGTAGCGAGCCGGAAGGTCGTATCACCCATCATAGTGCCTAAGTTGGGTGAAGGAAGTGCCTGAAGCCAGAGGCCCGACTCCCACTTACCCACAGCTAGTAGGCGGGCACGCTCAGCAGAATTGGTGGACGTATTAATGAGACTATTCCGTACCAATCTGCAAAGCGGCTCATCCCACTGTCTCTGGGAAAAAGGGTTCACGGGCCGATCCGTCCCCGGGCAAGCCATTTTCCAAGCGTTTACAGCTTCAGTCAGACACGGCACCTCAAAATCAACCAGCGAAGACGATAAGATCTTGCTGGTTAACCTGTCAGTGCTGTGGACGGAGGACAGAAACGCTGGTAAACTTACACTAGAAATTTTGCGGACGCCGAGCCCACCGAAGCGAATCGGTAGAGTGGCTTGTAGCCAAGCTCGGTCGTCCAGAGCCACATTAAGAATAGACGTAAGAGTATTTTTGATAATTTGGTCAATTTTATCCAAAAGATGCGGCTGTGTCCACAAAGGGGAACAGCGAAGGTTATACATAAAATTTGGGCCAAAACAACAGTATCTAATGAGTGTAAAAGCCGAATGTATATTAATTTTAGAGAGTCGATCCGAAATATCATTAAATTGTTCGATTTTTTTTTCAACAAATGAGAAAAAACTGTCTTCCAAAATTGGGGAACCTAGGAGGTGCAATGAACTTCTATCAAGAATTTTGATTTGTGGGGCAATTGCATTAAATTTATCCAATGTTGTTTGTCTGTCGGTAGAGTCAGAAAGGAAAATTTCGCATTTAGAAAGATTGAGGTCTAGACCAATCGCACTGAATTTCTGTTTTATAAAAAGTAAGTCATCCAAAACAGTATCTACATCACCTCCTAGTGTTCCATCGTCTAAATACCACACGTTAAATTTTGATTTTAGTTTTTGTATAATCGGATGAATAGCTAAACTGAAAATAGCTGGCCCGAGAGGGTCACCTTGTTGGCATCCGACGGCAGATTCCAAAACATTATCCTTAAAAAACAATTTACATCATTTGAACGCTGTTCCAGATAAACCGCCCAAAGTTCGGTCAATTCCAACATTTTTGGAATTACGCAAAATGGTCGGCATGAGTTATTGCTCTTTCGGGTATTTGTTTCATATACAAAACAGAGCCTATTAGCGGAAACAGGGCCTTTTATTGAGCTATTACGTAAATTAACAATGACCTTTAGGTATGTTATGTGGGATATTACAAATGAATATACGTATCCTTAAATCTCTATTAACAGATTTGTGTTGGTGAAATTGCTGGTCCTCCAAGATAATAATAAATAAATTAAATCTTGATTTACAAAATCTGTAAAATATCATAGTTCTGAAAAAATATTCTTTTTATCTATCTGTAAAGCGGTTTTGCCAGAACATTATCAACCGGTTTCAACCGTTAATAAAAACTACCCCTGTAATGTTACTACTACTAACAATAACCACAGTTCTCAAGTACCAGCGAACGTCTGGTCCAAGTGATAAGCAACTTGCAACTCACACTATCTCACAATTACTAGACCTTGGGGTGTAATGTACCAACATTACAACTTTCATTGTTTTATCAAAGCAACAGAGAGGACATTTACTCCGACGGAATTTGACCTTTATTTTTCAGAGAATTTTCTTTGAAAGTTTAGAAGAATTTGTCTCTTGTTTGTTGAAACGTGGTGCAAATATTAATTTGTGTGAATTGTTTTTGATTGTTGATGTTGATAGAAAACAAATAATGAAGGACTACATAAAATGTCGATTTTATGTTTCAAATGTCAAAGAGTTATTTGACCTTTTACAAATATTATCATTACATAATATACAATAAATAAACTACTATCTATACTTAATTAAACATCTTTTATTTCATCCACCTGTGTCTCAGTTAAGTATTAGCTTGACAAGTCGGGCTGTCTTTGACTTTAAACTAGGCTAGAGTTTTTAATAAATCCTTTTTACGCCCCTACCCCACAATCAAAAACTTCCCCAAAGCGACATTAACAATTTAAAACACTATCCGCATCATTTGAACGCTGTTCCAGATAAACCGCCCAAAGTTCGGTCAATTCCAACATTTTTGGAATTACGCAAAATGGTCGGCATGAGTTATTGCTCTTTCGGGTATTTGTTTCATATACAAAACAGAGCCTATTAGCGGAAACAGGGCCTTTTATTGAGCTATTACGTAAATTAACAATGACCTTTAGGTATGTTATGTGGGATATTACAAATGAATATACGTATCCTTAAATCTCTATTAACAGATTTGTGTTGGTGAAATTGCTGGTCCTCCAAGATTAATAGCTGAAAAGGTCTAATAGGGTAATGGTCGCGTAGGTTTTCAAAAACTGTTTGAAATATTTAGAGAGCAATTTACTCCCCAATTCCGACCCTCAAACGCAAGTTCTCGACGAAGTTCATAAAACATAATACCTACGTATGAAAAATGGAGGTACAATACAAAAACTCCAAACTTTAGTTTCGGACCCTTAAGTACTTTATCGGACTTCCGCAAAAAATGAAAAGGGAATCCGACCTCCGCGATCAAATTAACACGACTTCTCAGAAAGTTGGTGTAATTATAAAACGTAAGAAAAAAGTACGCCCAAAACTGTTCGAGCCTAAGTGAGGATAAAGCTGTTTATTCACTAGTCGAGTAAATTCTGTTTTTTTTTCATGATAGGCAGTCGTTGTTCATACAAAGATCAAGATTGTTTTTGTCAGCAGCGACAAATAGTTGGTACTTTTACCTTTGAACCTTCGATCATACATAGGTGATTCGAGGCACAATAGAAAGACAATAGCTAAGTCGTTGAAAGGTTAACCAGCCTTACAAGAATAATATTGATTTTGCCTATATGTAATTGAGTTGTTGACACAATATCAAAACTGATATTAAAAGTTCTGAAGTAATTTGGTCTGTCTGTCTGTTAAACCTTCACGATTCAAACAGGATTCAAAATTTCTTTAATTTAGATTAAGTCTCGACTTTTATATAGTCTGTGATCTCGTAGTATCACATTAATATTGATGCTCCTCCAAAAATAAACGAGTTCACTGCGTTTTACATCACTTTTTTTTCTATTTCCCTTTTTTGTCGTCCAGTGAATACGCAGCTTCATTTAAACGGAAAACAGAAGCAGGCGCAGGTAGCTATTTCTTTGACGATTTCTATTCAATCGTTGCTCTGCTAACAATTTTTTTACAAAGTGGATTTGAGCAGTCATTAAAACTTTTTGACAGGCCTTACTTTAATTGTTATGGATATCTTGTTAAAACTGAAATGTAGACAATAAGGTATTTTGTTGTCGGAAGTTTTTGTGCTTCACGTCTTTTGTTGTCGTCTAGTTTACAGAAATGTCTGATTTATTAGATTAGGCGATGTGTTTGGTTTATTTTGTTGTTCGTTTGAATATCACACACCGATACCGATTAGAAACTTTCTTTTTTACGATATTTGTGAGACGCATTTTTTTATTACTGTGTTATTTTTTTAGTTTGCTTCTATAATTTTTAATTGAGAATTTCGCTTATGTATGTTATTTTTTTTAATACTTTTTGTTTGTGCTAGTATCGATGTAAACAAACATTCGCTAACCAAATAAATAAATAAATCTCTCGACTTCCGCAAAAAAAGATAAAGGAAGCTATCATCGACTCCCTAAGACAATGACAATGTCCTAGTAATCGTTGATGTAAAATAAAATAAAAATATCCATTCTATTATTATAAATGTAAACGTGTGTCTATTTGTCCGTCTTTCACGACAAAACAGAGCGACGAATTGACGTGGCATTTTAAATAGAGATAGTTGAAGGGATGGAGAGTGACACAGGCTACTTTTTGTCTCTTTCTAACGCGAAAAGCCGCGGGCAAAAGCTAGTAATAAATACAAAAGAATCAAAACAACAAGAAAACAAACAATATAAAACTGACCACAACAAACCCCCAAGTAAACGTCGCAAAGAGCATACACCAGCAATTCCCTTAAAAGCAAACTATGTTATAAAAAATGCGTTGACGCGGTCTGACAAAGTGCAGTCGCATCGTATGTCTGGAGATAAAGTGTCGCCATTACTGCGTCCTACCAGCTTCAGTTAGGAGATTAGTTTTTGTACATACGCGCGATATTTTATAGAAATAATTAAAGTAATACGAGCTTGGTGTAAAGTATTGAAATTATTGTGGAAATGGGGAGTTTAACCTTTTGACGGCTAACCGACAGCTGGCTGTCGGGCCGCTATTATTGTTCGAAGGATTAAAAGAAGGTAGCATAAATGATGAATAACACGCAGATTTATGAAAATACAATGATGAAGTGAAAGTCAAGAAATGGTTACAAGCTAGAAGTATATTTATACAATACTAACACACAAATAAAATGTACTATAGAAAGTTCCACTAACTTTGAGAACAAACGAATAATGAAGAGAGGCACAAACTTATTATCTCTGTCTATCATTTCCGGATTTAACTCAAGGCTGTACTAAAGTAAGGAGAAACTGCTTTCGTTAGTAATACAGATGCAAATAGACTCTGGCCAAAGGAATATTTAGGGAACGTTTGTAGAATTCGTACAATTCCTTGTAACAACAAAACTTGCAGCACTGTTAAACAAATGACATGTAGATAGATGGTAGATTGTTAAATGTATGGAATTGACTTTTATAGTGATTGACTGCTGTAGCGAGTTGCCGCTACTGGCTACACGTGTGCGGTCTGTACAAAATATATGAAAAATGGTTGCCTGTAAAGTCGGTTTTACGGGCGAAGATTTTACGTGACAACGTCTTTTACCGATCATAGTTGAGTGGGAGAGAGACGCAAGGCATTCGGCGGGCCTCTCTCTCGTTCGGTGACTCATCGTAACGTTACCGAGCGTTACACTTTTTCATAAGTGACTCCCAGCCGCAACCTAATTTAAGACGTTGTCACGTCAAAAGTATGTTAAGTGGCTGGCGCTGGCCGCCAGTGGCCGTGGTCGGTGGCCCGTTTGCGCGGACCCTTATAGTTACCGTAACCCCGGAACATAAAAAGGCAACCGAAGGAACATGAGTGGGTTTTAGTCAGTAAAAGTCTGACACGCCCTCCCGCCCCGCTCAGGACGGGAGAAGTCATTTGATGAATTCCCACTCCCCAAAAAAAAAGCGCTAGGGTGTCCTTTTTTATGACTCTGAGAGCCTCATTGCGATAATTCAACTCGGCCATTCTCCGATAAGCAAATTTTACGTGTCCGCGCTTGAATAATCCGCACTTATATCATATTCAATCATCCAATATTTTTTATATGTTAGATAGCATCCCTATCTAGCCATAAACAAAAACACAGGCGTCTGTTTTAAGTAGTTAAGACTAAATTAATTGAACCTAAGTTCAAAAACCTCTGTTCTCTAATTACCGTAACGTGTCCGCACACTGACTTAATGTTAAAACTTACTTGTAATTTTTATGACTTACAGATTTACTTTGATCCATTTAACATTTTAAATAGTGTTAAACAACGTGTATAGCATAGTAAAATATCGACTCACTAGAACCAGTCTATAAATAATTATCATTAAATTATCGGATGTCCGATCGAAAGTTATAATTACCGTGACATATTCTGTTCTCGAGTGCACATCCCTAAAAAACAGTATTTGGCACACCACTACCGCGCGCGTCTCTTCTCCTCAATGGGTACCGCAGCAAAACAGCAGTTGCACGTCTCTAACGTTAGTGTACCGCGAATAAAGCACGCTAGTATATAATTACCGTAACCTTGGTTAAAAACTTTTCTAATTACCGTTTTACATAAATAAATATTTGATTTTTATGTTAGACCGAAGTTGATCAAGTGAATCGAGACAGTATTTTGGCCTCCGTACGTTGTAATAAGCTCATATTTGCATATTTTGTTGGTTTCCGAAATTTTAAAGAAAATCTATCGATTTCTAATTACCGTATACTAATTACCATATGTTTATAATTACCGTTGTATGAAAAATTAATTCTTATTTACTAACTGTAGCCTCAAAATAGATGGGTACAGAAGTCAATCTACATACAAAGCGCGCTCGAACATCACCCGCAATCATCAGTGATGAGTTGATGAGGCTGTATATATCCCGCGGAAATGTGGAGGACGAGGTTTTTTTTTCAATGCTTAGTCTCTCCACAACTGCGAGGCATACAACCTCCAGGAATATTTCCTTAAAGCTGACGTGGGGATGAACCGAGATGTGGTCACTGTGGACAAGGACCTCACTCCGTTCTCCTTGGCTAAAGAGAACTGGCGCAAACCTGTAGTGCTTGAGACGAAGGATCGTAAGGAAGTATGGCAGAGTAAGGAGTTACACGGACGGTTTTTCCGGGCCCTGCATGGGCCCGATGTAGACTGTTTAGCGTCCTTTTAGTGGCTACGATTTGGTAACTTATTTGGGAAACCGAAGGTTTCGTCTGTACAATTATGGATGAAGTCATCATAACGAAGAATTATCGGAGATTTATTGTGAAAAATGCTACGGTTGACTTATGTCGGGCGTGTCACCTGCTGGGAGAACGATTCGATACATTATCACTGGTTGTTTTCGTCTTGCTAACGAAGAGTACTTGAATGGACATAACCTAGTAGCCAGGATTATCAATCAGCAACTTGCTCTGGAATACGGCCTCGTAGAATCTGAAGATGGCAATGTCATTGTACTGGGGACGATTCAACATCACTGACAGGACTGTTGTAGCAAACAAGCCTGATATAGTGATGGTGCATCAATTGAAGCGGCGCGAAATGCTCGTTGTCGTGACGGAAACCTTATGAAGACCGAGAAAAATAAAAAAAAAGTATATATATCAACTTGGCTTGCGAGATTGTTGACATGTGGAATGTGGACTCAGCGGTCATGTGCCGATAGTTGTTTCTGCCAATGGTTTAATAGCCAAGAGTCTCGACCAACACCTCTCTCTCGGAGGCTCTCGTTAGATGGCTGGATCAAGAGCTTCTTTTAAAAGCTTTTGGACACGGCTCGCATCGTTAGGAAGTTCCTACCTCTGGAGCTCTGATCACCGGTAGCTGGGACCCTGTTCCTGATGCCAGGGGGGGGGGGGGGGGCTACCTAACTGTTTTTTTTATATTTTTACATGTTTATGTTTTTTTACATCAGTATTTAAACATGTAAATAATGTGTATGAAAATAAATAAATGGAAAAAAATATAGCTTTTTCCAGCGGCTTCACTCCTACTATACCCTGCTCTAACCTACTCTAGCCTATCCTACTCTATCCCACTCTATTCTACTCTAACCTACACTATCCTAAAGTACCCTAATTTTCACTTTTTTTTTCATAAGAACCTCCTCCAAACAATAACAAACACAACAAAGAATTAGTGAAATCGGTCCAAAGATGACAAAGAGAAATAGGGATTCATTTTTATATAAATAGATGTATACAAATTATTAATGTGTGTTATTTTTATTAAATTATATCATATTTTACATAGAATTGACGGCATTTTCTAATTACCGTGGCATTAGATATTAAACTTTTCTAATTACCGTACTCATAATTATTTTAAGTCTCAATAACTAGAAAACTACCAATAATTAAAACATGCCTTATTGATTATTGAATTCGTATTTTTTATTAGTTTCATATTTTAATGAGTTTAAGTAAAATTAGTGAAAAATAAAAATGGTTACGGTAATTAGGCAAATAACGCCGAATTGGAGAATGACCGAACTAGGGTTTTCTTTACGATTTTAGATTGCTTTATTTTTATTTACATTTTTATTAGTCATATGTGAGCATAATATATCATCGCATCCATATGCCCCTCGACTTACCTAACAGGGTGTATAAATGCTGAGACATACAAAAATAATTGAAAGACATCGCTAACATTTGGCCCACTCAGTTGCATGAATGCAATTGTATAGAAAAAAAAATATATTGAGTTTCGGATGTTTCTTCTCATAGTATTTGTATCTTAAATAAATAAGCGTAACTTAATATCGATGTGAAAAGTAAATATTTAATCAATTTACAAAATAAATATACTTTTCATCATTTTTGTAACACCTGTATCATTTCAACTTGCATTTAAATAATATAACATTGTTCATTTAATTATATTATTCTCTAAACACTTGCACATTTTCTCTACATATAATAAAATTGTAGTGATGTTAAAATTGCACATTTATTATTTTAAAAAGTACGTTGAAAGAACCAGAAACGATACTGGTGCTGATGGTACGAAAACTTCTCCATGTACTAAAACTGAAACAGAATTGTTAAATAAAGGATGTCGTGGTATCGGTAGCCACAGGGGTTAAGTCGTGGCTTCTGAGGGCGTCCCAAAAAGTCATGGTGATTAGGATGGTACGGATATCACATGATACCACATGATATGGCGGGGATACCACATGATTTTCTTGCCGGATGCCAGCATCCCGCCGTGGGATCTGGATGCAACAGTCCTTACACGCACGTACCAGTAGCGAAGTCCCGCTGCTGCGGCTAATCGCGGCGCGGTGCACAGAGCTCCGGCGAGATCTCATGGCGGAATGGAGCAGTCCAATGGCGAATCAGTCTTAGGATTAGGAAAACGGTTGCTGAATCGACAACGGATTCAGTAACCGGCAATGATTCCGTTTTTTTTCTATTACTGCGTGCACTGGGCAATAGAAATAAAATTTTGATTCCCGAGTGTGGCAAGCTAAATTTCAAAACTTAACTTCAAGCAACATTTTTGAAAATGAAGAAAAAAATCATTGACGTGTAAATATTTATTTTATCTTAACTATTTCAGCCCCCTTACCATGATGCATATGCTTAGTAAGATTGTTAAATTCCTGTTTAGAAGTGTGCAAGTGACAGCGTTAGACACGTTGTCTAGCGCCGTCTCTTTCCCACTGAAAGTAATATCAAAGTAATACTGCTTATAAGGGCTTGTGGTAGGCCCTCAGGTAGTTTTCTACCTTGTATATTAGTATAACTCTTACCCTACTTATTACTTGAAATGATACAAACCTAACTCATGTCATGTTTTGATATTACATGAGGCTGATGACGTGTTCGTACATACCCATGCAGTTTCAATTACATCAAGTGTGCGATATGTTCCCGCAAGCGCCTACAGTTTACCAAACAGGTTGTATACAATGATATTCTAAGTAAAAAGGTGTAGGCAGTCGGCTAGTAGCACTTTAATATGTGGCTATTTCACCCCATTGACCTCAATCGCAAATTATATTTGTCTCTTTTTACTTGCAACACTTAAATTATGCTATCCTAGTTTGACGTCTAATTGTATGTGTGCGTTAATGTGACGTTTTTGAAGAAAAAAAAAGTATTATAAGTAACCTACCTACACCTTTTAACTTATAATTTCATTGGTTGTATATAGCTTATGGTTAAAAATTGACTTGCGTAGTTCTCTTTTCTAAAAATTGACAGACAATATTTTATCCTATCCTGCTTCTCACCTTATTTTTACCCAACTGCCGAAAGAAGGGGTTATGTTTTTCGAGCGTATGTATGTGTTTATGGACAAGTAATTTATATATGAATATTTTCCTTTTACCCGCACACTATTTTATTTTTTAAACCTCTTTTTTTCTCTTTTTACTTCCGCCTTCTCGGCGTCCTTGAGTCACCTGGTTCCAGCAGAATACCAGCGTCAGGTATATGCTGAGCTTATACCTGACATATGCTGAGCTGGACACCCATTTGGTGCAAACCGGAGGCACGCACTGCTTGGTCACTTCAAAATTGTAATATATTTTTTTTCTCTTCTTGTTTATTTCATGTGTTTTGCACCAAATAAATGTTTTATCTATCTATCTATCTTATGACTCATTTTATGGCACGCTTTACAGCCTGAACCGTTTGACGGATTTCGACGTATGAGGTGTCATTGAATTTGTCTCAGTTGTGGTAATGGGTCCGTGGCTTAGGCCCCCAGTGGTCGACGCACCTGTGGCCGACGCCCTCGATACGATTAATTTAATTCAAAGTAATTTTTGACCAAATGTACTGTCAGGCACAAAAATTGTTTTACAAAAATATTAAATGTACTTATATTGATTGTAAGTAAGTGCATAACAAAAATCATAATTATATTTATAACATAGAAATTCTTTTATATTAGAGGTTTGTTTTGAAAAATTAAAGTCTTAGTTATTTTTCATTAAAGAAATCTAGTATTTTTTCTATCATTTAGTTATAGGGTATATATTACATGAAACAGAAACAAAGGCGCCGACTTCCGATATTGCAGTTGGTTTTTTTTTAAATTAATTATATTGTTTTTAAATATATTAATATATTATACATTTTTATATATGTACATTTTAATATATTTTCACCATAATTATACCTGAGCAACTGCGCACATGTTTTAAAACCATAACATTATTGTTCATATCCTTTTCATTCTCTTCAAATCAGTTTTACTTTAGTTTATTTGGTGTATTCGGAATAGCAGCAGGTAATTTTATGCATAAAAGAAATTAAACAAGATGTTTTAGAATATGTTTATTAACATTTTTAATAAACTAACGAAAAGAAAAGATGACAAACTATATAAGTACTGACAAAGCCACGATAATTAAAAAACTACAAAAATATAAATTACAAACTTAATAGAAAAAAGAAATAGAGCTGCCTAATTGAATTTAATTGAACACAACAATTCGAAACAACTAAATAATAATAATAAAAGTTCTGCTAAGTAATTAATTTTGTTGTCGTTTTTTTTAATGGTTTTAATTTCGAATATAATATTTACGTTTACACTGTTGGACGGTGTTGAACGGACACTTTTTCCCGGTAGCCTATGACGACAGAAATATAGGGTGACTGGATAGTGTACGGTACTTAAAGACGTGATTGTGCTCATGATAACCAACAACTTTTACTATAGAAACAAAATTGAAATCGCAAAAAAAATCTGCTGCTCAGTACATTTATGTTTGCCTAATGCACTAAACAGCATTTCGGCTTTGCTTCAATAATAAAAATTGTTGTAAAAATTTTTGAAGTGAAAACTTCTTTAGCGGCGTTGAGCACTTTTTCTGTTATGGGTATAAAATCTTAAACTCGCGTCAGGACACGTGACCCTGATCGAAAAAGCGTAGGACGGATGGATTTTAATGTAAAATAATTGTAATAGTTTTAAAGTGTTAAATTTTTAATGTAATATAAATTGTCATGTTTGTGTACGATAGCGCAATAAATGAATATTGTATTCTACCACATAAATGATAGTACTTTTATACTGATAAAGCAATTGGTGCAAAATTATTCCCTAACCAGTCCAAAATATCAAACATGCTCAACGTTAATAATCAAGTTTTCACTTCTGCCGGCACTCCCGGAGTGCAACCCGTCTTTTTTTTTTTCTTAAAAATTGTTGTGTATCGTACACTATTACCAGTCACTCTATATATACCAAATAAAAACCATTTACAACGACATTCACTGTGATAGACAACGTTAGTCTGTCTGGACAATCATTGTTAAACTAAAAGCAGCAGAATGCATTCGACTGCTGCTCCAAGCTTTGGTTTGTCTTGTATTAGTGCTATTAAAGCATTCAACAAATCATCCTTAGTCTTGCCGTCGCCGCAACCATTGTTAGAACCGAATAAACATTTGAATGCGTCTGATACTAATGTTATATCTAATTTATTTACAAGTTGCCTCAGCTCCTCTATGCTGAATATGTTTAGAATCGGCTGTACGCCTGGGATTGTCACCACCACCAAGTAAATCACCACCTGCAAAATAATTATTAAACATTCAAACACACGTCATTTGAGACACAATAGAAAGACAATAGCAGCCCGTCAGCCGGCTGCCGGTTGGTCGTTGAAAGGTTAAGGTTACTTTACCTCTGCTTAATATAGTCCGCTGGTGATTATCTTGTCGATTCAGTAAACTCTTAGGCGTTGTCCTAATAGAACGCGAATACGCGTTGATCGCGCGTGTTAACGATGCGACCACCGCGTATTCGCGCGATTCCAAAAATTAGGTGTCCGAAAAAACCGTGAATCTACGATCGGTGGGTGAGCTATTAGTGTAGAGGCGCGATCGGATCGCGCGAATGTCAATTAGGACACGTTTTCGAAACCTATATGTTTGATCGCGCGTTCGTACAAACAGAGTTCGTGCGAACCGCGTAATCGCGTTCTATTAGGACAACGCCTTATCCTCTAGCATGTGAACTTGCATCGTGCTATCAGAATTTAACGTGACATTAACATATACACATAATTCAGACAAAAAAAGGCAATGGTGCTGACACAACTCCTGTCTAGCCGGAGGATCCGCCATTTTGAATGGAGGATAAGAAACAACTATACAGACACACTTGTCCCTCCTTGTATCTCTGAATGTCACTGCAACCTTTTTTAATTCGTATGTGTTTTCTAAAGTTTATCTCAAGTATCACAGACATAGGTGAAGAAAATTATCGTGAGGAAACATGGTTTTTTGATGAGCTAGCTATCCCCCGCCGTTTTATCCGCATTATGTTATATTTTTGATTATTGCTCCGCTCCCGTAAGTTATAGCGTGATATTATGTAGCCTATATCTTATTCTGATATAAAACTATATTAATGTTAAGTTTCATCAAAATTCGTTCAGTAGTCTTTGAGTGAAAGAGTATAAACATCCACTCACACACACCTATGTCTATCCTAGAATATAAATCCTAAATCGCACAAGCAACTTGAGCAAAGGTAGTGTTCATTACTCGTTCCTTTTTACAAGAAAGGCGAAACGAGAGTCCGGGCACTGGGTGTTTGAAAAAAAAAATCCTAACCAAATATGTTAGACAGCAAGGCGAGAAACTCAAGATCTCATAGTTACCGTTACATGGTTTAAAAAAATATTAAAAAAAAACTTACCAGTACACAAAAAGTGGAATATTTCATTTTCTTCTATTAATGTTTCAATGAATGCCAAAAAGAAAGTTGTTCAATGGAATGCGAAATGTGCAAGGAACTAATAACTGTGTTTGGCTTATATACTGCAAGACAGTTAAGGAAACAATAGTAAATATGTATATCAAAAGGTTAATTGTTAATATTTATATGAATTGAAAGTACTTACAACAGACTTTTTTTATTGAATTACTTACTTTTGCCCATGGCTTTGTCCGCGTATAAATACACAATTATTTTACAATTACACAGTTTGACATTATTTATTGAAAAAAATTGCAACCAATCTTAGATAAGATATGTCGTTTACACGGGGCCTAAAACCGCACGAGTTTTTGCCGCGAGTCTAAAATCGAACATCTAAATGGTAATTCGGCTAGGTCGCAGTAATTAAAGTAGTACTAGTAACTAAAGAAGCTAGCGCCATTTGTGAAACACTTGGCCCACGGCAAAAATCGGCTCGTGTAAACCCCTCTTTGTTGAATCAGACGTTACTTTACGGAAATTCATGACAAATGATTTTTAACCGATATATATTTATACTGTTTTTATTCCGCCAGGACCTGATTCAAGCCTTGGATACAAGGTGCAATAACGCCCTCCACCCGATAGAACAGTTTTATCGTAACATTTTCATTTTATGTATCCTTCAAACACACGTGAAGCGCAATAGCTGCCCGACAGCCGGCTGTCGGTTGGTCGTGAAAATGTTTATAGATGATGTGCAGCTGTTTAGTGGTGACAAAGAAATTCAAATATTAAATAAAAGTTATTTAAATGTACAAGTGTGACTTTACACAGCTGTTATGAGGGCTGTGCTAGAACGACCAGGGATCGAAGATATTTTTTCTTCATACTGAAAACCTTTTGTCAGGAATAAGACAGAAGATAGAGTTAACATAAACTGCTGGGGTTTACTCTTAATCTAATACAAAAATTTTAATACAAAATTTTCAAACTGTTCGTGTACTATTTCATGCCGAAAATATAAGGCGCGAAACCGCGCGTGCGCCGCGTAAGAATTGCGGAAACATTGGAATCAAATCATTATGTCTCTTGTTTAAACGTACATTTCTTGGCGATATTATGAGTAAATGTATGATAAATCGACCATATAAGTTTATGTAAGAGAAGAATATGTGTACCTAAGTAATTATCAAAGCAAAGTTGGATGTTATAAGGTATAGACGAGAGCGACTGATGATTGTCATATTATATTATAGGCTAGCTTGGACTTTGTTACATAGACATAAGTATTCAAGGTCGATATTGGAATAAACGAAATGAAATAAAAAAAAAAAATTATATAATGACGCACGCACCTTAAACGCCCGAATAACAGTCGTGACGTACACGCATCGTAATCGCGAAATACCCGTGTTAGTCTATTAAAATAGACACGTACCACGTAAAGAATCTTCATAATTATATACAAAATGGTAAACTGCCTGACTAATTGACTGACTAATTAACTGAGATTTTTTAATTGACTGAGCGTAAACTGCTGGTCCTAGAGACATAAAACTTGCAGAGTGTGTTCTTTGTAAAGAGTAGGTAACCACAGAGAAAGGATTTTTGTAAATTTAAACCCTGAAGGGGTGAAAAGGGAATGGAAATATCGGCATTCAAAAGCTGGCAAAAGCTAGTAATATTTAGTATACAATTCCAAAATCGCTAAGAAGAGAGCTACGCGTATGCAATGCGCGCTTTGTTGTTTGTAAAATATTAATATCTACCCTTAGGGCCTTAGCATACTAGCGGATTGCGAGCGTTCTTAAAGCGGAGCGGATGCGCAACAAACTCGCAGCGAATTCGTTGCGGACGCGCTATGCGATTGCTGTGAATAGCAGTGTAATTTCTTCGTCAACTTGATACAAATATGCGACAAAAACGTTGCGGGATCGCCATGCGTCAGCGACGTCTTCACTGGACAGCCGCGGAATGTTCGCGACGCATTCGTTTCGCCCGCCCCGTCCCGCAGCCGCTTGCAAACCGCTAGTGTGATAAAACCTTTTAACGACCAAGTGACAGTCGGCTGTCGCACTGCTATTGTCTTTTTATTCTGTCTCGAATCACGTGTGTTCGAAGGTTTAAGGTAGAAAGTGGTGCCGATTCTCTTATTCACAAACTAACGTAAATTTAAGTTAAGTGCATCTTTCTCTTTCCATTTAATTAAGGACAGAAGATAAAATATTAGTTAAGTCCTGTCAAATTTAGCCACTCCATAGATAATTTAGACGCAATTTAAAAACATGGCGTCTAATTATACGTAAATTTTCTTTAGGCGCTGTCTAATTTGACAGGATTAAACTAAAATGTATCTTCTGTCCTTTTCTTTCAGAAATGGAGAGAGAGAGATGCATTTAACTTAAATTTAGTTCAGTTTGTGAACAAGAGAATCAGCATCAGTATGTCTTTTTTTTTGGTGAGTGGGACATCATCCAATGACTGCTCTCGTCCTGGGTGCGGCGGGAGGGCGTGTCAGACTCTTAGGTACTGACTAAAACCCACTCATGTTTCTTCGATTGCCCTTTATGTTCCAGGGTCACGGTAACTATTATAAACACTCCGCAACCCAGCACCAGTATGTCTGCAGATGGTCAGATAGACATCGAAGTCAAACGAATGGTACCCTCAAGTAGCGCATGAAATAAGGTTTCTTATAAAAGTGATAACGAAACACGTTTCTCATATCGTATTTGAGAGCCAATATGTCTGAATTGCTAGGGATGGGACCCGTAAGGGACATTTTTCTGTATCATGATCACTTGAGACAAAATGCGGGGTTTTTTGTCACGTCGACTAAACATTGTTTGTTTGGCATTGCATCGTATTTTCTGTATTGTTTGAATAAAGAAAATAGAATCCGCGAAGAGTGATAGAATGTTTTAGATTGACTAGCTCTCCTCCGCGGTATTGCGGCAATGTCTTCTAAATATTCCTAGTTTTATACGTAATTTTCTTAATTTTTTGTTCCCTAAGAAGTTTCTTTAAAATATCAAATCACAGCTGTTAATAACGAGTGAAGAAGAAACGGCAGTCAAAGTAGGAGTTATTGTATCTCGCCTTAATACCTCGGTCTTAAAATTTTTAACACAGAGGAGCACAGTGACATTTAGATAAAGCTAAATCCATCTAAGCCTCTTAATAGGGATGTTCTCTAATAAGCGAGCTAAGAGATAATTGTCACCACATTTGTATTTTTAATTCCCTAGCAACACTACTTTGGTTAAAATTGCAACTACTCATAATTAACTTAGAAACATAATTAGAAACTTGACTTAGTTCATTATGCGGGGTCTTAAGTGCTTCGCTAATTAGAATTGTGCAAATAGCTCCACTATTTCCACAAAGGCATTAAAGCAAATTTGTTGTTTTTATTTTAAATAATTAGTTAGATTATTCTTTTTTTTTTTAAATTCTAGGCATTTATTTCACTTAGACAATTATTGATATACTTGCATTTATAAATTGTCAAAGGGTCGGTCGGTAAGTCAGAGAGGTGGACGCTACTTGCTTGTAGCAAGAAACTCCACGGACACTCTTTACAAAACTTAACGTTTAACTAAATACTGATTACTTTAATTTTTGGGCATCTATATGTAAAAACAATGTAGATAATGAGAAAATAGTTTTATATCCTACTAGTTTCTGCCCGCGGCTTCGCTCGCGTTAGAAAGAGACAAAAAGTAGCCTATGTTACTCTCCATCCCTTCAACTATCTCCACTTAAAAAATCACGTCAATCAGTCGCTCCGTGAAAGAAAGACAAACAAACAGACAGACAGACTCACTTTCCCATTTATAATATTAGTATGGATGCGTCAACCCAGCCCTATGAGTGAGTCTTCGCTGTCTGTCCGCTTGACTGTCAACGGGTATATCTCAAAAACCGTAACAGGTAGACTTAAAATTTTCACAGAGCGTTAATTTCGGAGGAACGAGCAAAAAGAAGATAGAACTTGCGTGAGTCATTACTACTTTTTGAGGCGAATTGCTGATGTCAGAAATATATTAATTAAATGTGTTAGTTTCTGTACGGTGTTTTTCTTTCACCGATATCAGTGATCATCATCATCTCCAAAATAGTTGGGAGTATATGTTGGGGTCGGCTTCCAGCCTAACCGCTATCAGTGATGCCTAAGATAAACTTCAAAACGAGTGTCTTTACAGATGAAGTCACATTCTGACTAATATTTCAAACCAAAATGTGCGAGACAGGTAAACTACTGGGGGGGCGAGACGGAATGGGATGCGTCGCCTCCTTCTGCGAAGCAGTTATGCTAGTGAAGGAGGCGGCGGCGCGCGAGAGGCAACGATGAGCCTCTCGCCCCGGACTAAGACCCAGGCGAAGATGTGGAGAGTCGCAAGACGACTACCGGCCACCGTAGGCGCGGTTCTGCGGATGGCGAACGATGGGTAGCTCGCCGCCCGGCTAAGACCAGGACCGCGTGGACGGCGCGTTTTGTTCCACGCGCGCCTCAAAGAGAAGGAGTCAGCACAGGAAGGGTCCCAACAGGGCCAACGCCTGCCGGGGTTGCGAAATGTTTATAATAGTTACCGTGACCCTGGAACATAAAGGGCAATCGAAGGAACATGAGTGGGTTATAGTCAGTAAGAGTCTGACACGCCCTCCCGCCGCACCCAGGACGGGAGCAGTCATTTGATGATTTCCCACTCACCAAAAAAAAAAAGGTAAACTACTGGGCCACCACTATTATAATAAAAACAAAATAATAGAAATAATATTGTATGGCGGTCTGAGCACGGAACCCTTCGTGCCCAACTCGCTCTTGTATGGTTGTTTAACCTCAGTTACAACAAATCTTTTGATACAAACTACGCGGTAATAATTGTGTACTAACAAACAATAAGAATACAAGTGTAATTGTTTTTATTATTAAATAAATCAATAAGGAAAGTATTTACAATATCCGTTAAAACGGAGTTTCCATAGTTGATTGACCGTATTAATAAAGGCTGTAAGAATAATAGAACAATATGTTTTTATAAACGATTGTCTATAACACTGGGGCTTTCTTATATGTTTACATTAATGTAATGAAACTAAAGTAAATATAGAGTTTTTTTTTTATTGTTATTTCGTTTTTAATTTTTAGCTGAACTTTCTATAAAAGGTTTATATTTGACATAACTTTGAAAGTCGCTTAGACTTTAAAAGTCGTTAAGACTTTAACTTTGAAAGTCGCTTAGACTTTGAAAGTCGCTTAGACTTTGACTTTGAAAGTCGTTTAAAATTTGACTTTGAAAATCGTTTAGAGCATAGTTATGTGGCAAAGCTTTATTGCAGCCAAATAGTTGGAGCTATTTTGCTATTTTTATTTGACAGTCAGATCTTTGATCAAAACAGTGCATTTCGTTACCAACGTGTCATTAAGCGTGTAACACAGGCTAATTTTCAATGTGCCCGCGAACTATTTGCATAATTAATTCTAACAGCGCTTCGCCAAAGTGAAATATTAAAATTGCCGGGTGTACCCTTAATTTAAATTTCTAAATGGAGATTTGAACGAATGGTTTGCGGTGTCGGATATAACCGACCGTGTTATTTTTATTTCGGTTTCTGTATCGCGTTGTTTTGTGCCGTTTTGGGGTACAAAGCATTACTGTACGGCCTCAAATAGGCCGCATTGTTAATAGTCATATATATAAAATAATAGAATAATGTTTTTCGTTGGAGTTTGTAAATATGGCGTAAATTGGTAATTGATTAAGTTATGTTGCTTTGGTTCGATCTCTCCGTCTAAAAGAGCCAAGTGAGTCGATCACTCACGCAAAGGGGTGTGGTATTCATAAGTTTTCCTGCAATCTATATATAAAGAACATTTTAAGGTATTCTTTCCAAAATTTTTAACTTTCTGGTTGGAGTACAAGATGGGATATCCGACAGCACAAGGTCATAAAGACTAATTAATCCTAATAAGCATTCAATTTTTCTTTTCAAACATTCGTTATTCTAAAAAAATTATAAGACAGGCCGCTTCGTTAAAATATCAAATAATTATTTACATTAAAACGAATTCTCAGAAAAAAACTTAATTTCACCAAGTATTAAATTAACGAGCCATCAGACGCTTAAAGTAATTAAGTAAATACGTTTTCTGAGTTAAAAATTCTATACAAACCAGAAAAAAAATATAGAAACGGGAAAAAATCAAAGGCTGGCATTATCATTTACGAGGTTTCGTACCTACGCGTTGCTTCGGTAAAGTAATTAAAACTTTTCAGTAAAAAAACTGATTTGATAAGCTTTGAAGGAAACTGCCAACAACTTATTTGACGGTGTGCTAATTAAATTTTCTGAGCATTAGAATGCAATTAAAATGTCATTAAGTACTTTTCTAAAGCGGCAAGGTCCTTATATACACACATCAACTTGGTCTAGAGATATTTCATTTGAACCTAAATAACTAAAATTGACACCGACACATTAATAAACCTTGTTTAGTAGCCTATCTAATCTGATAATAAACTTTAAGATATAGGTAATTAAAAAAAAAACTTAGAAGAAGAGCAAAAACACAGACAAAATTTCAATCTTAACTTTATTTTTGAAACATCAAAACCTAAACAAAGCAACTATTTTTTTATAATAATTGTTGAAAACTTCAAATTAATAATCCGTGGATCCACCTAAGACTCTCCTGACTCATCTGCAGCGGTTCAGCATACTCAAAACAAGGGTGTCAATATCCTGTTGTGGAATCCATACTAATATTATAAATGGGAAAGTGTGTGATGTTTGTCTTTCTTTCACGGCAAAACGGAGCGACGAATTGACGTGATTTTTTAAGTGGAGATAGTTGAAGGGATGGAGAGTAACATAGGCTACTTTTTGTCTCTTTCTAACGCGAGCGAAGCCGCGGGCAAAAGCTAGTACTGTCATAAATTGCGGTTTTTGAAGTCATGAGGACTAGTCAGAGCGTTATATCCAGGCTTTGGTTACGTTATCGGGTTAAGGGGTGAAGTGGTGGAACGGCACCGAGGACCTCAACGCATTACAACACATGTACAGGACCGATTCATAGTAAATGCTGCACGAAGTCAACCAAATGTAACGGCGATGCAATTGGTTCAAAGGCTACAGACAGAGAGAGTATGGTTTGCTGGTAAGCGGTCAAACTTTGAGAAGACGACTGCTCTTCTAAAACTTGCGCTATGCATTAAGCTTTTTCCTCAAAATGTTAGCCTTGCCAAAAATAACTCTGGACTAATAACTTCCTGCTTTGGCTCCACAAAGTTCAAACTTAACACAATCCGTACTAATATTATAAATGCGAAAGTATAGTTTTCATCCCGGAAATCCCCCGGGAACGGGAGCTAGTCCACGCGGACGAAGTCGCGGGCAAAAGCTATATTACAATAACATTTTTACCCTGCTATCAGATTACCTCCGTCAGGCCCAACCTACACGGCTTCAAGTGAATGGATATGTAGGCGGGATGCCATTACATTTTACGCCTTTGCAAACATTTCCTGGAGCCTTAAAAAACAGGATTTTATCACGAAGTCAATCAGAGTTCAAGGACATTGTTATATTGTAACAAAACCTGCACGTGAACAAATATTGAAGTTGAAAGGTTACCTATTATTAGACGCACGTAAGTTCTCTCCTAAACAGGCTAAATATAAACATAGGGCCTAGACAAGTGGCATTGTAGAATAGATAGCGAAAACGAATAGATTGTCAAATGTATGAAGATGTCAAATTGTTTAGCGAAAGCTTATGTCAATTCCATACATTTGACAATCTATTCGTTTTCGCTATATATTCTACAATGCCACTTGTCTAGGCCCTATGTTTATATTTAGCCTGTCTAGGGGGGCAGGTTTTACTAATTGTTGTCAAAATCTCGACGGGCCTGTTGTGACCCTGTCTGCTAAGCCGAAGATCGTGGGTTCAATTCCTACCCAAAACAATTTTTTGAGTGATTAACATGACTGTTTGCTCTGAGTCTGGGTGTACGAAGTCAATCAGAGTTTAAGGACATTGTTATATTGTAACAAAACCTGCACGTGAACAAATATTGAATTTGAAAGATTGACCTATTAATAGACACACTTATAAGTTGTCTCCTAGCAGGCTAAATGTAAGCATGTTTTACAAATTGTTGTCAAAATCTCGACGGGCCTGTTGTGACCTTGTCTGCTAAGCTGGAGATCGTGGCTTTGATTCCCACCCGAAACATTTTTCTGAGTGATGAGCATTGTTGTTTTTTCTGAGTCTAGCTGTGATATCTATAATATTATGTATTTACAAGTTACATAGGTATCTATATCAGTTTTATGTATAGCATAGTTCAGGCTCTGCCTACTTTGGGGTTCAGATTGCAATGTGTCTGTCAAAAGCTTGATCTAATCTTGATCTTGAATATCTTGTGATCGATTCCTACCCAAGATCAAATATTTGAGTTATGTTTGAACATGTCTTTTTCTTCCATACCAACCTGTCACCCGTCATGCTATCACTTACCCCTTTCTCCTTTATACATAATATAGATAAATTACACCCACACCCCATAATTAGACCATAATAGAAAATAACTTAATATATAATAGATGGGAGGCCAAACACAGCAACGTATTTACATAATATGAGATGAACTTTCTATTGCATGTCAAAGAAAATTCGAGATTTTTAAAGATTTTAACAACAGTGCGAAACATGGATGGGTGGTTGTTTTATTATAAAATCAATGAATTATATTATCATCATCATCATATTATTATGCCTTTTCTCAACTATATTAGTAAAGGCTTTTAGTCTAACCAGTTTCAGCTGAAAAACTGAGTTGTACATTGTGTGGTTGCGTCTGAGAACTCACAATCCGGTTACTGGATAATCGCGATTCATACGACGCAAATCTCGCTTTTGAGTTCAACCCCATTTTGTGCGAAATTTTGTCAAAAGGTTCAGTAGTTTAACCAATGATAATATAAGTAAAAAGGTGTAGATAGGTTGTAGGCAGTCAGGCAGTGGTACTTTAAAATGAGGCTATTTTACCCACATTTCACCTCATTTACGTCAGTCACAAATTCTATTTGCCTCTTTTCACTTGCAATACTTGAATTATGCCATCCTACTTTGACGTCTAATTGTATATGTGCGTTAGTGTGACGTTTTAAAGATAGAATGTCGTATAAGTAACCTATCTACACTTTTTAAATTATAACATCACTAGCTTTTGCCGCGGCTTCACTCGCGTTAAAAAGAGACAAAAACACGACTGCCATGACAAAAAAAAACCAAAAATTTTCGTCGCAGTCGGGGGACCTTTCCGCAGTATTTGAGTATTCCGCAAGGCGGTCCCCCGACTGCGACGAAAATTTTAGTTTTGTTAATCAAGTAGTTTTGGATTTTTCATAAACAGTTTTTATGTAAACAGTAATATAATATTTTCTATGAAAAATCTTGTTTTTTGCCTTTTAGTTCTTTTTTGTCATGGCAGTCGTGTTTTTTAATTTTTTTTTATTTTTATTTTGTACCTTTTAGTGATACGTCACTTTAATATTGTTACTTCGTGGATAATCAAATGTCGGTTTACAAGTAGATGTTTTTATTAACTACAAACAATAACAATTTATCACCACGACAGTAACCAATCGTGATGTATGTTACATATAAAAATCCGTTAGAATTTTGCAAAGGTTGTCAGAGTACCTATGTCGCTTATCACAATAATTATCACATGTTTCTCGTGTCATTTGTGTCGGTATCAAAAACACACTGAGTTTCTTCTTTTTATGACATTTTTATCTCGCAGTTCAGCTCTACCGCTGTTTATTACTGCTTAACCAGACAATTGAGTTTCTTCCAGTCGGGGCAATGCTTTTATACTCTGAGCCAGGAATATTCCCGAGAAAGACGTCGCTTCGTAGTGTTCTAAAGTAGCTTTTGGCCAGAGAACGTGGTGTTCCGACGCTTCTGCGGACAAGTTCCACCGGAGTGCACAAAGACTAGTGCAACGTAGTGAAGTGCTACTAACATAGATTTAAGTTCTATAACTAACACAAATGTATCACTTGTGTGTGTTAAGTTAAGGTATTTATCTATGGGCCTAATAAGTCTGAAATAACGGTTTCATTATAAATAAAAAATGTTATTTCTCGAATACGAAGGAAAGCTCTCGACTCCATTTGAATTTCGACTCTATTGTTTAAGACTGAAGCACAGACGAAAGTTACAAATTACCATAACAACAATTACCTATATCTATAACAATGGAAATACCTTGGTTGAAGTTGAGAAAACATGCCATTTAACCTGTAAAAATGTACGAAATGTAATTTCGTTTATATTAGGTAGGTTTCCTTTATATTAGGTAATTTAAATAAAATCATTCGTAGGAATCTATTTAAAAACTGTCTAAATCCGAACATCATCTTATTATGATGGAAATATGGTCGAACTGCAAATGATTTTGGTATGGAACTATGGACAAAGGACATCGTGACAATAATTTTTAGCATAAATTCCCTTCCCCTTTTCCTCCCACCGCGCATTTTTAAGCCGTTGCTGTATTATATATATTAAATTCTATTTATTTCTGATGTAAACGTTCATCTCATATTTTACCCCATTAAGGGTGGAAAAAACATTTTTTTTTTATTTTCGTCCGAAAAGTTAAACTCCAAGTACCCAGTCATTAACTTCAATAATGACAGAATTTCGTTCAAATTTTCATCCCCTATTTTACACACATAGGGGTTGAATTTCTAATTTTATACTAGCTCATGCTTTTTCTATCTTCGTCCAAAATGGTAAACACCAAGTTTCCAGTCACTAACTTCAATAATGACAGATTTTCATTCAAATTTTCATCCCCTGCTTCACACACATAGGGGTTGAATTTTTAAACTACTATCTCCGTCCAAAATGGTAAACACTAAGTTTCCAGTAACTTACTTCATTCAATAACGACAGATATTTGTTCAAACTTTCATCCCCTATTTTACACACATAAGGGTTGAATTTCTGAATTTATACTAGCTCATGCTTTTTTTATCTTCGTCCACATTGTTAAATACCAAGTTGCCAGCCACAAACTTCAGTAGGTCCGTTTTTCGTTCAAACTTTCATCCCCGATTTCACATACATAAGGGTTGAATTTCTAAATTTCTATCTCCCTCCAAAATGTTAATCACCAAGTTTCCAGTCACTAACTTCAATAATGACAGATTTTCATTCAAATTTTCATCCCCTATTTTACACACATAGGGGTTGAATTTCTAAATTATTATCTCCGTCCAAAATGGTAAACACCAAGTTTCCAGTAACTTACTTCAATCAATAACGACAGATTTTCTTTCAAACTTTCAACCCCTATTATACACACACAGGGGTTGAATTTCTGATTTTATACTAGCTTATGCTTTTTCTATCTTCGTCCAAAATGGTGAACACCAAGTTTCCAGTCACTAACTTCAATAATGACAGATTTTCATTCAAATTTTCATCCCCTGTATCACACACATAGGGGTTGAATTTTTAAATTGCTATCTCCGTCCAAAATGGTAAACACTAAGTTTCCAGTAACTTACTTCATTCAATAATGACAGTTTTTCATTCAAATTTTCATCCCCTATTTTACACACATAGGGGTTGAATTTCTAAATAAACACCAAGTTTCCAGTAACTTACTTCATTCAATAACGACAGATTTTAGTTCAAACTTTCATCCCCTATTTTACAGACATAAGGGTTGAATTTTTGAATTTATTCTAGCTCATGCTTTTTTTATCTTCGCCCACATTGTTAAACACCAAGTTTCCAGCCACAAACTTCAGTAAGTCCGTTTTTCGTTCAAACTTTCATCCCCTATTTCACATACATAAGGGTTGAATTTTTAAATTTCTATCTCCCTCCAAAATGTTATTCACCAAGTTTCCAGTCACTAACTTCAATAATGACAGATTTTCATTCAAATTTTCATCCCCTATTTTACACACATAGGGGTTGAATTTCTAAATTTTTATCTCCGTCCAAAATGGTAAACACCAAGTTTCCAGTAACTTACTTCAATCAATAACGACAGATTTTCTTTCAAACTTTCATCCCCTATTTTACACACACAGGGGTTGAATTTCCAAATTTTTACTAGCCTATGTTACTCGGGACTATGTACGGATTGTAACGACACATCATACATCTAAATCGGTTCAGGCATTAAGAAGATATGGTAAAATAAAGAAACTCACATACATACATACATACATACATACATACATACATACATACATGAACCTTGAAAACATAACACTCCTTTTTTTGGGCAGTCGTGTAAAAAGTAGCCTATGTTACTCTCCATCCCTTCAACTATCTCCACTTAAAAAAACACGTAAATTCGTTGCTCCGTTTTGCCGTGAAAGAAGACAAACATACAGACAGACAGACAGACACACTTTCCCATTCATAATATTAGTATAGATTGAGTTTAACCATTAAAGCATTACACATTGACAGACCATAATAATGACTTTCGCATTAATAAAATGATTACCTATATCTATTCACATGTTTTAATTTGTAAATAAGGATGTAGCAACATGTAGATTGACCACTAATGAACCACAAACAATGCACTGACCGTGTAATTGGCATAATGTATCAAAATCAAACATTACATTAATGAGAATGCCAAATATACTGCGCTAGCAGAATTGATGATAATTATCTCGTCGTCGGTTAGATTAAAGACTTGGTCTAGGAGGCAGTGCTTCTGGATTAAGACCTAGATATCTGCAAGTAATCCTTGATCTAAAAGACACTGGCTTTTTGATGATAAGCAACATACAGACAAATAGGCGAGACGACAAAAAAAAAGTAATTAGTCCGTCAGATAGATTATCAAAAAATTTTGGACACGTATTTTTTCTTTTTTATTGTAAACGAAAAATGACGAAGATACAGTGCGTTAAAGTTGCGCATGACGTCACGATCAGATACATATTTTGCAGGACGGTGACGTCAAAAGCCCCCACTCCGGAACTTTGTTGCTCTTTATCTTTGTATTTTTTTATTAATTTGATCAAGCAAAAAATACGTGTCCCGTATTTTTGGCCGATCTATCAGACGGACTAAACAGAATGCCTTTTTTTTTATGTTGTCGTCATCCTTATTACTGAACACATTTCATACGATACCTCTTAGTGAAGCGTAACATATCGTGAAACACGACATGTTTCCATGTGTTATCCACTGACACACATACAAAGTGTGTGACAATCAGTGGATTAACCACGGAGTAAGTATAACAGACTTTCTAAATCAACAACTACTGTCAAATATAAGAATAAGAACCGGAACTAAGGGCGTCACCTACTTTCTGAGGCACGGGAGTCACATATAGGTAAGTATTTTTAACTTATATAAGTAAGTAGATCAGTTTATTCGTTACCATAACACAGGCTTTGCCTAGCTTGGAATCAGAACGTCTTGTATGATGAATATATTTATTTATTTTTATCTCCAACTTCCGAACTCTGCCCAACGACTCAAAACCCCTTAATAGAAAAAAAATAAAAAAAATATGTGACTGGACCATTTATGCAAAACGCTCTGTCAGTAAATGCCTCTTAAACCCCATGAAAACGTAGGTTTGCAAGTTGAAAATAAAGAATCAACCCGACTCAGCGTTGGTATATTTCTCTCTCGTTTAATTTAGTGAACAGGCCCTTTCAGTTCGTCAGACGGTTTAAATAGAGCAAATTACTAGGTGGATACACTGCAGCGAGATTAGCAGTAATTAAGAAACTATTAAATAAGCTGCGCTTTAGGTAGGAAGACTACGTAACAAGATAAGGGGATTTTGTCCTGAAAATTACTGTTTTTGATGCTTATCCTTAAATGAGACTGGAAAGACGGAACTGAACTTAGTTTCTTGTAATCAAAGCTGTTATTTTCCTTGTTTATTATGTGTAGGTTTTTGCATTGTTTATAAATAAAACTAGCTTTCGCCAGCGGTTTCGCCTGCGTAGATGTTAAAACTTGTACGAAGACAGGTCAGACTTTCATCCCTTATTTCCCCCAAAGGACCAATGAGAAGGCAGCAGGACACTAGGTTATAAACATCATTCTACGCCCTACAGGAGCAGAGTATTAACTAAAATCGGAAACTGAAATCGCGCGGATTGTAGCTAGTGAAATAAATAAAGGTTTTATTGGCTACGCCGTAGCAACGTTATCATTGACGTAGTACTTCGTAGACCGCCTACGCGTACCTTAGTTTGTTTTAACTTCCTGATAGTTTAATTTAAATTATAATGTTTTGTTGTTTATTCTGTAGTTGGTTATAACAACTCCTGTATTTTCTGTAAGAGTAAACATTGGTAACTAACGGTATGAAATTACTAGTTTCAGAAAATGGCTTGCGTCGGTTCTTGGTATTTTTTAGTTAGAGGAAATATAAATGGTAGTTTTATCGTTATCTGGTGAAAGTTAATTACAAAAAGAGCTGGTTTTTATTTGTGAGAAAGTAACGAAAAAACACTTACAACATTTAAATATAAGCTATAACTTTACCGCCGGCGGTTTTATGTACGTGTTTAGCCACATATTTTTTAGTTACTGACTGTTGCTGTTACTTGACTGTTTTGGGTTGTAACGTGATGTGTTATAAACCAACATAACTATAAATCATCGACATATAAATATTTTTCTAATCCAAGGATTTCAATTAGTCCGTTATATATAATTATGTATAACAGTCAATCTCTCAGACTCATTCAATTTATTCAATAATATTTTTCCTTGTGTCTGAAATAATTCTTACAACTAAATAACATCACAACTACACTAAATCAAATAAAAAATATATTAAAAAGCCTTTAAAAATAACCGACGGGCCTGTTGGTCTAGTGGTTAGTGACCCTGACTGCTACGCCGAAAGTCGTGGGTTCGATTCCCACCTTGGACAAACTTTGTGTGATGATCATGATAGTTTGTTCTGTGTCTGGGTGTAATTTATCTATAATATGTACGTATTTATAAAGTATATAAATATGTATATCAGTTGTCTGGTTACCATAACACAAGCTCTGCTTAGCTTGGGATCAGATGACCGTGTGTGAGTTGTCCTAAGAAATATTATGTTATATTATTAATCATTACGAGTATATCAGTACAGAAAAGAAAGAGAGTGTTCTTTGATATGCTTCTACATCTTAACGAACCATTAGATCATCATGATTACACACACTTTGTTTAGAAAACAGTTATTAATATAATATAACCTTTTATCCATAAAGTATTGTTTCAACAAAAATACCATTAGCTACAAAAGCGCGAGATAAGCCACAGACATAAGCCAGTATCAACATTAAACCATTGAGGTATATATAAATTCAACCTCAAAGTAAATACACATAACTTTAGAATTGTAATTTCGGAAATTTAAGTGCATATTCTAAAACTTCCAGCATGGCTACCCTATTCAGGCTGTATAAAGGCAAGCAACTGCAAACGGAATTGCAGTCGCTTTGTGCTCCGTAATGGGGTACCTACATATTTGTATATGTATATACATATAATTTGGTAGATGAACCGATGTACTTTCAGCTTTAAATCTGTAGTTTAAATAACATATTGCTTTATCAAATTAAAAAAAAAAACATTTGCATAGGCTTTTTTCATACGGGAAAGTATCACGTTTAGTCGACCAAACTAGACCAGACGAATTAATAACTATTGTATGTTTAATGTGCTTTAACCGATGTAAATGATGTCCAAAATAAAATAAAGCTCATACGATACAGACAAAGTAATATTGGAACTTCCCTGTGTTTGATTTTGAAACCACATCCTCGAGTATGAAATGTTGTAATTAACCTTTCGACGACTACGCGACAGCCGGCTGTCGGGCTGCTATTGTTTTTCTATTTTGTCTCGAATCACGTCGTGTGCTCGAATGTTTAATAGGTGATTATTAAATAGGTACAGCTTAAGTGGATAGTAATAAGTTTTTACAGCATATCAACAAATAATTTAGTCTAAGAACTCACAAATACTTGAAACTCCGAATTGGTTAACCAATGTATTTTTCCCGTCTAAACTTACTCTTATGAAACATGCGCTCTTCGCACACAAACAAATAAACGCACACAAGCAAAGGGCATTGGAACGAGCAACGCTTGGTATCTTACTAAAGGATAGAGTAAGAAACGAGATCGTTTGCCAACGCACTGGAATTACAAGTAAGAAGTGTAATATTTTTCTAAAAGCCTCGGATTAACTCACGACTACAGGTAATAATGTGGTTGAACCCTTCCGATTCCGGTTTATTTATATATTATTTTAATTACAACGGTTATACAACCAATTACAGTAACTAAACAAAACAATAAAAATTATAACAACATTAAAATAATAAACAACATTTACATCAACCTCTCACAATACTCCTGACGTGCTAATAAAATCATCTTCCATTCATCCGCAAACAAATCGTTTGTTGGATAAAAATCCAAGAGATCATTAAGCGACACAGACAGACAAATACAGCAGTCAAACTTATAACTAAATTTATTCAATATCTTATTTTAATATAATTTGTGATTTTATTTTATTTTGTTCTTTGATTTTAGTCGACTTTGTTCGGTTTTATTCGATTTTATTCGATTTTATTTGTTTTTATTTGATATTATTTAATTTTATTATATTTGTATTAATTGTAATAATTTGTATTAATTGTATAATTTGTAATAATTCCACTCTAATTTAAAATTTTATAACAATCTATTAATAGATTGATATTGTTAATTATTATCTGCGCCTATTATAGTGCATGTTGTGCTTTTCTATAAGTAATGGGGCACTTAGAATTAAGTTTGCAATGCATAAATGATAAAGTAACAGTGTACTCGTTGTTGAGAAGCCTAAATAAATTCTGCGTTGGAGATAAAAAATGCCAAGTAAGTAATGAAACTTCAAGCTTATGCTCAAATAATTGTAACAAATTACGGTTTTACAGTTAACAATATTACTCCGGCTCTTATGTAGGGTACCCTAAAAACCCCTAGGAATTAAGACTTCATTCCTAGGTAATATAAGTAAATCAAAGGTAAAAGGTTAAGTGCTGTTAGCACCTAATGAGTCCCAGAGACAATCCCTCACTAAGAGATCTTGTGTCTAAAGGGCAAAAGCACGTACTGCCTTTTGAAAATAGTTGTTTGAAAAAACTGTTTTACGCGAAATTGCAGTGCTGTTCTTTTTTTTTCAACTTTTATATTAGTTACTAGCTTTTGCCCGCGGCTTCGCTCGCGTTAAAAATAGACAAGAAGTAGCCTATGTTACTCTCCATCCCTTCAACTATCTTCACTTAAAAAATCACGTCAACTCGTCGCTCCGTTTTGCCGTGAAAGAAAGACAAACATACAGACAGACAGACACACTTTCCAATTTGTAATATTAGTATGGATTTTTTTTTTTTTTTTGGTGAGTGGGAAATCATCCAATGACTGCTCCCGTCCTGGGTGCGACGGGAGGGCGTGTCAGACTCTTACTGACTAAAACCCACTCATGTTCCTTCGATTGCCCTTTATGTTCCAGGGTCACGGTAACTATTATAAACATTCCGCAACCCCGGCAGGATATTAGTATGGATGGTAATCCACCGAATTTTCGGTGATTTCTGCCAATGTCCAGTTTGATAATAATATTTCAGTTTAAATGACTATTGTACGATTATTAAATTATAGTACCGAGATCATACACGTGTTTTTATATCCAAGAACACAAGATGACTCCGCAGAGCTGTTCTGTAACTCTTGTTGAATTTAGGTGAAGTGAACTGTCAGTGCAGGTACTTGAAATGATGATTCATCGCAAGCACACTTTTATTTTTTAATCATTTACTTAAAATTCCTTTTTTTGCCTAAACATATGCAAACATACAAGAGTACATTCATGGCTATAATTTTCACCATACACTGATAATTTATAATTAGATATCAGCAAAATGAATCGAAAAGTAACTTAAGTGAAAACTAATATTTAGGTAAAATCAGTTTTGTAACAAAAAAGTATATGTACATACTAAATAACGTGCTATCTAAAGTATAATAATAATTATAACATCATGAAACGAATGCCTTTAATTATAATAACAAAAAAATATGAACGTCCACAATACAAAATAATCCTACCCTGTCAGAAACTATAGATCAAGATAATATTTATTCATGTCAGAAAAAAAACGAACGCATCAATCAAATACTTTTCGACTAGAAATCCTAAAATGTTAGTAAGTATATATTGAGACAGACTCCTTTTTAGTTTACGCATGAATGCATTTGCTATTTAGATTTCTCCAGAATTTAGAATTTGTTTATAAATAAATGGGGGAGTCTAGCAGACTCCATCTGCTATATAGATTTAGACTTTACGTCAATATCTAAGTTAGAGTTGAAATGTTTTATATCCATTAATGGACTATTTTAAAGGCACTTTGAAACGTCATTTTGTTGACCCATCGGTGAAGGATACGAGATAAATAATATCAGAGGGACCACGATTGTGTTGGGTGTCACACTGGTAAATTGATGGCATCATATGTTTGTAATTAGTTAATTGTTTATCGTCCATACAAAGGCTATCGCAATTGGAAGAGCCCGGAGCCAAAGTTCTAACGTGCAAATATTTTGGTACAATACCGCATAATCCCATAATATTTCGAACCACAGCTAGAATCAACAGCGCAAAGGATTGAGACAATAAAGCTCGAAGCATTCCAAAGTAATAATAGGCGAGATGACAAAAAAAAAGTAATTAGTCCGTCAGTTAGATAATCAAAAAATTTGGGACACGTATTTTTTCTTTTTTCTCGTAAACAGAAAATGACGACAATACAGTGCGTTGAAGTTTCGTGAAACGTCACGCCTTTGTATAATTTTTACTCAGAAGTGACGTCACAAGCCCCCTCTCCGGAACTTTGAGGCTCTTTATCTTTGTATTTTGTTATTAATTTGATCAAGCAAAAAATATGTGTCCAGTATTTTTGGACTGTCTAACAGACGGACTAAACAGAATGTCATTCTTTTGATGTAGTCATCATCCCTATTGTATTTAATTCAACGAACAAATTATGCAGAAAAAAAAACCGCGGAGAGGTAATACTTAATACAAAATATCTACTGTGGGGGGATCCTCATGAAACTGGAGATAGAACAGAACTAGGCCAATAAGCATAAAGGGATGACCCATATATTAATATCTAAATATAATATTATTACGACTTCAGAAAGGAGTGGTTAAATTCTAGAATCTAGGACACTAGTTTCACGGTCAGGATAAAGACCTGTACTGTTTTTTACCTGAGCTTTCCAAAAAAAAATCCAAATAATTGAATCCAATAAAATATGTGCAAAAAACATTGGGACAAAGCAACAAGTCCAAAAGAAAACATTTCACACCTTAATCAATCAACCTACAGAACTCAATAAAATAATATTGTCTAAAACCTAAAACCCACACATCTTCAAAAGAAACGCAACAGCAAAACAAATACTTTTCCCGCAACAATTTTAAAAGCTTAACCTATAACAAGTTGCATTGCAAGTACACAAACCCAGTATTGTACTTGACTAAGGATATAAAAGTACATGAGCCGTTCAGAACAAACGGCCTGAATATACGACACCGAGACGTTTTATCTTCTCCAAGAGTTATTGCGATCTCTTTCTTTATCTAAGCTTAGGAGCGAGATAGCATGAGGTATCAAATCTTCAGGTGTTTGATGTAGGTATGTTTGTAACTCCGAATGGAAGGAAGCATTTTTAGGTCGTTGGTGATAGAGACACTAGCTATTTGTTAGAGTGTGGGGAAGTAGAGTGTTATGCTCATATTTCTTGTTGGGCCGCGTAAAGCAAAACTGTGTTGAATACTTTAGGTGGCTGACTGTGTAGTTTATAGCTCGAATATGATAGAATTAAACAATTAACGCTAAACATGGTTGTGTTGCTAAGTGAAAATCATTTTTTTCCCTCTATTGACTCTGACGGCTTTCAGGAGTTGCAGTGGTTGGGGCGTGGCGGAATAAACTTGGTTATACTTAAAAAATAATAATCTTCTAAGGAACACATAACCATTAGGTAAATGACCGAGGAGACATTGCCCTTCATAACAGTATTTTAGTTCTTGCAATTGTAAAGAGAAATAAAGTCTACATTCGGTATTTCCTATCAACCTAGAATAATAAAATTTCTTGCCATTTTTTTTTAGGTCAATGACAACATTTTATATATATATTTACAAGTAAAGGAAAAATATTCGAGAACTTTAAATATGTAGTAGCTACATTATTAAGTTTTTATGGAATTCTCAGCACTCAAAGATAACTCGCGCTTAGCAATTTTATGACAAGTAGGTATTACTTATATTTGAGTAGCTGTTAATACTCAAAGGCTTTCAACACGAGCGTTTTTGCATAAAAACATGTTACATACTCTTTTAACCGTCTATTAGTATGGTGATGTGAAAATAATATCGATGGCGGATAAATAAAATTAAAGATAAGGATAAAATAGTCGACAAATTAATTCAATAAGAAAAAATATATTACTTATTTACTATAAACTAAATTTCCTTTAAAAGTTTGTAATAGTCTTAAATATTTAAAATACGTGTGTACTAACTTACAAGTTTGCAATTTTGAAATACCGTAAATCCAAACAGTGCTTTAAACTAATACTATAATTATGACTTAAAGGAAAATATTAAATATGTTCTTGTTTTAATTAAATAATCCCTGGAAAAACTGACTTTTTTAACATATTTAAGTACTTATGAAAAAAATAATTAACTGAAAAATTCAAAGAAAAAGCAGAAAAGAGAGAAAAGATTAAACACTTGAATTGCATGAATAATGTACTCGAAAGTGTATATAGCACTGCTTTAAAATACGGATTTTAATTGTCAACATACAAATATATACCCACACAATTATATCCGCAACATTTTTCGGATAAGAAAATTAATAACACAAACACGCACATCCCTAGCAGTGGGGCTTATTAGAGTCACGCAAAATAACTTCATTGGTATACTGAAGCCGGCACTACCAACATAAGCGTGTTCAAAAAAACTACATTTTACATAATTACTGGCGCGATATTATTGTATTTCTGTTGCAGTGTTTACGTTTAATGACTTAAGCAAGTCGTGTACAGTCAATGACAGACTGTATATACTATTACCTAATACTAATTGTTGTATACTAGTTTGGGGGAATGAGGAACAGAGTGAAAATCCCTCTTCCTCCATTGATAAGGGAGGAACCTCCGACCAGACGGGTGTTGTGTCTGGTGGGCTACTGCCCGACGGTTCAGTCGGGATTGTTGTACATGTTCTAATGTCGCCGATAACTCATATATCGCGATGCAGGATTGTAAGTTGTAGTTCGCATGTTCGGCGATAGATGTCGCCACACTAGCTTTTACCCGCGGCTTCGTTCGCGTTAGAAAGAGACAAAAAGCAGCCTATGTCACTCTCCATCATTCTCTTCAACTATCTCCACTTAAAAAATAACGTCAATCCGTCGCTCCGTATTGCCGTGAAGACAGACACACACACACCCACTTTCACATTTACAATATTAAGTATAAGAAGTTAGTAAAGATGGATGATGTTTACTCTTTGACGCGGAAACTATTTGGAAGATATTGTTTAAAGTTAAATGTACTCTTTCAAGCAAAATCTACTCAACGGATTTTAATAAAACTTAACAGTAATTTAGCTTATATATACACCCGAATAACACAAAGGCTGCAAAAACTTTACATAACGCGCGTAAAACCACGGGGAATAACATGTAAGCTATATAGCATCGCGCAATAACTTATAATAGGAGCGGTGCAGTAACCACGGATGCCGTTACTGGTGAAACCTCTTATCATACAACACCTTGGAAAATTAAATTTTATTTCCATCATTAATAATTCGCTTCTTTATAAAAGCTAGTTAAATGAATTACTATTTCCCAACCACTAACAATACTTGGATGACAAACAAGTTTTCTCACTGCCTGTACAAAGAACATTGATAAGTATCAAGTTGGCTAGAACAATAGTAAAATATATTTTTCAGTACTTCTTGCTAGAGCTGTGAGCGTTGCACTTAGCAAACTGTTGTGATAAAAATATGAATAATAAAGAGCTGTTTAAAGAAGTGGCTTTTTAAGATAAACTAGAAATGTTTTCTTGTTACGTCAGTAACTGTAGTTTTGCGGGTTTTAAATGTTGAATAGTAGATATTTTGACGCGCTTTGTGCAGTTGCTAAGTTATGATTTTCGTATGGGATAAATTTTTGTATGGCCAATAGTTGGTTGTTGTTAGTCTGATTTTTGTGTGTTATCTAAGAGATATTCGCAGTATGGTGCAACGTTGTATTTAACAAAAAAAAACAACTGGACAAGTTTGAGTCGGAATCGTACACGAAGGGTTCTGTACCATAGCAGGCAAAAAACTGCAAAAAAAATACGTTTCTTTGGTCATACATTATATGGGAGTTCGCAAAAATATTTTATTTTGTATTTGCGGATACAACGTCAACAGAAATACATCATTATTTTGTCAAAGTTTGAAATAAATAAAAATAAAAATTAATAAATAAATAAATATCCTTGGACAATTCACACACGGTCATCTGATCCCAAACTAAGCAGAGCTTGTACTATCTGGTAACCAGACAACTGATAAACATACTTATATATTTATAAATACATACATGTTATAGATAAATTACACCCAGACACAGAACAAACAATCATGATCATTACACAAAGTTTGTCCTAGGTGGGAATCGAACCCACGACGCTTAGCAGTCTTAGTAAATAACTAACTATCGCGGTTCTTGAGATATGTCATGCTTGGTGACGGACACAATGACAGACACGACGAAATCTCAGAAAAAGGGTCCCGTTTTTACCCTTTGGCTATGAAACTCTAAAAATAGAGCGCATTAAAACCATATTTTTAAATAAAATCAACATCATCATCTCCCTAGCCTTTTTCCCAACTGTGTTGGGGTTGGCTGCCAGCCTAACCGGTATCAGCTGCCTATCTGACCTCCATAACCCAGTAACTGGGCGACACGACACCTCTTGGTTAGACTGGTCAGTCGAGTTTCTGGCTAACCAGTAACGACTGTCAAAGTTCTACGAATGACATCCGGGACCAACGGCTTTACGTGCTTTCCGAGGCACGGGATGTCAGTGATGTCCAAGATAAACTTTAGAAAGTACATATGAATTGAAAAAGTCACATTGGTACTTGCCCGGATACGAACCCACAACCTCTTACACGAGAGATCTCTTTTCTTTAAATAAAATCAACACATTTGTCAAAATTCTACCTCTAATAGGCAAATCCCACGACAGATAGGTTATTGAGAATAACTTTACAAAGCTTAGAGATACCCAGTACAGTAAGTAGAAACCAGTACAACCTGTCACAGAACCGCTCAAATTCTAAACCTAAAGCCATTACAACCGCAAATAAAAACAAAAACATAAATACAATCGGTTCAGGTGGGTACGACATCCCAACATCCAAGCATCCGAACATCCACGCTCGCCAATAAAAAGCACGCGTTCACCAATATTTGTGACATGCTGATAACGTTCGTCGTATTTTACCGCTACGATTCGTAATGTGCGTCTCCCACGCGACCCTTGTGGGTTTGGTTTATAGGCTCTAGAAGAGACAATATATTTTATGTGATTATATTTTATGTTTTTTTTTTCTACTAGTCCAAACTTAAGGTTAGCCAACGAGCGGGAGCACAGTATACCGAGTGTTAAAAGAACAAATCGAGTACGAAACACTGTATTGCGTTCCAAAACAGGAATAGGTGATGTGGCTCAAAAGGCTGCCCAACTAAAATGGGATTAGGCAGGGCATATCTGCCGCCGACAAACTATGGGTTCAGTAGCACAAAGTTGATGCTCTAAGATAGACAGACGGGGTCGCGGCAGGCCACGAAGGAGATGGCGGGGTTAACTGAACAAATTCCTAAAAACTTGGAAAGAATATAATATAGATAGAAGGAGCGGAGGGAGGCCTTTGCCCGGGAATGGTCCAGAACAGAGTAACGAAATAAAAGGAAAAAAACTAGATCCATACTTTTTTTTTTTTTTTTTTTGGTGAGTGGGAAATCATCCAATGACTGCTCCCGTCCTGGGTGCGACGGGAGGGCGTGTCAGACTCTTACTGACTAAAACCCACTCATGTTCCTTCGATTGCCCTTTATGTTCCAGGGTCACGGTAACCACTATAAACATTCCGCAACCCCGGCAGGCGTTGGCCCTGTTGGGCCCCTTCCTGTGCTGACTCCTTCTCTTTGAGGCGCGCGTGGAACAAAACGCGCCGTCTACGCGGTCCTGGTCCCAGCCGGGCGGCGAGCTACCCATCGCTCGCCATCCGCAGAACCGCGCCTACGGTGGCCGGTAGTCGTCTTGCGACTCTCGACGTCTTCGCCTGGGTCTTAGTCCGGGGCGAGAGGCTCGTCGTTGCCTCTCGCGCGCCGCCGCTTCCTTCACTAGCATAACTGCTTCGCAGAAGGAGGCGACGGCATCCCATTCCGTCTCGCCCCGAAGCATGGCCTGAACCAGCGCCGGGCGCGAGAGGTCACCGCCGCCGATCGCCCCTACGAGGACACGTCGATGGTCCGCCCATGCGCGGCACACCTCCACCGTGTGCTCGACCGTGTCCTCCAGGCGACCGTTACTGCAGTGGTGACACCCAGGCGTCGCTTCCGCCCGAATCCGACACAGGAACCTCCCGAACTGACCATGTCCGGTGAGGACCTGTGTCAAGCGAAACGTGAGAGTGCCATGACGCCTCTCCAGCCACTCCTCAAAGAGGGGTCTTACCGCCGCTATAACGGCGTGCCCAGACTAGATCCATACTTACATTTACTTAATTTACCGTTAGAAAAATATTGTCTTTAGACATAAAATTGTTCACAGATAGTCTTTCAATGTAGTTAATTTATCATTGTTTCTTGCCAAGTTCCAAGATTTATCTATCACATACACTCATTCACACCCTCACTGACACAGACACCACTCACGCTCACACACACGCACCACTCACATGCATGTTTTCAATTACAAAATTGTAGTATGCAAATTATAATGAAAGAATTGTACTAGTTTTGTGACTTCTTGTAAGGGACAGGGACTGATGTCCCTTAATACAGGTTATTCTATAACCTAGCTAGGACAGCAGAACTTCACCCACCTGATTGTATTTAAATTGGTACATACCTGTTTGTTTAAATCTGTAATGCCTCATGTACTACAATCTCCCTTTTTTAAAGAATTGGACACCTCAGTATTTGATTTCAACTTAAACTTGATAACTTAATCTGCATCTGAGAAAATGAGTCGGGTAGACAGATAGTGGTCGATGTAATTACAAGCTGACGGTTTTAAGATATGTCGTTTGTGCTACGTGACATTGTTTTAAGAAAAAACTAGAAGAACGGATAAAAGCACGAAATTAAAATATAGTAGTTTCTACATCTACATAACTTACTTATTTTACAAAAGCAATAATTATAATAAAGTCATTGACATAACCCCACATTCGAGGCCTATATTTATATGAAAAACACCACTCTCAAGCCACATCCAGTGAACCCGCCTCCACAGTCCCATATGAACGGAAAAATTAATAAAATCGAAATCGTATCTGACATCGAATTAAGCTAATGCTCCTCGATGCCAGACGTTAACCGTTCGTAATTAATATGCACGGAAAATATATGGAAATCCGGTGAAATCCACCTCCCCAGTAAACGGACAGGGAGGTAAGCTTTTAAATTAATTAATATCAATTTCATGGCGTGTTTTTAATGATACTATATATTGACTGTCCTGTTGGTCTTGTGGGAGTAACCACATACTGTGCGTGGCTTTGTTGTTATGACATAAAATTTATCTTTGTGTCTACATATTTTGTCTTTGCATCACCTAAAGGTGGATTAGCAATGGGTAGCTCACCGCCCGGCTAGGACCAGGCCCGCGTCGACGGCGCGTTAGTGTTTCACGCGCGCCTCAAAGAAAAGTCAGCACGAGAAAGGGCCCAACAGGGCCAACGCTTGCCGGGGTTGCGGAATGCTTATAATTGTTACCATGACCCCGGAACATAAAGGGCAACCGAAGGAACATGAGTGGGTTTTAGGCAGTAAAAGTCTGTCACGTCCTCACGCCGCACTCAGGACTTGAGCAGTCATTTGATGATTTCCCACTTTCCAATCAAATACAAAAAAGGTGGACTGGTAGAAAATTGATTAGCAGTAAAGAATTGCTAAAAAAAAATTCTGTCTGATCCGTATCATTTGTCCTCAATTTCACCTACGTGATGTTAGTTATTGCCGATAATATGCTTTTAGAACCTTAAAATACCCGTAAACCAATTTATAGTTTGTTTGTTTATTTTTGAACCTACTAAATATTTCTACAACTTCATTGTGAAAATGTAAAATTATCCGTTGGTTTAGACGACCTAAAAAAAAAAAAAAACACAAGTTACTTTTAAACCACCACTTTGTGTCTACAGTTACCGAAATTATCACGGGCGAAAGTTACAGGCCTTACTAATAGATTTATACAATTAATTAACATCTGTTATCGGCGTTTTTCTTCAGTTACTCTCTTAATGGATTCTTGTAGAAAAGGTCGACTAGCGTTAAATTGAATTTGGCCATTTTCCTTTTGTTAATCTGGCTCTGAAATTTAAATTAGGAATAGTTCTGATGCTAGTGCAAGATTGGCTAAATGATACATTCTTTAAGGTTTGGAAATATAATTATTGTGTTAAAGTAATCATATTCCTATAAATCAAATTATATTCCGGGGATTGTCCTCCCACAACACAAATAATGTTTTTTTACGATAGACGCAGCACGGGACCTTTTCTATGCGGCTTCGATGCTCATTTAGCAGGTTTTATACGAATATTGCAATTATATTTCTGATAGGTTTGTTTAATTGTATGGCACAATTATATACATTTTCTACTGAATAAACATAAAACGCACCCTGTACAAACAATAATAACATAAGTAGCTCCTAAAGAAACTCAGAACATTACGAAAACCAATTCCGTCAATCAATCATCCAAGCACGGAATCAACATCGATAAAAAACCCACCAATAAAATTTCAATACGAACTCACGACTGCACTCGAAGTACATATGGAACGTTTGAATTTCCCATATTTTACGTGCCCATAAAGTTGGGCTCCGTGTAGTGTTTCCAGACGCCGCGCTTTTGATGAGAAGTCCTGTTTTCAACCCTCTTATGACGTTTCGACAGGACTGTGTATAAGACTTCTACAGTCCTGCTTTTTCTTCATTGTCTAATATTCGACCTTCCAAACGCTGCTTGGCAGGCCTCCCGCAAGATAGACTGACAATCTCGTCAAAGTCGCCAGGTCCCGTTGGGTGCGGGTGGCGCAGCAGGACCAATGTAGGTGGAAATCTTCGGGGGAGGTTTTTTGTCAGTATACGTCTTTCGGTTGATGATGATGAAACTGTGTAAAGCGGGTCTAAAGGTACCACACGGAGGACAAAAGTTTTTAGTATGATACCCTTGCTTTGGAAAGCAAGTAAAACTACTTCTGCGCGCAAATTGAAAAGTACTGACAGTCGTCACAAATAGTCAGAAGGGGTGGCATGTTTAGGTGTCAAAATTATAATTGACATCAGATTTTCTCGATTAAGAAATGCCCCAGAATTTCACTGATCCATGACTCCAATATCTATTATTTTTTTATTATCATACGCTTTCCTTTTTTATATCTAAAAAGGTGATGATAAGACAAAAGTTAACGCTCAGTTAAAAACATTAAAGGTATGAGCAACAGAGTGGAAATTTCATCATCCGCTAATAAAAATAGAGACTTCATTCTCTATTTTTAACCAGACGGGTATTAAAGTCTGGCTACTGCCCGACTGTTGGTATTACAATTGTATGTGCAGCTGCCGATAAAAGTCGCTTACTGTATAAAGTCTAAGTTACTCCTTTTATAATCCGCTATATTTATCAGAGAAAGTCTCGTTAGAATCGGTCCAGCCATTGGAGTTTTATCGCTCGAGTGACGGCGGTGTCCGACTTTTCCCTGGAATCGCGTTACTAAAGTCTCAACAAATTCTAATTGCGCGATGCAAGACATTAGTAAATAGTTCACATGTTGAGTGGTAGATGTCGGCACAAAACTATCAGTCGGCTTTTAGGCTAGGTGCCAGAACTTTACCATTCACGTCCCAATATTTAGAACAACACATTTGGCAACACTAGTCCTGGGGTTCCGACGGGTCGAAAAAGCGTGCTCAGTCCATCGCCACAATTCTAGAGAGCCGGTACAATTAGCTGGTTGCTTTGCATAAAACACACCGTTCATGGGACGTGGAGTAAGCGAAAGAACAAGCGGCCATGTTGGATTTTTTATTATCTTTTAACACGATATTGGATTAGATTTTAAAGGTTACAAAAGGAATAAAATACTTGCAAAGGACTTGCGTAATAACGTATAAGCTGAAAAGGTCGTAATTGTCTTTCATCCGATGAGTAGGTTATTCTATGCTTAATTATTTAGATTAACCAAATATGTATATTTTTTGTTAAAGACTGTAATGCCTATATATTAATGGGCAATACTATTGATAATATTAAACTAAACAGGTTTTCCCACAACTTTCTCCACGTTAATGTCTGTCTGTTGATTAAAAAATAGTGTGTGGAGTTTTGTCTGGTTTAAGCATCGTGTTTGACATAAGCGTTAGTCATTTGCTAGACATAGATTCAAGTACATGTATAGTATACTAAACTTCTTTAAATTTGGTGTAATGTTCAGCCGTGAAAGCATTACGCGGTACGTTTTTGCGCCAAATGGTTATGCTCACAGGTTATGTAATAATATAGCTATCAATATTTGATGGCCTTATTCACTATACGTATGGGGTGTAATCTACCCTTTTTAAAAAGCAGAAACTTAACAAATCAAGGGAGAAACAGATATTAATTTTCTCACACACTTTTATCAACTCTTAAACAAATAAAAAAATATATACAAGCTCACACTCAAAAACCTAACGTTCTTAATAAACTTGTACCAAACTTTCACGTGCACTGATTCACGTCGATTGTAAAGCCTTCGCCGTCACGCGATGGTGAGAATATAGAGCTATCTCTTATAGTAAGGTATACACAGTGAGGCTAGCAGGACCATGCAAACGTTAAAGTATGAAATTGGATTTTTAAATGGAAAATTATTAATCCGTACTAATCTTATAACTTACTAATATTATAAATGCGAAAGTAACTCTGTCTGTCTGTCTTTAAATGCGAAAGTAACTCTGTCTGTCTGTCTGCCTCTTCTTCGCGTCTAAATTACTGAACCGATTTGAATGAAATTTGGTACAGATATAGTCTGGGACCCGAGAAACGACATACGATACTTTTTATCCCGGAAATCTCCCAGGAATGGGAACTATTAATCCACGCGGACGTCGCAACAAAAGATAGTATTCTTTATAATTTTGTACTAAGCAGATAAAATATCGCAAGGAAAACTGCACCTTAAATTTTTATAAGTTTTTAATAGACATTATACCTTGTTGGTTGGTGCATGGCGATTAATACCTTCGCCGTATGAGAAAAGGCCTTTGACTAGTAAATCAAAAACAGGAAGATACTTATTACAATTTTGTCTGTTGAGTTTAAACTAGCGCTAGCCACTCAGTTAATTATAGGTATGTCTAATAAGAGAATTAAAGAATTGTGAAATCTGAGAATTCCTGTATCCTAAACACTGATTATTTAAAAAAAACTTTTCCCTGGGTTGCATTCGATTTGTCATGAGATCATTGCATTTACGAGTAACTTGGATAGGTATATGTATAGTTGAAAATGAATCCACGATGTGCTCTAGAAAGTGGAGATTTGGACAGTTTATTTGGCACAATTCTCTGTGAGTCAACTGTGAAATTGTATCTAAGAATGAATATTTATCGCGCTACTGCAGAAATTGAACAGCATTTCAAAATAATCTTATTATAAATCGCGTAGTTGAAAATTATTCTTTCAAAAATATAATATAAAATATTTACGTTAAAAATAGTTGATATTACCGGCACGTATCTTAGCAATAAGTTCAAGAAATCGAAGAATTAAATGTAAAGCTTCTTTGATTTAGTACAATATAGATTGGTATTGATTCTAGAACTTTTACGAAGGATACTCAAGTAAAATCTCAATAAAAACCATTGAGCCGATTTAAGTGATTCTATCTTGACATAAATCAACTGCTTACGATCGTAAAATATTGGAAACCCCGAAAACGTTTGATATTATTATGTATGTTTTACGTTATTATCAACATACACGGCATTTGAACCCATCTTAGATTATGGTTACAGTTTTCGCGTGACAAAGCTCTGATCGAAGCGGAGGTTTCACTCATCCAAGTCACAATACCTACTATTATCAGTAATTCATTTTACATAACGTCCAACATTAAAATTGGAATTCCCGTAATACATAATGCTCTAAATGTAAGGAGTAATCAAAAAGTTGTTAAGCCAATGGAACATCACGATACTGGGACTGAAGAACAGAAGGTCGCGATTTAAACGGGATCTTAACATGCAAATATTATCAATACAGAGTAACAACCCAAAATGTTATGGACCGTAAAATGAGTGAATACAGTAATGGAAAATGAGTGAACCTATGTATATAAAATGGTAAACTAATGTATATAAAATTGATCAATGCACAGCCCCAAACCGCTAATCCTAGAGGCATGAAATTTGAAGGGTGTGTAAGGTGTGTTCTTTGTTTAGAGTATATTATATCAAATGCCATAATACTGCCACGCGAAAATGATCCTCATGATCATTGACGATTTTGTTGTTTAATCTAGGATATGGTTGCGGTTCACTCAATTGACCATTGGTCGGCAAACCATTACCATGACCAGGCAGCGGAGTATCTAAGAAAGATTTTTGAAAATTTGACCCGGTTAAATAGTGGACAAAAGTTAGACAACCACAAAGTAAAGCCGCGAGCAAAAACTAGCACAGTAATAAAATGTGTCTTGCTGTATCTAATTTTGTTGCTACATACTTGCAACACTTTTCTTCTGTTGAGGGAGAAATATTTGGAAGGAGCCCCGCCTGTGAATAGAACGACGGATCGTAAAGTGTTCCGAGCGATTAACCGCCTCTGACCCGATGGTAGCTGTAAAAGCGATCCGGTTATAAGCTTCGCTTTGAAAAATGCCACGTTTGTTGGATTTTTAGTTAGTAATAGACTACATTCTAGCTTTGTTGGATCCCTTTTGCTGGTTGACTTAAATGTATAGGGGTATTAAGTTTTTGGTTACAAAAAAAAAACTTTTTGAATGGACACATTCGCGTGCAAAAGCTTTAAGCTATGTTTGGGTCGGCTTCCAATGTATCTGAATCCATGTATACTAGAACATTATATCGACCCATCAGTTATTGGTAATACTGATACCTAGCTAGCGCTGAAAACCAGCGTCGTGGACTCATGCCTGTGTATGGGTCACGGCATTGTGCTGAGCGCTAGCCATTTGGCGCGGTAGTGACGCTACTTAGCTGTCAAGGGTTTGTTTGTTAGGTTTTAAGGTTTAGTGTATAAGTTTTTTTAGTTGTAAAAAAATGCTTTATTTGTGTTTTAGACAATTTTACATGTTTAACTGCACAGCAGTTTCAGTAGCTCATTATGTGTGTGAATAACCTGTTTTCCTTTCTTTCTTTCATTGGTTGGACCATTTTTTTTATAATAGTAACTTATTATAGGTCAAAGACCTTTTTTCAAACAGAAAAGGCACAAAGTTTCATTATCGACCCTTGCGGATTGGTGATACCGGAATTGCATTAAATTGTTTTAAAGTAAAGTAGCACTGAAAGTTGTGGGCCTTTTGGGCGAATACCAACGTGACTTACTCAATTCATTTACACTTCCCAAAGACATTACTGACACCGGTTAAAAGAAACATCGTGCGGAAACCGAACCGCCATTCCAGCACTGTAAAACCGATGTTAATCGTAACTTTAAATAATACATGACTGTTTGAGTCTGAATAAGGTATCAAGTGTAACATTTGCAGGTAAGTTCGGATTACGGCTCCATAAATCGAGGGGTTGGGCCCAAGACATAATACTTGTAGGCACAGTAAATCACCTTGCAGATTGTGTGTGAAATTTGCCCACCACGACTGGGTTTGTGGTAATGGAGTTTCGGCTTCTTGCTTGACTTTGTAGTGTTGTGATTGTTTTCTTTTTATTTTTTGTTTTAATATGTAGGCTTTTACTTTTATGAATAATTACTTAATCAAAAGCATCTAATTAGCACTGGCAGAGTAGGGATTTTTGGTAGTCATGTAACTAGCAAAAATTAACCAAACCAAATATTTCACAAATGGTTCCATCACTTCACACAATGTAAGAGATGGAAATAAAATGTTTAAAAAAATCTTAATGAAAAGAGTATTTCATTCATTTTACTATAAATCATGTACAATCCACAAAATTACAGCTTAGTCACACAAATTCGATACTTAGCTCTCCATCTTTAACTTGCCAACGTTGTCTGACAGTAGAGCAACGGTTACAGTATGCTTACCTAAGGGTCATTGTGTTAAATCCGAAATACGAAGCCAAGGCGAAACTATAAAGGCTCCCCATTGTCCACGTGAGATCCGTGTATAGCGGATGGTGGTAGCAATGGCGAAACTATAAAATTTATGAGGATCCCCAAAAATTGGCGAATATCGCCCTTAGTAGAACATGACCCTAGAACCATTAGATAGTCTATTACTTACAACTACCACTTCTCTTACAGTTTTATTCAAAGTCGTAACTCCCGCCACACATAGCCATTCTCTCTCACAGGACTATTCTCTCACCATGTGTGAAAATTTAATGAGTACGAAGAAAATGGACATTCCTTTTAGTGATACTTGGTAGTTGGATATTTTGTTCCATTTATATTTTGTAAGTGCAGCGCGGTTATAGTCTAAGTGTGAAAATACTAAAGTAAATTGTAGTGTAAGTGTTCTTTACAATTTGAGTTTTGCTCGATGTTAAATATTTTAGAGTTCCTTCCTTTGAAAGGAAAAGGAACCTTTGTAGGATCACTTCGTTGTCCATCTGACTTTTACGACATTTTTTTTCAAACATTCGTTGTCTACTCTACCTTATTGTCGAGTCCTACAAGATCAATAATGATCTCAGTAATAAGTTTACTACCTGAGCATACACATGGAAAGATATGAAGATAAAGAATAACAGGGTTGCGAAATGTTTATAATAGTTACCGCGACCCTGGAACATAAAGGGCAATCAAAGGAACATGAGTGAGTTTTAGTCAGTAAAAGTCTGACACGCCCTCCCGCCGCACCCAGGACGGGAGCAGTCATTTGATGATTTCCCACTCACCAAAAAAAAAAAAGAAAAAGAATAAAAACCACTTTAAACAAGTACTTAGGCCACGATAAAACGAGTGTACGTTACTCAGCATATTTTTTGGCTTCGCTATTCTTTATCTTTATTTTGTCACTCGCTAAGTTAAGTTAACCATTAATCAATATTTTTTAGATCAATGTAAAACTAGCTTTTGCAGGCGACTTTGTCTGCGTGGAATAATAGTTCCCGTTCCCGGGGGAATTCCAGAATGAAAACTATCCTATGTCCTTTCTTGGGTCCCAGACTATATCTGTACAAAATTTCATTCAAAATGGTTAAGTGGTTTAGGCGTGAAGAAGAGACAGACAGACAGACCGACAGGCAGAGTTACTGTCGCATTTATAATATTAGTATTGTACCGGGGCCACGGTAACTATTAGAACTATTCCGCAACCCCGACAGGTTATCCTTCAGCTTCAAATAAGTAAGTGGTCAATAATTACGACCAATCGTTTCGTGTATCATTTTTGATACGATCAATCGTCATGACTTTCATCAGATCACACAGACCAATCGTATCGTGTATAGAGCCTTTAACGCAACAAAAATCTAATCTCGACGATTAAATCTAGAACATAGCGATATAAACAACAACTCAATTTATTTTTATGTCTCTAGCTTGGAACCTAGATTGTATATAGTCGTTGTAACTTATAAGCGCGTCGTATGACTTTCAATGACGCGTTCATAAAATGCAAGTGCCGTAATATTTTATTAAAAGATGACTTTACTAGGATATCGACAATTTTAATGGAAACTGAAGGGTTTTGATTATGTTTTACCATGTAGTAATAATAATACCAGCCTATAACTATCCCACTGCAGGGCAAAGGCCTCTTCTCATACAGAGAAGGCACGAGCATTGATCACCACGCTTGCTCAAGGCGGGTTGGCGATTTCGGACTTATATTAACTACAAGTCCAGGTTTCCTCACGATGTTTTCCTTCACCGATGTCTGTGATGTCTAAGATAAACTTAGGAAGTACATATGAATTGAAAAAGTCACATTGGTACTTGTCCGGATTCGAACCCGCAACCTCTTGCACGAGAGGCGGGCGCCTTAACCACTAGGCCACTAGTAGTAGTCTTGTATTTTTTACTTGACGTTTTGTGATTTTGTTAAGAATTTAAAGTCTACAAAAAATTACACATAGAATTTTAATTGTTAGACATCTCGGGCTGTCAAAAGACAGAAAGTCTGACTATTAATCTAACTAAGGAGTATCATGTTACCCAGTGTCTTGGGTTGTCAAGGCCTATACAGTATCTCTATGAAAAATCCATTATTCAGCTGTATTTGGTAAAACTGAAAGCCGACCCTAACATTAAGGCTTGAGAGATAACATTGAGGGGGTAGGCTGGAGACATAGATGTATAGCTTAGTTCCAATTAGACCTGTTTACCTTAAACTAGCTTTTACCCGCGACTTCGTCGTCGTGGATTAATAGTTCCCGTTCCCGGGGATATCCGGGATGAAAACAATTCTATGTCCTTTCTCGGGTCCCAGACTATATCTGTGCCAAATTTCATTCAAATCAGTTCAGTGGTTTAGGCGTGAAGAAGAGACAGACAGAGTTACTTTCGCATTTATAATATTAGTACGGATTATTGTACAGAATGACTTGTAAATCGACTTTTTCTTTCAAAGAGGTAATAATAGATTTATTTTAAAACAAATTAGGTCTGGGACCCAGCGGGTAATATTAGATATACAGGGTGTCCCACGGCTATGCCACATGGAGGGAAAGTACCTTGAATCTTGTAGATAGAACATTTTACTGAAAGAAGACATTATTTGAATTTTAAAAACAATTTAAATTGCATTCATATATTTTTAAATAATTAAATGGTTGGGCCGGGAATCGAACATGTTCCACGAGAAAAAATAATCACCCTGTAGTTTTATCACACCGATCGAAAGGTTTCATCATAAGGATTATTTTTTGCTAAATAACATAGTGTCGCAAATAAAAGGAAGACCGTGAATTTTAACATTTGATGTAAAATTTTGTTCTGAAAAGTTAAAAGCTTACATTGCCGTAAGGACATACAATTGACAATCATAACTACTTATTACTAATTAATCTACCCACTTGAGTAGTACGCATCATTTAAATAAATAAATATCCACAACAACAACACCAAAAAATCGTTAGGGGACGAAATAATCAAAAGTTATCACTTTGTATTCAAGAAGAAGGGACTATTTTTGAGCATTTGAAAAATTGACTAATTTTGTATTTAAAATGTTAAAATTCATGGTCTTTCTTTTATTTTTGACACTATGTTATTTAGCAAAAAATAATCCCTGAGATAAAACCTTTCGATCGGTAGGATAGAACTACAGGCTGATTAATTTTCTCGAGTAACAGGTTCGATTCCCGGTTCAACTATGTAATTATTTAAATATCTATGAATGCAGTTTAAATTTTTTTTTAAATTAAAATAATGTCTTCTTTCAATAAAATGTTCTATCTACAATATTTAAGGTACTTTCCCTCCATGTGGCATTGCCGTGGGACACCCTGAGTGAGCAAAGATGGTGTTACCAATTTTCGAAAATTGTTACCTAAAATTAATATTTCACTGAGGATATTTAATGGGTACTAAAAGCTGTGAATAAAATGAGCATTTACAAAAGAAAATGCTACCTAAACTCCAACACATTTTTATAATAGGTATGGTGATTGTAGAAAACAACTACTAACATTTCAAGAGACAATAAGTACCTGATGTGTGAGCCTGAGCAAAGCATGCATAGCATAGCATAGCAATAAAATAAAAATAAAATAAAATAAAAATAGCATGTTGTGTATACTAAAGCTGGGCATTGACCGCCATTTTTGCGTCAATCTAGTCGTAGTAAAACTGTGGCGTCACTCCAAATGGTTTAGGCGGCCAACCAACTCTAGAGTTACGATTTAACACTCACGATCAAATTTTGGATAGACGATAGTTCAACAGACGCGCCAAAATTACCGCCAATTTCTTCGCCAACTTCAGATACTGTGTATAATCTAAACTGACATCAAAAGTGGCTGTCAATAATATGACGTTAAACTCCAACATACATATAATATAGTTGACACTTTCCAATTTCATATTCCCGTGAAGTAGCGATAAGCAATATAAGTGGTACGTCAAATATTCGCTCGCTTCCCATTGGCCAGCGCTGCGTCCAAGTCATAATTTTATTTTATAAAAATATTTGAATTCAGAATCGTGTTTCTCTGCTACGTTTCTTAGATAAATATTGAACTTTGTACAGTATAGTTATAAGTTTTATAGTTATGCTTTGTACAATACGATGCATAACTGATGGCTTTGATTCAGTGAAGTCCAACTGTGGTGAATCTTTTTTTTCATGACTTTGTCCTAGAGATGTTAAGAACTCGAGTCTTTTGAGTCTTAATTTGACAGACTTGGCTCAATTTTACAAGACTCGGTGTGCCAACAAAACTCAGAGCCTTGAGTCGAGCCGAGCTCCAGTCCTTTCTCGAAAACTCGAGTGCCAAAATAGAACTCGTATTTCAAAAAGAGCTCGAGTCTTAAAAACAAGCTCACGTCTAAAAAAGAACTCGTGTCTTAAAAAGAGCTTGAGCGTATCGAGTCTTGAGCGGTAAATTCGGAGGAGTAAGGTTACTAACATTGTGACACGTGAATTTTAATATTAGATTATTCTATATTATATTCCTATAATATTTATATTCCGACTTATATTCTATTCCCTGTTTATTCATAGAGGAACTCGAAATGGAAAAGGACTTGAGCGCGACTCGACTCGAGCTCGAATCAAGACCTGAGTGTGTTGCGCTCGAGTTTCTATGTAGACTAAACTGTTCTAGTCTGGGAGCGTTGTTGTAACGAGTCGAACTGTGTAATTTGTCAGTTGAGCCTAAAATTTAGGACTCAAAAGACTCGAGTTCTTAACTCTCTACTTTGTCCTTACCTTGATGCTTGGTCACTCTATAATTATCTGATCTAAAGTCACCTTTTTAGTCAGTTTTATGCAATATCTATCAGATGACTTTGATAATAGCACCAAAATAAGCTAAACACAAACTTCCCCAAAAAAAAAATGTTTTCTTTGAAAAAAAAACCTTGTTATATTGAGTGAAACAAGTGTTTATGTAATGGTCACATATTATCTTATATACTCTATAACACTAGTCACCACAAAAAGCAAAAAGTCATACACTTGATGTCTAAACACGAAAAGCTACGTATTTTTTATTCACTGTTTAAGTCGCATGAATAAACTAGTACATTATAGAGCTTTAAGTCCAACAGAAACTAGAAAATTATCTATAAACGACACTACAACAAGAACACGAGAAAAAAATATTACATTATATAACTTCATACGTTTAAGTGAAAACTGTACTTGCGCGATTCAGAACTTTAAGTAACTTTATACTTTCTTCATAACTCGCCAGTCTTCCGCTAGATGGTGGAATTTTAAAGGTTTTCGCCTTTATTATTATAGAGATTGTTACATGGCCATCTGCGGTTCCCGGAGTATGATGTGGTTGCGATGGCACGGATATAAACTGCTCGTATCTTTAGTATGGCGCTAAAGTATATTGCGCTGTATTTTCGCTTGTCTGAACTAAAATAGCGTCTGCTAAGATGTTACGCTGCAGTTTGGAAATAAATAAAGTGATTACTTTTATAATATTCTGCAAGTTGTTGTTTAGTTCATAATGAATTAAATGGATCAAGGCAAAAGCGCTAGACCATCGCAATGTATTTCTCTTTTTATTTGAAAATTATAAAATGACTTCTTTTATGATAATGAATGACTTGCGCTTTCTGCGCATGCATTCCAGGACCACGGTGACTTTTTAAAGTAAATTTAAGTCAAGATTCAATTTCCCTTATATTTCTGCAGTTTGCATCTTAGTACCTTAGTAAAATAGTAAAATAATCTGACGTGTATGCATTTACGGGTTAGTTCAGACGTCGATGTACTTCAGACAACACGTGAAGCCGTTGATCTCTCTCCTATCGTATTGGATTGCCGTCCCATCGGATTATGAAGAGGGAGGTGTGTCTCAAACAGGCACACTATAATATTACCTACATACATATTTGGCTAGACTCCATCGAGACTAGTCGCGTTGCCGAAATTCGGTTCGGAGAATATTTCAGGCTTGGTAATTCCTTACTCAACACGATATATTATATTTAGTAACACACTAGAAGAAAGAATGAATATTGATCACCGTATGAGTTCAAATGAGTTGATGCTCACACACTTAAAATAACTGTAAGTCCACCTCTCATGATGGTTTCTACAACAGTATTTCAGTATTCCACAACAGGATATTGAAACCCGTGTTTTGAGTATACAAAACCGCTGCAGATGTGTCAGGACAGTCTTAGGTGGATCCGCGGATTATTAATTTTAAGTTTTCAACAATTTTAATAAAAAAAATTAGCGATAGTTCCTTTGTTTAAGTTTTGATGTTTCAAAAATAAAGTTTAGATTGAAATTTTGTCTGAGTTTTTCCTCTTTTTCTAAGTTTTTTTTTTATTTAACTTTATCTAAAATTGTATTATCAAATTAGATAGACTATTATACAAGGTTTATTTTAATGTGTAGGTGTCTTAACAAAAAGTTAATAGAATTTTAGTTATTTAGGTTTAATTGAAATATCCCTAGACACTTTTGATGTGTGTAGTCGGTATGTAATAAGAAAAGATTTTTGAAAATCCATCATCGCTAGCGAAAGTAAGTAAGAACTAAAGAAGTTTTAAAACCTAAACCAATGAAAAACCATCAACATAATTCACCGTGCAAACAAGACGTCCTAATAACTTTCCGTGAACTGCAGTTCCTGTTCAAACAAACTTGTACTAATTGTTTTATAATTGCCGATATGTACATGTCTTTGAGCGGCGACTGCTCAAATGGAACGATGAACAACGCTTTGGTCTTTTGTGGTTTGTTTCTGAACGTAAATGCAATTTGGCGTTGCAGTTTTAAAGTTGCCGTTGTTTATTGGTTTTCTTTGAAGAGAAGAATTTTGGAAAATTGTTTGTTCGAATCAATTTTTGACCCCTGATGCAAAAAGTGTGTTGGTTATAAGTTTGACTGCAATGTGTGTGTCTGTTTTTTGGTCTTTCTGTCTGTCGCACTGTCGCTCTTAAATATGTGAACTGATTTAAATGCGTATTTTTCATCATATTGATGTTTCTTCAAATTCTCATTTTAACAACCTGGGTGCGGGGTTTTGTTAAATATGCCTGCCGTAATCATAAGTACTGCACACTGCATGTGACAAGCACATAGAGCATTTTTGAGCTATGAGGAAGAAAGTGGTGAGTTTCTTATTATATATAAATATTAAAAAGGTACATAACATTACGCTACGACCTACGGGAGCGGAAAAGTGACCAAAGATGCGGGTGAAACCGCACCGCACAGGTAGTACAGCATAAAGGTCATAGCTCATTAGAGCCACCCGGCAGCCACTCCGCACACCCTCGCCTCCTGCGGCTAGTATTCTTTATATGGACTTGTATGGGCATGCGCTCACTATATCAACTCCGTAGCGTCACCGGATCGCCTCGGTTATAATAATAATAATAATAAAATTTATTGCAGACCATAAGTCCATAGGTAAAACATACACAAAACATACATACATACATAATTAGAACTACACAAGTTATTTTAAATACTCGAATGACGCACGATGACTGGTCATCCAATGCCACATCATTGGACTGTCTATCCTGTCGGCTACTATAGTCACCAAGCTGTTGGAGCTGTCGCGCACTCGCCGCATCAGGGATGCTATCCGCTTCCGTATCAGTGCGTAAAAATCTGGTACGCCATTCTCAGCAAACATCCCCGACGCACTGCAAAAGCGCGGAAGCCCCAACATAACTCGGAAGGCATTGTTGTATTGGACTCGCAGAGCATTGTACGACCTTTTTGTATAGCTAACCCATAGGGCACAAGTGTACATAGATTGGCAATACGCTCTAAAGAGTGTAATTTTCACCTCCCTTGTACACCGCGCAAACCTACGAGCCAGCATGTTACATCGAACTGCCAATGCTCTGCGTTCCCTCTCCACGTCCACATCATCGGACAGACTATCGGTGACCCAATGCCCCAGGTATTTAAACTTTGTGACCCTGGCAAGCTGAGCGCCTCCCAAGGTGACTGGCGGAACAGTCTCATAACATTTGTTACCCGCTTTAAAAACTAGTAGCTCACTCTTGGTCGCATTGTACCTAAGGCCGTGAGCCACCGCATAAACTTCACAGATGCGAAGTAGCCTCCTAAGTGCACTGATCGATGGGCTCAACAACACCATGTCATCCGCGTAGCTGATGTTATTGACGCAGTGCCCATCAATGGAGCACCCGACATTGGTTATAAGGCAAGTCGGTGCGGAGTGGCTGCCGGGTGGCTGTAATGAGCTATGACCTTAAAAGTTATATATTTGGCGCCTTACTTACCTAAAGAGCTAAAGAAAATATTGCTACCCCAAAAGCATTGTGTATTAATGTGTATATTTGCTATATTAAAAGCCTGGTTTAGCTGATCTCTGCCAAAATAACACGATTTTGAACAACCAGAAATCCTTTGACGGGTTATTCGGCTCAATTATTACTAAAATAAAGAGCACTCGAGTGTTCCGGACTTGAAAGTGAAAGCCCTAAATTATATTTGCTGCAAAGCGAAACTAAAACAAAATTTCACTTTGTTTGAAATTATATTTCATGCTTGTTTTGCTAGGAAGACGTGGAAAGTGCTTTAATTACTTCTATACAGCTCGACGATTACATGGTATTAAAGCTTTCAGTTGGAATAGCGTTTCGATCTTAATTTATTTTATTTTTATTAGATTAAAATCTATATAGTATTGTAGTAGTACAAATATGAAAATAACTCAGGGTATTTGTCTGACAGTCTGTCTATAGCTCTCTTATGGTTATACTAATGAACTGATCCAATTTTGAAAAAAAAAATGGTACAGATAAATTGGACAGAAAAAAGGGTACTTAGAAATATATGTAGACACTTTCAGTGACTTGTATATCTGAAAAATGGAATACTAATAGGATCACTTATGTGTTTTTATCCGTGTGTTGTCCCGTATTTAATGTTTTTTTACCCAGTTGTTTCTCATTTACCCTCGATACAACTGGGTTAAAAAACATTAAATACTTTTTTACAGAAAAGCCTATAAGAACGAAATTAATTTATAATCAGCCAATCAGGTTGCTTTCTTAAATCCGTTCCTAACGTACGTCTGCCTGTTGGTCTACTGGTCAGTGCAAAGCCGGAGGTCGTGGGTACGATTCCCAACCAGGAAAAACTTTGTGTGATGGGCATGATAGATTTTTCTATGTATGGGTGTAATTTATTTATGATACGCATGCATTTGTAGAATATTTATAATTATATCAGTTGTCTGGTTATCAGAACAGGCTCTGCATAGCTAGGGATTAGATGACCGTGTGTTAATTGTCTCAAGTTTTTTATTAAAAATTGACACAATATAGTCGCAAAAGCAAATTGGAAATTTTCAATTGTTTTTGTTCTAACTATGGGAAGGTTTTATAAGTGGGTAGGTATACGGAAGTACTTACTCACCTACCCACTGAAAGTTAGCATTACCCGTCTCTATTTACACAGGGACCCATTTTTTGTAACGAAACCTATTAAAGACCCCCACGCATATTTAAAAAGCTTTACTAGAAAACTGTTATCAACCTTCCTACATCAATTTGAATATTTTATGTCGAAGTAGCCCACGAATATGTACCGCCCACTTAAACATTATTGTCGTTTGAGATCAAAAACAATTTGACGAAAATGCTACTACAATTGTTCTTAAAGAAAAAAACATTTCAGTTACATTACAGTACATTTAATTCTCAGAAAGCGTAGGCTTTGAACATTTACCGGTGTAGGTATTACCCGCGACTTTTTCCGCGTAGATTTTAAGTATATTATAGTCTACAATTACTTTGTTGTACCACTACATAAGTTTGCAGTAAAGACTGGGCAACTATTTTTTTTTGGGGAGTGGGAAATCATTAAATGACTGCTCCCGTCCTGTGTGCGGCGGGAGGGCGTGTCAGACTTTTACTGACTAAAAGCCACTCATGTTCCTTCGGTTGCCCTGTATGTTCCAGGGTCACGGTAACTATTATAAACATTCCGCAACCCCGGCAAAACTGGGCAACTATCAGAAAGAGTTTTTGTAGTTACAAAAACTCTCTCACTAATGTGAAGCGTCCCTAGACAATTATATTGTACTAGCTAGCCTTCCGTTCCGGTTACTACATCGCTCTTAGAGATTGTAGCGTGATGTTGTATTTATAACCTACAGTACTTTCTTTGCTTTTTAAACAAAAAAAAATTCAAAACGGACTAACAGCTCCTGAGATTAGCTCGTTCAACCAAGTAAACCAATTCTTTAGTTTATATTCTTATTTTACATTTATATTCTGTAAAATCTTTGTTATATAAAATGGTTAACTGACTGACTGATTAACTGGCTGTTAATATATTAACGCACAGCCCAAATCACAGGTCCTGGAGACATGAAATCTGCAGGATATATTCATTGTGAATAGCAGGTAACCACTAATAAAAGTTTTTTTTTGAAATTCTAACCCCAGAGGATGGATGTTTGACATCTACGCGGGCAAGGCCGCGAGCTGGTATTAGTATAACTGTCACCTAACAAAGGAAAAGTCCTGTGACTGACGGATAGACGGACAGCGCATTAACGTACTAAGTAAGTTCCTTCTAGTACCCTAAAAAAACAGTATCTGCAATTCACTAACTATTCCTTTAATGAGAACCAATAATATTAACAGTACAAACGAACAGTTCCGTTATTTGAATGCCAAATTAATTTTACGGCCGGTCATTGACAAAGTATTTTGTAACCATTTATTGAAAACATACCGAAGTAATGAAATTACTATATTAATTAATACAATACGAGAATTAAGCGAGAGCCTCCGGGCGGCGTTTATTTGATGTTTTATTAATGGACGTACCTTTTGTTCAATTTGCTTATTAATGTGGCATTTTCAATCTGTGCATATTTTTATAATAACGTTAAAATTATAACTCTCGTCGCAAAAAGTGTGGAGTTATAAGTTTCACTGCTATGTGTAAGTCTGTTTGTTTGTGTGAATGTAGCACAGTAGCTCTTGTGTGGTTTTTTAGTGTTTTTTAGCAATGGTTCTTAGACATGTTTCGTCAAAACTGAGTAAGCCGTTTTGAAGACACCAATTTTTTTGTTTGCTCCGGTCTTGGTCTTAGTAACTTTGATAAAAAAACTTCAAAATTTTAATTTACACTCGCTTATCCATACTTAATATTATAAATGCGAAAGTAACTCTCTCTGTCTGTCTTTCTGTCTGTCTGACTGTCTTTTCTCCACGCCTAAACTACTGAACCGATTTGAATGTAATTTGGATTAGATATAATCTGGGACCCGAGAAAGGCATTGGATAGTTTTAATCCCGGAAATCCCCCGGAAATGGTAACTATTAACCCACGCGGACGAAGTCGCGGGCAAAAGCTAGTTGTTATATTTAAAAGACCTGTTGGTCTGGTGGTTAGTGAGCCCGACTGCTAACCTGTCGGACATTGGGTGATGTCTAGGTGTAATTTATCTATTATATGCATTATAAATAATTGTGTAGGATTTAACCTACACAATTTTTTTATTTGTTGTCTGGTATCATTATGAGAAATGGCCGTGTGTGAGTTGTCCCAAGATATTTATTTATTTTTGACGTGGACGTGGGAAATAATAATGTTAATCTATTATTATTTTAAATAAAAGTAGAACCTTTACTTAGAAAACAAAGAACAATTTTAAACATACAGCGCGGTGAGGAATTCAGACTCTTGTCCATTATAGCACAGATTAATAAATAGTTACTACGTAACAGATACTTCACTCCAATACAAAAACGAAAAAACCTACGCTATAATAGCCTACAAAATCATAATAATAATACCAGCTGTTTGCAGTAAGGAGAAATGTACCATAATTTCGCACAAAGAGAGTTCAGATTCTTTTGCCCGCCCCGCGACTAACGTGAGTGCGTGTCGTCCAGCAAATCTGCTAGGGTTATACGTATGATGACAATGGTAATAAAACGAATTTTTTAGAAAAACAATTATTATTTTATTTGTTGATCAAATATTTTTTAGTTTGATAAATTGACTGATGCATATTTTTCGTTCCTTGAATTCCCGATTATTATATTTTAGTGTCGAAAATATCCAAAAAAGCGTAAATAATTTTAATAAATAATCAAAAGGGAAACAGGAGAATTGGGAAACAGGGGAATTGCACAATAATCACGCAATAATTACGTGGTTTCGGCATTTTGATAGTCAGTGCTGTACCCGTGACGCGCGAGCACTCAGGCGGGCGCGCGACAGCCCGGTGTTCGTTGTATCGTCGACGATACGCGAAGCGGTAGGCATAAAACGCGTGGCCTTGAGCGAGTGACGGACGCCTGATTATAGTGCGACTGCGCTTGGCGTAATCGGCAAAATATTTAGGTTATTTGTATAATACAAACTATACTCTAGACTTATTAGAATAATATTCATATTGCTTTACATCGAACATACAAATATATAAAAATACGCCAAGTGATCGCACGACTAGATTCACACCCAATAACCGCAGGGCTACTTTACCAAACTATAATTTCAAAAATCAGCAACCATTAAAATATTTCAACCATACCAATATTCACCCCGTATTGCCCGACCCCACCAATTCAGGGGGCGCAGACCAAAATTACCATAAAACCATAAATACCGCTCGTTAAAAAAGCGAACAGTCTAAATTATTGAATCATTTACACTGTTGAGATACTGAAAAAAAATATGCTGTGCCTGGGGGAATAATTCGCGGTAAGTTGGCCCATTAACTTTTATCTCGCGGGGAGGCTGGGCCCACAGGAAGCGGGGGAGAGAGGGGCGATGTTGATACATGCCCCGCGATGACCCGTAATGGACAAAAATGCTTTAGATATCCGTTTCTAGGATCATATGGCTCAAGATATAAGATAAGTTAAGCGCTTTGTAAAGCTTTTTAGTTTGAATTGATATGCCTAGTATTAATATTAAACGACAGCAATTTGATGTGAATATTGTCTAATAATTAATTGATGTGAATTTTAAAATCCCGGATAGTATGAAAAAAATCCTCTTAACTGTAATGACATAGTATACTCGCTTATGCTCTAGGCAGTCAATACACGCATCCAGCCACAAGCCGGCTGCGTTAGCCAAGCCAAGTAATTAATAAGCATATTATTTAACAAAGTGTGCGAAAATTACACTAATGGAATGAGTAGTTGAATAATAATGGCGGTCTTCGCGCCAAAAAGTAATGGTAATTTGTTTGATTTACATAGATATTTAGCTCAAGGGAGCAATTTGCAGAATCAGATGGGTTTTCTGCACATTTTTTTTAAATTCTGCTTGTTTTTGTAATATGGAATGCAGATGTTGCATCTTTGGGTGATGTGACTAATGGCGATACGTTAAGGTAGCCTGTAGTTAGGCAAGTCCTGTATGGGACAATCCTGTCACACTATTTCTAACCACCGCAACTGAACTCTGAAAGCTGGAATGAATAGTTGAGTCCACCAGATAAGCGCCGATGCATTGAAGCTCGAAAAATCCCAAAAAAAAAATGAACTGTCTTCAATCAAATCAAAGCATTTATTTCACTTAGACCATTTACAGGTACTTATGAATTGTCAAAAGAGTCGGTCGGTTTGTCAGAAAAGAAAAGTGACGCTAATTGCCTGTTCCAAAACGTAGATCTCTATGGAGAAGAACAGGCAAGAAACTCCACGGACACTCTTTTAAAAAAAATCATGTTTTACAAAATCTTGGTTACATTTTCTTTTTGTTGCTTCTACATGTGAAAACAATGTAAGTATGTAACAAAATAATTATATTCAAAATTAAATTACAAAGTCAAATATAAAAAGTCATGGCAGTTAAGAGATGACCCATCTCAACTGACAGCGCCCGTTCACGAGCATGACGCGTGGCATCAGCACCATTTAGCTCAACCATTTTGAAGGGAACCGAATGATCCAACGCACTCGCCACCATCAGCGAGACTTTTTGAGCGAGCATGACAATGCTCCTAACCGCCATGTCTATTTGTGTTTTGTCTTGAATCCCGAAACGAAAATAATCAGAAAAAACAGTAGAAGTGTAAGAAATACATAATTTTACAGCATCTCAACTATTAAACATATTTTTTGTCAAAAATAGTTCGTGTAGTGAGTAGTAAGAGATACATATTGTAGCAAACCAACAAGCATTATAACCTAGAGACCGAGCAGGTGCGCGAATTTTTCAATTCAGAAAGCGCGCCATTGTTACAAATCTTTGTTCATACTTATTACTGCAAAACTTAGCAAATTTTGTTAATTTCAACACAAACGTGTTGAAAAACTAGCAACACTTTTCCCCGGCCGGCCTGCAATATCAGTTCAGACGAAAAAACAAACTTAGCTCATTAGTGCAAATTTACATAACAACAAATGAACTGGTCTGTCCATGCATAACTTCCTATTTCCCATCACCATCAACCCTTAGAACAACACACCCCAGCCCCAAAACATTCCCACACTCAAAATCACCGAACTGTTTACTGTATAGCCCCCACGCTATAAAGGGCTATACTCACAGCGACGCTTCCTCCACAATCAGTTGGTCCCCTTATCTCCCCGTTAATATCCTCAGCTGGAGTATAGTTCCGGCCAGCCGAAGCCTGATTATCCTGTGTCGTGTGTTCTTGCCTTTAGTTTGAGATGTGTTGATTATATAAACTGGAGTGGATTCTGTTGTTTTGTCTAGCCAGATTTTTGTGGAGAATTGGATAAAGTGTTACGTGAATTTCGCTTACGTTTCGTTTTTAGGATTTTTGGGACTGAATCCTAAACTGTCTTTTAACTGTACAAGTGTATTAATATTTATATACCTAATTATTGTTATGGTAACTGGTGATCAATAATGACTTTAGTGACCGATAATGTATTTATGTAAATACTAACTGCCTCCCACGGTTTCACCCGCGTTAAAAATGCTAAAAGTGAACAACCCTTATCACTTGGGGGTATGAAAAATAGACAGTAGCCGATTCTCAGACATACTGAATAAGCATAAAAAAGGTCAATGCCACTTAGTTCTTACTAAACACAAGCATTGTCAATTTTAATACCTACTATTTGTTAAATACCTCTCAGCTGATAACGCAAAGAGACGATTGCACGCACATTTACTTACCCACAGCTCCGGCTCTGTCAAATGTGACAGCCGTCGTTAATGTCAGGTGTCGTTACTACTGCCACGCAAAATTGACCCTTTAGATTGCTATCATTTTGTTGTTCAATCTGTGGTATGGTTGTGGTTCACTGAACTGGCCTGTGCTCGACAAGCCTTAACCAGATAAAGGGTTATGTTAAAATAAATATAATAAAAAAAATGTCGTTAGTACAAATATATTATCTGTTAGTCACTGATTACCTGTCACTTTATGTTAGAGGATTTTTTTAAGTTGTTTGTATAATCATTTACCTGTCATACCTAAGCCCATAGTAAGTAGGTAGGTAGTAAACAGGTCTAAAAGGCTAAAAGCTTCAATATTATTTTAATGGGATGGTTTGGACTAATCGTTTACCTTTAACAAAAAATCGTTTCTTAAAAGGCTATTACTGCCATTTCAGTCACGAAGTTTGCTAACACATAAATGGGACTACTGCAGTGGTTTGAACTTAATGCTGTGATAGACTTTTTATTCTAGGTTTTGCTATTATTTTGCTTACTTCAAAGTAGGTGACATATGTTTTATGACGAAAACAAATACTGACTAGAGAAAAACAAGAATGTATAACACCGGGAGTGTAAAATTCTTTCCCATAAAACAGGTTTAGGAACCATCTATATTTAAATAAAAATAAACCGCATCCGAATCGGTACATCCATTTAAGAGATATGGTGTGTCAGACAGGTGCGGTATAACTTATGTTACCCCTTTTTTTTCTTTAGGGGGTTAAGTATATGATAATAGGCGAGACAACGAAAAAAAAGTAATTAGTCCGTCATTGAGATTATTAAAAAATTTTGGACACGTATTTTTTCTTTTTTCTCGTAAACGAAAAATGACGACGATACAGTGCGTTGAAGTTGTGCGTGACGTCACGATCAGATACAATTTTTGCATTACGGTGGCGTCAAAAGCCCCCACTATGCCCCCACTCCAGAACTTTGTTGCTCTTTATCTTTGTATGTTTTGATTATTTTGATGAAGCAAAAAATACGTGTCCCGAATTTTTGGCCGATCTACAAGACGGACTAAACAGAATGCCATTTTTTTATGTTGTCGTCATCCCTATAAAGCTACTAAATGAGTGTGTATCTATTCACTGATTACCGTAGTTTAAGCTCAGTTTAGAATTAGATGGGCATCTGTGGGTTGTCCTAAGATTTAATATCTTTATTTGTGTACCTTAGTTCTAATCCGATCATAAAATTGCACTCTTTCTGTTAAATACTAATATAATATGAGTGAAAACAGAAAACATAAATTACATTTTCTTACACTCCTAAATGTGTTATGGAGATCATAATGGATATTTTATTTTAGTAGTAAGAATATTTTTTGCTTGCTGTTTCACAATGAACATTAAGTTTGAAATATGTGTTCAAAAACCTTACGTCAACGATTTTATTTAGCAAAAATATGAATTTTGTGGTTTTATCTAAAATGTCTTTTTGATTATAAAATAATAAAAATATTAAGAATGAAATGTGTGGTATATTTTTTCTTTTTAGTGTTCCGTACCTCTAAAGGTAAAAACGGAACTCTTATAGGATCACTCTGTTGTCCGTCCGTCCGTCTGTCTATACCCTTTTTCTCAGAAACGCGTCGAGATATCAAGCTGAAATTAATATCACATACTCAGGTCTGCTATCTCTCAAAGCAGTTAAAAAAACAAATTTCTAAATCAATTCAATCAAAAGATACGTATTGTTTATGTTCCATTTTTATTATACATTTCTAAGGGAATCAAAACCTGTAGGGTACTTTCTTTGTAGAATCATGAAATTTGGTAAGTAGCAATGTCATGTAGCACAAGGAAAAGAAAAACTCCGAAAACCGTAATATTGTATGTACAATACCCAGAAAAAAAAATTACGGAACCCTCGTTGCGCGAGTCCGATTCGCGCCTGTCGATTGTGAAAGTGTACGATCTGTATATATTTATTTGTTATGGATATATAGTTTAATCAAAAATGATTATCCAAAAAGATTTTCTTTTTTAAGTACGATTAAAAAAAATAACTTATCCAAATACAATCATTTGTGCTTACATATCGGTCACAAACCAATATTTTATCTACCATCCAACTTTTTGTATTTCACAATACGGGCTGACAAATTCGTTGCCTTTTTAATCCATGCATAATTACGAAGGTCCATATATAATCGACACGATGCTCATTATACAAAGCCATTGGAAAAATCCAATACCTCTTATTCATTAAATCCGACCGAAACCGAACCAATTTGAAAATTCAAAACGTACAAATGAGCGATAATTCCCTTCATTACTGAGTGTCAGTTTATTAAACCCCAAGTAAAAATCTGTTCGGAACAAAAAGGTGAAAGGGAGAAATACGGGGAAATTCGTATTTCGACCCTAAATCATGGCGGGACAGGGTTAATGGGGTCGAAACCCCTCGGCCTCGAGACCGGCACGTAGTTTAGACGAAATTTAATAAATTCCATCTCTATTACGATTCTTGAGGCACATTATGAACTTAGCGTTGTTTACTTTTTATATTTAGTGGATTTAATTTAATGGAACTAGAAATGGGAGGCGCTCTTTTAACGAGTTGCTTGTAATAATTTTTGTTAGGACAAAATATTTGTTGTTACTGCTAAATATTCAGAGTAGGGCTTTTCGTTCGTTTCATTATTAATTTTCACTCGATAAAGTGCTAAGTGGGTGCTAACACTCGTCTATAATTAATTACGATTTTGTGTTGTGTATAAAATAATTGAGATTAAAATACCCATTCCGAGTTTAGTAACTAATTGTATTTTATTTAGGTACTTACTTCCAGCGATGTGAAATTAGAGCATGTAGGCGGTGAGAATTTAGATTAAATTATAATTAGTGAAATAATTTAGTTGGCATTTGGAATACATTTTCTCATTCAGTCACTGTTATGTTCCATAGCAACTCATCTTATTTATACAACCTGTGCCCTAATCAGTATAAACTTCGGTGACATTTTAATTAACCCATTTCACAGTTTCAGTTTTGAACCCGAATTCTCAAACATTCAATCAAACAGGAAATTCAGTGAGAAAAAGTTTGTGTAGCAAATTGTCAAGAGTGCGTAAGCTGTCAATCACAACAATTTGCACATTAATATATTTATTGGAGTGTGTAGGATATAAATATATAAATCTGGTAATGGTCTGTTTCACTTTATATTCTAATAAGTTCTGGTTAAAATAACTGGAACCGAACATATCATTTTATAAATTACTGTTCCATTTTTTAAATATTTAGAAAATAGCGTCTATTGTAAAGTCGTGAAACAGGCCAAAAGTCATTTTAAAATAATAGCGAGCTGTCTATACAAAAAAGCAAAGTATTCTTCATGATTATTGATTAAATTACAGACAAGACGATATAAACCTTTTTGTAGCGATCCAGTTTTCTGGTCTTTATGTTTGGATGTAATAGTATAGAATTTTAAAAATCTGTACTAGTTTAATTGATGTATAGCCCACCCGAAGCGACATTAAAATAGTCACGCCGCCTTTAGACATCTGCAAAATCAGAGGCCTCGCAAGTGCGTTGCCACTCCAGAGACATAGACGATAGTTATGTCTTATGTGCCTGTAATTAACCCCACACTATTCACACTGAAACACAGAACGCCACTTTCGACAGAAATAGGCGCAGTTACACTAGAAATAGTACTTTCCTGACAAGCTAATTCATAAAGAGCTCTATTACAACGCAAATAGTGTTCCAAACCCACAATCATCGAGTTTATCACAAAGTTAATGAAACTGCACCCTGACATCGAAAAATGACCGCGCATTTAATGGATTCTCGCTCGCTACTGAATTGAGTTATTAAAATGCTCTTTGAAATGTAATAACGATTGCTGATACCCATTAATGGCAAGTACACACGATCGGTTCACGGACTGGGCCATTAAGATGTTTACCGTGAAAAGGATAATGATTTGAGTTTTTACTGTAATTGCTGGCCATTGATATTGAATTGGAAGTTTTTTTTTTTACTTTTGATGTTCTGTGATGTTTGTGTATGTTAAGGCATTTTTTAACGCCTTCAGTTTCAATATATTTATACTTTTCTTCTCTATTTATTATTTTTTATTGTCATCTACAGTGGCTAAAAGATAATTTGAGAAATTAAGCATATTTTTTTTTTATAAACATGAAGGTGTTTTCGTAATAAAAGGTCAAGGTTATTTACTGTAAATATTGACAAAAATACGATCAATGCCATTTCATATGTTTTGCCATGTGGAATGGCAAACAAACAACACCTTTAATATAATTTGATATTATATCCTACACTCATAAGTAATGTACTTATATGTTACAGGTCACAGGTATTTTGTATCATCTCATCATCATCATCTCCCTAGCCTTTTCCCAATCGTGTTGGGGTCGGCTGCCAGGCTAACCGGATTCAGCTGGATACCGGTGTTTTACGTGGAGCGACTGCCTACCTGACCTCCACAACCCAGTAACTGGGCGACACGACACCTCTTGGTTAGACTGGTCATAGTTTCTGACTAACCAGTAACGACTGTCAAAGTTCTACGAATGACAACCGGGACCAACGGCTTTACGTGCTTTCCGAGGCACGGGGTGTCAGTGATGTCTAAGATAAACTTTAGAAAGTACATATGAATTGAAAAAGTCACATTGGTACTTGCCCGGATTCGAACCCACAACCTCTTACACGAGAGGCGGGCGCCTTATCCACTGGGCCATCACGACACTTATCATCTGCCGTTCACATTATGTCTCGGCATTTTATATACGGCGTAAAGGCTCGCAGTTGTGTAAAATGCCGAAGGCAAAATATCAGAGCTATTCGGATGCGGATTCACACAAATGCCTGCGATTCACATAATTATTATAATATACAATGTGTGTATTGAAAAGTAATATGCAAATATTAAACAGAGCTTTAAGCTTTTACTAAATTCTGTTTCAATTTCTCTGCAAAAACTATTTCATATCACCATTTTATTCATTTTACCCTCTGATAGCTGCCAACTTATTTTCTTTTTCGTGAAAAAATCTTCATCAAACGGTACCTATTTAAAAAGAATTTTTGCACTCAATCAATTTATAAAGAACGGAAGGAACTTTCATCGACTATAACCTCACGGTTCTTCCTACTGACACTTGGAATTTGTTTGACATTTTATGGTGCGCTTCGAATGCATTGAACTATGCACAAAAAACTCAAATGGAAATGGGCCGCACATTTCAAAAGATTAAATAAATAAATATCCTTGGACAACTCACACATGGTCATCAGACCATAAACTAAGCAGATCTTATACTATGGTAACCAGACAACCGACAAACATACATATTATAAATACGTACATAATTATTTTTTTTCTAAATAAGTAAGTTTACTCACTCTCTGTTTTTTCTCTATTTCTATAAGCGAGAACCTGTTATTGGCTTACCAGTTACTATTCTATTATTATTGTAGATGTATTTAGCTGTAGGTTTTCTATGCTGTAAATAAATAAATAAAATAAAATAAATAAATAATATTATAGATATATTACACCCAGACGTAGAACGGATAATCATGTTTATCAGTCATAGTTTGTCCTGGGTGAGATTCAAATCCACGGTCTCTGGATTAGCAGTCAGAGTCACTAACTAGACCAACAGGTCCATCAATTGAAGAACGAGATGGAATAAAAAAATTACACTTTGGATAACACTTCAGGGTAAAGGGAGGAAAGTAAGACTGACCTGTTAGGATTACCCCGTTTGACCCGTTAGGGTTGCGGAATGTTTATAATAGTTACCGTGACCCTGGAACATAAAGGGCAACCGAAGGAACATGAGTTGGTTTTAGTCAGTAAAAGTCTGACACGCCCTCCCGCCGCACCCAGGACGGGAACAGTCATTTGATGACTTCCCACTCACCAAAAAAAAAACCCGTTAGGAACACTAGATCACTAGGGAAGCTCGCCTAAGCTGAACACAAGACTGACACAACTGGACACTTTTGGAGGAGGCCTTCACCCATTCTGGAGTTCAAATAAACTAAGTTAAATCTGTTGTTGGTCAAAATTATACAATAAAGTTACTATTCTTGTACTAAAAACAAATGCAAGAAAAAGCTCGATACTGTGCTAAAATTGTAACTTAAAAACTTGTGGAAATATAACACCCTCACAAGTCACATAATTATAAATACACCTTCACATACAAACACACCATCACATAGACACACGCACTCACACACACTAACACACTTACACGTACACACACGCAACGCAAACACACGCATTTTTTTAACTTATTAGAGATTGCCATATCTTCTCTAGTAGACATGCAATCGATAGTTAAATAATGTCCTTCTTATTTCTTGAAAAATTGGATGAAAGATATCCACGAAAACCTTAAGAAAAATATAAATTGTACACCCAACCCCCACTTCCACACAAGTTAGGCTTTTAGTGCAAGTCCACTCAACAGCGAAGATCGTTAAGTACGTATTCGCTTTGTGAATACGACCTCAATACCGTCCGCTGCAATCACTCTTCAGCTAAAATCAAAGGGGCTATTTATTGCCACAGGACTGTAATCATTCTACCTCAGTGTGTGTTCAGAAATCGGTCAATGAAAGCCCTGTTTCACGGTTCTACTTTCCACCATGCAATTATGCATTTTATATGCAGAGAAATGGGTTTATTTTTGCCTATAGTCTTTTTATGTACATGTATAAAGAGACATAAATAAATAAATAAATAAATATGCTGGGACAACTCACACACGGTCATCTGATCCCAAGTTAAGCTCTGCTAAGAGCTTGTGTTATGGTAACCAGACAACTGATATACATACTTGTATAATTTATAAATACATACATATTATAGATAAATTACACCCAGACACATAACAAACAATCATGCTCATCACACAAAGTTTGTTCTGGGTGGGAATCGAACCCACGACCTTAGGCTTAGCAGTCAGGGCTACTAACCACTAGACCAACAGGCCCGTCAATTTCGGACATGTTGGACTAAGAAATAAAATCTTTATTAATCCCTTACAATATTACAAACAAAAAAATGAATAATTGTCGTGATGGCTTAGTGGTTCAGGCGCCCGCCTCTCATGCAAGAGGTTGTGGGTTCGAATTCTAGAAAGTACCAATGTGATTTTTTTCAATTCATATGTACTTTCTAAGTATATCTTGAACATCACAGACATCGGTGAAGTAAAACATCGTGAGGTAACCTGGGCTTGTAGTAAATACAAGTCCGAAATTGCCAATCCGCCTTGAGCAAGCGTGGTGATCAATGCTCGTGCCTTCTCTGTATGAGAAGAGGCCTTTGCCCTGCAGTGGGACAGTACTTAATAGGCTGGTATCATTATTATATTACAAATGTCAAAGATTGTATGCATGTGTGTTTGTTACTCTTTCTCGCAAAAACTACAGAGCAGATTTTGATGAAACATTACATTAGTATAGCTTAAAACATCATAATGACACAAAGGCTTTTTAACATCACACTATGACCCACAGGAGCGAAGCTGAAACCCAAGACCATAACGGGAGTAAAAGAAGATAATGAAAAGCTGGAGCAAACAGTTTAAATGTTAACCTAACAGCTAGAACACTGCGACGTTGGAATTTTTTTTTCTGCCGAATTTTCTTATTTTTTCTTTCCGTATGAACCTTTTACATCGTATTGGAAAATATGAAATAAAGGAAAATGAAATCGGTTAAGTACATTTCAAGTTATGGTAGACAACTAAAATATTTTGTACTAGCTTTTTGCCGCAACTTTGTTCCCGTTCCCGGCGGATTTCCGGGATGAAAACTATCCTATGTTCTTTCTCAGGTTCCCGACTATAAGTGTATCAAATTTAATTCAAATCGATTCAGTGGTTAGGCGTGAAGAAGAGACAGACAGACAGAGTTACTTTCGCATTTATAATATTAATATAGTAAGTATAGTATGGATGTACAAGAAAATAAAGTAAGCCGTACATACGAAAACTTTAGTCAAAATTAATATTATAAATCATAACCGATTAAAAGACTACGCAAACTTATTCAGCGATATTCAGCCAGTCTATAAAACAGCGATATTTTATGAAGACGCGTACGAATCTGTTAAGCTTTTTACGTCCTGTTCAGCTTTCGTACATCATCATCATCATCTCCCTAGCCTTTTCCCAACTGTGTTGGGGTCGGCTTCCAGCCTAACCGGATTCAGCAGGATACCGGTGTTTTACGTGGAGAGACTGCCTCCTGACTGGCTGTTCAGCTTTAGTACAAAATCTTCTTTTCTACAGACATAAACTAAATTGAGCTGAATAAATACGCGTAGTCCCCCAGATTCACAGTTCCCATTAAATTTTAAAATAGCATAGCATTGGACGGACCGCTCAACACACTGCAACCTGCAAAGATACATCGTGAATGCAGCACTAGCTAAATATTCACCTAAGATTGATAACCGGGTACGGCTAGAAATTAGGCGGCACTAATAAATGATTCACTCTCCATTGCCGAGTACGGTAGCAGGTTAATTGCAATTGCCGTAACGCGAATCTTAACGGATGATTAAGCAAGTGAGTTGGGTCAAATGGACCACCCGCCGCTTTTTACGGGCAATGGTGAATGAGTTAATAAATTGCAGAGTGTATCGTGATTTTAAATAGCTTTGAGATTATTTTTGTTTTGCGTACATTGTTTTTTAATTTGAGTATTTATTGCTGGTCGTGTTCAATTGTGTTGTGATTTTATTTTGAGAAGATTAATTGTTATTGTCTGGGTTTTTTGTAGGTATCATTGTCATATCCACATCATTGATTACAGACAATTACTTTAAGGGTTTCAAAATAATAATCGTTTTATAATCTGATTTCTTCTCATCAATTACTTAATTGAGTGACCACTTATACTGGTTGAGTTAAAACTACGTTAATAAACTTAATAAATTTGGTATTTGTGGTCCATGATTGCTGTTTCCTTTATTTTTAATTATTTTACTTACACTACTTACACTTCATGAAATGATTGATTTTAAAATCTGATAAACACAGATTTTAAAATCAATCATTTCATGAAGTGTTCTAAAAAATCAGTCGTTAGATTGTCGAAGTCAGAAAGACTTTTTGGTAAAGACAGACAAACGTACCTTTTTCATTTGACCGAATATTTGACACGTGGAATGACTTTAACGCTATCAACATTTTCCTCAGATAGAGTTAAATCAATGTCTTTTGAGAAGTAGTTGACCACCAAAATTTAGCTATTTTTCCCACAACATCTGAAATATTACTAACCTTCATTATTGAAGTTTTAATTATCCTAGCGACCTAATTTAATAAAGTGAACATTTCAGCATAATTGAACGAGTATATATCGCTTTATAACTGGAAATTCAAAAGGAAATCGATATTCATGTAGTTCCATACAGGGTGAGCGTATTGTGGGGCGAAAGACATTAAACTTGCATCTGTTTGTGGTTGTATAGACGTCAGGCCGCGAAACTTGCGCCACTGTGTTATGGAAACATACTGTAGTTTGTAGTGAGCGGTACAGCTGTGGTTTTCAATTTTAGAAGAAGATTTTGATTTTCTTTTGTTCCGTTTACAGAACCGTTTGTAGAACTCGCATTAGTGCCAGGCCACACGGTGTGGCAACGCACCGCACCGCATTAGTGCCAGGCCACACGGTGCGGCAACGCACCGCACCGCATTACTCCGCACCGCACTGGCGGCCACACGAGCAGTGCGGCGTCGCAAGGTTCTTACGGCGCCGCTGCGGCACCCTATGGGCCAGGCCACATTCCAAAGTGATTTCATGGTCTAATCTAATGGAAATAAACAATTAAAATGTTGACTTTTGTAATATGTAATCCAATTCACCACCTCACAATAGACGCTATTTTTCAGATGTTTGCAAAAGTGAGACAGAGTTTGTATGAAATGAACCGCCAGTTATAATAACCAAAACTTATTAGAAGAAACTTATTAGTTGTGGATCTGTTAGTTCCTGTTTTCAGTGGTAAAACTATGAAGCACTTTTTTAAGCTTAAACTAACTCTATCTCAAATATTTTTTTCGGTTCGAATTGACGGATAAACCGGTGAACATACATACAAACATCTAAATATCTTGAGACACAAACACGGTTATCTGACCCCAAACTATGCAGAGCCTGTACTGTAGCGACAGTCAAATTATATAGGGTTATTAGTAAAACACAGACATCCTCTCAGGACTATGTTACTAACATCATAATCAACAACTTTTGTTCTACGACATTTTAAAAAATATCATATTTTAGTTCATAACATTCATAATTTATAAATACATAAATAATACGGATAAATTACGAAAAAAAACCATAAGAAATCGATTTAAACCTTCAAACACACATGATTACACACAATAAAAATACAATAGCAGCCCGACAGCCGGCTGTCGGCTGGTCGTTGAAAGGTTAAGAAAAAAATATTTTTGACCTATCTTTTCTGCAACTGCATTGACAAGAACTACATTATAAAAGTTACCCCAATTAAAACATTTACCTTGTTTTATGATAATAGTTGTAACGTGTAGAATGTTATAAGGAGGAAAAAACAAAACGTTTACACATGTTACCCAAGTTCTATTGTTGGGTGCAAATTAATGGATGGTCACCGTTTATCTTACGAAATCCGCATCCTCAAATCCTTGTTGATTGAATGAAACTACTAGGTCTGTACTTTGACTCTTTACAGGAAGGTACCAGATACACTAAAGTAACAGTTGCGGTGAACTTAAACAAAAATTTTTTTTTTCAATCAACTTTGAATAAATAAAATAAATAAATATCCTGGGACAACTCACACACGGTCATCTGATCCCAAACTAAGCTGAGCTTGTACTAAGGTAACCAGATAACTGTTATACATACTTATATAATTTATAAATACATAGATATTATAGATAAATCACACACAGCCATAGACAAACAATCATGCTCATCACACATAGTTTGTCCTGGGTGGGAATCGAACCGACGACCTCTAATGGCACACGAATCTAATGCTTTAGCGATACAGTTGAAAATATTTCAAGATGTTTTGTCTTCACTTCGAGATTTTTCTGCACATGCAACAGCTGTTCTAGCACAGCACGCAAAGTTAGGAATATGGTTCAAAGTCCATCCAACCAAAAACATGTTGCCAAGACGAGATCATTAATTGTCAAAAATATATCAGACTAGCTTTTGCCCGCGGCTTCGCTCGCGTTAGAAAGAGACAAAAAAGTCTATGTTACTCTCCATCCCTTCAACTATCTCTACTTAAAATATCACGTCAATTCGTCGCTCCATTTTGCCGTGAAAGAAAGACAAACATACAGACAGACAGACAGACACACTTTCCCATTTATAAATTGATTTATCATCACCCAGCTAAGCTTGTAATCTACAAACCCTTTCTTTACAAACCCTTTGTAAAAAATGAGATTTCAAAATATGTGGCAGGTCAGCTACCGTGTTAAATAATATTACTGTTCGTTGATTGAATAAGTCACTAATTTTAGTCCGTGGCTTCACCCCAGTGTAATCTCATTGCCTATATCTATCAGGAATACTGCAGCTTCCAATCATTCTTTCCGAAGGTTGCCCCCTACAAACAAAAAATATGAAGAATACATAGTGGCCCTATTTCGTCCCCGCCATTAATATAAGCCCGTATGTTTCTTTTAAGACGCGATGGGGCCGAAGTTTTGTTAGTGTCATCTAGAGAGAAATTTAGAAATTTAGTAGCTCTTGCCTATTGCTCTGGGCTATAATGCACAGTAACGTCTCAAGAGTCGAATTTGATATTTTATTTATGAACGCTAACTTTTACTGTGTTTGTAATTTTCTTTTAAGAACCGATCAACTTTTATAAGTTCTTTTAACATTGTAATAAAGTTTAAGAATAGGTTTAACACTATCTTTGGGGTGTTGTCCCAAAGGGTAAAACTGTACCCTACATATTACTAAGGTTCCGTTGTCCGTCTGTCTGACTGTCCGTCTTTCATCTCCAGGTTGTATCTTATGAACCGTTGTATTTCTGTTGTTGCTAGAACTGATTGTTTTGCCGATATTGGTACGGGACCTACGCCCGTTTGGTCGTTTCCGAGCGCGAGTCCGGCTCACACTTATTTTAAACTAGCTATTGCCCGCGACTTCGTCCGCGTGGAGTAATAATTCCCGTTCCCGGGGAATTTCCGGGATGAAAACTATCATATGTCCTTTCTCGGGTCCCAGACTATATCTTTACCAAATTTCATTCAAATCGGTTTAGGCATGAAGAAGAGAGAGACAGACAGACAGACAGAGTTACTTTCGCTTTATAACATTAGTACGGAGTACGTTCGAGAACTGTAACCAAAAATAAGTTGGTACTTGGCATGAAATATATTGTGACAGTATGACATAATGTTTTGGTGTTCCTTTACATATTTCTTTTTTCATTCAATTAGGCTAAATTGCCCTATCGCTTTCAACCTGGCGTAGAAAAAGATAATGATCTGGATTGAAATATTAGAAAAAACATAAGTGTTTTTAATGTTTTATTGTTGTTCGTTGTTTATTTTATTACCTATATTTCTTGCGATAGTATTTCTTACAAGTAAAGTATTATTGAAACAAACCGCTTACAGGCAAAAATTTCTTAAAATAAAAAAATATTAGATTTTTCAATTTCTCATCCCATGTATCAAATAAATTCTGTAATTAATAATAATAATAATAAATTCTGTATTTCAGACTTTTACATCCATACACATAAGCATAACGCAAACGTAAAATTTAATTTCTGACATTATTATAAGGGCTTTTTAACAATTTAGACCAGAAGCATTGCATCCTACACATATAATTATTATCTATAGATTTCAGAATCAAGTTGGAGCTGCCACGCAACCTATACAACAGGGAGCTTGCTTTTAAATAAATCAAATCATTTAATCATTTATTTAAATCAGTTTAATTATTATTCCCAGAATCAATTAGAATTTTGAATGTTGGGGATTTCTGTTCAAAGCCCATGTTTGTCTGAATAAAATATTTGGAGATTCTATAATCACCCACTGTGGTTGAAAACCGAGATCCTTGGTATTACAATTGTTTTTGGTATTTTATTATGTTATTTATTTTGGTATTACGCTTGGCTTTGTAATTAAGACTTTGAATACTAATCATATTTATGACAGCAATTGAATTAATCGGCGTGAATATTGTAAATAGGAATTATAAAATGCCTGGTCAGTTTTACAGTAATTTTGTTTGATTAAGATTTTGCGAAAAAATAAAACAGGCCGCACATCGGGCATACATTTGCATCTTGGTAAATGTTGCGCCACTCATTTGTAGAAAACAATAATTGACTCACTTGACTTGACTTACTTAAGTCAAGTCAAGTAAGTCAATTGTTCCCCATCTAGAGGACACAGTGCGTTCGCCGCCAGGTCTGCTTAGGGCGACCACGTTTTCGCTTTCCTTGACAATTCCAGTCCAGGGCTTGCCTTGGTATGTTCAGAATCCCTTCGGAGCGGGTGGCCGATCCGAAAACAATTGCCGCGCGACAATTGTGGCGAGGTAAATGTTTTATGCGTGTATCATGCGGTGCTGGTATGTGTCCTCGATAATGATCCTGATTTTTTTTGTCCCACAGCAGGCCAAAGGCTGGACATGCCTTTGCAAAAAGGCACAAGTATTGTAGCATCACCACGCTTCTTCAAGGCAGTTTGGCGAATCCAGACTTCATCATCATATCACTAACCCTATCCCAGCTATGTTGAAGTCAGCTTGCAGCCTAACTATATTTATTTATTTATTTAAACTTCATGCAAAAACGGTTCATTGACTCAGCTCAATACCAGTGTTTCACGTGAAGCGACTGTCTATCAGACCTCCAAAACCTAGTTACTGGGCGACACAATACTCCTTTTAAAATGGCCAGACTTTCTGGCTCTGACTACTCGTTACAAATGTCAAAGGTCTACGAATGACAACCGGACCAACGACTTTTCGGCGTACTCATGAAAGTACTCAAGTACAGCATGTAGGTTTAGAAGTTTTCAAGTACTTCCTTAATAAGTACGCAACTGACATATTTTATTTCAAACTTTCCTTTATCGCTTAACAGTCCCAACACGAAACCTACCTCGGGGCGTCTTTTGTAATTATTAAAGCTACCTTTGTAATAATATAGACGGAGATTGCAAGAGGAAACTGGGTCGTTTCGCCGTTTCTGCACTACTCGTATAATTTTACAGTCTAGTCTTAATATTGAATGGGAACAAAGTTTGAAAACTGAGTATTCAAACGCTATTATTTCAACGTATTTTCTGTTAGGAATTTTCGGCTTTGTAGTTGAGATTTCTGGCTTTATTTAAGATTAAGACTGCGTAAACTTAAGATGATGGCTGTTTGCGCGATTGTTTAACAACTCATAATTTTGCTACCTTAGACGGGACTATTAATAATATTAATTTTATTTTATTTAAGTGGCAGTGGGCGGGGCACATAGCTCGTAGAACTGACGGCCGTTGGGGCAGAAAGTTTCTCGAGTGGCGGCCGCGTACCGGTAAACGCAGCGTGGGCAAGCCTTCCGCAAGATGGACCGATGATCTCATCAAGATCGCCGGGTCCCACTGGATGCGGCTGGCGCAGGACCGATGCATGTGGAAATCTTTGGGGGAGGCCTTTGTCCAGCAGTGGACGTCTATCGGCTGATGATGATGATGATGAGACGGGACTATTAATAAATAATACAACGGTTTTGACTATTTTGCTGAATTTTTAATTTACAAGCTTTTATTCAATTTGCAATGCCTGTATGTATGTTTATTTGGTTGGAATCTCGCAACTCAATATTGTATATCTTTAACCGATTGAGGTGAAATTTTGCATGCATGTGTAATTCGGGTTACAATGCATTTGCTATTATAGCATCTTGTATTTACTATAATAATTGCAGTGAATTCAAGAGTTTTTAGAGAAATACATAAGTTGTGTTAACTTATTTGGAATACAGAAGTGCCGAAGCGACCCAGTTTTCTCTTGATAGCATTTGCATCTGACGTTAAGTTTATAGCAAATAAAACATACAGTTAGCTTTAACATTCGTTGATATATTCGAAGGTATTAAATAATCTGCAAGTTTCAAATAAACTTTTAGTAAAAATAACTATTTTATCCGGCTTCGCTTCTCCATTTAAATACAAACATTTATCCCCCTTAGGGGTTGAAATAGTTAAAATTGCATGTCTCTAGCTCCCGTCATTTTGGCTAGGCGTTTTATACACTCCTAGTTCGCCGAAATAAAAATAAACTCTTTTGAAATATTAAAATAAGTCACTAAATAGATTCTTTTTTCGCAAAAATACAAAAAAAAATACTAATAACTAAAAGCAAAACTGCCAAACTCGCCAACACAAACAAGTAACCAATTCCGACATTATTTACTTATACCCAACAAAAATCACACAACGGAAGCTCTTATGAAATAATAAATAATGTAAGAAAACCAAATATCAACCACATTACCTAATATTCAGGGAGTATTGTTGTTTGCACATCACAGAGAAAGAAATAAAAATGAATAATATAAAAATAAACAAAAGCAAGGACTCACATAATGTGGAGTCGTCGCACAGTACATTATATCCTTAGCAGTGGGCCACGGAAATGGCGGAGAGACGGTTACACTTTTGTGGGTATCGAAAAATCCATTAATTGAATTTCTTGCTCGTTTATATTGATACACACCTACGATCTACATAATAATATAAGAAACTTTGTCGATGAAGCGTACGCTTAGTACCTACGCTCAGTTTAAAGCGACAGATGACAGATAAGCTACGCCCCCGTGGACGTTGGCAAGATAAGTAGACGTTACTAAGTACGTACTTTTGCTTTACTATTATGAATTTATCATGTACTTGAAGTTGTAAAACTTCAAGTACATAATAGAGACGCTTAACACTTATCAACCAACACTTGACTGGTTAATTACTAAGCCAGAGTATTTGCTAAATATCTGTTTGTCTCGCTCTAACCGTCTCTTTGAGAATTCAGTATTATGACTGTCAGTTCATTAAAAAATATACTATATTTGAGTGTGGCGTTATTTAGCGCGAGGTTTGGCTAAACATTATTTATTTCTGTCACTGTCATACAGCGTACAGCGTACTATTAAACGGCAAATTCCCCCGTTTGTTGCAAAAGTCTTAAGAAAACCACTCGCGAATTTCATGGCCTAGAACTAAGTAAAGAAAACACAAAGCAACAAACAAGCAGTACATTTTGCCGTCAAAAACAACTTTTATAAAATAAATTGTATTATTCCATTCGGTGTGAGACGCTATCTCCCAGATATTATGTGGTCGCGAGTAATGCTCACATAGTAAAAAGCCAGGACAAAAAGGGAAATATGTATGATTATATAAATATAGTCCTTTTGATAGACGATATGTTAGGTATGTCTTATGTGGTTGAGTCGAGGGTATTATTGTTTTAAGATCTATTTTTGTACAAAGAGCAACATGAGTAAAACATTGTTTCTTTTAGTTGTTGGTTTGTTTTGGTCTATGTGAAACACATCTATGGGTATTTAAATACTTTTCGAAATAGAATCGAGAGAATCTATTTAATGTAGGTAATCTTTCTATAGTTAAATAGTAAAAAAAAGACGAAACTCTGTTTTTGTACATTCCAGGTAATAATTAAAAGGGGTTATTGTATATTCGTCACAAAGTTAATTCGTCACGAAAATAAGTATGTGTAAACTCGCCACAGTTTATTAGATAAGTAGTAATCAAAATTGAATCGCTTATGCGTCATTCTCGCAAGATAATTTTCTTTTCACATTGTAAGATAAGCCTTAGTTTCGAAAAATTTTCACAATAATTTTGTGTTCTTACATACACAACACTTTTACGTAAATTAAAATTCTCTTCCTTATAGAAACGACCGAGCCGTAACTTAAGTTTTCGTTCCATTTTTACAAAATTATTATCCGTTCATCTATACAATGCCATGATTACCTTAAAAAGTCACCCGATGCCGCGGGGCAGAGAGCTCTTCCAAACTAATTAGACCCAAGCTCTGTATTGTATTACCGGTTCATAAACCTTTGTTATTTAACGACTGAGAGAGATGAATTGTCTATTGAAACAATAGTAAATTGCTGCAAAACAAAAGACGAAAATTAAATCTGAAAACGTCTTCCGTTGAAAGCAAAGACAGCATAGTTATAAACACACACACACGAGCAATTAAGACTTAAGATGATATTAAGTAGAACTCGCTTCAACGCTCTTAAATTATTTTGTACTATCTTTCTCAACTACAAGTGAAACACTACTTAATACGATCTTTCCGTATGTACACCATCCATTGTTGTTTAAATTCTTAATCGTTCTTCTATCTCTTTGCTAACAAAGCGATGTACATTAAAACACGAGATTCATTCTAATCTGAGATAATTAGAAGGTAAATCGTCTTGTTAGGTCGGGAACACACTTGCAGACTTGATCAACGTGTGCATTTATTATTCATCTGTCTTCTGGTTTCTTAAACAAATGCGCATCAGATTGTAAAATCAAATCAGCTTAGGCGATTATCACAGTGCCTCGTATTACGCTGCGTGTTACGTGTCACTGTCAACGCACTTACGCACGTTCTTCGTTTTAAGTTTTCACCTAAACACACTTAGGATTTTATTAGATTTAAGTATTTTTCGATTAAAAAACCGATGATGACACATGTCTAGATATCTTGTTCTACTGACTTAAGCTATGTCAGAATGAAATAGCGATACACAAAAGCACTCATTTGTAATTCTTTTCTTTCTTTCTTCTTTTCTTTCATCTGTAAAATTAAAGACTCTTTCCTTGGTCTGTATCTATGTATGCTTAGAACTTTAATACTACACAATGGATTTTGATGTAGTTTTTTTTAATAGATAGTATGGTTCAAAAGGGAGGTTTATATAAATAATACATTCAAGTTATAGTATAGAAAAGCTGAGACTTTTAGAGATTTGTAACACCTGTGCAAAGCTGGGACCGGTCATTAATTCCTAATGAAAATTAAAAACAGGCAAAAGCGCAGACTTCTCGCTCTATCGCAATTTGCTTCTGAAAGTCAAAACAAAATAGCAATAGAAGATAGTGCTTCGTAATTAGGTGTGATTTCACCCTTACAATCCACATTTAGGAAGAGAATTCTGCTAGAAACTTGTCTGTACTCAGAGTCTCGGACAACGTAAGCTTAAATTAATTTTAATTCAATCCTTCTTGTTAGTAGTTTAGAGCAAGATGCATCTGCTTAGATAAAGTTTAGACTCATTTGTAGAAAGCTTGAGTTTGTTATCCAGTCTAGACTGGAGTTTCCAAGAATACGTGATTATAACGCGCACGTTAAAGTTTAATGGAAGATAATTTTCTTAAAGTGAAACTATCAAGAGATGGTTACTCAGGTAAGGGGTAAAGCACTTCGTTTATTGCTCAGACGTTTTTGGTTTGATTAAATAATATTGACATCTGTTTAATAAAAGATTTTTTTGAATCTTATATTCTTATGTTCAATGTTAATAATCCTTCGAACACACGTGATTTGAGACACAATAGAAAAACAATATCGCCTGACAGCCGGCTGTCGGTTGGTCGTTGAAAGGTTTTATTTAAATTGCAATATGTGTATTACAAACTGTTTAATGTTCGGGTGGAATATTGCAAATCAATTTTGAAGTAGATAACTGTAACCGATTGAGCTGACATTTTGCATGTTTGCGTAAATTAGGGTACAACTAAATATTATCATAGCTTAGAGCTGATCTAATGATAGAGCTAGAAGGTGTTCATAATATATTATGAAAGTTTGGTCTCTCTTGATTCGCCTAGACGAGAACTTTCATCCCAAATAGTAACCAAGGACATAGATTTACATAAAAAGACAGATTGTTTGTGGTTATCAACACACAGCTGAAACTTAGATATTATTAGCACTGGTCCTAGAGACATGAAACTTGGGTAGCGTGTTTTTTGTGAAGAGTGGGTAACCACTAACAAAGAGAAGCGAAAGAGGGGAAAGCTTATATAAAACTAGCTTCTGCCCGCGGCTTCGCTCGCGTTAGAAAGAGACAAAAAGTAGCCTATGTTACTCTCCATCCCTTCAACTATCTCCACGTAAAAAATCACGTCAGTTAGTCGCTCCATTTTGCCGTGAAAGAAAGACAAACATACAGACAGACAGACACACTTTCCCATTTATAATATTAGTATGGATGGTTAAGGTTAATGACTCACTAGGTTACGAGGACTAGGATATATTAACACATCGCTTAAACTGTTGGTCCTAGAGTCATGAAACTGGTATGTTCTTTGTGAAGAGTAAGTATCAACTAAGGAAGATTTTTCTAGAAGAACTAAGAACGGGATAGAATAGTGAATGGAAGTTCGACATCTACGAGGGCGAAGTTGCGGGCAAAAGCTAGTCTATTATACTCGTAAAAATACACACTTATTATGATAACGTTAATAAATATATTGCTCAGGTATTTTAGTGTGAATACTTATCATTTACCATCTTATAAAAGTGTTCAATAGAAGATTTTCTAAGTAATTAAAACGATAAACGTGGAAGTAATTCAGTACTTATTTTAGTTGCTTAAGAGATTGATATACGTTCCATTGCCAATTGTTTTAAATAGTAAACTTAAAGGTAATCCTATCTTCTTTAAAAACCTTAAATATTTGAAATCAAATTGTTTTGGGTTCAAATTACAAAACTTTCGAACTAAAAACGGTAAATTGAAGGATATTATGAATAAACAACCGACGTCTTGTTTTGTTAATTTAATGGATTCACGATACCGCATTTATATTGGATCTTTCGTTTAAAAGCTATGGTGCCACAGACCGACAGACAGACAAACAAACAGGACACACATAGCATTCAAACTTATAACATCCCTCTTTCTACGTTGGGGATTAATAATATTAATTATTTCGATGTTACAACAACAAAAGATGAAGGAACTTAAAATATCTTCTACATTACAATAAAATAACACATTTTTTTACAAAGTTTTATTTAGTTTTATTAAGTGTTCTTTCCGATCGTTTTAATTTTCAAATAATATATACTGTTTTGAATATTCATAACAAAATAAAAACGAAATAATGAAACTATTATAATACCAGCCTATAACTGTCCCACTGCTGGGAAAAGCCCTTTTCTCATAGAGAGAAGGCACGAGCAATGATCACCACGCTTGCTCAAGATGGGTTGGCGATTTCGGACTTATATTAACTACAAGTCCAGGTTTCTTCTCGATGTTTTCCTTCACCGATGTCTATGATGTCTAAGATAAACTTTAGAAAGTACATATGAATTGAAAAAGTCACATTAGTACCTGCCCGGATTCGAACCCGCAACCTCTTGCATGAGAGGCGGGCGCCTTAACCACTAGGCCATCACGAGTTACTTTTTCAATAAACTATTAACATCTTACTATGGTAAAAATGAAAACATTTAAAAATGTTTTAAAAGTTGTGGCCCTCACCATTTGGAATTTTTGTTGTTTTATTTTACAAATTTCTTCGATTGTAGGAAATTTTTTCAGCTCCCAACTTTTTAGTTTCTGCTATGTCATGAACAAATTCTCCGAAAATCAATTCGTAACAGACTTTTTCGAAGGCAAAATAAATTCAAATATATTTCAAAAGCTATATCTCAGGATCAACCCAGTTGCAACCCTTAGTTTTCAGCTAGATTAGTTCTAGTTTATCGTCTTTAGAAAAAAGTCTGAATTCGATAAATTCATTCCTGAATTTATCGAATTCGGACTTTTTCCTTTTGATTTTCATTTGTTTCGTTTTTTTGGGGCAGGGACTGAGCAATCGGCTGCGGTGCAGCGCTAAGCAGGTTGATTATAGAACGGGTCAAATATTTTTAAAACGTACAGGCATTTTTTCCGAGAATGATAATGTGTGTGTGAGTTTAAGTGTTTGTTAACACACCCGTTAGTTCAGAAAAGAATCCTAAATATATGGCAACTTTAAAAATGTACACAAAGCAAAAATAAAAACCGGCCAAGAGCGTGTCGGGCCACGCTCAATGTAGGGTTCCGTAGTTTCCCGTCCGTCACAATAAGTGTTCCCACTTATAAGTTAAAAAAAGGCTATTTTTTACGTTGACATACTAAGTACGCAGAACTTATTTTGTACAACCTTCTTGTCTTTTTTGTACAAAAACTGTTCTTTCTATCAAGTTCAAAATAATTTTCGTAGAAAGTACTTATAAAGTTCAACTTTCCAGATATTTTTCATATTTTTTAAACCTACGGGCCAAAAGTTAGAGGGGGGGGGGGGGTGGACGCTTTAATTTTTCCTTTTGGAGCGATTATTTCCGATATTATTGACATTATCAAAAACTGATTTTAGTAAATCCCTTTTCATTTTTAAATACCTATCCAATATCACACGTCAGGGTCGAAATTAAAAAAGAAAAACACTTCCCTCTTTACATATAGGGGGGGCTACGTTATAAAACATTTTTTTCAAATTTTTATTTTACCACTTTGTCGGCGTGGTTGATATGTATATCAACCACGCCGACAAAACCAATATGTATATTGGTACCAAATTTCAGCTTTCTAGTGCTAACGGTCACAGAGATTAAGCGAGGACGGACGGACAGACAGACAGACATGGCGAAACTATAAGGGTTCCTATTTGACTACGGAACCCTAAAAAAGAAATCCAAAGTTATCTACTCTTTATGAAGAACACACCCTGGAAGTTCCATGTCTCTATGACCAGCGGTTTGAGCTGGACTCTAGGTTTAGACTGTGGGTGGTATCAACAGTCAGTCAATACAGCCAATCAGTTTACCATTATAAATATAGATAAGTATACTAGTTGTCCCTGGGTTTTTGGTTGCTTCTCCGCTCCTATAGGCCAAAGCATACCTTTTGTAACCTAATACTGTTCCACGATAGTTCACACACCCAACAAAAATACTAAACAGAAAGCCCTCAAACTACAAACCAAACACACACGTAATACTCGTGTGAACGGGCTACAAGCAAGGCGGCATATGTGCGATATATGAAAATTAAAACGCAGGGCGAGTAACGTCTCTTTCACACGCTACCAGTAACGGGGTCGAGTGGCACGGCTGACGCGTACAAAGGGAAAAGTGGATAAGCGACAGTACAGTTACAGAGGCTGTCTGTTGAAAATTTTCTTCGTGTTAGGGCCTTTCTAACCAACTTTAATCCTTCGAACACACGTGATTCGAGATACAAAAGAAAGACAACAGCAGCGCGACAGCCGGCTGTCGTTTGGTCGTCGAAAGGTTAAAGAAGATGTGTGTATGACCGAGGGTTTCGAAAAAGAGATATGGATGGGGTTTTCGTTATGTCTGTGCTATTGTATAAACTAGACTAAAAAAAATATTAAAAAAATAAAGCTGAAGAGTCTGTGTGTTTATTTGGTTGAATGCGCTAAAATCAGAACCTTGGTACGTTACATACAGCGTGATACGTGCCAGTGTGATAATCGCCTTAGTTATTTTCTTTCTTGCCACTGTGTTATGTGTATGACAGTTGTGTAGCAATTGCTAAATAATATTAATTTATCTCGGCTTCATTATTTAATTTAATTACTCCATAGTAAATACCACGTATCACATTTAATGGATTAGTCTTTTGAACATAGATCTCTTTTCTACCACTGCTGTCTAATTATTGTCTGCTTCAAAGACTTCTTGAAGCTTAATATAATTATTTAGGATTAAGAAAAGTAAATTAGATAGTGCCTTACTAAAATCCAGTTTCATTTAAAACCCTATAATACCAATTATAGCTTTCTAGTACAGAAAAACCTCAAAGGAGGAAGGGGATATTTTAAAGAGAGAAGCACACAAATTTGAATAGAGCTATCAAAATCGTTTAACCCAACTAAAAAAACCGGCCAAGAGCGTGTCAGGCCACGCTCCATGTAGGGTTCCGTAGTTTCCCGCCCGTCACAATAAATGTTCCCACTTATAAGTTTAAAAAAAGGCTTTTGTTACGTTGACATACTAAGTACGCAGAAATTATTTTGTACAACCTTTTTATCTTTTTTGTACAAAAACTGTTCTTTCTATCAAGTTCAAAATAATTTTCCTAGAAAATCTTTATAAAGTTCTACTTTCCAGATTTTTTTCATATTTTTTAAACCTACGGGTCAAAAGTTAGATGGGGGGGGGGACGCTTTGATTTTTCCTTTTGGAGCGATTATGTCCGAAATTATTGACATTATCAAAAAATGATTTTAGTAAACCCGTATTCATTTTTTAATACCTATCTAACAATATATCACACGCCAGGGTTGAAATTAAAAAAAAAACACATCCCTCTTTACATATATCTTTACATAGGGGGGCTACCCTAATAAAACATTTTTTTCCAATTTTTATTTTACCACTTTGTCGGCTTTCTAGTGCTAACGGTCACAGAGATTAAGCGAGGACGGACGGACAGATAGACAGACATGGCGAAACTATAAGGGTTCCTAGTTGACTACGGAACCCTAAAAAGAACACACATACACATTTGATTGCTTTTACTTAGAAGTATGTTTTTTCACACTTTTCTAAGAGATTGTAAACCTGACTCTTTAACTTTTAATCTCACGCGTTCCTGCAAAAAAGTTTTCGACAGACAGACGACAAATGACTCTATAATAAGTTCTTGTTTCTTATTGAGTTACGAAAACCTATAAATAATAATTTCATTTAGTTATATGTTGAGAATTTATACAATTTTATATGAACGGTCTGCTCGTTCTCTACAATATCCCTGACTAACTTTTTGAGCACACTCTTGAAGAAATGTCAAGGAGACAAATCTACAGTCTTGTTACCAGCTTAATATTTCTACAGTAAGTAAACCTTATCTATACATATAATAAAATCGTAAGTCCAAACTGTTCATTGAATATTTTTGTTAAAAAAGAATACTTGATACATATTCTACAACCTATACCGAAGCCATACACGGGGCGTCCCATGGACAATGCCATATGAAGGGACCTTAAAAATTTTAGATACAATATTTTGCTAAAAGATAATACTTTCTTTCAGTAACATTTTCTTTATAAAATATAAATAGTTTTTAAAATTTTTGTTTGTTTAAAAGTACTTCATAGATTTCATTCAAATTTCAAACGATAGATAGATCGAATTAACGCATAGGTTACATAATTATCACGCTCTCTTTGTGGAATGAACAATTAACTGTCATTAATCTATTTACGTAACCGTGGTAGCATATCTATCTATCCATACTAATATTATAAATGGGAAAGTGTGTCTGTCTGTCTGTCTGTATGTTTGTCTTTCTTTCACGGCAAAACGGAGCGACGAATTGACGTGATTTTTTAAGTGGTCTCCATCCCTTCAACTATCTGTTGAAGGGATGGAGAGTAACATAGGCTACTTTTTGTCTCTTTCTAACGCGAGCAAAGCTGCGGGCAAAAGCTAGTATCATTTTTTTTTTTTTTTTTTTTTGGTGAGTGGGAAATCATCCAATGACTGCTCCCGTCCTGGGTGCGACGGGAGGGCGTGTCAGACTCTTACTGACTAAAACCCACTCATGTTCCTTCGATTGCCCTTTATGTTCCAGGGTCACGGTAACTATTATAAACATTCCGCAACCCCGGCAGGCGTTGGCCCTTTTGGGCCCCTTCCTGTGCTGACTCCTTCTCTTTGAGGCGCGCGTGGAACAAAACGCGCCGTCTACGCGGTCCTGGTCCTAGCCGGGCGGCGAGCTACCCATAGCTCGCCATCCGCAGAACCGCGCCTACGGTGGCCGGTAGTCGTCTTGCGAAAGCTAGTATCATAGTATCATAATTATGTATATGTGTACATGAATAAAACCTACACGGACGACGGCGCGTGCAACAGCTAGTCTTTAATAGACCTTATTCCATATTGCGTAGGACGATATTAGTATATTAAATTTTATATTTATTAAATCACATACTATAAGCCTGGTATTATACCAGCTTAGAAGCTGAAATCTCAGCAGAGTCTTCGATCTTCAACTAATGCCAGTTTAGGTACTTCAATTCTTAGATTTAGTTCTTATATATTATGGATATTGAAGTTATAATGTATTCAAGTGTGTGAACTAAATACAGTTAGTCTTGCTGTACTGAAACTGCTGTGATAAATGATAAAACGATACTTATTTTGTATTTAAATGGGTTAGATATAGCATTTTTACACGTCAGTGTTGTTATTTTAAACAAACAATGGAGCCGGTGTTTTCTAGCTGACTTTGAGTAGAAACATCCTAAACAAAGTCAGAGATCAAAGTCTTTAAAAGTGCATACAATTGTATTGGTTAAAATTTGCGAGAACCATAAAGGCAGGTGTTCTTTTGATGAGAGAAGCACATCTACAGACAGTTCAAGCATTTTTGTGCTTGTGTATAGCTTGTACTATTGAAATCATACACTCAAAAAGAACTTTTACAATTAGTTTCAAATTTTTGATGTGAAGCATCTATAGCCGCACGTAAAACAAATTTCTGGCGTGGCGACGCATGCCATGGCGACGCGTCGCCACGCTATATGATGGTGTATATATACAGTCACAGTCTTGTGTACTGTGTGGCGATGATGTAATGTCGATGTTTCACATCTGCCAGGCGTCCCGTGACGGCTTACTTTTTTTTTGCGAGTTACTGTTTAAATGTTTGTGGACCCACATACACAGATATGCCGGAAACTTATATAGTGCGTAAAACCTTATAAACACAACATTAACCAATTAACAGGCTATTCTGAACCCTTTATGGGCGAGTCAACGTCATATTTATAGGGTTTTTATTTATCTATTATATTTCAATTACATCATCAACTATCACATAACCGTACTTTAGTAAAACTAGATAGTTTCCGACAATAGATTTTCACAAAATACCAATAAAAGTAACAAATGCCCACATGTTTAGTAACCCCTTGCTACTAAATATTTATTATTTACGATGTCGTTAACTTGTAAAAGTTGTAAATTACTACGATTACGATCTTTGGGAAGGCTATAAAATTTTGGGTTATTTAATTAATAGTTAGTAGGTACTTGTTAGTATAGAAATTACGTAGAAGTATGTATTGTTTGGCTGACTTGCATGTTGATAACTCATTGTGAATGCATCGCACGCGACTGGGGAATTCAAAAGTAAAGTAGAAAACGTATATGAACGTAGCTAGGGTCAAATGCTTCAGTAAATTGAACTATTACAGTTATAAGTTTGAGGTATTAAATCATTTTATTACCTCAAACCAGGTTTTAGGTCTTTATTCAAAGTATTGTGAAGAAATCTGCAGTGCTTTTCTAAATAGAAACATCCACTTTGAAAGTCACAATTCAACTCATCCTCTCTTCGTTTCTCATCATACTCCTGAAGTAAGTTTCGAAAATACTAGAGATTTGGAAAACCTCAAAATACTTACTTAGAGTATTTCTTCTCACTTCCGTCATCACTCAGTGGCGCTAGTGTCGAACTCTTTAATTTCAGAAATACGAAAGTAATCTCTACAATTAATTTATGACTGAAATCACAATCTATCTTGAGCAAGCGTAGTGATCTAAGTTCATGCTTTTTTTGTATAAGAATCACCCTGTAGTGGGACAGTGAAATAACAGACTGGTGTTATTATTATTACTTGTTGTCCACCGCGTTTGACTTTGCGTCTTTCGTTACTGCTTCGCTCCTGCATGTCGCAGCGTGAAGTTATGTAACCTATAACCTTCCTTGATAGAATATAGACTATTCAACACTAAATATGAACCACTAGTTTTTGTCATTAGCGCGATGAACCAAACAAACTCTTCAGGTTTATATAATGTTATAAAGCTGAGGAGTTTGTAAATATAAATAACTGAGAAGGTTTGGCCTGGCTAGCAACATCTACAACTAGCAAAAAAACAAAATCCAGTTTAAAAAAACCTCTTTCTACACACAATACGTCTAAATAATACACGTGGAGTCAGTATATCAACGTTGGTACATCAAAGCTTTTACATAGAGAGAAAAAACTGTGTTTCAATCAATGTTAACGAGATGTGTATTTTATACAGCAGCAGCTAGAAGCGGAAGCGTACCGCTTTACAGATTGGTTTATTTGAAATGAAAGAAAAACCTTTTTCATCGTGAAAATTAAGCCTGGATATAATCATGGAATGGTTTACAGTTGGGTAAGTAAAGGGTGGTAACGGTTGAGGTGGTAACGCGCTTGTTTTTTGAATTTGAAGCCTTGACGGAAAATATTGTAAACATTTACAATACAGGTTATACCGTTATTTTTTTTGAGGGTCAGTTTTTGTGGGTTCTGTAAATCCAAATAAATAACGAGCCATAAAACACCATCTAACCATAACCATCTATGGTATATGACCATTAAAAGCATCTAATGTCTTCAGAACAAAAAAAAAATGCCGTGAACAAATCTTTGTTCAAACATAGATTTCAGGAAAACTTATTCGAAAAAAATAATTAAAATTAAAATTTTGTGTGTAAGTCCGACTTTTAGGTATTCAACTAATATTTTAAATTTTTTGTGTGAACTTTCACTCTAGTTTATTTTTTTTTTCACCTATATCAATCGCATTTCCATCTTGAGGTGTGATGTGTGTATATGTGTGATTAATAAAATATACCTTTCTTCCTCAAGGTTTCCTTCAACTAAGGAAGACGAAGGGCTACGTCAGACTCTTTACTACACGACAATATCAGCCACACGACAATATCAGCCAACAACACTGTCTGATTAGAAAATCCTATAAAAATAATGTCCAGCCCAATTTCGGAAGAAATTATTTTATGGAACAATACTTCAATTCCCTCATAACATTCTCCATTTCACCACCACTTTCACTTTAACATCCTTCATCAACCCCAAACCCAGGAAAATTTACTCCAATATCTTGAGATTCAATCAAGATTCTCCCAAACCGTCTTACATCTCCAATTAGAACCTAGTTAGTCAACAAAGTTACCCGAAATCCTCCGCAAAGTCCTAACACCTTCCCAAAGTCTCGTGAGTTCGGAACTTACAATCTGTTTGCTCCTGGTCGAAGGATTGCGTGGTCGAGTTTGACGCTCCATCTGTATGGTGCAAGCTACCACAATCTGTTGAATTTCAACCTTATTGCTAGAGCCCAGTGTTCAGGGTTGATTGGGACATTTTGGCAGCTTCGGGTAGCTTTGAGTTGCTGGCGTGTGGACAAGAACTTGAATCGAAGATCTTAAGTCATCCTACCTTAGCGTTTTTTTAGACTGCATAGTATTATTTGACTAGGCTATTGGTCTTGTGTTTAGTGGCCTTGACCGCTAAGCCGGTGATCGTTATTTGTATGGTACATCTGCACATCAAGCTACTACAGTTTAACAATTATTCAACTTTATGGCCAAGGCGTAGGATTCAAGGTTAATTGGGGCAAATTGGCTGTTTCAGGTAGGTTTGAGTTGTTAGCGTCTGGACAAGATCTAGAAGTCAAAGAACTTACGTCATTATAATATCTTGGCTGAAATTTTTATACTGTATACGTATTATTTGACTACCCTATTTGTCTAGTGGTTAGTGCCGTTGATCGCTAAGCCGAAGGCCTAATCCCTATGGTACAGTGTGGGATCCCTTCTTTTCGCATAATATTCTTTGTCCTAATATACTTCGGCATAACGATTTCTGCAGAAACCCTGCCTGCTGCAAGTTGCATGCTTGCTTGAATGCTGCATACTTGCTTGCATGCTTGCTTGCATGCTGCAAGCTTGCTTGCAAGCTGCATGCTTGCTTGCATGCTGCATGCTTGCTTGCAAGCTGCATGCTAGCTTGCAAGCTGCATGCTTGCTTGCATGCTGCATACTGCATGCTTGCTTGCATGCGGGTATAGTGTCTAATATTCTAGGTGTTAATAAATTTTCCATTGTTATACCTATAAAAAAATGTTTTATTATTTTTATGCGAAATTTGTGCTTTAAATTTTATGCTTTAGGACATTATGCTTACAAACGTTATGCTTTAGAACTTTATGCTTAAAAAAGTTATTCTTTAGAACTTTATGCTTAATAAGTTTATGCTTTAGAATATTATGCCTAATCATTATTATGGTTAGAGACATTATGCTTAAAAAAGTTATGCATGAGCAGTTATGCGTAATTATGTTATGCGAAAATATAATTATGCCAAACAACATTATGCGAAGTTATATTAGGTCTTAAAATTTTATGCAAATGGATAGGGAACCGTACAGTGTCAAATTTCAACCTCATTGTTAAAGTACTAAATTCATAGCTCATTTGGTAATTTGGACAGTTTGAGGTAGCTTAATGTGCTGATCTTGATCTTTGAACAGGACCTTGAAGTCAAAGAACCTACGTCATTTTATGTTGGTTGATTTTTTTAGGTGTATAGATAATTTGACTGGCTTTAAAATTGGTGTAGTTGTTAGTGGCCCTGGCTGATAACCCCTGACACCCACCAAATCTTTGTGTGATGAGCATGATTATTCGTCTTTTTCTGGCTGTAATTTATCTATATAATATGTATTAATGTATGTTTTTATAAATCACATAAGTACATATTATTATTTATAATGTCTGGTTACCATAGTGTTCCCTCCCTTATTTGGGATCAAAAGACCGTTTGTGAATTTCTCCAAGACAGTTATTTATTTATCGTAACCCTAATAACCGTCCGTATTACTACCGTCATAAGGAACTATGATTTTATAGCTTTCAATAACTCATTCTAACAATTAAAGCAATCAACACAATTGGCGATTTGGACTATGTCTGCTTGCTATGTTCAAAATGGCGAAGGGTCGTTTTAAACTTTTATGAGCGTGATATAGTATAAATAAAAAAAAATGTTATTTGTTAAGCTGTGATATTTTTTTAACCTCTTTTTTAAAGGTACAATGTGATATATTGTAACTTATTATTTCTAAACTATCTCGACATAGAACAGTTGTATTTACATATTACAATTAGGTATATTTTTGAATGATATGGATCATTGGTAACTTAAAACACTTCTTTCACGATATCCTTTTATAAGTTTGAACGCGAATTAAACAATTTTACAACGTTGTCAAAGATTGAACATTTCGGGGTTTTAACACTGATAGTTTATGGGTAATTTTAAGAGTTAGATATTTTGGGATTTTGATGTTTTGACACCGTTGAAAATTTTTGAGCATTTATAAGGCCGTAGAACGATAAAGAATAAACTACACGCCTGTTAAGTTTGTACAGTTCTTAACCAGACGTTAAACAAAAACCTAAAAGTAATGTTTTTTTAAAAGATCATAAAGCAGAATTTGTAGTTTATTATGTTAGTAATATACTTCTGAAAAATTATTAAAAATAACCCTGTTTACAGTAATTACAATACTGTTAAAGTCAACATGCATAAATAATGGCGACCATTATTTCAGTAAAGCGCTATAAAAGTTGAATCTTTAAAGTACTTTTTCATAATTTAATTCATTTAGAGGCTTTTGGTTATCATAGCCATATCAGGCCTTATTATAAATTCACAAGGTTTTGCCGGCAAAATCGCCCGCGCGAAATTTTATAGGCTAGTTTCTAGTAATAAGGATTTTTTTTATCAGTGATAATTATAACAAAAGGCCATTAAACCTCCCCTAGACAAAATGGTATTGTAGAATAGACGTTAGTATATAGTGACGTCAAATTACTTAACATCAGCTTATGTCAATTCTTTATTATTCTATTCTACCATTCTACAATGCCATAAATATGCTAATGGTGCTAAGCTTCTAGAAAATAGAAAATAAAATAAATAAATAACTGCACATATTTTATTAATTTTTATAGCATTAATTTGAAATCTTTAATATACCTTCGATTAATATTTTGTGGTCTAATTATCTTTGCGAAAAAATAAAGATAGTTAAAGGCATTTTGTTATGTATTATTATCAATTAAAATGAGTTCGTGAGGAATTGTTTGGCATATGAGTAATGTTTTCTAATAAAGTAAAATGGAAGTTGAAGTGTAGTTTCGTAAGTAAATATTGTTTAGATTGCGAATTTTCTTTATATGGGAAATTATGTGTGGGTAGCTCGAAACCTAATTTAGATTATTGACGAATAATTCGTCCATAAACTGGCCGAAAAGATTTTCTTTACTAAAATTTTTGTGACTGGCCTTCATTTTGAATTTCGACGATCATATTCAAATTGCGAACTAGTTAAAGAAGGGTTTTACGTGTCCTGTCTCTATTCGTCCAAATTCGAAAAATTAAACAAATAATTGTAAAGAAGACGGGCGAAGGTCCATACATTATTGGGTTTGACTATACAGCAATGATTCTTGCATTATTAATTTTTGATATTACTATTATTATAAAAAAATACCAATATTTACAATTTCTACATGGGAGAAAAATAAAAATATAGGATGTTACTAGTCCGTACAAAATTAGCTTTGTTTGCTTTGAAATAAACGCCTTGAATTGATAATTATGGATTATTGACTGGATGTTTTCATTATGATCAACCTTGGTTTGAGTAAATATAAATCAGAAGTATTTTAGTAATAGTAACAGTTTATGACCATGTGAACTTATTTTGAAATAAATTACTTACGACTGCGTGCCATCCATTGCTGTCTAACTGAAAGAATTCATTCCTCTTCTATTTAGCGCAAACCTACAGATTTACGCCACCAGGTTAATATAATGAAGATGTTGATCACTGATTGTATTTTACTTCGTAATCCAAGATAACTTATCAGTCCGTTGTAAGAAATGCGTAGGTCGTTCGTCAAAATAATAACCGCCAGAATCCTTTATACGTAGCCAAAGTCGTAAAATAATACCAATCAAATAATTAAACCGCACGGAAACACAACAAAACATAATATCCACTATTGCAAGTTTAAAACCAACGAAGTGGATGATTTGTTTGACTTTAGATGTGACATTGACATGAGTTTTTACTGTGTGGCCTGTATAATAAAAAAATATATAATTTATTGCAACTTTATTGATTAAACATTATTTTGTGCGATATTTAAAAATAAAAACAATTATTTATAATATATTATAAAACATGTCAACAGATGAAATCATGATTCAGTGTTTCTTCTGCAGATAATGTTTTCTTTATTTTGTTTTACATTTCCATTATAATCTTATTTCAACTGATCGATTAACATATTTCATTTGGCAACATTGTTAAAAACCGGAAGTGCAGACAGTCAGTAATGTTTTGAATAAATAATTAATTTATTATCCCATGACTAAATATCTTAATATTTCATAGTAAAAAATAATAAATCTTGAAAAAAATATTGATAAAGTTTTCATTAGTGTAATATAAAAGGCCCAGATTCGCTCGCCTCCTTTAAAGCTACACCATAAAAAGTCCATTCGTTCTAACATCCATTGCTTTAAATTTCACACTATTGCTAGTACTTAGGTACATACAGCCAGTGGAAGCTTTCAAGCGATTGAATTTCACCGTCCGACATCTCGCTTCGGGCCATATGTTGAGACTTGCGACTTTTGTATTGAATTTTATTTATCCCTGAAGCTATATCGATACTAGGTGAAGCAATATCGATACAAATAAAACGATAAATATGGCTATTTTATCAATCTGATTTGTTAGAACGAATTTGGAAGTCACATCTCTCCCCAGCTCAATTTGTCGCCAATTTATGAGGCCAATTATTTTTATTTCATTTATATAATGATTATGTCTAGACTAAAATGAGTATTTTTAATAATTTGAGGTTTCGCAAGACGGAGGTTTGGAAGTGGGACGTAAATTAGGCTATAAAAAGTTAAATTGAACATTTTTTCAAATTTTAATGAGGAATAGTTTAGGAGCGGAGATTTTAGCTATGATATAACTTTATCTGGATAGAATTTTTGAGGCACAATGAAAGCCAACCAAACAGTCTTATCACTAATAGGGGACTATCCGTACTAATATTATAAATGCGAAAGTAACACTGTCTGTCTGTCTCTTCACGCCTAAACCACTGAACCGATTTGAATGAAATTTAGTACACAGTCCGGGACCCGAGAAAGGACATTATGATAGTTTTCATCCCAGAAATCCCCCGGGAACGGGAACTATTATTCCACGCGGACGAAGTCGCGAACAAAAGCTAGTTAGTAATAATTGGATAGTTGTAACCTCAACCTCCCGACTTCATTATTTCAAATCGTAATTACCAGAATATTATATTGTCATGAAAACTTGATGTTTGTGCAAGTTTTATAAGAATCTATCTAGTAAAGGAGGTGTTTCTTTTTCCCTACAACTTTGACCCAGGCATGTACCACAATATAAACAGTATCAAATTACGTGAAAAAAATCGTAGAATCTGAAAAAAAAAATATTGGATTTATTTGCGCATTTGTACCACCTGAAATAATGTCGATCGAAGATGTTAAAAACTTGCAACCCAAGAATTTCAGTCTGGCAATGTCATGATTTACTCCTTCGATAATGCGTTTTGTTGCTTCATTGTATTAACCTAAAAATGTATTATTAAAGATTTTTTTTGTGTTACTGATAGTATTTTTTTCTAGTTACAATTGTCGTGAATTATTATAAAAAAAAAAATATTTCCAAAAATACTTTTATTTCACAATTCATATAATTTTTTGCGTTTGGTTATCTACCGGACAAAAAGACAGAGCTCCAAATCAGGGCCGATAGTTTTTTTCTGCTGTCAGTTGTCATTCAAACCAACAAAAAACATCAGATTAACAGCTGTCAACGCTCATATGAACGTTTCTTTTTACGCAGTAACGACGCTAGGCAGCTTTTTTTTCATATTCTTTTATTTCTAAATCTACGTGATATTAAAGGATTTTAAATACTGCTAAAAACACAAATTATTGGGATGAATTTTATTAGTAATTTGTACCTCGGTACAGGTTTGGGCCAGAAAAGAAACACCTCCTTTACTTGAAAAATCTGCCACAAGATTTAGTACACACACAAACACCAACAAAAGGGTCCAACTGTATAACAAACTAAACAAAGAACTAATACCGCCATTAGATACAAACTAAAACAATCACCATAAAATTAACCCCTTACAGTAAGTTCATTAAAACTAAACAGCTTATTTTCATTACAAGTAATGTACTAGTTAATAAAATAAAAAATATTATGAATACAGGCATAAAACTTCGCAGCACTATCACGGAGACCATAAATTACAGTGTCGTGGAAACATGGAGTGCCAAGTATTCGCCACCATGACTGCAGATTGATTAACGTGTACCTATTTTTATACTGGTAACACGGCTTTTAAGCATTACTTTGGGCTTGTTGTAATGGTTCTGTGTTAGTGACATTTTTGTGAATATAAAAAAAATATTTTGTAAAGTACATACTTATGTATTTTATGTCTGTTAAAACATAATTTTTGAAATTGTTTGATTAACTTTTTTTACTCAAGACCCATTTTTTGAAAATGTGAAATCATCAGATGACATCTTTCGCCCTGGGCGGGGCGGGAGAAAGTGTCAGACTTTTACTGACTAAAACCCACTCATGTTCCTTCGGTTGGCTTTTATGTTTCGGGGTCACAGTAACTATTATAAACATTCCGCAACCAATTTATTAGGCCCGAGTCACACCGGAATGGCAGCGGCCGGCAGCGGCGCGGTAAGCACCTTTAATGTGAAATAATTTTAAACTTTAACTACATACTTAAAAGACTAGTATCGCTTGAAAAGGTCGCAAGGCTGCCAGCGGCTGCCAGCGAGCCGCCCGCGGCGTCGCGAGCGGCCGCGCGCCTTTCGTTTCTAGCGACGCTGGCGGCCTCGCGGCGCCGCGGGCGGCCGCTGCAGGCCACTGCCATTCCGGCGTGACTCGGGCCTTAGGTTACTGGTTACTTTTGACTTTTAACTTTTTTTAACTGCTGATTATTGTAACTATCATAATCAGTCTGCGTCAGTTCACTCGTTGACGTGAATCTTTTCAAAGTCTTAACCCGATCTTAAACTACACGCATCCAGTTGTTGCCGGCTGCAATCGAAAATTGTCACTCCATCTGGCCACCCACGATTTTCTTAAGCTCTCTGATCTTCACTGCAGTACCCGCTTCATCCAGCGATTATCGGTTCTGCAACAAATGTGACTAAGTCCACTGCCATTTGAGTGCCTATGTTAAATTAGGTTCTTTTAATCCGTACAGACTACGAATATTTATAAGTATAAATCCATATAGTTATTATTAAAAGTAAGGATCGCTCATTATAGAACGCTTTTGATCGTTAGAAAATATTTTAGCGGAATAATATCGATGACACAAAGCGTCGGTGTCGGCGACGGCGGTGTATAATGAGCAAAATAGATATGTATGCAGAGCCGTTATATATAATTTAAGTTTACTTGGACACTAATGGATGTAAATTCTATACTATATTTTAAGTGCGAAAGTAACTCTGTATCACGCCTAGACTTTTAAATTGATTGAAATTAAATTAATCAGCTTAAGAAAGGACATACAATATTTTTCGACCTCAGCGGGCGAAGCTGCTGGTAAAAGCTGATTTGAAAAAATTAAGAATGAGATTGTTATTTTCTTAATAAAAATATTTTAGACAATAATAACAACGGTTATTGAGAACATAAAATTTCTATTATATCCGCCGTGAATACTTATCTACTTTGCTAAATGTACGTACTAACAATACCGTCAATATATCGCCGTGTAACGATGAGGGATAAGCACAAGCAGCAAGGGTTTTCAATTATCTCAACGTTTCCTTGTTAAAGATAGATACTCCAGCAACTGGCTGGTCTTGCAATATGAAACCTTATTTTTGACAGATTTTGTTTTGATTAAACCTCGACGCAAAAAGTGGGATCGATCAAACATACAACGTTTGATAGCTATGTGTGAGTTTGTTTGTCTGAGGGCCTACAATAACCAGTCCTCTTCTTTTCTCTTGATAGATCAACCCGGCAAAAAATATGAGTTATGTTACAATGACGAACTTAACCCAAAGTTGAGTTATCTTCCAGCAAACATTATTTCTATAAAACTAAATAAGCCTGGTGTGAGTGAGGGTTGTTATGAGGCCTTTGCCCAGCAGTGGGACAGTTAAAAGCTCAAAAGTGGATTCAATTAAGAACAATTAAATTCCATGTACTTTAGGGACGCTTCAATCCCTTATGTACCTACGTAGGCGTCGTTGAATAAACCTTTTATGTTGTTCAATTATAAAGAATGACTTTTCTATTTATGCATAATAAGCTGAAAACACTGAGTTATTCATCAGTTTGGTGAATAACCCGAAATACTGTCACTTTAAATAAATAAATAAATATCCTTGGACAACTCACACACGGTCATCTGATCCCAAACTAAGCAGAGCTTGTACTATGGTAACCAGGCGACTGATAAACATACTAATATACTTTATAAATACATACATATTATAGATAAATTACACCCAGACACAGAACAAACAATCATGCTCATCACACAAAATTTGTCCTGGGTGGGAATCGAACCCACGACCTTCGGCTTAGCAATCAGGGTCACTAACCACTAGACCAACAGGCCCGTCAACTTTAGCAAATTTTTCTAGTTAACTTATCTATCAATCAAATCATTAATTAACTACCTGGTAGGTATTGCATATATCAATAGGGCTTGCTCTGCAATGTAATAAAAAGAAAAAAAAAACATAAATTACACTCTTCAACAAATCCAATACAAACATTATGAAAATCCGCGGTAAAAACTGACATTTAACAATATTAAATGGCACTTGAAATCCGCATTATTCCAAAAGTTTCCAACAAGGAAAACTCAAGTGTAACATTCGTTGATTATATTTGGCTCGCCTACGTATCACCACGTGCTACCCGGCCAGCGGTCTCACACAGACTGCCGCCTGAGTCAACTGCCCCCACTCCGCCGGTGGGCACTTGTGACGTATACGCTCGAGACAAACAACACTATATTTACATATACTACATCCCTTCCTTATTTTAATATAATTTGATAATTGTATGTATAATTGTATTTCATAATAATTAAATCACCGGGCATGTATAGCAGTAATCACGCGCTTTATTCGTTTAATAAATTCTTAAATTTATCGGTAACCGGACGAACGTGCATGCAAGAATATTTAGACCTAGGACATATGAGTCGCATTAGTTCATACTTTTCTCCTACCTATTTTTTACCGCATTACGGTGTCTTTAGGGAAAGCAGTAGTACCAGGCGTCCGTCACTCGCTCAAGGCCACGCGTTTTATGCCTACCGCTTCGCGTACCGTCGACGGTACAACGAACACGGGGCTGTCGCGCGCCCAGCTGAATGCTCGCGCGTCACGGGAACAGCGCTGACTATCAAAATGCCGAAACCACGTTATTATTGCGTGATTATTGTGCAATTCCCTTGTTTCCCAATTCTCCTGTTTCCCTTTTGATTATTTATTAAAATTATTCACGCGGTTTTGGATATTTTCGACACTAAAATATAATAACCGGGAATTCAAGTAACGAAAAATATGCATCAGTCATTTTATTAAACTAAAAAAATTTGATCAACAAATAAAAATATAATTGTTTTTCTAAAACATTCGTTTCATTACCATTATCATCATACGTATAACCCTAGCACATTTTGCTGGCTGACACGCACACACGTAAGTCGCGCGGCGGGCAAAAGAATCTGAACTCTCTTTGTGCGTACTTATGGTACATTTCTCCTCGCTGTAAACAGCTGGTATTATTATTATGATTTTGTGGCTATTATAGCGTAGGTATTTTCGTTTTTGTATTGGAGTGAAGTATCTGTTACGTAGTAACTATTTAGTAATCTGTGGTAGTACCACTAAATTGAGAGGAGTTTTTAACGCAAGTGCAAAATCAACCAGTGGTAAATATTTAAATGATATTCAATTAACAGGTCCTATATTGCAAAACGATATATTTTCAATCCTATTACGATTTTGGCAACACAGATATATATTTCTAGTGCCGATGTCGAAATAATGTTTAGGCAGGTACTTATACAGCCCGATCAACGTAACTTACAGTGTACTTATTTTATGGAGAGAAAATCTTGGAAAAGAAAAAGAAAAGCTTGGAATATACCAGCTCAACACGGTGACGTGCTGCGTCCGAACTGTGTCCGCACCGCATCTTAGCATGCGATGCATTAGACAGCTTGCTGACGAATGTAATGATGACGTCATCGCGCGAGTTATTAAAGAAGATATTCAGTTTAGTTGCGTAAATGGGTATTTAATTATGATGTCTGCTGTGTGCGAAAGGTAAAGTAGCTCCGATAAAACCGGTTATTATTCCTCGTCTTGAGTTATGCGGTGCGTTGCTAGGTTCAAAATTATATCATAAAATAATTAAAGCACCTAAGATTGACTTCAGTAAAGTTTATTTATGGTCTGATTCGACGACAGTTTTTAGGATGGCTGAACATAACACCGAGTTCTTTAAAATCGTTTATTCAGAATAGGGTCGTAGAAATTTATGAGCTCGCTGAAGGTTGTTGTTGGTTAAGTGGTAAACATGATCCTACAGACATTCTTTCGCGCGGCGTCACTATAAATAAACTTCAAGCGTCCGATTTGTGGTGGCACGGCCCGAGTTGCCTACGTGAACCCAACTCGAACTGGGAAAAGAGTTTCACGTCTGTCTGCCATAATATTAAATTTAACGAACTACCAGAACATAGATTAACGACTGTTGCAATGAAATGTCAAGTTAGTACAAACTTAAAATTATTTGATAGTCTTTCCTCTTTAAATCGTTTTGCGTTTCTTTACAAATACGCGAATCAAATTAAAATCGAACCGAGATCTCGGCGCGTTATCAGTCAAGGAGCTTGACAACTCAATGATTATATTATCTCAGCTGTCACAAATGGATTCTTTTTCTGATGAATATAAGTGCCTAAAAATAATTTACCAATAAAAACTAACCGTAATTTAACGGGTTTGAAATTAATCTTAGATAATGACGGCCTTATGAGGGTAGGTGGTAGAATTTAAAACTTCCTTGATTTCTCTTTCAGTAAGAAACATGTGTGGTGTTGTCTAGTAAACATGATTTAACATTACTTTTATTTGGACACGAACACTACCGTTTAATGCACGCTGGGCCCCAACTCCTGCTATTCAGTTTACGAGAGGGTTGGTGGCCGTTAGGCGGCAGGAACCTAGCTAGAAAGATAACCCACAAATGTGTTGTCTGTACACGCATAAAAGGCAAAACAATAAATGCTCAGATGGGCAACTTACTGGTGGAGAGATTAGAATCAGAGTTTCCTTTTTACCTTTGCGGCATAGATTACGCCGGACCACTGTCCAAACTTAGTACTGAGGGAAGTGGGCTAAATTAGAAAAATTATTATATTTGTTTGTTTATATGTTTTTCAACCAAGGCCATTCGCTTGGAATTAGTCACTAGTCTTACTACCGAAGCCTACTTACTAGCTTTAAAAAGATTTATTAAGATATTCTCAGATAATGGGAAAACCTTCGTAGGAGCTACCAAAGAATTAATTTTTTTTTTTTAATAATAACATTAACTCCTTTATCGATTATACAGCTTCTGAAAACTTTAAGTTCTCACTTATTCCGTCGTATGCATCTCATTTCGGTGGCTTATGGGAGGCCGCGGTTAGATCTTGCAAACATCAATGGTAATGCACATTAAACCTACGAAGAGTTTTACACAGTACTAGCATTAATCGAATCTATACTGATTTCACGTCCGATATCACCATTATCCTCTGATACAGCCGACGCACTACCATTAACGCCGGCGCACTTTCTCCTCAGTCGAGTTCGATGTTACCGAACTTCAAATAAGAACTAAATGGAAAAATAAAAACAAAAAATTAAACCTTACACCCTCGTTCTCATAAAAGAAGACAACTTGCCACCGCTCAGATGGCGCCTCGGCAGAGTGACCAGCACCTTCACCGGAACCGACGGCATCTCCAGGGTCGCAGATATTAAAACAGCGACAGGACTGATTCGACGAGCTTACACTAAGCTATGCCCGTTACTACCCGACGGTGACGACGACGGTGCCTGCGAGTCTTCGTGACGTCTCATTGGAAGCGGGTGCTTCCCAGGCCCGCTCGCTTCCAGCGTTCCCATCTAGTTCCAACTTAAGGTTCCCCCAACAATCAAATTTTTCAAGCGTGACTTGGGAACTCATTTTATTACTTAATTACGTAATAAACATTAGGTATATTCTATTGAATTTACTGTCATCCTTTGATAACTTGTCAATTTAATGACCAGTAGGTACATACTACTACATTAACTGTCATCCTTTGATGTCTTGTTAATTTAATGACCAGTAGGTCCATACTACTGCAATAACTGTCAACCTTTGATGACTTGTCAATTTAATGACCAGTAGGTACTTACTACTGCATTAGCTGTCATCCTTTGATGACTTGTCAATTTAATGACCAGTAGGTACATACTACTGCATTAACTGTTATCCTTTGATGACTTGTCAATTTAATGACCAGTAGGTACATACTACTGCATTAACTGTCATCCTTTGATGACTTGTCAATTTAATGACCAGTAGGTGCATACTACTGCCATCCTCCAGCATGTCTATTTTCTGTTCTTATTAATATGTATTTTTACTATATTATGGTTTGTTGAATTTGGGCGTGTCATTTTATTTATTTAATGTTCACTCACATAACACACTTAAAATAGCATCACTTTGCAAGTAACACAGACACAACTTTCCTAATAATCACACCCGCACAATTAATTTATATAAATATGAATATTTTCCTTTTTCCGCACACTATTTTGTTATATAGTGTGCGGGTAAAAATCTTTTTTTTATTTCTATTTACTTTCGCCTTCTTGGCGTCCTTAACCTGACATATGCTGAGCTGGACACCCATTTGGTGCAAACCAGAGACACGCACTGCTTGGTCACTTTAACTTTTTTTTTTTAATATTGTTTCTTTTTTTTTCTTGTTTATTTAATGTGTTTTGCACCGAATAAATGTGTTTATCTATCTATCTATCTATCTATCTATCCATCCTTTGATGACTTGTCAATTTAAGGCCATATTAGCGTGATATCTGAAATCAAACAGTTTCCTTTTACGAAACAATATCAATTTAATGATCAGCTATGCTGCTTTCATGTTACCCATGGTTTTATCGATTTAACGATCGGCTATGCTGCCTCCAACTCATGTAAATGACATTATCAATTTAATGATCAGCTGTGCTGCTTTCATGCTATACATGATATCATCGATTTAACGATCAGCTTTGCTGCTACCATCTCATGTAAATAGCATTATCAATTTAATGATCAGCTGTGCTGCTTTCATGCTTTACATGATATCATCGATTTAACGATCAGCTTTGCTGCTACCATCTCATGTAAATAGCATTATCAATTTAATGATCAGCTGTGCTGCTTTCATGCTATACATGATATCATCGATTTAACGATCAGCTTTGCTGCTACCATCTCATGTAAATAGCATCATCAATTTAATGATCAGCTGTGCTGCTTTCATGCTATACATGATATCATCGATTTAACGATCAGCTTTGCTGCTACCATCTCATGTAAATAGCATTATCAATTTAATGATCAGCTGTGCTGCTTTCATGCTATACATGATATCATCGATTTAACGATCAGCTTTGCTGCTACCATGACAAATACATGTCATTATCAATTTAATGATCAGCTTTGCTGCTACCATGACAAATACATGTCATTATCAATTTAATGATCAGCTTTGCTGCTACCCTGACAAATACATGTCATTATCAATTTAATGATCAGCTTTGCTGCTACCATGACAAATACATGTCATTATCAATTTAATGATCAGCTTTGCTGCAACCATGACAAGTACATGTCATTACATATAGGAGGTGAGCGTTAATAGCTGCAACATAGTTTATTTTGAACTATCGTAGCTATTACCATAACCACAATATATTGTATAAATTGTATTTTGGTTCCAATAAACATTTATTATATTATTATTATATTATTATATTATTATCAATTTAATGATCAGCTTTGCTACAACCATGACAAGTACATGTCATTACATATAGGAGGTGAGCGTTAATAGCTGCAACACAGTTTATTTTGAACTATCGTAGCTATTACCGTAACCACAATATAATGTATGAATTTTTGTTCCAATTAACATATTATATTATTATTATATTATTATCAATTTAATGATCAGCTTTGCTGCTATCATGACATTGTACATGTCATTATCAATTTAATGATCAGCTTTGTGCTGCTTATTTGTGATTTTTCTGATTTTATAACCTATATACATACTATACATTTCTACTGTTCCATACTTTTGGCTTGCCAATTTTATGACCAGCGCATGAGTTACGTACCTTATATGTTTATATAAGTACAGTCAGCTGCACCAACACGCAAACAAATTGTGCCCTGCTGTTTTGTAATCAGGTGAAAAAGTGCCTACACTTTATTGCAGCTAACTGCACTTATTTTGTTTTAGTTACACATAAGTTTTAATGAGATTAACATCCCGGAAAATTAGGTATTATTTAATTCATGATACAGTCCATCTATACACTGTCAGTCACGCACAGACCGAAGACAGTCTTAGGATGTAGATGTAAATTATTAAAACATTTGATTATTGTTTAGGTTGTTCACGATGGTAATCATAAAAATATGTCCAATATGTTTGTCTAAGTACTTTGTACGACATGGAAATGCTAACTTATTAGTAAAGCAATATTTATTTTATCATCATAATAGTCCGTATTTTCTTCAATAATCAATTGTTAATCCGACTAAGTTTGTTTGTTCATCAAACCGGAATTAATCTGTCGCTTGCATTTCTCCGATAACCAAATATTGTGATCTTATTTCGTTATGAAATTGGATTAGTTTACATTCCAAATCGTTTGTAAATTATTCGTAGCTAGTAACAACTTTAAACCATATTTTGCTAATAGGTATCATTGCTAACAACGAAGATTAGTTGCTTATTTTGGCTATCCATTTTTTAATTACATGTACGTGAGGTAATAATTATTAGGATTTTTTATTTCTACTCACTCTTGTCTTTCTTCCTTCTTTTTCAAATACAATATATTTTCGTACATACTTTTTTATCCTCGTCGCCAATGTAACATTCGTTGATTATATTTGGCTCGCCTACGTATCACCACGTGCTACCCGGCCAGCGGTCTCACACAGACTGCCGCCTGAGTCAACTGCCCCCACTCCGCCGGTGGGCACTTGTGACGTATACGCTCGAGACAAACAACACTATATTTACATATACTACATCAAGGAAATGATAAATACCCTTACATAAATAATTACGTATTTATAACAAGCATCCGGCAAGAAGCAAAGAGGCTAAAAAACAAATTTTGTTTAATTCGTTCGCCAAGTGCAATTTGACGGGAGAATTGTGAAAAGTTTTCGAAATAACGCCTTTGCTCCACCATCCGTCTCTCGCGCCGACGTCACGTACCTTATTTTATTGTTCCCAGAAAAGTTCTACAGAAATATCTCTTCGTAAACAATGTTGATAGATAAATAACACGCAAAAATCAACCTTAATGGCATCTCATGTTACCTGTACATGTATTTTTAACACGATCGTAAGGAATAATGATATTCTGATTTATAATGGTTTCCGCAACACGTGTAGAGAAATAAATTTCAAGGTGTACATTGAAATGTAGGAAAAAGAGACTGAAATATCTTTCTTTAAAAATTATCTTCAACTCAGGATTTTTCCTAAATCATAGGTACAAATATTAAACTCACACACAAAAATAAAAAAGATTTTAACAAATACCTCTTAGCAAATGTATGTCCAGTATGGAAACAACTGAACAATACTTAGTTGCTTAGTAAGTACTCCTACTACTCAAAGCAATAATACAAAAATACAATAAATGGAAAGAACTGTTTAATGTGTAATTTTTTTTGGATTGCATTGAATTGTTAACTAAATAAATGCCATAAGCACTGAGCGTCCGTGTCTGACCATAGCACTGCCAAAACTGCGATTTTATGGTTAAAAAAAAGGTAGCTTATGTTATTTTAGCCCAAAACTAGAATTCCATGATTTTCAAAAGTTATCAGAATAGCCCCTTAAAAATCTAAAATTATTAAGCACTAAAACTTTTATTTACCCCTAATGAACCATAACAAACTTTTACGACTTGAATTCCGTCAATTTTCGTCAAGAAAATATCCGGAATGCTTAAAAAATACATTTTATTTCTATATTAAAACATTTCAAAGCCGTTAATAAGTTGAAATTCTTAATGTGTAACTGCGTACCATGATTGATTTACTTTTCACATTGGTTTCAACAAACTAAACCAACAGTCGGCCCTTGAACCAATTAGAAAAGCCTGCCATGGAATTGTATTCTCATTATTGACAGCGTAATTGCCCCGGGATGCTCTATTATAATAATTATGTTGTGAAAGAAAACTCTTACAATATTGAACGTGAAATGATAATCACGTGTTACTTTCGATGACTCACGATGTCATTTGTACATTATAAATGCTTATACTGTCTCACTGATTCAATTCACAATCTCAAAGGCGGCTACACTTCAGTTAAAACAAGCTTTGTATTTAAAAAGTAAATACACAGAAGAGTGTAGGATCTCCTCTATATTGAAGTCGGTAGTCAAAAAAGCTATCAGTAGAATTCGACTCCGCAATGTCAAATGAAATTTACCCTGTCAACTTTAGCATCGAATCCACAAACCATGACCGAACCACCCAAACCGCCACGCAAGCATGACGCGGTACAAAAAGCTATCAGAGCTAATTGTGTGCCAACCAAAAGAAAATTTCGATAGAAAAGAACTGATCGCCCCCTCGATAAGGGCCCATTATAGTAAACTTCGAGTATTCCAAAGAAACTTGGTGCATACGCCCATATATTTAACAAATCTTAACGAGTTCGGTTTTTTTATTTTATTTTCGCGTGATTGTATTTACGAAGGTGGGTTTCGACAACTTTACACCAATTTCGTTGGAGTAATAACCGTAATTTTGGAAAGAACAACGGTTTTCGACTGTTAAATTAGTTTTATTAGGTTATATTTTGAGTCGTCGGAAAATGAGGTTAGATTAGGCGCTGGCTCCTGTTTATGATAATGTCTTATTTGTTGAGGAAATGTTCTTGAGGTCGTTCAGTCAAGGTTAAGGTAAGCCTTGGAAAGAAAAGCTTAACTAGTACTAACAAACAAAACCACAATAGTAGTATTATCTTGTTTATCAATTCAATTCCTTTTATTTTTGTCATGAATATGATTTCCAAATATATTGAAAAACCATGATTGAACGGTGTTGTAGGAGTATAAAGAAATTTACCCATTCTTCCCCATACGAAATCACCTCTTGGAATAGGCAATTACGTTCAATTGTTTTACTTGTAAATGACGTTTCGAATTGCCTTTAAAAATAGCCTAATGCAAATAAAAAGTATATATGTTCTGTAATGTATACGAAATCAGTAATGATGGCTTACCTATTGACTTGAAAGATAGATGGAAGACGTCAAGCCTTCCACACAGAGGGACAGGAGTGCGGAAGAGTGTTAGTACCTATTTCTGCAGCAACGAAACAGTTGCTGTGTTCTAGTTTGAAGAGTGTGAACGGTGCAAGAACACACAAAAAGTAAGACATATCATCGCTGTCCCTGGGATTCTCTTGGATCTTCTGTGATGAGAAGTATGATTCAAATGGATTGTGAATATGTGAACAGTTTACGTCAGTAATAGACGGGCCATGTTGAAGCAGATAAAGCTAGTGTGATCTTGGGCGTGGTCTACTTTCATTTTCAAGTACATGGACGAAACGTGCGCAGACTCATTACATTAACGTAGACAGCTGTTGTCCAAAATGCTGCTTAGTATCTGACTGCTCTCACAATCCCTTTCATGATAGTAAAACCACTCGTAGTAACTATTTAGTAATCTGTGGTAAAACTCTTTGTGAAGGAGTTCGTGCGGAGAAGTACTACCACTATACCAATTTTTGCAGAGTTACACTTTTCCGGATTGAAGGGTGTGACAGGTATTATATATTACTATTATGATCTTTTGTTTCATAGATGGAAACGCATTTGCGGAAGATAGCAGATTTATACAAGTGGTAATGACTACTAAACATTAAGCGCCTTACTAATAATCGCTGCATAAAGTTATGACAGGTTTATACGTCAAAAAATGTATGGTTACACAGGCTTTATTCATTGCATAACTTTACACAGTGATTATTAGTAAGGGCATAAGTAATTAGCTTAGTAAATTACTGAAAGCCCTCCTAATAATAAATCCAATGAAAAACTTACGTAATTTTCCACCAAAGAACCCCAAATTAATCAAACACAACATTTAAGTTAATCACAAAACCCTACATATCCAGGAACTGAATCAGTAATAATGATTGACATTTTAATAATTAAACGAAAGTAATTCTCACAGAATGACGGTCGCGTGTCAGTGTGATTGATGGTTTACTATCCGCTGTCATCGCTCCGACATTATTTTGCTTTGATGTTCACTAACTTTGAGTGTTGTTATTGACCTCTGTTATTAGTTTGTGGATTATATTGTAATGTGTGAGTGAGTGAGTTATTTAGATTTGAGTGGCAGTCTTTGAAAGTATAGAAGGCAGTAAAGTTAGGAACGATTTCAGGCAGTTATGTCACACTTACCTTAAAGTTCCAATATGCTTTTTCTTCGACTTTTGTGGTGACTAAATTGAGAAAAATATGTAAAAAATCTGCTTTATGTAAATTTGTCGTAATCGCATTACTACTAAGAAAAAAATAGTTAAAAGATTAATTTAACGGTATGTGGGACCTAATAATCCGTACTAATATTATAAATGCGAAAGTAACTCTGTCTGTCTCTTCTTCACGCCTAAACTACTAAACCGATTGAAATGAAATTTGGTACAGATATAGTCCGGGACCCGAGAAAAGACATAGGATGGTTTTCATCACGGAAATCCCCCGGAAACGGGAACTATTATTTCACGCGGACGAAGTCGCGGACAAAAGCTAGTTGAAATAATTTTTGATCTGAATGTGCAACTTTTTTTGGACCATAAACGTATGAAAATTGTCTTCTGTTGCAAACATGCGAGTAGTCAAAATACATAAACAACGAAATCTGGAATAAATTCCTGCAGGGTATGAATTCTGATTCTCGTATGAATATTTGTAGCGTATGGGAACTGATACCAGGATATGCAGTACGACATTCTTGTGTTTGTCGTGGCGTTTTGAGAAAATGTAAAAGGATTTTTTGTGATATACTTAACCACAATAGGCTTCGGTTACCTACCGATATTACATATGAGAGATTTTTGATATTACACATATTTTTTATTCAACCTATACTGTCCCACAGCTGGGCAAAGGTTTCCCTTTTAGCTTATAACCAGAATTAGAATTTCAAAAATAAGTTCAACATTTTGATGCTTTTCTTGACTATTACATTTTTTTATTGAATAATTAAAGTAACACAAATAAATAAAATAATTAAATTTTGAATCTAAGCAAAAGCAATAAATTTGCGATTCTGGCGCTGGCGCCTACGTCTAGCATTATTCAAATTTCCCAAACACAAGCAACAATAAATCAAAATCAAGTAAAATTGGCCTAAAAAATATTTTCTGTCTCAAAACAATTAGAGACAGTAGCAAACAGCGCACTTTCTAAGGAAATATTATGTCTCCACTCCAAAGTAGATTTGCGCGAATTCATGAAGCCCCCTATAAATGGAAGAAGGCAAACAACAATAACAAACGATATTTCCTCTGTAGTCGCGTGCAATGGCGGCGCGAATCTGTTTTCTCTCAATGATTTGTCTCCAAAACGTACCGAATCTCTGCTGGGCGCCAGCCAAATGTGCAATTTATACAAACATATCTACACCATCATTAGGATCTTTAGCTCCTCTATCATAGAGTTGGTTATCTATTGTTTTGTCCGCAGCTATAAGTTTGTAAGTATGTAGCTTGAATTCCGTTGGGATGCTAGTCTAGTGGCAGCCGGGGCACTCGACTCTCCCGTGATCCTTCCATGAAAATAATATTTTATTATTGTCATAATGTCCGTTCTGATGGCCTTTGTTGTGTTTACTTGTTTCCGAATATTTGAAATTAAACTCTTGGCTTCTTGTTGTGTACTATTTAAAGATGACTAATGTGATAGAGATAAGTAAGGCCTTTGAAAAACACTCCTTTACTTTTGGCAATATAAAAATAGCGTCATTATATTCCCTACATCTATATAATATATAAATGAAGGATAAACGTTGTGTTCCTTTTAAATATCTATTTCAGCATTTCAATTACTGCAGGATTTGTAAAAACCATAAAGTTCAATGTATTACAAAATATCCCTGCTTCCCCCATTATTGTTGTTTTATTGGGCACTTCGCTTGCTTTAAAGTTCTCGTTCAAATAGAACATAAAACACCACAGGCTGTATTTCACACATCATTAACAAAGTTGTCGTTTTTTAAGTAATTTACTGTTCAACATGCAACTGGAAAAAAGCACTAATGAGCCTATTCGAATTCTTTCATCGCATTACGTGGAAAAATGAAGTCATTTCGTTGGGGGTGAAAGGGGCTGGAGGGGGTGAACTGAACCACCCCGCATTTTTGCACGACCACAAAATGTCTAGTATTTCAGAACACCAGGTCTAATATAAAGTTGGGCATCATTTGACTCTACGAAGTTGCCTCTAAATGTTTGAAAGGGGAACCCATTTCAGTCGAAATGCAGCTTAATTAAAGTTTAGCCGTGCTGTTGAGAGGGAATGGCCCGCCCTCATAATTTATTCCTGCGGGATATAATTCGGCCGGATTTAGTAACAAACGCGCCAACGAAAACGTTTAGGGTTTATCCAGATTTCTATATAAACAAGCGATGAAGGGCTGGGAGTAGCCAGCGATCCAAATTAAATTGAAAGTTGTTCTACATAAAGTTTAAATTTCAGTAGTATTTCCGTGGCTACAGCCTTTATATTTGCTTGGAAATGATCCGCATTTTTCACAATTACTTGGACGTTTCTACGTAAATCTATCTTCTTTGTCTCGTGGTTGGATTTCATTTAAGGAACAAATCGCGGCATTGACTCCTTTTGTATTAAATTCAGAGCTATCGCTGACGATTATTCTTAGCTTTAACTCTTGAATCATTGAACCGCTTGGGAACAGTTAATTGATTTTTATGTTTTGGTGGAAATGTGCAGGGAGGAAGCCACTTTATCGTCCGTTTTAAATTAATAATGGTATTGTTACATTTTTGGTGCATAGCGCGATTAGGTAAGTAATAAAAAAATAAGTAAATCTACTTTATACCCATATATAGTAGTTTTTACTTATTTTGCACATTGTATTACCAATACTATTTGAACCACTAACATTTTATTAACTTTGCAAACGACTTCTTTTAAAATATATTTTTAACAGTGAAATAATAATAGTCGTTGTTATTATTTAAACACTCTCTTGCACTATGTTGGCCCGTTTCAAGTACAGTCTATCGCAATGCCCTAGGTTGACTGGAAGAGATCTCTTCTAGAGATAAGTCCACCTTTGTAAACAAATTACAGTTAAGTTCTCTGTTAAACAGTTATGTGCAATAAAGTATATATATATTAACTGAATAATAAATGTACAGAAATAAATGAACAAAAACCTTTGTGAATCTATAAAAATATAAGCAAGTGGAGAAGAAATAGATAATACATTACGCAAGAAATGGAGCAAAACAATAACAGACTTGGAAATGTCCGACAATTCTTTGTTGATCAATATCAATATTTTTATATCAAACAATAATCACGACGACACGGTAACAAAATAAACTTATTTAGTAAATAAGAACCTTTAACGGCGAACTATTGTGGAAAATTCTCATAGTTTTATTACAAATTCCCCCTTGTAATTATATAATATTAGTTAAGTAAATTAGACTTCTAAGAAAAGAAAGAACCCAAAGGAAAAAAAAGAAAAAAATAACGATTATGGCTAAAATAGAGTATAGTTTCTTTTTAGATACTTTTTATCTTTAAAATGGTAAAGTAACTGACTGGACACTTGATATATCAATGCACAACTCAAACCGCTGGTCCTGGACACGTTAAATTTAGCGGGCGTATTCTTTTTGAAGAGTAAGTATTATGGTAAGTATCCATTAAGAAAAGAATTTTAGGAATTCTAACTAAAGTGCTAAAATAGGGGATAGGTTACTATATCCACGCGGATGAAAGGTAGTTACATTATATAAGGATATTCTGACTTTCTTATTACCCTTTACATCCATACTAATCCATACTAATATTATAAATGGGAAAGTGTGTCTGTCTGTCTGTCTGTCTGTCTGTTTGTCTTTCTTTCACGGCAAAACGGAGCGACGGATTGACGTGATTTTTTTAGTGGAGATAGTTGAAAGGATGGAGAGTAACATAGGCTACTTTTTGTCTCTTTCTAACGCGAGCGAAGCCGCGGGCAGAAGCTAGTATTATAAATGGGAAAGTGTGTCTGTCTGTCTGTCTGTTTGTCTTTCTTTCACGGCAAAACGGAGCGACGGATTGACGTGATTTTTTTAGTGGAGATAGTTGAAAGGATGGAGAGTAACATAGGCTACTTTTTGTCTCTTTCTAACGCGAGCGAATCCGCGAGCAGAAGCTAGTATTATAAATGGGAAAGTGTGTCTGTCTGTCTGTTTGTCTTTCTTTCACGGCAAAACGGAGCGACGGATTGTCGTGATTTTTTAAGTGGAGATAGTTTAAGGGATGGAGAGTAACATAGGCTACTTTTTGTCTCTTTCTAACGTGAGCGAAGCCGCGGGCATAAGCTAGTCAAAAAATAAGGCGTTCTGAAGGCAATAACAGCAGTTGGCCAAGTAAACTAGTGTATTTAATACTGAATATTATGCTAGAACTTTTCAAATTACAATTAAGATAGTATTACTATCGCGATCTCGCCTGAGGCCACCAACAAAAGATCGTTGATAACTTGTTAAAACTTAGAAATTATGATAATTTTCTTATTAATTTTGTTGTGGAATAGCGTAGTTGCGTTGAGCTCGTATATGTTCATGCATGTTTTTGAATTTAGAATTATAGCTTGCCAGTATTTATTTATGGTAACGCAACATTATGACGTCTTGGTGTTTTATATCCTTTTTTTTAAAGGGTAAACTGACTGACTGACATATCAACGTATAGCCTTAACGAATAAGAGAAAAAATTGCATTTGCGACCCTTTACACGTTTGTAGGTGTTTATTTTATTATTTAGATTAGTAGAAAGATTTTTTTTATAATTCTACCACACATATTTTAGCTTTAACAGGAGAAAGTTTGGAAAATCTGTTATTTTCAATGCATATAATTATAGGGTGGAAAGTTTTAATGGGCCCTGGAAGAAAACTACCCTAAATCATTAAGATAGATTATTTTGCTTAAAGGAAACATTCCCTTATTTTTTAAAAGAAATAAAACTGCATTCAAAGATTTTCGAAAATTCACTTACCACTCCCGGAAATCGAACTGACTAAAATCCAAAAAAGTAATACTTTCTATTTTTATGGTGTCAAACGTTAGGACCATTCATAAGGACAAAATCTCTTTAACAAACATGGTTATTTAAATCAAAGGAAAACCATAAATCTTATGAATTTAATTTTAATTGAATGAAAATTTCGACAGTTAAAGTCGTTCTTTTATATATTAGCACATCGACAGCCGGCTGTCGCTTGGTCCTTGAAAGGTTAAACAACTTATTAATTTAATTATCAACAGAGCAATCGTTGAGACACTTAAGACCATAGCTCGCATTATTCTATTTGTAGGTGATGTGTAAGTGTTTTGGATATTAACTATTATAGTGCGACTTTACTCGGCATAATATTATTTGCGATAGTTGGGTAATACAAACTTTACTTAGGATTATTAAAATAAGGTTCATATCACGTTGCAACTAATACGTACATATTTTGCCAAATACACCAAGTAAAGTCGCACCATTTGATAAATAGTGAGTCGAACATAAAATCTTTGTGAAATTGTCAAAATTGTGGTAAATATTTTACAAAAGCTAATAATAAATTTACCCATATTTAAAAATGTATTTTTTATATGTTAAAAATGAATAAAGAGAATAATAATTTATCTAAAACCCATTATCTCTTCTATTTGGATGTTAATTAAATCTTTCCTTAGAGAGAATTTTTAATGCTCAGTTTTTTATGGATGTCTGCAAACAACGCTAGAACGATTTATAAAAATCGAAAAAGAAATCCGATCTGGCTGAACAATGGAGCAAGTACATCTCATGAATTGTTAGCAGAAAGTTTATTACTCTTCAGACATCTTTAATTAACAAGTCAATTAAAACACGTAATTGTCATAAAAAGTAAAAAAAAATTGCAAGAAAATAATAATTTTTCAATTCTCTCCCTTTGCAATATTTATATTTAAGATACCTTGAACGTCTGATGAGTTTTTGGGAGTTGAGAACTTTGTTCAGTCACAGAATTTAAAAGTTGAACACGTTGCCACAATTATCATATGTCTAGCATTTTCCAACTAAGTAAGGGTGGCTAAAAATAGCCGGGACCCACGGCTTTGAGTGCTGTCCGAGTCGTAGGATATTGATGTTAGAAAGTACATAATTATGAATTGAAAAAGTCCGACCAACAACAGTCAGATTCTCATCATTCAAATCCAAAACTTTATCTAAAAGAAGTCACATTTTGTACGAAAATATAACACAGATTTGTAAGTCTGTAAACGTTACCTGAAGCGAAACCTAGTGATAACTGTAAGGAGCGCCGCCAACCGGATTTGTAAAGCTGATATGAAAGGTCTCAGAAAATGTACAATCCATAGCAAAATGGGGAAGTCTTTCCCAAATCGGAGAATATAATGTCGACAGTAAGTCAGCAGTAAGTCCTTTTAGTAGTTTAATTTCAAGGTAGATTAGTGCTATGTAGTGTATGTAGTGCTTGCTTGTAGCTCTTGTTCATAGAGCAATGAACTGGAGGCCTGATCAACACAAAGCGAAGAAAAGGAGAGAATTTGGTTGCGTTTTTGTTATTTTTTTTTTCTTTATAAAGGGGTATAAGAGCGGTCAGATTTTAAATTGCAACAGCAGCAACTACTGCGTTGGTGTAGTCTCATCACGGACAAGTCCCGTCGATGTGTGTATATACTATTACAGTCCAACCACGTCCTAAATCGTACCAGCAAGATATCTGCTTCTGTGTGGCCGGCCCTTTACTGACGTACACTGTACATCAACTTTTTTACGATCCATTTAATATCATACTTCTCATTTATTCTCATAACGAGTTATGGTAAGTGCGGCATTAAAAAAAACTATCACCGACCAGGGACGGCACTAAATTTGGCGAGTGAAATTAAATTAGGCGCATATGTTGTATATCATATTAGGAGCCCGTCCGGACCGCCCCTAATTTAACTGTTTATATTCATAGCGCCAACTCCGTGTTGTATCGCTAGAGAGGCTTTGTTTATCTCGTGAACGACAAATTTGTGGGTGAAAACTTGGACGACATGAGACTTTCATAGACATCGTGTGCGTTTATTTTTTGCTTTTTTGTAACGAATTTTTTATAAGGTTGCGTTATATGCGCGAATTTCAATCAAAGTGTCAGAAGTGGGATCAAGTAGGCCTTAAGACTGCTTTTCCTGTAACTGTTTACTTTTTTTTTCGTAAAAATTAAACTTTTATTAATTAACCTTTGAAAGGAGAAAAATCGTTAAAAAAGAAAATTTTCAGCGAGAAACATAATATTCCTGTCCGTTTGGGAAATTTTAAAATACACCCTTCAACATTAATGTAGGTCAGCCAAATAATTAAAATTCAGAAGGTGAAGGAAAACACCGCGAGGAAGCCCATGCATTAATAACAAATTCTCATCGCGCTTTGTACTCGTAAGTGGGGATGTAGGTGTTGTGACGGGCTTGGAATAAAATAATATATTGTGCTGGTATATGCCATGATGACCGTTAGTAAAATCCTCTGCCTTTATCGGTCGCAGAATCGAAATCTATTCTGCATGGTTCGTTACACAAAAATGTTGATTTATATCTCGACTTTAAAAGAGATGATAATACCTGAGTTTGTTTCGGTATCTTCTCAGAGGTAGTCAGCTAAGAATTGCCGACTCCGTCTAGTTTAAAAAATATGAATGTAAAAGTGGTTTAATATCCTGTTTACATAATAAACAATATAATTTCACTTCATTTCAAATTGTTGATTTTGTAAAAGCATAACAAAAGTAACAAATCCAAAATATTTGAGTAGTGTACCTTAGAAATAATTGACATCGCTGAAGGTAAACATTGTGGATTTTTATTAACAATTAGTATAAAAATCTGTTTTTTGTAGACGTATTAACATATCACTTGTAAAATATTGTTCTTGTACTATTATATTACGTTGAAAGAAAACATCGTTATGGAAGCTGAACTTTGATAATTTATAATTAATAGAATGATAGAATGATAGAATGATTTATTTTTGTAAATAGGTAAAAAATTACACTTTTACACGTCATTTTTTTCTTATTTTAATCGAACGGTGGGGCCGGTGTTTCCTAGCTGGACTACTCTGAGAAGAAACAACCGAAACAAACTCAGAGGTCAAAGTCTCTTTTAAAGTCCATACAATATTGTATTGGTCAAATTATGCGAGGACCATGAAGGTAATAACTGAAGTGATCTCTTGATGAGAGAAGCACACAGATTTGAGTGGACCTGTCCAAACAGTGCAAGCATTTGTCAAAAGTCGTTTAGCTCAACTAAAACGTAAGGAGCCTAACGTCTTGACGAACAATACCAAAGTAGGGACATTCGGGTAGGCCGCATTAGATACTCAAACCGTCAGTAGTTGTAAAACATACTAGTAACCTAACAGCCCACATAGTCCTCACACTCACAATAAATATAGTGTAAAAAAAAAATATAATATACTTATAAAAGTACACAAATGTCAGATTCAATAATTAACATGTCAAATAGGGAAAAAAAAAATATGGTATACAAAATAATATACTTATAAAAGTACACATCAATGTCAAATAATGAAAATATCAATGTCAATGAAGGAAATTATGTAAACATAAATGTCAATATAGGCCCATGATTATCATTGAAGCAGCTCAATTCCAAGCATTTGAGTCCTCAATATACTCTTTAACAGAATAGAAAGCATTTCGGCATAATTTACGTTTTACAAATAATTTAAATTTGGTAATACTAAGTTCTTGAATCTGGATTGGAAGTTTATTATAAAAGTGTATACATTGACATTTAAAGGAACCACCTATTTTCCTAAGCCTAGTTGAAGGAACAATATATTTGTCCTTGTTTCGTGTGTTAATATTGTGGATATCACTGTATTTTTTAAACTGATTAATATTTTTATGTGCAAACAACAGATTTTCATATATGTATTGACAGGGCACAGTCATAATATTAATCTCTTTGAATTTGTCTCTGAGGGAGTATCGGGGACTCAATTTATAAATTGCACGAATAGCCCTTTTTTGTAACACAAATATTGTCTGAATATCGGCGGCATTTCCCCACAATAGAATGCCGTATGACATCACACTGTGAAAATAACTAAAATAAACTAAACGGGCTGTCTCTAAATCAGTTAAACAACGAATTTTCCTAACGGCGTATGCTGCCGAACTTAGTTTTTTTGACAGTTTATCTATATGGGGGCCCCACTGGAGTTTGGCATCCAAAGTTATTCCTAAGAATACTGTGGAAGCCTCGGGTTTCAATTCCTCCCCCTTTAACCCACTTGTTACTAGCGTCCTTTTAAAAGGACGGCACATAAACAAAAATATTGTGATTAATGCGAGTAAAATAAACAAACTTTGGTAGTGATATCTGAAAGGTGCATTGTTTAGCAGTATAATACATGCAACAACAGTGAACTTACTTATTATTACTGATAAGTTTTAATCCGTTTATTTTTCTAAAATTTTATCACGAGCGTAATGAGGGTAGTTTTTTTATTATTATTACAATTATATATTTTTTGCCGATGAATTATCAAACATTAATATCTCTATTTTGTAAATTGAAGGAAATATAAATTCCAAGTATTGATTTTAATTACTTTACGAGCGGATTTATTTGGTGTCCTTTATAAAGCCCAATAGTAATATCTACTACTACTCTCTATACGCGATTGTTTTTTTTATTAGGAAAGGTTTTGGAAAATAATGAAAAAATATATTTTTATATAATTATTGAAGAGTTGGAATATGATGAAGAAGCTCCTAATCCTGAGAGCATTACAATTTTCCTACCTGAAAGTCGTAATGCTGACTTCATCTATGGAGATTATTGAGATGAAAATCAGGCTTAGATCCAAAAATTACATGGTACCCAACTAAACTATTTTCAGCTCAAGGTTATTATCTGCATTTGTCAGACGATAGAGCTAGTGAATTTGAAATAAGCCTAGTCGAAGTTCCTAAAAAAACATATTAGCAGCTCCAGCCGAACGAATTTCACAACTTAACAAAAGGTGCATACAAGTTGACAAGAAATTATAGGGAGATAGATATACAATGAAAATATAGGGGTTGAGGGAACGGCAGATAAATACCTATTGGTTTAGGTACATGACACGTCCATATGGGGTTAAAATGGTATAGCATAAAGATCTATCACTCACTAGATAAGGCAACACACAACAACCCAATGCCACAAAATCTGGCAACTTTACTTCACGGCAGAGATTCAGATTGATTGCAATTTCTAAGAACTGTTGCAATTTCTCTTCTTGACATCTACTGCAGATTATAAATCAGAAAATAAGATGGCATTGGAAAATTTGTCATAAAAATGCAAAATTTTCGTGAAAATTATGTAAATTTAAATACCTCCAAAGGAATGTTTTGTAATTTATCATACAACATACCTCTGTTTTTAATAATATTTTTATTTATTAAATTGATTTTGCGATTATGTTCATGTGTAATAGTATTAAATATTCGATTTGAAGTTCTCTTTAAACAACATGAACAAGTAGTGTTTATTACTATTGTCCTTTTAAAAGGACACCATTTTCCTGGTTTTCCAATATGTTGTGATTTTTTTTTGTATTTTTCCTAATCATCTGATCATGTAAGGATACAAATATGTGAATTTCATCGCTATTTGACAAAAAATGTGTATTCAGTAATAAGTGGGTTAATAATATTCTGGTTTCTACTTGTCTAACATGAGGCAGTGTAAACTTAATGACTTTAGTTTTTTTCTCGTTTAGAAGTAAATTGTTTACGTTAAACCAGTTAACAATCGATGCTAAGGAACTGTTTATAACATCAGCACATAGTTGTTGACGTAAATAGAATATAATCGGAATAAGTATGAATTGTTAATCCGGAGCGTATTAAAATAATGGTAATAAGAAGCCAGTGGTATTATTATTATATTACTAAGCAAGGTACTTAAGGGTGAGCTAAGCTGGACCGTATTATAAAGCAAAACAACACTTAAAAAAAGAAACCTTTTTATTTTTTACCTTTTGGCGTGGAAACTTATTTTTCGACTTTGTAGTTCAAATCTAGTTCGTTATAGGTTGATGCTAAGCTAAACATTAATTATAAAAAAATTATCATACATTGAAAACTACCGAGCCAAACTTTGTAAAATATTCACGGAAAAATAATCACGTAAGTCAGATCATAAATAAATAACAATCGAATTGAAAACCTCCTCATTTTTTCTATGACACTCTGTCGATTAAAATAATAATAAATTAATAAACCTTACTTATCTATTTCAGTGTGTGAAAAATATATACAAAAATATGTTAAAAAAATAACTCTATTTTGTTTTTGTACTTTGAACTTATTTTAAAAGTGTAATTTATTTTTTCAACATTTACAAATTAAAAAAAGCTCGGACGACAAATAATTGCCATATTTCAAGTTTATTCCTCCTAAATAACTTGGCGTTTTTGCACTTTGTTAAAACACAATTTAGACTTAAATTAAACAAGTTTCTTATGGATTGATGGTGTAAATCCTTTCATTAAAATTGTTCGGCCACAACGTTTTATAAGATCTGTAAGTGGGATTCGTGAAATAAAACTAATTAAAATGGAGGGTAACCGAAATCCTTTTGCGGATTTGCGCCGAATTTTCGAAAATGGAAAAGGATATCGTTGGAGGCATAATGAGAGAGAAACCGGGCTGTGGCGGTTAAAAAAAAGTAAGTAATTAAGATAATAAATAAAATGAGTATGGTCTGTTTCACCACAACTGAATAAAATATTATTTACAAGATGTAATTAATAATATGGCTATATTGTTACGAGCTGGGGTTCGGAATAAATTAAAATAAAAGTTTTACTCGAAAAAACACGATTGACTTTATTAGAATTCACAAACGCAAAACACTTCACTAACACAAACTAACACAACACAAAACACACTTCGTATCGCAGTCGTAGTTCCGATTCGCGGCGATGTTCACCGTTTCGTTTCCAAAACTGAACTGAGTCCCGTGCCGACACGTCCGCTATTTATATCTCCGGTCACATTTTCTAGAAAGTTCGACAACCCGAAGTACCCAGGTGCATTCCAGAACATTCCAGTAACATCGCGAATGATCGACGATGATCTGGAAGTTTCTCGAATGACCCCTTGGAACTCCATCGAACGTTCTAGAACGTCGTGGAACTTTCCCGAATTTTCTAGTAAATGTGCCCGGAACAATCGACACTTACGTCACCTATACCTACCTACGTAACACTGCCCCCTTCTAAGACATGCTCGTCCCGAGCATCATTATTCCCGTAGTATCGTGCCAGCCGATCTACGTGAACAATTTTAGGCGCAGTTCTCGTACTCTTCCGTATCCGGTAGGTGACGTCATTGATTTTGGTCACAATACGGTAGTTTCCACCATTATCAATTGACGTACTTTTTATGAGCTGTAAAAACGCCATTCTCCAATAGATTTTGTATGGCAATGGCGACTTATGACGTCACTAAAATAACAACTCAGTTGACTATCTATTTATTGATTTCAACACAATAAAAAATCTAATTTTATAGCAAATTGAATATGAACCGAATTTATTAGGCTGAAATTAATATAGGTTTTATAGGAATTGTGTCTAACATTTATTGGTTAATGGTGGAAACTACCCAATTTGGTATGGTCCATCCCATTTTGCCTGTAGTTTAGGCGACTTCCCTTTGCTACGCACTGGGTTATGCAACCACACCAGTGAACCTTCATCAAATCCGCTATTGTTCATCTTCCGGTCATAGCGAGTTTTCATCCTCTCAGACATCTGCTGGCCTGACTGTCTGACATGCTCGTATACGTCATTCATTTTGTTACGCAAGTCATTTGCATAATCTGTTATGCTGCTTGGTGAATCAGGTGGGATGCCAGTAATTAGATCAGCTGGTAACCTTAACTCTCTTCCAAAGTTTGCAAAGGCTGGTGTCACAGTTGTGCTTTCGTGAACAGCACTTCTGTAGGACAGAAGAAACGGCTGTATGTGCTTGTCCCAATCCCGTTGTCTGCTCGCTACAACTTTGGCCAGATATCTTTCCAGTGTTTGATTAAATCTTTCTACCATTCCATCAGATTGTGGATGGTATGACGTGGTTCTAGTTTTATGAGTACACGACATGTTTCCTGGAAAACTTGAGATTCGAAATTTCTTCCTTGGTCGCTGTGGATTTCCAGGGGTACCCCGAACCGACAAAAGACTTCGTGGACTAATTTATCAGCTACTGTCGAAGCCTCTTGATTAGGAATGGCGAATACTTCCGGCCATTTCGTGAAGTAGTCCATGACAACCAAGAAGTACTTGTTTCCGCTTTCACTTTCAGGGAATGGGCCAGCGACGTCTAGTGCTATTCGTTCCCAGGGGGCTCCTACATTGTACACTTTCAGTGCTCCTCTGCTGCGTGTTTGAGGTCCTTTTACTGCCGCACAACTGGTACATTTGCGACACCAATCTTCAACATCCTCTCGACAATGGATCCAATAAAACCGATCTCGGATCTTCAACAGAGTCCTTTTTACCCCCATGTGACCTCCGGAACTTCCATCGTGGTAGAGCCGAAGAATTTCTGGTACCTTCGATTTCGGCACGACCATTTGCAGATGGCACTTGTCTCCACGAGCATTTTCCCATTTACGGCACAAGACACCATCTTGGAGTACCAAGCTCTCCCACTGTGCCCAATAGCTCTTTGTGGTTGTACTCATTGCAGCAACATCGCACCACTTCGGTTTAGCAGCATTGGCTTTAATCCATTCGAGGATTGGTTTAATGTCCGAGTCACTTTGCTGAGCATGTTGTAGAGTTTCCTTCCACTCATCACTAAGGTCTGTTCTTAGCATTCTGACAGGAACTGCTTCCTTAGCTTCTTGCCTGACACAATGCTTGCAATCTTCAGGACAAGGCCTTCGTGATAAAGCGTCTGCATTACCATGAGACTTTCCGCTACGATGTTCAATTGAGAAGTGAAACTCTTGCAGCAATTCAATCCATCTTGCTACTTGCCCTTCCGGATTCTTAAACTGCAGCAACCTCTTCAACGCGGCATGGTCAGTTCGAAGGTGGAATTTGCGTCCCAGTAGATACTTGCTGAAGTGCTGCAAAGTCTTCACAACGGCGAGGAGTTCGCGTCTCGTGACACAATAGTTCCTTTCTGGTTTCGATAACGACTTGCTGAAGTAAGCTATGACAACTTCATGATCTCCTTTTCGCTGAGATAACACACCTCCAATTCCAGTATTACTCGCATCCGTGTCAATTATGAATTCATTTTCTGTATCAGGATAGCCCAAAATCGGAGTATTACACAATCGTTTCTTTAACTCCTCAAAAGCCATGTCACAGCTATCATCCCAACAAAAAGGTCTCTTCTCCTCGGTAAGTTTATGTAATGGTTTGGCGATGTCTGCAAAATTCTTGACAAACCTTCGATAGTACGAGCACAAACCCAAAAATGCTCTGACCTGCGTCTTATCCTTTGGAATAGGCCAATCCTTGACAGCGACGATTTTCTCTGGATCCGTTTGCACTCCTTCTTTAGACACAACGTGCCCCAGAAAACTAACCTGCTGTCTAAAGAAGGTGCACTTCTTTGGACTTAACTTAAGATTAGCTCCTCGGATTTTAGACAGCACTCGTTCCAGATTTTGAAGGTGGTCTTCAAATGTGCGGCCCACAATGATGATGTCATCTAAATAGACTAAACAGGCGTCTCCAATTAAACCAGTGAGTACCTGCTCCATTAACCTTTCAAAAGTTGCAGGAGCGTTGCACAATCCGAATGGCATAACATTAAATTGCCAAAGTCCTTTTCCGTAGAGAATGCGGTTTTCTCCTTATCTTTAGGGTCAATTTCCACTTGCCAGTAGCCACTTTTTAGGTCCAACGTGCTAAACCACTTCATTCCTGAAAGCGTGTCAAGAGTGTCGTCGATCCTGGGTAATGGATAGCTGTCTTTCTTTGTAATGTCATTCAGCCGACGATAATCCACACAAAACCGCATGCTGCCGTCCTTCTTTTTCACCAGGACCACAGGAGAACACCAGGGACTAGATGAAGGCTCTATAACTCCATCATTTACCATCCCTTCAATCATGGCGTCCACTTCCTTTTCTCTTGCCACTGGTAACCTTCTAGGTCTCTGACGAATAGGTAATTCGTTTCCCGTGTTGATTCTGTGCTGAACTAATCCAGTCTTCCCTATGTCAGCGTCATGTGCAGAGAAAATGTCGGCGTATTGAAGTAACATCTTCTTAGCCTTATCCATTTCTCTCGCAGATAAATCTGTGCGACAATCTTCCAGAAGATTCGAGATGTGAGAACTTGCATCTTGAGCAACGTTCCGGGAAGGCGGATGTTGGCAATTACGCATCCATGCTACGTCCTCACAGGTACCCACCAACGTACCCTTCTGGATAACTTGTGCTTGTTCACTTGGATTCAGGATGCGTACAGTTGCAACATCAACTGCTCGTACTAAGCTCCGCGCCATCTTCCATGGGAGGTTCTCGTCCAATCTTTCAACAAGAATGCATCGATTTTTCGGTCCAGTATTGCGTGGAAGGCTAACTGGAACTATCGATTCCGACCTGGGAGGAAGAACAGTCTTCTTCAAGCAGTGCACTTTCCCTGATGGTGCACCTTCCATGAAGACTTCTTCCGAACCACACTTTAGGACTCCCTGATCCACGTCGATCTTACAACAGTGCTGTCGCATGAAATCTAATCCCAAGATGCACTCGTCTTCTATATCAGCCACGATGACTTTATGCCGATAAATTGTGCTACCCAGCTTCAACTTCACCTCCTTCTCGCCTCGGACGGGTATGTGTTGACCGGTAGCTGTTACCAAATTTATGTGGTCATACTTGCTGAAGAAGTCCCCAAGAAGACGATTTGCTCGGGAACTGACAACTGTGCGAGAAGCTCCAGTGTCCAACGTCAATTTACATGGTCTTCCATTCACTTCACCTTTGATGATTAGGCTGTTCCCATCATGGGCTTGTGAGATCGATATCCTTGGGGCTCCTTGACCACCAGCCAGCACCCGCCCCGCAGTTCTGGCTTTTACTCGTTTCCCTGCTGCTGAGTGGTGGCAGCAGGCGCACTTCTTTCCCGGGTCTGATCTTCGTTGGAATCTCTTCGCTTAGGGCAACTCGTTCGAATATGACCTTTCTCCCCACAATTGTAGCATGTGGGACTGTACTTTGAACGGTCACGCGAAGATGCCGCAACCTCCCTGATGCGATGGGCACGGTGGTCTTGCCTCACTGCCTCCACTTCCAGTGCATTGGCCAAGGCTGCCTTCAAAGTCTCATGGTGCCCAAGCCTCACGGCAGCTCTGACTTCAAAGTCCCGTATGCCATCGACGAACGCTTGAACCAAATTACCGTCGATGAGCGTAGGCGCTGACTGATACGCTTTTCGTACCAGTTTTTCCACTTCAAGAGCCCACTGCTGCAGGTTTTCACCGCTGCGCTGCACGCGATCCTTCAACTGGGCGCGAAAGACGTGCTCCAGGTGAGCGTCCCCGTATCGAGACTCTAGGGCTTCAATCAACTGCTCGTAAGTCGCATTGTTGCCAAGAGTCTCTAATACCGTCAAAGCCTGGTCACGAAGACCCAAGGTGAGTGCGGTCATTGCCTGCGCATCTGTCCACCCATTCGCTTTCTTAACAGCTTCAAATTGGAGCTTGTACGCGGACCAGGAAGATGTTCCGTCGAAGGGTGGCGCTTTAAATCCACGCACTGAAGGTACCGCAACCACAGAAGCCACAGACCCATCTCCAGATTTCAGACATCCAAACGCTTTCTGGAGATCGGCGATCTTAATTTCGGCCCCAGATATACGGCTCTCAGCACCGAAGACACGGTTTTCGGCCTCGGAGATACGGTTCTCGTGAAGTTCGATCTGTTCTTTTACCGCTCCGATATCTTTGCCGAATGTTGCGTGTAAGTCCTTGATGAGGAGGATCTGTTCCTCCTGTCGACGGCTCTGTTCTTCCTGTCGCCGGGCCTGCTCTTCCTTGTCGCGCTGCAGCTGTTCTTCTAAACGACGGGCCTGTTCTTCTTGACGGCGGGCCTGTTCTTCTTGACGACGGGCCTGTTCTTCTTTGTCACGCTGAAGCTGTTCCTCCAAACGGCGGGCCTGATCTTCTTGACGGCGGGCCTGTTCTTGCATCATTGCCATCAGGGCAGACAGATCCATTGTCACCGGTGCTGCAGAAACACCAGATCCTGATACCTGAGCTGACGCTAGCTCCGTCGTCGGCTGGCTACCACCCGGTACGTGCTCCGAGGTTGGGTCAAATCGCCTCTGGTCCACCTCCTGCTGACGTTGTTGGCTCCTCGTACGGATTCCTTCCGTGTCGTCCTTCGGTAACACAGGCATGATTTATCCCTCACTTCTGACACCAATTTGTTACGAGCTGGGGTTCGGGATAAATTAAAATAAAAGTTTTACTCGAAAAAACACGATTGACTTTATTAGAATTCACAAACGCAAAACACTTCACTAACACAAACTAACACAACACAAAACACACTTCGTATCGCAGTCGTAGTTCCGATTCGCGGCGATGTTCACCGTTTCGTTTCCAAAACTGAACTGAGTCCCGTGCCGACACGTCCGCTATTTATATCTCCGGTCACATTTTCTAGAAAGTTCGACAACCCGAAGTACCCAGGTGCATTCCAGAACATTCCAGTAACATCGCGAACAATCGACACTTACGTCACCTATACCTACCTACGTAACAATATTTTGTATGAGTAGTTATGAGCTATCGACAAATAAATTGGAATCATTGCCCACGATAAACAAAATTCGACGATAAATCGATTGGGACTGCCATAATAATAAGACGTGACGTGTATCATTTTTAGGGTTCCGTAGTCAACTAGGAACCCTTATAGTTTCGCCATGTCTGTCTGTCTGTCCGTCCGTCCTCGCTTAATCTCTGTAACCGTTAGCACTAGAAAGCTGAAATTTGGTACCAATATGTATATCAATCCCGCCGACAAAGTGGTAAAATAAAAATTGGAAAAAAATGATTTATTAGGGTAGCCCCCCTATATGTAAAGTGGGAAGTGTTTTTTTTTTTTAATTTCAACCCCAACGTGTGATATATTGTTGAATAGGTATTTAAAAATGAATAGGGGTTTACTAAAATCAGTTTTTGATAATGTCAATAATTTCGGAAATAATCGCTCCAAAAGGAAAAATCAAAGCGTCCTCTAACTTTTGACCCGTAGGTTTAAAAAATATGAAAAAAATCTGGAAAGTAGAACTTTATAAGGACTTTCTAGGAAAATTATTTTGAACATGAAAGAAAGAACAGTTTTTGTACAAAAAAGACAAAAAGGTCGTACAAAATAATTTCTGCGTACTTAGTATGTCAACGTAACAAATAGCCTTTTTTAAAACTTATAAGTGGGAACACTTATTGTGACGGACGGGAAACTACGGAACCCTACATTGAGCGTGGCCCGACACGCTCTTGGCCGGTTTTTTAATAAATGTAAACGTGAATGTTGACATACATAATTGTATTTGAATGTATGTAGGAAAATAAGCTTATGATGGGTCATGTCAAATCCAATTTGTCGATAGAACATCTCGTAATTATTCACATAGGTGATTGAGAATACATAATATACCAATGCGTACATAACAAAGAAATAACTAAAACGTTATTTTAATAGAATATGAAACAAAGCGTAAGTTATAATTCAAAAACCATGGGAACCACTTCAGAGCATTCCTATGTAAAGTTTCAGTGGTTATGATATCTGGGCTAAGTGATGAACTTACAGCGACAGAAATAAAAGCTAAAGTTATTATTATGACCTGCTAAGATATTACAGAAATATACTTTAGAATGATGTCTGATATACACATTAATACTTTTTAAATCATAAAGGTCCTGCAATGCACCCGCGGCGGAAAACGGGTGTTTTATAGCAATGTAATCTATGAAATAAAAAAAAATACTAGAATACTAGCAATTCAAAGTATTTTAATTTCAATCAAGTACAAATATCATCATCTCTCTAGTCTTTTCTTCCTATTGACCGGATCCAGCTGAATACCTGATAAAGTTATCTTCCACTATTATTTTTTAAAAGAGTAAGTATGGAGTCTCTTGCGCATTCTTCTCCATACGATACAAGATTTTAGAATTGACAACTAGATTCATTTTTATTTTGTAATTGTCGTTTCAAAGTGCTCTTTTTGGTGTAATATAAATAAATAATTAGATTTTGACTTTATCGGCTTTATACATGCCATCCGACCTCCGTACTCATGCTGTCAGACTTGATCGTTTTTGACTCATAACGACTGCCAAAAATCTACGCATAACCAACAACTTCGTATTGGTGGGCTGTAAGCAAAAATACCTGACGATTAAACATTTCAATACCGTACATTTTCACATACTGTCAATATTCAAGTTACAAAAATAATCACAGTGTCGCTTCGTGTTCGACACAGAAAAAATAGGGACACAAAGTGAAAAATATGATACACAAAATCCCATATTGATTGACAAATTGTCTCATCGACTGTGGAGTGTCGCAGTAAGAGTGACGTTTTCAATCTCCGGGACGTTTTTGCTGGAAAACGTTCGTGCGTGTTTTTACATCGTGTTTGATATGACGATCAAAATTCGAAGCTTCCTTGAGTTCTGATGTTTTAGTTTTTGCGTTCGTATTTTTTGATTGGTAGCTTGACGGGCGAGTTCAATGGTAGATGTCACGTGACTTTTATGCAGGTTCATGTTTATTGAAATGCATTTTTCATAGTTTTGGTATGAATATTTACACAAAAGAAAATTGTATAAGCCTGCTGTTAAAGCAGTTGTAAGAGTGTTGGGTTGGAATTTTTCGTTAAATTATTTGGGTTTTTAAATATTTTATTTTGGGGTTTTTTGCTTAGCGTGGGACAACGCAAATATTACAGAGCGAATAATACACAAAAATGTAGTTGTCTTATTGTAGTATATTTAATGTAGTAGTCTGTTATTAAAAAATAAAAGTTTATAAATACTTACGATACATATTGTGTAATCTCAAAACTATCTTGACGTACGAATAAAGGTAAAATTTTACGGACAGGCAGATTTAAGATAAAAAATGTCACCTAAAAAGATTTCGCGACAGGATAGAAATAAAAGAATCTTCAAGACGGTAGACAAGGGGTAAAAAATACAGAAAATACAACTATTTATAGAGAGTTACGTCTTTTGCTGTTCACTTATTGAAAAATCATGACTAACTATCATCTCTTGTACTTATAACTTGCACTACACGATGTAACAGGATTCTAGCTAGAACCAGTTCAAACCGGCCTTCAACTATTTCGCAAGCCGCCCCTTTGATCGGGTTTTCGACTGAAACATTCCATTGGCTATAACTGTTGGCGATTCCGCGATAATAAGTAGGAACTTTCATTATGAGCTTCAACCGTAGCTTCGGTTTTGATAATGTTTTGTTTATTTATTAGCATTAGGTTTGCCTTTAATGTGGTTTAAGGCCCGTATTAATAGACGTCACTCAATCCAGAGACGCTCTCAAGTCTCTTGCTGTCCTTGTCATTCTAAAGGGAAAAATAAGGACAGCAATAAACTTGAGAGCGTCTCAGAATTGAGTGACGTCTATTAATACGGGCCTAAATTTCACAGAAAATGAAATAGTAAATCAAAATTATGCACAATTGAAAATGGAACCCAGGTTTTTCTTGTTGCAGCTACGGATGATATCTTTAAACTGGGAGCTGGTAGTTTTTTTTTTTAATTATAGTAAAGAGAGCTGGAGCTGTAAAGAAATATGAGTACTTGAAATAGTAGTAGTTAGCTGTGTCCATTTATACTTTACTCTTAATTATTATAGGTCAAAGTAAATGTGAGTAGTCGGTACGGAAATACCGACTTTATCGTTCGCTTAAAATTATAAATTCAAAATATAGACGCGTAAAAGTTTTATATTAACCTATTTACAAAATTTTTTATCATATTAAAACCACCGAACCCAACCCTCACAACAACAAAAAATCATTTTAAAAATCATAAAAACAAACAAACAAATAATCGATTACAAAAAACAACAAATATTTGTTTAGTAAAAATGCCAACAATTATTGGTTTAATTGAACCATCATGGCGGTAACACGTCAACCCCCACTATAATTGGCTAAGTGGACCCAGTGTGTTAGACCAGGCGTCCGTCACTCGCTCAAGGCCACGCGTTTTATGCCTACCGCTTCGCGTATCGTCGACGATACAACGAACACCGGGCTGTCGCGCGCCCGGCTGAGTGCTCGCGCGTCACGGGTACAGCGCTGACTATCAAAATGCCGAAATCACGTAATTATTGCGTGATTATTGTGCAATTCCCCTGTTTCCCAATTCTCCTGTTTCCCTTTTGATTATTTATTAAAATTATTCACGCGGTTTTGGATATTTTCGACATTAAAATATAATAATCGGGAATTCAAGGAACGAAAAATATGCATCCGTCATTTTATTAAACTAAAAAGTATTTGATCAACAAATAAAAAAATAATTGTTTTTATAAAACATTCGTTTTATTACCATTATCATCATACGTATAACCCTAGCACATTTTACTGGACGACACGCACACACGTTCGTCGCGCGGCGGGCAAAAGAATCTCAACTCTCTTTGTGCGTACTTATGGTACATTTCTCCTCGCTGCAAACAGCTGGTATTATTATTATGATTTTGTAGGTTATTATAGCGTAGGTATTTTCGTTTTTGTATTGGAGTGAAGTATCTGTTACGTAGTAACTATTTATTAATCTGTGGTTAGACCCCGCAGTTGCGGTCACGCGAGCCTATGAAGCCAAGGTGGATTATTCCTGTGTCAATGAGGTTTTTTGACTTAGAGGCTTTAAGTTACGGGGGAGCGTGAATAGCCGTGTTCGGTGCTTATCCTTTAACAAAATTCGGGATTAACGCCCGTCAGGTTGAGGGGGAGAAATGGAATGTTTGTTGCGGTGTTATTCTGATGGATATAGGCTGATTGTAGATTGACGAAGCGTTTTATTTTGGAAATTACAATGGTTTTGAAAAGTAGTCATTTTTAATATTTATTTGTTTATTACACTGTACGCATCGTAAAAGCACAAATATGCAAGATGCTTAATTTGTTAAGCATTTTATACCAGTCTTAGGAATAGAAGATAGGATGTCACTTGTTAAATTGTTTAGGTTATACATTAATAATAGAGTCAGGTATACAAGAGATATATGAGCAAACTCCTTTGCACTCATAGTATAATGCGATGGCGATGCGACACGGTTCGAGAAAGTTTAAGCACCCAGCCACAGCTCACGCGCATTGCGAGACACAAACACATTTTAAACTCCGGGGTGTTTTTGTTTAAGCCCTGAAAGAATTAAGCCTTTGACAAGCTATATAAATACCAATTCCTAGTTCATGGACATTTTTACCATTACATAACAAGCGTTACTTTCCAAAGTCGCATCTGCCGCCTGGTAGACGAGGAACAATATAATAACCATTTTTTTTTGGTGAGTGGGAAATCATCTAATGACTGCTCCCGTCCTGGGTGCGGCGGGAGGTATTGTCAGACTCTTACTGACTAAAACCCACTCATGTTCCTTCGATTGCCCTTTATGTTCCAGGGTCACGGTACCTATTACAAATATTCCGCAACCCCGACAGGGCCCTGTTGGGCCCCTCCTGTGCTGACTCCATAGAATTATAATAACCATAAGGATTACGCGGTGCGGATTTTCACGGACGGCCGCAAGATTGAGGGCAAGGTCAGTTCCGCACTATCCGTATGGACCCCGAAGCCCTTCACCCCCTTGCAGTGGAAGCAAGGGACGCCATCCGCCGCATAGGTACCCAGAGCAAGAGCGTTGCCTTGTTCTGGATCAAGGCTCACGTGGGACTGGAGGGCAACGAGAGAGCCGACTCGCTCGTTTAGGAGGCTGCCTTGACAAAAAAGCGGCGCCCCGACTACGACAAATGCCCAGTTTCATTCGTCAAACGTACAATCCGAATGGAAACTCTGTCCATGAGGATTTCCCACTCGTGCCACTAAAAAAAAGTCGCATCTGCCTAACTTTTCAATATTTGCCTGATATGTCAGGCAAATATTGAGAATCAGTTAGTCTGATCTCTAATATTGTCTGTCTATCTGTCAAATTTCAATCTAAATATTGGCAGACTTTCGAGCTTCTGCCTTTACGGGTATATAGACTGACACCTGAAGACGATAGTTTAAAACATCGCAGAGAAAATAAACGTAGCGGATGATTATAAAATGTATTACTTCGTTGTTTATTGGTTATACTCAAATATCTCAATATTGCAAAACTGTTTTCCTTAGCTTGTATGCTTGTTTTGCTTTTCATGTAGCTTCCGGCGCGTTTGTTAGAATTGAGATTTCTAAATGTTTTTAAGTTACTTTCAATCACCCACAAGGTTTACTGGTTTGTGAAGAGAAATTCAAAGCCCATTTTTTATTTATCTCAAAGCTAGTTATATTTATAGCATACTAGCTTCTGCCCGCGGATTCGCTCGCGTTAGAAAGAGACAAAAAGTAGCCTATGTTACTCTCCATCCCTTCAACTATCTCCACTTAAAAAATCACGTCAATCCGTCGCTCCGTTTTGCCGTGAAAGAAAGACAAACAGACAGACAGACAGACACACTTTCCCATTTATAATATTAGTATGGATCTGCTAACTGAAATATCGTAAGTTACATCAGAAAATAACTTGCTACGCAATAATAATAAAAAATAACCCTTCGTTAGCTCATATTTCTAAACCAAATGAATGTATAAAGAAGAAAAATCGGCGTCGTGCATTTGCGTGTTGGCTCACCATGAATAAATTGTAAGTTCAATGTTTAAAGAAAAACTCCTATTTCTTATGTAAAGGTATATTAAATTACTATGTAATAAAGTATTTAGGCTTCGTAGACCTTCATACCTTGCCTTTATAATCTTGACATGTTTTGCGATGAACTTACAAAATGATTTATTGTGTTAATTATAGTGGTTGGAAGTTAAGAGTTTTAGATTTTAATTAATTTTGTAATCTGGGAAAAAGCTGCTGTAACGCTCAGGGTTTTAAAATAGCAAGTTAAAAATATTGGTTGAATTTTGTTTGGTAACATATTTTGGAATATTTTTAGATATTAAAATGACTCATCTACTTAATTTAGAAAAAAATAAATTAAAAGCTTTTTGTTAGTTATTTGAACGGCAAATCACTAATAATGGGATAATCCTTGTTAAATATGAAAGCGTTATTAACTTAAAAAAGTTTAGTTTATCATATTTAACATCACGCTTCTAAAGGGAGCAGTAACCAAAAGACGAGGGTGAATCCGGGGGGGGGAGGACAACTCCAAAAAATATAATAAACATAGTTTTCTATATTCACTTGGGTCACGAACGCAGCGAGTCAATACACCTTACCACTCAATTATAATGAAGTGAGAAGGTAACGAAACGTAATTTATTTACTACTCAGCGGAGGGCGATTCCGAATATGTAAATTTATTGTGGCACGAATAATTTATTGTTAAATAATCGCTGAGCCTAAAGAAGCAGGTGCTTGCGTGACGGTGAAGTAGTGTGAGGGTTTGTGATAGGCGGTAGCGATAGCGATTTTATAGGCACACACTCGAGCAGCCGATTACATAGGTAGTGGCGTGACTAAGGGGAAAAGTTAAGGTTTGTCAAGAAAAGATTACGGACAGTTATTATTTATACAATTACGAAAAAATCACAAGTCACTTAAATTCTCTAACTGCGTCTTGCTGGTTTATCTGGTCTTGCTGCTCATACAATAATATATATAAAAGTTTCACTTAGTTAGTTAGCTATATTCATTGAATGTCTAGGACACTGATGAAATACATTCAACTCTTTAATATTTTGGTACTAGTGGGTTCATTTTATGAATTTATTCCTTGTTTAGTAGCCATAACGATAGAATGAGATACTTATTGGCCCAATACTGCAGCTTCATTTTTAAAACTAATAACTTACGTCTTTCTTTTGGTATCGTAAACCTTCAAATGACTCTGGGTGCACACACTTAGCAGAAGGAGACGACGACGCCGTCGCGACGGCGTCCCATTTCCCCTCTCCCCAGACCATGGTTTGAAGTAGGGCCTGACGCAAGAGGTCGCTGCAGCTAATCACCTTTATGAGAAATTAACTCTCTCCTGCGCTCTTCTACTCTACCTTGATTTATAAAATTGATAGGAGATATGAGAGACCCAGCAGGACAAAGTGCCTTAACAAGTCGAGCTTAAATCTCCAAACGTACCCTTTACACTCACTGCAGTGCCATTAAATAATGTCCTTTTTAATTACTCAACCCAATTTTACTCTGAATAAAAATACAGGGTGAATAAAATAAATTAATGAATTGATTACAACAGGCGTTCGGTGTTTCCCATTGACCGCTCGTCGTCCATCACTTGAACCCATTCAGTGGCCACTGTTACCTTAAAACGGCCTATAAATGTACGCCAATTAACAAATAATTGCAGCTATAGATAACCGACTATAACTTTTATGGCTTGCTTCCTTAAATATCACTTTTGAATAACATTTATGGACAAAATATTAGGGTATAATTATGACGCTTTTGAAATAATATAATGTTATATTGATTGGAGTACCTAGTCTTGGTTTTGGTAGTAAAATTTGTTATGTAATTTGGACGAGTATATTATTATATTCGTACAATTTATGTAAGAAAGCTAAATAGTTTTTTTGTTTATCTGAACTACAAGTGTGATTTATAAAATTGTTACATATAGATTAAAGTCTAATAAACTCTAAAGTAATGTCGTCTTTAATAACCTTTTAAAAGTTAATAATATACTTTATTTCTATAAATTTATTTAAAGGACGGTGGTATGCCAGACCGTAACTGGTATTTAACCCTCCGTGAGTTAAATTTACATTACTAGATAAAACGTACGGCTATGAAGGAAACAGTAATATATTTTTTTTGTCGGTTTGACTGATAGGATGTCTATTTTTTTTTAAAGTAAATATAAATACTACGCTTATGCTTATGCATGGCTTAATTACGGCATAATAATGAGGGGAAACAGTACAGACGCACATACACTGTTTACAGTTCAAAAGAAATTTATCCGTGTTCTAGTAAATATACAACAGACGGACAGCTGCAAACCTTATTTTATAGACCTGAATATTTTAACTCTGCCTTGTATATATATATACTGGAAATATGTAAGTTCGCTCACAAACACCAAGACTTTTACACCAAACGAGAAGACATACAGACAAGATACACACTCCGACACAAAACACGACTCAACATACCAACATCTCGCTTAAAAATACATTCGTCAAGCCCTCTAGTTATGTCAATCAAAATGTACAATATGTTACCCGAATCACTTAGAGAAGAAGAAAAACTCCATCTATTCACGAACAAATTAAAAAAGCTACTATTAAGCAAATGTTACTACAATGTTAACGAATATTTAAATGATAAGTCCTTGAAACACAGTTTGAAATAAATAATGAAATAATAATAAATAAAATTGCAATAATAATAGAATATTAATGGTAAATAATATAATAAATACTTTTATGTAATAATTAATAATGGAGTCCTCTTGTACTTGTTTTGCTGTGCCCTACAGGGTCCATGATTGTAACTTTTTTTAATGTTTACCACCTAAGCCTATACATTGTGGAATGCAATAAAGAATTGAAATTGAAATTGAAATTTTAAAAATATTTATTTTTGAAAGTATGTGAGTATAAGTATGTAATTTATACTTCGACATAATATTTCAAATACAGTCATTTTGCTCGCTGGGGACAGCTTAATTTGGTACAAAACATTGTACCTATGTGTACAAAAAGTAGTACAGTGTAACCAAATATAAAGAACAGTTTATAAGGAACTTGAAGCTTTAAAACTCTATTGTCAAGGGAAAAACCAAAGAAAATCTATAATCAACCCCTTTGATTAAAAGGCTTTAATAACAGGGCAAGTAAAATAAGCTCGTTGTTTAAAAAAATATATTTTTACTTGGCTTTTTAATACAAAACAATAGTTCCTTTACAAGTCGTAAAAACCCGACATAAAAAGTACTTTAGCACCCCTTGTAAAGTTCGAACCACTAATATCGCTTAATATCGTATTAAGTAGCAAGCCAACAAGTTAATGGTAAACTTCCACCACAAATAAAACTATTATTCGCTTAGCTTTGTTTTGCTTTGACCGCAGTAGACGACAAAAAATGGTAAGTGTGAATCGGACTTGTGAATTGAGGGTTCTGATCGAATTAGTTAACTAACTGTCTCGCGCGTTTTCATCCGAATTATGTTATTTTTAATTACTTCTCAGCTCCCATAAATATTCTATATATATAAAAGAAAGTCGTGTAAGGGACTACGCACACTTATTCAGCTTATGTCCGTAGAAAACAACGATTTTGTATGAAGACGCGTACGCGTCCGTTCAGCTTTCCGCGTCCGTTCAGCTTCCGTATAAAATCGTTGTTTTATATGGGCATAAGCTGAATGGAGCTGAATAAATGTGCGCAGTCCCTTAGTTACACATTTTATAACTCAAAAACGGCAGAACCGATTTGTCTGAAAATTTGTGGGGAGGTAGCTCAGGACCAGGGAACGGACATAGTATACTTTTATCTTCTTTTTTTAGTAACCAAAAATCTAATACAACGCGGGTAAATCCGCGAGGGACAGCTAGTCTTATTTAGCCTGTATTCTGGTTTATGAAATATTTCCGTTAAGTTTAATCGAAATCGATTTTAGGTTAACAGAACCTTTTAGCTTACTGCTCTTTTCCTGCCGGGGTTGCGGAATAGTTCTAATAGTTACCGTGGCCCCGGAACATAAAGGGCAACCGAAGGAACATGGGTGGGAGAGTGTCAGTAAAAGTGTGGCACACTCTGATGATTTCCCATTCAAAAAAAAACACTGCTATTGTGATGACTTAGATGTGTGAGTTTTTAACTGCTCGACCATGGTCCCTGGTAAAAACAAATGAAATGACAGGGTACAGCTAGGTTCAAAATAAAGCTTAATAGTGTTCAGTTATTTTGTCTACAAGCTTATTCTCCCTTCAAGTAACTCAATACAGAAAGGAGAATTGTAAGCATACCTCTAAATAACTTGGCCGTACTTTTAATCGCGTGACTCCCAAGTAAAAGAATTTCGAAGCTCAAATATTAAGAAAGGTTTTTAACTAATCATATTAATTAGGCCAAAAAATAAACCTTATAAAATGAAATCGTTATGCAAAAAATTACCTCGCCAACTAATGACTCTCGCTTCAGATTATAATTAAACCGACCTTTTGTTGCTTGGAAATGTATTCTGGACACGTTTCACAATAAAAACATCGGTACAATTTTGTTGCAAAAGATTCTAAGGGAAAAAGCTTGAACATATTATATTACATTGGATCAACAGTTAAAGTCGAAAATAGTCCGTTAGTTGATAAACGAAATCATAAAAAAATCATCTCTATTTTAATAACTCATTAATCCTTGGAACACGCGTTCTTTGAGATACAAAAGAAAGACAGTAGCAGCCAGACAGCCGGCTGTCGGTTGGTCGTTGAAAGGTGGTAAAATATTATGATTATTAAAAGTATCTATTTTGCCTATTCAATGACATTTATTTTCATTAATTTGCATCCTACAATGTGCATAAAAGATAAGGCTTAAAGCAAGTACCTACATTATTGTACATCGTTAATCTCACAGGTCGAAATTATTACATCAAAAACAAAATTTTGTTCATGCCTTTTTAAAAAATACATTAAATAAAAAAACTATTTTTTTTTACTTTTATTTTGTAGTAAGTACGGCTTATGCATTTGCAACCCTCTTTGAGTACAATCGCTCTATGTTACAAACTTGTAGATTTATTGTATGATAATAAATTATAGTAATATCGCAATAAAGAACAATGGCCATAACAACAGAATAGAACAGAGGTGTTCTGTATTCCTTATTTACAAACTAATACCAAACAAACCCAAACCCCAAAACCCGAGAACCGGTCTAAACCATTCAATAAAATCACATTTCAAAAGATATTCGGAGTTTTCTCATCACGAAAAATATCTCAAACATCGTCCACTATATACACGTCCGTTAATAATGGACACTGGTCATTGTACTCGGAAGGGTCATCTCGGTCACAACGTGGACGAAATTCACTTCAACACAAGAAACCTTATAACGCACACATAGGAACTTCATATTCACGACAGACACACACACGAACATAGAATAGACCCCGCTATTCCCGTCCAGATTCACACACACAAGTTGTGTTAGTGTGAGTCTCATAGAGTTTGCTAGTGTTCGCCGAATATTTTTGAATGACCAAGGACCTTCCTCCTCTAGTCGCCAAATTGTAGGAACACAGGCACACCCATTGTGTTACAAACACTCATTTTTATTATTACTCGGTCTCCATTTAATTTTCTCTCTCCGTGTTCGGGTGTTTTAAGTGTCGTACGACTTTTTTTTCGCACGGATCGCACGGACATCAGCGTTAACTTTTATTTGGGGTTTGTTTTGGTGATTTTTTGGGAGGGTTGCTTTAAATAGTACTTTTTTATAATGCCAATTCCCTGTCGAAAAAAGTCTTTGTTAATGATGTTTATTTTATAAATTGGTTAAAAATCTAACACTTTTACTCGTCATTATGGTTTTCCTTGTCTTAATCAAACTGTAGGGCCGGTGTTTACTAGCACATTACTTTCACTGTTTAGTAGTAAACTGCTGTTAGTAATTATTACTGTATACAAATTCATTTTACTCTTTTCCTGTTTGCATATATCATCGTACTTTAATTCATTTCATTGGTATGTATATAATTACACACGAACATGAGTAAACTCACAGCAATCTTCATCAGATAATTGATCCGCACTCAATATCCAATTTCAATTCCCCAGATTAATCCTAGCAGTGTTCAAGAGGCCGCCAAACCGAGTGCACTAAGTGTCTCGGACATTCGGACATCGCACAAACGAGGGACTCGGTAAGTAGGGCGATGCCACAATGAGCCCACACGATGACGTCACACAATGGACGAGACGCATTTGACCCTGTTGATCCTCCTTGAAAAATGAAAGAGGAAATAAACTCGAAACACAATAGCTTCCACTATGAAGGGAATTATTTCTTAAGTACTATTGCGTTAAATGTTAAGATTGGAGAAGTTAATGCGATTTGTGTTTGTGTGAAAAGGAATATGAGCGGTTTTTCTTTGAACAATGCTTAGTGGGACGTTGGAAATTGTGCTTAGTTTGTTTGAGTAACAGATAAGCGGACGACAAAGCATTTAACTCAAATGTAGTCTTGTTTTGACGTGACAACGTCTTATAAATTGGTTTGCTGGGTGACACTTCAAGAAACTGCGTTACGCTCCGCTCACGTTATGCGCTCACAATGAGAGCGAGTGAGAGGCGCGCGTCCCTTCCACTCGGGCATGGTTAGCCCGCCTGAGAGCGAGAGAGACAGACATAAAAAGTGAAAGGCACGCGGATTTCATCCTTCTTCCTACTATACGAATGAATATTCACATTAAAATTATTTTACCACTCAAAGTCGTTGTCACGTAAAACTTTCGCCCGTATACCGACTTTACAGGCAACCAATTTTTTTTATTTTCGTTTTGGCTTTGAAGACACTAAACAATTCACTAAACAAGAACTTGTTTAAATGTACTATCTTCGTTTTCAAACCATCTAAAATATTCTTCTTTAAATGGCTCAATGAAACTTTCAATTTCTCCGTCCAATCCAAGAATTTTCTCACATTTCTGCTGATCTAACAAAACCCTTATTATCCTAATGTATTACCCATATATATAATCCTCAAACAGGACCAAAGGACATTATATGACCAACGAAAACAGACCAATAAACATAATATTTTATTAGAAGGTCTGTTAGCTGCTTTTTGCTAACAGATTCTTTATTACGAAGAATATTTCCTTCTTTCGTTTCCTCTATTTTACTAGTATCAGCAGGAGTAATATCAATGGATTCTAATGTTTCTGATGTTAGCGTTTTTTCATGAATATCTTCATCATAGGAATCTGGTATATTGTCTTGAAGTTTGTTGGACATATGCCAGGGTAGTTCAGATATCAGTAACTGTACTAAATCTGTAATATTTCCTGTTGTGATTGGTAATATTTTGTCTTTATTATGACGATTGTTATGACTCCTTATTTTTTGCTTGCTCTTTGATATTGTTGGAACGGATAAAGAATAGAATATTTATACCCAAACTCCTACAAGAATTGCATATAGGATATTTAAAATCAACCCCAAGTAGAACTATGGTATAATAGTTAGTACCCTGACTGCTAAGTCAATAAAATCTTTGTGAGATGCACATTATTGCGTCTAGGTGTAATTTGATTATCATATTTATGTATTTTTGAATAGAATTTTTATTTACCAGAGATTTAACTGATGCACATACGTGCATGATGCACATACGTGCATCAGTTGTCTGGTTATCATAGTACAAGCTTTTCTTACTTTGGGAGAGTCTTACTTTATTTGTTTATCAAAGTTATTGAATACCCAAACCTATTAAAACGTCTAAGCTATCTTAAAGAAAAATGCGAACAAATAACTAAAAGTGCCTAGTTTAGGTTGTCATAAATTATTTTAAAAATATATATTTCATTCATTTACATTTAATGCTTAAAATTTTTCATGCATAAACGCATGCAGCCATACAAATTCACCTAATCCTATCGCCATCTGACACAACAATATCAACATTCTCACGCTACTACTAAAAACAGTATCAAAATAGATAAAATTACTTCTAAAAAAATACTTATTTTACCAACTGTTCCTAATCCCTAATTTCGTGTGAAAGCAGAGGTTGGGAAGTGTCATCGTAAAGGGATAATCCTATCGATTCACACCGGGCCCCTTCGCTGTAAGGCTTCCGTATCAATTTCAATAGTGCCTAATCTATTTCTAGTATTTAGGTTGGTATATCGAGTACCTAATTAGTTTTCTTTGTTTTGTGGTTTTGGTTTGACTGACTGATGACTGGTCTAATGCAGTGCTATGCCAGTGGTTTAGGGTTTAATTCTCATCCAGGACGTTCGCCGTATAGCTTGGTTGTTTGTTCTGTGTCTGAGTGTAATTTATGTTTAACAAGAAAGCAGGTTCGCATGAGTGTAAAAATAACAAAAAACTTAAATATTCATTTTTTACTACTGTAATAATGTATGTATTGTCTGGTCACTTATTACTGGCGTTGCCTAGTTTGGAAACGCATGACCTTATGTAAGTTGTTGTCCCATTCCCGTCGTATACATTATTGTTACTATTTACTGTAAATTTTACCTGACATATAGAAATGTCAGAAGGCTTGAGGATTTATAAATAGATTGTCATGGATCTGTCAGTATGTCGCACGTTGACCAACAATATCTGCAAGGCATTCCTTTATTTACAATTGACGGTATATTATTACGAGGGAGGTCATGTATTTTTATTATTAAAGGAAAAATATTACCAGTTTGAAATTAGTTACTGCTATTTTTTTTTTACTTTACTTAGTAATTAATTTATTTTGTAATAACTAGCGATCCGCCACAGGTACGCACGGATTTTATAAATATTTAAAATTAATTAACTACTCATTCGTTATAAATTACTCTGTTTATTAGAAAAAATTCGTTCCATAGTTTTGAATTTATTGTGAACACTTATCTATTATACAATAATGGCGCGGGATTTTATTTTTGAATTAACAAATAACTTTGCAGAAAGGCATACTTAATTAAATCCCATAGGATTTAATTTAATCCGCCTTTCCAAAAAATCTTAAATTATCAGTTAAACACTACTACAATTTCCAGCTGAGAAAATACAATTTTAAGTAAACAAAAATAATAATACTCCTACAACAAATCCTACTCACACGACCCATTAATAAACATTTAGTCGCAACAAATTTACTATAGTAAGGAGCCACGAAGTTGGCTGAGACGGTGACACTCTGTTCTGTAAATGTAAAATTTAAAAATTCAAATACCTTGACGCCTGTGGTTTTTTATTAAACGTAAAGTCTGAATTAAGCAAGTTATATTACTACCATTTTGAGATAAACAAAAATATCTAAATCATTTCTAATCTATGTAACAAATCTAGACCAAGAAATACAAATTTAATAACTTTTTTACATTTATGCGTAATATTTTAATTGCGATAGACTGTCTCTCAGTCTTGAGTTCATGCCAAAACTACTGAACTGATTAAATGCAATTTCCGTACAGAGAATTATTTCATAGCCTGAAGAGCGGCAAAGGTAACTCACCTTTGCCTTTAATTCCAAAAAAATCCGCGGAGAAGGGAACCACGTGTGTAAAACCTCTGGGAACAACTAGTCATAGGATATTATGGCTAGGTCAAAATTAATCCAACTCACACAACACATTAATAAACATTTAGTCGCAACAAATTTACTATTGTAAGGAGCCACAAAGTTAGCTAAGACGGTGACACGAAAGTTCATTAAACTTGTATGTGTGAGAGGAACGTCTCAGCAATTTCGCTTGTGTACGATATTATGTTAGCACGTTATGTAAGTCAGTTTCAAGTAGTTGTTTTGAGATTCCGTTTGTTAAATATTGCCTTTGTACCGGTTTTGGTTGCAGTAGTTTATATTGTATCACTGGTGCTTGATAGTAGCCAACTTAAAAAAAAATTGTGTACCTATACAATAGTTTTTGTTTCCTATTGGCATCAATTTAATTTAATTTCAGTTTCATTTCAATTTTATTTCAGATAATGACGGGTAAATGTCTTATTTTATAACTTTTATGAACGGGAAAGTTTGTGACGCTGTATAAATATTTATTGTGTGTGGATGCTTTTTACGCAAAAACTATCGAATAAAAAAAAATCTGCATAATATTACGACTTACAGGAGCGGAGCAGTAATTAATGATTAATAAATTATCACAATTTAGATAGAGTGGATTTGAGGAGATACAGGGGACAATATTATTAACATTCTATTTCGCATTAGAAGCAGTCTGGTCGCCAGTCACTTTACATGACATCACCAAGAACAGTATTTTTGATTTTTCGATTGTAACGAGTATTAAGAGACACTTATCTATGTATTGAAAATGCTTAACTCATTGACTGACTATTGCTATATCATCGAACAGCCCTAGTCTTAGAAACATAGGAGTTGCAGAGTGAGTAAAATAGGAGATGGACAGAGCTTCGACAAACACGAGGGCGAAGCCGCGGGCAAAAGCTAGTTCCATAATTATCTAAATCACCCACACAACATTAATCCTTTGAACACAGGTGATTCGAAACACGATAACAAGACAATAGCAGTGCTACAGCCGGCTGTCGCTTGGCCGTCGAAAGGTTAATCCACAAAACCAAATCCTATTAACCAAAACATGTTAATCTTCAAAAACGGACCTCACATAATCATTTTATGCGCTAAATATGCGCCATATTTTTCCACAAACACTCTGTCAGTACCTAACCCGCTTATCTCTTAGCCAAACGCGAACAAGTTATAAATGATCACAGGTTGTCCAAACATTATGCGACGCCACGCGCCGGTCAAGCCATGTAATTAATGCTTACGTTGCTCCAGCGCTCGGTGTTGGCAAAAATCGAACATAAATGAGTGTTTGTTTGGTTTTTCTGGTTATGGTTCGTTGGGGTTTAATTGTTTTTAGGGCTTTGTGTTGCAAAAGGATAGATAAAATAATCTGTACTTATATTAAATATACTTAAATGCGAAAGTAACTCTGGCTCGCTTTTACGCAAAAACCGTTAAACAGAGATAGTCCATAGACTGAGAAAGAACGTGGGGTTGTTTTTATCCCAAAAATCCCAAGGGAACGGGAAGTATGCGGGTAAAACCCCGGTGGGGGGTCAGCTGAGTATAGGAAAACCTTTAGACAGAATTAGAAAACCGTAATGCAGACAGAATAACAAAAAAAATAATGAATACATATTTTTATACCAACAAGTTTGTGCTGCACCTTCGAACACACGTGATTCGAGACACAATAGCGAGATAGCCGGCTGTCGCTTGGTCGTTGAAAGGTTAATAAGCGAGTCTGACTTGCACTTGGCCGATTCTTTAAAAGAAAAGTTGAAACGATTTTTCTTATTGAAAGCACCATCCATTTTACTATTGTATAATAAGGCATGAGCCTTTGTAGGATTGTGCACCTTTCTTTAGTTCAAGAATACATTAGAAAATATTACATTACTTCTAGAATACAAAAGAATATCCGAACGGAGTACATTAGAGGAAGTTATCAATAAACAAATTATTTGAATTTATAATAATATGTTATAGGTCTAAAAAAGTTCCACCATGTCCTGTCTTATAGGTATATACAATAAGTTAAAGAGACTAACCTACAAAGACGCTCAAGCGACCACAAAGTAAATCTGTGGCCTAGCCTTGCCAGCAATTAAACGCTAACGAAGGATCAAAAGGACCAAATAGAGGATCGGCCTTTTTGGTCTTTTTAACCAAATAAATTTGAGCTCAATGGTACAAAAAGGACCAGAGTAACCGAACCTTACTAGGATAAGGCCAAAAGATATGAAGAGTTTTTTTTTTGTATTCTAAATTAAAACCTTGAATAAAAAAAACATAGATTTAGTATTAAAGCCTAACTAGGTATGTCATTATCAAACAATATTAGACTTGCCTAATTAAACGCGCTTTGTAAATTATTCAAAAGGTCAAAACTATCATATCGACAGACTACATGACATTTGTATCTAACAAGTACTTTTTGAAATCTTTCTCTAATTATCAAATGAGTAGTACTTAACTAACAAAACATTGTATTACGTAGGTGTAATAATAAGGGCATGAAGCAAAAAGGACGCTTCAATAAAAATCGAATCTGAAATAAATAATTAACAATTTTACGTCCGATTTTAACCCAATAAAATGTACCTTTTTCTATAATTACCCTCAGAATAGACTTTACTTCTAATCAATAATTCGAATACAAAAAGCAACGCGTGTGAAACGACATAATGTATTCAACAATAATTTATAATTCATGGGAGCGCTGATAGGTAATAATTGGCTGTCTGTACGTTGTCGAATCTGTCTTCACACTTACATATTAATCGAACTATTTAGAGCTAAAACAGGCTATTCTGTTTAATTCCCATGTGAGTAACAATGGGATTTAATTGTTTAGAGAATTCATTGTTGATTTACAATTTGAACTTGACTGTTTTTTTTGTAAATTTATGGGGAAAAAGCTGAAATAAAAAAAAATGTAAATGAACAATTTACTAAAATAAGAAATACACATGAAATGACATAGCTGTGTATTTTTACTTTAATGAGAAAATATGTAACTTTTCTGTTGTAAGGATGAACGAATTCTATTGGGTAAAAAAAATCATTCAGTAATAGAAAAACTGTTTCCAACTGGTATACAATATTATTATGATTTACTGTATCCTTCAGTTCAATGAGGACGAAATAGCACGCAGACACTATAGTGAAAAATATTATGAAAATCATATTTTAAAGAGTTATTTTAGCTAGATTTTTGAACCCAAAGTACATGCTAATAAATATTATATCGGCTTCATTATTAGCCATCAATGTTGCAAAGAGGTGTCTTTTTCTCAATTTATTAAAACGCCTCTAATTTTACAAAAACTTCTCACATATAAACACTGAAGCCTAAATTAATTATACATTATTTGGCACGTTCTATGCCTTAGCTATCTTCCTGTCGTAGCTTTGCATAGCCAAAGCGCTTCCCAAGCATCGCTTACTGACTTATATCATTCTGAATCTCTTTTTTTTTTTTTTTTTGGTGAGTGGGAAATCATCCAATGACTGCTCCCGTCCTGGGTGCGGCGGGAGGACGTGTCAGACTCTTACTGACTAAAACCCACTCATGTTCCTTCGATTGCCCTTTATGTTCCAGGGTCACGGTGACTACTATACACATTCCGCAACCCCGGCAGGCGTTGGCCTTGTTAGGCCCCTTCCTGTGCTGACTCCTTCTCTTTGAGGCGCGCGTGGAACACTAACGCGCCGTCGACACGGTCCTGGTCCTAGCCGGGCGGCGAGCTACCCATCGCTCGTCATCCGCAGAACCGCGCCTACGGTGGCCGGTAGTCGTCTTGCGACTCTCGACGTCTTCGCCTGGGTCTTTGTCCGGGGCGAGAGGCTCGTCGTTGCCTCTCGCGCGCCGCCGCTTCCTTCACTAGCATAACTGCTTCACAGAAGGAGGCGACGGCATCCCATTCCGTCTCGCCCCGAAGCATGGCCTGAACCAGCGCTGGGCGCGAGAGGTCACCGCCGCCGATCGCCTCTACGAGGACACGTCTATGGTCCGCCCATGCGCGGCACACCACCACCGTGTGCTCGACCGTGTCCTCCAGGCGACCGTTGCTGCAGTGGTGACACCCAGGCGTCGCTTCCGCCTGAATCCGACACAGGAACCTCCCGAACTGACCATGTCCGGTGAGGACCTGTGTCAGGCGAAACGTGAGAGCGTGGCGCCTCTCCAGCCACTCCTCAAAGAGGGGTCTTACCGCCGCTATCACAGCGTGCCCAGTACTAGGTTGCGACAGTCGCTGTCTCCACTCCGCCCTGAGATCTCGCTGGAGCTCCGTGAGCCGTGCCGCGATAACCCGCGGCAGCGGGACTTCGCCCCGGCGCACGGTGGGCTGAAAATCGGCTTTCATAGACTTAGGGATTTCAATTTGCAAGTGCTTGTTTTTATGCCGGATATCGCTTCTATTAGTCATTACTATGTACAAAAATGACACCCGAGTTAATTCTACCCAAAAACGAAGGAAATATAATTTTTTTACGAAAAATTTGTATGAAGCTAGTATGAAAAATCGAATTATCTCCTAAACGGCATGTTTAACCGTAATATCCTTGGAGATGGTCATAGTGCTAATTATTTATGATTTTTTGGTTGGCAATTGGACGAAAAATTTAATGCCGTTTTTTTTTTAAAAATCGTCAAAATATTTTTATTTGTTTTTACGTATGAAACGATTCCTTTTGGTGTTTATGTTGAAGAACACGGACTTTTAACTACACATAACATAAAATAGCATCACTCCTATATTTCCGAAGGAGTTGGCAGAGGTTTATAGTACACCCACACGTAGCCAACTATGTTTGAGCTAGATATTTATCAGCACAAAATGAGTTTTAAAACTTTTCATACAACCAAATTACCAATTGTCTTCTAATGAGTCCAAAAAGAAGTGATTAAGTAACTACACTGATTAGGTCTTCTAATGAGTCTTAATAGGTGATTTAATGATTTTCAATATCTCACGACAATGGATTATATTTAACATTTCCTGATAAGTAAGCTAATTTGTTAATTAGCAGTGCTATGAGTTCTAAGAATAGTTAGTGACAATTATAGATTTTCATTAGCTAATGAGGAGATAACTAATGAGGGTAGTTACCTAATTATTGTCGTTTTGCAATAAAAGGGCTAAAGTTTTGTTTTATAATTTAATTTGTTCACAACTGTGTAACTGCTAACACTAAATCTGCGACTATAAAATCTTAAAATGGAAAGTTTAATCACCAATTTAGACTTGTTTGTTCTTCTACGAAGTGAGAGTACTTCATTTGATCATGAAGTATTGTTTAGTGCAGTTGTATCCCGCATAGGCGATTGCCTGTCTGACGAAGATTATGTTGTTCTCAAAGAATTTTGTCGGAGATTTACGCGAGCCGCTTTACAAAGGTGGGGGAAATCCAACCGATTCCTTGATAATTTCAGGAGAAAGTACGAGAATTGGTTGGGAGCAAATATTGATTGGCCGAGTTTTGTGCAAACTTTAGTTAATCAAGAACCAAGTGTTGATGAGATACCAAGAGCGCCCTCAGTCTCTCCAGAACCGTCGACATCAACGTCCATTGGAACAATGACGAAAAGATCCCGTAAACCATTCGAAGACCTGGGAAGTAAACAAAAAAAGAGAAGATCTGATGAACACACAGGCGAAGGTTCCAGTGAATTGGCATATGCAGCTGCAGCACGTTTAAAAGAAGAAGGGCATGGAGATATCGCCTCTGTCATCGAATACATGATGAAAAATCCTGAAGCAGCCGCTAAATTAAATGAAACGCTTAAGAAACCAGCGAAAACAATCATATTTACGCCAGAAAAGGCGCTTGGATTGCTTCTTTCGCTAAAACTCTCAAAGTGGCAATATATTACGTTGCGTGAGGCTGCCATTCGAGAAGGTGCTAAAGATATTTATCCATCTTACTATAAAGTGCAACAAACTAAGCTTGATTGCTACCCTCCGAAGCAATCAGTGACAGTTACTGATTCATCGGCTAGGATTACACTTCAAGCTTTACTTGATATCACGGTTACAAGAATCCTTCAAAGCCTTTCTAACGAAGAGCATAACAAGCAGTTGAAGCTGATATCCAAGTGGGGATTTGACGGTGCTTCTAACCAAAGCCGATACAAGCAGAAAATTGAGGGTGAGGAAGATGATTCAAGCATTTTCATGACCTCCTTGGTGCCACTAAAACTGACAGATGGAGACAACATTTTATGGACGAACCCAAAACCATGCTCAGTTTTGTATTGTCGTCCAGTTCAGTTTACTTTTGTAAAGGAGAGTGAAGCAGTTGTCCTTGGGCTGAAAAAACAAATGGATGAAGAAATTGAGGCCCTTATCCCCACAGAGTGCAATAATAATAATAGGGTGACTCATCAACTAATGATGACGATGATCGACGCTAAAGTCTGTACTTACCTTTCTGAAGCTAGATCAAATGCATCGTGCTACCTGTGCTTAGCAAAGCCTACAGAAATGAACCGCTTAGATGCTGTAACATCAAAAATTGTGTGTTCGGACCTGTATGAGTTTGGCTTGTCATCCCTACACGCCCGTATAAATTGTATGGAATGTCTGTTACACATTGCATACAAACTGGACTTCAAACGGTGGGCAGCGAGAAGTGATGAGCACAAAGAAATGCTACAGACAAGAAAGAAAATAATTCAAAATAAATTCAAAGATGAGCTCAATCTGTTGATTGATATAGTAAAACAAGGCTCGGGAACCACCAATGACGGGAATACTGCAAGAAAATTCTTTGAATTTTCTAATAAAACCGCAGCTATAACCGGTTTGGATGAAGACCTCATCAAAAGATTTGCTGTAATTTTACAAGCAATTACATCTGGAGAGCAGATCGATATAATAAAATTTAGAGATTATGCTCGCAAAACAGCAGAAAAGTACGTATTACTATACGACTGGTTCTACATGTCGTCAACCGTTCATAAGTTACTAATCCATGGGGCTGACATAATCGAGAAAAATAATATTGTGCCGATTGGGACTCTCTCGGAAGAAGCCTCAGAGTCTCGAAACAAAGATTTTAGGAGGTTTCGAGAACATCATTCGCGGAAAAGAAGCAGGCAGGATTCCAATCAAGACATTTTAAATATGCTTGTTGTTTCTTCGGACCCTTTGCTAAGTGCACAAAGGCCTAAGTTAGATGCCAAGAAAAAGCAGAGCTTTTTTGCTGAAACTCTCGACTTAATTCAATTTCAGGAAACTGAGTTCGAATTTTTGGATATATCCAATCTGGATGCTGACTCAGAATTGGAGTCTGACAACGAGAGTGATAAGGAAAATTTGTAAAAAAGATATATATGTACATATTTGTAAATTTGTATTTGAGTGTGTTTGGGTTTTTTTGTAATATTTAATGATATGTTTTATTTTTTTTATTTATTTTACTTTATTTTACGAATGCTTAGTATTAATTCCTTAAATTAACTTATTTTGTATAAAATATAACTTCATAATGTTACTTCAATATAAATCTTTTTTTATTTAAATTAATATAAATGTGTCAAAAACAGCAATTTTTTTATTTTATTTTTCTTGTTTCGTGTGTTCTTAATATTTGGGTTAATAACATATCGAACTTTTTAACTTAGACACTAAAAGGGATCGTTTTACATGTAAAAATAAATAAAAATATTTTGACGATTTTTTAAAAAAAAACGGCATTAAATTTTTCGTCCTATCGCCAACCAAAAAATCATAAATAATTAGCACTATGACCATCTCCAAGGATATTACGGTTAAACATGCCGTTTAGGAGATAATTCGATTTTTCATACTAGCTTCATACAAATTTTTCGTAAAAAAATTATATTTCCTTCGTTTTTGGGTAGAATTAACTCGGGTGTCATTTTTGTACATAGTAATGACTAATAGAAGCGATATCCGGCATAAAAACAAGCACTTGCAAATTGAAATCCCTAAGTCTATGAAAGCCGATTTTCAGCCCACCGTGCGGCGTTGCACTTCCACGCGCCACTCGTACGTGTGTGCAAGGACTGTTGCCTCCAGATCCCACGGCAGAGTGCCGGCAAGGAGGCATGCCGCCTCGCAGGAGATCGTGCGGTATCCCCGCACCATGCGGATCGCCATGACCCTCCGGGACGCCCTCAGAAGCCGGGCCGGAGCCGTGGCTAGGTTGGGCGCCCACACCGGAGCCCCGTAGAGGGCCATGGACCGCACGATCCCCGCGTAGAGCCTCCGGCAGGAGGCGTTTGGGCCACCGAGATTGGGCAGGAGCCGTTTGAGGGCAGCTCCAGCCCTCGCCAGTTTGGGGCCCAAAACTCGGAAATGCTCCGTGAAGTTCCATCGGTTGTCGAGGACAAGTCCCAGGTACTTTATCGTCGACTCGACACCGATGTGAACCCCTCCTACCGTTATCTGAGACCCCGGAGGTGGCCGGTGCCGAGGGCCATGAAAACACATGGCCTCGGACTTGTGCAGGGCCACCTCAAGTCCCAGCTGCCGGATCCTGTCCACGACTGTCGCAACACCACTCGACATTAAGTCGGCCGCCGCCTGGAACGACCCTCCCTGCGCTAGGACTAGCGTGTCGTCAGCGTAGCACACTACGCTGACGCCTTCGGGAAGGTCGGCGCGCAGCACCCAGTCGTACCCGATGTCCCACAGGAGCGGCCCCAAGACCGATCCCTGTGGAACACCGCACGACATCCCTCGTCGACTCTACACTCCCTCGTGACCGGGGTAGATGACGGCTCTGTCCGTCAGGTAGGCCTCGACCACACGACAGAGGTAGGCCGTCATTCGGTGATACCGTAATGCGGCCGCTATGCACCCCCAAGGCAGGGTATTGAAGGCGTTGGCGATGTCGAGAGACACCGCCAAGACGACCCTGCCCCGTGCCACCGCATCCCCTGTCGTGAGGGCCCGCACGCGCATGATGGCGTCCACCGTGGAGCGTCCTTTGCGAAAGCCAAACTGGCCGTCCGCCAGATCCGGCCCCACCCGCATCAGCCGCTCGACGAGACGGCTCGCAATCACTCTCTCCAAGAGCTTGGCCGCCTCGTCGAGCAAAACGATGGGCCGGTATGCGGACGGACTGTCCGCAGGACGCCCCGGCTTCGGTATGAGGACCAGCTTCCCGGTCTTCCAGCGAAGTGGGAACTGGCCCTCCTCCAAACATGCGCTAAAGAGCCCCCTTAGTCGAGGCCCGAGAGCCCCTAAGGCCAGGGCCCAGGCCTTCCCTGGTAGGCCGTCGGGTCCTGGGGCGGTGTTCTTGGCCCTAAGCCTTAGCACCGCCGCTCCCAGTTCTACCTCGGTCACTTCTGGAACGTCGTCGTCGTTGCCGTTGCGGTCCGCATCGGACACCGCCGGTGGCGGAGCCATGAGCGGGGGAGTGAACTCCTCCCGCGAAGGGAACAGAGCGCTCATCACGCCTTCCACGATCTGGGGCCGGAGACTCTGCGTCAGGGGGGGCCCCGCGGTGCGGAGCTTGCCCCGCACCGCCAGGTAGGGGCGCCCCCACGGATCTCTGTCCAGAGTCCCCAGCATCTCTTGGCGGGCCGAAGATTTGGCCCGCAATACCTCCAGTCGGAGGTCTTCCTTCGCCGCTCTGTACCCCTCACACAGCTCCGCCTCAATGGCATCCGCATCCATAGGGCGGATACGGAGCCTGCGGTGTCTGGTGTACGGGCGTCGCGCAGCCACGCACGCCTCGCGTAGGGACGCGATTTGCGACGACCACCAGTACACCTGGCGCTGACCCCTTCCAGGCTGAACCCGGGGCATTGCCATGTCACAGATCTCCGACATGGCCTCCTGGAACCACCCAGCCTCGGCGTTGATGTCGGCAGGCCTGTCCGGTGATGACACCCAGGCCTGCACTATCGAGGCTTCCAGGAGATCGAGGCTTCCAGGAGAATTCTGAATCTAAGTTTACAATTCTAACCAGTCGTCTACAAACTTCCGGAATCATTCCTCATAAAATCGTTTCGTAAACAAGATTCCCTTTAAGCAAACACGAATCTAATACCGATAATAATCCAGAGCAACGAAATATCATCTGGTATCCATTTCCAACAATCAGGCCAAAATGTGCGGGCCAATTACAAGCTCAGGTGTTGGCTGCCGTGCGTTGGCTGTTCGCCAGAATTTGGCATCGGATAAACAATTCTGTTTTCCAAAATGTACTATTAGGACACGTGACGTTTACTAAGTATGGTTTATGCTGACGCTAGTAGCGAGCTAACAGGTTCTAACACGTTCGTGCTCTTTTAGGATTACGGGTAAGAAAATACTTGGCTGCTTCTTGTTTGGTTCAAGAATATTTTAATCTTTATGATGTTGTACGGCTGGTTAAGTCAATTTAACCCAGGATTTTAAATTATTATGAGCACAATATTATAAAAAAAAGAATTAGTGTAAACACAAGATAGAATTCTAAACACCAAAAAATTTTAACACTTCTTGAATGAGAGGCGCTTACGATATAAATGTGTAACAAGGTAAAAGGTATCCTAACCCAAGCTTTACTTACTAGAAGAGTCACTAGACTTATAAAGTAATTATGGGAAGCATAATAACCAGGTTATATCTTGTCCAATGTTTTTAACTACCTACAAATTGTTCTTCTAGACTTGCTTTCAAATATTTTACACAAAGTCCTAAACATACTTCTACTATTCCTTTTGAATATAAAAGGTTTGTCAAAGGACAAAAGGTAATCCGTCAGGATAGACGTCGAAGTTTGTCCAACAGCGCTGTTTACAAAGCTTTTGCGATTTTTCATCCCTCTACGATATTTACACCTTATAGGGTTTGACTAAAACCATGATTCACTTATTTGTTTTAATAACGATTTTTGAAAATGTATGTTTTGGAAACTTAAGGAATTAAGTCTCTAGAGAATGCCTAAGGCGTTCAATCCGCCTGGTATAATTATATCAGGCGGATTTAATGCCTTGTGCATAAAATAGATAAATAAATTTTGAGCTACGCTACTGACTACAAATGTTTTTCCAACCTGGAGTTGTATGAGGAAGGTTAGTCTAGAATTAAAGCTCTAATGACAAAAGTTTTAAAAGTCCGGTTACATCAGAGCGCATCGCGGTTGCAAGCGTGGACAGACAGCAGAATTTATATAGATGGATTTGCATCGCAAACATGGACAAATGGTGTAAATCACTGAAGTCGGTTTTATTTTTGATCCGGGGTGGAAAATCTTCATGAAGGTCATCCGGTTTTGGGGAATGGAGGTGTCTGTTAGACTCTTACTGACGAAATACTTACTGATGTTCCTGTGGTAGTAATTGCCACAACACTGCGAAGAGCGGCGACGACTATAATTCGCCCCCGCGACGTAAATAGGGGTGCGTGTGTGACCTCGGGTCCACTTGAATTTGGGATGACAGACAACCTAAATCCACCGGCCGTATTATAACAAAAAAAAAAAAAACAAATACATTTACTTAATACCATCAGGCTAACACGATAATGTTCAGAATCGTTTTTAGATCAATAACGAAGACATTAGGACGTTACCTAAACAAAGTGCTTTTATCCCTACATTACGGAAAATACAGACCTTATCACAATATTAAGTCTGTTTACCCTAATCAGACCTCGTTTTTGCCTTTATACAGTTGTTAGGCATTAGGTTACGGTCAAGATAACCAAACGCAAACATTTTCAATAATCACCGGCATTGGGGCTGTAATGGTTGGAGCAATGAGATTATGTGCTCGAAAACACAGTATAAATGATATTGTTAGTAGACGTTGGTAATAGAATCTTGAGTTCAAGTATGGCTGAACCTTTTTATCTGGTGTAAATAAAATTGAAGTGTTTGCAAGTAAAATAAAGTTTCGGCGGCGTATTTTAGGACTCAAATTAAACATACCTGAATAGATCCTAAGAACTTTAGGGACAGAGGAAAAGATGAGCCTCCAAACCTCTGAACGCTTCAGAAATCGATGGAAGCTGCAAATGTAACTAAACGTGTGTCTAAATTTTGGGCCATCTCAATATTCAATAAGGCAATCGATTCGCTAAGAAAATACAAAAAATATCAGTTGAGATTTTTTATGTTTTGCTATAATGTTTTCGTGTAGCTGTTGCAAGTTTCAACATTTATGAAATGCCGCAAGAATTTCCTCAGCTCCTGACACGAATGCACTACACACGATTCACGACTTCCTTTCAGCCTGCATTCAGACATTCAGAAACTCAACTATCTCTAAAATGCCTGTCTATTTTTCATGTGCCTGGATCATACTAATGACGTAAGCAACCGACCCACATTTTAACGTGTTTCGGCGTGTTCGCTCGCAAAACGGAAACGTACGTATCCTTGCGAAGGTGCGGATGTTTGGCGTCGAGCCAGCCCGTCCGATTCCGGTCCGTCAGATTATTGCGTTTTAAATGGAACGTTTTGTATTAGGTTCGCACTTGCTGGAGATTTGACCTGCGATATTTTAGCTGGAGGTTTTATTGAAAATGTTGCTGGATATCTTTTCTTTGTGACTGCACTGCTAGGCATCGTAGAATAGAAAGGATTGTTAAAGGAATGGATTGACATAAGCTTACGCTAAGTGATTTGACATATCTATTCTACAATGCGACTTGCCTAACAATGCTCGTCTTTTTTATTGGGTTGCAACTCTATGGCCCGTATTAATAGACGTCACTCAACTCCAAGACGCTCTCAAGTCTCTTGCAGTCCTTGTCATTCTAAAGGGAAAAAATAAGGACAGCAATAAACTTGAGAGCGTCTCAGAATTGAGTGACGTCTATTAATACGGGCCTAAATCATTCTCGTGTTGAGATTATAGATATTATGTAATATCATTGTTGTTATACTTATTCATTCACTAGGTTTTTTTTGTTAGTGGGAAATCGTCAAATGACTTCTCCCGTCCTGTGCGGGGTGGGAGGGCTTGTCAGACTTTTACTGACTAAAACCCACTCATGTTCCTTCGGGCCCAAAGGGCAACTTTATGTTCCGGGGCCACGGTCGGTTAGGTATTAAGTTTCAACAATACAGATATTCCAAGAAATAAAGAAAGCTATTATAATAATATAACTGTCATGTCTCCTGAAATACACACGAATTTTGATAAAAAGGTAGTATACGTTGCCTGTATTCTAGCAAACAAACAACACAAGTAAATCGCATTACAATTTCAACCAAACTTTTGAATAAAACCTTTTTAAAATAAATCTGAAGACTCCACACAATTGCTAACGGGTCTCCGAACCAGGGAGCAAAGGTTTTTCACGTTCAACTAGCAATATTTCTGTCGACCAACCTTAAACGATGGACAAAATCGTCGGTGCTGTTAACGCCTGCAAAACAAATTAATTGGCTATAACGGGAAAAATACCGTTATTGGTAACACAACTTTCTATACACAAAAAGCCGTAACTACCATTTAGACAAAAAATATGACAAAAATCTAAATTGAAGGTGCAATGCGGGTTTTTGCTTAATATATTGTCATTATTTTTAGGGGTTTGTGGGTTTGGTTAGCAGGACATAAAGGCTGCTATATTGTCTGGTGCACGTTGTAAAAGTCAGGAAACGGATCGCCCCTAATGGTCCTTTAGAGATGTGTCGCTAACGGCACATTATTGAAATGGGCCCGGTCAGAACATTGGGAGAGTAATCGGCCTTTGTAATCCGGTAATAACTTTTTAATACGTATTTATTGTAATCAAATGATATATTTTATATGGTTAAAAAATCGGTATATTCATTTAGACAGCAACAATTAATAGTAATTTCATTAAAAGCAACAAATTATTAGTCCTTTGAGTCGAAATAATTACAAAAATCATTTAACATAATTACAGAATCAAGCAATAAAGCGGAACAGTATTTTAAGCCCAGAAATATCTCAGCATTACGCAAGAAGGAAACAAGATGAAATATTGTTACTATCAAAATTAATCAAATCCCCAAACCTCTTTAATTTGTAAGCCAAACGAAGCAAATTTTATACAAATGATTTTAGGAAAGCATTATATAAAATATTGGCGTAATTACCGTTCTAAACGGTTGGCAACAGACGGCATCCGAGAGTTGGAAGGACGCCAAACACACACCTCTGTAACGTATTTATTTCCATTGATTTAATTTGATTATTTTTTATTGATTTTTTGAGAAGACCTATTAGGGTTTAGTATTAATTGAATGGTGTTGCTAAGTGATTAGTGGGTAACTATGTTAAATTTATCGGTTAAACCTAGATTTTTTGTCCTATATTTTTAAGTGGAAACTTACATGATTCAGACGTGCATTTGTTTGCAAGAGGTAAGCGAAAGATCATATCCGATCACATGAAAAGACAATGTTAGTCAAATTATTTAATGGACACGGCGACCCACTAATTTTTACGGTGTATAAATTAAACATGCTAATTATTACGAAGTAGGTACTCAATAAACATAAAATTATAGCGAAATTGCAAACAACAATCTAACAACATTATTTCAAATATGAGTGTGTGTTTTGTGGTACGAGTTGTGTACAATTTAAGGTTTTGTGTGTTGAATTCAAAATAAGTGAATGTAAGGTGAATATGTATAATAGTTACCGTGACCCTGGAACATAAAAGGCAATCGAAGGAGCATGAGTGGGTTTTAGTCAGTAAGAGTCTGACACGCCCTTCCGCCGCACCTAGGACGGGAGCAGTCATTGGATGATTTCCCACTCACCAAAAAAAAAAAGGTGTAAGTGCATAAGTGAGTTCTATTACGAATTTTATTAGGTGATTTAAAATTGTGTGGGATTGCTTTTTACCAGACATTTTTGCATCTGAGTTTCAAAGGGACCAAAATAGGGTCTACTAGAGAAATGGCTAAAATTGTTGATTAAAAGCACCACTCATGAAACTACTTCCACGCTATATTATCTTAACTAAACATAAGTATATAAGTACACTTCAGTAAACAGGTGCAGTCTAAACAGCATCTTGCATTATTCAGCCAAGTTTTAATAGTAACAAGTTCTAGAGCTCAAAAGTATCATAATAATTCACTAGGTTTGGCTAACTCTTATAACTTGCCGGTTTATACCGCTTTGCGTGTGAAGATAGAACCTCTTACTTTGAACAAAATACTTTATGAGACTTAACAGAGTTATTTTTTATTCTGTTACTTGATTCTCTGTTATTCTTATAATAGATTTCGTGCTTTTACTCTTCCTGAGAGAATTTTAATTAAAATAAGTTAAGTTGCATTAACATCAGATAAGCCTATGTTATGAAAAACTTGACTAAGACATACTTGTGCAAAAAAAACCAACTTACAGTTATCATATCGTCGCGTCGTATCCAAAGATATTTTGAAGTGTCTCAACACATCTCCCTAGCCTTTTTCTCAACTATGTTGGGATCGGTTGCTAGCCTAACCGACTTCAAATGGATATCAGTGTTTTACGTGAAGCGACTGCCTATCAGTCCTCCACAACTTACTAACCTCTTTTGAGTAACCGTAACGGCTGTCAAAGTTCAACGAATGTCAACCGGGAGCACAGGAAGGAGACTAAACAGGGTCAACGCCTGCCGGGGTTGCAAAATGTTTATAATAGACACCGTGATCCCGAGGCATAAAGGGCAACCGAAGGAACATGAGTGGGTTTTAGTCAGTAAAAGTCTGACACGCCCTCCCCCCGCACCCAGGTCGGGAGCAGTCATTGAATGATTTCCCACTCCCCAAAAAAAAATGTCAGCCGGGAGAAACCGCCTTTGCGTGCTTTCCGATGCCCGTGCATGCCAGTAATTACCAATAAACTTTTAAGAGCACAAATTAATTAATAAAGTCACATTGGTAATTGCCCAGATTCAAGCAAGCATACTAAAACTTCACAATTATTTTTTCGTTCAAATAATTTGACGCAAATTTTCACAACATCAGTTACAAGCTTCAAATAATTCAATTTAAACAGTAATATTGCTAGTTTATTAAATCCATAACCGTTAACAGTATTTACCTAAGGCTTAGTAACTAAACTATTGAATGATTCCCAATACAATTCTATGTTGAAGTTACACACGATTGGCTAGCGGAACAAATAATGTAAATTTTGAACAGAACTATGGGCTAATAGGTTCAGGAATATTTGATCTAAATTAACTTGAATCGCTCATTGCATAGAATTAAACTTAGCGACATAGATTAAGCTGGTTTTCAATGTGGTAGTAGATGGCGCGTTTTTGTTTAGGTGTTGTAATGAATATGAAAAAATATGAATTGTTTAGCTGTTGTAGATTGAAAATTGTAGAAGATTGTAGTAATAGTTGAATATTGTAGACGATATTAATAAACAAAAACGTCTAAAAGATAAAACGTAGCTTTACAGAAGCGATATTTTTTGATAAAAAAAAATTCTACTCATACATGTTAATACTTTATCAGTCCCTATAAAAGGGATATTTAGAAATTATATTAAAAATCTAGAACAAATAATACGATCTTTTAATAACTTGGTAGGGATGACCTCTTATCCCAAAAAATATTGTTCCTGGAGGGCGATCAAACCTACATAAGTGTAAGTTGAAACGAACCTTATTTGACGAATGCGTAAATTCGGGGTATAGGTATTTTACCATTTTCTTTATATAAAAACACATATCTATATTGCAAACAATCATATTTATCATCATCATCACCCGATAGAATAGACGTTCACTGCTGGACCAAGGCTTTCCACATGCATCGGTCCTGCGCCACCCGCATCCAACGGGACCCAATTAATCAAACCAAACAATCGTATTAATTTATCTAAAATGAACATATTATTATCTATCCTAATGAAAACCAATTACTCCCTCTTAAGTTTAGGCATCTCAAAGGCAACATGCTAAGTACTCTTAAGATCCAGGCCAGGTGAATCTGAAAATCTTCTGTACTAATAACGAACTTTGGAATACTGCCAAGTAAGGCGATGTCGTTTAGATAAGTCGAAGAATAGGGGATGTTTTACAAGGCTGTTGTTTTTTATCTTTGTGAATGAAATTAGAATATAGCGCAGTCATGATTTGGAAGGTAAGTATAATGATGTGAGACAATTAAATACACTTTTGATCATAATGCAAGCAGAAACCAAAATCCTTCCGTAAGGTTGTTTCCTAAGTGAAAGAATGGGCGAGAAACTCTTCTCGAGTGAAATTGAGGTTATAGCGCAATCTTAATTTGGAAGCTAAGGCGATATTGACAATTAAAACTAGAACTAGAACTTCAGAACATCATGCGAGTCACCTATAAAAATATTATAAATGCGAAAGTAACTCTGTCTGTCTGTCAGTCTCTTCTTCACGCCTAAACCAGTGTACAGATATAATCTGGAAAAATATTACAAAAGAACTTGGACCATTGGTTTGTTATAGCCTTTATGCTAGTCACCACAAATCCTTAGAGCAGTTGAGACCTAGTTTCACAAATACTCGACTAGTATTGACTAGTTTATTAATAAGAAATTATCAATTCCATTTTAACTAGGCTTTGATGATTTTTTTGAGAAAATGATTTTTTTATGGAAAAAAAATACATTTTCTTTATTGATCCTTTTGTCTAGCACCAGTAACAGCAACTTCATTTTAAAGCTAAACTAAAAACAATGTTCCACATTTTTCTACAATTCATCCTGCTGGCTGCCAAGTATAGTGAATAATGACCAAGGCAATATCTCTTCACGATCGTTCATTGTAGCAATTTATGCAAAGGCTAGACACTTATGGGCCAGTAAAATGATAATATGGAATGATAGGTATCTTCGTCTAGGCTACAAAGAAAAAGAAACTTGAATAAATTATGATTGTTGACTGTAATTATAACTATCGCAAGTTTTTACTTCTACGGAGAAGATATGCATTGATCAAGATTGCTTGTGTAAATTTACCTAGAATATGAATTATGTGAGTTTTGATTCTCTACTCTCCATTTTATTCAAACTTTCAGTCACGCTTTTTTCGCAAAAATTTATCAGTGTTTTAATGATAAAAAAATGTTTAAACTCAGTATTTTATTAAGTTGTAGGAAGAAGGAAACGAGCAATCAAGTTATCGCAATGAACACCGCCCACAAATAACGTAGGCTTTTTTCTTAAAAGTTCCTAACTTATAATAATAAAAAAATTATAGAAACCCAAAAGTATAATAAACTAAAAAAAAACCGGCCAAGTGCGAGTCGGACTCGCTCATGAAGGGTTCCGTTCCGATATACGGTTTATGACGTAATAAAAAAAACTATTTACTAGATCTCGTTCAAACCAATTTTCGGTGGAAGTTTACATGGTAATGTACATCATATATTTTTTTTTTGATTTATCATACTCTTATTTTGGAAGTTACAGGGGGGGGACAAACATTTTACCACTTTGAAAGTGTCTCTCGCGCAAACTATTCAGTTTAGAGAAAAATGATATTAGAAACCTCAATATCATTTTTGAAGACCTATCCATTGATACCCCACACATATGGGTATGATAAAAAAAAAATTTTGAGTTTAAGTTCTATGTATGGGGACCCCCAAATTTTTATATTTATTTTCTATTTTTGTATCAGAATCTTAATGCGGTTCACAGAATACATCCACTCAGCAAGTTTCAACAGTATAGCTCTTATAGTTTCGGAAAAAAATGGCTGTGACATACGGACGGACAGACAGACGGACAGACGGACAGACAGACAGACATGACGAATCTATAAGGGTTCCGTTTTTGCCATTTGGCTACGGAACCCTAAAAACACGTCGACTCATAACCTCCTACTTAGATCACTCAAAAATAACCCAGATACTACCCGCTCCACGTTTCTCAAAGCACTAACCCATCTCCGCCAAACTTGATCTATGCCAGTATTCCGAAATACATATATTGCGTGGCTCATTAAAACTTTAATTAAGTTTCGCGAGGGATTCGAACATAATCCGCGGCGCGAATGGCTCAAGATATAACTGGGAGTGCCAAATATGGCACTCTATTAACTGCCTGTAACCCTCAGTAGCCATTAAAAGTTACGTTAATAGTCTATTTGTTTGGGATTTTTCCGAGTTCTCTTAATGTTTGGCGAATAATGAGTTTTTCAGCACATATAATGGTGGGATATCGTGATAAAAATGTTTGTTTAGGTCGCATTTTTGTGGTAATGGCTTGCAGAGTGTGGATAGTTTGCAATCCATGTGGGCTTTTGGAATTTGTATAGCATTTAATAAACGAGTTGAGTGGGTGTTAAATATAAAAAAAAGTATCGGCCAAGTGCGAGTCGGACTCGCGCGCCGAGGATCCCGTACAAACTTGTAGGTAAAGAAATCTCGTAATATTTTTTTTTTTGAGATCCAACTACAAAACCGTTTTCAGATTTTTTTTTGCATTTATAGATGCAATTAACATTGCTTCATGCCAAAGTACTAGGTCAATATCAAGTAACCTATTAATTTTATTTGTTTTTAGTGTCGACATATACGCTTGTTGCGAACTAAACGGCTATATAATTTTTTTTGTTAATTTTGAAGTTTCATTTTTTCACAGCTTTAAGAGACTTCAGACATAAATATATTATTATGGTTTTAATTTCAACTTAATACCTCCACGCGAGACAAATTTTATGTTCTTGTCAGATAGACAGACAGACAACAAAGTGATACTATAAGGCGTTCGGTTTTTTGTTTTTGAGGTACTTAACTAGAAACATGTAATCATTGCGCTCTACATATCACTAAAGCCCGCTTTAACAAATAAATAATGTTTATAGTTCTAATAGAGCTCTCTTATTAACTCCAAATCAAAAAAGCAAACGAAATTTAAAATTTCCTTAGTTTTGAACTGTGGGTTTGAACGTAGAGATAACTACATTAAATCGCCCAGGCTCAGCTTAAACAGGAAAATTGGATTGATATTGCAGATCACCAGATAATTAATGAGCTTTAGCCTGCTTGTGTATACAAATTTACCTATTGAACACGAGGGACTAGACAACGATTCTTAGGCCCGTAATAATAGACGTCACTCAACTCCGAGACGCTCTCAAGTCTCTTGCTGTCCTTGTCATTTTAAAGGGAAAAAATAAGGACAGCAATAAACTTGAGAGCGTCTCAGAATTGAGTGATGTCTATTAATACGGGCCTTAATGATTGATTTATTTTCGATAACGATAACGAAGTCAGATCAGTCCAAAATGTATGGAGATAGCATAAGCTTTCGAAAGGTCACGTGATCAATCCTTTTCGATCGCTAATTGCTAGGCACAGAGCATAAAGCATATCGGGGTACCACCGCAAGCCACGATTTCTATTATTGTTTTTCTGCCATCATTTTTTAATTACCAGCATTACTTCAATTAGTAACAAATCCATGATTGGGGTTCCGTATCCAAAGGGTAAAACGAGACTCTATTAGTAAAACGAGACTATTTATTGACCACGACATGAAAAATCTTGACATTCTGCTTTTTTTTAAATCTTGTGACTTTTTTACTGATACTGAATTTGTAATAATTTGTTTTCGAGCAGGATAGTTCTGTAATTATTATGTAATGTTATTATAAAAATTTGATTGCTTAAAGATTTTATAAATATTTGCACATCTAATTAGGTAATGATGCAGTGCACTCTATATCAATTTGTAACATCTTTTATACCTGTATTATGCAAATAAATGATTGGATTTGATTACTAAGACTTAGCGGTCCGCCTGTCTGACTATCTATCCGTGTATCGGCCTGTCGGTTCGTCTAAAAAAGGTGTTTCCCAGAAACATTAGAGCATTAATAGACTGATATTATTAGCAGTTAACGCAGAGCTTTTGGCACAAATCGGCCTAATGTTCTCAAGGTACTTAACCTTTAAATTTACTTGTAGGTTGAAACACTTTAACATTGTAAACAAAGTAACCTAACGGAAGAAAGTTCAGCTTAAGGTAGTTGATCTTTGCCCTTTAGTCAATCTATTTTGCAAGTCACTTAGTATAAAATGTTAATAGCTAACAATGTGCCTAATATCTATATAATTTAATTATGTTTATTATAAGTTATGATTGCCTTGTGGTTAAGGCGCCCGCCTCTTAGGCAAGAGGTCGTGGGTTCGAACCGGACAAGTACCAGTGTGATTTTTTCAGTTCATACGTACCTTCTAAAGTTTATTTTGGACATCACTGACATACCGTGCCTCAAAATTTAAAATTCAAAGCATTTATTTCACTTAGACCATTTACAGGTACTTATGAATTGTCAAAAGAGTCGGTCGGTTAGTCAGAAAAGAAAAGTGACGCTAATTGCCTGTTTCAAAACGTAGATCTCTATGGAGAAGAACAGGCAAGAAACTCCACGGACACTCTTTTAAAAAAAATCATGTTTTACAAAATCTTGGTTACATTTTCTTTTTGTTGCTTCTACATGTGAAAACAATGTAAGTATGTAACAAAATAAACAAATACAAAATTAAAATAAAAAGTCAAAAATAAAATAAAAAGTCAAATAAAAAGTCATGGCAGTTAAGAGGTGACCCATCTCAACTGACAGCGCCCGTTCACGAGCATGACGCGTGGCATCAGCACCATTTAGCTCAACCATTTTGGAGGGAACCGAATGATCCAACGCACTCGCCACCATCAGCGAGACTTTTTGAGCGAGCATGACAATGCTCCTAACCGCCATGAAGTAACTCCTAACCGTCAGAAAGTAAGATAAACCTTTGGTCCTGATGTCATTCGTAGAACTTTAAAAATCAGAAGCCAGAAAGTCTGACCAGTCTAACCAAGGGGTATCGTGTCGCCCAATGACTAGGTTGTGGAGGTCTGATAGGCAGTCGCTTCATGTAAGACACTGATATCCAGCTGAATCCGGTAAGGCTGGAAGCCGACCCCAACATAATTGGGAAAAAGCTAGGGAGATGAGAAGATATGCTAAGATATTCCTTGCAAACCTCACTATTCTTAGTAACTTTCGACCGCGATTCAGAAATGACTACAAACTCATCTAAAAGTAAAAAAAAACCGTCAAACTTCGATAAAGGCTTACGCCCATAAAAATAAAGTTACCTATACAGTAATACAATTCTGATGTAACTAGTAAGCAGAAATATAAGTATGTACTAAATTTTTATGAAGCATAAAGAGAGTCGACGACAACGGAATAGAATAACAGTAGCATAGAGTATAATAAAAAATATATTATATGTTACATAATTTTTTTTTCTTGTTTTGGCTACGAGCGTTTTGTGGAGACACAGTCTTGGTATGTAAATGTGTTATGACGTCATAAGTAAAGTTGTAACGTAGAAAAATAATGTCAGGAAATTATTGTGTATGTCAGTATTATGGCACTTTGTGTAAGTTATAGGTTAGAGGTAGGGTTGGCAGATAGTAACATTGACATTGTCCTACTAGTTTAATAAATATGAAAGTTTGTGAGGATAGATTGATAAATATTTGGTACACGTTAACGCAAAAACCTCTAAGCAAATTTTGTTGAAACTTTTCTATAATATATAACACTTATTAAAATAACGAATAGGCTACTTAACATTTCGCTATAACCCACGAGAGTGAAACAGTAATCGAAGCCTTTTTTATTTGGTGAGTGGGAAATCATCCAATGACTGCTCCCGTCCTGGGTGCGGCGGGAGGGCGTGTCAGACTTTTACTGACTAAAACCCACTCATATTCCTTCGGTTGCCCTTTATGTTCCGGGGTCACGGTAGCTATTATAAACATTCCGCAACAACGAAGCCTTAATACAATGCCGGTGAAACCGGTAGAGCTATAAGCAGAGGTAACTGTACTTAACAACTTTTATAATTAGATTATTAATCTGATAGAATGTAGACAATCTTACCCGTTTCCAATCACTCTAAATAACAAATAAATAATAATGAATATCTTGGGACAACTTACATACGGCCATCTGGTCCAAAACCAAGCGGAGTTTGTGCTATGGTAACCAGACAACTAATCTAAAAAAAAAATATAAACTATATAAATATCATAGGTAAATTACACGCAGACACAGAGCAAACCTGTTATTTATATTTCTATGGAGCAAACAATCATACTACTCATACAGTTTGTCCTGAGTGGGAATCGAACCCTACTAGACTAGAGCTGTAATTTTGATTACCGTATTTAGTATTCAAAATTGCATAATTACAAATTGCTCAAGACTGAACGACACCCATGAGGCATATTTTGGAAAATTTCATGGCCGTCGTGTTGAATTTTGAAATTGCCTTCATTTTCGGCATGTGAATTACACCCATGATGCATATTCTGGTGTCGATTTGTAATCTTATATCTTGAATGTCTTTTTATGAAAAATTATCGCACTGATCAATAAAATTGTATATTTTTATTGTCTCTTGCTCGTTTTCTCCATAAAAACCTACTGTTTTAGAACAAGCAAATAGCGTCACCTTCTTAACAATTGAAAAGTACTTGTAAATGGTTTATTTGAAAAAATAATTTTGAGTTTGAGTTTGTTTCGCGAAAATGTATTTGCGTAAACACGAAACGTCTATCGTGAAAATGAACTAGATCCTTTATATCAATCATGAACGTTATTAAAATGTAATCTGATTACGACTATAAACTACTTAATCATTATTTACAAAATAATGACAACTTTTGTAAACCTGTAATCATGATTGAAAATTACAAAATGTAATCGCAAACCTTAATTATTAATTTAATTACATTTTGCTCGTATGTGAGTTCTGTTTAACGAAAAAAATAATGTTAATAAGTTTATTGAATTTTACAATGTATAGGTAAAAAAATACACGTGGTGAAAATTAATAAATTAGAAATAATTATAGGTCCTGTCTGTTACAGCAACGCTAAATGGAATAGAGGAAGAGCGTTTTATATTTTTTCTTCTTATTGAATTGCCCCACAAATTAATTATTTTATTTTATTTCATCTTATGTATAAGAATTGCAAATAGAAAATTTATTATTATTGTATATTTAAATACAGGTTATTATTTTAGTTTATTACTACGTGTGTCTTGATGTTTAGTAGAATTTTCTCATAAACACATACTATCAGACTCAGCACAGGAATTGAACCAGCAACAAGCAACTTATCAGCTACGCTCAACCTTTGCGCCAACCACACAATCAGTTTTTCTTTTTGCTTTTACCGTAAAAATGGCGCCGTCTACTACGAATACCTTGGACAGCACATCGTACGAACGCATCTTACTTATAGAGGAGCTGAACCTTACTCGGTCCCAAAGGCTCTTTTTGGGACGTGTCTGTATCGAGTGATTCAATTTTTCGGCCATATAGCTCGTAGGAACCCCGACAACCTGGAATGCCTGTTGGTCACTGGAAAGGTGAAGGCAAAACACCTCGTGGACGATACTTCAAGCCTTGTGCTGATCAGATATCAACAAGCCTTGAGATATCGGTCAGCACGGCCCTTCACCATGGTTTGGACAGAAACCGATGGAGAGAAACTGTCAAGAAGTTTTTTCAAAGGAGTAGTCCTGATCCTCAGTAATGAGAAATCGACAGAGGAGAAGGAGGAGGATCGTAAAAATAACGAAACTTACTTAGTTAGCAAAAAATAAAGATAGTATTGTTACGTTTTTATGTCTATTGTTATAAAGCCTAACAAAAACCGTAATTCCTAGAAACCACCTAATTTGTCTGGATACAGAGCCAAAAAGCTTAACTGTCTCAGCGTCTGACAACCCTAGGTCGAGGGGATTGATACATACGTACTGTTTTGTTCGTATTAGCGTTTTCTGTTTATTATTTGGGTATTGTTGCCAGATTACCCCTTATTCAATAAAAAATAAGTAAGTCTCTTCCATTTTTGTTAAAGTCTTGATTTTTCAGTAACATCATAAATACATTATACATTTTGTAAAAAAATGGATGTGTATTAAAACATTACATAAATCTAACTAATATGTTGCTAAAAAATATGTTCGATGCAAAGAATAAAATCATTTATTTCATAAATCAAATCATGATGCCCTGTATAAATTGTAAATTATTTACATTTGATTTAGTTCGTTCGACGTGCTCTTTACAATCTTCACCATTAAAATTTCGGACCTAAGGACCAATTTTTTTCCTCACATGTAAGCATTTTGTACAAAATAAAATAGGCTACAGAGATGAAAATTCACAACCATCTTAGAAAGCAAGACAATGGTAGGCATTCTCACCGTATTATTTTAGGGTCCCGTAATAAATAAGGCCAGCGGCAATTTGCCTCTACCGTCTGTTTGTTTGTCCGGCCCCTAATTCAAAGTAACACAGTTTGCACAACAGTGGCGCGTGTATTTGTGTTTGCAATTTACTGTACATCGTAGGTAGATAATATCTAGAATTTCAGGTGTAAGGTCCTAGGAAATGTGAAGGGTTCTCGTTATTAAAATCATGTCGGTTTGTGATGAAAAGGAAAATCAGGATGGGATAATTATTTTACATTCCTTTGTCGATCAGATTATGACAAACATACGTGCTAGTATTACGTGTTTAAAAAGAGCTGTAAATAATTAAAATATATCGTTCTAAAATTTCTTAAGTAATTATGAGCAATATGTTCAAAATTCAGTATAAATAAATGAACCTGCTAAAGGGTTTTCTGTCTAAAAATGTGTAGTCATTTTCGAGCTACCACGCTAAGAGGAGTAAGCGAAAGCATATTTGTGTGTCGCTACCGATTTTTCTTCTCTTCCAATAATTTGTGTATTTCAGCCTGGGCGTTCCTCCGTTGACCCGACCCATGCCATTTTATCTCCATCAATCAGCTTCGTTAAAAACCTATTGTTGGTTGAACAAAATGAAGCATTTCTCGCGGTGGCGAGTTAAAAGCAACATTATATTGTAACATTTTATGCAAATGAATGTTCGCTCAGCTTTCAGCCTTTCTAGGCACTTTGCGGGGAAATGTACAATAAAATGGGGCTGCTACAGCTTTGCAAGGATTATACAGTAGCGGCCTAGCACGGCGTGTTTTTATCCGTCGCCGCGCGGCTTTTATGTTTTCTGTCCGAGTCGTTAGCGGTTTAATGGATCCAAGGGTATTGTAATGGCTTATTAATAATCTGGATTTTTTTCCCTGCCTTGACATTTAAATAAAAAGAGCTGCAATCCCTAGTTAATCCAACTAAACCTTAACCACTTCAGTTATTTTCCAGTTAATTTGCAGGTAAACAAATACATACAATACACTCAACCACAATATTAATTTGAAGCCAGATATTGTTCAGAGCTAGTTGCAAACTGTGAGCGGATATAATCTGGGATTAGCTGATGGAGAATAGCATAGCACAGATCAGTGACCATAATATCATCTGCTTAGGGCGAAACGCTGGCAATTTGCTAGTCACCAAGCTATGTTGACATCTGTGGGTGGAACAATATTATGCCCTATGGATAAATTTGTTCTAAAATAAATATCAAAATTGGCTTTACAGAGTACTGTAGCATATCTGTAGCGTAATTCAGATCATGCAGAAAAATCTAATATAGTATGCTCGAAACGCTGTTTAATACGATCGGCGAATACAAAATAGACTGCTACATACTACAGCAGCGGATGTTTTTAGCTATTTAGAGGAATACGCCCTTAATACGCAGCCGGAACACATGAGCTATACCACAACACTACGCTTGCGAGGCGGAAGCACCCAAGATTCCGGGCCTCGGCGCCTTACCAACTACTCCAAGTTTCTGAGATACAAATAAAATGGAAACTTTCCTTAAAACCAGATTCTCTTTGTCCCAAAAACACACTTACAAACTGTAATTCTCGTTTTCGAAAGTCCTCGTCCTTATTATGATATCAAAATACACTAGCAAACTGAAGTAAAAACATCCAACAGTCGGAAAGTTTAACTCCTCAAACTCGAAGAAAAGAACAAAAGATATCCAGTAATTGACACCCGTCATAAAATAAAAAGGCGTAGGACGGGAAACTTTGGTTCCGAATCACGCGAAGTCCGAGTCGAATCGCTTGAAGTAGAGGGAACTTTTGACTCGGAGTGACAAACTGGCCCGCAAAGTTGGAGTGTTTAGAACACCCGTTAGGTAGACGGCCATTGTGATTGTATTGTGGAATTTGTACTGAGTATGGAATAACCAAGTTTTAGGTTTATTTACGTCATAAATGTCGCAGTTGTTTGTAATTTTAGTATTGACCACATAAATAGTAACAAGCAACAAAGTTGCAGTGTATGTTTGGCGAGTTTGTGAATTCGATTCTACTTTCAATAGGATTGATATTACAAAAACTGGTGGACTACTAACTACTACTGCAAAACTCTATGCAGTAGACTGAAACACATGGTTTTTACAATACAAAATTGTATGAAGCGTATAAAATCACATGATCCACTGAACTGAATTACGGCCAAGCATACAAATAATGTAGGATTCAGATTGACACAACACAAACCCGTTTAGTCGGTTATTGCCGGAGGTCCTAAATGTACAGGAATTTGAAACAATCGAATTGATTTCGACGGCCAATCAACAGACCGGGTTGATTTGCCAAAACATGCAGTTAACCAAAAATAGACGAGAAATTCAAACATGAATCGGATATTGATGAAAATGTATTGTTTATGTTGAACTGACTTCTAAGGCCTAATTACTTGATCGGTGAATGGATGAGAATCATAATAAATAAATGATGATCTTTATTCATATCAATTTAAGTATAAGTAAGTATATCCGCTGTCTGATTACAACAGTACAAGCACTGCTCAGTTTGAGATCTGATGGCCTTGTGGATTTGTCCAAAGATATTTATTTGTTTATTTATTTTACTCACTGAAAGTAGTACAATTTTAACAAAAAAAAGGTGTCTAAAGTAGTATCTGAATTACAGATTCCCTAGTTCTTTTATCTTTAAGTATGGAAGATTTTCGCTTATAGATGAAAGACTATCTAAACTTGTAAAGTACGATATAGGTCACAATACTCCGTAAGTGTTGTCAAATCACGCGGTCACCTAGGACCGACTTTGATGGATATCTTTTTAATAACAAAATTGTTTCCTCCAATTGATTCGTAAGACTTGCAGGAAGATGGCCATTAAACTATATAAGAGTTATATTTTTCACTTTTGTTTTTCATGTGAAGATTGTATTGCTCTCTTTTACGCGTTTTATTTGTCATTTATATTAATACTCATAGGAGTAGAGTGTTGTGCAACAATGGCATCAAAATAATGGATGAGGAAAGATACTTTACGAAGATAGAGTAAAATTAACTAAGATAACTATGCTCTTCGCAATGTTGTATTTCTTTTATTCTTTTTTACACCTGAGAGGCTTTTGGTTACGGAGACATTAAAAGTAAAGACCCTAATTTATTAAAAAAAAAACAGTTTAAAATTCTGTAACTGGACAGTCTAGTTTGTGCCAAGCACTAAAACAGTGATTATTATGATGTCCGAAACATACATTAAAAAATAATTTATATTGTACATAAGTTATTTGTGTTTTTGCTATAAGTTAATGCATTTTCTTGTGTGCAATAAAGAATGAGAATATTAATAATTTCGTTTTGTTTTACCTACTGTATTTAAAACCAAAAGAACCAAAAAACAAAACCGTCACCAAAATCACAAACATCTGGCAACAAAAGGCCTTTTACCAACAAGCTAAAACACCAAAACTTAACATATCAGATACGCAACGCATGTCCCAAACTATTTGATTCGATTAGACTAAACATAGGAACACATCGACGGCGTAAAATCCGCAAAATGGCATCGGACCTCAAAGTTTGAATCCTCCGCATTCCATTTGATCAGATTTCACTCCCGTTCGTGGCCTTTGCATACATCCGCAGGATTTGCTAAGGCCGTGACCCAACATACGCCATTCGAGTTTGTGGTCGCTTTGTCACTTCAAAAAAACGTGGATTGAGGTCGCGAACTGCTCTAAGTTGTGAATATGTTCGCCGTAATGTATCTTGTCATTTGAAATTGAGAAAATTTGGCATCGTTTTGTATGGAGTTTTCGATTTGTGTGCTGCAGTTTGTAATACATTCTGTAGCGTGTTTTATTGTGTTAAAGTTATAAGTACTTTGTTGCTTGATTGATGAAGCAACCTGATTACTGCAGAAGTATTTTCAATTCAAGTAATTTTCGGAGCTTTTCATATCAATTCTGAAAGCTATTACTATTTTGACGTTCAGAACTAAATTTCAGGACATCCAGTAAATAAGTTTATTCGAAAACAGAACACGGAAATTTGTAAAATAGGTACAGACACTAGAAATTTGGTTTGCCGAGAATGGATGAAATGTAAATCGTGATTTTAATCTGTCGAGACATCACCGGCACAGCAAATATTGAAAAACGAAAAACAACAAAGCATTTTTGTCGTCTGATTTTTAAATAAATTCAACAAAATTTTAGTTGGAGCGTGACTTGGCATGCAAAATATCAGAACAGCTATATTATTTTACCGCTGAACAGTCAAGTTTTTTACAGACCTAAGAGCAATAGAAAATAATCGTTTTGGCATATTTTTACATAAATTTATTGGTTGAAATGAAAAACGATAAAAGGCTTTTAACGAACACGATTAAATTTGGTCCTTCGAACTTTATTAGTGACGTCATAAAAAATTGATGTATTTAGCATTCAACAGTTCAGTTTAAAAAGTACATTTAAAACTACTTAAACTCAAGCAACTTCCCTTACTAGACCGGCAATGAAAGGAGATCCGCCAAATCCCATACAAAATTACCCCAGGCCCGGCGCCAAAATAATGTAACTCAATTTTTAGAGTATAAATAGCAAAAATAATATATAGTTTCGGTATTGCTAAATTCACATGCTAACATAGTTTTTTTGCCCGTTGAATTTTAACAGAGGCTCTTTGTAAAATTATATTTTTTAGAGAAACGTCGTCATTTTTACATAATTAATCTTGTAATTAATAAAAAAAAATGAGATGTTCGAAACTATGTGTAAAATAAAACACTCAGTATGGTTATAAAATAATATATATTTTCATTTTCTTGACAGAATATATGTTTGATGGACTTAGTTTTCTAAATCAACTAATACAAAATCAAAGCCTGGGCCTGGGCCAAAGAGTGGGTGGTCTAAATCACGTTCGTTGTGTCTAGCCCAACCCAAATAGTACTTACATGACGCTTATTGCACGAGCGCAACTTCCCAGTGTTCTGTTCCCGTGATAACAGGAACAGTACTGTTCTTCCACTGCCTCGATTCCAAAAACCGCAGTATTAAATAACAAATAGGTATAATAAGTTTTTGATCTGACATGACGTGAATTAATTCTGCAGCGAATCAGTACGTTGTTTGTATGCGACTGTGACCTTATAACTTGATCATTTGTTATATCTATTTATTCTGAGTGTCTGTAAACCTCGATTTCCCAACTCGAGTTCCCATCGTGTGTTCGCTGCAGTACGAACGTGCTGCTTTGAGGTTATATATGCCTATAACGAATTTTATCAGATCTTCGTAAGTCAGCTCCGGAAAATCTGATACTTCTGGATTATTTGCGTTCAGTATAGTAAATGATGCTCTTTGCCTGTTCAAGTTTTTTTTTTTTAAACATCTTCTATTTATTTATGGGAAGTTTATACTATTTTATTATCTAAATAAAAATATAACTGCAAATGAAATATGTTTATATACTTAATATGATTGATATACATGCTTATATGCCATCATTATTTATTGCAATGTCAATGAACTAAAAAGGACGATGCTTCTCTAATAAATAGAATTATTTTTCATAAAGCGCCTATGAAAATACAACAGTCAAAAAAATATATAGCATGTGAATTTAGCAATACCGAAACTATATAATATTATTGCTATTTTTACTCTAAAAACTGAGTTACATTATTTTGGCGCCGGGCCTGGGGTCATTTTGGCGGATCTCCTTTGTAAAATATTCCAACAACTCTTTTAAAGTCATCACGAAACCTTTATCTTATTTTATAATAACACTAAGGTAAAAGTGCCCTAATACTTTAGTCTATACCAAGACTGACAACCGCGAACTGTAAATCACGATGGAAAAAATAAATTGTTCATTTGTTTGCTGGCATTCCAACGTTGCAGGAATTAGTATCAGTTTGGAAGCAGCGCTGTATATCGTCCTTATCGAAGGAGTACAATATTAGCAATTTATAGGGGCCATTGTGTTACGGGGTGCGAAATGGCTTGGATATTCCTGGAGTTTCCGGGAAACTTAACACATTGGTATGTACTGTTGGGGTTTAAAGTTTGCTATGTAAAACTATCTCTTCTATTTAGTAATAAATGACCTTTTGGAAGTAGGTCACAATATAGACATTATTTTTTTAATACTAGTTGAGGTCTTTTCTAGAACATTTCTTAAAAAGAAACACATAAACAAATTCAGAGGTAAATTATGTAGCCAAACAGCAGACAGGTATGCCGCAGCTTATCCCAAGCACGTCTGATTTGGCCCGATTCCAATAGATTTTTGGGATCGTCGACATTTTGAAATAAATCTGTACCCTTTTTTTAGAACTACTCCTTGTGAGTTTTGTTATTGGTGATTTGCCCTAAAACAAAATAAGCTGATGTTTTTGAAGGTCCTAAAAATTAGGTAAGTCTATATTTATACTAGCTTTTGCTCGTGATTTCGTCCGCGTTTACGTTGATTACAGTGAACATAAATAAAGAGCCTTATTAAAACTTTAATTAGACACTCGGGGTCTCTGTGACCCTAAATGATCTTGAAACGCAGTTGTTTCTTTAATTATATTCGAGAGAAATTGAAAGTTTTTGCTTTCTGCTGCTTCAAGATCTTGACGCTCGTGCAGTTAAAACAGTCTGACTTGCTATTGTGTTGTTGTGACTCATGGCAGTATAAAATTCTATCAATTAATCAAAATTGGCATGAAAATCTAACATAGGTATTTTTATGTATATTTGCAAAGAAATGGTCACATTGATAATATTTTTATGAGCGTTGAATTCCAGGTTCTCAATTATTCAGGTAATAAAGCGCTACTCTAAATCAAGCGCTTTCGTGATGCATAACGTGGTCCCATATTCTCTTGCATTTTCTCAGTTAATATATCTTTTAAACGACTTTCTTTGCTGCGCTGCGGGGGTATAAATCGCATACCACTTTTTACATCGTTCTTTCTTTCGTCCCTCCGCTAGATTTAAAAGACTCTATTAACACAGAGTGTCTTATAAAAATATTACTACATTTTTTATAACACACACGTAATTTTTGAGACAAAACGTGGGTACGTTTTGCCTTTGTTTTTAAGGCCAAACAGGGTTAATGTTAAACAATTTATTTTCCGTAATATGGTGTGCTGCGTCTAATATTTTGGCGGTTAGTGATCGTGATAGCTGTGAAATATTAGTGTTGTTCTTTATCGTATTAGCATTATATCATACGTATTTAAGGAAAGTAGGATGATTTGTTACATTGTGGCATTAGTCAAATCTGATAACATTTCCCGTGGATTACAAATCGAATACTAATTTCTGAACCTATGATCCGAAATTTGGTCATGTGGAAATACATCACAATATTATTCATGATGTATTGAAGTAGCTTCAATACATAGTATGAAATAAAGTCGCTTGTGCAAGGGATTTTGGTGCGGTTTTTGATCGATAGAGTGACTCGAAAGAAGGGTTTATATGTAAGTACGTTTAAGCATTACCAGATCTTCATTCCTATATTAAATCAATGAGTTTCTAAACATGGGATTAGGAATATTCTTACTACAATCAATTACCATGAGTTCCATTATTTATACATAACGTACACGGTTCATTCTTTTTTGGGAAAAACGAGCTTCCAAGTATTTTGTCAACCTACGTTCACTTGATCCGATATAATTTTCAGATTACCCCGTAATGACTACCTTTTATGTAGCCCATTTATTCACATGACTTGCAAATTGTGTCAACGTGCCTGTTATAATAATTCATGCCATTGATTATTCGAAATTTTACTTTTTTTCGCCCTTTTTCGATATTTTTAATATCATGTGTCATCATCCAGTGTAAAAATCGAGCTTGGTCGCAGCTTTTGTTGCAAACATGTATTATTATTTTAATGACAGCCGACTTTAGCCAATTTAAAATTAATTATAGCCTTTTCACCGTTAAATAAGTATCAATTGATTGCTTGTCAATTACAACGTACCAGCTTTTGTCCGTATCTTTGTCCGCGCGAATTTTAAAGCGCATATCACTCTGGAATAAAATTGCTGTCAGTTTGTTTTGGTGACACAAAAAAAAACTTTGTCTTTTTTTTATTAATGTTGAATATTCCGCTCCGTTTTTGGGAAAAACAGGATAATTGTGTTTATCGAAAGATAGTAAACACTTAGCCAGTTCTAATATGCACTTGAAAAGTTATTTTTATTAGCCAAATTAGTACATATTGCAAGCTATCTACAACATAATAAGTACTTAATAAGTAGACATAATGGAGATAGTTTCAAAGTTTTTAACTTCAATTTGAATAGAAAAAAAAAATCATTTTCCTTTCTTACAAGCAGGAGACATACAGAATAAGGCCAAGGGCATAAAGGGATGATTATAAGGGCGAGATTGTACCGCCTTAGAATTAACTAGAATAGGCCTTAGCAAGTGTAAAATTAAAAACACCCACCCGCCCCCGATGTTGATAAGTTCAGAACGGCTGAACAGATTTTTATGAAACATATTTAAAAACGGTTGCTAGATAATATATTTTCAAAGATAGAAAAATATTCAAATTGGATCATCCGTTCAAAAGTTACGGCGCACAGCCAGACAAACACATAAACAGACACACTCACATAGATAACTCCTTTTTGCGTCTCGAGTGAAAAATGAAAACTGTTTCGTTTGATTCTATTTTGTTTATTATTTAATTCCAGTTTCATCAACGTTCATTATAGTAAACAACGCCAAATGTAAGACTATAGAGTGTAAAGATATTTCGAGTACAGCGTGATTGGCTTAGAGTTACGGAATTTCTCAGTAAACCACGGAAGCCGTCAAGAAACCTTTTGCTGCCAGCGAATTCTCTTCTAAAGGTCTACATCAACTAGCGGTGTCTGTCTATCTCTTGAGAACACGGAAGAGACGCTAACAACCATGTCACGTCATGACAAGTTCTTAGATCCCGAAATAATCACATCCCATAAATCTGTTTGTTTACTAAAACTGAGTGTTAATCAAAGCTCATTTTGAGATAATTATTTCGGGGTTAATGATTTTAGATTAAATACTGTTTACTACAAGGAACAAAGGATATTATTTAAGTACTTTTTTTTAGGAATTTAGTATTAAAAAGCTTGTTTGTGTCGCCGTCCACGGAGCGTAGTAGCGTACGCGTCATTATGCACTTGGTGTACAGTTAACATACAAAACTGAGCATTCTGTCAATCGAAGAGGCGTACCCGCTCTTCGACTGACAGTTTCATAGTTTTGTATGTAAGCTGCATACAGGCGTACACCAAGCGCATTTAATTTTTTTAATGACGATTAATGACACTTATTTTTTTTTTTGAATCTTCAAATGACTTCTCCTGCCCGGGGCGGGGCGGTAGGGAGTGTCAGACTTTTACTGACTAAAACCCACCCTTATTCCTACGGTTGCCCTTTATATACTGGGGCGGCGATAACTATGTATTAGAACTATTCATCTTTTAACAGTTGTGAGATAGTGACCGGTATATTCTTTAGTCAATGCTGTCCTAAATTATGTCTTCTTGTAGCAGTCTATGAATGAATCTATGATAGATATTAATAAACTGACTGACTTATTGAATGACTCTGTTGATATTTCAACGCACAGCTCAAACCGCTGTTCCTAGAAACATGAGACTTGGTCGGTGTGTTCTTTGCAAAGAGTAAGAAAAAATATTTAACAACTCCAACCCTAAAGGGGTCAAATACAAAAAAAGGAGTCCGACCTTTACGCGGGCGAAAACAAGTAAACTAGAAAAATCCTTACCAATGGCAAAACATCAAAACGTGGTGAACACACACAACCCTATCTATCTGGGGTTGCGGAATGTTTATAATAGTTACCGTGACCCTGGAACATAAAGAGCAATCGAAGGAACATGAGTGGGTTTTAGTCAGTAAGAGTCTGACACACGCTCCCGCCGCACCCAGGACGGGAGCAGTCATTGGATGATTTCCCACTCACCAAAAAAAAACCCTATCTATCTAATAGGTAATAATGATAACATTATTTTAATAATTAGGCAAGTATCAATAAATACAATTTACTCCATAAAATCATCCCACAAAACAACTCATGTGACCACAATTTACTTGCACATTAGGAACAGTCTATTAAGGTCGGGACATTATCCTTGTAAATCACAAGACGGCCGAGAACTAATAACATTAAACTGTGCTGCCTCATAAAAAAAATGGCTGCCATATTACTGGCCTGTGGGTGTACTCGCTCGGGTTGAGATTTGGTGTAATAGAAACTTAGTACCTACAGAGTTTTGTTCTAAATAAATATAGGTATCTTGGGACAGCTCACACACGAACTAATTTCTATACTGCTTGTATAATAGGGATGTTGACTACACCAAAAGAATGACATTCTCTTAGTCCGTCTGTTAGACAGTCCAAAAATACTGGACACATATTTTTTGCTTGATCAAATTAATAACAAAATACAAAGATAAAGAGCATCAAAGTTTCAGAGAAAGGGCTTGTGACGTCACTTCTCAGTAAAAAATATACAAAGGCGTGACGTTTCACGAAACTTCAACGCACTGTATTGTCGTCATTTTCTGTTTACGAGAAAAAAGAAAAAATACGTGTCCCAAATTTTTTGGTTATCTAACTGACGGACTAATTACTTTTTTTTTTGTCGTCTCGCCTATTTATAAACACATACAGATTACACTAACATACAGATTAACACACACATGGATGTTATAATATAATGGTAAACTGACTGACTGGTGGCCAAATACTGAACAGTCACTTAAAACTTTAAAATCCTTTGCTGTCCTTACTTTACCCGTTTGAGTGACAAAGACAGCAACAGATATGAGAGCGAACGTCTTAAAATGAAGTGACGTTTGAGTATTTGAAGGTGAGTGGGTGATATTTCAAGGCACTGCCAGAACTGATGGTTTTAACGACAGGCTTTAAAATAATTCTAGAAACAGAGTTCTTTGTAAAGAGTTATATCAACTAAAAAAGGATCTTTGAAAATTCCGATATTCATGCGAACGAAGCCGCTGGTGAAAGCTAGTTTTAAATAAAATGTATTCAAACACAGAACAAACCATCATGCTCATGACACAAAAATAAATGTCCTGGGTGGGGTCGACATGCTATTACAAACCACTGCAATTCCTGTAAACCTTAATCGGATTTTCCCTCTATGAATTTCTCCGAAATAACCTGGTGTTCGGAATTTAGTGGTCTAACAAAACTATGTTCCGAAAATCACTGTGCCTGATTTTTCCCAGTATTGTTGGATTAACTGATAGTAGACCTAGTTTAAACAATTTTTATTAATATAAAATAGTAATCTGACTGACTGATTTTTTGACTGTTGATATATCATTGCACAGCCTAAACCAAGAGACATGAAACTTTTAGGTTATATTCTTTGTAAAGGGTAAAAAAAACACTAAGAAACGATTTTTGGGATATCCAACTCTAAAGAAGTAAAATAAGGGTTGAAAGTATCGACATTCCAATATTGACTAATTTTAAGTATCAACTTCGGGGCGAGAGTGAATGGGAAATCTGTCACCTCCTATTGCGAAGCAGTCATACTAGAGAAGGAGACAGAAGGGCCAGACAGCTGAGGCAGCTTTAAGCCTCACGCCCCGAACAGAGACCCAGGCGTGGTCTTCGAGAGTCGCAAGACGACTACTGACTGCGGACCGCGAGCGATAGGCTCGCCGCCCGCCGTTGTGTATTGAGATACATATAACGGTCACTACACCTCCTAAACCCAACATACATACATCTGACGATGGTATGGTTTGTCGACCACAACCATACCATAGGTTAAACGACAAAATCGACAGTGATCATCCCAGTGTCATATCGCCATCACTGTCGTATTGCCACCAAAAATTATTGGGCGCCTCGTCAGTTAAACTCTGGAGTGTCAATTCACCACCCACGATCAAAGGATAGACGTCAGTTCAACTGACGCGGAAAAATAGCCGTCAATGTCCAGCTTTGAGAGTCAATTTTGCGTGGCTGTATTATTACACTTGACAAGTTGACATTTATGACATTCATAGTCAAGTGCTTAAACGACGTCTCCACTACAGAATAAAATTACTCCAACGTTTGTTGGTTCTGTGACAGATGTGACCAGTCCACTGCAATTTCAGTTTGCTGTCTAACTTACTATCTTTATAGTAAGTTACCATAATCGTCTCCACAAAAATGCTTCAAATGACAATATTCCAGATTATCTTGTGCCGAAAATAGCACCTTCTTCTACCCTATCGCTAGTTCCAAATATTTCAAGGATTCAAGCTTCCTAATTCTATAAATAAGATCCTAAAGTTGGGTAGGATCGCTCCACTGGCTGTTAATGGACATCCGAATAAGCACAAACAAAATCTAAAAATAGGCACTTTCCATTGGCAGGAGTATTTTAGATTATATTTCAAAAGAAAATTCTGGTTTAAAATTGGCGGATTCATAAAAGAAGTTAAAGCTGTTCTAAGTCTGTTACTGTTTGTTAATACAATTTTATTTAAATATTTTTCACATACTATAATACAATAATGGCGAGATTTGCTGATAAAATGACGTTTCTCTCCTTAAGTTTTTCGCAATTTCTTTTTATTTTTTACTATATACAGGGTGTCCCACGGCTATGCCACATGGAGGGAAAGTACCTTAAATATTGTAGATAGAACATTTTACTGAAAGAAGACATTATTTGAATTTTGAAAACAATTTGAACTGCATTCATAGATATTTAAATAATTACATAGTTGAACCGGGAATCGAACCTGTTACTCGAGAAAATTAATCAGCCTGTAGTTTCATCCTACCGATCGAAAGGCTTCATCACAAGGATAATTTTTTGCTAAATAACATAGTATCAAAAATAAAAGAAAGACCATGAATTTTAACATTTTTAATACAAAATTAGTCATTTCAAATGCTCAAAACTAGTCCCTTCTTCTTGAATACAAAGTGATAACTTTTGATTATTTCGTTCCCTGACGATTTTTTGGGCTTGTTGTGGTGGATATTTATTTATTTAAATGATGCGTACTACTCAAGTGGGTAGATTAATTAGTAATAAGTAGTTATGATTGTCAATTGTATGTCCTTACGGCAATGTAAGCTTTTAGCTTTTCAGAACAACATTTTACATCAAATGTTAAAATTCACGGTCTTCCTTTTATTTGTGACACTATGTTATTTAGCAAAAAATAATCCTTATGATGAAACCTTTCGATCGGTATGATAAAACTACAGGCTGATTATTTTTTCTCGTGGAACAAGTTCGATTCCCGGCCCAACCATTTAATTATTTAAAAATCTATGAATGCAATTTATATTGTTTTTAAAATTCAAATAATGTCTTCTTTCAGTAAAATGTTCTATCTACAAGATTAAAGGTACTTTCCCTTCATGTGGCATAGCCGTGGGACACCCTGTATATACGGCCATAGTAATAAGTTCACTATAAAAATGTGTCGAATTTATTATTTTCTTCTTCTTTTCTTCTGTCCTTATCCTGACTTTTAGTTCAAAGCTTTTCAGGATCGTCAGTATAATGACAAAATTACGGATTAACAATTTATGTAGCAGAGTTTTAATAGGATTATCAAACATTTTGAACACGTATTTTTTTTAACCTTTGAACACATATGATTAAGGACACAATAGAAAGACCATAGCAACCTGACAGCCGGCTGTCGCTTGGTCATTGAAAGGTTAAGCAACAATTATTATTTTTACTTACAATTGACTTCACAGTGGCTTCTCCAAAACTTAGATCTTTGTTTTTTATGAATTTTATTAATCTATAAATATGTATCCAATATTTTTTTATGATATGATGGACGCACTAAACAGAATGCTATTTTTATGTAGTCATAATCCATATTAACTGTAACATCCTGTTTCGCACCCTTTGCATTTGGAACACAAAAAGTCAGGCTCGATATCTATCTTTTATTATTTATTTATTTATTAAACACATTACAAAAACTTATGAAATAAAAAATCGACCCACAAAACTGTATTCACAGTTTGACTGTGGGATCACCATAATTTTACATACAACTCAACAACTTTAATTAGGAGTCAGAATCTATCATTAGTAGCCGATTTACAAGAAGCCCTATCTAAACAAAAACAAAAGAATAACAATAAAGACTGCTAACACTAATCTTCATAAAAGCCATATAATAGCGTGTTAATGTTTAGCACTTACAATGATACTGCGTTAGACGAGAAATATCGCTTATTTTTGAGAGCAATTTGCCGTTGGTCACAGATGGGCTTTACAGCATGGCCGCCGGTCCGCGTGTTAGCTCCCTATTGCAATTGTAGGCTATTTATATCTCTGAATTATTGTTATTGTTGCTACCTTGGTATTGTTTTACAAGGGCGTTGACCGTAAGAAGTTTCGGGTACCGTTCTATAGGCGCGGAGGAACTTATGAGAAAACTTTTGCATATGAGTTCTTGTTTGAGTATGATATGAACAAGCTTTTGTTTTATTGGAATTCCTGTATTGTTGACGACTATTGTTAGGAGTTCGTTCAGCGGTTACTTTTTTGATGAATTGTTTTATCAAGTCTCATGTTTGTTTCATGATCTTTGATGAATTTTGTCGTCAATCTATACTAATATTATAAATGCGAAAGTAACTCTGTCTGTCTTTCTCGCTTTCACGCCAAAACTACTGAACTGTTTTAAATGTTTGGTACAAATAGTCTATACGCCTAAGAATGAACATTAGGATGTCGGGAAAAAACTATGTTCATCCCAAAAATCCCACGAGAACAGGAACTACGCAAGAAAAACCGGGGGAGAAAACTAGGTTATTAAATACATTCTAGACTAAGAGCCTGTTTCACATCCACGAAATAAGTTCTGATTAAAATATCTACAAAATAATTTCAAAAATGGTACAGTTGTTGAATGAATTTATCTGCTAGATATCTCAATCAGAACTTATCAAAAAAATGTGCAACAGACGCTAAAATTGGTATAATATTGCCCCTTAAAAAAATTAATTGAAGTGAATTCATACGTTTTATATAGTACATACAATTTAAAAAAGTCATATTGGTACTAGCCCAGATTTCAACCCACAACCTCTTGTTTGAGAGACGGGTGCCTTACCCACTAGGACATCACGACATCCATACTAATATTATAAATGGGAAAGTGTGTCTGTCTGTCTGTCTTTATGTTTGACTTTCTTTCACGGCAAAACGGAGCGACGAATTGACGTGAATTTTTTAAGTGGAGATAGTTGAAGGGATGGAGAGTAACATAGGCTACTTTTTGTCTCTTTCTAACGCGAACGAAGCCGCGGGCAAAAGCTAGTACTTATCAAATAAATAAATAAGAGTTATCACATGTCAAAACCATGTATGCCGTTGTGGTGTTTTCCTTAACAGATCATACTCGGATTTCTTTAAATCATTCTTCCCTAAGGATTTCACCTTATCAAGTATTTTGGTTGACTGGCTATTTAATAAGAACCTATTGGATTTGTCATTGACAGAACACACCATATGCTGCGATATGGAGCACTTTAATATAAGGGTGTTCTCTAGCGAAGCGTAACGTAACGGACAAAATACTGCGTAGAAATAACTGACGGTAGTAGTCGTACTAGTGCTTCTGTGTGTTTTAAATTAATTTTACTGGTTTAATTTATTTGTTCCACAGTTTGTATTATATTGAGAAGTTTACGAGTGACAAAAGAAAGTTAATATATATACTTTTGACATTAAACAATCTATAATGTAATTGACATGTAGTGTACACAATTGACATGTAATCATTTTTGACATTTGTAATTTTTGACAATCTGAGTTTGTATGATTAATTTAATAATTTATATTATTTGGATATCAAATTATTTGTTGGGATACTAAAAATTGTAATATTTCCACACAAATGTATTTTCGTTTATGAAATAAATAAATAAAATAAATATTTAAAAGTGTTAAAAAACATGGTTACTCAGGTACCGAGATCGAAAACAAAAAAAAAGGAAATTATGCTCTGTTTCTTCCCAGAAAGAGCTTGAGAAATAATGAGTTACTAATTGTAAAAAAAAAATGATAAAATTGTTAATAATTTTTTACATAAAAGACATGTCAAGAGGTAAATTTAGTTAAATACTCAAACCGTGACTTAAACAAATAGGGTATAAAGGAAAACTTGTTATTCTACAAATTCGTAAAAAGATAAGTCTTGCTGTGTATATCAGAATGTGACGCCTTAAAGAAGATGGATGAAAAAGATTGCATGTAGCAAAGATTACAATGTTAAGATTTATGTGTGAAGTCACTAGAATGGATAAAGTGAGAAATGAGTACATTAGAAAAAATCTTAAAGTGGGGTCAGTGACAGAAATATTGAAAGGGAATCGTTTGTCTTGGTAAGGGCAGGTGAAAAGGTAGGATAAAACGGATGTGACTTGAAGAGTTATGTATATGAATGTGGAGCGTTAGAGGAAAAGAGTAGTCGAATTAAGTATGGATTGATTGTGGAAAGGACTGAATGATAACATGACTATATACTAACATGACGTGAACAAGTAAAATAGAACAAGGACAGTAAGATGATGATACACAACAATAATGAAGATGGCCTGTATCTCTTTCTCTCTCTTTATAAAAGAGTTTAAAACAACAAGATTATAACAGAATCACTATTCTCTGAAACTACCATCCAGATAACAAAAATCATTATACTAGGTGTATTTTGGTCTTGCTCAACCTGCTAGGAGATGATTCTACCCATGAACACAAACAACTTTTACTATAGTATACTAGTAACTGGGCGACACGATACCTTTTGGTTAGACTGGTCTGAGTTTCGGACTAGCCAGTAACGACTGTCAAAGTTCTATCAATAATATATACAACCAACGGCTTTACGTGCTTTCCGTGGCACGGGATGTCAGTGATGTCTAAGATAAACTTTAGAAAGTACATATGAATTTAAAAAGTCACATTGGTACTTGCCCGGATTTTGCAGTGGGACAGTAATAGACTGGTATTATTATTATATTATAATTATTATAGTAAGCGATAGACAGATTTACGAGGAATAGTGTAGAACATAAAACATCACTCCAAAATTCAAAGGATTCAGAGTAGTTACCAGAACCGCGGCGAACAACGAGTCATCAACATTGTCGTTAAAATTCTCATCGAAACATAAATATTCCGGGTATATAATTAGTGGTTGTAATACCACTCACATTACACCAAAAGCTACCAAAAACAAAAGTCCATTCTACCATGAAAACAATACAACCAGTTTTTATAACACTATTCGAAATATATCTTTTCGGATAATATATCAGTGATATTACGCGGAAACATTTTATGGACGCATTACGTAATGGGGCCCGACAATATTTTATTCTAATACATAAATGTCTGTGTTGCCCAGTTAGTAATGGTTTTGTGTGCGGGTAGTCGTGGTGTTGCCAGGTATAACCCACCTAGGTAACAGTTGGTTGAATTTTCTTATAAAAAAAAAAATTGTATAAGTTTTAGTAGCTTTTTATATTTTTAATCCTTTGAGCACACGTGATTTGAGACACAATAGAAAGCAAGCAATAGCAGCCCGACAGCCAGCTGTCGGTTGGTCGATGACAGGTATCAAATTTTGTGTAATATTTTCATCAAAATTTGAGTAATAAAAGGTTTGTCAATAAATTAATGAATAAAAATATATTTACTTGATTATTTGTTTATCATTTATTTGTGTATTTCTTTGTTTATTTACAAATCCATGTATTTATTTTTTATTTAGCATTTAAAGCGGTTCCAAAGTTTTTAGACATTCTTCACTAGTCAGGCAAAAGTGATGAAGATTTAAATATAGCGGAAGTCCGATCTCAGATCATATGTTAATAACATTAATTTTTAATATAATTTCATTTCAATAACGTTCACAACATATTAATTTTCCAACAGTTAATCCAATTTTATTGTATAAACTCGGATGTAAATTTTGTATTACTTACGTTTTAATTTACATTTTACCGAAAATATTTTTAAATAAATTTTCATGACATCGTGCCCAACCAACAATTTTGCCCTATAACCAAACCTTTTATCTCAAAAAAGCTGGGTAAACGATGTATAAAGGTTTTGGTGATGACTGATTGTTGTGTAAAAGCTTTTGACAACACAGTATGGCTCTATAAGTTTATATAGCAAAAACGACCTATTAAGAGTTGATGTAAAGGTTTACTTTACGACTTTATATAGTTGTTATAGTCAGGCGTTATAGCAACCTCCATTGTGACTAGTATGCAACGATAAAACTTCATAACAGTGTTTACTATCACTCTAATGCGTCTGATTTGCGCAATAAAGGTTCGAAACGAACTCTTATGTGTCGTTTGTTAAAGTAGAGATGACAACTCAGGAATAGGACGGTATTGCGATATTGAGGGTTTTAAGATCATCGTTACAGAACACAGTACTATAATGGGCACAAAAAGTGTACAACAGGGTGATTTGGTGATACAGCTGAGTTCCAAATTATATTTATATAGCTTAATTGTCGTATAAAGGGTTGTTAATGCTCGTTATAGTTGTAGTGATAAACTTATCACAAATACACTTTTTTAGAAGAGGATTGTTTTTTTATAACTATTATAGTCCCCCTATTGCACAACAGTACTATAACGGAGATCTTATGTGTTTAAAAACATTATTATTGCGTATAAAGGTAGGCTAGCAATGCTTTTAAATGATAATTCAGTTTTGTAAAGGCACTTCTATCGCTCTTCTACAACAATATTGACATTTTGATTCAGTGTAATTAATGCGACAGTATTTTATAAATTACAAGAGAAATGAATTTAGAAGCTTGGCAACGATTAAAACGCAGCGGGACTTATAGACGAGAAGTGAAAAGACAATATGAGGAATCAACAAGAAGCATTCAAATCAGTAATTATAGTGAACACCAAGTTGAAGACCCAATTATAGAAAATGGTTCCGTACAAAATACAGTTCACGACAGTGATGAAATGGAGAATAATTCATTTGTGGACAACGATTCCAGGTGTGACAGTTTTTCAGATTGTTTTATTGATTCAACTGAAGAAAAAAACCAGCAACTACGAGATGGTTTCAAGCGTTGGGCTATTAATTATAATATTTCACACGAAGCAATAAAAAGTTTGATTGTACTAATAAACGATCGAATACCAAATACATTGCGTGCAGATCCACGAACGCTTTTTAATACAGAAAAATCTGTCACTACTCATCCCGTGGGAAGTCTATCTAGAAGTTATTGATAGAAGTCTGTCTTTAATTTCACTCAATATAAACATAGATGGTATGTGATGGTGGTGGATCTTATTTATAAACATAAATTTTACTTAAGTATCTTACAAATCAACTTAAAATCAACAAATATGTAACACGGCTCTCATTATGGTAAAGTTTTATCGTACTTCAGTGTTTTGCACCACTTTGACACTAGTGGCGCCTCTGGTAGGAAATAAAACTACTAATCTTAACCCGTTTATTTACACTAGTCATACTTAAATTATACTTTTAACTAAATTATATTCTATATTTCTTTTAATATGTACATGATTACTGCTCGGCGTCCACTACAATTACACTGAAAAAGAAAAAAACAACTATAATAAGTTTAATAAAAAGTATTTATCATATTTATGGAATAAGAACAAACAATAAAATAAAAATAACAAACAAGCTCTAAAGGAACCCTAATTGGATATAATGGTGGATGTAATCTGTCATAGCGAGTACTATAGTAGAGTTGAGGAAGCTGGAACTATGTTTATAACTTAAAATACGTAATTGTTTTAGTAAACGCTCATTAATTTGAAGGGGGCATTCAAATTATGTCGTAAACCCATACATAGTTTATCAGTAAAATTACAGTCGCACAACATTTTCCTCGTAAAAGACGAATAATTCGATTAAGTACAAAATAATATCTTACTCACCACGATACTTCGTCTCCTTTTCTTAATCTTTCATTTCTCTTCTAAAACACTGAGACGCTGCAGCGGCGTGAACGAATGTAAAATGAATGAATGATGAATTTTAGTGATGTAATGGAATAATGAACTCTTTTACAGTACCCAAAAACACTTTAGTAGTGTTGCGGTGGCTTATATATCTCCAAATAGAGATTGTGTTACTATAACATCAACTGCAATGGGCCAAAATTGTCATGCCTGATACCGTTATAGTTCTACTCTAAGACTGAATGGAGATATAATTGCGCCACTTTCTTTGTTGATGCACCTTCTTTGGCCTTTTATTTGACCACCGATTAGTTTTTACAAAACGTTCTATGGCCTTCTATAAAACTAACTTTTGTTGGTTGGGTGTTTTATGTATAAAATATTCTTATGTGTATTTTAAGCAATGACATGATAAGAAACTGCTAGAATCTATAAACACTATGAATTAATAACAAAGTGACGTCATCAATTCATACCCAGAAAAACAACCTAACTTCTGCCTTCAATTCTAAATTCGAATTTCATGGAAGTGCACTGTTTTTTTCGTTTGTGCCTTTGTAAACCAGCCAGTATAGAGTTCAGTCAGCTTTTTATGTGCTATATTACTTTATATTTTTTCTCCCAACAGATTGCATTTTGAAGGGACCTCGTGCGTTAACGCTTGGCCATCGGCTGGCAATCTGTGCTGATTTTAGTACGCTTATACGACTTTTATTGCCGAATTCTAAGACTGTGTGTGTTCTATCTTTGTCACTCTAAAGAGATAAAGTAAGGACAGAAACAGATTTAAGAGCGTCTTAAAGTTAAGTTAGATTTGAGTGTTCGGCCATTAGTGCTTTAAATGAGAATTGGTATCTTAGTTAATATTTGTAGGGACCGAAAGGGCGTTTTGGTGTGGCTAAGAGGGTTATGAGTATGAATGTGGAGGTAATGAGGGAAAGGAAAGTCTAAAGTAAATGTAAGCCGATTGTGTGTGGACGCCGTGCTGATTGACAAAACGGAATGGAAGAAAAAAAACTGTTGGCCTATCTCAAAGAAGATAAAAAAGGAGCATGGATATAATGAGACATACACAAGATAAAAGCCGTAAAATCTTTTTGCATATTTAGAAAAATGAGGAATCGAGTGGAAGTTTCCTCATCTTTCGTTATGAAGCGAGGATCTTCCGACCAGACGGATGATATATCGTGTTTGGTGAGCTCAGTCCTACAATTTTATTGATGACGGGATTGTCATTCAAACTCTAATGCCATTTCTAATAATCACTGTGTAAAGTTATACAATGAATAAAGCCTGTGTAACCATACATTTTTTGACGTATAAACCTGACATAACTTATGCATCGATTATTAGTAAGGCGCTAACTGTGGGATAAAGGATGCCAGTTGTAGTTAGCCCTTTAAGTGATAGATATCGCCATACACGATTGTACGAAAAATATACCAATGTTTCATTGATTATATCCAGCAGATTGGTTTTGCTAATCCACATATTCGAACGCACATATCAACTTCCTTATCCATTTATTATTACATACACAAAAGTGTGTCACCATAATGACCTAACACACAAATAACCGTCACGAAACCGTGAATATTAATAACTTGAAAAACACACAAAACAATACCTAACTGACATACGGTCCAATAAACCTCGATATCCATATAAAAACAAATGTCAGCCATCAGAAAAATTGCGATGAGCATATAAAGCGATGCGTCGATAACACAAATGACAGGTTTCACGTCATGTTATACCATACCTAGACACACACACCCACACATACACACATACATATACATATAATAATACCCAGTAGTACAATTACAATCGTGGAGTATTTCTAACCGAAGACTGTGGAGGTATTCGAGGCGATGTGTTAAGACGGGCCTGTTGGTCTAGTGGCTAGTGATACTAAACTGCTAAGCCAGAAGTCTTGTGTTCAATTTCCACCCAGGACAAACTTTGTATGATGAGCATAGTTTGCTTGTTCTGTGGCTGAGTTTAATTTATCTGTATGTGTGTATCTTTATTTATTTTATTATGTATGTATTTATAAATTATATTAGAGTGTCTATAAATTATATCAGCTGTCTGGGTAAAAGCGCTGTTTAATGTGGGGTCACATGGCCGAGTGTAAGTTACCCCAAGGTATTTATTTATTATTGTATTTTATTCATTCATTTACTTGCAAAGAACTTTGTATACGTATTCATGTACGATAGAAGGACCGACAAACTTCAAGGAATCACGAGATCTTTGGATGCCTATTTTTCCTAAACTGAACCTAACATAGGTGAAATCGAGGGGTCATCTACTATTACAAAAATGCTTTATTAAATAAGTACATAATAATATAACGTGTGACGGTACACGTTTCTATATCGCGAATTGGACCTTTTTTGAACATCGGACCAATCGCACTTTAAAGGATATTTTATTATTATTTAGATCGTACATGGTATGCTCTACCATGTGCGATCTAAATAATAATAAAATGTGAAGTCATGCCAACTTGCTCTTATTTTTCTTTTTTAATGGCTTCGCAAAAGCATTTAGGCAATATTAACTTGTATTTTGCTATGGTATCTAAGAACGAGCGAGTGGCGCGCAAATCGCTTACAATCATCTCCCCTCTCACGTCACACTTATTGTACTGTAAGCTAAATCAAATTGTATTTGAGCCGTTATTTTACAGTTTGTCACATTAAGTTTCGAGTTTACTCATATCTAAGTACCTTGAAACAAACGCACAAGAAGGCATTGCCATTGTGAAAGTTGTACAGCAACCTGAATGCGAGGTCATCATCATCCCCCTAGCCTTTTCTCAACTATGTTGGGGTCGGCTTCCAGCCTAATCGGATTCAGCTGGATATCAGTGTTTTACGTGAAGCGACTGCCTATTAGACCTCCACAACCCAAAAACTGGGCGACACGATACCTTTTGGAACGCAAGGTATGAATTGTCTATATTTTCACTTTAATTCAGATTTACCCAGCAACCAGTTCATTTCCATTTATCTATCAAAATGATAATTTATCCTGACTGGATTAGCTACCTGCGCATTATATAGTACTAGCTTCTGCCCGCGGCTTCGCTCGCGTTAGAAAGAGACAAAAGTAGCCTATGTTACTCTCCATCCCTTCAACTATCTCCACTTAAAAAATCACATCAATTCGTCGCTCCGTTTTTCCGTGAAAGAAAGACAAACAGACAGACAGACAGACACACTTTCCCATTTATAATATTAGTATGGATAGTGGAAAAGCGTTTGCGTAAACGCACACTCTTAATCCGATCGGACGGTAATCCGATACGACCGGAGAGAGATCAGCCTTATGAACCACGGCTCTATGTCAAACCAAGAGAATCAGCACCATTTCCAAAAAGTCAACAGTGACATTTAATTAAGCTGATCAATCCAAGATATTGGTGCTGATTCTCTTGTTCACAAACTAAACTAAACTTAAGTTAAATGCATCTTTGTCTCTCCATTTCTTTAAGAAAAGGACAGAAGATACATTTTAGTTTAATCCTGTCAAATTAGACAGCGACTGAATAAAATTGACGTATATTTAGACGTCGTGTTTTTAAATCGCGTCTAAATTATCTATAGAGAGTCTAAATTTGACAGGACTTAACTAAAATTTTATCTTCTGTCCTTTTCTTAATGAAATGGAAAGAGAAAGATGCACTTAACTTAAATTTACGTTAGTTTAGTTTGTGAATAAGAGAATCGGCACCATTGTCAAACTTGATGATTAAAAAGAGCGTCCATGGAGCTTCCAGCTTATTCTTAGAATATAGAATAGAATATTTTATTTTTTGCAAATATAGGTAAACAATAACAATCTTCTTCATAGAGATCTAGGTTTCGGAACAAGCAACTAGTTTCAATTTTCTGACAAACTGACTGACACTTTGACAATCCATAAGTGCCTGTAAATAGTTTTGCATGTTTTTTTTACTTCATTTTTCGAAATAGTAAATAATAAAAATGTAGTTAGTTTAATTTCTTGAATAAAAAATAAAACTAAATGAAATGCCCAGAAGCTAAGGCCAATGATTGTGACTCCTTTTCAAGATTATCTCAGATATTACTGACATCGGTTAAGGAAAATATCGTGAGAGAACCTGAACTTAGCAAATCTCAAAACGGACTTGAAAAGACCTTTGCTCTATACATTTGCACTATGATAATAACCCCGCCACACTATTCCCAACCACTGCACCTCCGGAAAGCCAGGATCAACAGTGGAGTCCGCCAGAAAAGCGCCGAAGCAAGAAGCTCGACGAGTCCCGGAGAAACGACTAACTGTCTTGGATTCTTGCTCTATGATAAATAAACTTATATTATTTGACTTACATTATTATTACTCTTTCGCTTATGTTTTTCTTTACTCAGTTTAAAATACTACTAGTAGTAATTCGAACTCATGTAAACCATGTTTTTTTTACACTCTTAAGACATAATATACTTACGTATTGTTGAAATGAAACTTTTCAATGAAGTATAATGACTTTTTAACGTTTTAATTTGAAAAGAGAATTATGTTGTTTTATTTTGAAACAAAATTATCATGTTTTTTCATGAATTTTACTAATACCGTGTTACAGCATTAATTTGTTAAAATAATTAAACTAGTTACATACTCGTATTTGCATCCTAATAAACAGGTTTAGTTACATTTGAAATGCACTATTACTAGTAAGTTTATTTCTTAAATAACTACTTTGTTGCCTTGTAGGGTGACTTTCAAGCGATAATTTTTGCGTAAATGACATCCGTACTAATATTATAAATGCGAAAGTAACTCTGTCTGTCTGTCTCTTCTTCACGCCTAAACCACAAAACCGAATTAAATGAAATTTGACAAAAAAACAACGCTTCCATAAGTCGTTAGAATAAATTATTAACGTGTGATTGATCGCTTATCAGACATCAATTTTAATTGAGAGCCCACATAGAATATTGTTATTTATATGTTTTAAGTTCTTATTACTGAGGTTTAATTCTGTAAAATCACCCCCTGTAAAGTTGAAGTGACCTTAAAGTGAGTCGTCATCTATCTTAATGTTTAGCAGTTCACTTTAATAAAATACAACATTATATTGTAACATGTGATAATTAAAGTGTTAATGCGATATATTTCATTGATTAATGCAATCTAAGTTAAATATTAAACTTTATTTCAGTCATTATCTTCTTGTCTTGGTATAATGTGACCTAGGGACAGTGCATCACGTTTACAAGGACACTCTGCCCTGAACCGTCTCGGTTGTTTTTCTACACCGACGCTGTCGTCTTTTCTTTCATATTTAATTCTTCACTCATTTCATGCATATTTTCTTTTAATATCCTATTTCATCCTTATACAATGATTCATAACTCTTTTAACCACTTCCAGTATTCCTCAAAATTTTGTTACTGGGCACCCCCAATAGACCTTATTTCTACTACGGAGCACAATTACTAAAAAAACAAAAGAAAACCGTTCGAAATATGAAAGTAACAAGCCCTCCTCAAACAAACAGTCATTCAGGTCACTGTCAAACAAATATGTTCACACTTTTCGTACCCATAAAGTTTTGGAATCGAGTATCAACCTCCAAAGTCGTGTATAGTCTCCGGCGGGCTTGAAGTTAAAACTCCTTGTATCAAGCCAGCCTAGCACAAAACCGACGAAACTTCGCCCATCTTCGGCGAGTTTAATACGAGTTTCGTATTTTGGACGTTATCGTTATAAAATCGGAGACTTTTTTCTCTACTCTATCTTTATAAAGTGAACTTTTCCAAAGATTTTTCAACAATAATAAATTTTAAAAATATGACTCTTAGTTTGACAGCTTAATGGTTACCGGCTCTAAATCACACTCCACCCCGAACAGTTACAAACTGACCGCCATCGCCAGCAAAAACTCAACCACAAACCATTGATAATTAACAAGAACGAAACTGTTCAATTAAACTCGTTTGAACAGTAGTAGCAGCCAATCAACGAAGTACGACCGGCACTAATTATGTTACATTTAATGACAACAATAAAAATACAAACAGCCGACGGGCCATTCAGACGAAAATTGACTAAACACGGCACGTGGTGCCCGCTCTTGGAGGGAAATAGCTGTGAGGATACAAAACATTTTGATATCGTCCCTCCCCTCACCCTCGGAGCCTTAACGGCGTGTTCAGTTTAGTTGAACGGGACGCTCCGACAAGAGCGGCCGCTTACCGAGCACACGCTCCGAACTTTCAGTTACGTCACACGTACGGCTCGAGGGTGAAATTCTGATCGTAGATAATAGTGTCCCTTCTGAGGGTAATACATAAATTGGTTCTGTGGGATGGTGATTGTATAAAGTGCGATGGTGCGTTGTCGAGGTGTAAAGCGAGTGACCATCATGCATGCCTGCACCACCCTGTTGTGGTTGCTCACCTGTTTCAACGGTAAGTTTTCGTACCCAGGGTCAACTGTACAAAAAGGGGTTGTGGTTAATTCGGTGCGGTCTAGTGGTTTCAACCGTTACGAACTTTTAACGCTGTTATTCTATTTTTTGAACAAAGTTTCAAACGCATGTTTTGTAATTTAATTATTTTTTATGTATTGCTAAGGGAATTTAAAACTCGTTCAGATGTTAATTCGATAAAAACGTTGAGCGTCTGAATAATCGTTCGACCGGATATGTTTTCAGAGTTATGCGAATTCGATGATCGAGCAAAGCATGGAAAATTAAATTCTGTTTGCAGTGTACGTTACAGGAAAGGTTTATGTTCGTTTGCTCTGTAATTGAAAACTTGTTTATCGAGCTTTTCATTTGATGGTTGTCTTTTATGGGCCATTTTGTGTATAGTATAATTTAGTTTATTGAATTTAGTATGCAGTAACGATTCTATATTTATGAACAGCCATTATAGAGTTGATTATGGATGTCGATTGTGGAATGGATGACAATTTGTATTTGACAATTTCCTTGATGACTTTTTTCGTAATTAGTTGAATTTTGTCGTAACCTTTCGTTCTTTAAATTGTTTTTAGATTCTTTATCTCTCTTCTTTTAATTTGATCAGTCATAACTTTACTTTTAGATGACATAGACACACAACTTAGTGGAATTTTAATGAAATTATTACTAACCTGATTTGATATTCTTCTTTAAGTAAGTTTTTATATCTTAAAAGATGATTTTACTGCCTCCATCACCATTTTTGAAGAACTCATTTAAAAGTCATCAGGCTGAAATGGCTAATTCTCACTGAAATAACTTAAAGATTAAGGAGTTAGCTAAATTATGAGGTTTATGGTAGTAATAAGTTGGCTGGCATAAACTGTTTGAGTTTTAATGCTACTACTTATAAAAATATTTTAACAAATGTAAAATTAATATAGCAAAAATTATGAGTACTGTTTCTGGTCAGAATTATATTTTACACATTTTACTGAATAAGGCATTCTTCTTTTTTATTAGAAAACTATAATCCGTTAGCAAAACATAAGACATCTACACACATATATGTATGGGTGAGACGGCTGTCAATATATTAAATGTTGCGTAATACTAAAAACTATATCTTACATGAGTCTCCTACATATTATTATCTGACCTCTGCCACCCAGTTACTGGGAATACGATACCCTTTGTTAGATGTCACTAGAACCCAAGATGTCGTAAATATTTTAAGCTTTGCTTTTATATAATCTTTACATACTATTTTTGTTACAGTATTCTGTTATAATATTTTTTTTATTATCTATTCATTAAATCTTAAGGTTTAGTTGGATACTCGCGTCAGGTGGTCTTACACCTTTGCTGAACTGGGCCCTTTTTGGAGCTGCTATGAGTCGCAAATGTTATTTTTAGAAAAAAAAATTTGAAGAACTTTTACTAGCAGAAAACATTTCTCTACTATTTTTTTTTGAATGTTTTGAAGAACATTTAGTGATTTGTAATTCATACTTTTAAAGCGGTAAATAAGTAAAAGCCAAAGCCAAAAACCATTGTCTGTCAGTCCACCTTTGAGTGAAAAAGATCAAATAACAGATCACAGCAAACAATAGGCTTAATTTAATAATTTTTAACGGAGAAAATTAATTGAATGAGAAATTAATTAAACGAGAAAATTAATTGAATATTTTTTAACTGAGCAAAGGATCTAAAAATAAGATAAGGTACTACGCTGTTACTAACCAATTATTCCGGGGTTGCAGAATGTCCCGGGGTTGCGGAATGTTTATAATATGTAGTTGCCGTGACCCTGGAACATAAAGGGCAATCGAAGGAACATGAGTGGGTTTTAGTCAGTAAGAGTCTGACACGCCCTCCCGCCGCACCCAGAACGGGAGCAGTCAGTGGATGATTTCCCACTCACCAAAAAAAAAAAAAAACCTTACCAATTTATTACAAAATTGTTTCTTAGTAACTGTTTAATTTGAATACAAACTAGTTTTAGCCAGCGGCTTTGCCCGCGTGAATGTCGATAAATTCATCCGCTATTCAACCCCTTTACAGTTAAAATTTGCAGTAATTCTTTGGTTACTTACTCTTTACAAAGAATACACCCTGTAAGTCTCATGTTTTTAGAATCAGCAGTTTGGGCTGTGCGTAGATATATCAATAGTCAGTCAATCAGCAAATGAACTCTTATTTAAAAGTAACAACGGTAATCTGAAATTTAAAAAAAAACTTTTCGCTCAAATTTCTCAGTTTTCATAATCATTATCATAAATTATGAATCTAATCACAAAAATAGTATAAACACTCGTTCGACTAAAAATATGAACAAATAGAAAAAAATGTGATCATAATGAAGTAAGTATAAGATATTATTTACCTACTTTACTTTTTTTTTATTATTATTATGGGCTTGCTCTTGGTCCCAGACTAGCCCTTACACAACTACTACTACTAGACTAGGTCTTACACAAGTATCAAATAATTATTATATTCAATAACAGTAAATGGGTCCTATTATATCTAAATAACCTATACATCAAAATGTCTCTCATTTTCTTGAGTAATTTTAATTTCGTAAAATATAATAAGATTTTTATTAGCTTAATATTTAGTTTAACCGAATAATAAATTATCTTATCTCTCAATAAAACTCTATTTTAACCGATTAGTACTGGAGTATAACTTTTATTTTGTAAAATTAAACATAAATATTCAAATAATGGTGCCGATTCTCTTGTGCACCACTTAACGTAAATTTAAGTTAGGTGCATCTTTCTCTTTCCATTTCTTTTAAAAAAGGACAGAAGATACATTTTAGTTTAATCCTGTCAAATTAGACAGCGCCTCATGACAATTGACGTATATTTAAACGCCATGTTTTTAAATTGCGTCTAAATTATCTATGGAGTGTCTAAATTTGACAGGACTTAACTAATATTTGATCTTCTGTCCTTTTCATAATTAAACGGAAAGAGAAAGATGCATTTAACTTAAATTTACGATAGTTTGTGCACAAAAGAATCGGCACCAATATAAGGTTATCTCAGTATTCTTTTTGTTATCGTCATTCTGTCTTTTTAGGGTTCGGTACGTTTGTATGAAAAACGAAATTTTTATAGAATCACTTGTGTGTTTTATTTATGCTACAAATTACTAACCCCAAGTATCAAGGGTAGGTCGATGATAATAATGATGATGACTACCTGCTGAATTGATGTACTTGAATGACAAATCTAATTAACATTCCTTACTAAAAAAATTGAATTAAGTTACAAAAATAAAAATATTTACCAAATTATATCACCAGACAACAGAATAATGTCAAATAGAAAATAATACCTTCATAAATACCTACCGAATAATTTATTCAACCGAGCAGAAACAAACAATTGATGAAGATAATAAAATTAGATATCAGGTAAAATAGTCCGAAATAAAGGTCTCAATGAAAAATGTTAAACGAATTTTCAAGGAATACCTACTACCTAAGGCTTGTGGGGTTCCGTTTTGTCCACCAACGGGACAATAATTTATTATTCTTAAACCTCAATCCTGCAGTCAGCAAGCTGTTTTTTTCAAAAAGGTGTGTCTTACCATTTTTCATAAGAATGGACCTACGTATGTGTATATGTTTGTTACACTTTTACGCGAAAACTACTGCATGGATTTTGTTGGAACTTTACTGTAATATAGTTTATGGATTAGAGTAACATAGGCTACATACATCACGCTATATTATAATAATAAATAGCATTATAATAATGACCCACAGGTGCTAAGCTATAACTAATGGTAAAAACTTAAGTTTGCGACAGCAGTGCGAGTAGGTCAAAAATAAAAATGTTAAGTAAGTGTGATTTTTTATAGCCGCTACAGTTGATAATAAAAATATAGAAAAAAAAAACATAGTCTGTCCCTTTTAATCTTTATTAACATTTTTGTTATACGCGATGAAAAAAAATATCTCAATATTATTTTCATTGTACGGAACGCTTTTTGTACCAATCAAACTCACACTTGACCTGTTTACATTATTTTATTCCGTGAATTTTATATTAAATTGAAACTCGAACTATATTAAACATTATTTGCTCCGATATTGCTCTCAAGTCTCGAGTTTTCACTTTAAATATTCATGTTTTTGACAATAAATATCGTGGATTTTGAAATTGAGCGCTCCGAAACTCTAAGAGCTCGGCCATTACCTTTTCTTTCGTTGTTCTCTTTGAAATTAGTTGGTAACTTTTTTTCCTGCCGAATTGATACGATCTTAAAGGAAAAAACTGATCGCGATATGAATTACGAAAAACATTTTGAATAAAGCTGTGAATATTTAAATATACGAAAGTATGGCCCATCTTGTCTTTTTAATCAATTGTATTGAAAACGTTTTGAAATTACCTGCGTAGGTATCTGTTTATTAATATTTTGCTCAATATTTACAAGAGAAATATTTATTTTTATCTGTTCTGTTTTAGTATTCTGTTTCTTTTACTAGCTCCTGTTGGTAGAGCTAGGGCTTTGCCCGCACAAATATAATACCAAAATCTTTTCAAATTATACTGTAAGTAGTATTCAGAAATAGATTAGCATAAAGTTTTTTTTTTTGTTTTTTTTTTTTATCGCACGAAAACAAGCTGATGGCTCACTCGATGTCAAGATGTGTAATAGGCAGAGACGATCTCTGCCTATAGACTCAGCCTTGTTCTGCTTGGATAAGTTTACTCAAATCGAGTGCACTCGGTCATTAATTTAAATGGACCTCTAAAAAGACCGAAGACTCTTAAAAATCTGAATTTGTTTTGCGTCTTTCTTCTTAGAGTAGTCAAAAATAAACCTCAGCCCCATCGTTCACAAAAAATAATCACATGATTACATAACTATCTAAAAGTATTTTATTTATCCAATTTTTAAACTAAATATCTTGTTAAAATTAAACTACACGAAATATTTCCACGAACTACCTAAAGTAAAACGCATAATAAATCTTAAAATTTTAACTCCACCGCCTGAACAGTTGATTTATTGCGTGCACCGGACGTTCTTTCAGAAAACTCCCCCTTTGCCCCTAGACAACCCCAAACCAATATCGTAAATTCGTCAACCCAATGGTACGTATATTTTACTAAAATAAATGAGACATACATGCACACAATCTCCCTGTCTTTTATTTTTTTAATTAACCTTTCAACGAGCGGATAATAGTTAATTATTACTGAATAAACAAATAATGAATAGGTATGTATAATTTTGAAGGCGCATAAAGATATGTTTATTAACATCTAACACTTTATCAATAAAATTAATTTCGTAAGTTGAGTGGGCATTCTTTATAAAACAATCAAACGAAAGAGTTATTTATGTTAGACAATTTTATAATGTGACTTTACTACCCTTTTAAAATAAAAATAAAGTATTCATTGACACAACAGCGCAGCAAAATTTTTATAATCGAAAAAAGAACGAATGATCGACTGAATGTATCTACGAACGGCATCACGCTGATCACTGTATGATCAATTACTCCAATAGCAGCACGCGCTAGGTCGTAAGAGGACTAAACACTCTTATCAAATGCATTTCCCGGATCTTTTTAGGGTAAATGTTTATGGTAATGATTTATTGCGTGCACCGGACGTTCTTTCAGAAACCTCCCTCTTTGCCCCTAGACAACCCCAAACCAATATCGTAAATTCGTCAACCCAATGGTACGTATATTTTCTAAAATAAATGAGACATACATGCACACAATCTCCCTGTCTTTTATTTTTTCAATTAACCTTTCAACGACCGAGCAACAGCCGGCTGTCGGGCTGCTATTGTCTTTCTATTGTGTCTAAAATCACGTGTGTTTGAAGGTTTAACTGATATAAAGATAAATAGATATAAGAATTATATTTCCATCCCATAATAGTAGTAAAGTAGCCTAGGTGTTGACCCTCTCAGCAATATTCGTGCAAAATTTGAATCAAATCTAAACAGTATTTTTACGAATTTATCTTAAATTAACATACCGACAAACAGAGCCAAATCAAAAAACTATCATTATTTGGCTTTGGCATTGGTTGCAAACACAAATCTCAAGTTTTTTTTTTATATCTATAGTACAGTGTTGACTTCGTTACGATTTTTTAACCATAGGTTATTTGTCACAACGGCAATAAAAATATTTATTGACATAATAATAATATTTTTTTAATCCTATATTTATAGGACAAAATATATAAATCACGAATTTATAGGAAAAATAATTGTAACGTCGATTCCATGGAACCTTACATACGGTCTCTAGAGACACCCTACGTGTACGGATCCCCAAAGACGATCAGCTTACGACTGCCCATAAAGATTAGAAGACCCCATAATAAGTCAGCATCATTGACTCCCTACCTAATTGATGTAAGTGTCGCTGTAACTTCTTGGTGGACCACAAGGCTGTTTTATTTAACCTTTGATCTAACACGACGAACAGGAGTATATTTAAATAGATTAGATTGAGGTAATTTAATTTTCAGATTTTAGCGACCATTTCATCAAACATTCAAATCAAATGACGACTCATTAGAACAAAATTCATTTAGTATGCATCTTATACTTTAAGAACTTTGTGACATTATTATGGTAATACATAACATATTGATATTACTCAAGAAAGATCATCTACATATACACATATAATATTCATAGCTCATCTTTTATGAAAATGAATAACACTACTATGGATTTTTAACACTACTATGGATTTTTATTTCTTCGAACTAAAGATATTCAATGCCCCAAGCTTTTAAAAAAATATTAAAATATTTTTTGTTTCTTGTCAGTTTTTCGCAAAAGCTCGTACCGTAGTTTTCACGTGAAAGAGTAATAAAAATCCGAACAACTTCACCAAGTTTTATGATAAAACGTTTATATAATAATAATAAAATAACAGCAAAGGAAAACTTTAAGATCAATTTAGAAATTCTTCAAAACATTTAGTAGTTGTGTTGAAAATCTAGAAAAATCGTTGATGCAATTCCTCTACAATCCCCTATAATTTTCGTCTCTTCTACTTATCTGATCCCGTAAATCACTTCGGTAGGGTTGTAAAAAAAAAGAATCCACACTTAATTTCTTGAGTATATTCACTACTTCACCGAGATTTACGAGTAATAAAATAACTTGGTTGCTTCTTGCCTTCTTGCTGTAACTTTATATTATATTTATGTTTGAAGTTTATTTGCTATGTTAAGAGGACCAACTACATTATATTCATGGGGTATCCCGATTTTCTTATAGTGACGGTTGTTATTTACCTAGTTTTTATAATTGCATCTCAATTTTGAGGCAGATTCTATACATGAAGACTTGTTACTGGCTTAAGCCTATAGTAGATAGAAAACCATAAGCAGCAAGGTTTCCTAATTGTCGAGTTCTTTAGCTGCAAGTCTTCCATAGTATATTAAATTGATATATAAATTAAATGTTATTTCTGCGCGCTTTTCTGAATGAGACAATATTCTGAGCGAGACTGGCTCTTGTCAGCGACTTGGTCCTTCTGAAAGTCGAACAAATATTACGCGAAACCTTAGTTATTTTCTAAAATACAAAATTATGTAGGCTAAGTTACGCTTTACGTAAACTCGCTGACGTCGAACCCAGGATTCCAAACGGAGCTGGCGCGCTTAAATCTACAAAATGCAAGCAATGCATTAAAAGCAAGCATGAAATAATTCCATGAAATCAAGAATGGGACTGTTTTTACTATTAAGTATCTAGTTATAGCTTAGTAATGTTTTTTAAGTCCAATTTTAAATAGAAATATATACGGCCACTAAACCGTCTATTAAACTATTTGAAAGTCGTTAGAACAGACTATAAACTTCCAATCAAAACCTTCATTTAGTTTGAGTGAGTGATACGGGTATAATATTTGGAATAATGGCTTTAAGTTATTGTTAACATATTCAAAATTCTATATTTGTATACGTGGTTTCTTATAAGTGCTTAATATAGTATAATTCGAGGAAATCTGTTACTTAACGTTTATAAAAATACGTCAAAAAGGAATAAACGTCTACCCAATGTAATTTCTTCTTTAATTTCTTGTAATATTAAATATTTGTAAATATTTATTGCGCATTATAATTGTCAATTCGAAAAAGGATTTTACTGACTGAAACCTTATTGTTTATTGGTTTAGAATTAAACGCAAACTTTACGGGTAAAATCGTATTTAGTATAAGGTCACTGCTATTTAGTAGAGATAAACTAATAATAAACCATTTAATTTTAATAGTTGGCTAATTTTGTATTTGGCAAATTTATTGTGTAGTTCTAAATGTCAAAACAGCATAACAGCAATTTATATTTAACAATTCCGAAACGCTCGCAGGCCGTCGTTTTGCCTTATGCGCGAATCAGCTTTAATCGAAGAATCACGCGAATTGCCAACACTCCCGAATGTGTTCAGCTAGGCCGACAAGTCGGACTGATCACAGCCGACTAATCGGCCAGTCGGCCAAAGGCATAGTCGCCGCGTATCTAGGAAATAGTAATTAATACATATCTCAGTGTCCCGACAAAATAAGAAAAGTTGTTTTTCTAAAACCGCAAAACGTTCAACTTTACCATTTCGATTTACTCCCACTGCTCGTATCAATCCTACAATTTAGAGGCCATTCGGCAACACAGCCCAAAAAAATGACAATACCGACAAAAACCAGAACATGAATAATCGAAAATCCTATAAAATTGGAAGGTTAAGTATCTATCAGTCGGTAGGTATACGCGCCATTTTGTGAATAAAATATTAGTCGCCGGGGCCTCTAAACGAGCGTCGTCCAAATCGGGTCCCATCGATCAAAGAAATCGCATCTCATCTATAATGTACCACAGAGTACCGCGTAACAGTTAAATCATTGCGGAAACATACTGCTTGGATGGTAGCGTCGGAAATGTTGTTGATTTTATACAGCACGGTGATTTTGAGTACAGATATGGTGTACAATCTCTGTTTTACTAAAGGTTCTCAGTTATGATAAAGAAGAGTTCATCCATGCCTAATTTTGTAGCTTGTAGCACACAGAAATTTTGCTGCTCATCGAAAAAATAGAACTGGCTAATAAACGTACCACCCGATTCATGAGTGTAATAGTTAGATTGGAGCAGTTACCAGATACGTAGGTGCAACTACAGTTGACTGCTAGATTAATTAGCCCTTTGTTTTATTATCAAACCCCATTGAGTAAACGTGGTGATCAATAGTAGCATCTTCCGTCTATGAAGAGACCTTTGCTCAACAGTGAGCCAGTAATAAGCTCGAATCATATGCAAAGGTTAAAACACACACACATGTAGAGGCCTAAGCATAATTAATTAATTAATTATGTATAATATGTATGTATTTATAAAGTATATAAGTATGTATATCAGTTATCTGGTTACCATAACACAAGCTCTGCTTAGCTTGGGATCAGATGACCTTGTGTGATTTGTCCCGATATATGTATTTATTAATATTTATTTATAATAGAAATTGTATCTTAACCTTCCGACGACCAAGCGACAGCTGGCTGTCGCGCTGCTATTGTCTTTCTATTGTGTCTCGAATCACGTGTGTTTGAAGGTTTAAGAACTAAATATCAAGAAAAAATAAAAACCTTACAAGTGCTAAAAGCAAAAACGCATCCGCTATCGCTCCGCTTACCGTCTGTTTCCACTTTTTCTGATCTATAGAGTATTCCGGGTAACGTCACATTGTTTATAGTAATAAATACAATAGCTAAGTACGTATTTCGGTCGCTGAAATTCGTCCGGTCCGGTCGAGACAGGAATTTCATTTTTATAAATATTTTTTGGGTGCTGTATCGGATGACACTTTTTTAAGCTATTTTTTATAATAATAATAATAATAAATTCTTTATTTCAGACCAGAGATCCATACAAATGTGTTAGTAATTTCTTATCCTAATGTTAGTAGAAAACTGTTCTTATTATTATTATTTTTCAATTATTGACATGGACATCAGGACGCACATGTCTACTTGCCCAGTGTCTAATAAACGGCCCATCAATTTTGTCTGCCAGTGTAGCTAGTATACTGTTATAGTCGGAAAGATTTTTTTTTTCATTTTGACCGTAAAAAAACTATTTTTAATATAACTTTACGAAATACCAACTATGCAATTCTGACTGTACAAGAATATTCAAAAATAAAGTGTCGCCCGAAATACCACTCAAAAATAATCATAATAAAATTCCTCTTTCGACCGGACCGAGAAAATCACAGTGGCCGAAACACGGACGAAGCCTTCCTAGTACCGTCACTGTTTATAGTAATAAATACAATACCGCAATACATTATATTTTTATGTGGCATATACACGCTATGAAACAGTCTTGTAAAGAATATTACAACTTTATAATCAGTGTAATGGTCGCGTTAAATATGTACAGAATTAACATAGCCGTGTCATTTGAATATGAAAAGTGGTTTTGATAAGGTGTATTCTTTATTCGGGCTTCGAAACGGGCTATATTTTTTCCGGCAATGTTGCTTCTATGTAGCTAGAAATGTTTTAAGCTTGACCCGGATATTTACCCTATTAACGCCCGAAGTAAAAATAGGGGTGTTAAAAGTTTGGCCGTTGAGTGTGTGTTTGTCTGTTGACACATAGCTCTTAGCGGGTGAATCGATTTGAATGCCGTTATTTTTATTTGGAAGAAGGTTATCTGGCGATGGTTCTACAACATTTTTGTTTCTTAAAAAAGCTTTTTCCCAAAAAAAATAATAATAAAAACTCAAAAATAACTAAAATTTTGAACGTCGGTGGCTTCTCTTCTGGCAATCGATTTGTGTCAAAAGTACAAAAACTGCACTTAGATTATGATGAAATATTTTGTATTTAGAAAACTGTATTAGTTTTCTAAATACAAAATATAATAAATACTAAATCGTTTGATTAAATATCTATGCGTCAGTTAATCAGTAAAATACGAATAATTTATGAGTTATCTGAAATAAACGAACCTGTCACGAATACCGATACTTCTGCGAATACTTGAGCTAGTTAAACCAACGTCAATGACCTAGTTCATTGACTTGGGAATATGTTACCATAAGTTCGAAACCGTGACATTCGCGATTTGAATTACTAATTATTGAAAGGTCACATAAAATAAAAATTTCTTAGCACTAGATACTTTTGACCTCTCAAAATTTCTAGAACAAATATCTTGTAAGACAAAGCAACAGCAAATAATTAATCTTAGTCATTATCATCTCTCTAGCCTTTTCCCAACTACACACATCAAAAGTGTCTAGGGATATTTTAATTAAACCTAAATAACTAAAATTCTATTAACTTTTTGTTAAGACACCTACACTTTAAAATAAACCTTGTTAAATTGCCTATCTAATCTGATAATAAACTTTTAGATAAAGTTAAATTAAAAAAAAACTTAGAAGAAGAGGAAAAACTCAACAAAATTTCAATTTAGCTTTATTTTTGAAATTTCAAAACCTAAACAACAAAACAATTTTTTTTTTATAAAAATTGTTGAAAACTTAAAATTAATAATTCGTGGATCCACCTAAGACTCTCCTGACACATCTGGAGCGGTTCTGCATACTCAAAACAAGGGTGTCAATATCCTGTTGTGGAGTACTGTCCCAAATCCTGCTAAGATGCAAGAAAAGCTGGTTTTGATGAACAATATCAACAGGGAAATTCCTACGATCTCTTCTCTGAAGCATATTCCTGGCATGCTCAATAGGATTTAAGTCGTGCAGGCCGGTCTAAAGCTTGGATAACATGCTGTTGTAACCAACTTGTAACGATACGCGCCGTATGTGGACGGGCATTGTCGTGCATTAGCTGGAAATTTTGTCCCATTTGCTGTTTGTGGGGCAAGATTACAGGCTCTAGCACCTCATCTCGGTATTTTCGAGCAGTCATATTGCCTTGTATCCAAACGAGGTCCGTTCTACCGCCGAGACGAATTCCTGCCCAAACCATAATCGTGCCACCTTAATATGCATGAACTTGTTGTGGGTGCTGCAGTCTATTCCAACGTCCAGGTTTTCTCCAAACGCGTACTCTTCGCGAATCAGGATGAAATCCAAACCTAGATTCATCAGTGAAAAGCACAAGTGACCATTGAGAATGGTTCCAGTTTTCGTGTGCAATAGCCCATTGTAATCTTCTTCCTCGATTACCTCTCCTTAGTGCTGATACCCAAAATGGCCTACGAGCACGTAGATTGACTTCATGCAGTCGCCTTCTCAAAGTTTGACCGCTTACCAGCAAACCATACTCTCTCTGTAGCCTTTGAACCAATTGCATCGCCGCTGCATTTAGTTGACTTCGTGCAGCATTTACTATGAATCGGTCCTGTACATGTGTTGTAATGCGTTGAGGTCCTCGGTGCCGTTCCACCACTTCCTCCGTGACACGATAACATGACCAAAGCCTGGATATAACACTCTGACTGGTCTTCATGGCTTCAGAAACGGCAATTATGGGACAGTATTCCACAACAGGATATTGACACCCTTGTTTTGAGTATGCAGAACCGCTGCAGATGTGTCAGGAGAGTCTTAGGTGGATCCACGGTATATTAATTTTAAGTTTTCAAGAATTTTTATAAAAAAAATTGTTGTTTTGTTTAAGTTTTGATGTTTCAAAAATAAAGTTAAGATTGAAATTTTGTTTGAGTTTTTCCTCTTCTTCTAAGTTTTTTTTTAAATTTAACTTTATCTAAAAGTTTATTATCAGATTAAATAGTCTATTAAACAAGGTTTATTTTAATGTGTACATGTTTTAACAAAAAGTTAATAGAATTTTAGTAATTTAGGTTTAATTGAAATATCCCTAGACACTTTTGATGTGTGTTCATTGAGGTTGGCTTCCGGCCTAACTGAATTCAGCTCGATACCCGTGTTTTTCGTAAAGCGACTGCTTGTCAGACTTTCAAAACACGACACGATACCGTTTGGTTAGACTGGTCAGACTTTTTGGCTTCTGACTACCCGTAAAGACTGTCAAAGTTCTAAGAATGACAACCGGGACCAACTGCTTTACGTGCTTTCCGAGGTATGGGAAAGCACATGGGCCTTGTCAGTGATGTCGAAGATAAACTTTAGAAAGATTTATTCCAGAAATTCCTACCAGTGGGGATTGTTTTTTCAATGACTTCTTTAAAATGGTACTATGTTAGTACCATTTAAGTACGACTAACCTACACATTTATTTACACCAGAACCCAACATACGTCTGCAAAACTTTTCTAGTTCACCGTCATGACACGGCACTAACTGCTAACTGATGACCTCTACATTTGAGGTCACTCCTTTTAAATATAAGGGCCCTATTCGTAGCTTAATGGAATCGATCGGAGGTGAAATAATTGCGTTCCAATTTTCTATGGTAATAAGACACTTTAGATTTTACAGAAATTAATTTCTGATTACCCACTTATGTATATGTTACGGCTAATACCCGAAGTGCGGCTACACCTAGTTTTAGCCGGTTAGAACTAGGTGTAGCCACTTACTCTTGGTTAAACCTAGTACGAGCCGATTGTTTTCGGGTAAAACTAGGGCTAGCCTTCATCATGCCGGCTACAACTAGGTTCAGCCATTCCCTGTTGGATAAAACTAGGTCTATACGATATCATTCCGGCTAGAATTAGGTCCAGACAAACCCTGTTGGATAAAACTTAGATGCGTGTCCCGCCAAGCCTTCCGCCCCGCGTCACACTCATGACTCAGCATCTGCAGCAGCGGTGCGGGGTGGAGGGCATAGCGAGGCACGCGCCTCTGCAGGTTGTGAGCGCCAGGTGCTGCTGATCTACTGCAGGTCTACTAGCGAGTGTGACTCACAGCGTCTGCAGCAGCAGCGCGTGTCTTAAAACCAAATGTGGCAACAAAAAGTGCCTCTGCAAAGCTGCTGGTATTTTGTGCAACTCAAAATGTCACTCAAGTTTAAGTTGTTCTAATAAATAGTTTATGTTACTTTATAAAAGTGTGATTTATAATTAAAATAACATTCTTTAAATTATAATATGCAACTCCTTATTGTCTGTTGTTAAAAAAATGTTAAAATTGTACTCCTAATAATTTGTGTCAATTATTACAATGTGATTTATAAGAATAAAAAAACTCTCTACGTTTCTTTTTATTGGATGTTTTTTTAATATCTAAAAAAGCTCTGCCGATAGCATGCCAGCTACAACTATGTACAGCCAATCCCTGTTAGATAGCACCTGGCGCTCACAACCTGCAGAGGCGCGTGCCTCGCAATGCCCTCCACCCCGCGCCGCTGGTGCAGATGCTGTGAGTCATGAGTGTGACGCGGGGCAGAAGGCTTGGCGGGACACGCTCACACGCATCTAAGTTTTATCCAACAGGGATTGTCTGGACCTAGTTCTAGCCGGAATGATATCGGATAGACCTAGTTTTATCCATCAGGGAATGGCTGGACCTAGTTGTAGCCGGCATGATGAAGGCTAGACTTAGTTTTACCCGAAAACAATCAGCTCGTACTAGGTTTAACCAAGAGTAAGTGGCTACACCTAGTTCTAACCGGCTAAAACTAGGTGTAGCCGCACTTCGGGTATTAGCCGTAACATATACACTTATATTACGTATTAATGGATTGATTACTGAATATTTACGGTTGATAGGGTAGTGTTTTGAATGATTAGTTTTTCTGTTTGGTTCATACGTCTATAAGACAGGTTTTTTGTTGTTTTTATATATATTTAACTACCTACTTGTCCCCCGCAGTTTCACCCGAACTATGTTATCTTTTCGTTAACTGCTTTGCTCCAGTGGGTCTCATGTCTAAGTAATAATGTGATTGTAATGCATAAGCTATAATTCTCTACAGTTTTATCAAAATCTGGTCTGTCGTTTTTACGTGAGAGAGTAATAAACATTAAAACTTTCACATTAATATTAGTAGAGTGACCTATTAACATTTTTTAAATTATTATATTTTTGTGGTTGATTGGTCAGGTTTCAAAATATTGTTTTTCAGGGCTACCTTGACACCCAATAAACTTCACAAACGTATGAGACGACTTCATACATAAAGAAACATACAGACGAAGTGATAACACTTTTTGAAGTCAGTCAGTTTCCGCATTTATCACACACGGTTTACTAATGTTTGCCATAATTTAATATGCCATAATTTCATATGCCATGATCGTATTTGCCATAATTTCATTTGACATAACGCTTCATTTGCCATAATCATGAAATGATATAATATCATTTTTCATAATTTCATTATTCATAATCGATCAAATGCCATAATAATTAAAATCCATAATTTTAATTATTATGGCATTTTTTTTCTACACACATATAACCCTTAACTTAATACAATACAAAGTGGCAAGTGTTTTTAATCGTAGCAAAAAGGTTGGTGTCACAACAACACAACAAACATAAAAAATGCTAAGAACTTTTTATTTCCCCGTAAACAACCAGTATTTGTATGTCAATCACCCACCATACCTATCAATTTGTACCAAACCATTCATTTTCAACTAGCCAGGTGCTGATAACTGTTATTTCACACAAAATTCATTATTAAATACCGCGTAAGTTTTCTTTAGCATTCGCTGGGAAATGTACGTAAAATGAATGACTTTCACAGTTAAGCCGCCGCCATATTGGATTTAATATCATATTTTATTACCTTTGAATAAATGAAATGCCAATTGTAGGTTCTAATTCTGTGTATTTTACGTTACTTCTTTTCTGAGAATTGAAGATATAATTAGTTTACATTATTAAATACCTGTAAGTTATGTCTTATGGGTTTTTATAACTTAACCTTTCGTCGACCAATCATCAGTCGGCTGTCGCGCTGCTATTGTTTTTCCATTGTGCTTAGGGGTAAAATCACTTGTGTTCGAAGTTTTATTATGGCAGGTCCATATTAGGTAGAATTTCGCCTTAATTTTAACATCTATTTTTACTTAACAATAAACAACTTCTTAGGTATATTGTCTAATGATTCTTAACTTGGGATATTGCGCCGCCTAGCAAAACAAAATAACGGTCTAGTAGATGATAAAGTGTTTAATTTATATTAAACTATTTAGTTAAACAGTATTGACATCGTTTGGTACACTCTTAACTTCTAAGATCACAACTAATTAAGTTACTGTTGAAATCTGTCTCACACTAATGAAGTGACATAATTTAACGAGACATTTTATGAAAATATGAAGGGACAAGAGCGTATTCTCTTCGTTTTGAGACTAATTGACGTTAAATTGCTCCGTTGGTTTCGTGGTGGCAAGCGCTTCTGCTGGGTTCGATTCCCGAGTTGGGTATAGTTTTTTTTATATATGAATATATATTATTTTTTTTAGAACTTTGTAACACAGAAGCAGCTAAACAGCAAAATAGCATACACAATGTCAGTTCAAACAATACCGTCAGCGGAAATCTTCATAATATATAACTTAAATACAATTAATTATCTCTAGTCAAATGTGGCTTTTTATCTAAACTTTAACCAATTTTATTAAACAACATCCAATTCAATTAAGAACCGGGAACTCTATCTTCACAAAGAACTTCAAGTAAAATAAAGGCTTACATGAAAGTATAAAGTATTTTTACAGCTTCACAAAATTGGCCGCAGTATTTTGTAGGGCACCAAAACGTAGGCATTATAAAGACAACGGCCGGTGGTCAAGGTCAATAGCCCTGTCGTCCCTACTCAATTGACCCTGAATACCACACGAGCTATCTAAAGGTAATTCCTTAAAATAGATAGGGATACAGAAGATCTATTTTTAATGATACCCGATAGGGTAGGCTAAATAAAGTTACTGAATGCAAAAAAGGTGGGTAAATGTGAAAAAAAATGCATTTGTGTGTTTTACATTTACTCTGTTCTACTGAACTCATTGTAATAAAAAAATATGGAGTAGGCTGAAACTACAAGACTTAAAAAAATATTTTACCTGATTTCGACTTCTATTTCGGATCGACTTCGACACAGATTAGGCCTAAAAAATCAAATAAAATAAGGGACAAGAAAAGAAAGATCTTCATATTAAAGCTAATTCTTACATAAGGGACCTTAGGATTCCTAAATACACAGACAGCTTTATAAGAAACTTCTGGAATTTCCTACCTAGTGGAAATACTATAAAACACTATGTATCTATCATTTTGTACCTACTACAGACCAGGTTGAACAATTTGTACAAATGGTATTGGTTTCTCTACATAAAAAAATGTTCAAAGCTTTGAACTTAAACTCGTAAATAAAAGGTTCATTTGTTAGGAGTTTCTATGAAGACAGTTTTCTTGATATTAAACTGACGGCCATGAACTTGATTTTTTATGCTGTACTTATGTTTTATTTTAAGCTTTTGAGGGCTAATAAACAAGAGTTGTATACCATTAGATTTGACATTTAACATCGCGACTGGCACAGTGATTGTGGGACTTTGGCAGTTGCGCTGCGTGTCGGGAGTTCTCCTATACGATACAGATATTTTATTCTCCTTCCGGTAGCCGTTTCAAGTCTTTAATGAACCAAATAATGTAGAAAAATTAGGCTCTACTCGGTCTCTGCGGTCAACAATACGTATTGATCAAGTATGGTGAACAATACCTGTGACATACCTGCTACCTCCTATGTAGGTATAATTTCAGCCTTTATGTTCTGTAATTGGCCAATTTTCTGTATGAAAAAAGGTCTTTGCCATACATCGAGTCAAAAGCCTGCGATTACTATTACGGCCAGCACGTACACTCTCACTTATCTTCAAATTTACCACCCACATAAACTAATTAGCTTACAATCTCTTTAAAATATTGCACTCCCAATTAACCTCCAAAAATACTACGTCAGATTGAAAAAGCCTAATATTTTACGGCAACGATCATTAACGTCAGAAGCAAGATGGCCGGTCCATAAAATATGTTATTATAATGCCGTACAGGGCCCACTTATACCAAGTACGGTCACTTTACATATCGCTGGGTATTTTAACTTTAGTTAAAGCAAATGAGAAGGTAATATTGTGAGTATTTTGTTGGGTTTCGTATGTAGGTTTAAGACTATTTTGCTTGGAAATGGTTGGCGTGGAATGGTTGTTTTGAAAATTTTACTTATATTATTTTAAAAAGGGATATAAAGTTTGTTTTAGGTACAAGCAAATAAAGACTGATCTTTATTTTGCCTGTAATTTTCAGTCAAATTTATCATCTTTAGATTACTTGATTGGTGTTTTCCGTCTGATAATATCGAAGCCAGTAATATTACACCACATACTAATCATTTTAGTTTTATTATTTTCATACTCTTGCGGTTTTAATAAGATATTGCAGTGGATATTAAAGTGACAACTATTTTGCAGAGACTCAGAATACACAATTTTGTTTCATGTCTGTGCAATGCACATTTTCGTATCATATGACAAATAATAATATCCTTTCGGTATTATCAATCTTTCGGTAAATCAAATTACTGCCTCTGTGGCCTATCTACGTACAGAAAAACTTCCGGCATTAATTCTTTTGACATTTTTCAGACCACGAAAACACCCGATTCGTCCCAAATAACTCTGCAATGCACATTTTCGTATCATATGACAAATAATAATATCCTTTCGGTATTATCAATCTTTCGGTAAATCAAATTACTGCCTCTGTAGCCTATCTACGTACAAAAAAACTTCCGGCATTAATTCTTATGACATTTTTCAGACCACGAAAACACCCGATTTGTCCCAAATAACTGCAGTTGCATACATTTTCACATTTCTAGAATATACCATAGCAAAGAGGTGTCGCATTTCGAATGGAGCACATTCTGCAATGACACACGAATTTTTATTTGTCTGCCACATCTGTCCCGAACAACCTTTCTTGAATAATAGAACCTTCCTTCTGATATAAGCTGAGTCATATTCTGGGATACGACATGTATAATGTATTTGTGTAATTATGTATGAGCATTGCTTCTGTTTTGTATCGCTTGTGAAGAGGCTGGTTTCTACGTGTCTAAATGGTTCCTTAGTTGTAATGTCGTGAGGATAAACAGCGATCCTGTCAACTAGTTGTGAAATTAATTGTGTATGTTTGTTAATTATTATTGAGAAATAACTGAATCGATTTTTATGTAATCTGTTTTGGGGGTTGGGAATCTGGATTGTGTTGTAGATTTTTTCCGTTTACTTTCTAGTGTTTTTGATAATCGACGCTCATGCAGACAAAATCACGAATAGGTCTAAATCAAATGGTTATTTTCTTTACTAATAAAATATTATCATATTTTTACTAGCTTTTGCTCACGTTAGAAAGAGACAAAAAGTAGCCTATGTTATTCTCCATCCCTTCAATTATCTCCACTTAAAAAATCACATCAATTCGTTGCTCCGTTTTGCCGTGAAAGAAAGACAAACATACAGACCTACAGACAGACACACTTTCCCATTTATAATATTAGTATGGATTTAAACTACATTCAAGTTTATAATCAACCCTTACTTCTACAATATTAATTATTAAGTAAAATGTAAAATCTAATCGTTTTTAACCCTTTGGACACATGCATTCAGACACATTACACATGTATAATCTTAAAGTATTTCCACGATCAAAACTGCTCAAAAGTTACCGACAATTTCATCTCAGCGACATCAATGTCAAAAAAGTAAGCTAGAGGCAAACGATAGATTGAGACTCAGATAGGAATGAGAACGTTCTAGAAAATGGCCTCTCTGATAGCAATTTCTAATATAAAGGGTCATGCCCAACATCGTTTACGGTCTGACACGGGCAGTTTCTATGTAAATTGGGATTGTAACAAAACCACAGTGTATGCACCAGCTGCGTATCATCTTGTGCTAGTAATAAAAGCGGGTCCAGAGCAAGAAATAACCGCTGAGTCTGAACGTAGCTTTATTGGAGTTTTAGAAACATCGCCGAATTTCTATGTGGTGAGATTAATACTAGAGAAAATTATACTTAAATGTGGGTAATGGACTCAACTTACGTGGATAGATTTAAAATGTATTTTGGTTGTAGACCTAAAGCGTAATCGGAAAATATAGGCTATTGTAATTCAGTTTCAAATTATCATTACACAAGTCTTTAAGGGTTTTGTACCCGAAAAGGATGGGGATTGAGGTCATACAATAACAACGGCAAATACGGAATCCGGGCAAGTTCAGGTGCCTCAGAGGTACTTATGGAGGCTCTCTCCCAGAAGAAAAGTACAATCACCATGTAATTTTCTGACGTGTAGTTGCACCTATGAAACATTTTATCTATATCTCGGGGATACTATCGCATCTGGGATACCTTTAGTATTGCAAATGTTTATGTGGCGGTGACCATTTTACTATTACATCAGCATGTCATTAAAAAAAACTCAGAAAAATAAAATCGATGAATTAGTTTAACCCTAGAAAGATAATCATATTTCATCTAGCGTAAAAGATAATCATACGTCTGTCAGACGTACCTTAGTTAATTAAGATTTTTAGTAAGCCTACGGATGTATTATCGTGCTTTATTGGTTTAAATAATTGTTAGTATTATATTCAAGTAAATAAAACTATAAAATAGCAATAATAAAGTTTAATTGACAAATTACAAACAAAATCGTAAACTACTTTACAAATTAGCAAAAACTTGACTTGTCTCCTGTTGGAACATTTAAAATCACTTTCAGTGTTTATATTTTCTTATTATTATATTATATAATATAACAAGGGGTTGTAAACGTTTCTACACATGTAGTACGCTCTGGCCTTCTAGCTGATCGGCCAATATTCACTGCTAAGGTTCTACCGCGACTTCGACCCTTGTTGGACCACAAGCCTAACAATGGTTATTTTTACTTCTGGGTGTGCGCTGAGAACTAATAATTATGCGGCTATTAGAAGGCGTAGCTTGGTCGGCAGTAGACTCTGAATGGTCTTCAGCAGACATTTCGGGTATATCCACAGCTTCATAGATGAATTTTATTCGTCTTCAGTGTCACTCTGCACATCGTCTTCTAAGTGGTTTTATTTGCATTCACTTTCAGATTCTGATAACGATTCCTCCTCATTACCCGACTGCCGAAAGAAGGGTTATGTTTTTCAAGCGTATGTATGTTTGTACTTATGTATGTATGTCTCATTCTATGGCGCGTTCTACAGCCTAAATCGTTCAACGGGTTTCGACATAATAATATGCGGTGTCATTGATTTCGTCTCAATTCGAATGACATAGGATATATTCATTAAAAAAAAGGAGAAATAAAAAAAAATTGAATTAAATAATCAAAAAACTCAACTGCAATATCGGAAGTTGATGGCTTTGTTTTGTTTCATGTAACTGCCTATATTTTTATAACTTTAATATAAAAAGTTCTCAATTTGAGAATTATTTCACACCTTTGACTTGCTATTATAATATAAAAATAATAAATACCTGAAAATAATAATAAATACGTGTTAATAACAATAAACCATCAGTTCAAATGATTGCAGAAGTTGCATTAAAGATAATCATACGTCTCGCGGACGTACGACATAGGTATATCTTTTGTTTGAACGTACTTACCGTGGTGCTACTGCTGCTTAGCGCTAGCTCTTGTCGCCGATAGAGATAACTAGAGCAGCCAGAATGCTGCGATTAATAATAAAAAAATTACAACGAAATTTAATTTCACGATACGTCTCGCAGACGTAGATTATCTTTCTAGGGTTAACAGAGTTCAGCTCGTCAACCGGCGGGCTTCAGTCTCTTAACTGCCATAACGTTTCATTGTAATTCTTTAACCTTTCAACGACCAAATGACAGCCGGCTGTCGGGCTGCTATTGTCTTTCTATTATGTCTCAAATCACGTGTGTACGAAGGATTAATTACAGGTTTTTCATGTTTTAAAAATCTTGGTCACATTACTTTTGTTGCTTCTTTAAGTGAAAAAAAAATGTAAATAATTATTTACTTTTTTTTTCACTTAAAGAAGCAACAAAAGTAAATGTAAATAATAATTTTTTTTTTCACTTAACGAAGCACCAAAAATAATGTGACCAAGATTTCTAAAACATGAAAAACCTGTCCGTGGATCTTCTTGCTTGTTCTTTGCCATAGATATCTACCTACGTTTTAAAACACATGTACTAGCACTATTTAATTCTTCTGACTAACCAACCGACTTCTTGATAACCCATAATTGCTTGTAAATGGTCTAAATAAAACAAATGCCCTTCAATTTTAGAATTGGTATTCCAAGGCTACCAACTAAGTATATTTACAACGCACATACGCCACAATTCTTTTTACAGATAACAAACGTAAAAACGGGTTGCTGTATCTATCCGAAAAAAATCGGTAGAGATAACGTGACCGCCGTTTTTAATGTCGTACCGGACGTGGGCATCCGGCATGTTGTGCCGGCGTTAACGCCTCGATGGACCCGGGTCCGACTCTGTTCCGGCCGTTGCCCGGTAAAAGTTTTATGTGCTCGCTTTGTTTTCGTTTTTTTTTTTTTCATTTTATTTCGCGCTGAAAGTACTTTTTTAGTATCGAATGGATGTATTGTGTGATCGGATGCTTGGCCTCCTTGTACGAGGAGCTTTTTGCATAACGAACTGTGGTGCATCAGCTGCTGTAAACGTGTTATTAGAACCTTATTACTTTGAAATACGACACGTTTTCTTTTCCTTCTGGTAGCGCTCTCCGATACTGGAGGTTTTTTTATGGATGGGAAGTCACCAATGCCTTCTCCCACTCTGGGCGGGTCGGGACGGAGTGTCATACTTTTACTGACTAAAACTCACCATTTTTCTTCAGTTGCCCTTGAGGTTCCGTGGCCGCGGTAACTATTAGAACCACTTCGCAACCCTGGCATGTCCTCTACTGGAGGTTGGCCATCAGCTCTGCATATCGCTACTTGTCCCGTGACAGACGAAAACGTTCTTTAACTTTGACTATACCTTTGTTTAATGTTTCTGAACCACGAAATGTTCCGTCTCCCGACACGTATTTTCCCTCAATCTTTTCCATAATGATAGTCTAGAGAAGATGATAGCGCTCGTGTCTTAGCACATGTCTTAGATTGGCTACCTTCCTTCTCTTGTTATTTGTCATGAGTTCTTAGGATATTTTGACACTTCGTGTAACTTTTTTAATCGTGACATTAAAGACACATTTTAAAAGGTTTTAAACCATCGAATACACGTGAATCGAGACAAAATAGAGCTTGGTCGTTGAAAGTTTTAAATAAAAAAGAAAGCATACATTTAAATTGAGAACCTCCTTCTTTTTGAAATCGGTTAAAAATTAGTTCAAAATCCTCATACTACTAAATTGATTTCTACTTAAACTTTGCACACGCCTTGTGTTTCCGTGACAATACAACATACGAGAATATTCTAAGTACTTCGATTTGATGATGAAATCAGGAAATGGACAGTGGAAATTTACAATGCTTTCCAGTAAACCCCATTGGTTCATCAAACTAGATAATAAAACATGAGGCACATAAAACGAACGGAATATTTCCTTCCCCACGTTTTTATTTTCTGGTACCTATATAAAACTGTTTTAACCTAACAGTATTTTTGCTTATATTTTTTGGTCTGACTTCTTTTAACAGTACGAGGAAATCCTTTCTTCTATTTCCTTGACGATGTCACATCTTGAAATCAAAAACCAATATGATGTTATTCCAATAAATCATTTATAGATGATTTTGAATTGTTGAGGATATGGTAGTTTTGTTGAAGTTACTTTCTTGCCCCAAGCAGAAGGTTCTCATAGAGAAGAATGTATAACATCACCCGTTACAGTTTTATATAAATCACTTACAGAAAAAATAAAATATTTATAAATTAGGCAAGAATACATTAACCCAACTGAAGTGTGCGTTTTTATTGGAGAAAACGCAGAAAATGGTAATCAATATTTATTAAACCTTCGAAAACACGTGGTTGGAGACACAATAGAAAGACAATAGTAGCGCGACAGCCGGCTGTCGCTTGGTCGTTGAAAGGTTAAACTGTAAAAAAGGGAACGTCATAATCTTAACAACTACACATCGTCAGTATATCACTGATACTATTTTAAGAACTAACTAAACCAAGCACGCCTAATTAAAAAATCGATCAAACCTTACGTTAACTCTTCTAATATGAAACAAACTCAAAACTGTATCTAATATTTATTGAACTGCGAAGTAGGGTTATGTTTTTTTTTTATGGACAAAAACAGAGTGTACGACAACGCACATGACATTCCAGCCAACTGGCCGCCTGCCGCTGACAAAATAAGTCAAATGGAACCTCCAATATGGAGTCAGTGACCCACTTTGTTACCTACCGACAGAATGGAATGGATATTTGGATCTAGAGAAATCTACGATCTGCAGTATTTGTGCCATGTGTCATAATCTGTGATATAAGAGGGTAAAGTCTGTTTTTATGTTCACACGAAGTAATCTAGAACGATTCCAAAAAATATTGAATTGTTAGAAAGAATTTATTGTTCGGTATCTATAGTACATGTTTTATGACAAACTTTATACGAAGCTATTATTTTTATACTGCTGTGCCATAGTTTCTTCCAATATAGGGAAGGCACTATTCATACTTTACTCAAAACATACAAACAATTTCAAACTTGGTAATTATAAGACCGGTTTCATCACGACATTTTCTTTGTGTCCATCATATCGAACTTTCACTGGTACAGTGTGTCTCAAAATTATCTGACCCAGTCTACAAATTATCTCGGGTCAAGTAGTTGTGCCAACATACTGTATTACGAACGATATGAACTCAACAATGAACATACAACAACAAACAACAGCTGTCACAACATTACCATCCAAAAAAATCCACTTTAGACAAATTATAAGCACACGTCAATTTGACAGCCAACATGATAACAAACTCACACGAAAAATACACATACGTGTACAATAAAGTACACACACATATTTTGTACCATTAGGGGTGCTAATCACCCAACATAGCCGACCATGTCACATAGTGATAAATTACACAAAATGTAACTGGTGTTTATCGATTATCGATTACAAAGTGACACGTTTATTGCCAACATGTTATCAATGTTAAATATTCGAAACTGAAAAGCCCGGTTATTAGTTCTTGAGTCATTAATCTTCATTTTTTTCTGAAGGTTATCTTTGTATTTGACTTGTTTGTTTTGGCAAATTGGATAATAAATTATTTCTTATGTTGGCAGTAGCCAGTTTTGTCATATATAATTGTAATATTGTTTGTTTGTTAAGGTCACCTTGAACCAAAAAACAAACTGACAGAAATTACCTTAAGAAATATTTAATGGCATTTCTTAGACTTACAAGCGAACGAAGTTGCGTAATATAGACGGTTTAATGTTAGGTACTTCTGATATGCTATCCTGTCATGAAAATTAGAAAAAAATACAGAAGATAGACACTTTTTGTGTCTATAACATAATAATTTTCTATTTCTGGGCTCCTTCCTACACTTTTTCCATTATTTTTCCAACAGGGCAGCAATCCGTTCAGTAAATTACGCTATCTTCGTGGTCTGACGTGAGACCATCTCTTCGTCTCAGAGCACCAAGGCACAAGGCATGCAATTGTTAGTGTAATTATTCTAGGACTTTAAAGAAGAAATATTAATAGACAGTTTACTGTCACGTTATTGATTGTACTTTTTCCTAACATATACTGTCCCACTGCTAGGTAAAAGCCTGCCACAAGTCAATCCCAGCTTTCTTGTTTCCAGCCTCCTTGGACCAGCCCTCGAACAACACGTCAAGGTCATTTCGCCTCCTTTTTTTTCAGCCTCAACGACTAAGAATATATAACTTAAAATTACCAACTCTTTAAACCAATATCAGTAATCCTCCAAACATAACTGCTATGCGGAAATCGACGCCAATACCACACACCGCAGGCAGACGCGTCGACATTGCATCACTTACTCCGAGACACAGTTCAGACCGTGGTTCAGATATTAAATTGGTTCAAATAGTGACAAATTGTCACACCGAACACCGACCTGACATATCTTCCAATCTTGGACTAGTGTGGGAGTGTAAGCACCCGGTGTTATAATGACAGTGGGTTTTATTTTCCACGCTAATAAAGTTTGTAATGACATTATAATGTGGGTAGGTCAGACATAATATTTTGATGTCAGGAGGCGTATAGCAGAGGTATAATGTATTTCTGAAGATGTGAAATACATTAATTTGTAAATCAATGTAAACAAGTTAAATGTCATAGAGATATTTGAAAGTACTAATAATTTTAGAACACTTTACTGTTACAAGCATCATGAACAAAGTCCTGTCTATTGCACAATAATTCTAGAAAAAATCAATAGACAAAATGTGTGAGTGGATTATTATTTGTATTGATTTTTAATAATAATTAATTATAATATCATACACAAAATATTTTGCTAAGATTTCTTTTCTTACCTTGTGTTAATCCACTCTTATCGTTGTTTTCTATGGACATAAGCTGAATAGAGCTGACAAAGTGTATTTTTTAAAATAAACGATAATTTATTATAGACTAATATTATTAGTTCTAAAGTTATATTAAATAAATAAATAAATATCTTAGGACAACTCACACACGGTCATCTGATCCCAAGCTAAGCAGAGCTTGTGTTATGGTAACCAGACAACTGATATACATACTTATATACTCTCTAAATACATATTATAGATAAATTACACCCAGACACAGAACAAACAATCATGCTCATCATACAAAGTACTACTACTTCAACTTTCAAGACTTTAGCAAAGTCTTTCCAAAGCTTTTCTCAATATCATTTTATTTAGTGTTATATTAAATAAAATAAACTTTGAGCAATCAAAGCAATTAAAATCATGTAATTTCCAACAGAAAACTTGTAAACAAAATTTGTAAAATTCATTTTTAATAACTGTCGTTCGAATATTACAGTTAAGTTGTCTGTAACTTTATTTGATCAATTAGAAGTTATATTATAAAGGTCACAGCATTTAAAATTGAACTTTCGTTGTTATTTGTATTATTATTTATTTTCTTTGATGAACTTTTAATATTCTTATTTTGTGCTCTCTTCTTTTGAGATAAGGCTTAAAATAAAATTAGTAGGATCTCATTTTCCCAGAAGTTGATTGCAGTTATATATTACAAAAAAGGCTGGCTTAGGATGTCAATTGTGTATTGCTAAAAAATAAGTTTCCATGTGATAGTGCAAGTTGTTTAATTCGGCCTAAGTGTTTGAAAATTTGCCAAAATAATAACAAGTGTACCTACTTACTACATTTTTTTTCAAATATCAACTTCCATTCGTTAAACACCTCAATTGTAATCTATTGGTGGGTAGGTGTCAGCTTAAGTTGTAAACCTGCTACTGTAAAATGAATGCAAGTTAGTCGAAAATAACTTTGAATTGAATTTTCATTTTATTTGCATTCACTACTTAGAGATTAGTAGAATTTAAATTTCGTCAACCATTACAAAAACAAAACATAAAAATATTTTGGATAAAAATTATGTAGCAAACCGCTGTTATTTTCACATCCCCGGATTATAAACAAAATCCTCGCATAAAACCCTTTTACAAACATACTTTTAATGTACAAATAATCCCAAAATAATTGAGTATCAAAAGCTATTAGAGTTTAACAGAGTGGCTCAGAGTTATTGATGTTTGTTTGTTCCCTCTGTTATCATTTGTTGGGAGTTTTTTTGCACCGCAGTGTACGCACGGTGACGTAAACGAATGACGTCACAGGCCATAATGATTTGTAACTCCTGTTCGTTACAATTTGTTTAACCTTTTATGACATTGGTATGTAAACGTAATATACTTTTTTTTGTGGTGCGAACATGAAAAATTACTTTGTGACATTTTTATAGTCCCATTTTTCCCACGGGACAGATAATTTTCGACATTGTTCCCCAATAGGAGGCCTCTCATTTATTTTCCCGGTTTATATATGAAAACTTCCAATTTACAAAGACCTGTAAATTAAAACCCAAACCAATACTCTATAACTCACTGTCATTCAATTCGACCTCCGTCAATTCATTAGACCAATGAAAAACTTCACTTCACTACACTATAAATCTTATTGTAGTTTTGTACCGAAACCAATATCTGATAGGTCTACCAATTCGACCCACAATCGGATGAAACAATTGGGTTACGAGAGGGAAGACTGGCGAAAATTGGAATTCAGAACTGTTGAATTGTCGTGGTACACCGATATCCAGCTAAGCTGAATTCAGAAGTGAAGATATTAATAATGTATCAAGCTTTCATACTATGAATGTTGCCTTTCCCCTGGGGCAGAACTCCAGCACGAGAAACAGATGCTCTGGGAATGCTCGCAGCTAGGAACATGCTAGTTTCCAAGATTGCAGGTGTATAAATTACTTATTTGTGTCAAATTGTCAAGCTTGAAGTCCTGTTCTTGGAGAATAAGTATAAATTTGACAATCACAGTTTTAAATAGGTGGTAGGAATAAAATAAGTATTTATGAATATACACACATCAAAGGTGTCTAGGGATATTTCAATTAAACCTAAATTACTAAAATTCTATTAACTTTTTGTTAAAACATGTACACATTAAAATAAACCTTGTTTAATAGACTATTTAATCTGATAAGAAACTTTTAGATAAAGTTAAATTAAAAAAAAACTTAGAAGAAGAGGAAAAACTCAAACAAAATTTCAATCTTAACTATATTTTTGAAACATCAAAACTTAAACAAAACAACAATTTTTTTTATAAAAATTCTTGAAAACTTAAAATTAATATTCCGTGGATCCACCTAATACTCTCCTGACACATCTGCAGCGGTTCTGCATACTCAAAACAAGGGTGTCAATATCCTGTTGTGGAATACTGTCCCATAATTGCCGTTTCTGAAGCCATGAAGACCAGTCAGAGCGTTATATCCAGGCTTTGGTCATGTTATCGTGTCACGGAGGAAGTGGTGGAACGGCACCGAGGACCTCAACGCATTACAACACATGTACAGGACCGATTCATAGTAAATGCTGCACGAAGTCAACTAAATGCAGCGGCGATGCAATTGGTTCAAAGGCTACAGAGAGAGTATGGTTTGCTGGTAAGCGGTCAAACTTTGAGAAGGCGACTGCATGAAGTCAATCTACGTGCTCGTAGGCCATTTTGGGTATCAGCACTAAGAAGAGGTAATCGACGAAGAAGATTACAATGGGCTATTGCACACAAAAACTGGAACCATTCTCAATGGTCACTTGTGCTTTTCACTGATGAATCTAGGTTTGGATTTCATCCTGATTCGCGAAGAGCACGCGTTTGGAGAAAACCTGGACGTTGGAATCGACTGCAGCACCCACAACAAGTTCATGCATATTAAGGTGGCACGATTATGGTTTGGGCAGGAATTCGTTTCGGCGGTAGAACGGACCTCGTTTGGATACAAGGCAATATGACTGCTCGAAAATACCGAGATGAGGTGCTAGAGCCTGTAATCTTGCCCCACAGACAGCAAATGGGACAAAATTTCCAGCTAATGCACGACAATGCCCGTCCACATACGGCGCGTATCGTTACAAGTTGGTTACAACAGCATGTTATCCAAGCTTTAGACCGGCCTGCACAATCCCCTGACTTAAATCCTATTGAGCATGCCTGGAATATGCTTCAGAGAAGAGCTCGTAGGAATTTCCCTGTTGATATTGTGCATCAAAACCAGCTTTTCTTGCATCTTAGCAGGATTTGGGACAGTACTCCACAACAGGATATTGACACCCTTGTTTTGAGTATGCAGAACCGCTCCAGATGTGTCAGGAGAGTCTTAGGTGGATCCACGAATTATTAATTTTAAGTTTTCAACAATTTTTATAAAAAAAATTGTTTTGTTGTTTAGGTTTTGAAATTTCAAAAATAAAGTTAAATTGAAATTTTGTTGAGTTTTTCCTCTTCTTCTAAGTTTTTTTTTAAATTTAACTTTATCTAAAAGTTTATTATCAGATTAGATAGGCAATTAAACAAGGTTTATTTTAAAGTGTAGGTGTCTTAACAAAAAGTTAATAGAATTTTAGTTATTTAGGTTTAATTAAAATATCCCTAGACACTTTTGATGTGTGTATATCTTATATATATATATAAAATTCTCGTGTCACAATGTTAGTTACCTTACTCCTCCGAAACGGCTTTACCTATTTCCACCAAATTTTTTATGCATATTCAGTAGGTCTGAGAATCGGCTACTATCTATTTTTCATACCCCTAAGTGACCCCATTTTTAACGCGGGTGAAACTGCAGGAGGCAGCTAGTATCTTTATATATATAATTCTGCTGTGCGTGTGTATGTCATTGAGCTCCTCCTAAACGGCTTGACCAATTTGAATGAATTTTTCTGTATGCGTTTGAGTGGCGCCCTGGATGGTTTAGATTCACAAATCAGCCCGGCAGATGGCGCTAATTGCTTGAAAAAGCATGTGCTCTCGGAAACGACCCTAACGATTTCGCTGATATGTGGGGGTTTTTGGGGACAAGAAATCGATCTAGCTCAGTCTTATGTCTGGGGAAGCGCATGTTTTCGAGTTTTAAGTTAAAATGTTTGGCGCCCAACGAAGTGGGCACGGGCCAGCTAGTTTGTATATAAAATGGTAAACTTACTGACTGATTGTCTGTTGTTTTATTAACGCACAGCCCAAATCGCGTGTCCTAGAGACATGAAACTTGAAAAGTGTTTTTTTGTGAAGTGTAGGTAACCACTGGGAAAGGATTTTTGGAAATTCCAGTCCTTAAGGGTTAAAATAGGAAATGGAAGTTTCAACGTTTACGCGGGACGAAGCCGCGAGCAAAGGCTAGATAAAACATAAACATGTTTATACCCAAGTATAACATAACCACACAATACGACAATGTTACAGCTTTGGTGAACCAAATAATATTAGTACGGATATTATAAATGCGAAAGTAACTCTGTCTGTCTGTCTGTCTGTCTCTTCTTCACGCCTTAACCACTGAACCGATTTGAAAGAAATTTGGTACAGATGCCTTCTCTGTATGAGAAGAGGCCTTTGCCCTGCAGTGGGACAGTTATAGGCTGGTATTATTATTGTTATTTATTATTTTGGTACGGATATAGTCTGGGACCCGAGAAAAGACATAAGATAGTTTTCATCCCGAAAATCCTTCGGAAACAGGAACTATTATTCCAAGCGGACGAAGTCACGGGCAAAAGCTAGTGATTAATATACCAAAGTTGGTAAATCCTCGTGTCCTTGTAAGGAAGAAAGAAGCTGTGACATAATTTTTCGTTAAATTCTTTATTATTTTGTCGATAGCAACGACGTTTGGCTTAGGCTCTAAGCTGTATTATAATTAATGGAGTTTTAGGCTTGTGTTATTGTTACGTACTTATTTATTTCTATTAGTTGAATAATTTTGTCGTTTTGGGATTTATTTGTTGCATTGTACAGATTTAAAGTAGTCTATATCTTTATGGGATGTCCGAGGTTTTCCCCGCGTTAGAAAGAGACAAAAAGTAGCCTATATAACTCTCCATACCTTCAACTATCTCCACTTAAAAAATCACGTCAATCCGTCGCTCCGTTTTGCCTTGAAAGGACAAACAAACCAATAGACACACACACATTTTCCCATTTATAATATTAGTATGGATATACTCTAATATTACTAATGTGAAAAGTGGATAACAGTACGCTTCAACTTTTCGTCAAACATTGCATGACATAAAGTTAATATTATACATTTTATCATAGTAATTAACGACCACCATTTATTAAATACCATTGAAATAACTGGGGAACTCGGTAACTTAATTACAAAATGTGCAATCCGCAGAAAATGAATTATACACAGTGGAATTGGAAAAAATGCACAAAAAATTTCGGACGACAGCTCTTCTCTCCCAAATTAATCAAAATAGAAAAAGACATTTTAATTAAAACTTCGCACGAAAATGTAGCTAAAATGTTCCATTGAGTTGCGAATTAAAAAGTTTTTGACACGTCACAATCATTACTGAATTATTTCGTCGAAGTAATTTTTAGGCTCAGTTTACGGAGCAACTGTAATCGTATAAATTAACCTTTCGACAGCCAAGCGACAGCGACTGTCGTGCTATTGTCTTTCTATTTTTCTCGAATCACACGTGTTCGAAGGTTTAAGACATCTCTTAGCTATTTATTTTAAAGAATGTGACAATACCACCAGTCTTTTTTCACATTTAGAGCTAGCGATATCAATACCATTCCGATTTCCAGAACTTTACCGTCCGATACTGACAGGGTTCTAGAAATTTCCGGGTATTTTGATACTTTTACTTTTACTTCCCAATAGCATGCACTAGATACATTAGCATTGCCTTACGGCGTTTGAAATAGTCTGCGTTTTGCCTGTCCCAACCATCTTTCTTGATATTAAAACCGATCTTCTTTATGCTGTCATAGAGTTCGTTCTGATTCTGGTATAAATCAGCTGACGACTTATTGTTTATGCTGTTCTTCTTGTCGACTTCAAGATAAGCTCTTCAGTTCCGAGCGTCGACTGTTGTTCCACACTCCTGGTGCTTTGTGTTGTGCAGAGTTGTGCTCGAAGGACCATATGTTGGGGTGTAACTCCCAACAGTGAGAATGTTATGTTGATGTTGATTATGTTGGAATGTTGTGTTAAAAGTTATGTTGAATAAGTGGACAACTAATTGTTATTTTAAAGTATAAAGAAACAGCAACGTTTCACTGTAAGTAGGACAAGTTAGTTAGGGTCAATGTACAGCGTTAGCTCGTACACCAGCTAACATAAATATGTTCAAAACTTAATCGATGTAATTTTTTAGTAATTTATAAACAGTTTCACCACGGTATGAACGGTAACTTGTAGTATTGCCCCTTTTGTTAACGATTTTGTCAACGGGTGAATGGGCCGACCGACGTGTTAAGTTTTCCTGCAAGGTTGCAACGGGTACGTGTTCGTCGCGTTAACAAACACGCACACAAACCTATTAAATACTGTGCGTCGGCCCGTCGCCCGTTACCAAAGTCCGTCCGTGGTCCGTTGCCGTCCACAAGAGGCCTTTGGTACGGAGGGGTTTATGTCCACTAGATTGTATTAACAGCGTAATATACTAGGTGAATTTTTAGTCCTGCACCACTCGCTAGGAGATAATTCTACCCATGAAAACAAACAACTTTTATTATGGAACCAACTCTGAAATCGCGAAAAAAATATCAGCTGTTCCTAACAAAAGTTCAATGCCCTCCGACCGTAATATATGAAACAGCTGATATTTTTTTCGAGATTTCAGAGTTGGTTCCATAATAAAAGTTGTTTGTTTTCATGGGTAGAATCATCTCTTAGCGGGTGGTACAGAACCAAAAATTCACCTTGTATAATTTTTTACCCGAAATTATTGTGCGTGATACGTAACGGTGAGATATGTTGACAGAACCGTCTACTGTGGACATGGTCTCATAATTTTTAGGATATTTTTGTGTCTGACACCAAGCACGGTTTAGTATAAACATCGAAACGATATCTTATAAAAGACGTCGGTTAATTAAGCATAGAACATACATAAAATATTTACACTAGTTTTTACACCATAAGTCACTTTCTGCTTACAAAGTTACACTCTTGAATTAATTTTAAATTCACTGAGCTAGTGTTAAAAGAGAGATGTAAAAATCTTGTAACATTCAATCACTAAATTATAAAATCAGTCTGGTACAAAGTAAACGCTTTTCATTACATTATTTATTTACAAGTCAGCTTCTTGCTTTCACAACCAATGAATTATGTGTGAAATATGTTGCCCATGAATTTGAAAAATGAGAGACTTTCCGGGATTAGCACTCGTCCTTAAGTCTGGCATAGCCACAATCTGGGAGAATACCGGCTATGAATTCGCAAACAAAATAACTGTGGCTAGAGTTATATTAGATTTATACCTGAGAGAGTCAAGCTCAACAACATAGTTATCTTTTTTTATATAATTAAATGCAGTTATAAAACTTCCTTGCAAGAAATAATAGGCTTTTTATTTTATTTATTTATTAATTAAAAAAACTTCATCAAAAATAAATTCTCCTAATGTCGTGGTCACATTCACAAACTAATCTTATTTTAGACACTGTACCTTGTGTTTTACGTCCACGTTTATTTTTTCTGTTTAAGTAGTCATAAACAAGAGAGAATTCAATTTACTAGAAGTTTATTGCTAAATAAAACCGGAATAAAGCCTACAATTCAACGTACAAAAACTAAAACTGACCTTTTACGCACGAACACCTGCAAAAAATTATCTTAATCAGTCTCCAAATACGAATCCAAGATGGCCGTTCTACGCTAGCGTTGAATATGCTTCGCTTACATGACGTGTATGTAATTACTTAGCGAGTTGGAGCAAAGTCATGCCTTGTCATTTTAGCTCGCCCAAGCCGGGAAAAGCGGAGTCGTTTGTGTTATGAGTGTTGAATACTGATACGCTAAAGTGGTTTTTGTGCTATTTAATTTTATGTCCTTAAAATGTGGTCGGATATTGTGGTCACAGTAATTGTGTTTGTTACGCTTTTAGGTCTTTTTTCGGTTGTGGTTTGGATGTATTGAATTTGTTACTTTGAAATGAGTATTTTGTTGTTTTTTGTCGTTTTGTTTTTGTTCGCATAGGATACTTTATGCCAGTAAAATAAATTGGCGCCTTACAGTAAATAATTAACATCAATTGACTATTAAAAGGTAGTGTCGTGTAGGATCAAAATTAGGTCAAGGGCAATAGACTTTTTATTTATAAAAACCCCAGCAAAACTCTGCGACATCTCTCCAACGGCTATTGACTTTTTTCATTTTTAATATTTGTATTGCATACACTTAGCTCATGGTGTTATTTAATGCAAGCCAGGCTGATGAGCTCGATGAACGGATCCCCACAGATAAATGTAGTTTTCAACACTAAAAAATATGGCCACTTTAACGTAGTTAAAAATATTTGAACATTTTCTACATAAACTGCTTTTAAAAGCATATAACATCGTCAGCTCTACTAAGTTTAACAGTAAAGGTCATAGCTCATTAGAGCCACCCGGCACCAACTCCGCACCGACTCGCCTTATAACCGAGGCGATCCGGTGACGCTACGGAGTTGATATAGTGAGCGCATGCCTATACAAGTCCATATAAAGAATACTAGCCGCAGGAGGCGAGTCGGTGCGGAGTGGGTGCCGGGTGGCTCTAATGAGCTATGACCTTAAGTGCAAACTATCTTCACTTCAAAATTTAATTATTTACACTAATCTTCTTAAAAAATCACTTTGTTCAAAGTTCCCCTTTGCATAGTTAAGATATTCAGCTAGCTAGAGAAGTTAACTAATATTATATTATAAATGCAGTATAATCAACACTGCAAGCACTATTTAAAGACCTGCTTCTGACTTCAATGTTTGTAACTAATGGGTCGATAGAAGGTTTAAATGGTGGTTAGGCCACTGAAATTTGCCCGATCTGGTGGAAGTAGGAATTTTATTATTATTAATATTTTTGAAGGGTGTTTCCAACGATATTTTTTAAGCTAATTTTTAACGGTCATTATGTAGAAGCTGTTCAAAAATGATCGTCCGAAATATCCCATAAAATAATAAAAGAAATTACTGTTTTGACTAGAGCGGGTGAAACACAACGGTAAAAACACGTAATAAGCCCTTAAACCTTTTTTTTTGGTAATATTGACGGTACTTTTCCACATCACGTTAACACAACAAATAAATAAACTACCATTACTCATAACTAAATGTTTTCGAAATCAATTATACATAATAAATAATGGAAAGAACGACAAAAATGGAAAAGAACCGGTTAGGTTAGGTTAGGTACTTTCCGTACAAAGTTATAGGTAAAAAACTCAATTCAGTGATTTTTCATAATGAACTGAGTACAAAAATTTAATGTTGATTGATGTGACTTGTGACATAGCTTCTAGCCGTATTTCTTGAGTCTAGACCAACCAAAAGTGCCCTAGTTTTGATTACTTTCTGTTTGTCAAAATATAAGACAAAGCAACCGTATCTTTACTTATTGACTAACTAAGAAGTTAATTTTTTTCACTGCTTATGGAAATACCAACCTCAGTATTTGATATCAATTTCACGTTGATACGTTTTCCCGTTTCTGACAAACAGAACGTTGACAGATACTAAAGCGATGATATAAAGGTTTTTTTTTGGTGTGTGGGAAATCATCCAATGACTGCTCCCGTCCTGGGTGCGGCGGGAGGGCGTGTCAGACTCTTACTGGCTAAAACCCACTCATGTTCCTTCGATTGCCCTTTATGTTCCAGGGTCACGGTAACTATTATAAACATTCCGCAACCCCGGCAGGATCATATAAAGCAGTGGTTCCCAAACTTATTTTGTCTACTGCCCACTTTGAGAATAAGCATTTTTTTAGCGCCCCCATTTTTTCACCTATTTAAAAACCGAAATTAAATTGTATGTATATTAATGGAGAATTGTAAACGAAACATTTACTATAACCCGCAACTTGAAACCTGAGCGTAGTAGGTAACATACAACGGCGCTTAGGTCTCAAGTTAACTCTTACGGGTTCCATCTGCCAATAAGAATGATAACATTTAGATTTTTCTATATTAAGCCTCCTAGCAAAATAAAATTACAAATCACCCCCCCCCCCCCCCGGCCTGTACACAACGCCCCCATTTTCTTTCTGGGTCTCTTACCGCCCCTTTGAGACCTGCAGCGCCCACAAGGGGGCGTTATCGCCCACTTTGGGAAAGACTGATATAAAGGATGGATTTTGTTTTGAAGAAAAAGAACAATTAATGGACCGACAGCCAGACAGACATGTCAAAACCACATCGTTACTGACTATAAAAAGTTTTGTAAACCAGAGTTGTATAACAATTACTACACTTATTTAATAAAAAGTCTAAAGTATTAAACTGAAAAACAAGCAATAACTTCCTTTTCCGATAAAGTTTTCCGTTTAACCAAAGGCCAGCACATTCTGGAGACGCTAGTTTCGACGTCGTCTACAAGTCGCTGTCTTATAAAATAAAATGCTCAGCTTTTTAGCCTTTGAGAAAGGAATCTTAGAATTACTAAATAGAACGCCAGACGGACAGACAGACAAACCTAGTTTCCCTGTGGACTACAAATATTTGGTATATAATAATTTGGTATAAGATATAATGTAAGCTCAGTATGAACCTATCCATACTAATATTATAAATGGGAAAGTGTGTCTGTCTGTCTGTCTTTCTTTCACGGCAAAACGGAGCGACGAATTGACGTGATTTTTTAAGTGGAGATAGTTGAAGGGATGGAGAGTAACATAGGCTACTTTTTGTCTCTTTCTAACGCGAGCGAAGCCGCGGGAAAAGCTAGTATTAAATAATAGTAGCTTCCCTCGGTTTCACCCGCATTATGTTATGTCTTCCTTAAGATAGTGTTGGTAATCTATGTATTAGGTAATTTAATACAAACTAGCTGTTATGTAGCCTATATGTTATTTTGATGTGTAAGCTATTACTGTAAAGTTGCATCAAAATCCGTTCAGTACTTTATACGTGAAAGAGTTACAAACATCCGTACACACATACGTATACAAACTATCACATTAATAATTTTAGTAGGATCTAAACAAGGGGTTGCGGAATGTTTATAATAGTTACCGTGACCCTGGAATATAAAGGGCAACCGAAAGAACATGAGTGGGTTTTAGTCAGTAAAAGTCTGACACGCCCTCCCGCCGCACCCAGGACGGGAGCAGACATTTGATGATTTCCCACTCACCAAAAAAAAAAATACTTTAAACAAAAACTACTATTCTAAAAAGTAGAGTGTACTACGTGAGCTCGACAAATGGATGGGCGATTAACGCTTGTGCGACAAAACTGTACAGCGACTCACTATAGTTCGACACACTGAAGATCGGTAAATACCTGTAACAGATCAAGAAACAAAATGAATTTCATTTCCCAAATACTCTTTCCGTTTAACCGAAGGCCAACTTATTCTGGAGACATGTGCAAGTCGTGGTCATCCGAAATAAAATAAAATGCTCAGCTTTCCAGCCTTTGAGAAAAGAACCGCTTAACGTTGCTAGCCTAGAGGCGAGCAATGCGACGTCAGTATGAATTGACGTGTGTGTTGCTTGGAAGGTTTTCAGTAAGTTTTACTATGAATTTGCATTGATAAAGTCGCTAGGGACTACGTGATTAAATTATATAGTCCAATCATTTTAGGTTTCATCTACGGAAAAAATCCTGGTGAGCTTAATTGTTTTAACACTTTTATTACCTAAGAAGATTCTTTATTAACCTTTCGTGTGTCTAGGATGTGAAACCACGGGAGATACAACGCATTTCTAATTGTGTCTGCAATTAGAGCATTCGATAGGTTAATATGATTCTTTATTACCTAACTATTCTTACCTTTTAGATTTCTACCATTTTCTGTGCTTCTAGATAAATTTTATGATTCTAGGTCAACGGAAAATTTCCTTCAGGTCTTAATTCTCGAGCGAGTTCAAATTAAACTGCTTTATCTTTGCAGTGCATTAAGTGGAGCATAGTCTCAAGGAATTGTATATTAAATGCTTCCATGCATTCCTGAGAAAAAGTGTATAGGCAGACTACAAGTCCATTCAAATCTGTGTGTTTCCTCATCAAGAGATTAGTTCAGTTATTAACCTTCATGGTTCTCGCATAATTTGGCCAATATAATATTGTATGAACTTTAAAAAAGACCACTGAGTTTCTCAGAGTAGTCCAGTTAGGAAACACCAAACTCTATATATCGCTTAAAGTAAGAAAAAGATTGACATGTAAACGTGTTACTCATAACCTATTTACAAAATAAAAGTATTTGATTTTTCAAAGTAATAATAATATACGGCGTCCTATTGTTCTTCAAGACACGGAACTCAAAAAAACATTTATTCGACAAATTATTTAACAAACCACCTGTCCTTTAAATTATAATTCAATAAGTGTTCTTATAAATTGCAAAGTTCGAGAAACGTTTTGAAATAATTCAGGTCACGTTACGTAAGCAGCGCTGAAGCGAGAAAACCAAACGTATTTTAAAACAAGCTGTCGTACGTAACTATTGCACGACAGGTTTACTATTACTTGAACGTTTTATGGGTAAAAATAACTAGGTTAGTAAATAAAAAAAACTTAAACGGCCTTTTTATACACGTACTAGAATTTTTGTTACAACCTAATTTAGTTTTATCGTATTATTTTGGATTTTTCTATGGACTACTGTCAATATAAAAATTTGAAAGACCTATAAAAACCGCGTTTTTTGAAAAAAAAAAACAAAACCGTTTGCGAAAGACTAAGTTATATAGCGTTCATTTCAGTGATTCCTAGCTGGACTACTCTGAGAAGAAACAACCGAAACAAACTCGGAGGTCGAAGCTCTTTTAAAGGTAATAACACTTCAAAATGTCAGGCCATAATATTGGGAAGCTCGCGGATGTTGGGTAGAGTGATGGTTAACTCTCTTCCTCCAATTTTGTTCAATAAGACTGTCATTCCGTTTAGCCAAAATGTGAAAGATCTCGGTTTGCATCTTGACTCGTCACTGAGTTGTCTAAAGCAGGTTTCCAGTGTCAGTCAGAGAGCTAATTGTGTTTTGCGTTCCTTGTATCGTCTGAAGAACTTTCTTCCCACTAAGACGAAGACCATGCTTGTGCAGGCTTTAATTTTCCCTTTAATCGATTATAGTGACGTGTGCTACTTTGACCTTAACGCGATTTTGCTGGATAAGTTGGACAGAGTCCTCAACAATAGCATTAGGTTCATTTTCAATCTATGGAAATATGATCACGTATCAAAGTACAGGTCCGAGCTGAATTGGTTGCCCATTTGCCAGAGAAGAAGTTTGCGCGTGCTCTGACAACGCTTTTCTCTTTACTCAATTCTCGCAGCCCTCCTTCTTATCTTATATCCCATTTTCAATATCTGTGTTCTTCTCATGCCAAAAATCTGCGCTCATCTACAATCTTCTTTTACTTTGCCCTTCTCATACTTCTGATATAGTACTTTCTTCCTTCCATATTCAGTCCATTCTTCTCTGGAACGCCTTACTGTTATATATATACTATGGTATTATGTCAATGTTCTGCTTGTCAATGCTTGTCAATAAATTCAGCGTGTAATAAGCTAGCCGTGGTTTTTCTTGTCCCGAATTTACATATTTAACAGTGGCGACGAGAACCCACAACGTTGCAAAAAGTAAAAAAAAATGTCTCACTTTGGTATTTTGTCGAGTTTTGACCACAATATTCATACGTGGCAAAATTATAAACAGCGAGTATTACAATGGTTTATCGCGAACGATATCGACAATGTACAGGACCCAAAGGGAGTTAAAAGACGGGCAATATTGCTGAGTGCACTCACCGACAGCACTTATAAACTCACGGCTGATTTAGCGCTGCCAAAAGAAGTAACGCAAGTGCCATACGAAGACATTCTATCACTTCTCGACTGTCATTTTACGCCAAAGAAATGTGGATTTGGTAAGCGGTATAATTTCTATATTGCTATTCAAGGTCAGGAAGAAACTTTCTCGCAGTGGGCTGCAAGGCTTCGTGGACTCACTACGCATTGCGGGTTTTTGAATGTAGAAGAAGCACTGCGCGATCGGTTTGTTATGGGTATGGTGCCCGGACCGGAGAAGGACAAGCTTTTCGCACGCGACCTTCAAGAGTTGACACTGGCAAAAGCAGTGGAGTTGGCGGAGAGCGTGCGCAGTGCATGCAAGGGAGCAGCAGCATCTTCATCGGCGTTGGCGCAAGCGTCAAGCGAGCCGCTGTTCAAGATCGCAACCACCACAAACGAATCTAGTGCTAACAAAGAAAGGTGTTCCGTCTGCGAATATAAAAATCATAAAACGTCTGAGTGTCGTTTTAAAAGCTACACTTGTAAAAAGTGTAAAGTAAAAGGTCATCTACGCCGCATGTGCAAAGAAATAAATTTTGTAGGAGCTGGCGCATCGGGTGAGAGTGACGATGACGGTAAGATAAAAAAAATTTGTTCATAATAATGGTGAACCTATGACGTTAGTAGTTTCTATACTAAATAGGGAACTAAAGTTCGAGGTTGATACCGGATCGGCAGTCACAGCGATTTCTGAGAGGTTGTAAAGGAAATATTTTGATTTGGAGCCATTATTGTCAACGACAGATCAATTATTTACTTATACAGGTCGTGTTATCCATTGCTTAGGTATAGTGCAATTGCCTATTACTTATATGGGTAAAACACACGTAGTTAAAGTGCGAGTAATTCGTAACGGTGGACCTCCAATATTAGGCAGAGATTTTATTTGTTTGTTTAGATTACAAATGTTGCAAGTAAATTATTTTAAAGATAAAATTAACAACGAGCTCGACCGTTTAGTTCGTATAGGTGTACTAAAACCGGTCAAGTTCTCCGAGTACGCGTCACCTATTGTGCCGATATTAAAACGCGATGGCTCAATGAGATTATGTGTAGACTACTCAGTGAGTGTAAACAAACCGCTAATTGTGGAACAGTATCCGTTACCGACGGCTCAAGAACTTTTTACTAAGTTGCGCGGTGGACAGCAGTTTAGTAAATTAGATTTAACGCAAGCTTATTCACAATTTGTTTTAGATGAAACATCTCAAAAAATTACTTGCATCAACACTCATCGAGGATTGTTTGTTTATACGCGTGTAGTTTTTGGTCTTGCTAGTGCTCCAGCTATTTTCCAACGAGCAATGGAGTGTTTATTGTCGGGATTAGATGGTGTCATGTGTATGCTTGATGATATTTGTATAACAGGACAAACTCAAGAACAACATTTAAAAAGATTGCACGCAGTCTTGCAAAGACTACAAGATGCGGGGCTAACACTTCGTAAAGATAAATGTGCATTTTTCGAAAATCAAATTGAGTATTTAGGCTATACCATAGATAAGAATGGTTTAAGGAAATCAGAACAAAAAGTTAAGGCAATTGTTGAGGCTCCTATACCGACAAATGTAAATAAGTTACAGTCGTTTCTAGGTTTAGTAAATTATTACCGGAACTTTGTCCCAAACGCATCGGCAATTTTAAGTCCACTTTACTCTCTATTGCAAAAAGGCAATAAATGGAAATGGGAGGATATGCATGATAAAGCAATGTTTAGCGTCAGATCAGGTTCTAGCACATTTTGATCAAAATGCAAAAATTATTTTAACTGTGGATGCATCACCCAGTGGATTAGGAGCGATTTTATCACAAATAGGCTCTGATGGAGTGGAACGTCCAATTTCTTTCGCCTCGCGTACATTAAATACTGCTGAGAAGAAGTATTCTCAGTTACAAAAAGAGGCCACCGCAATTATTTTTGGAGTACGACGTTTTCACCAGTACTTATATGGAAGGGTGGTTCCCTTTGTACTACGAACAGACCACAAACCCCTTTTATCTATTTTTGGTCCATATCGCGGAATACCAGAGGTTTCTGCAAATAGATTGCAGCGTTATGCGATGTTTCTTAGTGGTTATAATTACACTATTGAATACATACGCAGCGTTGACAACAGTGCAGATTATTTATCGCGAGCTAGCCTACCTGACGATGAATCAACGGGACTGTACGAAGAGGGGCGTTGTTACGAAGCTGATGGCACCTTAGTACCGGTAGAAGATCGCGCTTCGTATGTAAACTTTGTTATTGACGGTAGTTTACCCGTTACGCTTAGAGAAATTCGGGATGAAACTACAAAAGATGCAATATTAAAAAAAGTTACATCATATATAGTTAATGGGTGGCCTGAGCGTTTATCAGATATAATATTGAAACCTTATTTTTTATGCAAAACTCAGTTGTCGTATAAAAGTGGTTGCATCATGCGAGGCCATAAAGTAGTCATACCAGAGATACTTAAAACTAGATTATTAGCCGAACTTCATAAATCACATTTAGGTATAGTGAAAACCAAAGCGGAAGCGCGTAGTAGATTTTGGTTTCCAGGAATAGATAATGCCGTGGAAAAAATGATTGCAGATTGTGAGGTGTGTGTACAATTAAGGCAGTTACCAGCGCGCGCGCCGCTTGCACTGTGGCCACAACCGCCGCAATCGTTTTATCGGGTTCACATTGACTTTCTTGGCCCCATACAGAATCGTTCGTATTTAGTTGTTGTAGATGCGTACTCAAAATGGGTAGAAGTTTATGATATGGGGACAAGTACATCGTCGTTATCGCTAATTAATAAATTGTATGACTTCATGGCAAGATTTGGCTTACCGCATACTATAGTTAGTGATAACGGCACGCAGTTTACATCGGCAGAATTCAAAATGTTTTGTGCATCTAACGGTATATCGCATGTGACGTCGCCGGCTTATCATCCTGCCAGTAACGGGCAGGCGGAAAGCTACGTGAAGGTAGTGAAGAAGGGAATTAAATCTTGTATTTTAAGCAGTAGTAATATTAAAGGAATAAATAACACGTTGTTAAAATATTTATTTGACTATCGTAATTCCGTCCATTCTTCAACGGGCTGTTCACCTGCCCAGTTAGTTTTTGGTCAGAAACTACGATCGCGTCTAGGTTTAATTAAACCAAATTCGTCTCTTCCGGCATCTGTTCCTCTCACTCGAAACGTCGAAAACGAACAGTGTTTGCAGCTTAAAGGGGCAGAGGCAAAGACTACTAAATGTTTTAACCCTTAATTTGGCATCGTACTACACATAGTACATTAACTTAAAAAAAATATATTGTCACGAATATCCAAAAAAAATGCATTTTTTATTTTTAATGAGTTGCAATGATCATCAATTAAAGTAGGAATTTATTTTCTATTTTGGTTACGTCAATAATGTTTTGCTAAATTCAAAATCTTTCTGAACGGTCTGATATGTCTGAGACATGGGTAAGTTTTTTATTTTTTTTTTCTATAATTTTTTGTTTGGGAGTTGTTAATTTTTTGCTTTGAAGTGCTTGAGAAATCAACAAATAATATAAATTATTTGCAATTTTCGGTATAATTTACGTAATTACAGTATTATGAGTTAGAAACCATGTGTGTACTCCAGGAATACCGTTGCCAGGTCAGTAGTAAAAAACACAAAATTGACTTTGGTATACACGGAGTACATTGCCAAAAGCATTGTGTTATTGAATGCGGTATTCATTTGTTTGTTTTATAAATTATAACAATGTTTGAGGTGTGAAAAGCATGTACGATAGTATGTCCAATTATCTTTTTCTGCTGTGCTTAAAACTGACACGATCGCATAAGATTTTAGCTTTGATACCAAAACAAAAAGGACGTTTTGATGATAGTTCAGTAAATATATACAATACTGGACGCTGATTTTAGGAGTTTCGGAGGTAAGAGGGGGAACGGGGGTTCCCTCAGTCTCCTTAATCACCTTTAACCCCTAAATCCTACCTCAAATCTAGCAAAAACATACTTTTAGTGATCATTTTAGCGCGTCATTAGGGGATTTGGGATAGAGAAGAGACCTTCTATGGTAAAAAATTTACAATCTAAAGGCTGCTAAACGTTTCCATCGCTTCGAGAAGTGCAGTCTCTATGCCCTTGTGTATCAAACTGCCAGCACTACATGTTCCACTTTCCCTAAGTAGCTCCAGCTCTTTCTTACAGCCTGTTCAACACGGCGCGCGGAGGCTACTTTTTCGGTGCGATTTGAAGATTTTTTATACTCTCTAGAGCAGACTAGTGCCACGTGGGGTTGGGGTTGACTAATTCAGTTTGTCACTAAGGTTTTATTTACACTATTTTCAGATGTTTCTTCTAAAAACTTCGCCTTCAGGGCAACTAACAGTCAGTTTGTCTGTCCCAAATATACTAGAGACAAGTACAACATGAAACCGCTAAAATATAGTCCAATAACAATTTTTTTACTATCATTTTTGATAATCTTTCTTGTGTTAGCATAATTACTTCATAATAACAAATCTTTTCAACAAAAAATTGGAAACTACTTATTCTGCGTCCAGTATTGTACAAATTAGCTGAATGTTTTAGTTCTGATGACAAGCCACTCTTTCTATTTCCATCTCCAAAGAGCTTCAACTTCTTCTACTGCTGAACGACCGGATGACAGCATCAGGCTCGACGCAATATTGGAAATTTTTCAGAAAAGGGAAATAAAATAATTACGCTGTAGGCTTTGCGAAGAGGGAAGCACCCAAGTTTTTTACGTGAAGAGCTACATGTATCTGTTTGTGGTAGGAAAAAACTACAAGAGCATTTCCTGTTGTCAATTTTACACTGAATTATTGTTGTTTGTAACGTTTTTTTCGTAAATAAAGTGATAAATTGACAAAATGAATATTATCAATATCTTGGCATTGTACTACACATAGTACAAACATACTGAGACGTAGTTTACGCGATAGCTGGCAATGTACTCCCTGGAGTACACAGATTTTCGCAAAAACTGTAACATTTAGTATTTTTTTATTATTTTTTTCTCTCCTCTGGGATCATAATGAACAAGAAAATAACAGTAAAATATAAAATTCGAGAAAAAATAGTCCTTGCCAAATTAAGGGTTAAGGCTGGGGATTTGGTACTGTATAAAAAATATCACTTAAATAAACAAAGTTCGTGGCAAAAAGGTATAATAATTAAAAAAATTGGTAAAGTAGTATACTTGGTAAAGGATTGCATAACTTCATATAATGTTAAAAAACACAAAAATCTGTTACTAGCATATAAAGTTTAAATGTCAATGTATACGCTTTTATAATAAACTACCCAGACAAATTCAAGAACTTAGCATTACTAAATTTAAATTATTTATTAAACGTAAACTTTGTCAGAAAGCTTTTTACTCTGTCAAAGATTACATTGAGGATTCAAATGCTTGGGATTGAGCTGTTTCGATTAATACATTGGCCATTATTTACTTTATTTACATTTTTTTTCTCTTTGACATTTCAATTATTATTTTGACATTTATGTGTACTTTTTAAAGTATATAATCTTTTTAATGTATTTCTATTTGACATTAATGTGTACTTTTTAAAGTATATAATCTTTTTTTTAATGTATTACTATTTGACATTGATATGTACTTTTTAAAGTATTGTGTTATATGTTTTTGTGACATTTTTTTTGTGAATGTGAGGACTATGGAAGTCGTTGGTTTTTTTTTTAAATATGCGGTCTGACGGTTTGAGTATTTAATGCGGCCTACCCAAATGTCCTTACTTTGGTACTGTTCGTCAAGACGTTGGGCTCCTTAGTTTTTAGTTGAGCTAAACGATTACTGACAAATGCTTGCACTGTCTGGACAGGTCCACTCAAATCTGTGTTCTTCTCTCATCAAGAGAGTGCCTCAAACATTAACCTCCATGGTTCTCGCACATTTTTGACCAATACGATTGTATGGACTTTAAAAGAGACTTTGACCTCTGAGTTTGTTTCGGATGTTTCTTCTCAGAGCAGTCCAGCTACGAAACACCGGCCCCATCGTTCGCTTAAAATAAATAAAAAAAACAAAATATTGACGTGTAAAAGTGTTATATATATAACCTATTTACAAAATAAATATGATTTTATGATTTTAAGGAACAGCTAGAATGATTCCCGAGTCAGGTGAATGCGCTATTGAATTTGAAGATATTATACCACAAGGTACTTCACCGTCAAATGTAACACCCCTAGCGGCTGACAGTCAGTCAGATACCATGGGGGAGGGAAATAAGGAGAAAGAAGAAATAGTGGAAACAGTAGTTCAAACGGGCAATTCAATAGAAGAAGATGCTTTTTATAAGGCCACAGATGTTCCTCTCAGTGATAACGCAACACCGTCTGGTTCAGGTCAGATACCACAGTCAGAAAGGCAAACTGAAGACGGTAAAAATCTCCGACCAGTACCGAGGGTAGACTATAAACGTTTTTATTAATGAGAAGAATTTATATATAATTTATGTTGACAAACTACGGGGAGGAATGTTATATATACTATGGTATTATGTCAATGTTCTGCTTGTCAATGCTTGTCAATAAATTCAGCGTGTAATAAGCTAGCCGTGGTTTTTCTTGTCCCGAATTTACATATTTAACACTTACCTTTTGATATCAGGACGGCCACTAGTCGATATGCATTTGAGCGGAAGCGGAGGATCCATTTTCAGAACAAATGAGCAGAGTTTATTTATATATGTATTATATATTTATATATTATATTTATCTGTGTATATGTAATATATATACATATATATGTGTCGTGATGGCCCAGTGGATAAGGCGCCCGCCTCTCGTGTAAGAGGTTGTGGGTTCGAATCCGGGCAAGTACCAATGTGACTTTTTCAATTCATATGTACTTTCTAAAGTTTACCTTAGACATCACTGACATCCCGTGCCTCGGAAAGCACGTAAAGCCGTTGGTCCCGGTTGTCATTCGTAGAACTTTGACAGTCGTTACTGGTTAGCCAGAAACTATGACCAGTCTAACCAAGAGGTATCGTGTCGCCCAGTTACTGGGTTGTGGAGGTCAGGTAGGCAGTCGCTCCACGTAAAACACCGGTATCCAGCTGAATCCGGTTAGGCTGGCAGCCGACCCCAACACGATTGGGAAAAGGCTAGGGAGATGATGATGATCTGTGTATATGTAATAGGCTTATATATGTTAGTTTTAAGACTGCCTATTTAATTATGTGTTCTCATTATTATTTTTTTGTTTGTATTTCTGTAAGTTGTGTTATTTTCTTGTACTATAATTATGCATCTGCCATGTTTTGTCTTCTCTACTCTGGGTTGACTGGTAGAGAATGCCTAAGGCAATTAGTCCGCCATTGTACACTTGTGCATGAAGTTTAAATAAATAAATAATACAATTTGTATTGGGCAATGTATATAATTTGTATATTAATACAAGACAAACTATCTCAGCTAAGCTTTAAAAATTAAGTAAGAATAGTTAATATTATGATACAAAAAAAAAACAATGGAACTACGGATTTAAAGGTTTAAGTTTTGCATGCTCCAGGATTATTAATAGAGGACAGAAAATGTCAAGGTTATTTTATAAGAGTCTAAACTTTGCCAAATAAACCTACATTGCTTGAATAATTTTGTTTAGCTAGACAGAAAATAAAATAAAAGGCTACCTTGCTTTCAATGTTGTTTGTTAGGTAAAAAGAAAACTTGGCTAAGTGTGAATCAGATGTACATGAAGTGTTTCGCACTATACTATTATGTACACGAAAAAAACGTTGATTGTATGATTCAAGAGGATTTAAACCCTTTTTAAAATTACTACTTTGGTTTCACTACAAATTGCTGGCCACTACCAGTATAATAAATGTCGTGTTGACCCAGTGGTCAAGGTTTTGGTTCCATTAGGAGCAAGTACCCATGGAATTTTAGATTCATGTTCTATCTAAGTTTTTTGTAGACACTGACACCGTTGAAAAAATACATTTTAAGGGAATCTGGACTTACTAGTTATATACACATAAGTTCAATCAAGCAAGCATGGTGAAATTAGAGACAGCAAAATCTCAGGTATCAAGGTTCTGTTTGGCACCTTTAGTTACGGAACGCCAAATAGCAATGTTTATTTTTAAAGAACGCTCTTAACAGAAACTTTTTGTGGTGTAATTTAAACGAAATCACTTTCGGGATAAATAAAAAGGACTTTAGTACTGCTTTTTTCATTTTTTTTGTCGTTTTGCTGGTTCTGTTAATTATTATTATTATTTAAACTAGGACTTCAAAGCGAATTGTAATAAACATGATGTTAGTACCTTTAAGGGAATTTCACTAAACGTTACACCTGTATAATTCACCAAGAGACGAGTAAAAGAATAATATTTGACGATAGACTGATTGTCGTAAAAAATGTCAAGAATTTTAAATTAATTTACTATATTAGAAGTCATTAAAGTTTTGTGAAACTCACCCCAATATACACACACATTAACAAGAATTCGCCATTGATTGTCCCCAATATTAAATTAATTTAAACGACAGACTTGAATTTAAAAGTCATTTAGTTAGTAGAAAGCCTTCTGGTTTCGATTTGTTCATGAATATTCTTTTCACTTCGTCACACTGACGGGGCAAAACGGCAAAAGAAATGTACGTAATGGCATTTTTAGGACCTTGAAAGCAGTACCTTTCAATCCTACGCATTTTATTTGAATTAATTTGTGAGATTTCCAATCTCAAACGGAATCGAATGGTGGTAGACACTTTATGACTTTGGGACTTTCTAGAAAAGAAACTTTCTAAAAGACCGGCAACGTAACTGAAACTTCCTTGGTGTTGAGCCTGTTGCTGGTTTGTCGTCTTCTGATATATATGATAGGTACTATATTGCCTGATTGTCATTCAAAGACTGGAGTCGATGATTATATTGGTATCAACGATCATGTGTGCATTTTTCAAGAATGTCTTAGGGTCTCCACGGGGTTTTCCAGGCCAAACTGACGTAGATAAACACCAGTATTTAAAAAAAAAAAATAAAGATACTGCTTATCTGCTTTTCATAACATGGTTACTGGCATTGACGAAATATTATAATAAATTTTCTGATCGCTACCTTGTCCATGTGGAAATTACGTCTAGATACAAGATATTTCAATATGTCAGCCGAGGGTTAAAAAGATTAAGAAAAATAAATCTTGATAAAATCAAATACGAACCCACCCACCTTTTTTTTTTTGTGAGTGGGAATTCATCCAATGACTGCTCCCGTCCTGGGTGCGGCGGGAGGGCGTGTCAGACTCTTACTGACTAAAACCCACTCATGTTCCTTCGATTGCCTTTTATGTTCCAGGGTCACGGTTACTATTATAAACATTCCGCGACCCCGGCAGGCGTGGCCCTGTTGGGCCCCTTCTTGTGCTGACTCCTTCTCTTTGAGGCGCGCGTGGAACAAAACGCGCCGTCTACGCGGTCCTGGTCCTAGCCGGGCGGCGAGCTACCCATCGCTCGCCATCCGCAGAACCGCGCCTACGGTGGCCGGTAGTCGTCTTGCGACTCTCGACGTCTTCGCCTGGGTCTTAGTCCGGGGCGAGAGGCTCGTCGTTGCCTCTCGTGCGCCGCCGCCTCCTTCACTAGCATAACTGCTTCGCAGAAGGAGGCGACGGCATCCCATTCCGTCTCGCCCCGAAGCATGGCCTGAACCAGCGCTGGGCGCGAGAGGTCACCGCCGCCGATCGACCCACCCACCTTTAGATCACTATACGCCCTTCGATTAAGGCGCACCTCGATAGCTAGGAACTGCAAATAAATTGAAAAACTCAAATACTACACACAACTATATTTTAATAATACTTAACACAGAAATTACTATTGAAAAACATTCAATAACAAATTTCTTAATCTGAAGATCAAAATCAACACTGTAGCTTATAATTACGAGAACAACTTTACTAGTACCACCGGTATTTAATTAACTGCGAACGTCATTCTGTCTGTAAAACCTAAATTAGTCCAGCACATTTCCCTGACATTGTTAGCAACAGCGGTCTTCAGATACCTTTGTCGGTAACCGAATACTTGAGGAAGAAGTTTCTGGAGCTATTTCAGGCAGCGACTGGAAAGTCAAACGTTCCTATCGTAGCAAACTTGCTACAAATTGTGTCCTTCAATGAAAAGTACCTACTTCGACGTTACTCAGTTTGAATTAGTTTCGTTGCAATTAATAGGGGGTTATATTTAAATAAAAAATATTTCAGAAAGGCTTGTCTAAATATGTTGTTTGAAATTTGAATCACGTGAGTATCATTTCACCAACCTTAAAACTTCGTTGTGTAACTAATTCTTAAGGGTAAAATTCCTTTCACTTGGAATTCCATTACAGAATTGGGCCAACCAATTCTGTAATCCAATCCAAGACCCCTACTCAACATATGTGAAAGACCAATAGGACAGTCAGAGATAGTTCCATACTTTCTATTATGACGAAACAAACAAATGCTGTTTAGTAAGCACTCCAGCATAGCCATCTTAGTCTCGCTTGCACAAATATCAAACTACGAAGCCAAGACAGAGACTAGCTGAACCACAGCACGTGCTAACATATATTTATCTTGGCCTTAGAACTCTTAATACAAAGTAAAACTACAAATAAATCATGCATTATGGGTTAGTGATAGCAGCTAGCACGAACTTATTAAGATAACCCGGCTTAGTCTACAAACTTTACCGACTAGAACTCCAAAAAGCAATAACTTGTGGTTATCTTATAAAAATCTAGTGCCAAGCCTACGTCATGAGCCTATTAAAACTTTCAAATAGAGAGACATGAAAAATGAATTAGATTCTCATTTCCCTTGAGATCCTTAACTCCCTAATGTTGGCTATCTGATGTTAATAATTTAGGCACTGCGGGAAATAGGGATTGGGGTAGCCCCTAACACTGATTTCTCGCTCAAGTTATTTTTGGCTCCAGTAGGTATATAATGTATGAACTTTATCGACCCACGCAGACTTTGGAAGCTCCTGAATTTATTGATAAAGTGTAATATTTTGGTTAGCAAAATTTCATTTAGAGTTTGATTGGCTTGAATTTTATTGTCACTGATTTAAGTTTCTGGAATTTCTTCTAAAATAGCAGCATAGTCCATGTTATTTTACACAATAATCAAATGATTAGTTACTTGGTTATTCAGACGCTTCAATCATTCAGATCTTTATTTATAAATGCCTTAAGATTTCAAACTAAATCACAATTGTATGCGACCCATTCAGCTCCTTATACAAAATGTTGTATTACTGATCATGATGGAAACCCAGCAAACTATAATAGACCTAGTTAATTCGCTTTTAATATCTTATTCACTTTAATTGACAATACAACTTTTATAGCATAAACTAACGAAATAGGTGAACACTTACGCTTCACATCAAAACGTACACACGGTAATTTAGACAGCAGTCTACCATTACGTTACAACGTATTTCAATGTTGGAAATGTAGGTATCACTCAGTCTAACATTGCGTCTAAAAATCGATTGCCAGCCCACTTCTTGCACTGTTACGACCCATTTCTCTCCGTTGAATCTTAGGTTCTGAGTCGATCGACTGAGCACTTTGTGTTAATGGCATAAATGTCATTTGCAGAATGCTTTGTCATATCTGCTCATAAATGGACGCTATGCTGGAGACCCGTCTATGAAATCGCCAGCATCTAGGAGTACCTATTATTATTTAAACTTTTTTTTAATATGTAATGATACCAAACCATTGGGGCTACTGTTTTTATGCGACTATCAAAATTAAACAATACTAATATTATAAATCTCAAGAGTTTGTTTGTTTGATTGAACACGCTAATCTCAGAGACTACTGGTCCGATTTTAAACATGTTGTATTGTATCCCATTTATCGAGAAAGGCTGTAGGTTATAAATAACATTACAGACCATTGGAAGCGTAGTGCATCAACCAAACATTCGTGTGAAACCACGGGGAAGTGCTAGTTTCTTTATGTGGCACTAACAGAGAAAAATATTCGTTCAACTACGACAATGTCATTATTCTTGTTTTGTATCTTAGAAAACTTTGGGCATAATAAAGAAATTAATATAATAGTTGGTTCAGTATGATACTGGTGAGCTATGTTTACTATTGCAGTCAAGGCTGCGGCTCAAGCCGAAAGCGAGAGCCATACATAGAGCTAAAAGTGTAATAAAAAAATACTCACTCAGTTACGATTTTCCCTTAGAAAAATGAAATTTCTTGAAGTAGTAAGTCATTATAGACAAAAACCCTGAGTCACGGTTGTAACATATTTTATACCTTAGTTCAGTGAACTAGAGTCACTGTTTTAAGTAAACGTGTTGAAAAGAATTCATACTTCACTACTTCTCTGGATTTAACGCGCACGTACCTTTTATTTGTTTTTGGCTTGACGTTTCGGCAGGGTTACACCTGCCATGGTCACAAGCAGACTGTCCGGCGACACTACTCCGTCGATGAAGTAGATTGATCTTCATCTACCCTCGATGTTGATAAATGTCCACTATAAAGCCGCGTACATACTACACTCACTGTATCCAGTTTTTTAGTCGACTTAAAATCGTGATGGTGAATTTTTGCAATCACTGGACTCCATGTGGCCGACAGTTTGAATCCTTCTTCCCGATTGAAATTATTGTGGAAGTAGTGAAGTATAAATATACAACGCGAAAGTTAAAAGTATAATATTAAAAAGAATTTGATTGCACACACACCACACTTTGCATTGATTTTCCCGTGCGTCCGTTCTACACATTTTTTGTAATAGCTTATTCAAGAAAATACTTTTCACAACCCCTACTTATTACACACCGCGACGTCTCTTTCAAAATATCAATAACAATTAGGTACACCTAATAACAAACACTTAGTTTTTGCGCCCTCACCCACGTGGATGCCGGCTTCCATCCTATTTTGCCCCATTTTCAAAAATTCTTTCTTAGTAGATACCTACAGACTTATCACAAAGAGCACCCACACCCTCTAAGTTTCATGTCTCTGTCTCTAAGACCAGTGGTTAGGGCTATACGTTGATACACACAGACAGTCAGTTAGTTTACCATTCAATATACCTATAAATAGATTTATCGTTCACACCGTAAAAAATGGTCTTCCACACAAGCTCTATTCAACCCGGTCAATACTTATCAAAGACTAGGAAAGTGACCCCGTTTGTGTCAAATGTCAAACAAGATACGCCGTGCTTTCAAGAAAATTGGCAAGGCAGTGTACGTACGATATTTTTATACGTCTACGCGAGTGTAATGTCAAATGATGTATCTTATGACGGTGTGACGGGATACAATATGTATGACGTAGGCTTTGTAACTTTTTTAGTGCGGCCTGACATTTGACACCGTTTATGGAAGGTCAAGTGTGTATAAGTGGGTAGTTTTTGTGTTTTCACCTGTGAAAAGTGAAGATTTAAGAATTGAAAAGGCTGAAGAATAATCAGTGTGACACTTGACAATAGATTTAAGATTGACCATTTTGACGACGGCCTTGCTTTATATATATACTTTTTTTTAAATGAATTTTTATCTATTTATAGGTATTCAATCCTAAAATGCGAAATCAAAAAAAACTGTGGTATGCTGTATTATAATTAAAATTTATTTATTTTCAGTTAGGTATTTATTTATTTTATTATCGCCGGAAAACATAATCAAAACGTCTATAAAATATGCCAAAAATTGCGATATTGTCTGTTTTTCTAATATTATTATTAAACAGAATTTATTATTTGTGGCTGTTGTGAAAACAGATAAAGTAAGGTCACATTGTAATTTATTATTTAACCGTGCAGTTTTGTGATAAAAACAATGAAAACCTACAGTTTATCTCTTTAATATTTTTCATTAAAATATAATTCATTAAAAAAATATATAAAGAATGTGGACATGGCGTGTAGGAGTTATTTAAGAAAATAACAATTGATAATTGTTGCAATAAATTGAGTAGTATCAAAATTATCTATATCCTCACAGGATTTACCGATATTATGTACAATAGGTGCATAATATCGCTAAATCCAAAGTTAATATTTTTATCTTATAACTGTAGCTGCCTGCCTCACTTGTACAAGTAACATGGTGAGTACCTTGAGCTCAAGATCAATAATACTGAGGCGGATACAGTTACAGCCCTTGCATTATGATCAATTAGTGCTGTGAAGATATTCTAAACATCTAGAGCTTCTAGTCTCAATGCTCGTTTTCAAGCTATGAAATGGAACGCCACAATAATCACGAGCAGTTGTGTAGAGCACTGTAGGTTTTGTTGACGTGTCGTATCATTTGATTTTTGTACTTAAGATCACAGCAAAACTAGCTAACTTGTCTTAGACTTTAAATATGGAACATCAATGAACAGTCAGTATTCGTGGTATACATTGAAAAAACACCATAATCCATACTAAATTATAAATGGGAAAGTGTGTCTGTCTGTCTGTCTGTCTGTCTGTCTGTCTGTCTGTCTGTTTGTCTTTCTTTCACGGCAAAACGGAGCGACGGATTGACGTGATTTTTTAAGTGGAGATAGTTGAAGGGATGGAGAGTAACATAGGCTACATTTTGTCTCTTTCTAACGCGAGCGAAGCCGCGGGCAGAAGCTAGTAATCTTATAAATGGGAAAGTGTGTCTGTCTGTCTGTCTGTCTGTCTGTTTGTCTTTCTTTCACGGCAAAACGGAGCGATGAATTGACGTGATTTTTTGAGTGGAGATAGTTGAAGGGATGGAGAGTAACATAGGCTACTTTTTGTCTCTTTCTAACGCGAGCGAAGCCGCGGGCAAAAGCTATTAGTCTGTAAAGCCCAGGTATAGTGGTCTGTTAAACTCACGGAATTTCTCTATGATCTGCTCCAATGTCTGTATATGGTCAATTGTATTAAATCCTGATCAAAAGTCTGCTTGTATTGTAATAACATACAAAGCTTGGGTTATTAAATGAAACCGTTTTTTCAACTCCTTGTAGGTAAATGGAAAAAGAAAGATAATAGGTATCTCAAATCAAATTGTAACGCGGTGGCAAAACAAAAGTACAAACAAACCAAAGCCGACGGCATTCGAAAGAAAAGTTATTTTCCACTTGGTAGTTTTTGAAGGCCGTTTACTTTTCAACGAAAAAATATTTTTGTTTAGAAACTTTAGGCATTGATTTCCAGACTGTAATAAGTTTGCTAGTTAAAATTGCCTAGGAATAAATTATTTTATGGGCGTGTTGTTTTAAACTGAGTACCTAGTGTTAGACTGAGTCTGAATCGAAAATTGGACATCACTACGTTACCGGCAAAATGGGGCACCACCCTATTTTTTCACTTTGACATAGCTTCTCGCGGGAATCATTCTTTCTTTTGTTTTTATGTTTGCAATTGTAAAGCCCCTATTCATGGTAAACATTTTATTTAGCAACATGGTTGCATAAACATGTTGACGAGTTGCTGTCATCATATTACGGGCAACACTTGTGTTGCAGTGTTGATCACGCCATACTGCAGAGTTGACGCCCGGCGAGCGACAACATCAGTTGATCAACAGTTGCTAAACAAATGTTTACCATGAATACGGGGCCTAATAAAACTTTATTCTTAAACAATTTGTGTTTAACACTAGATAGGAACTTGTCAAATGCTCTGGCAGCAACCACAATAATGTATTAAATTCACTAGACTAGGTACTAAATCATGCAACATTAAGATACATTTCAGATTCTGTGAACAGGCGTTTTACTTATGGACTATTCAGACATGCGGGATATTTAAATTACAAATAAAATGTTCATTCAAATTGAAATACAGAATACGCAAATTAAACTTTAAACAGTATTACAACAGAATCAAAGTCCATTGTCCTTCAATGACAAAAACCTTACTATCAGTTACATCAGCAGTTCTCCGCTAATCAGTAACAACAAAAAACGACAATTTTACTAACATTTTTATACACCATCTATAAAATATTTGATACACCCCTAAAAGCAGGTTATAAACATTCTATAAAAAGTCACCTCTGACATGTCGAGACAGCTATAAACAGGACGATAAACTTTGATATTGCCGTTGCTATTATATTTGTGTGTAAATGGTACTATTAAAGAGTATTTGGAGTAAACTAACAAGCTTTGCGACAGATTAAAAAAATAGTTGAGATTGTTTTTAGGCATTGTGTAAAAGAGACCAACGAGCTTAAATAAATGTTGTGAAAACTACAATGAAATTCATATTTTAAATAATAAATAAATAATAAATATACTGGGACAACTCACACACGGTCATCTGATCCCAAGTTAAGCTCTGTTTAGGGCTTGTGTTATGGTAACCAGACAACTGATATACATACTTCAATAATTGATAAATACATACATATTATAGATAGATTACACCCAGACACAGAACAAACAATCATGCTCATCACACAAAGTTTGTTCTGGGTGGTAATCGAATCCACGACCTCCGGCTTAGCAGTCAGGGCTACTAACCACTACACCAACAGACCTGTCAAAATTAAAGTTAAGTATTTAAAGATATTTAAAAAAAAAACTGTAGTATAAAAATGTAAAAGAGTAGTGACCATCAGTTTTCACAACAAAACTATTATATGCTATGCTATTATATAGCCGTATGTCATGTATCAATGAAACAACATTGGGGACCTGCAATGTGTGACGTAGGCGTATCGTTTAGCCCTTATTAGGGTTGGCTTCCAGTCTCATAGGAATCAACTGAATATCAGTGCTATGCATGTTACTAGCCCGGTTGGGCTGATTGTCAGACTTCTAACTAACCATAACGACTGACAAAGGTCTAAGAATGACTACCAAGATCAACGCTTTTACGTGCTTTTTAAGGAATATTGACATCCAACGGTTTTGTGGGGCTTAGCTTATATTATAACTTACCTTTGTGATTTAAAGATAAATAAATAAATAATAATAATAAATCCGATAGTGATCTAGAAAACTTAAAAGTAAATTATCAAACAGTCAAATTGGTACCTGTTAGGTTTTTAGACCGCAACTTATCCATTGGGCCACCACAGCACTTTCCAAGGCCATAAGCTGTACATTTCATGGTTACTATGTATTTTAGAAACTTATAAAGTTTACCCACCAAGATCCCTGCCGTATAGTTTCAACAAGCCACATCTATTACGCAAATTAACTCTCACAGTACAATATTGTTCTATAAGCTGAGTTCGCTTCGCAAGTTTCAGAAGACAAAATTTTCTTTACGTTATTCACTCATACAAATGTTGGTTGGTACATGAAAAACGGGAACACATAATATTAACAAAATAGGAGACAAACGGAATGGCGCAGACCGCCCCACGTTTTGAGATCACGTAAAATTACACGCCTTGCAGCTTTTAAGTATGGTACAAGTCTTGAGAGAGTGAGGAAATTAATTGTCATGTTCAAAACTACTGAATAACTGATGAAAGTAAAATTTGTCGGTTAATGTGGTGAAACAAAATGTCTTTTTCATAGATGACTAGCTAAATGTATCTCTTTAGGGTTGGAATTTCTAAAAAATCTTTCTTAATGGTTATAATACCTACTCTTTACAAAGCACACACAAGGTTCATGTCTCCAGGACCAGCCAGGACCAGCCTTCTGGACCAGGGTCTGGGTCGGTCTAACAGTCAGTCAGTTTACCATTTTATAATTAGATGACTGATGTTGTTAATTTAAATTGTGATTTTTTATTTAGATTGCAACTACAATTTGAATTTTGTGTATATTGCCATTTTATATGAAGGTAACCCCAGCGTCGTTGGTTACTGCTCCGCTTCCTCAAAAATTTAGCTATTGCATATTTACAACCCGACTGGTGGTTTCAGAAATAAGCTAGTTTGAACAAAAAATATTATTAGCCAAACAAAATATATAATTTACTAAGGTAGGTATTATGGGTGCCCTCTATCTGGTAGAAACTTGTTTCTCCGAAATCTATTTGGCATAATTCACTTGGCAGAAACTTTTTTAAACCAGCATTGTTAAGGTATAAAAAATATTTAACATAATTGTTTTTCTGCGACGATTAGCTCGCGTGGGACCGCCGGGGCCCCGCAGCGCCGGAGCCGTGACAGAAGCCATGCCTGCTGCATGTTGCATGCTTGCATGCTTGTTGCGTGCTTGCATGCTTGTTGCATGCTTGCATGCTTGTTGCGTGCTTGCATGCTTGTTGCATGCTTGCATGCTTGCTGCATGCTTGCTGCATGCTTGCTGCATGCTTGCTGCATGCTTGCTGCATGCTTGCTGCATGCTTGCTGCATGCTTGCTGCATGCTTGCTGCATGCTTGCTGCATGCCAAAATAAGATATGAAATGCATGCCAAAAGATGATTCCGGCTGTGTATTTTCTGCGATATGATGGTTCTACTTTTGATTATTATGGATATGAAATATATGCCAAAAGATGATTCTGGTTTTGAACTTTCTACGATGTGATGGTTATACTTATTGATTATTATGGATATGAAATTTATGCCTAAAGATGATTCTGACTTACAAAATTATGGGTTTCGGTGTATGGTAAATGAGTGTATGCCAAACGATTTTCTGCGAAAAGAGGTTTAGCTATCCGTTGCTATGCAAAATAAAATTATGACGTAAAAAGTTCTGCTATAAAGGGTGGACCCAGGTATTATGCCAGCAAATATTTTTTTTCCAATAATTACTTTCTACAAAAATATACAACATAAAATCAAACTCTTTATTATATTAGTGTAGATGAATATTATACATTTTTTTATTTTATTATCAGTTTGATTGCTTGTCGTTCTCTCATAGCTTATAACTTAGAGCCCAGTTTAACATCTTTGTAAGTTACTTCACGATGGTCTGACCTACATTTTGTGCTCGTTTCCATCTCCCAGAAACAACGGTATTTTTGTGTGGCAAAAGCTACTTTGTTCTGCATCCGCCGTTTGGGCCTTCATTAATTAAAACTGTACCGTGTTACATCATTGTGCGAACAATTTTTGAGGTGGCAGTTTCAGATGTTTTTCCTTTTTTTATAAATAACTACTGTGTGGACAGCAAAAAAAAAGAATTGGCACACAGGTGAAAGGGTTGAAATTGAATATGGATTGATTAATATGTGGTCATTGGAAAAACAAGTACTATAAATACATTAATGTGTAACATTTTAACGTTTTAACAAAAATAAAACAAAAAATAATTATAATAGGTTTCATGTAAAAAAAGATTTGGGACAGAAGCAGGACAAATCAAAAATATTAGTTAACCTTTAGTAACGACATAAAAAATAGCTATCATCGTCTCATAATGCAACGTGTGACGTCTCACCAACAACCAAAATACAACAACTCTCCATATGACATGTCATAACGCACCCAACGCAACGTATCGAGTAAGAACGCACAATGTGTCGTCTCACAAAGCAACACGTGACGTATAACAACGCAACATGTATTGAGCAACGACGCACCATTTAGCGTATCACAACACACTTTCTAAAACCACAAAACACATGTGACTTGCCATAACACACCTGAATTTCTTCCAACAAAAGTAAACAAAACACTGACTTAGAGATCCCTTTTCACCCTAACAAGTAATTATGTTTAAACTTTCACAACTCCTTTATTCTACTTACAAACTTAATTATCTAAAGTCTAAATCAAGTCCTTTATGGCTGTTGTTAGGCAGAAACTCACTACCCCACTTCTTGTCGAGTGATAGTTATTGTATTTAGAAAGTCAACTAACAAATTAAAAGGAGCTGACTTGAAACCCATCTAGCCAAAGGAATGCTCGAACAATGTCGTGTAGTATCGAATTTCTAATTTGTTCTCTGAAATGTAGATTGTTATTCTGAAATATTAGCTTCTGTTATTAAATGTCGGTTATAGAGTAAATTATCGAAGTTTTTGATTGATTTGAAGACAGGATGAATATTATTCAAAGACGGATTGTGATGAGCCTAGTTGCTTAGGTGTACGTCTCTTAGAATGGACTAGTATTTTTTTTTTATATTTTTAAAGTATGAACTTTCTTTACCTTGGACATCATCACATTAAACAGTCGTTATTAACTCTTGTTTCTTTTCTGAACGAGATGAGTTCTTCTGGTAGTGGAAGAATAACATATTTATTTATAAATAACATACCCCCACATTATCGACATCAATCCGTTTTCTACACAAGTTTGAACATCCCTTTATTTGCTATTAATTAAAACTCTTCACAATTAACCTCACCTTCATTCTAAAATAAGCTCCAATTTCAACAATTTAAAACAACGTAACCTAAAAGCTATATCGTTATACGGGTAATTTAATTTGTAGGTACAAGTAACTTCCAAATCATTTGGCATTGGAGTAACAGCCCAGTTCGGTCAGTACAGGTCGTTAGACGCTACAAGGACCGTAGTGTCCTATAATTGGTTGAATGGCCTTTGTACAGGTACTAATGGTCGTCTATGCTGATTTCGCTTTAGAGCGAAGATCAATGTTATGTTCGGTGTGAGTAAGATGGGCGAGATGTTAGGGTTTAGCCAGTTTGTTTGAATAATCTAATTTTATTTAAAGTAAAAATGGAAATTGTAGAATTTTGAGGCATTACCAAAACTTTCTCTTGAAGTCGATAACTTTATGATACTGAATATTGTTTTTATTACCAAACCCATTTTTTGTTATTAAAAATACCTGGAAAAGTAACTTCATAAAATGTCTTTACAGCAAAAATTGACATAATGTTTCGTATATATTTATATGAATATGTAGCGTTTAAATAAGTTTGACACACTTACTATTATTGACACACGAAGTTAAAATAAGTGTCCTGCTGCAGCTCAAGGCCTGAGGGTTGATCATCACATTTGGTCAAGGCATGCAAATCTTCATGACAATCTTTTCAATCTCCTTCTATGTTCAGTAGTCGTTAAGTTCGAATCTTTCCCTCAAAGTATTAGGTACATTTATGGCAGCATCAATGGTGATAAGGCCTCTCTAAAGTGTAGGCAAAGGTACACTTTAGGCCGGTAATATAAACAACATCTAAGGAACATCTGCATGACCACTATTGATACTTAATTCGAGTGCGGGGCTCCACTCACGGGGCTCCTTATTAGACAATGACCTACTTATTACTGTACTAGCTTTTGCCCGCGACTTCGTTCGCGTGAATTAATAGCTCCCGTTTTCGGGGGATTTCCGGGATGAACACTATCCTATGTCCTTTCTCGGGTCCCAGACTATATCTGTATTAAATTTCATTCAAATCGGTTTAGTGGTTTAGGCGTGAAGAAGAGACAGACAGACAGACAGAGTTACTTTGGCATTTATAAGATTAGTACGGATCCAACTATTGAATAGACAGAATATCAAATGGCGTATCTTCACGTCGATCCCTTTGAGCACAAATTTTGTTGAGCACTAATGATCAGCAGCTTAAATATTTAATGGTGCTCGAATTTAAGAACCTTTAGTGCTCAATTCATTTGTGCCCAAAAGTGCGTGCTCAAACGTGAATACTCCCAATGTACGACGACCTTAACTCAATTAAAATAGGAAAATAGCCCTTACAAAAGCATCATAAAGATATAATTATAGTATACAGGGCAAAATCTACAGCTCACTCACTTCCATCAATTTTATTTCCCCACTCAATCTTAATCTAAAATTCTTCATTCATAAGACTAATCCGCTTCAATAACTATTGTCAAAGCCGAATGGCTGGGCAAATTGTAGTTAATCGCGTTCCAGAGACCCACTTATATAATATAGCTACCTTTGTAAAGTAATCAACGCTTTGAGTAGATTCTACGATGTTGGTGGGTTAGGGCACGTCTGTATTTTCAATCGCAGAGGAAATACGATCCAATTTTGGAAATCACAGAGTTCTATTTCTTTTTCTGGGGGCAATGGGTCCGAATGATAAAGGGGATATATCCTTATAGACCCATTTATGTTGCGTCTGTCTTTCCAATTTTTCCCACCTCTTCTTTTTTTTTCTCTTAAACGACTGTATCTAAAATTAAAATACACTAAATAGTTTTCTTACACAAAGATTATAGGAAAAATATCCTTTTTTAGCTGGACCCAAAATATGTATTCGAGAGAAAATAATAATAAATTGTGTGTGGCCCAAAATATGTATTTTGGGCCACACACAACTGGCTTCTTCAATTTGAGCTAAAATTATTGTGTAGAAACGAAATTTTTTCAGAACTTCACAAATATGAGACTCTAATTTGGAAAACAGGTCGATACGAATTTCAAACTAGTTAGACCATAAATAATAGTAAACAAATAAAATAACGTATGACATTCCGTAATGTGATGGTCACGTGACTGTTCCCAATTTATATAATTTCCAGTGTCACAAACATATCTGCAAAAATAATTTGGGGTGTCAAACTTCTGGCTTTTGTATTACACTGTGGATATATTTTACCAGCACATAAAAAATACTACTTAAAACGGGACGGGAAACAGCGGTTGAAGTGATGACGTAAATGAGACGGAAACAAGAGACACTCTGGCAATGCTATACCTTTTTAAATAGTTATCTAGCCTTTAGGGTTTATAATCTATGTAATCAAGATATTGATAATGGCTAAAGTTTTAGAAGTTTTGGGTGCGCGGCCCATTATTGCTAAAATTACCATAAGACTTTTACATCGTTAAGCAAGGCGTCCACTAAGAGGACTGGATCGGGCCGCATTTGGTAAAATCGGCTTTCTACACGTTTTATTTGCTCACTGCATAAACGCGTACGCGTCTTTATACGTTTAGTGCGCAATATTTTGCTGTACCTAAGAGTGAAATCCAGGGCCAAATTCCACCAAGTGTGGTTACAAAACTATGAAGTATGAAACCAAGAGTAGTAAAAAAGAGATTAAATAATTTATTAAAAAATTCAAACTGTTCGTTGTCTTTTAAATCAAATTTACTCATAAAACTTACAACCACTAAAATTATGTAAATTAATTGAATTATCAATATCTCAAACTGTAACAGAGGAGGTGGATCGTAATTTAGTAATAGACCTAAATCTTGTAACTTGAGTATCTTAGCTAAGTTACGGGTATACCGTTTGAACGCTTAACCTAGATAATATTAACTGCCGCTATCTATTAGTTAATTTACTGGATATAGGGCGGGCTGTTTCTACTATACAGTAAAATATGGTGCCAGTGCCACCGATTAAACGTAGAATGTTTTATAAATGGCTGCCTTGACTTACGTTTTAAAGTTTAAAGCATTTATTTCATAGATCATTTGAAGGCACTTGTAAATTGTCAGAGAATCGGTCGGCTAGTCTTGTTAGTCACTTGTGCTAAAACGTATGTCTGTAAGTAGACCAAACAAGAAACTTCATAGACACTTTTTTCAAGCAGTAATAGTGTCTATACATACATAATTATACATATACAACAGATTCATTTCACAACAACACATTTCATTTATGGTTGGCATGAATAAAATGAGCTGTGTTTCTATTTATGTGAGTTAAAATGTGTTGTGTATGTATTTGTGAGTTGAAATGTGTTGTGTATGTATATATGAGTTGAAATGAGTCTGTTGTGTATGTATAATTATGTAAGTTGAAGTGAGTTGTGTATGTGTCACTATTACTATGACCGGTGTTTTACCCATTACATGGTAAGCTAAATACCGGTTAACCGTTAACGTCATCGTCGTATCAAGATTTCCTACTTTGGAAGACTGTTCCCTTTTAACCTTAAATTAATTGCCCGCGCGGGACAGAATCTGTCCCACTTTTCGCAGGTTCAGCTAAATTACTCATACAATTTAATCTGGATTTATCCTGGTGCTTTTAACAATATTAAAAATAAGGAATTTTGAATGAAGTTACTTGTTTAGATACGTTTTCAAAATAAGTTATATTTTGATTTTGATAAATAACTAGCTTGCACCTGTAATTTTGCCGGCGTAGATATTGAAACTTTATTCCTTATTTTACATCTTTAGGGTAAAAAAAAACCAAAAATACTTTCTTAGTAGTTACTTACTCTTTACAAAGAACACACGCTGCAAGTTTCACATCTCAGGGAACAGAAATCTGGCCTGTGAGTCAGTTTACCATAATGTTCAAACCTATATGATACTAGATTTTGCCCGCGGCTTCGCTCGCATTAGAAAGAGACAAACATTATCCTATGTCACTCTTCATCCTTTCAACTATCTCCACTTAAAAAATCATTTCAATTCGCCGCTCCATTTTGCCGTGAAAGACGGACAAACAGACAGACACACACACACACACACTTTCACATTATATAATACTAGCTTTTGCCCGCGGCTTCGCTCACGTTAAAAAGAGACACAAAGTAGCCTTTGTTACTCTCCATCCTTACAACTATATCTACTTAAAAATCACGTCAATTCGTCGCTTCGTTTTGCCGTGAAAGAAAGACAAACATACAGACAGACAGACACACTTTCCCATTTATAATATTAGTATGGATAACTTTGGATGATATGATAAATAGATTGGAAGCTAAAGTAGAAAACTACATTAAATTATAAATTAAGACTCGTAACTCTGTATTATACTCAAAAGGATACAAAATATCCAGCAACGCTGCCATAAATCCACAACGAATAGCTACGATATGGATAATATCTAAAAGGATTATTCAAGTTAAGTCCTGAGTAATGTGGTATTGGATTCTCCAATTCTGCATGAAGATTATAGGGTATCGAGGATCACGATACCAAGTTCTTGAGTAATGTAAAACCGGCAGGGTTATTACCTATGAAACAGCAATCAGCAATATTTGCGCAGTGATCGCGCCGTCACCGCGCGATCGTCAAAAAGAATCGTATTATGTATGAACCGATTGCTAATCGCTCGCTGATTGTTCTAATGCACTTATTGCTACAATGACGATAAAGTAGCAATTGCAAGAACTAATTAAATATCACCTTTAACAAAAAAATCTTAACTTTGCTCTTAAAAACCATATTAAATACGAAACCACCAAACGAAAAATGCATATTTTAGTTAACTGATTGCTCCACAGAGGCAGCACTATCGCTAGGATTGCTATTTGGCGTGACGTATTTTGAATTGACGTTTGAGCAGCAAATTTTGCTAAGTTATCGCGATCGCTCGGCTATTGCAAGATACGTAATCCCGGTGCCGTAGTGGCTGGCTTATGTATTACCTCTACTTTGTCATTGTATCTACATAGGTACACTAATACATTGCGATTTATAATGTAGTAAAAAGAACTTTGTGTAGAGATAAACGTTTTACTTACTTATCATATTATAATTTATCTTTTCAATGTTGCTGCCTCTTTGTGTCTATCAGAAAAATATAACTATAAAAGAGAAAAAGCTGACTAACTGACATAATATCAACGCAAGGTCTAAAGTGTAAGGGCTAAAAACTTGAATTTTGCACTTGAGTTCCTTTAGTAACGTAAAGATCACAAAGAAAGAATTTTTGAAAATGCTCCTTTAGTGGAAAATATGTTTTTCTTCTATTTTAGAGGAAAATATATTTTTTCTTGCACCTTTCTTCTATATAGGGAAGAATACAAGCAAAACCTTAATTCTTCCATATTTTCTTCGGTTTCTTCTATTTATTCCTTTATAATCGTAAACGTAAATTTCAATGCATTAGTCTTGTTAACGGGTTCAAAATAAACTTGTGTACTACGTCCAATCTAATTCCAAATAATTAGGGATCATTTTCTCAATCACTATTATGTCGAATATATAAATTATCGAACGGTAATTCTCGAATGGTTATAAACCTTTCAATATTATGAACACTTAATACATCGAGTGTTCAAAATATCGAATGTGGGTTTACACTGTCATTGAATGGACGGGCATTCAAAAAAGTACATTGAATGAGGATCTAGTGTGTATACATGCACAAAATCTCATATTCAATATTCTTTTTATATCGAGAACAAAATAAAAGCCTTTTTCGTTACAAAATGTCATTTTAATAATAATTTTCCAGCTGGTTATACTGGTGGTCGAGGTGCAAATATAAATCAAAATAAAGCATCAATTCATTTGACTTATCAGCTTTAGAATAGCTGTAGATTATACTTAATTTGCTATCGTGCCATAAAATATTTTACCCAACAAAATGTTTGCATAGCATCATAAATTGTAGACCCGCCAAGTTTATGTTTTTAAATTTTGCGGCGATAGATGTAGGGTACCAAATTTTCTTTATTTGCAGAAATGGGTTTAATTATACTTAATTCATAATAAACAAATATGTATAAACAAGGTTAACATTTCTTGCATTAATAATGACATCATCATCTGCCTAGCTTTTTCCCAACTATGTTGGGGTCAGCTTCCAGCCTAACCAGATTCAGCTGGATATCAGTGTTTTACGAGAAGCGACTTCAACTTCAACTTCAACTTCAAAACTATTTTATTCAAATAAACCAATTACAGGTACTTTTGAATCGTCAAGGTGTCAGTCTGTCAAAAAAATGAAGCTAGTTGCTCGTTCCAAAAAGTAGGTCCCATGGAGAAGAGCGAGCAAGAAACTCCATGGACACTCTTTTAAAATCAATATATTACAATAATTTGGTTACATCATTCATTGTTGTATCTAAGGTACTATACCAATACCAATGTTCTACTTGCTCGTGGTAATAGAAGTAAAAGTGGACTGTATAATGTTACTGGTTTTAATGCCGATTTACTTTTGGTACAAGATTAACTGTCCCGGACAAACATATATGTACAGGAACGGGAGGCAGGTGCTCTTCAATGATTGAATTTATTGTTCTTTGACGGTTATATGTTATATTTATAAAAATCGTCTTATTCCTAACAGTGTGTATGAGGTAATACAAAAAAAATAATTAAACAAAACTTATATCTAGTTGAACGACGTGCTGTGATTGGTCGCCGACAATGGCGAGCTCTGATTCGACGATACGAATATTAGTGTTCCGGTGCGTCGATAGATGGCGTTAGTAGTCGCGCCAACATACCGGCCGCCTTGGAAGCTCCAGCTTCCAATGAAGTATCTACGCTGCCGCTTGATTGGAGATGCCGCAGGCTGCATTCATGTTGTCGTCCTCTGCTGATGATACAGGTAGAGGGCAGATTTTCGAGAACGCTCGTTGTACAGGACCCGTAGCAGTTTGGATGGTGGCGACACGCGACACGCCGTCCTTTCCTGGGAAAATATGTGTAACTCTGCCCATACGCCATTTAAGGGGTGGTAAGTTGTCCTCCTTAATAACGACAAGCGTGTTTAGTGCTATGTCTTGACTATTCGCCTTCCACTTCGTCCTTGTCTGAAGTTCAGCAACATACTCTTGTGACCAGCGTTTCCAGAAGTGCTGTTTTATTTGTTCCACTCTTTGAAACCGTGCTAAGCTGTGAGTCCGTGCTGCGGTGAGGTCTCTGCAGGCTGGTGCAGTGAGTGGCCGGCCGATGAGGAAATGACCTGGGCTTAGTGGACGAAGATCATGTGGATCTGAGGACATAGGACTTATAGGACGGGAGTTCAGGACTGCTTCGATCTGTGTCAACACAGTACTGAATTCCTCGTACGTCAAATTAGCGGTACCTACGACACGCTTAAGGTGGAACTTACAAGATTTTACTCCTGCTTCCCATAATCCCCCAAAATGAGGAGCATAAGGGGGAATAAATTTAAATTCAATATTTTCAGTTGATAATTTATCAATTATTTTCTGTGAATTTTCCTCTAACATTTTATTAATCTCTTTCATGGCTCCAATGAAAGGTCTACCGTTGTCTGAGAAAATTTGAGCTGGTTTACCTCGTCGTGAGATGAATCTTTTAAGTGCTAATATATATTCTTGAGCAGCTAACGTACTGACAAGTTCTAGATGAATGGCCCGGGTAACAAAACAAACGAATATGCAAATATAACCCTTTTCCAATTTAGCTCCCCTTCCTTTGCGATTCAGTACGTTTATGGGACCAGCATAATCCACTCCACATCGAATGAATGGGAAACCAGGTTCTATTCGTTCAGACGGAAGGTTGCCCATGATTGGCGTTAAGGTTTTACCTTTCATTCGTGTGCAGCGGACACATTGGTGGACAACCCTTCTAGCTAAGTTTCTACCCCCTAACGGCCACCAATTCTCACGCACGGTAGCCAATAGTAACTGGGGACCAGCATGAAGAAGCTGTGTATGTTGATGTTGAAACAACAATTGTGTAAAGTTATGTTTACTTGATAAAAGTATCGGATGCTTCTTGTCGTAATTAAAGTCAGGCGAGTTACTGAGACGGCCACCTACTCTAATTATATCTTTTTCATCTAGAAATATATTAAGCCTAGAAATCGTACTTGAAGGTTTTAAAGATAAGTTACGTTTTAACTTATCATATTCCATCGGAAACGATTCACGTTGAGCAAGACGCGCTAACAACTGTAATGAGTCATTCAATTCATCTACTGATAACGGCCCCTTTGTACGATCTTTGTTTGGTGTGCGTAAGTTGTTTATGTATCGCAACAGGTAAGCGCCGGCGCGCACTATACGCTGATATGAACGAAACCTTTCAAAGTTAATAACTTTATTCTTTGTTACATCACAAACCATAACAGTTGTTGTTTGTGATTTTAGTTCTGGTAAGTCGGACTGTATAGTCGAAGATTGCTGTGACCATGACGTCTCAGAATTCTTTAAGAACTCAGGTCCGCTCCACCACAGACTACTGTCAATGAGAACATCAAGACTAACACCGCGCGAGACCAGATCCGCAGGGTTATTTTTGGTTCCTACATGTAACCATAACACATTACTTGTTATTTCATTAATCTCAACTATTCTATTTTGAACGAATGTTTTTAACGAATTTGGTGACATACGTAGCCATCCAAGGACAATAGTTGAGTCTGTCCAAAAGTAAATTTTGTGGAAATTAACACGCAATGACTCCATAATTTTCTTATATAATCGTGCGCCTATTAAAGCCCCACACAGCTCGAGTCGGGGTATGCTTACTGGTTTAATTGGTGCAACTTTACTCTTTGCACACAATAATCTAATAGTGACCGGTGAGTCATCAGAGTAGGTGCGGACATATGCACATGCACCATACGCACTCTGCGACGCGTCCGTGAAAACATGTAATTCTATGAACTGTGTGTGAGCACTCATAACATGACGCGGAATACGTAATTTATGCAAATATTTAAGTGTGTCAATAAATTTTTCCCAAGATAACGCAACATCACTGGGAACGGGATCATCCCAATTTATCTTGCACAACCACAATTTTTGTAGTAATATTTTGGCTACTACGACAGCCGGTGTTAAAATTCCTAAAGGATCGTATATTTGTGCGATTATCGACAACATTGAACGTTTACTTAGTAAAGTCGGTCTAACTACTCGGGTGGTAAAATGAAGTTCATCACATTTATTATACCAACCCAATCCTAAGGTTTTAGTTTGGCAATGTTCACCTAATGACAATTCTTTCGATATTTCGTGCTCACTGATATCAACGTTAAATATCCACTTACGCAAGGGTAAACAAGCCGAGTTTAAAGTATTTTGTAACTTGTCACAGGTATCGAGTAAACTATTTAAATCATTGTCACCTAGGATGACGTCATCAACAAAAAAATCTTCTCGGATTACTCTCGCAACCTGCTGATCCCCACATTCCAGCGCAAGCTGACGTAAGCATCTCATACTAAGGTATGGCGCAGACGCGGTACCATACGTCACGGTGTTTAGGCGATATACAGATATTGGGTCCGACGGAAGTTTACGCCATAATATCAATTGTAAATCTCGTTGGTCTGGTTGTACAAGAAAATTCCGAAACATTTTTTCAACGTCCGCACAACCGACGTATTTATATTGCCTAAAGCGTAATAAAATACTAAAAATGTCATTCTGAAGTGGTGGACCAATATGTTGAATATCGTTCAACGACTTACCGGATGACGTCACTGCGCTTGCATCGAAAACAGTGCGCAGTTTAGTCGTACTGCTATTTTCATTAATAACGCCGTGATGCGGCAAAAAATAGTGAGGTGACTCATAAGTTTTAACGCAACTCATATGACCGAGCCTTTCATATTCCTCCATAAACTCTACGTATTTTTCCTTAAATTGTGGCAAACGAGCGAATTTTCGTTCCAACGACAGTAAACGTTTTTCAGCCGCTGTGTAACTGTTTCCGAGCACCTCAGCTGATTCCTTTAAGGGAATGCGTACGGAAAACCTACCATCTTCCATACGTTTTGTCGTTTTGACAAAAATATCTTCGCACGCACGTTCGTCAACACTAAGGATATTTTTATTAACGTTATTGTTTATCTCTTCGAGTTCCCAAAACATTTTCAACTGTGTGTCAATTGTTTGGGAGAAATTACATTGCACACTCTTTACGGGAAGTGTGTTATTACGTAAAGGTCCCGACATTATCCAACCCAACTTAGTATTTTGTAAATAAGGACCATTATTCAACTTAATTTTGCCATCACACAATAATTCCCAGAACTTATCCGCGCCTATCAGTATATCGATATCTGACGGCGAGTGAAAGTTCGGATCGGCAAGTTGAACATTATCAGGTATACGCATATTATTTACATCGACACTAAATGTGGGTAATTGATTTGTAATGCACGGCAACACTAAACAATCAATGTTCATACAAAACGAGTTTAACCTCGACCGTAATTTTATTTTACAAATGTGGGTGGACTGCGAAATTGCTTGACCTACCCCAGCAACGTGATAAGTGGACTGTATCAACGGTGTATTTAATGTTTCACATAACGATTTTTTTATGAAACAATGTTGACTACCATTATCAAGCAGAATGCGTACAGTGTGATATTTGTTATTATCAACTGCTATGTCCACTAACGCTGTGGACAGCAAAACGTTGGGTAACAACGAATATTCCAGATTACTGTTTTGCGATTCTGAATGGTTAGCCGTTACGTGTAATGATGCTGAGACAGTGGAGACGTTAGCGGTGACCGGCTGTGCTGATGCACTCGACCCGCTCACCTGTGATGCGCCGTCTACCTGCCCATCAACGTGAAGCAAACTGCTGTGCTTTTTATCACACAACCTACATGTCCGAAACTTGCATTGGTCAAGTGGGTGGGTTGTGCGTAAACAATTGATGCACAGCTGATGCGTTTTAACTATATTATTCCTTTCTTGGACAGACAAATTAAGAAACCTTGAACAGGAATAAATCGCGTGATTACCATGACACATAACACACAGTACAGGGCTTTGTTTTGTTTTTGAGTTCGTATTACCCTTATTGTTATTGTTAGTAACGTTCGTAGCAACATGAGTATGTGTATATTGCTTCTTAGAGCGCGTTTGTTCGCCGCCTTTGTTCTCGTGGGATTTGTTATGGTTCACTTTAATCATTTCTAAGACGTCGGCCCTGTCCTTAAGAAATTTAAGCAAGTCGTCTAGTTTCAAAGCTGACCTTGATTCAATTAACGAACTAGCTGTGCCTTGAAAATCTTCCCATTCGCGTTCAGTGGCCTGATCTAACTTGGAAACGACCATGTAAATTATTAAAGTGTCCCACGAATCTGTTGGTTCATTCAACGTTTTAAGGGCACGCAAATTTCTCAAAACAATATCTATTAAGTTCCTAATCTGGGAAGCGGACTCTTTATTTAGCGATGGAATTTTAAATAATGCCTTCACATGATTATGAACCAATAGTCGCGGATTATTAAATCTATTCTCTAATAGCTCCCATGCGTGAGAATAGTTATTAGCCGTAAACTCTAATGCACCTATAACGTGTGCCGCGGTACCGGACAATGACGATTTTAAATAATGAAATTTTTGAACAGGATCTAAATCATCGCGATCATGAATCATACTAACGTAAGAATTTTTAAACTCTAACCAGCAATCGTATGAACCGTCAAAGGAAGGTATTTTGATATCGGGTAATTTAATGCCCATCGGCCTACATGTTGAAACACTAGACTTGTAAAGATATAAAGATATAAAGATATATTTATTTGTGTAAACATGTGTAACATTATACATATAAATGCAAATGTAGGTGAAAAGATAAAGAGTGTTTCAACATGTTTTGCCACAATTGGCGTACAAAAAAAAAGAAAACAGTAATTTAAAAATACCTATATAACTATTAAAACAATTAAGAAAAAACCATTAAGGAAATAAAAACAACACAATAAAATATTAAAGACAATAAGATTAGAAATTATCATTTAAAAAATCTTTAACACAGTAATAACATTTATTAATTAGTAACTTCTTCAGTTCTTTTTTGAATAGGTTAGTATTATCAATATTTTTTAATTTTGCTGGAATTTTATTATATATTATTGGTGCCATACAAAACACGCTTTTATGAAGAAGTGCTGTTTTTGCAAAGTGAGGTTGTAAGTAATGCTTATATTTATTACGTCTATTTCGAATTACATTATCTGACAAAAGAGGAAACCAGTGAGGGTTCTTTCTAACAAATAAAGCTATTTCGAAGATGTATAGTGACGGAAGTGTCAGTACCTGGTATTCTATAAACAGTGGCTGACAGCTGTCGGTAGTTTTGATCCTAAACATAGCCCGAATACAGCGCTTTTGCATTTTAAATACCATTTCAGTGTTTGTTGAGTTTCCCCAAAATATTAGTCCGTATCTAAGCACCGATTCTACAAGTCCATAATATGCAGTCAGTAATGGGTCTCTGTTCACTGTTGGTGCCAGTCTATACAACGCAAAAGATAAACTACTTATTTTTTTACAGAGGTCTTCGGTATGACTTTTCCAATTGAGTCTATTATCGATTCTTAAACCAAGAAATTTGGCTGTTTCTACTTGTTTTATTATATTATTTTCATATGTAACTTTAAATTGAATTAAATTTTGAGGTCTTTGGCTGTAATTTATTAAATTTGTTTTATTGATATTTATTTTTAGGTTATTATTAATTAGCCATGTTATCACTGATGTAAGAGATTTATTTATGTCGCTTTCAAATAGATTTTTGTCATTGCAAGTAATATTTACTGTGCTGTCGTCTGCAAATAAAATCATAGGTTGCACAGTTGCATGAGGGAGATCATTAATGTAAGTAATAAATAGCGTAGGTCCAAGTACGCTACCTTGGGGAACACCATACCGAACATATCTTACTTGGGATTGATACTGTTCTTCTTTTTTTGTTTCTATGTTAAATTTTGTTATTTGTGTAACCTGTCTCCTATCAGATAAATAAGATTTTAACAATTCTAAAACATTTCCTCTTATACCATACGCTTCCAATTTACTAGCCAATATAGAGTGATCAACGTAATCGAAGGCTTGTGTCATGTCGCAAAATATCGAGCATACAGGGGTAGTTTTATCAACAGCAGTCATTATATTTTTTAAAAATTCAAATATAGCCATATTTATGTTTTTACGTTTTCGAAAGCCCTTTTGTTCATGGCATAGGATATTGTTATTTTCTAAGTAGTTATTTAGTTCTATATTGTAATAAGTTTCAAAAATTTTTGAGAATACAGAAAGAAGGGCAATGGGTCGGTAGTTTTCAACTGATTCTTTGTCGTCTTTTTTCAATAAAGGTTTAACAATTGCTAGTTTGAGTTGTTTTGGAAATGTGCCATTTGTTATAGACAAGTTAATAATATGGCTTAAGTGATGACTTATATTACCCTTTACTTCCTTAACAATCTTTGTTGAGATTCCATCGTAGCCGACACTTTTTGTATTTTTAAGGCCATTTATTATCCTATTTACATGAAGTGGTGTACTTGGAGCTAAAAACATTGAATTAAGTCTATGTTTAATTAAGGATGTTACTTTATTACCAGATCCCAATATTGGTTTAACTTTATCAACAAAGTAATTATTAAATGTGTTAGCTATTTTTGTTGGATTTTTGATAATTGTGTTTTGCGTTTTTATTTTTTCTATGGGTTCTCTTGGTAAATTTGGCCGTACTTTATTGATCATTTGCCACGTTGTTTTGGATTTGTTATCTGATGTTTTAATTTCGTAATTATTTTGCGCACGTTTCGTTAGGAATATAATTTTTTTTAGTAATTTAGAGTAACTTATATATTTTTGCTTATTCGCCTTTGTTGAATTTTGTCTAAATTTCCACAGCAATAATCTTTTCCTCCTACAACAGATTTTTATTCCGCGAGATATCCACTTACATTTATAATTAACTTTTATCTTTATACTTTTTTGCGGAAAGCACAAATCGTAGAATAATTTAAAATTGTCTATGAAATATGTATACGCCATATCTGTGTCGTAGATATTATAGAGTTCCGAGAAAGAAAAACTATTTAGACACATTTTAAATTTATCGATGTTTTCTTCACAAAAGTCTCGTTCCGTTTTATTCCAATATTTTAATTTGAAGAGCTTTTTTATCGGAAGTTTTATTAATTGGGCTGTGTGGTCTGATAAACCAAATTCCAACACTTCCGTCTTACACTGTTTTTTAAAATCATGGGCAAAGTTATCGATACAAGTCAAGCTTATCAGCCTAGTAGGTTGTTTTAAAGCAAGCTTTAAGTTATAGTTCAATAACAAACATTCGAAATCTAGGGATACATTATTGTTTTTTAAAATATCAATATTAAAATCTCCAGCTATTAAAATATTATTGCACCTTATTTTTGTAACGAGTAAAATAATTTTTTCAAGCTTTGCTAGAAATGTAACCAAGTTATTAGAATTCGGTACTCGATAGATACAGACTATAACAATTTTGTATTCAGTAAGTTCGATAGCACAGCATTCAAGTACATTCATTATAGTATGTGTCTTAACTTCAGGAATTTCCCGACATTTGTGATCCTTATGAACTATGATGCAAGCTCCGCCTCTTTTGCTGTTATTTCGACTAATGCAGCTAGCTAAAACATAGTTATTTATGTGGAGATATGTTTCAGTTCCTGCCATCATAAAATGTTCCGTAACACAAAGAACATCAACTTTTTTGTTTTTATCTGCAAGTTCTTCCATATTTATCATCAAGAGATCAGTTTCGTTAAATAATCCTGCTATATTTTGATGTAATACGTGTAGGTGATTAGTTTCGAAAAAACATAGATTCAGAGGTACTTTCATTAGTCAGCTGGTTTGAGGGCGTAGGGCAATCCATTGTGTGTATTTCATACTGTATTATACCATTAATATAGTCTTGGATGTCTTTGAAAATAGTTTCCATGCCGAGTTTGTTCACCGCGCCACTCTGTATATTAAACATCTCATAACTACATTTAAGGTTTCTATTTGAATCCAAGAAGTAAGCATGTTTATGGTCTAGTATGTCAAAATATAACAAATTATTAAAGTTCTCCACTCGCCAGTTGAACATATTTGTGTGGTGCCCATACTTGAAGGTGGGCGCACATATAATTATATTAGTGTGACTTAGTTTCTGTAAAACTTCTCTTATGTAGAATACAAGGCCAAAGTAGTCACGAGTGTTCTTAAAATCTTCTTCGCCTATTAAGATAATACAAAAGTCATTAATTGTAAAATCTTGTATTTTATTTTCCAAACTATCAATAAGTAGTTCTGTACTGCAGTTCGGCTTAAGATAATGGCATATATCGTAATTTTCAGAGAAGGTTTTTTGAGAAATAGATAACATTTTATGTCTGGTGTTAGTACTCAATATGTGAATTTTATTTCTAGTGTTTTTCACTTTAACTTCCGAATGACGTTGCGTGGGCTCATTACTGGATAATGGCTGGACAGGGGTGGTAGTTTGTTCTATCATCGTAGACTGTATTTCACATTGTATTGGTAATTGTTTATTTTTTCTTGTTCTCTCATTTTTGAGAGGTGTTTTTGTTTTGATATTTTTTATGGGGCTATGGGTAACAGTTTTGTATAAATTATTTTGTTCCAGTAATTTAATGTTCGCGCTCTTGAGGTTTGAATTTTCAATAGAAAGAGTTTCAATTTCGTGATGTGCACTGCTAAGTTCAGATTCAAGTTTGTTAATTTGTTGTTTTAATTTATATATTAGTTCGTTTTGTGATTCATCGTTTGACAAGTCTGGCATACTGGATACACTTGATACACTTTCATCGTGGAGGGTATGTGTCGAAACTTCGCTCACATTACTTGAGTTTGGGTCCGAGGTTGTTCGCTTTCGTCGCAATGTTATATTATTAAGGAAGTTGTTCATCATAGTAAATTAATAATTTAAACGAAATTCCTGTGAATCACAAAAAGAGCTTGCATTCGGTGGGGTTTGAACCGGGTGACACGAGATTCGTATGACTCGTTCTTACCACGACAGCTATGTTTACTTGAGAAAGGATGTCGAAATAAAGGTTCTGCTTCTAGCTTTGGTCGAATGCTATTATTGTAGTTGTGGTAGTTATTTAAATTTCAACGGTTTTCACTTTTTTGCACTTTTTTCTTTTATTTCAATTTATTTTAGCACTTTCACACATTGTTTGATAATAACTAGTATGTTTGTATATGTATGAGTACAAATTTCACTCAATTATTGGTTTTTAGTCACTTATAACTGTTCACACAATAACACGATAATAACTTTGTCCACGGTCCAATTAGTGAGTAGATAACAATATCACGGATGATTTATACTATTTATTCAACATTGAACACGTATTTATAAAGAAATTATTGTTTTTTTTTATTTTTTACGAATATTATATACGGAGCTTAATGTTTACGTGATTGTCTACCTCCTTTTTTAATAAAAGTTTCGCAGAAGCTACAGCACGGTAAAATTGATCTTCAAAACGATCTCTCTCTTCCAGCTGTTTTGCTAGATCGAGATCTTCTGCTACTTCTTCTTCAATTTTAGACTGTATTTCGCTATAGGACTCTATCAAACTTGAAGTACTCTCGACACGTAAATTTAATTCTATAGACTGTTGATCAGTTAAGGGCAAAGTGAACTTTTTCACATAATTTTCAAACAGAGTTAATCGACCTTTTAAAACACCTCTTTTCTTAATTAAATCTGACAATTTAGGCTCACTCATTTTGGGGAATTAAGGAAATCAAGAGTACTTACAGTTGCCAATGTAGGTGCGTGCGAACCAAGGTGGATGCCGTTGCGCAGGTAGGCACCGCCAATTGAGCACTGCCACTCCTGTCTGTCGATGCCTTAACGCTGCAGCTCTTCGCTCGAAACGTGACTCCTCTTCGTATTTTGATGCGACGAATCTTCGGAGACCTCAAGCCTTGAACTCTTTATTCGGCTCGATAGGACCACTTTATGTACAGGAACGGGAGGCAGGTGCTCTTCAATGATTGAATTTATTGTTCTTTGACGGTTATATGTTATATTTATAAAAATCGTCTTATTCCTAACAGTGTGTATCAGGTAATCCAAAAAAAATAATTAAACAAAACTTATATCTAGTTGAACGACGTGCTGTGATTGGTCGCCGACAATGGCGAGCTCTGATTCGACGATACGAATATTAGTGTTCCGGTGCGTCGATAGATGGCGTTAGTAGTCGCGCCAACAATATATTATGGTAAGCGAGAGTCGTCCGCCGCGGTGGTCTCTGTGGTCGCGAGTGGTCGCCGGTCGAGCGGTTCCCCGCACATCGGCTCCGCTTGCTGGCCCGTCGGTCGATCACGACGGCTGCTCGTGCGGATGACTTGCAGGACGGTCACGTCGGCTGCGCATGCCCATGACGCGTACGCCGGTCATGTCGGCTGCGCGTGATGGTGACGCGTAGGTGTTGGGTGTGATTCCCAACATGCTGCCCGGGTTGAAGTAATAACTTCAAGATTCTGGAAGGGGGCAAATGTTATTAAAGGCTCTCCTTATGGTGCCCCTTTTGGTCTTTACCTCTGCAACTCTTGAGATGCCGTCACAACCAGGGTAAACCTTTATGACCCTTCCTAATGACCAGAGCAGTCGAGGAAGAGCTCTATCCTTAATGAGGACAAGAGAGCCTAACTTCAGCTCCGATGTTGAAGAGCGCTACTTCACCTTCTGCTGTAGTAGAGCTACATATTCAAGGGAGAAATGCTGCCAGAAGTGCTGCTTTATGTGCTCTATTCTCTTGAAGCGCTCCAGATGATTAATGTTGCGATCAGAAACCTGTGGATGAGGTATAACATTTAGTGGCCGTAAAATAAGAAAGTGAGAAGGTGTCAGAGAAGAGAAGTCGAGGGGATCGGAGGAAAGGGGAGTAATAGGACGGGAGTTTAAAACAGCTTCTATCTGAGTGAAAAAATAATATAAGAACACAACGTAACAAGTACAACGTAACAAGTCGGACATGTTAGAAATATTAAAATAAACAAAACAAATTTTAAAATAACTGTGGCAGCTACGAGATGACCAGTCTCAGCAGACAGCGCCCGTTCACGGACATGACGTATGGATTGGCACCAAATAGCTCAACCATTTTGAAGGGAACCAAATGATCCAACACACACGCCACCGTCAGTGAGACATTTGAGTGAGCATGACAAACTCCCAGCTGCCAGAGTATATTCAGTCAATGATAGACAGAAAAAATGTAAAGAACATAGTGCTCACATTGTATGCTATGTGAATTTATATAAAACAAACAGTTTGACTCGACACAATACTATTATTTTTGTAGTTTTACAATCAGATATCGTCGAATACTAATCAATTACACGGTTGTGGAGCTAGACCAGCATCCAGCCAAGCATTTTTGTCAGCGATATAATCGCTCAATTTATAATATGCCTGGCTACATAGTGTGCGTTTTATTTTACTTTTAAATTTAGTTTCATTCAGCGATAGAATGTGAGGAGGTATTTTATTATAGCACTTTAAACAGAACCCCATGAAAGATGAGTCTACTTTAGCTAGCCTAAAGCCTGGTTGAACCAATTCGACCCTATTTCTAGTATTATAATTATGCCTTTGCCCTCTTTTACCAAAAATATTCAGATTTTTTCTTGCATACATGATGTTTTCATAGATAAATTGACAGGGTACCGTCATGATGTTGATTTGCTTAAACAGTTCCCGTAGTGAATCGCGCATACGCAGATTGTATATGGATCTGATGGCTCTTTTTTGCAGAATAAAAATAGACTCAACGTCAGCAGCTCGTCCCCACAATAAGATACCATACGACATAATGCTATGAAAATAGCTGAAATAGACCAGCCTTGCGGTATCTACGTCAGTAAATTGCCGAATTTTTCTAACAGCAAATGCTGCTGAGCTTAACCGACCTGCAAGGGATGTTAAATGAGGACCCCATTGTAGTTTTGAGTCAAGCGTGATTCCTAGGAAAACAGTTTTGTCTACAAATTCTAATTTCTCTTTATTAAGAACTATATCACAATCGCTACTTTTGACATTTGGTAGAGAAAATCGAATGCTCTTAGTTTTATTACCGTTTAATACTAAATTATTTGCCGTAAACCAATTATGGACCTGAGTGAGGGCGTTATTTACGCAGTCAAGATTTTTGGCCCGTCTAATAATCTTAAAGATCAAAGAAGTGTCGTCGGCAAATAACACCATATGAGGTTGGTGTTTAAATAAATGGGGCAGGTCATTAATATACACTAAAAAGAGGAAGGGACCCAATATTGAGCCCTGTGGAACCCCCATTTCTACTTTCAAGCCACTAAAATTAACTCCATTTATCTGCACTTGCTGTTGTCTGTCGTTTAAATAAGACTTCATTAAATTAATCGCAAGTTTACCCAGTCCATAATGCTCAAGTTTCAGCAGTAACGTGTCATGATTTACGCAATCAAATGCCTTGGAAAGGTCACAAAAGATTCCTATAGCATCCTGCGCCTCTTCCCAAGCTGTAAATATATGTTTTAATAAAGCCACACCGGCGTCGGTCTGCTACTGCCTATCAGACCTCCACAATCCAGTAACTGGGCGACACGATAGCTCTTGGTTAGGCTGGTCAGACTTTCTGGCTACTCACTACCCGTAACAACTGTCAAAGTTCTACGAATGACAACCGGGACCAACGGCTTTACGTGCTTTCCGAGGCTCAGGATGTCAGTAATGTCCAAGATAAACTTTAGAAAGTACATATAAATTGTAAAAGTCACATTGGTACTTGCCCGCATTCGAACCCACAACCTCTTACTCGAGAGGCGGGCCCCTAATCCATTAGGCCATCACCACATTCATCTCATTAATAATAATATTTTTAAAAATAAATCCTTGAAATATGAAATTAATTATATTTTAAAAACAAGTCCCCGCCGCGACTGTCAGTTGACGATAAACTCAAAAACCACTGAAACGATTTGTATGCAATTTTCACGAGTAGACAGGTTGATTCATGAGGACGGCTAATGTGTAATACATGCATATCATCGTGAAGAAAAGTCGAGAATTTCAAAGAATTGTAGCATCCGTGTGAAACTTGGGAGGGTCGCTAGTCAGGTATACATAACTACAACTACTATATTAACACACATAATCAACTACTATATCTACATAGAATAGATAAAAAATCTACATAACAAAATAGCACAAAAATAGGCTTTTCTACCTTCAACACAAAATAGCACTCGCCTACCAAAACCAAACAAACAAAATAAAAGAATTTAAATAAAAAAAAACTCGAGACGATAAATGACTTAGTAAAAGCATTGTCGTTACTGTCACACACATATACGGTAGGCTAAGGAAAGCCATTATTAATAGCCACGGACTTGCCCAGAGGTTGCCGTTGGGAAATAATATATCGTGACCTTTTGATGCCGGTTGGGACTTGAAAATATTGTCCTAATGTTACTCTGTTTAGTTCAACTTGATTCTAAATGTGTTTGGTTAATATTTTGGGAGTTTCCTTGTTATTGTTGGTATAGTGAGAGCGGAATTCGTATTCGGATATTCGCTTTCGCATTTATTCGTTTATATTTTTTAGAATTGCTTTTTTTATGGATAAGAGTCTGTGTTCCCAAATGCATATAACCCGGATGTATTCAAGGGACGAGTGCATAGGCATCTTTTGGGTGAGCTCGCTCCATCGTAGGCCCCGTCTATGCCCTCAGGCTAGTCTGGGACCAAGAGCAAGCCCATATGTAATAAAAAAAAGGAAATAATCAAATGACTTCTCCCGCCTTTAGTGTCAGACTTTTACTGACTAAATCCCACCCTTGTTCCTTCAGCTGCCCTTTATGTTTCGGGGCCACGATAATTATTAGAACTATTCCGCTATTTCGGCAGGCATTGGCCCTAGAGGGTCTCGTCACGTGCTGAATGCTCTTAGGAGCTGTATTAGTTGCTTTCGCATTTATCAATATAATTATCTTTACTACTCGTATGAAATTTGCTATGAAGACGTCACAAGAAGTTCCTCTAAAAGATCAAGTTTTTACCAAACAAAAACAAGTGATTAAAAATCATTGTTTTCGTTTGGGATCTGTCGATAACTAAACAAACAGCCAATGTTATCACATTTTTTTATCGAATTAGCTTGACGACTCTCGGAATAAGAGCAAAATAAATGGCAAGTCAGCTGTCCAATTAGATCTATAAATAAATCTCGCTTGTTTTATAAAGTAAATCTTTTCGCGTTCGCATTCTCTTTCACGAATGCTTAAAAATGTATATGCGTGCCATCACTTTGTTTATTGTATTTTCTTAAGGCTTTTCGGAAACCATTAAGCTGAAATTATATTAGGCTGAAAATATTTACGTATATTATGATGCGTAGTCAAGACATGTTTTGATCATCTTTATATTGTACGTGAAGTAAAATCTCATAAAAACCCGTTGCTCTATATGCTAACATTTTTTATACCTAAACTAAACTCAATAAAGATAAAAAAAAAGAATTTCAGACTACGTATGTCCATTTAAAACGTATATAAACACAAATGTGGATATAAAATGACTAGTTGGTTGTTATAAAAGTAAAATATTTATATACGAATTTGTAAATACTAGCAATGTAAACAAGGTTTGTCATTAAACATTAATAAAAATGAAAAATTATAAAGGTCATGGGAAAAATATTTGTATGCCCATTAATCAACAATCATATAGTTAGTGACTTAATGTACTGTCACATAACTAAACACCATCACGATAATGATTTTTAAATGGCGTACAAGGCTTTGAATTATGCCATCATCATCATCAGTTGACGTCAGTCACACTATTTATTACAGCTGGACATAGGTATCCCAAGGAAATAAAGTTGCTGCCAATTACTCTTCGTACTTCGTCACCCCATCTAGTTGGTGATTGTTTAAACGTGGTCTCTACACGTCTACTTCACCGATTAATTTACAATCATACTAGTCCATACTAATATTATAAATTGGAAAGTGTGTCTGTCTGTCTGTCTGTCTGTTTGTCTTTCTTTCACGGCAAAACGGAGCGACGGATTGACGTGATTTTTTAAGGAGAGATAGTTGAAGGGATGGAGAGTAACATAGGCTACTTTTTGTCTCTTTCTAACGCGAGCGAAGCCGCGGGCAGAAGCTAGTAGTATTATAAATGTGAGTGGGTCTGTTTGTTTGTCCGCCTTTCACGGCAAAACTACTGAACCGATTCAAATGAAATTTAGTACAAAGATAGCCCATAGCTTGGAAAAAAACATAAGATAGGTTTTATCCTAAAAATCTCACGGGATCGGGAACTACGCGGGTAAAACCGCGGGGACAGCTAGTATATTATATTACCACTGACAAAAAATATACTAAACCCAATCTACCAATTATGTCCTTTTTCAGCCTAGAAAATATGATAAGTCTAAGTTTTGGACTGAATGCCCTTTCAGAACAGTTATTTCAATTACAATTATTAAGTAGCTGAGTAAAATCAACCCAATAAATAACAACAACCAAAACAGCTTAATACCCAATAATAGACATCTTCAAAATGTTAATTTAAAGGTGTTCTATTGAGCCATCGACAAATACAATTTCAATTAATTTTCTGCTATAGTGTCGAAAATTGATAAACTTAAACGTTCTTGCAGCCATTCGAAGCCCCAATTCGATTTCAGATACAAATACGATGCCTACGGTGTTCACCGGACTAAATTAAATATAAATAAGATCGGAGGGTCGACTAGGGATTCAGAATCGAATTAAAAAATAATAACGCCTTTCAATACTGCCAATGTTATTCTATCGATAAGGCTTTCGGAGTTCAACGGTTCTGGAAGTTTTGTTAAAGAAACGTTCCGATGTCACTAAGTGTTCTTAAAGATAGAGTAAATTGTTCCTTTAGTAAGTTATACAGAGTCAATGTTGTCGTTACAGATATCGAAGTTTAAAGTAGTTGGAAGAATTTGATCATGAGCTTTAATGTTTTTATTCTCATTGGTTATCATTTGGAGAGTATAGCAATAATAAAATTACTATTTCACCACGTAAACAACTTTGGAAAAAAGTGTATTTTTTTAATATTTTTTAAATTTACATATGTCGAGAGCTTAGGGTTTCAGATGTTTGGAAGGCGCACGAGCCGGGGTCAAAGTTAAACATATTTTATTAAATAGGACATGGGACACTAACTGACGATTATCCATATTATATACACTATGCAAGAATCTAACAAAAAAATAAAAAAAGGTAGGACTAACAAGAATATTTAGAAGTTAAACCCCTAAATAGGACATGAAAGTTTTGACATCCGAATGAAGCCGCGAGCGAAAGCTAGTAATCCTACATAAACAAGAAAGATGTTCTCAAAATAATTGTGATTGCCTAGTTTATTTATTTATTTATTTATTTAAACTTTATGCACATATGTACAATGGCGGACTTAATGCCTTAGGCATTCTCTACCAGTCTACCCAGGGTGGTGCAGAGATTATATGGTAGGTGCACTTAAAAAAGAAAAAGAAAAAGAAATGGAACTTAAAATTAAAAAAAGGAATAAACATAATTACCTACATAATTATATATTAAAGTATATATTATATACACATAAATACATACATAAATACATACATACACAAATACATAAATACATATATAACAAAGAATGTAGTGACTGGTCAATAGACTCTGCTCATTTGTTTTGAAAATGAATCTTCAATTTCCGCTTAAATCCATAACGGCTACTAGCCGTCCTGATATCGAGAGGAAGCGCATTCCAGAGAAGAATGGATTGAATCCGAAAGGAAGAATGAACTAAATCCGAAGTATGAGAAGGGCAGAGTAAAAGAAGATTATTGGAAGAGCGCAGGTTTCTAGAGTGCGAAGAACACAAAAATTGGAACTGAGAAATAAGATAGGAAGGAGGAGTGGGACAATGCAGCAAAGAGAAAAGCGTAGTTAGAGCACGCAAATTTCGCCTCTGGCGAATGGGTAACCAATTTAACTCAGCCCTGTAGTCAGAGACATGGTCATATTTTCTCAGATTGAAAATAAACCTAATGCAGTTATTAAGGATTCTGTCCAACTTATCTAACAAGATCGAATTCAGGTCAAAGTAGCACATGTCACCATAGTCGATTAAAGGGAAAATTAAAGTCTGCACAAGCATGGTCTTCGTCTTAGCAGGCAAGAAGTTTTTCAGACGATACAGAGAACGCAAAGTACCATTGGCTCTCTGACAGACACTGGAAACCTGCTTTTGCCAACCAAGAGTTGAGTCAAGATGCAAACCGAGATCTTTTACATCTGGGCTGAATGGAATGACGGTACCATTAAAAATAATTGAAGGAAGAGAACTAACTGTCACTCTGCCCAAGATGCGCGAGCTGCCCAATAGAATGGCTTGACATTTTGAGGGGTTTACCGACAGCCCAAACCTATCAGACCAGTCTTTAATTGCCTCCAAGTCTCGGTTTACATCATCAACAGCAACACTTAAACTATCCAATCGTGCTGCAGTATATAACTGAAGATCATCGGCATAAAGATGATACGAACACCGAAGACAGTGAGTTATTAAATTAATAAAGATAGAAAATAACAGAGGAGAAAGAATACCGCCTTGTGGAACACCAGCATCTAGCTCACGCCAACTTGATGAATTCTCATCGACGCGCACCGACTGCTGACGTCTCCGAAGATACGAAGAGAACCATTCCAGCGCCTCAGAAGAAACCATAAGGTGTGATAGGATAGCTAACAGGATGTCGTGACTGACGGCATTAAAGGCGTTCGAGAAGTCAATTAACACAAGCACAGTGATTTTAGTATCACTCATGGCTTCTCTAATGTCACCAGTCACTTTAAGGAGAGCAGAGGTTGTGCTATGCCCAGGCCTGAACCCAGACTGAAATGTACTCACCAGATTGTTCCTGTGCACAAACCCCGTGAACTGTCTGTGTACGCAGGCTTCAAGAACTTTAGACAAGAATGGGAGAATGGAAATTGGCCGAAAATGATTAGGAAGAGAAGGATTACTAATTTTAGGAAGTGGACGGACGTAAGCCATGCGCCACAGGGAAGGGAAATGTCCGGAATAGAGGGAATAATTGACAATATGGGTTATCGGTGGAAGAAGACAGTCAATGATCAAGGTGATCATGTGACGACTAATACCATCGCAACCCACAGCCTTGGATTTTATAGAAAGGATAATCCTTTTGATTTCATCCGGAGCGACTGGAGAGAAATGAAATGGTTCTATGATGGGACCAGGTAAGTTCTTAATGAAATCCACCGTCTGAGCAAGTGTACTTGAATCTAATTGGCTAGTGGAAGTGAAGTGACGGTTAATGTCATCAAGGCCAATTGTCTTAGGAAAATCCACATGACGTGGCCTGCCGACACCAAGAGTTCCGAGGAATTTCCAGATATCGGCAGGAGAAGAAGAAGAAATATTTTCAAGAATATGGCGGCGTTTGGCGTTACGTATCATCTGATAGTTTGATTTGTTTTTGTGCTATTGTTGGGGTATATTGTGTGTGATACAGGTTTATTTTTATCCATTTCTCGGGACCACCCCCAAGTTCCGAAATATATAAAGATATAAATATACCTTGAGGACACACCTTTGAAAGGCGTACGAGAGGTCGAGGCTAACTCATAGAGGCCCTTCAGGTTACTCGCAGAGGCCATTAGGTAATTCGCAAAGGCTCCTTAGGCACTACTTTTAATAATATTATGCTGTCTTACAATTTTTTGTAAGGAACATTTATAAGTGTATAAAAAGACAGGCCTTTTCGTAGTCGACGCACAGCTGAAACTATTGAACATGAAAGTATAGTATTTTTTTAATGAAATAATAAAGAATTTCATATATATATATTTTTTATGAATTATATAAGTTAATTTTGAAAATTCGGTGGGGTACCAGTAGTGGACAATGTTTTGCATGGCTGGTGATGGCAGATACGATCTAGTATCCATTAAAAGATTTTATACAAAAACTATGAGACCTCCTTTCCTTTAAGTCGTTTTTTGGTCAGAAGTTACAAATATAGATCAAAATATTCCCATGGTTTTGTATAGAATTCCTGTATATTCTAAAATAAACCCCCTGTTGTGAACGCAATCGCCAATATTGGCTCAACTTCAGCATCCTGTGATGAATTAGTAGACGCTAGTATATGTTTGTTTGCTAATGGAACTATGAACATTCAAGTGTCCCAAATGGACCATTGTGAACGGAACCAATTTAATGAAACCTATTGCCATTACTGCTCACTATTTCAGGAACATTAATTATCAAGGTAATAGATCTAAGTAATAGGTTGGGGTTTTTCAAATATCTGTACATTTACATGATGTGTTAAAATGTTTACGTGAATATTGTCTAAAAAAAATGCATTGAAGTAATCAAACTGATATCATTATTCTTGAGCAACGTTATCCGAAATGGGTTTCAATGTTTTAGATCATAATATTTGGTAATAAAAAAAAATCTTTCAACTATATAAAGCTACGTTATCAGAGAGTAACAAAGGCTATATCAGATCTCGCTATGATCCACTGGAGTGAAGCAGTTAACCAAAAACCTATCATTGCGAGGGACAACTAGACGTAGATATACAGCTGGTTGTGCTGAGAAGCATCCTTGCCTACACGACCATGCCAAAATTGTAGCTGGCTAATAAGAGGCTAATAAGAGGCTGTTGAAACGATCCATGCCTACCATACAAAGTTATAATGAGTTCGTATAATTATGGTCGAGCTACAACACTTAAACATCATACGGAATAGCCTTTTGAGGAAATTGCCAATATCAATTTGGGTAAACCTGCTTCAAAAACCAGCAAGTTCTAGCCATCATGAGCTCTATCTTAAGAAGCTTCAAAGAATCGTTGTCAAAGTTTACCAATACAAATTGTAACATAGTCTTCAATGGATTATATTCGCGTGTTTTGCACAAAGACAAAACCTTGGCAAATGAGTTGACCAAGTTTAATTAGACAATCCACGTTAGATACAAGAAACTGTTTGTTTGTCCCAGTTGTTTGAGATTTGTGTTCGTGTGTTCACAACTTTGTTGGGTTGAAATTGTAGATTCCTTCGGGGTTATGCTGTTTCGCAACAATATTTTTATAATTGCACTAGCTTCCAGCGGTTTTGTACGTGAAATGCGTACTTTTGTAGTTCGCAAATAATTAGCTGGAATTTTTTGCTTCTATATTTGCTTGACATTTAGCGCCATACTAATAAACGCTGCATAAAATCATGACAGGTTTATACGTCAAAAAGTGTATGGTTACACAGGCTTTATTCATTGCATAACTTTACACAGTGATTATTAGTAAGGGCATTAATGTTTATATTTCGACCAAATGAATTTAAGCAGGATGTTTTGTAACATGTATTAATATATATGTGTTAACCTACTTATGTGAAAATTTGTGAGGATAGGTGAACAGATTTTGTTGAAACTTAGCAGTAATATTATGACTTATCTCAGAATATAACATAGGCTACATGACACCAAGTTATGACCAACATAACGCGGGTGAAGCCGCAGGGGACATCTAGTGCTGCTATAAAAATATGCTCATTTCTGTGTGAAAAGACAACAAATATCTATTCATTAACATTAATTTATTTATTTAATCTTAATGAACAAGGGTACAAAGACGAAATTAATGCCCTAGGCATTCTCTACCGCTCAACAACAGGTGATATAGATTTATCCATTCATTCATACATCCTCAAAAACTTCGAATTCATGATATTAACAGACAGTATCTCATCTTTCTCAACTAAAATTTCCTTCAAATTCTACATTATTCAAAATAATATAAAACCATTTAGAATTCACAAAAGAACTTTGAGCGTTCCTAATTTAAAAGCGCCTGACTTTTATCTTTTTTTTAATAACAAAACTTTTTATTATTCTTATACAGTGAGTGTATTATGATGAATACTACAAAGAAAAAGCCGGGCTTTCTCTACTGTTGTCACATGATAACGGAGGCTTACGTCATGACTGAACGAAGTTCGCCACAAAAACGTTGAGAAGTTAAAGATACGAGTAGCTGTATAATAATGTTGACCCAAACTTGTTTCTGACACTTTTTAGATCGAGCCAGAAAAAGTGAACACATTTCTGGTAGAAAATTAAATTGAAAAAACCGAAGTTTTGGACGAAATATGCATAATGGACTAAGAAACGGGACTTGTTAGACATACTTTAATTTTAGATGACGGACATTTTTAAGATCGACTTACTTTTTGGTAAGAAGATACAGTGAATAGAAATCTATAAGTTCTAGAATATAATAACCTGAAAATATTTTTTGTTGGTTGTTTAAACGAATTTTGAAAGTACGTGGTAAGTAAGTAAGTATATCAAGCTACATCCCGCATATGCGGAGCTGTAATCAAAAGTAAAAAAAAAACAGATAAATTTGCGAAGATTATTATAATAATAATATATTAATTAGTGACCCATAATTATACAATACACACAAGGTTTTTCCAAACAAAAAATGACGAAAATTTCAAGTAAAATAAAAAAGTCCACTATCAAAGTAAAATGTCACCATTGGGTAGTTTCTATTAGTTTACGTATTGTTTAGATAACCTCACGCTCTAGCCCATTGGAGCGAGGCAAAAATCGATAACACAGGTCCCGCGGAGGATGGCTAGTGAATATATAAAGACCAATCACACTTGAACCCAAGTAAGGTATCTATTTACCTGATACCTTAGGAAAAGGATCCAGCTTTCTACTCAGTAAATACACATCTGACGTAGGTCTAGCAATTCAGGGACTTAGTCCATTAGGCTGGTAAACACTTTAATCATAAACTAAATTCCAAATCAAGATTCCCGAAGATCATATTATGCGTTTTATTGAAACAAATGGATAAGAATGGTACTAAAAATAGGAAATTTTATTTGCTAGAAACATGGTATATTAACTTATATAATGTCAATTTTCATTTTTAAGATATAAATACTACATCAATTTTATTATTGCTATATTATTAAACATTTAAGTTAAGAAATCACACGAAAGAAAATCTATTACTAAATCAATTTATTTACAAATTACTTCCACTACACGTCACATACTTTGACATTTTTCATAGAGCCAATTTTCAAATTTATTAGGCTTAGTTAATAAAAAACCCTATAATAGTCTTGTGGTCGCGATTATTTAATACGAAGAGATTAAAATACTTGGGAGTACTAATTTTGGAGTCTCATGATGTTTCTTTTAAACACTTTGCTTTTTAACAAACACTTCAAATAGTTGAAGCCCATTTTCGGTATTTTTATATTTCATCGACCAAACTACAGTTTTCGTGCCGACCAACTACCGTTATCGCTTCGAAACAATGGTCTCGAGAAAGCTTCTGCAACCACAATCATTCCAAACTAGCATTTTGCTGACCTCACGCTGGCTTCATTCAAATGTGACAACTAGGATAGTCACCTCGTTAGTGAGAATTTTGAAGTCCTGTGGCAGCCGCAAGAGCTCTCAGGGAAGACGAAACCAAGTAACGACGTCATCTTTAAAGAAATCACTCATGTTTTGAAATTTTACGTGTATTTTTCTTTGTTTTTGTGTGTTTCAGTACAGTCTTTTTGGTAAAGTTTTAATTTTACTTGTTTTTGACCCCCATAGCATCTTTTAATACTGAATTATATTGTCATGTTTTTTTGCTGTAGAACGAGGTTAAATTTTGAGCGTTTTTTTACTTCATGCCTTTATTATAATTGATTTTTTGGTCCAAACATCGAAGTGTAATAAACAGATAAATAATAATATTAATATGAATATGATTACTTTAGACTACGTTTTACATGTTAATTTCTCGATTTCTGTTTCTACATCGTTCCACTAGTTAAATAACTTTAGATGTCATATCAAATTCATAGGCAGCCTTAATACAATCATAGCTATCTAAATTCAACATCTATTTAGAATTAATTTTAACATTCGTACCCAATAACTTCCCTGAAAGGCAGGAATCATCAAACAGAACTGTGTTTAAATTATACCGTTTTATTAATATACACCTTGAAACTGGGACACATAAATAAGCAAACTATGTTGTACGTCAAGAGATTCAAAGCCGTTGAAAGCTCTAGTCTAACTTGTTGGCACTTAAGTGGCTATTATGTTATCCTCTTCGTCACCCCCGCCCAACACAAACTTGTCGACTTGCCCTCACACTTCAACAAGACCTGTCAACGTTTCAAAATATCAAACTCCCATATCTTTAGGCTCGACATCGTATAGCCTTTATGAATTTGTTATCCAACACTCGTCGTTATTTACTTCGGAAGCACCCACTAATAAAATTTTAAGTGCTACCGAATCAAATTTTTAGGTCGTGCCTACTCTCGCTTTTAAGTAGAACCAAGGATGAATTTAAATGAGCTTTTCAACAGCGTTGACTTGGAATTGCATAAATATTAATGGTTCGCGGACTACAAGACTGATGGATATGGATTAGCCAGAGGGAGTTTTCTTTAAGCAACTTGAGGGGACAACGTGTCTACAGCAAATTGTTTGTTGCTGTCCAATGAATATTAATCATTTACATTACCAAGAAAACGCTTGAATGCCCTCTTTCCGTCAATATTGCGTTCCGATTTATTATTGTTCCTGTCGACGTTAATGCGACGTTGTCAGTCAAAGACTTTGCTGTTAAACTTAAGTTTATTATCTTTGTATTTACTGTTTTAGTACTAATAAATAAATTTGTAAACAACAGTCCTAATGCTTCTTCGGTACAAAGCCTGTCTTTAATGAGAAGTCGTTTGTATTTCTTCGAATTATATTAAACTTGGGTCTAGCGTGAGAATGTCGACAGATTCCTGAATATTAATAGCTCCCTTATTAATGTTGGAACGTCGCATTACCATCAAATTATTGAAATTAGGCTTCGTTGCTTGAAAAAAAAAATTTAACAAAACTTTCTTTTTTGTTTCAGGTTTACATGCGATAAAAATTGTGAAGTTTGTGGTGCCAGAGATAATTCAGTATGGTGTTCAAGACTCGGTCATATTAGACTGTGATTACACATATGGGAACAGAACTCCTGGCCTCATGGTTAAATGGTTCTTCAGAAGCAAAACGAAACCAGTGTATCAGTGGATAGTGTCGCAAAAACCTCAGGACATAGGAATTTTAAGAGGTCGCGTGGACTTAAATTACAGAGCATCTGATGACCCTTTGAAAATGTACAGAGCTCTTCGAATAGTGAAATTAGATACGGACATTTCTGGTGAATATATTTGTGTAGTGTCAACTTTTCTTGATGAGGATGTCAAGAGTAAACATATGACAGTCTTTGGTAAGTGTTTTGAACATTTTATATTCAAAGTACTCATTCTAAAAGACAGGATTAAAAAAAATATATACTATTAAACTTTTTGGTCTATCAACAATGATTCAAATCTCAAACAATTAACATCATGATCCCAAAATTATATTCATCATTTAAATATACACCACATTATCACAAACTAACGTAGAATACAGTTGAACCACTTATTTTCATTCCCATAAATTCTAGTTCTCCACGTACACGTGCCAGGACTGAACACTAGAAAATTCGTGTTAAACTTACATAAAGTTCAAACGCAAGACATCCAATCCATACTAAGAAAACATTGAATTTCATATTTGTAGGTTGCTTCCTCGTAACCGTTTACTTTCTCGCATAACACGTAGCGGGTCCCTCTGACACAGTTATAAGCGATGAGGGCTGCTAGGAATAAATGAATTTTGGGATACAATATCTAACTTAGCTTATATATTGTTTTCTTTCACATGAATGTCTTTTATCACGGTTGCAGACGGTATTTCAGATATCTTACGTCCTTTTCTAGATCTTAAATTAACTACGTCTTCCATAAAATTCATTACTATCAATTCTATGTCATTAACGATGTCATTAGTATCATTTTCTTTTTCTACAGCTAGTTTGTTTGTGGCATGTTTTTCTTTACATTTCTTTTATGCTCTTAGAGTTTATTCTCTTTCTAGTCACGATACGATTTCTCAACTATAATAAAATTCTAATGAAAGGACGAAGGCCTTGTCCCCAGCTGACTTGATTCCATGTTTTTTAACCACTGTTTGTTAAACTTCAACTTTGACATTATTAAATCAATAATAATTCAATGTCAATATGGTTAAATGAATTTTCACCTATTCCGTTATTATAATTTAAAATTTAACTTCTGTGTGTTTATCAAGCTCCAAAGATTTATTAACTTCTTACACACAAGAGCATCAGCCTGTCTATCTTTGGGTTTCTACCATAGATATATTAAAGAAGGTTTTTACCCTAATCCGTACAAACTTTAGAAATCAATTCAATAATTTAGCCGCGATAGCCTGTTAGATAGATAAACAAAGCTACTTTCTCATCTCAAGGATATAGTCAGTATTACTTAATTAACCTTATGCGACAAAATGTGTCTTGGTAGTAAGTTAGGCCAAACTACTATCCTTGTCACGGTCCTTTCATATTGACCGAATATGTCTTGTAGGCGTAAACTTAAAGTGGTCGTCAAACTTTAACATTACTGGCGGAATAAATTAGGTTCATATTGCAACTTCGACATTGTTTTCGTTTATTTGAGGTTATGTAAACTACTGATTCTGTTGATGTTTTTGTTTCTATTGTACGATGGCTATTCAGAATCTCTTATTTAGAAAGACCTTTAGAGGACCTATAAATGTTATTGTTTTTCTTGTGAAAGTTTAAACCATTTTGTTTTAATACGTTATGTTTATTTATACATAGCTGTATCTGCAGTAGTTCATAGTTGTATCATTCTATTTTGACTTCTTCTTCTAAAATTGTTAAAGCGCTAGATTCTCTTGCAAGTAGTAACATGTTTGCAATCATTCAAATATAAAAATTACTTTTTTAATTATTATTCATGTACTTTAGAAGTTTTCTCTAAAGTAACTATCATTGATATTGATGAAAGAACCTGTCTTGAGGAAATCTGAACTTATTATAAAACGATTCGTATTCGAATGTTTTCTCTACAAAAAGAGGCCTTTGTGGAAACGATCGGCTGCAATTATATTATTTACTATGTTGCACCTGAGGCTTCACCCACATTTTTGTCTTCCATCCCCTATTTTACCCCATTAGGGTTAGATCTCTTATCAAAGAAGATATTCTCTAAGTTTCAAGTCTCTGGGACCAGCAGTTTCAGATGTGCGTTATTATAAATGTCAACAATCCGTCAGTAAGTTTACTTTTATATATGTTGAAGAATATAGATTACTTCATCTTCACTTCCAGTCACTTTTTAGTTCTTGCTACACGCCCTCTCTCAAATCGGATATCCTTTTTGTTTAACTAAGCTATTTTTATACATTCAACATCTGCTATCCGAGTCCCGCTTTTTATGCCATGACACTTGTAAGCCTTCCGATCAAATACAGGATTGCTCTATTCCAATTTGACTTTAGACGTATGGAAGAATGGTGCAGTACTTTTGATTGGGGATTGGGGAAAATAAAAAATATGGTTGCAGTTGCATTGACCTTATATTGCAACCAAACTACAGAGGTTTTTATGAGGGACATTTGGTTTCTGACCTATATTAGAAAAACATAAAGTTAATTTAGCAAACAAGTTTCTGTATTTTACCAAAAAAAATTACTGTTTTGTTATTTTAAGGGTTCCATGTCCTGTCTCTCTATCTGTTATAGTTAATTTTTTTGATGGCCCAAACACGAACGTAATGTTTGTAATGTAAATGACAAACAACTACAATTTTGGATCTATTAACCTTTCGACAACCAAGCGATAGCCGGCTGTCGGGCTGCTATTGTTTTTTTATTGTGTCTTAAATCACGTGTGTTAAGGTTTAATAAACATGCTGGTCCCCTCCCCTTAGAACATTTTGTGAGAATCCAATTCGCACTTGAGTACCTCTCTGCTTAATTTAAGACAGTTATCATTTTAATTTTATCATTTTACGTAAAAGAAAAAATAAAGTTTGTATTTCTTTAACCACAAGTGCAGAACTAGGCCTTATTGTCAACGTAATTTCGAATTGACATGCACTTAGCCAATTCTTTTATTAAAAGAAGGAAAAAAGAACCCAATGCGTGTTCAAAGAAAGTTATTTCAGTTAACTGGGGGTAGAACAATTTAATTGAGATCGTTAACGGTTGGTTAACAGCCTGTTACGATTCAGTAACTATTTCTTTGTTTTTATTGCGTGTGAGAAATCTCTTTATTTTTGTGGAGATTTTAGTATGAAATCACAAGATTTAAATGAAATCGCGAGCTCTAATTTAAATACAGGTAATCAGGATACTTTGTGTCTTTTTTGTATTTCTTTTAAAGAGTCGTGTGTCCTAAGTTCTAAGTTGTGTGGTAGAGTGGTTAAGCAATTATCTGATAATTATGTCAATTCCCGTCAGGGACAAATATTTGTAAGATCTAAGGATATTTATTCTAGCTTTTGTGTACGTGAGCTTATATTAATATGTTTATAAACAAACTCACAATGCAGAAGAAATTCCTAGTGCATTTTTTTTTCTTTTTAGGGTTCCGTACCTCAAAAGGTAAAAACGGAACCCTTATAGGATCACTTTGTTGTCCGTCTGTCCGTCCGTCCGGCTGTCAAGACCCTTTTTCTCAGAAACGCGTCGAGATATCAAGCTGAAATTAATATCACATACTCGGGTCTGCTATCTCTTAAAGCAGTGAAAAAATCAAGTTTTTAAATCAACGCAATAAAAAGATACGGCGGTTTATATTGCAAATTTGGACATTTGCATGGAAATCAAAACCTATAGGGTACTTCCCATTGACCTAGAAGCATGAAATTTGGCAAAAAGCAAGGTCATGTAGCACAAGTAAAGGGAAAACTCCGAAAACCGTAAATTTGTAGTTAGTTCACACCAGGCGTCCGTCTGTCCGTCTTTCTGTCAAGAACCTTTTTCTCAGAAACGCGTCGAGATATCAAGCTGAAATTAATATCACATACTCAGGTCTGCTATCTCTTAAAGGAGTGAAAAAAATCAAGTTTCTAAATCAACGCAATAAAAAGATACGGCGGTTTATATTGCATATTTAGACATTTTCAAGGGAATCAAAACTCAAAACCTATAGGGTACTTCCCATTGACCTAGAATCGTGAAATTTGGCAAGAAGCAAGGTCATGTAGCACAAGTAAAGGGAAAACTTCGAAAACCGTAAATTTCTAGTTAGTTCACATCAGGCGTCCGTCGGTCCGTCTGTCTGTCAAGAACCTTTTTCTCAGGAACGCGTCGAGATATCAAACTGAAATTAATATCACATACTCAGGTCTGCTATCTCCCAAATCAGTGAAAAAATCAAGTTTCTAAATCAACGAAATAAAAAGATACGGCGGTTTATATTGCATATTTAGACATTTTCAAGGGAATCAAAACTCAAAACCTATAGGGTACTTACCATTGACCAAGAATCATGAAATTTGTCAAGAAGCAACGTCATGTAGCAAAAATAAAGGAAAAACTCTGAAAACCGTAAATTTGTAGTTAGTTCACATCCGTCCGTCCTCCCGCTCGTTCGTCTGTCAAGACCTTTTTTTTCAGAAACGCGTCGAGATATCAAGCTCAAATTAATATCACATACTCAGGTCTGCTATCTCTTAAAGCAGTAAAAAAATCAAGTTTCTAAATCAACGCAATAAAAAGATACGGCGGTTTATATTGCATATTTAGACATTTTCAAGGGAATCAAAACCCCAAACCCTTAGGGTACTTCCCATAATGACCTAGAATCGTGAAATTTGGCAAGGAGCAAGGTCATGTAGCACAAGTAAAGAGAAAACTCCAAAAACCGTAAATTTGTAGTTATTTCACTAAAAAACAAATTAACGGAACCCTCGTTGCGCGAGTAGAACTCGCACTTGACCGGTTTTTTTTATTTCTTTTAACGTCAGTATAGTTTTGTATTTACAGTCAGTATTTAAAGTTTTTGTTTCGTGTCACTTTCTTTTTACTTCAGACTGGAGTACTTCTGTTGTTTAGTTCACTTTAGACTTCAGGAGAGTGCACGACTTTGAGTTTTTATTATTGAGTTTTTCTAAGCAATTATAATATCAATTTACAGAAATATTAAGGCTTAAGCATTTCATTCACGCCTCACTCTTACAACATTACTCACTACACATACTCACTACCATACTTTTCAAATTGTTTAGATGTTTATCTAAATATAGAAAAAAATATGAGGAAGGATTAGGGATTACTACAACACAGGAAATTCAAAAACCACGCAATTTAGGACATTATGCATTTACTATACAAAAATAATATATCTTTTATTACACACACACATATCAAACTGAACTCACTCCTAGAAACAACGTAAAATAAACTTTAATACCATGTAAAAAAATACAAATTTGCAGTGCCGGAGACGAGTTTTCGCCTGATTCAGAATAAGACGGATGACGACACGGTAAATGTCATCTGCGCCGCGGAAGGAGCCTTCCCTTCGCCAAATCTCACCATAGCAACGCCAGAGAAGTAAGTAGTTTATCATAATACTCTTTAAGGTTCAATTTCATTTGTATTATGACCCTGTATTTATTTGATTATCCCTTGAACAGTGGCAAAAGAACAATGGCCTTGGAACGTAAAAAATAGAAGGACTTTTAGGTTTATTGTTTGAATAAAATCTTTCTGACAGAATCTAGGAAATATATTTACTAATACCTGATACGTATTATAAATGCGAAAGTAACTCTGTCTGTCTGTCTTTCTGTCTGTCTGTCTGTCTCTTCTTCACGCTTAAACTACTGAACCGATTTGAATGAAATTTGGTACAGATATGGTCCGGGACCGGAGAAAGGACATGGATAGTTTTCAACCCGGAAATCCCCCGGGAACGGGCACTATTAATTCACGCGGGCGAAATCGCGGGCAAAAACTAGTTATTAATAAATACTCCTTTGTCTGCATGACGTGTTTGCTATCCAATAACAGTAAAAGAAGGAATCGAACGTAAGATGCTGTTTGATTGTATTAAAAACCTGGAAGATAATGTATGCCTAAAACATGCATGAAAACTGGAAATTCTATTTTTTCAAAGAAACATTATTATTTAAAGACGTTATAGTGAAGATGTAATTGTCTTAATAAAAGTTTTCCCGTTCTCTTATGTGCATTATATCGTGTTGATGACTGGCAAGCATTACTGTGACTTTTCATTAAATTTCATGTGTGTTTTATATTTTCTAAGTTTATCTTACACATTACTAAAACTGTGAGTGAAAACATTATGAGGAAAACTGATCGTATAACTAAAATATATAAATTTCTGAAATCGACAATCCAAATAGGTAAATAGGTAACCTAGCTGGTTTGGCTAGGTGATCAATGTTTGTCCCTTCTCGGTATGAGAAGAGGCCGTAACCTGTAAGGGGATAATAATAGGCTAGTAATAACATTGTTATTTCTCCATAGAAACATAATCACAACACTCAAAACCACCGAACAAAACCAAAAAGTCTTTGTAACTATTACTAAACTGCACAATGAAAAAACTCAGTAATTAAAGTTTCAAACTAGAATTATTCTCTTTAAAAATAGTTAGACTAGACTAAATTCGTGATTTTTCTTCTTTTTACGAGTGAGAAAATTTAAGGGTGTCAAGTTAAATTGTTTAAATTGTTGGAGGATTTTCGCATGTAGGTCAGTTGAGTTACTGCTAAAAACTGGAGTATTGCATAAAATGCAACGCTTGGTAAAATTACCGCTCTAGAAGCTAAGGTCGTTGAACTTACATTAGTTGTAAAGGAATACAATGTTGATATTTGTAGTTCAAACAAAGTTAAAGAAACTATTAAAAATATTTGCTTGAAACGCGTGTAACTATTTTTGATAAAATTGCATTTTTATCGTTTGTCATAAATCAAGATGAAACAAAGTTTTCTGCTCTTCAAAATTTTTTGTAAGCCCAAACATACCTACAGGCTCCATTAACAAAATATAATAATTGGATATGTTTTAAAGGGACGTCGGCGTTTTTAATTTAAGTACTAATATATAGAGTCAGATAACACCACGGTACGATTTGCGGATGGAGCAGTAACCAAATGTGTAATTGCTCCTTACCACCAAGGGTTTGTGTGAGAGGAGGCATTTATCTATACATATTACGGCTAATAGCCGAAGTGCGACCACACCTAGTTGTAGCCGGCTAAAACTAGGTGCAACCGCACTTCGGCTATTAGCCGTAACATATACGAAATGATAAACTGCCTAGCTGTTGATATAACAACGCCTAAACAACTTTTCTGAAAGACATGAAACTTGCAGGGTTTGTTCTTTGTGAAGTAGGTAATCACTAAGAAAGGTTTTTTGAAGATTTTTTGGTAATTCCAACCATAAAGGGTTAAATGTATAGTGGTTAAAGAATGCCGATCGAAGTATCGACATTCTTGAGTTTTGACGGGCCTGTTGGTCTAGTAGCCTCCAGCTCAGCAGTCGTTACTAACTACGGGTTCGATTCCCCCCCCCCCCCCTCCCCCCGGACATACTGGTGTGAGGAGCATGATTGTTTGTTCTGTGTCTGGGTGTAATTTATCTACTATATTATGCACGTATTTATAAATTATAAAGTATGTTTATCAGTTGTCTGGTTACCATAGTACAAGCTCTGCTTAGTTTGGGATCAGATGGCTGTTAGTAATTGTCATTGTTATTATATTTGTGTTATATAATATATTCACGCGCGCGAAACCGTTCTGTAGTATTAAAATACCTACTGATAATAATTATTATTTGAAGAATAGGATTTTAAACAGAAATAACATGAGTGGTTACTAAAATACTTCCTCGCACATCTTATCGGATCACCTCTCTTAAAACATAAATAAATTAACAAAATTAACTTACCCTACTAAAACAGAGAATATAAGTAGTAGGTACTGCTTCATGTTCAAAGTAAAATTTAAGTAGATAGGCTTTTCCTCAAGGCAATCTGAGCATAAAACGTTTAATATTACATAATTAGGCCAACAAAATAAGCTCACAAATTAAATCTCGCTTCATTTTTATACCTAAGAAAAGTGTTAAAATAATCATCCTTTTTTTTACTTTCATGTAAAAACGTCTAAGATTCATGCTTTATAGCTTTTATGTAAAGGCTATGAAACATAAAGTTCAAGACACAGATCTACAAAAAAATAGGTAACATAGGTATTTAACCAATGATATTATAAGTAAAAATGTGCAGATAGGTTACCTAAACGAACTTCTATCTTCAAAAATGGCACACTAACGCAAACATACATTACACGTCAAAGTAGGATGGTATGATTGGAGTAGTGCGAGCGTCAAATGTCAACGCGATACTCAGTATCATGTTGGTCAAATGGCAAACTTTTAAAGTGCCACTTTTTGACTGCATATAACCTATATACACTTTTTTACTTATAATATCATTGGTTTTAACCTAAAAAGCCAATTTGTTTCCCACCCGTTCCCTGTGGTTTACCCGCGATATGTTGGGTCTTAAGTTTCTGCTCTGCCCCCGTGGGTCGTAGCTTGATGGTATGTACTGCGTTGTTGTGCGGTAGGGAAATGGGCCGCGGTGGAAATTTTAATAATTTGATTTTATACACCGTGGCAGTTAAGACAAGGGACATATTAAAGTAGGCTATTCAGAATTCGATTCTCATTCCAAATTTGTAAAAAAAAAATGTTAAAATCAGTTCATACCTACCTCCTATTTTATTTCCCTTACGCTCGCGGTTGCATTCAAGACAAGTGACATTGTAGAATAGAGTTTGATTACGATATTTCAGATTACTGTGTATTAGCTTTGTCAATCCATACATTTAACAATATATTCCATCAATATATTCTACCATCTATTCAACAATGCCACTTGTACTGAGTAGCTGCTCCAAATTACATGGTAAAGATGATAGGCGGAATTTCAGTGCGACGTAGGCCTAAATAGATGTCGATTGATTAGTGGTATACACACGTATTGTTCTCTATAAAGGTCGGTACAAAGCTCCAAGCTTCCCACAATAGTTTGTAAGATGAGGAATTATTGAACAGTCCTATGATTTCCCTCTAATTTCCACCATTTCCAATGTCTTGATAAGGAAGCGAGGCGGCCATGTTAGATAGAGCTGCCTCACCTCTCTTTGTCACTGAAGTGTCTTACGTCACAAGGGTTGGTATAGGTGGTGTTAGGTATCTGTGTAGATTGGTCAAACTCAATGTATGAAGGAACCCGTGGCACATAGCAACCGCATTGCGGGAACTGTCCGTGTAATGTGCTGGGCGCAATTTGATATGGAATGTCCCTAACTGTGTGGATGGGGTTCGAGGTGTTTCACGGTTCATGGTACTTAGTTTTCGTATTGTTTCCTTGTTCCATTGTTATATCAATTATTCTCCATAATTGTCTATTTTGTCCAATATAACGTTGCTCGGTAATTAAGCGATATTCGCTTTCTAAATCTCCGCGCACATTTTGAAGTTATGATGCAATTCTGTAACGCAAAATGAAGATACATTTGCGATGCTATCCGTTCTCCGAAGACGAAAAATTATGTCAAGTTTAGTGTTGATAGAACATATAAAATATATCTTAGGTTTTAGTCGTAAAAAGTGTATATAAAGTTTATGATTTAAAATCCAGCAATGAAACCATTCATGTAAAATATATTGTTCATATCTAGATTTGACGCAGAAATAGGTTTGTGTTTAGATCGTAAATAAAAGTTTAAAGTCAACATGACGACTTTATTATATTGATGGAATAGTAACTATAGATATTGGGATCTAGCTTTTGTCCACTTTATTATTGAATAAACGCAAATGAAGTTGTGAAATTAATAATAAAAAGAAAGCCCATGTTTTCTGTGGACCGCAGTGTCCAGAAAAAAATATTTTATCACAATTGGTTTAACGTCTAAATATGTAGATGTGAAAACGTATCAAAATAACAAACAAACTATTGCATTTATTAAACTAAGTTAGGATTATGAATTACGTGACAGAGAATAAAAGATTCACACAAATCACAAAGTTTTTAAAACAAACTTTTTGAAAAGGCAATTTGGAACGTTTTACCACCTTACAAAAGTTTACTTTACAATCTTTCAAAAATCCACCGGGTATAGTTTAAAATAATATCGCATTTTGAACAATTGATTATAGGGGGAACAAAAGAACTTGGCAACGTTTGAGGCCAAGATTAAACTTGGTCGACTTGGCTACCAGCTGGTTCACCTGCCAAGTACCTGGCCATAAAATATCCTTTGCTAAAAAATTTCATTTTAGTCACCGAGTAGGCGTGTGCATAATATTCTACGCTCATTTTTCAAGATATTAAATTAAAAATAATTTTGTTACATGGCCTAGGTATATGATTCATAGTAATTATTCGTTAATTTTCTATAATTATTATGAACCACGTAGGCGACTATAGTTAAGAAGTTATAAGTTATCTATAATTATACACAATTAAGTAGAAACCTTAGACAGAACTATGATTACAGCAATTATTTTAACAATGGACAAGATGACAGTGACCCCATCTTTATCTATACTAATATTATAAAGAGGTAAAATTTGTAAGTTTGTAAATTTGTGGGTTTGTAAGTTTGTATGTAGGGGGTAATCTCTGGAACTACTGGTTCGATTTGAAAAATTCTTTCAGTGTTAGATAGCCCATTTATCGAGGAATGCTATAGGCTATATACCATCACGCTACGACTCACGCGAGCGGAGCAGACATGAAAAATGCGGGTGAAACCGCAAGGGACAGCTAGTTAAATGATATAGATTAGAAAAAGTATAAAACTTTTAGGAAAATATAAGGCAGTGCCCCGCGGTTTTGATTACTGGTCCTTTCCCGTAGGTTGTAACGTGATGTAACAATACTTCCTTCCTCTATAAACTTTCCTCTATAAATGGACAACCCAACACAGTAAAAAATTATCAATTTGGTCCAAGAGTCCCTGAGATTAGCGCGTTCAACCAACCAAAAAATTTTCAGCTCTACAATATTCCATGCGTATGGACTTTCTAGTAAGAATATCTGGGCCATCTTTTATCCAGTATTTTAGAAAGCACGTATATGTTGTTCGTTTATTTTTGATCATATGTAGTCAGAAACCATAATATTTGATAATCAAGAGGTATAGGGTTACCGGGGCTGCGATTTGATTGAAAGAGATACCGCGGACCCGAAACATAGGGCTAACATAAGAAGGAACGTGGATGGGTTTTAGTCAGTAGAAATCTGACACTCCCTTTTGCAGACAATTGATGTTTACCAGTAGCTGACTCGTAGAGGTCTGAAAGGCGGTTAAATTGACAGCAGATCCTAACATTCTTCGGATAAGCAGGCAATTTCTGTAAGACTGCCTAGAGTTGGGAAAATACTGACTGAAATAAAAGATATGGAGATAAAGATAAAGATAAGATTTCACAGAAGCTAAAGCCTAAACCGCTACCCTCCTTTTATCTTCGTCGCAGTTTAGCGAAATTGAAAATGTTTCACACAGGTGGTTACTAGTTTAAACTGTTAAACCACAGTCGAACACAGCAAGAGACTCGAACAAACTACACACGAATATTTTTATAATGAATGTACAAACTAAAACGATCTCAACTTTCTAATTTAACTTTGTGTAACCAACATTACAAGCGGCGACCACATATTTGCTGGGAACAATGAAGTTTTCCCTCCTAGGGGAAATATGTCTTGAAACTAACAACAAAATTTAATCAAAAGAGAATGTTTTAAAAACTACGAACATAGAGCCGAGGCTTTGAATTATTTGCGGTGATTTTTTACTACGTACGATGTTTTAAAAAACATCGCTTTCTTTAAGTAAAAGTCAGAAAATGCATTTCCCTTTTTTGTTATTCTTCGTAATGAAAAGGGAGGGGAAAATATTTGTGCAGGGAAATTTAATTATAGCTATCTGCATTTAAAGCCTTGAGCGATGTTAATTTTGGAAATTAAACTCAATGTCAGCTGTTGTTGTTGCTTCATTATTATTTTTCATCTAGCTTTGTGGCTCTTGTCTAAAATATTCGTTTTTGTATTTTTACGTAAAAAATATAATAACGAAGGAAGAATGGTTATTAAGGTTTAAATAATATGAAAAAAAAACAAGTGTCAATGTTCAAGTAGGGGATTGTCTAGTATCCAAGCTGTTACATTTTAATTAATAGATAGACTTTTTAAAATTATTAGACATCCAAAACTACTGAAAGTAGAAACAAGCACAGTAATTTATGTTTATGACGTGGAGACGTACAAAAAGTGATTTTCGGCACTTAAACCAAAAAGAAGGTAAAGTGCGGGATAAAATTTTGTAATTTTATCATTTCATATATCAACATCGGCAAGCAAAACTGCACAAATCAATTCAATATAAAGAGAAAATTGTTACTTTACTTTAAACTATCTTTTGCCTGCGACTTCGCTCGCATGTATGTCGATACTTCTATCCCTTTTTTACTCCTTTAAAATTGGGATTCCATAAAATCCTTTCTTAGTGAATACTTTCTCCTCACAAAGAACATACCCTCCAAGTTTCATGTCTTTAGGGCCGAGTCACACCGGAATGGCAGCGGCACTTTCAGTGTGAAATAATTTTAAACTTTAACTACAAACTTAAAAGACCAGTATTGCTTGAACAGCTTGAAAAGGTCGCGAGGCCGCCCGCGGCGCCGCGAGGCCGCCCGCGGTGCCGCGAGCGGCTGCGCGCCTCGCGCTTCTAGCAACGCTGGCGGCCGCTGCCGGCCGCTGCCATTCCTGTGTGACTCGAGCCTTAGGACTAGCAGTGTGGGCTATGCGTTGATATATCAACAGCCAGCCAATCAGTCAGTCAGTTCACTATTTTAAATAATATGGTTGAGAGAGAAAAAATACAGGTATTTATTTTCCAAGTAAGGTTCTTCAGAATCCAAGTGGTTACATTTGAAACAAATTGGATTTCCACTCTCTTTGACAAAACTATATTTCCGAAACTACTTTTGTTCTTTCGAAATAAGATTGGCGTGAAAGTGGTAGATTCCTATTCCTAAACATGGCACGTCAATTTTCAACTAAATTGGTATAGAAACGTGGGCGATTCTTTGGGTTTTACGTAGCTTGCACAATAATAATGTTCTGTCCTAAATCAATTTGTGTAATACAATGAGCGTTAGACAACATAAAATTAACAAAAAAAAAAATACAAACATTTGAATTGAGAACCTCCTCCTTTTTTTAGAAGTTGGTTAAAAATAGCTCAACACAGATTGAACAGACAGGTTCGGTTGCTGGAATGAAGCATTCTGTCTGCTTGACATCTGTAGGATGTCCAACTGTTTGACCAGCAACGTAATGTTATGATTACACAGGGCAGAACTTCTTCCCGACTCCCACCCAGGACCAAATGCTCTTGTTCAATCACTAAATTTAAAAAGTTAACAGAAATCTTCCAAAGTATTAAATATAGAAAAAAAAAACAATTCAATTCCAATGGTAATCTAAAAATAGATTTTTGTTTATACCTCATTTAGAAAAGTAATATAGGTAGGGTTCTAAATTACAAATCACAAATTTTACAAACGTGTATAATACAGTGTAGAAACATAATAAGACGGCAAACATGGACAAACCATTACCGTAGTCGGATAAAAAATATACCAGAGCTTAAAAACTAGAATGAAGGTCGCTCCCAAACAGTTTTCTATAATATAAGATCGGGGCTCGCTTCGAACGGCGCTGATACACTTAAATATTAGTCCCAGTTGAGTTGGGCGGCATTAACCCGAAATTTATAGTCGTGGCCGAGTAAAGTATGGATAATAATATATCAGGATTAAATATAAAAGGACCGTTATATTAATGTAATAGGCCCTTTATAAATATTGGTGACAGGGTGCTGAAAAACCTTGAAGTAGGATATTTTGTAGCAATTTTTTGGCTGGCAACTTCGGTTATGTAATTTTGTTGTTAATACAAAGTTTGAACGTTCTTTTGAAGTAGCAGACAATTATACTGTAAAGTTAATACAAAAATCTTACAGCATTTTCTTTTTTTCCGATATTTTAAAAGGTTTTTTCTGTAAAAAAACTAAAAAATAATCATACAAAAAAAAATGAAATGTTTTTTGACGTGACAACGTCTTAAATTAGGTTGCGGCTGGGAGTCACTTATGAAAAAGTGTAACGCTCGGTAACGTAACGTTACGATGAGTCACCGAACGAGAGAGAGGCCCGCCGAATGCCTTGCGTCTCTCTCCCACTCAACTATGATCGGTAAAAGACGTTGTCACGTAAAATCTTCGCCCGTAAAACCGACTTTACAGGCAACCATTTTTTGTTATGAAATTTCTTTTTTTTTTATGTAAAAAAAAATTATAATAAAGAATGCTGAGAAATATCATACAAATAAATTGGCAAATCTGCTAAAACGTTCTGGAGTTTAGCGATACATCGATTTTATTTTCTCTAAATCTTCTAAATCTAAAAAAAGACAAAAGTAAACTAAATTAAGTTTTAATTTTTAGTAATTAAGTAAAAAAACCTTATTCATTATTACAACATCATTAAAACTCTATTTTATTTAATACCACAAATAACCACCGTATTCTGTTCTGCAGGCACCTACAAGGAGTGGACCACAGAGTACACCTGGTCAACGGGAGGTACTCAGCCGTCTCCTCCGTGACCCTCAATGATGCTGACCTGCCCTCGCCAGCAGAATTCATCTGTACTTTAAGAATACCACAAGCAAAATATGCTGTAAGAAAAGAAGCGATTTATTATCCAGGTAAGAATTTGAAGCACCATTTTTGATGATCTTCGACGCAAAGGAGGGGTGTTTTTAGTTTGACGGCTATGCGTGTGTCTGTTTGTTTGACTGTTTGTATGGGTTGCTGTCTGTCGTACACCGCGATGGCACCGTTGCACCTAAATGGGAGATCCAATTTAAATTCGGTTTTCTTCATTTAAAAGTAGTTTATACCGGCGATAGTTTTTAGACATGTTTTATATTGGCTCAATGAGGGTTTTCCCGTATGAAGAATCCGCTAGATGGCGATACGTTGGCGTGAGTTCCAACTGCGGCATGATTGGTTTTTTTCGTCATGACATTGTCAGATTATGTCAAAATTCACCAATCACGTAGCAGATAGACCACAAGCCTACGTCTTGACATCCAGTGGATTTCTCATACGCAAAAACCCTCATTGTTTTGAAGCTATGAAATCTTATACTAGTTGCATTCGCAATCTTAATATTTTTTTTTGCAACGGAGTCAATAAAAATTCGTTAATATAACTAATTGCCTAAACAGACACAAAAAAATACAAAAATATATAGTTTTATACGGCCTCAAAAACTAGCATCACGAGACTTTAAAATATTAGCGAGTAAAATATACTGAAATGTTTTAAATTTGCATAATAGCACAATAATCATGTTGCGAATAAAATTACCCATAAAAATTTTCTTTCGCACAACTCTATTCCATTTGATTCCGGTGTTGGCGTACAAAATAGTTTCATTTGACTATCAATAAGCTTTTATGTTGCTACAAAATTGATCAACTGAATTTATATTCACGTCGTCTTCACTCACGGGTGCGTGATGTAATATAATACAGTTTTAGAATAGACCTGTCATCTGAATTGAGTGGTTACAAGAACTGACGGCCTAGCACGAATGCACAGAGTATAAGTTTCGCAAAATTCGATCGATTTTAAAAATGGAAGTAGTCGTTTTGAATTTGCACTTTTTGAATTTTGAATAAAGATATTATTTGACGGTGTAAATGAAGATTGCGTAGGTGCATGATCTGTGCTATGCGGAGCCGCAAATTAAAAAAGTTTAAGGTTACTTCACACCCATGACAAGAAGTTTAGTGGTTAAGCATTGATATTGGATCAAATAGACTAATTGAACGAGTTAGTCTTAAGAAATCCTAGTTCGAATCGAAAAATCTTTTAGTTTTGGATTTTGGATTAGATAGTCCATTAACTCAGGAAGACTAATAGGCTATTTCATCATACTTCGCCTTTGAAGAGTTGAAACCAAAAACATGGATGAAATCGTGGACACAGGAAGTTGGTAATAAATATTGAGTGTGTTAAGGTTCGTTTCAAAATAGCAATAAGTGTTACACGTTGTGTCTGTCACATTAAACCTCAATGGAAATTAAGTAATTGTGTTTTTAGCAGGAAAATTGTTTCAAATTATTATTAGTTGAACACTCATGTCAGCCCTATTTTACAACGAGGCTAAAATGTATTCAACACAGCGTTTTCGATGTTATCACATGGTTAAAATATGATAGTGGGGTATGTTAGACATTAATGTCTATTATTAAATCTTCGAACACACGTGATTCGAGACACAATAGAACGACAATAGCAGCCCGACAGCCAGCTGTCTATTGGTCGTCGAAAAGTTAATAATTTAATTTTTTTTTTTTTAATTATTATGGGCTTGCTCTTGGTCCCAGACTAGCCCGAGGGCATAGACGGGGCCTACGATGGAGCGAGCTTACCCAATAGATGCCTATGCACTCGTTTTTTAAATACTTCCGGGTTATATGAATTTGGAAACACAGACGCCGGCAGGGAATTCCATTCCTTCGCGGTGCGCATTATAAACGATTTTGAGAAGCGCTGCGTGCGGATATGAGGAATATCAACCAAGAAAGGGTGGTATCCTGCCGTACGTCTGGATGTCCGGTGGTAAAAAGGAGATGAGGGAATAAGCTCGTGTAGCTCATGAGCACACTCACCGAAGTGCAATCTGTAAAATACCGCCAGGCAGGCAACTTTTCGCCGATGTGCTAGTGGTTGTAGTAGGGCCACCAGCTTCTTGTCGCCAATCAACCTTCTGGCTCTGCGATCCACCGAATCCAATGCGGCCAGTTGGTATTTGGCTGAGCCATCCCATAGGTGACTGCAATACTCCATACACGATCGGACTTGAGCTTTATAAAGTGTAAGAAGCTGTCCCGGAGTGAAGTTTCGCTTAACCTTGTTAAGGATGCCCAGCTTTTTCGCCGCAGTCTGTGCTTTGGACTCGATGAAAGTGCCGAAGTTGAGGTCAGAACTCAACTCCATGCCAAGGAGTTCAAGGCAGCCGGTTACATTTACAGATGCACCTCGGAAAGTAGGAGCCAGGTCAAATGGGCTCCGTTTGGCGGAGAACAGACACGCTTGGGTTTTGGCGGCATTGAACTGCACTAGATTGTCATCGCCCCATTGGGACACACGACTCAAGGCAAAGTTCACTCGCTCGACCATGGTCTCTCTCTGTGAACGAATATCGTCCCTACTGTCTTTTGCGCTGGCCAGATATCTCTCTACAACAGTACTGTCATCTGCGTAACCGACTATGCTAGGATTTAGCATATCGTTTATATGAAGCAGGAATAGGGTTGCAGAGAGAACAGACCCTTGAGGAACACCGGCATCGATGGCCATTAGGTCCGAAGAGCAGCCGTCGACGACCACTCTGATCGACCGCTCCGTCAAGAAGTCCGATACCCAGCTACAAAAGTCAGCCGGTATGCCATAAGCAGGAAGCTTGCTAAGGAGACTTGCGTGCCAAACCCTGTCAAAAGCCTTTGAGATGTCGAGCGAAACGGCAAGGGCTTCGCCGTTTTTCTCAATGGCTTCACCACAGCAATGCGTAACATACACTAGAAGATCCCCAGTAGACCGACCACGGCGAAAGCCATATTGCTGGTCATTGAGTAGATTGTTGTCTTCTAGGTATGCCAACAATTTGCTATTTAGTACCCTTTCCATGACTTTACAGAGCATGGAGGTGATAGCGATTGGTCGATAGTTACAGGGATCGGCACGGCTGCCCTTTTTGGGCACTGGCTGCACATTAGCAAGCTTCCAGGATTTTGGCACCGTTCTAGTTTGGAGAGAGAGCCGGTATAGACGTGTCAATACAGGCGACAACTCAGGCGCACAGTGTTTAAGTACTCGCGCAGGTATTCCATCTGGTCCACTGGCTTTATTCACGTCTAAATTCAGCAGAACCTTCCGTACCTCTTTTTGGTGAACAGAAATATCCTTCATTGAGGAATCGCAATGAGGTATAGTAGGTGGTTGATGGAGGCCTGCATCAAGACGAGAGTTGCTCGCAAATAGGGAAGCAAACAAGTTCGCTTTCTCTATCGCGGAGTGGGCCAGCGTACCGTCAGGTTTCTGCAACGGTGGAAATGTGGGACGGCAGAAGTTGGATTCGACCGCTTTGGATAGGGACCAAAACTGCTTGCTACCAGAAGGGTAGGACGTGAGTCTGGCCCCTATTCGACTGATATGGTCAAATCGAGCCTTCCGAATCACCCTTTTGCAGGACTTGGCGGCATCGTTATAGGCTTTCTTCTTCCTGCGAACCCTCCGGGCCCTTGCTTTGGTGTCGCGGGCTTGCACCCAAGCCAGGTATGCTGACTGTTTGAGGGCTTCAGCTCGAGCACAATCCGCATTGAACCATGCTTGAGTTCTGTGATCGAGCGAGACGTCGGAGAACGGAATATAATATTCCATTCCCTGCCGAATCACATCCACGACAGCCTCAGCAGAGTACGAGGGATCGCCGGAAGAAAAACAGACCGACCGCCAAGGGAAAGATGCAAAGAATTGCCGCATCTCATCCCAATCTGCTGACTCGTATCGCCACACTCTCCTCGTGCCCTTTGGGCTGCGATCCGGAGGGGAGCAGACCGATACGGATTTCACCAGACAGTGATCTGACGAGCCCAGCGGAGCTGAGACCGAGACAGAGTGCCGATCCGGATCTGTTGTCAGTAGAAGGTCCAAGCAATTGGGTGTGTGGTCAGCAACATCCGGTACCCGCGTCGCAACGTTCACCAGCTGGGTGAGGTTTAGCGACAGCGCAAATTTGCGTGCTTCCTTGCCAGCGTGGCAGGTTTTCTCGAACGGGGGCAGCCACTCCTTGTGGTGGGCGTTGAAGTCCCCGAGAAACACTAGTTCCGCTGCAGGGTACCGTTGTTGGGCATTATCTGCTGTCTCAGTGAGGTGGTCAAATAGCCTGGTTGTCTCCTGGTCTCCGACGTGCGATCGGTAAACACACGCATATAGGGTCTTCCCTGTGTCTACGATGACCCACAGAGTAGAAAACCCGGAAGTCTCAAAGCAACGAAGACGCTTGCAGCAGATGTCGTCGCGGACGTACACACAGACCCCAGCTTTCTCTTTGAACTTATGTTCTAGTGAGTAGCCTGGGTAGTTGAGGTACGCCACGTCCGCTGGGGTTTTAATTTGCGTCTCCGTCAAGAAGAACAGGTGCGGCTTTCAAATCATTCTAATGATTTTATATAATAAAATTTGTATTAAGGATAAAGTCACTGACAGCGATTTTCAGCAAAACAAACTACTGAAATGGCCCGCCGTAATTTTAAATTAAAACTGTTAACCTTTGCAATTAATTGCCTGCACTGTTCCTAGGCGCCGGCCGTTAAAAACTTTATACTTTATTAAACACATAAAAAGTAGCTGACAAAAAAACAATATGACGACGAAGCCGTCTAAAGGCTGTTTATTTATTTTAAAAAGCAACTTAACCGCTTTGTGAATCTACGAACGTCATTATTGTGCCCTCCTAGGAGCTCAAAGAATAAGAAATGGTACCTATATTTTTTAACGGGAGCCATGAAAATAACAATTTTGCGGAATAATTTTAGAGAGGGGCCATTTTAAGCTTTTTATCAGTGAAAAGTTTGTGTATACAGCTATCTAAAGTACAGTCGAACGTTTCCTACAGTCCTCGTGAATAATTTTATGCTTCGTTAAGCCCATTGTGAGAGTAAATGCGCTTAATAGAATATCGGTGGGCGTTCAAACATTTTTTTCCCAGAGTTTGTTCCTTGATCTTAATGAAAAGTCAACAAGCTTCAGAACTAAGTTTTACCTCCGAAATCTTTTTAGATTGGACATTGACAGATGGTTTATTATGATTGATAGAGTTAGTTACATCAGTAGTGACGTCTCGAGGGTACGGGACCAATTTACTGTTGACAAACTATTGGATGTCGGCTGAGCCTTTTTTATATGTATTATACTTTTTTTATATTTGGTGGTAACGTTGTTTGAATCGCAAGTTGTTGCTAGGCACTTGTGTGTTTACGTGTGTTAACGTACTTTACGTGTGTTTGCAATAGTTCCTTTGATTTTGTAATGTTTCTTTATAATTTTGATTCCTTATCTATGTTTTACCCGTACTTCCATACTAATATTAAAAATGCGAAAGTAGCTCTGTTTGTTTTTCTCGCTTTCACGCCAAAACTGAACCGATTAAAATGAAATTTTGGTACAGAGATAGTAGCCTGAGAAAAGATATAGGATTTTTATCCCAAAATACCCACGAAGACGGGAACGACGGGGACATCTTGTCTAAAATATGTATGAGTATGCATAAAATTAAATAAGTATGTATATTAATTATCTGGTTACCATAACACAAGCTCTGTTTAGCTTGGGATCAGATAGCCGTGTGTGACTTGTCTCAAGACATGTAATATTTTATTTATTAATGTTATTTATTTCCTTCCGTTCAGGACCTATAAGTACTACTCCAGAGATGCCCACTGCAGCCGATATGCAGCTTGCAGCAGCAGTTAGTTCTAGAGGTAATTCAGTTTCATTTACTTCTTTATTTATCTGACTATCTTCTTCTTTTCTTCCTCCTTCTACTTTTTTTTGCTCTTTTTTTTGTTATTTTATTTATTGTAGAACCTCCGGTGAAGGATAAAGACGAAGCATGCGATCTGTAAAGGTTGTATGGGTATGTCCTACAAGGCTCATTGTTTAAGGACTATTACAAACTAATCGACTACTAAACTATAACATAATATATTAAATTGAAACTAAAATTTTGTACCATTACTTTTTTCACGAATAATCTGATATTAATTTAATTATTAATTACCTTATTTATCAAAAACATTCTACTTTTTTAACATCACGCCTCACATTTTTTTTTCTACGATCTTAATCGCTTTTATTTTATGTTAAACTGTACATTTTGACCAGGATGATATCAGACTCCAACCACACGCAAATTGAAATTGCTCTCGCATTAATCATATTCTGAAATTTCACAGCAATTACCCCAATTTTATTAATTATTGTGCTTCATTAACAAAGTACTTGAATTACCTCGATATTTCTCATTTTAAACAATAATATCACTTGATGTATCCATACTATTATTATAAATGCGAAAGTAACTCTGTCTGTCTGTCTTTCTGTCTGTCTGTCTGTCTCTTTTTTACGCCTAAACCACTGAACTGATTTGAATAAAATTTGATACAGATATAGTCTGGGACCCGAGAAAGGACATAGGGTAGTTTTCATCCCGGAAATCCCCCGGGAACGGGAACTATTACTCCACGCGGACGAAGTCTCGGGCAAAAGCTAGTTCTCTATAATAAAAAATTGTTCCTACCAACTTATTAGTAAAAAGTGTTTTACTAATGTTTTATTTTCTCTTTCAGAGGCCAGCACCTTTATGGCACTAACGATGGTTTGTTTAACAGTGCTAACTCGGATTTTCATCTCATAAACGTCAGAAAAATAATAAAAATATCTAATATTATTATGACACCTTTTTTACTTTTTCATTCCATTTCTCATGGAGAAGTAAAGTCAGTGTAATTGACAACAGTAATATGACATTTGATAGTCACACACTTATTTCTCAATATCAATGGAAAATGACAAATTCTCTGCATAATTTTCTGAAATAGTATAAGGCTTATTGTAACTGACACTTTCCAAATAGTTCTAGTCAAAAACAAAGTACCAAAAACCAGTAGGTTTAACGAACAAACAGCTTACTTAGGTACACAAATATAATTGTCATGCAAAAAAAAATAGCTTTACATGTAAAACACTAAGTAATGTGCGTGTTTTGAAGCAACAAAAAAAAAAATAGAAAATAAATAAAAATAGATAATAATCTCGGTGTACGGATTTGGTAATTTCCAAGTATTTTTCATGATGTAAACCAAAGAAAAAATTGTAAATAAAAATGTTTCTTTGAAAGAAAATGTACAGACTATGTTGGTAGTTAGCTGTGTGGTCATGGGCCTAAAATGGGACATTTGGAAAGAATTGTGTGTTAATTGTGGGATATACATGTGTTTGAGTCTGTATAATAGATTATAGTCACAGGTGAATGCAAATAATTTATAATAAATGTTTAATACTCAATGTTGGACTATAAGCTGCATTTGTTTATTGTATAGAATTTAATAGAGTTACTTTAAGTTGTCAATAAAAAAAAAACTTGAAGCAGATGACAGCTGTTATCATTAAAAAAAATATTGAATTTCAAACAAATCTATTAGCTTTTAACCAATAAGGAATATGCATGTATTATACTTTTCTTCTACTGAAGTTCTACAAAACTGTAAAAAAATATTTAACACTCATAAAGTAATTAAAAGTATCTAAAAAAATAAAGCCAACCCATACAGACACTTCCAACCTACCGTTTTGGCTCGCTTAAAATGACGTCACAGTTTACACAAAATAAACACCTAACAACATATTCGTTTTTGGCATTTAAATTTAATACTTATATAATATATTTTTATGTCACGTTTGCTCTGATGCTTAAAAAGTAATCATTATTAGAACATTGACTGAGACAAAATTTTAAAGTAATAAAGTTTATTAAAAAAATATTAGAATCTCATTTGAATCTCCTAGATAATCCCGATTGATACTATATATTTGTAAAATTTAAAATAGCTGTCATTTGCTTCTATTTAGTTACGATGAATGGAAGGGATGATTTATGATGCTTAAAAATATCCTAGCCTATTTTTTTTTAACCAAACATAAAAATAACAATTGTTTATTTTTATTAATAACATTATTTATTTTATTAAAGTTCAATATTCTGTTTAGATATAATAATTTCCAAAGACGATATACGTATAAACTGTACAAAGTCAAAAATATAGTTTATATTTAAAATAAAATAATAAAAATACGAAAACCAGACTAATTGTGAGCATTTTTTGAGTCTATCATGGGCTTATTATATTTATGTAATTGCTGCAACTCAATGTAATTATACAAAGCAGACAAATATGAAACATACTGAATATTTTTAAGTCATCTTTCGAATTGAAATAGAGCCTCTAAATTTATATTTTCGTTTTACTTTGGTATTAAAAACCAGTGTTTCTACGAAGCTTCTAATTTTGCAATATATTAGTCAAATTACAGACACAATCATAAATGCATAATAATCAAAATTGAAAGTAACAAACTAAAATAATTATTTTACCAAAATAAATAATGTAAACTTATTTTAAAACTTTAGTCATTATTCTGAAAATATTTTACTTCGTGTTTCAAGAAGGGATGCAAAGGTCCTTTCGTAAACAGGGTATCGAATTTAGTTCACGTTATTTTCAATTTTAGCCACTGTTCGGTATGAATTTTGGACAATATTGTAAAAAAATTCGCCCTTATTCGTTAACTTATTTTTCGCTACAATATCAATCTGTTCTATCCTATCTGACAAAGCACAATATTTAAAGTTCTTTAAATTAATATGTAATACATAGTTACCGTATAAAGTACTCAGTAGGTTAAGTTAAAGCTTTAACGAAAATGAGTTAATGAATAAGGGCTGTTGTAAATATTTGTATGGATTTAAAATCATAAGTTTCTTTAGTTAATTAGATTAAGATTTTAGTAATAACATTTGCTGTGCATATTGCCGTTTATGGATAAGATCCAATCAAGACTTTTATTGTGAAATTTCCTAAAATAAAAAGGATCGTTGTGTACAATTGTGGATTTTTATTTGTGCCCTATTATTTGTATGTCTTACTGCCGTCACTACTTCAGACCTAAAGACCAGTTGCCGCAAGTAAAATAATTGAATATTTCATCGTCTCTAAACTGGTTTTGCTAGCAAAAGTCTCTTGAATTCGTTTTGAATTTCTGACAGATTTTTCATACAAAACCTGTCAGACGTCAATTTTGTTCCACGTAGAAAAGATTTTTTATTGTTTGTTGGCAAAAATTCTTCCTCAAAGGCCTTCTCATTTAGAATGAAAATAGTTTTAGTTCTATATTTTTATTTTTGTATTGTAATGACGTTTCAGTGACTTTAGGGGCCATATCCCATTAGGACACTAGGATTCGAACATTGCTCGCGCCACCAACATTATGTACGACGAATGTCTCACTTGGCGGCGACTACATATTTTGAAACATAGAGTCGCAAGACGACTACCGGCCACTGGAGGCGCGGGCCTGCAAGCGGGGAGCGATGGGTAGCTCGCCGCTCGACTAGGACCCAGGCCCGTGTTCGCGCCGCGTTTTGTTCCACGCGCGCCTCAAAGAGCATACTAATCGTTACCCCGGTACATAAAGGGAAACAGAAGGAACAAGGATGGGTTTTAGTCAGTAAAAGTCTGACATTCCTCCGGAGAAGTCTTTTGATGATTTCCCATTCATAAAAATAACGTAATATGACTAAAATGCTAAGTAAATTTTATTTATCTAAACCTTAGCTTAAACTACGAACTTTCTTAAAACTTAATAGAAATTCGTAACTAGAACCTTGTTATGAGTTTATGACGCAATATTAGTGTTATGGCTGACCTAGTTATTCATTGAAGTTTAAGCCCACAAGGTCCCATGTAATCCTTTCGGGTTTATTTCTTGACGGAAGTAACAAGTTATTGGCGTAAATAATGAAGGTTAAATGGGATATTAATAATATACGTAGTTGGCAAATATTCACACTGTAAACTAACAATTAGTGATAAATTTATTCAAGTAGCTACAAATCAAAACAACTGTTTGTTCCAATTGTAGTTATTGTTTTAGTAGGTTTAGGTATTCTCAGAGAGAGGAACTATCGTCCGAGCAACCGCCGCGGGAGACGCTTTTGGCACGTCATGGCTTCCAGCCACCGTAGGCGCTTGCCTGTGGACGGTGAGTATGGGCTAGCTCACCATCAACCTATCTTTTGACGACGACAGGCCGGTCGGCGCCGGCGGCGCGTTCGTGTTCTACGCGCGCCTCAAAGAGATGTTAGCAAAATTCCAGGGGCGCCTGCTGAGGCTGCGGGTTGTTCGAAAGAGTTATCCCTGCCGGATACAAAGGCCTAAGAAGGAACATGGGTGGGTTTTATACAGTAGAAATCTGATACTTCCTTCTGCTCCGCCCCGAGCGGGAGGAGACATTTGATGATTTTGGCCTCAGTTGTCATTGGCACGTAAAATTGATCTGGAAGTCGACACGGGGAGTCAGAAACCAGAAAGTCAAACAACCAATATTAGTCTCGTTGTTTTTTTTACTTTGTTTTAGTACACACTAAGACAAAATAAAAAACAAAATGCTATGCTTAAAGTGAATGTTTTCGATGGTTGGTTCAAAACAGTTTCTCTCTCTGTCTGTATGAGAATATTAAAAAAAAAAACATTTTCTCGACCAAATTACGGACACAACGACCAATATGATTGGAGACTAGCACAGTACGAAGCACATATTGCATTGCTGCTTCTCTCACTTATAGTCCAATGTAGAGACAATCCGACGTAAACAGCGAGAGATCAGACGCAGGACCAACAGCTTTATCTGCTTGAGGCTCACAAGTTTAACGTCAAACGTCAAAGTTCCGAACTCCAGGCTACTACTGAACAATTGTCTAGTTACTAGGTTTGGTAATCGTATCTAGAACTCTTACTACCCGTACGACACAGCTGTGCACCTCTCGTTGTGACGTCACGCTGACGGTACGCTATCGCTACTAAACAAACGAGGTTACGAGGCGAACACGGGGCGCTGCGCGGGGAAGCGGGAGAGAGGTCGCATTCCAGCGAGGTGCACAGAAAAGACGTACTAGTTGTACACAGCAGGCATGTATTTTACGACTACAAGATCAAAGAAACAGTTAAAATCAGAAAAACAGTTCAATGGTAAGTTGAATGAAGGCAGAATCGATGAAATTACCCGTCTCCACTTTTAATAATCGATCATTTACATAATGCCCTACATTATGTATCGATTTTACAATCAAAATTTTCCTCTTTAAAAATCGCTCCCTCCTTTACCTTTTAGCCGGTTCCAAGCCGGTCCTCATTATCATTAATACCTTTGTCTTTGCGAAATTTGAACTTGAAAGGGTCTGGAATACCTATGCTTTAAGTACTGTCCTTTCAGAAATTTTTGTAAAGGTTCTTGAGACTATTCTGTTGGGAACGAGAAATAAGGATTTGAAAATGCTGAAATATTTGTCGTGACTTTAGCTACAATAATAAATATATTCTTATATTATGTATGTGTATAATACTGTAGGTATTAACTTAATTTTTCAATTTTCAACCGCAAATAAATACCTATTAAATGTGGGAACTAACTTTTAATGTGGGAGTTAACTTTTCTACTAAGTAAATAGGTACGAACATTATCACATTTATTTTTACCAGTTTGTTTTACAAAAATTTATAATAACAAGAAAAATGTTTCATACTAAATATTCGTTGTTGGATATTCGTTACTGGATTTCGAGAAGGTGAGACTTTTTCGGATTTTATAGATTTGAATAATAGTTATTCAAATCTATAAAATCCGAAAAAGTCTCACCTATAATAAACAAAGAAGAGCGTATTTTTTGGTGTTATTTTCTTCTACTTCTTTTCCTCCCCTTTAATGTTTTAGAAAGGCATTTGATCAACTTTTTGTGCAACTATAACCTATAAAACAATTTCCCACTTTAACTCAACACCTAATCAATGGACAGCAGATATTTAATTTATGTAAGATAAAACATTCCTTTTTATCCGTTAAACGAGGACAAAATCACAAGCAAACCGAAGTCCACAACATAATCTATCACAAAATGCCAAAAAATAAACTTTTTGATCAACATTATTCGGAAACGTTTTCCCCGCAGAGATCAAACGACACATCAATCTTTTAACACGTCCAAACAACGATTGAATCCGAGATTTTCTCGTACAAAATTAAATCATAACAAAATTTGTATGAGCGATCCATCAAACAGTAACTGGGTCAGAAATAGAAAACATTTTCGAATGCATTAGACCATTCCCGCGAGTTTTGGAGTTTCCATTGAATAATAGATACGTTTGCCTCTCCGGAACGAATTATCCGGCTAAATTATTGAGCAAGCCACCTTTGACCGGGTACGTATAAATCGACTTCGTTACCTATTCGGATGTAGTTCGTGTGTAGTCAAAATCGAAGTTTCCTTGGTTTCACGCCTAGAACTAATTTGTGCTTAAATGATTGATCGCCTTGTTTTGGTGTTTCCGGGTTCGTTTCGATGTCGCTCTCTTTAGACGAACCGCCCCAGTTTATAAATTGTATAGTATTTAAAGTAATGGACGAATTCAACATTACAACAAGACAAAAAGATGATGCAACAAACATTGATAAGTGACGTTGTACTCCTGGAGATAACAAAAAAAAACCACATTGCCTGGAAGTTGTAATGCCCGAAAACGTACAGACAATATGGGGTAAAGGCACGCATTTGTAAATATCTGCAGACAGCAGACGATTTATCGCTACGACACGACTGATTTCTATGTAATATCCGCAGCTAGTGACATCGCCCGATTTCACGTCACACGCTCGGTATACACGGCAACGAGTTATCGTAATGATCTGACTGCGCAGTTTTATTTATTGAAGTTCCAGACTACCACAATATCTACGTAGATTTTCGAACTGCGCAGTCAAATCGTAGCGATAAATTGTTCTCGAGCGTATGGCGGTGTGTTACCCAGGCGCAGATCAATAGTGTCACCGATGCTGAATCTATCTCAATAAATAAGGTTACAATATAAACAAAAGATACAAAATAAAATCACGTTTGCTAATCCAAACAGCACTGCTAGACAAATGGCATTGTAGAATAGACGGTCGAATCCATGCTATTCTCCCATCTATTCTACAATGCAATTGTTAAATGTATTGGATTGACATAAGCTTACGCTAAGTAATTTGACATCTCGTATCGAACTCTAAAGGCGGATCCACACTAACGTGTCGTGGCGTGTCGTGACGCGCCAGAAGCATATCGGTTTTATATATTTAGTATGGTTAGAGATATACTTGTATGCGACACGTTCTGACAAATGTATGAAAACGCGCGACACGACATGCCACGACACGTAAGTGTGCCGGCGCCTTAATCTCCCATTATACTCTACAATGCTACTAGTCTCACGGATCATTCAGAACTAACTTTAATACGGCGATGCCGCCTGCTGCAGACATTTGCAGTGAGATTCGAAATTATCGTAACGATATATCGGAACGTCACGTTGTTCGCTGTTACCAACTTGTATTTTAAAAAGATAGTCTTTTATACCCCACTGAATCAAATAAATGCTCCGTTTTTATTCTGCTAACATATGTTTCGTGTTCAACGTTATGGTAAATTCGGCACTCATATGCTCCATATAATATTTAGACTTTCTTCAGAGTGGTACGTTGAAAGTGGAATCTGGAATAAGATGCATAAATTATGAAGTGTGATTGTTATGTTTTGTAATGGTTCTTTTAAAAAAGGTAATAAAGGTAAAATAACATAAAAAAAATACAAAAGAGAAAGTAGTATATTTACAGGATATCCATACTAATATTATAAATGAGAAAGTGTGTCTGTCTGTCTGTCTGTTTGTCTTTCTTTCACGGCAAAACGGAGCGATGAATTGACGTGATTTTTTGAGTGGAGATAGTTGAAGGGATGGAGAGTAACATAGGCTACTTTTTGTCTCTTTCTAACGCGAGCGAAGCCGTGGGCAAAAGCTAGTATTATATATTTACTCTCCTAGTGTGGTGGCCAAACTTAAAAATGTTTCAATCTAACCCTAAAACCAAATGACCGAACACTACTGGTTGAACATTAGTGCAAAAAAAAAACACGAATAACTTGTAAACGGCTTAACTGATTTAAGTAAATATATGAAAACGATCGCTAGATAACCTAATTAAAAAAAAAACTGCATTCAAATCTGATCACTCGTTTAAGAACTATGCTACATACATACAGACACACACATAGCGGTAAAACTTTTAACATCTCTTTTTTTTGCGTCAGGGTAAAAATATGATCAATATTATATTGTTAACTAACTGTCCACCGCGGTCTCACCCGCGTTATATCATATTTTTTGGGTACTATTCCGCTCGAATTTTACTCGAGACCACGTTTTATGTCACGTCCTACAGAAACAGGATAAAAGCACTAGCACTTAAAGAAGATATAAAGTATTCTATGTCCGTCCCCTAGTCATAAGCTTACGACTAGTAAGCAAGCCCCACCAATTTTCAGCCAAATCGGTTCTGCCATTCTTGAGTTATAAAATGTGTAACTAACACGACTTTCTTTTATATATATAGATTATATCTATTAATTTGTTTTTCATTCAGTACTCTTTTGTTGCCGTATTAAAATTATTAAAATTAAATATAAACTGCCATTAATTAATAACATTGATGCAACAACTCTTTAAACCTTGCACTGAAATCACAACAAAGAGCCTAATATAATTAAATCAAAGCGGTTCGGTTAATTGCATTTACAATTACTTAAACTATTATTTATTTAACACTGCCTTTCGCCCGCGACTTCGCTCGCGTGGATGTCAAACTTCTATCCACTATTTTACCCCTTTCGAAGTCGGATTTCTTAAAATCCCTTCTTAGTGGGACCTTCCGTTAGTTTTACATTTTGTATTATAAATATCAAAATAAATAATTAATCATCTATAAATAAAAATAGGACATTATTATTATTTCAAGTAGACCTCTTTAAAAGAAGAACTTCTTCAAAAAAGAAGAAAAAAACTCTTAAGTAAGTAGTAGTAAAGTCGGTAGCCTAGTGGATAAGACGTCCACCGCTCCAAAATACCCCACAAACTTCAGCAATATACATTGCATGATTAGCCTAACACATTGATGGATCTCCTAATTACGAATGCAGCAATGGACGTATTTCATTAACCAACAACCGCCGCGTAGGCATAACTATGAATCATTTATGTGTGATGTACGGGATCACCCAAAATACATTTGGTTCATAAATCGTTTGTATGCGTTGTGGTTAGTCCACACGCTTAATGCTACTTCAGCATAATAATTCCATTTTGTTACTGAGCTCATGGATAAATTTTGGAAAGTTATGAAAATTGAAATAGTAAAAAAATTGGACATTAGTGCTGATTTCCTTGTTGACTAAGCTAAATTTAAGTTCAGTGCATCTTTCTCTTTACAGTTTATTTAGATTGGGGTAGATTATTAAATGAGGCCAAACATTTTATTTCGCGATTAATCCTGCAAATCGTTTAGACATTCCTCTAATACTTGTTGTATGATAATAGTGCAATCTGAACGATTCAGTTTTTATGAAGGCTACTAGCTAACAGTAACGTCTATGACACTTGTCCTCAAAACAAGCCACAAGTACTTTAGTTTGGTTATAAAAAAAACAACAAACCACCCAATTCAAATTCCAATCAAATTCCTATCCACATTCCTATATCCTCATCTCCCATATCCCATAACAAAGTAGTTTATGAATGAAAAATATTTCATATCTAAGTGCGATACTTCTCTTACTTGTGATTCAGAGTCAGTCAGTTCTACGTGAGGGGGGGCTTACGCATTCACCTGTGCCGTTGATATAGGGAAAATGGAACGGAACTTTGAGCAGAGTGGCCATTGACCTGTATTCAATGTTCGGGGTTGGTGAGCTTTCAATGGAATAATGCTTTGTGAGTGTGTGCATATCTAGGTAATTGATTCTAGATTTGAGGTTTTTACTCTTTTGTAGTATGGTAGAGATTTTTGTAAAGGAGTCCGTTGACGACAGTAATACTATCATAGTTTTTATGACGCAAGGCAGCGCTCTTTAGTGCTGGAATGAAGGTCGTGGATGCTGGTGTAATAACATTATTGGAGGCATAATTCATGTTGTCTTAGGCGACCACTTACCATTAGGTGGCTGGTCCAGTATCTTGTTATCACTTACAAACATCATATACACATACTTACAAAATATCATTATGTCAGCAGAAAAATCAACATTATCGACCAGACAACATTTGGTTCAAAAATGGTCAGTGTGACATAAAGAAGACCTTTGAACCAATCGTGAGTTATTGCCGTCGTTCATTGAAAAGTTCCATAGTTGATCTCTTTTTAACAATGATCAAATAAGTAATTAAGTACCTATTTTTTGAATTAGTAACTTCCAAGTAGAACATACACGTATTTTTTATAAATTATTCAATATTTTACATTGGTACAAAACACTAAAATAATATTTACCACCAAAAAAATATGAAGTACTTTAAACAAAAAGTAAATAATTACCATTTCAAATGCATTTCATTTGGGGCAAGCAAACACCTAAAAACTACTCATTTGAATATACTGATTAATATTAAATGTTACAATGACAAAAAGCAACCATATCTCATGAATTTAATTTACAACTTAAAACCATATCATTTATAAAACACCAACATAAAACAATTTCCGACCGTTACATGTTTACCTAATATCTATACTAACACTTGCTGCCTCCCGCGGTTTCACCCGCGTTAAAAATGTTAAGGGTGAACAACCCTTATCACTTAGGGGTATGAAAAATAGATAGTAGCCGATTCTCAGACCTACTGAATATGCATATAAAATTTGGTAAAAATCGGTAAAGCCATTTCGGAGGAGTAAGGTAACTAACATTGTGACACGAGAATTTTATATGTTAAGATAATAAAGGGGAAAGATAGTATTTTTGTATGTAACGAATAAACTTAAAAACTACTGGACCGATTTCAAAAATATTTTGTCATTAGAAAGCTAAATTAACCCTGAGTAACATAGGCTATATAATATTACGCTTAGTCCCACGGGAGCAAAGGAACCAAAAACCGAACGTATCGCGGGTAAAACCGCGAGGAACAGCAAGTTTGATATAAAATGGCTGATTGATTAATTGACTGGCTGATTATTGATATTTATATCCACACACTGTCCAAACCGCTGGTCCTAGAGACATGAAACATGAAGGTATGTTTTTTTGTGAAAACTACGTATACGCTAAGAAAGGATTTTTAGAAATTCCAACCCTAAAGGGGTAAAATAAGCGAAGGAAGATCCGACATTTGCGCTGGTGAATGTTTATAATAGTTACCGTGACCCCGGAACAAAAATTCAAAATTCATAATTCAAGGCATTTATTTCACTTAGACCATTTATAGGCACTTATGAATTGTCAAAGAGTCGGTCGGTCAGTCAGAAAAGTGACGCTAATTGCCTGTTCCAAAACGTAGATCTCTATGGAGAAGAACAGGCAAGAAACTCCACGGACACTCTTTTTAAAAAAAAACATGTTTTACAAATGAACTTGGTTACATTCATTTTGGTGCTTTTATATGTGAAAACAATGTAAGTAAATAAAAAAGAAAACAATAAATGATTAAAAATAATAATAAAAATAAAAAAGTCATGGCAGTTAAGAGATGACCGATCTCAACTGACAGCGCCCGTTCACGAGCATGACGCGTGACATCAGCACCATCCAGCTCAACCATTTTGAAGGGAACCGAACATAAAAGACAACCGAAGGAACATGAGTAGGTTTTAGTCAGTAAAAGTCTGACACGCCCTCCCGCCCCGCCATGGACGGGAGAAGTCATTTGATGATTACCCACTCCCCCAAAAAAAACGCGGGTCCAAGCTTGCATACACACTACGTCTTAAGTTAATAGAATTAAAATTTTCTATCAACTCCCCTTTTCTATGCTAAGCGATGCTAAAATAGCGAGACTACTCTAAAACGCCTCATCCAGGAGCCTAACTCCAAGTGAGCCGTCTCATTTGTTTTGCACGACGCACGTAATAACGCGATCAAAACGTATGAGAATTTTGACAGAGACGCGTGATGTGAAAGCTTAAATTGTAAGGGAGAATTTATTTGGAGTGAATCGTCAGATCTGGAACGCTCTTTGAGATGTTTGAGGAACGTTTGACCTTGAAGTGTCATCAGTGACAGTTATTGAGGAAGTGGGGTATTATTTTGAGAGGTATTTTTATAAGGACTGATATTAGGAGCTATAAGGAGTTTTACTGAATTATGTTTTGTATCTTTCCAGGATTTTTTACGTCTTACTAATATTATAGATCTGAAAGTGTGTATGTATGTATGTACGGAATGTGTTTGTAGAGATGTTAGTAAAACTATAATCTTATAGCATAAATAATATCAACTGTTAAATAAAATATAACCTAAGAAATACATCAAATGAGCCATAATTATTTTTTATGAGAAACTGACTGACTGATTGATTGACTGTGTTGAAACATATCCCAAAACCGCTGGTCCTAGAGACTACTCGACTCCTATGAAACTTGCAGGGTATGTTCTTTGTAAAGAGTACTTAAAAAGAATTTTTGGAAACTTGAACCCTTTTTTGGGATGTCAGACTTCTACTGACTAAAGCTCATCCATGTTCCTTCTTAGCTCTTTGTGTTCTGGGTCGCAGTATCTTTTACGAACAACCCGCAGTCCCGCTAAAGGAATTAGATAGGGGCTGGAAGTTTCGACATTCACGCGGGCGAAGCCGCGGACGTAAGTAGTATATAAAATTCGAATACATACTTTCACGTATACCTCCAATAATCTGTATATATAAAACGCTTCCGTTACTGACTGACTGTCGTAGAGAGCTGAAATTTGGCATGTGTGTTTGTTTGGGGTTGTGGGCGCGCACTAAGAGAGGAATTTTTGGAAATTCCACCCCATGGGGGAGAAAAGGGAGGTAAATTGTTTTTTTTTATTTCTTTATGGATTCACTTAAAACTTTGTATGTAGGTTCCACCAGTGATGAAACTGAGCACTGAGAGAGGTTTTTTTGAAAATTCCCCTTCATGGGGGGGGGGGAGAAAAGGGGGAAATCGTTTTTTTTATTTCTTTATGGATTCACTTGAACCTTTTGGGATTTTTGGGTTTTTTTTCTGTCACCAGGATGTATCTCATGCACCGTGATATTCGGATAGTTATCTGTTGCCGCTATAACAACATCCTCAGCCTATAAGTGCCCACTGCTGAGCAAAGGCTTCTTCTCACGTGTAGAAGGTTAGAGCATTAATAACCACTTACTTGCTCAAGGCGGTTTGGCGATTTCAAACTTATGATTTGCTACGAGAGGCGGGCCTTAACCTCCGGACCACCATGACGCGTATAACAACAAATACTAAACACATAATAAAATAATAATTAAAGGGGGCTACCATACAAAAAACATACTGTCATTTCATACATTTATCATTGTCAAACACACAGATTATAACAATAACACATAATATGTAACTCAGACAGCACATCAAGCTACCCATCATCCTCAATTCTCAATTCTTTATTGCATTCCACAATGTAAAACTTAGGTGGTAAACATTTAAACAAGTAACAATCATGGACCCTGATCGTGAATGATCCTATCATCATCTCCCTAGCCTTTTCTCAACCGTGTTGGGGTCGGCTGCCAGTCTAACCGAATTCAGCTGGATACCAGTGTTTTACGCAGAGCAACTGCCTATCTGACCTCCACAACCCAGTAACTGGGCGACCCGATACCTCTTGGTTGGACTGGTCAGAGTTTCTGACTAACCAGTAACGACTGTCAAAGTTCTACGAATGACAACCGGGACCAACGGCTTTACGTGCTTTCCGAGGCACGGGATGTCAGTGATGTCTAAGATAAACTTTAGAAAGTACATGTGAATTGAAAAAGTCACATTGGCACTTGCCCGGATTCGAACCCGCAACCTCTTACACACGAGGCGGGCGCCTTATCCACTGAGCCATCACGACACTCTCATCGTGAATGATCCTATATCAGATAATAATATGCTACTGCCTGTTCGGATTTTTATGGCCACTGAGAAAGACAAGTGAGTATACATCACTCAAACTTAAACGCAGATCTCATCCTGACGATTTTTGAGGAGTTCCCTGAAATAGCTTTCACTTTTATAATCAAATTTTATAGGACCACACTGACACTTGCTGCGTCTATTAACGATATACTTTTAAAAATCATTCGACGGAGAAGAAAAAAATTACAAATCAAAGACACACCATGCGATGTAAATGACGCTATTAATTACCCGGTAGAATTTCTAAATTCCCTAAAACCAGCTGGTCTCTCATACCATAGGCTTGCACTGCGAATAGGTACACCCTGAAACCGCCGAAATTGTGTAACGGCACTAGGTTGCAAGTCAAAGCCTTACACAAAAATTTAGTAGAAGCCGTTATTTTGACAGGATGTGCTCGAGGAGAAACGGTGTTCGTCCCACGCATTCCTCTCATACCAAATGATCCTCCATTTGAATTTTAGCGCCGTCAATTTTCTCTGAAAGTTTGCTTTGCGATGACGATAATTATAAATCACAAGGGCAAACTTTCAAAGTCGCAGGAGTTGATTTAAGAGAAGATTGCAATTATTATTTTTATCTTTTTTGTGGACTATGATTTTGTTCTTTTTACCTTTTCTAAATCTGCATGTGTACTGTAATATTATAAAGAGAGACAATTTGATTTTTTAAACGTTTGTCTACACATGTAATCGATAGACCATGGAAAAGACGATAACGAATTGAAAAACCCAAATTTTGCCAGCAGTCATTATTCCACGCGGACGAAGTCGCGGGCAAAAGCTAGTAAATTATAATTTCCTTTAAAAACAGGTTACAGATGAGTGAGACCCTGGCTCAAAAGCTAGGTTAGAGTACCTGTGTTTCAGGAGCCAGTGAATCTTGAGCCAGACTATCCAATGACCTCCACCTAACCGTACTTGGGCCCTAATTACAAAATGACCAAGTGTTTATTTTTAATTAGTCCCTAGTTACTAATTCAAGTGGTACAATAGGTCTAGGCTACCTGTTAAAACCTCCATTTTAAACCTATTGTTACGTAGGTAGGTATTGGTGACGCAAGTGCCGATTGTTCCGGGCACATTTACTAGAAAATTCGGGAAAGTTCCACAACGTTCTAGAACGTTCGATGGAGTTCCGAGGGGTCATTCGAGAAACTTCCAGATCATCGTCGATCATTCGCGATGTTACTGGAATGTTCTCGAATGCACCTGGGTACCTCGGGTTGTCGAACTTTCTAGAAAATGTGACCGGACGATATAAATAGCTGACGGTCCCCGCGCCGTCTCAGTTCAGTTTTGGAAACGAAACGGTGAACATCGCCGCGAAGCGGAACTACGACTGCGATACGAAGTGTGTTTTGTGTTGTGTTAGTTTGTGTTAGTGAAGTGTTTTTGCGTTTGCGAATTCTAATAAAGTGATTGTGTTTTTTTCGTGTAAAACTGTTATTTTAATTTATCCCGAACCCCAGCTCGTAACAAATTGGTGTCAGAAGTGAGGGATAAATCATGCCGGTTTTACCGAAGGACGACACGGAAGGAATTCGTACTAGGAGCCAACGCCAGCAGGACGTGGACCAGAGGCGTTTTGAAGGTTCTTCGTTGCAGACATCGGGTGGTGATCAACCGACGACGGAGCCAGCGTCAGCTCAGATATCTGGTGTTTCTGCAGCACCAGTGACGATGGACTTTTCTGCCCTGATGGCAATGATGCAAGAACAGGCCCGCCGTCAAGAAGAACAGGCCCGCCGACAAGAAGAACAGGCCCGCCGACAAGAAGAACAGGCCCGCCGTTTGGAAGAACAGCTGCAGCGCGACAAAGAAGATCAGGCCCGCCGACAGGAGGAACAGGACCGCCGACAAGAAGAACAGGTCCGCCGACAGGAGGAACAGATCCTCCTTATCAAAGACTTACATGCGACGTTTGGCAAAGATATTGGAGCAGTGAAGGAAAAGGTTGAGCTTCACGAGAACCGCATCTTCGAGGCTGAAACCAAGATCGCTGACATCCAGAAAACGTTGGGATGTCTGAAGTCTGGTGGAGGTGAGATTGCGGCCCCGGTTGTTGCCGCACCATCAGTGCGTGGATTTAAAGCGCCTCCTTTCGACGGAACATCTTCCTGGCCCGCGTACAAGCTTCAATTTGAAGCTGTAAGAGAATCAAATGGCTGGACGGATGCGCAGGCAAAGACCGCACTCACCTTGGGCCTACGTGACCAGGCGTTAACAGTTTTAGAGGCACTCGGCAATAATGTCACGTATGGGCAGCTTATTGAAGCCTTGGAGTCTCGGTACGGGGACGCCCATCTGGAGCACGTCTTTCGTGCTCAGTTAAAAGATCGCGTGCAGCGCAGCGGGGAAAACCTGCAGCAGTGGGCCCTGGAGGTGGAAAAACTGGTACGGAAGGCTTACCAGTCTGCGCCTGCTCTCATCGAGGGAAATTTGGTGCAAGCGTTCGTCGATGGCATACGTGACTTTGAAGTCAGAGCTGCTGTGAGACTTGGGCACCATGAGACTTTGAAGGCAGCCTTGGCCAATGCACTGGAGGTGGAGGCAGTGAGGCAAGACCACCGTGCCCATCGCATCAGGGAGATTGCGGCATCTTCACGTGACCGTTCTAAGTACAGTCCCACATGCTACAATTGTGGGGAGAAAGGTCACATTCGAACGAGTTGCCCTAAGCGAAGAGATTCCAGCGAAGATCAGACCCGGGAAAGAAGTGCGGCTGCTGCCACTACTCAGCAGCAGGGAAACGAGTAAAAGCCAGAACTGCGGGGCGGGTGCTGGCTGGTGGTCAAGGAGCCCCAAGGATATCGATCTCACAAGCCCATAATGGGAACAGCCTGGTTATCAAAGGTGAAGTGAATGGAAGACCATGTAAGTTGACATTGGACACTGGAGCTTCTCGCACGGTAGTCAGTTCCCGAGTAAATCGTCTTCTTGGGGACTTCTTCAGCAAGTATGACCACATTAATTTAGTAACAGCTACTGGTCAGCAAATACCCGTCCGAGGCGAGAAAGAGGTGAAGTTGAAGCTGGGTAGCACAATTTATCGGCATAAAGTCATCGTGGCTGATATAGAAGACGAGTGCATCCTAGGATTAGACTTTATGCGACAGCACTGTTGTAAGATCGACGTGAATCAGGGAGTCCTGAAGTGTGGTTCGGAAGAAGTCTTCATGGAAGGTGCACCATCAGGGAAAGTGCACTGCTTGAAGAAGACTGTTCTTCCTCCCAGGTCGGAATCGATAGTTCCAGTTAGCCTTCCACGCAATACTGGACCGAAAAATAGATGCATTCTAATTGAAAGATTGGACGAGAACCTCCCATGGAAGATGGCACGGAGCTTAGTACGAGCAGTTGATGTTGCAACTGTACGCATCCTGAATCCAAGTGAACAAGCACAAGTTATCCAGAAAGGTACGTTGATGGGTACCTGTGAGGAAGTAGCATGGATGCGTAATTGCCAACATCCGCCTTCTCGAAACGTTGCTCAAGATGCAAGTTCTCACATCTTGAATCTTCTGGAAGATTGTCGCACAGATTTATCTGCGAGAGAAATGGATAAGGCTAAGAAGATGTTACTTCAATACGCCGATATTTTCTCTGCACATGACGCTGACATAGGGAAGACTGGATTAGTTCAGCACAGAATCAACACGGGAAATGAATTACCTATTCGTCAGCGACCTAGAAGGTTACCAGTGGCAAGAGAAAAGGAAGTAGACGCCATGATTGAAGGGATGGTAAAGGATGGTGTTATAGAGCCTTCATCTAGTCCCTGGTGTTCTCCTGTGGTCCTGGTGAAAAAGAAGGATGGCAGCATGCGGTTTTGTGTGGATTATCGTCGGCTGAATGACATTACAAAGAAAGACAGCTATCCATTACCCAGGATCGACGACACTCTTGACACGCTGTCAGGAATGAAGTGGTTTAGCACGTTGGACCTAAAAAGTGGCTACTGGCAAGTGGAAATCGACCCCAAAGATAAGGAGAAAACCGCATTTTCTACAGGAAAAGGACTTTGGCAATTTAATGTTATGCCATTCGGATTGTGCAACGCTCCTGCAACTTTTGAAAGGTTAATGGAGCAGGTACTCACCGGATTAATTGGAGATGCCTGCTTAGTCTATTTAGATGACATCATCATCGTGGGCCGCACATTCCAAGACCACCTTCAAAATTTGGAACGTGTACTGTCTAAAATCCGTGGAGCTAATCTTAAGTTAAGTTCAAAGAAGTGCACCTTCTTTAGACAGCAAGTTAGTTTTCTGGGGCACGTTGTGTCTAAAGACGGAGTGCAAACTGATCCAGAGAAGATCGTCGCGGTTAAGGATTGGCCAATTCCACAAGACAAGACACAGGTCAGAGCATTTCTGGGTTTGTGCTCGTACTATCGAAGGTTTGTCAAGAATTTTGCGGACATCGCCAAACCTTTACATAAGCTTACTGAGGAGAAGAGACCTTTCTGTTGGGATGATAGCTGTGACATAGCTTTTGAGGAGTTAAAGAAACGGTTGTGTAATACTCCGATTTTGGGCTATCCTGATACAGAAAATGAATTCATAATTGACACGGATGCGAGTAATACTGGAATTGGAGGTGTGTTGTCTCAACGAAAAGGAGATCATGAAGTTGTGATAGCTTACTTCAGCAAGTCTTTATCGAAACCGGAAAGGAACTATTGTGTCACGAGACGCGAACTCCTCGCCGTTGTGAAGACTTTGCAGCATTTCAGCAAGTATTTATTGGGACGCAAATTCCACCTTCGAACTGACCATGCTGCATTGAAGTGGTTGCTACAGTTTAAGAATCCGGAAGGGCAAGTAGCAAGATGGATTGAACTGCTGCAAGAGTTTCACTTCTCAATTGAACATCGCAGTGGGAAGTCTCACGGTAATGCAGACGCTTTATCACGAAGGCCTTGTCCGGAGGATTGCAAGCATTGTGTCAGGCAAGAAGCTAAGGAAGCAGTTCCTGTCAGAATGCTAAGAACAGACCTTAGTGATGAGTGGAAGGAAACTCTACAACTTGCTCAGCAGAATGACTCGGATATCAAGCCAATTCTCGAATGGATTAAAGCTAATGCTTCTAAACCAAAGTGGTGCGATGTTGCAGCAATGAGTACAACCACAAAGAGCTATTGGGCACAGTGGGAAAGCTTGGTACTCCAAGATGGTGTCTTGTGCCGTAAATGGGAAAATGCTCGTGGAGACAAGTGCCATCTGCAAATGGTCGTGCCGAAATCGAAGGTACCAGAAATTCTTCGGCTCTACCACGATGGATGTTCCGGAGGACACATGGGGGTAAAAAGGACTCTGTTGAAGATCCGAGAACGGTTTTATTGGATCCATTGTCGAGAGGATGTTGAAGATTGGTGTCGCAAATGTACCAGTTGTGCGGCAGTAAAAGGACCTCAAACACGCAGCAGAGGAGCACTGAAAGTGTACAATGTAGGAGCCCCCTGGGAACGAATAGCACTAGACGTCGCTGGCCCATTCCCTGAAAGTGAAAGCGGAAACAAGTACTTCTTGGTTGTCATGGACTATTTTACGAAATGGCCGGAAGTTTTCGCCATTCCTAATCAAGAAGCTTTGACAGTTGCTGACAAATTAGTCCACGAAGTCTTTTGTCGGTTCGGGGTACCCTTAGAAATCCACAGCGACCAAGGAAGAAATTTCGAATCTCAAGTTTTCCAGGAAACATGTCGCGTAATGGGTACTCATAAAACTAGAACCACGTCATATCACCCACAATCTGATGGAATAGTGGAAAGATTTAATCAGACACTGGAACGATATCTGGCCAAAGTTGTAGCAAGCAGACAACGGGATTGGGACAAGCACATACAGCCGTTTCTTCTGTCCTACAGAAGTGCTGTTCACGAAAGCACAACTGTGACACCAGCCTTTGCAAACTTTGGAAGAGAGTTGCGGTTACCGGCAGATTTAATAACTGGCATCCCCCCTGATTCACCAAGCAGCATAACAGATTATGCCAATGACCTGCGTAACAAGATGAATGACGTATATGAGCATGTCAGACAGTCAGGCCAGCAGATGTCTCAGAGGATGAAAACTCGCTATGACCGGAAGATGAACAATAGCGGATTTGATGAAGGTTCACTGGTTTGGTTGCATAACCCAGTGCGTAGTAAAGGGAAGTCGCCTAAACTACAGGCAAAATGGGACGGACCATACCAAATTGTGACCAAAATCAACGACGTCACCTACCGGATACGAAAGAGTACGAGAACTGCTCCTAAAATTGTTCATGTAGATCGTCTGGCACGATACTACGGGAATAATGATGCTCGGGACGAGCATGTCTTAGGAGGGGGCAGTGTTACGTAGGTAGGTATTGGTGACGCAAGTGCCGATTGTTCCGGGCACATTTACTAGAAAATTCGGGAAAGTTCCACAACGTTCTAGAACGTTCGATGGAGTTCCGAGGGGTCATTCGAGAAACTTCCAGATCATCGTCGATCATTCGCGATGTTACTGGAATGTTCTCGAATGCACCTGGGTACCTCGGGTTGTCGAACTTTCTAGAAAATGTGACCGGACGATATAAATAGCTGACGGTCCCCGCGCCGTCTCAGTTCAGTTTTGGAAACGAAACGGTGAACATCGCCGCGAAGCGGAACTACGACTGCGATACGAAGTGTGTTTTGTGTTGTGTTAGTTTGTGTTAGTGAAGTGTTTTTGCGTTTGCGAATTCTAATAAAGTGATTGTGTTTTTTTCGTGTAAAACTGTTATTTTAATTTATCCCGAACCCCAGCTCGTAACACTATGTCAGTGGCTTTTCGTGTTTCAAATAACGTGACTCAAATACTAATTTATAGCATTTCTGTGACGCTTCTAAAATGATAATAATTCGTTCTCTTTGAAGTGGTCATACGGTTCTAGTCAGGGATTTTGGGCAGTAACACTGCTTCATTTAATTAGTCTTTGTGGAGGAAATAAGTTATTACTAAATTCTAGTGCTTTGTGGGATACTAATTTGTTGTGTTATAAATATACTGGAGAAAAACTACTTTTAATCGTTGAGATAAATAATTTTACTTAAAGGAAACACTCCTTTATTTTTTAAAGAAACAAAATGGCATTCTAGGATCAAAGTACGGTTACCACACTCTGGAATCAAACCTGCTAAAATCCTGTAAAGTATCAAAGTATTTTTATGACATCAGACGTTAAGGTCATTCAATAGCACCAAATATGGTTTATTAAAGGAAAACCATATATTATTAGAAGAATATCATTAATTAAATTAAACGAAAATTATCATATTATAATTATATCATATTATTATTGTTAATACTGTGAATGCTAAGGTGAAATGTAAAGTGTGAAAAAAATATCCACCTGTTTTGAAACCATAATTTTTTTTGCAAATAAATGTTTTCTATTTCTATTTCTATCGATGGTCAAATTCGTAATTTAAATGGTTAGAAAGTTAGAGTGTGGTTTTTCTCTAATTTAATTTATCATAGTTGTTTTAATAATTTGATCCTTATGAGTGACCCTATCAATTGATATCATAAAACTACAGGATGAAGTGAAGACTTAATGCGAACTGCAACTATTGCGACTAAATTTAATGGCAGCCAGCTACAATGGAAAGTGTACAAAAGTACACAGAAGTGTATGCTTAAACAGGGTGCAGCCCCTCCTTACCTCTCACTCTCATGCGATCTAACGGCTTTAGGTGGCTTCCGAGGAAATGTCACTCTACCGACTTCCAAACTCCGCTGCTGTTGTGAAAGTAAAATCTAAACATTACTTTATATTTTGTTTAGGTTTTATTTAGAAAATTTACAGTTGGAGTACAAAACTAGGGCTACGGGTTGTTCGAAAGAGATATCACGGCACCGGACACAAAAAAGAACGAAAATGGTAGGTTTTAGTCAGTAGAAGTCTGACACTTCCTTCCGCTCCGCCCAGAGCGAGATAAGTCTTTGATGATTTTCCAATCCAAAAAAGGGTACAAAACTAAGATAGGTTAATTAACAAAAAAAAAACTGAAAGTTTGACAGGCAGAGACTTACCAGGCAATCATAATAATATGAAGCTATAGATACCATCATATAAACAGAAGAGATTAAACTGAAAACCGCTTATTAAAAGATAGCTCTATTGACATTCGCGACTAACCATAGGGTAATTAACGCGGTCAGCAAATAATCCTAAAACACATACTAGGCAATCATATGACGCTAGATATACGCGATATAAATCTGTATGCTTAAAGGTGGTATACAACATTTTCTGGTGCATTTCTGTGTAATGTAACGTTCTTACGAATGGTACAAAACAGGCAAAAGCTAAGTTTCCAAAGCATTTCTATGTAATGTAACGTTCCTGCGAAAGCTCGGCGTTATGTTACGAGTAAATGCTCACAGCGAGTGTGTCTCCCCGCGTCACCCCGCAACCGCGTATCGCTCGCACTCGTGGCTCGACGAAATGTTACACCAATACTCTCGACGAAATGTTACACCAATACGCTCGACGAAATGTTACACCAATATGCTCGTTGGTTTGTAACAAAAAGGCAAGTGCGCTCGACGTTCAGTTCGTAAAAGGATGATACACTAGAACATATCATAGAGCGGCTCGTTGTTCTGTTACAAGTAAATGTTGTAGTCTATACTCACCTTAAAGCGAACACACTTAATGAAAGGTTATTTGCTCTATTGATATTTGCGACTATAACACCGAAAGCTGAATGTAGATTCAAAATTATCCTAAAGCATGTATTTACCAGGCAAACATAATATTACGCTAGAGATAGACGATGCAAATACATGTGCTTAAAATGAAAACATTTAATAAAAATGTTGTATTAAATTAAAATTTTCATGTTGAAAACTTATCCATACTAATATTATAAATGGGAAAGTGTGTCTGTCTGTCTGTATGTTTGTCTTTCTGTCACGGCTAAACGGAGCGACGAACTGACGTGATTTTTTAAGTGGAGATAGTTAAAGGGATGGAGAGTAACATAGGCTACTTTTTGTCTCTTTCTAACGCGAGCGAGCCGCGGGCAGAAGCTAGTTAATATATATACTTCAACTGTGTACAATTTATATTTAAAGAGGTTGAAGAAAAAATCATAGAGTATCAGAGAACTCTTCCGTATCGCTTTCAACAGGATAGGTGGCCAAAAAACTGACAGTATTGCCACGATTTATGGCGATTTAACTTCTTTAGCCCAGGTCAAAACAGAATCTATAGCTCTATTTGCAATATCATTTTTTTTTAGCCTTTTCAGCTATATTGGAGTCGGCTTCCAGTCTAACAGGATTCAGCTAAATATTAGCCCACCACATACCAGTAACTACTGTTTATACTGATAACGTGATACCCTTTGGTTAGGCTGGTCAGAAGTCCTGACTGACCCATAACGACTATCAAAGTTCACAAGTGACCAAAGTACCAGGCAAACATAACGCTACAAGATGGCACGATATATTCCGCTTAAAACGTATACGCTCAATAAAAGGTAGTTCTATTGACATTTGAAGTGACACAGTCGGATTGGCACCCTGGCATCACTAACCCCTTTCTAAAGGTCGATGTGAAGGGAGGAAAATGAAGCTAGTCCTTATTTATGACAAGTATAACCCCGGTTATTAAGACACGCGAATTGATGACCTAATATTTGGGTGGATTACGTTAATGGCTTCAATATTTATCCTTTGGTAGCTTTCGCCCGCGACTTACGGCGATTAGACGTAGATATAGTTAGTTGTTTATATTCTTTGTTAAGGTAAAATCTATTTTTATTAACCTACTTCTAAAAAAAAGAGGAGGTTCTCAATTTGGTTGTTTTTTTTATGTTTGTTCGCGCATATCTCCGTCGTTTACCAACCGATTTGAACAATTCTTTTTTTGTTTGAAAGGGTAGACTTTCCAAATGATTCTATTGTCATCAAGTCCAGGATCTGATGATGGTATCTTGCCAAAATCGAGGGAAGTCGGTTTTATATTGCAAAAAATTATCTTGTACCAAAATTAGTTTAGTGATTGTGCTAATTGGTTTTGTTGAAGATCTTTTTGTTAACCCCCGTCGCATAAAGAGAGGTGAGGTGTGCGAACATAAGTTTAACTTTATGTTTGTGTCTATCTGTGCCAGCCATCATATAGCTCTAGGTGAACTGATTTTGATGCGGTTTTTTTAAGGCGGTTATCTAGCAATGGTTCTAAGAGAGATGCAAGTTATCAATTCTATTGTTAGATGCAGTTGCGATCATTAGGATCGCGACTGCATCTAACAATAGAATTGATAACTTGAAAAGTTCGGAGGCTGCGTCTTTTACATTTAATTTTGAATTTACGTTTGTATCTAGATCCTAAAAGTTTTCCTTATGTTACAGAGTATAAAATAAGGCAAATTTCATTTCACAAATTAAGGCAATATTATATTATCGACTAAGTACAAAACATAATGCTTATATCTATTGCCTTTATGAAATCTTTTTGTATAGATTATGTTTAAATAGTTCGATATAAATGACATGTTTTAGAAAAGACCTGACGGATCGAATGGCAGCCGACTTAAAATAATATAAAATATGATTTAATAATGAATAAGATAGTTATAAAAAGTTTAATTTAATAGTTAGTTTATTCCAGTAGAGTTGAGATCCCCAGACCTCTGCAATACTTAGATAAAATTAATAATAGAGTTGGCTGTATAAAATAACGCTACAACCCACAGAAGTGAAGCAGTAACCAAACACTAAAATTGTAGGATGTAGATACATATAAGGACGCTAAAAACGAATGAAAAAATTTAAGAAGACCAAGCAAAGGTATTAAAAAACATAATATAAATAAAGAATGTTCCGCTTGCATTACCGAAGTTCTCAGATAAAAACGTAAAGGCACAATCGATGGGTTGTCTTCTACGCTCAAAGCGACGAAATGCTCAAGTCAACGAACTGTGTAAACTTCTTTGATCCGCGGAACTATAGTTCGTAACTTTCGTGTTCTTTCATATTTCTTCTCACTTTTGCTTGTTTTCTGTAAAATCATTTTGAAGATGAAAGTATGTCTGTGCTTAGAAAGATAATCTAGACAGAAAAACAGGTGTATCATGTAAAAATCTTCCTATAATCTTTACTTATATGTATTATGAAGAGTTCTTTTGTATGTTTAGTTGAACGCGCTAATCTCTACTCACTACTAGTTCGAATTGAAAAAATATTTTATGTTAAATAGCCCACTTATCGAGAAAGGTTAATTCTATATAACACTACGCAGTGACCTATTAGAGCGGAGCAGTGACCAAAAAACGGGTGTTACCGAAAGAGAGAGCTAGTTTTTTCGTATTATTAATTTTATATGCCTTGTAAAGTTATGAAGTTCGTAATGCGAATTTACAACTTAACGTACTTTTTGGGGGTATATTTCTGTGTCTCTAAAAGCACGTTAAAGCCATTGGTCCTGTATCAACCCTTTGGCAGTAGTTACTGGTAGACAGATACTAAAAAGCCTAATCAGTTTTAACAAGGATTTAAACAATAACCACGATTATTCCATACGTTTCTCAGAAAGTCAGTTGTCGTGTTCTACAGCATCAGGTTAGACTATATGCTGACCGTAACACCAGCTGACTCAACTGTTAAAATAGTACCAAAAACACAGCTTCAGCAATCAGTTAAATTCCTTCAAGTACAATGATCCTGTCACAAAATAACGGGAGTTCAAATGAAATAACTTGGTTTACTCTGTTATTTCATTACAAATGAAAATGTCACAGAATTTTGAAACCTAGACCAGTGATAATAAAGCCTGACTTCATTCGACAGCGTACTTAGTTTGTTTAGCGAGAATATGTTAAAAAAAAACAACTCAAAAATTCTAAAGCCCACGCCACATTACCATAAATGTCACTAAATAATTTAATTTGCTCTCAAAAAAATGTAATTTACTCGGCACAGGTGACAGAGTACGCAACGAAACCCCGTCAACGCAACACTTGTACACAAAATTATTCACTCCGCTCACTTCATTCGTTCCTGCCTTCATTCGTTCTCCCTGACGTACAAATTGTATTCGTAAGCTTAAATTATTGCGTTACAGCGTTCCGAATACGAAATTATAATTGTGTGCTTACTGACGCCCTGTTCACACTGACTGTTTGTTTGAAATTGTGGTTATGGTTGCGTTGTGCAATTACAAAGTCACGTGAGCTACGTGTGTAGACTGCTTCTGTGCTTTTTGTCATCAAACATTCTAAACTAACAGTGGTGCTGATTCTCTTGTTCACAAACTTAACTAAATTTAAGTTAAATACATCTTTCTCTTTCCATTTCTTAAAGAAAAGGACAGAAGATACATTTTAGTTTAATCCTGTCAAATTAGACAGCGGCTGAAGAAAATTAACGTATATTTAGACGCCATGTTTTTAAATCGCGTCCAAATTGTCTATGGAGTGTCTAAATTTGATAGGACTTAACTAATATTTTATTTCTGTCCTTTTCTTAATTAAATGGAAAGAGGAAGATGCACTTAACTTAAATTTACGTTAGTTTGTGAATAAGAGAATCGGCGCCATTATAAAGGTAAAGAGTTCGTTTGCTAGTTTATTTGGTTGAATGCGCTTATCTTAGAAAGTTCTGTTTTTTTTTTGTGCTTGGTAGTCCATTTATTGATGCAGGCCTTTCTTGACATATAATAACATTTTGGAAGACGTAGAGCGGAGTAGTAACTACAGATACGGGAATGACGAGACAACTAGTTATAAATCTCTGTTGTCTGTCTGTCGGTGGACTCTTTTCGTTAATTTTTATCTCACAAATCGTAATGGGTATAGAATTGACATTTTCCAGAAAAAATATGAATAAAATTAACTTTCAATTTAAATAAAGTCCTAGGTACTACAAGAATCGTTGTTTCTTTTATCTTGATATAGCAAGTGTGACAAAGTACGAATTCCATCAAATGCTAGTTCTGAAACCACTACAAAAAATACACGTCTGCAAAAAAAAAGGAAAGCTGCACTAAATGAAAATTTTCTGTATTTTCTGGAAATAATGGTAGCTTTAAGTAAATTTACCGCCTGTGTGAGACAGCCATGTTCTGTGGCTTATTTGTGTGTAACAGAAAATTGTCGGGTCTTTAGAAACCTCTTTTTGTTTCTTATTGTAAACGAGTCCATTTTTTTGGCACTGGAAAATAATTTAAGTCATGATATTAACTATATACAGGACGTTTTTATTACTGTCAATTTATTTCTGGAATTGGTTTCCAATTTAAGACCGTTTTTTCTTATATTTTTGTGTGGGTTTTATTTTCCTGGTTCCTATTAACATTTCTAGCTTAGAGTAATATTTACACACCAGCAACCGTTATAATAAACCTGAAATCAATTACACAATTACGGCAATTATTCATTTGTAATGTGTATTTAATCAAAGGGTGAATGGGAGGTTGAGGTGTATGTGTGTGTTATTGTAATGAATGTGACAAAGTGTGAATTGTCTTCATTAGACTCACTTAACAGTTCAACCAAGGTAAAATTCTTTCTTAGTACAGACAGAACATCAGAGCACTTCCTTCGAAAAATAAAAGACGATGTATTGATTGTCGAAAAAAACTATTTATGACCTGTGCTACACAAAATGCAAACTGTCGATGTAATTCAAAAACTGCCAGTCTGAAGTGAGACAAGGCGAGGCATGCCCGTACATCACAAGACTGAAACCCTCAAGTCTGGTTCGAGGCTATCTTTTTTTTTTATTACATATGGGCTTGCTCTTGGTCCCAGACTAGCCCGAGGGCAAAGACGGGGCCTACGATGGAGCGAGCTCACCCAAAAGATGCCTATGCACTCTTCTCTTGAATACATACGGGTTATATGCATTTGGGAACACAGACGCAGGAGACCGGTATCTAAAAGGAAATGGCGAAATTCCTTGGATGACTCCTTACGAATTGACGGGATAAGAATGAACGGGTTGAAAAAGAAAATAAGAAATAAAAAGAAATGCTTTCCCTCAGCAGAAGGACAGTAGAGACAAGTAATATAAAAAACAATTATTATAATATTCATAGCACATTTGACAAAACTCAATTACCACGTTATTGCGTCCAATAAACAATACTGCATGATAATGAACAGTCAAATTAATAACAAAATTATTGACATTATTATAATATTCTAACATAACATTAAATCACCAAATATATCGCTTAGCTTGTTTTACAATTTGACAATAAGTGAAATGGAATTCGATTCTATTGAATTTGTACGTACATTTCAAATACAATTAATATATTATATGTAACTGATACTCTAGTTTGGCTACCCAATTAATATGGGTTGTAATTATTACCATGTCGCATTGAGCCACTAAATTCCGTGATATTACACCTGTCAGTGGCCACCAATGAATCACGTCTCTGTCTAGGCATTTACAAGCTGTGTCTCTGTCTTCACTTGTGTGGTATCTGGCTATTTCTTAGTCTTGTCCTTTTCCTTACGTCTTGCCGGTGTGCTTTTCTTCTTCATCATTGTTTTGAGCAATGAGATTCATTTCTTTTTTTTTACATCTTCAACAATCATGGTGATTTTTCCATTTCTTGTGCTTTTGTTACACTTCCATGTTCTGGAAGAATAATGACTTTTCATGATTCTGGGTCAAAGAAAACTAATCTATAGCAAATTCATAATATAAACCATAACTAACCACACTGGGTTGTGATAGGCAGTCGGCTGAACCCGGTTAAGCTGGAAGCCGTCCCTAACAAAGGCTAGGGAGATGATGACTCCATGTGTTCGTGATAGAGCAGACATCAAAGTGGTCACACAAGGCATTTGTTTCTATTTTAGTTATACGGAATTCTATTTTTTTTAATAAACTCTGAAGAGACATATTCATAGAGCAGCTAAGAGTCCTATTCTCAGCCAGACAAGCGGGTCGCTCATACAAGTGTTTCTCGTAATATAAAGGCGGAATGAGTGTTGAGTATTCGCGCGTAAATCGTTTCAAATGAGTGCTTCATGAGTGCAGATAAATTACATTAAATCTGAGAGTTACGCGCCGGAAAATTCACCAATGTTTCACCCGGGACAAGGGCGACAATGAATTTTGGATGGCAGATAAATTGTCTCCGTTAAATATTACTGGAGGCTGCATATCAAGATGATCTGTTTTCATTTTGCGTTAATAATTTATATGTACGGTGGAAATTTTAACTATCTGGTTGAAGCTGAGGAGGGTCTTATTTCTGCTATTGAGGGTTTTGTATCGTTGTGAATATATCTGGCTATTGGTTAACAAAGAAAATATGAATTCTAAAACACACTGTATAAGGAATATGTTTATATGGAACCAACTCGATATTTTTATAATCTTTCATTCATTAGATTTTTCACCTCGAGACCAAATGTAAGAATATTTATTATTACAACTAAATATTAATTCATCATTTATTTCCTGGATAGTTCTAAATATTCAAAGAATAAAAAATAAAACAAAAATTCCATTTCCAATTTAACGCCATCGCTGAATAATGACAAAAACAAAACACGCACGAAAGGTGAACCTAATATGGCGAATGCTGGTTTCATTTTTGACAGGTCAACAATACGGTACTTACACCACCATCATCAATTGACGTACTTTTTATGGGCTGTCAAAAACGCGATACTCTTATAGATTTTGTATAAAAATGTCACGTTATGACGTGACTAAGCACAAAACTCAATTGACAATTTATATATTGTTTTAAAAGCAACTCAAAATCTAATCGTACAATATATAAAATGAACCGGATTTTTAGGGCTAAAATTAAAAGAGGACATATAGAAATTGTTCTTACATTTTTTTTGTGGATGACAAATCATCAAATGAATTCTCCCGCCCTTGTGTCAGACTTTTACTGACTGAAACTTCCTCCGTTTGACCATTACTTATGTTTTAGGCCACGGTAACTATTAGAACACTCCACTCGGCCTCACATTTATTTATTAACTATGTAAAATACCCAATTGTCGACATCTAGTTGCCTAATAAAACACGTGTGAAAGTGCGTTTATGCACTGACATCCGTTGCAATATCACACTAGGCTAGCAGATTAGGTGTATGTCCTTTAGGCCATGCGTCGTAATATTTTATAGAGGCTCAACGTCGTCCGCCATGACACTGAACTATTCTGTTGTGTAATAAAACGTGTTGTTACATTAAATTTTTCGAAATGCTTTGATTTTTAGTTTCTGTTATAAAAGTTTAGTTGAGGGGCTTGCTTAGGACTTTTTTGTACTTTTGTAATTTTGACTGACAAACAAATCTGTCATTAAAAAAAAAAAAAACATAAATAGTTCAAAATTCGTTGAATACAGGAAAATATAATACGAAAACGGAAGGCCAGACCTAACGTAACGTAAACATTTATAATTCTTCTAATTAAATTTATACAAACACAATTCCCAATTTACGGGAGGGGGGGTTAGTAAAAATTTTTGGGTTGAAGCCTAGGGACATTTACAGCATGCATTAAATATTCCTACTAACATAGAAAGATCACCATCTTTCTGCTCTTGTGGAGTACCTACTAACACTTTTTCATTTCAACTTCTTCTAATATGAATTGAAAAAGTTACATTGGTACGCATTCGAATCTACAAGCTCGTATAAGGCAGGTTGACAAAAAATTTAAATAGTTACGAAAACAAAACAATAGTCTTAGAAAAAAACCAAAAGGTTTTCTATTAATAAAAACTTACAAACATTAATTACACTGGACGTTGCTTACTGGAACAAGACTTCTTATTTTATTTTATTAAAAAACAAAACCTGAATCCCACTACCATTCGCCGTTTTTACAAGGCGAACAAAAAACATAATTACAACTTAGAAAGTTCGTAACAAAAAAGCAAAGTTCTAGAAAAGTCCGCGATCGCAATAAAAGCAAATACACCGTACATAACAAGTACTTGCTTTCTGAAGTTACTTTAAGTACCTACTCAACAAGAATTATGAGAAAGTACGTGTTTCTCGTACTTTTTATTGAATTAAATTTACGTACTAATGAGTTTTCCTTGTATGTATGTATGTATTGTTAATTTGTTGACGCCTCTGCGCAGTATTTAGACATTAACTACAAAGTTGCTTGTTCATTTGTAGGTTAGACATATTTCACTTATTCGTACGATTTTACTGACAGGTGTCGTGTTATTTAACTAATTAATCAATTTATTTACTTTATTTCCGTTTTACATCTATCACTACAGATATTATTTGTGTCCCGAGGCTACAGTGAACTAATATAGTCTATTTTTAAACTTACACAAACAACAGATGACAAATAACGCTTTATTTGTAAATTTATTCAGAGAACCACAAATTGGGTGTGTATCACAGGCTATGAGGTTTAGAGTACGGAGTGCACCGTCAGAGGTGCCTCTCCTAACATATTGCTTTGAGTGCGCCATCTCCTTATCCTTATTCCAACTTCGTTATAGTCTACTTTCAGTTCAGTCAGCTGAATAACAGTATTGTTAATCATGATATCAGGTCAAATGACATCACAAGTCACATGACCATTTTCCAAGCTCTTTGCTGTTATAGCAAGACCCACGACCCCACATTCAGCAGCCTTGTTTGTTACATCGAAACCAACAAAACAGTCAGCTGGTACCTACGTTATATTTTGATCATCTTCATCGTTATTTGACTACTAAGACACAAATCGAACCCACGACCCGCGGCGTGGGTTCTGTTTATGTGATGAGCATAATAGTTGGTTCTGTGTCTGGGTGTAATTTAGCAATAATGTATATTTATTTTATATTATATAAGTATGTTGTACAGTTGTCTGGTTATCATTAATATGATAACCAGACAATTAATTCCAATGACAATTAATTGGCCGTAAGTGAGTTGTCCCAGGATATTCTTTTATTTGTATTTATTTATCTAATAATAAACCAAGGATCTGCTAAACCCCTTGAAATGTGTATAAACCAGATTCAGTTTGATCGTAGACAAATAAAATGTAGGGCATTAAAACTGAGGTTAAAGTGCAAAGATTGCAAAAGTTTTAAGATCTGCCTTTCCGAGATCTTCAGGGCAGATTAAACTAACTCATCTTCCTGCATGCTTCTACTTTAGTGCTGACGCAAAAAGGAATAAGAATTCAAATTGATGATATGAACCAATTGAAGAAAAGCATTCTGTACGGATACAGAATAAAAAATATTGAGATTTTAAGTCGGTTGTTATTTCATTTAGTTATTGAGCTAATTTGAAAAAGAGTTTTTGAGGATTCTGTAACGTAAAAAAACCGGTCAAGTGCGAGTTGGACTCGCGCAACGCGGGTTCCGTTAATTTTTTTTATGAAATAACTACAAATTTACGGGTTTTGGAGTTTTCTCTTTACTTATGCTACATGACCTTGCTTCTTGCCAAATATCATTTTTCTTGGCCAATGGGAAGTACCCTATAGGTTTTGATTCGCTTGCAAATTAATGTCTAAATGCAATATAAACCGCCGTGTCTTTTTATTACCTTGATTTAGAAACTTAATTTTTTCACTGCTTTGTGAGATAGCAAACTTGAGTATGTGATATTAATTTCAGCTTGATATCTCGAAGCGTTTCTGAGAAAAAGGGTCTTGACAGACGGACAAACGGAAGGACTGATGGAGGTGAACTAACTACAAATTTACAGTTTTCGGAGTTTTCCCTTTACTTGTGCTACATGACTTTGCTGCTTGCCAAATTTCATGATTCTAGGTCAATGGGAAGTACCCTATAGGTTTTGAGTTTTGATTCCCTTGAAAATGTCTAAATATGCAATATAAACCGCCGTATCTTTTTATTGCGTTGATTTAGAAACTTGATTTCTTCACTGCTTTGAGAGATAGCAGACCTGAGTGTGTAATATGAATTTCAGCTTGATATCTCAACGCGTTCCTGAGAAAAAGGTTCTTGACAGACAGATGGACAGACGGACGCCGGATGTGAACTAACAACAAATTTACGGTTTTCGGAGTTTTCCCTTTACTTGTGCTACATGACCTTGCTTCTTGCCAAATTTTATGATTCAAGGTCAATGGGAAGTACCCTATAGGTTTTGAGTTTTGATTCCCTTGAAAATGTCTAAATTTGCAATATAAACCGCCGTATCTTTTTATTGCGTAGATTTAAAAACTTGATTTTTTCACTACTTTGAGAGATAGTAGACCTGAGTGTGTGATATAAATTTCAACTTGATATTTTGACGCGTTCCTGAGAAAAAGGTTCTTGACAGACAGACGGACAGACGGACGCCGGATGTGAACTAACTACAAATTTACGGTTTTCGGAGTTTTTCCTTAACTTTTGCTACATGACCTTGCTTCTTGCCAAATTTCATGATTCTTGGTCAATGGGAAGTACCCTATAGGTTTTGATTCCCTTGAAAATGTCTAAATATGCAATATAAACCACCGTATCTTTTTATCGCGTTGATTTAGAAACTTGATTTTTTCACTGCTTTAAAAAAATAGCTGACCTGAGTATGTGGTATTAATTTCAGCTTGATATCTCGACGCGTTTCTGAGAAAAAGGGTCTTGACAGACGGACGGACGGACGGACGGACAGACGGACAACAAAGTGATCCTATAAGGGTTCCGTTTTTACCTTTTGAGGTACGGAACCCTAAAAAGGACCCTTACTAGTCACCAGGCTGTATCTCAATGACTAGACAGTTGAAACATTCATAAACGATGTATTTCATAACAACAGATATAGATTGGAGCAACGGTTCGGGAGTATTAGGTATAAAAATAAAATGAACCTACAAAAAATAAAATAAAAAAGAGATTTGAACTTGGAAACTGTTTTAATTTACCAACACTACCTTTGCAAAGTAAGTTTTTCACAGTTCATTAAATTATAAATGAAATTCTAGAAACTGTACTCTCGACCCAATGAATCAAATGCACCATACATAAGGAAGGAGGGTTCCTTCTTTAGCCAAACACAAACAAAGTCCCATCTCAATTCTTGCACCTGAACGCACACACATAACAGGTAAATACCTAACAGCTAAGAAAGAGAGAGCGTCGATATACCGACTAATTCAATCAGATGATATCTATTCACAAATCCAATTTAGGTAAGAGACTCCCAATAGTGCGAATCGGTTACTGCTGCCGTGATATTTGGAACAGGTACAAGGAAAAAACGGTAAAAATGTTTTGTTTGCGGAATTAAATGGTAACGGTAGAGGAAAAATGTTGATCGCTCCTAACGTGGTGGAAGCAATTGATAACTTGCTTAGAAGTTTTAGACATGTCTCGCAGATGCATTGTCAAAGCTGATCGCAGATGCGGACTCAAGGCTGAAAACCTTTATGTGTATGAAATAACATTATTGTAATATTGTTGGCAGTCTTCTCATATAGACAAGGCACAGTCAGGGCAGATTGGAACAAACATCTTACTCCTTTCATACCAGAAGGCCAGCCGGGCGCCGGAGGGCGCTCAACCATCTCCGACCACCATAAGGAGCGGCATGCAGGCGAAGAACTTTGGGCAGTTCTGCACCTAACCAGATATAGGCGTGTGATGGCAGCCCGCTTTATTTCATGCGCGCCTTAGTAGGGAAAAGTGCAGTCGAAATACAGGTCACACAGAGCAAAGCGGTCCTGCACTAGTCTTGAGTGCGAATCATGCGTCAAGTGTATACCGGGCTCGCGAATTACGGTAGCATGAGAAACCGTGGTTACATTTGGTAAGTGTCCAACTTAACACACAAAAAAGGTGAATTCCCCACATGTTACCCATATTTTCCATATTTCCCCATATTTTATGAGGGTTATCAATGCATGTATGCATGTCTGTATGTAAGATGTCTCATTCTTTAGCACGCCGCACTACAGCCTAAACCGTTTAACGGATTTTGACATACGAGGTGTCATTGAATTTGTTTTAGTTGGGGAAGTGACCTAGGGTATATAATTATCAATTAAAAAAAAGGAAAATATAAAAATAATCACTAAATAATCAAAAAACCCAACTGCAATTTCGGAAGTTGCTGTCAATTACATACAACAGAAATAAAGCCAGCGGAACCCGAAATTCCAGTTGGGTTTTTGTTTATTTAATTAATATTATTTTATTAGCTGCTTCAACAGAAAGATCAAAATTGAATATCTGTATTTAAAAAAAAAATGCACTTAATTTAACTACAAGTGGTTTCGAGACTCATACAGGCGTGAATTTAAAGAGCTATTAACTGAGCCATCATAAAACATCAAGCCGTAAATGCCACATTTAACTTAAATTTACAACTGGAGTTGCGACAAGTTTAATTTTATTATGCAATGCTGACAGAATAGGATCTTGAAGAAATACTTAATTACTAGTATTTTGTATTCCACTATTAAAAACTTCAACTTCTTCCAACCAACGGCTTTACGTTCTTTCCGAAACATAAATATATCTCTCCCATAAAACCCACCTCTGCCTCAAGCTAAACGATTCTTACAATTTAACTAGATACACTTACCAGGCATTTATGCAAAAATTCAAGTCGAAACCAATGCATATTTGAGCCATTCCTGAGCCGAGGTCGATGCGCTCAACAAAACGTATATCCCGCTTTCCGCTGATGCGATTGTTCGCTCAATTGCACTTCAATTTTACACAGCAAGCGGGCTTAAATGTCTTTTGTGTTAATACTCAGTTATTGTGTAATTTCTCGCAAAAGCTTTGTTAATATATTGCAAAGAGGTAGTTGTGTTATTTAATGTAAGCGTTCCTTGCTTGTTCGTTTTCGTAAGAAACTACATTGGAAATGGGTGATTTTATTTTAGACAATTCGTTCTTTTGTGTTGTAAATGTCGTTTAAAAGTGTTTGATTGAAATTGAATTTTTCTTGATTTCACTTTAGGTTTTAATCAGTGCAGATAAATACATGTTACCTAATCATCATCTCCTGACTCTTGTTTTTGCTTTTACTCTATCTGAAACCAGCTAAATACAATTGTTTTACGCTGAACGACTACCGATCGGATTTTCACAACCCAGTTACCGGATTACACGTTGAGAATTTTGAAACTGCAGCTTCAAACATTTGAGGCGGGCGCCTTTACATGGGTTACCTAATAAACGACAATTTAATATTTTATGTCCCACCCTAAAGAGACAGGAAGGAAGGTGCCAAGCCATAAACCGTGGCCTAACAGAGTAACGATGTCGGTTCCATTCTTTATGCCATGTAAGGCAAACATAAATATTTGTTCGGTCACAGAAAATTCTATAGACATACATTTTAGAAGTACATAAAGCCCGGCCGTAGCCGTTAGGAGTACCTGCCAGATAGAACGTGTACTACCGTAGTGCATCCAACGTATTGAATGACAAACACTTACCATACTGCTGCCGTTCGATTCATACCTCTCACTTCGGCCAGTATTTTGGCATGGAATAAGAATATTGTGTAGATGCGAATCGCATATCGGTAGGTACTGTAAAGATTGCAGATATCATAAGTAGTGATTTAAAGCTTAATCTTAATTAAAACTTCACGAAATAATTGTCTGATGACAAGTACACCAACTCCTAATACATGTGACTGACAAAATCGGTCAAAATTACCTTTGACTATCAGTGAAAAGTTAACTCCGACTCGAATAGAGATTCACTGTGATTCATTCGACTGAGACGGGATAAGAATGAAGGGAAGTGCCTTAGCCTTCTTGGTTTTTTTACCACCCAGAAATAGGATCCCAATCAGTTGAGGACAAGACCAACAGACAGGTAAATGAACATCCAATAAAGCCACTTACCGGCCAACTAAATTATAACAATATTCCCATAGATCGATTCTCAGAACCGAGATACGAATGCTCGGCCTACGGTAAATCGATAACCATTAAACGTATAGAATGCATTGTGCCCACCTGAAGCCTTAAATGGGACGATATTATTCGCTTTTACGATACTGTAACTATCATTGTCAATTAAATGCAATGGGTTCTGTATTAACTTTGTTGGCAATAATCGTTTTGGTGTTGCAGTTAAGGAGTTTAGTTTTCAATAGTTTCTTTTACAGGGTTTTGTAACTAGAGGTGCCTACGGGTTACAACGGACTGACGGGGCCCTCTAGGGCCAACCGGCATTGCGGAATAGTTCTAATCATTCTCTTAGCCTCAGAATATAAAGGGCAACCGGAAGAACAAGGGTGGATTTTAGTCAGTAAAAGTCTGACACAACCTCACGCATCGCCCAGGGCGGGAGTCATTTGATGATTTCCCGTCCTCAAAAAAAAAAAGGTTACAACGGGTTGCCCCTTACAAAGCTTACGTTTATTCGTCGATGTGTTAAGACCCGCCTAATATTGTAAAACTAAAGAGTTTGTTGGTGAGGTGGAACGTGCTGACGCAGACTTTCAGGCTTCTGACTACCAGTAACGAATGTCAAAATTCTACTGTTGACAACAGAGACCAACATGAGCACGGTGCCATCACGATACATTTTTCTGCAAAATGTATAATCTATACTAATATTATAAAGAGGTAAAATTTGTAAGTTTGTAAGTTTGTAGGTTTGTAAGTTTGTATGTAGGAGGTAATCTTAAAGGAGCTAAAACCGTTATTGGAGTTGTGTATTGTCCCCCTTCCCTAGACTACTTCACCGAATTTGAGTCGGTGCTAGAATCCTTGGGTTCAGAGTACGCACATCACATTATCATGGGGGATTTCAACACCAACCTCCTTGCCCATAACTCCCCTCGGTCCTGCAAATTCCTACATCTGATTGAGTCAGCTAATTTACACGTGTTGCCTCTTCAAGCAACACATCACAACACTGTCGGTGATGATACCTGGCTCGATCTGATCCTCATCTCTAACTCTTCCCTAGTTTCCTCACATGGTCAACATATCGCTCCTGGCTTTTCTCATCACGACCTTATTTTTCTGTCCTATACCCTTAAACCTCCTAAACCCAAACCTATATTCCAGAACAGGCGTGCCTATGCGCAAATGAACACGGAAAAACTCTTACAGGATGCTTCAAATATTGACTGGACACCCCTGGAACAAGCCACCACAGTGGATGACAAAGTTGAGCTCTTTAACTCAGCTGTTGTCAAACTGTATGACACCCACGCTCCAATCAGGAAAATTAAATTGAAGCGCCCGCCTGCGCCATGGATGAATCGGGGAGTGCGTATGGCCATGCGACGAAGGGATCGTGCGTTCAGGAAATTTAGAAAGGATCGGTCGGAGGATAATTGGGCCCTATTCAAAACTGCTCGCAATCGTTGTAATCAGATGATACGCAACGCGAAACGCCGTCATATTCTCGATAATATCACTTCCTCTTCTCCTGCTGACATCTGGAAATTCCTTAGGACTCTAGGTATCGGCAGATCGCGACATTCAGACCTTCCTAATACATTTGGTTTGGACGATCTTAATCGCCATTTCGCCACTGTTCCCGTTCTTGATAGTTCAACTAAATGTCAAACTATTCATTATCTTGATGGTCTGACGCGTCCCAAGATAACACCCTTTGCCTTCACCCCAGTAGATCCGGGAGAGATCAGGAAGATAATCCTTTCCATAAAATCCAAAGCTGTGGGTTGTGACAACATTAGTCGTTACATGATTGTGACGGCTCTTAATCAGCTCCTTCCTGCCATCTCCCATGTCATTAACTTCTCCCTGTACTCCTGTGTTTTTCCTTCGTTATGGAGGAAAGCTCATGTTCGTCCACTCCCTAAAATACCCAATCCCACCCTTTCCAGTCACTACAGACCAATTTTTATCCTTCCCTTTCTATCTAAAGTACTTGAGGCCTGTGTTCATAAGCAGTTCTCTCACTTCGTTCTCCAAAACTCCCTTATTAGCCCTTTCCAATCCGGGTTCAGGCCTGGTCACAGTACTGTTTCTGCTCTCCTTAAACTGACTGACGATATAAGGCGGGGAATGGAAGATACTAAAGTTTCTATTTTAGTTTTGATAGATTTTTCGAACGCTTTCAATACCGTCAGTCACGAAGTCCTTTTATCCGTCCTTTCCTATTTAATGGTTTCTCCTGAGGTCCTGGATTGGTTTTCATCATATCTTCGGGGGCGTCAGCAATCAGTCCTTGTGGGAGATTCTTCTTCCAGTTGGTTTGATCTTGCTTCTGGCGTCCCTCAAGGCGGTATATTATCTCCACTTTTGTTCTCTATTTTTATAGATCTTATAACCACCGAGCTTCAGTGTGCGTATCATCTGTATGCTGACGACTTACAGCTTTACAGTCAGGCAAGTGTTGACAACTTATCCGATGCGATTGAGGAGCTAAACCGGAATTTATCAGTGGTGAAAGATTGGTCTAATCGTTTTGGGGTAGCCGTTAACCCAACCAAGTGTCAGGCTATTATTATAGGGAGTTCTTTTAGCCTACGTAGACTGAGTGGTTTAGTAGTACCTCCTGTGTTTTCGATGGCACAGTTATTCCGTTTAGCTCCGACGTCAAGGATTTGGGTCTGCATGTTGACACTTGCCTGGACTGGCGAAAGCAGGTTGCGACTGTGAGCAAAAAAGTCACTGGGACGTTGCGGTCGCTGTATAGGCTGAAAAATGTTCTTCCATCACACATAAAGGCAATCCCAACCAACAATTTTGCCCTATAACCAAACCATTTATCTCAAAAAAGCTGGGTAAACGATGTATAAAGGTTTTGGTGATGACTGATTGTTGTATAAAAGCGTTTGACAACACAGTATGGCTCTATAAGTTTATATAGCAAAAACGACCTATTATGAGTTGATGTAAAGGTTTACTTTACGACTTTATATAGTTGTTATAGTCAGGCGTTATAGCAACCTCCATTGTGACTAGTATGCAACGATAAAACTTCATAACAGTGTTTACTATCACTCTAATGCGCCTGATTTGCGCAATAAAGGTTCGAAACGAACTCTTATGTGTCGTTTGTTAAAGTAGAGATGACAACTCAGGAATAGGACGGTATTGCGATATTGAGGGTTTTGAGATCATCGTTACAGTACACAGTACTATAGTGGGCACAAAAAGTCTACAACAGGGTGATTTGGTGATACAGCTGAGTTTCAAATTATATTTATATAGCTTAATTGTCGTATAAAGGGTTGTTAATGCTCGTTATAGTTGTAGTGATAAACTTATCACAAATACACTTTTTTAGAAGAGGATTGTTTTTTTATAACTATTATAGTCCTCCTATTACACAACAGTACTATAACGGAGATCTTATGTGTTTAAAAACATTATTATTGCGTATAAAGGTAGGCTAGCAATGCTTTTAAATGATAATTCAGTTTTGTAAAGGCACTTCTATCGCTCTTCTACAACAATATTGACATTTTGATTCAGTGTAATTAATGCGACAGTATTTTATAAATTACAAGAGAAATGGGTTTAGAAGCTTGGCAACGATTCAAACGCAGCGGGACTTATAGACGAGAAGTGAAAAGACAATATGAGGAATCAACAAGAAGCATTCAAATCAGTAATTATAGTGAACACCAAGTTGAAGACCCAATTATAGAAAATGGTTCCGTACAAAATACAGTTCACGACAGTGATGAAATGGAGAATAATTCATTTGTGAACAACGATTCCAGGTGTGACAGTTTTTCAGATTGTTTTATTGATTCAACTGAAGAAACAAACCAGCAACTACGAGATGGTTTGAAGCGTTGGGCTATTAATTATAATATTTCACACGAAGCAATAAAAAGTTTGATTGTACTAATAAACGATCGAACACCAAATACATTGCGTGCAGATCCACGAACGCTTTTTAATACAGAAAAATCTGTCACTACTCATCCCGTGGGAAGTCTATCTAGAAGTTATTGATAGAAGTCTGTCTTTAATTTCACTCAATATAAAAGTAGATGGTATGTGATGGTGGTGGATCTTATTTATAAACATAAATTTTACTTAAGTATCTTACAAATCAACTTATAATCAACAAATATGTAACACGGCTCTCATTATGGTAAAGTTTTATCGTAATTCAGTGTTTTGCACCACTTTGACACTAGTGGCGCCTCTGGTGGGAAATAAAACTACTAATCTTAACCCGTTTATTTACACTAGTCATACTTAAATTATACTTATATCTAAGTAATATTCTATATTTCTTTTAATATGTACATGATTACTGCTCGGCGTCCACTACAATTACACTGAAAAAGAAAAAAACAACTATAATAAGTTTAATAAAAAGTATTTATCATATTTATGGAATAAGAACGAACAATAAAATAAAAATAACAAACAAGCTCAAAAGGAACCCTAATTTGATATAATGGTGGATGTAATCTGTCATAACGAGTACTATAGTAGAGTTGAGGAAGCTAGAACTATGTTTATAACTTAAAATACGTAATTGTTTTAGTAAAAGCTCATTAATTCGAAGGGGGCATTCAAATTATGTCGTAAACCCATACATAGTTTATCAGTAAAATTACAGTCGCACAATATTTTCCTCGTAAAAGACGAATAATTCGATTAAGTACAAAATAATATCTTACTCACCACGATACTTCGTCTCCTTTTCTTAATCTTTTATTTCTCTTCTAAAACACTGATACACTGCAGCGGCGTGAACGAATGTAAAATGAATGAATGATGAATTTTAGTGATGTAATGGAATAATGAACTCTTTTACAGTACCCAAAAACACTTTAGTAGTGTTGCGGTGGCTTATATATCTCCAAAAAGAGATTGTGTTACTGTAACATCAACTGCAATGGGCCAAAATTGTCATGCCTGATACCGTTATAGTTCTACTCTAAGACTGAATGGAGATATAATTGCGCCACTTTCTTTGTAGATGCACCTTCTTTGGCCTTTTATTTGACCACCGATTAGTTTTTACAAAACGTTCTATGGCCTTCTATAAAACTAACTTTTGTTGGTTGGGATGCTTGTTCAATCCCTCATATTCCCAATCCTTGATTATGGTGATGTGTGCTACTTCGACCTGAATGCAGATCTACTGAATAAACTTGACCGACTTCTCAATAATTGCATTCGATTCGTGTTTAATCTTCGCAAGTACGATCATGTCTCCGCTTATCGGTCGATCCTAAAATGGTTACCTACCAGACAGCGCAGAGCGTTGAGGGCTTTGACTTCCTTGTTTTCTCTTTTAAACAATCCCTGTTCTCCTTCTTACCTGACTACTCACTTTCAATACTTATGCTCTGCGCATACCAAAAATCTTCGTTCCTCTAATAACCGCCTTCTTCGATGTCCTTCTCACCGCTCTGGCTTTCTTAAATCTTCTTTTCTTGTTCAGGCGGTTTTTCTTTGGAATGCGCTTCCTCAGAATATCAGGACGGTGACCAGTCGATTTACTTTTAAGATAAAAGCTCGTGAACATCTACTAAAGGAGTTGGCAGACTCAATTAATAGTTAATTTGCAGTTCTTCACCACCTTAGTAATTATATCTCTCAATGACTTTGTTATGTATATATATTTATGTATATAGTATGTATTTATTACTATTGTATATATGTATAATATATGTGTATTTTTATATATTCAACTGGTTCTTATGAAATTTTATTTATATCTTTGCACCTGCCATGTTTTGTCTCTGCATCACCCTAAGGTAGACTGGTAGATAATGCCCAAGGCATTAAGTCCGCCGTTGTGCATTGTTTTTTTTTAATGTGCATAAAGTTTTAAATAAATAAATAATCTCTGGAACTACTAAGTTCGCGTGGACCTAGGCGTATTTTTCGTGGAGATTTTTGCCATAATAACATTCCTCAACCTTCAACGAATATTTAAAAAAAAAACGGTTCATCGTTTTCACATTTTCGCTTAGCAATTCATTTTGTTTTATTTTAAACTAGTTGACTGTATCAAACCTTGTTATTTCTAATAAGTATATTCTATTTTTAACCAAAAAACTGTAAACCTCAACAGAAAACAAAAACAAGACATTTGCCGAATGATCCAGTGGTACTTGAGTGTAGAAATTCATTTACATAAAAAAAAAATAGACACACTTCCAAAGGTAGACGGCTATAAATTAATAAAAATCCATATTCCAAAAGTAATAAACATAAATCCTAAGATCTTAGCGTATCACCGAACAAATAAACTATAAGTATAAGGGCGGACGAAACGATATATTTTATTTCCACATCATTAATTTGTGATATATTGACTCCTAGAATGATTGCAGACAGACCCGCAGAATGTGTTTGTCTCACAACCTTTTAATACTTATAATATTACTGTGTTTTATGTGTTTTCTATATTTTTATTCGTTTTCTATCAAACTAAATCTAGTACTGTGTTTTTTAGATTAAATAAATGTTATTGTATTATTTCTTTCACTATTTCTTCTTGTGGTCTGAACTTTATTTTTGGGTTTTGTTACTTAAAAAGGGATTACTAATGGAATCACTTTGTTGTTTATATTTAAATATGCTGCTTTTTATATAGAATTAGGGCCTGTCCAGTTAAGATTAATATTACATAGTTTCAGTAAAATAACCAGAAAACAGTAGCATGCGTGGAGATCAAACTTAGGGGAGGATGGTCATGCTCCTTTGTGAATCAACTATCACCATAAATACTATTTATAGACTTTTTAACAAAAATGGTAAGTTGGTATAGTATCCGGTAGGCAATACTCGTACTTAGCCTGAATTTTTTCAAGTTGTAAAATTAAGATTATGTATCCGTTCGCCAAATATTATGTTTAACCCAAATCTAGTTACTCAAATTAATTTCTTAGAAAAACAATTAATCATACCTACCTGGAAATAAAACGACAAAAACTTCGCAAAACTTATACAAAAAAGAATTGTTCCAAATAGCCGCAGCCGAACTAAAATAATGAGAACTCAACGTTTGAAAAATGGAAGTGAAAAGCAGGAAAAATTCGCCATTAATTTTCTGCGAATGGCGTTTGGTACCGTAAACTTTACTAACAGAAAAGAGTTAATAAACTTTTTGGAAACTTGTGAAATGTTAGCAAAGAAAAACAATTATAGAATTGGATTTTAACTAATTTTCAGATGCCCGTTGTTTGTAGCAGAGTGGGATCGTCCCAATACACAGTACTATTCGATTTATTTACTGCAAAATACGTAAAGTTTTCAACTGAGAAATTAGTTTCTAAACTCTAACGGGGTCGTGGTGATGAGTATCAGATCTTACCGTATTTCCTTTTTTAAAGTGTAAAAAAAAATATTTAAAGCTTTCAGCGTTTCACAATCTTGATACCTTTTTAAATAACATACATCTGACACAATAAAAAAACTGATACAAAAATAAACTGAAATCCAATTAATATTATAGTTATGAAAGTTTGTGACGATGCAAATAAACGTAAATTTGATATTAATATTAACGGCCTTCCATGCAAAAACTACCGTTTTTAGGGTTCCGTAGTCAACTAGGAATCCTTATAGTTTCGCCATGTCTGTCTGTCTGTCCGTCCGTCCTCGCTTAATCTCTGTGACCGTTAGCACTAGAAAGCTGAAACTTGGTACCAATATGTATATCAATCACGCCGACAAAGTGGTAAAATAAAAATTGGAAAAAAATGTTTTATTAGGGTAGCCCCCCTATATGTAAAGAGGGAAGAGATTTTTTTTTTAATTTCAACCCTGACGTGTGATATATTGTTAGATAGGTATTGAAAAATGAATAGGGGTTTACTAAAATCATTTTTTGATAACGTCAATAATTTCGGAAATAATCGCTCCAAAAGGAAAAATCAAAGCGTCCCCCCTCTCTAACTTTTGACCCGTAGGTTTAAAAAATATGAAAAAAATCTGGAAAGTAGAACTTTATAAGGACTTTCAAGGAAAGTTATTTTGAACTTGATAGAAATAACAGTTTTTGTACAAAAAAAGACAAAATAGTTGTACAAAATAATTTCTGCTTACGTATGTCAACGTAACAAAAGTCTTTTTTTAAACTTATAAGTGGGAACACTTATTGTGACGGACGGGAAACTACGGAACTCTACATTGAGCGTGGCCCGACACGCTCTTGGCCGGTTTTTTTTTGTTTTACAGTAATATAGGTTGTACATCAGAATAACGTAAAGGCAACATTAATTACGCTATGACTCTCAAACACCTGACTTATAGAGTTAGTTAAGCTGTGTTGTTGTGGTCCTGTTTAAAATAATGGGTGACGGTGTAATTACAGACACATGAGGTAAAATTAATTAATTATCAACTCAGTATCGATGACAGCAGAGCTTCGCACATAGATCAGTAGAGAACAACCGTGGTTGTTGCCGGTCAGAGTCCGGCTCACCCATTCATCTTGCCCAGTCGGGGGATAGTCCGTGAGGATTTCCCCACGACAATAAAAAATATATATCTACAGGCTGCGGTGACCACAACATCAGGTTTTTTACATGGACTTCGTAAAAGTATCAGACCTCCACAATTCAGTTACATATATTCCTCGATAGAAGCTAGAATGTATATTATTAGACCCACTATGGGGTTGTAAAATTATTATGAGACTTTTTGGCGTCTGACGACTACCCGTAACGACTGTGTAAGATGTAAGAATAGACTAGGCTAGGTCTTTGCGCGCTATCTGAAGCATAGGATATGAGTAATGTCCTAGACAAACGCGAAAGTACATAATATGAACTGAAAGAGTCACATTGGTACTGGCCCTGTTACCCACAATCTCAAATTAAACCTGTCTTTTGCCATCAAAAAAATTATTTGCTTATTTGACATTCAATGATATTAAAAAAGAAAATTTGTTCTCATCGATCGGAACCCAATTCCAAATCTCCGAGACAAACACAGTCTCTGCCAACGACCTCTTAAAAAAAACACTCCAAAAACAAATCAGAATCCCTCCAATATTACAATATTAAATCGAGTGCTACCAGATAATTTCACAGTCAAACAAAAAAGCAAGTTCAAAAGAGCACTCCGGTTCCCGCAATCTGACTCAATTACTTAAATACCCAGCTCAATTCAACTAACGAACCGATGGGAATGTACGCAGTAAAGTATAAAAGTTTTTTGGCACGGGTAAAAATTCCGTACGATCCTACTTGGAGTATTGTTCGGGCGAGGAATGCCGCATTTCCTTTCAACTCGGCTTGAAATTATTAAAACTATTCTCGAGTGAAATGGCAGTAGGCCAGTCATCTGATACGCACGGTTATAGATGAAGCACTTTTGTTGAGTGATTAACTATCCTTTGGTTGTAGTTTCTTTATTGTCTGGCTGCAAGTTTTCTTTTATATAAATATTCTGGATATATCTTTACTAATAATATAAATCTAAACCGCTTTATTCCAAAACAAGGTTTTTCTTTAAACCAGGTTTAAGCCATTGAGCTAGGTTTTGTATTTCGAATCTTGATCGTATCAGTATAAGATTCAAATTCCAAAATCTGGCTCAATGGTTTAAACCTGGTATAAAGAAAAACCTTGTTTTGGAATAAGGCGGAAAGAGTTTATTTTGTTGGTTTGACGCTAATCTCAAGAAATATTGGCTCATAATAAGTCGTTATGTGTTAGATAGCCCATTTATCGAGGAAGGTGAGACCAGAGTAGTAACAAAAAATGTACTTAAAACCGCGGGAGACTGCTTGTAAATTAATAAAAAAACATTACGAAGTGTCAATTTGCGAAATATAGATAAATATAATATCGGTTCAAGTGGTGCACCTTGTGAAATGCCTGTCAAACAGTGAAACAGTAGACTGATGCACTTGTATAGTTCAAGTTAACTATGTCTGCCCTTTAAAAAATTCATAGTTACTTTGGTGCTGGTAAAATAACGAACGAATTTCCAAGCACATTCGAGAAAAGGAAAAACATATGAAACCAAGCAAGAAAGATCACAGAACACTGTAATTCAAAACCAGCGTAGCAACGTGAAACTAGTTGGTAAAGCTTTATGTCCTACCGGACAATGGAAACTGATGGACGAAGAAAACTATTCTGGCAAGACTGCAAATTGTTGCAGACTTGAAACATAATGTCTAAGATATACACCGTGTTAGGTTAGACGAGGTACATATTGAAGGAAGCTAATCAGTATTCGATCCTAATTCTAAATATGTAACAAAAAAACAATATTTTAATTTATTACCAAATGCCTTACCTTATTTTTCAGGAGCTGTCAAAAAGACTAGTTGACTCTTTCTGTGACCGACAGGCTGGCTTTTATCTTGGCCAGAGGCTAAGTATTGCCATCCAACGTGGCAATGCTAAGCCTCTTGGGCACTTTACGTTGACAGCGATGCGTAGGAGTTTTTCATGCTATTTTATTTTAATTCTAGTGTTTTTCTTTTCCTTTTTTTTAGATTAGTAATTTTGTTTGTAAAAATTGTGAATATTATTAGTAAATAAATAATAATGTTATTCTTAGTTGAATAAAAAATACCTATAAAATTAATAAATTATAGACACGCGCGCTAGATACCCATCGAAAAAAGAACGGATGATATACTTCACTCTCTTATCATAGGTTAATGACCCGATGCAACAGCAAGCGCTAGGGTGTCCTTTGTTTAAGAATTTAAGAGCCTTATTGCGATAATTAAAGTATAGTTTTTTTTACGATTTTATGTTGTTTTATTATTATTTACATTTTTATTAGTCATATGTGAGCATATACTATCGCATCCTTAAATATGTCCCTCGACTTACCTAACACGGCGAATGTGTCACCAAGATATACAGTCTTCAACAGCATAGTGGAAAACAATTTTCTCGAAATGCCATGAATAGTTTCATTAGTTGAAACTGGAGCGTAAATTAATTTAAAATTTTCTCAATAGCATGATGATTGCGAATTGTTTAATTAATGTACGCTAAAGTATTGCGAAGTTAATGTTCCACATTATTTATGACTCTGTTGTTGTAATTTTTGGAATAGTTACTCTATTAGCGCCTTACTAAATAATCGCTGCATAAAGTTATGACAGGTTTATACGTTAAAAATGTATGATTACACAGGCTTTATTCATTGCATAACTGTACACAGTGATTATTAGTAAGGGCATTATCTAGTTACTTTTATTGTTTGACCTACCTATATCCCTATATTTTACAGAACGATGTCCCCGCCGCTATCTGTCTGTTTCGATAAAGTCAAAATTCACCGAACGGATTTTCGTGTGCTTTATTACTAATGGAAAGAGTGAATTAAAAGGAAGGTTTTAGCGTCTAATAAAAATATCTCTTATACACACAATAATCTACATCTATATATATAAAACAAAGTCGGGTTTGTTACAACACTTATAACTCGAGATCGGCTAGACCAATTTTCATGGTTTTTGGTTTGTTGGATTTGTCCCCGCCCCGAATAGCAGAATACATCTTAAAAATAATGAAAAATCGACGAGAACATAATTATAAAAGATGAATCATTTTCCCCTATAGTTAATTCTAAATTCTATTAAAGATTGAAAACTTAAGAGAACAATAGTACTAGGAGCGCAGTAATGTCAAGTGATAATGTGAGAAAATTTAAAATACTGAGATACTTAGTACTTAAATCAATCAAAAGTACTAGGCGCGCAGTTGTGTGAAGTGGTTAATAGAAAATGTGAGCGCAATTTTAAGAAAATATATGTTTATGAAGTTAAATAATATCCATCCATACTAATATTATAAATGGGAAAGTGTGTCTGTCTGTCTGTCTGTTTGTCTTTCTTTCAGGGCAAACGGAGCGACGAATTGACGTGATTTTTTAAGTGGAGATAGTTGAAGGGATGGAGAGTAACATAGGCTACTTTTTGTCTCTTTTTAACGCGAGCGAAGCCGCGGGCAAAAGCTAGTTTATTATAAGGTGAGGATTTAATTAAAAAATCAGTAACACTACCATGATTACTTAATAATAAAGAACTTATTAGAGAAAGTTGAGAATGTAAGTTAATAAATCGGTCACTAATTTCCAGTTATCTAAACGTGTTATATGTAAGTAACCTACCTATCTTCATCTTTTACATGCAGTATCATTCTTACCACAGATTTCAATAGCATCACTGTCAATCAACAACAAACCAAAATCCCTATAATTTCAGCACCATCTGTTCATAAATACACCGAAATAAATATCATAAAGATTAATCACCATTCAAAAGTGATGAAATCATCCACATACACGGTACGGTACTGAAAACCGCGACGTTTCTGAACACATAAATATTCAACATGGCGGCTTGGAGTAACAGTTTCAGTGGTTCTGTGCCAGAAGGTCATATTTTATTCCAGTTCCCCAGTACTTGTTAGTCGAGCTGACGTTTACGTTGTATTCATATATCAAATGTACTCCAAAAGGTATTGATATTGAGGACACATTTTTTGGTCAGCAAACAAATAAGAGATGTTTGGGTGAACATTTTAAAAGCAAAGTGAAAATAAGCAGCTCTTATATTTAGCTTTGACGATATATTTTTGCTAGCTTTGTCCTGTTATTTGTTTTTGCTAGCTTCTCCCACGTTAGAAAGAAACTAAAACTTCGTTGCTCCAATTTGCCGTGAAAGACAAACTGTCATGTCATTTATAATATTAGTATGGATGTTGTTTTTTTTTGTATTGACTTCTAATGCTCAGTACGCACGACAACGATGTATCGCTACGATTTAACTGCGCAGTTCAGGTTCTATTGTGCAGTTTTATCAAAGATGTGGACGAAAATCGACGCAGCCATATGATAGTGGTCAAGTGGACGCTCTATGGGCGTTCGATAAACTGTACAAACTGATTGCGTTGTCAAATCGTAGCGGTATATCGTTGTCGTGTGTACCCAGAATAAGTAACAAAATAAAAAAGCGTACTTTTCGTTTAAAAAAAATACTTTAGTCTTAAGAAAAAGATATGATGTAGATCTACAAAGATGAATGGTAACAAAGTATTGAGGACACATTATTTTGCGCCCACAAACAAATAAAAGCTGTTTGTGTACATTGGTTTGCTTTTAAGGTGTACCATGTTTCGTGGCTTCATATTTTTTAATGTAGAATGTGCTTTCAAATTAATCATTGTATGAATCTAAAATATTTTCATGTACTTATTGATAGTGAATTTCGCTTCTTAGGAGGTGAAATATTGCAAAACCTTCTTTTGGAACAAAATATTGTTTACTTCTTTTACTAGGTAAATAAAACCATTGTTACTTTAATGAAGACGAAGACTTTTTTTTAGTTTACAAGCGAAGAGGTCATTGTACTAAGGTTTATGAATAACGCAATCTATTGCGTCATTAAATACACGTAATGTCCGGGGTTGTGGAATAGTTCTATTAGTTACCGCGGCCCCGGAACATAAAGGGCAGTCGAAGGAACATGAGACCCACTCATGTTCCTTCGACCTAGTCAGTAAAAGTCTGTCACTCCCTCCCGCCGCACCCAGGACGGGAGCAGTCATTTGATGATTTCCCATTCACCAAAAAAAAAAGAGGTGTTAATTTAACTTTTATAACAGACTGAATTTACTAGCTAAAAGAAGTTTTGATTCGGGCGGGAGAAGCCATTTGATGATTTCAGATCCATAAAAAAACTACACGTAATATTGAACTCTGGGCGTATACACACCCGGAACACCAGGAAATCGAATAAGTAATGGGATTCAGTAAAAAAGGACGTAGTGTATACTGTCAAGTGAAATAAAGAAAATGCAATGAGAGATTACTCATTTTCTTAAAAAGAAAAAAAAAACAGGCCAAGTGTTTTTCGGACTCAGTCGGCGTACAGTGGGTCCGTACCATTATCGGCAAAAATATTTAATCTGTGGTTTGGGGGCCCACTTATATTCTGCTTTAGTATTTTTGTTATAGAGGCAACAGAGATACGCCATCTGTGAAATTTCAACTCTCTAACTATTATGGTTTAGATAAGAGATAAGATAAGATAAGTCTTTATTTGCCTTAAACATGGTATAATGGTGATAGTCTTATTTAAATACAATGTCCACATGTTTAGCTACACAGAATATGTCAATTGCATGCAAAAATAGTAGGTCACAAAAAAAAACATTATGTAATAAGTCATTCAAATAAATAGATGGATATAATATTAGAATTTTAGGTCAAAGAAATCATTAATGTCATAGAAATTATGTCCATTCAGCCATTTATACAGTTTATTTTTAAATGCATTTGCATTCTGTAAACATTTTAATTCTGTCGGGATTTTGTTATAAATGCGTACACACATCACAAGGCAGCTTTTAGCATACTTTGCAGATTTAGGAGTATCCTCTGTTACAAGTCTGTTTTTATGACATACAGCCTGGTGATAAACGGACAGACATCGAAGTTTTAGTTATATAAAAATAATTTCGACTCAAAGTAAACTGAACAGAACAATGTCTGTAACTCAACGACATAATGTATTATATCTATCTGTGTCTATCATGTCGGAGATAGATTTTTCTAAAAGTTAGGGTCACAGACTTAATATAAAAGATTGACTTCTAACGTGACCTAACTGACCTTTTCTTAAGCCAAGTATTGCTATATAACGTGGCAGTACTAATTCGTTGGCTTGGCCTTTTTGGCACCTATCCGACACCAATACTTGGACACGATGTGGAAGAGTAATATGATGTATGAGTTTCCCCCCTCCCCCTTTATTGTTTTCTAATTTCTAAATAGTCACTTACTTACCATTATTTATTTTTATTACATTTAAATAAAATTATATTAAATTTTAATAGTACACACGGTTACACTTACAAAAAACCAGTTTTAGCTGGCCTCGCATTGTGTATGTTTTTCGTACAATCAGAAGTCAGCTTATACTGGTTCTGTATAGCTTGATGTGTAGCCCACCGTACTAGTCATTCTTAGTAATTGATTTAAAACATGAGTTCAATATTGTTTTAAAATATGACAACAATATTATTACAAGCCATTACTAGACGTAGATTCGGAATGGCGAATCCCATTTTAGTTTATGGGCTACAACAGTAATTTAAGTCTGGGAACGTGGGCCATGTTCCTGACCCTATTATATAGTTTCAGTGAATCGAGAACCGTGTAAAGACCGGGTAGAGGCCTTGTCAGCAGCGGGACATTTAGAACGTAGATGAGATCAGATAATCAGCTACCCTAGCCCATTTTAATGGACCACTGATTGTAGAACTACGAAGGGTGAATTGAATGGCTTAAAGGGTTAATGCGATTTAAAGTAGTAATAACCATTTCTACATTGAATTTGTCCATAAATGAAAGATTGAATCAAGATTATTCTCATTTCATTTTTATAGAAAAGAAATGATAAAAAGATTTATTTTTTCAAAGCAATCAATTCTACACGGTGACAGAAATGAATAAAATCAGTAAAAAATACGCAGCGTATTGCGTCGAAGTACCAGGCGCGCATACCATAAAGGAGCAAACGTCTGCACTGGAACATTTTTGATTTCTGAATTTAAAATCGTCACCGCCCGGCCAACGGCTCAGTCGCTACAATAATATGAATATAAGATCCCCTATACCGCATTGCGACGGCTCAGTTATTCGCCCGCACCTGTTCACGTTATGCTAATATTGTGATGCATGTGGGGAACTGCAGCGGTGAAAGACAAGAAAGTATTCCATTCAGGGGTTCCAAACTTAACGACTGGAAAGGACTGTGTTGACAACATTTTCTTTAGTTCTATCATCTGGCGGTGTGCCAATGGTTTGTATTAAAACTTCCATGACTGTCCATTCCTGTATTCCATCTTCAGTTGTGAACTCGTTGGCTCCTATATCGGTTTTCAGGACAACAACTTTGGACGTATAAATAAAATGCTACATCACTGTCCTTCTTTTAAAAGTTTCTAATCGAAACCATAGCTTTTGCTTTGTTTTTTCTAACGTCTTCAATTTGTAGGTTTGTTTATTCCGTTTTGTATTCAGTATTTTGGCAAAATATTTTATTTTAAATTCCACCTGAGTTCTCTTTTAACTTATGGCACGTACCAGTTGCAACGTCGAGGCAGCGTAAGAAAATATTCTTATTCAAAAGTCGGCGACAGCCCGTGACCAGTATATAATAAGATTCAATTTTCACTTTGGGCATTATATAAGCAAAATTGAGTACTACTCCTCAAGGTTGTGTTATACAATTCTCGCTATCTGCGAGATGAAGATTATATTTTTTGCTCTTACTCGAAGAATATGAAACATTTTCAATTACGATGTAAAGATGTTCTTTGGGGCATAATATTACTTTATGTAAATAGCAAATTTTTATATATCGGGTGTAAATAGACACTCAATGACAAAATATATTATGTTAATTGTATACAAGTTTTAAATGTTAAAAGGTGAATAACCGTATCCACCCACCACTTGGTTTTGGCCGTCAAGACTTTGTCTACCTATGTTTTTTATTTGAGCTAAACGATTACTGACAATTGCTTTTTCTGCCTGAATAGACCTTCTCAAATTTGTGCGCTGCTCTCGTCACGAGAGCACCTCGGTCGTTCGCAATCATGGAGCATTACAATAATTGTATAGTCCATTCAATTATTGTATGGACTTTTTTGTAATAACTCTTTACAGAGTATAGAGTTAGTAGCAAAACACAATATTGTGTTAAAAAAGTTATATTTTATCAATTTACTAATGTATTATAAATTACTTAATGTATTTCAGTAATGAGTTTGCGTAGTTTAGCTATGTACTGTATGTTTTGCTGTACGTATTTTATCACAATCTCTATCTATTAATAGTGGGTTTCATCTATAATAGTGTCATACTTTGTTAATGAAGATGGATTTATAACGCTAGTAATATGGGATACCTTTTTGCCTTTTATCCGCTCTAGTAGCAAACACATACAGTCCATTACTCACTTCTCAAGCATTTTTATATTCATCAATTCCTTCTGTCAAATACGTAAAAACATAATATAATATATTGAATCCATAGTGTAACAAAAGGACAAAACAAAGGGTCCCGGCGAGACAAATTACTGTCACAGGGAGATAGGATTTGCGTAAACCTCAGAATCTATCAGGGAACGGTCTGAGAATACCCCATATTCTGGATCTATATGAAAATGGGTGTCTGGGCGTACGGTGAAATTTATGCCGTTTTCTTATGTAGTGGCGGTTACCTGAGAAACGGCTGCGGGGATTTTTGCAGTATTTGTGTCTATTGGGATGTAAGGGAAAATATTTTTGTGAAATGGGTGAGAAATGTGAGTGATTTGGTATATGTTGTTAGGAAAATTATTTATTTTGGTGAGTGTTTTGTAATTAGAGTGGTATTATACTTTCTAAGGTTTATTTTGGACATCACAGGCTTCGGTGAAAGACATCATCGTTACAAAATGGGGACTTATAATGAATTAGAAACTAGCCATATTTTTGCATGGGTGCGAAGGTTTCAAAGATTACAAATCTTTGAAACGATCGGGTTTTTTCTACAATACCATTCATTATATTAACATAAAAAAATCTTTTTAAATCACTCTATCTTTTAAAAATAAAGTGAGCCATCACGGGACGCCTGGCAGATGTGAAACATCGTCATCCACACATCGAAACCACGGAAACGATACCCAAGACCGAAATTTTGAAAAATGTTAGCCGCCATCTTTGATTCTGAAATGGACCTCATTTTCGGCATTAGTGCCCCCGAAAACCACAAAACGTGAGGCCAAGGCGCATATCAAAAAAAGTAATATGATTGAAAAGAAACAAAACAAAAGCGTGGCGAGCGTCGCCACGGCATACATCGCCGCGCCAGAAATTTGTTTTACGTGCGGCTATAGATGTTTCACATCAAAACTGCATCAAAGTTTGTTGCGTAGTTTTAAAGATCTAAGCACACATAAGGACAAACATACAGCGAAAAGAGACTTTATTTTTTATTATGTAGTGATACAAATCCATAATCGGTAATCCACTTTAAATGTCTTATCTGTAAAATAACTTTTTTACCCAACAGTGAGACAATAGGCTGATATTGGTGCCGATTCTCTTGTGCACAAACTAACGTAAATTTAAGTGCATCTTTCTCTTTCCTTTTAATTAAGAAAAGGACAGAAGATCAAATATTAGTTAAGTCCTGTCAAATTTAGACACTCCATGGATAATTTAGACGCAATTTAAAAACATGGCGTCTAAACATACGTCAATTTTTATCAGGCGCTGCCTAATTTGACAGGATTAAACTAAAATGTATCTTCTGTCCTTTTCCTTAAGGAATGGAAAGAGAAAGATGCACTTAACTTAAAATTACGTTAGTTTGAGCACAAGAGAATCGGCACCATTATTACTCCAAACTTACATAACCTTAACAAAGTCAATCAACAGAGCACAGACGAGTCTAATCAGCATAACAACAAAGTTAGTCCACGAAATTTGATTAAACAACATTTTAGCTGTAAACAATTAATTACGTGTTGATAAGATTAAGTATTTACCTATTTTTATCTCAGCTTAATCCGTTGTTTACAACATCTCTGTCGGGTTAATCCTCGTTTTAATGATAAACAGTTCTCCAGAGATAAGGTTAATATGCCTTAGCTCTTTCAGCTTTATAGCGTACAAATAAAATCCCTAGGGTAATCTTATAGTAGTTAGTTAATTTTATCTCGTTTCGCTGTTGAGTTACTTTGATAAAGCAGTCTTTGTGTAACGGATTTTTAATATAGTTTATTTAAACGAAAATAGTATGGTAGAATTTTTTTGTTGAACCAGAACTTTATTTTTTTATTGGTCGTTTTTTGGTATTTTTGTTCTTGACATGTGTAAACCAGATATGCACATTAAGGGTTTTGTACGTAAAATGTTTTGTGGCTTATAAGAAAAGACTCGTTTGTTTCTGGAGATTAATCCTTCGAACACACGTGAAAACAATAGCAGCCCGACAACCGGCTGTCGGTTGGTCGTTAAAGGGTTAAAAGAGAATCATTAAAAGATTTTTTGCAATCAGACCACCACTTCAAAAGAATCACAATCAAAACAATCAATTTTAAACTTTTTACTACACACTAGTTGTCCCCCGTGGTTTCACCCGCGTAATATTTAATGCTTCTGTCTTATAGGCTTATAAAGTTCATCATGGATATGACTATCATAATAAGCATCTTTTCAATCTACAGTCAGTTTTTTATACTATGGTTTTACTCACGTTTCGACCTCCTCATAACAGTTACAGACTAATACGATACCCTTTGCTAAGAAATATTTTCTGGCTTCTGACTACCTACAATATTAATTGTATACTTATTGAATAACTAGATTTTGCCCGCGGCTACGCTCGCGTTAAAAAGAGACCAAAAGTAGCCTATGTTACTCACCATCCCTTCAACTATCTCCACTTAAAAAACCACGTCAATTCGTCGCTGCGTCTTGTCGTGAAAGAAAGACAAACATACAGACAGACAGACACACTTTCCCATTTATAATATTAGTATGGATACTGCGCGTTAACAAAAAAGAAATGTTAAGATAACGAAAATCAATAACAAACTTAAACAAAAACGCTACCCGTTTCTTTTAAAAACAAACTACACAACCATATGTTAGCAAACCATTCTACATTTTACCCGGGAAGCAAAAACCAGGAGATTAAAACTCTTGTCTTGTGGTACGGTTCATTAAAATCCCTTCTCGTATAGAAAATTAAACCGCTGTGTTAAAATTTTAATGAAGCATTATTACCTTGAGGAAAACTTAATAGCGAACAGAGATTAAATTTACTACTGAAGATGTTTACGTTGGAAGTAAATAGATACTTCGCCAGTTTCTGGAAACTACTAGGGTTAGGCATTGCGGGATTTTCGGAAATAACAATCCATATACTAATACTATTATTATAAATGCGAAAGTAACTCTGTCTGTCTTTTCTTTACGTCTAAACCACTGACCCGATTTGTATGAAATTTGGTATAGATATAGTCTGGGACTCGAGAAAGGACATAGGATAGTTTTTCATGTCGGAAATCCCCCGGGAACGGGAACTATTATTCACCGCGGACGAAGTCGCGGGAAAAAGCTAGTATTAAATAAATAATAGTAAATATCTAAGAACGTCGTGAAAAATGTCGTGATGGCCGTTAAGACGTCCGACTCTCAGGCAAGAGGTTGTGTCAGGCATGACTAATCCATACTAATATTATAAATGCGAAAGTAACACTGCCTGTCTGTCTCTTCTTCACGCCTAAACTGCTGAACCGATTTGAATGAAATTTGGTACAGATATAGTCTGGGACCCGAAAAAGGACATAGGATAGTTTTTCATCCCGGAAATCCCCTGGGAACGGGAACTATTCCACGCGGACGAAGTCGCGGGCAAAAGCTAGTGTTGAATAAAGTAGACCGGTACTTATAAATTGACAAGGAGTCAGTTAGTCAGAAAAGAGCTTTTTACTAATTCAAGGCTTCCAATGGTCAAGAATAAACAAGAAAGCCCCAAACTTCCAAATAGAACTGCAAGTTCTTCTACAATATTTAGGTTAAGTAGACAGGTGAAAGGTCAAAACAGTTACTGCATACTATGCTGATCAATTAATCTAAACACTCCCAGTCGAATCAATAATTTCCATCAATGTTTTATCGCATAAATCAACAATTTTTTAACGCTCAAAATCAAAATAAAAACAAACGACTAAAGATCTAAAAAAGTCACCAGTTTGTTTGCACCCAATCAAAGGTAGATTGCGCAAAAAAAACTGCATTCAAAAAAAGCTATTTAAAAAAATATTCCCCATTTGGAGCATATACTATGCAAGCAACCATATCTGCGTTGATTTATTTGAGCGCCCCATTAAACGCGATTTAACTGAAAAAGCCCGCTTTTAAACTCAGCTGATACGGATTGCAATCAATCCGGCTCATGAAAATATTTGCAGAAACAGTGATGTTTTACTGACTTTTGACAAGCGTGAATGGTGAGTCTTGGGTACGATTCCACGGTCAAGTAAAATGTTTTTGGGGTTTTTTTCTTAGTATTTCTCATTAGCAACCCAGAGTTGTTAGTTTTATTTTTGGGGTGGGGCAAACGAACATATCTTTGGAAAGAATACCACTGTTTACAAAAAGTGGTAGGACAACATAGAATAAATGTATGGAATTGACATAAGCTTACTCCACATAGCCAACTGATTTAAGTGACAACGCTGTTCGAAAGAGAAACGACTGGACCGACTGGTGTCTTGAAGTGTAGATGAGGCGGTTCTGTTACGGGTCTGTTAAGAAAGTATAGCATTTTTCATAAAGGTCATTAAGACGTGGTTCGGAAAAGTTGGTGCTGTGATTAAATATTGTCATGCCTCCAAAAGCTGCAGGTATCTGATTTTTGCTTTCCCATAGAACTATGAAAGTGACAAAAGTTTGGCCCATACTCTTTTGTACCATATTATTATAATAATATCTAATTCGTACTTGGCCAGTCTACATTGAGATAGCCCAACAGAAATTAGGTCAACAGAATATTACCCACGATTAGCATGCTTTATTCTCATGTGCTTTATATTTCTTTTAGTATGCTGAATGGGAAAATGGCTCTTTGGCTCGCTAGCCAGTTTTTTTTCTTTAGAATTACTAATGCTGACTATAAATTGAGTCTATTGAAAGTTTTCTAGTAGCAATAGAAGTTTTAATGAATGAAAATTTACCGTGAAGCATATTTCTGCCTGGTGGCTGGTGTAAACATGTGCCTATTAAAAGCTGTATCACGAGGTTTCCACTGCTGCGTTCTCGTAAGATGAAGCGTGATATTATTAATTCAAAAGATTTAAAGGAGACTCCTTAGGATTAGCCCGTTTAAGTAAACAAAAAAAAACTTTTTCCAAAAAAAAGATAACCGACTTCAAAAACTAAAAGCTCAAAAATAACTATTTCGGAAGTCGGTGGCTTCTCTTCTGCCGGTCGAATTGTGTTACTTTGCCACCGACTTCCGAAATAGTTATTTTTGAGCTTTTAGTTTTTGAAGTCGGTTATCTTTTTTTTGGAAAAAGTTTTTTATTTTTTACTTTTTAGTGAGTCCCAACTACGTTTTAGAGTAATCTTCAAAAAAAATTTACGTTTTTCTATAAAAATTGAGGAGTTCCCTCGATTTCGGCATGATACCATCATCAGACCCTGGACCTGATGACAATGGGACCATTTGGGAAGTCTACCCTTTCATACAAAAAAAGAATTGTTCAAATCGGTTGGCAAACGACGGAGATATGCGCGAACAAACATAAAAAAAAATAAAAAAAAACATACAAACATCCGAATTGAGAACCTCCTCCTTTTTTTAGAAGTCGGTTAAAAAATATGTTATGTCTAGGTATATTTTATTTATAACAAGCTGCTCCTTCAGGTTTCGCCCGCGTTAGCGCTCCTGCACACGATGCCGCCACCGCGCCGTCGCCGCGCCGCCGCCGCACAACTACACTGTACACACGAGTCGCGCGAAGACCGCCACCGCGCCGCCGCCGCGCCGCCACCGCGCGCGTTCCCAGTTATTTCATTATCCTGATTCATTCCATTGCCGGCCGCGTATGAACATGCGGCCGGTAATGGAATGAATCAAATAGATGCGCGGTGGCGAGACGAGGACCGCGCGCGGTGGCGGCGCGGCGGCGGCGCGGTGGCGGTCTTCGCGCGACTCGTGTGTACAGTGTAGTTGTGCGGCGGCGGCGCGGCGACGGCGCGGTGGCGGCATCGTGTGCAGGAGCGCTAACAGCTTCGCTTCCATCAGGCATAGCGCGATGTTATATCCTATTAAGTAAAATAAGATTCTGTTATAATGTTACTTGGTGATACGTGATAACGTAGCTACATAGTGATGAAAGAATTTAAAACTAATGATTGTGTATTTTAAGGGTATAACATGCGTAATCTAGTCACCATAGAAGAGGATTTGCCTAGATTGAGATCAGACGCCGTGCGCCAGTTGTCCTAAAATATTTATAACAATATATCGATATTAGAACTCCATCTAAATTATCGACCCACCTACAATTTCACACTTCACTTGACTAACATAAGCCTTATTACATACGCGGCCAGAATTCCGTACACCACTGTTAATTAACGGAAGGCCTCATAGTAAACCCTATTAAGTGACGCTTTTATGCGATCTAAGGGCTTTACCGTGTATGTCTTGAACTAAGACTTGTCGAGCAAACTGTGTTAGAGGTATAAATTTGTTTAATGTACTCATGTTCGTATATACGTGTTACTCGTTAACTTGTAAAGTTTATAGATATCTATCAGAAGTGAAGTGCCTTTTGAAGACGCTTGTCTAATTAAGTACAGCAACCACGCCTAGTTTTGCTGCAAAGCAGTGTACAACCCTTATCTGTGCACCTCACACTGTGACGTAACGGTGACGGTATGCTATCACTATTAAACGAACGAGGCGAACATGGGGCGCTGCGCGGGGAAGCGGGAGAGGGGTCGCATTCCAGCAAGGTGCACAGTCAAGTCGTAGGGGTTGTAGCTGTGGCTGTGTTCCGATTTAAAGGTTGTGATTTTCGGTATTTGATGGTTTGTGGTTGACGGTGTTATTACAGTCTTATCATCTTTGCTTATAGGATGATAACACATTTTCGAGGCCTCTGGTATTGCAGGATGTCTAAAGACGACGGTTACTTATACAGTACCGTCAGTCAGTTTGTTTGCCACACATTATATAAAATACATACATCAAAAGTGTCTAGGGATATTTCAATTAAACCTAAATAACTAAAATTCTATTAAATTTTTATTAAGACACCTACACATTAAAATAAACCTTGTTTAAAAGCCTATCTAATCTTAGAATAAACTTTTAGATAAAGTTTAATTAAAAAAAAAATAGAAGAGGAGAGGATTCAGACAAAATTTCAATCTTAACTTTTTTTTTAACCGACTTCAAAAAAGGAGGAGGTTTCTTAATTCATCTGTATGGTTTTTTTTTGTATGTTTGTTACGCGATATCTCCGTCAATTGTAAACGGATTTTGATGGTTCTTTTTGTAGCCTTTGAACCAATTGCATCGCCGTTACATTTGGTTGACCTCGTGCAGCGTTTACTATGAATCGGTCCTGTACATGTGTTTTAATGCGTTGAGGTCCTCGGTGCCATTTCACCACTTCCCCCGTGACACGATAACGTGGCTGAAGCCCGATAATAACGCTCTGACTGGTCCTCATGGCTTCAGAAACCGCAATTTGGGACAGTATTCTACAACAGGATATTGACACCCTTGTTTTGAGTATGCAGAACCGCTGAAGATGTATCAGAAGAGTCTTAGGTGGATCCACGGATTATTAATTTTAAGTTTTCAACAATTTTTATAAAAAAAATTGTGGTTTTGTTTAGGTTTATATGTTTCAAAAATAAAGTTAAGATTGAAATTTTGTCTGAATCCTCTCCTCTTTTTCTAAGTTTTTTTTTTTAATCTAACTTTATCTCAAAGTTTATTCTAAGATTAGATAGGCTGTTAAACAAGGTTTATTTTAATGTGTAGGTGCCTTAATTAAAAGTTAATAGAATTTTAGTTACTTAGGTTTAATTGAAATATCCCTAGACACTTTTGATGTGTGTACTAGTTTTCGCCTAATTATCTCCATCGGAGTCAATAAGTTCTATAAATTCTTTCTTAGTGGATACTTACTGTTTAGAAAAGACATAGCCTTCACGTTTTATGTCTCTAGAACCAGCGATTTGGAATGTGCGTTGAGATGTCAACGCAAAGCCCACTTAATAATAATTATGCAATGTGTCTAAATAATTACTGAACATACTTAAAAGGGATACTTAAGGGGATTCAAAATAACACAGAATATCTCAAAAACGTATAAAGACATATTTTTCTTCCATCGTGACATTATTCTAACATTACATGATATACATCATTTTGATACTAGCACACACGCAACAAACTTCGAAATTGTTTATGCATCCGCAAACTAAGGGGCTAGTTTCACTATCCTACGTAAATGTAAAAAATGACGATGAAGGGCCGTCACATAATAATCTACTCTAAAAAAAAGACTCGCTGACAAAAACTAAAAACAGAAAAATAACTTGAATTATGGAAGTCGGTGGCTTCTGATCTATTTTTTGTTTTACATTGCCATCGATTTCTATAATATATTCAATTCAATTCAATATATTTTATTGCATTCCATATGTTTACAATTAGGTGTTATGTAACAGAAAGGGAAAGTACAATATGGACCCTGTCGGGCACAGCAAAAATTAGAAGAGAGGAAGAGAGGGCTATATTATATAAATTTTCTTTATTTTTTATATAAGTCTTTAAGTGGGTATTAAATTAAGTTTTGTACTTGTACTATAAATTTTTAATTAGGTATTTTATTTATCTTATTGATTTATCATCAAAAAATTCTGTTAAGGTGTAGTATGCTTTACTTTCGAGAAATACCTTTAATTTATGGGTAAATGTGGCAGTTTTGCTTTGTTCTCTTATGTCGTTAGGTAAATTATTATAGATTTTTATAGACATAACTAAAGGGCTCGTGGAGTGGATTTTGAGTCGAGATGGTGGTTTATTTAATTTATTTTTGTTGATGTTCCGTAATGTGTATTTAGTTCGAGTTTCCTCGCATTTTGTATAGAGTGTAGGGTTGTTTTTGACAAATGTACATAGTTCCAGAATGTACAAGTAGGTAAGTGTAAGGATTTTATGTTTTTTAAAATAAGGTTTGCAGCTGTCTGTTGGTTCTATATTTGTGAGTATTCGGATAAGTTTCTTTTGCTGGATAAAAATAGTATTGGAATCTGTGCTGTTGCCCCACAATATAACTCCATAACTTAACCGTGATTGGTCATACGCATAGTATGCTACAAGCGCAGTTTTAAAATCGGTAGTTTTTTTTATTTCACGTAATGCATAAGTAAATTTGGATAGTTTTGCTCTAGTTTTCTGGATGTGAGATTTCCAATTTATGTGCGTGTCTATAGATAAACCGAGAAGGGTGAATTCGTTAACTTGTTCTATTTTAGTGTCTTTGTAAGTTAGATTTAATTTTAATGGAGCTTTTTGGTGGGGGTGGAAAGTAATTAGTTTAGTTTTTGAATAGTTAATTTCTAGGTTGTGGTTGTCCATCCACTCAGCGGCTAGGGAGAGAAGTGAGTATAGTTTATCATTTATGTTGCTGTTGTTTTGACATGAGGTGAGTAAGGATATGTCGTTATGTTAATTGTAATAAGATGAAACGACTGGTAATTAATAATGCATTTATTTTTCTCCTCACAATATTTTTACATTTTTACGTTTACATTAGGTTTGTATTAGCATATATATTTTTTATTATTTTTGGTTGGGAAATCCTCAAATGACTTCTTCCGTCCTGGACGAGGCGGGGGGGGGCGTGTCAGACTTACTGACTAAAACCCACTCATGTTCTTTCGGTTGCTCTTTATGTTTCGGGGTTTTTCGTTCACGGTAACTATTAGAACTATTCCGCAACCCCAACAGGCATTGACCCTAGAGGGCCCCTTCACGAACTGACTGCTCTTTGGCCGGAGCTCTGTGCACCGTGCCGCGCCGCGATTAGTTGCGGCAGCAGGGTTTCGCCCATGCGGTGCACTTCCACGCACCACTGGTACGTGTGTGCAAGGACTGTTGTCTCCAAATCTCACGGCGGTTTACTAGCACATATTAGGTTGCTATATTGTAAGTACATGCGAGGTTCTGGTGTAGTTAAGTTGAGCCCTGACTTCAAGATCACCAGGACTTAGAAAATCGCATTAAAGGCACAATAACTAATGATCATCTATCAGTCAAGTTGTCTGTCAGTCAAGCCAATTTGTAAGTGCGCACGTTCGAAACTAAAGATCAAAAACTAATTGCCAATTTTAACGAACGTAACTTTTGATTACTGCCGCTTTGAAACCAACCCTTAGTGTGTCAAACTTGAATGGCCTTGTAACTCACATGATAAACTGCAGGCTAATGTGGCCAAACTATAGAGTGATGAATGAACGTAATTTGATCAAATAGTTTCGAACTTAGTTAGGTTAATATAAAAGTTGGGGGATTAGAATATGTGTAGGTTATGGATCGTTTTGGAATTGAAAGTCGCTTGACAAAAAGAAATTGGAACGTTGTTAGAGGAAATTGGCATCTGTTTTTAGGCAATTTTCTTTTAATTGTTCAAGTAGCCTCAATTATCTATCGCATCGTACCTGTGTTTGTACCGGAACAAAAAAAAATACATTTAGTGTTAGAAAAAAGGTGTGTTCTGTCGTGATGTCCCAATGGATAAGGCGCGGCCTACCTCTCGTGTAAGAATTGTTGCGGGGTTGCGGGAATCCGAGCAAGTACCAATGTCACTTATTCGATTTCTATGTAATTTCCATATTATTTGCAGATGATACTACCGTGTTGACAAAAGAGAAAACTCTAGATAACAGTGAAATAGTCACAAATAAAGCATTGACAGATTTAATAAATTGGCTAGATAGGAATAATTTAAAAATAAACACAAATAAAACTAAATTTATAACGTTTTTGACATCTAATAACCACAAAAATATAGTAAATGAAATGACACTAAGTTTAAAATATAATAGTAATGACATAGAAGAAGTTAATAATATCAAATTCTTAGGATTAGTTATGGACAGACATTGCAATTTTAAAGCTCAAGTAGATAACGTATGTAAGAAAATTAACAAATTCGTATTTGCCCTTAGGAGGATTAAAAATTTAACAGACATTCGAACAGCCTTGTTGGTGTACCATAGCCATGTTTGTTCTGTTTTAAGATATGGATTAATTATATGGGGGAATTCAACAGATGCCCAAAGGGCATTCATAGCCCAAAAGAAGTGTGTAAGGTCCATTTTTAATCTCAAGTGGACAGACTCTTGTAAACCCATATTTATTAAACAAAAACTATTGACCCTCCCCTCTCTGTACATATTTGAAATCTGCAAATTTGTAAGAAATAATTACTCCCTTTTTGAAAAAGATGAAAAGGCCAAGACAAAGAGGAAAATAGCACAAAAGCCACTAGTAGTCCCGCGTAATAGACTAAAAGTTTGCGACAAAAATTGTTATACCATGGCTGTGAAAGTATATAACCACTTAGCCGAAAAATTTAGAAGTGCTACAGATTTGGAATTTAACAGAAAGCTAGCTGACTGGTTGTGTGAGAGATGTTTTTATTCCATCAATGAATATTTGGAATATAAAATGTAAAACTTTTATGATTAATTATGACATGTATAATATTGAAACTTTTTGACATGAATTCATTTTATTATAAACTATTTATTCCCAATTATGTATAAAATTTTCTTTAATTATTTTATTAATTGAATTGTTATTTAGATTTTAATGATAAAGTTATTATTGTAGGATGTATTATGGAAAGTATTAATTGCTAATTAATAAATGTGTACTGCATGCTATAAGGAAAAATCCTAATATTTGTACGGCTGAAATGCCGAATATAGTGAAACACCATAGACCTTAAGAACTTGTTACCTACCTATATTCTTGCAAATAAATATATCATTCATTCATTCATTCATTCATTCTAAAGTTTAGTAGTGATAGCTCTATATTTAAGCTTCTGATACCGCATACGTGATTTTGTTGTTTCAAATACTGTCAAAGTTTATATTTGCCAGTCTTCAGTGTGGTAATCAATTCTCATACCATCTTTGGTAGCGTAACAGACAGACAGAATTACTTCCATACTTAGCGCCTTACTAATAAACGCTGCATAAAGTTATGACAGATTTATACGTCAAAAAATATATGGTTACACAGGCTTTATTCATTGCATAACTTTACACAGTGATTATTAGTAAGGGCATTACAATATTAATGTGGATTACGTAAGTTATTCATCCCTGCCACATATCTTTTCAAAAACTCAGAAAAAACAAAAGAATTTTCCTATTTACTAATCATATTCACCAACAGATACAAGATCCCCGCCGCACCGGGATTACGTATCTTGCAATAGCCGAGCGATCGAGATAATTTAGCAATATTTGCTTCTCAAACGTCAATTCAAAATACGTCACGTCAAATAGCAATCTAGCGATAGTGCTGCCTCTGTGGAGCAATCAGTTAACTAAAACATGCATTTTTCGTTTGGTGGTTTCGTATTTAGTATGGTTTTTAAGAGCAAAGTTAAGTTTTTTTTTGTTAAAGGTGATATTTAATTAGTTTCAGCGATTGCTACTTTATCGTCATCGTAGCAATCAGTGCATTAGAACAATCAGCGAGCGATTAGCAATCGGTTCATACATAATACGATGTTTTTTGACGATCGCGCGCTGATCGCGCGATTACTGCGCAAATATTGCTGATTGCTGTTTCATAGGTAATAACCCCGCCGATCAGCAAGCTTTCACACATAAACTGTATATTCGAACATTCTGTTCACATTATGTAGCTATAAGAATCGAGTTCAAGGGTATTGTACTAACAATATTGCTGAAAACTTTGACAGCCAACGAGCCGGAAGTGAGATTATCCTTATAGTCTGAGAAGGCAGGAACGCTCAAGCTACGTCGTGTTATCAAAGATGATATTTTGAGTAGCAATTTATAGAAGGTGTCCTGCTTGTTATGGAGGGAAGTGGAAATATTTATTTTTCTTACTCCTCCGCAGTTCTTTCTGATTAATTTCGTTGTGGGATCCAAGACAGTTGAATCGTTTCTCCGGGACTCGTCGAGCTTCATTGCTTCGGCGCTTTTATAGCGGACTCCACTGTTGATTCTGGCTTTCAGGAGTTGCAGTGGTTGGAAATAGTGTGGTGGGATTGTCCCAAAAAAAAAATAGAAGGTGTTTGGCTATAGTCAATGTTGTTTTAGGGCTCTTCTTCTTCTTTTCAGCATGTTTCCATTCACTGCTGAACATATGCTTATTGCATGGCTCTCAACGACGTTATTGATTCCAGGGCTCTGTACTTTCTAAATAGAAAAAGGAGAGAGTGTTGTTCATACATCTATTCTGTCTGTTAAGATGGAAAGGGTGCAGGTAGAAAGCTGAAATAAATTTCCAATATTAATACTTAAGTCTGTACTAAGAAATTATAAGATTCGTTGTTTGTACGAATTAAAAGGTACTTGATAATTACGTTTGTAAGAAACCCTTAGTGCGCAAGCCTTATTAAGACTTGGTTCTGTTTTTTTTTAAATAGCATCAAGTAATCATAGTAGCTAAAACAAGTTATTTTCAACATTTCGTCTTTGGTGACATGACATAGATTAAGCCAGTCTTAGCTCTTGGACCATTTGTACGCGTGAGTTGATATCTCCGTACATACATCGATTCGTAATTGAAGACATACAGGAATATTTCTGGTACTTTGGGAGTTATCTTAACTTTATTCCATCGGCTGATATTGTAACTTAAGATACTTTTACCTATTATTATATTGTTGTTCAGTTATATAGTAAAAAGTTGTGTGTATTAATGGCCTTCCTTATGTTGCTACACAATTTATTTTCAGGAGGAACGGATCCGACTTTATGTGTGGGAACGAGATGTGATTATGTGTAAATATTGTCGTCTCTTTTTGGCTTAAGAGATTGTGACAAAAATATTTTGTCTTGTACATCTAACTGTCCTTGCTAGTCTCTATCGTTATTAATGTATTTCTGTTTGTTTGAACGCACTAATCCCTAAAAGTAATTAGAATAAATATTTTAATAAAATAACTAGATTAATACATCACATTACATTGTAGCGCACGGGAGCGCATAGTTAGCACTAAATATTATGGATAGTTAAAAATAATAAATTAAAATCATTAATTATGTAACATAGCAAACTGACTGACTGATTGACTGACAGTTGCACATCAACGCATTTTCAATTTTTATTTAATTTTAATTAGGGTTTTTTGTTTAACAACATATCAACCCCATTTTACCTTATTTTCATAATTACATAATATATATAAATACTTATCCTAATAACATGAAAATCACCTGTGATTTTCATGTTATTAGGACCCTGGTCCTAAAGACATGAAACTCACAGTGTGTGTTCCTTTGTAAGGAGTAGGTAACCACTAAAAAGGGATTTTTTTTGGAAATTTTAATCTTAAAAAAGAAGAAGGAAGTATTTTATTCACGCGGGCAAAGCCGCGGTGGGAAGCTAGTATATAAATATAAAATTAAAATACTATATTTTGTAACCATCGAAACTATATAACTTCCTTTAGAATGAACTACCCGAATGAACAGAGAATAGAGTATGCTTAAAAAGTAAAAATAAAATACAACACATACATTATAATACATAAAAATTTATAATTCAAAATCGTCCGAAATTAAAGCAACAGTAATACCATTGGGAATAATTCCGTAGATCGCCGAATATAGGCCCGAATAGTTTCAAAAATATGTTTTAGCCTCAAAACAGAATTATAAATTTTTCACAAATTGTAGCAACTTTATTTTACATGAAACTTTTCAAATGCGCTGCAAAGTTAGGTTTTTAAAATATAATATAAATTCTGGGTAATAACGTCGCTTTATAGTTATTTTATTCATCTCGTAAAATCTGTTTTTTCAGGATTCCGTAGGCAATGTGAAATTAGCATATTTTCATGGGTTGGGTTCTTAGTTTATGGTGACATTTCCGAAGGAGAGTTGGTTTATCTTTAATTTCATACATTTCAGCTTATATATATTTTTTTTGTATACTGTTTTTAGTAACAATAAAGTCGAAAATATTTTTAGTAGTTTTGTTTGTTCAAGCGCAATCATCTGGAACTGCTAGTTGGAATAATAAAATTTACTAATATGAATGGGAAATCATGCTATTGAAGACGTTCTTCTTTTGACATTACCTATTACCAATATTATATCCTCTGTCTTATCCTAATAAAATGGAAAGAGAAAGCTGCACTTAATTTAAATTTAGCTCAGTTAGTAAACAAAAGAATCAGCACCATTCGCGTGAACGAAGTAGAAGGCTAAACTAGTTAAGTCAAAAAATATTTAACTTTTAAATTTGGCTACAATAATTCGGAAACGGCCATTGCGTTGCAAAATTCTGTTTGCCCGCCCGAGGTTGGAATAGTATTCTATAAATTTCCTTCCTCTTTCCTTTTAAGTACTGAAGCCGAACGAACGCAATGCTAAATTGAAGATGAACCGAAGTAACGCAGAAGGAAAATATAGGTTAAAAACCATTAATTCGAGTGAAATATTTAAATTTTGAACGATTCCGCTGTTTACTTTAAATTAAGAATGAATGATTGCAATTTGAAATAGGTTGCGTATATTCATTTAAACTTCGAAGAAGTAAGAATTTTTTTTTTTTGTGAGTGGGATATCATCAGATGACTGCTCCCGCCCTGGGTGCGGCGGGAGGGCGTGTCAGACTTTTACTGACTAAAACCCACTCATGTTCCTTCGATTGCCCTTTATGCTCCAGGGTCACGGTGACTATTATAAACATTCCGCAACCCCAGCAGGCGTGGCCCTGTTGGGCCCCTTTCAGTGCTGACTTCTCTTTGAGGCGCGCGTGGAACACTAACGCGCCGTCGACGCGGTCCTGGTCCTAGCCGGGCGGCGAGCTACCCATCGCTCGCCATCCGCTGAAGAAGAAGTAAGGATGAGAAACTACCTCTACCTGCTTAAGCTTTTTTAATTATAATAGTGTAAGTAGGGAATTATAAAAAGTTATAACAATTTTTGAAAAATTATAATGTATTACTATAAAAAGTAAAAGACATTTTATAGTATGTACTGTCTAAGAAACTGGAAGCTCAAACTTTTCTAATAATAATAAAAGACGACTCACTGACCAAAACACAAGCAGCGTTACTGACAGTTTTAGCAAAACATCCTTCAATTTTAGTAGTACAACAAGTGGGCAACCAACAGTGGGCAAAGCAGATAAGTATCCAGGTCCGTCATATACAATTGAGGTTTTCTTGAATACCTATGAATGTATTCAAATGAAATATTTAACCTAATTGAAGAACTAGTCATTTTCTACTATAGTTTAAATTTTTATTAGAAAATATCCGTGGGTTTTTGAGAAAACTTAAACTGTATCTGACGAGCCTGGATACTTATCTGCTTTGCCCACCGTACACCATATTAACGAACCAAAAACACAAAGTCTAAATCACACTCCATCAATTTAACCACTCATTTAAATAGAGTCAAAAATAAAAAGCCGTCTCCAATTTAAAGGTAAGTATTTATTTAGACAGGTTTTTAAACCAAGTAAATTTATGAAGGCACTCGAATAACTACTTCTTGACTTTTCTTAGCACCGTCGTAAATTTACTTTTAGACGCAAATAGCACTCGACGCGTTGAAGCGGGCGGCGTTAATATAATCTTTGCTGAGTCCACAATATTCAGGTCACTACCTTCAACACTAAATAAAATCGGAAATGCATTTTAAATTGATTAAAGTTCTTACTGTTGTTAACTTTGGTACTATATCTTCGTTATATTAAGTATTTTCTCACTAAAAAGAACTAAGTTTGTCTAGGACACCACTGGTGCAGATGGAAGAAAACATCGTAGGGAAACCTAATAGATGAAATACTTATAACTAATGATGATGTTTATAATGCTTAGAAGGAGCTTTTGCCGATCAAAGGCGTTTTCAAAGTCTTTGAGGCAAATTAACTGAGAATACATAGTATAAAATGAATGTTCACATAGTATAAAATGAAGTCGCTTCCGCAGTCTGTTCATTTAGATTGTATTGTTATTGTGAGTGTGTGTAGTTTTCAGCAATAGACAGAATACATACTTAATATAATGCAGAATAACCGATAAATTGAAAGATTCAACTCTGGAGCGGGTGGGTAGTTAAGCATAAATGAAATATTTCCTATGCAGAAGCATCATGTTGTGACTGGATGAGAAGGTTTTTTAATTTATACGAGTCCCTTGATCAGGAGCACCAGACCAGGTATTCATCAGGTGTCAAAAATTTATTTTAGTCAGAAGGAGTTGGGCTCCTTCTGAAGGAGTTTGTCCGGGAATAGATTACCAACACGCCCATTTCTCTCGTAAATCAGCGTTACTGTGTTTCAGTTAGAAGGGTAATCGAGTTTTGATCGAACACTAAGCGAAAATGCATAATTGCAACGAATGCAAATTCGCTCGCTTACCAAGATGTGGTCTAGTTTGCGTTCATATCTCGTTAGAACTACACGTACTCAAAACCATTACAGTTACCATTTTTACCATTCTATTCATTTACATGGCTATGGATTTCTCTGTTATTACAAGCATTATCATCTTTGTTAAAAGGCAAAGGCATAAAAAATCTATTTTTCACCAAAACAGCACTATCGGTACCAGGCAGCAACATGGACGTTGAATTTTGTATTACGAGGCAACACTGCAGCTCGTAGAGTTGTCCAGTTGGATGGACAATAAATGGCGGAACGTGATAAGCGTTCTAAGTATTATTCAAGCTTTAATATAAAACTTTAAACATCTGGGTACCTCTAGTACCTGCGACGCTGCGTCGTATTACAGCCTGGGAACGCCAAGTCGGTGGAATTACATTGTAAAAAGGTAGTAAAAACTGGTCAAGTGCGAATTTGACTTGGTACACGAGGGATCGAAACAACGACAAGCTGATTATGGTCAAAAAAAAACGCAAAGATTTACTAGGTATTCGGTTTTTTTTATATTTGTTGCCTGTTTACTGTGAGAACTAAAATACAAACAGACCGAGGAACGAAGGAGGTTTAGTAATTGGATTACTTTAGCACTTTTCTTGTATGGATTTTTTAAATAGGGCAAAGTCACAATCGAAAGCTCGTTAAGAAATAGCTCGAGAATACTTACTGCTCTTCATGTAGGCGAAGGTCATTCACGAATTAATTTTGTTTTTAGGGTTCCGTGACGTCCGAGTGAAAAATGTTATTCGCTGTCTGTATGTTGTTTCGATATCCCCTTTATATGAAATTACCGAGTCTAAGATTGTGAATTAAATGCTAAAAATAGTAAGTTACTTATACATTCTGTTTTCTTAACAATTGTACTCCTTTTGTTTGTCTTAACAACAAAAAATCCGAAGAGGGAAGAATCCGAATTTTTTTGTAGCCTTTACTATCCCATATCGGGGCAAAGGTCTTCCTCATATCCTTCTAGCCATACGAATTTGGGTTACGTGTAAAATGAAATTTGAAGCTCAAACAAAAAAAAAACAATACCAAAAACAGCATCTTGGCATAAACAGATACAAAAGCAATGCACCCCATCTCCGAGTCTCGATTTCACGATATATCAAATACGTAGTATATTTTCATGGGTCCACGGCATTCGTCACGTAAAACCAATATTTCTCCTGGGACCATCCGCCAAATAAAGCTACTAAATTTTTTATCAAAGAAAGGAGATATATAGACGGTTTTTTATTGAAGACTTTTAAGATATCAGATGTCGGACGTACCATGAATATATTGATAGGCGTTTTATTGAAGGTTGAATTTCATAATAATGAATTTGTGTTTTCAATTCATATGTACTTTCCAGTTTATTTTTGGGATCACAGGCATCAGTGAAAGGAACCTGGTTTTTCAATAAAGTTAAAATCTCTAATCCACTTTTAGCACGAGTGGTGATTAATGCACGTGCCTTATATGTATGAGAAGAGGACTTTACACTGCAGTGGAGTAGAAATAGGTTGGTATTACCAACTTATACAAACCAAATATGACCAATTACTTGAGGGAATCTGCAGGAGAACCAAACCGGCGGACATAATTATCGCGTCGCACTGCCAAACTTAATATAAGTGGCAGTGGGCGGGACAAATGACGACCGTTAAGGCAGTAAGGTAAGGTAATAGGCTGACGTGTGACGACCGCGTACTGAAAAACGCAAGATGAACCGACGATCTCCCCAAGGTCATTGGATCCTTTTGCATGCGGTTGGCGCAAGACCTATACATGTGGGGAGATGTTTATTTATTTACACTTTATGCACAAAATTCATGTATAGAGGCGGACTTAATGCCTTAGGCATTCTCTAGCAGTCAACCATCGGTAGTGCAGAGACATGATGGCAGGTGCAAATATAAAATAAAAAACAGATGTTAATTATTACAAAAAATACAAATTATTAAAAATACATATATACGTACTAAAATAAATAAGCAAATATATATTTATATATATTTCAAGAAAGATGTGTTTAGGAGAGTTCTTTGTCCAGTAGTGGACGTCTTTCGGCATATGATGATGATGGTTATTCAGAAATTTAACATTCAATGCTAGTTTCCTACCTTCAAATTAACTCAAATATTATCTGAAAAGAAATTCTCAATTCAAAATCGTTCTCATGAATAAAAACGGTTACTTAAAACAAACTAGAGACAGAAACTTCGTCTCGCAATTTCAAAGACAATACAAATATAGCGACAATAAGTCTGTCGTTTACAAGCTCCATAATGCATTTCCTCCCCTTTGCGATGCTACTAAAATAACTAAAACATTGCCTTGTATATAGCTCCGAAAATAACTGTCCATTGCTCGGTAGTTGGAAGAACTGAGGTAGATTATGTCAAGGAAATGGAAAACAACATTAAGTTCGGTAATAATATCGTTTGTAATTTTGTACGTGTTTTGTTGTAAATAAAATATGGTGTTTTTTTTTGTTTTAAGTGCAGTTGGCTGGATTTGGGTTTATTTATGTGTTTATTTCGTGAATAGTATAATATTCTTTAAGATAACTTAGCCTCACATTAATATTCCTTTGATTTAAGACCCTAAAGTGAGAGTCTTAAAAAGTTGTCAATCACATCTTTTATATCTTATTTTATTTTATTTTATTTTATTTATTAGGGAAAATAAACAGTTGTACAATACAATAACGCATAAATAAAAAAAAAATACACAAAGAAAAAGACAAATGCACAACTAACGACATTTTCCACAGAATACAAAAAAAAATTAATCAAAGCAAAACGACGTGCGCTTACAAATTAAAAGAAAAACAAAAAAGAAACAAATAATTGCAAAAAAAAATATATAAGTATATATAACAGAATGAATTAATATATTATAATAAATAATATTTTTAAAAGAAAAATAATAATAGTTTTGATAGAACAGGATTCCAAAAAAAAAATAGATACAAATAAAATAAGGAGTTCATAGTGAATTTAAAAACTAAACAATACATGTATCAGAATTAAAGTTAGACTTATTAATAGTTTCACAAACAAGTCGTCTAAATTGTCCTGATGGAACAGCGAATATGTCAATATCAATAAAAAGTTTATTATATTGATCAGCCAGGCGACGCAAGGGTGCTCGTAAACCTGCATTCGTACGTGTAGATGACACGGCAAACAAGGGCCGCATACGTACCCCACGGCATATGGTTGTTCTTGGTACTACGTAGCTGATCTTATTGATAATGTCAGTACAATCAAGTGTGTTTTTGCATAATTGATATAGTAGCATTGTTTCCAAAAAGATACGTCTTGTTTTGAGGTTTTGAAGCTTGTACTTATTTAAAAGATCACCGTAAGATGCGTAAGTGCGAAAACAACGGCAATGCATGGCTTTCAAAAACTTTCTTTGAACGTTTTCAATTGCATCTGAGTACTTACTGTACAAGGGACTCCAAACTGCAACCGCATACTCTAACTGGGACCTGATTAACGATTTATAGAGATATATATATGTATAAGGACGGACAAATTCAGTGGCTGATCTCATTACAAAACCGTACATGCGGAAGGCACGATTAACAATTTTTGCTATATGATAGTCAAGGTGTAATTTATCATCTAACATAACACCAAGATCGCGAACTATTGTTTCTCTCGTTAAGATGACGTTATTTAAAGCGTAAGGAAATTTTTTAACATTTTTGTTTTTCGTAAAACTTATACAGCAGCATTTCGATACGCTAAGTTGGAGCTTATTCTTTGAGCAGTATGAAGAAAACCTATTTAGATCTTCTTGTAAAAGGAGACAATCATTCATGTCTTTGATAGGCCTAAAAATTTTGAGATCATCTGCGTACAGCAACAATTTGGAATGTTTGAAACATGTGGTGATATCATTAATAAACAAAATGAATAAAAGGGGCCCTAAAATGGAGCCCTGAGGCACTCCGGATGTTACACTTAAAGTGCTGGAAGTGAAACCGTTTATCACTACCCTCTGAGTTCTATTTGACACATAAGAAGCGAACCATCTTAAAAGATCGCCACGTATACCATTGAACGCAATCTTATTTAAGAGCAGCTGATGATCTACCTTGTCAAAGGCCTTCCGGAAATCAGTGTAAATAGTGTCCACCTGAACACGAGAGTCCATGTTGTTAAACAGGTAGTCAACAAAGGTAACCAGGTTGGTTGTAGTTGACCTTCTTTTGACGAATCCATGCTGTTGTTGCACAATGTTATTGTGCAACAAAGGGTATATTTTATTATGTACTAACCTCTCGAAAACCTTTGACAAAGCAGATAGTATAGATATAGGGCGATAGTTCTCTACGTCATCCTTAGATCCCGACTTGTAAACTGGGGTTATGTTTGCGAGTTTCCATGCTTGAGGAAAACATCCTTGAGAAATGGATAAATTGAATATTTTATGCAACGGTATGCATAGATTAACGGCTGTCTGTTTAATGAAAATCACCGGAAGACCATCCGATCCTGGCCCTTTAGAAGGGTCCAATGTGTTAAGCGCACTCAGTACTTCATCAACAGTAAATTCGATATCATTCATCAGAGTGCAGCTTTCAGAGCAGTCATCGTATGTAGAAGATATGTTAGTAGAGGTCGATGGTTCATAAACCGAGTTAAAATAATTTGAAAAAAGGTTACAAATGTTTTCTGGGCTGTTAGTGGAGTTGTTGTTATACGTCATAGTAGATGGAATACCGGTAGATTTCTTTCTGTTGGATATGAATGTCCAAAATGCTTAACATTGCTTCGTATACCATCCTCAACGGAATCCATATATTTTTTGTAGCAGATTTTACATTCATCTTGGAATCTAGAACGGTACAGCGAAAACTGCTCATAATCGGAGACATTGTGATACAATTTCCACCGAACCCAGGCCTTGGTTTTATTTTTATAAATATGTATAAGTGGTTTTGAGAACCACACGGGAAACTTAGAATATCTGCAATTAGTCAATGGTACATGTCTTTTAATAATTTCATAAATGATATTATAGAACGTATCAAGAGAAGTGTCAACAGATTGATTACATAAGATGTCATTCCAATTTATTTCCTTTAAGTCGTCATTAATTTTGTCATAATTTGCCTTATAATAATTATACCTTTTGTTTGTCTTATGTGTCATTGCAATATGAGGCAAATGTCGCGAGATGAGAATACAGAATGGAGGATGGTGGTTGTCAAGGTGTAATAAATAATCGGTGGGTGTAGAAATCGAGCAATTATCGTTACTTATCACTAAGTCCAATATTCTCCCGTTCAGATTTTTAATAGTGTTATATTGATAAGCGTTCAGAAGAGACATAAAAATACTCATGTGGGTACATACGGGCGTATGGCCTATGCAGATCTGAGCATTAAGAGAATTACTGCCAGAGCTGGCAACCCAATCAACCTGAGGTAGATTATAGTCACCAAACAAATAAAATTTTTCGGTGTTGTTATCTTCAAGTAGCGCGCGCAATATGTCAAAATATTCAGAATATATAAATTCAGGTGTATTAGGCGGTATATACACCGCCCCAATAACCTGATATTTGCCTGTAGCTGAGTTTGGTAACTGTAAAACGACCTGTTCAATATACGCGTGCGCAGATGAACGCAGGGATACTCTGACCGATCGAACCCCTTTTAAAATCGCTATGAGGACACCACCTCCATCCTTCTTATTAGTGGCCGCGCGATCACGGTCACATCTATGTACTTCGTAACGCTCATCAATGAACTCTGTGTTATATATCTCTGGCGTTAACCAGGTCTCAGTCAAAACTATAATATCATAGCAGTTAGCTAAAATATTCATATAAAGAATATGCAATTTGGTACGAATTCCCCTGCAGTTTTGGTAGTATATAACTAATTTATCAGTTATTATGACGCTTTAGTCTACAGAGAATTGTAGTCATCCACGCATTACCCGTTATTAACGCAATCACTATTTTCACAAATGGAAAAGCAAGATTGTTTGATAATAAAACCACAAATATATCATTATATATATATATATATATATCAATATATCATTCTATTCACGTCATACTTTATAAATTGTAGATAGATACAACTCACAAAATATTCCAATCTTCATTAAAATCTTGGCACTATTACTTTAACATGTCGCCTATGATTCGCCCTTTCAAAGATTACTAAAAGCAATCTCAACCGCTGATTGGACCGCTGTGTAATGTTAATTTACGGCAGCACGATTCAGTCACTTGATTGGCTGCAGGCACAGTTATGTCTGGAGATTACATCATAGGAAACAGCCGTAAATCATAACGTTATAAATTATTAATTTCGTTTATATTAACGTTTCGACGACTAAGCGACAGACGGCTGTCGCGCTGCTATTGTCTTTCTATTGTGATTCGAATCACGCGTGTTTGAAGGTTTAAGTATAATACATTAAGATGGTGTCATTAAGTTAGATTTTGGGCGTTTTAGGGTTCCGTGCTTTATGTATGTCTATCATGATCCTTTTCCGTAGCAACGCGAGAAGTCATCAGGTTTAAATTTATGCTCCAGTGTGTTTTTCTTTGGAGCTGTGAAAACATTGAACTTAGAAGTCAAAATATACTCTCTCTTTTCAGTCGTTCCTATTATTGAGCCTATGCCTATGCCTATGTTTAAATCAAAATATTCAAGGTTGCTCTTCAAAATTATTGGAAATAGAAATGTTTTTGGAAAAAACCAAGTTTGATATTGTTTGTCTTACCGAACATTGGTTAAACGATCAACAAATACTGTCTATTAATTACGACAATTATTGTGTGGTTAGTTATTTCAGCCGGAAACATATGATGCACGGCGGCTCATTAATATTAATTAAAACTTCCATAAAATCGAAAGAACGTAAAGATATTGTTGGACTATCGGTTGAACACACTGTTGAATTGTCATGTGTTGAGCTTGATATGCATATTATTGTTTGTGTATACAGACCCCCAAATTATCAGAATTTAAATTTGTTTGATTCTGTAATAGAAAATGTGTTAAAAAAATTAAGTACTAGCAGCAAATCAATAATTATATGTGGTGACTTTAATATTAATCTGTTAGAAAATAACTCCAATAGTATAAGACTATTGGGCCTCTTTAATTCATTTAATCTGTCAAATGTTTTCATTGAACCAACCAGAGTGACAGCTTCTTCTGCCACTTGTATAGATAATATTTTTTGTAATTGTGAGTACTCACATAAAGAAATAATAAACAAGCTGCCCTCTGACCACAGTGGTCAAACAATTACTTTTTTAGCCTACATACCTAAACAAAAAATTCAAATAAGGTTTAGGCCTATAACATCTAAAAACTTAGAGAGATTAAATAATTCTTTAGTGCAAAAATTATGTGTTCAAAGTTTTCATGATATAGGTGACCCAAATGAGTTTTATGCTAAGTTTTTTTCATTACTAAATGCGCAATTTCATAGCACTTTTCCGCTAAAGACAAAAACGGTCTACACAAAGTTTATTTTTAATGACTGGGCAACTCCAGGTATTCGTAAGAGCAGAGATAAATTATTCGAACTGTATGGCCTAAAGCAGCATGTAGTTAATACAAATTTTCATCAATATGTTGCGAAGTATTCAAAACTTTTTAAAAGTGTATGTAAAATGGCTAAAGCTCTTTACATAAGTAATAAAATAAAATCCGCGGATGATAAAATAAAAACTACCTGGCAAATAATAAACAATGAAACGGGTAGGAAGAAACCGCGTAACACAGAGTATAATCTAGAGACATCACACGGTTCCATACATTCAAATATTGAAGTAGCTCAAGAATTTGAAAATTTTTTTGCAAATGTAGCCCTTAAAACTACTAAAGATTTAAATTCATCTCCCGCGCTCTCTGCCGCTTTACTTAGTAAGAATGTTGCAGCTTGCCCTCTGGACTTCACATTTCAGCATACGAACCCCCAAGCCATTAATAAAGCCTTTAAAGATCTTAAAATTAAATCAACAGAAGATCTTTGGGGAATGTCTGTAAAAGTTTGTAAGTCCATTATTGAAACTATTGCGCCTTATTTAGCCTTCATATTTAACACTAGTGTAGACCAAGGAGTCTTTCCGAATTTAATGAAGCACAGTAAAGTAGTACCATTGTTTAAATCTGGTGATAGTAAAGAACTTAACAACTATAGGCCTGTATCTATTCTGCCCGTACTCAGCAAGGTGTTTGAAAAGTTAATGCTCAGTCAAATGTTACGTCACTTTAATAAAAATGCCATCTTTCATGACCAACAGTACGGTTTCACCAAAGGCCGTTGTACAACCGACGCTGGTGTTACCCTCTTAAAAAACATTTTCAGCGCTTGGGAGGAATCGCAAGACGCCATTGGAATCTTCTGCGACCTCTCGAAGGCGTTCGATTGCGTTGACCATAAAACACTTTTGTTGAAACTGGAGCACTACGGAGTTAGAAAAACAGCTCTTGGATTACTAAGATCGTATCTGAAAGATAGACAGGTTAAAGTCCAGATTAACGGCGTAAACTCATCTGGGTCTGAAATGACTATGGGTGTGCCTCAAGGTTCAATATTGGGTCCATTTTTATTTCTGGTTTACATAAACGATTTGCCCCAATTATTACAAACTCAACCAGGAATGGTGTTATTTGCAGATGACACTTCATTGATTTTAAAATAGATAGGCGCGCACAAAATTTTGACGATGTAAATAACTCTATTCTTCAGGTCCAAAATTGGTTTACCGTTAACAATTTGGTACTTAATGAAAAAAAAACGAAGTGTATTAGATTCATTTTGCCAAACGTTAGAAGTAGCGATTGTTGAAATTATATTAAATAGCGAAAAACTAGAATTTGTTAATCAAACGGTTTTCCTGGGAATCACGCTAGACGAGAAATTGCAATGGGGGCCTCATATAACATCTATTGCCAAACGACTAAGCTCAGCAGCTTATGCTGTTAGGAAGATACGACAGTTGGCAGATGTCGAAACTGCTCGATTAGTTTATTTTAGCTACTTTCACAGTATTATGTCGTATGGTATTCTGCTGTGGGGTAGGGCTGCTGACATTGAGTCTATTTTCATATTGCAAAAGAGAGCTATCAGAGCCATTTACGAGTTACGTCGCCGCGAATCTCTTAGGGAACTGTTTAAAAGGATTAATATTTTGACGGTTCCTTGCCAATTTATTTATGAAAATATTATGTATGTAAGAAAAAACCAACACATTTTTAGTAAAGTAGGGGATAGACATAATTTAAATACTAGAAATAAAGATAAAATAGCTGAACCTTATTTTAGGCTGTCTAAAGTAAAAACTTCTTTCATGGGGTACTGTGTTAAATGTTATAACAAAATTCCATGTGAAATATTAAAGCTTAATGAAAGGAAATTTAAAACATATATCAAAAAGACACTATGTCAACAAGCATATTATAAATTAGAAGATTATATTCAAGATAAAAATGCTTGGAAGCTTGATGGTCCTGCCCCATAGGACAATTTGCAGTGTAAACAAATTAAACTGGTTACTAAATTAAATTATTATTCATAAAACATTATATTAAGCATACATTTTTTTTTATTTTTATTTTTTTGTTGTTCTAATTAAGTATCAATAGGTATATAAATATACATTTTATTTTCTTATTTTGTTGTTGATTGCACTGGCTCGCACACTAATTCTGTACTTTGTTGAAGGTGGTCGTCTACCATCTCAAATTTTGTAATTTGTCTACACTATGTACCTCGTAAACGTGACATAGCTTTCATTTCTAAACTTAGACCTAATATTTTTTGTTACATAAAATTTATATTTTAACGTACTTTTTTGACAGATTTGACATTGTATTCACAGTAGTTTACATATTGTATTAATGTATTTTAACGTAAATTTTTGACAGCTTTGACATTGTATTCATACTTAATTTACACATTGTAATCATGTATACTATATATTGTAACACATATATTTTTAAAAGAGTACGTATGGAGTTTCTTGCCCGTTCTTCTCCATATAAAACTACCTTTTGGAATGGGCGACTAGAATCAAAATATTTTTTTTAATGTAATTGACGTTCCAAAGTGCCTCCATGGTCTAATGGAAATAAACGTTTTGACTTTTGACTTTGACTTTTGACTTTATGTCACTCTCTATTCCTTCAACTAAAAATATCCCATAGAAAAAATCACGACAATCCGTCGCTCCGTTTTGCCGTGATAGATAGACAAACAGACACACTTTCCCATTTATAATTTTAGTATGGATACATAAAGTTCGTAATAACATAGGAGAAACAGCAGTGTAAAACCATGGCACTCAGCTAGTATTTCTATTCCAACAAACTTATAATATGAAACCCTCTGTACTCTTACAGAACTCGCAGTTGCCAAATTTCTTAATTTGAGACAATCACAGCTCACAAAATAAACGCTCACGAAGATTAATGAACACTCGCATTCACTTACAACGTATATGAATATAAAAACTGAGTTATTACAATTTGAATGTATGGCTACGTGTGGTTGATTGACAAGACAGAGTTGTCAAGTTTTTTATTGTGTAAATAAATAATATCACAATAATAATATACTTGTATTTGATAAAATGTGATTTAATGTTATTTTCTGCGATGTGATATAGTTCTAGTTCAATTCATCCTTCTGTTTACATCGTTACCTGGAAGCACACCAGATGATCCACCGCGCTCAGATTGCATGATACAGCGGCGTGATCCAAAGGCCTCCTTCGAAACGAACACACATGCATATGGGATCACCGATTGCAAAAATCTGGATCCTCACCAGGCGGTTCATCGCGCTCCAATTGCATTATTCAGCGGCGTGATCCAAAGAAACGAACACACATGCATTTGAGATCACCGATTGCAAAAATCTCATTTAATCTGCCGGCATAGTGGCCGTCGGCGTAAAGCAAAAGCTGCTATACTACATAGCCGCAGCCGCTTAAATTTAAGGCAAATTATCCGCCCTGACTCCTGCCCTGGACCCGTCCTGCGCCGTGCCTGTGCGGGGCGTCAGCCCCGGGCCCCAGCGCGTCTGCGCTAACTTGACAATGTCAAGTCATTGACAATTTTTTTTAAGTGACGTTTTTATTTTTGTGTTTTTAGTGTTTTTATTTTAAGATTTAGAGGTAAGTGTACTGTTTTTATTTTTATGATCCATGTCGGCTGTAGCGTTGCCGTGTCCAGTGCCACTCAACCTGCCACATCACAGGATGTCCTAGTGAGATGTCCCCACTGCCCCCAGGCACGCTTCTTTAAAGGCGAACGGGGGCTGAAGATACATTATGGCAAGGTTCACAAACCACATAGTGTACCTTCATGCCCCCCCGCATCTTATTCACCTTCTTTACCGGAAAATGAACTTTGGAAAACGTTATCAAACTTCAAAAATTCAACTCCTGTTTTAAAGAGAGTTCCGCGAGTCGCTTTAAGTTTGGCGCGATGTGTCCGTCTTGCGGCTCAGGAGAATTCTCCAAGTGCTTGGGAGCAGTTACTTACCTTCCCGTACCGGATTCTACACATTAAAAAGAATTTGGCATCAAAAACAACATTAACAAAACAAATTAAAGATAACTGTATTAATTCGACTTTCTCTTTGGATCTAAATTGTCCCATTTACCACAGACCCATACAAAAGGGTCTGTGTTTTCATGTAGAAACAAAGTTAGGTGAAGGTGACATTAGGGGAGCAGCTAGGATCTTATTTAGCAGTGATGTGGTGGCGCCACACTCTCCTGAGACACTTGCAGCTCTGGAGAGTAAACATCCGGCGCCTGCGGATGGCCTCACGTTCCCCGACCCTCCTGATACCCCTGATTTGGATGCTCCGATTTTTAATATTTCATCCCCACAGTTGTTAGCAGCCGTGAACTCCTTCAGAAGTGGTTCTGCCGGCGGTCTCGACGGCCTGACTCCACAGCATCTGAAGGATCTGTTGAGTCCGAGCGCCGGGGAAGCTGGTGAGTCGCTTTTGAGTGAGCTTACGGCTCTAATGAAACTTATGCTCTGCGGCGGTGTGAACGATGCCGTCATCGATGTCTTATACGGGGCCAACCTTTGTGCCCTGCGTAAGAAGGATGGCGGCATTTGTCCCATTGCCGTGGGGTGTACTTACAGGCGTATGGCAGCAAAAATTTGTTGTAAAGCGTATGGGGAAGCGCTGACCAACAAGTTTCAGCCCCTTCAGCTTGGCTTTGGCTCCAAAGGGGGCTGTGAGGCTGCTGTACATGCCCTTTCCACTTTTGTAAATTCCAAACAATGTGAAGTCATTCTCAAGGTTGATGTTAAGAATGCCTTCAACTCTGTTAACCGGGACACTTTGTTGGCCGAGGTCAAAAAGGAATTGCCCGAAATTTATGGTTTTTTGTGGCAGTGTTACAGACACCCTTCTAAATTGTTTTTTAAGGATAATGTTTTGGAATCTGCCGTCGGATGCCAACAAGGTGACCCTCTCGGGCCAGCTATTTTCAGTTTAGCTATTCATCCCATTATACAAAAACTAAAATCAAAATTTAACGTGTGGTATTTAGACGACGGAACGCTAGGAGGTGATGTAGATACTGTTTTGGATGACTTACTTTTTATAAAACAGAAATTCAGTGCGATTGGTCTAGACCTCAATCTTTCTAAATGCGAAATTTTCCTTTCTGACTCTACCGACAGACAAACAACATTGGATAAATTTAATGCAATTGCCCCACAAATCAAAATTCTTGATAGAAGTTCATTGCACCTCCTAGGTTCCCCAATTTTGGAAGACAGTTTTTTCTCATATGTTGAAAAAAAAATCGAACAATTTAATGATATTTCGGATCGACTCTCTAAAATTAATATACATTCGGCTTTTACACTCATTAGATACTGTTGTCTTGGCCCAAATTTTATGTATAACCTTCGCTGTTCCCCTTTGTGGACACAGCCGCATCTTTTGGATAAAATTGACCAAATTATCAAAAATACTCTTACGTCTATTCTTAATGTGGCTCTGGACGACCGAGCTTGGCTACAAGCCACTCTACCGATTCGCTTCGGTGGGCTCGGCGTCCGCAAAATTTCTAGTGTAAGTTTACCAGCGTTTCTGTCCTCCGTCCACAGCACTGACAGGTTAACCAGCAAGATCTTATCGTCTTCGCTGGTTGATTTTGAGGTGCCGTGTCTGACTGAAGCTGTAAACGCTTGGAAAATGGCTTGCCCGGGGACGGATCGGCCCGTGAACCCAAAGCAAAAGCGCAAAACGGCTCATCCCACTGTCTCTGGGAAGAATCCCAGAGACAGTGGGATGAGCCGCTTTGCAGATTGGTACGGAATAGTCTCATTAATACGTCCACCAATTCTGCTGAGCGTGCCCGCCTACTAGCTGTGGGTAAGTGGGAGTCGGGCCTCTGGCTTCAGGCACTTCCTTCACCCAACTTAGGCACTATGATGGGTGATACGACCTTCCGGCTCGCTACATGCCTTCGCCTAGGCGCTCCTTGCGGAGCTCCGCATCGCTGTCAATGCGGTGAAGCGGTCGACTGCCTCGGACACCATGGCCTTTCATGCAGTAAGAGCGCCGGCCGGATAGCACGACACGCAAGTATTAATGACATTATCCGTCGTGCTTTTGTCTCCGCCGGGGTGCCAGCTGTTTTAGAACCTAATGGTCTGGCACGCGACGATGGGAAAAGACCAGATGGAATGACCATAATGCCTTGGAAGTTGGGTAGGCCTTTGGTGTGGGATGCAACATGTGTTGATACCCTTGCGCCATCTCATCTTCCTAGGTCTGCGTGTTGTGCTGGGGCAGCTGCTACAAGTGCAGAAAACCTCAAACGGCGCAAATATAATAACCTTATTGGAAATTATATATTTGAGCCGTTTGGGGTTGAAACACTGGGGCCATGGGGTCCGAGTGCTCATCTTGTTTTTCAAGATATCGCCAAGCGGATGGTTGACTCTTCACGTGACCAGAGGGCTGGCCTTTTTCTGGGACAAAGAATAAGTATTGCCATACAACGTGGCAATGCTGCCAGCCTTTTGGGCACCTGTCCTGTCGACAGCGATGCGGACGAGTTTTTTGATGCCCTGTGAGCCCTTCTTTTTATAACTTGTATATATTTATTTTAGTATTATTTATAAGTTTTGTACATATTATGTGTAATTTATTTAATTTAGTTTTATTTCTATTATTAATAAAAAAAAAAGTTTCTTAATAAAAAAAAAAAAAAAAACGTATATGATATTCAATTTTTTCTCTAAATTATGAACACTATATCACTGTTAAGCTCATCTAATCTAAACTGAGTCAAGATTGAGCCCTCTGTATTATATGACCAATTAAACTTCTATCAAAGTCAACGATATTAACTGCAAAGTTTTATCTAAGAGAGCTTCAAAGTTTTGAAGCATTAGACCTCTCTGATTTGAATTTCATGAACGTTTAACGTTGCTGAGTTGTAAGATGTGTGTAAGTCAAAGTGTGCCTTGTTAGTATGTTACTAGCTTTTTGGTGTGACTCCGTCTGTGTTTTCGTGGATTATTGTATGTGCTTACGGAGTTGCACATAAAAGAATATGTCATAATTACGTCCTTAGTAATTTTAATCATCTTCCTATCCTTTTCGCAACTGTTACGGTCGGTTACCAGTCTTTCCAGATCCAGCTGATTACCAGTGTTATACGTGAAGCGACTGCCTATCAGACCTCCACAACCTAGTTTCTGGCGACACGATACCCCTCAGTTAGACTGGTCAGGTTTTCCTGGCTTTTGACTAACCGTAACGACTGTCGAAGTTCTACGAATGACAGCCGGGATAACAGCATTAAGCGCTTTCCAACGCACAGAATGTCAGTGATGTCCAAGACAAACTTTATTTGAAAAATGAATGCGTTGAAGTGGACGTGTTTTTAATTTTAACCTTTCAATGACCAACCGAAACCGACAGCCGGCTGTCAGGCTGCTATTGCTATTTTATTGTGTCTCAAATTACGTGTGTTCGAAGGATTAATCAGATGAACGTTGTCGAACTTAAATTATTTATTTAAATGTTAGTATGATTTACAAGTGAGTGTCATGGAATGTTTCTATTGAGAATAAAGTTTCTTTAAAACTAAATATAACTTTGGAAAGTATCAACATTAAGCCACTGCCTAACAAACCTCCGCAACATACGATAGATAACACACTGCCCCTTGGTTAGACTATTGTCAAATCTACTAATGTCAACCGTGGACCACGATCTACGCTATTTTCGAAGTAGGGTCAGTGTCACAATCACCTATAGATTATGCGAAATACTAGACGCCTTGCAGACGTGTTGCCGTCTTTTACACATTACACTGGCACCTACATGCTTTAAACTGAAACATAGCAACGATGATTTGCCGCCACAATAGATGTGGTAACAGTATTTTCCCAGATTTTTTACCTAAAACATCTGTGCTTGTTTGTAATATACAATATGTAACAAAATTTCGTTACATAGTGTATAAAATTAATATATAAAAAACCTACTATTTAATATTTTAATTTAGGTTTTCTAGAAACCTTTATTTCGATATACAAATAATTAAATAGATACAGTAAATAAATTTGCAATCTCCACTGATACCTATCCAATTCCATTCTGATATGTTTTCGGAGTATAAAAACTAAATTTATTACCAAATCAATATAAAAGTGAATAGAACCAAGTGTGATACTAAAATACGTATTTACTGTTTTGTCTAGACAATCTTTAAATTATATAACGTTGTAAAATAACACTCTATTTTGATAGCATTTCGTTATAAGTTTACAAACAAAAAAATCTAGAATTGTTTTTATGAGAAATTTATTTTTATTTTATCTGTAACCCAGCGGGTTTACTCAGTTAAAATATTTTTCTGAAATAGACTTCATCATTAGATATTAACATTTCAAAAATAATTACTTGAATCTGACTAATTCTTCGAAAGATAAGCCAATTAATAAAACAACAAAAATAAAACAGAAAATAAAAATCTCTTCAGCTGAAGCTCTCTTAAAACGTACCAAAATGGTACTAAGAAACTAATAGACAATCTTATAATTACTTTGACTTACCTCAATAAATAGCTTAGATAAGACTCTCACACAGGTAATACCTATTGAGCAGTTAAAATATCAACAGACTGACACACAGTTAGACATCAACAGTGTCACTCTAAAAAAAGAAAACAGTTTTTAATCAGCGTAAACTGACATATCAACTCAGATAAATGCATCAGTGCATTGATAATTCATCTCGAACTCACTCCCATACATTGAGGGAGATTATTATTACACAACACTACAGTTAAGACTATCTCCTTACACAATTTCCATCCAAACAGAACAGAACTTTTCTATATATTTTTCACGACTTTAATAGCACTATTAAAACTGTCAACAAGTTCTTAAAATGTGCTCTTAATAGCAGCATAATCTCTTGAATTTGATATAAAAATTTCGCTGCCTCTACCCACATTGTGTCACAGGGTATGACGGAACCACAGGCGGGGAAAGGCTTCCAGGGGGTTATGTATGACCTCCATTAACAGCCTAATCTTAAAGCCTTTTCTTATAATAAATTATCAGGGTTGCGGGGAATTTTACACGGTATATTTCAAATACAAACAGCGGGTGTTCTTTTAATAAAAGCGACTATGTTGTTTAGTTAAACTAATATTATTTTGGAAGGTTATTAAGTAAATGCCTATATTTTACCTTGAATAGTTTGTGTAATAAAAAGGTAGGTAAAGGTTGCATGCTTTTAAACCTTATGAAGAAAACCACGCATAATATTATAGCATGCGACTAAGTTTATGCCTTGACCGTATTTATGCCTGTCTTGATTGTAGTTTGGAATTGTGTTGGTTTTTGTAGTATTCTTTAAGTTTTAAGTTGTTTGACTTTCTTTATTGATATTTTTTTGGTTCATATTAACCATTTTTCTTTGTGTGTTTTAAAATTTCTGCCATCATAAATTTACCCATTTTATGCCATTTTAGGATATTTTGTAGCAAAAGTCTACTTTACTAAACAAAATAATGGTTTAAACTAAACCATTATTTTGTTTAGTAAAGTCTAGTTATTGACCGTATGTGTATGTCAAGAAAAATGTACATGGCAAATGCCGTCCTTTTTTTCAATCTCTTAACTACAAATACTTGAAATAAGCATTTTGATTCTTTAATATGAAAGTTTCTAAAAAGAGAATTTATGAAAAATACAAATCTACTTAATATAATTATTCATTGATCTTTAATCAAGCTGCTATTTTGTCTAGCATAAAGATATTGCATAGCATCTAGCTCAATACAATTCATGACCCCAAAGCATTATTTCAATACATAAACTATAATTTCAATATGACCACTCCGTAAACGAACTCGCGAAATTATTAATAATTAAAAATTCAATATCAACTTTTTCAAGGCAAATTAATCTTTCAAACACACGTGCACAGCAGCGCGAAAGCCGGCTGTCGCTTGGGCGTCGAAAGGTTAAGATTTGAGCACAACCATCTTGTCAGAGCTTATGCAAGTGGGTTTACATTACATAATTCTTCATTTAGCGTCACATCTGTCCTGACAACACTAGGGCGTCACGCCACCTACGCTGTGGTCGACCTCAACAGTCATGTCACCCCTAAGGCGTCTACTAGGTGATATACCTTATACCTTAATTAGCAGAAAGCATTATTCTTTTTACAATAAAGATATTACATTAAATAATGAAGGACTAATACTTACACCTACCTAATATTATCCATACTAATATTATAAATGGGAAAGTGTGTCTGTCTGTCTGTTTGTCTGTATGTTTGTCTTTCTTTCACGGCAAAACGGAGCGACGAATTAACGTGATTTTTTAAGTGGAGATAGTTGAAGGGATGGAGAGTAACAAAGGTTACTTTTAGTCTCTTTCTAACGCGAGCGAAGCCGCGGGCAAAAGCTAGTAAATACATAAGAGAACAATTTTATAGCCTTTTCTTAATATGCAATACTTAATTGTTTATCTTATACTCTATTAAGTGCTATGATAAAAATGCTATGGTAAAATACCTAGTGTGTAGTGTACAAGCATTTAGTGCATTAAGTCCGCCTCTGTTCGTTATACGAATAAGTAAAACAATACCCTTTGGTTTGACTGACTGACAGACTTAACGCATCTTACTACCTAAAATGAGTGTCAATTAAGATCTGTGAACGTCAAAGGGATCAATGGCTTTACGCGTGCTCCAAAGCACGCGATGCCAGTGATGTCCAAGATAAACTTTACAAAAGTAACAATGGAAATAGTCAATTTAAGACTTGTACAGTTTCCATCGTTGCTTGTAACTATTCCGTTATAATAGTTAACCATGGCCACGGGACGTAAAGGGCAACCGAAGGAAGGACCAAGAGCACCATGACATAACACCGTCATGACACTATAAAGACACGAGTATAAAGGCGAATGCTCCTATTTAATGATTGAAAATCTTTTTTTATTCCGTGTGTGATGATAGCTTAGGGAAAAACGGTTAAATATATGTTTAAAAGAACCCAGTATTGAATTTGGTCGTGAAAAGGCATACTCATATTATGTAAAACGGGATGTAATGAAAATGGCTTGCTTTGTTAGATAACTGTTTGAATGAGAGAAAGGTTCCAGTCTTTTTATTCAGTTCTTTATAAAATTTGGATGGGCAACTGATAGACTTTTGAATGGGGCGATATAACAAGCAATTACGGTTGTGCCATCTGATACACGGCCTGTGTAGGTACAGTTAGCAAACGGAATATGTATGCAGAGTCGTCATATAAATGGTATTATTTTATATAAATTTCCAAAATATTTAGTTCTTTAATAGTGACTGATAGAGTCACTATCTACTAGACCAACAGGCTGACGAGCCTGTCACTTATATAACTAAATTAACTTATATAATTATATCATTTATCTGGTTATCATAATACAAGCTCTGCTTAGCTTGAGATCCGATGGTTATGTGTGAGTTGTCTCAAGATAGTTTTGTATTTTATTTTGATGTTCAAGTAACTTAGATTATAATAATATATACTTACTTACTTTGCTGACTGTACATTCAGCAAAAAGATTAGTAAACAGGGACTTTGATCACGAAACCGATTAATGGGTTTTTCAAAAGGATAATGATCAATAATTTTACTGGTGTATGTGTGGTGAATTAGGAATATTTTTTCAGCCTGCTATGTATTATAAATGTGAAAGTGTGTATGTGTGTGAATGTTTGTTGCTCTTTCACGCGAAAACTACTGAACGGATTTTGATGAAACTTTACAGTTATATAGCTTAGCTTATACATCAGAATAACATATTTAAAAGCTGTATAACATTACGATATGAACTACAGTGGCGGTCGTGATCAAAGACATAACTTAGGTGGAATATCATATTACCAGAGGCTTTGCAGATGCGTTGCTATTCTAAAGACAAAGATAATATTATCTCTCTGCCTATATAATAACACCGACATCATGTTCGTAACACAAGTTAATTCTTAGCCCGGGACTAGGGTTTGCTCTGCTGTCCGTTGTTATGTTCCTTTCTACGTTATAGTATTTAAGTGATATTGAAATCTAAGTTGATGAAATAAAGTAATAATTTAATATTTATTCATATGCAAATGGAACAAGAATGCTTTTACGGTCTGGTCGGGATGGCGGTGTACCATTTTCTGGACGAGTTTCTTAACAATATACATCTCTATTACTTTTTTTCTTTCTTACTTCTATTCTAATTACTTATCTATTCCGTTGGCAATTATTCATAATTTAATTCTGAAAGTACCTTTATAACAAAATCAAGGACTAATAATCAAAAGTTTGTTCCGGAATGTTTATAATAGTTACCGTGACCCTGACCCTGGAACATAAAGGGCAATCGAATTAACATGAGTGGGTTTTAGTCAGTAAAAGTCTGACACGCCCTCCCGCCTCACCCAGGACGGGAGCAGTCATTTATGATTTCCCACTCACCAAAAAAAAAAAAAAAAGTTTTAAATATAATTCTCACGCGTATATATTGGAAATAGTGAACCGAGTTGAAGTTGTGGCTTGTTGCGGAATGTTTATAATAGTTACCGTGACCCTGGAACATAAAGAGCAACCGAAAGAACATGAGTGGGTTTTAGTCAGTAAAAGTCTGATACGCCCTCCCGCCGCACCCAGGACGGGAGCAGTCATTTGATGATTTCCCACTCACCAAAAAAAAAAATTGTGGCTTGAAAAGTAGTTCATGTTCTTTCTTAAAGGTCATACATAATTATTCTGCGCCGAAAGCTATTAACGTATCAAAAAATCTTGTAAATCATCCATTATTAGTTGAGCTACGAAGAGTAACAGTGAGACAAAAAGAATTACTTTCACATCTTTAATATTAGCATAGATTAAAACAAGGTGTATTGTACCTTTTATCAATAATTTTCGATACATAATTACCTTAAATTCTTTTCTACAGAGTTATTTTTGCGTAGCACTTTCAAATGCTCATACTACGTAGCACGTGCTACGCCCGCTACGGCGTAGCACTATCTATCAATTGACAGCTTACGGACCGTTCAGACACGGCGGAAACCGCGTGATTTCTTATTTCCATGAGAAACTTCTTATGCATTCGCGACGTCGATTGACGTACGGTTTCCGCAAGACTGAGCTGTTACTTCAAAGAGTATGAAATGTTTGTAGAACTTTCATTTTAATGAAAAAGTTTTACAAATTTGTTTTTCGCTAGGATTTAGGGAAGAGGAATTTCTCTAGGAGGGGCAATGAGAGTACAGAGACATTATTATAACCCTCATAGTAGAAACTCCATGATATGCTGTAATACAGTAGTTACTACATTACGACTACTATAATCTCTAGCGACCTGCTAGCTTCGAACGGGTGTAACAAATCTTTATAAATTCCGGCTTCTTTTCTACTATAATATGTACGCCTTATATAAACCTTCCGCTTAAAGCGCGCGTTAAAATTCGTTGCGTAGTTTTAAAGATCTAAGCATAAGATTCTGTTCACAGTATATATATACTTGTACTTAGTACTGAGACTGACCTCTAAAACGAGATTGTTTATTCTTGATTGTTCTTGTGTGTAAATTGTTTTTTATGGAATCAAATGAATAACCATAACCATAACCATACATGGATACAGACAGGCAGCAGAAAGCGACTTTGTTTTAAACGGAGAGACTATTATTATCATAACGGAGAGACGTTATTTTTATTACAATGTAATGAAAACTTAATAGTAAATGTTCAAACTTAATACCACAACCAATTTCCATACAAAGTACAAGAAACCAATACGATATTCTACCATATCTCTCAGTGGAATTGGTTACCAATCATTTGTTAGAATCAAAAGGTTATGCGTCGGTATGTTAAAGTAAATAAGGGTTTACGAGAGCAGGTAATCACACATAAACACAGAAGTAAAATACGATCGTAAATATATTGGCTTCGATGTATCGCATATCGAAATTGTTCGACGATGATATTCCATGCTGGAAGAGTTATTTTGACGGGATTTAATAGCCTGCAATATTCCTGTGATATAAATATGATTGTAATCGAATAATGCTCGCTCATATGGAATTATACGGACGAAAGTATTTTTTTTCACCGTAACCATAAAATATTCTTGTATGTATTTGCGTGAAGCAGTTGGCTCCGGTTGTCATTAGTAAAACATTGACAGTAGTCTGTAGTCAGAAGCCAAAAAGTCTGACAATAGGCGAGACGACAAAAAAAAGGTAATTAGTCCGTCAGATAGATTATTAAAAAAAATTGAACTCGTATTTTTTCTTTTTTCTCGTAAACGAAGAATGACGACGGTACAGTGCGTTAAAGTTGCGCTTGACGTCACAATAAGATACAATTTTTGCAGGAAGGTGACGTCAAAAGCCCCCCTCCGAAACTTTGTTGTTTTTTATCTTTGTTTTTTTTAATTAATTTGATCAAGCAAAAAATACGTGTCCCGTATTTTCGGCCAGATGGACTAAACAGAATGCCATTTTTTTAATGCTGTCGTCATCCCTGTTACTCTACCAAGAGTATCCTGATACCAGTTACTGGGATGTTGAGGTTTGACAGATCCATCGATCTACAAGTAAAATTTTCGGAATTCAGATAGCTGATTAGACTAATTGGAAAACAGCTAGGAAAATTATAATGTTTTCGCAATGTTTTAACATCTTGGATTTAATAAAATTTAATATTATACACAAGTTATACCCCCGCGGTTAGTTTTAGTTTGGGTAGGACGATGCGTGATCTTAATAAGACTAGACGTGTGACATTTTAATACAATGTTTACGCAATTGTCGACCTAATTGAATTTGAATGTCTGTAGGAAAATAAGCTTATGGTGGGTCATGATTCCATTGGGTTGATTGTACGTAATATTAACTAATTGGCTGACTGACGTATATTTCTTGTTTTTTGCTTATCATAAATTTAAAAGAGGCTAGGCGTTTTTACTCATCATTGTGAACAATTTTTGCAACGGCCAGCAGCTATTCTTTTAAAAACTAGTGTTCCTGTTTTTATCATGAGACTTTTTCGTTTTTATTAAAAACGTAGGGGTTATATATTGTGAGTCGAATTAAAAGGTAGTACATGAATAGTAAATAAAATAAAAGTTAATAAATAATGGTAACAAAGTGTATGTAAGAACCATTGTGAAATTATGAATTTATCATAGTTTTATAATGGAATTACTTGATACATATGGTGGTATTTAATGATGATTACATATATATATATATGTACACAATGACATCAAAGTTCTCAAAAACGAAAAGCTTTATGAAAGTCTGTCTTTTCCATTTTGTCATTAAATAAAATAATATAATAAATATCATTTATCCGTGTGATACGATTGACAGTGTGATAGTTATTGGTTAAAAAATGTGGAACACATTCAAAAGGAACGTTGCAGACTATAGAGATAGGTAAATGAAAGTTTATACTTTGATAATTTCTTGACTTTTACCATTTTTGATGAAATCGCCAGAATTCACATAATTTACGAACAGGACTTCCGGTATTACTTCAATATGTACTCTAAATTCAGATGAAAAATAAAGTAAAGAGCATTCTTAATTAGACTTCCATAAAAAATAACAAATTGAACTTGTTTAGGGAATAAAAGTTGCACACACCGAGTCGGGCAGCAAAAATAGGTTAAATAAAATGTACAGTGGATTCGGTAGTGCAGTATTTACTAAACTAAGCTCATACTGAAGCTAAATTCATTGAAGAATGTTTAACAACAAACGAATCTCAAATTAATAGTGTAGCTATTGAAAGAGTTTCTTTTTCAAATTTATGCATACCTAATTATAATAACACTAGCTTTTGCCCGCGGCTTCGCTCGCGTTAGAAAGAGACAAAAAGTAGCCTATGTTACTCTCCATCCCATCAACTATCTCCACTTAAAAAATCTCGTGAATTCGTCGCTCCGTTTTGCCGTAAAAGAAAGACAAACATACAGACAGACAGACAGACACACTTTCCCATTTATAAATATTAGTATGGATAGTAACGAAATCAAAATTGTTCATTGAATAATTATGAACTTTCATCTCGACAATAAAGATTTTCAGATGTTTATTTATATTTTATAGAAACAAAAATTCTTGTTAAACAAACTGATACCAAGCCCAAAAATATAGTTTTCGAATTTTAGTCTGTCTGTTTGTCTGTCCTGGATAAACTTAAAAAGTACCTCACAGATATCATTCAAATTTTACATCGGTCGGGTTGACACATAGGCTATTATTACGCTGTCATATTTGTGGGATGAACACAACAGTAATAATGATTTTGCTGCTTTAAAGCGTCCACGCAGACGTCGTCTCAGTCGTCGTAGTCTTTAATATACCTTCTAGTAGTCTTTAATATCTCTTCTTTCTTCTTCATCGTTGTATTTTTGCGACAAAAATATATTTTCGAAATACATATTTTGCTAATTCTAGTATTTATTTAGATGTCATTGTAGCTCTATATGTATTTATTACTTTTACATAATGTGATTTCATACCATATTATTATAGTTGATTTAAATATTAGTTGTTCTTTGTTAATTTAACAAGTTTGAGTAGCTGTTATACATTCGCAAAAGACATTTCCGCGAAACAGATTTATAAACTAAACACCCAGAATTTCCAGAAATGTGTATTATTGTGACAGCTCAAACAAAAAATCTATATAAATCAAATTGAGTTGTTTAAAGTGTTACTAAACGCTAAACTCGAAAGCTGTACTATTACTTCATATTTTTTTTTTAATATTTGTCACACTTTTAGAATAAAAAAAAAAACATTTAAAATGGGCAAAGACTACTTTAATTTAAGAAAGGTTTTACAGTTACAGAAAACGCGTAAATTTTTCTAGATCTTCCACTCAGTACTCAGACAAAAACCCTTCTCATTCGACTTCCTAACTCAAGCAGCAATATTCCAAAAAATATGTCATTTCCACCATCTTTAGTTCCACACTAACACGACAGCATTCGTCACGCGGGGCGACCGTATCCACAGGGAGATTCGCGACTAGAGGCGTTCTTAAATTTTCTTACTGTATACACATTTCCCCACACTCCTCATGTCACGTCGCAAAGTGAAAATAACAAATTGGCAAATAGAATTTTATGCAAAGCCATAAGTTCTGACGTTAAATGTCATGAGAAGGCTATGGTGACAGAAATATTTGTTATGTTACGCTTGTGTTAGATTGAAGTTTCGTGTAGTGACTGTGAATATATCTCTGGTCAATTTTTTATTCATTTTAGTCTAGTTTGTATGTCAGTTACTAAATTTAAATATGAAAAGAAACCAACTGTCCAAGAGAAGTGCCTACAAATTCCCTATCCTAAACCGAATAACCTATCTACAATCGAACGAAGACAAAACAATCCTACTAATATTATGAATGTAAAACTTTTTATGTGTGTGTTGATGTTTGTTACTCTTTCTCGCAAAAACGGATTTTGATGTCATTTTACAGTAGTATAGCTTATACATCAGAACAAGACATAGGGTACCATAACATCACGTTATATTCTACGGGATTGGTGCAGTAGTCAAAAACCTTATGCGACGCGGGCGAAACCGCAAGTGTTTAATAATACGTAGTATCCAGAAACACGAAAATATTATGTAATACTAGTCCCCGAGACTCCATGTCCCGTGATAAAACTAAACACTTGATTAACTAAAAATAACCGAAAGAAAAAGAGGTTCAGCACTTACCGAATCTAAAAGTTGTCCAGACGACTTTCCAAATTTTCTCTTTACAACCTTCGTCGGACTTTACTGAAAAAACATTTCGAGTTGACCTACCGTTCTTAAGTTTTGCACTTGCTATTTATTTTGTTGATGCATTTTTATTTCTATAAGGCTAATGATATAGTGACCGATATTTAATCGCGTTATAATTTTTATGAAAACCATACATTTTTTCAAAACAACTAATGAACTTTCGCTGGTTTCCCGTATTCAGCTGTTGGAACAAAGGTCAACGTCATTTAGTACTAGAATATATAGCTAGTTAATATATCCATATCGAGGTTAAAAACCTAATGGGCTTCTATCTTGACGGGCCTGATGGTCTAGTGGTTAGTGACCCTGACTGCTAAGCCGGAGGTCGTGGGTTTGATTCCCGCCCAGGACAAACTTTGTGTGATGAGCATGATTGTTTGTTCTGTGTCTGGGTGTAATTATTTATCTATAACTAGCTGGCCCGTGCCCACTTCGTTGGGCGCCAAACATTTTAACTTAAAACTCGAAAACATGCGCTTCCCCAGACATAAGACTGAGCTAGATCGATTTCTCGTCCCCGAAAACCCCCACATATCAAATTTCAGCGAAATCGTTAGGGTCGTTTCCGAGATCACATGCTTTTTCAAGCAATTAGCGCCATCTGCCGGGCTGATTTGTGAATTTAAACCATCCAGGGCGCCACTCAAACGCATACAGGAAAAATCATTTAAATCGGTCAAGCCGTTTAGGAGGAGTTCAATGACATACACACGCACAGCAGAATTATATATATATATAAAGATATGTATGTATTTATAAAGTAAAAGTATAAGTATGAATATCAGTAGTCTGGTTACCATAACACAAGCTCTGCTTAACTTGGGATCAGATGACCGTAAGTGAGTTGTCCTAAGATATTTATTATATATTATATTTATCTATATACTCGTACATATAACTGTGAACTGACTGACCGTTGATCTATCAACGCACACCCCAAACCGCTGGTCCTAGAGACATGAAACTTGGAGAATATGTTCATTATAAAGACTAATAATCCACTATGAAATTATTTTCAGACATTTGTGAAGAGACTAGCCGCAGGCGCTTGACCAGCCCCCCTAGACAAGTAGCATTGTAGAATAGATAGCGAAAACGAATAGTTGTCAAATGTATGGAATTGACATCTGAGGGCCTGGACAAGTGGCATTGTAGAATAGATAGCGAAAACGAATAGATTGTCAAATGTATGGAATTGACATCTGAGGGCCTGGACAAGTGGCATTGTAGAATAGATAGCGAGAACGAATAGATTGTCAAATGTATGGAATTGACATAAGCTTTCGCTAAACAATTTGACATCTCCATACATTTGACAATCTATTCGTTTTCGCTATCTATTCTACAATGCCACTTGTCTAGGGGAAAGCTTTCGCTAAACAATTTGACTTCTTCATGCATTTGACAATCTATTCGTTTTCGTTATCTATTCTATAATGCCACTTGTCTAGGCCCTCTGTTTTAAATCCTTCTTTCTTTATCTCGTTAACATTCGCCCAGCGACAAAAATCGTGCGGCTTTAGCTACCCGTGTAAACCCCACATAAAACGATACGTACCAATTGTACGTGGTAAACCTACCTAATTGGTAGTATAGTTAGGAACATAATTGGGTAGATTTCGGTTTCAAATTGTATTTCGTAGTACAACTTATGTTAAAGGCGTTATATTAGGTTTTAACAATTGAGGCTTATTTGTACCAGTCAAGGTTATTTTTTTACTTAAGGTTTGTTGCTATTCAGGCTTTGGAGATAGTTTTTTTGGTAATTTGTAGAACTGCGCGTTGCGATTTCTAGATTCCCGTGTAAGTATAGGTTTTTATTCCAAGTGTTAACTTACGGTAATATTTTTTTTTTTACCCACCTTATATGAGAATGGTAGGGCAAGGTTTTTTTGAGAAATAAACATTTTTTTACTGACTACCTGAGCATGTTTTACTGAGCTATATTATTCCTGACTGTTGTTACAAAATCAGGCTTCGACTAATGCGGACAAGTTTGTTATATTATTATAATTTGTCCCTGAATTAGAGTGAGGTAATGCTTTTAGCATAAGCCTTAGCATATTGACCGAATTTTATTGTTCGAAATTGGATTTTTAAATTACTCCTTAATAGCAATGAGTCGCTCTAATAGCTATTATATACTAAAATTCTATGCCTACTTTATTTTGAACATTAGTGAGCCTCAAGTTTTGAAACATACTGACTATCAATTAGTCTTGACCTGGATACCATACCCAGGACTACACGTTCAGCTTGCCACCACAAGACTGCCGAGCAGCTGAAATGTTCAAGCTCTCTCAATCGTCGCCTACAATTTACATTGCCTAACAAGGATGTAGTTGACTCTTAGTTTAGTTATCCGATACTTTGATGAGTCGTATTCGATCTTATGTTGTTTGTATGCTTCAGTGTTGAGTACGCCAAACAACTCGATTCCTATCGCCTTACTTTGGAATTCGTCTATATTCCCTATTCCCCTTCTAAATTTTATACGTCAGTATATTTATATTTCAGCAAAATTTTGCTAATTTTAAGTCTATAAAATTAGCCGACTTAAAGTTGCACACACAAAATGAATAATAAATATTATTCATTGAGTTTGAAACCAGGCCAAAACTAAATGTGCCTTTTTTAGCTCATAAATGTACTGTACTTTTGTTCTTTTCTGGTTTATCTAGGACCTCTGGCATCAGTGGCGTGCCTAGGTGGGAAAATTTGAAATATTAGGGCAAGCCCGATATATAAAAAAAAACTGTAAAGTTTGCTTTGCCAAATCACACACATTTTTGCGTTTTTCGCCTCACTTGATGTAAGAGCCATCTATTAAAAAAATACTGGCGCTCTTGAATTTCGCTGGCTGACTTTCGCCACCAATAGATGGCGCAAAAATAATTAATGGTTTTATAATATAAAATAAAAAATTCTAATACACTTACATTGTAAACGGCCATAAATAATTACCTTCATTCTTCGCTTCTTTACTACAGATGACAAACAACAAAGCACACTGAGTGACTGAAGGCATGGTACCTATCACTAAATAGATTTACAAATACGTATCAGCAATCACATCACAAGCCGTTTGTTGTATCGTTCCATAATTTGTTTAGAGCAAGTTATTCTGGAGCCGCTTGAGTTTAAGTATGTGACCAATATTATTTAATTATATTTATATTCTAATTTAAAACGCCCGCGTAAAAAGTTGATGAAGGTTTTAATTCTACCAACCAACAGCTGTTTTTTAGGCAATTTTCATGTATAAAATTAATGATTTTGGTAATATTGCGTTACAAATGGTATTTGTCTGTAAAATTCAAAGTATTTACCTTCCCGAGTAATGATTTCACACACCTTAATCCATCACAAGTAACAATTGCATGCGTTTCCGAATGCATCTTCTACTAAAACTATTAAAAGGTAAAACACAGAAACTTAATCACAAATTCACAAACGTTAAAACAAAATAAACTGATAAAAGTTACACAATACTTTAAAACATTCATATTTTAAAATATGTTTATGTTTCGTATAAAAAAGCTCCAGTACCGCTCAAAACAAAGTTAGAACTAATTGGAAAATATTATTCCTCTAGAGAGAGAAATACGCACATGCATACGCACGTGCGCAGAATTTTTACCGCGCGAAGTTTAAATTTTTAAATTTTGTAGATTTTATACAAAACTGATATTACACTATTTCAAAGGTGTTTTTTTTTGTTATTTTCAAATTTTGAATAGCAAGCCCGGCTTTTCGGCTTCTATGAAAGGCACGCCACTGGACTGGCATGCCGTTAATCTTGATTGGCATTTGTAATATTTGACAGTCTTTATGAATAGTCAGAAGCTGAAAAGTTTGTCAATCAGTTTAACCAAGGTATCGTGTTTCCGTTAAATAAAATAATAAATGGGAACAAACAACAATCTTTTTGCCTACCAAAATGGGTTAATGATCACCAAATTAAGTTAGGTTTGGTTAGGTTAGAACTGTGACCACACAACGCGCCATATCTAATTGTGATTCATTTTATTTGCCTCAGCCAAAATCAGAATCAGTCTATCTCATATAAAAACAAAACTAGGTTCATTTATAGAATACTTTATGAAACATAATTTGGTAATCATTTATTATTTTTGTCTATCATGTTACTTTATATAGTGGTAAGGTAAACATAATAGGGAGATAATGGATACAATATTTGATAAAATACCAACCTCCGTTTTGAAGTTTTTTGAGATGTCATTATAGTACAACAACAATTGAGAGGCTTTACAAACTGTCATACACACACACAAACAGACAAAAACAAAACATTTATACATATTTCGGTGTCATTTTGTACGTCCAAACAATAACCCTTTGGGCTTAGTTGTCGGCTAAAAAGAAAAGTTGATTGTGTTTGGCAGGCCCTTTCGCAAAACTCAATTTTAAATATTCATGTTCCGTCCCCTTCAATTTTATCCTAACTACTTGCATATCAGGAGCGAGTACAGTCCATAGGTTTGACGTAGAGTAAGATGAAACTTACTAAACGCTACATTAATGCCTACGAGGGTGAATTAAATGTTTAGTAGGAACTTTGAAGTATTGTTCCAATGGACTTGACATTTTACATTGGTTTAGTGTCCATTGGACAAGTCATTGGTACTTGTGCTGCATCTGACATGATCGATCTTTGGCTTACAGGGAGTTAATTCAGGTATTATAATAGTTTGTGTAAGACAAAGAAATTGTTTAGTTATTCTTATTTGCTAGCTTTGACTAGACTAATGCCTAATACTTAAACGTCAAGTAATTTTAAGCCGCGCTCACATCTGTTGCTATCTTTGTCACAGAAAGGGTTAAAATAAGGACAGCAACAGATAGGTGTGTCTTAAAATATACTGAATTTCGAGTATTTGGGGGTAAACCTATTAAAAAAATGTTTAGTTTCTTCCTATTTTGTAGCTTTGAGTAGATTTTCGAATTGCTTGGCACTCGTGAAAGTCAACCAAACGAACTCCAATTCTTGAAGACTTGCAACAGTTACAGAAAAAAATTCGTAGAACTAAGTTGATGTAATTTAAAAAGTCACAAAATAAATATAAAACAACCTTGTAATAATAACTGTCTCAAAATATATGGTTTGTATTTTGTCGATTACATTCGGCCGGTCATCAATTAAATTGACAACCGATTTGGTTGTGACCTGCACGCAACGGGTTGTAGGGGGTGGCAGGGCATACTGCCGCCATAAGGAAAAAAGACGCATCTAACATTTTTGTCGAAATTGAGTTATATACATATTCGGAATCAGTAAAAAAAATGGCATTCACCAGTATTTTTATAATTTGCATAAATTAACCGGAACCCTATAAATCGAACTGTTAAATAAGACGCATTTGCAATATGAATCAAATATTACTAAACAGAAAAGACACTTCTGTCGTACACTAAGTTGAAAAAACGCATCTTAGTAGAAGCGTTTAATTTATCTAAGAAATATATAATTTATCATAAAATGAAAAGACAGTTCTGCATGGTCATACGAAGAAAAGACTGTTCTGCGTAGATGTGCCTTTTCAGCTTAGTGTGACGAAAAATGGGCAGGCGCAAGTGGCAGTAGTGCCTTTTCTATGTAGTATTGCTAGTTGTGCGGAGTGAAGCGGGGCCCGCGATTGGAGTACTACACTTCAGTTGCGTCCAGGTAGTCAAAGCGACAGACAGTACGCGCTCGCAGCTCTTCGAGCTCCGACTACGGAAAAATCGCAAGTTAAACTTACTAGATTCATTATTTGTAAATATTTAAGCATACCCAATGATATAATAATTAAAGATTAAATAAAATTTTAACGTATCAGGTGACTTAGGGTGATGCAAAGACAAAACATAGTTGGCGCAAAATACAGTTACAGTTACAGTTATATATATACATACTATATATAAAAAGTGGAGAAAGATACAAATAAATACAACAAATTGACTGTGAGTCTGCCAATTCCTTAAGTAAATGTTCTCGAGCTTTTACTTTAAATGTGATCTGATTGGTAGCCATCCTGATATTCTGAGGAAGCGCATTCCACAGGAAAACCGCTTGGATAGGGAAAGAAGATTTAAGGAAACCATAACGGTGAGACTTCTTGAAGTTACTGTCGGCACCGTTATACGATTCAATCGCCGCAAGCTGTGAGTGCTACCAATAAAGATAGCCTTGCATTTGGCTAGCTTAACTGCTTTCCCAAACCGATCAGACCAATCTTTAACCACTGCTAAGTTCCGATTAAGCTCCTCTATAACACCGCATATGTTATGGACACTTGCCTGACTGTAGAGCTGTAAATTATCATCGTAAAGATGATACGCACACTGAAGCTCGGTAGTTATGAGGTCTATATAATAGAGAATAAAAGTGGAGATAAAATACCGCCTTGAGGGATGCCAGCAACAAGATCACACCAGCTGGAAGATGAGTCTCCCATCAGGACAGACTGCTGACGCCCCCAAAGATAGGAAGAAAACCAATCCAGAACCTCGGGAGAGACCATAAGATAGGAGAGGATGGATAAAAGGGCTTCGTGGTTGACGGCATTAAAAGCGTTGGAAAAGATCTATCAACACTAAAATAGAAACTTTGTCTCTTCCATTCCCCGCCTTATATCGTCAGTCACTTTAAGGAGAGCAGAAACGGTACTGTGGCCTGGCCTGAATCCAGACTGGAAAGGACTAATGAGGGAATTCTGGTAAATGAAGTGGGAGAATTGCTGGTGAACACAGACCTCAAGTACTTTAGACAGAAAGGGAAGGATGGAAATTGGTCGAAAGTAATTGGGAAGGGTGGGATTATTAATTTTAGGAAGTGGTCGGACACAGGCTTTCCGCGAGCTGATCGAGAGTCAATACGATCATGTTGCGACTTATGTCATCACAACCCACGGCCTTGGATTTAATGGAGAGGATAATCTTTTTGATCTCACTAGGATCGACTGGTTTGAAAGTAAAAGGGGTAATATTAGATCGCGTCAGTCCAGCAAGGTAATCCATAGTTTGACATTTGGTTAGACTATCAAGCGTAAGAACAGAGGTGAAATGGTGATTTAGATCGTCTAAACCAATTGTTTTAGGAAGGTCTGAATGTCGCGATCTGCCGATACCCATAGTTCCAAGGAACTTCCAAATATCGGCAGGAGAAGAAGAAGTGATATTATCAAGAATGTGGCGGCGTTTAGCGTTACGTATCATCTGATTACAACGATTGCGAGCAGCTTTAAAGAGGCTCCAATTATCCTCTGTCCGATCTTTCTTGAACCTACGAAACGCACGATCCCTTTGCCGCATTGCCATCCGTACACCTCGGTTAATCCAAGGCGCAGGAGGACGCTTCAGCTAGATTTTTCTGATAGCAGCATGCTTGTTGTACAACCTCACTACAGCTGTGTTGAACATATCAACTTTGTCGTCAATTGTTGTTGCTTCTTGTAGAGGTATCCAGTCAATGACAGAAGCATCTTCCAAAAGTTTAACGGTATCCATCTTCGCAAAGGCACGCCTGTACTTGTACCTGGTTTGGGTTTTGGTGGTTTCAGAATATAAGGCAGGAAAATAAGGTCGTGATGGGAAAAGCCGGGAGCCACATGCTGACCATGTGAGGAGACTAAGGAAGGATTAGAGACAAGGATAAGGTCGAGCCAGGAATCATCACCGATAATGTTGTAAAGCGTTGGTTAGAGTGGCAACACGTGCAAACTAGCTAATTCAACCAGATGCAGGAGCTTACAGGAGAAAGTATGGGCTAGGAGGTTGGTGTTGAAGTCACCCATGATTACGTGATGTGCGTACTCCGGACCCAAAGATTCTAGAACCGATTCGATTTCGATGAAGTAGTCAAGGGAAGGAGAACAGGAGATTTGTAATTGCTATTTTTGTAATTCTTTATTAAAAATATAGGTCTGATTCTTATACTTTGTGTTTTATTTAATACAACATAATTAATTATCATGTTAAAATTTACGTCAGTTACATTTAACGATATTTTTTAAGGTCATTAAATATGTACTTACTCATATTTATGCTAAGTTGAAAAGCAGCAAATGGCTACTTACGTCTTTTTTATTAAGTTTATTAGAATCTGGTAACCCACTATCCCAAAGTAGGAAAGACATTTAAAAAAAATACTAAGTTGAAAGGACGTATCTAGCCAGATACGTCTTTTCATTGCAGTATCACGTATTTTATCGATATTTTTTTACTAAAAAGAAACGGAAAAACTAATTTCTAAAATATAAAAAAAAATATTTCATTAAAATTTAATATTCATTCATACAGATCCAATTCTAATACAACTTTTTGCCCCACAAAATAATGATTTTGTTTATTACCTTTCACACAGCGATTTTTTTAAGTTTTTAAATGTTTAATAATTTTTTTCTCCGTTTCATACTTTATGTAGAAACGTCCTTTTTCCTTATGGCGGCAGCATAGAATAATATATAATTAATGATTAAATATCTTGGGACATACGCAGCTATCTGATCATACTCAGGGCTTGTAATATGGTGACCAAACAACGAATAATGTGAAAAATATGTACACTTGTGCCTCGGAACAATGTATAACAGACGTTATTTATTGTTCCTAGGCAAAAAACACATTGTCATGCCTATGTATGGGTCGCGGTATTATCAGGCGTCCGTCACTCGCTCAAGGCCACGCGTTTTATGCCTACCGCTTCGCGTATCGTCGACGATACAACGAACACCGGGCTGTCGCGCGCCCGGCTGAGTGCTCGCGCGTCACGGGTACAGCGCTGACTATCAAAATGCCGAAACCACGTAATTATTGCGTGATTATTGTGCAATTCCCCTGTTTCCCAATTTTCCTGTTTCCCTTTTGATTATTTATTAAAATTATTCACGCGGTTTTGGATATTTTTGACACTAAAATATAATAATTGGGAATTCAAGGAACGAAAAATATGCATAGGCTATTTTATTAAAAGAAAAAATATTTGATCAACAATTAAAAAAATAATTGTTTTTCTAAAACATTCGTTTTATAACCATTATCATCATACGTATAATTATAACCCTAGCACGTTTGCTGGACGACACGCACACACGTTAGTCGCACGGCGGGCAAAAGAATCTCAACTCTCTTCATGCGTACTTATGGTACATTTCTTTTCGCCGCAAACAGCTGGTATTATTATTTTGATTTTGTAGGCTATTATAGCGTAGGTATTTTCATTTTTGTATTGGAGTGAAGTATCTGTTACGTAGTAACTATTTATTAATCTGTGGTATTATGCTGAGCGCTAGCCGTTTCGCGCAGTAGTGACGCTACTTATCTGTTTTTAGTTTTAAGGTTTGTAGTATATAAGTTTTTATTTGTAGCGCACACTGCAAGAATAAATTGATTTTCTTTCTTTCCATTCTTTCTACATACTTATACAATTTATAAATATGCCTAAGTTATAATAGTTATTTATATAACTTACTAGCTTCTGCCCGCGGCTTCGCTCGCGTTAGAAACAGACAAAAAGTAGCCTATGTTACTCTCCATCCCTTCAACTATCTCCATTTAAAAAATCACGTCAATCCGTCGCTCCGTTTTGCCGTGAAAGAAAGACAAACAGACAGACAGACAGACAGACAGACACACTTTCCCATTTATAATATTAGTATGGATAAATAAATTACACCCGGACATAGAAAAGCATCTACTTTTCCTCCTTGAGGTGGATTTATTGAGGATGGAAAGGCCAAACAAATATGCTTATAACACAAAGATTTTTTAAATAAAACAATATTTTCCAATATATTTCGCTTTTTTGTTTTTGTAGAATCCTTCGGCTTACAGTAAGAATCACTAACAGCTAGACTAACCAGTCAATAGACGTTTCCACTCTGATTATCTTAATCTATGACCCATCCCATAGATTTGGGGTATTTTGCTTCGTCACGGCGTTCGCCCTCGTTGGGCAGTATATGCTTTAAAGCGCATTTCTCGCTCATTAAGTTTCGAGAATAGCCTTTCAAGATAAACAAAGCTAGCACTCGTATGTAGGTCGTAGATCGATCGATGTTGAAAAAACGAATGGTACATCAACGTATGTGTTTGGTTTGAATAATAAATTGGAAAAAGAAATTAGGGTTAATGGCCAAATTCTATAGTTTACTGTCCGTTAAACGTTCTTAAAACACGTGTATTTTAAATGATATTTAAGCATAAATGGTGTCTTGAATTATAGTTAAAAAGGTCGATTAAAATTTAAAGAATGTTTTAAATGTACTTTATGACTTACAATTTTTTTTTTGACATTCTCATAATTAATTTGACAGATCTCAATTATTATTTTAAACTTTCAACGACCAAGCGCCAATGTCTTTCTATTGTGTCTAAAATCACGTGTCTTCGAAGGTTCAACATAAAGAAAAGGAAGCTTTGAATTAAAATTTTATTAAGTTTGTACTTACGGGCCACCAATATCTAAAATCACGCTAATAGTGAAAAGTGACATTGAATATTAACTGTACAATAAGGCTGATTCACTGTAAAGATGTCCTTACGAACCTTTAGTAATGACAAAAGTTAACAATTAAAAATAAACAAAAGTACAAAGTAACAGTGGTAAAAATCCATACTAGATTATAAATGTGAAAGTGTGTCAGTTTGTCCGTCTTTCACGGCAAAACTACTTGAGCAATTTAAATGAAATTTTATCAAGAGATAGTCCATATCTTGAAAAAGGGCATAGGATAGTTCTCATTCCAAAAATCAAACGGGAACTAGAACTACAAGGGTAAAACCGCGAGGGACCCCTAGTAACTAATAAACCCAGCTCCGCGGTCCGTTGCGTACAGAGGAGGAGTGATAACCACTTTAAAGATCACTCATTGCTCTCCCATTTAGCATTCCAAAATGGTTGCATCAACTTCAAACAATGAAATTAACTCAACCAAATGTAAGCAAACTCGTCGAATTCCCAGTTTAAATTTTTCAAACGACTCCTTCAAAGGAATCGCTGAAGAGATTATTCCATAATACCTTAACATAATTACTCAAATTTTATTAGAAGGACCGCAACTTAATGTACTTTCTACGGCCCCTCATTGGCGTCTTTTGTCATCTTTATGGGGTCCAAATTGACGTAATTAAGATATTTAGCTAGAGAATATTACATTTCTGCGGCGAAATGGAATGACATCAACTTCCACGTTAAGTTAATTAGGTGATATTTACCTTGAGGGGAGAACAATAGGACAAAACCTAAATTTCGGTTTTATTTTAGTTGATATTTGGTTCAATTTGTTTATATTTAAGTTGTGCCAGTAAAAAAAAATGAAAATAAATATTTTGTATGTTTGTCTTGGTCTTACAATTACCTTCAAACTGCAAACGATGGCAAAAGTAGTGACGGAGAATAGAAAAGTCACAAAACTAAAATGATATAAAAGAGTATGAATTGAAATGTTTGTTCTAACAAGACCTTTATTTTAATACACATTTCGATGCATTAAGAAAGAATTTAGTTTTACATGGCCCATTTTGACTTACTGCAGCGACCATCTTGTTTTTATTTTAGGACAACATGTAGCCTATGTTATAGAGATCATAAAAACGCATCGATAGACATCTTATTCATTAAAATCGATTGAATAGTGTAAGCGCTACGGTAGAACATCAGTACATACAAACATTCAAAGGCTGATAAAAACATATACCTTTTGACTTCGCAGTCGTCGGGTAAAACTATGTGTTAAGTGTTTTTATCTCGACCGTGATACTAAGGTTCAATTTGACAGTTTTTGGGTAACATTGTATTTCGGTGCATAAAACCTCGAGTTTCATCTTTTCACCCACTTGTACATTCAACATTAAAAAGAAACAAAAGTTTGAAGTTAACAACAATACAAATATTACGTCAATTACAATTTGTATTCAAGGACAAACGGTGTCAATAAGAAATTATTCAGCATTCAGAGCATCAGTATATACGCCTACTAGTCAATTAACTAAAGTTCAAAGTTAAAATTTGTGAATGGAAACGCGAGTTTATGAAAAGGTCACTAATTGTAGGTGACAACTCACGAACCTTATTTATTCATACAATAACAATGGATTTGTGACGTAACAGGGCTGACATGTTCTTAAGGGCCCTATGTACGGTACAATTGCCCTGTAACGAACAAACAAATGAAAATCATCTTGACTGATCTTTTCAAAAATGATTTCCATATGAGGCAATTGGTCGCAACTATAGAAAATTTACTTCTTTAAAATTGAAGGATATTCATGATTCTCGTAGAGGCGATTGCGGCAGCGACCTTTCGCGTCCGGCCCTGATTCAAGCCATGTTCCGGGGAGAGAGGGAATGGGACACCGTCGCCTTCTTCTGCGAAGCAGTGATGTTAGCTAAGAAGGCGGCGTAATATGAGAGGGAGAGCTCCGGGCGTCGGGGGCCACGTCATGGCTTCCGGCCGCTGTAGCCGCGGGCTTGTGTACGGTAAGTAATGGGCTTGCTTACCGTCTCTTTACGACGATAGGCCCTGTCGACGGTGCGTTCGTGTTCCACGCGCGCCTCAAAGAGATGTCAGCAAAATTGCAGGAGCCTGCAAGGGCCGACGTGTGCCGAAGCCGCGGCTTGCTCGAAAGAGATACCGCGCCCTCGGACACAAAAGACTAAGAAGGAACATGGGTGAGTTTTAGTCAGCAGATGTCTAACACTCCCTTCCACTTGTATAGTAATAAGGGATTGTTCAAAAAGGCTTATGAAGTAATCCCTCGTCCAAGGGATCCAAACAGACTTGTAACAGAGGATACTCCTAAATCTGCAAAGTATGCTAAAAGCTGCCTTGTGATGTGTGTACGCATTTATAACAAAATCCCGACAGAATTAAAATGTTTACAGAATGCAAATGCATTTAAAAATAAACTGTATAAATGGCTGAATGGACATAATTTCTATGACATTAATGATTTCTTTGACCTAAAATTCTAATATTATATCCATCTATTTATTTGAATGACTTATTACATAATGTTTTTTTTTTTGTGACCTACTTTTTTTGCATGCAATTGACATATTCTGTGTAGCTAAACATGTGGACATTGTATTTAAATAAGACTATCACCATTATACCATGTTTAAGGCAAATAAAGACTTATCTTATCTTATCTTATCTTATCTTATCACTCTGCCCAGAGCGAGAGAAGTAATCAAATGATTTCCCATACCAAAAAAAGGGTATTCATGACCGCATAAGTTTTTGTTGTGATTTCCGATATCGTCTTATATAAGGTAGATCGTTAACGATCTAGACCTAGTATCTAGTATGGGGCTGATAAAAAAAATGTATGACGTTACAAGATTACCACTAGTGCAAGCATAGGCAAGTGATAGACATTTGAGATTCCGTACATCGGGATAGTGAATATTCTAAGGGCTGATTTTTCAATCATCAGTTAACTTCTATCTGAGGAATAAATATATGACGGTATGACATATTTTCTATACAAAAGCTGTCAAAATGTCAAACATACTCTTCAGATAAAAGTTATCTAGCTATTGGAAAATCGGCCCTTAGACAATTAATTTACTTAGACATACCGCACTTTCTAACTCACGTTATTAGTAGTTATGAATTTTATAAAGACAGTTTCCCGACATTCTCTTGTGTCTCTTGTCTAATTTGTTTATATCTATTATGAACCCTTGTGAAGAGAGAAGTAAAGACATATTATTACTAAATTATTGTATTTGAAACTTCAATATTCCGTGATAAAGTCAAAACAGAAGCCTCTCAGCACGTAACTTACTCAAGGTGTATCCCTGATTTCAGATAATACATATAATTATTGTTATGGCCAATAAATTTCAAAAATAAATCAGACTCTGGGTGTTAGAATGAATTTTCACAAGCAGATTTCATCCTCTCCGTAGCCTTTTGTCAACTTTTTTTGCGATCGCTTTTCAGCCAAATTGGATTCCGGTGGGTGGGTACCAGTGTGTTATAACACCTTCAAAACTCCGTTACTGGGCATCACAATACCCTACACATGCAGAATTTGCATTAAATAAAATAGAACCCATCACCTAAAACAACTCGGCACGTGTTTAGCCTTTCCATATTCGTTTGACCCATTGACCTTTCGAATACGAATGGTGCGTTGAGATAATGAAATAATATTAGTTTGGTCATTAAGCTGTTTGTCGTAATAATACCAGCCTATTACTGTCACACTGCATTGCATCTACTCATACAGAGAAAGCACGAGCATTGATCACCGCGCTTGCTCAAGGCACATTGGCGATGTTGGACTTATATTCACTACAAGTTAAGGTTTATTTTACTAATGTCTGTGATGACGAAGATAAACTTTAGAAAGGAAGTACACAAAATTAAAACAGTCACATTGGTAACTAAATTAGTCACTAAAAAAACAATTAATAGTCTTAGTTTCTCTAAAAATTGGTCTTCACTTCCGTCACCAAAATCAATTATGTCCAAAATAGATTGAAAAAGTGTATCACTCAATTAGAAAAGCCGCATTGGCCGTTGTCTCAGCAAACTAATAAACAAACAAATGTGACGACGTTTCCATATGAATGTACGAGTAGATAACAAAACAGAAACGAATGAATGCTATGACGTACAACAATGTTCTTTACAAACTATGACAGTTTCACGATTGCATCTACAGTTAATTAAATAGTGTGCTAACTAACAAAAGGCCATCCATATTGTCTATAGATATAGGTATATAATAATATGTATACGCTGTAATGTGACGTGGATTGCTTCACGTGACTTTTATATACAGGTAAATACCCGTTCAAGCGTGACTAGGGTTATACAAGATGCAGTTTTGAATCTGTAAAACCTTTTGGGAGGCAATTATGACGTAACTAATTCCACCGCTATCAATATCGAGTCAACAATAAAATGGGTAGGTATTTCTTTATAAATTCTTATTACCGCATATCGTTAAGTGTGAAACATGTGTGTGCCGTTCTTTAAATGCAGCCAGTCTGTAAAAATAAACAAACGTAAACGATGATTTCATAGATCTAAAGCATAAGTATAAGGTGTATAACAGTTATTTAAAAAAAACAGTAAATATATAGTAGTATTGCATTTTTATAATATGATCACGAGTTATAACAACCTCCCAAAAAATTTATAAATTTCAAAAATGCACCTTGTATATACAAAAAATATTTTCATCCCAAATATATTATTTTAACCCCAATACCACAAAATAGTCTTGTAGTAATTTTACAACCTAAAATCATTTTAAGGTTTAAGGTTTAAAGAATGGACTATAGAGGTAGTGGAATAAACCTTTTATAAGGATTTTTTAGAAGGAATATGTACTTTGGTAGTTGATGGTGTAACACCATCCTTTTGAAATGTAAAACCATTGGTTCTTCTCCTGATCTCCCCCGGGTCGTGTTATATTGCCGTCCTTTCGGTCTTAGAGAAGGAGGAAATAGGGAGTACCCTCCTGCGAAATACGTGTATTTCTATTGCGTTCGGTCTGCACAATATTTTTAAATCAAACTAGCTTTCGACTGCAGCTCCGCCCGCGGGTGTAATTTATCTATAATCTTAATATATATAAATCTCGTGTCACAATGTTTGTCCTCAATGGACTCCTAAACCACTTAACCGATTATAATAAAATTCGCACACCATGTGCAGTTCGATCCAACTTGAGAGATAGGATAGTTTAAATCTCAAATTATAGTCGCAATTTTAATTTATTGCTAATTATTTGTCTGTTATTATTTGACAGTCACAATTAATTTATTAGTAGTTGTTGATTTTGGAATGTTTTACATTGGATCTGACAGACGGGCAGTGTCAAATTTTAAATAATAATCACTTTCAGATGTCATACACATAAACAATGATATTAAAAAGGTTCTATATGAAAATGCGTAGCAGTACTTCTTATCATGTCGGCGCTACCATCGCAGTGTCAAATTTTAAATAATATTCGAATTTTAATTTTAGTCTGTCCCGACAGTTAGCGCTGCGATCAAATTAAAAAAAAGTTTTGTTATCATTGTGTTATCTATTATTTTGTTATTATTGTGTTTTTATTGTGTCATCTTATATCTACCCGTGCGAAGCTGGAACGGGCCGCTAGTATGTATATATTTTTTATATTTAAAATATAAATGAGTATGTTTATCAGTTGTCTGGATACCCTAGTAAAAGCTTTGCTTAGTTTGGAATCAGTTGTCCAAGGACATTTATTTATAGATTCATCTACGCGCAATCGACAACACGTGATCAGTAATAAAACCAGTAAAATACGCGGTTTATAAACACATAAAGATAAATATAGATTACATAATATAAAGTTTTGCTAGACGTAATTATAATTCTAGAAATAACAACAATAAAAATTTCTCAAACACAGTTTTGTTTGTCTAAAGTCAAGTCTTTTATGGTGCATTATTTTAAATGCTCATAGAATTTCTTTGTTTGTATAAATATTAGAGGTCATGTACAGTTTCAATATTTGTTTATATGTGAACACTATGTATAAGCATGTCGTAGTCACGCCTGCCGGGGTTGCGGAATGTTTATCATAGTTACCGTGACCCTGGAACATAAAGGGCAATCGAAGGAACATGAGTGGGTTTTAGTCAGTAAAAGTCTGACACGCCCTCCCGCCGCACCCAGGACGGGAGCAGTCATTGGATGATTTCCCACTCACCAAAAAAAAACATGTCGTAGCCAACTAGCTGAATCGGAGATTTAATTAACAACCTAGCCTTTTACTAAACGACCAGCTTTCTTAGCTAAGTTCACATAGGTGTCAAAACTTTCATCCCCTATTTCACCTCTTTATGGTTAAATTTTCTAAAAATCCTTTTTTACTAGATACTCACTCTTTACAAAAAATACACTCTCCAAGTTTCATGCCTTTAGGACCTAAGACCAGCGGTGTAGGCTGTGCGTTGATAAATCTCTAGAGCAGTCGGTCTCGACTGCAACATGCGGTTCGTCTATGGCCAGCCTAAGTTTACAAACTTTCACATTTATAATATTAGTAAAATCTAGCTAAACTTAAACAAAAAAATCTTCAGAACTATATGAACTCGTCCAGAAATGCTCTTAAAACCAATCTAACGACCAGCAAAACGTTATAGAAAGAAAAATATCGTGTAAATGTAAAAGGAAAAACAGACAACGCCGCGTGGTCGGACGTAGGCTTATTAATATTCATGAAACACAAATTGGAACAGTGTACTAAATGACCGGACTTTCCTAGGGATTAGTTATCGGAATTCCTTAATTTTAGTCCGTGATTAGATTCTGCTAAGTTAACGATAACATTTATTAAGCTCGTTCATTTAATGGGCTAAGTAAATAAATTGTGTTTTAGAAAAGTAAATTAATAAGTAAGTCTTTAAATTTGCTATTTATCGTAAAACAAGATTTTTTTTGTGATTTAGGTACTATGTTATTTGCGGTGATCGTAGCTGTGATAGACCAATGTCGTGATGGGCTAGTGGTTAAGGCGCCCGCCACTCGTGCGAGAGGTTGTGAGTTCAAATCGAGGCAAGTACCAATGTGAATTTTTCAATTCATAATAATTATGTACTTCCTAAAGTTTCCAGACAGAATCGGTGAAGAAAAACATCGTGAGAAAACCTGGACTTTCGTAAATATAGGTCTGAAATCGAAAATCCGCCTTGAGTAAGCGTAGTGATCAATGCTCGTGCCGTCTTTGTATGAGAAGCAAGTCCCCTGCAAGTGGGACAGTTATGGGCTGGGATTATTAATTTTTCTTTTTACTGTCGCCTTCTCGGCATTTGAGAAGGTAACAGTCACCTGGTTCTAGCTGAATACCAGCGTCAGGTATATGCTGAGCCTATACCTGACATATGCTTAGCTGGACACCCATTTGGTGCAAGCTTGAGACACGCACTGCTTGCATCAAAGGTTACTTTGAATTGTAATATTGTTTTTTTTTTTATTTCATGTGTACTATGTTTTGCACCAAATTAATGTTTTTATATATCTATCGTAGGCAACAATGTATGAAATAATTTCTTTTACCTAGAAATCATACCAAACATGACTCATGATCATGTTAAAAAAACGCATTTTATTTGAGACCATGAGACCAACGGGGCAGTACCTGGTATTGTAATAACATTGTTTTGTTAAGTGTCATATATTATAATAATATTATTTTGTTCAGTCAATAATTTATGTAAGAAAGTGCACAATAATAGTTTAAAAAAAATATATTTCTTCTAAATACCTACAGAATAAATTACATAGTAATAGATGTTTGGCTTGTGTGGGACGCCGGTAATGGTTTTTTTTTTCTGTGCATGGTTGATGGTGGGCTAGGTCGACGGAGCCCCGCTTCGCGGGGCTCCTACTTCTGTGTGGTTTATAAAAAAATAACCACGAAGGGGATGGCGGGGTCTATTCAAAAAAGGAACAAAATACGAAATTAGTAATTACCGCCCAATAACCTTAATACCCATAATATCGAAGATATTTGAGAAGTGTATGCATAAAAGATTGATAGAATTCTGCAATAAATTTTACATTTTAAAAAGTGAGCAAAATGGTTACCAGAAACAGAAATCAACAACTCTTGCCATTTTTTCTTTAATAAAACTTATATTATCAAATATAAATAATAAACATTTAACAACTGGATTATTCTTTGATATGTCAAAGGCATTTGACTACGTCTCTCACGATCTGTTACTAATAAAACTGGAATCCATGGGAATCCGGGGACATGCATTACAGTGGATATCTTCGTACTTGAGTGATAGACAACAATGTGTTACAATTACAAAAATAAATGATAACAAAGATATAACACCTTACTATTCCCAATATAGATACAACAAATACGGTGTACCACAGGGAAGTGTACTAGGGCCTGTATTATTTCTATTGTATATAAATGACATTGTCGATAATATTCATCACAAATGTTTATTGTTTGCAGATGATATATCTATTATAGTTGCTTCTGATAAACGTAATAATACCGTTATTAATCATGAGTCTGAAATAAATAATACAATCGACCTATTAATTAAATGGCTTGACATAAATAATTTGAAAATAAATTTAGATAAATCAGTATATATTCAATTTAATAAATTTACCAATAAAAATAATTTTAAAATTAATGTACCAAAAATAAATGAAGTGATGCAAACAAAGTTTTTAGGTTTAACGATAGATAAGGAAGTGAATTGGAAGGTACATATAGATAGTGTGACTAATAGAATAAACAAATTTGTGTATGCATTAAGACAGGTCAAAAAAGTTACTAATGTCAAAACAGCTGTAATATCCTACCATGCATATGTAGAGTCAGTGCTGCGATATGGCATTTTGTTGTGGGGTAATAGTACAGACGTCAATAGAGCATTTGTTGCGCAGAAAAAGTGTAGCCATATGTGGACTACAGATGGATGAATCTTGTCAACCTATATTCAAAGAACTTGGATTATTACCGTTACCATGTCTTTATATTTATGAAGTAGGCATGTTTGTAAGGAAACATAAAGAGCTATTTAAAACAATTAATGACATAAATCCTCGGAATCGAAGAAACCCAGACAGGCTTGTACTTAGTGATTTCCCAAGACTAACACAATACAGTAAAAGTTGTTTAGCCATGTGTGTGAAAATTTATAATAAGTTACCAGGTCAAATTAAAATTCTAAATACAAGACAGTTCAAAATAAAACTGCACAAATGGTTAAATGAGAATAATTTTTATAGTGTCAAAGAGTTTCTAGAAATACGTTAGTAAAAATTTGAAGTAAAAATGTTTAACTAATCAATAACAATTTTGCATGCTACATTATTTTAGCTAAACATGTGATCAAATTGGACTATTGTAACACCTTTTATACCATGTTTTGTGCAAATAAATATTCTTATTCTTAATATGGCAAATGAGAGTAGGGCAAATGAGTATTATGTCGTATGATATTATGTCTGTTGACTATTATGGCAAATGAAATTAGGGCAAATAAAATTCGGGTAAACGGCGGTATACCGCATTGATCACCACGCTTGCTCAATGTAGATTGGCGATTTCGGACTTATATTAACTACAAGTCCAGGTTTCCTCACGATGTTTTCCTTCACCGATGAACTGATGAATGATGATGAGGGACTGATGAATTAAAGAAAATTATTTCCACGGCCGGTATAGTTTAGGCTCTTTCGGGGAGGCTTAGAGCCTTTTTATCGTCATGCGGGCTACACTGCATACATTGCAAAATAATTTCAATTATAAATGTATTTTATTTAAATAAAAGAAAACAAAATACCTATTTACATGTAAAAGTGTTATGTATGTAACCTATTTACAAAATAAACATGATTTTATGATTTATTTTTTTTATTTTTATGATTTATTTAATGTTTTTTATTAATTCAATTCCAAATTCCTTTGTTTTTATAATAAATTATTAGTAACAATCTTTTTGAAATAAACCACTTTAATTACCAAAGGAACCCAATTATTTATAATGCAGATGAAGTCTGTGTAGTTATTGTAATATTTTTATAACGAAAAATAAAATAATTATCCCTATATCCTCTGTGCAATTATCTTTTGTCTGTTACTGTTTAACAAGCAAAGTAAATAAGACACAATGCTCATAAAAATTACAGTCACTACAAACACTAATTCATGCGTCAATAGTTGTGTGAATTAGATAAAGTAGTTCAACCCCAGACAAGTTACTTCAGAAGTCAGTTTTTTCGACTTTAAACATTTATTTATTTATTAATCACACTTACATCTATCATTACAGGCACTATCCTAATACGATAGAGAACATGTGTTTATAACACTAGCTGTCCCTCGCAGTTTATCGCTATGTGTTAATCTGATGTATAAGCTACTAGCTTTTGCCCGCGGCTTCGCTCGCGTTAGAAAGAGACAAAAAGTAGCCTATGTTACTCTCCATCCCTTCAACTATCTCCACTTAAAAAATCACGTCAATCCGTTTTGCCGTGAAAGAATGACAAACATACAGACAGACAGACACACTTTCCCATTTATAATATTAGTATGGATATTGCTGTAAAGTTTGATCAGAATTCGATCAATAATTTTTCAGTCAAAGAGTAACAAATCACATGTATTATGTTAGTAAGATTTTTAACCTACTTTTCAACCTACGATGATTCATTAAAGTTTCACCTTTTTTTTTTGTGAAAAAGTAGCAAATATGTAGAGATTTTCAAACTTTCGTTTTTATATTATTTGAGATAAGATTCGGTTCGTTAACACCTCCACCTATGTACCAGCATCTTTAAAGTGTTCAGTATTACAGCAGATTTCTGCTTGTATACATTAACCATAATAGTATAATAATTTATTTATCATAATGTGAAAAGCGAGAGAAGAGGTGTATTATAAATAGTGCATTCTATAAAAATAGGTAGTTTACATAGTGTTATTGCGTATTGTGGAAGTGTATATTGTGAACTGACTTTGGGTAATGAGTGAAAATAAAAACCCATTAATAGGGTATAAATATGGATTCATAACATTCAATCAAATATTTTATCTTATATTAGGATATGGAACACTTATATTTGTTATTTCGAATAAATTTTTTGAATTTCAAAAATAATCATGGTTTTGAATAGTGTAAATAGTGCAAATAAAATAGAAATAAGTTTTATTGATGTGAAACTAGACAACAATGAAAATTCAAAAGAAATTTTGTACGAATATGAAGAAGCTATTGATTTGGCAGGTAAAACGGAATACAATTATTTTTCTGTACATGCGTTTGTCACCCTATTTCTCCAATATGTTCTCCCCATCCTCATTATCCACATAGGGTCTTGACTGCTGTAAACAATTTAATCCTTTGAACACACGTAATTTGAGACACAATAGAAAGACAATAGCAGCCCGACAGCCAGCTGTCGGTTGGTGGTTGAAAGGTTAAACACTTGTTTTTATCTTTTCTGTTAGGTTTTTGTTCGTGTAATATATTTGTCATTATAATTATTAAGTACTAATGAATTTGGACATGACAAAGGCTGCCGAGACAGCTAATATTGAATCTTTAGATTTAACTTTGAAAACACTAGTATCACGTAAAACACTAGTATCCAGCTAAATCTGGTAGGCTGGAAGCTGACCCCAAGATAGCTGTGAAAAGACAGATGATCATATTTAACTTTAATGGTACAACATAGAACAAAAATATCCTCACATCATGTCTTATTACTAAGCCAAAAACCAGTTAGCAAATAAACATCGAAACAACGACAAAAAAAATCAAAATAAAATAGTATTTAATAAATAATCGCTAAAATTAATAAAACCGTGCGGTTATTCCCAGGCAATGGCTAGTACAACCGCAGCCTTCTCGCTGTTTTTAGCATAGGATAGTTGGAATAGGCTATAGTAACCAATGTACATACGACCTATCTGTGCACTTCTCTGGAATGCGCCCCCGCTCCCGCTTCCCTGCGCGGTGCCTCGTGTTCGTCTCGTTCGTTTAGTAGCGATAGCAGACCGTCAGCGTTACGTCACAATGCGAGAAGCATAGTTAAGTCGTAAGGGTAATAGAAAGCAATGTAATTCATTCTGTTCGGTTCTTTCCAGGCAATGGCTGGTACAATCGTGGCCTTCTCACTGTTCTTAGCATAGGACTGTTGGGAATGGCTATAGACATCTTCGGATTCTCTGTTGTCGTCACAGGCAGCAGCTGTGACTTCCATCTCGAACTGTGGCAGAAGAGTATATTGCTGTCTATGCCTTTTGTTGGTAAGTGTTTATTGGGTTTTTAATTGTTTATTTTTGCTTTTGCTTGATCGTTCGTTTGATCTTTTGTCATCGATGAAGGACATCATCGTGAGGTCATGTGGGCCCAGTTTAATAAAGTTTAAAATTGTAGAATTGTCGAGCTGCTGCTTTTCTTAAAGTGAACATTTTCGATAAAAACTCATATACATGTAAGCAAATTATCTCTACCTGGTTGACTCGAATACTGCAAAATTCACTGGTATTACTTCCTAAAGGATACACAGGCACATACACGCAAACAAACATTCTAACACACACACTCACACATACACATACACACTCACCCACACATACACACTCACAAGTCAAACCAATACCAGTAGCCAAGATTTTTTAATTTTCCTCTTTTATTTTATTTTTTTCCATTTTTTTTATTTTTAGTAATATGAAGTGTAAGAATAATATGTATGCTCCTTTAGTTTAGTAAGTAAGTACGCTCCTTTATAATCGTATGTATGCTGAGTTTGCACTATACCTTATATGCATTATTTTAGATTATTATGAATTCTATTCATTAAAAGTACGTATCCGATGTGGTCGTTTTCTTGAATACACCCATTAGGACCCCCAACATTACATGGCGACCCTGCCACGGGACTCTGCCAAGGGGATTGTTAGTTCTAGTATACTTAACATAACTACTTAAATAATATATAATGTGTCGGTCAACTGTGGAAAAAGAAGAGGTTTTCCTCAGCCAAAACGCGGCTGGAGGCAACAACGACGCTACGTTGAAAGAAATCGGAGGCCACGTGGAGCGGCTTAGCATCGTGACCTATAATTGTTCTGGCCATTATTGGACTCGTAGCAGTTTATGTGGGTCTGCGGATGTACAGGAGCTGCCACCGCACATGGATCCAGCAGGAAATCGGGATGAGTACCATGCAGAAAATCAGATCATCCATCAGAGGGCGCACAGAAGGTACCGAGAATCAGTAAATAAAAGTAGTGTTGTGTATTGTTAATATTTAGTGAAAATATTATTAAAATCAGTGAGCGAACTAGTTACGCGGTATCATATTTCATAACGCTATAATTATAAAGGTGCTAAAACCATGCGCGGACATTCAGCAATAAGACACCGAACGGAAACAAAATGCAACGTTGCACTTTTATTTTTCTTCGCATTTATGTAGAATGTGTTACATTTGTGTAATTCTATTAATAGACTAAGAATATTATAATTGATATTTTGAAACAACATTATGTCTGTTTAGTAGAAATACGTAATTATTTAGTAAAACAAGGGAAAAACTAGATATAAGGGTAATGTTATTTCAACTAAGTTAGATCAAGCAAAATGCGCATACGAAAACTGTTGTAAAATTTATCTACTTATTGAAAAAAGTAAAGATATTGATTTGAAATCGGCAATTGACCTTTATCAAAAAATAAAACAAAAGTACGAGGAAATAGAGCAATTGTGTACTTTTCCCATAAAAGTAAATTTAGATTTAGGCAAAATGGATTTCGACATAAAGGTGGCGTGTAGTTTGATTCCAGTAATGGACGGTGTAGAGGCTACCACTAAGCGCTTAATAGACTCGGTGGAGATGTATGCTGACATGCTGGACAGTCCAGGTAAAGTATTATTAATTTCTTTTGTTGTGAAAAGTCGATTAAATGAAAATGCAAAATTACGAATGGCAAGCTCTTACAAAACTATCCAAGAATTAATTGATGATTTAAGGAAATTTCTTTTACCCAAAAAATCATTTATGGCTATACAGACGAAGCTCCAAAATATTCAACAAGGTTCGAGATCCATTGAGGATTATGGTACGGAGGTAGAGAAGTTATTTACAGAGCTGACAATTACCCAGGCAGATGGAAAAGAGGAAGTATTTTCGATTTTAAAGCCGATCAATGAAAGTTTTGCCATAAAACGTTTTTCAGATGGCCTGCGCAGCGCGAAAATGAGCACCATCATCTCGGCACGAGGCTTCAGCAGCTTGAAAGATGCCATACAAGCAGCGAAAGACGAGGAGAGCACGTCTTTACAACCACCAGGTAACATTTTGTATGCATCTAAAAATGGACGCCACTTGGCACACAATATTAGGCGTTCTCAAAATCAAAGAGGCATTTACCGTAGTCAATATGGTAACAATTACCATCGTGGGCATCAATTGAATAACCACTACAATCAAAGACCCTGTCCTTGTACTTCTAGAGGAAATCCTAGAGCAAATTATCGGCCTTCATATAATAATCAGCGAGGAAATAGAGGTTCTAGATATGTTAGGAACCGTGGACGAGGTCAAAACACATTTCCAGTAGAGAAAGTAGTTGACACGCGTCAATGCGATAAAGAAGACAATGCAGGTACATCAAATCAGTTTTTTCGTTCCTAAGCATTTTATATTATCATTACAAGGTGATGCGAAATATGTTACTTTTTATATTAAAAATATTAAATACTATTGGCTTGTTGATACGGGTGCAACATTGTCAATTATTAAAAATGAAGTATTACCAAAAGATATCGTTGTTAATCAAGATAATACTATAATAAATGGAATAGGTGGTCAGCGACGCTCTCAAGGTTCTGTAAATTTAACATTAAAATACGACAATGCCACGTTTCAGCTTAATTTTCTTGTTTTTAATTCGCTACCACTAAAAGCTGACGGAATTATAGGCTTAGACTTTTTAGAAAAATATAGTGCGTATATTGATAAAGGTTCAAATAATTTAACACTTTTTAACAATAATAAACAACATTATTTACATTTTGTTGATGAACATGATAGAATGAAAAATTCTATGGTTATCCCGGCACGCTCGGAATCAATTCATTTTATTAGTGTGAATGAGACTGTAAATGGAGAAGTTGTAGTATGTAGTAAAGAGTTGGCGAAGGATGTCTTTATAGCAAACGCAATAACTACAGTTAGTAATAATAGAATTCCAGTTAAAATACTTAATGTTAGTGACAAGGAAGTAAGAGTGCAATCTTTCACACCAGATTTGAAAAGTTTGGACGATTATAATATCTGTCAATTCAATAAGTCCAATATTGACGTTACTAGGGTTAAAACTTTGCTATCTGAACTAAATTTAAATTATTTAGACGGAGAAGAGAAACAATCAATTGAAGCAATTTGTGCAAAATATTCAGACGTATTTCATTTAGATGGAGATAAGTTAACCACAACTAATATTTATAAGCAATCTATAGTTTTAAAACAAAATTCTACCCCAGTTTACGTCAAGCCGTATAGGTTACCACAGGCACTAAAACCAGAAATAACTAAGCAAGTCGATAATATGTTAGAAAATGATATAATCGAAGAGTCAAATAGTGAATGGTCCAGTCCAATTTTATTAGTACCTAAGAAAAGCAGCAAAGGTAATGAGAAAAAATGGCGTTTAGTTGTAGATTACAGAAAATTAAACGAGGTTATTTGTGACGACAAATTTCCTCTACCAAATATTAATGAAATTTTAGATACACTTACTGGAGCCATTTATTTTACTCATCTTGACCTTCACCAAGGCTACTATCAGGTAAGTTTAGAGCCTAGTAGTCGTAAATTAACAGCTTTCACTACAAATACTGGTCAATATTGCATGAAGCGTTTACCGATGGGTTTAAAGATCAGTCCTAGTGCCTTTAGTCGTATGATGTCTGTAGCGATGTCTGGCTTAACTTACGATAAATGTCTAGTATATCAAGACGATCTGATTATATTTGAAAGAAATCTATCTACCCATAATAAAAATTTAATATCTGTCATGGAGAGATTGAGAAAAGTAAATTTAAAACTCAATCCTCAGAAATGTGATTTTTTAAAGAAAGAAATTCTTTATTTAGGACATTTGGTCACAGAAAAAGGTGTTTTACCAGATCCAGAAAAAACAAAAGTATTACGAAATTATCCTACTCCCAAAAATGCAGATGAAGTAAAACGGTTTGTAGCATTTTGCAACTATTATCGTAAATTTATAAGAAATTTTTCGGATATAGCAATACCTTTGAATAGGTTAAGTAGGAAAAATGAACCATTTATTTGGTCCGACGAATGTCAACACGCTTTCGAATTTCTAAGAAATGCTTTAATATCGTCACCGATTTTACAGTATCCTGATTTTTCCGAAAATCATGAATTTATTTTACAAACAGATGCATCGGGTACTGCTGTTGGTTCCGTATTATGTAATAAAGATCTTAGACCAGTTGCATATGCCAGCAGACCTTTGAATAAAGCAGAAAGAAACTATCCAACTATTCAAAAAGAACTTTTGGCAATTGTGTGGTCCGTTAAATATTTCAGACCATACTTGTATGGAAATAAATTCACCATAATGACAGATCACAAACCATTGATATATCTTTTTGGTATGAAAGATCCGTCAAGTAGATTACTCAAATTTCGGTTAACTTTAGAAGAATATAAATTTAAAATAGTTTATGTGAAAGGAAGAGACAATGTTGTGGCAGATGCTTTATCGAGAGTTTGTATAACGTCTGATGAACTTAAAAGTATGAATGAACAAGTAATGCCTGTAATGACCAGAGCACAAAAGAAAAAACTGAATGATTTAAGTAAGAGTAAGAATGACGATGAAAAGAAGGATCTTAATAAATCTACCAACAATTGGCCTGATCAACCAAGAGTTGTGGATATATTAAGAAAACCGTTTGATTCAGTAGATATGTGTTTGATTGAAGGCAACAAATTGAAACAAATTAGAGATAACGGCATGATAACTGACGAATTTGAATGTTTTGCATTTATAGATGGTAGAAAGACATTATACATTAATCTTGATTTCAAGGCGCATTTCTCGCGAGCCGAATTTGTGCAGAAATTAGGATATTTTTGTAAAAAGATATGTATTAATGAAGTGTGTATAATTAAAAATAATGATAATATAGAATTTATCAAAAGTGTTTGTGATGAAATAACAACACTTAGAAATTGGTCCGGACTGCGAATATGCATATTACGAGGCGTAAAAAGGATAGATGACGACAACGAAAAGACACTTATTATGAATGACTTTCATTTATTGCCATCCAGTGGTCATGCTGGAGTGCGCAGAATGATAAATACAATCAAACGTCGATACTATTGGCCAAGTATCGACAAGGATGTCCAGGAATTTGTCAAAAAGTGTACAAAATGTCAAAAACATAAATATTTTCGTAACATAAAAGAACCGATGGAAATTACTACAACAGCTTCCTCGGCCTTTGAAAAGATATACTTAGATGTAGTGGGACCCTTAGATAGAGACGAAAATGGTAATTGTTATATATTGACTATGCAATGCGAGTTAACAAAATTTGTTCAAGCTATTCCTTTGCAAAACAAAGAAACAGTGTCCATTGCAGATGCATTTGTTAGACAGTTCATATTAAGATTTGGTATTCCGGCGACAATAGCTACAGATCGAGGAACAGAATTTATTTCTGCAACCATGGAACAGGTTTGTAAAATACTTAATATTGAAAAATTATCCTCTACAGCCTATCACCATCAGTCGATTGGAGCTCTTGAAAATGCTCACAAAACTTTGGGTGCATTTTTAAGGATCCAGTGTGACAATCATACGGATACATGGAGTTATTGGTTACCATTTTGGTGCTTCAGTTTTAACAACACAGTCCATTCTGAAACAAATTACACACCATATGAACTTGTTTTCGGAAAACTTTGTCAAATACCTGATAGCATAAGCAACACCGTAGAACCGTTATATAATGTAGATAATTATCCATTACAACTAAAATACAGGTTACAATTAGCTCATGGAGATGCCAAGAAAAATTTATTGATTAATAAACATAAACGGAAAGAAATATATGATAAGTCTGTCCATTCTGCAAAATATGAAAAAGATGATTTGGTATTAGTAAAAAATGAAGCACGTAGTAAATTAGACGCAATATTTAAAGGTCCCTATACAGTTATAGAAGATTTAGGTTGTAATGTAAAAATAAGCAAAAATAATAAAATTGAATTAGTACATAAGAATAGGACTAGGCCTTTTTGTCAATAAAGTTGAATGTAAGATAACATTGCAATGTATAATAATAATAAGGATAAATTTATGTATCATTTTATTGTAATAAGTAACTTTATGTCTATTAAACACTATTATTTTAAAATATGATACTTTAACTAAATATCTGATAATAATTATGTAAAAAAAAAGTATGTACCATTCTTTTTTTTTCTATGTCCCCGGGAGGTGAAGTGTAAGAATAATATGTATGCTCCTTTAGTTTAGTAAGTAAGTACGCTCCTTTATAATCGTATGTATGCTGAGTTTGCACTATACCTTATATGCATTATTTTAGATTATTATGAATGCTATTCATTAAATAGTACGTATCCGATGTGGTCGTTTTCTTGAATACACCCATTAGGACCCCCAACATTACAAATAAATATGTTGAGCTATTGCTCGCTCTGTTTATAGTTAGTATTGTGCATATTGTTTGTATCACTGATGAAAGAGACTGACCTCCACGACACAGGGAATCCTAGTGTGGAGGCCAGGGTTCGCTGTTCAATTATCACTGTTTTATGAACCAATAAAGATTGTTTTTTTTTTTTAATATGTCAAAAATATCGAGGCTGCCTACTTATAGTACTACCACTAGGTACTTACTTAAAGTAGGTGAAATCTCGATATACGCTCCTGTCAGATTTGTCAGACAATTTTACTAATACCAGGCGTCCGTCACTCGCTCAAGGCCACGCGTTTTATGCCTACCGCTTCGCGTATCGTCGACGATACAACGAACACCGTGCTGTATGTCGCGCGCCCGGCTGAGTGCTCGCGCGTCACGGGTACAGCGCTGACTATCAAAATGCCGAAACCACGTAATTATTTCGTGATTATAGTGCAATTCCCCTGTTTCCCTTTTTATTATTTATTAAAATTATTTACGCGGTTTTGGATATTTTTGACACTAAAATATTTTAGTCGGGAATTCAAGGAACGAAAAATATGCATCAGTCATTTTATCAAACTAAAAAATATTTGATCAACAAATAAAATAATTATTGTTTTTCTAAAACATTCGTTTTATTACCATTGTCATCATACGTATAACCCTAGCAGATTTGCTGGACGACACGCACACACGCTAGTCGCGCGGCGGGCAAAAGAATCTCAACTCTCTTTGTGCGTACTTATGGTACATTTCTCCTCGCTGCAAACAACTGGTATTATTATTATGATTTTGTAGGCTATTATAGCGTAGGTATTTTGGTTTTTGTGGAGTGAAGTATCTGTTACGTAGTAACTATTTATTAATCTGTGCTAATACGCCATGAAAATTTTCCAAATCGGTTTACCCGTTTGAGAGCTAAGGTGCCACAGATTGACACACATAGCGCTAAATTCTCACCCCTCTTTTTGCATAGGGAGTAAAAATGTCTTGAAAACTATTTTATATTCAACACGAGTAATATTAAAAAGAAAACTCTTTTTAAATAATAATACAGATTTCCGCAATATTTTCCTGATTCCTTAAAAAACTTGGTTGTCTTTCAATCTCCATTTTGTTTCAGGACCTATTTTAATGTCAATACCTTGGGGCTATATATCAGATACCAAGGGTCGGAAGAGGACATTGCTGATCGCCTTATGGGGAAGTTTCTTATCTTCTTTCATAAGCGGCTTTTCGCCAAACTGGATTATGTTGGCCATTCTAAAGGTTTTAAGTTCTTGTTTGTAAGTATGATTATTTTTTTAGGGTTCCGCACAAGCTCAAATGCCTGTTTGTGGCTAATAAGATCATTGACTCTGGCAGTAGACGAATATAAAATGTTACTTTGGAGGTAGAAAATATCCTGCATCGTTTCTCAGTCATAGTTAAGTAGTTAGTTTTATTTATACCTTGCACAAAAAAAAATTGAACAATAATAATAATAGGTAATTGTACAATCTCGAGCTTGATCCAGACATGAGTTTTATTTCAGCAAATCATAATTATAAAGGGAATTTGCTTTACCAAATTTTATTTCAGGTTCTGTAGTTTACAGGTGAAAGTGTAACATAGTACCTATAGATTAAGGTATACCGCCGTTTACCCGAATTTTATTTGCCCTAATATCATTTGCCATAATAGTCAACAGCCATAATATCATACGACATAATACTCATTTGCCCTACTCTCATTTGCCATATTAGTCACGTGCCAGAATCATTGTTTCCCATAAAGTCACTTACCATAATATCATTTGTCATAATTATTGTAAGCCCTAATTACCACATGCCCTAATTATCACATGCTATAATTATGATATGCCATAACATAATTTGCCCTCGACATCGGGTGTGTAACGGTTGTTTATATCAAGAGAAATTGGATGCAATTGGGATTATAGGGCACCCCGACTCGGACAGGTTAGGTTAAAAGGGGATGGCGGGGTCGTGTGAGCGAGCGAATAGACCCCGCCATCCCCTTCGTGGTTATTTTTTTATAAACCACACAGAAGTAGGAGCCCCGCAAAGCGGGGGTCCGTCGACCTAGCCCACCATCAACCATGCACAGAAAAAAAACCATTACGGGGCTTAAATATTTGTCTAATACTTGTTATGCCATTTAAATATTATGCCATTTAAATATTATGTCTAATAATTATTATGGCACATAAAAATAAGGCAAACAATACTTATGGCATTCGTATCTTATGGTATCTAAAATTCGGGCAATTAAAATATGTCATGTCTTTTAGGGCAAATGAAACATTCGGGCAAATGAAATTCGGGTAAATGAAATTCGGAAAAATGATGATTATGGCATATAATCTTCGGGCAAACAATAGACAACCATAATAGATTAAAAACTCAATAGATATTAGAAAAGTTTCTCAGCGACTTGCTATACTTTCCTAAATCGTAATATTCTGCTAAACTTGAAGTCATTTTGAACCTTAGGTAGGCGATTCTTAGTGAAGAATAAATATCATAATAACAATGTTAATATATTCCTATTTATTTTATTCAGTTGCAGCACAGTTCAGTCAGTTGCTTATGCACTTCTTGGTGAATCTTGTTCGAAGAAAGTCAGGGGTTTCTACATGCTTATAATGACTAGTGTGTTGATGTTATTCCTTCTAAGTTACGTTGGTAAGTAAATCAGTACACATTGTTGCCGATTTTCTTATTCACAAACTAACGTAAATTTAAGTTAAGTGCAACATTCTCTTTCTATTTAATTAAGAAAAAGAAGATAAAATATTAGTTAAGTCCTGTCAAATTAGACAGCGCCAGAAGAAAATTGACGTATATTTAGACGCCATGATTTTAAATCGCGTCTAAATTATCTATGGAGTGTCTAAATTTGAAAATGTATCTGATGTTTTTTTTTTTTAAAGGGTAAGGGAAAGATGGATTTAACTTTAATTTAGTTAAGTTTGTGAACAAGAGAATCAGCACCATTATCTTATTTATTACATACTAGCTATTCATACATAGAAGTACTACATAATCAGTAGCAACAATACATTTAATTAACATTTATTATCTATCTCTCGAGGTTTCATCCGCGTCATGTAAAGATGGGATTCCACCAGTGTGCTGCACTGTGCGGCACTGTTATATGTATGCACAGTGTTCGGCATAAATGTTTCTTCTGGTGGACTCAGCTTAGTACTCATAATGCTGAAGTTTTGCACAAATGTTGTGTACAAATGTGCTGCACACTGTTTTGGTGGAATCTTACCTTTAGGTTTTTGATTACTGCTTCGCTCCTGTGAGTTATAACTTGATGTTATGTTGTTTATGCGTTCATCTGATGTATACGCTATATTACTGTTTTATCCCAATTTGGTCAATTGTTTTTTTTTTTTTTGTGAACGAGTAACAATCATTCACAGATTTTATGTTTTGATATTGTTTATATGAGCAAGAAAAAATAACACTAGGTATATTATATTATAATAAAACAAAAGTTACTGATGATCGTAAACTGTTAATAGTTAACAGTAATTGTGCTGCATTGACAATGATTGGAATTTGAATGAATCGTAAAACTAAAATAGATTGTTTAGAGTGATTTATTACAAACAAACTTATGTACTTAAATCATATTTATGTTATTAGACTTTTTGTGACGTGATACGGGAAACAACCGATGTATAGCGAAGTAAACTATCGATACTAATATTATAAAGAGGAAAACTTTGTTTGTTTGATTGTAATGAATAGGCTCAAAAACTACTGGACCGATTTTAAAAATTCTTTCACCATTCGAAATCTACTTTGTCCACGAGTAACATAGGCTATATAATATCACGCGATGTCCCACGGGAGCGAAGCAGTAACCAAAAACCTAATGTAACGTGGGTAAAACCGCGAGGAACAGCTAGTCAAATACACACATCAAAAGTGTCTAGGGATATTTTAATTAAACCTAAATAACTAAAATTCTATTAACTTTTTGTTAAGACACCTACACTTTAAAATAAACCTTGTTTAATTGCCTATCTAATCTGATAATAAACTTTTAGATAAAGTTAAATTAAAAAAAAAAACTTAGAAGAAGAGGAAAAACTCAACAAAATTTCAATTTAACTTTATTTTTGAAATTTCAAAACCTAAACAACAAAACAATTTTTTTTATAAAAATTGTTGAAAACTTAAAATTAATAATTCGTGGATCCACCTAAGACTCTCCTGACACATCTGGAGCGGTTCTGCATACTCAAAACAAGGGTGTCAATATCCTGTTGTGGAGTACTGTCCCAAATCCTGCTAAGATGCAAGAAAAGCTGGTTTTGATGCACAATATCAACAGGGAAATTCCTACGAGCTCTTCTCTGAAGCATATTCCAGGCATGCTCAATAGGATTTAAGTCAGGGGATTGTGCAGGCCGGTCTAAAGCTTGGATAACATGCTGTTGTAACCAACTTGTAACGATACGCGCCGTATGTGGACGGGCATTGTCGTGCATTAGCTGGAAATTTTGTCCCATTTGCTGTTTGTGGGGCAAGATTACAGGCTCTAGCACCTCATCTCGGTATTTTCGAGCAGTCATATTGCCTTGTATCCAAACGAGGTCCGTTCTACCGCCGAGACGAATTCCTGCCCAAACCATAATCGTGCCACCTTAATATGCATGAACTTGTTGTGGGTGCTGCAGTCGATTCCAACGTCCAGGTTTTCTCCAAACGCGTACTCTTCGCGAATCAGAATGAAATCCAAACCTAGATTCATCAGTGAAAAGCACAAGTGACCATTGAGAATGGTTCCAGTTTTCGTGTGCAATAGCCCATTGTAATCTTCTTCCTCGATTATCTCTCCTTAGTGCTGATACCCAAAATGGCCTACGAGCACGTAGATTGACTTTATGCAGTCGCCTTCTCAAAGTTTGACCGCTTACCAGCAAACCATATTCTCTCTGTAGCCTTTGAACCAATTGCATCGCCGCTGCATTTAGTTGACTTCGTGCAGCATTTACTATGAATCGGTCCTGTACATGTGTTGTAATGCGTTGAGGTCCTCGGTGCCGTTTCACCACTTCCTCCGTGACACGATAACATGACCAAAGCCTGGATATAACGCTCTGACTGGTCTTCATGGCTTCAGAAACGGCAATTATGGGACAGTATTCCAGAACAGGATATTGACACCCTTGTTTTGAGTATGCAGAACCGCTGCAGATGTGTCAGGAGAGTCTTAGGTGGATCCACGGAATATAAATTTTAAGTTTTCAAGAACTTTTATAAAAAAAATTGTTGTTTTGTTTAAGTTTTGATGTTTCAAAAATAAAGTTAAGATTGAAATTTTGTTTGAGTTTTTCCTCTTCTTCTAAGTTTTTTTTTTTTTAAATTTAACTTTATCTAAAAGTTTATTATCAGGATAAATAGTCTATTAAACAAGGTTTATTTTAATGTGTACATGTTTTAACAAAAAGTTAATAGAATTTTAGTAATTTAGGTTTAATTGAAATATCCCTAGACACTTTTGATGTGTGTATAAATAGTGATAAATTACTAGCTTTCGCTCTCGGTTTCGCCCGCGGGAATATTGAAATTTCTAAACTCTATTTGACCGCTTTAATGTTGGAATATTCCATATACACACACACAAATTCATTAACCGACTTCAAAAAAAAAGTAAGTTCTCTGTTCGACCTGTATGTATGTATGTATGTATGTTTGTCCGCGATTATCTCGCGTTTGGCTGAACCGATTTTGATGCGGTTTTCAGCAAAGTGTTTGTTACATTCTGGGGAAGGTTTTAGTATATAACACTAATGGATATCCTGTGACGTCGCGCGCATAGTGCCGTTTTTATTTTATAAGATTATAAGTTTATTTTGAGAGCTACCCTAAAACGTAGTCAGACACTGAGACTCTAACTAAAAAGTAAAAAATAAATAAAAAGCTTTTTTAAAAAAAAGATAACCGACTTCAAAAACTAAAAGCTCAAAAATAACTATTTCGGAAGTCGGTGGCTTCTCTTCTGCCGGTTGATTTGTGTTGCCACCGACTTCCGAAATAGTTATTTTTGAGCTTTTAGTTTTTGAAGTCTGTTATCTTTTTTTTAAAAAAGCTTTTTTTTCATACACAAATTTATTGTCTCTAGGACCAGCTGTTAATACGTTGATATCAACAATCAGTCAGTCAGCTAGTCATAATCATAGTCATAGTCATTTATTCATGAACAAGCAGTTTGTATTTGAATTCATAACACAATAAATTACAAAATTATTATTTTTTTAAATAACAAATTTGGATTTCATTTTTATATTTTTACTGTAATAGACTAGGTGTATTTTTGGTCTTGCACAACTTTTATTAAGGAACCAATAGAGTTGGCTCCATAATAAAACTTGTTTGTTTTCATGGATAGAATCATCTTCCAGCGGGTTGTGCAAAGCCAAAAGTACACCTTTTTTATTTTATTTTCCTTCGATTGCCCTTTAAATTCCAGGGGCACGGTAACTATTAAACACATTCCGCAACCCCGAGTATGTATAGATACTACTTCCTATTCCCCACATTCCTACATTTTATGTCCATTAAAAAGTATTAACTATCCCTTTTCAGTGCCAGGTTACTTCATTCTCCAACTATCCTTCGCATCTGACCTGGGTGCCATCATGTTCACACCATGGAGGCTTCTAGTCCTGGTGATGGCAGCTCCGCTTGGCATCAGCGCCTTTTTGCTGCATTTCTTCTATGAGAGCCCGAAGTTTTTAGTCAATGTTGGACGAGAAAGCGAAGCTTTGGAGTATCTTCAAAGGATTTGGATGAGGAATGGTGGAACTGAGGATGGGTACCCGGTATGTATGATAATAAAGTAGATTAAAAAATTATGTACAAGATTCTCACCACGAGCCAACCGACCATCTCACAATAGTATAAAGAATTATGTGGTACTTGTGGAATAGTAGTATGTTTGGACGTTCATCAGCTCGTTTCAAGAATGATCAAATATAGGTTGGCACACATAGACAGATTTTTTTTTTCTTAATATAAATTAAAAATGGAGCTCTATGTGAAGTAGGCATTGACGATTATTATCTCCGCGTCAGTTAAACTGACGTCCATCCAAAATTTGATCGTGAGTGTCGAATCGTCACTCCATTCACTCCCTTGGTTGGCTGCCTAAACTATTAGAAATGACGCCACAGTTTTACGACTACACTGATGCGAAAAATGACCGTCAATGCCCATCTTAAAGGATCCCCTGGGCATTGAAATACACCACAACCATGCCAATTTCTGCCTCAATGCACTTGCTGTATTCTAAATTAAAGGGAATGACTGAATATGTAATCATTTTCTTTTGGGCTATGAACGTCAGTGAAGTATCGCAGAAGTCAATATAATTTATTTCGTAATTCACGGTTTTCCCTAATATTACATTCAAAACACGTGTATTTTTTTACAGGTTCGCAGAGTGATATTAAAAGAAGAAGGAGATGCTAAAGTAGTAACTGACAAGAAAACTAACTTGTTGGTAGCTCTGTGGTGGCAAACGATGCCTTTATTCAAACCACCGTTATTATGGAGGACCTTATTATTATTTTATTTGACTATTGTCATTTATAGCATGTAAGTATATTCTCAATTTTTATTTAAATTATAAATAAAATATGTAATACTACAATCTAGAGCGAATAACATACTAAAATAATTTCATGTTAAGCTGCCTGAAAAACATATTTTAATAATAATAATAATAGATTAACTAATTAATTAACCCTCGGTCCGTCGCGCACTTTTAATTTACGCGGTTCGTCGCGCGGTCTCTCTCGAGACCCCAAGAATAAAACACCTAGGAAACCCTTTTAAACTTGTAATTTTCAGACAATTTTATTAGTTTCTTATGTATTTATCATTAATTTGTATACAAGTTTAACAAATTAATCAAAAACATGCATATATGTTTACTATCTGAACCTATAAACTAAATTACGAACAATAAAGTTCACTCTTTGAGATCACATCAGTTAATTTTGTTTTAATGTCGCTAAATCAATCAACTTCAATTTAAATTATGTGTATATGAGCTCACACTAGACCGTTTAACAATTTGACATAAAATTTGGAATCCTCAAGCAAAAAAAATACACAACTTTTATCAAATGAAATCCAACAGTTTTTTGCTTTGGTATGTAGTAGGTAGTATACATACCTCATTGGTATGTGTAGGGCATATGTTACCCTTGCAAAAGTGGCAAATAGGTTTAAATACTGTATCTATTCTTCTTGAGCAATTGGTACAGCGTTTTTTTGTTAGAATCCGTATTATGCTCACTTATAGTGTCCAGGTATATAGAGGCTTCTTCTTTTCGTCCTCGTCATCGTAAACATCAACAGGTTAATTTTCTTACCAACTCAATATACTCACATGTTTTAGAAATCAATAATAACTAATTTTTTATAAAAAAAACAACAATAAATAAATAAAACACGTATTATAAATTAAATCTACCATACATTTTCGATTAATTTTTACCTACGTCGTACGTCGCGTGGGGTCTTTCAAGGCCCGAGCGCACAAAACACGTTTATATCTTATTGCACTTGCGCGAGATTTTCAGTTAGCGGCAATGTGCGTGAACTGCAATACTATTTCGGAGGGTACCCAAAGTGCCATAGCTCTATGATAATTTTAAATGTGTTAATTTTACATAATTCTAACACCTAGGCTTTCAAAGACCCCACGCGACGGACCGAGGGTTAACTAACCGTATTCGTCGGTACAGGCGGAGAGTGGAGCGGTACACTCAGAATCGCACATTCCAGAGCAACGAAAGGTGGGTTTACAGGGCTTGGGAGCGACCGGACCAAGGTGTGGCTGATGTGCGCCTGCCAGATGATGACGCCATGTCTTCGTTCTGGCGCAGCATCTGGTCGGTGCCCGTCGGTCATGCTGAGGGCGACTGGATTCGGGATGTTGAGCGAGCGTGCGAGCCAATACCGGAAATGGGGGCAATTACTATCGGCCCCCAAGACGTAGCTTGTGCAGTCCGTTCGTTACCTAATTGGAAATCTCCAGGACCGGATGGGCTGCACAACTACTGGATCAAATGGCTTCACAGTTCGCACGTTTGCTTAGCATCTCAGTTCCAGTCAGCCTTAGAATCTGGATCGTTGCCCCAGTTTCTGACCACTGGAATAACCCACCTGCTCCATAAATCAGGTAGTACCGCGGAACCCAAAAACTATAGACCGATCACGTGTTTACCGACGGTCTATAAGGTTCTTACATCTATTTTGAGGGGTAAAATTAACAACCATATTGAGCATAATTCTATCATGTCTGCCTCTCAAAATGGATGTAGGACAGGGTCTCGTGGTACTAAGGAGCTTCTCCTCATTGATATGGCCATTAGTCAGCAAGTTCGTCGTTCTCGAAAGAATTTGTCGACATGTTGGATAGACTATAAGAAGGCCTATGACTCGGTGCCACATACATGGCTCATGAGGGTGCTGGAGTTGTACAAAATAGATGCAACTCTACGCACCTTCTTGATGTCGTGTATGGGGCAATGGAGGACGGTCCTTCACTATCCGGGATGTCGGCAAATTCAAGAGGGCAACGAACCTATAAGGATCGAGCGAGGTATATTCCAGGGCGATAGTCTGAGTCCATTGTGGTTCTGTTTGGCCCTGAACCCTCTAAGCACATTGCTGGAGGGTTCAGGACTAGGCTATCGGTTGCGCAGAGGTGGTCAGGTCATATCTCATCTCCTTTACATGGATGATCTGAAACTCTTTGCCTCCACCGATTTGCAACTGATGAAGCTACTGAAGGTAACAGAAACTTTCAGTAGCGCCATCAGAATGGAATTTGGTGTTGACAAATGTGCAGTCATGCATGTAAAGCGAGGGGAGATTGTGGAATCCGTGGGGGTTCAACTCTCGGATTCCATACACCTTAGGTCCCTCTCTTCAACTGAAACCTACAAATATTTGGGTATGTCGGAAGCGTTAGGCATCAACGCTGCCGACATGAAGCAAACGTTGAAGGAGCGCTTCTTTGGCCGCCTGACTAAAGTTTTAAATAGTCTCTTATCAGGCGGTAACAAGGTGCGCGCCTTCAACGGTTGGGTCATGCCGGTTTTGATGTACTCTTTCGGCATACTCAAATGGACTCAGACTGAACTAGACGCCTTGGATAGGAGGGTCCGCAGTCTGCTGACTGCAAACCGGATGCATCACCCGCGGTCGTCGGTAATGAGACTGTATATCCCGCGGAAGTGCGGTGGTCGAGGTTTTTTAAACGCCAAGACCCTTCACAACCGTGAGATATGCAGTCTCAGGGAGTATTTCCTATCGGCCGCCGTGGGGATGCATCGGGATGTAGTTTCGGTGGACAAGGGCCTCACCCCGCTCTCCTTAGCGAGCGAGAACTGGCGCAAACCTGTGGTACTGGACACTTACGACCGCAGGACTGTATGGCAGGGCAAGGAGCTTCACGGGCGCTTTTATCGGGTCCTACATGGGCCCGATGTAGATTTCCTGGCGTCCGTATCCTGGCTGCGTTTCGGTGACCTTTTTGGAGAAACCGAAGGTTTTGTCTGTGCAATAATGGACGAAGTTATGATGACTAAAAACTACCGGAAATATATTGTGAAGGACGGCACGGTTGACATCTGTCGGGCATGCCACCGTCCCGGAGAATCGATACGTCACATTATTTCTGGGTGTTCTAGTCTGGCTAACGGAGACTATTTGCACAGACACAATCTCGTAGCCAGGATTATTCATCAGCAACTTGCTTTGAAATACAGTCTTGTGGAATCGGAGGTGCCATACTACAGGTATGTGCCCGACCCAGTTCTTGATAATGGCGATATCACACTGTACTGGGATCGATCTATCATCACCGACAGGACTATTGTTGCCAATAAGCCTGATATAGTGGTGATAGATCGATTAGAGCGTCGCGCAATGATTGTTGATATTGCTGTCCCGCATGACGAGAACCTCGTGAAAGCTGAAAAAGATAAGCAATCAAAGTATCTTGACTTGGCTCGCGAGGTTGTCGACATGTGGGATGTGAATTCAGCAGTCATTGTGCCGATAGTCGTGACGGCTAATGGCGTAATAGCGAAGAGCCTCGACCAACATCTGAGGAGGCTCTCGCTAGGCAGTTGGATCAAGGGCCTGATACAGAAGGCGGTACTCCTGGACACGGCGCGTATTGTCCGGAGGTTCCTCTCTCTGGAGCCCTGACCATCGGTAGCTTGGACCCTGTTCCCGATGCCGGTGGGCTACTATTTTTTATATTTTTAAATGTTTATATTTTATATTAATATTTAAAAATGTAATTTATATGTGTTATACTTTAATAAATGGAATAATAATAACTTCATATTATAAAGCTTTATTTAAGGGGCCTCTGCGAGTTGGCTTCGGCCCCTCGTACGCCTTTCAAAGGTCCGGGACCCCAGAGTCCCGAGAAACGTAAAGTTTATAAATAATAATAATCATGACGAAGAATTATCGGAGATTTATTGTGAAGGATGGTACGGTTGACATATGTCGGGCGTGTCACCTGCCGGGAGAATCAATACGACACATTATCTCTGGTTGTTCTCGTCTAGCTAACGAAGAGTACTTGCATAGGCATAACCTCGTGGCCAGGATTATCCATCAGCAACTTGCTCTGAGATACGGCCTCGTAGAATCTGAAGTACCGTACTATAGGTATGTGCCTGACCCAGTTCTCGAAGATGGCAATGTCACATTGTACTGGGATCGATCCATCATCACTGACAGGACTGTTGTAGCAAACAAGCCTGATATAGTTGTGGTGGATCGATTGGAGCGGCGCGCAATGCTCGTTGACGTTACGGTCCCGCATGACGGAAACCTCGTGAAGGCCGAGAAAGATAAACAAATTAAGTATATCGACTTGGCTCGCGAGGTTGTCGACATGTGGGATGTGGACTCAGCGATCATTGTGCCGATAGTTGTTTCTGCCAATGGCTTAATAGCCAAGAGCCTCGATCAACATCTAAAGAGGCTCTCGTTAGGTGGCTGGATCAAGCGCTTGATTCAGAAGGCAGTATTACTGGACACGGCACGCATTGTCAGGAGGTTCCTTTCTCTGGAGCCCTGACCACCGGTAGCTTGGACCCTGTTCCCGATACCGGTGGGCTACAAAATTTTATATTTTTAAATGTTTTTTTTTTTATAAATTAATATTTAAAAATGTATTTTTTATGTTTTATAAGTCAATAAAGGAGATAATAATCATTTTATTTCAGGCATCGGAGGCCCATAGTATAAAATACATAAAATAATCTTAAACAAATAAACTAATACATATATTTTTAAAAACAAAAACTTAATACTAATACTTTAATGGCTTGCTATTGAAATTTAAATATGTTTTAAGCTTAAATTTTGGATTAATTGAATTCATAGGGTTGCTACACACATGCTGAATGGAACGTGCCACAGGCTTTTGCTGAGCGTTTTTGGTAATAAGGATTGAATCTTTGCGTTTTTGAGGTAAAGCGGGGTTATAAGCCGCCCGGTGCACCGCAAATTGCCTGGCGGCACTGCCGCCTGTACCTACTATGTGTAGGCCCATACAATTCGGCTTATCAAAATGATAATTTTATTTAATCTATTTAAACTTACACTAGGTATAAAGAGTTATTGAAATTCGTCCTTATAAGTCAGGTATACCATAGAAAACTGATGTGGAATTTTCGGAATCCATTTTTACTTAAGTCCCTTTTTCCACCTTGGAGAGATTTCACCCTTTTCACCTTAGGGGGGAAAGTGACACAGGGATTAAGAGACTTAATTTTTTTTATTCCCATTTTTCCCCTTATTTTAAGGGTGGATTTTGAGAATCAGAAAATTTTCAAACAAACGAAACTTTTGGAACAAACTTTTTTTTAACAATTTTAATTTTCTCCAGTTAAGGGATTTTTTATGGTGGATTTTACAAATAATATTTGATGTTGATTATGTGTATTATATCACAACATTAAATACCTATTTATACATGTCATAAATATCACACACAGTGTCTTACGGTTTATTAACCGCAGCGATATATCTTTCAACACAGTTATTTTTGAAAGACAAATAAAATTAAAATTGTGTGTATTTTTATCAACTAATTTAAACTATAGATAAGAACTTTATTATGTGTTAATATTGTATTTCTCAATCTAGTATATTATGTTATGGCTTTTGTTATTATTCTTAACGACATTTTGTTTTAGCAACAATGGCTTTGTGATGTGGATGCCATACATTGTGGAGGCCTTTACAGCTGGCGCAAGTTCTGAAGCCCATTCAGACAGTTTATGCAACATCATATCGAGAATATCAAATCACACTACACCTTCTGATGACCTAGTAAGAAAATGTTTTTGTTTTGCCAGCACACTTTAATTTCATTATCTCTCTTAGGGCTCTTTCAATTTATGCGTTTCGTGTCGGTATGTTTGCCGTATGGCGCACGTACGTTCATTTGTTTTCATACAAATCGCGCGGTGCGGCAGCAGTGCGGACATAAATTGAAAGAGCCCTTTATCGAAAGACAAACATTAGTTTAGTAATACTAAAATCTTCTATGTTTGGTAATTGATATGGACCGCATCTTAACAAAACTGGCCATTAATACAGCTGATATTGCAGTGAACATTGCCATTTTTACTTTCATAGTCCGATGTACGATACAATAACCTTTCAAAACGCCAATGTCAGACCTGGAAATAAAATCCAAGACCCTGAAAACTGAAACGAAGTTAGAGGAATAAGAATTAATTATATTATTTTATTACAGGTTGCCTGTTCTTCATCACTCCAATCAGAAACGTTACTATCAGGCATTACTCACGGAGTTGTCTTCGCTGGTGTAACCCTCGCAGTATCCAAATTAGCTTCAAAGAAGAAAGCAATAATGATCGCTTTTCTCCTCATACCTTTACTCTCCAGTTTAGGAGCAGTTTTTAACTACAATAGAATTGCAAGCCTGTTATTTTATGTCGGAATGATGATGACCAATTTGTGTATGGGGGTCCTCTTTGCCTACTATGTGGAGCTATTTCCGACGTCATTTAGGTAAGTAATTTGCAGTTACGGCCCCCTAGCCTCGTGGTTAGACAATTTCTCTTCTAATAACTTAATTTCGTATTGATCACATCAGTTCTGTCAAAGCGGAGTGGCGTGGTGGAGAAAAATAGCTGATAGGGTTGTAAAGAATTGTATAATTAAAGTGAAATAATTAAAAATAAAAAATCTGACTGCATAAAAATAAAATTTGAGCTCAAAAGATTGCAGAACGATGAAAACGCTCATAGCGTTTATTCTCAAGTTAGTCCAAGTCCTCATAATTCTATGTAATTCTTTGCAGGGGCATGGCAGCTTGTCTGGGCGTGATGGTGGCCCGTTTCGGTGGTTTGGGTGGTGTTAACTTCCTCGGCGAGTTTTTAATGACAAACTGCACAATAACCTTTTATGCCTGTAGTGTTTATCTGCTCAGTAAGTACTTTTTTTACGGGTTTGTACCTCAAAGGGTAAAATGGGACCCTATTTAGAACACCCTGCTGTCCGTCTTTCTGTCTCTCTGTGTGTCTGTCTGTCACCAGGCTGTGTTTACGGTCCGTAATAGCTAGACAGTTCGCATGCGATCTTTTCCTTTTGCCGCTATAACAAAAAATATAGAATAAAATAAATATTTAACTGGGGTTCCCGTACAACAAACTTGACTTTTTTGCCTTTTTCGCTGATAATGTTGCGGAGCCCTACGTGAGTTCAACTCGCGCTTGGCCGGTTTTTCACAGTAATTGTAACGATTTTTATAGGTCTTAAAGTATTAAAGATTTATTAAGAACCTTTTTTTGTTTCCAGGTGGCATAGTTGTGGCAGCATATTTCTTACCCTCAGACAACCCAAACAAAACGTTTTATTTTAAATTTAGTAAATATTTTAAAAAGACTATTAAAATTAATAATTGAAAATGTAATTAATATAGGCTACTTTTGGTATTTTCTTGGTTTTATTTTTTATCTGTGCCGCACATATTGAATTTCGGTTAGTTTTGAGAGAAATTACTTTGACCAATATTTGTCATTAGATAGAAAACAAACCGCGTACGAACTTATATCAATTGAATACAATTCCATTGATTATTATCACCGACGTGTGCGTTCATAGAGACCCCGCAAATGCTTTGCGCTTCCAGCGACAAAGACGATGTATCTCATATGCATGTAATTACAGCGACACTCATTACCTTAAAACCTGATCACAGCCCTGCTGAATTGCAGTAGGAATAACGAACCTTGCTAATGTTATAAATGTAAAAGTAATGGATGATTACAAACTATCCATTACTTTTACATTTATCTCGCTCTTTCACACAAAAACGAATTTTGATAAAACTTTACAGTAACAGTATAGCTTATCATCATCACCATAGCCTTTTCCCAACTGTGTTGGGGTCGGCTGCCAGCCTAACCGGATTTAGCTGGATACCGGTGTTTTACGTGGAGCGACTGCCTATCTGACCTCCACAACCCAGTAACTGGGCGACACGATACCTCTTGGTTAGACTGGTCAGAGTTTCTGGCTAACCAGTAACGACTGTCAAAGTTCTACGAATGACAACCGGGACCAACGGCTTTACGTGCTTTCCGAGGCATGGGATGTCAGTGATGTCCAAGATAAACTTTAGAAAGTACATATGAATTGAAAAAGTCACATTGGTACTTTTGCTCGGATTCGAACCCACAACCTCTTACACGAGAGGCGGGCGCCTTATTCACTGGGCTATCACGACACCCTAGTAATCCTAGTAATAGTATAGCTTATATGTATATCAAAATATTACATAGGCTACATAACATTACGCTGCGACCTTTGAGAGCAGAGCAGTAATCAAAAACAATACAGCTAGTAAACTTATAAATGCTCAGATTTAAATTAAACTCAATGTAATTTTTTTAATACATTTTAGGACTTAGCTTAGTATTTGTTATTAATCATTAAGTAGAAATAATTAATTGAAATAGTGTCGTAAAATCATCAAAAAGTATTCAAAGAGTGAATTAATTAGAGTAAAGGTGGGAACCGATCCTCAGTGATTTGGACCACTGTTCCAATTTGTGGTCCAAGAATATTAATATCGCCCACTCTGGCCTTGTGGGTTTGTCTGCGTTTTTCCCATGGTTCACCTGTATTTTTATATACAAAAGTGTTTACTTGTATCTTTTCATAGGATTTGAGTTTAGTATCTAGTGTAATTAAAATATGATTTCAAATATTGTTGATTCAAATCTAAAATGTATACAATTAACCTATCAACGACCAACAAGTGTTACCGACTATTGTCTTTCTATTGGGTCTTAAATCACGTGTGTATGTGTGAGGATAAAGAACTTCACCCTCTATTCTTAACCCTCTAAAACCTAAAGATACTTTAAAAACTATAAAAACATTACACAGAGACGAAACTCACAAACTCACAAACAGAATAAATTTGCACTCACAGTCAGTTTTAAATCAAGAATATTCATACCCCCGGTTGACGTAAAACATGGACAGATGATAAACATAAAATAAAAGGTCGTTTAAAAACATTTTTTTTTTCTACATTTGGGACAATGTAAGCGACGAAGCAAGAAATTTTTACGACTCCGGGGGACTTGGGACAGACAAACGGTCTAATTATTTTGATGTTTTCCTTACAATAACATTTTCTGTTGCATGTAAAAAATTGGGTAAGAAACATTGTCTCTAGGCATGGTTAATGTTAGGTAAAATGGCCGGAGGTCGAATTCTCTATCCGTGTTGTATAATTTCATATTTCTATCTTAAGACTTTTCTTTTGTTAGTTGTAGTGTGTGTAATGTTTTTTGTTGTTACAATATTGATTTTGTACCCAAGGGAGTACATTTTTGAAAAATATTCGTAACTAGCTGTTCCTCGCGGCTTCATCGGCGTTACGTCAGGTTTTTGGTTACGTTCGTGATATTATATAGCGTATGTTACTCAGGGATAATGTAGCTTTTGAATGGTGAAATAATTTTTAAAATCGGTCCAGTTGTTTTTGAGCCTAATTATTACAATCAAACAAACAAACATACAAAGTTTTCCTCTTTATAATATAAGTGTAGATAAAGAGCATTACACGTACAAACTATTTCGGAATTCGGTGGTTCTGCCGGTTGATTCGTGTTGCCACCGACTTCCGAAATAGGTATTTTTTGAGCTTTAAGTTTATGAGGCGGTTATATTTTTTTTGGAAAATGCTTTTTATTTTTTACTGTTTGGTTAGTGTCCCAATGTCTGACTGTGTATTACAGTAACTTTAAAGTAAAACTACTTATCCATACTTCCATACTATATATACTACGTACTATTATACTATATTACTATATTATACTATATCAGTACTAATATTATATGTAAATGCGAAAGTAACTCTATCTGTCTGTCTGTCTCTTCTTCACGCCTAAACGACTAAACAGATTTGAATGAAATTTGGTACAGATATAGTCTGGAACCCGAGAAAGGACATAGGATAGTTTTCATCCAGATATCCATTAGTGTTATACTATATTAAAATCTTCCCTAGAATGTAAGAAACACTTTTCTGAAAACCACATCAAAATTGGTATAGCTAAACGCGAGATAATCGCAGACAAACATACGTATACATACAGGTCGACCCGAGAACCTACTTTATATGAAGTCGGTAAAAAAATAGCACACATTAAATAAAAAGTACAACATGCAAACTATCTAATCAGCTAATTTAATATGAAAACAAATTAAATACTGAATTTAAGTTCTAACAATAGTTTCAGAATGTAATGAAAAAAATATCCGCCCTTTTTTTCTACAAAACTGATATTTCTTTGTGAGTTCGCGATTAAACTCAACTTATATGTTCATGCTGTTTTCACCAGTACACATAGTAAGTCATGAGGTCGTAGTAGTAGTAGTAAGTAGTGAGGAACGTTTCGGTGTATATTATAGTAGAGAAAAACGAATAACTGCACTACACCCTTGCAATAAATCACAAAATTCCCGGCCTCAGTTCTATTTAATTTGTCCACTTAAGCACAAGTTCAAATTTGAAAAAATACAGCAAATAATAAAAAATCGTATAAAAATAAAACAGACATTGACTTCCCGGTAAAGAAGCAATGGCGGCAATTCAGTGAAAGCAAAAAAAAAGGTACGAAAAGATAAATTTTTCTTTTTGCATTTTGTTTCGCAGCACTCTCCCGCTTTCTTTTGTTCCCAGTGATTTATGGTAGTACTGGTAACATTACAAAACATTTAACATACAAAGAAAGTAAATAAAAATTTAAATAGGAAAGCGTCAGATATTATATGAATGGCTAGTTTCCTGTACCCGAATTGAATGTATTTTTTTTTTACTTTTTGTTCATTGTCACAGTAGGGTGGGTTATGCAGGTTATGTAATTGAGTAGGTAGAAGTTAAACATTTTATAATAAGTCATAATTTATGCCGAATATACCCTGACCTCCTGACTTCTAAGCCAGAGGTCGTGCACAAACGTTGTCTCGTGAGCGTGTTTTTTTGTTCTGTGTTTGAGAGTAAATATAATTTATTTATTTATTTTACCAATATAATTTATTTAATATAAGTAACCTAACTATGAAATCTAAATATAATATATATAAATCTTAAATAAATATATACAATTTGTATAAGCCTCACAGGGCATCAAAAATATCGTCCGCATCGCATTTTTATTTGTCTGAGAGTAATTTATCTAAAATGTATTTATAAATTACTATTTACACATTGTTAGTAGTCTGGTTACAATTAAGGCTCTGCCTAGTTTTGAATCAGAAAACTGTGTGTGAGCCCAAGATGTTTTTAATATAAATTGTGACTGTCAAAAAGCTCGCCACTTAACTACACCTACGGCTTCACGCAGCCATTTACTTCACTTGCTGGGTTAAAAAAAAATGAATTAAGGAATTAGCCTTTCTACGATCAAGCGACAGCCGGTTGTCGCGCTGCTATTTTCTTTCTATTGTGTCTCGGATCATGTGTGTTTGAAGGTTTAAATAGATAAATACATTACCTATGGGATGGAATTTTTAGATTGGATTCAGTTTAGCTTCAAAACTCATTTTAATTAAAACAGTACATTCTTGATAATAATATATTATACTAATTCTATTATGGTCATCATCTTCCTGCTCCTATTTCATTTCACTTTAAGTCAGAGCATCACGCTTTCCTCAACGAAATCGCCCTGTCAACAGTCGTACTATCACTCTCTCCTATCTCCTTAAAATCATTCTTTACACAATTCATCCATTTTTCATTGGCTTTCCTCTCTCCTAAATTCTCTATTATTCTCATTTGTATATTAAAAGAATACTAAACCCATAACACAAGTAATTACATTACCGCAAACCCATTTAACGCATCCATAGAATACATTTACTTGTCAAGAAAGTGCATAGCTCATTATTTATACCACACCAAACTATAAAAATAGTAATAAATGTAGCAATATTTCACGTATTACAAAAACTTCAGCTACAAAGAAAACATCTATTGCATCCTTCATTATAATAAAATAGGGGAGAAGAATTATTGCTTTGCTTAAAATAGTCGGAGGAAACGTGCAGGAAACAATAATGGAGTTGTGGGTATGAGTCGACGAATATTATATTTATTACAACGATTCATTGGCTGCTCGTGAACGCGGTTGGATTCCCTGGTTGAGTAAAATGTGAGTTTGAGTTATTTTTGTTGCTAGACTAGTAAACATTGTAGTATAATATTTTTTTTTTAACTTTTGCATAATAGCCAAATTGAAAAAGATAATCTAACAGGCTTTTTACTTCACAAGTACGAAGTAACGATGTATTTTTTACTAGACTGATAGTTAAACGTTTATAACAGTCTAGTAAAAAATATCTTTTTCTTTTTGCTTATAAACTGACACAAACGCCAAAGTAAATATGTTAGACATGTTTAAGTAACTTATTTCTTTATAAGATGTGACATTATATTATTTGCCTAGGAACATTGAATACATAGGTAGGCATGCGTAGTAACTTGGAGATACTTTTATTTACCTACTTAATAATACATAGTCGTAAAGGATCAGAAGTTCACCGTAGGCACGGGTCTGCGGACGGCGAGCGATGGGTACCTTGCCGCCCGGCTAGGACCAGGACCGCGTCGACGGCGCGTTACTGTTCCACGCGCGCCTCAAAAAGAAGTCAGCACGAGAAAGGGCCCAATAAGGCCAACGCCTGCCGGGATTGCGGAATGTTTATTATAGTTACCGTGACCCCGGAACATAAAGGGCAACCGAAGACTTTTACTGACTAAAACCCACTTATGCTCCAAGTGTGTTTTAGTCAGTTAAAGTCTGACACGCCCTCCCTCCGCACTCAGGACGGGAGTAGTCATTTGATGATTTCCCACAAGCACCCGTTGGGTAAAAAAGTACCTGGTTTATAATCTGGCATGACCAAGTTACTCGAACTTCACTGACATCAATTGAAATAAACATTGATGGGAAATCTGAACCTCATTAATACTTGTGTTTGCCTTCGGCTTCAGCTGCGTGGATGTCGGACTTCCATTCCCTATATTTTGCCCTTTATTTTAGAGTGGGAATTTTAGAGTGGCTTTTAGGAATAAACCTTTTTATCCGTTTAGGATTGGAACCTCCAAAAATCCTTTCCTAGTGTAACCACTAGGAAAGGATTTTTGGAGGTTACTACTACCTACTATTTATACAAACACACCCTGCAAGTTTTATGTTAGAGATATGAAATTGTTTTTCATTGTTTGACATGGTTTTGGCTGAGCGTTGGTATATCAAGAGTTAGTCAATCAGTCAGTCAGTTATTCATTTTATATAATTACTAGCTGCCTCCCGCGGTTTCACCCGCGTTAAAAATGTTAAGGGTGAACAACCCTTATCACTTAGGGGCATGAAAAATAGATAGTAGCCGATTCTCAGACCTACTGACACGGTAAAGCCGTTTCGGAGAAGTAAGGTAACTAACATTGTGACACGAGAATTTTATATTTAGGATAATAATAAGAAAGATACATGGATAGGTCTGAAATTATCAATCTACCTTAATCCGCTTCTACCATCTCTGTAAAGAGACCTTTGCCCAGCCGTGGGACAATAAGGGCCCGGTAATAACCGCCGATAATTTATTAAGGATTATTCAATTATCAAATCCTACCTTTGTCAAAATGGGTCTCAACGGTCCATGCGACAATGTTCTGCACCGTAATCACGCATTATCGATGGTAATCGGAATCGATTCCGTTCGATATAGTAGTCACACGATTCCATTAACATTGCAGAAGCATTATCTGGGAGAGAACATTGTCGAACCCTGTGAGCAGTGAATTTGAGTGAAATTATTGTTCAGATAGAACGTTTGGTTTGATTGACTGAATTAAGTGGGTTGAGGAATTGAGTTGAGTTACGATAAGAGACTAACTCGTGTTTGTCGGTTTTATTTTTAATTTCTTGTTTCGTCATAGATCCTGCCTAATGAAATGTCTATAAGCTTTTGTATAATTGTTTTTTTTTGTCAGTATATATGTCAAGCCTTGAATTCAAGACATAGAACCTTCTATATCTACCCTCCCATCCTCAAAAAAGCAGTAGTTCTACAATCAACAATAAACATCAACAATGTGACTTCTAAAAATGTTCCAAATATGTTCCGTATTGCGCCCAAAGACGCGTTTTATTTTTACAATTTATTTGTATTATAAACATCTATTATGTATTTAAAAAAACACTTTTCTCTCGAAACCAATAAACCGTCTATAAACCTTATTGGCTTAGCACGTATTTATAATTTCACATAACAATAAAAAACAGCAATAAGATAACAAAGCCAGCATCGCATTTCAATTAAAATCCATCATCAAATACTTAAACAACGTAATCCAAATAAATTCAAAAAAGGCTAGTTAGTTCAGTTCATTGAAATCTGAAACACTCGTGTTTTCTTAGTTTATTTTGTGTTGCTAGGCAAAAGTATTTTTTCATGGATGGGAAATCATCAAATAACTTTTTAAGACTTGTGTCAGACTTTTACTGACAAAAATCCACCCTTGTTCCTTTTTTTTTTGGGGGAGTGCGAAGTCATCAAATGGCTGCTCCCGTCCTTCGTGTCAGACTTTTACTGACTAAAACCTACTCATGATTCTTAGGTTGCCCTTTATGTTTCGGCGTCGCGGTAACTATTGATTTGATTTGATTGGATTTGTAACTTTATTTGCTAATTAAAACTATTTATTCCGTAACTCCGGCAGGCATTGGCCTTAGAGGACCTGTAAGAACACACCCATCAAGTTTCATGTGTCTAGTCCAGTCAGTTTACCTTTTAATATAAATTATATAATTATATTATTATTTTGTATAATTATATTAAACTCTTTGGCTTGGCACGGCAGTACCCTTCCATATAACAAATATAAACTACAAAGTTTGCAACCTGCAACGCTTTCAAATTAAAATCCATCACCAAATACTTTATAAACAACGTAATCCTAAAGCGATACCTCAAGAGTATCAGAGTTAATGTAGTGTGCTAGAATGAAGCCTCGTTACCTCAGACTTAACCGTCTGTGTAATCTGATGCCCTGGTAGCAGGAAATATGTTGATACAATATTTTAGTAAAAAGATTGGAAGCGATGGGGTAACTGATTTTGTTTTGACAAGCTTGCCGTGAACCTTAGCTAAAGTATGTTGAGATACGACTTTATCTTTTACTAATTTTCGCCCGTGGTTTCAGTCGCGTGGATGTGGAGATTTCCATCCCCTATTTACATATAAGTTAGGAATTTTCAAAAATCGTTCTTAGTGACCTACAGTTCGAAAAACATAGCCACCAAGTTTCATGTCTTAAGGATCCGCGGTTTGTACTGTGCGTTGATATTTCAACAGTCAGTCAATCTGTTAGTTTAATATTATATACCTACTATTTATTTAAAAAAAGTTAGTTTTCTTTTTTGTAGTGGGGCATAAACTCTAGGGATTAAAAACACTTTTTGTACAAACTATTTAGATTGTTAATATAGGTACTACTATTATAATTACATGAATTATTACTTATCCTGACTGACGGGTCCATCAAATCAACATAACAATACCGCTGGCGGTTGAACTTGTTGGCATTTGATATCTTTTCTGTTGTAGGGAGATAAAAAGAACACGATTTCTATGGCAAGAAGTGGAACTAAAACCTAGAAAATACGGTAAAGAAATAAAGTTTTAAGAGACCTTTTTTAAAAATATATTTGGTAATTTAATTTTGGCATATACTTGTACAATTGTACTCAATAAATATAATACAATAATAGTTATTTACGTTTAAAAAGGGCCTTTGTTTTGTTTTCTATTTTCACTAACATGTATAACTCAGAATTATACAATACCTCAAGATCTAAAGCAGTTAAAACGTTTAAAAGACTTTGACTGAATAAAAAATCTCAAACACATTCTAAATTAATCCTGAAAACACAACACTCCTTGTTTTCGACAATCACGTAAAAAAAAAACAGAATCCATTGTGCACAACAATCTTTAGGATAAGTCCTTACAAGTGGATCCTACGACATGGCCACCAGTTATCCTCCGTGCATCTTCTAAGAGGGATTTTGGAGTAATCTGTGCAACGAACCGATTCCCAAGATTTATATGTACAAGGAAAAATAAAGATTTAGCTTCGTACTATCTAAGACTTGGATCTTGTGTAGTCAGAATGCGTCGGGGCGTAAACCGCGTGTCCATTTTGCTTAAGTTATGGTGTAGATGCAACATCTTTTAGTGGTTCCAAATTTATGCTGAAACTATTTTTGAGTTTGTTAGAGAGGGTCTGTATAGCAATTGTCTGGTTACCATAGTACAAGCATTGCTTCGTTTGGGATCTGATGACAGTATTTATTTATTTAGTAACTTAAGCTACCATTACAGTTTCTCAATGCGGTAGTTTAGTGAACTAAATTATAACCAACACTATTACTCTAAAAATAACAAAACAGTTCAACTTAATCTATGAATGTCTTAAGTATGTGAGTTGTCCCGAGATATTTATTTATTTATTTAAAGTGGCTTCAAATTACGTTATCAGTCAATCGTATATATATATTTTGTTCGTATCTTTGATATTTCATTTGCACAATTGTCGCAATGGTAGAGCGTTTAACTGCTGTACGGTACAATTCACTTCGACCTAAAAATACTTTGGTCAATATATAAATTATGATTGAATAGGTCATTAAGTCGTCGTAGTCATTAGGCTTTCACTAAATCTAGGATAAACCAGCTATTCTTCGTTAAGTCTATTTTATTGTGACACAAATACTAGGAAAAGTGAAAAATCAATATATTTTTAACAAAAAAAAAAGTATCTACAAAAACTGCACTTATATATTTTTTTAATATTTAAATTAACTTTTGGAAAACAGAGAGGTTTATTTATAAAATGCTTATTGGTAACATATTCACGATAATTTAAATGTATTTAAACACAAACATTACTACAGCATTTTATTTAATCGTAACTACCATTCACACGTTCACAAAATTTTCACACTGTCAATGTGTCAATAAGTTATATATTAAAGTGGACGAGCAATATCAAACATCTATGATGTCATGAACTGAATAAATAGTTTTATTTGAGGAACGCAAATTGTTATTAATTTATTGATAAGTTTTTGTTAAGCGAATAGAAATAAGTTAAAAAGGTATGAACTGACATTCAGCCAGAGAACCTAATTTTCAGTCGTTTGAGATCCCAATACATAAAACTTAAAAAAGAGAGTATTTTGAGATATATCAAATTCTCCATATTAACAAATGGATTGACACCTCATTCATCAAAATCAGTACAGTAGTTTAAGCATTAGAGCTAGAGCGGTGAGCAAGTACATACACACAGACTGCTAAGACCCTTTCTATTAACATCGTGTAAAAAGAAACAAAAGAGCAAAAAAAACCCGTTCAAAACTTGATTACAAGATTGTACCTTAACACAGAAGTTAAAGAAGTTCAGAAAAATCGATAGCAAGTACAAATAACTAGTCTTCGAACATTACTGGGCACGTGTCGGGAATGTAAAGCGACCGTTTGGCAGACACTGAGACGCTACCTTACACTTTGTACAGACAGGGAGCATTTTAGTTCAATTATTTGAGACACTTATATATGAGTATTTTTGGCGGTTTGTTATTTTTGTTTGGTGGTACAATAATAACGGTTATTGTTTTTTTTTTTTATGGACGTACTGCATTTTATTTTTCGACCCCAAGGGAGATTTACCTTGAGGTTTTACCCCCATCTCATACTATTCCCCGGCTCCCATAGGCCGTAGCTTAATATTAAGCCTTTCCCTATAAATGAGCAACCGAACACAAAAAAATCAATTTGGATCAGTAGTTCCTGAGATTAAAACGTTCCAACAAACACACTTTTAAGCTTTAAAATATTCAATTAATTGTAGTGGACGCAAACAAAATCAGTGCAAAGCAATTAATGGCCTATATTCTTCTTCACCAAATTTTATTACGCAAATTAAACTTTTAAACATTACAAACAAACAGATTAACGCCTTATAAAATAGGTAAAAATAAAGTAACATATTAACGCAATAAAATATCTCCAGCTTAAATAAATTAACTATACAACGTCCAGGTTTCGATGGTCCATTGTGAATAAGGGTATCGAACAAGGTTTTTCACTTACGCTGTAGGTGTACTATCTAGGTGTATTTTAAGAGGGTAGGATCATCGCAGTACAAACAATATTGTTATCTTTTGATGTGGAGCGATCCTTTTGAAATATTAAAAGCTTCAGACGGACGCTTCTTTGGGTTTGACTTTTTTTACCCGCCTGCCGAAAGAAGGATTATGTTTTTCGAGCTTATGTATGTCTCATTATTTAGCACGCTCCACAGGCTAAACCGTTCAACGGATTTCGATATTAGGGGTATCATTGAATTTGTCTCAGTCATTAATACAGTACATTTATTTAAAAAAATAAAAAACCTTACTGCATGAAATAAAAGTGAACTCAAAAGATGTAAAGAAGAATAAATTTACCAATCAAAGACTGCAGTTTTGGAAGTCAGTGGCTTTGTTTCTGTTTCATGTAATTGCCACCAACTTCTGAAACTGTAGATAGTCTTTGATTGGTAAATTGATTCTTTTCTTGGGGTTACTAATTCATGGAGTGGACAAGAACCTTTTAATATGACTTCGATTTTAGTCAACCACAGGGCTGTAAATATGAATGAAATACAGTGAAAAAGAAGGGCCATCTGACTTGTGGAACCAAGTCACTAGCCGTTAGTTCAAATTTTGAGTATATTTCTATTAAATCAATTCCCGTTACCAATTTTTATTTTATTGTACTTAATCAGTCTTGGTTTATGTAATATTATGTTTCACGACGAAAACAATTTGCCACTCTGCTTGCATTTAAGTTAAAGTGTAAATTCTCCAATTAAATTACCACTATTCATGAGTTTTCAGCAAGAAAACCCAATTAAGGGATCGATTTAAATAAATGTTAAGTGCAGTGTCTTGTACCACCTCCAATGGTCCGAATAATTCAAATAGTTAGCAAATAAATGAATATTGCTAAGTAGAGTTAAATTAGGCTCCTGTTAATGAAAGTGTAATTAAACGATAAAAAACTAGCATAAGTCTAAATACCGATATATTATTATACAAACATTAATAATAATAACATTAATAATTCATCATCATCTCCCTAGCCTTTTCCCAGCCTAACCGGATTCAGCTGGATATCGGTGTTTGACGTGGAGCGACTGCCTATCTGACCTCCACAACCCAGTAACTGGGCGACACGATTCCTCTTGGTTTCTGACGAACCAGTAACGACTGTCAAAGTTCTACGAATGACAACCGGGACCAACGGCTTTACGTGCTTTCCGAGGCACGGGATGTCAGTTATGTCTAAGATAAACTTTAGAAAGTACATATGAATTGAAAAAGTCACATTGGTACTTGCCCAGATTCGAACCCACAACCTCTTACACGAGAGGCGGGCGCCTCAACATAACAACATTAATAATTGAATAATGAAATAACTCAACTGAAACTCGGAATTCGGTGGCTCTGTTTCTGTTTGTGTTGGTTTTTATTATTATTTAATTATTATTGTTTTGTTATTCTTTTTTTTGCCCTATGTCACTTCCACAACTGAGACGAATTCAATAACACCTTAATGCCGAAATCCGTTTAGCGGTTTATGCTGTAGAGCGTCCCATAAAATGACACATACATACCTTAACAGACGTACGTATGGTACGTATTAGTACAATACATACGCTCGAAAATCATACGAGTATGTCTCTTCCGGCATTCGTTTAAAAACATAACCCTCCTTTTATCGGTGGGGTAAAAAATATATTTTAATCGATCCAAATTTCTGAAACCTTACAAAATTTCCTTTAGTGATAATAACTCTTCTCTTGCTTGCTAGCAGCGCTAGCTTACTAATTCAAAATCCTACCAAAACTAACACAACTACAGTCAAATCACTCCAATGCAGCTTCATTTATTGGCCGTCACCACTGCCCCATTCAAAGCCATACCATAGAAATCCCAGGCGTCTAACTCATCAACAATAACGGGACTGAGCACCAAATTGACTACGTTCGATCTTCCCATTTGCATTCAGAAAGCGCTGTTTTGAAAGCAGGCTATCCGAAAGGACGAAACAGCCGCTTTCAATTTTGCATTAATATCGCATCGAACCGATTGTGTTTTGTTTGCAAAGGATGAATAATGTTTGTTATTTATACGACTGATATATTTTTGGATTTGCATAGCTTCTGGTTTAATGTTAAGCGATTGTTGCTAGGTTTTAGGTGAGGTTGGTTGTTGGTGAAATTCTTGGCGTATGTTTGTTCCTGATGCTCGTGTAGATATGCTTTGTAAATGATTATAGTCAATAGTCAAATCGTTTATTTTCATTAGACCAAAAAAGGCACTTTGAAACGTCATTTACAAAAGTGATTTTAGTTGCCCATTCCAAAATGTAGTTTCGTATAGCGAAGAATGGGCAAAAAACTCCATACTTACTCATTTAAAATAATCGTGTTACAAAGTTTTTTTACATGGTTAAATGTGAATTAGAATGAATATAATCCAAAAACCATTTCCGTCAAAAATTACATGTATATAATAAAAAAGCAACTACTAATTTATATAAATTAGAAAATTGAAACTACATAATGTCAACGAGCATAGTGTTCACAAGTTTACAAAAAAACAACATATAACATTTTAGTTTCACCAATAAAACCTTAGAACATTAATAATAAACCTAACCCAACACTATATAATTGTGAAAATTGTGGTTCTTAAAATGTGAAATTAAATTACAAACTACAATAATAATGACAAATGATTAGTACGTTCGGATTCTGTTAGGGATAAATACATATGTTTATGGCCCCCAGGTTTACAAGTCGTATTTGCTTGAGATCAGGGGCCCTAGTCTGCTGTTACAATCGTGTCTCAATGACCAGTCATCGGCCGCATATTTGACAACTTTGTCAGTTTTAGTATGGGAAATGTGTCAAAAGTTTGACGTTACACGTCAAAAATCGATTATTGAGACACGATTGTAATAGAGGACTAGGGCCCCAGGTTGTTTGTGGATATACATATATATATATTTTTGTACGTTTCTTTACACATAAAATAGTATAATACTGACCGAATAATTGTTGATATATCAACACACAGTACAAACAGCTGATCCGGCTGGCAGAGACATGAAACTTGGGGGCATGAAATTTGGAGAGTAAGTATCTGCTAAGTAAGGATTTCTGGTAATTCTAACCTTAGAAGGGTAAAATAGAGGATGGACGTTTTGATTTTTAAGAGTGTCAAGCCGCGGGTCAAGCCTTGGACGAAATCTTATTTGTATTATAGGTGTACCAGTAACTCATGACAAAAAAAAAGTAAAACAAATAATGTTTTTTATATGGTATTGTTGTCATGTCATTAGTCAAGTAACATTACGTTTGTTTGTTTACATTTGTTATTTTCATGAAATCTTTAGTAAACAGTGAAAGAATCACTAAGAAACCACCGCGGTCACAATCCAGAAGCACTGTTTATAATGTGTACTGATAAATCTGTTAAAAAGAAGGTGTAGCTTTCACGCAATTTTTGAAATTAGACCGCGTGTTTGCGTTGACTGGTTAGTATGACTCGCTAAAGTTGATACTTTGTTTCATATCCATTTATATGAGTTTATCATTATGTATATATATTGCGTAACATGTAACTTTGGCTTATTACAAGGGCGTGTACTAATACTATGCGACGAATAATTGCAGAAGGCAGATGAAGAAGGCAGTAGCCTTGGTGTCAGATTCACATGAGCCGCCTAAAGACGTTTGACTTGCCTTATGTGGCGATCACTACCATAGTCAATGTCCTAAACAAACTGGGATACCAATCACAAAGCGAAAAACCATTTCTTTCATTTTTGTTGTGTAAATAAATTACTTATATTATAGTGATTGGGTTTATCTTAATTTATTTTATACTAGCTTTTGCCCGCGACTTCATTCCCGTACCCGGGGGATTTCCGGGACGAAAACTACCCTATGTCCTTTCTTGGGTCCCAGACCATATCTGTAACGAATCTTATTCATTTCAGTTCAGTAGCTTAGGAGTCAAGAAGAGACGGACAGATAGAGTTATTTTCGCATTTATAATATTAGAATGGATTAACCAAATATATCTTGCTATATATCTCACTCTTTTTAAAAAAATATCTTTATTTTGGTCACTCATTTATTTATTTTATTTACACGGCCGAAGACCAGTTACATAAATCAACAGAGTTATGGGTTTAAATTAGTGCATCAAGCCTTTTAAGCTTTATTCAGAGTAGGCTGCAAGTAGGTAGGTCACAATCGTCTCATCGGCTCATAGAAAAATACAACTAATCATACATCACTGTAATATTTCTGTAAAGTTTCATCAAAATCCGTTCAGTAGTTTATGCGTTGAAGAGTAACAAACAAAAATACATACAAATCTTTTCTCTTTGTAATATTAGTATTGTTAATTAACAATAAGCGTAATCAATTTATAAGGGGAATATACAAGTATCAAAACATTTTAATCCTTTTTCCCCAATGTTGCTCTCATCATATTTTATTTACCATTTTTGTCATCAGTTACTAGTACACCTATAGTAAACGCAACCCTAATACAGGACAAACAAGTTATAGAATCAGGCATTACTTTACGGAAATCCATGAAGAAGTATTAGGCCTCTTGTTGACGACAACGGACAAAGGACCGATTTTCATAACGAGCGACGGGCCGATGCGCAGTGTTCATTAGATTTGTGTGGGTGTCTGTTAACGCGAGGGACACGTACCCCTAGCAACCTTGCATAGAATCTCAACGCGTCGGCCCGTCATCCGTTGACAAAAACGGTAGTCAACAAGAGGCCTTACAGTTTTAATTCCACCAGAATCTAAATCAAGCCTTGAATACAAATTTCAACACCACCATCTCTCTAACAAAAATAAATGCATGTAGAAAACTCAATAAATAAAATGCAACCCGCCAACCCAAAACTTATACTTGACAGTTGTTTCGCCCGCCACGCCATTTTCAGGAGAATGCTGACCAGACGACTGCTCTGACACGAACGAGCGACGTTTTTATGTCCGAACGGTCGACGACTTATCTATCTGTATACACAAAAAAAATCTATCTATAAAATGCTATAATGACTGATTAATTAAGTTGTCTATCTGTAACTATAAACTGTGTATATAAAATGCTAAAATGACTGACTAATTTAACTGACTGTTAGTTGTCCAATCCTTCGGTCCTAGAGACATGAAACATAGAGGATATGTTTCTTGTGAAGAGTAAATATTTACTAAAGGATTTTATAAATTCTCCCTAAAGAGTTAAAAAATTGGATGGAAAGTTCGAGATCAACGCGAGTAAAGCTGTAGTTGAAATAAGAAAACGACCAAAACAATCGGCTGACTGATAGAACGTACAACTGAAACCTCTGGGTCTAGGTTCTGTGTATAAAATTTTGTACGAATGCTCCCTAAGTAATGTAAATTGTGTACTAGGAAAGGCGTTTAAAAATATTAAGATTAAAAAACAACTGGAATGTAAGTTTAAATGAAAAAATACCAATCAAATTGAGAACCTTCTCCTATAGAAAGTCGCTTGAAAATATCTCATCACAGCAGACTAACAACAACTAGATAAAAATAACAAATAATTGTTCAAAGAAATATTTAGTTTGGGACAACCTTACATGAATGAAAAAATAACTTTTTGACCAGTGCACTGACTTCAGTACATAAACATTATTTATAGGCTTGCGCTTATTAACCGCACTAATTAAACTTTGCGTGCGTATTTGATTCGGGATGAACTAGAATTTTCTTATTTCTGTTTTGTCCAGTTATTTTAACAAAAGATAAAAAAAACTGTATAAGTTCAGAACATCAACATAAATAGTGGTTTCAAACAGAAAAATCGAGCCAACAATAGATATCTTTTTAATTAAATTTTGGCAAATGCAAAAGGTTTCTCTTCCTGGCTTGTTTTCAAAAGCTAAAGTCGGGCTTTCAGAACTTTTCTAAAAATAGTTTTTAGTGTTCAGATTTCTTTGTGCATGTCTTAATGGTGTGTTGTTTGGTGTTTTGCATATACCAGTATGTATAGTGAGATTTTAGGGAACAAAAACAGCGGAGTGTCGAGGGGCTAACAATAGTACAAAGCCTAAGAGATTTTTACGATTTAGAAAAATCCCGGCAAGTGTGCTGAGATACTTTTACAATATCTATTAAGTTTTTATTATCATACAAACTTAGCTTTTGGCTGCGGCGGTAAAACTTTCATCACCTTTAGGTTAAGTATTTCCAAAAATCCTTTCTTAGGGGATACTTACTACCTACAAAAAATATACCCTCCAAGTTTCATGTCTCTAGGATCAGCAGTTTGAGTTGTGCGTTGATTTACCAGCCGTCAGCACATTATAATATGAAGGGAAGCCTCATTATCATTAACGTTTATAATTATATAAGAAAAAAGGAAATTTTATCAGCCCAGGGTAGGCCAGAAACAGTCACAAAAATATTTACTAATAGGCTCATATTATTAGACACTTGACTCGACTTGATTCGACTTGTTTGTGGGGCATGCCACTGAGAGAAGCCACCGGCGCCATCTTGAGAGTTCATTCCATTCAAGCTTCATGTCCTATATGGGACTTGGTAAATCTATGGTGCAATCGGCGCCTAATTCTACTGGAAGAGGTTTTTGATTCAATCGGTTTGGAGGTACTATTATTTTTTTCATTCATATAAACTTTGTAAGGTTTGTCCTGTACACCACAGCTATTATATTGTGCTATTATATAGTGAAGGAAAATATTGTGAGTAAAACACAGATTTACAATGAATAAAAAATCTGATATCGCAAATTTGCCTTGAACAAGGGTGGTGATCAATGTTAATGATTTCTCTAAAAAGGCTGGTATTACTATTATTACTAAGAAACTAAAAAAAAACCTTCTTTTACTTAACGTTAAGCGCTAATTTAATCCATTTTAGACAGTTTTTATTCCAGAACGGACTAAAAGCAAATTCCGTGTTAAATAGCATGCAACGTGAAGTAAGGAAGTTTTAGTCACGCGAAGGCCCGATGGGCGGTTAATGACCGATCAGCCGCTACACCGCTGTCAAACTTACCGTAATGGCCGTTATACATTGCCCGTTCTCCTTTATTGGTAGCAAGAGCTATTTTATATAAATGAGAAATGCACTACAAATACAGTCAGTTGATCGCGAGTTTAGTTTAATTAAAGTTGGGAGAGAAATTAGAATTCTAGTTTATAGTTGCTTCTTTTGAATCGTTTCGTGTGTGTGTATTGAAAAACGTTTGTAGGTCATGTCCTGAAAATGTCTGGAAATGCACGTTCGTATGTTTGCATGATATTTTTTGGTAAATGTTTACGAGTTATTTGAATTCACTTTTTTATATCATTGGATGGCAAAAGGCTAACAGCCCACCTGAGGTTAAGATGTCAGCGCTCTTTATTCTGCAATGTCCCAGAGTCAAAAATCATATACCTCACCAGCTTTCGCCATCGTGAATATCGACCTTCCGAGGTAGATACAAGGTTGGGTTTTAGTCAGTAAAAGTCTGACATTCCTTCCCAAGGGTGGGAGATGTCATTTGATGATTTCCCATCCCCAAAAAAACTCACCCTCTAAGTTGTACCAAGATATATGCCAGTCAGTCGGTTTACTATTTTATGTATAATTATGCCTATAATATCTGATACACAGTAATGCTGCTTTACAGAAAAAATAGGCAAGGTTATCTGCGTTGGTTTAAACTATGCAAGTGAATAAAAATAATCTTAATCAAGCCTTTACATAAGCATCGAAAACAGTACGCAATAACTGGAATTTTTAAAAGGTTTTTCATAAATCCATAATTAATAACGATGTTTTCATTTAAGTTATATCAATGCTTTCCAATATATGAATTGAATTACACTGGTTTCATTAAAAACCAAAAATTTAACGTGACTTATTTTATATTAAATTTAAACTATACATGATTTGGAGCAAAGTTAATTTTGGGATTAATTTTATATCAATAGATTCAAGTCCACTAATCGATATGAAAATGTGAATACACAAAATTTATAAAACAGCATTTTTTTTTGTAATTTAGATAAATTGAAATAAATTTCATAAAAGTATGTAAACATTTACTTAACATAAATAATTATATCTTTTAACACACAACCTAACATTTCTCAAATGCCTGAAAAAAAATGCCACACGATTCTTAATAAATTCTATCATTTTATAACAAGCTCTAATTAAACAGGCATCAAAGCTCAAAATACAATGGCCATTCTCTTTTTAATTTACTAAGCCAATGCACACAAATAATGTTAAGCCCAGTGCCGCAGATACAAGTATTTTGTTTTCATGTTACCCGGCTAATAGGAGGTTATAGAGTAAAAGTTAACAGTATAACAATAAATAAATTGGTTAAGACTTACCTTTTTTATGCATTTTTTTAACACAACACGCGTATGCAAATCCGCGTGTTATGTTTTCAAAAAAAACTTCAGGGAATATTCAAGTCTTTATTTTTTGTGTTCAATAGTTCTCATCGTCAAATTCTCAAAAAAATATTTGAAACCAATAAAGAGATTTAAATAATTAATAAAAAGAGTTTAAAATCCGCTTAGTGTGACGTCGCAATTATGCTAAATAAACACAATAACGAACATACTTTTAGCAACATTTACAGTTCTAATAATATATTTTTATAAATTATATTATTTTAACCTTTCTGTTTTTTAACATTTTTAAAAAGCTCATGAAGTTAATACCCATAAACATTTATAGAGATATTATTATAATGAAAGCTAATATGCATAAAAAATGCACTCTTTGACGACCAAGCGACAGCCGGCTGTTGGGCTGCTATTGTCTTTCTATTGTGACTCGATCACGTATGTTCGAAGGATTGAATCTCATATTACTAGCATTGTGAAAGTATGCTTACCAAGTATGTATGTATAGATGATAAACAGGATTGATTTAATTTAAATATAAAGTTATTAAAATTTTAATTACCTAATGCCAATAGACCGCTGATGAAATCTTTATTGACAAACTTGTGACTAATTTTGTGATATGAATGGCTTATAATGTAACATTTTAATTGAAAACTTAATTTATTTCAAATCTTAGAATTCGTAATTAAACTCAGGTATTTGTGACCAAAAACCACTCTAATTAATTTGACTTTTCACGCATAAACAACTAGATTTTAATAAAACTTAAAGTAAAGTAATACGCTCTCTA